>CM036587.1:81070086-83570086 GCA_020745705.1 Hemiprocne comata | reverse complement strand
CTCCCTCCTCACAAGGACCAGAGGTCCAGCCTTCAGGAAACCTACAAGGACAAACTCTCAAAGACTCTAGTGATTTCTCAGTGCTACCACAATATCAGATACCACTTCAGCTAGAAGCAATCACTTAAAAATGAATGCTGTTGTAAACTAAGCATGGATGTGGTCTGTGTTGGACCGCTTGCAAAGTAACATTGCTGTTAGCCCATCTTACAGTTTGAAGTAACTGCTAAGAAGGAACTGTCAAATAAATCCATCTGGGATGGTCATTTTACACTGGGGAGAAAATGTGGGTGGTGTGCGTAGGAGGAGAGAAATGCTTTAATATCAAGCCAGACACTACTGTCACTGGAGTGGGTAGGAGTTCTGTTGTTCTTTTCTAGGAGGGTGGATATTCTGCTCTTGTCCTCTATCATATCTTGGGTCTGGGCTTCATGGGGAGGAGGAAGAGGGTAAGGGCTAGACAGAGAAGAAAATGTACAAGTACTCATTTTTGTGTTGTAAGTGCAATGCTTTTTTCACTGCATTGCTGTGCACTGGGCTGAACAGGAGAGATGGAGTTGTCAAAAATAATTATGGAAAAAAGGAAGCAGAAAAAAAAATGTTGATAGCAGCTGCAATCTTAAAAATATGGGTTCAAAATTAATTACTTATATAGTAATGTGTTAGGTTTTCTAGTGGGCAAACTGCTCTTCTTGCTACAGTCACACAGCATTAGTCATATATAGTCTTGCTAGGCACCAATCTGTTAGGTCTCCTGTTACAGCAGTTAATTCCTTTTTGAGCTAAAGCATACAAATATAGCTACTTAGTTAATCTCTCACTTTCTGCCCCCTTTAATGTGTTTGAAGTGTCATCAGCACTATGAAAAAATTCCTGAAAATATTTCTGACTTTAAGTCTTACAAGTCAAAAAGGTGGTAAGAGGATAAGGAGTGTAGAGGAAGAGGGAAAGAATGATGCAAAAGGGCATTAAACCCTCTCCACCACCACATTCTGAGCAGAACAGTGTAAGACAATTGTCCTGAAAGGAATTTTGCAGATTTATACCTATGGAAGATGTGATTAATTGCCTGATTACAGTTTTCTCTATGGCATGATTTTAACTTATTTGAAGATGTTTTTTAAAAGTGCTGTCACAGTCCCAGAGTCTGTGACAACGAAGTTGTGTGTGACTTGAGGAACAAAAACCAAACCAAACCATTATTTTAATTTTTAAGAAAGTAAAAAAAAACCACAAAACAAACCAAGACACCACCTTTTTTAAATTTTAATTTATTCTTTTATATTCTGTACTGGAAATAACACAGTGATTTCAGCAAATTAGGCATAAATCCCCTCTTTATTATTATAGGAAAGTAGGTGGTGAATGATGGGCAGAGAATGTGTGGGAACAGAAAGTTACTTCAGGAGCAAAAGTAATAAAATAGTTAATGGGAAGAAGCAACAAGAACAAAAATGGCAAACCAAGTAAAGCATATATGTAGATTTCCATGAGACCCTGCAGTTTCAGTTTGTAAGAGATTTGTTTGAAATGTATACTTTTACATTTCTTCAGAACTGCTTGCTTTAATGCTGAAGTGACTGAAAGTAAAGCTTGGTCAAAACCAAGTAACTCTGCTTTTAGTGGGCATACTAAAAAATAATCTCTTTGAAAGGGTGTTTGACATCCTATTTTTAGTAATTCTTACTTCCAACTTCATATTTGTAAGTAAAATCCCAGCTGGAAACTGTGTCACCTTTTCCCTTCCCAGCGCAGATACTCCAAATTGCTCAGAGTATTGTCAAATGTGTATTTTCTTTCCTGAAAAATCTCACAGCCTAAGGATATGCCAATATTGTAGTCATTGTGGTTAACAAAGACCTTTCCAAGATAACTTCAAACCTAGCTAACTCAAGTACTACTCTCAGTGTATTCATGGTGCTCAACACAGGTTATGATCCTACCTGAGAATCTAAGTAAACGTTAGAGCTTAATACCATTTGAGATTTATGGTGCAGCTACTTCCCTGCTTGCAGTCTCTGATCTAAATACTTTGACGCTGTGTCTGAAATGTTTTTCTGGACAGCAGGGACTGGGGTGTAAACACTTTCTGAAGGGGAACTCATAGTGTCAGTTGTTCGAAACTGCTTCTACGGTCATAGAATCATAGAATCATAGAATCATAGAATCCTAGGGGTTGGAAGGGACCTCGAAAGATCATCTAGTCCAACCCCCCCTGCCAGAGCAGGGTCATCTAGAGCACATCACATAGGAACGCATCCAGGTCATGCTATCTGTCAATAGCAGATGGTTTAGCCACCCGTGCTGGTTTACTCTTGAGCTTCTTTAATATGTGGGCAAGTTACAATGTCTCAAGGAAATGGCCAAATCTGTAGAAGTAACTCATTCTTTGTGACTGCCTGTTCCCAACAGATCTGTTCATTATGAATAAATTGCACTACTGAACAATTATTTTGTTTGTTCCTTAGCACATGGGATACCAATGTGGGTCATGGTGAAGACAGAGTAGATATAAGGAAGAAATTGTTTACAGTGAAGGTGGTGAAACACTGGAACAGGCTGCCCAGACAGGTGGTAGAAGCCCCATCTCTGGAAACATTCACGGTCAGGCTGGATGGAGCTCTGAGCAACTGGATCTAGTTGAAGATGTTCCTGGTCATTGCCGGGGGGTTTAACTAGATGACTTTTAGAAGTCCCTTCCAACCCAAACCACTGCATGATTCTGTGCATATCTAGTTACTGTCGTAGGACTTCATGATTAATTATAATGGCACTACCCATGGTAAAAGCTGTTGCTTCTGCCTGCCAAAGACAAGGTTTCTTAACAACCAGACTGAGTGATTGTTGGAAACTCAAAGCGACAGCCTTTTTGTAAGAACCAGTATCACTGAAAACATGACCAAAGCAGAGAAAGTAGCTTAGTCTGACCTAAACCTGAGCAGATGGGAGGTTGACATCCAGTGCTAGCTTTTATGTTCACCTCCTGTTTATCCATGAACACGTTATTTTCTTAGAAGTCTGTATAATCTGCTTCCAAAGAGGCTTCCTAATTTGAATAATCTGGAATTAGAAAGAAGGACCTTAGAGACTTTTAGGATGTAAATTTTAATGAATTTTAACATTTATAAAGCACTTTGAAGAACAAAGTGCACCTTACAAATGCTGCACAATGAATTTCTTCTAGGTTTAAATACTGTCTGTGTAAGTAAACAGAGATTTTTATCCACTCACAGTTGTTTGCAGTGACATCATTGCATTAATCTAGTCTTGCTTTCATTGAGAATTGAAACAATCTGTTTCTCATTTATTTGCACTGCTATTAGTGTAATTTTTTACCATCAAAAGACATTCACTTCAGATTATTTATGGAATAGCATTATTTGATAAGCAAATAAATCTTTATGAACATTCCACCCCTAGCTTTTCACAAATCAAAGAAAAGAAAGTAGACAAAACCAAAATATGATTTATGCCCTCAGCATAGCTTAGTGAACTGTATCATTTGCTTTGTAGAAAGTGAAAGAACAGTTTTGGTTGCTTTCCCCTTTGTTCCAAGCACTACATGAGAAATTAATATTATTTTAGAAACCAGGTTATTTTAATGTATGCTATGAAGCTTACATGGAAACACATTTGATGTAACATGGGACAGTTACTACTATAATAATTTTCAGAACTTGCCAAAATCTGCCATCAAGTTGACCAGCTCAACTCATTATCAAGCTGATCTAACACTTTTTCTGTTGCTCCCCCCATCCACTCACCTAGGAGCACGGTGTTTCAGTTCAGTGAGAAGAAAGGATACTCAGAGAAAGAAGACAAAGAGGTTAAAGCTGACCCAATTTACTGGAACAGGTAAATCTTCTGGGTTAGACCTTTGATAGAAATAGTCAAATGTATCATGACATTTCTCCCCCATGTCTTTGAAAACTACTGAGACCAAAATACTTACTGCTGACCAACTCTGTAAGAGCCAGACATGCTGTATGGAAAACTCTGAGAGCAGAGAGTCGCTGGAGTGCAAAAGGCAGGAAGGTGTGCAGAGCTGTGCTCAGAGAGATAAGCACGAATATCTTGGTTTTACATTGAGACCCATCTCTGTAAATTCTTATATCTGTCTAATCTGTGCATTTTACAAAACCAGCAGCGTAGGTTAGAAAGGGAGGGGGAAAAAAAAGAAAAAGAAAAGGCACAGGAGTTTTTATTTTCTTTCCTTTGATACCTGTGAACTCACATTGTTTTAGCCCAATTCTTCACTCTCTGAGCAGGGCCTGAGTAATAAGCTCTTGAATCAGGTGTGAGAATGTCACTATATTTGACTGTAAATTTGACTACAAGCCATCTCAAAGTGAAACTGCCAAATGTTGTCTGGCCATGTCTGGGCAAAACCCAACAAATAGGTAATCTGTGTCAGCTATATTGAATCCAAAATATATTAACAGTGTTCTTCACCCTTTCTTGAGGCCTTATAGCAAGCCTGATCTGTTTTCTGTATTTCTACCTTATTCTGCCTCATTCTTGTGGATGTTTCTACTGTCTCCATGTCTCATACTCTCGAAATGTGAAACTCTCTGACAAAGTGCTCCTGACACCTTTTTCTGTAACCTTCAACAGTGTTTGCATTGCCTTGTAAAACAGAAGGCAGTAACAAAAATAGTTATTTTTCTTTGTTTTGATTTGTTTGTTTGTTCTCGCAAACGTTTTTCAAACACACGGCACCAAATTAACATAGTAGCTTTCAAACTGTAAAAATACAGCCTCAGAAACACTTGATGGCACAGGGATCCAACTGTCCTAAATAAATGTACAGTTTTGTACATCTTGAAGCATTTAGCGCAAGTGAACAAGCTGTCAGAAATATGCATTTGGAATATCTAGCTTTAGTTAAAATCTTTGCCTTCTAGTTCTGGTCATATTTATTTAACAAGAATCCCTTTCTTCCCAGCTGCTGTGAATGCTGTTATTTACCAGGCCGTGATGCTCCAGTGTGCTAATAGCCATCAATTACACAGCATTACTCAGAGCCCGGGTGAGCACACTGTGGCTGATGAAAGCAAGCAGAAAAGAATTTGGGCCAGGGTACCTCCGTTCATGGGCATTACTCTTTGTTTGCATGAAACAAGTGAGACGGGACTATAATTCTGTGCTCAGTGTCCATGGAAGAGGAAGGTCAGACCTCTTGTTATGCCTTTTTTTTTCATTTTGTGTGGGAAATCAAGAGTCCCCTGTTGCTGCCTATGTTTATCTACTAACCTCTAATTTTTTAATGTCTTTTCAGAATTTGGAAATGTCTTTTCACTTAAACCACAGCCTATCACATTCAAAAGTCCAAAGAAGCCAGGGTTTTGATAACTCAGGAAGCCTGTGGGTTTTTATTTTAAAAATCCCTCAAATCCTCAAATTTGTGTCTTTTTACTATATGTAATCTTTCGCTTTTGTTTTTCCTACAAAATGGACATCTTAGTAAAGAGCTACATGAGATCGTGTGTAGGCAAGGGACATGTGAACCAGTTAACCCAAGGCAAATAGAGCTGTCCTGATTTTTGAAAAGCAGCAAAATCATCACGTGACCTGAATACAGCTTGGAGCTGTCCCAAAGCACCCTTGGATGAGTCAGGGCTATGTCTCTTGCATGATCAAATGTCTCTCTTTCAGCATGCAGCTTGCTTCTGCCACAGGCTTTCAAATGCATGGTCTACTCCTTTCTCAGGAGCTGCCATGGTACCTTTTTTTAGTCCAGATGTATACCCACAGCATAGCCTCTTTGATCACGTAGCCAGTAGCCTCAGCTAAGAGTCCCTAGGACTGCCTTGACAGGGCTTCAGCAGCTTTCTACTAAAAAGACTGAAACCAGTACAGCAGCATGCAGAAAGAGAACAATTGTTGTATTTTGCAATCTTTTTCATAGCCAAGATAAAATATTTGCCCAAAGTCATGTTCAGGAGAACCTGATCTTTAACCATGAGATTGTTCTTTCTCTACATATATATGTATAATTATGTCTGTACTATCTCTGCATTTTATTGTGCTGAGCAGAAGCTTGGGAACTTTTCAGAAAATCTAGGGGATTTTTGAGGTTCTTGCAGGTAAGTGCTAGTGGTAGGTCTGGAAGTGGCAGCAAATTGTAGCATTAGTTTCGTCCTCTGAATTTTGAAAAATAATGAAGTTTTTATGGGTTCTGATTGCAAAGAAAACCTCAGAAACTTGAATCACAAGGTACAGAGCAAAGAGCTTGCAGCAGTAGTTCTGAGAGGTGCAAATGGTCTGTTCATTTCAGCAAGTTAACTCAGTTGGCTAGTAATGGTAATTTAAACCTGTTAGCAGTTTCATTCGTAATGAAAGACCTGGCTTTATGGACAGCTTTACTGGATAACTTTCCCAATAAAACTCTACTAATGGAATCATGGTTATACTAGCTAAAAAGTGCTAGGGCTGGCATAGTTTACAGTGGTTCAATGTGTGAAATGAGCTATACTGACAAAAGCACTTTTGGACAATATAACTGCTTCTATGCTATCCAGCAGATTTGTGACGATGGATTTAAACTGGACAGTTGAAGGGGTTATTGCCCAGAACTTTGGTTTAGGTCTGTATCAGCACCTAGCAACATCTGTCAGGAAGCTGCAGAGGGACACCTGGTTCAACTAACTTTAATCTGTTTTTACAGGTGTGTCAGGACACCAAGGCAGGACTTCAGGTAGCATAAGAATGATTTTTACAAATCAGATGCTCACCTTTGTATTTAACCAGTATAACTAATCCAGCTAGAAATTTCTAACATAATTTCATGTTAGTTTCAAGGAAGCATCCACAAGCCTGCTGCTTCCTGATGAAGAAGTAGCTAAACCAAGAAATCCAACAGAGCTACTGAATACATTCAATCTCCACTTGAGGGTCTATCAACACAGCTGTAATCTGAACATTTGTGTAGTACATTGTATGTAGCATCTTAAGTAGGCAAATTACGTGGTCTCTGCCTGTACTGTATAAGGAAGGATTTACTTCTACATTACCATTGAAATCCCACTCAGATATTCTGATTATTTACCTAACATTGGCTAGGTATGCCTGAAGCTTTGAGTTAAAATGCAGAGGGGAAACTTTGGAGCAAAGCCGTCTATCACAGTTGCTTGCATTTTCTGGTTTGGGGAAAGCAGGGTGATGCCTAGCATTTCTGAATTTGACTTCTCAGGGAGAATGTTTGGATTTGGACATCCATAGAGCTGAAAGAAATCTACCTTGACAGGCTCTGTACTGAGTTTGCTCTCCAAGCTGCTTTCCAAAGACAGCATATTTTCTCTTAGATATTAGAGAAAGTCATTTGACATGTGACTGTTTAAAGATTTTAACTCTGGTTCCCAGTGTGCCTTTTTGCCTGTATTTTATAGATTAACCCGAGTCTGGTTTTTCTCCCTTATATCTCAACAGGGATTGAAAATCTAAGTAAACTCTCTTTGCATCCTATTAACTGTTCCACTCTGCAGGTCCAGAGGTAGTGCATGGTTGCATTATCCTTAAGCTGAAACTAAAGGGCCTCAGTACAGCTCTGTTTCTTTCCAAGCTTCTTTCAGAGTGGCTCCAGGGGGACTGCTCAGAAATAAGGGTCAACACCCTCCTATAATGAAGAGCAGTGTCACTTGGAGTAAATCACTAAGGCTGTATCACAAGGATGTGATCCTGTTTCTCCGCAGCGGTGTAAATGTCAGTCCTGGGCACACGAGTCATCGCAGGCAGAGTTTCCACTGTCAAGAGAAGCACTCAGATACTACTCTTTGTTATTCACTTTCAGGGGTGCATCTGTAACCTTCCTTCTTTTACAGTAAAATAGGTGTTTTTTTTTCTAAATTGGCTTCTAGTCTTACCTACCATCAGAGCAGCATGGGCACAAATGAAAACAGTGCAGTCTATCTGCTAAAATGTAGGGCTGGGATTTGTGAGCTACAGATTCCGATCCTGGTTTTGTCACAGGCTTGGTAGGTGAAATGACAGCATAATAGTAAACTGAACTCTTTATGCTTGCTGTCTGAGGAAGGGGAAATACTACAAATGGCCTTATGTTTTCTAAAACTTGTCTTAGAACATTGATTATATGTGTTGCAGAGTGTTAAGCTGTTGGCTTTTGTCAAAAATGGTACTAGAAAACAAATTTCTTGCTCAAGCACTCATTCAATTTGAATTTAGTTTTGTTTATAAAAAGCATGATTTTAAGGCCAACCACTGTATACTGTACAGATTTTACCAAAACCTGATATTTTATTTAATATTCTTTTGTAGAGCAGCAGTCATGCATGAATTACAAAATACGTTTCTAAAACAGAAAATACAGGGCTATAATGTGCAAAGGTTTGAAGTGCAGGACTTCCTTTAGGAATTTTGTTTAGTGGAGTGAAATCCTAACTGTGTTAAATCAGTAGGGCTTTTGCCATTTGTTCCAGTAGACTATTAAATTTTCAAGTGAGAATAGTTTACCAGATTGGGTGCAACCTTCTTAGCTTCTTTGTAGTTTTAGAATTATGTCCAGGCAGAGGTAGAGTAGATGGAGCATAGCTTTTAACTATGAGTTTGAAAACGCTTTGCTAATTTCCCTAGAAGTTGCTGTGCTTGAGCTAGTGTTTATTCCTATTTTAGGGGTAAGAAAAATGAATAAAATATCCGAGATGTCCAAGATTGCATGGAAAGGGTCACAAAATTGAGAGATAAAGCTCTGATAAGTCACAATCTCTGGCTATCACAGTTCTTATTGACTTAAGAACTGAAAGGAGGGATTCATATGTTTTAGTGCCAGAGATTCTGGAATCTGCCTGTAACCCTTAAAATATATGAATAGAACATTGAAACATGTTGTATGTGTCTTTCTAGTGTTGAGTTCCCAGTTTGCACTGTTCCTTTCCATCCTGTCTCAGCTCTATATGTTGGGGTTTTTTTTTGTGCTCGTACTACTCATTTTAGAGCTCTTATATGGATTTAGAGAGCACTGAAAAATCTAAAGCAACTGTTTAGCAGTAGTCACAAGTCATGGATTTGAAAAGCATAAAGGTTAGAGAATTATAATGGTGCATATATATAAATAAAACCTATGAGCAAAACAGAGTTGTTTGCCCTCTGCCCTTGGAAGTGGGATGGAGGTGGCTGCAAAACAAAACAATAGAAATTAAAGGTTAAACAGTACAGAAAAGACATTGTTTCAAATCTGCTTTTAGCAGAAAGACCAAAAAGCTTTTTTCGTTAATTAGACTTTTTTTTTTTTTTAAGCTTTTCTGAAGTATCCATTTCCACTCCAGCCTTCTAATGCATAATGTACAAGTCTCAGAAGGTCACAGCTGGGTGGGGAGACTGTATTTTCCTTTGTTGCTTTAAGAGAGTTTGTAGCTTCTGCTATATCTGTCTCTTGTAGGAAGCGCCGCTGTTTAGAAAGCTTCCAGAGCCAAGGCTTTAAAGCTCAAAGCACTGCCAAGGGCTCCCAGTTTTCAGAATAAAATGATGCCTTGACAACTGCCATCTCTGGATTTTTTTGTCAGTATGTTATATGGGGCTGGCTGAAACAGCTTTGTGAAAAGCAGAATCTTAAACAAAGCTTCTTCAGTTAGAGTCTATTGTCTGCAAGGCTCATCAGTATTAAACCACTTTTTGTTCATTGGTCTGTAACAAAATCTCCTGCTCATGGTACTGGCTGTGGCTTTAGGAAGTGGTGCTAGAACTGCAATACCTGTAAAGAAAGATAGCTCAATCCCTCGTTTAGCACTGGGAGGTTTATGATGCAAATATGCTCCTTACAGTAAGTTTCCTGTTAGCAAATCATAGTTTTCTGAGAGAAAAAGGGAGGAGGGAGAATTGCAAACCTATAACACAGGGCGAATTCAAGCAGACCCATATGGTTGATCTGTCAGCTATTGCTTTCCCCTCCCATCTGGTAATAATCAATACCAGGCATAGTGTAAATAGCCCACAGTGTGTTTTGTGTGTATGCATGTGTGCTTGTGCGCATGTGTGTGTCCTGTACTTCTGCTCCATTTTGAAACCACATCTGTACTTTATTAGGGAGTTGCTTGGACACGGTCGTAACCAGCACTCCAAAGTCGCAACATCGCTCTGCTCCACAATGATAAATATTTAATGTCTGACTGTGTGCATGCCGAATAAAAGACTGTACCAGAAATGCAGTCAAATCACTCAAACCCATAGAAGCCATCACGTGCAGGGGAACACATGCCTGCACACATACACACAAACAGGATCACCCTCTGTCTCTCATTCAGTCATTGGATTTAATGTTTATTATCGTGGGGAGCATTCTTATCCTATTTAATCCTGTCTAGATGGCTCTAGAATTTCAGACAAATACCCTGACTGAGAAAATGTAATCCAATAGTACTTTGTTTTAGGGAGCTGTTGAATGGGATGTAGCAGACCAGTTCTGTTTTAGCTATTAACTTTTTCCTGTTCATCACACTGATTTTCTTTTGTTTCTTCTATACCTATCCTTGGTTATTTTTGTTTGGTTTTGTTGTTGTTTTGTTTTTTTTTGTTTTTTGTTTGTTTGTTTGTTTTTTAATATGCTCTCGCTGCAGTGACAGCAAGAATCATAAAGGCTGTGTTAGACGTCAGAGCTCTCTGGTTTAGATGAACGATTAATTTAAGTAATACATTCTGAACACAGAAGTGCAGCAACAGGGATCATGGTGCATTTGACTTCAATTGCTTTGTCCTTTATGAAAGGACTACAAGAAAACATAGAGAAGGTGTAGTATTCCTTTTGAATGTCTGTCACGGAAGTGTTGCAGACATTTGAGTTACTCCATGACTGCATCCATAAATAATATATTGTTGAAGGCAGCATGCTAGGAATAGCTGAGCTGTGAGGTGATGAATTTATGGTGAGCTAAGCAACTTGTCTGATAGAGAACCAAGACTAAATTAAAATAACCTTTATTTCTCTCCTCCCCTCCCACCTGCATCTTTTTACTCCAGGGAAAGAACAGTTCTTTTGTTTGATAATAGTGAACACAGTACGTCAGGTATTTGCTTGACAAAGAATAAAGAAAAGTGTGTTGCTGCAAGGCAATTGAATATATGTTGCAAAACACAACAGATTTGAAGGTCAATGGATCCAGCATTCAATCTAACAAACAATCTATCCAGCTTGATTTGTCTGTCAATATTTAGAGCTAGGCAATACTTGCTTTGTAAAAAAACATTTATACTTAAAATGTTGCTTAAATAAATCAGTATCACTTGTAGAACAAAAATATTTGGCAAAAAATCGTTCTGATTTTGTGCTGAAATGTTAACTCACTTCATACCCTACTACAAATACTTTACTGTGGGCTAAGATGCATTGA
Source organism: Hemiprocne comata (assembly GCA_020745705.1). Classification (NCBI taxonomy): domain Eukaryota; kingdom Metazoa; phylum Chordata; class Aves; order Apodiformes; family Apodidae; genus Hemiprocne; species Hemiprocne comata. The sequence continues at coordinate 83,558,747 of CM036587.1, read as the reverse complement.
GCTTTATACTGTTCTAATATAAAAGTCAGAAAAAAGTAAATCCATTTTTTCTCTTAAAAAAAGAATTAATTTACTCTATTTTGCAATAGAGCAAAAAATTAAAAAAAACATAGAATCCAAAACTTCAGGACCTAAATTTTCTTCTTCAAGAAAATATTTTTAACATCCCATTCAAAGAAAAGTAGCAACAATTATAAATTACTAGTAATGTTTTGAATTATTTTTGTGTAATATCCAGGTAAAATCTACTGCACCCTATGATTTGGCAATGGATTGGTAAAAGGCAAGCCTCAACTGCTCTCATCTTTCTAATCTAGATTGGAGAAATTCTGCTCATGGGGATTACATTCATCATGTGTTCAGAATACTGTGCTTTTTTCTCGATGTTTTTATTTTAAACCAAGAACAGAATGTATATTGACTTGACTGAAAAAATCCCCAAAAAACCCCAAAACAAACAAAAAAACCCGAAACAAAAATAAAACCAAAAAACACCCAAAAAGCCTGAAAACCAAAACAGAACAAAACCAAACCCCCAAACCAAAAACCTGAGACCCCAAAAACCCAACAAAAATCTGAAACCAAACCCATACACATCCTATTTAGTTCCATTCAGGCACTGGCTGTGCATAAAGGAAACATAAACGTGGGAAAGGTAATGACCAAAAAGCCAGTGTATGTTTTTTGATACTAAAAGTGATTGTCAGGAAAAGGTGCCCCCAGTTTATGGTGAATGCTATGGACTAATTAATCACAGTGAGTCCTGAGGTAATGATGTACACTGGTCGACACTGCTTTCTTCAGTACAAAGAGGATGGCTAGGACACAATAAAGCTGGAACAGGAGATACACTGAATAATGGATACAGAGGAAAAGACAGTTGTTGTTGAGCTCTGAGCATGTACATTAGTGTACACAGATTAAATACAGTATTGGAATTATTGATTTGTAATTTGAAATGGCAAAGGGATACATTTCCTATCCTCTCTTACTTTGGTATATTCAGTGACTAGTGTGATAATGGATATCAGTCTTTGTATAAAGGGCTCATTCGTTAAAAGAAACAAGGAAATGGTGCCTCTCTTTGCCTGCTTCTTCTAGCACACAGAATAAAAAAATAGCACTTCTAGCCTTTTGCCATGTTAGTTTTTTTTTGTTTTGTTTTTTTTTTTTTTTTTTTTTTTGTTTTTTTTTTTTCTGAAAGCATTTATCCTATTAATGGAAAAAAATCTCAGCCAATAATTCATGGAAATACACCCGTAGTTCACATTCTGACCTTCCAGTTTGGTAACAGATCTCTCTCCAACTCTCACAGGGCCAGAATTAAATGTTTTATCTGGTGGACAGGATAGAAGCCTTCTGCCACAGCAAAAAGGAACTTCAGTATGTGTTTTGGTCTGTTATTTGAATTGTACATCAGAATTGCATATAAGGCTTTATATTAAAGAAATAGTGTTATGTGTTGTTTAGTGGTTTTTTTGAAAGTAAGATTTCAGACTTGACCAAGCAGTTCCTTTGTGTAATTTTTGGTCTACTGAAATGTGCTTAAAATCCTGCTTTTCTGAACATGGTAGAAAGAAACCTATTACCCTGCAGTGCTTGCTAATGTAGACCAAGCCAGCAAGCCCTTTGAACATCTTATTTAATGAGAGTTAATGCATGCTTATATGCCTTATTGATCTGGCATAACTTAAGAAAGGAATTTCAATTAACTACATCTTTACACAGTTACTCCTGTTCATCTCAGAAAGTGGAACATCCTGGAATTTGAAATTTACTCATGGATTACAGAAAATACAAGAGTTGATTTTTTTTTTTTTATTTTATCTTTTTTTCAGGACTGTGGTCCTGAGAAGGATCTATTTGAAGGTTCTTATCCAGTGAAGTAGGGTGGCAAGTGGAGCTGTGTCCCCCCCTGTCTGTTACAACATCCAGGTTATAGAACTTTGGAAAGGTAAAGCAGTGCACTGAGCTTGTAGGAAAGGGCTTCTGTAATTTTCAGGAATATAAACATTAAATGAGTATTCCCTTTAATGTTAACTGTGGTCGAACCCTGAGATGTGGGTGATGGTGCCTAAGATCAAGTACTTGTGTTGCACTTCAAAGCTGGAAAATTTTTTAAATCTTGACTGCTCAACACAATACACCTAAAGTCTATTTCTTGCTCTTGAAGGTGGCTTGTAAACTAATGCTCTACCTTGTGTGTAAAGTACACTAAAAACGTCAAACAACCCAATCTGTCAGAGAATTCTTTCCTAGGCAGTTTTCATATACTCAATAACGACTTGTTAATAAGTATCTAAAATAGTTACAAAATATTCAGTCACTCCTGTTGAGAAAAGAAGCAAAGTGTTTACGGAACTTAAGAACACTAGCATTAAGGGGGTCATTTCCTTTCTGATTTAAAGTGGCATTGCTTTTTTGAGGTCAAAGGACTCGAGCTGTTTCTCTCAGCTCTCTAGCTATAAAATACATGATGTAACATAACGAAGGGATCTGAGAAGTTTATGTCTATGGTGCAATAATTTTAAAACACCAGAGGATTATTCTGCGATCTGCTAATATTGCTGTTATTCAGCAACATGTGGTTTTATCAGGTTAATCATTGCAGGTGATTATTTTTACCCCCTACAGTAATATGCTCCAGATGTGGGGTTGCTTTAAATAAGTAGCAGGGCAAGAAGCATTGTTAATTCTATTTTTACATGCCTGTCCTGTTATATGATTTAAAAAATAACATATATATATATATTTAAAATCCAGCCTTTAAAAAAGCCATAGAGAATTAATGATTCAGACAGAAACATTAGTGTGAGATTCTCATGCTACCTGCATATTTTATAGTGACCTGAATATTTACATATAAAGGATTGTCTATAATGGTTAATATCATAGAATCGTAGAATCACAGAATGGTTTGGGTTGGAAGGGACCTTAAAGGTCATCTAGATCCATCTCCTCAGCACTGGCAGGGATACCTCCCACTAGATCAGGTTGCTCAAATCCCATCCAATCTGGCCTTGTACACTTGCAGGGAGGGGACATCCACAACTTCCCTGAGCAGTGTCTCACCACCCTCACAACAAAGAATTTCTTCTTAATGTCCAAGCAAAATCTATCCTCTTCCAGTTTTAATCCATTACCCTTTGTCCTATCAATACAAGCCCTTGTAAAAAGTCCCTCCCCAGCTTTTCTGTAGGCCTCCTTTCAGGTACTGGAAGACAGAGTGTCAGGAAACAGCATGCAACAACACTCTGGGCTCTTGTAGCGGGAATGAGTCTCTAGGCCAGTTGACTTATATATATGTGTATTTTTTGCATAATAGCCCTACTATCTAATTCACTCATTCATTTATCTTACATAGTTATGAACTCTCTTTTCAATTAAAAAAAAATAATCAGGGAGATCCATGGACATTAAATTCCCCAAATCTTGAGCTGCATTGAAGTGCCACCTTGCATAACCTCTGCGCTAGGGGGCTGAACTTATGAAATTGCAATATTACTGGTGACATTATTCATATTTTTAGGGTGAAGAATTATATCACTGTCATTACCAGTCATATGACAGTGCAGGACAGATTCTCTTAGATCAGTTTTCTTTGTCATGTTTGTGTCACAGACCATTTGAATAGCTGTTGAGGCAAAAAAAAATTCCAGAAGAAGCAGAAACTTTTAAGTATGACTAGAAGTCACACTTTATGCAGTGTCCAAACTCCCTGTTGTTCTCTCTTTTGCTACCTAAAATATAGATAAGAATGCATTAATTTTTCTGAAATAAAACGGCAGAATAATAACTGGGAAATCTCTTAGGGCATGCAGCAGTCTGGGAAGAAGGTGCATTTAGAAAATATAATTTTGCCCAAAGACAAAAGGGCCTCCATCTGCTCATCTTTCGTGACTTAGCCTATAAAAAGCTGCACACGAATTTTCTTTAAATTTTTAATCTCCATACGAATGGTTATTACCCTGATATTCCCAGCTACTGTCACCATCTAAAATTTAAATTATCACCAATTTCCTTATTAATCTGTTTGTTTATGCTTAGTTTTTGACACATCTAGTCATCTTACAGCTTGAGATATATTTTTGTTAAGTTTAGTCCTCTATTAATGAACTTTTATCTTACTGGAACACTGCTAACAGGCAACATAATTTTGTGCTGTTTGATCTATTTAGATGTCCTATGCATGTTGATTCTTAAAGGCTAGAAGGTCTAACCATACCAGGCTCATGTCAGCAGTAGCAGCAAAAAAAATTCTTTTCATATGTCATGGCTTCATATGAAGGTATCCAGGGAACTGAATGCTCCCTCATTTAGTAAACAGGAGGAACAGGACATTCAAAGGCTGTTGTCCAACGTCCCAAGACCAGTTTAATATACAACAGTAAGAATGTGCATTTGGACAGAAGATTTTAACTAGATTTCAGATAATTTTATTTTAAATAAAGCAGTTGGATGCTATTTATGAGAATGTAGATCTCACATCTTATGTTAGTTAGGTACCACGATTCTCTGAGGAGAGAATGTGAGTGTAGTGCTTCATTGGGAACTTAAATTTCTGTTGGGAAGATCTCATTTAGCCCTGCACTGCTTCTGAAATGATTGCCTGTAATCAGTCAGATCTGTTAAACAGGGATTGACAGATTGACAGATGAACCATCCTAAAAAACTTTGATGTAATTCTTTTATGTGCTGTAAAAAAAAGAAAAACTGAAGAATAAGCAAAAAACTCAGTCAGCAAATTTGTAAGAGATAAATCTGGCAAGGGCTATATCATGTGTTATTAAAGAGAGGAATGAGATGAGAGGATGTGGTCTGTTCTGCAGGAAAGAGAAAGCAGAATCCCCATCCACAAATGTCTTCTGCTGCATCTCTGCAAATGAGCAACCCATCTATTTAAGTGGGATACTTGAAGTAGTTCTTTCAGCCTTACCTCTTGTATGCTTCCCTTTGCCCTCTCCCTGTCTTCTTTGGATTATGCTGTCCCCTTCTGTTACAGGGTGCACCCCTAACTAATTGTCAGGCTCAGTGGTTACTAAGAATCGAATAGACCCCATACAAGGGCATCTAACTGGGTTAGTGAGTAGTGACCAAGAGATGTGGTGTAACAGTCATTCAGATGTTCATCACCAGCCGTCTCTTGAATATTATGGGCAAAGGGAGGTGAACCACTCTGTCAAACCATATTAGTTATCTTACCCATTGCATTCTAGGGTTTATGGATCCATATCTATCTCATTAACCTCTAGCATCCTATTGACACTGGCTTGTGATGATCTCCTCCCACCTACTCCCCAAGGAAGAGAAAAGACAAAGGCATATAAAATTAAACACCATGTAGGACAAAGCAGATTAAACTGTCTCTGCCTTCTGTTATGGGCATCAACTCAGGAAAACTCAAGTCTTTCAAAGAGAACTTCCAAAAAAACCCGTAATACATTCCAGAGCTCTACTTTCAGTCAGTAAAACTTCTTTAGATGTTGTAGGTCACTTTGTAAAACTATGTTACCGTGCAGCTAATGCTGCAGAAAAGTGTAAGAGTGTACCAACTAACTTCAACCTAGATGTCTCAAGGACCACTTTCGGAGTATGTATGATAAACCAGAGCAGAGGGTAATCATGGAACAACTATTGACTTCCTTTTCTAGTACACAAACCAAGTGGCACTAGATGAAGCTATCAGTTGGCAAACAAAAAAAAAAAAGAGGCAATACCTCAGAAAACACAGAAGAAAGCTGTGGAAACCTGTGCTGTGGGATGATGTTCATGGTAAAACTGCACATAGGATCAAAATTTGGAAACCCGTATTTTGTGGAAGAGAAATCCATTGTGGACTCTTACATAAAATGATAACAACTCCTACTCAGGAAGTCTCTAGTCTGCCAACAGATAGTGACTTCATACATACTTAGAGCATTACTACATACCTTCCCTGTTTCTTCACTCTTTTTGAGGCATCCACATTTGTCCACTTTTGGAATAAGCGGACTAAGACAATGTGCCTGATGGCAGTTCTGTTTACGTGGTGTAAGCACAAGCTGGAAAATCTGTCTGTTGTGGAAACTGTAGGAAAGGATTCAGGGATCAGAGACACTCAAGCTGCAGTGAGGCAGAAAAGAGCATTTGTGGCAATATACTGGTGAGTAGAAGGATGCTAGAGATAACATGTGACAGTAGTCTCCAAAAAAAGCCCTGAACAAGGCCAGTGAGCTCAAAGTCTCAAGACAAAAAGGTGGGGAAATGAGTCCTGAAGGCTACTGCAATGATCTAGGACCTATAGTGAAATTGAATATTTGTCTGGAATTATAATAGCATTTTATATGAAACTTACATTAAATTGCTCAGTTGCTACCTGAAACCTCTCACCTGACTGCTGTGACTTTAATTAGTGAAATTGCAGAGGAGGACTGAGAATGATTTATTGGAAAATACTTTATTTTTAGAAAACCCTGCAACTGAAGTTACATGAATATTACATGCAGTATTCATCTCAGGGGTAGGCAGCAAGTGGAATAATCAACGGTTTACTGTGAAAGAGTCTTACTACACCAATGTACTCAGTCCCTGAGAAGGTCAATTCTTTTGCTACCAAGGTGGTAGTTTTTAAGGCCAGACTGCCCTACTGAAAAAATTATGTCTGCAGCCAGCATATGTACAGTATTGGAAAGGGGGTGGGGTTCTTGTCCCAAGCACTTCTAAACAGAGATTCAAGTTAGACTGAGGATGGCATGACACTTGGTATACAAATTTTTTGCTCTTTTGTCATGGTCTCAGGGCCCTGTTAGCCCTGACCGTCTTTTTCTAGCCCTGTTGGTGCTCTTCCCCTCCACACATCGCATGGTTCAGTACCCCATGTCAGCTCCCCAGGGCTGTCAGTCCCTGTCCCATTGATGAGGCAGCAGGGCGTCTCCAGCTCCCCACAGCCCTGCCTGGCATATCTCAGCCCAGCCTTGTCCTATGCAGGTCCCTAGAATGGTGCCCAGTGCCAGGGACTGGAGCTGCTCCTGTGCCCCTTGGCTGCCCTGCTTCTGGCTGGGGAGACGGGATGAGCCCTGGCTGACCAGGCCCTGCCATGACTCATCCAGGGGAGCCCATGACACTCCTGGTACCCCTGCTGCTCTCAAACAAGTATGAACATGCACTTAGTCCTGCAGATAGAGCTTTGGGGTGTTACAGATGAAGAAGGTCAAGGGCTGCTATTCAAAGCTGGGACCTCCAGTTAAGAAAGCCAGAAGGTCAGGGGCTCGGGATCCTAGATGGTTTTAAAAGTACCTTTGGTAATTTGTTGCTATCTTTAGCTGTACTTTTATTTGGTTTGTTATTTTATCCAGGCAGAAGTTTACCAAAAGTACACAGAAACCTCATTACTCATGTAATGTTTTAATATGTAATTAAAGAAAAATTCCACAACTCTTAGAAGCTTAAATGTCCATGACAGTGTAAATATTGATGAGAGACAGAAACAGAATATGACACTGTAACGTGAATATTTTCTATAACTTCATGATATGTGAATTTGAAGATCCTCTACTTTTATATTTGTTGCAGTTCCAATTTCGATTGATCCGTGCAAATATGTACCATCTGATGTTCTGGCCTGTGCTTTATGGGTTGCAATGGTTTCAGAGGGTGTGAAACAGAATTTTTGACATGTATGATCAGGTAATCTTCTTGTGTAAACAATTCCAGTGTTTTTAGTGGAATAAGGCCTGAGAATGAAACATCGCCTTATGAATGTGAAATTGGCTTTTAGTTCATGAAGAATAAACTTCTGCAATTGTGATCACATCCCTTAGCATTTCTGTGTCTTGTTCCAAAATTAATAAAAAGCTATTTTAACATCTGTAAGGGAGGACCTGAGGAAAAAATATCTTCAAAGACCTTTGGAATCTTCAAAATAAAGTGCATTGAGATTTTTATTATTATTTAATAGAAGAGGACAAGGCTATTTGGAACATGACATTTTGCTGTGGGCAGTAAATTCACTATTACTACAAAATCATTAACAGTCTTACCATCTGTTACAGGTGTAATGATAATTGACAGTTTACGCATATCTACCATTGACATGATCTGTCTTTGCAGTCCTGTGTTTGCCATTTATTTTTGCTATTTTCTTCAAGCAATAGCAATATATTCAATTTTACTGAAATAACACAAATTTGCTGAATAAGCTTACTATTTCTTTTCATATTTTCCTTCTTTTGCTATTACCCCCAATGATGACCCTAAAGACTTTAAAATAATGAAAATATGCCACTAAATGGGAAAAAATGCACTCGGTTTCAATTTTTTTTCTTTGAAAGCAGCATGTCATATAGGCTGAGACCAAAGTCTGTTTATCTTGCTGTCTCCTATTTTGATCGTAGCTCATAGATGGTGCTTAAAGGGAGAACAAGAATCAGGGCAGGCACAGAACAATACTCCTTTGAAATGTCCTAGTTTAAGGCATTTAACAGGCCAGACTTTCTGAGCCAGAGGGTGTTATCTTTCCATTGTGTTTAAAAGTCTCTAGTGGACCTGTCTTCTTCGATTCTTGTCCAGTTTTTTTTTAACTCATTCGAACTTTTGGCCTCAACTGTTGACCGTGTCAATGAAGTTGAAAGTTTATTATGTAGTGTGGTTTTAAATTTGGTACCTGGAAATTTCTTTGGATGCCCTCCAGTTTCTTATTTGTGAGAAAGTATAAATTTAATTCTCTTACCTTCATTCTCTGTGACTGCCGTCAAAATCACTGGGAAGCAAGGATTCCTCTGAGGCTTGAATGAGAGCTATAATGTAACTACATAACCAAAGCACCTAATTGTGTTTGTTAACATAAATCACTGATCTGAAGAAACACGATGAATGTATTTTCTGTCCTGTGATACACTTCTGCTGTCAGAATGTGGTAAAAACTGTAGTACCTCAAACAGTTGACTGTTGGGCAAGGAATGATGATGGTGACTTCCATGTGTTCCCTAACAAATACTTGCTGCTAACATGTCTTATGTATATAACCTACTTTAAGTGCATGAAAAGAGAATGACAAAGTAGACAATGAAAGAATCCTGTGAGAAATTAATCATAGAATCATTATGGTTGGAAAAGACCTTTAAGATCACCAAGTCCAACCATTAACCCAGCACTGCCAAGTCTACCACTAAACCATGTCCCTAAGCACCACATCTACATGGTTTTCAAATATATCTAGGGATGAAGTCTTGACCACTTCCCTGGGCAGCCTGTTCTAGTGCTTGACAACCCTTTCAGTGCAGAAATTTCTCCTAACATCCCATCTACACCATCCCTGGTACAACTTGAGGCGATTTCCTCTTGTCCTATCACTTGTTACTTGGGAGAAGAGACCAACCCCCACCTTACTACACCCACCTTTCAGGTAGTTGTAGAGAGGTATAAGGTCTCCCCTCAGCTTCCTTTTCTCCAAACTAGACATCTCCAGTTCCCTTAGATGCTCCTCACAAGACTTGTTCTCTGGACCCTTCAGTAGCTTTGTTGCCTTTCTTTGGACATGCTTCAGCATCTCAATGTCCTTCTTGTAGTGAGGGGACCAAAACTGTACTCTAAGGTATTAGAAATATTTCTAGTCCAACAGTCACAGAATATATTGCAATATATTAATAAGGAAAGGAGACTGTTTTACTGTCATGCTGTTTTCTATTTGCAGAATTTGGATGTGTCCTTAGTATTCATAAAATACGGGCTTTCCCTAACTCCATAGCAGGGATGGCAGGTCAACTGCCAAGATGGCAGCGAATGGGCCTCATATTTCTATATCTTCTAAACATTTTTGCTGCAAAACGTTGATGGATGTCTTGGATGTTTCTTATATTTTCCAGCATTTCCCAAATTTGGCTAAGCTATGTCTTCATATGCTCAGAAGAAGCTTTCTCCAGTTTAATAGCTTTTTACTGCAATGTTGAATTCCCTAATAGATCCTAACATAGCATGAACTGCATAAGTACAATTTAAAGAGAGAAACCAAGAGTGCACCAGCAGGAGACTACAGAGGGAAAGCTACACTTTCCCTTACATGGTTCTTCACAAGAGTTTGAGCAGAAGGGTGTGGTGGTACCAAACAGAGAGCTTGTCTCTCCTGTGTTGTTAATCAGTCCCACTCCCTTTCTGCTTTTTTCCTTCGAGCTAGACAATGTTTGCTCCTGAAAAGAGGGAACAAAAACCAGAAGGTGTAAATGCTTAGAAAGAGAAGTTTAGTGAAAAGACTGGCTGGACTGGTAAGAAAATTTTGTTCCATTCCTGTGACTGCAAGAAAGCACAAAGTGCCTGAGAGATTTTCTGTCAGGGGAAACATGGGTTACTCCACAAGGTCAGGGATTGTGGTGGCAGGTACCTGCCTGCCTGGCAGGGCCATGCTCTCCCCAGTGCGGTGCAGTTCCACAATTCTCAAAGACCAAAGCAGGTCTGGCAAAAATAAAGTCAGATATTGTCCAGGTTTATAGGCAAGTCCAAAGTGATGAGGTCCCAGGGTCAGAATCAGAGTTCCCAGACAGTGGCCCATGTGGCCAGGCACAGGCATGACTTCTATAAACCTGTGATGAGCCAGGTGGAGTCCACAGACAAGAGTCACAGCTACAAGCAGCTCCAAAAGGAAGGGGAGAGCCCTTGCTGAGGCCTCCCCACAAAGCATTTTCTTCACAATGGCTCTTATCAGCAAACTGGCGTTGCATAGCCAGCTACAGTCCTAGAAAGGGAGGAGTGCACTGGAGGTCCTGACATGCTATCAGCAAGCGAATGAGTAGGTCATTGCTAAAATATGTTTTCCTATTTTCCCCTTACAATTAGAACTGTAAAGTTGGTCTCAGTTCAGAGGTATTTGCCAGCTCTGGCTGCCTGTTTGCTCAAAGGCAGAGATTTATGGTGTTTAAGATAAAACTCCCACTGATGATTCAATGTCATTGTGTTGCCATATAATTAAATACAGCTGGTGCTTTTAAATTCCATAAAGGACCACTAGTTTAACTTGAATTTTTTCATATCATATCACATTTAATAATGTGATGACACAGTTTGTTTTCTGTTAGGCGTTACCTCATTCAATATGCTGTATGGATGGCTCTATGGAAGGCTAGTTGCTGCAAAGCAAAGATGCTTTATCCTTTTATTTTTGTACACCATTATGAAAATCCGAATTGGTATTTATAATTATAATCTAGAATTTATTATCTTTGAATATGGACTAGGCTTCATTTATTGCTGCAGACATTAATTGTTGCTTACATCTAATGTGGAGGACATTCAGAGAATGAAGGAAGGGCTCACAGGAAGAAAAAGTGCATTGCTAAGTTAAAGCATTTGGCTGCTGCCTAGGAGAATTCTCTCTGTCGTGACAAGTGTAACTTACCCCTGTTAACTATAAGCCAGAGTTCTAAAGAAAGTGCTAAACATACACAGCTGCTACTGAATCCATCCAAAACTGAGAGTTCGCATAGAAATAGCTATAAGAATGATAAGTACTTTGATAAAACAGGTACCACTCATCTCTGGGTAGCACTCCTGTAAATGCTTTGTTTGTCAATCTCTAAATTAGGTTAAACCCTGCTGCCTTCCAAACTTCAGACATCCTGCCTTTTCCTGGCAGTAGAAATGTGAAGATAAATTCTATTTTTCTCAAGCATTCAGATATTGTAGTGAATAATGCAATAAAAAATATCAATAATTAAGTTAATAATTTTCTATTTAGAGCATGTTCATCTATTTTCTTCATATATTATAACAACGACAACTGGTTACTCCTTTTGCAGCTCTTTGTGTAGCTGGATAATTTCTTACCAGTGGAGATCATACCACAAATCAGCCAAAAAGCCTTCAGGTCTTTGTTGAAGCCCCAAAGAGAGCACCTGCTTCTGTTTTCTGACAAAACCAATTAGCACATCTTGTTTTTCTTAAGTGGACATAGCAACGTTAGTCTTTCTCCATTCTCTTATTCTGATCTTTTGTGTAACATATTTGCAATTCAGAACATGTTTCCTCCTGCCCCCAAATAATGAACAGAAGCAGAGCACCAAGTGGCATCTTCAAAAGAAGGCTTCTGATAAGGTGTACAGCCATTACTGCCTGAATTCACAGGATCAGATTGTATGTGTCTCATATTTTTAGGATCAATATGCTTTTAACTCAAGCTTTGATAGCAGAAGTTTGGTTTGACTTATTCCAACCTTGTCTGTGTTAGGCTGAAATGTCCTTGAGAATTCTGTATTATCAAACCCGTTCAAGATTCACCTTCATTTTTAGATTTCATAATGACGACAAATATTGGGACTAAATCAAGTCTGTGTTAAGCATAGAAAATCTAATAGTCTCCTTATCTTCTTAAGTCTTGCCTATAGCATGGAAACTGAATTTTAATCTGTTTCATATTATGCACTACTTTAAATTAGATCTAACATAACTTCCTGTATTTTCCTTAAATTAATGCACAGCTGCCTCTGGACACATACAATGATCATACAGGAATCTATTGCTGTATGGATTTAATTTTTTTAGGATTATTTTGGTCCTTTAAAGTTTTCTGAAAATAATTTGTTTTTCTTGATGTAATTTTTGGTTTATTAATTATCCCTCAATAAGATACTGAGCCATAACTTGAAAACGAATCATTTCCTGAGGAACACAGTCACTTTTTCTTCTGTGGGCTGTCGAAAAGCAGGCTTTAGAAGTCAAGTTCAAATGAAAGTGTACTGGCAAAGGTGGGCTGACTGAATAAATCACATAATATTGCTTGCCTTTTTTAGATGAAATTGCAAGTGTGGCACTTAGGGGTCAAAATTTAAAACTCAGTCCCCATAAAAAAGCTTGATTATAAAAAACATTTTAAAATTACCATGAAAGTTAGGAAACCTGTGCAGAAGTGCTTTAATGAAATAGCAAGATAATGAAAAGGAGAAGTTCATGCATTTATCTGATTGTCGTTCAGCATTGTTAATGAGATTTCAAAAGAGCATGTGAATACAAAATCATAATGCAATCATTTCAATACCTCTAAAATACTGTATCACTCTACAGTTGCAGAAATTATCTTTGTGGCCTCTGAAACTAAGCTTGGTAGTTTTGAGCAACCTGTCCTGGACTTTTCTTAATTGATAGGTCACTCTTTTATCAGAGAGAGAAAACCAATACCTTAATTTTATTTCTTCCTGAGTGTAGCAGTCTATAGTCCTTTGTGGACATTACTAAGCACTGGCAGTGTTTAGTTTCATACTCATGCTTGAATGTTGATAATTTCAAAGTTCAGCTTCTGTTTTTTTGTTTATTTTCCTGTCTTGTCCAAGGAGGTTAAATCCCTTCATACATACTGGAATCTTTTGAAGATCACTGTCGAACACAATGAAAGAAGAAGTCTGTAGGCTGAAGTATGCACATGAGAAGAAAAGAAATAACAATGTGTTGTTCAGAAGTTATGTAGGCAGTGTTTGGGCAATGCTCTAATTTATTAACAATGATATCTCTTTCATTCTTGACCGAGAGTTTTTGCTCACATATTTTCAGTCTATGCTTTTATGAGAGAAAGTGAACACTGCTGAAATACTGACTGCCACTACGGCTTTGGATCATATAATGACTCTCACCTTCTGATTCCCAGGTAAAGTCTTGTCACTTTTGTTACGACTTGAGGACTGTTTCAACCTGTTGCTTCATTAGAGGGGGTAGAGAAAAGATTTGGGTGGCCTTCTATTCAGTATATGCCTTAAACTTGGCATGTTTCTTGTCTTGCCCATTTCTTCCTTGATTATTGATCTTTAGAGTCTTGACTTTAATCTACTAAATAGCTTTTTAACTTCTTGTTTAATATTCATGATTCTGATTTAAAAGGTGACTTTTTTTCCCTGGGTTTGCAAAGTAATCATGGCCAGGTAACTGAATTATGCCTTTTAGGGATATTAGTGACATAGACACATTGAAAATAAAACTGGATGAATATAAGATAAAAATCAAAGCTACTTACTGTTTATCTCCTTAGCTTTTTAGCAAAAAAAGCTTGTTAATTTCCTTGCCCACAATTGCCCTTCTTCTGTGCTAATCAGGAGACACAAGCTCTCAAAATGTAAAAATTCCCAACAAGAATTAGAATTCATAAAAAAGTTTTATTGTATAATTAAAAGTGAAATAATTTAGTTACATACCCATGAATTAAATCTACCTTGAATTCTTCACAAGTGGTTTTCAAAGTGGAGGCCTTAGCTGTAGTAAGGCCGACACAAAGTCCTGGGTCCAAATGTGTAAATAGCTGTAGCCCAGGTTTGGGATCAGGCTGATCCATGCTGTTTGGCATTTTTAGTTATTAAAATTGCATAAAATACATAAAATAGTTAAATCTTTCTTTGTCTGTCTGTTCTGTTAAGGTGTGGTCTAGATGTCTATCAACTGGACAAAGAAGGGAAGGCTGGGATTTCAGTATTGCTTGAAGAATCTTGAACATATTGCTGAAGGTCACTTGGTTGAGTTTGTTCATCTTCTAAATTGGAGCAATCCATCATCTGGAAAAATACATGGAGTTTCTAAATCAAAAAGAATCATGAGCATATATAGTTTTGTTTGTTTCCTAAGCTTTTTTATTTTTTATTTTTTTGGTCACAATTTTCCTCATTCTGTGCTAGTGTAACTCTATACTGTTTCTTCTCCTCACCCCACCTACAAGTTACATTCCAAAGGCTGGGAATCATGAAAATCTCCCAGTCTTGTCCTTACTAAGAGAGTAGGCAGAGATAGGAACTTGACGGGAATGGAGATCTGACAGAGCAGAGCAACAAGACTAACAGGGAAAAACAACAGGGAGCAAATAAAGAAAATCCCCCTGGAGTAATGCAGTAATGTGGACTGATCCATATTGACCATATGCTCCTGGAATTCATCATTATTTTGTGTCATAGAGAAACAGTGTTGCTGCATGTGGTGGTGCTAGTCACAATAAGATCCTTCGGTACTACGCCTGTGGAGTATCTTGAAGCCTTTAGCCTTTCCATCAAACTGTGATCCAGGACATAAATGTCAAGTTTTGCATACTTTTTCATCCTCATGTGTCCATAGAGGTCCTTGACATTAATAACCTGAGGACTGATGTTTTTAGTAATGATTGAGTCTGATAATGACTAAGTGTCTTAAGTGCTCATCCACTGTTTGAATAGCCTTAAAATCTACCAATATGAACATAGTTCACTGTTTCACTGAAGACCATTTGGGCTAAAACCCCTTTAATCGCTGTTGATCCCATAAATCTAAACTGCCCAGTTACTTCCATTAGATTACTTAAAAGTCTCCCTGCCATCTCCAATGTCTTCTAAAGGTGGACCTGGTTAAAATAGTTTTTCTTTTACAGCACAGACAATTTCATACTTTCAAACCAGAGAGGTAGAGTAAAAAAAGACTGATTATTTGCTGGTTTCTAGATATGTCATTCCACCTACTTCTGTGTAACTGTATGGATGAGGGATGCATGGTTTGCCATCAGTGGCAGAAGTCAAAGGAATGCTCACTGAATTGTTTGTGTAGAGAATAATTTACTAAAATAGGTGAGAGGTCTGGGTTCTTGTTCAAGAACTTAGGTTTCTTTCAAAGCTGAATACTAGATCTTTGCCTGAGGGCTTATTTGTGATGATGAATCTGGTCATGATAACAAATGTGAAGAGGAGTTCATAGGTGGGAAGAAGAATTCTATAAGTTACTATGCTGGGCCCAGAGCATTTCTCTGGATAGACAGTTTTATGTGGTGATTTTTAATAGCATATGCTTATGAAACAGGAACTGGTGCAGCTTATGCCAAAGTCTGAGTTGAATTGGAATGTATACATTAGTTTTTAAAAATGTTGGAGTAAGTTTAGGAGTAAGTAAATGTTTTCATGGTCTCGTTGTAATAAAGACCTTTTAAAGTAATTTAGTTTAGACACCTGAAAGAAAAGGTGAGAATAACATCAGTAACTGACCAAGAAAAGCTCATTTTTGAGATAGCTTTAAAAAGCTATCTGCAGACATTGTTTTGGTTTAAGTTATTTTAAGTTACAGGAAGATTACATTAAAAGAAAAGGGGGGGGTGGGGTGGGGAGGTGCTTCCCATTATGCCCTGCAATGACACAACATAAGTATGGAGAGGGACTTTTTTTCAAACCTTGCAGAACGTTACCTACCTTATTATTCAGTAGGCAGGGAGAAGCTGATGTTAGACAATCAAAAATAGCTAAATGCCTTTTCTGAGCTAGAGTATGAACTTTCACTATATGCTAGAAATAAACTTCAGAACTGCATTCTGGCTCTTCTGACTGTGCTGTGTTGTTACTTCTACAGTATTTAAATGACTAAGTGCATGCCATTAACAGAACATGTTAACACATAGCAAAATTAAAATATTTTTTCTCTTTCCTTGAAGTAAGCACTTCACTCTCCTGCAGAGTGTCTCAAGGTCATGGATTAGAAAGCTCATTGTATTCTTTGTGAACATATAAATAAAAACATGGGAGGTTGAGTGTGTTCTCTTATTTACCTCTTGTAAATAAAACTAAGCCCTGTCCATTTTCATTCACTATATATTTCAAGATAAAAGAAAGTAAGTTTCTCTGTTGTTATCAGTAGGAAGATTTTTGCTAGTGTGGGTTGAGGTACAGCAATGAGAACACCATATTTCTTTAAGTGAGGGAATTTTTAAAATGATGTTTCATATGTCATGATTTAGTGAGAAACTCATGGGAATAGAGATGAACAAGTCCAAGGCTTAGAGAGGAATTAAAGGTTTGGGACAAAAATGTTGAGGATTTTAGGCTGCATGGCTTAGTGGCCAGATTTTAAAAATATGTAGAGGCAGAAAGATGCAAGTAAGCTCCTTCATCCTTCACTGAAATAAACTGAAATATGCTCCTAAGAGTATTGGAAAACTCCCATTGGTGTCGTTGCTTTGGCTGGAATGACCTAGACAGTCAAGAGCTTTTTCAGAGTTTCTCAGGCGGTTAACCATCCTACCACTTGGCCCACTTTTTTCTAGATCCAAAGCCAAATATCTTGAGGTATAGTTGAACCTCTTTGAAGGATAAAATCCTTTTATGTAAAACTCGTGGGCTATGTTCAGTAGAGGAGAAGCTGGATTACCTTCAGAAATTTAGGCCTTAGTACAAAAGCAGGAACATGTTTATGGAGTTACTCACCAGGACAGGCTTAAGTCTTCCCCCACAAAGAAAAGAAACCTGGAAAACAAGGAATATTATTTTATCAGCCATGAACTAATTATGCTCCCAGGTATGCCATGTTCATAGGCCTAATCAATTTTTGGATGGAAACTCCAAGAAGCAAAAGTAATAAAAATATGTGTGTTATGTAGATTAATGGAACTGGCAGATGGCCAGCTGATAATGCTCTGCATGATACCTTATCAATTATTAGTCTTAAGGCATTATTTCACTGTATACAACATGTTTGTGCATGGTCATTGTGAGCTGCCTGTGTGTGTAAAACTGAATTATTCAG
Organism: Hemiprocne comata; assembly: GCA_020745705.1. Lineage (NCBI taxonomy): Eukaryota > Metazoa > Chordata > Aves > Apodiformes > Apodidae > Hemiprocne > Hemiprocne comata. The sequence goes on along the minus strand of CM036587.1, from coordinate 83,541,278 downwards.
TGAATTAGATAAGACAAATCAAATCCCATACAGTAGGAACTGGTTAATTTAGTCAAATAATTAAAAACAAAGTGTTGGCACTGGCTTGGTCCCCTTGGAGAATTTTGTTTCTATTTACAGAGTATGTAGTGTGACTACAGTAGCTATTGTCTCCAAGCAGAAACCAGACTACACTGTGCAAACAGTGAGTTGCCAAGTAGTTGACAGCAGATAACTGACTGCACCAGACTTGCCTGGCACATTTGTTAGGCTGTACCTTTGGACAGGAATTCCTGATCTAGCACTTTGGAGGTGGCTTGTTTAGACTGAAAAGGTGTTTGCACAGCTACACAATGGCTTAGCTGGTAACCTTAAGGGCAACTGGGAGGGATTTGAACTTCTCTACATACTTTTTCATCTGAAATAGTTGGATTAGGGAAACATAAAAAAATCTTTCACTTGTAGAAGTGCTATACCAGCTCTGCTTATTCTGAGGTCTTTTCCACAGAAGAGAAAAATATTGGTAGCCTGAAAGACAGATGTTTGGTGCTGGTGTATGGGAGGAATGCAGCCCTTTCATCTATAGAAAGGAAAGAAATTGCCAATAATTTAAGACATTTTCCCAGTTTTTTGTTTTACCTTGAATGAGGCTGGTTCTTTTGATCCTGGGAGAGGGAAAAACATTGTTAGAATTGTTGTAAAGGTGTTTCAACTGTTGATTTTCACCATAGTGGAGTTCAACAGGGCACAACAAACACAAGGATGAGGTCAACCATTTTGTCCTCTCAAATACTCTAGGACAGTGAAAATGCAAAGGGGCCATGCAGATACCCAGCAAGAGACCCTGTGGGAAGAAAAGTGATAGGGAGGAGGAATAAAGGATCACTCAGCATTGACTGGAAAAGTTCTCAGTATTTTCGTTGTTGAAGCTTTTCAGAGTATAAAAAAAGAAAATGGAAGGCATTTATTTCAGGTTAGGTTTTGGGTAAATGTGTAAAAGTGATTCTTATTTTCTTCACAGAAGGTCACGAACTCATTATTAAAGGGCACTTAAAACTTTAATTATTCCGTATATGGAAGGGAGTCAAGCATATGTACTAAGGGCCTGTTAGAAAAACAGATGAAATTTCAGGATGATTTAAATCTTCCCTTTGCAATGAATGTACAGGCAAAGGATCAGGTTTTAGGTTGTATATAGTTGTCAGAGATTTAATAAAACTATGAAGGTAAGAAATAGGTATATAATAAATGATCAGTCTGGAAACAGATCCAAGCCTGTAAGGGAAAATGATAATTAAAGACATCAGGACTTTCTTTCTTATGGCACCATTTCAGATGCAGTATTTTTCCTGTCCCAAAGGCATGGTACATTTTATAGCTATCTCTGACTGTAGTGTATTGGCAGGGAAGGTGGCCAACCAGAGAATTTGACACATAAAGTAAACTGATCTAGTAAATTGCTAGCATAAGACACTTTGCAATCTGAATACAAAGTAATTTTAATTTTTATTCCCAATGTTTATAAAAAAATCAGCATTTTACATAACACAGGTGCTTTTTTTTTAAAATTATGTGTGGTTCAAATATGTTTTTCTGCAATAGTATTTCAATTAATTTTTGTCAGCCATTGATTTAACCATCAAATAGAGAATAAGAACCGTAACTGAAAAGTCAAAATAAACATTTATCAAACTTTGCATCAAGGTTTTATAAATTACATGGAATAGGTCAATAATGCACCCAGCAGAATTTTAATAAAGTGCCATTAGAGAGCCCTAGAAATCCATGCATAATTTATAACAGTGTATTGCTCATATCTAACTATAGACATACTGTCAACGTCTGTGACATGCTTGGGACTGCTATTAAGAATCTCTTAGCTATTCATAAATTATTTGTAAATGCAATAATAAATAATATAGGCCTAAACATTTTCTTTATTCACTATGACATCACCTTCATCATGGTAATTCAATTACTTAGAGTTGTTAGTGTTGCTCCTTTTGTGTAAATAAATTTTATAGCCTTCCAATGTTGTGTAATTCGGTTTTAGCTGGAATGTTGGTTAGAAATATGTTGCACGTTTTCAACTATGGTCAGATGTTTCTAGTCCTCAGATGGAGAATTTCTGTGAAATCAAATTATATCATCTCTTTTGCATTGTGGGGGTGATAGGTAACTGTAAGTACTGTTTTAATCATTGGAAAGTGGCTGGTAGAATTATTCCCAACAATGATACAGATTTTGTGCATCTCTGGTACAAGATATTTATTATTGTCACTCTCTGAAAATCATGACCTAGTATCTTCAGCCTAGAACAGTAAAATCATTCAGTGTGGACAATTTATGTCAGTTTTCTGCTTTTGGCTTATTTCTCACAGTCTTTGTATAGTAGGACTTTCTTCCTGACCTTGTCATCCTTCCCTCTGCTGCCCTTATCACCTCCTCCGAGTTACTCTACTGATTTCCTCTTCTAGTTCCTCTCCCTGGTCAGCAATTCCAGCCTCCAGAAATTGAAGAAAACAAGCTATGGTAAACCTTGCCACCCACTCTCCACCCTGCCCTCCCCCTTTGCCACCCCCCAAAAAAACACCAAAAAGCCAAAGCACAAAAAAGCCTGTCTTGAAGCAATTGCAATGACATTTCAATGTGAAAATGAGGCTGAGGATGCAGTTCATACTGAAGTCCCTGTGGAAGGCAGAAGTGACGTTTAATTGCCATCAAACTGGATTCTTTTCCATCTGCTGTTGTGTTGGTAAAGTAGTGAACAAACCATTAGGAACATCCTGAGGAAGGTAATTTCTCTAAGGATCAAAGTTGAATCCCTGTCTCTAAATGGTGGGGTTTTTTTGGTAGTTAGAGCAAGATATTATGGAGAAATCATTATTGAAACAATAACCAGTCTGTTCGCACTTGTTTAACCTTTGGTTAAAGCTTAAATTAAGTAAGTATTCCCCTAAGTTAAATGCAAAAAAATGAGTCAATCCCCAGTCTTTAAGAAAAATGAGGTTCTGGCAAATACCCACAGGTAAAATCAGCAGAGTCCATTTCGGGCATTACTGCTTGGAACCAGCACTCTGACCCTACACTGGGCATTACTGTTCCTAACACACACTCATCAGAAAACAATCCATATTTACACTTTTCATGGTCCAGTTTATGATTGCCATTTTAGAGCAACTCACCTTTACAGGTGGTTTAAGCAAAGATTCAGGAGTGACTGAAACAGACACAATCACTTTCTGCAAATTTTCTGTTGCTTTTTCCCCTGAGCGGTGGCATAGATAGCTGGGAATAACAGCATTGCTGAACTGCCACCATTAGATGCATGGCCTGTCCTTGATCCAGTGTATGGTATGCCCTCACTGCTCCAGTTCTGTCTTAGAAACTCCTCCTTTCTCAGATAAATAAAAAGCCATGCATTCTCCTTTTTAATTCCAACTCCTGACCTTCAAAATCAGGGCTGTACATCCTACTTTGAAATGCGATTATAGTTTGTGGAGAGTTTTTACCTCTTTGAGTTTCCTGTGGGGAGTGATTCTCAGACTTGAATGTTGGAAAGTATAAGTTTTGGTTATTTCAGCTGAAGGCCTAGAACCGTTCAGAATAATGTGGTATACAGCCCATAAACTCCTGTGTGTGGTCAAGGTGACAGGAGGCGTGTGAGGTTGGTGGGCTACAGATTTACCTTGTAGTTTTATTTGTTCTTGCCTGAAACTCTGCAAGACAAACTTGGGAGTTAGCTGTTAGATTGAAGAGCAACCAGATTCTATTTCCAGATATGTTTTTTAAATGGCACATATTACAAACTTAGTTAATTTTCTTCAGAAAATAATCAAATGCGTATGTCAAGAAGGCTAATATATTAGCTTGTAAGGAAGATGCAGGAGGGCAGACATGCTAGCAGCAGATTCAAGAAGTGCTGTTGTCAGGACTCATGATTTCTGGGCTTGATTTGAGAGTCTATTCCTGTGGATATCCCGTCCACACACACCAGAGGAGGACTCTGACTTTCCTCAAAACTGCAGAACATCTGCTGTCTCCCTGTCTTCTTTCTTTCCTACTCTCTTTCTCTCTCCTGTAGCTTTCAAGACTGACATTAAAACTTTCAGAGCAGAACCTAAAATAACATTTCTGTTAAATTTCTAAGAGTTAGCTAAGGTGAAAGAGCCAGTATTCCCATTTTAGGCATCATCTAAAGTTTGTTTACTATACACCTCAGCCAAATGTCTGTATATGAAATGTGTACCAAGAAATGAGTAGGAAACATATGTGTTAAAGTGAAAATGTGGCTTTGAATCATTCAAAAAAGGCTTTGTTTATTGTTTTATCTGTCCATTTAAAATTCTAATTTATTGTGAATTGTACTTCGATACCAGCCACAGGAATATAGAAGACCTTTTTTATTTAAAATGCACTAGTTATCATATTTATTCACAAGTATTTGCATTTCTTATTCCAAATTTATTGCTTTTTCCCCAATTTCAGAAAGTAATGTGCTGCTTAGATTGCAGGATTCCTCCAAATTTCAATGTCTTTTGCAACTGACACAATGAACAAAACTTTGTGAATTTTATTGTATGAACAAATTTTTATTAAAAAAGTGATAATTTCTTCTTCAGTGAAAAATTGTTCCTGATATAATTGTAAAATACAAAATGCACTAAGAGTTGGATCTTGACATTCATTGATTCTCTGTAATAAGTTTTTTCCTATCCTTATAAATGTGATCATTGTTAGGTTTACAGCTTTATTCTGAATATGGGTATGTAGAGATACAGCACTCAGGAAATGACAGCAAAAAAAAAAAAAGCCTTCAAAATTTAAACATTCCTTGGTCTGGCAATATATTAAATGATAACATTAGAAAACTTAATACTGGTAGTATGTTCAAATAGCTAAAGGCCTGTATTAGTAGTGGAAAGTTTTATTTAACCTGGTGTGACTTCTTAGGTTAGATAAGGGTAACTGAGTTTTAGAACAGTTTACAGTTTGGTTGTCATCCTTTCTCTTGTGACACATTCCTCAATATCCCAAGTTCCACCAGCATATCATTTTTATATATTTATTTTTAGTAGTCTTCTCTTGGTTTCAGGAAGATGGCAAAAGAGAAATAACAGTGGGTCCAAATTTTCCTTGAAAACCAAGTGATAATTATGTTGCAGCAAATTTAAAATAAGATAGGTAAAAAATATCAGAAAACGATAAATGTATAGATTTATATAATACATGGCTTTTATATAGATAATAGCACTGTTAGTAGCAAATCAGGAACACTATAAGAATGTCCACTATTCCAAACTTTTTCCAGTTTTATCAGAGAATTAGTGTGAAATACTTGTCTCCTGCTTCTCTTTTATAGGCAGACTTGCGCTGATCTGACTGCACTCCCTTCTGTATTCAGAAGGCAGAAAACACCTAACAGTTTCTGACACATGGCTGAGTGGCTATTGTAATTTCTCTAGTGGAGCTGGTTGATAATCAAAATAAGCCAAGAAACACGGATAAAGTTCATTATTTTCTTGGGGGATACCCTTTCCAATACTTAACTCAGGATGACAGAGAGAGCAAAAGTTGGTGCACTATGCCGTGTCCTGAGACACAGCTGGCCTGAACTGGAGTGTTGTTCAGCCTCTTAGGGGTTTAGCCAACTCCATTAGCTAGCAGACTTGCTCAAAGACCTATTAAACCATTTAGTTGTGCTCTGTTGCATGACTTCAGGATTAACATCTGAAATGACATTGCTTTTGTCTTAAGTCAGATTGTTCAGCAGCAGTTCCATCTTTAATACTTCTGCACTAGGGAAATCTCAAGGCAGTACTGGAGGAAAACCCGAATTACTTTGTTAATAGGCCTGGAGATGGTTAGATTTTTTTGGTGTAAACCTTGCACATTTCTAATTCAGAATATGAATAATGAATATAAGAACAGATCACAGTTTAACCTTCCTATTGGCTTCAGACTCAGGCGTTAATTAGATAAACATTTGTGGATGCAACAAAAACTTAGTTTTTTTCACCCTGAAAGCTGACACAGCCTTACTTTTACTTCTAGGCTTAGCATGAGTCTAAGCATTTGTGGTTTACTGACATAAAATAGGTCAAAGATTAAAGCATAATTAATTGCATGTTTTTTTCTATAGTGAATTCCCAAACCCTGTGGTGGAATGAATTCCATTAGGGATACAGACCATTTTTCCAGCTTCAGACTTATTTTTTATCAACAGACAGTACTCAGTTCCTCAGATCTCTGGATTGATCTACCCTGTCTTCACCTGCTCTGTCTATTGAGATTTGTTTTATTTTTCTCTTTTGTGGCAGATACAATAACTAGCTTTATCTTTTTATTCCTCAGAACTGAAAACAAGTTTTGTACTACAAGTTACTGGGCTTTCCTAACAACAGTTTTACCAGCATAACAATACCTTTATTATAATCAAATACAATAGGCATGTAATAATTTAAAGGTTGAAGTTGTTTCCCTTGGGCATTGTCCTAAAAGAAGGAGCTGTTGCACAGCAGCATAAATATGCTCCCCTGCAGTATTAGGCATCACAATATTCTGCTTCTCAGTGTGTTCACTGAAAATTTCAGTGCAATCGAGTAACCTAAAAACTCCCTTTCTTCCTTAAGCACCACCAGCAAGTCTAACTATGCTGAACCTGGAGCTAAGGGAGGGGTAAGGGAGGGCTGAGCTCCCCTAAATGACAGGGCAAGCGGTCAGCTTTCGCCTCCTGCAAGAAACACAGCCACCCCCATACTCTGTGGCTGGCACATGGCAGGCAAAAGCAAGTGTCGACTCATCCCCCTACTTGCTCTCTAAATAGATGTCCTTCGCTTAGGACTCTGCCCCAAGGGCAGTAATCAGGGTGTTGGCAGAGAACCCCATATCTCAGCCTTGTCCCTAAATAAGGAGGGGACAGTGGGGGATGTGCAGCTGTGTCTGCATCACACAGAACAAAAAAATCCTCCAGCTGTGTACAAACCACTGTATGTATGTAATGCCAGCATATATATGTCTGTGCCTGTATGTGGCCTTCTGCTTACACTTTGCAGTTATCCTGTCCTTGGGGCTCTTCGGTGCACACCCAGGAATGCATTCATACTTCTGCTGCCTGAGTCTGTTGCTTAGTGTGTCATGTACAAAAGAACTACTTCAGGGAATGTCTTCTGGGTCTTGGAGGTTTTTGCGGAGTTAGATGAGTGCCATGGAACTATCCCTAGTGTCCTGCCCCTTCTTCTCAGCAGAGATGATAAAAAAATGTTCACAAACCATAACTTTTTTCACTTATGTTTTGGATTTTTTGAATGTTTGAACTGCTCCACTACTGAGTTCTCATCTGTAGTAATTTCTCCTCCTGGGCTGGAGAAAAACAAAAGGCCAGCCTTTGGACTGGGAGCCAATGGATTAATTTATAAGTTTTCCAAGTATTGCATGTTGCAAGACAAAGTGGTTTTGTAATAGTGCTGGACATCATATAGTCATTACGAACAACCTCACTTGTTAGAATTATTACTTCCAGAACTCATCTAGAGAGTTAAAAGCTCTAGTTTTCTCTGTCTAAACAGAAACCTCACTGCTAGAGAAATGATCTTGTGAAACAGCTCCAAGCTCTTAGTTCCTATTTTTACCACCAAATTCGCCTGCAGCTGCCAGCTTGAATTACTTCCATCTTTTCTCTGCTTAGAACAACCAAGGGAGCAGAGAAAATGAAAAAGAGAATTTTTAGAGATTTTGATTCTTTAAGAAGCAGTAAGAATTTGTGTATCTAAAAGCTCAATAGGCACAGAGCCAGAATGGAGAGAACAATTGATTCTTTCCTACATTTGTTTGTGTTGGTTCCTCCCTTTTTCTCATGTAACCAATTGACTTATAATCATTGCAGTATAAATCTGTAGATTCTCTAGGACAAAAATGCAAGTTACTTTCCAGAAGAGGTTTTATTTCACTCTTACGCACAATTGATTTTTGAAGGGTTGAAGAGTCCATGATTTGGAAAAAAATTTCCACATCCTTATTTAAGAATTCAAACCTATGCTTGAATTTATAAAACTAACAGTTTTGCTTTTAATATTTTCTGTGATGCAGAAAAAATATAGTGTAAAATAGCGTGGGGCAAGCCCCTGTGGTTTTGATTTATAGAGTCTGATATGTGTTGACCTCTCTCTGTCTACAAAACAAAGGAGTGTGGCGTTGTCTCCTCTTATCCCCTGCATTACAGTGATTAGTCTACTGTAATTTTTATGTTTCCTGAAATACTGACAGTCTAGTGTTTCTCCATTTTCACTTGTCTCTGATCTAAAAGATTGTGTTAAAATAATCAAGTGCCAACTAAAAATTTGATGGTTGTATTTAAAAGTAGATGTTTTCTCCCTACAACATGTTTTCATATATTTTACTGTCTTTGCTTTTTTAAAAAAAGAATTGTTATGGAATGTGATGAGTTTTACAGCAAGTCTCTCTCAAGCTTGGTCATGTCATGTATTTAATTTGGTTCCTGCATTTTCTCAGCTGTGCCACAGAAAGAGAATTGTTATATGGTTCTCTCCCATGATGCATTCACAGTGAGGATGTTCAATAACTGTGCTATTTTTTCTCCAAATTCCAGTCATGTGACTGTGTTAAAAATAACCCTGCCTGTGACTTCTGGCTTTGTGGATTAGCTATATTTGGGGTAACAGGAAGGAGATGAACAAGGACTTGGATTCAAACCTAATTCCTCAGGAGTGGGTCTCTCTTACTGAAGCTGTGAAATCTCATATAAAGAAGTAGATATTAATTGACAGAATTAATTTTAATTAATACTGGCTTTCTTCACATCCTAATAGCATGTTCTGTATGTAGGCAGATTAGGATAAGCAGATATTTTCAGAATACTTTGAATTTCATTTCTGATTTCTTGTGTTTTAAAGGTGTAAGCTTAGGTGAATGGTGGAATTAGGAGGCTGTTTACATCACACATTGACCTTCTTTCCCTGGAGAATGGAGTAATATTTATATCAAAAAACCCCAGATTCTCTGTCACCAAGGCAACGGGTTGACCTATGGCAATAATACAGTCATGATTTACTGGGGCTTTTTTTGTGGCTTTTTTGTGTGTTTTTTGTTTGTTTGTTGGTTGGTTTTTGGAGGGAGAAGTGGGATGGGGATTCTGATAGTTTGATTAAATGAGGCAGTGCAGGAAAGAAAGTTTTAATTAGCTTTTTAAAATATATCAAAAGGAAGACTATGCGGATGTATGCTCTGGAACTTTCATACAAAGGGCACAAGACACAGCAGGCAATATCCAAGAGGAGAGAATATCACCTGGTGAGAGACAGATTTACAAACCAATAGCCTACTGCTTTCAGATAGGAAAAATTTTGTTTTCTTAAGTTTCTGCTGAACTGGCCATCAACCTGAGGCCTTGCGTTTCCTCCCAGCTAAGTTCTTGCCATTAATTAAAAAAAGACCAGGCAGAAGCATGTGTTAGGGCTGATCAAGAAGAAAATCTGCTGCACAAAATATTTTTGGTCTGCTCCTATTCAAGTCAATGCAAGACCACTGATCTGAGTTGAGCAGGATCTGTCTCCAGTTTTAGGCAGATTTAATGCTTCTAGCAATTAGCTTTTCAAGGGATCCTGTTGTCTAGCAAATAAAATACAGTGTCCAGATTTCATTTACACTATAGTGTATGATATTCTCATGCAGCACTGGGAACCCATTGAGTAAAATATGCACGCTATAGCTCTTACACATGGCCAGTATAACATAAAGGAATCTCACTGTGAATGGAAACCATAGACATGCTTATTTATTTTATTTGTAAGCTTCGTATTTTCATACTGATATCCCCTTCTGGTGGATAACACCATTTTTTCAAATGAAACTCCAGTGAAACCTTTTCCTAGATGATACTTGTTAGAGCTGTACAGTGGTTTACACACAGCATCAATTAATTCAGACTATTGTGACAACTGAGGAAATGCCTATGTGTACATGCATAACATCAAATAGGCTTGGTGTTGTAATTTCTCTATTATGTGTAATGCAAGACCTTATCTGTCTTCTCTCTTGCATGACCTTATAATGCAATTCTCAGAGAAAGTAACACAGCACTAACAGCAAAGTGGATTTAACTCTTGATGATCATTCATTTGCCAGGAAGCTCAGTTGAATGAATTGACTTTTTTTTTTTTTCTTTTTCTCTAGTAAAGCATTTTTTCAAATTTGAGTTCTCCAGAGAGATAATTGAATGGCAAAGCAGTACTTTGACTGCAAAGAGAAGCCTGAAGTTCTAAGAAATTTCTTTACCAGGACTCTAAAACACTAAAGTGAGCAGGAATAGAAGCAAAGTGTAAATGACTGGTGGTCTCTTTTCTAGTGAGAAGCCAGAGGAGGGTAGAGAAAAGATTCTGGATACTTCACAGTACTCTGACCTAACCCAGACAATACCTTAGCGTGGACAACAGGTATGCAGGAAAATACTAAGAGGCACTTTTCCTGATGCAAGACAAAATCTGCTTATCAATTTGGTATTAAGTATTCCTGTAACGCTGGAGTGTGTGTGTAACTGGAGGTCTGTGGAAGGCAGCTACGCTGGAAGACAGATGCTTAAAAGGCATCTCAACACTGGATGTAGGGTCTTCAGATGCCTTGGCTAGGAGGTGTTATTTTCACAAATTAGAAACTCTGAAGGGAGTTAGTAATAGCAAAACTAAGAAAAGAGAATCTTTTCAACCTTCTCAAGGGGAGCAGAGAGAAAATTGCATTTAGAACACCCTGCTTTTCTGTTAGTCTTTCTATTATCCTGGGTTGCATTATTTTTCTAAATAATTCTTAACATATTGGTTAGACAGAGATTTCTGATCTGTTTTCTTTTCTTTGGCTAACATTTCTGTCTCTTACTATCTCTAAGAAGCAGTTCAGAGCATGTTATGTAATTTTATTATTTTGAAGCGCTGCAAATAATCCACAAAATCTTGAATGTTATCCTTGCAGAAAATACCATCACTGAAGTCACAGTCCTAGGAGAAAAGTGTTTGTAGGTGCTGGTTCACACTGCTCAAAACAATTATGAAATTATAGACCTATTGCTTTCAAGAGCCAAAAATGCAGGAGACAGTAATAAATCTTACATTTTTATTTTAACAGTTTCCCAGATGACAGGATAAGGAGAAGATATATTAAATTTACAGATTATATTAAACTCCAAGCAAACACAACACTGTGTGCAGAAGAACTAGGGAACCACACTGAGAGGCTGTAATAAATGTATTGTCTGATCTTTAGTGATATAGGGAAACTGAATATATACAAGAGAGTAGAATATCCAGATTTGCGCTGATAACATTTGGAAGGATATTTAAACTTATGATTCTATCTCTAACTGTCTAGCGAAGATTAGGAGCCTCCTCATCATAGGAGGTAGACATCTGATACGAGACTGTTTTTTTGCACACCAGCATTTTATATACACACTTTAGCAAGATCTTTTTTCTGTCCTCTGAAAGATCTGACCACTGGCAAGTCCCTGGACTAAATGCACTCTCTGACCTTCTATGGCAATTTCTGCTTCTGCTGTGTTTGGAACCATAGCTATGACAATAGCTACACAATTACAGGCAACGCTTTGAGAGTCATGGCCATTACCTAGAGACACCTGGACAGTTAGCCAGAAATTTCATGGAGATTTAGATTGAGCCATCACCTAGTCCTTGTCTCAGGCCCTTTCCAGCAGATGGCTATGCACACTGGGAACCTTCTAATCTGGGAATTACCTGCTTGCTATCTACTGCTTTCCTCTCTAGCTTCACCCTAGAGCCAATGATGACTTCTGCAGTCTTGAAGAAAATCTGTCTTGTACTATCAACAGAAACAATCATACATTGAAAATCATCATTTGTATGTGATTTGTAGGAATCATATTATGTCTTACCATAGATAATTTTCTAGAACTCCTGATCTGATTTTTGTTGGCATTATAAATTAATAAAGGGCCTCAGAGACAACGGAAAGAAAAGATAAGATAGCTTCCACCTCTCCACTTCCTATATGAGGATGTCACCCTGTAGCAGGAAAATGAAAATTCTAGGTAGAATTTGACTGAATGGTGAAACTTCCATTGACTGGTCTCACTTTGTGCAGCAGGGTGGAGAGTTCAGTATATTGGAAACAATGTGGCTGATGATGGAGATGAAGGCAGAGAAATGTAAGTGCAAGTAAATCAAAGCAGAGGTGAGGAGTGAATGATGAAGAACAGAAATGCCGAGGAAATAATGAGAACAGAAATATGTCCTTGCCTGTCCTGTACAGTCTTTAAAACAAGTGTCAAGGGTCAGTTCAGAATGAGGGTGCAGTTTGAGAGAATTTATAAATGAAGCTGTAAACAGTGAGAAAAATTCCAGAGCTATAGCAGAATTGGAAAAGCTAAGTGTAAGAGACATAGTATTTTGATAGATTCTTTTTTGTTTACAAGAGTTGGCAGTTTAATGAATAAATCTCCTTTATTGGGATCCACTGAAGGCTGCAAAAGGTGTGCTAAATTCAGGGCTTTCATACACCTTAGAAACATGGTCGTGTACACCTGAGCTATGGGGAATAGATAGAAAAGCACCATAAAAATCTGTGTTTACTCAACTCTGGCTCAGGATGAGACTGGGACTGTTGAAGAAATGGGGCAGGCAGGGCACATAAAAACAGGAACTCTGAACAGCTTAAGTAAGGTCGACTGATACAGAGGGAACAGAAGATTCATGGATGCCACCAGAGATGTTTAGCTGCAAGTAACTCTGAATAATGCTGTTCTCATCTGAATGTTGTTGCATTTCTGACCATTTTCTCTACTTATCTGCAATGTAGGGCTAGCCAAAATATTTTTTCTTTCCCCTGAAATGGGTAGTTAATTAAGTCATATCTCAGCTTTGAGAGAGTGTTCTGTCTTTACCATGCCATCAGGAAAAGAGCCCATGGGAACAGAAGGAAAGAACAAAGTTTAGAATGTCCAAGCCCGCAGGAAATATTTAGCAGAACATTCCTACTGAAATTCCAACAGCAAAGGTAAAACTGGCACAAACCCAAACCCAAAATTGTCCTTACTAGTCATTAATTATAATTAATAATTACTATATGTTATATGCAACACATGAGACATATCCAAAAGACTGATTGTATGACTCTGGGACTGACATTGGCAACTGTTCTATTTACCTGCTGTGTGTGTGTATGGTATTTCTTCTTACAGCCATGCCCGGTCACTCCTAACAACAGTAGGAAACAATGTTGCATTTTATGAGAGTGCTACAGTTAAGAAATTCAGAGCTGGTTTTCTGTAGGCACAACACATAACCGCGCTGAATGCCAGCAAAATAAATAAGAACTCAAGCGAACTCCTATGAAATCCAAGGCAATTTGTTTCTAAATTCTGTCTTTTTCCTATGGATTTTGCCCAGGATCTTGTGCAAAAAGCTACACATTTCCTTCTCTAAATTGATAAACCATTCTGGCTTAACCCCCTTCTTTTGGGAGAAATGTTGGTTTACATGAGTGACCTGAACCTGGAACTGTGAACCTGAGGCTGCAAAGACTTCTCTGAAATCTGTGTAGTTAGGGAAATTATAAAATTGTGCAGAAAGCACAGAAAAGGATTTTTTGGGTTGTAGATTTGCTACCTGAAAGTTGGGCTGGTAAGAGAATTTTATTTGCACTAGCTCCCTAGGACCTGACTTTATTTGTCTGGCTGCTTGCATCCTGCTTCTTGGCAGCTCAAGCTCCTACCCTTTTTTTTTCATTATTATTCTTTTTTTAATTTTTTTTTTTTTTGCAAGTCTCCGGGATTTTTACCTTGGGCTGGGGCCAATTTTGTAATAATAGTAATTTTTCTGGAACTCAACACTCTTTGGGCAAAAAACTGTCCATCATTCTAATTCTGCTCTGCCTCACTTCCTCTTTCTTTCAGTGATCAGTCAGGCCTACATTCTTACAGATATTTAAACACATAGCTCCATGGTAAGGGCCTAACTCCCAATAAAATAAAAAAACAAATTCTGTTATTTTTTGGACTCTTAATATTTTTGGGTTTTTATGTGGTTGATAGTCTTGGTGTCCTTCTACCATGTCCGTTCAAATGTCTGCTGGGCTGAATACCATGATGTCTGTCCCTTTCTGCAAGGCTCTAAGAATGTTTGTGTTCTTTGTTATGGCACAGCAAAGGACTTGCTTACAACAGATAAATACACAGACCTTGACTCTACATGATTTATCCCACTTCAGATTCTTGAGAATGAATAGTGTTTTAGTTCATGGTGCATATGGTTCTTGTAATAATTCCAGGTCATATGGAATTCTAAAATTCATAACTTTGACCATAACTCACAAACCCCACATTTTCAGTTAAAACTACTTCCAAACATGTCTAAGTGTTTCCTGGGCCTAGGTGCTCAGTCTTTACTCTGCCATGTATTAGACTTTGAAATTAAACATAGAATGCACTGTAAAAAAATTGTTAATCCTCAGCACCAGAATATTTAATTCTACTCTCACAAAATGATGAAATTGGTGTGTAACGCCTGGTAGTGAGTTTGAAATGGTTGAAGAGTTTAAGTGCTGATCCAAAATATATTAATGGATGACAACAGAGGCTTGATTCATTACCCTTTTTCTTCACGGTCCAGTTTAAGAATGACTTTACAAGACAGGGACACTGGAGTGTTTGCCAAACAGGCAATGAAGTGATTTCTGTTTGCCATCTTACTGCTTTCTGCAGTAGAGCTCTGTTAAGGAGGAGAATGACCTATCCTCACTCCTTCCTTCTCCTTTTCTCCCCTGCTGACATATAGGTCTAGGCATCTTTCTATCTGTTGATCTCAGTACAGAAAACAAAGCCCTCCACACACCCATCAGTTCAGCCCATAGTATGTAACAAGTAGAGATGTGCCTGTCAGCTCTTTATGTACCTTCAGCTAACAGGCAAAATCTGGGCTGTTTTGTCCACCCAGTTGCACCACCTGACGAGCTGAGTATCCAGATATCTGAACACAAACTCGAATTTTTCTATTTAATTGGCTTTCTGGGTTTCCTACCACCTTCTAATATATTTTTTACATTGGTTTGTCTCTACCCACTTCTCACAGACTTCATTTCTTGTTCTACTCCTTCCATGTTGGTTGTGGTAGGCATACCTGAATCTCACAGTTACAGGGAAAGTAACTCAGTGCATAATTATTGCTTAAACATTTCAGAGCTATGCAAAAATGTAAGTTTGTAAAATATTCTGGTGTTTTCAGTAACTGATGATTTGAAATTATTTCATTTTCCAGAAAATCTGGAGCACATTTTTTTCTTTACACTTGATGGCTGAGTCATTGCAAGGTTGAAGCTATAGTGGTTTTGATAAAATGTTGCTCTAAGCTGTATGAAAATAATACTTTGTCTTGCAGATCGCTTGCATTGGTTAATTTACTAGCTTTTCCTCATAATTTTATGATTCTTGCATTTAAACAAACTTAACTCACATATGTTCACCTTTGTAATGTAAAATAAAAAGAAAATGAATATTTAAGGATTATATTAGAGTATTCGTACATTTATGAAATGTATCTTGATCAGTCTCATTGATTTCAGTGAATCCAAATATGTCATTATTTAGGCCTCACTAATTTAGCCTGCTAAATTTTGTCTTCTGAAGCACACTGCTTGAGTGTGATGCTGCAATAATTTAACTGTTTTCACCCCACTGTGTTAAAAGATTTGAAGCTAAAGACTAATCTGGCTCCTATGGATCAGGCAGTTCACCATGTATCTGTGCTTAATGAGGTTACACACCCATTTATGGTCAAAATCAGTTGTGGTACCTTTGTGAACAAGGCAGTATCTAGAGGATTCAAGTTTCCAGTCTGGCTATGTTCTGTGGCTGTGTTTTTCAGCAAAGTGAGTATTAGCTTCTCCTCCCTGCTTCTACTTGCTACTTCTCTTCAGGGTTTTACAAGGGACCTATTAGACAGTGTAAGAATACTATTTTTGTCACTGAGGATTTTCTTTTACTTACTTGTCTTTACCTGTGGACAACCATTCTTAAGATACATTTCTCATAAGAGCAGAAATAAAAAAAAAGCACAATACAATCTGGATTAATTAATTAAAGGGTGAGGGATGTTATCTGTCAATAAGTAAGAGTCAAATTTGGTGTTTAATTTTTTTCTTCAGTGGATGGACATCTCTTTTACATAAATTGTTTCTTTGACACTGTTTATAGACTTTATGTATTTTGTGGCAGACGAGTGGACTGGTTGGTTGAGTTCTGTGCTTTTTTTACCAACCTTCTTTTTTTCCCCAAAATACTTGAAAATCTCAAAGCAAGCTAAAATCTACATGATAGCTACACAATCTGAGTGTAGGAGATGTCCCTTTTTTTGCCTCTTTATGTTACCACCGAAAGGGAGAATATATTCTGTAGTGCAAAACAAGTAGGCAAGCAGTATGTGAAGACAGGTTGTTGCAGAAAAGTTTCTGTCTTCTGAACATCATCCTAGACATTGTGTTGCACACAAGTTGGGAAGGGCTGCAGTTTGAAGCAGGGATGTACTGTAAGCAGTTTGTGACCCTTAAATCACAGAGGCAGGGAAGGACTCTCAAGTTACATTTCTCTCCCAAGTTTTCCCTGGTAAATTTGAAAAGTTTTTTCTTTCTTATAAATGCTGTGAAAATAATTGTGATTTATTTTTTAAATGATTGAGTCCAGTCTAAGTTTAGGTAAATGGTGTAAACGTTTGGCTGCAGTTATAAGGATTTTTGAAAGAGCTATTCAGAGCACTTAAAAATTTTTAACAGAGTTACATAATAACAGGGTGGAAAAATCAGCAGTAGAGGTGATAAATTACATCTTTCTCTGTTTGCAAGTCTATAGAAGGCTTCCTCTTTTTTAATTTCATCAGTCTAGTAGTGCAGACAGCAATAAGGCTAAAATGAGGTTAGTTGCGAGATAGATCGAATCTGTCAGTGTGCACTAAACTTTGGCAGGATTCCATAACAGCCTGAAAGTTGGTGAACTGAGATGAAGAAGGACTTTCATCGCTATAAACTAGACATGTCAGCATACTGACGCCTAGCACCCAGAAAAAAACCCTGAGCTTTCAAGAGATACCACACCTGCTTCTAGTAATAAATGACATGTTACTTCCTAACTATTCCCTTAAACTGAGCTATGTTTATCTTCTAGCCGACTCCATGATAACTTTGAAGCATGGATTAAAAGCCTTTTAAAAAAGTAATCCCCATTCACAGGGCAGACCCTGGTAGACAATAATTACAACCCTGCCAACTGAACATCACCAGTTTGCAATATCCACACAACAGTTTTATCCAGCTGTAAGTAGCTCAGTGTTTCTGGTTTCCTGCTTAAGTTCACAAATATGAAGCAGAATAAAAGCACACAAAGCAGTTATACTGGAATGATCTCTACTGTGAAGTGGGCACTTTGTTTTGTTAAAAAGAGTATAGAATTGGATTTGTAGATTGTTGTTCAAAACAAATGTCACTGTGTCTGTCACTTTACATTCTAACATTGAGTAATATATTCTGGCAAAATGCAACATCTGTTCTGTTTTTTTTATACCCAAGGGGAAATACTTTCTTCTAAGATACATATCTACCTTTAATTTAAAATGATTAATACTAATCAGATTTGACTGTAGAGAGTCAGGATCAATAATGACATAACAAATAAACATGTTTTCTGCTGATCAGCAGGTATTCTAATTCATCAGCACTTTCAATCATTTTTACTGAGCTTTGTTCAAGTCTGTTTTCACAGGCACAACATTTTGTAGTATTAAAAAAGCTCAGCAAATAAAAAATATAATTAGAGGAAATTACTATTAACAGCGGTATAATAAGGTGCAATTTGGAAAATTCATACAAACAATTACAAAGTCACGAAAGCAGGAAAATAGACAGGAATCGGTTCGTAGGTTACTGAACTAAGTCACACAGATTGCTTCCTTTTTGGTTTTCTTTGTTTTCTTCTCACAGAAGTTTGGAAGGATTTTAAAAGATTTTTCTTAATAGGAGCCCAGTAAGCTCTGGGAGCTGAAACTATTTTTTTTTTTTTTTCATTCTGCTTGTATTACAGGTATCAGAGGTAGTCCAGGAGCAGAGCTTACACATGCTACTGAAACAAATAAAAAAATCCCAGTTAATGGTGGCTCAGTCCTCTCTCCCTTTTTTTGTCATAAAATGAATTTTAGTATGCTACATCCGGTTCTGCTTCCTGCTAGCTTTGTAATAATACAAAGTGTAAAAAAACCCACAGACTCTCTTAGGCAAATTTTAGTCTTTTTCAAGAGGTTCAGGGAGAAATACCTTTGGTAGTGTATCTGAATTAGCAGAGTGCAACAAAATTCAAACCAAATGTAGGAAGCTGCATCACCATTCACTTCCCTGGAGTTCCTACTTTCAACATCTGATCTTAATTTGATCCTTTTAGTCTGCAAAGCTGTGCTGTAAATTCACAGTTGGGTATTCCATGAGTATCTCAACATTTGTGTTCCCTTTCCACAACTAGAAGGGCAAAAAAGACAAGAAAAAAAGATAAAAAACTTAAGGTAATAACAAAAACTTCATAATCTACAGCAAGATTTAATTCTACAAAAAGGCTAATGGTAAGGTAAAACTGAGGCTTTTTGTTAGATAATAGAAAGTCACATATCCTTTATCCTTATTGTCTTTTTCTGTTTTAATCTGAAACATCATATATAAAGTGACATAAATATAATGTAAAAGGAAATTTGCTAATTATCCTTCAAAATATCTTCAATCCTTTGTTCCGTAAACAGCAGTGCTATACTCCACACTGTTCAGCTCAATTGGCTGTAATGCACTAAATGCTGATGTTGCCCTCATGATAGCTCAGTTAACTCTTCTGTTTCTGTTACTGGAGTGAACAAAGCTTCACAGCTGTGTCAAATAAAAAAATATTAATTACCATTCTAAGCACAGTTTTTGAGTCTTATGCTCAGTGACATAACTTTAAGCATTCTGCAGAAGATATAAAACCATTGATGATTTCCTTTGGGGAAATCAGCTTTATAAAACCTCATAGATGGTTACAGTTCTGAAAAGCATTCTGAACAGCCAGTTTGTACTTTCATTTTTTCCAAATGGTTTATCAGCAAACCGAAGAGATTTTCAGATAACTTCCTCCCAGCCTTAATCAAATTATGTAAGGGACCTGTAAATCCAAATTCGGTAATGAAACAGTAGCCAAGCAGGCACCTTCTCATTTTGTTTATCTATTGCTCTGAAAAAGATATCTGTGGTCTTTGCTACATTAAATTGCATTTCTGAACATCATCTGTAAGAACTGGCTCCCTGACACCAATTAAAAAATGCCCCTGAAATTTAATTCCTACAGATTTTGCTCAAACACATTTTGGGCATGTTAATTTCAAGTTTATAGGTCTCCACTGTTGCTTAATTGTTTGGGGTTTTTTTCCGGGTATCATAATGAATTTTATCTTTTTTCTTTAATTTCATGGGGGAGTAGAGCAATAGAGAGAATCTGTGTAGTACCACTTTGTGTGAATCTGTCAGAGGCTGAGGGAATATTAACAGCTGTTTCACATTGCCTTAGTTGTAATTGTGCTAGAGTCTTTTCTGCATTCCAGGTGGGACATTAAACTTAATACTTAATACTTAATGGCAGCACTTCAAATTATATCTGTAAGAGTTATGCATATGTGAACGTATTTCTGAGCCTTTATTTTCACTTTGTCAAACATAGCGACACACACACAAAGTTCTGGTAAAGAGATAATCCCCTGGAAACTCTCTTTGTGGAATCACATGGCTGATCCCAAATGCATGACTCTTGCTACTTCTTAGGATATGCCACCAAGCTTTTTTTCAGTGCACTCTGAGTCGTGGAAACATAAATATCTCTATATATGAAAGTAACATAACACTATTACACTGACTATAAACTTATGAACTGCACAGCAGAGCTGAGATTTTGCATCTGGCTGGGGGGCTTATAACACATGTCCATGCTTTTAAATCGTATTTTAGCCTAATATTTACCCAGAGTTTGTTGTTTTTTTTTCAAAAAGCCTCTATTAAAAAAAAGAAGGAAGGAAAAAAAGCTCTGGGTAGAAGGAATTGAGCTGTGCATTCAAAAGAGCCATCTCATTGGGTGGTTTGTATCAGGGTAATTCCCAGGAATTGTAGCAGCTGGGCATCTGGCACAGAGATTTGTCTAATCTGAGACTCAAACCCTGATAGATAAGGAATTCCAGTTAAAGCTTTTGAAGCTCATGGTTCGGTGTGTTGTTTTGTTTTTTTTTTTAATCAGGAGGCATCTGCAAAATTAGGCTGAAGAAAGCTGAATGGTGTAGATCTCTTCCTAATTATAATCTATCTTCCTC
Organism: Hemiprocne comata; assembly: GCA_020745705.1. Classification (NCBI taxonomy): domain Eukaryota; kingdom Metazoa; phylum Chordata; class Aves; order Apodiformes; family Apodidae; genus Hemiprocne; species Hemiprocne comata. Next base: position 83,520,903 of record CM036587.1, on the reverse strand, counting down.
TATTGCAGCTACTTTTAAAGTACTTTCTAGATATATTTCTGATTTGATTGCTAGCACATACCTTTATTCGTAAAGCAAAATAGTGAAATATGCATATTTTTCCACTAGGTTCCCAAGAAAGTGGCACAGCAATAATTATGTTGCCATAAAGTCAGCCAAAGAATTTAGTTCATGCTCTTCTCATTCTGCTAACCCTCAGTTTCAGAACCCTATTTAATTTTTTACTCAACTTTTTCCTTCTTCCAGTAGTCATGGTCTCTCTGAACCGTGGAAACAACAGATCTCCTAAAGAATCAATTTCTTCTGCATTTTTGATCAAAAAGTGTGTGAATAGCTCCGAAATGACAATGTGATTTATCATGACATGATTCAAATATTGGATTTATGTGACAGTTAAGTGAGAATTTTTGTATGTTGTAATATACAAATATGCAACTGTCCGAACAGCTGCATTTGTGTGTGTGTGTGTATAGTAAAACACTCAAAATCAAAGGTTAAAGCTTAAAGCGTCAGACACTATTCTATTCTACTTTTTCCAGAGGTCCTGAATTCCCAAAATGGGAGGGAAGTTTAAAGTGTTTGAAATGAAAATGACCTAATGGAAAGAGCGCAGCAATTGATTCACAGCAGTTTTGCAATGACACAGGGAAATGGGGATTTCTTAGAAGCTAGAAATATGCAGACATTTTTTAATTGTTTTCAGTCATTTATGTTACCTTTCTGCACAAAGAATATCTTAATAGTTCTACTTATATATTAATAAATATATATGATTGGCTGTTCCACACAGCCATAAAAATTTGTAATTTTACTGAGCAAAGAAACTCCTATGTCAAGACTATTCTATGAAGTTGGTATAATTCCCACTATTTTTTTACCTTTGGCTTAGTCTTATAGTTAAAAGATGTGTGTTTTGTAACACTGAATGAAGAACCGGGGCAGCTGAGGAGCGGACACACATCTGTTCTGCGACCCTCATTGCAGCTGGAGGTCATAGTATTCTAGATCTGCTTAAACTCATCTTTTAAACCCTGACCCTGTAAGATCGGAAACATGTGCTTGATTTGGTGCATGAGAGAACTAGAAAAGCCAATGGGATAGCCTGCAGTATGTGAAAGCAAACAGGTATGTAACTCCTCCTAGCAATGGACTCCTTGTGGATGGATATTCTTGTCTCATTTCATGGAGCAGGTGATAGAATGAAGTCCAGTAAGCTAATGTTCCAGCCACTGTACTAAACAAAAAAAAATTGCAATATATCTCTGACCAGCGAGAAATGCTTGAGTAATACATCTGGAAGTGGTCCAGATTGCTTATAGAGGAAGGGAAGGAAGGAGGGAGTTGCCATAGGCAATTGGAGGACTTGGTGAGTGCATTTTAAGTGCTTGAGAAGTTCTGAGTAACTGATATTAGAATATTTTTTGAGAGATTTGCTATAGTATGTGTCATTTATCTTAATGTAATGTTGGAGAAGGATGTCTTGAAAGAAAATTCAGCTGCACTGATTAAAAGAATCATTCAACTAACATAAAAGCAGGTACCAGGAGATTTAGCACAGCACTGAAATATACAATGAAAATGAAATCATAAGGCAGCTAGGAATTCAGCTTCTAATCTATCACTAAAAAGACATTTGAAAAATGCTTATTTGGACTCTTCCTGGCCTACTAAAGTGATTAAAGGTGTTAGAAATATAATTACCAATCGCTACTTTATGCATTATGGCTGTTGGTTGACTGAAGAAGAAAGAGAAGTTCCACTTTTATGGGTTCAAATCCTTTTTAAGCATAATTCAGCAAGCTTTTATATGAAAAGCATTAAAGAACAAAAGCTTTTTTTTTTTTTTTTTTTTATGAAAGGATATTTTCTTCAACATCCCTGTTGCTGATGGCACAAAGCTTTTGGTGAGAATGTTGTGAGTGAAATATTTAGTTGAAGCTTATCTTTGTCTTCACAGATCTTTTTCTTTTATGCTCACCATTGCTACAGAAAGCTCCCTAGCAGCTCCTTTTCTGATTCCTTGTCTCTGGTGAAATTCCAGGAAGCTGTTTGCCCTCTAACAATCTTCTCTCATTCAACAGAGTAAGCTTCTCATTCCCTTATGCTTCCTGTAAGGGAATAGATAGAAGAATGGACTCTTTCTATGTGCTCTTTCATCTTTTCCTGTGACTGAATTTAATTAACTCCTACACTGTTAGCATTACAGGTTTGTATCCACTTCATTGATAATCTGTGCAATAAAACATCTCCTTAGTTAGTATCTTTTATTTAGAATTCTTTTCCAACATTAGAAAAGATAAGTATTGTAATCAGCGCTTCACTAGATTTGAAAAGTTGCTGTCTAAAGGGAATTTTCTTAAATATAAGAACTGCTCAGTAACAGATCAGAGCTAGCATTATAGAAATTTTCATGAAGGCATCAGTCATCACAGTCATCAAATCAACTTTTATCCTTTTTTTTTTTTTTCTTAGTATGAACAAACTATATGTGGCCTTGGAAACCTCAATAGCTCAGCTAGAATTATGTCAAACAGGATTTGGGTTTAGGCCATACATGAGAGAGGAGATGTTTGCATGTATCTAGAAAGTAGCAGAAAAGCATGTTTCCTGAGCAGTTGCCAAGATCTTCCTGGTGATGCCTGGGTCAAGTCAGAGCATTGCCTGATTTCTGCAAATGCCAAAGGGTCTTCCAAAGCTTTCAGATCGTCTTTGGCTGTTGATGTCCATTCAATCTTACTTAGAATCATAGAATCACTTAGACTGAAAAAAACCTTTAAGATCATTGAGTCCAACCATTAATCCTACTCTACCAAATCCAGCTCTAAGCCATATCCCCAAGCACCACATCTAGATGACTTTTAAACACATCCAGGGATGGTGACTCAACCACCTCCCTAGGCAGTATGTTCCAATGTCTGACAACCCTTTCGGTGAAAAACTTCTTCCTAATGTCTAGAGTAAACCTCCCCTGGCATAGCTTGAGGCCATCCCTTCTTGTTCTATCACCACTTACTTGTGAGAAGAGACCAGTGTCTACCTCTTTACAACATCCTTTCAAGTAGTTGTAGAGGGTGATGAGGTGTCCCCTCAGCCTTCTTTTCTCCAGACTAAGTAGCCCCAGTTCCCACAGCAGCTGCTCATAAGACTTGTTCTCAAGGCCCTTCACATGCTTCATTGCCCTTCTTTGGACATGCTCCAGCGCCTTGATGTCTTTCTTGTATTGAGGTGCCCAAAACTCAACATGGTACTCAAGGTGTGGCATCACCAATGCTGAGTACAGAGAGACGATCACCTCCCTGGTCCTGCTTGCCACACTATTTTGGAATTTTCCTGACATATTTCAATAATGTCATTATTCATTTCTAGGCAAGTCCGAGTGTGTGGAAAAAAAAAAACCTGATAAAATCTCCCTTTTCCTCTCCCAGATTTACTGCTATAATACTCAGACATTTAGAGGAGATAATCCAAGAACAGGGAAACAAATGTAGCCTTCTCCCTGTTTTAGTCAGTGCTCTTTTATGCTTCATCTACTTTCATGGGGAGGATAATACAGCGCCTGCAATAAGTCAAATACATAGTTACACTCGTGAAGTAGGTATAGGATGGGGATTAAAAGAGTCTGGTTAAAGGTTTTGGATTTTATTTTACACCTCTTTGCATGTGCGAAAATAAGACTTTGTTGGGGTTCTTTGGTTTTGGTTTTGTGGTGTTTTTCTGTTGTTTTGGTTTGGTTTTTTTTTGTTTGTTTTGTTTTGATTTGATTTGATTTTGTTTTGTTGTTTTTTTTTAAGACTGTAGGCTTTTTGATGAATCTCACATATTCTCACACATTCTTATATTCTTTCTAATATCACTTATCAAAGCACATGATGGCAATATGTCGTAAGAGATTAGATGTCTCAATAAAGAGTACTGAAATTATAAAACTTCCTTCATAGGCAATGGAAATAAATTAGTAGGCTCCACCATTAGTAGCCTAAATTCTGAGATTCTTAACTTAGAAAAAAGACATTCAGAATAGGCATTTCGCTGAATAACTTCACTCCATGTGCTTAGAGATGACTTCCAGAATTAGCTGCTCAATTATTTTTCCAGGGATGGAGGTGAGGTTGACTGACCTGTAATTTCCTGGATCATCCTTCTTGCCCTTTTTGAAGACTGGAGTGACATTGGCTTTCCTCCAGTCCTCAGACACCTCTCCTGTTCTCCATGATCTTTCAAAAATGATGGAGAGTGGTAGAGTAACACTAAATGTTAAATTAACACAGAAGTGCATTTGGCAGATTGGAACACAGAAGCTCTGTGGGCTAAAAAGGACTAAAGCTTTTGGGATTTTTTTTTTTGTAAATGTGGATTATTTGCACATACTAGTTTGCATAATTTAATTCCATTGTAAGAGCTCTCAGCACATTGGTATGATTTTCAACTTTAGTACATTTTTTCTCTATTGTACCTCTTGATTGACTCGTATATTGGAAAAATAAAGGGTTTTATTTCAAGTGTATTTATTAAAAAAAAAAACTACTGTTTTAGTTTAGAAAAAGTATCTTTTTTACAACTGATACAAAATGAAGCATAAAAAAATGATGCTTATTTGTGATACATAAGCCTGTTCAGAGACTTCTGTGAAAGAGAGTGTAGTAGGTTGTTCCATTTGAGATGACTGCCAGAGTTTATTCTTCATGGCTTTGTGCCACAAAAACATCAACGAATGACTTGGAGAGAACAACAACAACATGACTACTGACTTTATTTGAACTAATAAGTTTCCCTTTCACTTCTCTGGATTCATGCACTGTGCTACACTTCAGGCAAGAAGACCTCCTACTGTTCCCAAGGTGATACAAATGCGTAGAAACCTCAAAGTCTATTGAAAAGAATTTCATCATTGCTTTTCCCCTGCTGTGCCATTAGTGTAAGTGAGACATTTTTGACCTGCAGAAGGTCCCTCCCACAGCCAGTTCCTTATCTGAGTAAGGCCTCTAAGGTACTCAACCATTACATGACCAAATGATCAAAGAGGATCATCAAAATAATTTATGTCAGTAGCCCAGTCCTAATAGAAAGGCTGAGATGCTGCTGAGAGAAAGTTGTGACTGGATCTGTTCACATGGTATTGAACTGGAAATGATACAGAGGCACTTGTATGAATGGAAATCAAGCATGTATCTTTTTCTCTTGTAATCATTGTTGTAAAAAAGCAGCCATCCTTTAATATTTTTTTCTGCTCACACAATCAAGAGGTGGAATGCCAAAAGGTGCTATAAACTGTAGGCCAATGATGTGTTTTCAGTCTATTAGAAATCTCAAAGCCTCACAACCAGAAATGAGAGGAACCATTGATCTAAATGATCTTTACCACTGGTAGATACCTTCCAAACCATCTGCTCTGCTCTGAAGGATTAAAAGTATTGTCTCATTAAAAATCTATGGCTAATTTTCTCCTTTAACTGACAACAAACTCTGAAGGCTACAAGGAGTAGGAGTAATCAGAGAAAGTATTGTGAGTAGGACATGTTTAATGTATTTACGGACATAGAGGAAGTATGTCAGTGACACTTTTAGTCCTTTTTTTAAAACTTCTTACTCTGTGAGAGATTCTGTGGTTTACAAATCATCTGTTGCTTAATACATGTTATTGCCTTTTCTTTTTATGCCAACTCTGTGGGACTAAAGTGGCATGTTTGTACAGACACAGTTAAGTTCTGGCTCTAGATTCCCCTTAGTGCCTGTCCTTAGATATAATCAGCTGCCTTGCTTCGTATGACCAAATAATCTGGGCATCATGGCAAGTCCAGAACATCCTGACAGCTTTGTCTCCTTAAAGTTGTACCTGTGAGTATTTTACAAGTTTCCAGTGAGCCGATTAGAATAATATGAAAGCAAGATAGGTACCATAAAAAAAAAGTAAAAAGGGCTCTTAAGGGTGTTCACTTCTTTGATACATTCTGAACAAGTTTGTCTATTCTGGAGGAGAAAGAGCTGGTTAAAGTACAGATTCTGCAAGGCATTTTTAGGCTTTTCTCTTGCTTCATCTTGACTCAGAAATGGTTATTAGTGGATCATACAAGATGTATCAAACAAACCTCTTGCAAAATAGCAAATTATGAGCTCAGAATAATTTTTATTTTCCAGGTCCTTGGAATTCTGTATCTTGTTTTTTGTGCCTTGTGACAGCTAAAATGAGCACCACTGCTGGGAGAAAAGGTAATGGAATCATCAGAATACTAGCTTATTTCTGCTCTTTTAATATTTGCACTGTGACCTTGATGAATCTACTCTTTTTCATTCTGGCCAAGATTATTAAATGATAATTTAGTATATAGCTAGTTTATGTGAGTAATTTGAGTATAATTTATAACTTAGCTGAAGTGATTCTCATTATTGCCACATCTGCATTCTAAAGCATATGTTCACTTGCTGGTGACTGACAAACCTTAGATGACCTAAAGAGAGTTTACAATGGCCAGTTAACTAATTAAATGAACAATCACTAATCCAGTTCTGGTTTATGCTCCTTGGTGGAAGGATAACTTGTATGTGTGAAGAAGTTATTGAATAAAATGTAGTGACCGAACAGGGACCAGAACCATGAAGTCTGTATGCTTTTTGTCCCAAATCTAAACTCTTTACAAGGAGATAATTTAGTTTCAGGAGGATGTCTAATGATGCTGGCACTAGCTGAGAGACATTGTTTGTTAAATTGCCAAAGGAAAAAGGAAAAATGTTCCTTTGCAATAGACACTGTATTAATGAGATTCTTTGAGAGTTCCAACAGATTCTTGCCATAATCAGAGTAACAAGTATCACACCTCTTTTAAAGTATTGTTTAATCTTAAACCTTGATCAGCCAAGTGTCTTGTCTAAGTTGTTCTCTGTCTATAAACATTTTAGGCTGTGTCTAAAGTTTTTATTAATACTTTCCTTGCTCAGAAGCACCATGTTAAGTCTAGCCAAAATACAGCTTCTAGTGGCATGTATTATTGAAGGTTTATGAACATAGTTTTGTTTCTCCTGAAATATCCCTTTCTTCTTTCAGAAATCAGGTAATCAGTGCAATGCTACTACTGCAGAAAAGCACTTGAGACATAAAAGAGTAGTCCAGTGGACCATGGCAACTTCATTGAAATTCATAAATGATATGAAACTATACAACTTATGTACAAGCTTTCAAAGCATGGTATTTCATTCTCTTTGAGCAGTAACTAGTAATTTCTCTACTTTCTGAATAAAAGTACAAATCACAGTTTTTAATGTCCAGTCTAAAAGTTTGCTTGGAAATTATTGCTTAGCTATTACACCCAAACTCATACATCTATAGATATGCCTGTTGTTAAAATCAGAATAGTTATATGAACAACCTTCTCATGTCCTGTCATTTCTGGCCCTGTTCTGACCAAACAGTTGTTTTTATCACATTCAAAATTAAGCCTGCTCTTTCCATTAATGTTGTTGGTTTGAAGAATTTTGAAATGTTAGCAGTGGCTTCAGCAAGTAAAATCAAAAGAATCTCAGGTTAAAATGCTATCTTAATGTCATACTAGTTGTGTTGTTAAGTGCTGCAGTGCACCAAGGCATTTAAAAGGGTGGAGAGCCTAATATATATTCTCCTACCAGAAACCTTCAGCTCCCTCATGTTGATAACATACATTTACATTTGTGAAACATACTTTTTTAGTTTTGCAGAAAAGTTAAAAGCAAAGAAAAGCTCAAAAGCAATCTTGGAGCTAAGCAGCATGATTTCTTCCCTGTTGCTTGCCAGACTAGAACCATGCCCTGCAACAACAGTGTTATCAATAAAATCAAAGCAGCAGCACTAGTTTAGACATTCTTTAACAGGGATGTATATACATCTCTGGCAATTACTCTCATATTTTCCCTTCTGTGTGACTACTTCATGTAAGTTGCAGCTGTTACCTAAAGAGGGCCAAAGTGAAATCTTTCTCTTTTCCAGGCAGCCAGTGCTCACTGCACTGTGATGAAAAGAAAGTATTCCCTGCCTGGATTCATCTAAGATACCCTTGTTTATTGTTGCAGACTTCTCTGAGAGGTTTCTTGAACTTAGGTAAAATTGTATGGAGTATAATAAGAAATATCTGAAGAGCTTTAGAAATATTTCAGGAGATATTTTCTTCAAACTGTTTTTTTCATTTTGAAAGAATTTTAAGTAGCTTTAGAGGATTCCTGTGGTTCTTTTTGTTGCACTGCGTGTTAAAGCTCTTTCGTTCCCATGATCTCAGTGGTTTTAGTGAGTTAAATTGGTAAGTGTTCAACTTCATTTTGAAGCATGTTATTTACATTTGATGTGTTCGGGTGGGCATAGCTCCCTCTTCCTGAACAGTTTTCTCAGCCATACACCGGAGTAGTTCAGTAAAACAACAGGCAAATTGTATTTACATAATCTTGTGTTAAATACAAGCAAGAGTGACTGGGTTATTCAGAAGAATCTCCTAATGTAACAGACTGAAAGCCATTGTTTCTGTGGGAACTAATTTTTAACCTTACCTTTAAAAATTATGTGTGTATTTCAGTCTTGGCTGTTTGACTGTGATACCTCCCTAGTCAAAGAAAAGAGGCACTTCTGAAAGAATACTCAGTCTACCTGTGTTAACACAGTATGAATTGTCCTCCATCTTCCAGTGATGAGAGAGATCTTAGAAGTTTTGATGGGGAGTTTAAATTATGCCTCTAATGTTCAGGCAGTTAAGAATATATGAAATGAACTCTTTAATGGAAGATGTCCACCTACTATGGGTCAGTGAACTTTGTTTTGGTATGAAAAGTTGATTAGTTAGAAGTAGAGGCTGGTGTAAATCTTAACCAGAATAATAGATACAGATGTGAATTGTGAAGAAATCTATCCTAATAGAGTGGAGGAACTAACAAAAATGTGCCTGTGTCTGACATTTGCATGTTCAGAAATTGACCTATACCACAAAACAAAGTAATTTGTGATAATTTCACTTCCCAGTTAAAAAATAAATCAAGCCTGGCTCCTATTAAAGTAACTAGGGAAATAGAAGAGAGGTACACTATAGAGGGAGGGACCTTTACCTTGTAATAGATGAAGTGATAATTATACCTTAAAGAACTAATTTGCATTGTTCTTAATTTAAAACAAGTAGAAATAAGCATGTGATGAGAGCAGCTTGTCAGATAGATAAGCATCAGCTGATTTTATTCCTACTTTTGTGCAAGACTTTTAGGCATTCAGCTGTACTGTTTTTAAGGAACCTGCAGCTTTTGGACTGTTCCTCATAGAACTGGAGACTTCTTTTAAAATGTGGAAAGTTCACTCTATTTCTGCAACCACACGACTTAGCTTTTACTGTTATGAACTTTGAAATCTGTGAACTGTGAACTTCAGAAATCTCTTTCATTTTAGAGACTAGCAGCTGAATGGTGATTGCATTTTCATTCTGCCACAGTCTTTGGCAAAAGAAAAATTGCCTGAAATATATAAAAATAATAGCCTAACACTGTTGCTATAAGGAAGTATGATAGCAAGAATAAAGATCTTGTTTTCTACTGCAAAACTGAGAGATTTATTCTGATTAAAAAGAACACAAACAAAGCCAAAACCAAAACTATTCTCTTCCTCTCCCTCTTAATCAAACATTTTAAAACATAAGTCTCAAAACATAAATCCTACAAGTAACATTCGAGGGGCAGAATACTAAGGATGCACCACCTGGAGGAAACATGTAAGAATACTTGTTGCAAAACAATGCCTCTAAGCTATAATTTGAACTAATTAACTCAGGTACTTTCATCATCTCCATGCAGGCACCTACCCAGAGTGTGATGGAGGGCTGTATAAAGACAGCCACTTGGGTCCTGAGAACAGTATGGCTGTACCAGTGTTTCTTCAGTCTTTGCAGGTAGCCTGTGTTTTGACACCATGCTTGCTGTACAATAAGGACTTGACCTGCGTTCCATGCCTCTGCCTGTGCAGGAGCACACACAGTCATTGGCATAATCATATTCAAAATGGTATCCTGGTCATCGTTATCCACCTTTTAATCAGGACAAGGAGCTCATTCACAGCTTCCTATCTTACACAGTGCATATAGCAACTATCACTCCATTCACCCCAAGCTCAGAAAGGTACAGTAAGCCTTTCTGTTCACAACAGGATACATCACAGCTAATGAGGTAATGTGAAATAAACTTACATTTTTTCTGGCTATTGGATTTTTAGTTTTGCCTGCTTGATGTCTGAAGTGTCACAGCATTTAGACTTTCCTTTCTCTTTTTCTGGTGAGTAGTCATAGTCCTGTTAACTCTATTTCTCTTCTCTTGCTTCTTCTCCTTTGGTGGGAGAGAAAATGCTTCTGGAAGTGTCTTATGCTGGAGGAGAAATTAAGCAGATATGAAAACTTTCTGGAAGTGATACCCAGTTTTCTGATCTGAGTTGGAAAATCTTGTATGGGGAAGGTTTTTAGGGGGTCTCACAAACCTATGTATGAGGAAAAAGACAAGTAAAAGTCTTCTGGGATCTCAGTCTGACCTCAGGAAATACTGGAGTGTCATAGTGTTCCTCTTTTTATTTGGCTTCAAATTATTTTCTCTTCTTCTTTCTTTTTTCAGATTCAAGTAAACTGAGAAAATATATGTAAAATCCTGGAGTTACATATTATATTTAGAGCAATGCAAATCTAGGTCTTTGCCTAAAAGCTTTTGGCAGGTACATGAAGTTCATGTAAGCTGAATCTGTCACGATGAAGCCTCCTTGCCAAGGCTAGAGATTGATTGCCAAAAACTATGAATTGAACAATGCTGCTTTGGATAAAAAGAAAACATCTCTTTAAAACTTGGTTCCTATGGCTATTTGCCTGTTTTATGTTATACATTGCTTTTGAGATGCTGGGGCCTCTGATTGGGTGCTGAAATCCAGCAGGCGCTTAAGGATGCTTTAGTCTCACTGATTTCAAAAGAAGGTTGAAGTGCCTATGAAAAGAGTGCCTATTCTGGCACATAGAGATGGAAATGAACAAGCTCTGCATGCCCTGCTCCTGCCAATTGTAGTTTGAAAATCATGACACCTTGTTGAAAAGTGGTTTATAACTACAATAAAAGCCATGAGCTGTATTACCTCTTATCCAGGTGTTGTGCAGACTAGCAAGATGCATGTCTCTCTAAGTTCCTGCAGATGTACCTTAAGAGACATATTTAATACCTACGCCTTAATATGTCTCAATATATGCATGAAAATCCTTTTGTTTTGATGTATGTTTTCCATGGTATTATACTCCAGTGAAATTCTTGGTCTTTGAGAGTTTTGTCTTTCAAGTATCATGATTGGAGAGGGACCTACCTTAAGCAGAACCTACTCAGTGTATCACAGATAACAAGACACGAGCCTAATGATTCATTTTTCCTGCATTATAAACTCAGGATGCTGTTTGGGTTCAGACATCAGGTTCTTCCAAATTATAGACTTCTTAAAGTTCTAGTTACATAAAAAGACCAATATATGTGTTTTCTCTGTAAAATTAGTATTTCACTGTGTTCTTCCAACACCTGTAACAGATACACGCAGCTTCTAGCACAAGATTAGAAAAAATTTATTGATTTTTCTCATGTCTCACTTCTTGATATTTCCAAGTATATTACCTGCTTCCTCCAATTTACCGTCTAATTGTTATTGTTAAAACTGTATTTTAGCTACAGTTTAATCAGTATTTCAGTGCTTTCCAGTTTATTAACACTCATCTATCACATGGTCTGAAACATACAGGATGTGGTTTTTGGCTGTGGCACTAAGAAGCTTTTTTCAGCTTTAGAGAAAAGGTTAAGTTTCGAGGACAGGATATATTTTCCTTTAGATAACAAATAAATTACTAACTTTGTAGACAAATTTGTGATGTCTTATTAAATGATATTTAATACTATCAAACATTTATAAAAGTGACATCTTCTGAAGAGTCTTATGCAATTTACAAGTGTCAAAATTCTGCCTAAAATCACAGTCTTAATGTTCTCTCTTGGCAGGCTCTAAGTGTCTTCTGAACTGCTATGTTTAAACCCTTTATACCAGTTTCTAGGTGTGTATTTTCCTCTTCTCCATCTAGAAACAGAAACATGGATGAAATTCAAGCCAACTGAAAAGTATACATTTATTATGACATATTTGGAATAAACTAACCACAATACACCTAGATGCGATGTATTTCAAGCAATCAATGTTAAACATTGGGTAACCCATCTAAAATGACATGAAAAAGCAGCAGGCCTGAATTTTTTCCCTAGTTTCATTTGCACCTGCAACTCTTGCTCTTTTGTACACATGAGAACATACATAATACATTTCAGAGAACAAAATTAAATAGTTCTTTAGAAAGCATCTGAATGGTGAATCATAGAATGGTTTGGGTTGGAAGGGACCATAAAGATCATGTGAACTGCCCTGCCATGGGCAGAGACTCCTTCCATGGGCAGAGACTCCTTCCACGGGCAGGGACTCCTTCCACAAGACCAGGTTGCTCCAAGCCCTATCTAACCTGTCCTTGAACACTTCCAGGGAAGAGGCGTCCACAACTTCTATGGGCAACCTGTTCCAGTGTCTCACCAATCTCACAGGAAAACTGAAGCTTGAACGTAAAGTGAGATCTGAATGCCAGGTATGATCAGAACAAAGCAACAGACCCAACATTAACACCCTTGTTTGTTTTTCCTCCTTCTGATTTATATCTGTTTGATTAAATTCTTATATTTATTTTCTTCTCACCATTTTTTTCTACCTTATTTTAAGTTTAAATTACCTTTTTCTTTTTCTTTTTCTTTTTCTTTTTATTTTCTTTTTCTTTTTCTTTTTCTTTTTCTTTTTCTTTTTCTTTTTCTTTTTCTTTTTCTTTTTCTTTTTCTTTTTCTTTTTCTTTTTCTTTTTCTTTTCTTTTTCTTTTTCTTTTTCTTTTTCTTCTTTTTCCTATTTTTTTTTTTGTTTTTTGTTTTTCCCCAGAGAATTGTATTAACCCTCTGTTACTTTGGAATTTCTGATTACTCTGGGCTTTCCCCACACAAGAAGTAAGAGTGGACAGTAGAAAGCATATAGGAAGGGAGGCAACACCTGTTTTGTATGCTAGAAGTAATGGAGCTTCTGTTGTTTTTAAGTTACAAGTATTTGAGTTGTGACTATTTTTCTGAATTGAAACCTAAGATCTCTTTTTGTTGGCTCATTCCCTGCTGATTTTCTTATTCCACTTCTGAAACTCACAATCTATCTTGCAATGATTGATAGCTTACCTGCAAAGCTAGGCAATTCCACAGGAGAATGGCTGCTACTTAATAAAATAATCTTCCCCTATATACCTTAAGTAATGTCAACCTATAAAACATAAATGGCAAATGGCCATAAAACAGATTGAACTGGATACTGGCAATCCTGCCAAGATCACTGCAGTAGAATCTCCATTCATCAATGGTGCATGTGGTCTAATAATTTGAATTCAATTCTTTTAAGTGAAGCACTTTTCCCAAACTGTTTACTGAACCAGGCATAAATATTTTTTCTTTCTTACAGCATTGTATTTACACATTCACATAAAATGTTCTGTTCAAATGTGGCTTTGTGTTAAGCAGAATCAACTAAAGCTTGAATTTTTAGGTTTGTGGTGGACCACTCCTGTAGAAAATCTTCTATGACTGCCATTTATATTCATGTAACTTTTACTGCAAAATCAGAGCTTCATAATCAAATTGCTATAGACCTATTTCCTGCTATTGGCAATTGTATCACCAGAAACAGTCCTATACTCAAGGCTGTTATAAAAGTATATATTTCCTAAGCCTCTTACTTTTTAGCTGTCACTGCTTAAAAAGTTGAAATGCTTGCTTTTGGACCTAACTTATAATATCATAGAGAAAGAAAAAAAATTAAGCTACTGTTCAGTAATGTGGTCATTGAAAATACATCTTTTTCTTAGGTAATTTTAATGTTTAAATAATAAAATAGCTGAAATCCATACTACTCTAGTTAATTATTACACTGAGCATATTCACAGTATATATATGATTTTCAGGATTTTTTCAGCTTTACTTCTGTTTGGTGGTTTTTTGCATCATTTTTACTGCTTTGTTTACTATAGCTGTGGAAAATCTGCAGTAATCTAGCCTGAATTTATTCTCTGCCTAAAAAAATATCCTTCTGTTCCTCTTGAAGTGAAAAGTTTTATCTCTTGCCTTTAAATTTGTAGTCCTAGCACTTCTGGTCTAATTTATTTCATACATGCGACATGGATTTATACTCAGAATGAAAATATTATTTTTCCTTTCCTAAACTTTTGGAGTTCTGGGGCCATTTCTTTTCAAATTACTTTAGAGATGAAGAATCCAGTGGAGTAAGAAGGCTCAGATTACAAGTTTTTTGTCTTGTGAAATTTAAGACCTTTTAAACTTGTAGTCGTCCCCCAATCCCTTTTAAATGAGGAATGTTAAATTGGAGAAAAAAAATCAGAAAATAAACTCACTTTTACCACACACAGAACCACCTGGTTCCTGTGAAAGTCAACTGGATGCAAATACTGTTGTTGGTGTTCCTGTTTCGGTATTTTAATGTCTCAGAGATGGAACTTTCAGTCCCTAATCTACAAAGTTTCCATTTATTTTTTTTTTTTTTGCTGTTTCCATTATTGTCCCCTGAAAAAATAATTTTGTTTTTGTACGTGTCTGGTGCCACTTCAGAGAAATCGGTCATGCAGGCGTGGGTTTGTGACAATAAGGAGCGCAGTTCTTCCATAGTCCATCTGATGCTCTTAGCCCTTCAGTAAATGGAGGCTTGAGACTTGTAAAGAAGTTTTGTGAGGAACAAACTGGAAGCTGATTAAGCTAGTTGCAAAATTCAGGAAAAAGAGCAAATCTTAGTCTAGTAGTTCAGGTGGAACTGTAGCCGGATGGACAAACATCTGAGGAGAGATTGTGTGTCTCGAAGTATAACTGTAAGGAGGTTACCAACAGACAAGTTCTGTTTCGCAGCTGTGTCAGCTGAAGTTCCCTATTACAAAGAGTGGGGAGGAATAAGAAGAAGAGGAAAACTGGAAGTCATGGTCCATACTTCAGCAGACCAATGCTGTACAAAAGTACATCTCTCAGAGGAAAGACTGAGAGATACCTAACTCACAAAAATGTGTTGGTTAGGAAACCACTAAGTATTTCTCTGTTCTGCCTGTCTGTAATGAAGAATATACCAGCAGGAGATCTGTACACTGTAGAGTCCAATGGTCATCTGAGCAGGCTCCATCTAATAAAAGTGTATTCAGAATATTTTCTGTAGTAGGGTTGTCTAGCAAGCCAGGGAAAAAGGTACCTTGAAGGTCCTGTTATGAGACCTTCAGACTTTGGCTTATGCTAGATGTTTGAGTAAACTGTTCAGTATGAAACTCAGTTATTGTAAAGTGTTTTTCTACACAATGGTCAAGAGAAACAGCAAGTTGGTGAATGCTACTTATATCATCATCACTGATGCTCAACTTTTGAGGAAGCAGGAAGTAGTACCTTGTTAGCATCTTTCTTGAATACTACTAAGATGCGGAGAACTACATGGACTGTATTTCTGCAAAAGAGAAGTGAAGAGAAATAGAAATTAAAAGCCTGGATACAGAATCAAAATACAGAGTACCTTGGAGTTCCAAAAGAATCTCCAACAAAGAAAAAGCAGCTTTGAGTAATCTGAAATTTTCCAGCTCAGAAGGCAATTCCCTCAACTCAGACTTTCTGAAGGGACAAAAGAATGGGACATACATACTTCCTGTCCTCTCTTTCCTGCTGCTTTTGTCAGGAAACTGAAGGGGGATCTCATCAATGTTTATAAATATCTAAAGGGTGGGTATTGGGAGGATGGGATTAGACTTTTCTCTGTGCTGTCCAGTGACAGAACAAGGGATAATGGCCACAAACTGGTACACTGAATATGTGACCTGAATATTAGAAATACTTCTTTACTCTGAGGGTAACAGAGCACTGGAACAAGCTGCCCAGGGAGGTCGTGGAGTCTCCATCCCTGGAGACATTAACAAAAACACCTAGATGTGTTCCTGTGTAATCTGCTTTAGGGGATTCTCCTCTAGCAGGGGGGTTGGACTAGATGATCTCTAGAGATCCCTTCCAACCCCCTACCATTCTGTGATTCTGTGATATGGAAGGGTGGATTTACCTCACTGCTTTTTACTCCTTGTTGAGACAAATTTTCTTGGTGCCTATAGTCTATGTTTTAGGTACCCTACAAATTCATTATGAGAACAGATTACCAGTCTCACTCACTGAAACGGAAACCAGTGAGCTGAAGTGTATCTAGAACAGTAACCATCTTGCAGAAAGTAGTGATTTAGATGGATCTCACATTGAGATTTAGGAGCCATGTTTAAGTGTAATTTGAGACATCAGTCATAATGCAGTCCAAAAGGATGCAGAATACAAAGTTGAATCACTTGAACTTCATTCTATAAGCCTGTACGATGCAGACTTTATGGGTGCAAATTACTACGGCCATTGCCAACCTCAGAAAGGCCACTGATTGAAACAGAAGCTTTCATTTACTCCTTTACCTCAGAGAGAGTCCCCTACGGATAAGGCTGAGGAATGTTTCTTGAACAATGGGGTCAAGTTTGAATTGCCTGTCCCACAGATGACTATGGAGTTCCAGTTTTTGTTCTGTTTGTTTGGTTGATTTAATTACCAATAAATGTATTTAAAAAAAAAAAGGAGGAATAGAGGGTAACTAGCAGTCCTAATTTGCTTCAAGAATGAATGAACTTTAAAAATATTTTTATTCCTTTCTGCCTTTGTCTTCCATTTGTTGAGCCTATATGGCAAGAGACGTATTCTAAAACAGAAACATGTCTTTGTGTATTAAAAAAGGGAGATGCATCCCTGTCTATCTATTAATCAAAGAAATGTTTTTTTCTGTGTGTCATGAGACAAAGAGGGAGTTATGATTTAAAACTACCTAGTATAATGCAGCAATACATACAGCACTCTACTTAAGGGCTTTTATCAAAGAATGCATTCCTCACATAATATTTCTCCTTAATAAGTAATAGTCTTATGACTGTTCTATACTTTCACATGACTGTAGTTGTTCATCATTCAACTTAGCATTAAACTTTAACTTGTTTAATAAATAAAACAATAACAACAGTGGCAGCCAATCGAAGTGGAGGTTTGTTAAGTATAGAGCTAATGGAGAATTTTTTGTGATGCATACTTCCCTTGCTTTTGAGATAGAGAAATACTTCAGCTCTCCTTTAGACAATACAAGTGTGGACTTTTATGCTTTTGAAGGACTATGTTTCATTGAGATTGGAATTCAAATAGTATTTGCAGTATGTAGTAGTGTACAGAGAGAAAATTAGGAAGGCAAAAGCCCAGCTGGAGCTCAACTTGGCCACTGACATAAGGGACAACAAAAAAAGTTTTTACAAATACATCAACAATAAAAAAAGAGACAGGGAGAGTCTCTATCTCTTAGCAAATGCAGGGGAGAACATGGCAACCAAGGATGAGGAAAAAGCTGAGATACTTAATGCGTTCTTTGCCACGTCTTTAACAGTTAGAACAGCTCCCCCCTGGGTGTTCAGCCGACTGAGCTGGAAGATAAGGACAGAGAGCAGAACAACACCCTCACAATCCAGGAGGAAGTAGTTAACGATCTGCTCCTGCACATAGACACCCACAAGTCTATGGGGCCTGAGGCAATCCACCCTAGAGTGCTGAGGGAGCTGGCAGGGGAGCTCACTAAGCCTCTCTCCATCATTTATCAACAATCCTGGTCAACAGGGGCAGTCTCACATGACTGGCGGCTGGCTAATGTGGTGTCCACCTATAAGATGGGCTGGAAGGAAGATTCAGGGAACTACAGGCCTGCCAGCCTGACCTCAGTACCAGGAAAGAACATGGAGAGGTTCATCTTGACTGAGCTCCCATGGCAAGTGCAGGGCAGCCAGGGAATCAGGCCCAGCCAGCATGGATTTATGAAAGGGAGGTGTTGCTTGACCAATCTGATCTCTCTCTGTGACCATGTGACCTACCTGTTGGATGAGGGGAAGGCTGTGGACATTGTCTACCTAGACTTCGGTAAGGTCTTTGACACTGTCTCCCACAGCATTTTCCTGGACAAGCTGGTGAATCACGGCATAGACAAGTGTACTCTTCACTGGGTAAAAAACTGGCTGGATGGCAGGACCCAGAGAGTTGTGGTAAATGGAGTCAAATCTAGTTGGTGTCTGGTTACCAGGGGAGTCCCCTTAGGGCTCAGTTTTGGGGCCAGTGTTGTTCAACATCTTTATCAATGACCTGAAGGAGGGGGATAGAGTGTACCTTCAGTCAGTTTGTAGATGACACCAAATTGGGAGGGAGTATTGATCTGCTTGAGGGCAAGAAGGCTCCACTGATGGACCTGGAGAGTCAGGATCAATGGGCCAAGGCCAACTGTATGAGATTCAATAAGGCCAAGTGCTGGGTCCTGCATTTTGGTCACAACAACCCCAGACAATGCTACAGGCTTGGGAAAGAGTGGCTGGAAAGCTGTCCAGCAGAAAGGACCTGGGGGTGCTGGTGGGCAGCCAGCTGAACATGAGCCAGCAGTGTGCCCAGGTGGCCAAGAAGGCCAACAACATCCTGGCCTACATCAGGAATAGTGTGGCCAGTGGGAGTAAGGGAGTGATCGTGCCCCTGTACTTGGCACTGGTGAGGCCACACCTTGAATATTGTGTTCGGTTCTGGACCCCTCACTATCAGAAGGACATTGGGGTGCTGGTGCATGTCCAGAGGAGAGCTACCAAGCTGGTGAAGGGTCTAGAGAACAAGTCTTACGAGGAACGGCTGAGGGAACTGGGGTTGTTTAGTCTGAAGAAGAGGATGCTGAGGGGTGACCTCATTGCCCTCTACAACTGCTTGAAAGGAGGCTGTAGGAGGTGGGTGTTGGCCTCTTCTCCCAGGTAAATAATGATAGGACCAGAGGAAATGGCCTGAAGTTATGGCAGGGGAAGTTTAGATTGGATGTTAGGAAGAATTTCTATACTGAAAGAGTGGTTAGACACTGGAACTGCCTGCCCAGAGGGGTGGTTGAGTCACCATCCCTGGAGGTATTCAAAAAACATGTAGATGAGAAACTTCAGGGTATGCTCTAGTGGCTGAGGTTGTGGTGTTTTGGTTTTATTTTTTGGTGGGGTATGTGTTTGTCTGTTTTGTTTTGGTTTTGTTTGTTTGTTTGTTTATTTGTTTTTTGTTGTTTTGTTTTGTTTTGGGGAGTTTTTTGTGCTGATAGTTGGACTCAGTAATCTCAGAGGTCCTTTCCAACCATAATGATTCTGTGATTCCGATTCTGTATCCTGAAAACTCCTAAATGGCATCTGAGAAAGCAGTGCAGTTGTTTAGGGATGAGGAATTTTAGAAAGAAAAAAGGGTTTTATTCATTTTTCTTTTTTTTCTTGCAGCCAAATGAGCTTTCAAATATTCCACAAATTAAAACATTGTCAAGTGCTTTTCTCAAAAATCTCCAAAATACTAACCAAAACCAACTAAATATGAAATGATAATACAAAAATGAATGTTGCTATGAAATTTTAGCATCTGACTTAAATTACATTCTGGAATGGAAACTATTTCAAATTAAGAAAACACACCAAAGAAACAAATGAAAAAATAATCTATAAACATTTACTCAAAATCAGTTTGTAGAAGCAGTAACATACTTACTGATTTCAAGGCATTTATATACTTCTGCAGAATACTCCCAAAAATGCTGGTGCCAAGTCTCTAAGGAGTATTTGGCCCAGATTCACAGTGGATCTATGCAGTTTTTGCATTGCACATACCAAGCAATCTTTATTTCAGATTACATGGTCAGGATGCCTTTCCCAGATAATATTTTGCAAATACAACTATTGCTGCCATTAGGTCACATTGTATCTCAATACATTTTACTCTGCTAGATTAAGAATGCCTGTTTTTACAGAACAGAATTTCAGAAGTGATCAGTATTTACTTTTTTGCCAGATTTTCAATAGGGATCTCAGCAACTACCTAGGCCCTGAAGTGAGTGGTTAGAGCTTTACAAGGGTCCTAGGCTGGACTTGATGATCTTGAAGGTCTTTTCCAGCCTTGGTAATTCTGTGATTCTGTAATGTACTGTAAGACTTTTCATATTCTGGCTCAAAATCTCACAGTTGGAATTCTTGACATCTCTTTGAAACTTTGACCTTGTTTAAAAAAGTTGATCTATTTTGAAAATCTGGTCCCGTTGTTGCAGGAGTCAATTAAGACTTAATAACAGCATGCAGATACAACCACAGGCAGACTTGAATATCTATGCAGTTTGCTACGTCTGAGTAGCTCCTTGGGATGGGTCATATCTGTAACTTCGAAGTATATGGTTAGTACGTTAGAAGGATTACTCTTAGAGATGAACTATGTAAAAAATGAAATGCTGTGCTGCATGGCAAGTATGCTGCATGAAGGGAGGAGTTCTGATGCAAGGCACTCACTATAAGAATCCTTACCAACACTTGTCCTGGATTATTCTGAATATATGCAAATCATATAAGCAAATGGTTTTTAAAAGTTAATTTATCAAAAAAATATGGATTATAACTTAGCTTTTCAGTTCTTTACTGACTTTATTTTTTACACCGTGTTAGATTTCACCTCCTGTACCTATATATATTTCAGTACTTTTCTCAATATCTGTGATTTGCAGTTGAGAGTTGGGCTCAACACAAAAAATCTTGTCAAAAGAGCTTTATTTATCTACAGTATGTTGAACTAGCTTCTTCATCCTTCTGTGATTTATGGAATATAATTTTTTATTGTTGGGCCAAATTTCTAGCCACAGTTGTGCAAGCTTAATGTGCTTATCACTAGCGCATCATCCCATTGAATATATAGATGTTTGCCCATTCCTTAGTGTTCAATCTTTTAAGAATACGTGACACAGTATCCATAAATCTGCTCTCAACTTGATTAGGATTTGCAAACATTGATTGAGAAAGGAAGGCTTGCATCTTACTTGCTAAATATAGAGACACAAATGCCTTTACCTTATGCATTGGGAGCAATTAATGTAAGTGTGTCTGCTTTCCATAATTTTTAAGAAGACAACCTCTTGTAATAAAAGGCTGATCAGTTACCGGTCAGCTTCCCAAAATCCTCAGAACTGCATGGCCACTTTCAAGCTGTTTGCAATGTGTAGGTGCTAGATTGCATCGTCCTGTCAACTGTTAGTATAATCTTGCTGCAATCAATTAAATTCCAAAACATGGTAAAGCGGAACATGGTTGTATGTTTAGGACAAGGCTTTAGAAATTCAAAGCCCAAGCTTAAAAAAACCCCAGCAATCAAATAAACAAAAAGCTTAAGATGTCTAATAGTGTGCAGCAGCATTGTCTGGATCTTACACCATGCAAATTCTATTTACTTCTACTAATATATGCATCTACAGGGGTCCTAGGTTGCATTAATGAATGTGGCAACACAATTTGTGGTGCTGACTTTCAAGGAGAGTGACCACTGCACTTTCTTGAAGCCCAGTTTCCTAACTTTGGTAGGAAGGTAAAAGAAATAGGTTTGAATATGCTCTTTCTGTTTGGGCAAAGATCCCTCTGAAATTGGTGGGAGACTGTCAGATAGAAGCATGGTCACTGGCTATCTGAAAGTCAGGCTGTAATTAGTATTTACAGAACTCTTGGAAATCAGTGGATCAAAGCAGTTCAAAGCATTATCATTGAACTGCTCGAGGTTATAGTATAGCCATGGTGGGGTGGTTTTGTAGGCAAAAGAAAACTCCCTTTGATAGGACATGTAGTATGGATTAATCTTGCCTTTGCATTGCACCTTCACTCATGCTTGACCAGTTTTTCAAAGATAAAAATGCAGTTCCTTTTCTAGTTGGCACACAATTTCTTTGAGGTTTATTCTTAATGATAAGGTGGACAATTTAGGCAAGTGGGAGGAAAAATCCTCACAGTTGCCTAGGTTACAGCTGCAGACACACTTGAATTGCTGGGGAAAAAACAGAGACAGTGCAGAAGTTCCCACTTTGAGGGAAAGTGCAATTTACACCATGGCAGACAAGAGCACAGTAACATTGAGCACATGGAATATATTATGACACAAAGACCCTTAACCGTGTTTTTTAACAGTAGAATTATATTCAGCTTGGCTGCATTTCCAGCAAAATACTTCAGTGGTTTCTGCCTAGACAGCTGTTATAATTTAGCCTTGTGCTGGATGGGGTAATACAGGTATTGCTATTTCACTTAAAGTAGCAACTTGTTATTGAAATTGGAGATCATGATCTATATGGCAAAGCTCCACAAAAATCTTGGAAAAATCACTTACTTCATCATTTCTTTTCAAGAATCCAGTGTGTTTTTCTTTTGAAACTGAAGAAAAAGTAGACTGAATTATGGAAGAAGCTGCATAACGTAACGAAGTTTTGACATTTCCTTACCTCTATTCTTTTCCACGTTAACAGATACTGCTAAACCTGAGGGACTGAAGTGAATTATTAATTTACATGTGTCACATTCTGAAAGCCAGAGACGGGGAGATTTCTCGTGGGATCCCACAGAGACAAAGTACGATATCGGGTGCTAAAAGACAATCACCAGGGCTGGTGTACAGCTTGTGGAAGATCGGACAGAACCCCCTTGCTTTCTAAGCTCCCTCACTCTCGCGTGGAGCCCAGGTGTGGCTGGGTTCTGCCTTCCCTCCCCTAGTGTAAGTCGTACAGCAGGTACACCCCTTTGTCCTGAGGGACCCTGCCGAGAAGATCTAAAGGTGATCCCAAATTATGAAATTAAGACACAACCGAGGTCAGATGTCACGTACACACCAAACTTTATTGGAGTTGCACAACAAAAATTCAAAATCCCTAGAGCGGATAGGACAGAAAGAAAAAGACACGAAAGTGAGGAGAAAGCAGAAATACAGAGAATAACAAGTGATAGGATAATTACCACCACGGTCCAGCGACGTCATCAGGTGGGGAAGCGCTTCACTGTATTGACAGTGTCACAGCTCTTTATAGTTACAGTTCTTGACATCAGCCCCTCCTCCACGTACATGCGCGATGTGTCTCCGAGGTGGTCTTCAGGGGGGTCTCACACGGTGACTTCTTCCCCACAAGTCCTCAAATCTCAGTCTGCAGAAATTCGGCTGAGAAGGGAGAGGAGTGGGTACTGAGTTGTGTCCTTTCTTTGCGATTTCAGCACCTTCAGGCTAATTTCCATGTCGATGAGATAAGCCATTGTTTGGTGCCAAAGTTCATTTCTATTTCTAACGCCACAAGCTTGCATTTCAACAACGTTGAGACATCTTGACGCCACAAGGTTATCTTCTCACAACATGTTTTGATAAGCATTCCAAATTATTTTCTTTTTATTTTGTATAAAATAATGCCCATCTATAACCTTAAATACATAAGCAACAGACCAGGCATGCCATGTACTATCACAAGTAAAAATTCTATCTGAATTTTGAATTTATTTCTTTCTGGAGAGCTACAGTTTTTGCACATACGGATTGCAGAAAACAGTGCTTTGTCTCCAGTTTAACTTAGTGTTTGTTTTTCTTCCTTTTTTTTTTTTTTTTTTTTTTTTTTTTTTTTTTCAGGTGGATTACATTTTCTTACTATCTGCTATTGATTTCTTGGCATGATTTTAGTTAAAAGTCTTTTAGGGTTAGCTAACTCGTGGTCTGGGCAAACTTGTTCCAGGTCTCCTTGGGGACAAGATGAGATTTCTGATCTTTACACTCAACTACAGAAAATGTTCCACTTTGTGCTCACTGAGCCAAATTCTCACAATGTGTTAAATGTCACATATCCTGGTGAGTTCCAGGAATGTGAGACTGTCTTTTGGATACCTTGGCCTTGCTTCCACTAGAAGTTAAGCTATGCAATATCTAGGCTTTAAATTTGATCAGGTAGTTATTGGGAAGGGTTGCAGAGTCCCAGCTTAGTGGCTTCGTTTTGGTGAACTTCTTAGGAAACAATTTTATGTGGCCTTCACCTTGTTGGAGATACATCTTGAAAGGTGAACTGATGAATCCTTTCACTGCATAGAAAGCAATTCTTAAGCCTGTAGTCAGAATTCACCTTTTCTTGACTGAAGAGAGAGAACTAGATGGGAATAATTGTATTTGTTATTGCACAAGAAACCAAGACCAAGACCGGCCTTACTTGATCTAATACATGTCTTTATACATTTCAAAGACACTTTTGCAGTTTTCTACATAAGAAAGTAACACTTTTCAAACATAAATATTTCAAAAATCACCCTGTTAGTGATTATTTTATTTTCTGCTTCCCAAATCCATAGATTTTCCCCACTGACTGACTGAAAGAGGTTGATCCTTATCTTATAACCAACACTTTTAATTGCTAAACCAGGAAATAAATACAGTTACAATGGCATGGCCCTGCACTGAGCCTCCAGGTTGGAAAAGGGGAGACAAGAAGACAGACTGTCACTACACTCAGCCTCTCATCTATGAGCATTTGTATGGCTCTACTCACAGTCAGGCTTTAATTGATAGTATCTAAATCTTGATAGTGATAACTGTATTTTATAGGTCTTTACTCCATGATAAATCTCAGTGTAATCAATTGGAAGCACTAAAAACACATAGGACCATATAAAAGACCTTAAAAATATCAAGACCTTATGCATCACTTATTTGACTCTGTTTCAATACTGTGGTTCTTGGACTGCATTAATGTTCTTGTATGATGAGGTCACTTTAATTGCCTACTGTTTTCAGGCATAAAACTAATGAGGTCACCACTCAAATGACAAATATCTTCATTCTGAGTACCATCCCATCAGTGTTTTAATTCAGGAAAACAAGGATGGCAGGAGAAAATACAATTTGCTCATCTTATTTTTTGCTTTATAAAACAGTGATTTTTCTGTCTTTAGCTTAGCAGGGTTTCATTTGGATGAAGAGACAGTCAGTTCTTCTATTTCATCATCGATAGGCATAATCATCACACTAATGCTTTGAAAGCTTGGGACAAGTAGTCTATAGCTCAGAAAAAGATAAAATTCAATGTTTTGATGTACATCCTCCGTTTCAGTCATCTTTACCCACTACACATGTGGCACAGCAGAACCACCAAAGTTTATTATCCCCAGTAAAACCAGAGGCATGTTATAAACTTTCTATATGTGGAGCTGAAGTAACAGTGCAGCAATAAGAACAACTTCACTGAATTCACTAGTAATATGTCTACTTCATCACTGAAGGAAAATTTTCAGTGTAAATCAAAATGTAAAGTAAGACCTCTAAGTACACAAACCAGCCAGAACCATCTCTTCTTTGTGCATGTTCACTACTGCTTTACTGCTGGGAAACATTTTTATACTTTTTACTGACTCCATATTTTATTTTTATTTACTTTGGTTATGTGAATTTAGCTCTGGAGAAAGGTGCCGTAGTCACAGCTGTGGGATTCTGGTTTTCTGACTCAGAACAGATGCTGCAGAGCAAAATCAGTAATCATGGCTTCCTAAATATTTTACTCTTGATGAAAAAGGTTGTAAGGTAAAAACATATCCGCCAAAACCTAAGTTCAGTTAATGCTAGTGTGGCAGGTTTTTTTATTAAAAAAACAGTTCTGCCTGAGAAGATGTGCCGCCTTGTAGCTGTCATATGTCATTCAATGGCCCCTTGTCATGACTGCACCAGTAGTTGATTGTCCTGCCTTCTGGACTTCAATTCCATCCTCTGAGAGAGCCTGATTTCAAATCCTTTACAAAGGCAAGATGATTTTATTACTTTTTGCTATTTCTGTTTTCTTCATGGATTGTTTGTTTGGCTAATAGATATGCCATTTTATGAAAATGAAAAATGAGGGAATTCATTATTAATATGACATTTTAAAGAATTTTTGAGAATGGGTATTTACTGGGTAATAAATATTTATGAAAAGCAGAAAAACTGTAGACCATCCTGGCTGACAACTAATTGGTACTCTTAATAAAACGGAAGACATTATCTTGTACATTAGTAAGTTTATTTTATGTCTGGAAGGTCTTTTACTGTCTTTCTTAATCTCTTGCACTGAAACAATGTCTGACCCCTGAAGGCACTACCAGCCCTTGTGTCCCTGCCTGGCCTTTTCTGGGTCCTTCCCCAGGGTCCTAGTCATAGATGAGGTCCTGGTCCTCTTTCATGCTGTCCTGGCTAATGGACTGGATTTGCTGGGTGGACTTGGGACCACCCGTTAGGCAGCTTTATCTCCAGCCCAGTTCCCAGTCCTTTTTTCCAGATGGATCTTGAACTTCTGGTCCAGCTCTGACTCCATGTCTCTTCTCAGAAAAATAGGGACTGCTGTTAGACAAACTTCTCAGATATTTTTCTCTAGCATTTTCAGCTTTGGTGTGTACCTGCTGGGATCACTATCAAAACTGACAGAAGGTATTCTTGTTGATGCTTCATGAGCACACCATTCGGAAATGAAATACAGTCAATTTGTAAATTTTACTTTCTGTCAGTACAGCGTGCATTGAAGTGTGTACTCTCCAATGTAAAGGTGTTGTGTCACCAGCTGAGTCATCTTCATCATCATCATTGCTAAAATCTTTTATATGAAGAGTTCTCCACATAGTGAACCTGATTTATAGTGTTACATTCTAAATAAAGGACATAAATAGAAAAGGAAAAAGCTTTTCTGAGATTCTATTGTGATTTGAGAATTACTATTTGTATCAGCAAAGTGATGGTGTACAGTTCAACAATTAAATTACTACGCTAAATTAATAATTCTTTTTCACATGCTGCATTGTGTCAAGAGCAGCAGCATCTGTAATCATTGCTATTTGGCTTGTCAGAAATGCAAGTTCATTAATCAAACTGAACAGTAAGAAAAAAACCCAGCAATTTCCTCTACTTCAGATTATGATCACACAACTACAGGCAGCATTGCATGGAATTCCGTTTGAGATGGTTTAAGAAGGGATAAGCCTTATATGTTACAAAATTCAGGCCTCACCAAGACACCCAGAGTGACTATTAAACTATGGGTAACTAGATCAGGATATTTCTTTTACTGAAACCTATTTTTAAACCAAACAGCATAAAAGTGAAGAGTATGAAATCTAGGATTTGAAATTTGAAGTCAAGAAGTGAACTTTTCTTTGTATTCAATAGCAGATATTTCCCATGTTTAATTTCCCCTAATGTTAGAAGGGACAAAAGTAAATAAAATCTGCACAGAGCAGAAAAAATCCTTCCCATCCTTAAAATCTCTGTGAGTCATAAATCCAGAAAGTGCCTAATAAAGCATCTAATTCTTTTACTTTTTTCTGTTGCCTAACTCCATAATACCTTACATTTCTAGGTTTTTAAAGTGGAACTACTTATGGTTAGAGCATCAAGTACATTAGTAAAAAAATAGACTTTTTTTTGTCTCACTTGTCATATCAAGTATAGTCTGTGAAGTTTGATTTGAGAGTACATAAATTTTGACAAAAATAACTTTCTTATTCCTAATCCCAGGGAATTTCACCAATTTAATTTATCTAAGGTTTTGAAATAAGAAGAGGAAAAACATACAACAAACCTTTCAGATATCAGGAGGATGTTGAGTTTTTGCAGTTCTATTTTTATTTTAAATTGAATTTTAATTGATTGGTCGAAGTGCAATAGAAATAGAAATTCACTCAATAGGACAAGTACAGGACCACATCAGCAGGGAAAATACCTCAAAGTGTCATTTTTCTAGTGTTTGTCTACAGTGACCTGTGGTGTGCTCAACATGCAATTAGTTCTTTAGTTTCTTTACCAAGGCCGTAAACAGTGGAGGTAATTAGGACTAATTGTAATGGTGAGTTCAATTATCTGGATGCCTGTATATTATAAAGGGAATGATGTGCTTAATGACCTTTGTTTGCTAGTGACCCAATGTTTTTTTGTCACTCACAACTCCAACTTTTATATGTCTACCATTTTTGGATGACATGAACATATTGAAACAATTTTGTCTTTCACGGGCACAATCTATTGCAAAATCTTCTGTAAGTAATTTCTCTGTCATGTATAGTTTTTGGATGACAACACATCATCTGCAAAGACATCCCACTTTGATATTCAAGCAACAATCCCTTGTGTCTATTAGGACGGTTTTAATCATAGAATCATTAAGTTTGGAAAAGACCTTCAAGATCAAGTCCAACCATCAGCCCTACACCCCCATGATTACTAAACCCAAAGCACCATATCTACCCTTTTTCTGAACACCCCCAGGGATGGTGTTGCCACCACATCTCTGGGCAGCCTGCTCTAATGCCTCACCACTCTTTCTGTGAAGAAATTGTTTCTTATATCCAATCTGAACCTCCCAGGGTGCAATTGACCCCATTTCCTTTTGTCCTATCACTAGTCACTAGGGAGAAGAGGCCAATACCCACCTCACTACAACCTCCTTTCAGGCAGTTGTAGAGAGCAATGAAGTTTCCCCTCAACCTCCTCTTCTCCATGTTGAACATCGCCAGCTCCCTCAGCCTCTCCTCATAAGACCTGTTCTCCAGACCCCTAATCAGCCTCGTTGCCTTTCTCTGCACCTTCTCCAGCACCTCAATGTCCTTCTCGTACTGTGGCACCCAAAACTGTACACAATGCTCGAGATGCAGCCTCACCAAGGCTGTGTATAGGGGCACAATCACCTCCCTGGTCCTGCTGGTCACACTATTTGTAGTGCAGGCCAGGATGGTGTTGGCTTTCTTGCCAGCTGGCAGACTGCTGGCTCATGTTCAGCCACCTGTCAATCAATACCCCCAGGTCCCTCTCTGCTGGGCAGCTCTCCAGCCACTCCTCCCCAAGCCTGTAGCACTGTCAGGAGTTGTTGAGGCTGAAGTGCAAGACCCAACATTTGGCCTTGTTGAAACTTACACAATTGTCCTTGGCCCATTGATCAAGCCTATCTAGATCGCTCTGCAGAGCCTCCCTACCCTCAAGAAGATCAATCCTCCCACTCAGCTTAGTGTCTGTCATCTGCAAACTTACTGAGGGTGCACTCTATCCCCTCATCCAAGTCATCAGTAAAGATGTTAAACAGGAGCAGTACCATCACTGAGTCCTGGGGAACACCACTTGTGACTGACCTCCAACTGGATTTAACTCCATTGAACACAATCTTTTGGACCCAGCCATCCAACTAGTTTTTTATCCAGCAAAACTTCTGCACATCCAAGCCACAAGCAGCCAGTTTCTCTAGGAGCATGCTGTGGGAAACCTTGTCAAAAGCCTTGCTAAAGTCAAGACAGACAACATTCACAGGCCTTCCTTTATCCAATAAGTGGGTTACCCTGTCATAGAAGGAGATGAGATTAGTCAAACAGGATCTGCCCTTCAGGAACCCACGTTGACTGGGCTTGATAACCTAGTTGTTCTGCATGTACTGCATAATGGTACTCAGGATGATCTGTTCCATCAGCTTCCCTGGTACTGAAGTCACACTAACAGGCATGTAATTTCCCAGATCATCCTTCCATCCCTTCTCATATATGTGGGTTACGTTGTCTATGTTTCATGTGATTAATAGAAGTATTTTTAATTAAATTTTAGGATAGACATAATATATTGACATAATAATCTGAAGACCTGATTCAAGGGAAGTCTAAAAGGGCAAGATCAAGATAGAGCCTCTGGATCAGGATGCAACTCTAGGATAATGATGTCCTACTGCCATACAAAAATGCAAAGTCTTTCATGAAGACATTTTAAAATAAGAGCTATTGATACACAAATACTTTAGTTTAAGGATTTTCTTTTCTGCTGTGTAACTTACATGTGACTTTGCATTAGGAAGGCTAGTGCAAAAGGGAGAACAGTGTCTTTATACACTACTAATTGTCCTGTGAGTCTCCTTAGGTAAGAAAAAACGAATGGGTATTTTTCCTTGTTAATTTCCATTATTCTACTCCATTTTTATCATTTACAGTTACTGTAACTTTCAGTAGTAGAAAAGGGAAATCAGAGACAACCCAGATGTTCTGAACAGCTGTAATAGAGTACTTGTGCGTAATAAAGTGGACGATGTGCTTGATTACCAGTGGCTGTTTCTGGCCAAACCTAAGTGATAAAACAGAAAATCCTTATAAAAGAGATTCAACACAAAAGGAGATGGTGCCTAATGCAAAGAAGTTCTATTCAAAGCAGCCACTGAAATATGATATAAAACAAATGAGTAGACATGGTAGGCTGAGGAAAGGAAATTATGAATAAACACTTTTAATGCAAAAACCCAATGTCAGCCAGCTAAGTGATTTAGAATTAGTTGCGTCATCACAATTTAATTTTATATATATACAGTATCTTTTCCTTCTGGAAAAAGCCATAAGCAGATCAAAAAGTCTTCTACTGCAGCATGTAATAGTTGTATCCATGTATCAATTACAAACCTTTTCTTAATATTCTATAATTAGGAATTGTATTACTTTATTGCACTTGTCAAAAACGTGACACAAAGCAGCTTCTGCTCTGTGACTAAATGCATATACAAATATTGTTTGCAAAAAGCTTGCACATATTACTTGACATGAACAATAAAAGATATGCCATTCCATTAACCTTTTCTGAAAAGAAAATTTTAAAAATATACCTTTCACAGAAAGCAAGCACAAGACCTATGGAGCTAAAGTAAACAGGAATTTAAATGCCTGACAATTATTTTTCATTGTTCACCCTACTTTAATTACACACACTAGCTTTTGAAGAAGGCCTTTAGAACAAGATTAATGTATGTCTATACAAGTGCACTATTGAAGGAATATATTCACCTTTTAATATAAATAATGGGCTCAATTTTCAAGGAAGTGTAGAAACGGATGTAGAGCTGTCAGTTTTGTTGCCTTAAGCTACACACAGAGCTGCAGCTAAATACAGATTCACAGATTTTAGTGGCATGCAAATGCAGAGAACATTCAGGCTTGTTTCACACAAGGTAATGATGAAGGTGGGGAGGGCAGTGAGACCTGGCCCTAAGGTTGATTCTACATGAGGTCCAACTTCTCTACCAAAAGCTTAGTATCTCCATGAGGCTCATTAGCTTAAGAATAATACTGGATAAAAGCAGGTGGATCTGAGTTAGTACCTCTGTGAGTTGAACTGAACTGCCTGGGAACTGTGATGCCTGAGGGAACTCCCCTGCAAGAGCCTTTGTCTCAAAAAAGATGTTTGGAAACAAGTGCACCTAGAAAACTGTTGGAATGCTGGGAAAAAATACCTTCTCTTTACCTTGGTACTTGGCTTGTGACCTAATAAATCTTGGAGAGTGCTGCAGGTATACAAAATTGTTCAGAACCGGCAGAGGATTTAGGCCCAAAATTATAATGACTAGTCACTGTGTTTTTTTCTTATGTGAAATTTACCTTTTTAATTTTTATTCCATCTAGCTTCTTTTTTTATGTATAACCTTGTCAGTTCTTCCATAGGTAAAATTCTCATTAGTTTGAGGTATAGATTTTTCTAATGAAGATGCTATAAGCAGGTAATGTTTGTCCATCCGACAGGCTGATGGTTGTTTTTAAATTCTAATCAATATGAATAGTGAGATATATGGTTATTTGCAAGCTAGCCATCTCTGTATGCATAGGCTGCTGTGAAACCTTACATGAAGTTAAACAGAAACTGGGCTCTGAGCCCAGGAAAACAAAACCACAGCTGCCAAAAAACAATACACTGAAACATTATACATCTGACATAATACCAAGCAGTTTCATTAGCTTTGTGTTTTCAAAAATCCTTCCTTAGCAATGTTGTTTTTTAAAGCCTCTTCAGATGGATCCTGCTTGTAAGAAAGCATATAAGCCTCTACTTTAATTTGTTCTGTGCTGTTCAGTGCTCAGGCCTGTAAAACCAGCACATGATACTTGTCTTTTGCTTATGAAATATACCTAAAATCATGTGTCTGCCCATGAAAATTACTCTAGTTTAAATACCCATGCTGTGTTCCCTCAAAAGAAAATGAACAACAGGCACTACACATAGCTCAGCCCCTTCTCACCAAGGGTGGATCCAAAACCTGTGTTATCTTTTCTTGAGGTGGAAATGATTTCTTAGTTCAATAGTGAGTAAGACCAGCTGCAGGCACTGCTGAGGTTGTACAGGAAAGATCACGCTATGGGTTTTGTTCAATAAATAATTATGCTCCTTCTGCATGGTTTATTTGAGGCCTTTGATCACAAAAATGAAGCCTGTTGTTTTTCCTATTCATTCGGGGTTTTTTTTTCTCCTGTTTACAAATGACTGACTCACCACTGTGTGATCCTGAGGGGTGCACAATCCAACAATGGAATGAATCAGCCAAAACAGAGTCATGTCCTGCTTTAAAAGAGCAGACCGTGCATATCCAGTAACACCTCAGGTTCAAAAAGCAAAATGCTTACACTGTTGAATGTTAGAGCCCCAGAGAAAGGAGTTTGCCTTGTGATAAAAAGCTGGTGGTACACACTTCAGTAAGGATTTTGATAATTGTATCCTAGGTTATCTGCAAGCAACTGAGAAGTCTTGCAGGAAGCAGATACTTTCAGGTGCATTTGAATATGTGGAAGCCTTGCATAGTCTGTCACACAGTGTGAAATCAAGTTAAATGCAAATACTGAGTTATGGCAGTGGAGAATGCTGAACACAGAACAGTATTATTTAAACAGTGTTGGTGGTAGGCAGGTAGGCAGAGCATGTTTGAGGTGGTTTGGTTTTACAGGAAGAAAACGTAGAGTTATTTGTGACAGCTCTATTTAATTCTTGTTTTATCACATCTGTACATTGTATTGGATTTTGAAATCTCTGCACAGCCAAAACACCCTAGTGTCTTGCACTTTGCCAGTTAATATATGAATGTTAAGTGAATACAAACTACTGTAAAATGCTGTTTATCAGAATATTAATATTTTACAGAAAATTTTTAAAACCAGCAATGATAACAGTGATCCTAGTTTAAAGAACTGGACAAACAGGCCCAGTTTAAAAAGATTGGTTTCAGAATCCTTGCAGCTTCTGGAATTAACATTATGCTTAGTAAAATAAGCATGTATTTATTTGAGAATGGCCATACAGGCTGAGCAAATAAAATTTTATCCTTTAAAGCAAAAAGACGGAACTCTTCTGTTTGTCATGCATTCTATTTTGTAGTCCATATTCATTCTGGTAAGTGGATGCTTTTGTAGACAAGCTTTTATCAAAAGACTGGGAAGATGACATCTGAAAATAAATCCCTAAATGTTTCTGGTATGACTGTATGAAGTTCAGTGACTTAAATTAATCTTACTGCAATTCTTTAGGAAAAAAACAGCTTAAAAATGTTCACTTGAAGACTATGGATGAATTACCTCCAATTAAATCCACTGAACAATGAAAAAATTGTCATCCAGCTATATCTTGACATTTCAGACACTTTGCCTTTTTTTTTTTCTTTTTTTCTCCTGTTACAAATAAAGGAATGAAGGACAGTTGTTCAGAGAGACATAAAAGAGCAGAAAGTGTATTTAAAAGGTGTTTCTTAGAATGTCATGTACACAAAATCAACTTAATGAAGCCATAGGACACACATTTAGTAATTTCTAGACTTCCATCTTCACTAGGCCTGCCAGCACCTGGAGACAGTCATTCACCTTCGTATGCTTTTTCTTCATTCCATACCAAAGATATTTCTGTCTTTTAA
Source organism: Hemiprocne comata (assembly GCA_020745705.1). NCBI lineage: Eukaryota > Metazoa > Chordata > Aves > Apodiformes > Apodidae > Hemiprocne > Hemiprocne comata. The sequence continues at coordinate 83,487,245 of CM036587.1, read as the reverse complement.
AAACTAGGGACATGAACAATTAATTCTTTCAATATTTTAAGAGAATTATCAGAAAATCAACACAATTAATTAGTAAGAGGATCTTGCTTTTAATACTTTTTAAAAACATTTATTATTATCTTTCATTATTTCATTATATTTAATTATTTTCATGCACAACTAAACCAGCCCCTGTTATGAAGAGTTTACAAATCACAGCCTACAGCATGCAGATAGTGCAGACAAACAGGTGAAAGGGCTTGTGGAAGAAGTTGTGAAATTACCTCAGCTAACACAAATGAAGCCCTGATCACCTGAAAACAGCACAACAACAGCAGCAGTTCTCATTATCAGGCCTTTTCTATATAAAGGTGTGAGACACGCTTTTCTGGAGCCTGTCCAGTCTTCCCTGGTTAAGCTGTCTGTAGGAGTCATATGTTGTTTCCCACTTGCCCACTGAAATGCTGCTTCTAGCAGCTGTCTTGTGTTGTTCATCCTACCATCCCAGGATCATCTTGCCTCTGGACTGAGCTTTAGCCCTTAGCGGGTCCAGCAGCCTCTCGTAATCAGGTCTGGATCCAGAAGACTCACTTTGGCCCTCGCCATGCCTGCGTCTTCACTCTTCCTCCTGGGGAACAGGATGAGACCGAAGGGCCCTGTCACCTGCCCCAGAGTGCTTTTTTGCAAGTCAGTTGCTCCAGCAGGAAAATATTGCATTATCTAATTGCAATCAAGTAATCAGTCAGTCTTCCATGTTTCCAAATCTGGTTTATGTTTTGTCAAGCAGGGACAATGTTTCAGGATGAGCTGCAAGGTCTTTCTGTCAGGCTAGTAAAGGTTATCTGAGGACATTCAGCAGACACTTGCACAGCTTTTAATGCTGACTGATTTAGTTTGTGAGGCCATAATTTCTTATTTGGGATACAACAGCAAGACTCATTTTCAGCACCAGAAGCTACTGAGTAGTGCAATACAGCCAGACACACTGAAAGAGAAACCAGAGTCCCAGACTCTAATGACTCCAGAATTGTTGCACTGAGAATCCTCACAAAAACTGTGTTTTTGTTAAATCTGCTTTTGTTTGTTTATTTGTTTTTGTTTGTGGTTTGGTTTTATTTGTTTTTTTTTTTTTTTCTATTGGCCAACTGCTTAGAGGTGTCTGCTCATTAGCATTTACTTTGCTTGGGTACTAGTGCAGTGGCGTCTCTATTTTCTAATTGCTAGTTACCATTTGTGAATAACTTCTTCAGAGAAGAATTAACTAGAAAACTTGTTTCATTGTGCAGGCTGAAATCACAAGCAGTCTTCTTAAAAACCTGAACAATAACTTGTTTAAAATCTTACAAGTAGACTCTCCAGTGTGTCTTTGTGAAACCGTCTTCTGTAGGGATTCTTTGTCAGCAGAAGCAAAATCCCTTCTGTGAATTCTACCTTGCAAATCTGTATTTCTGGCTATTGGATTACATAGCATAGTCTAACAGATAGAATTTCCCAATCCCTTGTGGAATCGTTGCAGTTTTTCTTGCAGAGCATGAATCAGGTTCTCTCTGCCTTTAAGTATTTAACTTGTCACCTGTCGTTTTCGCAGCATTTTCTACAGTGGTAGAAAAGTGAATGTGGATAACTGCAGCCTTGTGTAGTTCCAAACCAAATAGTGCCTAACTTCATTGTTTTATCCCAATGGCAACAGACTTCAAAAGAAAAAGGAAGAGTAAGTTGCCATTCTGAAGTAGCCTGGCCCGATCTTTGGCTCAGTTTGCAGTTCTACCCATGCCTTCTCCATCTTCTGCTCTGCACAAACACACAAAAACATTTCTTCATTTAAATAAATGTGCTCACAATAATTTTGTTTTGTTTTGGATTTTTTTTGTTTCTGTTTTTTTTTTTTTTTTTTTTTTTTAAATCTGTTAAAATCTTTAATCAGCAGCACAAACTTCTTGTGAGTTGCAAAGATTCACGTCCCTTTTCTTTTTCAACAGTGTATTTGGGGCTACCATTCAGCCAAATCTTTCAAGCACTTCTGGCAGCAACCTGTGTTGCATAGTCTGCCTCTGGCCAATGCATTGAATTCAATTGGTACATCTCCTTGGTGCTCTTGATAGGATTGTCTCTGAAGAGGTATAATTTAGCAACAATTCTGTCACTCTGCTTTGTAACATTTGTTTAGATTGAATTAGTGTCTCTGCAGGTGGTCTGTCTCCAGCTACACTGCAATGAAATGGAAAGGGGCTGAAAGCAACTGAGAACACTAATCATTTTTCAGGGGAACCAGCCATGCCAAAGTACTTTCTTTAAATAGTAGAGTTTCCTCAAAAACTCCCCACTTATTTTTCTACATAAAAATTACTGTTTGATGATCTCCTGGTAGTAAACTGTGTGCATTCAGAGTAGTTCTTCTACCCAGTCTCTCCTTGGAGTGAATGACTAATGAATAAAAAAAAATGTCATCTAATCAGAGGAAAAAGAAGGAGGACACCACACTGCCCCATAGTGTAGGGTTTTTTGGTGGTTTTTTTTTTGTTTGTTTTGTTTTGGTGTTTTTTTTTTTTTTGTTTTTTTTTTTTTTTTCTTTTTCTCCCCCATCAGCTTTTACCAATCTCATTAAGCTCTTGGAAACACCTCACTTTATCTTAGTCTAAGAATGGCTTCCTGCCACTTGGTAAAAGTGAAAAAAAAGTTACTTTACAGCCTTTTGAACACATTATTTGAAGCAGTATAAAGTGAATGTAAACTTTGTATTGCCACTTTTTAAGTTAAAAGATACTTTATGGCAGTAAGATAAGCTCCTTAACCAAAATTCTATGAAAAATTAAACATAAAGAGTATAACTTGACTTCATTGAATAAAAGTGCACCACTTTCATAGAGTAAATAAGATAGGTCAGCAAGTGTTCCTCTGGGCAGAATATGATCTATAATCCAGAATTTGAATGGTCCATCTTCAATGTTTTATTTTTCTCTCCATTGAATGTGTTACTCTGCGATAAATTTATTTTAAAGCACTGAAAAATAAATTATTAAATTGCTCATAAGTGTTACCTTAAACACTGAACAATTTGAAAGCTTCAGAAACATGAATTTTTAAGAGAAACCTTTGCAATAATTTGTTATCTCCATTTTGCAGATAACTTCCTAAAGTAGACAGGATATTAAGGGTTCTGTTTCCTGAACACAGGCATTTTGAGGAATAAAAGGATATCGGAAGCATCTGTATTAGGGTAAAAAAAATCCACAATATATGCCTGTCTGGACATCTAATATTTTAAGGAGCATTAAATACATAAAGGCAAGTGAAACTCAGCCCCAATTGTTCTTTAATTTGAGCTGCCAACCTGAAAAATACTTATGACCCAGTTTTTACAGGGCAGTTTGAATCATATTGGCACTTAATTTGTGAGCACCATGGCTTCTGTTGATGGTGGTTGCAGGTATAAGTACCAGGAACCAGTTCCTCAAGGCTTTGAGGGGAGCATCCAAAAGTGGCCACCCATGAGTACGCTGGTCTATGAGCTAGTCTCCTGCTCTTTTGACACCAGCGGACTAAAGGACATGCTTCCCGGGACTCTAAGAGTCATCTAAACCCAAAACCACTTGAAGTCTGCAAGCTGGGCTTTGTGAGGCTTATCAAGGAAGAGCTCAACTGAGTCACTGCCAGGCAGCTTCGCCCCTCCTGGGTCCCTGGCCTAAGGGCTCTTAGGACCTGAGGACTGCTCTTGCCCTGTTTGCAGAAGCAAGATTCTTACGTCTTCTCAGAATTCCTCACAAAAGAGGCAACAGCCCTGAGAGTACCACCAGCTCTGACCATCCCTGGCTACTCTCTGGAGCTCCCCTCACCCTACCCATGGCCCAGGACCCCATATCAGACCCCAGGGCCATCAGTCCCTGCCCCAGCAGAGCTGCAACAGGCCCATTCTCCAGGTCCCCACAGCCCTGCCCTGAGTGGACATGGGTCTCACCAAGCTAGGCTCCGGCCTGTGGTTGGCCTCCTGGCTCAGCTTTGGACCTGGCTTATTGCTGTGGACCTGCCCAGATGTGTCCAATCCTGTCCCTTGCTGCAACTGGACAGACAGAGTAAAATGGAATATCTGGCCAGATCTCTTTATTAGGAGTGATAAGATGCTCAAATTAATGTATTAATGTTGGAGTTCGTTTGTTGGTTTCCTGATTTCCCACAGCCCAAATACCTTTCAGCTAATACAGTAATTAATGCATTTTCTTTCTAGATAAATGCTATCCAGAAAAACAGGAGTACTGAGGTGTGCACAACAAGCATACAGAAAGGTAGTATCTTCTATATAAATGCCTAAGGTGCTTTCTTGTATAAGTGTTTCCTGTGTCATCAGCTGAGACAACCCGCCTTTTCAGGGCATTGTTAGCACACAAGTAAACAATGTAGGAGTGTTTGTGTACACATAAGTGCAATTTAAGACACAGATTTCTAGTTCTTTACAAAGGACAATGCATTGAAGGCAACTGTGTATCTTCAGTGTGTACTCTCCAAGCACCAAGTTACCATATGAGAAACGTGTGAATGAGGGAAATAGTCCTTTCTAGTCCTCCAGTAAAAGATCTGATTACTTTTCATTTTCTATTTTAAAGGCAAGGTCTTAGGCATCTGTTCCAAAGGAGCCTCAAGGCTGTGAGGGCAGGAAGAAGCTGCAGGAGGACCTGGACAGGCTGGGTCGATGGGCCAAGGCCAATGGCATGAAATTCAACAAGACCAAGTGCAGGGTCCTGCACTTTGGCCACAATAACCCCAGGCAGCACTACAGGCTGGGGGAAGAGTGGCTGGAGAGCAGCCCAGCAGAGAGGGACCTGGGAGTGCTGGTGGACAGCCGGTTGAACATGAGCCAGCAGTGTGCCCAGGTGGCCTGGAAGGCCAATGGCATCCTGGCTTGTATCAGGAATAGTGTGGCCAGCAGGAGTAGGGATGTAATTCTCCCCCTGTACTCAGCACTGGTGAGGCCTCACCTTGAGTACTGTGTCCAGTTCTGGGCCCCTCGCTTCAAGAAGGACGTTGAGGTGCTGGAGTGGGTCCAGAGGAGAGCAACAAGGCTGGTGAAAGGACTAGAGGGAAAGTCTTATAGGGAGAGGTTGAGGATGCTGGGGTTGTTTAGCCTGGAGAAGAGGAGACTCAGGGGGGACCTCATCACTCTCTTCAACTACCTGAAGGGAGGTTGTCGTCAGGTGGGGGCTGGGCTCTTCTCCCAGGCAACTAGTGACAGGACAAGAGGGCATAGCCTGAAGTTGCTCCAAGGGAGGTTTAGGTTAGATATTAGGAAGCACTTCCTCATGGAGAGAGGGTGATCAGACATTGGAATAGACTTCCCAGGGAAGTGGTGGAGGCACCGTCCCTGGATGTGTTCAAGACAAGGCTGGATGTGGCACTTAGTGCCATAGTCTAGACGGTGTGGTGGTGTTGGTCATAGGCTGGACTTGATGATCTTAAAGGTCTTTTCCAGCCTTGGTGATTCTGTGATTCTGTGAAATAATATGGTGATGTTTTAATTCCACCTGTACATTTAGCTGATGGTGGCACACATTTTCCTTTTTGAGACCAAATCAGGCCTCTTGAGCACCTGGGTGAGCCTCAGAGTAACACATGCTGTAATGCAGTCCAGTCATTAGGTGGTATATGTGCCCAAGCAGCTTAATTAAGGCTGCACAAGTCATGTGCACACTCAGGCATCTTTACTTTGGCATGTGTAACTAAAAAATCTGATAATCCTTGAAATAATGTTTCACTAAATAAATTTTTATGGAAGTCAAACGATTAATAAAGGAGTATCAGCTGCTAAACATGCCATCTTAATCAAGAGGGTGAAGACCCTTACTTCACAGTCTTCATGCTTGGTCTGATTATTGATAAGAACACACATAGTGCAGAGTTTGGGACTTTTTACCAAGGTGCAATGTTGTGCTTTAATTAAAATCTTTATTGAAAGATTTGTCCAGTCTACAGCAACTGAACAAATTTGCACAAACAGCAATAAAGATCGATGTACTACCCCTATTAGTGTAAAGAATAGGATGCTGAAGTCTCGGGGAGTTCGGACAAACAAGGCTCGGGGGCCACGGGAAGCAGAATGTGTCCAATGCCACATCGCCCAGAGCACAGGCTGCTCTAGACACTGCTAATGAAGAAAGGATGGGGCAGGAAGGGTGGCGGTCCATGGATACATCACTTCATAGAATCCTAGGGGTTGGAAGGGACCTCGAAAGATCATCTAGTCCAACCCCCCCTGCCAGAGCAGGGTCACCTAGAGTACATCACACAGGAATGCATCCAGGTGGGTTTTGAATGTCTCCAGTGAAGGAGACTCCACAACCTCCCTGGGCAGCCTGTTCCAGTGCTCTGTCACTCTCACAGTAAAAAAATTTTTTCGGATATTCACCTTGAACCTCCTATGCTCCAATTTACACCCATTACCCCTTGTCCTATCACTGGTCATCACTGAGAAGAGCCTAACTCCATCTCCCTGACACTCACCCCTTACATATTTGTAAACATTGATGAGGTCACCCCTCAGCCTCCTTTTTTCCAAGCTAAAGAGACCCAGCTCCCTCAGCCTTTCCTCATAAGGGAGATGTTCCACTCCCTTAACTTGCACATTATGCTTGCGTGCATGCTTGATACTTTTTAAACCCTTGTTGCAAGGTTGTAAGTATATTCAGGCTTCATTAAAAATGTTTTCTTAATACAAAATGTTGCTGTTTTGTAGAGGGAGATGTCAAATTTCAGCCCCAGGGTTCTCTCTCAGGGCTGTAACCTGTGTTTGATCAGTGCTCATTTTGAGACTGTCAGCTCTGTGCTCCCTGTATGTCATTTCTGTCTTCAATTTTTTTTTTTTTTTTATTTTTTTTTTTCTCCTTAAGCTCCCTATGGCATTGTCTTTCAATTTTTTTTCCAGTACCTTTTTTCATGTTTCTTACCTGCATATCTCAGGCTTCCAGAGCACTGACAGAGAAGCTAACAGCTAAATGACAAATGACATACTGGGCAGTGTGCATGTTTAGAGAGAGTGAGCAGGTCTGATAACGCTGGTTACAAAGGGATTTCTCCTTTCACAGAATGGCAGGACACAATGCACATATCTTCTCCTGAGAGTTGTGGGCTTCAAAGAGTTATTTTAATGCTAGCAAAAATTATTGTGTAACTAAAACCTTAAGTTTTCTTTGCCATAGTAACAATATGGTGTAAAATGCAAAACTACTTTTGGCCATGCCAGGTTCTTTCTGCTGAAGCTCTTAAAGGACGAACTGTAGCAATGATTGCTTTCATGTTACAAGGAAGGACTTAATTTTGTGATTTATAAATATGATTTAACTCTAATTTATACACATGATTCTTTCAAGGTATAAAGCAACCAATCAGGCTAAAGTGATTCAAATTTCTACATTGTTGTGTTTTTAGTATGAATTCATTATGTCTGTCTGCATATTCTCAATCTTGTATGTGCCGTTAGACTGTATTAATGAGAACACAACACTGAGCCAATCTTAGCAACAGCAGCTGTACCAACAAAATGCTCTCCTGAGGAATATTGATTTCCCTTCTTGGATGTACTTAAACAAAGGCTGGTATTGCAGACATCTTAACCTGTGTGTGCTTTAGTCTGAACATTTACTACATAATTGCCTTTTTTTATGAGAGATAATTTTTTAGCACTTTGATCAAGGTGTGGTCTGAGATGTGTAGCCTTAATAGTTTATGTGATAGTAGCTAACACATGCAGATAAGCAGAATTAACAATTTTTCAAAAATGTTTTTTAAACAGACTATTTCAACAATTACATTTTTGACTTTACAAAAATAAAACAAAATACAAAGCAACGGTGGGGAAGAAAGTGCAGCACAGAACACAGAGTATTACTGAACTCCAAGTAGTAGAAGCTGGTCTTTTTCTCATTAAAAATGTGCAGTATTGCTGTAAAAGCTTCAGAGACGAAACCAAAATGGCTGCTGGGAATTCTCAGTGCCTGCTGCAAAACAGACTCTGTCAATTGTGCCTATGTTTAAAGATTGCTGGAGAGCTGGGCAAATATGCCAGAGCAAAAATTCATAATACTTCTTGAAAATGCAGTATATGCATTTGTATTCCTGACATTTGTAACACTCCATCCTCTGTGTACAATTTGAACATGTACTATTTTATTTTATAAAAACTTCGTGAGATTGAAAAGCCTGATGTACTTCTGCACAGGTATTGACAATTCAGATCTATAAGCAGGTTACTCAATGAATGAAAAGCAGTTCTGGAGGTTTTTTTGAGGGGTGAGCATCATCAGAGTAGGGGCATTTAGGTGTGCCAATTCCAATAGCTATTTATTAAAACTTAAGAAACAGTTGATGCTTCTTGCTGAACTAAAGAGGACTGAAGTTCAAACCCATAATTAAATGTGTAGTAAAGATCACATTGGGAAGTGGCTGGCAAAGCAAACAGCTGGGGTGATAATCCTAGGCTGTGTTTTGCAGTTGCAGTAGGGACATTCCTGTTGCATTTTACGTGATGAATTGCTCTTGTCCAAAAAGACTCTTTTGAGCTCTCTGACAGCAGGTTAAATATATGCTCAGCAGGAGCACCACTGCTAGAGGGAGAGAATGAAGAAAGCTGTAGCATCTGCAAAATGCAGTAGTGGACAGGATGGAGATGGGGAGGAAAAAGTGCAGGACAAATGTCTTTGCTGCTGGTTAAAGTTACATTGTCAGGACTTCAGCACAGGTAACACAGATTCAAAGGGGCCACTCAAGTGATGGAAGAACATAATTAGGTTCACGGTGGTTGCTGTTAATTTTCTATCTTTGCTTTTTATTTTGTTAAAGAATGCTTGTTTCTAACAAGAGGCTGTGGTTAATGGTTAGAGAGTGAGGCTGAGGGTTTCTTTCCCTGGCAAGTTTCTTGCCCACTTTGTTGTGTGGAGCCTTCTGGAGGAAAGGGGAGACTGACCCTCCAGAGAAAGCAACTGAGTATAGCTGAGGGGCACCCTTGTGAGACTGAAGTAGGGCAGACAGACGATGTGAAGGACAACAGAGAAGCATGAGCCTGCAGCAGAACAGACAGTGGAAGACAGCTAGGAAAAATAGGGAGCATAAAAAGCCAAGCCCTGGAGGTCATGAGATTTTTTCTCCCCCAAGAGACCTGGAGGGGACTGTGCAAGCTTCAGTACTGTGCAAATCTTAGTCTCGTCCAAAAAGCAACTGAGTTATTGAACTAAGATCAGGCCTAGAGCCAAAGGAACTCACTACAAGGACACAGTGGACAGGGAGGGAGTAATTTATAAAGCATTTTTATTTATAATCTGTCTCATTCTGAGCTTTCTCTGTTTTATAAAGTCAGTTCTTGTTCACGTTTTGATGCATCCTGGCTCTAGAGTTTGCAAAGAACAGCATGGCTCTGGGAGCACTTGCTCTGAGAAATAGGTGCTGACAGACCTACCCCAGGGGACTGGCAAACTTGGGGTCCCTTCACAGCTTCGCAATTCTCAGTGACATCCCGGCAGGCTGGCTCCTGCTTCAGAAGGAGCAGGGTATCAGATGAGAAAACAAAACATTAATTTGATCGAGGTTCTGTGTGCATATTGCTGGGCTTACCAACTGTTACTGATTCAGGCACAGGATTACTTAAATTTGATATGAAACTTGATAGGTTTTTCTTCTTTGTGTGGCTCTTCCCTGGTTTCTTCTGCATAACTTTCTCAATCTTCTATCAGTACAAGATAGCTATGTCTATTTAAAATAGAGATTTGTGTTTGGATTTTAATAGTTGCCTTGTGGGGATGATTTGAGTCTGGGCCTGTTTTTATTTCCTATAAATATCTGGCCCCAGGTCTATCAATGAGACTGTGCTTTCATTTAGTACAAAGAATTTTATTATTCTGAAAATTCAACAATGGAAGGCTGTATATGATGATTTTACTGATTTTTCTATTAATGAATAAAATACAGGCTCTGATATTAGATACTGAATTTTCAAAAGTTAGCTAATATTGTGAGAGCCTTGTGAATTTTTCCTAGTTAAGTACTTTTAATGTTAAACACTGACTCCACAACCTACTCTTTATAATCAGCTACAAGCAAAACTTGTGTGATGTCTTGTGTTTTCCTGCCTTTTTGGTCATGGAAGAGCTTTTGAAGATTTTTTTCTTTACAATTTTCAGTGCATGATTTTTCTGCAGTTTTCCTAAGTTTTGTTTAGTTGTTTGCTCCCTGAGAGACATGGGTGATTAGATATAATGTACACATAATTTTTGGTTTTAAGAAGGGTGTATAAATATAGGTCTATTAATAAGATTAATGAGAGGAATACAGATAGGGGTAAAAGTAGCTGGTGGCTCTGTTACACATCAGCAGGTGGAAGTAAAGTCTTATCAATTATACTGATGAATTTGCAGTAATTTCAAAGAGGCACAAAGTTTGCCACCCTATTTACCCAAATATCTGTGCAAAAAAAGCTAAAGACAAAGAAACAAATAATGCCTGCAAGCCTTATGACATCATTCTTTCCACAGTAATTAATGAGTTTGCATATAAGCTGAACAGTGGATGGGGTTAGCATGACACAATGACATGTCCTAGGCCACTAAATAAATCTTACAGTTAATGGAATTTAGCTACTTGTGATTTCAGATGTAGAATCTCTGTGTTCTAAATCTGCTAGTGCAGTGGACCCATAGGAAACCATGATGTATGGCAGTGACATCTGAGATACCCACAGTGCATCATGGTTTTTTAAAACCATGTTTGTTGCTGGTTTACCCACACTTCCAGATTTCAAACCAGGCCCAGCAGGGGAGGGTTAAAAACTCTGCACTGTGCTCTCTGAATTAATGTTTCCATAAAGTTTAAGACCCTAAAATACTTCAGTAGTTACTTTTCCCTCTACTACAAAAATTTAGATCTTTTCATTCTCCCTGTTTACCAGTGAGATGAGCCCTCTAAAAACAAGAGGTATACCTGTGTAATCTAAAGTAGTTGCTGTACCTTTTGAAGGACATCCCATGTAACAACAGTGTGAATATTACCTGAAATACGTTCTACTTTTCAGCCATGACAAAATTCCTGAATAATCAATTTCTTCACCTGTAATCTGTACTTCTCAAGAAATCAATACTCTTCATTAAAGAGGAGTAATTAATTCCTTTTTATATAGAAACCTTCTGAAATATGTAATAGGTTTTTATTTGAAGAATATTAAATGTGTCATTGCATCCATTTAGATCTCTCTGAACCCAGCTCCTTAGTCCCATGATGGACTTTTTAGGCAATTCTGAGATCTGACACTGTTAGTCATTTCACTGAAATAATTATGTTTGTTCCAACATATACCTTCTCCAGCATTTACATCATATAGTAAAATATTTAAGAATATTATCCTGAAGAAATGTATTGTGATGCTGTGATTTTCATTAGAGTACTTTGTGTTCTGGAGTATGTTTTGGAAGTTTCTACACATCAAAAACATGAACTCAACGGTAACCCATTTTACTTTGAAAAAATGAGAATTCGGTCTTATGAAAATTTGAAAGGGTTGTCTGTTCTGGAGACTATTTATACGCATAATCAACTCTTTGTATCACTCTATAGTCAGTTCATTTTTTGTCTTCTTTTCTTAATCTGTGCTTGTTCTCCATTCAAATATAGCCAATCTGCTTGTGAGTAATCTCAGTTCTGTAGGCTGCTAAGCTGTTTGCTTCTTCTTCCCTTAAAACTGCATAAATCTATAAATACTTATTTCTATTTCTGTGCTTAGAAGTTGCCATACTGGACCAGATATGTGTGAATGGCCCATTTTAGATATTTACCAGCATTAGATGCTTCAGAAGACAGGAACCCCTCAGAACACAGGTAGAGTTTAGGTTGCCTGCCCTTTCTTTCCCTATTAATATTTGGCAGGTCCTTTCCAGTTGTTAGAAAATGGCATAAGTCCAGAGGCAACATCAAAAACTCTACCTTTCAGGTATACTCACTTTAGTAATGCATATACATATAAACACCCTAAGAGCCTGAAAACCTACGGGGTATGCTACTCACGTTCCTTCTCCTCTTGCAAAACATATCTATGATATGTTTCTAGTACATATCAAAACTATAGACTAACTTATGGAATTCTGGTATATTTTTAGACCTGTAATGACAAGAGTTTTTTTGTTTTTCACAGGAAAAGTAGTATATTGGGATGTTCTTCCTCTTTGTCAAACAGATTCTTATCTTTAGTCTTCTCTTGTAAACACCATCGTATGGTGAATGAAAATGATGACATCTATTTGTATGCCTGGAAAGCAGAAATATTTGGATCTGGGAGTTAGTGAAACACAATTTCCAACATTTTTGCTACTAATATGTATATAGCCAATCTGGTTTTGTCTGCAATTCCTTGCAGATTCTGCATGAATAGTATTTCTTTTATAAAGATTTGGCTACAGAGAGGGAAGGGGTCATGTTTAGAGGGAATGGTGATTACTTCATCTGTGGGAGGGACTGGGTGTAGTCTTGGGAAGAGCTTTTCAGATGGCAGGGTGGAAGGCATGAGAAAGGGATTTACCCTGCAGAAAAAAAAAAAAAAGAAAAAAAAAAGTTTATGCAGATGCACGTAAAAAAATCAGCCATATCACAAATGCACATTTATGTTTCTGAAAACAAAGTGACAAATATCTCTGACAAGTCAGTGGCTTTCTATCTCTTGTGATTTGTAGACCACTGGACATTCTCCTATTTTATTTTTTTTTTTTTTTATCTTTTCTAGGAGAACCTCTTAAAACATCAGAAACATAAGAGTGCTGTTTAACATTTGCAACTTTAATTTTGTTAATCATGTCTCCTGGTCTTCTTCAGTCATCTTTGGACCCCAAGAGTGCATATGAGAAAGCATTGTAGAAGCAGAGTACTAGACCTGATCTGGCTCTTGTTCCATGCAATCGTATTTCCTATTTTAGGGATTTCCTGTGGAGGTGACTGAGGCCTTAGCAAAAATATTTATATGCAAAAGGCAGCTGATGTTGTGGACGTAAGGTTGAAGATCCTAAGGAATAAACTGGTGGTAACTTATCTCATTATTAAAAATATGAAGAGTAATCTTTCTCAGTTGATAGATCTAGCACCTCACTCACATGATTAAAAAAAAAATTCTTTTGTGATTTTACACCTTTCTGTGTAAGTCTCAAAAGATGGAGAAAAATTTATTCTGAATATTGGACAAATGGGTTTTCATGACTCAAATAAAATCACAGAATCATAGAATCACTGCATCATTGGAGTTGGAAGGGACCTCTAGAGATCAACTAGCCCAACCCCCTTGCTAAAGCTGGATTGCCTAGAGCACATCACACATGACTCCATCCAGGCGAGTTTTGAACATCTCCTTATCCTTAGATATTTATGGACATTAATAAAGTCTCCTCTCAGCCTTCTCTTCTCCAAGCTAAAGAGTCCCAGCTCTTTCAACCTTTCCTCATAAGAGAGCTGCTCCAGTCCCCTAATCGTCTTTGTTTACCTCTGCTGGACTCTCTGCAGCAGTTCTTTGTCTCTCTTGAACTGAGGAACCCAGAATTGGACACAGTATTCCATATATGGCCTCACTAGGGCAGAATAAAGGGGCAGGATGACCTCCCTCGACCTACTGGCCACACTCTTCCTAATATATCCCAAGACACCATTGGCCTTCTTGGCCCCAAGGGCACAATGCTGGTTCATTGTTTACTTATTGTCTACCAAGACTCCGAGATCCTTCTCCTCAGAGCTGCAGAGTGAATAAAATAGTTACCAATTATCCTTGTGTATGGCCTTAAGGCCTATGCCCTTATCGATATAAAGAAAAAATTTTTAGTTATTAAAATGTATTAATAGATTACATGCTGTTGTTCATGGCCAAGAGGGACTGATATCTGCATAAGCAGACCATTTAGCTGTACTGAGTTGCTCCCACACTGATATGCAGCTGATCAGAGGGCGAAATTGAAGGTTTTTTTCCTCATTGTTCTTTTTTTTTTAATAATTAATGGCAGTGAAAAATATACAATTATATAAAACTAACTTTTGATTTAAATCCTGCTTTTGATTTTTCAGATTCAAAAGCTTCGTAGTTGCCTGTGCTTTCTTCTTATTAACATATTTATCTACTGTAGTTCAGTTGCCTATCAGACTGTGTGAAGAAAACACTTTTAAAGGCTTAATTGCTAAGGTTATTTTTATATTTCTGACTCCTAAACATGAAGCAGGGGAGTGATTTAATTGATTTTGATTTGGTCATACTCCAGGAAGATATATATATTCAAACAGGTGGCTATCATCACAAATGACAAGCTGTTCATTATTGCTTTATGTCTACCCCAAGATATTGATTTTTTAAATTATTTTTTTCCTGTCTTCATCTTCCTTGTCCTTCCTTTCCAGCTTTTGCTTTCCTACCTGTAGGGGGTTGAATCTGGGTGGACACCAGGTGTCCACCAAACTGCTCTATCACTCTCTGCCTTAGCTGGACATGGGAGAGAAAATACATTGAAAGGCTTGTGAATTGGGGAGATCACTCACCAATTACTATAATGGGCAAAACACACTCAGCTCAGGGGAATCTATTTAATTTATTACCACACAAATAAGAGTAAGGTAATGAGAAATAAAACAAAAGCTTGAAACACCTTACCCCCCCCCTGCTCCCCCTTTTTTTTACAGGGCTCAACTTTCACTCCCAATTCCTCTACCTCTTGTGGCACAGGGGGACCAGAAAGGGGGTTGTGGTCAGCTCATCACATGCTATTTCGGCTGCTTGTTCCTCCTCAGGTGGAGGACTCCTCACACTCTTACACTGCTCCAGTGTGGAGTCCTTTCTCCAACGTGAGTCCTTCCCATTAGGTACAGCTCTTTCTGAACTGGTCCAGTGTGGATCCCTTCCACAGGGTGTAGTCCTTCAGGAACAGACTACTTCAGCATGTGTCCCTCCCACAGGATGGCAAGGGCTGCCGGCAAACCTGCTCCAGTGTGAGCTTGTCTCTCCACAGGTCCACAGGTCCTGTCAGGAGCTTGCTTCAGCACAGGCTTCCCATGGGGTCACAGTTTCTTTGGGCTGCTCTGGCATGAGGTCCTCCATATGCTGCAGGTGGATTCTTGCTCTGTCCTGGACCTCCATTGGCTGCAGGGCAACCTGGCTAACCATAGTCTTCAACATGGGCTCCAGGGAAAAAGGAATCAAGGAAGAGACAAGCCAAGGATTAGGTGACACAGGCAACACTCCCCATGGAGAAAGTAGCACCATGCTTATCTTCCACTAGAGAGAATTATTTTACTTCATAAAGTAAAAAAGGAATAATCTTTAATTAGAGTGATAGTGATTGAGAAGATAGCTGAAATCCAATATACAGAAACATTAATTGTGCTGTAATTTTTAACATCTCTTCCATAATTAAAAAGACTGCAGTTTGTTCATTGACTATTGTTAGTATTTGGCAGGTTTAAACTTGCTTTCTAGAAAATAAATCTCTCCTCCAAGATGATCTGACAGAGATCTTAAGAGCAAAAGGATGTGGCATTTTTTTCCAGCATCATTCTGGTGTTTATTTTAATAACTTGATGCTTAGGTAGACCTTATTGAGTTTTATACAAACAGATTTCAAATAAACATGGAGAGATTGCAGTTGCTGATGGCATGAGTCTTTTTGTTGTTTGAATCTATCTTTTACGTCTATACATCTATTGTTTACGAGTGTTGGAAGACAGTCAGTTCCTTTTTCCTTGTGTATTCTGGAAAGACTTTTTTCATTGGAGAAATATGAATTTTACTCTACATTTAATGCCGAAAATATGTGCTTGGCTAGGCACATTTCATTATTCTCTTGGTTGACACATTCATGCAAAGGAAGAGCATATAATTCATCCTGGTTCATGAATAAGTAGTTGAGGTAATATGTTGTAAGGTATCCAGATACAGAAGTTTTCATTACAATTTACTAGGGTATTTCTGAGTAAACTGACATATCTGTGGAAGTATGTTCCTGTGGTTGACTTGATGGTTTTTATGTTTGTTGTAGACAAATGGTGCAGATATGTACAGGCTTGTTGCTGAAATCTTGTTAGTCCCTGATTTCAGTTCTGAGAAAAGTACCTTTTTGTGTAGTTAGTTTAGGAGTGTAACTGAATTAAGTAATGACTACCTTTAACCTCTTTTATCTACAAGGATAATTGGAGGTTTTTTTTGTGGGTTTTAAAAATTTGTTTTTTTTTTTTATTTTATTATTATTTTAAAGTCATTTCCTATAAACTTTTTTCTTGAAGCTTCTCTCTATTTTCTGCCACAGATGCAGCAGGTATTTGTCTGGAAAGTCTGCACTAGAAAGAAGCCAATGTTAGATGTTCAAAAGCAAAATGAGAATATTGAACAATTCTCAATTCTTAACACAGTCTAAAGAATGTTACAAATACTACTTCACTTCCTAACTCCACCCTTTATGAAAGGACAGCATTTTTCGTATTCTTCTACAGCCTCATTTTGACTCTTAGGGTGAGGGAACTAAGATAAAAATAAAAATATTTTGTTTTGAAAACACCGAGACAAAAGATTTACTTTACAGACATTTTTGAGGGTGAAATCTTATAAAAATTTGACCCATCTTTACTGAACTACTATCAGCCTGCACTGATACATAGATGTTATCTTTTCCTTCCCCTTTCCTTAAATAATGACATTCAACCATAGAGAGAAGGAGCTCTGAAAAAAAATACAACTTAAATCCAAAAGTTTGTTGGAATAAATTAGAGACACAAAAACTTCCAAGAAAGGGATGATCAAGGATATTTAAGACTGCTGTGAGTTATTTATGACTAAATGAATCACTGGATGAAAGCTGTATGTAAATTTTGTTGTAGTTCAGCTGGGAAATGTAATGTGCAGCCATCGTGGTGTTAGTGCAGGTTACTGAGCAGCCGTTTCAAAGGCAAGGCAAGTGGATTGCAGGGTCCTCAAAAGCAACAGACATGGTACTCTTAGAAGCCACATCTTCACAGCCTTAGTCAACTGAGAACATGTGGATCCAGTACAACACCATGTCTATCAGGGCAGTTCACAAAGGGTTTTAATGTACCATGCTTACAGTGAAAAGGCTGAGTCCTGAATGGATTAGGACCTTAGGATCTTTTTAATCTCTCTCTTCTCAAAATATGTGGGCGTGTTACTATTTATCTTCTAAAGTCTTTGGTGCCTCCAATTTAACTAAAACAATGACAACTGTTCAAGATGAACACTAAAATCTATGTCACCATTAGTGATATGTATTTTGTTTTCAAAGTAGTGATTGTTTTAAAAAATGCATGTAGCAAAGGCAGTTGTAGTTGCCAGCTAGTAACAGCTCTTTTTTACTAATATTTTTTCCTCTTTCTTCCCCGGTTAGTATGGCAGTGTATTTTTGGCTTGTTTTGTCAGGTTTTTTTTCATCATTAACAGTCAGCTAGGTTTTGTAGGATTTCTGTCTCTGGCTTTTTTCTTATCTGTACCTGCACATACCACTACTGTTGTTAAATAACAAAGGTCACGAAAATGGAGGAAAATTATGCTGGATTTTCTTCTGATATTTATTTCACTATTATGGGCCAGGTATGAAGTGCTTACCACTCTCTCCAAGTTTAAGTTGATTTGGAATTTATGTGTAGTAAATAATAATGAGAAGGAGGGTCATTGATCTAGGCTGTTCATCTTGCTCCATAACTTATTGAAACTTCCGGTTACTCAATGGGTTTTCTATTCAAAAGAATTTTGGAAGTCATGTCGATTTTAAATAAAAGGAAGAGAAAATAGCCACAGGCATCTACACTCATATATGTGCCTGCCATTTAGTTGCCTCTAGATGACCTTTTGTTTACAAAGGATTAAGTATTACTGGTCGTGTTCTTGAGCATGCCTGGAGTATCTTTTGAGACTTTTACTTTTTTTGGTTAGTTTATTCTACTCGCAGCGTTTACTTTTTTATTGCTTACTTCCATGGGGTTGCTTGCATATAAATTTTCACTGTTGAAAGAGCAAATAACAGCAATGTAGTTAACAGTGTTGCACACTAGGTCCTTGAATGGCTTTGCTTGATAATTCAGTGATAATAAACAAATACTTTTAACAAGTGTGTAAACTGAAAGATGTAGCTACCTTTCAACTGGGCCTTGTATTAACCTTATTTTAAAGTATTTGCTACTTATCTCCATATGTCTGTGCACGTTAAACAGGAGTTGCTGGTGAAATAAAGTCTGGCTAGGCAAGACTGGCTGCATGAGAACAATTGGATCTCAAATTTTATCACATTTTTCTACTGACTTTCTACTGAGATCAATCAGATTTCTGACATTTACCTCAGTGAAAGAAAGAGATCTGGTCTTTCATAAACCACTCTAGCCTCTGCTGAGATATAGTCATATTTGACACAAGCTAATTTGTAGTAGAATCACAGAATCAATCAACCACAGAGTCATAGAATCATAGACTCATAGAATGTCTTGGGTTGGAAGGGACCTGTGAATGTCACCTAGTCCAACCCCCCTACAATAAGCAGGGACATCTCACACTAGAACAGATTGCTCAGAGCCCCATCAAGCATGACCTTGATGTATCCAGGGATGGGGCCTTCACCACCTCTCTAGGCAACCTGTTGCAGTGATCCACCACCTTCATATTAAATAACTTTTTCCTAATGTCCAACCTAAATCTACCCTTCCCTAGCTTAAAACCATTACCCCTTGTCCTATTGTTACATGCCCTAGTGAACAGGTCTTCCCCAGCCTTCTTACAGGCTCCTTTCAGGTATTGGAAGGTTGCTATAAGGTCTCCCCGGAGTCTTCTCTTCTTCAGCCTGAACAACCCCAACTCCCTCAGCCTGTCTTCATAAGACAGGTGCTCCAGCCCTCTGATTGGTTTTGTGGCCATTCTCTGGACATGCTCCAACAGGTCCACATCCTTCTTGTGTTGGCGGCTCCAGAACTGGACACAGTACTCCAGGTGGGTTCTCACCAGGGCAGATTAGAGGGGTAGAATCACTTCTCTTGATCTGCTGGCCACACTTCTTTTGATGCAGCCCAGGATACCATTGGCCTTCTGAGCTGCAATTGCACATTGGTGGCTTATGTCCAGCTTTTGATCCGCTAGTATCCCTAGGTCTTTTTCCACATGGCTGCTCTCTAGCATGTCTTCCCTCAGTCTGTATTGATGTCTCTGGTTGCCCCGGCCCAGGTGCAGGACCCTGTACTTGGCCTTGTTGAACCTCATGAGGTTCACTTCTCCAGCTTTTCCAGATCCCTCTGGATGGCATCCTGTCCCTCTGGCATATCGACCGCACCATCCAGCTTGGTGTCATCACCAAACTTGCTGAGGGTGCTCTATGTGCCACTGGAGGAGAGGGAGAGGAGAGGAGAGGAGAGGAGAGGAGAGGAGAGGAGAGGAGAGGAGAGGAGAGGAGAGGAGAGGAGAGGAGAGGAGAGGAGAGGAGAGGAGAGGAGAGGAGAGGAGAGGAGAGGAGAGGAGAGGAGAGGAGAGGAGAGGAGAGGAGAGGAGAGGAGAGGAGAGGAGAGGAGAGGAGAGGAGAGGAGAGGAGAGGAGAGGAGAGGAGAGGAGAGGAGAGAGGGGAGAGGAGAGGGAGAGGAGAGGGAGAGGAGGGGGAGAGGAGAGGGAGAGGAGAGGGAGAGGAGAGGAGCTCAAACTAAAATAAGAATACAAAGATCTTTAGACCAGAAAGGACAACCCCCTGAAGCAAATGAGAAGGAACGATTTCTAAATTTTCAGAATCAGTTTAACTAAAAGGAATTTCCATTTATCTGAATCTGAATGCCTCTGCTGTAATGTATGGTACTAAAAGACCATTCATAAAAGGCTAGTGCTTGGCTAAAAATTCTCAGTTAAATGTCTAGGAAGCAGTATTTCTGTGATTAAATACATACTAAAAATATTGACAAGAATAAATCCACACCAATCCTTTGAAGTAACCAGCCTTCATCTTCTTTGAATTTATCATTCGTCGAAGAAAATGAGAGTCAAATGAAACTGTAAAAAATGTTTTCCAAACTTATGTCACTTACAAATAAAATTCCTCTGGTGGTGAAGTAGTTCTTATTTTATCAACTTTAAAACAAAGTTCAGCATAACTGTCACAATGAAATAAAAGTATTTACAGGCTCAGCCCTTTATAAATGAACTTTAGTGATAAGGAAATTTCAGAATCTGCAGGTACTTTTTAAAGAGTTACACATCTTAAGAGGCATTTAATGTTTACATTTTGCAAAAGTGGATCAATGAGGTGTAATAAATAATCATTTGTTTCTGCAGATAATGGTACTTTCTCTTTTTTTTTTTTTTCATTAATCAGATTTTTAAGCAGCCTTTTTGACATTTTTGTTGATCTTTTATAGTCTTTTCCAAATATAGAAAACACATAGTCCTACTTCTATAAGGTACCTTTTGAAATCCATACTAATTAAGTGCCTCATTTTAGCTACTTAGTTTCCTTCCCCCTTTTATTGATTTACAGGCTGACAGTGTTACATATCCTCAGAAAAAAAAAAAAAAAAAAGGAAAAAAAAAAGTAATATTTCTGCTGGAGTGCTCCCTTTTGCAATTCTTAGTAGTTATTTTTTCACTTCCTGCTTCAAGTCATTGTGGGCTGTTAACATTTGTTATGTTTACTTTAGATATGGCTATAATTCAAAGTTGGACAATGTGTTTAATCTCTGTGTTATCATTAAAGCTTGTAAAATACTTTTAGGCACACTTTTTTTGGAAACCACTAGCCAAATGCCCTACCAAATATTTAAGTGCAGGTATTTTTAAGCCTTTATAAAGGTGAGTCCACATGAAGAATGTGAATTATGCACTTCAAGAATCCAAAATGTAACACACAGGAATAAAATAAGAGCTCCTCCATCTGAAGTTTAACCTTATTGATGCCTGTTAGGTACAGTAACTAGGCAGTTGAGAGGAACTAGGAAGGACCTTGCTAGATTGCTTGCTTAAGAGAAGAAGTTGAAATGGTAGCCAAATAAATTTATTTAATCTGTATTTTCATAACAAACACTCACAGTTTTGGTTCTGTTAAACAATTTCCTTGGTAAGAAATCCAGACTTGCTTTTCAGTCTGTCCAGTATCACAGGATCTCTGCCTATATTTTCTCCAGCTGCTGTAGATCTCTGGTTTTCTGTCAATACTTGCATGAAGTCAAATTTACTTGACTGCTACTAACCTGGGTTAGCTAATTATTACCCTCTGCTGTTCATCAAAGCATTTGACAGAGAATTGGTTTGATTCCTCGTTAACCCAACTTGGTTGAATGAATTTGGGCTACAGAGTACTAAGAAAAAGATTTATACTGGAGAATGGAGGGGAATGACCTCAGAGTGCACGGAGATGGCCCAGAGCTGTGAGGAGGAGTGGCAAACAGTTAATCCAGATCAGCTCATAACTGAGGAGGACATAAGCTTTCTGGTTTTATCAGCCTCCAAAATTCATCTCAATTGACTGGTGAACCAAAGAACCCTCTATTTTCCCTGGGTATACTAGCATTTGTTCAGGCCTTCCCATGTGGTCCAGTGACTGAACAATGGATTCTTTTGTTACAGCTCTCCTCTTTTACAGAGAAGGTTTAATTACTTCTCCCAGTTAGCCAACATGCCCTTTAGTTTTGGAGAAGTTTGCAACTGCCCATAGATCAAGGATAGTCTTGCTGGCAGATACCAACCACTTTCAGCACAAGAGTGCTTAACAGAATGAAATATAATATAGCTAAAATTGAGAGATTTGTGAAAATTTTTTATATGGTATTCAGTCTCCTATGCTTAATGAAGTGTTTAATAGCTGGAGTGCTAGGAGAATCAGGTTTACTCTTGTCTATGTCTTAAAATATATAAAAAAAATATAAAAGTGTTGCTGTAGTGTATCAAGAGCTAGATTTTAATTTATGTTGTAGTGCAGCCAAAAGCTCTTCATATTCATGACTAATTTTTGCCAGTGCATTGGAAGAATGCTGTGTCTATAAGGAATTTTGCTTTGGTTTTTCAATCTTAAAAATTTAAAAGAGGTAACAGTCCTAGGGTCAGAATTCTTAGGGTGTGTGAGCTGATAGAGTAGCCATTTCTCTTTAAAATGGCTGGAGAATACTCATGAACATTTACCATCCCTTTGTTTCCTAAAACTGTTTTCATAGTTTGCCAGCAGTGAAAGAAATGGATCAGACAACTGAAGTTCTGAAATGGCAGTAGTATTTTACACTGTCTCACCTTTGAGAAAGGTCTTAACATGACTGGGATAATTAGAACCATTTTGATCTTAAGAGTAATATGAATACAAGCTGCATTTAGGGTTTTCATGTTTTTTATTAAGTTCATTTTTTTCTCACAAGTATCAAAATAAGTAAAAATCAGGCAATGGTACTTTGAAAGTAATGTCTTTAATAATTACCAATTCCTTTAATAACATTGGACTAATGCTTTTTGGTTTGTTTGTTGTTTTTTTTTACACTATCTGTAAAGGTATACATCAGACCTGAAGTGAAAAATAATATCCTTATTTATAACTGCAATTCTATTTGTTTATTAGCAAAACTGAAAATAAGTAGAAGTCAGGATTTGATGAGACAAAAACATACAGATTTCAACTGAAAGTATTTTGGAATGATCGTTTTTTTGATGTGCTTACCTCAAACTTATGTTACAATACTATCAAGAGGCAAGAAGACTGTGATAGCACTCTTTCTGTCGTAAATTAGTAACCAGCCTGCAGCTGTGTAGCTCATTAAAAACTGTGTCATTTAGGGATATTTTGAAAACACAGAGGTCCATTAAAAAGACTGGCAGTGTATGGTTGTCAAACAGACATGCAATTATTGTCATAATATTGCCATCAATTGGATGGGGGAAATTACATGATGAAATAAGAAGCTTTTTTAGATCCTTTTGAGATTTCCCAGCACAATTTTCCCTTTGTTCAGACCAGCCATCACCCATCTTTGAATCTTTGAATGTGAGGACTCACAGTGTTTGCCGGAAACCTCCATGAGTACTAATTATAACTACTTCTTCTTTCCAGTTTCTGAGGGCAAGAGTATTTTCCTCCTGCTTTTGTACTGCTGTTCTACAGTCTCCCTGTCCAGTCATAGAGATTAGCTTCTGGTTGTCAATTAAAAGTCTGGCAACATCTTTCCATGACTTTCATTCTATTCCCCGGAGATGTTCTCCTCTTGCCATGTTGGGGTTGCTGGGGTATCTGAAGGTGGGAGTTTCATTTCTTCCCTCTATGAAACCAACAAAGCACCCACAGTACCCGAGTCACACAGCACAACCCCTGTATGGCTGCAGTGCAAGTTGTCCATGTGTTTTAGCTCTGCACTGGCATGATTGTGTCCAAGAGAGAGCAAAGCTTGTTAGTTCTACTCAGGTACCAGACTACAGCTGCCTGAGCTGTTGCCCACCTCCTGCTGCCCACTTGGTGGTGTGGTTGTTGTTTATATATGTGGCTTGAAGGCAAGACCTCTTCTTGGGGCTGTCCAAGTTTCCCTTTGCTGGTCACCTTCTGTCGCTGCTCACTGGAAGCTGAGGAGGGCTTTATGCACCTTTGGCCCTCTTTATTCCTTATCGTTACAAACTGTGACACATGGCTAGCAAAACTAGTTCTAGTGGCACCCAATTGACTTCTGGCTCCTGCTTTGCAATGTTTAGAAGGTGCTTGTACCTAAAGAGTCACAGGGAGACTGGGTTACAGGATGGAGCAGGGCTGGGGATGAAATCATAGAATCATAGAATGGTTTGGGTTGGAAGGGACCTTAAAGATCATCTACTTCCATTAGGATGTGGTAGATAAAGTGAAAGGATCTCTTTTAAAACATAGGACATCTGCCTTTTCTTTCCACTAGGATCTCCTTCACTTTTCTGCTCATTCGTGTACAGGACTTCTACATTTGGCCCCCTTGCCCTCCCCTCCCAGGACTTGGCCTTTCCTACCTCTCAGCCACAACAAACACTAGAACCATCCTTCTCACTTGCCCAAGGGCAGCTGCTGCTTACTATGCTCTTTTATCACATACAAAGAGTATGATACTCCACTTCTACTAAGCTATTAAGAATAAAGTGGACAAGGCCAAAGCCAGGCTGTGCAGGACAAAAAAGAAAGGGGTAGAGCTAAGATGTACAGGGGTATTTTTTGTTCCTGTTGCAACTGGAAGGAGTCACTTGCTTCTGCTAAAAAATACCTTTTTTAATAGGTAAAAAATAGATAGGCAAAAATAGATATCTGCCTGCTTTTCCCATGTACCCTGATATGGCTGTTCTTGAACACCTGTTCATGGAGAGGTGAAAGAAGAATCAAAATCTTCTGTCAGTGAATGGGGGTTCATATAGCAGAAATTTTGCTAGAAGGAAAGAAAGGAAGTTTTCTGTTTTGTGTCACTGAAAATGAAACTGTTTTTCTTCAGGTAAGTTCATAGTAAGGACATAGAACTCAAATTATTTTTGTTGTAGTTATTGGCATAGTTTTTACCTATAACAGGTGAACCCAAAGATGGCTGCCAAACTGGGAAAAAACCCCTTTGTTTTGTCATGCAACAAGTACTCCTTGGTGTATGACGGTATTACCTGGGTAGGTAAAATTATTTTTCTTATCTTTTCAGAAGTTAATATGTGGAGTTACAAGTAATATTTCTAAGTGTAATTGCTGTGATGCCAGTTTTACTTATATATTTCCACTTAGAAATCATTGTTTGCAGTTTATGATTTTAGGAGAATTGCAGATTTGAAGTTCAAACACTGTGGAATTTGTGACTGTCTTAATGAGCAGCTACTTTTAGTGTTGATGTTGCAGAAGATTTTCACAAAATGGTTGTGAAAGGCTTCTCTTTTTACATTAAAATAATTTGCTACTTCTAGCATACAAATTAGCTAAGCTCTCACTAGCAAAGTCACCAGTATTCAGTTAATGCCTTCACTCTTTGTCCTTTTGTGAGGTGCTTTGGGGGACTGGAAGCTGAGAGAAGTACAAATGACCCTTGTTATCAAGTGCTGCTCATTTCAATATTTTAAGTGCTGCTCACCCCTTTCAACATTATGCTATGAATAGGATTTTATTTTATAATTTTATTTTATTTTATAATTTTATTTTATTTTATTTTATTTTATTTTGTTTTGTTTTGTTTTGTTTTGTTTTGTTTTGTTTTGTTTTGTTTTGTTTTATAATAGCATTTACTTTCTAGGGGATTTTTTTTCTAAACGTAGTGAACTTAGTAAAATGTTCTCTTCTTGTCTTCCTAGTTTTGCCTCTGCAGTTTTGGTGAGGCAGAGCTCATAAGTGAAGGAGGATGGAGTCAGACTCTTCTCAGTGGTGTCCAGTGACAGAACAAGGGGCAATGGTCACAAACTGGTATGCAGAAGGTTTAACTTCTTTACTCTGAGGGTAACAGAGCACTGGAACAAGCTACCCAGGGAGGTGGTGGAGTCTCCATCCCTGGAGACATTCAGAACCCACCTGAATGTGTTCCTGTGTAATCTGCTCTAGGGGATTCTTCTCTAGCAAGGGGGTTGGACAATATGATCTCCAGAGGTCCCTTCCAGCCCCTACCATTCTGTGATGCTGTGACACAGATACAACAAAAATATACCAAGTAACGAATTGTAGTCCTGTTTTCAAGTAGAAAAAGATTGTATGGACAGCTTACTTTTTTAAAAAAGAAAATTAAAAAGTGAAGGAGCATATTTTATTGTTCTGAGGGTCCTCTGAGATTTGAAGGTCCAGTCTTCCTGTTGGTGAACAGGTTACTCCAGAAAAGAAAATAAAGGTACTGGACAACACCAAAGAGATTCATTAGATGTGCAGACATTTTAGGAGATAAAACAAGCATGGGCAGGAGAGGGGCAGAAAATTAATGGACAGGATAAAGACTTAAATTCTTTCCATAGGAAGTAGGACACAAATGTTACATCACACCTAATGGTTCTGGGTAGCTTTCAACAGTCTTAGCTCTGTCCAGAAGTATTGGTGGCAATGTTCATCAGGGCACCTCACTTTTATGTTAAAGGTTATAATTTTTGGAAATTCTTAGGAAGAGGTATTATCAGGACTTGTGTACATAAATATTGCCCATATATTCAGCTGCTGTGTGATTCATGAGCCACGTGAATGTTAAGAGGCAGGATGGAAATATAAAATATGTGGTTACAGAAGTTGCCTGCAGGGCTCACTTTGGTGATTTGCTTGTGCATTTTCCATAACACCTCTTCTTAGTGTTTAAAAATTTGACCAAAACTGATACAGTTCACTAGTTCTCTGCTAGTCCAACTGCAAAGGTTTTGGTTTTCCTCCAAAAATGGACTTGTAAATTAAATTAAAACTCTCAGTTGTATTAGATTCCTAAAGACAGCTATTCATATTATTGGAGTTTAAAAAAAGGAAGCAGAGCTTCTGTCCGTTGGATCTCACTGAACAAGAGTTTTCCTGAAAGTCCCATTAGATACTGAAGTTCCTCTGTAAACCTAGTCCCTAAATAGTGAAATTGTTCTTTTCTTTAGGCATAAGCTTCAAGTTTATCTCATCTTGATATTCAGAACACTCTTTCATCATTCTCTGGCTGCCAATAATCAAATGTCAAACTATTAGTCCTAGAAAATCCAGGATATTACTTCAAATGTAGAATCTAAATGTATGGCTGAGACTAGCAATTCTCTGTTAATCCTGAAATGGCTCTGATGGCTCCTCCTGTAAAATTCTGCCTTTTAAAAGAGGTTATTTTCCCTGTCTTCTCTAATCAGCACCAATATTCATTAGTTATATGTGGCAGGTATTTTTTGTTGGTTTGGATTTTATTTTTTATTATGTTTTTAATTTTATTTTTATTTTTATTTTTAACACTTGCCTCCAGGGAATCTCACTGCTATATGGCCTGGAAAAAAGATAAAATCTCTGCAGCCCCTATGCTTGTCACAAGCTTTACTGCATCTTTTAGCATCAGAATATATGTCTTCTTTACCTTAGTAAATATTTTTAAACAAATGCAGGAGATCTAACACTATCTTTTGCAAAAAATTACCACAACAATGAAAGGGAATCTTGTTTTCTTCCCTTGTACTTATCTGAAAATGTCACTTTTTTCTTTCCTATTGTTTATGTTATGCTCAGAGAATCACAGAATACCCGAGAATAGAAGGGATCTCTGGAGGTTATCTGGTCAGCCTTCCATGCTCAGACGGAGTCTCCTCGAGCTGGTTGCCCAGGACTGTGTCCAGATGGCTGCTGAACATCTCCAAGGAGAGAGACTCCACAACCTCTCCAGGCAATCTGTGCCACTGCTTGGTCACCCTCACAGTAAAAACATGTTTCCTGATACCCAGGCAGAGCCTACTGTATTTCAGTGTGTGCCCATTGCTTCTGGTTGTATCACTGGTCATTTTATTTGAGCCTTTTTTGCTTTAATAATTAAATTATTTTTTAAAAAATTTCCCCCTATAAATATGCTGTTGAGCTGGTGATAATTTTATCTCCCAGATAAAAAGAGTTGAAAGTAGTTTTTGATGTTTTGTTAATCTTAAGTTCGAATTCTGTGTATGTAAGTTCAGAGATATAAAACTTTGCAGTACAGGCTAAAACATTTGTTACTTTATTTGTTTATCTTATTTTTTAATAATTTGGATTCTTGTGTAAAACTGCATCCATGGTGCGGCTGCAATATTAAGACCAAGACACAAAGCTACATTTTTGCATTTGTGCAAGTGGTACTGGTGGTTTGTATTCTATACTAGTACACAGAATTCTTCTAGATGCTGCAATTTCTCACATCTTGGTGTGTCCTTACTGTATATAGTTTGAAATGATATGTCCCTGCCATGTTTTACCTGAAATGGTTCTAGGTTGCTCACAACATCCTTGCACACTATAAAAGTTCTCATCTTCATACTAGACTTAATTCTCTCCTCCTTGAGTCTTCTGGGAAGTTTAGCTATAATGCTCACAGAAACATTAACATAGTCATGGTGCAATAGCCTTTCTTTCTCTGACAGGTCTTATTAGATGTAAAGGAAATCCATAGATTAGACATAATAACATGATCTTCCTTATTCTAGACAATAATCAGTTCATGGCAAACATCACACTTGAAGACACAGTCTCTCCTGCTCTGTATTGATAGAGTATATGTATCCAGCTCAGCATTTTGGGAAGAATCAATAGCTACATGACACTCCTCTGTGTGCTCAAACCCCAAACCAGTAAGACTGATTCAAACTCCAGGACTCCCTCCTAGCATTTTGTTTTCATAAAGTTAGATGGTTTGGGGCCTGTGAGGTCTGGTAATTCTCAGTGTGCCTAACTATGAGTATGTTTTTCAAAACTGGTTACCCTCCAAAACTGTAATAACTTTGAGTAATAGGTAAATTTATGCAGAAGAGCTCTGTGTTGTTGCACAATGACCATGCCTTGGTTGAGAACTTTAAGGTTAGACAAAAATATACTCACCAACTTTCAAAATTATGACTTGTGACACATTTGTCATTTGTCAGGCTCATAGCATCAATCAAATCTTGCAGCCAGTGACTGGAGTAATTATCTCGTCCAGTGCTGTCCTATTTAATTATTTTAAGAGACATTTTCAGGGCACAAAAGATGCAAAATGTTTTAAATCTCAATTGTATGGAAACAAATGCTTTCACCAGTGCAATGTCTTTAAGATGCTGTGTTATTTGTTTCTGATGCATTGAATTACACCACCTCTTTTGCTGCTGAGTCACTGATAGTAATGCACATATACTTGTCTCAGTCCTTACCATTTGGCCAGAAATCTTTCTCTCTTTCCCTCAACCTGTTCTTCCTTTTTCTTCCAGTTGTATATATTGTGTGAACACAGACTTGAAGTTCCCAAGTAGAAGCCTTCTGCTATGTATATTCCCTGCTCTAGTAATTCTGCCATCCTTTAGTGATTGTCATACTCTGATGTTTAAGTTTAATATTTGAGCAGTACTACTGTAAAAGTGTTTGACAGCAAATAGGATTATAATGTCTACTTGCACGAATGTTTCTAGCACCTTTCAAAAAATGTAAAGTCAATCTGTCCTACACAGCAAGCAAAAATAGCAAGTGTTGTCAGTTAGATTCCATTTAGTAAACATCAGAGTAGAAGCAGTGTTAGGCTAAAGTGTGGATGAAGGAAAAAAGAGGAATTATTATTGTAGCTGCAAGATCATGGTAGTGGAACTGCTGGAATTTTCTACCCTGTGGGAGAGGGTCTCTTTAAGCAGGAAGGAGATAGAAATCTCATTTCAGTGTTTTGGGATTAGACTCAGTGATTATTTGCCAGAAAGAAGTGGCAATGTTTTCAGAGTGGAGAAGCTTATGATATTGTACCAATTAGGAGGATTCTGGTGCTCCCAGTCCCCTGTTTAGCAAGGAGAATTGAAGGAAAGAATGTTGGGAGGCATGTTTCATGAAGCCAGTTTAGGCTGTGCAGATGGAGACCAAACCAAGAATAGCTTGCTTACAGATGGTGGGAGTCTGGTTTGTGAACAATAAAGTGGGTGTCAAAGTAAGATGAAGTGGAATTTTTTTTGTTCCTACCTCTTATTACATCAACGTGAACAAAGGAAATGAGAGGGTATCGACCTTTAGCTTTTGAGGAGGAAAGGGAGACAAAATTGCTGAATTACACATCCTGCTCTGTGTCTGGCATTCCAGTTCGTATTGGGGTCTGTTCCCCACATAACTATAAAGTTTTCCATTAAGATTACTGGACTGCCATTAGAGTTAGTATTGACAGTTCTGAGTCAGCACTTTATCTGAGTACCCAGTACAGGAATGCACAGTAAGATCTTACATAGTTGGATTAAGGTCCCGAGTAGGGGTTCACAGACCAAACTTTGATGATGCCTGACTGAAAAATTAGCTTTTGAAGAAAAGGAGATTAGCTGCACTAGACAGACTCTTGACCCTAGAGTGATCTTATTTGGATGTGTCAGGGGAGGAATTAAAAGTACTGGATTGGCTTGGTGTGGATGGTTAAACAGTGACGATCTCTTAGGTTAGGGTGGGTTTTAGCTTCAATGAACTTTAGCATTAATAAAGTGGGATCTAATAAAACAATGTTAGCTTGTACTGTAGGGATTTATGATCCTCCTCATTCCTTGCTCTTTCAGGCTTTGCACCCATTTGTCATCTCCCTTTTCTTCTCATATATCCTAGTACAGGATAGAATTATTGGGAACTTACTTTCTCCACATTACTTGCAGATTTTGCTCTGTTTACCTGGCTAAAGGGAAAAATACTGTTTGGCATCTACTGTTATTTTAGGAAAGAAATGTAATTATCTCTGTCCATTTAGGGTTAATTTCTAAGCTTAATTAAGAATACACGCTCAGGGAGAATTATTTACATATAAGCACTAGTGCTCTGATACCACACTTGGTTCTACTTACCTTGAAATCATGTGCAGTGAAAATTTCATTTGCGTGTATAATTCTGATTTCTAAATGTCAATTGAATGTTTCACATAGTGATTGATTGCATCATAGGATTAGGTAAGAGCCTGGTTTGAAAAACAGAATTCTGTTTAATATTTATCTGCTAATTAATAATGTATAATTGAAGAATATTAATACCAGCATTTTAAATACACAGAATATTTTACATAAGTAAGTCAAAGTAGTGCACTGACAATTGCATTTTTGCAATGGTCATATTCCCAGAAACCAGTATTTGGAAACACAGATCTAACATGGAAAATATTTTGCAACTTTATATAGTGATTAGTACCAGCAAGAGTGCAACAAATAATGGTTTTTTATTCCATTGTCCACTCGTGCCAGCACAAGACTTCATAAAGCCTCTTCAGAAGATTCTGTCCCTGCTTATAGCAGGGAAGTTGGAACCTGACTATTTTTAAGGTCCCTTCCAACCTTAACCATTCTACAATTCTAGGTTTGGGTTGGACAGAACCTTAAGATCATATAGATCCAAGCCCCCTGCATTCAGTCAACTGAACTTCTTGAGCATGTTAGGGGGCTGATCTTTGAATAGCTTTACAGAAAACAATAGGAGCACATAGCCATTCATCACAAAACTGCTGTGTTTTGATCTTACTTAGAAGTGTTTCCCTCTTCCCTCCCTTCTTACATAGCTTAGGTTTAAAGTTTTGCTTGTTCAAATTCTGCCCATGTGCTAGATGTAGAGCAGGGGAGGGGAGCACCTTTGAAACTCATGTTAATCAGCTAGAAACTGTTTGGGCAGGGTAGATCTCTTGCCACTGAAAATCTTTTTGCTAAGTTCTACTTCCCTGAGAGATCAAACAAGGACACAGGAGATGAAATTTGGTCTTGACAGCTATTAAGGATTCACACAGCTACTGTGTAAAGCAGTTACCTACGTTGTTTGCTGCTGCAGCAGTTACCTATATTCTTTACAGTCAATGAAGAAAAAAGAGTATTTCTAGGAGCTATTCATCTTTCATCTGAGCTTCAGACATCTGCCTTCAAATGACACTGTTTACGTTTAGTAACTTCTCTTCTGACACTAACAACAATAAAAGGTGAGTTAGCGGTGAGCTCACGTGTCAATGTCTAGGTTAGGTGTTACAAATCTCTCCTGAGGCTCTGTTACCTGGGTATTCTTCCTTGCCAGAGGATTCTAAGCAGTGGCATTTCTGCTCTTTGTATTATGTGGTGCAGGCGGTTGATTGATAGATATTCCTTTGGAAATAGAGCAGTTGCTCTCCATAATACCACTCACATATGTTGGTGGTCTAAAAGGTAGTGAAGGATTGGGCACTACTCAATAAATCCCCAACTTGTCCACCTAGTCTGTAGACAAAGTATTTCAGGTTAGGCCAAGACATATAAATGGCTAGGAAGGACCTTCTAGCTTTGCTTCCATGTCTTAAAGTGTAGGCTGATCACATTGAGTTTGGTGGTGAGGATCCACTGGATCTGGTCATAGGTTTGGAGGTGCTGTGGATATATATCTTTTAACTTAGGTAACATTTCACACCTCATTGAGACAGCTTCTTAATAGAGCATAAACAGTTTTTCTTATAATTGTTGTGGGGGGAAAAAAAGGTTATATGAATAATCTTGTAAAGTATATCCTTTTGACACAAAACATATTAAAAAAATAAAAACAAAACACAAGAAACTTTCAGCCTTTTTGTGGCTTATTTGTTATGGTTTGTATGTCAATTTTTCACTGTGATTTTTTTCTCCCCACAGGGTTCAAACTTACTGTTTGTTCCCATGCCTCCGTTTTCCTTGCAGCCCTTTTGATCGTAGTTTTCAGAGTTCTTCACCTTTAGCCTGATGTAGGTGGATGAGAAGTGCCTTGCTGTGTAAAAGGACCTGTATAGCCTGGGATTAAAATGCTCTGTTGCATGCCAGCAATGAACTTCCTGTGCTCAAGAGGCAGGGAAAAGGAGAGAAACTGTGACTGTGCTAAGGTTATAAGGCCATGATGAGATATACTTACACCTGGTGTGAGAGGGCAGTTCCCATTTCTGGTCTGAGGAGCTGTAGCCAGGGAATAATACACTAACTGCATCGCTGCTAGCAATTTTTGCCACATGTCTCTTTTAATTAGTTATATGGAAACTGACCACTACATTATAAAGAAATTAAGAGTGATTCTGTGCTGTAATAATATGGAGTATTTCTGAAGCATAGCCTGTTGCAGGATTCTCTTCCATGTGCCCTGAAGATAGCAAACGCTCAGTGGGCTCTGAATTCCTGTTGTTCTCTGAGTTTGCCTAAAGTCAAAGAACTGGAGATGCTGCAAAAGGAACTGGTTTGGGATTGGGTTTGCAAGAACTAGAAGCTGGTATGTGATCTGCATCCAGACTGCTCCAAAATCTTGTGCTGGGGCTGAATCCTCACAGCAGGGACTCAGAAGAATATAAAATGTGTTTAGATTTCTTGTATTCATGAAAAAATTTTGGGTGAAAAGTGGAAGTTCACTTCAAGTCAGAGACGAGAGCATGGGGAGAAGGCCTTGTGAAGGGGTGCAGAAAGGGTCAGGTGAGAGAGCTCCAGCACTCTGTGAGGTCAGAAAGACAGCACAACAGATCATGCCATCAGCAGGATGCAGCTCCTAAGCTCCAGTAAAGATGGGAGAGCACACGTCACACCCTTGTTTCAGCCTGTGCCTGCTGGGAGGGGTCCTTCCCCTCCTTCCTGGAGTGGTTGCAGTTCTGGCAGGACTGCGGGGAAGGAGCTTTGCTCCCTCCCACTCTGCTTCACTTTGTTGGCGGTTGTGATATCTCTGCTGCTTTGGGGGTTTCACAGGGCTGAGCTACCCAGATGCTATTTATTTTGCAAAACTTTGAAGATAATAGCATTCATATATGAGTACACAGATAAATTTTGTGTATGCATTTGTGTGCACATGTGTGTGTAATATTTTAAGCTGTCTGGCACATTAATTTAGCCACCTGCTCTAGCCTCTTTCTGCTGTACAAATTAGATTGTCTCAAGGGAGCCAATGCAGCTGATTGGGTCTGCCTTGTTGCTAAGGCAACCCTTCTCCTCTCTGCTATATGCTTTATAACTCAGATTCACCAGGAAAAAAATGGAAGGGGAAAAAAAATAAAATTGATTCAGACCCTGGGGATACCAGTACTTAATAGATGCTCTTAGCAGACTTATTTATTCAGACAAGAACACAGTTTCTAAATGTGGCAGATTGTTGAAGCAAGAAAAGTACAATATGATGGTACTGTATGAAGGGGATGATAAAGACAAAATTGAAGACTTCTGCAAACACTGTATGAGTCTCAAATTAGCTACACTGTGTGTAATTGATCTAAAGATATCATGACTGGATAGATCAGTAGCTGTCTTTTTGAAGGTCATCCCTGATTAGAAAAACAACAGAAACTCTACACCAAAAAACCCACAAATGTATGGAGAAGTCCTAATGTCAGATGGCTACAGCCCAAGCAATACTTCATGTTCATTTCTCAAATCAAAATTATTAGTTTGTTCCTGCTTTTAGGTGATTTGTATTGATTGAATACACCACAAATGTGATACGCATTTTGTGCTGAAATAAGGCATGGTTTGTCATTGAAGAAGGGCTTCTTAACCTCATTAGTTCTTAGACAACAAATCCAGCAAAATTCTAAGCAAATTAAAGGTGACTCAAGGATGGATAACTGATTAAGAGAATGCTATATGCAATGGGAAGAAGGGATGGACCTTTAAGCATTATGTCCCAAACTTTTATTCAAGAAGTAATGTTCCAGTGTGTGCATTTGTGTTTACTTTGGCACAGGCAATATGCACTTAGGTATAGTGTAAGATTTACATATTTATCTCTTTGTCTTGTGGCCAGTTAATTAATTGCAGATAATGGCCTCTGTAATATTTTGCTGAGGAGATCAAGTGAAGTGTTTGGACATTCAAAAATCTGTGTGTCAATAGAATTGTGACGAAACTTTGTTGATTTTCTTATAGATGGATTTAGATGCTTATATCTCAGGGGAAGGCTCATATACTGTAGCTGTTCCCAAAAATAAAAAAGAAAAAAAAGGAAGTAGGTGAAGAAGCCTATCAGCAGCCTATCAAACAGTCAAATTAATCCATTCCTTTGTTGTCACATGTGCTAGTATCACAGACAACATCCAGCTCCAAGTAGAAGCCCTGACAAACCCCACTGCATTGGATTTGGTGAGGAAGAATGTAATCTCTTTCACCTATATTCTGACTTTACTAAGTGGAGGTTGCCACAAACAGTGCCCACATCACAGTGCTTCAGAGTGGTCATCCCTCCCTCACTGTGTGTGCACTGGAAACCAATATATTAGTAAAATAATTGGTATCTCCTAATGATTCCCTGAAACACCGGGTCGTCTTATTCTTTCATTTGCAGTAATGGAAATGGTACCAACCATAAGAAATTGGACTCTTGTTAAAACTTAATCATGGAACTTGACGCAGTATCCTTGCCATGCTACACTGCACAGAAAAATCTCTTTTTATTTCTTTGGAAGACATTATGTGCTGGTTTTAATATGATCTTTTATTTTCATTGCAAACCAAAGTATATAAAATGTTAGTGTATTCAAACTACTCTAATATTCCTCTTTCAGTTTTCCACACATGTAAATCTGACTTCTGCCAACTTTTGCTTTTATTCCTTTCCATTTGAAGTGATTTTTCTAAGGAAAAAACAAACAAACAAAACTTTAAGAAGAAAATTATTTGATTTCAGGTGATATTCTGCAACTAGCCCAGTCTTCCCTGAATTTATCACAGTCTTGGGTTTTGGGGATTTCTTTATCCTTGGCTCTAGCTCTGACAATTTGAAAGACTCAAACCTTGAACACAGTAATTGAAAGCTTGCGGTCTTTTGGCATTAGTGGAATTTTTATAATCTTGAATTAGTCTGCTCATTCTGTTTTTAAAAATTTCATTTGTATACAGGAAGAGTATCTTCATTCAGGCAATTAACTATTGTTAGTGCCAACACGTGAAGAAAAACAAATCTGAAATTGAACTTTAAAATGTTACTGTTTTGCATGAAGGATTACAATTCTATATTACTCGATATTCCATAAAAATACCTTGAAATTTAATGTTTTAATTATCATTCTGGATCACCTTCTTTTTGTTGGTTAAATTTGTGTCGCATAGAAGGTTTAATAATTAAATTGGTTGGTTACATTAGGGCAGAATATGGCTGCCTTGTGAAGTATTCTTCACTTGTTCCTGGTGAAAAGTCCTTCTAGAAGATCCAATTGTTATCCACTCCAATTAACAGTTTAAGGCCATCTTCCAGTGTTAATGACTTTTTGATTAAAAAAATATTATTCAGCATGAATAATCATAATGCTTTTATCACACATAGATTCATTAATGCTTTCAAATTTCTGGGAAGATATTCCTTCTGATAGTCTTTTATTTCTTATTGTCTGTTGGCATATGTACATTCAAAGCTACACCTACTCTTAATATATAAGATTTTCTGTATTATACACTTACATCTCTTCTGTTCCTGCTGGCTTCTGCTGCCTTTTTTTACTCTTACTATTCTGCTGGTGGACTGTGAGCTGTTTCTCTCCATTTCCCTTCCTACTCAAATCCTTACACATTACTCACTACATAGTTGAATGAGTCCTTGAAACACAAGTGTGCAGGCTGATCTGGTTCCTAGGGATCCCTAGAGATACTTGGCACCCTGCAAGAGTCTTCAGTCCCTTTTCACTTTGTCCTGCTTTCTCTCACTGACTGGTGTTGCTGCTGCCTCTTTCTTTTCCCTTCCTCTCCTTCCTTCCCTACACCTTTTATCCATCCATCCAGCAGCTTTTCAGAATTTTAGTCTCCAATCCAACCACCTCATATAAGGCTGATCTCTTTCTGGCAGATTTATTGTTTCACTGTCATCTCCCAGGCACTATAGATAGCTGTGCTTACATTTTGTTCAACAGTTGTTCTGGCAGTCAAACTCCTTGTGTGGCCAACCTCTTTTTTAAAAATCAGCACCCAGAGACAAAAACAAAACCAACAATTTTAATCTACTAGAGTAGCATCACTTCATTCCAGTCCGAACAAACCCACTTAATAGATCTGTTAGTGATGCCAATGTTGTGGTCTTCCTCTGCTTCTGTGAACTGGAATGAAGTTGACATTTTCAAGACCAGCAAGAACACAGGTCTGAGGAAAATAAATTATCTGAAATTTCCATCAAGCAGCTTCCGATATTTGGAAATAAAAAATTATTTTCTTTTCAGCAGGGCTATGTTTTATTTGCTTACAGGATTAAGCACTCATATCATGTTAAAGTATAGACTTAGGGTCTATACTTATGTTCTAGACACCTTTTTCCTGAGATCTAGCATGTTCACATTTCTGTAGCTAATGTAACTTGCCTCTTCAGTATTCCACTGTCAATAGAATTTTATTAGATTTTACTTATTTTTTCAATTAAATAATATATAGTGCATAGATCATCTTAACTTTTCCTCATTTAGCTACACATGCACTAATGAAATTAAAAGGTGACTACAGTTTTACTTTTTTGCCTAACAAATCATGTTTGTTAACCGAATCTCAGAAAGTTGTCTTATCAGCTTAAAAGAATACAGAAATGCCCTCACTACTGAGAATTTTTGGTGTAAGACTGAATTTAAACTCTACTTCTGCTTTGAAAGTAGAGCAAAAAAATGCTTTAGAAATTTACAGGTGACTGAAGTTCACTATGGATTAGAAATGAGTCATGTGGAAGTAACTGTAATGATTGATGTTATTTTCCTAACAGGCACACCATCTATATATCATTTCTAGTCTGAAATTATCATGAAGATAAAAAACTGACAGCTGCTTTCAGGGAAGTATTGAAAGTGGACTACTGCCATGTATTTTGGGAGACTAAAGCAGTAAATGAAGACTGTTAGGCATTTCCTCTGTGTATCGAGTAGAAGAGGATTTATCCACAACATTAATGCAGTTTGTAAAAGGGATGTTTGTTATACAAATGTACCTGTGTTACACTATCTCTTAACATATCCATATCAAAAGAGCCTGTAAATCCAATTGTGCTCCTGATTCCTTGGCAAATACATTTAACTCTGGATGAAACATTTTTATTACTTTGCAAAGTGCAGATTCCTAGTACAAGGAGAACTGGGATGACTGAGTAATAGGTGTGCAGGGCTTATTAAGGTGATTCAGCAGAACAGTGTGGAAGCCCTCACTGTGCTGTCTGTGGCACCACAAAGGTGGGGAAAAGGAAGACAAGCAACTTGAATCAGTGGAGAACAGTCTCTTGGGAGGCTGTGGTTCAAGGATGGTATCAGGAAGGAGGTCCCACTGTGGAACTTTATGATCCGTGGAGGTATATACAGGGAAATAATAGGCAGGATAATGCTTTAAACTCTGTAGACAGTGTTGCTTGGAGAAATGCCAAACCATGAAGTCTAGTTCTATTGTCTGTGTTTTACATGAGGTATCAGATGACTAAGAAATCATAGAAAGAACTGCAGAAATAAATGTGACATGTAGTGTCCCAAATAGCTCAGTCAGCTTAACTTTGTCACAAGAGGATGTACTGGTTTAGAGTTACGTTAGAAAGCTTGGACTAGGTTGGAGTTTCAGAGCAAAAAGTCAGACAGGAAATCTGTATCTAGAATCTGAAAACAGTTCTTAAAATGAATGCAAATAAGTAACAACATTATTAATTTCCACGTGGATCAGTTATTGTATGTCTTAATTTCATCAAGGCATGGTTTTGAAGAGAAGTCTGTATTTTATTGAGATGTTTTATCTAGATGATCTTTAAGGTCCCTTCCAACCCTAACCTTTCTATGATTCTGATTCTATGATTCTATGAATCATTGGGTTGAGTGTAGTGCGAAATGATATGTGCTGGTCTGCTATATAGAAAAGAACAAGTTAGACATACTATTCTTTTCACACTTCCCATTCAATGAATATAAATTCCCTTCCATAAAGATAAACTGAATATTTTCATTTTCTGTGGTAATGAAGATACAAATTATCCAAGTTCAATTTCCAGTGATCTTAAATTAAATCCAGTTTGGAATTAGCAAATCTGTGGGTTTTTTTCAGAGAATTAGTGAGTCACCTTGCAGAAATCACACTTTTTCAGGGAAATGAGTGCCCCAAGGAATAAAAATATGCCTTAAATATCAGAAGCTCTTTTCCTCCTGCATGTCGTTTTCATGTTGCTGTTTCGTGTAGTTCTGTCTAATGTAAAATATATATTTTTTTATCAGAGGCGTTTACTGTTTAACAACACAGATGTGTAAAGTGGCAGGGGCAGAGCCCCTGGCTCAGGGTCCAGGTACTTGCTGTTATACCCTTCCTATAATGTGATTAAATGTTACCTTTAAAAGGTACTTGTCATGTTTCTTGTCCCTCCATTGCAGTCCAGTCCTATGGGGAATCTGTTGTTCATTTTGTTATTCTGTTATCTAGAAACAATGTAACTGCCAGTCAATTTACAAACATTTTGTGCCAAGATAGTACTTTAACTTCTCTCTTCTGTGTACTTAACCACTTGGTACATCTATAGGGACCAATCAAAGCCCTCTCAGCCTTTAAGCTCAGCCTATAAAATGGTTTATCCACTCTTGTAAACATACTCTTTTTCCTGAATAACCTGAATATATCTCAGGTTAATGGTCATTCAGAAGTCCACACAACACAGCTGGGTCTTAGTAATGTCTGGTATATTTACGTAAATATTTCTCTAAGTCTGCTGGAAAATAACTCATCTAATTTGTGCTAAGGTGCTGACATCACCACTCTACTGGCCATGTTACAGTCATCCTTGAATTTTAGTTCTTCAGGTCTTATTAGCTGATGACTTCCAGCTGAGAAGATCTCACAACCACTGAGTGATGTGGCATTTGGTATAATCAAGTACATCCTGTTTCCTATCCCACTCTCGTTAAGGTAAGCTCCTTTTATTTTGTCACCTACTAATTTCAGTAGCAAAATCTTACTTTAAAAATCAAAGTGAAGACTAAAATTGTTAATGAAGCTTGGGTTGTGGCACTGTAAAAACATTAAGATCTCTGTGAGCAGGTGTCATGGTTTAACTAAGGATCAGCAATTAAACTGGTGGCAATAATGCTCTCGATCCCCTCCCCCCACCCCAAGTAGGAAAAGGAGAGAGAGAATGAAGAGAGAGAGACTTTCTGGACTGAAAACTAAACTAGACAGTTTTAATGAAACACTAATGAGAGAAGAAAATATGTACAATCATATACAAATACGTTCAGGAATGTGCAAAACCCTATTGCCTCCCCCTACCCCCAGCAACTCCCAACGGCATCTCCTGAGCTGTGAGCAGTCCCCAAATGCTACAGAGTGCTGCCAGAGGTGACAGCAGGGCAGACAGGAGCTGAGGGGAGAGTTATGAAGGGGAAGAATGCACGAGCCTAGGGATCAACAGTGATGGATAGACGGAGTCCTCCCCAGATGCCAGCAATGGACGGAAGAGAAGGGAAGAAGAAGCAGGAAAGAAGTTGTCTTCTGTGATCTCTGACCTTACACTGTGCTTATGTAGATGTATGGAATGGAATACTTTGGTCAGTTTTGCTGTCTGTCTAATCCACTCCTCCCTACGGGAGAGCTCCAAATATGACTCTGCTGCTCTTGGCAACATCTGTGGTGGCAAAGCAAAGCGACATTGGTGTCTCAGAACACTTCAAGTTGGAAAACTTGCTGCTAGTTAAAACAGAACTTACTGAAGGAAAAAAAACAAAGAACAGTAAAAAGAAAATTGGCTTCATCCTGGCTCAAACCAGGACAACAAGACTGAATTGTGTGCTGAAGCTATCCAGAGAGATGTTCTCACCACCTTTGCAGTGACCTTGCAGCACGTCTTCCTGGTGAAAACTGAATGTCTTTGTTGGTAAACTCAGTCCTAGCAATTTTCTTTTAGAAACAGCTGCTGTGCTTTGCCGCTTCACCCAGGTCCTCCTTACATTATAAGTCGTATCTGATAATCCATGGTTAATAGCTGACTGTTTCCCCTACACTGAAGTGTCAAAATCCTTAATGAATTTTAAATGAAATCTGGACCTCCTTTATTTTACCTAAACATTGGTTATTTTATCAGACATGCTTGCATGCATTTGGATGATTCTTCATATTCTCCATGCAAAAAAATGCTGATTTTCTTGAAACTTGCTTCAAACCTTATATGCTAGGGAAGTTACTTTAGTTGTCTTGTAGTTGCTAGTTTATTCTGCTTAATAGTTTTGGGAGGTTTTACCAAAATGTAGGAAGCTTTACTTAACCTGAGTCCTATACTGCTTCTTCTTCTTCCTCATTTAATGTGTCATTAAAAATTCTGGTTTCCCTATTTGTAGGAATATGTACCAGTTCCTCCAAGAATTCAAAAAAATAAAGATTTTCATGGCCATCTGTCTCAATTTTAGCATACAAAACTTTGTGGCTTTATTTCCACATCAGCTTTGATAATTCCCATGTTGAGGCATATGTTTTATTTGTGCCTCAGGTTCAGAATTGCTCTTGCTTAAAAGCTTAGGTAATTAAGATGTTCACTTACAGCCATTCATATGTTGTATTTAACTTCATTCTCACTGCATAATGGCCTATCTTCCCTTTCACCTTCTTAATTCATGTTAATTATCACCATTTTGCTAATTGCTTTTAATAGTTTTAGCATGATTCAGTTCAGGCTAACTTCTACTGATTCATACTTTTCTCCTACACTTTTTGATCTCCAGGGTAGCAATACTGTTATTTACAATTTCTCTATATTTTTCCTCCTTTT
This sequence comes from Hemiprocne comata, assembly GCA_020745705.1. Taxonomy (NCBI): domain Eukaryota; kingdom Metazoa; phylum Chordata; class Aves; order Apodiformes; family Apodidae; genus Hemiprocne; species Hemiprocne comata. The sequence continues at coordinate 83,446,041 of CM036587.1, read as the reverse complement.
TGTGTGGTAGTTATTCAGCACTTCCTTGACAAGTTTTAATGATTTTTTTTTTGTAGGCAGCTTTCAGAAAAAGGTTTTTACTTTCAGCTTGAAGAACTCTTCAGTCTCATGAATTTTTCAGTATGCTCTTTCTCAATAAAGTAAATGGCGTTCTAGGCATGGTTAATTTTTTTAATTATTCCATTTAGGTGAAGGGAGTTCACCGGATCATTGGATCCATAATTATTTTTCTATGCCTGGCTCTTCTAAAACATATTGTTTCCTCAATTTATTTTTTAAACATAAAATAACTTCATTGTTTGTTGTTATTATTATCACACTGATGCTACTTGTCTTCTCTAGATTTGCAAAACCAGTTCCTTAACCTCATGTAGTTCTTGAGACTATTTACATTCCCATCATTACCCTTAACTCCACCTGACCACAGCTTCTAGACCAGACATCATTTTCTGTTTGAGAAGAGTGAATCCATGGTGTTACTTTTTACTGCTTTAGTTTAAAATATCATTATCACGACACTATTTCCATTGCCATCATTTTAATATATTTTTTTCCTGAAATCCATGTAGTTTTCATCAGTTCGAGTCTAGTCTCATGTATTTTTCTGACATATCTTTCAGCCCTGCAGTACTACATACTTATGGGATGTGCATATATTTGTAGTCATTCCCTTTTATGGCTTAATTTTCCTGCACTGGAATATTAAGAGTACAATTTTGCTTTGACATCATCCAAATTTTTAAGTGGATTAAGCAGAGTATTTCATTGCCTACGTAACTGACTATAGACACTTTAAACAGCTTTTCAAAGAAACATGAATGTATTATGGGAAAGTGGTCTTGCTTTGCCAAAGCCATTACTTGCAGTTATATCAAATTACTTTTTTCATCTTGTTATAAAGATAAGCTGTGGAAAAATTATCTGTACTGTATAATGTAACTGTACTGTATAATGTATCTGTACTGTATCTACCAGAACTCAGTTCAATGTTTCAGATATAGTCAAGAATATCTTCCTGAACAAAAGGAAATATCTGTCTCCTCATCTTCAGAAGCACAGGGCCAAAGTCAGACAGTGACCTGTTCATCAGGAGGGTAAATGGTTTCATTTACTCCCTAGAGGTTGTCCTTGCCTATAGAAATTTTGTTTGTAGAAGATATAAATGAACTTAGACCTCTTATGAGAAATAAATTCAAAGACCATCTTTGACCAGGTTTTCTCTAAATTTGTCCTTTTTGGCCTATTTTCAAGATATATTTAAACATTACTTCAGGGTTGTTGGCATTTTTTTTATTAGTGTTGTCTGGATACTACTGTTCAATACAAACACAGAGAGACAAAAGAATGGACATAGACCATAATTTAATATTGATACACTGTAAGAGTGATTTAATTAAATTCTAGTGGAAAGGTACTTAACCTTTTTTATTAACCACAAATTTATGCACAAAATGCAAAGACAAAGGCAGTTTGCATCAAGTACAGACTTCTTCTAACTAAAGAGCCATTGAGAGATTGATTGCATTTGCTAAAGAGGAAGCAGTGCTGAAAATGTCTTAATTCAAGTGGCTTCCATTTAATTGTCAAGTGGCTTCAGGAAAGGAATGACTAGTTGAGCACAAATGAAGCTCCTGCAAACCCCATGCACTGCAATAGTTGTTTCTAAGAAACCTTTGTTTCTGCTCTTACCCAAAGACACATGTTTTTAATCACAGTGTACAGGAGATTAATATATTGTAAGCAAATTGAACTTATTGGTTTGATGTCTAAACATCCATATCAAGAGAGGGAGAAACAGAGAGACTGAGAGATTTATAAGCATGTCCTTATCCAGCACTCCCTTGAACACGGAGGGAGAAAATTCAGCTGCAGCAAGTGATTATCTTTTTCAGAAGCCCAGCATAAACATACCTGTCAGACGTATTTTCTTTCTTTGGCCACAGTTACTAAGGAAACCACCTCTTCTGTGTGAGGGCATAGTAGGTGCCTCTTCTGGGGGCTTGAATTTGGGACTGCAGCCAGACACAACTTGTAAATTGAAGGCTGTACTGCAGCTTACTTAACCCTCGATGTGACCAGAGATATATTAAGTAGTACCATCAGTTTCTGCTCCAGGGAAGCTGCTGAAGGACGAGTTCTTCAGCAAGGGAATGCCAAGAAAAGCTCCTTCTTTTTAAGCTCTGAAAGAGTAGCTAACAATGCAAACCACAACCTAAGGGACACTGGGGAGAGACTGATTTAAGTCCACTTGGAAAATTTCTGATACTGCAGCTATAGTAGTGCAGAATGCATAAAATGGTAATCATAAAGGGTATGAGGAAAGCATTTGTAACAAAAATCCTCATCCTTGTTGAAGTCATACATTTGACAAGAAATAAGCTGACACGTTCAGAAATATAATCATATATAAGCTTGAACTATCTCTAGTTTTTTCATTCAAACCATATAGCTGACCTACAAACTGCACTGATTCTAAATGGGATGACTTAAGATATCACAGTTATTGTTGTACACAGCTATTGATTTAAAATCCCTCTGTCCTGACATGAGCAGAAAAGACACTCATTATTCCAGTGAAATGCATCCTTTAAGCACTATGGAAGCATGTATTGATGTGTAGCCTAGTACACTCAATAAAAATATGTTAAATATTAGAATAGAAAACTTGCATCTATGAATACCTGAGACACTGACATCACCACCTTAATAGTATTGCGCTAACTAGATGGGTAGTTCTGAAGATGCCATAGTAGAACTCAGCCCTAATGATCTCCACAGGAGTGAACAGTGAGGGCTATAGGTATTGATAGAGACAAAGGTTGTGCTTGGAGATAGGTTATATTAATCTGAGACCCATCTCAGAAGTGCCAGAGTTGGCTCCCTTGGCCTTACTATATGACTTTGGGACAAAATCCACAAAACTTTTTGGACTCCAAGTCCCATACCAGTGTGGAGCTTGTCACACATTTCAGTGGAAGTTCAATGCCCAGTAGCTTTGTGGACCTGGGACTTAGAAGTTTCTGCTTTTTTCTTTACCTTACAGGGAGACCAAAGAAGGATTTATCACTTCTAATTAATGTGTATAGATAATGATTATTTGGTAATGGTGTTTTGTAAGAATCCAAGAAACTACTGATCTTGCTAATATCTGGTTGGCTAAAATACGAATAATTCTAGCTTCATTTTGCTTCAGATTTCTGAAAGACACAGGATAGAGACACATGGGGCTTGCCATATTCTTAAATAAATGGGGGACGTTAGGAGAAGTCTTATGGGATCAATGATCAAAATAGGTAAGTATCGACAGTACTGGGATGTACTGGTAGTTCTTAAATGGGAAGGAATGATGGCATACTTAGCTCTTAAGTTAACTTCACCCTTGTTAATGTTCACACTGGTACTTAAGCAATAATCAAAATGCATCTTAGTCCTTAGCAAGCCAAAGTTTTTAATGGTCAGCATACATGTAGTCCCCTTGAGGAATTTGCAACATCTGTTTATATGTATGAGTAAAAATAAATATACATTAAATCCCTTTCTCCTACCGTCACTTTAATTAGATGGTAACTCTCTAGGGAAGAGACTGACTCTTTTGTGTGCTCATACAGTGACTAGCATAATAGGTCACTGATCTCAGCTGTGACCTCTGTCTGCCCCAGCACAGACTTCATGAAAATGAGTATTTCAGACTGACCTTTCAGCATAAAGGGAAAAGAATTTTAAATACTGCAAGCAGATTATATGTTTACATTCTGCTCCTTTCTGTATTTAAAACCTGCCATTTTTAATATGCCAGCTATTTCTAAAACATATTATAAGGCTTATATTTAAGGAGCAGCAGGCAGCATATGCTGGTAGACCGCTGACTGAAATTCCTCTCTGGGCTCTGAATTTCTCTGCCACTTTCAAGCATAAAATCCAGCTGCAACAGTCTCTTCTGATTCAAGAAAGAAGATGGCATTTGGATGATACTCTCATGCACATGGTGTGATTCTTGGGGTGTCCTACTCAGGGACTGGAGTTGGATTCTATGTTCCTGATGAGTCCCTTCCAACTCAGCATATTCTATGATTCTATGATTTGAGAGCTGAATGACCTGTACAGCCAGATGGTCACTGTTTACTTAGATCTTTCCTTCATTCCCCATGGCTAGGAGATTTACAAACATAAATAATAAAATAAATTTCATTTGAATTTTGCTATTAATAAGACTTACATGCAGAACTTAATATATTCCCTTTATAGTAGATGCAAGTGATTATAATATCTTCTAGCCTTTCCCTTCTGTGTTTGCCCTCTTGCTTGTTGTGTGGATATTTTCTATATGGATCACTGCACAAGAGTGCAGATGCATTTATGGGCACACGGTGGAGGAAGGGAAGGGTGGTGCAGTCACAGCAGATCCTCAGCTTTTAGAAAGAGATGAATTGTTGCAAATACTTCTGATGTTGGCAATATGTGTTCAGTGTAAACAAGCAATTCTTTGATGAATTAATGAAGCCATATTTCTTGCAGATTTCTAACTCTTGACCAACTTCTTAATTGAGACACAGTTTCACATTATGCCTAAAATAGTCAAACTATGGAGAATACCGAAAAAGGCACTCCTGGTTTCTTTACCCATTTCCAACTGTGCATTACCACCCCATCAGGTCTGGAATTGTATGGCCTCAAGGTGAATTTGAAACCTAATTCATTTGTGTCTGTGTGTGGTGTTATGCCAGTTGGATGAATGAGCTGGTTATTGCCAAGATCGGTACACCTCTGACAAGTTTGAAATTTAGTCAATAAGTTCAAAAGATACTAGAGAAGGATGTGAATATGTTTGCAGTTATGTGCAAAGGTTGGATGTTTAAGTGGTATGTCTGTGCGCTGCAGCCTAATTTTTAAAGTACAGTTATACATAGAATTAATATTGTAAATGTGTCTTTGAAATGTCTCTGTAGCCTAAAACCTGCAACAATTCACACCAGAGAAGTACAACATGTAACACTTCAGAAAAGTAAAGCCACATTTAACTATGTTGCAATTCATCAAGCTGATAAGCAACACACCAAACCTCCTTGGTGGGATCCAAATAATTTTCAGGGAAGGAAGTGGTATGTGTTCACTGCACTTTGATGAAATGAATATGTAAATGTCACTTGTGGGATATGTGAAGATGTTATTTCACTTGATGAACATGTGCAACAGGAGCTGTTGAAAAGAGTTTGTATTTATTGTGTTGCCCACATTAAAATCAGTACTAGCATCTATGTTGACTTGTAATATGCAGTCAAAGTGACTAGCCACAATATCTTCAGGAAAATCATAGAGTAGGAATAATCAGCTACTCTGAGGGTGATAAATTACCTTGAATCATCTGGGGTACCCTCTAAGCAGAAAAGCAGATGAGTGTCTAAACTTTGATGGATTTGGTTGAATTATCTGCATGTGGATCAATGAACTATCACACTGGTTTCAGCAACTGTCCTCAGAAATATTGCTATGTGATACAGGATGTTGACATAGGGTAGTTAGGGAGACATTGCTTTAAGTGCATTTTCTTTGCATTTGGACATGAAGCAAAAAGTGTGTCTGGACTACATGCAAATATGAATACTGATGTGTTAATATCTGACACGTTATTAGTTCTGGTCCTTATTCCATGGCCACTCCTTGTGTTCTCAGTATGTTTGTGTCATGCTTGTCACTTGCTCTGGTCATAGTTAGGTCAGCTCAGTGTCGTACTAATTACCCCAGGCAGGTGCTCACCTGGAGAGCTGTTGCCTTGCTTCTTTTTTTGGCTCCTGCTGTAGGTGCACATGGCTCAGCTATTGCACAGTGCTGCACAAACAGTGTGCTTTTCCTCTCCAGTTCCAGGGATTTTGGGAAGGCCCAAGGCTGGGGAAGGGTATTGTCTGCTGGGGTTATCAACTGGCTTCTTCTCTTCACATCTCTGTGGAGGCATACCACTTAGAAAACATTAAGTAACATGTTAATATTAGACTGTTCACTTTTGCTTCTTGTGGTAATAAACTCAAAGACAGTTCTTCAGTATTATATTGCAGAATAAATTTGCTTTAGTTTCCATATGTGGAAGTTGAGGGTGGTTGCTTTGGGTAGTCTTCCTAGCTTGGGAAATAAAAGCAGAATAGCACATATATCTGTGCTGTATTATTTGCCCTGCTGAGAAAAATGCATTATAGATTTACCCAGAAGAACACTAAGTGATAGCCAGGCTTCCAACCTTTTGCTTATATAAGCCATTACATTTAAAAATAAAAATGTCATAGGATTTCTCTAGGTATAATTTAAAAAAAGGGCAATGACTTTCCGTGGCTCTTGCTTTCCCAGTCAAGATGATTTATGGAGTATCATTTTGGGATTTTCTCTTATTAATATTAATTTTTAATTCTTAAATATAAATTGATTTTGGAGCAATCACTGACATCCTTATATTTGGTGCCCTGAGGGAAATACTTAAAAGAAAAACTAGAAAACAAGACATTAAAATATGGCTGACTGAGAGTAATGTTTTTCATAGCTCCTATTTCACACACACAGACACACAGACACAAAGACACACACAGACACACACACACACACACAGAGACACACAAAAAACCAACAACAACCAAACAAACAAAAAACCCAAACAAAAATACAACCCAAACCACCAAGGTGTGCAGAGCCTCTTTGTGAGGAATTGCTATCATACATTGCAACCTATATACTAAAGTCCAAGGGTGCCATGGCAGCACTTAAATCAGAAAACAAAAAAACCCCACAAATGGTTGTGTAACCCCACAGAAAGAGCATTGAGTTCTCTCTCAGTATTAATGAACCAAATGTCAGTTGCAGTGTTAGCATACATACAGTTAAATAATTATCCTATTCTTTTAAAATCCAAAGTCCTTGCTCAGCTCCCTCCCAAAGACATGATCTAGACATTACATGGTCTAGACTACAGACTTCTGGAACAATTAGAATTTTACATGTTCATATAAAAAGGCAAGCAGTGGACTTCTCTATGTTAGCTAGATTTTGGTGACACCATTTCACTCAGCAATGCTGGCAGTACATGTAGGTCATCATCCATTCTTGTCAGTGAAGTCTAATCTTTTGCTTCTTCAGAGATCCTTATTTTTGTTTCAATTGTATCAATTTTTTTTTCAGACAGCAATACATCTTTTCAGCTGTTATGTTTTGTTCTGACAGGGAGGTGCCCTACTTTAGTCTTAGGGGTCCAGATACATTGGCTTATGCAGACTTTGTAAAAGAAAAGCTCATGTATGAAAGGAAAATGCCTAGGGGTCATTTTACTTCTGTCAGGTGAAATAGAGCTGTCTAACAGCATACAGCAGTTTTAAACAGCAGTTTGGGACAAGAGGTTACTGAGCTGAAATTGATGAGCAGGAAACAGGTTAATTCTTTGTGCATAAGCAACCCAAGAAGGTAATAAAGAAAAAAAAGATAGAAGTCTACAACTTTTTCTGTCCCATACAGAGAAGGCTTTTGGCACTCAAATGGAATTTCCTTGTGAATTAATTAGAAAGTTCAGTTCAGCTTCCTCATGCGAAAGCAGAAAAAGTGACCTGGTCACTTGATCTTCCTTGACAGGCTGCTTCCATGACACATAGTTGATGACCTTACTGTGAGGCATTATTGGCTACAGCCAGTCATTTTGCTACCCTAAAGCTTGCATGAACTCCCTTTTTATTTTAGAATTTCTACATTATCGTTTAGGTGCTTACACACAAGGATTAAAAAAAAATTGGCTATCTAGATTCCATTTCTGTACAAGGCCTGAAGCTAGTTTGGAAGGTTACATATACCTAAGGCTCACAAGATACCTATATACCTAAGGCTCTTAACTGTCTCAAGGTAAATGTCAATATGTTTTGAGGAAGCCATGTGTCACTTTTAGTAGTAATCTTCTTCAATCTGTGCATGTCAGAAAACTGCCCGGTGAACCCAGTAACTGTATCTATACAGTGAAATTTTGTTAGCATTTGAAATTTTATTTGTAAGTTGTTGCCAGCTATTTAAAAAATGTTTGTAATTTGTTTTAATCGTCCTGAAAACACCACCTACAGGACCCTAAGAGTCCAAAATATCCATTCCAGGAAATTGAAAGATGGAGATATTTAATGGCATTATCTTATCTTACAATTTGAAGAAATATGCTGTACTTTGACTCAGGCCACAAATAATACACCTAGAAGCCTTAAAATTTAAATTAGCTTAATTAGTATATTTGATCCACATTTTTCCACTTCAGAGTAGTAACAACCAAAAATAATTGCTCAGAATCCTAAATTTCTCTCATTTCCAGTTTCATTGTCTGACCAAATATGTGCAGCACTTTTGTTCCTTTTGAATTTTGTTATCAAAGCTTTCAGACTTTCAAGCTCTGACAGAAGCCCAATGGTGTATCAACTACTTCTGACAACAAACAAAAACTGAAGAGCCGAGAGAAGATCCATTATATTCTTCACTGAGTCTCAAACAGAAGTGACTAGAGACTCTGCAGAAAATTAACAGTATGGAAAGGTGTGGTATACAAAATATCTGTGCCCCCATACTGTGCGGGTTTTACCATTCAATTTGCAGACTTTTCAATTATAATGGTTTTGGCAATACTGTTTTAATTTAAAATTCATTATTAATTAAAATTAATTACTGTTGGTCACAGTTGAGGTGATGGTTCCATTCTCCGTTACAGCCTCTGTTATAGATGGTTTCCCTAAAATTTTGTTTTGTGTGAAAATTTCTCCTAATTCCTTCATTGTCCCAAGTAGAATATCTTGAAAAGTTTGAAATACGTGTATTCCACCCTTTTGGAGCCAGCAAGTATTTGAAATTAGTTTTGTTCAGCAGCTGACATTTTCAAATTCCGTTTTCACTCTTTATTTATGAGTAATTTAAGTGTTTTTAATTTAGACATTTGTCTTGAGACAAGGAATTGGTGGGGAGGAGGAACATCTATTCTGTTACATCTGTGTAAATAATAAACAGAAGTGTACGATCTGCCTAGTTTTGCTGCTGTCTAAAAGTAGTGTACGATACATTACAAAAGAGTCCTAGTGTGACATTTGTCTTTTTTTTTTTAAGATTTTTTAGGAATTGATTAAAAAAACCTGCCAGACTTTAATTAAATGTTGGCACTTGCACATAAAATTTCTTTGTTAGTTGTCTAGTGCTGAATATTTGTACCAGTATGAGCTTAATGGTCAAAAGTAAACTCATACTAAGCATTGAGAAATAGAAGTAATTATGGTCTATATGTGCCAATAGTAAGAGAATCAAGATTAATTAATAAATTGCCATTTGCAGATACATATGTTCATGGTATTCTAATCTCCAAGTTACACCACTAGAGTTATTTTTTGTATATATGACAGTGCTCATCAGCCACTGTTGCTTGAGATGGTGTATTTAATGGCACTGGAGAGCTAAATAATTTCAAGCCTGTAGAAAGAGGTCAGAAAAAACAGCATGCAGAGTAGCCTTGTTCACAGATAATTGGCTCTGACTGAGAGGAATATGACTGCTGTTACAGATTTCAGGAAGGATGCTGAAATGCCATCAAAAAACTTTGGATTTGTACCTACTTTGGCTAGATTCAAGCTGATTAAAAACTTACACGATATCTTTGCTGGATATCTATTGGAATATCTAAGAATGAGCTATTCAGACTTACCAGTGTTTTCTAGTTCCTATGGTTGCTTTTAATTAATAAAAAAAAATATTCCTTTTTTTTTTTTCTTTTTTTAATTATTATTAGGATTAGCATGAATCATCCAAATGCAGTTTTCTTGTATAAGAATTAGACTTTACTTAGCTGGTAAAACATATACAGAGAAACTTTTGCTAATGTTTACACCTGTGGTATTGTGAAGTTAGGCTTGTAATTATAAACTTAGGCATATAAATTGAAAGAAAAGTCTCAAAGATGCATATGTTTGGGCACTGAAAATCAAGTGATGGAGCTTTATTTTTATGCTTCAAAATGCTCATGTTCTGGAAATGAAAAAAATATCTATTTTTCCCACTTCAGTGTTTGTGGTGGACTATCTGGAAACTAATGTTATAATTAGTATATCTGGATTTTAGTAACATGTATTTCAGATATATTATTATAAGTACATTACACAGTTTGAATAATAATATATATGTTGAAATATGCTGAATATATAAAATTCATTCTTACTAAGCTTTTTGCAAGTATGTATTTACACAAATAGTAATCAAGCAAGGTTTTGACAGGCCTAGCCATCTATTTTTTTTTAATATTCTGTAGCTAATATATGGATTATTAGCCCTTGTGCACAACAATGAAATACGTAATGGGTAGTTGCTTGCCAATATTTCCCATCCCACTCCCCTCATACACAGGGAGAAAAACTTTCAATTCATCAATGACTATAAAATATATACTTTATGTAGCAAATATCTTACTCATTTAAATACAGATTTATTTAATGCTTTCAGTCTTGAACAAGCTCTGTAGAGAATTTTGAAGTACAGAATTAAGATGAGTGCTGAGCATCATCTGTTTTATGCCTGGCTCTCTGAAACAGTAATAATGAGGACAGATTTCCATATATATTGCCAATAAAATTGCTACCAAAAAATTCTTTAATGAGAACTTGATAAACCCAGCAAAGCCCAAAGGAATAAATTCCTAGAAAGATCCAAGATACATATGACATACAAAGATCCAGATATGGAACAGAATGAGTATTCTTAATTAATTGCAGCAATGGGAAAATGAGGCAATTGGAAGTCAAAGAAGGTTTAAAAAAAGTTATTGTTTTAATCCCCCTTTGTCTTTAAATTTTTGTACAGTTCTTTTAAGTGGATTAAAATTATGTGCTTTTTTGTTGTTTGTTAAGGCTAGTTTGAATTTCACATTCCTTTATGAGACCTAGCAAGAAGAGCTGTGATACATGCGAAATGCTATGTACACAGGATGAGATCATGATGATTTAAGAATCACTATATTCAGGAGTGCTTCTTCCATGTGACTGGCCTTGAAGAAAGCATGCTAATATGAAAGAGACTGTGAAGAAAAATTGCAAATGAGACAAAAAAAAAGTGCTAAAAAAGGGAACCCAGGCAAATAATATACAGGTTGATGCCACTTGAAGAAGTAATAAGAGTGCTTGCAATTAAGTTGCAGTATTGTTGCCAAATGCATAAACTCAAGCAAATCCAGCTTTAACTGCTCACCAGAGTCAAAATCTACTGTACAGAGGTAGCTAATTAAAGTTATACTACAATGAATCCTCTGTAGATACTCAGCTTCCCTTTTAGCTTCTTTCAGCTCATTACCTTATGTTTTTCTTCCATAATGGTTACAGGAAACGATTATAAATGGGAGTATTTGTTGATGCTTACATAATGATCACTAAGTAAGAATTAAATAAGTGTTTTAAAATTAAGATTATAAAACAGTAATTTTAGAATTAAAATATCATTCAATCTATCATAATACAGTATGTTCTTCAACACAGTAAGTTACGTTGGCTGAAATATTTATCATTATATACCCAGATTTAATTGTATATTTAGGAATAACTTTTGTGGCCATGAGAAGTTCTGATGTGGACCTAAAATATAGGTAAGGCTTATAGATACTGTGATATTCTGGGGTAATACCCTGCCAAATTTTTGTGAACACCCCAGCCAAACAGTTTGTGCTGAAGGAACTGTAATGTGCCTTGTGCCAGTGAAGGAAGTGGTGTGGGTGTCAAACATTGAATGCTTCAGACAAATAGCCCCAAAGAAGCAATTAACTGGAATGTATAGGAGTGAATTAACTACTGGGTAGCTCAGTTTGTGTAGGTGTGTGGGTATAGATAATTCTGCGTCCACTCTGCCCAGACTGAACTAACTAGAGCCAACTTTAGTCTGCAATCTTCACCACAGTAATGGAACAAAGAGTTCAAACTAATAAGCTTTATTTGTATAGGCATACAATGAAAAATTGTATGATTATGCAGCAAGAATTTTTATCTGAAATTAGTCACTGATTTACTGCATAAATCTTAGGCAATACTGCCAAAACAAATTAATAATAATTAATTTGACATGGAGAATCTTTTTTCCCTATAACCATTTCAGAAGACCTAGAGCCACGATTACTCTTAGGTAGTTCTTTTTGTGTCATTGTCATCAAAAGGACACCAAAGCATCATTTACTGATGCATCATATTCTGATTTGAGGCAACAGTTATTGAAATAAAGATTCCTCTGATTTCTGAAAGAGCAAAAATCTCTCCATGAATCTCAAACAGCAGTACTAAGTCCCTTAGTTTTCGTATAAAATGTGGAAGTTTTTGCCATGGCTTAATTTATGTTTACTGTTATGGACGTTTGACTATAAATACACATTTGAATTACAGAAATTTTTTCCTTCTCATATTGATACGTGGTGTTAGGTCATAGGCTTGACTTTATGACCTTAAAGGTCTTTTCCAGCCTTGGTGATTCGGTGATTCTGTGATTCTATATAAATGTGTAATTATTCAATATTTGTGTGTTAATATGCAAGATCAAAAATTTCTAGTGACAGAACCAGGCAATCAAACTACCTTCCAGGGCATTAAATTTGTATGGATTCCCATGGTATGTCAGAGAAAATGAGCTCTCCTGTAGTCTCCATCTCCAAATGGGAGGAGCAGAAAATTAGGGCAACATTGAAATGTTGTGAGATTTATAACCAGTGACCGGAGCAAAGCCACCTGGCTTACTAAAAAGTAAAATAAAGCTCTGAGTAGCCCATTTGTTTAAAAATAGGGTATGGGTTTAAATGGGTACACAAATGTATTCAAAACTGTATTTTCACCTCTCCCTGGCCCTATAGCCCTAGATGTGATGGTTTTTGTTGTCAAGTAAAAAAAAACAACAAACAGTTCTGGAACTACATTGGGTAGTAAGCCAGGATGGTCCTCTACAGTCTATTGATGCCAGTATTTTTCCCTTTCAGCAGAACTTATTTTACTTAATTTCACTTTTTAAACTTTTGCACTAGCTGAAAATTATTAGCAACCACAGCAGCTGTTTACATGCTTTCTGAAACTGCTGCCCATGTTGGAGACAACAGTTTCCTTCCTCTCCCATGCTCTCCTTCTCCCAGGAAGAGTGCTACAAAAAAGATGCGAAAATTATTGAGAAATGGTGTCCCTGAAAAAGGCAAACTTATTTCCAAGCTGAGGTGTGTCTAAATTTTCCAAATATTTTCTGAACACTGACAAAAATTGCATTATCTGCCAATGGCTTTGCAGTGTCACAGCACCCACTTTACTGCAGACTGAGATGATATAGTGCAATCAAGAGGGATCCTCTGTCTTTTATCATCTGGTGAATCTCAGTTTCATAGACCCAGTTTTTTTTCTTGAGCTGAGATGTGAAGAAGCATTTCAGAAATTGTGAATAGAGCAATGAAGATGATGAAGGGACTGGAGAATGTCTCCTGACACTTTTCAGCCTAGGGAAGAGAAGGCCCAGGGAGGACCTTACCAATGTGTACAAATGCCTGATGGGGGCAATAGAGAAGACAGAGCAAGACTTTTCAGTGGTATCCAGTGACAGGACAAGAGGACAAGAGGAAATGGGGACCAACTGAACAACACCCGTGAGGGTGGTGAAACACTGAAACAGATTTCTAAGGGACACTGAAGTTTTCATCCATAGATGTATTCAAAACCTGACTGGGCACAGTTCTGGGCAACCTGCTCTACTTGACCCTGCTTTGAGCAGGGCAGGGGTTGGGCTACATGCTCTCATGAGATCCATTCCAGCTTCAACTATTCTGTGATTTTGTGACAAAAGCCTTAAGGTGATGTTGAACAGTGAAACATAGAAGTGTACTTCTAAGATAATGTGTTGTGACTAAGTGACTACAGCTGTTTTGTGTTGTTGTTGTTTGTTTTTTTCCTCTCCCTCAGTTGCCCAGCAAGTCTGATTACCTGAGCTTGTGGCTGTCTTCAATGTTGATGCTCAACCCTGTATCCCTTACGTCACCATATAACACATAACTTTCATATATACACAGATTAATATATTTAAAGTCTCTAAGAAGAGATTATGAACAGCGTAACTCCCTCATAATATCTAAATAGACTTAAATGAATGCACAGCAGATGCTGACATTACCTGCAGATACACAACAAAAGAACTAATAGTGAGGTATTAGAAACTGCCAAGTTACTTTTATTTTTTTCTTTCCTATATAATATTTTTTTTAAATTGATGTAATGTTTCCCTTTTTCTAGTCACCAGAGACTTCACCTGAGCCAGGACTTGTCAAATATCATGGAGAGAGGCTTGGCAACTGTTTCAGACTATTCCCTCAGGAGTCTGAGATGCATCTCATCAGGTCCCAGAGACTTACGTATGTTCAGGTTTCTCAGGTGATCACAAACCTCGTCTGCACTCCCAGTGGGAGGGACTTCCTCTCCCTGGTCTCCACCTTGATGTCCTCTCTAACTCTTACATATGGGCGTATTTTATCTGCTGAAGACTGACAAGACTTAATGGCATCAGAAATAGTTTATTCATAGGGGTTAGGAGGACAAGCTGGTTGTCTCCATATGAAAAGATCGGAACTTGTACAACATTCAGAGACTAATATTGTTTCTAAAGCAAACAGCAGCTTGACTCCTGTTGTCTTTTTTATTATGACATTTGATATTCCTTATAAGAAATTTCTCCATTTACTGATTAAAAGTCAGAAAACTATGACAGTGTGCCAGAATGTTAAAACATGAATATTATCATCCAGATAGACTTGTCAAAGATATAACAAGACACATAATCACTAAAGCTCTAGCAGCTGAGCTCAACAGTACCTCCAAAACCATGCCTGCAGTATCAATTTTGAGACAGGTATGCAAAGTTAATTACACCACCACCACCAAATTTATAGAAAGAGGAGCTGTAAAGCAATCTGTTTCACTAAGAACAGGAAGAAATAGGTGGGGCAGATGCAGCCATGCTGTGAATGAGAGGAGGAGGGACAGCAATGTGGCAGCATAGCTTCTACATGACTACAGGTGTGTGCTGTGGAAGTGGTAAGTAAAATGCCATTGTATTATCTTCCTCTCCTTCTTCCTGCCCTCAAAACATGACAAAAGCTGTTGCTGGTGTCTTTCCTCTATTTTCTGAAGGAGCGAACTGTGCCTGTCCTGGCTTTCTTCTAGGGAACCTTGACCATTTTGTAGGTTGTCTTTTTCTGCGTGTTTGGTTTTTCTTTTCCTTTTAGTCTTGAGTGTGTTAATATTTTACTTATTTTTATGGTTCTTTTTTCTTTGTTGTGTTGACACACAGTTACAGTGTGATTTCAGGTGTTTTGTTGTTGTCAAGCTCAAATATGATTTGGCCACCCTGGAAAATCCTCAAAGGCCTTCATTGGAAGAAAGAGAAGTGCTTGGAAAATGGAGGCCAAAACAATATAGTATGATACTCAATTAAATCTGTGCAGCAGAATTGCCACACTGTGGTGACTTCTCTCAGTGAATGTCCTGTATCTCAACAAAACTTTAGTATAGAATCATAGAATCATCAAGGTTGGAAAAGACCTTCAAGATCATCAAGTCCAACTGTCTGCCCTACAACCCCTAACCACTAAACCATCTCCCGAAACACCATGTGTACCCCTTTTTAGAACACCTTCAGGGATGGTGCCTCCACCACCTCCCTGGGCAGCCTGTTCCAATGCCTCACCACTCTTTCTGTGAAGAAATTTTTCCTAATCTCCAGCTTGAACCTCCCCTGATGGACCTTGACTTCGTTTCCTCTTGTCCTATCGCTGGTCACCAGGGAGAAGAAGCCAACACCCAATTCACCACATCCTCCTTTCAGGTAGTTGTAGACAGCAATGAGATCTCCCCTCAGCCTCCTCTTCTCCAGGCTGAACAGCTCCAACTCCCTCAGCCTCTCCTCATAAGGCCAGTTCTCAAGACCCATAATCAGCTTAGTTGCCCTTCTCTGCACCCTCTCCAGCACCTCAATGTCCTTCTTATACTGCGGTGCCCAAAACTGCACACAGTGCTTGAGGTGCAGCCTCACCAGGGCCCAGTGGAGGGGCAGGGTCACCTCCCTGGTCCTGCTGGTCACACTACTCCTGATGCAGGCCAGGATGCTCTTGGCCTTCTTGGCCACTGCTGGCTCATGTTCAGCCGTCTGTCCATCAACACCCCCAGGTCCCTCTCTGCTGGGCAGCTCTCCAGCCACTCCTCCCCAAGCCTGTAGCGCTGCTGGGGGTTGTTGTGGCCAAAGTGCAGGACCTGACATTTGGCCTTACTGAAACTCATGCCACTGGCCTTGGTCCAACGGTCAAGTCTGTCTAGATCCCTCTGCAGAGCCCCCTGCCCTCAAGCAGATTGACACTTCCACTCAGCTTGGTGTCATCTGCAAACTTACTGAGGCTGCACTCTATCCCTTCATCCAAGTCATCAATAAAGTTGTTAAACAGGAGCACCCCTATGAAGTATAATTAAATATAATTCAGGACACCAAGAAATATAAGACTTATCTAACATACTTAGTAATACCTAAATTTAACTCAGTTTTGTTAACAGTGGTTTGTGTTATCCTACAGTTAACACAGCAGACACAGTATGTTGATTATGGATCTTGTTCTCTCAGTAGGGATGAAAATTGAAGCAGAAAAAAAGAAAATAATGTTCCATTCTTTTTCCTCCTTCATGTATTTTTCCTGCATATATTCCTCCTGTTGCTATTGGTGCACAGCTATTTTTCAGAACATATCCTGGCCTGCTTTTGTCCTTAGTATCCAAGTTAAATAATTTTGGAGTCCAAGGTAAGCTTCTGAATCTATGTTCATGTGTTTCATGTCAGGCTACCATCCTTTTTGTTATGCTTTGTCTTCGCTCCCTTTTAAAACTTAAAGTTTGCTGCATGTTCAAGGCTACTTTGTCTGTACATCCTTGAAATTGGCAGAAAAAGCAACTTTCCATTACAGTTGAAAATCAGACTGTACCTTATTTGTTTATCATACACCTCTACGAGTCGAACTGTAGACAACCAAGTTTTAACAATACCTTGTTATGCTGAGGAAGTGATTGATTGTATAGTATTTCTCCTTCAGCCCGTAACTGGATCACTTGATGCTGGAATAGCGACAGCAGAGGAGGAATAATGTCCCTTTAAATATGTCAATTTAATAAAAGAAATAAGCTATTGGGAAAAACTGGCAGATGATGAGCACAATATGTCTGTATTAGACAAAGACTTTCATGCAATTCAGTAGGAATAATTATTTGATTGATCACGATTTGTGGATAAATATTTGGGGGCTGACACTTCATAATTGTACATTGAATCCAAATTGAATAGCTTCTTGCATGAATTAACTTCAGGTTCTCACTATTGATCAGTTGCTGCATTTTCATAATTACACCATTTTGGGAAGGCCCACAGAGACTTCTGTTCCAACTCCAGTAACGATAACTCAGTACTAGATTCAGTCCCAATACCTGTCTCAACCAGAAGATGAATTTAGACTCCTTTGGGCACTTTACTTTCCAAATCAGAATGTTTCCTGTTACACAAACAATGCAGAAATAATTATTGTTTAAACTGATTTTTGCTGCTTTTTTTATTGACTACCCAACAGTTCTCAGCTTAATGAAATCATCTGAGATTTAGTATTGCTGGTATTTTTCTAAATTGTTTCATCACAATTATAGAGAAGGAAATGTGGCTTGTCTGCAGTCATCCTAATATTACAGTGTTAATGAGAGAAACAAAATGTATATTCAGGATATCTAATCAAAGCAGCTAACTAACGAGTAATCTCAAGCACCCACAAACAAGTGGAGATCTGAAGGATTTGGTATTTGAAACAACTGACAAACTAGGAAAGCAAAGACACTGATTTCAGGGGTCTAAGGCTTTAGACATCAGCTCAATGTCAGAGAGGGCAACTTGGATATTTAGCTGGAAGCAGTAACATAACTTTAGTCATAAAAAGGAAAGAAATCTGACAGGGTGGACAGGGAGGGGTGCAGAGTGGGTCTTTTTAAACCAGGCAACATTAAGAAAGCAAATTAAACTTGCTCAGCTGTGAGGGACAAACTTCTAAAAACAGATCTCTTCATCTAGAATGAGATCAGAGAGACCAGAGCTCAAAGGAGCTCATCTTTAGGGAACAGTGGGTAAAGAGGCCTAAGGGTGCCTGGTAGTCTCCAAGTAGGTGTGGTAGATTCATAACATCTAATACCTATTTTCTCTATCAAAGTGAGACAGGGTTAAACAGAAATAGCCCTGGAGGAGACCTTTGTTGGCAATGGTGTTTTGTGGGGTAATCCTGTTTGTACCTCCATTCCCCCCAAAATGCAAAACAAGACCTCTGACATGCCAGAAAATGGAAATACTTACAGATGCAATAACATATGCTCACATGGCACAAAATCCTGTGCATATTTGTGTTGGTTAAAGGTAGTCATCCTAATGTAAGGTAGTAGCTTCTGCCTTGAATGCAAAAATCATTGACTGAGACAACAGGATAGAAGATTCTGGGAAGAGTTTTCTTTATGACCGTGTGTTGACATGAAAAAGCTAATGTAAAACACTAGAATCCAAATGAGAAAGACATTGATTGGTGTGTACTACATTATGCATAGTATATGTAAAATCTGCATTGGCATGAACAAAAACTGATTGCATTGCTCACATAGTTATCTTCATCTAATATTACTACCAATTGATTATTTTTTTAATTATAGAATTTTACATTTTGTTTATAGAACCTTCTGCCAAATCTTGGCTAGTACAAGAACAATTCCACCTGTCTTTAGGATAGACCTGAGACCTGTGTCATATTTTCAGTTTGTTTCAGATGAAGACAATAGTTCAAATTTGAATAAAAGTTTTAAATGTTTCATTGAACGTAACAGATAGAAATTGATGAACAACCTTCTTTTAAAGTATCTTGGAAACTTGTAAGGCAATCATACAGAGCTTGAAGCTACTTCCCTTTTGTCCTTCTGGTTGGACAACAATGGGGACAAATTCTGTGTTTTATAGTGATGATCTTATTTGGCTTGTGCTCTGACTTTGGTTATCAGTCTTTGAACGTGTTAAGAGATCTAAATATTTCAGTTTTGCAGATGAATGAAGGTGTCTACAGTGTAATTCAGCTAGTAAAAAGTGGTTCATTAAATTAGCTTATAGATGTTTCTGCAGCTTATTACCTCAATATCTCCTCAAATGGAGTTTTCAGGCAAAAATAAACAAAAATTTTTGGACTTTCTGATTAAGTAGCATTTAATACTAATTCATTTTGGCCTGAATTACTATCTGAGCTATTAAAAGATAATTGATTTGGTATAGCATTTATTTGTTAACAAGTATCTCCATCAGAATAACTAAACCAATCAAAATACAGAAAAATAGTAATAGTAGGATGACTGTTCTCTACCCTGTTTCCATTTTATACTTAAAGCGAACATGCATTATTATACAAGGAAGCATGTTCCAATATTCTTTACACTGCACACAACATCATCTATATTAAATATAATTAGTTCAGAGAAGTAAAAATTAGCCTTAAGGCCTTTTCAAAATAGACCTTGTTCTTTGATCCCAAATGAGACTCTTGATGCCATACAAGTATAGTGTGCAAAATATTCAGTTTAAGCTTCTTAATATTTTTTTATTATTCAAGAGAAAAATATCCTGGCATGAGGTTCTTTGCTAGAAACTGATATGAAGTCTTAGTGGATTTAAAAATAGGCAAGCTTGTTAAAATTTTTTAACTGAATAATATACAGAATCAAAAATATTTTTTAGTGTTTACAAGGCTAAATGTAGTTCATGTTTATGAAATATTATAATTGCATAATTCAATTTCAATTCAATAATTTCCTGTTTACTTTTCCTTTCTTACCATGTAAAATGTAAAAAAGAGAGACAGATTTTGTCAGCCCAGGCTTCTTCACTCTCTAGTCTGCTCTGTTAGCATATTCTCCAGCAATCCTTACATGTTTGCACCCTATCTAATATAATGGTGCTTTGAATTCTTCCAGTTTATGCAATGTTGATCCTCTCTTTCTCCCTACTATTACGCAAACACAAAAAACACCAACATTTGCCATGCTTGGAGGGCTGGAAAAATTAGAAAAGACACATCTTCCAGGAACCGAAGATGGGAAAAAAGTCCTAGAATTACATACACTTAAGTTAGACAACATCAAAAGTAGCAGAGAAGAGTATTTGTAAAAAAAAATAAATATAAATGACAAATTGTTACTAGAATTAGAAATGAATGCACTTTTGAAAGCTGAATCACACTACAGAATTAACTGAGAAATGGGAGATATTATACACTTAACTGATTTCTCTTTATTGACAATGTTGCTTTATACTTTCTCAGGGGAGTACACAAATGCTGTAATGAGCAATACAGTCAGAAATTTTAGAGTAGAATTTGACCTGCGGTCTGCTTGAAATATATATTTTTTCAACTAGACCATGTCCTCAATACCATTTTTCATAAACTCTGTATGAACGTATTTGGCAGACAAGGTAAAGTGCAAGACCTTCCATTGTAACTCTTCCTCCACTACTGCTTTGTTGTCACAACTGGGTAATGATGTGTTTGCTGCCTTTCTAGTAAATTATTCCATAAGACTTCTGTATTTCTGTTTTCATTGCAATACTTTTGTGTGGGCTGAGATCCCGTTATACTGTGTGCTATTTGAACACAAGAACAAAGATGCCAATTCATGTCAAATGATTTCTAAAGTAAAGAAGCAAGAGCTGATGAAAAGAAAATAAGACATTTAGGTTATAGTGGTGAGACAAGGCAAACTCTGGTGGCCTAGCAGTGTTTTTTATTGTTTGGCTTTTTTTTTTTGTTTGCTTGTTTTTTTTGTTTGTTTCTGTTTGTGTGTTTGGCTTGTTTTGTTTGTTTTTTGTTTTGTTTTTTAATCTCCTGGATAGGACAAAGTGGATTTTTGAAGGAGAATAATGTTAACTATGCAGACATTAATGGGAAGTCATCTCAAGTTTGAAGGACAGCTGGAAAATTGCACCATGTTGTTTGTTTGGATTTCACTGGCAATGACATCCAGACTGCAGGAAAAACAGGAAGTGGGAGATAACTTCCCCTATTCCTCTGAGAGGAGATGGACCTGGAAACATTTTATAATGGGGTACATTTACTTGTCCTGTCCAGTAGAAGGGACAGCCCTGATTACTTACCCTATCTGATCTGTGATGAATGTAATAGGAGGGACACAGTGAAAGGGGGCAGGGAAGTCTCATTTATGCAGCTTCTAAGGTGAGCTGGGAAATTCAGCAGCTTTGGAGCCTGGCCTGCTAGAGGCATCCCCTGGAAGAGGATATAATTCAAGATCCAGAAATTAACGACTTGAATTGTAGGTTTCCACTTTCACAGGAGGAGTTGAGATCAAGAGTCTAGGAAACTTTTGAGAAGCAGCTCCTAAATAATTATTTTTAAGCAATTGATTGTAATGATGTAAGAAAGGAACTAGGAAAAGGGGAGAAGAAGGCTTCTACGAGAACAGAGAAGATGCAGGAATGGTCCTGAGAATTAATAAGGAGTTGAGTAACTGGCCTCACAGGTGTCCTTCTACTAACACTGAGAGTAGTGGGTGCATTCAGTTTCTTCTATTTATCTCCCAAATAAAGTGGTTATCAAAGACCAAGAGAGCTCTTGAGATGCAGAGGTGTAAGAATGGCCTAGACTCACCCACAGTCCCCAGATCACAAATCCCTGAAGATGGAGAAGGAGACAACTATATCTATTTTCTCAAGCAGATAGACCAGGGTGGTGAACATGGCCTGAAACAAGATTGACTTGGAGAAAGCTTTAAATCAGAGCTTGAAAGAAGCACCTTATAATGTCTTCGGTGTGAAAACTCACTTTAAAACATACTCTATTACATTTGTTCACTTTGATAAACACGGATTAAGCCTGAAGGCAGCTTTCTTCAAAAGCAAGAGGGGAAAAAATCAAAATACTCAAGCTACAACATTATATTTTGGACCATGTTTGGTTTGGACACCTTTGTTGCTTGTATCTTTTGATCTTTACTATATTTATTCAGGCTGCAGGTACATCCAGAAAAAATAAATATGTGCTGAATATTTTTCTGTAGCTTCATATAGGATTGCTGAAAATGGATCATTTTCATTTTGATCACCTTGATCTAGGCTGTCACAACCATGATTCCTGTGGAAAAGAGGATAAGCAGTTAGATAGGTCTTAATCCCATACTATCTCTACAGTCCAAGAAAGTTCTTGGTGAAGAGGCAGAAAGGAGTATGGGGGGAAGTACCTTTTCTGGCTTCTTCTTGGCAACTACATTATTCTTCTTTTTGTAGATGCATATGAAGCAATTATTAGCACAATGCTCTGCAATACCAACTACATCTATCTTCTTTAAACCTGTGGATCATGCTGACTCTCTGTCAATTTCCCCCCCCTCCCCAGGATTAACTTTACACATCTGAATGCATTTGAGTTAATTTTCCTCATAGCAGCCCATATAATTTTGTGCTCTGCATTTGTAACTAGAACTGTGTTGATAAAACAACAATGGTTTGGCTACTGCTGAGCAGTGATTGCTCAGATGAAGGCTTTCTTTTCAACCCCTTTCCACCCGAAGGCTAGTAGGCTGGAGGTGATCAAGAGGCTGGGAAGAGTCACAGCCAGTACAGCTGACAAATATTGACCAAATGGATATTCTGTACCATGTGATGTGCTGAGCAATAAAAGCTTAGGAAAAGGAAGAGGATGCAGGGCTGGTTTTGGTTAGGGCATTTGTCTTCCCAAGCACATGTACACTGTATGCATACTATCTGTACTTGTGCCCTGTTTTCCTGAAAATGGCTGGACATCTGTCTGCGGATGGAAAGCAGTGAATAAATTCTTCTTTTTACTTCACTTCTGTGTGCAGCTTTTGCTGTTTCTTATTAAATTGTCTTTATCTCAACACGTGATTTGCCATCTTATTTTCTTCCCGTGCTGCTTAGGATGGGCAATGAGAGAATGTCTGGGTCTGACAGTTAAGCAAAGTCAACCCTCTACAGTCTTCAAAACTACATGCCTCAGATCAGTAGCTAAGAAAAGATCCACTTCTGCTGCTGCCTTGTGCAACACGCCTCTGCATTCTGATTATTTCTGTTATTTGAATGATATAATCTTATAATATTATTTTTCTTTGATAGTGTATCAAGGACAGTATTGGATGCTATCAACACAATACTCTTTCTAGTTCTGGTAAAGGCTTTTGGACTACCATGGTTCTGTAAGTACATCTTCCACCTATTCTTGCGTTCCCAGTTTATTAAATCAGTCTAGTCTTAAATCAAGTTATGTGTAAACTGTTAAACTCTGTATTGTGTTTTATTCTTTGCTGAGATTTTTTTGTGATTTCGTAATGAATCTTTTGGAGGTTTCTAAAGTAGTAAGTATAGTACATATACATCTAAAACGATAATTAGATGCTAAGTATTTATTAGTTTATGCCATAAATACAGTCCACTTTCTTCTCTATGATCAGTTTTTAAGGTCACAAAAGTATATTGACATTTCTTGCTAATGAATCCTCTTTTCCATCATGCCTCTAATGCAATATTTCTGCCTTGAATATTGGCAATAAAGGAAGGAGGAGCTGATGTCTTAATTCAAGTTCTACAATAGAAGAAGGAAGCAAGACTGAAAGAGCTGAATAATTTTAATCCAAGTACAGAACTGCCAAGTAAAAGAATGCTTACAGTAAAACAAATAATATGATATGTTCTTGAAGTCACTTGTGGGTAGGCTGTTCATTTTGCTCTGCTGTGTTGCCATTATATCCTGCTGAGTGCAGGAGTTAGCCAACTCTAAGCCTCCCTAGAACAAAAATCAGCATGTTGCCGTTTTTCTTCTCTACCAAGATGTCATTGTCAGCTCAACTTCCTGCTTGGTTCTTGGATTTTTTCTCTTTCATGTGCCTCCTCACATAATTCAGAGACAAACTTCCATTACTTTCTCTCGTATCTTTTGCATAGAATGGAAAAGTGTGGTCTGTGTTCTGAACTTGCCTTGTACCTCTAGGGATACGAACAAAAGTAAACAAGATATTAATATTTGTCCCTAAATATCCTCTTCAAAACACAGCTAATAATAGAAGCAGATAGAACCCTCCATGCCTTATAACTTGCTTTCCCGTGTGGCTGCTGGCTATGTGGGTGGCCTATGGCTTGGAACAATAAAATTGTGAAATGTGGGGAAGTGATTATTAAACATGTGTTAAAGGAAGTATTACAGAAGTATTTTTCAGGTGAAAAGAAAAAACATCAATAATTTGGGTATTGTTTCTTTGTTTGTTGGCTTTTTTTGGGTTGTTTGTTTTTTTGTTTTGTTCCTTTTGCTTTAGGAATACAGCTAGTTTACACTAGTCAGAACTTGATTTACAGTCATAGAGGGAAATACAAGTACATCCTAGTGCAGGATTTCAAAATATTATCTAGTTTGCAAATGGCATTACTATTAAGTAATATTTGATCTAGTAATAAAAATGACAAAGAAACACCAACCTTTCCTCTACTGAAATGTTGGTAGTACTCAGAAATGACCATGTATACTAAAATGATGTCATTATTATCTCATAGCTTTAAGCTGTTGCTACTACCCAAATACGAAGACTTGAGTTTGACCTTGCAATCACTGAAGAATGCATTAACTGTATGCTAAATGCTTGTTATTGATCTCCAACTGTGTATTCACATCATTAAGTTTTGCAGGTGCTTAAGTGCATGCACTATTGAGATTGATTTCCTTCCTTCTAATTCCTTTAAAAATAGACCTGTCCTTCCAGGTTAGTTCAGCTTTAGAGGAGTATTGTTACAAAGACCCAAGCTTTCTGTCAAATGTTGTCACTAGGTACACTAACATGTACTTAAGGAAAATGCATGTAAGTATTAGTAGTGCAAGAAGCATATGCCAAATCATTGGGCACACTACCACAGCTAAAATTCCCAGATCTTACAATTTTTATGCTTTATGACAGAGGACATAAATAACCTTATTTCCTATGACAGGGAGTATATCTCCTAGCTCATGAATTTTGTTTTTGTCCAAGGAAACAGACACTGTGCTCAGTACCAGTCAGCTGGTTTAACCAGAGGTTTTGAGCAAAGGAAAATCAGCAGAACACTTTCTACCTGTGACATTTGACATTTCAGGAAAAAAAGAGGGAAGTGTTGGTGAAATGACAAGCACCTCACTTCACTCTTCTTCTAAAAAATGCTGTTTGTATTCACACCATTAGAAGAAGGCATTTGGCAAATCCAAATTTTCTATTAGTTTAATTGTCTCTCCCTCTAATGTTCTGTTTAAACTGTGACATGCACTTCTACTGCATGGACTAAGTAGAAGGTCATTACAGAAATGAGGAAAACAAAAACTTGCAAAGAAGGTGTAAATGTGCAGATCTCATTTTGAAGGTCTAGTTTTGACTCATTTTATATCAGAAAATTATTGTCTTTTTTATTGGAAAAGTAAAAATAAGGAAAATTTGGACAGAAGCATGGGAACTTAAATTCAGTTGACACCAAAGAATAATGTGAAAATATTCAATTAAATTCAAGCAAAACAACATAAAAAAAACCCTAGTTTGATAAAGGGAGAGTAGGAAGATAGCATAAGAAAAAAATTAAACAGAAAATAAAGTTTTATATTTCAGAATGTTTTTCCTTACACTCTAGTGCTGCTTGCTGTTACCTCTATCTTCAGAAGGGCTGAGCAGTACCTCCTACATATGTGCTCACCCTTTTCAGTTTCACTGACTCAGTAAAACTGCATGATTTGGATGAAGAAAAGTTCACCAATGTCTGTTCTATTGTGAGCCCTGCTATCTATTCTAGATTACTCAATTATGGATTTTACTACAAATTTTTAATTGTGTAGCTCTATTACGGCCATTGTTTTACAACTCTAAAAGGAAATGTCAGCTTCAAAATTAGGGCAGTGATTTTTTTGTCTACTTGTTAACCATGCTGAGGCAGAAAACTCAGTAAGTAAAACATAAAGTGAGATATATAATTGTTTATATTTTTAATTGGACACTCAAGGTAAGAGGTTGTAGACAAGAGGAAACTTCAGGTGGCCAGCTATTGATATTCAATACTGACCACTGAGCTCTTCACTGGCTGAAAGTAAAAAATTCAAGAGGTTTGTAAACACTTTTAATCAAGTGACATGAGAAGACTGACCCACTTGTCAGTGGTTGGAAAACTTACCTAGAATATGGGGGATCAAATGAATTTGTCTGAAGAAGTTTAAGCTCCCAAATCTTGTTTCCCAGAAAGGACACCAAACACTCGTATTCTTTACTTTGCTTTTCTTAATATCTCTGCCACGCATTTATGTTTCATGGATGCAGAACCTGGAATAAAGCAGAGTGGGCACCATTTTAGGGTTTCCATTATAAACCTGCTTGAAGGTCTGAGATAGTTGATAAAAAACATAAGTGAATAAGTGGCTCATAACATGTCAACTCAGAAGTAAGGTAAGAAAAAAACACAGCAAACTGATACTTGCAAGAGCACTAAGGGAAACAGACTTGATACTTTTTACAAGACTATAAGTGGAAAGAAGTTCTTTAAAAAGTGACAAGTAATTTGTCTGTAATATTGAACTAAATTAAATCCAGGTCATACTAAGTTAAATAAAAATACAATTAATGTTGGACACTTTGATATTTCATTTGTGAATCAGCTGCTAACGCTGAACATGGGATCCTTTCAAATAAGTGTTTGCAAGAGTGTTAGAGACCTTTCCTCTCCTGCTTGAGCTAATGCCTGCTTCTATTGTTGTATCAAAACCATAGAGCTCTATTTATATTTTAGCCTTTAATGAGAAGACCCTTTGCATTGTAATTACACACTGTCAACTCAATAATTAGAGATTATGTGTGAATGACTGAACTGTTAGTTATTTAACTTATAATATTTTCTATTTTTTCTTAGTATATTCCAACACTTCAGTTAAGTAAAAGAAATTCTACTCTTTCATAGAAGAAATTTGGAGCTCATATCTATAGGTATTAGGATAAAATTCAGATAATGAGTATGGTTTTCTACATTAAAAAAAAAAAATTGCTGCTTTGAGGCATTCCTGCCTTTCCCAGACCTGTCTAAATATATAGCTTATACTAGTTAGTTAACTCTGTTGAATTAAGTTAAACAATTTGCCACACAGAGTAAGCTGCACTGCCAAAAGTTCTTTTGCCAGTATATCTGTTTTATCTAGGGTATGATTTTTTTCAAGTCCTTAACTAATGCACTGTATTTTACAAAACATTAAAACGTAGAGATAGCCTGAGGAATTCATCTGTCCTTTTTAACTGAAATAATAGTGCAAAACTGACAAACATGAATCTACTCTGTGTAGTAAGTAAGCAAGATTTTTTTATTTTTTTTTGCTTATCCTGTCACAAGTCATTCTTTGATTTGAGCTGAAATGATAAAAGATATTTGACACAGCAATTCTTCCCAGGATAATAAATAACACATGGACGGCAGATTTGGGGGAAGACAAGAGGGAAGTCAAGTCTTTATCCAAAACCACAAAAGTCTCTGCTTTAGTGCTAAAATATGCTGTTTGGCTCTCCTGAGAGCTGACTTTTCAGCCAGCAGCTTATGTCGTGCTAGCCAGTTACATCATGAAAAGGAGCAAGTAAAAGAATTCATCCTAAAAATTACTACACCCTACATAGGGCCAAAGGGTTGCACCCTGCCTACCATATCTCTCTCCTGAGACTCTGCTTGTGTGAGGATACACTTATGTCTTCTGGTGGGCTCAGTCACACTGTGTGGTGCTTTACATCTCTGCACATCTACTAAAATCAAGTTCATGATTTGGCTTGGCAAGAGAAAAGGTAAAAATGGTACTGCTCTCTGGCTTTTGATTTGAGGCATCACTCACCAGATTTGGGAGTCCTTATTTGCATTTGTGAGTAGCATCATTGAAAGAAGTAGTGGACACTGCTACCATGTGTTCACACATACAAATAGAATTTTGGCTCTTTGACCTTTCATTGCTGCCTATAGTTAGGCTGCTTGGATATAAGGTGGCAGAACCTGCAGAGATTGATTTGGTACCCTAAAACACATGGAGCTGCAGTTAGCTCACTCCTGTTAAAATTAATAGAACTGTTTACAGAGAAAGATACTACTTAAGCTCTTCTTTGTCAGGAAGGAGTGATCCCATGAAGATATAACATCTTAACTCCACAGAATCACAGAATCACAGAATCACCAAGGCTGGAAAAGACCTTTAAGATCATCAAGTCCAGCCTATGACCAACACCACCACATTGTCTAGACTATGGCACTAAGTGCCACATCCAGCCTTGCCTTGAACACATCTAGGGACAGCGCCTCCACCACTTCCCTGGGAAGTCTATTCCAACGTTTAATCACTCTCTCCGTGAAGAAGTGCTTCCTAATATCCAACCTAAACCTCCCTTGGAGAAGCTTCAGGCTGTGCCCTCTTGTCCTGTCACTGGTTGCCTGGGAGAAGAGCCCAGCCCCCACCTGACGACAACCTCCCTTTAGGTAGTTGAAGAGAGTGATAAGGTCCCTCCTGAGTCTCCTCTTCTCCTGGCTGAACAACCCCAGCACCCTCCACCTCTCCCTATAAGACTTTCCCTCTAGTCCTTTCACCAGCCTTGTTGCTCTCCTCTGGACCCACTCCAGCACCTCAACATCCTTCTTGAAGTGAGGGGCCCAGAACTGGACACAGTACTCGAGGTGAGGCCTCACCAGTGCTGTGTACAGGGGGAGAATTACATCCCTACTCCTCCTGGCCACACTATTCCTGATACAAGCCAGGATGCCATTGGCCTTTCGGGCCACCTGGGCACACTGCTGGCTCATGTTCAACCAGTTGTCCACCAGTACTCCCAGGTCCCTCTCTGCTGGGCTGCTCTCCAGCCACTCTTCCCCCAGCCTGTAGCGCTGCCTGGGGTTATTGTGGCCAAAGTTCAGGACCCTGCACTTGGTATTGTTGAATTTCATGCCGTTGGCCTTGGCTCATTGACCCAGCCTGTCCAGGTCCTCCTGCAGCTTCTTCCTACCCTCTTCCACAAACTGTTAGAGATGTTGCCTTTTCAAGTGATTGCTTTGAATCACTCAGTTTTCTGAACTGCACCCTCTAAGACAGGAAGTGGAAAACTTTGCCTTAAAAATTAAGCTGTGTTTAGATACTGTCTATTAGCCTTAGTGCTTGATTTTGAACTTCTGCTTGAAGCAGGTTAAACAGTGAGATCAGATGAAATTTCTTAGCTTTTTATTCAGTCTGGTTTCAAAAACCCTCAAGGATGGAGACTGCATAACTTTCAGTCTCAGTTGCTAGAAGTTACCAATAATTATATTATCAGATCTCAAATGCCTTCTCCAAAATACAGTTTTTTCATCAATAATTTGATATATATACCTGAGAAAAAAAAACACAGTAATTTAAAAAATCTCTTTGAGGTTGAACTCTATTTTCACTTCAGTTAATTAACCAGAGATTAGCAAACAAGACTAACTGGAACATGAAATTTCTCTTCTCCATGAGCTTTTGTGTAATTTTGCATATCATGTTTTTCATAACATGCCTCTGTTTTCCAGGTGGAAAATGAGTTGCAGATGTCCTATGCAAGTAGACATGGAATATTGTAAGACACCTGACAGAATGTGAAGCCTTAGTAGTACTTGAATGTTGTGGCTAAATCATTCCTGAGCTCTTTTTATTACATGTGTACCTTTTTGAAGAGGGACTCACCACAGAGAAATGCCACACAATAAATTAGCGACTACATTTGTACTTCTGGTTCAAGGACTGCAATATTAAAAGATTTTAACCTCTTTGCATCTGTTAAGTGCACCTTTTAAAAGTTACAGATGTGGGTTGTTTAATTTTTTCTTCTTTTTTGTTGTTGTTTGTGTTTTGTTTTGTTTTATTTTTTTATCTATCTATCTATCTATCTATCTATCTATCTATCTATCTATCTATCTAACTTCAGGAGGTGTATTTCTAATTAGTTAATCAGTAAACCAGGAATTATTATTTTGTGACAGATTTTACTTGAATATCTATTTTATTAAAGTAAATTTAAAAGTATACAATGTGCTGAGTCCCTCTTTCAATACTTAAGAACATACTTTTCTCCCTCTCAGGTCAGCTTTTCTTTCCCAGCTGTGCTGCACAATTACTTTCAAAATTGATTAACTTCCAGTTTATAATGACATGTCTAGCAGTTGTGAAATAACTGAAGTCAGCACTTCTTCCAATGCTGCATCTCTGTGAGCTGATTCAATCCGTTTTATAGTTACTGAGTTGGACATTTTCTCATTACTCAGGGGCTGGTGACAGCCAAGACTCTTAAAGAACCACAGCCTCCAAATAACCTTTTTGTTTGTTTGTTTGTTTGTTTTTGTTTGGCTTTGTTTTCCTTTTCTTATCGCTATTTTTGGGAGCATTTAATTGCTTTTTGTTTTGTTTTGGTTTAGTTTTTGGTTGTTTTTTTTTTTTTTTTGTGTGTGTGTGTTTTGTTTGTTTTGTTTGTTTTGTTGTTGTTTTTGTTAGTTTTTTTGGTTTTTTGGGTTTGTTTTTTTTTTTTGAGAGTGAAGTTACAGTTAGGCAGAAAGCTGAGGTTTGTTGTTGTAGAAACAAAGTAAAATCTAAGACAGTCTTCCAGAGCCTAATCTCCTACAGGTAGGAAAGTAAAATCTGTGTGAAAAAGTTGCACACACCACACACATGACTTACCTAGGTTCTGCACAGCTTTCTGTGAGCACCGTGGACAAGTGAGAGTATTTTTTTTTCTTATGATTAATTTTTCCAGAGCAGAACTTCACCATACAAAGTTTTAAATTTAACCCAGCTGAAGTTGGATCATTAGGTATTTTTCTATTTTAATTAATTGCTGGGAAATTTAATGCTAAAAATTATACACATTTCAGTTTATTCTCAAACTTATAATAGATAGATTTAATTCTTATGCTTTTTCACTTTTCTGTTGTGGGTATGTAATCCTATCCCCCTGTGGAGTCCTGAGTGTCTTAATTCATTGCTTAGAAGAACCAGTCAGCTGAAAGGATCAATCCCTTGATGAGACAATAGACTTGAAGATATTGTTACAAAAATGTCCGTGCGGAGTAACAGAAAGCAACAGAAACCATTTGCTCATATGGAGTTACTTTGGAACTATGCAATTTTCATTAGGCTAAGAATAGGCCCTGGCCTTACTTTCTTAACGTCCGCCAGGCTTTAGAAAGAATAAACATACAGAAAAATAAATAAGAACCATTTTTAGCAGATTTTATCTAATACCTTCTGTGAAACGGGTCTGGAAAAAAAAAAAGAAATTATAATATTTTCTATCCCAAACCACCGGATCATATTTTTTTCTAAATACCTCGGAAGTGGGTAGAATTAAAAACACTGCTTAAAAAAAAATAAATTATATCAATTATTTATAAAATAAGTAATTATATCTAAAATTTCTTGTCTTCAAAATTTAGCTTTTAAAAATAATCGCAGGTGTTCTAGAAATATTTGAAAATTAATAATTTTTGTGTAAGATCAAATGGACTAAAAACATTTAAAAAATGTCTCTAGGGTGTGGAAACCATTTCTTTTGCTCCTTTTTCAGCTGTCACAAGACCTAAAGAAGTACACATTTAATATTATAAACTGTGATAATAATCTTCTTACTCGACTGACCATGCATAGTGGGACCTTCTGCAGGAGGTACAAATTCTACTGAAGATAAAAGAGGAGGAAAGAACTTCACCAAAAAACTCTGTGTTACTGCATAATTACTCTCAACTCTTTATCAGGAAACTACTGTGACATTTTTATTGAACTGGTAGAACTGGGGAAAATGTGTTCATTATCATCTTTCAGTCAGATCTAAAAATAACCTCTGGTAGAAATCACAGAAATTATTTTAGCAAAATTTTACCTCTGTAAGGCAGAAATTCTTTCCTGATTTCTCTTTTTCAAATGATGATGAACAACATCAAGTTCTCTTTAGAGCTGAATGAATCTACAGAAACCAGCAGATGAACTGGAATTTCCATATGAGAGAGCTAGTACTTTGTGTGGTCATGCTTATGATCAAGGGTTCCTGTAGAGTTCCCCAGGCTTGAAATAAAACATAATCCTTGCCCATGTGTGCACAGAGAGAGTTCAAATTCTCAGGTTATTCCTTTGCAACTTACTCATTGTGAAGGATATTCCCACACATCTGCAAATTTATTTCCTTAGTATCATTATATTAGCCTCTTCCTTGAGCTTACTTTGAAAGCAAATGGTATCCAATCTAGCTTTAATCTATGCTATTGACTCTCTGTAGATGTATTAATCAGAACGTTTTACTTTTTGTTTTGGAAGGAAACCAACTGAAGATATTTTTCATCTTAGAGATTTCTGAACAATGATTTTATTTTATTTATCCAGACTTTCATACCGTTTCCATGGTCTAAAGGAAGAGTGGAAGGCAATACACACTGATGAGAAAATGTAGTAGAAATTACTACAGATTAGCTAGAAAGAAGTTTTTAGTGGGTCTTGCTGAATTATTTTTTATTTAAAGTGGCACTTCAGAAAACAGAGCTAAGAAAACCTGGTATTTCCCATCATGTTGCTACCGCCACTTGACAAGAAAATGCACTGATTTGCAAGTGATGGAACCACAATTAATAACAATTTGGACAGTGGTTAATGAGTTTCATCAGTTTCTTTAAAAGTCTGGCTAAAAACATGCAAGTTCAGAAAACCTGAACTAAGTAAAATATTTTGTATGAAAGAGCACCTCCAGTAGCTGCTGGCCATCCACAGTCATTTTAGAAATAAAATGTATGTGGACTGACCATTTACCTGCAAGAATGACTATTTTTTTTAAGAGTAGACTTATATGTACTACTATAATACTACTATATATTATATGTACTGCTTTTCGTCATATGGACTTTAGAGTTGATCTTGTGACATCCTGTGAATAACTGCCGAGGAGTATCTGATGCACAACAAGCAAGCCTCAAGACTTCACTAGAGTGCTAGTAAGTAAACAGATAAATGGATAGACCTAATCTCATATTGCTCTCAGGGTTGTATATGTATATATTTTATAGATATATACACAAACAAATGTGCAGAGGCACAGCTATCTGTATGTATATAATCATCTGTGTATCTAGTTTCTTTCGGTTTTGTTTGGCTGTTGAATATTTCAAGTAGCAGATCTAATCACACTTCTAAACAAAACAAAGTTTTCTTCAAAATTCAGTTTTCTGCTCTTTTAGCTCTGTCTGTAAAAAGACAGAGGACACGAGGCTCTTGAAAGAAGTCTGAGGGGCAGAAGCAGTAAATGCAGACTTTTCATACTACATCAGCATTTTGACTAATGGCAACATGTACATGATCACAGTTTCTCTGCCAGCCAAACCACAATGACTAACGTAAATATTTAAGTACAAGAGAACAAGTAACATTTTAAATGAGAACAAGTATTTTAGGATAAAATAAGCATGTATTAGAAAAAACGTGGTTTTGGATGAACACATACCCTATGTCTTTGAGTGCTGCTCCCAATGGTACTCAAGTTGAACACATATTTAGTGAAAGCCAACAGAGTTTGCTAGATTATGGTCTTATATTCTGTGGAGCTTTTCTAATAAAGATGCGAAGCTGGGAGTACTAGAGAATGCTTATACATTCAAAATACATAATTTTCAATGTAATATCTTTTCTATGTTTCTGTTTTACAACTAACTTTTTCAGTTTCTGGTAATGACTAAGCCTTTATAAATTTGCTAGCAAGGCATGCACCTGGATTTTTAAAGGATTAAGAATACTGAAATTCATGTGGTCTCAGTTGTGATGAAGACTAAGAAATTTGTTTTAGGCAGAAAGTTTCAGGTAGTAAGAAGTCATGAATAGTCTGGATTTTGGTGATTCAAGTAGTTTATTTTATTAAACTGTAAAGATGTGTTTCTTTTGTAAAAAAAAAATCTATTTTCTGCCTTACTGATTCTTTGAAAATTTACTTGGAAATGTGTAATATAACAAAAATTAAAATTTTCTCATGAAACAACAAGATTGCTTGAATTAGCACTGTCTAATAAATATTTTATATTGTAAAATAACATTTTATTGTTAAATTGTATCCGTTTTCCTCATATTTAATTCAATGCCGTAATAAAACAGTCAATATTAAATTAATCTTAAAATTATTAGAGCTATTCAATATCTGTCTGTCTTTAACAGAATTTAAAAAAAAATAAAAAAAGTCAACATTTTCCCACTAGGTACTTTAGTAGTAGACAGAGTTGTCTATTCCATCAAAAGTATTTTGTATTTTTTTTTTTTTTAAAATGTTTTCAAATGCGTTCGGGAAACAATTGTTCTTCAGTTCGCTCATCTATCAACAGAGATAAAAAATGTTGTCCAAATATCTATGTACACGTATAGGTATCATGCAAAAAATTGTGCTGCATAGGTGGTGGAAATGTGAGAACTTAGTAAATTTGGCCTCCAGCTAACAGGCCTCCAGCTAAATAGCTATACTATAGCCATGAATGCCACTTGATTCTGTTCGTAGCCTCAAGCTGAAGAAATATTTATGGCAAAGATTTTAAGTTTATTCTGTTTTAAACAGAATAAAAGAGTTTTAAACTCTTTATTAGAACAGCTAGAAGAAAACATTTAATCCTTCAAAACTGAATTGAAAATGAAAACAAATGTAAAATTTTACTTAATGAAATTAACCACTTTCAGTTTAAACATTTACATCAAGACAGAGACAAATCTGTAGCATTTCCATAACTGTGGGTAATTCTAAGGAATCAAATCCACAAAATAGTGAGACTTACTGTTTGAGTCCATTGTCCTCCAGTCTCATCAATAACACTTCTTTACACAAAAAGCATAGGCAATTAATTTTCCTCCATTTAGGATGCACTAGTGCCAATACGAATAGGTCACAGCGTAAGAATTGGTCCTTCTATTAAGAGAAAGCACATTAATTTCAAATACAACATATTGCAGTAACCAAAGGTGGCCATAAATGGCTTTTAGTGTTAGTTTTTTAAATGGTGTTAAACAGTCACTCCAATCTGTCAAACTCTGTTTAAAAAAGACTTGCTAAAGATTAAAGTATATGTAGGTGACCTTGGGCTTTTTTTAAGGTCTTCATGGTTTGTCATACATACATTACTTGTAAGTGAGTAGAAATAAAGGTCAAAGGTGATCTATCTGAGGATAGCCTGAGAAAATACTACTTAAGATGGGGAAAAGCCATACCAAGGGCTATGCTCATTACAAAAAATTTATTTGTGTCCTTAAAGGAAAATAATTCTTATCTTATATAAAACTGACTAGAAATGGTGTAACAGTCTCTGGCCCATGTCATCCTCAAAATGATACTTGGAAGTGAGTTTTACCATGAAGGTCAGTAACATGTGCAAGATGAAATCTTCGTAGTTTATTGTCATGTTTTTTGTGCAGCCCATCAATACATCTCCTTAATATTATCATGTAGTTGCAAGGTGCATTAGGCACTTCTCTGCAACATCTGTCTGTTGCTGTCCTTGTCACTACTCGTTGAGGTCTGTGCTGACTTGTTCTTTGATTTTGTTTGCTCTACTCCGTGCAGCACTGCTAGGTATATAATTATAGCAGAGGCAATCGAGG
The DNA here is from genome assembly GCA_020745705.1 of Hemiprocne comata. Classification (NCBI taxonomy): domain Eukaryota; kingdom Metazoa; phylum Chordata; class Aves; order Apodiformes; family Apodidae; genus Hemiprocne; species Hemiprocne comata. The sequence continues at coordinate 83,410,325 of CM036587.1, read as the reverse complement.
TGGAGTTTCTGATTTTAAAGGTGAGTTATTGCATTGAATTACATGCTGACTTTAAGGTATGCTACAAAATTCAGGCATCATGCAGGTTGCGATGTTGTGTTTTTTTTTTCTTAGAAGATAATCCAACTTTACAAGGATTGAGTTGTTACATAGCTTCCTAAATTTTTAAACGGGATGGCTCTTTGGAGCCCTCTAGTTCTTTGTTTCACCATTAATATTTATAAATAGCAAGCAGAAAGCTAGTTGCAGCTAGAGATGTGCACAGATTCAGAGACTGTATGGGGAATGAGACCATTTGGAATCACCACTTGCAAGCATAACCAGTCAGAACAAGATTTTGACTTGCATATCTCTACAATTTTTGTGTTATTTCAAAGATGAAGCTCAAACAGAGTGTTTAATGGCATAAAATTTACAGGAAGTGTCATCAGCAAGAGCAAGAACAATGGCATTTTTTCACCAATACAAACAGTCCCAAGAAATGAGTGGCATTATGTGTTTAATTTGTACTCCCTTGCCTTAGGCAGTTTTACATTCTGCCAGCAGAACTGACTTCTTGGATGCCATATCTGTTATTTCTTTGTTTGAATATATAGGGGAAATTCCTCCCCCACCTTTATGATAAGCAGTTGATGTGATACAAAATTGCATGTGGAAAAAATGGTTTTGTACAGGAAATGGCACTGGTGATTAAATTATCTAGTTATTGTATAATCCTTACAAATCCCATTTTTATAATTCTGTTTACCAGTTGTGACTTGGATAACTGTGCCACATAATGTGACAGACAGTGGAAGCAAAAGATAGTGAGACTAATATGCAATTATATCTGAAGTGTAATAAATTTATTTAATACATATTCAGGATTTGTTTATATAGAACTGGTTAAGAGATCACCGCAGTTATCGTCAGACTTCACTGGACTCCTGGTAAAATCATCATTAGAATGTGTTTCTGATGCTGCATAAACACTTGTTTAATGTTCTAGATGCTACATTGGACATCTTAGAACCTCAGCTGGCAGATATTACATGCACAGTGTACATACTAAGTTAAATTTGAAGTGAAAACTGGGTTTTAAGATTTAGTCCTCTTAATTACACTTCAGGGTTTGAAAGGAACAAAATTCAACAACACTTTCTCTATTCATACTTGATAAAGTGAAGTAATTTAAAGATCAGAGAGTTTCTCAGAGTTTTGCATCACCACTCTAAAGTTATGTAGTAGTATAGAAGAGAGCTGTAAAATAACTTAATCAATACCATTGTGCATTATCCTACTTTGGACTTTACCCAGTTGAGAAAGGATAGTTTAATAATTTGAATGAATGCCATTGCTGCCTGAGGGTTTGTTTTTTTCTTCCCTCAGAGTCTTCTAATGATCTAGGAATATACAGTAGAATTGTGTCTTCATTTATCAATAGCAGCTGATGGGAATATATTTCTTTAAATTAAAGAGGGCATTGATCTACAAAGGTTGGATTGTGTCCAGTCCTCAATGTCCCATTTTTCAGAAATGTGGAGCAACTGGATGGATGAAGTTATTTTCTATCATCCTGCCTTAATTTCTTTCCTTCAGTAGTTTTCTGAGACAACACAAGCTCTCTCAGACAAAACAGTGAAAATCAAATAAATCCATATGCTATACCAGCTTGTGCTGAAAAAGCCAGAACTATAATTCTGAAGCAGAGTTCAACTGCAAGGAGTTATGCAAGAAGAAGTGTTTTCTCTTTTTCTTTTTTTTTTTTTTTTTTTTTTTCTCCACACGCTTCTCCACTTACTTCTCTAAGTGCTATTCCTTGGAAAATATCTAAAATAATTCAAAATCTGGTGGTCTTTTTCAAATGAGTCACAGAGTTGCAGAGTTCTCAGGGTTGGAAGGGACCTCTGAAGATCATCTAGTCCCACTGCCCTGCTAGAGCAGCATCACCTACAGTAGGTCACACAGGAACATGGCTTTTTAATGTCTCCAGAGAAAGAGACTCCAGAAGACCCCTGAGAAACCTGTTCCAGTGCTCTGCTATTCTCATAGTAAAGAAGTTTTTCCTCATGCTTCACTCAGATCTCCTGTGCTCCAGCTTGTGCCCATTGCCCCTTGTCCTGTCATTGGACACTGCTGAAAAGAGACTGGACCCATCCTCCTGACACCTGCCCTTTAGATATTTGTCAGCATTGATAAGATTCCCGCTCAGTCTCCTCTTCCTCAGCCTAAAAAGACCCAGCTCTATCAGCCTTTCCTCATAGGGCAGATGCTCCATTCCTCTAATATTCTTTGTGGCCCTGCACTGGACTCTTTCCAGTAGTTCCTTATCCTTTATGAACTGGAGAGCCCAAAATTGGATGTGGCATTCCAGATATAGCCTTACCAGAGCAGAATAGAAGGGGAGGATTACCTCCTTTGACCTACTGGCTACACTTTCTTAATGCACCCCAGGAGGTCATTAGCTTTCCTGGCCGCAGAGGCACTTTGTTGGCTCATGGTCAGCCTGTTATCCACCAGAACCCTGAGGACCTTCTCCCCAGAGCTGCTCTCCAGCAGGTCAGTCCCCAACCTGTACTGATACATGGGGTTGTTCTTTCCCAGATGCAGTACTTTACACTTGCCTTTGATGAATTTCATTAAGTTTCACCCTGCCCAACTCTCCAGTCAATCCATGTCACGCTGAATGACAGCACAGCCTTCTGGTGTGTCAGCCATACCTCCCAGTTTTGCATCATCAGCAAACTTGCTAATGAGACACTCTATCCCTTCATCCAGGTTGTTGATATATATATTGACCAGGGTTGGACCCAGTACCTACCTCTGGGGGACCCCAATAGACACAGGTCTCCAGCTAGACTCAGCCCCACTTACCACAAATCTCTGAGCTCTGTCTTCAACCAATTCCTAGTCCACCTCACTGCCCTATCACCAATCCACAATTCTTGAGTTTGGCTGTGAGTATGTTGTGGGAGATGGTGTTGAAAGCCTTGCTGAAATCAAGATTGACCACATTCATTGCTCTCCCCTTATCTATCCATCCAGTTCTGCCATCGTTGAAGTCTATCAGAATGGTCACGCATGACTTCCCCTTGGTGAATCCATACTGACTACTCCTGATAACTCTCTTTTCCTCAACATGCTTTGAGATGGCACTGAGAACAAGCTGTTCCATCATTATTTTTACTACGTGCATGTTTCTCATGGACTAGGCAGATCCAAATGGAGTCCCTATTGAATACTAGCTTACAGATTGCTAGTGCAAACATTATAAAGGTAGTGAAAGTAATGACACTCCCAGACTGAAGTAGCAATGGATATACCATTTAGCTAAAGCAGCATCTTTTGATCCCTCAGTCACCTAAACTTCTTGCATGAGCCTCTCCTATGGAGAGATGTAAATGAAAAAGAGTCATAGCTCTGTGGACAGAATTTGCTCCTTTTCCTTTCCTGTTACACGGAATCTGTTGTCACTGGGGATGAAAATTCTACTTCAGTTGTACTGAGAAGTTTTGTACCTCTGCATACATGGAAGAGGAAAGCAGTTTATTTAGTAATGCAATATTTTCTTTTTTTTTTTTCTTATATAAATTTCCCTCTGATGCATCCTTACAAAAAGCCCATCACCATGGCCTACTGCACCATGTCACTGTGTTTTGTTACGTTGTCTTTCAAACCTGTATTTTTAATAAAAAAATGTTGATAAAGGCAAGTTACTTTCCTAGAGATGTTTTTCTTCATGTTTTCTTTTTTTTTTTTTTTCTTTATTTTTTTTTCCATTTCTTAGAAGTATTTGGGAACAAATTCTTCCCTTTGAGACCAGATATTATCAATTGTAGCTGAATTTGACCTTTTGTTCTTTCAAGCTTCAGTGGAAGAGCATGAAGACCTGTTTTGAAAAGCCAGATCCCACCCTTTTTAAGAAAAAAGTAAGAACATGTCCTTCATCAAAGAATGAGGGACTGGGCTAGGCAGATAGTCTATGATTAGATAACCAGATCAAAAGATGTTGAGGGAAAAGGGAATAGGAAGGTTTCTAAAACAGGTAAATGGGAGATAGGAGTGGGGCAGAAAGGAAGGGGGCAGAAGCTGCCGAAAAAAAATATGAAGTGGATGTGTCGTACCCAAATGCAGTAGGAGTAGTACAAATGAAAGGCAAAAGTTATATGTAAAGCAGAAGTAAGTAAAGAATGTTAATCAGTAAGGGTAAAGCATTAATGGAGTTAGACAACCAAAAATGCAAAAATGCATTCCTGATTTTCTGCTATAGCACATTAACAGAGCTAAAGAGAAGAAACATGAGATGATACAGTTCTTCAGGTACAGATCAGACAGAAAATAAATTGATTGTTGTAACAGGCTGGATAAAGTTATGACATTTCTACAAAAGACCATAATTTTGTTACAGTTCACAGAGTAAACTCTAGGAGAATGTAAATCAGATGCAAAGAATAGGTACCATAATGCTGCTGCAAATGAGGATATGTAAAAATATAGGAGAAATACAATTAATATTTTCACAAGATATTTTTAAACATCTTCACATAGCAACAACCGCACAATATGGTTTTGACTTACTTGGTTATCTACATTATGTCCTGGATGCCAGAAAAAAAAATAGGTTTGTTGGTTAATGAAACAATGTTAACAACGTTCTAACTTAACATCTCCTTATATTTCTATATTGTTTTGGGGCTTAGAATACATCAATAAATGACAGGGTATCAGTGTTACTGCAGCAAAATGCTCAGTTTCCCTTATGCTTTCACTTTGATAGAAATAGGGATATAAAACCTGCCAGATTTCGAAAAATAAACCTTATCTATAAGTGCAAGTTAATGGATATTGCTGTGACAAGCACTCTAAGGGATCAGTTACAATGTTACTGCCAATGTGTATCAGAAACAGACTACTAGAAATTGCAGCAGTACAGGAAAACTGCCAAGGGAAGGTAATACATTTCTGGAAGAAAATAAGCATTCAAATTTGGTTTCAACATGCAAAAAACACACATAAGGATGTGTGGCTAGCTGTTGTAGGCTAATGATTTGATGTTAGAAGACTGATAAAATTGTAGAGAGAAATAACTCATATGTATACACATGCACATTTATCTTTATATGTAATTATACAAATTAGACCAGTCTTTTGGATATAAAACATTCCAGAGACAATTGCACCATACATTCCTATTCACTTGAAATAACATGGAAGCAAAAGAAATTCAGATTTCAGATATCTTAGAAATAGGCTGGGCTATTCTGAATGTTGGCTGGTAAATTCCACATGGTGACAAACCATCTGTATCTAAACATATTTTTAAGACTTGCATTATGAACCAGGCCTTTCCATCTATTAATTCACTAACACATATATTCTTATGGACTGGAAATGGGAAAAGAATTGCCATTAATTAATGTCATAGTTTTGCATTAGTATAAAAGGCTCCTTTCTGCATTTCCATAGAACTCCCAGTCCCAGACATCACCCTCCAGAGTTGAATATCCAAATGGAAATAATATTTTTCTGTTGGCCTTTCCCACTGCAATCTACAGCATAACGCACAGGTATAAACCTATAGCATAAACACAGGTACAGGTATTATTGTCTTATACAAACAGGGTTGTGCAAATGAAACATGCCTGTTTCCTTCTGGTTAGAAAAAGTAAAAAGCCTTAATGCTTTCTGCCTTGGCTACATGGACAGTGTCCTGATCTAAGTGAATGTAACACATGAATCCTTTACTTGTCCCTTGTGAGACAAAGCCTCTTCAGCCATTCATATGAGATTGTGTGCATCTTTAATCATATGCTTATGTGCTTTACCATGTGAGAAAGGAAGGCACTGCTATTTGATGTTAGAGACACAGGGAATTCCACGTGAAGGGAGAAGGGGTTTCTGGACTCCATTTACAAGCACTTGTATACAGCCTTGAATATTTTGCTAGAAGCACTTTGGTTAGGACTTCGGCTGCAGAGAATACTCCTACCACTAGTGCTGGTGAAGGCATGAAATGGTGTAAAGCAGGAAGATGTACATCTCAGGTATGATTATTAGAGATGTGCCTCAAGGTCAGTTTTCCACATGGTGAAATTAATGAAGTCAGTGCATGTCTAGGTATTGGGGAAGCTGTTTTTACATTAGCTGTAAATTTCTGTAAACCTTCAGTTTCTGTCAAATGATTAGACAAGTAAACTGTCAAAACACAAATATTTAGGTGTCTCAGTGAATCTAGTTTTAAAGTGTTGGGGATAGGGCTGGGGGAGCATAGTTGCAGCTCATGAGAAGAGCCATGCAACATTATCGTATGATGCCGACAGCTGACTGGTGAGGTAGAGCTGGGGCGATGTGATGGATTGAGGTACTACAAGCGTTGAGGTGGATCTATCACAGTCTCTTGCATGGGCTCCTCTTCACAGGACACAGCTCCTTCTTGGAGCCTGCTCCGCTGGCTGCAGCTTCCTTCAGGGCACATTCACCTTCTCTGGCATGAGATTGTTGATGGGCTCAGCTTTGCCCAGGAGCAGGTCCATCCTGGAACCAGCTCAAACTGGCTCTGACTGATGTGGGGGCAACTTCTAGTGCCTTCTCACAGAAGCTGTCACTGCAGCTCCCCTGGTTACCAGAACCTTGCCATGTAAACACCATACAAAGTTCCTGACTACCAGCAGTATTATCTTGCCTCTTGCAGCACTTTGCTTCTGAAGCTGACTTTTCTCTGGGAAGAAGGAATTGCCCCTTTTCTTTAAGAAGTGTCGTCTCATCCAGTCTGCTTAGAGAAAAAAAACATAATTATGAGCAGAAATAAAATAAAAAAAGACAGAAATATCCCAGTTACAGGACACCAAAGTAATGACTTGTGATTCCTAGAAATCTTGGTTAGTCCTGGAGGAAACTTAATCTGAGCTATTAGAAATAGAGTCAAGAAAGCTGATAGAAAGTGACAGGGACAAAGACTTCTAAACTAATAGCGTTAAATGAACTTTCTTTATAAGCTTTAAAAAAACAAAGAAACAAAAAAGTTGTGTTTAAACTTTAACACCATGGTGTTGGCAAAGCAAAGATTCAGTTCATAAGCTGAGGAAATGCACTCTGCAGATGGCAAAGGCAAACCTTAGTCCCAGTTTATACTCTAGCAGCTGGTATCCTAAGTTTTGTATCCCTCATTGGTCTCGCTTCCTTTCATTTAACAGCCAGGCTGTTATTTATTTTCCCTTTTAACAAATGGGGCTTTTGTTCATTTCCTTCCTTCAAGCAGCCCCTTCAGTAAACTTTGTTTGTTCCTGAACTTAGGACCAAGTTACTGAATCATCTTTGACATAAAGCACAGCAAGGGTAATGTATGCAGAGCAAAGACTACTGAGTAGATTACAGTAGTGCTAATCACTTGCATTTGTTCCTGAGAGGAAAATGCAGCTTGCCACTGTCACAGGAGCTAAGCACAGTCAGAGGAATTGCTCCAAGGGCTGCGTCACAAATAAATGGACACCATAAAATTACTGGCTGTGATCCTTTGTGGGCACGATCAGAACTGGAGGATGGGTTTTCTCTTTCAATATCACATGTTAACTCTTGGAAAAGGGAGCAGCTGCCATGTACACTGCAGAGCAGCTTGGTGACAGTTCATGGGAACAGATGGCAGAGCAAGTGTCTCTGTCTTTGGATTTAGGCAGCACCCTTCTCTCCTCCTGCTTCTCTCAAACAGCCCAGTGAATTTTTTTCATGGTATAGAGATACAAAATCTTTTCTTTTCACTCCAAGAAACAATCATCCTTTCTCTTTGAGGAGTGAAAGGAAGAAAGAGTTGAAAATAGAAAGGGCTATTTTTTCTTCCCCTGCACCCCTGGGTGGGGTCAGTCAACTGGTCAGTCAACTGAAAAAGAGATGAGCTTTAAGATTTTTTTTTTTCTCTTCCTGTGGGTTGATACATAAACAATCCTAACAGCATTTCATAATTGCTTTGCTGTGTAGAAGCAATGGGGTAGTAGAATTCGAACTAGGTAAGAACTAGTATAGCCATCCCTTGACTTCTACAACAATGCCAAAGGTCTTTCCTTTTGTATCAATATTCTGAAAATATAAATGCTTATTTTATAGATATAAATATGGATAATTTATGCAGATATAAGCAAAATTTCGGCACAGTATATATTATCTAGTGACTATTGTCTGTTAATTAATGCCAGATGAGGAAAAATGTATGAATAAGAAACAGATTTTAGGTATTAAATAGTTTTCCTGTGATTTAGACACACAAATCAAGTTATTGAAAATCGTACAATGACTGACACATGCCAAGAATATAAATTAATTTGAAGGTCATATGGACACTTTTAAATTCACTGTTACTGCAAACTTGACTGGGACCAAATTAACGTGGCTAGGTGCTCTGCTCTTTTGTAAGAGGAGTCCACTCAGCCGTTTAGAGTCTGCTGCTGACAGGAGCGCCTGGAGCCACTGCACTTGGATGAGAGATGCTGGTGGTAGGTCACCACGCCGAGACAGATTCATTCAGACTGTCTGCAGGCTCACTTAGTGCCACTGAGTTGGCTGCACTCTCTTTACCTTTCCAGTGGTGAAGTCTAGAGATGCATGCATTTTTTAAAAGGCAATTTCAGATTCTGACATAATTTCAAGACTTCTGGGACTTTGGACACTCTGTAGGCTCTGGAATGCCTAACCATGCTTGCTGTCAGGCCCCTATTCCTGTGATTTATATTTGATTGTACAACTTACTGTCCCACATTTCAAAAGATTAAAACAGCAACATAATGCAGAAAACAAAATCTGAATATTTACTAAAGCAAACCAGAGGGTCGTTTATTTCTACTGGGTAAATATTATGTTTCCTGAAAAGAAAATCTTCACTTCAACTCTTGGTATGCTGTGTGTTAATTGAATATAGATATTTTTCAGTGTGAATATTGGTATTTTTCAGTGGTCTAAAAGATGAGAATATGAGTCAGATATTTGCATGGACAAGCCCTTGAACATATTTGTTGATTAAATACTCCCACGAGTGAAGAGTTGTCTTTTTATTTCTAATTTTTAGAAATTGCTTCCTGATCATCTTCACTTGTAAGCAAGCACTCTTTATGTATTCCATTAATAGTTTTGTACTGTTGCAGATGAATCTGAACAGACTGGACTCTGAGAGACACTCTTTGTTCTGTGCTAGTCTCTTCAGGGCTTTGCAGAATGTCACTTTGAAAATGTAACATGATGGAAATTGGTGAGCTGTGCTCTCTCATGCAATAGGGTTTACATAAACACTGAAATGTTGTTTCTGGTTGATATAGCCTGTAACTTCTATGAGCATTGTCCTCAAGCTACCATTCTTTAAGTGAGGGAAAACACAATATATTTTGCTTGGGTGCCCTGTGTTGTGAAATCACATAAAGTTATTAACTCAGTTGTACATTACTTAACTTGGCATTGAAGCCACAAAAACAAAACCACAAAAAAAAGCAGGCCACAAGGCCAAGATAGATAATATTGCAAGTACCAATAAAATGTTATAGCTCTGTCACTGTTAATGAAGCATGCAGTTAAGTTTTGTTTTTGTTTCTTTATCTAAATTTGTTTGGTTTTTTTAATTTTTTTGTTTGTTTGTTTTGTAAGAAGGAATGTTTTCTAAGTGTCAAAATAAGCCATAATCTTTAGCTTAGTGAACTCACAGTGCAGGGGCTTTAGATACAGGTGTATTTGCTCAAGAAATCCCAGTGGCTTTCACTAAAACTATCAGAGTCTTGATCATGATAGATAGATAAAGAAACTGTAGATGTATTTGGAAAAGCTGAAAAGTTATTAGATCTGTATTCTTCTATAACTTGTTCCTGAAAGGTTGGGTAGTGCAACTGCTCCTGATTCAGGCTAAAGCTCTGTGAACATTTATGCTACTTCACTGCCTTCTTGGACTCTGGATTATATTAAAGAACAGAAACAATTACACTGAGGGGCCTGTCCTGCATTCCTAACATAAGCAAAATGCTTATTGGATTTACAGCATAGGTCTGTCTTTTGTTTAGGAAAAGCTTTGAAGGCTGTTGAATAAGGACCAAGTCAAGATCTATGAGTGAGACCCAAGTGGTGTTCAATGTAAATAAGAAATACACTCCACATACATAGAGCATAATTATTTACATTTGTTCTCTGGATTCTTTGTAATCTGTATTCCCTTGGCATGCACATATTTCCTAAATGTCAACTGACTTCTGAGATGGCAAGAAACACAGCACTCCATACAGAGAAGTTACTTCATATAATAAAAAATGAGTGACAGGTTTGATAGCGCATATATTCAGCACTGTCCTCTACTGGTTGAATTTATCACTGTGCAGCTCTGTGTTGAGTAACACTGAGTAGAAGAAAAAATCTGCTGTGCCATTCATTCAGATTTGAAAGCTAGTCCTGAGTCACTCATTTTCATATCTGTTTTGTGTTCATTCTGCCATAATGTTAAAATGAGGGATTTTTTTTTTTTTTTTTTTTTTTTTTAATCAGCTGTCAGGTTTCTAAGAGTGAGCTACTATCTTTTTCTCAGCTAGCTGATGTGGTTTAAAAAAATGGACAAGTGTCCAGGCACAGAAGCCTACACTATGACTGACAGGGAACCCAAAACATGCAAGTGAAGCAAAGCTTAAAAACATGTGACTTGAGTTTAACCTAATTGCTAATCGATTGTCTTCCTCAGAGGAAAGACAGACCTGATACCTTCAGGTCTGTAGAGGCAGACACATAAGGTCCCAGCTCCCTGTGAAGTTTAGAAAGTCTCTCCATAGCTTCAGATGCTCTCTAGAGTGCTAAGGAAAAATTAAATGTTGAAATTAGGCCATTTAAACCTATCTTTTTACAGCTTAGATTAATATGCAGTGCTTTTGTGGCATTATGCTTTGATTTAGTTTTGGTTGTCCACTCCGTAGGTTCTGTGTCAGACAGCAGGAATACACAAAACTATTTCTGTTATAGCACTTTCCTCTAACGAATGCTAGCTTATCTGTTGCTATATTATACTTTTCTTAATTATAGAATGTGATAAAGGTTTTTCATTAATTGCAGCTGAAATATATTATGTAGTTCAGTGTTTTACCACAAGGATTTTTTTTCTAGAGATCATACTTGAAGAGGAACAAATACAATATTTTCTTTTTTCCCTGATCAGCTCTAAGGATTTCTGTATTGGAATAAACTGGGTTTGTATCCCTAGCAAAGAAGTGGAGAAACTGACCTTTTCCTTTAACACGGGAGCACAAAGTTGATTTATCATAGAACCATTTGCTCTAATTGTGTTCAGAAAGGCTGTGTGTGTATGCAGCAGCATTTGGAAAAATGGCTGCTTAGAGAGATAAATCTCCTGTGAGATCTAATTGTGGTGGTATATCTTTGATTTATTTCTTAATACAATAATATATTTTGTATTGTAATACTTCCTCAAGTGCAAGCATCTTTTTGCTTTATTTTATTTTCCAGGATGGAGAGCAGAAGAGGGGAAAAAATCCTGTTTGGAAGGATGTTGCTTCAGTAATGGGATCTTGATTATATGACACTTTTACACATTCACTTCAGTGGCAGAGCTGGGGCTAGTTGAGGATCACTGGCAGGACGGTAGGTGTGTCTGGGCCACCCAGCCTGGCATGGGGCATCCTGCAGCCAAGCTGTTTCAACATGGCAAAATGGAGGAATGTCTTGATGGCAGTGTGTGGAAACCTCAGCAAAGAAGCAGCCTGGTTCTCATGGTAACCAGGATTTCCATATACTGCAGGGGTACACAGAGTCTGACATCATTTTGCTGCAGGGAGGATTTCTGTGCACGCTCAAGGACTAAATTAAGCCCTTAGTAAATGGAGAATGCGTGTCCATTTTCATGTCTGTAAGTGTATGACTTTCCCTGTGTGAAAGGGAGAGGAAAAGTGAGAGAAAAAGAGGATGATAAATTTTTTTTCACTAAGGACAAAGAGAAATAGCCCTGACACAATGAGCTTCTTATTTTTATTTTGCATTCTGTTTAAAAGGAGTAGTATCTTACACAGCTGGGAGGAAAGAAGGATGATAGTAGCTTCTAAGAAAATTTGCTTTACTAATCAGAAACATGGGGAAATGCATTTACTGAATGTTAGGTGATGCTTTTTGCTGCAACAACATATATATATATTTTAGAAGGGAAAGACTGTGATGAAGATGTGATATTCATCATGCATGATACAGTGACATCTGGTGTAAGATGTGCTCTGCTGTGTGTTGCAGCTCCCAGCTAGGAAGATACCAAGGCAGATACCAGTTATTACAATGCAAAGCTGCAGTTTTTGTTTTTTTTTGTTTTTTCCTCATTGCAAACTCTCATCTTTCTAAGCTAAGTGCAGTGGAGCTCTGCACAGGAGTGGTATCTACACCACCATCTCAACTGCATGATGAAAGGGTCTTTGATTTACTTGATTTGTGAGCAGGATTTACTTTGCAATGTGTTCTGTGAAGTGTCCAATGTATTCCCAGATAATCAGAAATTAAGGGACAATGTTAAGTAAACATCAACACATTTCTTGTGTACAGTTAAGTGATACAGACCTTCCAACAAATTGCTGCTTTTGCACGTTTTAATAAACAGATTTCACTCTTCTTCTGAATTTTGGTTCTCTTCTTTCTCCTTGCTTATGAACCACAATTTTATTACATTACTGTACTTGAAGTTAAATGTGAAATGTGCAATCACCAATCTAATGATACATGTACTTTCCCGGTCACCTACATGTGGGGAGGAAAATAAAGAGAAGAGGTAAAAAGAGGAGAGATAAAAGCCAGAACTTGTTATTTTAACTGCTATGTCCTCCAGTTAATCTTTTTCTTGCTGGCAACTTCTGGTAAATGTGGAAAACAACATTGGTGGTTATGTAATGCCTTGAGAGGAAAGGGAGCCTGCTTGAAACTGACAACAGCCTTGACAGCTTGGATGTTGAGGCTAGAAATATCTTGTCAGAAATATAATCTCTAACACTGCAGAACACTACTGGAGTCCTTCATTCTAGGAAGGAAAGGCAGGTGGCACCTTTGCATGTGGCTGGACTGCAACAGTGCAGGGACATTGGCAACAGTTAACGATAAACAACTCCTGTGATACTGCTTTAAAAGCAGTAAATGCTGTGGTCTCACTGTCCCTTCTATACCTTAGAGGGAGCTGATTTTTCTGGCCTTCACTTTGTACTATGGTGTAACCATTGTGACAATGAAATCAAAGGGTTGGATTCTTTAAGAAGCCTGTCTGTGTTGCTTGGCACCAGAAGTCCTTTGCTCCTTTTTTTCCACAAAGATTCAGAAATGCATTCATAATTAATTATAATTATCTGTTTGATTGTGTAACTTTAATGGAAGTCATTTATCACATAAGTAGGAGGAGACCTGCCTAGGCTGACTGCGACAAAAATGAACTAATTCATCTCTCTCCACCCTTCCCCATATAATTTTAATCAGTATGGGCCATTTTTAAATATTTTTAAATTTGTTTATATGTAATAATGCAGTACAAGGATGCATGTTATTTATTCTGGTACAATCAGAAAAGAATTTCTAGGTCACACGTGTAGAACTTGCAGGGATGTGCAGAATCTGCAGGCATCATCATCAACCTGTAGATGGCATAATCCTAGAAGCTTAGTGGACAGATGTGCTGTCTAAAACTAGTGAGTCAGAGAGAGCGCCAGAGAGCACCAATGGGAAAAGCAACTAAAACCAAAGAGAAGGTCTAATTCCTTCATTAAAAGAGGAAATGTGTGAGAAGGAAAAGAAGTAAAAAAGAAGTAAAAATATCCAAGTGCACTGCATGTGACAGTGGGCCTCTTGTCACCGCAGGAAGAACATCAGCCTGACAAGGACTTCTACTAGCCAAGGCAATATCATCAGTTTGGCTATGAATACTGCCAAACAGCAGCCCAAGGGGCAGCCCATCAGCTCCTGTCTTGATAGTACCTGCTTTTCTGCTGCAGGCATAGTGTACAGTGTTGGGGGCTTGGCAGGATTCCACTAACAATCATGAAAAAAACAAACAAAATTATATACCTGAAGTATATGGGTTTCTTTATATAAAAAAAATTACTTGTGCTTACTGCAAATTCAATTTAAATGGTAATTAAAATATCATACAAATAAAATGCATGAACAATATGTATGATTGTGTGTATGTGTATATACATGTATATATAACAATTGATAAAATTAAGAGCTACACGAAGTATACTTGCCATTTATCAAAAGAGCCTTGATCCAGTCTTTGGCAGTATAGTTCCAACACTAATTCAGTATCTGTGTGTTTCTCACAACAGTCACGGAAGAATTAGTTCTGGTCCTTCACTGAATTTTAGATTTTTATTTTTTTTTTTATTTTTTTTTATTTTTTTTTATTCCTGCCCTATTATAAATCAGGGTGATAGATTTAAAAGCTGACTCATACAAAAAATCTCAGTGTCCCTTTAATTAAATCCAGAGTAATTTAACTTCTCTGTTCAGTTTTCAACCATTTTTTAGTCTGGATTAAACTTTAAAAGGTATCCTTCACATGACAAAACTGGGAATTTTCATTCCACCAATATATTTTTTCACTAACAGATAATCTCATAGCTGAGCTCTGGTTGAAGTCAACACCCTGGTTAGATGCATTAAGGTAGAGCAATTGGGCAAAAGCTCTGGGATCAGCACCATCTCAGTGAGGAAAATAGCATTTTAAGTGTGCTGATAATGGTCTGCCTTAAATACTATCCACCGGGAGTAGCATATGCTGTCACACCTGAGATTCCTCAGAAACTCTTCTTTAGGCAATGCGGGCATTATGGACAAAGCAGTGTTTTCACTGCTTTTGTACTCTTTTTCTTCTCCTTGCAGATGACATGACTGTTAATTGTTTGAATTTCCCTGTCATCAGTGTGTGTTATGGCCGATGATTTCATTCTCCTGAACAAGCCTTCTCAATAGTGCTTCTTCATTGTATTTTTTTCTGAGGAAGGGGGAAAAGCTATTAGGTGGTCTTGCACCCTACCTCTCATAACAACTTGAGCTGTTTAATTTAAATTTTGATTGCAGCCATGATCTTGTGCTATTAAGCCTAACCAGGGGTTTGTTCTGTAGGGCTGCTTGACATTTGCTCTAGAATAATAGACTCACACAATCACTTAGGTTGGAAAAGACCTTCAAGATCATCAAGTCCAACCATTAACCCTACTCTGCCAAGTCCAGCACTAAGCCATATCCCCAAGTGCCACATCCAGATGACTTTCAAACACATCCAGGAATAGTGACTCAACCCCTCCCTGGGGCAGCATTTTCCACTGTCTGACAACCCTTTCAGTGAAAAAGTTCTTCCTAATGTCTAGTCTAAACCTCCCCTGGTGCAGCTTGAGGCCATTCCTCTTGTTCTGTCACCAGTTATTTGTGAGAAGAGAGCAGCGCCTACCTCTTTACGCAGTCCCTTCGGGTAGTTGTAGAGGGTGATGAGGTCTCCCCTCAGCCTCCTTTTCTTCGGACTAAACAGCCCCAGTTACCTCAGCTGCTTCACAGAAGACTTGTTCACCAGCCTCATTGCCCTTCTTTGGGCATGCTCCAGCATCAGAATGCTGTGTGAAACAGTGTCAAAGGCCTTACAGAAGTCCAGGAACACAACATCCACAGCCTTTCCCTCATTGACCAGGTAGGTCATCTTGTCATAGAAAGAGATCAGGTTCATTAAGCAGGACTTTCCTCTCATAAACCCATGCTGACTGGACCTAATCACCTGGTTGTTCTGTATATGGTGCATAATGGCACTCAAGATGATCTGCTCCATGGCCTTCCCTGGCACTGAGGTCAGACTGACAGGTCTGTAGCTCCTTGAATCTTCCTTTTGGCCTTTCTTGTGGATGGGTACCACATTTGCTATCCTCCAGTCCACTGGGACCTCCCCTGTTAGCAAAGGATTGCTGGTAAATGATGGAAAGAGCCTTGGCGAGTGCATTCATCATCTTCTTCAATACTCTTGGGTAGAATCCATCCAGCCCCATAGGCTTCTTGATGTTTAGGTGGTGTAGCAGGTCACTGACCATTTCCTCTTGGATTACAAAGGTCTTATTCTGCCCCACCTCCCCGTATTCCAACTCAGTGCACTGGGTGTCTAGGGAAGAACCAGTTCTACTGCTAAAGACTGAGGCAAAGAAGGCATTTAACACCTCAGCCATTTCCTCATCCTTTGTCACTATGTTTCTGCCTGCATTCAATAAAGGATGGAGATTCTCCTTAGTCCTCCTTCTGTTATTTATGTATTTATAGAAAGATTTTTTATTGCTTTTGACAGCAGTAGCCAAGTTAAGTTCAAGTTGGCCTTTGGCCCTCCTAATTTTCTCCCTGCATTGCTGTACTACATCTCTGTATTCCTCATGAGAGGCAGGTACTCTCTCCCAGGGGCCATAAACTCTCCTTTTCTTCCTGAGCTCCAGCCTAATCTTTCATGCAACCAGGCCGGTCTTCTTCCCCGACGGCTTGTCTTTCAGCACACAGAGACAGCCTGCTCCTGGGCCTTTAAGACTTCCTCCTTGAAGTATGTCCAGCCTTCTTGGACTCCTTTACCCTTCATGACAGTCTCCCAAGGGACTTTGTCAATCAGTTTCCTGAACAGACCAAACTCTGCCCTCTGGAAGTCCAAGGTGGCAGTTTTACTGACCCCCCTCCCTACTTCTCCAAGAATTGAAAACTTTGTAAGTTCATGTTTACTGTGCCTTAGACTTCCTCCAACTGTTAATTCCCCCACAAATCCTTTTCTGTTCAGGAGCAGCAAGTCCAGAAAGGCACCCTCCTTTGTTGGCTGCCTCACCAGCTGCGTTGGGAAGTTATCTTCCACATATTCCAGGAACCTCTGGGACTGTTCTCTCTCTACTATATTGTATTTCCAGCAGACATCTGGGAAGTTGAAGTCCCCATTAGAGCAAGGGGTAGCGATTGTGAAACCTCTCCCTACTGCTTATAGAATATTTCATCCACCTCCTCCTCCTGGTTGGGTGGTTTATAAAAGATTCCAACCACTATATCACCCTTGTTGGTCTTCCCCTTGATTCTTATCCATAGGGACTCAACCCTATCATCACTTTCATTCATTTTTAGGCATTCATGTGTCTCTCTAATATAGAGGACCACCCCAGCACCTATTCTTCCTTTTCTATCGCTTTCGAAGAGTTGGTAGCCACTGATTGCAGCACTCCAGTTGTGTGAGTCATCCAACCAGGTTTTCGTGACAGCAACTATGTCATAGTTTTCTTGCTGCACAATGGCCTCCAGCTCCTCCTGTTCAATGCCCATCCTGCGTGCATCGCTGTAGATGCACTTCAGCTGGGCTAACGATTCTGCCACCACTTTGGAGGGAGAAGTCCTAATTGCTGTCTCACCACTCTCAACCACTTCCATGGTTTCTAACGTATTAGTGAGCCCTGTGTATTTGTAGTCACATATATCATATACCACCCACCTTGTTCTGCTCATAGCTGTGTTCATCTTCCCTTCGCCCTCACAGATTCTGTTTTATTTTGCAGCTGTAATTTTATTTGTTTATAGCCTGTTTGTTGAAGTTCTAGTACTACACTGGGTAGTGTATCCTGTAAAATTGGTCTCCCCCTGCCTTTGCTGTTTTGTTATTGGGTCTCTGATTACTTTTTATTCTTTGGATGTTGTTTGGTGTATCCAACAGTCCAAGGCACTATGGTGAACATAGCAATTCAAGTGCAGCTTTTACCTAGGAAATACATGAAAGAATAGGAGCAAAATAAAAAAAAAAATCAACTAGTTTTGCCTCAGGAAGAAATAACCTATCTAGTAACAAATACTCAGGAGCACTCAGAAACCTCTCTTAAGTGGGTTTTCATGGAATGCTTCATCAGATGACTCATGGATCAGAGGTTTTTACTGATTTCTTACATTATGATACTAATTCCCTGGACCAGTTCATTCATGCCTTCTAATAGTTTATCTAGAATTTTGAAATACCTGTACCTAAGGGCTGAAGTCTCATGAACTGCAACATGCAATTAATTTACAGTGTTTCAATAGTAATTTTTGGGCCATACACAGCTTCCCACAGTAGTTTTTAGATTAATTTTCCTGGGAGGGAGTTGCATGCCATGTTAGAAGAGAATGGAAAGTAGGCAAATTCACACTCATGATCCAGCTGATCAATGTCCAGTCTTGATCTGTCATGGGCACTAACCTTCAGGGATACTGGAATGAATCCAATGCAGCTAGAAGCCCAGAAAATTATGATGATGAAATCAGCAATTGTCATGAGACTAAGTATTACAGTGATCACTGACTGAACTGATATTCAGTTATTACACTGTTACTTATTACAGATTACTCCAGAACAATAAAAAATCATAATGAAACTTTGAAACAGTTTGTGAATTACACAAATGTGAGATCACAACATCAGTTTTTCACTTTTTTGTTTTCCTTTTAAATATATATAGCAACAAAAATCTTACAGGTGTACTAATCTCAGTATTCTTTGTTTAGAAATCTGGCTACAGTGAATTTGAGGATGCTCACAAACACTGTCTGTGTACAATCTTACATCTAGAAAATCAAGACAAGAGCTGATGTATTTCTGGTCCAAATTCAAAGACTGCAAGTACTTATGCTAACAGGATTGTCTTTATTATTTTAATTAATTTCCTTATCAGTGAAGAAGCAGTGTCTTAATCTTCAGAGTCAGTTACCAGTACATAGAAACCTAGTTCTCATAATTACATTTGAGGTGGTGCTTTGCTTAGTTCAATGTGAAGTCACACAAGAGTCCCTCTTAATATATTTTTCCCAGATTTTTTCCAGTTACTTGTTTTTGTCTTTCTAGTTATGCTCTCCGCATTCTGAATAAAGAAGTAAACAACTTGTTCTGTAAACTGTAACTATTTAATTCTATGAAATCCCACATCAAATCTTTCATTAGTTTCTATATTTCTTAGCTAGCTGTATATTGCAATTGATGTTCACACATCAATTTATAGGTATAGATTCAGTAAAATATATATATTACATTATTAAAAAAAACAGTGTACATTAATTTAACTGTCAATTTCAAATGTATAAAATGCAGGTTTCAGAAAGTGTGCACTTTTCTGAAACCTGCAGGTGGATGTGGGCACAATTTAGAAGACCAAAAAAGCTGGCTTATGTTCTTTTACAGTTATTCTCTAAGAATACAATTGGGAACATTGTAATTGTTTGTCTATTTCACTGGAAAATCTTATAGAAAAAACATTTTCTATGTATAGAAATAAAATGGATTAAGGGTTTAGGAAATTTGCGAATTCAGTACAGACAGTGATATTTAGTGAGAACTTCAGTGTTGTCATAAAAAATTTTCTGCTGCTAATTTTTTTTTCCTAAGTCTAATATGTTAATCGTAGACTTCCATAGAAGTTGAATTGCCTTTGAGTATAAAATTTTTATGGATAATGAAAACACTTGTAGAGTTCAACTACTTAAAGAGACGTACATCACATACAGACAGTAGGAAAGAAACTTTGAATATCAGATACCTATGTTACGTAGAAGGTAGATGTGTTACTTCTGTAAATTATAAGGAGTTTTTGGATAAATTGTGTGAGGAAAAAAATACCTGTGGTATTTCTACTAAAGGTTATACAAACTGTGTTGAAATAAAATTGCTTCTAACAGAATCTGAGTGAGATGTCTGTTAAGAAGGATGCTTGCAAAATAACTTTCAAAGCTTTATTTGTATGACAGGATTTACCTCAGTCCCTGGGAAAGTGATGGAGAAAATTCTGGAAGCCATTTCCAAAATACAAAGGACAAGGTGATTAGGAGTATGTCAAGGTTTGACTCAGAATCAAAAAATAAACCAGAGACAAACAATGCTCTCGATCCCCTCCCCCTCCCACACAGTTAGGGAAGGAGAGAGAGAATTAGGAGAGAGACTTAGCTGGATTGAAAACTAAATTAGACAGCTTTAATTATATTTACAGTTATATACAAGTATGTTCAGGAATGTGCAAAAGCCTCTTGCCCCACCCCCAGCAGCTCTCCCGGCACTCTTCTTAGCTGTGAGCAGTCCCAAAACGTCTCAGCCCTCTGTCTGAGATAACAGCAGAGCAGACAGGGCTGTGGGGAGAGTTATGAGGGTCAGGGCTGAGCCTGGGATCGATGGTAATGGATGGAGTCCTCCTCAGACGCCGGCCATGGATGGAAGAGAAGGGAAGAAGAAGAAGAAGCAGGAAGGAAGTTGTCTTCTATGATCTCTGACCTTCCTCGGAGCTTACGTAGATATATGGAATGGAATACCTTTGGTCAGTTCTGCTGTCTGTCTAGTCCAGCTCCCCTACGGGGGGGTCACAGATACAATTCTCCTGCCCCGGTAGCCTCTGTAACAGCAGAGCTAAGAAGCAACCTTGGAGTCTCAGCAGAAACATAAACATTCCAGTGTTACCAGCCCACTAGCTGGAACACTTGTTGCTAGTTAAAGAAAGCTTACTGAAGGAAAAAAGAATCAGTAAAAGGAAAATAAGCCTAATCCTGGCTCAACCCAGGACATTCCACTCCTTATTCTATACTATGTATTACACATAGGCTCTATATTATACCAACTGTCAAATTAAGGATTATCCCCCAGAGTCAGATTACCTTGAGGTACATATTGTACTTCAGCATCCTCCATCATCAAACACCAGATGTGTCCAGGTCCCTGAGCAAAAGCAACACCCTGGACAGGTTTACCTTTGCCTGAAACAGGATAAACCCAAACCCTCTTACCCAACAGGTTTCTTTCACATACCACTGGGACTTTATCCCCATCTACTGTTTGCAAAAGGTTTGACTGAGCAGGACCAGCCCGATTGATGGATGCCCTGGTATTAACTAACCAGGTGGCCTTTGCCAAATTTTTGTCCCAGTTTTAGAAAGTTCCACCACCCATTGCCTTCAGGGTAGCTTTTAACAGACCATTGTACCTTTCAATTTTCCCTGAGGCTTGTGCATAGTACAGGATATGGTAGATCCCCTCGATACCGTGTTCTTTGGCCCAGTCAGTCACCAGACTGTTTTTGAAATTAGTCCCATTGTCTGACTCAATCCTTTCTGGAGTACCGTGTCTCCACAAGATTTGTTTCTCCAGGCCCAGGATAGTATCCCGGGCTGTGGCATGAGGCACAGGATATGTTTCCAACCATCCTGTATACATGTTTCCACCATTGTAAGCACATAGTGCTTACCCTGGCGGGTCTGAGTCAATTTGCCAGGCCTCCCCATACCTGTACTTGACCATCTCCCCTCATACCACAAAGGTTCAACCATTTCACCTGCTTAATTGCAGGGCCCATCGAGCTAAAAAGAGTTCACCCTTATGTTCCCAGTCTAAGTCTATTTGGAACACTTGAGTAGCCTCATCTGCTCATTGGTCATGTCGATGTTCCTCAGTGGCTCAACTCAGAGGCACGTGTGCATCTACATGATGCACTTTTACAACCAGTTTCTCTATCCGAGCTGCAATGTCTTTCCACAGCTCAGCAACCCAAACAGGTTTACCTTTTCGCTGCCAGTTGTTCTGCTGCCACTGCTTTAGCCAACCCCACAAGGCATTTGCTGCCATCCAGGAGTCAGTGTAGAGATAAAGTCTCATCCACCCCTCTCACTCAGCAATGTCCAAAGCCAGCTGGATGGCTTTTACCTCTGCAAATTGACTCGATTCACCTTCTCCTTCAGCTGCTTGTGCAACTAGCCATGTAGGACTCCACACAGCAGCTTTCCACTTCCGGCAGTTTCCTGCAAGACGACAGGAGCCATTGGTGAAAAGAGAAAATTGTTTCTCAGTCTCTGGTAGATGATCATATGGTGGAGCTTCTTGAGCCCGTCTCACCACTTCTAGTGGTGGCATTCCAAAGTGTGTGCCTTCTGGCCAGTTTGTAACTGTTTCTACGATACCTGGACAAGTAGGCCTTCCTATTCAAGCTCGCTGGGTAATTAAAGCAGTCCATTTACTCCAAGTAGCATCGGTGGCATGATGCATAGGAGAAAGGTTATTCTGGAACATGAAGCTCAGTACTGGTAATCTGGGCACCAGGAGGAGCTGCACTTCAGTGCCAATCACTTCTGAAGCGGCTCTAACTCCTTCATATGTTGCAGTAGCTCCTTCTCAGTTGATGTGTAGTTGGCCTCGGAACCTCTGTAGCTCCAGCTCCAGAATCCCAAGGGTCGACCTCGAGTCTCCCCTAGTGCTTTCTGCCAGAGGCTCCATGTAGGACTGTTGTACCCGGCTGCGATGTAGAGCACATTTTTGATGTCTGGCCCTGTTCAAACTGGTCCAAGGGCCATTGCCTGCACAATCTCCTTTTTAATCTGCTTAAAAGCTCTTCTTTCAGGTCACCTCATAGAGAGGTTTCACAATTTCACTATACCTGGAATATGAATTCTCCAGAAACCAACAGTCCCTAAAAAGGCTTGAGTGTCCTTTTTAGTAGATGGTGGGGCCACAGCTGTTATTTTGTTAATCACGTCCATTGGGATCTGGCGACGTCCATCTTGCCAGCATGAATTTACTAGAGAAATCATGTCTGAACAAGCTGATGGCCTTCTACAATGAAATGACTGGCTCAGTCAATTAAAAGAGAGCAGTGGGTATTTTTTATCTTGGCTTCAGGAAGGCTTTTAACACTGTCTCCCACAATATCTGCATGGAGAAACTGATTAAGTGTGGGCTAGATAAATGGAGAATGAAGTAGACTAAAACTGGGTAAACTCTCAGGTTTATAGGATTTCACTCAGTGGCACAAAGTCCAGCTGGAAGTCAGTCGCTGGCCGTCTACCACACAGATCAATACTGAGTGAATACTGTTTAATATCTTTGTTAATGACCTAGACAGAGTGTATCCTTTTCGAGTTGTATACAATACATTACTGGGAGGAGTGGCTGACACACTAGAGGGTCATGCTGCCATTCAGAGAGACCTGCACAAGCTGGAGAAATGGGCTAACAGGAACCTCAAGAAGTTCAATAAAATGAAATCACAAGTCCTGCACCTGGGGCTGAATAACCCCATAAACCAGTGTCTGCTAGGAGCTGCATGGCTCAAAAGCAGCTTTGCACTCAAGGATCTGGGAGTGCTGGTGAGCCATACGATGTTGACCGTAAGCCAGAAGTGTGTCCTTGTGGCAAAACACACCAACAGCATCCTGAAATCAGTCTCTTTTTAGTGGTGCCCAGTGACAGGACCAGAGACAATCAGCACAAACCGAAACACAGGAGGGTCTCTCTGAAAATCATCTGGAAACACTGATGTTTTTCCAGAGAGGTTGTGGAGTCTCAGCCCTTGGAAATATTAAAAACCTGACTGGAAATCATCCTGAAAAAACTGTTTTGCTTGGCCCTGCTTTGAGAAAGTAGTAGGATTAAGTAATCTCCAAAGGTGTCCTTCAAACTCAGCCATTCTGTGATTCTATTATACTATTTTCAGTCGTCACAGCACATGCTGGGGAAGCTTTCTTTTTTTTATTATTTATTATAATTTTTTTTAATCTGATTAATTTAGTTTATCTTTGAAAAGGTATTCCAGAGTTTTAACAGTGCTTTGTCACCAGAATCTGTACAAAAAGATTTGACTAGGTGCACCAACAAACTCCTCATATCTACAGCTACTCAGAATAAAATTTCTGTGGCATACAGAATTAATGTAACTAGTATGTCTGGAGGGTCTTGTCTCCCTCATATTGTGGTAGATGCTTCTGCCACATCATGTGTTTACAACGAAATGGCCCAGGGTGCACCGCTGACAGGCTGGTGCCCTCCCCCTTAAAAACAAAAAGCAAACAAAAAAACAGGTATACTTTTTAATGCTTTCCTTTGCATCTCTTCTAGAATGCACGTCACCTGGTGGGAAAAGTGGAATCCATAAACCTGCTTGGTCATGTTTTCTAAAAAGGTTTATTCTAGAATTAACTGCTAGAGCTTCATTCTAGAAAGTGGCAAGGATGTGTGTACACCTCAGGAGCTCTGTGCCTTGCCTAGCCCTCCAGATAAGCTTCAACAAAAGTTTTTTCTTCAATCTGGACATGGCATGTTCTGTTTTGGTTTCAAAAGGAGACATGACAGGAAACTGACTGAAAGACTAGTAGTACTTTGGCAGCATTTATGTAAGAAAGTATGTGTTTTAACAATCTTACATTTTACGATTTTACTGAAAATTTGTCAGAACAGGGAAGGTGCAATTTTTTCCTGTTGGGCTCAGAGACTGAAGGTGCCTTTTGGATTGTTTACAATGAGACATTGCATGCAATACAGGCCCAAAAACTTGTGTACATCTTCTCTGGACCTAGAGTGCTGACAAAAAAGATATTTTTATATGTACAAGTAATAAACAAACAGCTTCTAAGACTAAAAGTAGATGAAAATGCTTTGAGAAAATGGTGGCTACATTACTGTCAGAGGCTGGAAATATTGCTGATAATTTTCCAATGTTCCTGCAGCTCATGTTCCCCTAAGCCTAGTTGCGTATCCTCAGAAGCATCTGACTAAGGGCAAACATGGGACACTGAAGCTGACGTGGAGCTTGGGCTATGTGAATTTGGGCTAGCATCCAAGGCTGTTGCATTTAGAGGTGAGACAGCACAAGGTCACAGAGCTGTGTGCTTGTGCCTTGGGACTTGCTGGATGGATAAGATACACCACCCTGTCTGCCCTCCTGTTTCATTTAATGAGGAAATATTTGTATTGATTGCAGAGGCTGATGTTTAAGTTTGGTTCATAAGCAATGGGAAGAAGGAAGAACTGGCTCTGAGCCTCATCTGGCCAGATATATTTCTTGAGAAAAAGTAACACCTGCAGACTGGTTGATAAGCCCCATAACATTGTTCTTCGGGAAAAATTGAATCTGGATACTGGCTGCCTGACAAACAGATGTTGCAGTAAAAGAAAAAGCTCATTTGGCACTGTCCCCAGTATTGTATGGGCACCCAGAAAGTAGCCCAAAAAAGATAAAAGCAGAACAGACTGTGAGCCAATACCCGACACACTTTCTAGTCTTCCTTTTGATATGTCCTGTAGCAGATGGTGATTATGGCCAGTAAATAGACAGGTAAGAATATAAAGTGAGCTCTTATCATTTTGCAGTCCATCAGGATTACACCTGTGATTATTTCTGGAAATTCATGGAAGAGCATCAGCCCTGCAACATATAATTTTATAAGCTGCACAGCTAGGGTGATGCATACAGTCGGTGTTTGCATTCCTTTTCTCTTTTTTGAGACTAGCAGTTCCTCTCTTGTTCCTCTTGTTTAAGTGCTACAAACTAATCCTACAGAAAATCTAACCACTTATTCATAGGAATTAATCACTCTAAAAGAAACAGTGTCATGTTTGGCCTCCTTCTTCAGATTGAAAATAGACTGCACTCCTCTAGATGTCTCATGAAAGGCTGTAAGAGCAAAATTATTAGCTGCTCTGAAAGACTTTCCAGCCACGTTTCCACTCTTAATGAACAGGTTGCATCTCTATTCATTTTTGCAAATACAGAATAAATTTCTCCAGAAGCTATACATTTAGTATGTCATGACACACTCTTCAGATCATGAACATGCAGGACAAATCTTCTTAGTGCTGTCCATAGCTGTGGTAGGTTACAGAAAGCTGGAACACCTATATGGTTTAGTTGAACATCATGTTGCCAAAGCAATATAGTATGTGAAAAGCTGATTTGCAAATGGA
Organism: Hemiprocne comata; assembly: GCA_020745705.1. Lineage (NCBI taxonomy): Eukaryota > Metazoa > Chordata > Aves > Apodiformes > Apodidae > Hemiprocne > Hemiprocne comata. The sequence goes on along the minus strand of CM036587.1, from coordinate 83,384,638 downwards.
TAGACTAATTCAAGCCCTGTCTTTTCAGCAATGTTAAGTTCCTTGTGTGCTAAGCCAGAGTTGAAATGCTACTTCTCTTCTCAGTGTTCAGTTGGCGCCAGACAAGGTCTCTGCAGTATGGTTTATTGCATGATGTAGGAAAATCCGAAGTATTTTCCAAAATGTCGGGGGGCCTCTACCATGTGGGAAGGGAAAGCAATGAAAAAAAAAAGTGCAAAAATAATTGTGTATGTCACTTCAGAAGGCAGAGTTGGAACACAATAATAATGTGGGTTGTTGGGGGAAGGGGAGACAAGAGGGCTACATGGCAGTGTGTGTTTGGGAAAGGAACTGGAAACATTTGGAAAACATTGCCTTGAGTTGTCATCACACAACAGACCATTATGGGGAGTGAGAAAAGTTTTGAGAATTTGCCTCCTCAGAGCTAAACTAATGCTATCTGTTCGCACATGTGAACTCAGCCTTCTGCAGTTGTGAGGGAGAACACTTCAGTGAAAGAGTCTGCATTCACATGCCTTACTTTGCAGAAAGCTGGCAAAAAGTAGTAAAAGATGAATACTACTGCGGCTACCTGAAAGACAGTAAACTGTTAGCCAGCTTTATTTGGTTGTATCCAATTTGTGTTCCCTTACCTTACTACATAGTTAATCAGCTCTTAGCAGGATTTGCCCTTAAGCATCCATGAAGCCTGACTTATCCATGAGCATAAAAAATTATTCATGGGGAACATTTTAGAAATGAAGGAAAGCCAGAATGATTTTTTGAAATATCATCTTGATACAGCACGCCAGCAAAACTCATTGAAGCCTGAAAATATATGGAGCTTACTTATCGTAGAACAAGATAAATAATGACATATCTAATGTGTTATCCTGATGTGATAAAGTACAAGTGGTTTACAATACACAAAAAAACTCATTTCAGCTTTGATTTTTATCAAAGTAATTATTCATAATAATATGCTAAAAATGCTAACAATAGGGTCTTGTACTTTTGGGGAAAAGGGAATAATTTTTCATTAATTTTATTTTCAATTAAGCAGCTGTTCTATTTGTTTCTCTTGGGATAAATGTATTAACATTTGCAAATGTTCACTGTAACTTTTACTGATTTAGTATGTTTATCCATCAGTTGCAGCAATGGGTTCCCTGGTTTCCCCTTGTCCCTTAGGCATTGTTGCTTAAAGTTCTGTGGGAGATGATTTGCAGTGTGCTTTATAATTGGGAATTTGCTGATAAGACAGTTGTTGAGGTTTGTTTTTTCTTTTCATTTTAGATACTGAACTAAAAAAGAGGCCTAAGAGATAATTCTGGGAGAACACCTGAGGAAGGTTTACAAAGACAGAGTAGACACCTGTGTCTAAACCTCAATTTGCTACTATATTGGCTGTCATGTTAGCATTTTTTTCTGCTGTTCACATAATAAATCTTTATCTGTTCAGGAACTGTCAGTTAAACTCTCCTCCTTCCTGCTTCCTTCCCAGAAGTGCTTCTTCCCTAATATGAAGCCACAGTGTCAGGTTTTCTCCCTCCCTATGGCCCACAGGCACAGCGCAGGGCTGTGCAGTGGGTAGGAAGCTTCAGGGAGCGCTCTAGGTTTGTTGCTCCTTCCCTTATATGTTTACCTGAAGGAGGATCAGGTGGTCTGAGCAGTCCTGCTAGCTTCTGTGCAACTGTCTTCCACTGACAATGTCTGACTTCCACTGATAGTCCTGTGTGGCTCTAAAAGAGATTTTTTTCTAATGGAAGAGGTGAAAGCTCCAAGTTTTGTATAGTTGGGTGTTTTTATGCAAAAGGTGCTTTAAGTATTGTAACTGTTATTTGTAATAGATGTCTTATGAAAGGTCCATAGAAATTTGGTGTTGCTTAAGATTAAACTTAAATAAACAGCTAATTAAGACTTTAATCTTAACTGGCTTTGTGGTTCATGCAGAAAGTATCACCTAGTTGCCATGAGACTCCTATTACAGGTATAAATATAGAGACAAATATACTGTAAATTAGGATTCAAATACTGACAGTGAATGGTTTTATAGCAACTTGTCTGGACTGCAGCATTCAGTTCAACTACTAGTCAGGATCAGAGGCCCCAGAAGCCTGATTTACCTTGTTACAGCTATGAAATACACTCTTTGATGCACCCTCAAGGGATAGATCAAGCACTAATAATGTAAATTCCTCCTTATTTTCTGTTGTTGACCTTACATGCCAAGGCACTGAGCTTGTCAAATGGCAAACTTATATTGTGAGAAACAGTTCTGGAGCACTTGGAAGTTTCCTTCCTGAATTGCTGTCTGCTCCCATTTGGTTTTAGTTATTTTCTTCACCCATTTTCTCTCCTATGCAGTGCATCTGATTTATTATTAGTGGGTTCTTATTAGTATCAGTGTCTTCTGTCTGGTTGTGTAATTCTGCTTTCAACATGGAGGGACACAGGGAAAATGTGTGCACAGTCTCTTCTCTCCTACCATGTGTGCCTGGTAGACCAAGAGGGGTCAGACCATTTTTGGGGGCTTTTTATTCCTTGTACTTAGGAACACAACTTCCATGTGTTCTCTGTTCATTTTGTACAGCCATGAAGAGGGTATTTGAAGTTAAGTGGCAAGCTCCTGTTCGGGTCACAGAGTTTGTTGGCTGCACTGCTTACCTCTTTGTTTTGCTGAGCTTGGAAACATGTTAATACAAACAATGGTTATGTGCTTTGCCCTGGCATTGATGGCCTTGCTGTGCTGAGGGAGCTATTTTGTGGAGAGGATGAGGGAATACACCTCCTGGGACTGATATGGATGATATATTATGTGGGTTCCTGAGGTCCTTGTTCAGCCTTATGTGAGCTGTTTAATACTACTAATTAATACTCTTAGCATATTACAGGGTTTGTGGAACCTGGTGGTGTCTTGGTGTAAGAGCAGATGGCTTTCAGGTGAGGTGTTGTGTGGCTGGTCCTTGGGTGGCATGATTTGGGCAGATTCCTGAGGTGGTCATCACCTCCCATAACCTGTGACTTTACAGCCAAACAGGAAAACAAACTGACACACCACCTGACAGATGGGTACTTTGCCTACTCCAGAGAAAACCAGTAGCATCCAGCATTGTACTGGGGCCTGGCCTGTGCCTATCAAGCCATAGTTCAATACTCTCAGAAAGCTGTGGTCGAGGCAGGGACCCAAACAACAACTAAAGTAATTGCCCAGTAGGGAAAAAGAAACAGTTGGCCAGGAAAACAACAGGTCCCTATCATTGATTAATAAGGCAGGAGAAAGAAGATGAAAGGTTTGATCAAGAAGCCAGTCTTTGACAAATAAATTGGAGGAAGGAATGAGGGAATTCAGACCAGAAGTGGAACCTACCTGGTCCCTGACCTCATAACTTTGAGACATCAGTAAAAACTACAGCTGCAAGCCAGGTGAGCAGACTGCTGCCTGTCTGCTCTGATGCTGGGATAATGGCATTGGCAGTCAGCAACTGGAAAGCAGGGAAGCCCAACAGCTGGGATCCCTTGCTATAAAACAGAGAATTAAGAGAGGAATTAGAAAAGCGGCAGGCTTTGGGGGAAAAAAAAGAAGACCTTAAATGTTAGGCATGCATACCCCTGTATATATCTTTGTGAGAAATTCCCTGAATAAACCTTAAGATAAATATTTGGAGGCCTTCAGGAGCAAGGCTGCAAAGAAAATATGTTTAAATGGTTTGTGACATTCACGTAATATGCAGGTGTCAGAATAAACAGGCTAGAACAAGCACGCTTTACAAGATTTCAGTGCTTGGAATTGGATTTCAATGCTTTTGTTTTAAAATAGGTTGGAGGGTAAGGAAACACGGAACAAAGGCTGGCAATGTGCTTGGCTTTGCTCTTGTGACGATACTCAGAAAAGTGTGAGCAAAAAGATGGTCTTGCAAACTGCTCTAAATCTCGTATTTAATGTGAGCTCTAGTTGTAGGTGAAGTCTGCAATTGCTTATAGCAGCTGTCTGTAAGTAGAATGGTATGGTCATATGACAAATCACCACTCTAGCATGTATAAACTCATCTTGTTGGTTAAAATTTGCACTGGCAGGTTTAGTGACTGAGGTAAATGGCTGTTTATGTCAGTAAATTTATACTGAATCCCGTATTGGCTGTCCCTCCTCAATCAAAACAGTCTATGATGTGCTCTATTTCATCAGAAATGCAATAGTTTGTTCATATGTGATACTGATAAAATTAGTGCTCTTAGATGGTCTGATATATACAGAAATTGTGCTAATGATCGTAGCCCACCTAACCAGCGATTTCTACTTCCACTTCTCCGATACCATCTCCTAGAAACAGCTGGATTAAATTTAATCATAGAATCATAGACTCACAGAAAGTTAGGGGTTGGAAGGGAACTCTAGAGATTATCTAGTCCAACTCCCCTGCCAAAGCAGGATCACCTAGGGCAGGCAGGCTTTCTCTTTTTATGGTAGGAGCAACTGAGTAGTCAGGTATCCAAAGTCTGCTAATGCAAACCCAATTTTGTATATGTTACCGGGAAGCCAATGTGCAGAATGCTGGTAATATAAGGCTTACTATCTCACTTATATGGAATTTTTATATATGGAAGTTTCAGTTTTCTCTGACTAAATTACATTAAGTGAACACGGAATTAAGTCCTTCGATGGCTAACCTGTAGCTCATCTGTCTTCCATGTGCATCATTCTTTGCTTTGATAAAGAGTTTTGAATCAAGTGGATACAATTTAAGATGAACAGAAAGGAGAAAAATGTCCCTTAAATGCATCTGTGGTAGATAACAGAATCACATGATGACTGAGGTTGGAAGGGACTTCTGGAGGGCATCTGATCCAACTCCCTGGAGTGGCTCTTCTCTGGACCCTATCCAGAATGCCTTGGGGAGACCACAGCTGGACACATCACTCCAGGTGTGACCTCACCAGTGCTGAGTAGCAGTGAAGGATCACCACCCTTGACCTGCTGGCAATACTTCGCCTAATGCAGTCTATGATGCCACTAACCTTCTTTGTGACAAGGGCACATAGGTGGCTCATGTTCAACTTAATGTCCCACAGGATTCCCAGGTTCTTTTCTGCTAAGCTGTTTTCCATTTGGGCATCCCCTAGCATATATAGGTGCCTGGGATTGTTCCTTCCAATGCAGGACTTTCACTTGCCCTTGTTGAACTTCATGAGGTTCCCATCATTCCATTTCTTCAGATTATATACATCCCTCTGGATAGTCAGCATGACCCTCTAGAGTGTCAGCCATTCCCCCCCATTTGTTATCAGCAAGCTTGATGAGACTACACTGTGCCCCATTATTCAGACATAGAACAGTTTTTGAATAAAGAAATACCAGCTTATACCTTACCCAGAGAAGAAGCCAAGCAACAGTAGAAGTCAACATGGGTGTTACTGGGTTATTATATGAATGGATACATGCAGGTCAAAATTAGTTAGAGCACCTCAAAGAGTTTGCTTATAAAAAAATTTGAGAAATTACAGTATTTACTACAGGGCTCTAAAAAATGTGCTGGGTATCAAAGGTGCATAATACACTTACAAAACATAGTTATGCTAATGGTGCTGCTGTTCTTCTTGAAAAGTCTACCTGTTTTCAGTTTGAGCTATAGGCCCTCTGTTTCTGAAAAACTGGCCTGGAGCTCATAAAATCTTGTTGTTTCTACCTATCTGCTTGTATGCTTGGAATTCAAATTTGTGCATGTGGATATCATTTCAAGCCACGGTGCTTGTACTTTAATCTAAATCAAGGCTGGTGGAGAATCTTGGATGTGCTCTTAAGAATACATTGGCTTAATTATTGGAAAGGTACTTAATAATAATAATACAGGATTCAAAAGTAGTCCAAAGGCTCTATTGTCATTTTGTGTAATCAGTGTTATACAACAGCCCCTCATCATTTATTTAGTTTAGGATGTTTTTTTAAAAAAATAATAACTGCAAGACTTCCTGAGCTAATATACTGTTAGCCCAGAGCTCTGCAACAGTGTTAAACTCATAAGTAGGACTGTTAATATGCTTAAGCATCTTGCAATAGTGAGGCCATATCTAGAACATCAATGAAAAAATCTCATCCCAAATGGCTAACCATCTCTGCCCTTTTCTTTTGGAAAAAAAAATGTGGCTGAAATATTGATAATTCTAATGATCTCCAGGGCAAAACAAACACACACTTCAGTTCTTCCAGAGGTCCTGGTATACAAAAGGAAAACAAATAATTATATAGGAGCAATCTGCACAAGTGACGGGAAAGGAACACAAGTGAAGGGAAAGCAGGTAAGGAACTGGCTGAAAAGTCACACTGAAAGAGTGGTGATCGATGGCTCAACATCCAGACAAACACCTGTGACGAGTGGTGTTCCCCAAGGGTCAGTACTTGGACAGGTGCTATTTAACATATGTCTTTGCCACAGGGACAGTGGCACTGAGTGCACCCTTAGCAAGTTTGCCAATGACACTAAAATGTGTGGTGAGATCAACACGCTGGAGGGAAGGGATGCCACCCAGAGGGACCTTGACAGGTTTGAGAAGTGGGCTTGTGCAAACTGCATGAAGTTCAACAAGGCCAAGTGCGAAGTCCTGCACCTGGGTCGGGGCAATCCCTAGAACATTACAGGTTGAGTGGAAATTGGATTGAAAACAGTCCAGAGGAGAAGGACTTAGGGGTGATGGTGGATGAGAAGCTCAACATAAGCCCTCAATGTGTGCTTGCAGCCCAGAAAGCCAACTGTGTCCTGGGCTACTTCAAAAGAATCATGGCCAGTGGGTGAAGGGAGGTGATTCTCCCCCTTCACTCAGCTCTCGTGAGACCCCACCTGGAGGACTATGTCCAGTTCTGGAGCCCTCAGCATAAAAAGGATATGGAGCTCATGGAGAAAGTCCAGAGAAGGGCCACAAAGATGATCTGAGGGCTGGAGCACCTCTCCCAACAGGCACCTTAGTGGTGGAAGGCACAGAGAAGCCGGAGTTACTGAATGCACTCTTTGCTTCAGTCTTCACTGCTAAAGCTGTCCCTCATGAATCCTAGACCCTAGAGGTACGGGGAAAGGTCTGGAGAGAGGAAGACTTCCGCTCAGTAGAGGAGAACGGGGTTAGAGACCACTTGACCAAACTGGACATCCATAAGTCCATGGGCCCTGATGGGATGCACCTGCGAGTTCTGAGAGAGCTGGCAGATGTTATTGCTGGGCCTCTCTTCATCATCTTTGAAAGGTCATGGAGAACTAGAGAGGTGCACGAGGGCTGGAGGAAGGCCAATATCACTCCAGTCTGCAAAAAAGGCAAGAAGGAGGACCCAGAGAACTACAGACCAGTTAGTCTCACCTCTGTCCCTGGGAGGGTGATGGAGCAACTCATTCTGGATGTCATCTCTAAGCATGTTGAAGAACAGGAAGTTATTTGGAGTGGTCAACATGGATTTACTAAGGGTAAATCATGCTTGACCAATCCGCTAGCCTTCTATGATGACATGGGTGGTTGGCTGGGTGAGAGGAGAGCAGCAGATGTCATCTACCTTGACTTCAGCAAAGCTTTTGACACTGTCTCCTGTAACATCCTCATTAGGAAACTAAGGGAGTGTGGGTTAGACGAGTAGACAGTGGGATGGATTGAGAGCTGGCTGTGTGACAGAACTCAGAGGGTTGTGATCAATGGAGCAGGATTGAGTTGGAGGCCTGTAACCAGTGGTGTCCCCACGCGTCAAATATTCAGTCTGGTCTTGTTCAACATATTCATCAATGACCTGGACAAGGGCACAGAATGTATCCTCAGCAAGTTCACTGATGATACCAAACTGGGAGGGGTCTACAACACTCCAGAGGGCTGTGCTGCCATCCAGCATGACCTGGACAGGCTGGAGAGCTGGGCAGAGAGGAACCTAATGAGGTTCAACAAGCACAACTGTAGAGTCCTGCAGCTGGGGAGGAAGAACCCTATGTGGCAATATAGGTCAGGGGTGGCCCTGCTAGAAAGCAGTTCCAAGGAGAAGGATCTGGGAGTCCTGGTAGATAGTGAATTATCCATGAGCCAGCAGTGTGCCCTTATTGCCAAGAAGGCCAATGGAATCCTGGGTTGCATAAGGAAGAGTATGGCCAGTAGGTTGGGAGAGGTCATTCTCCCCCTTTACTCTGCCCTGGTGAGGCCACATCTGGAACACTGTGTCCAGTGCTGGGCTCCCGAGTTCAAGAGAGGCAGGGAGCTACAAGAGAGAGTCCAGCAGAGGGCAATGAAGATGATTGGAGGATTGGAGAATCTCTCTTATGAGAAAATGCTAAGAGAGCTGGGACTCTTTAGCCTGGAGAAGAGAAGGCTGAGGGGAGACCTTATAAATGCCTATAAGTATCTGAAGGGTTGGTGGGAGGAGGATGGAGCCAGACTCTTTTTGGTAGTTCCCAGTGACAGGACAAGGGGCAATGGGCACAAGCTGGAACACAGGAAGTTCCATTTAAATATGAGGAAAAACTTCTTTACAGTGAGGGTGACAGAGCACTGGAACAAGCTGCCCAGGGAGGTTGTGGAGTCTCCTCCTCTGGAGATATTCAAGACCCACCTGGATGCAGTCCTGAGTAGTGTGCTCTAGGGGATCCTGCTTTAGCAGGGGAGTTGGACTAGATGATCTCTAGAGGTCCCTTCCAACTCTGACAATGCCATTATTCCATGATTCCATGACAGGCTGAGAGAGTTGGGGCTGTTCAGCCTGGAGAAGAGAAGGTTCCAGGGGGAAAATCAGGCCTCCCAGTGCCTGAGCGGGGCCTACAGGAAAGCTGGGGAGGGTCTTTTTACAAGGGCTTGGAGTGAGGTAATGGATCAAAACTAGAAGAGGGGAGATTTAGGTTAGACGTTAGGAGGAAGTTCTTTAGCGTGAGGGTGGTAAGACACTGGAACAGGTTGCTCAGGGAAGTTGGAAGCATTCAAGGCCAGGGCTCTGACCAACCTGATTTAGTAGGAGGTGTCCCTGCCCATGCAGGGGGATTGGAACTAGATGATCTTTAAGGTCCCTTACAAGTCAAATAATTCTATGATTCCATGAAACTGACTTTAAGGTTTGCACAAATCTCATTATGTGAAAGAAGCTAGAAGTTTTAAGCCTGGATTAACATATCACTTTGATGTTTCATCAGTGAGTTAGGGTGCTTTCTGTGTTATTTCCTTGCTTGTTGTACTGCTTTACGGGTACTATATTCACAGCGACCCCTGAAATGAACAGCTGCTCCTTAAACCTGGTGAACTCCACAAAGCACAATAGATGAGTTACTGAAAAAATCATTAATAAACTGCTACTCTGTTTCCTTTGCTTTATTTTCAATTTAATTAGATTGAACTTTATTTAAAACAATAAGATGGAGAATCTTCTTCAGGTCAGTGGAAAGAAATGAGAATTATTTTAATCATGTTCAGGAAGAAAAGTGGTTGGATCCATTGAGAATTTGAACAAATACTTAAGTGCACTGTAGACTGTCTCCCCTTCCTAGCACAGGCCTGTGGGCCCAAGTTCGTTTTGTGGTCTTTTTAGTAATTCAGTGTTGCAGGATTGAAATTCTCTGACTCTTGTTTTGTTTGTGTGCTAGATTTGTATTTAATATTTTATCTGAAAGTGTTTTTTTCTTTTCTTATTTTTTTGATAGGAATTAGGTTTGATTTGCTGTTGGAACAAAACCAGGAAAAACTGAACACAAAACTTGAAAGTACATGGTAGAAATAATTATATATACCAATTGCTTAACAATTTTTAAGAATGTTTTTATTTAAGTCAACAGAAGTTAGAAAATCAGTTTCCCCTACTTTAAGCAGATACTTTTGTGGATGCTCCCCAGGAGTGACTTCCTGGCAATCTCTCTATACCTCTCCTTTTGGAAACGTAAGCTCTCATTCTAACTCTGTGCTAAGGAGGGGAAGGCACAGGAAGCACACTAGTTAAAAATCAGGCTTTATAACTCTGGGTTTATTTTCTTCCCGTTGCTCTCTGCATTAAATTAATAACTAAACTTGCCAGCTCTATATATCATGCTTTCCTCTTAATCTTCACAGTGTAAAACATGAAATAACAGACTACATTTTCTTCTGGTGGATAGCTGAAATGCCTGTAGCAAGGAGTTCTGCTGTGTAAATAATGCCAAGTTGGAATTGTTGTATGGGCAGATAATGTCTAATAGTTTAAGAAGTGACATAGAAGTCAGAAACTTTATAAAAAGAATATCTAGCCCATGGAAATCCTCCTACCCTCACTGTACACTTGAGTGAAATTGTTACTTCATCACTAAACAACTTCCACTGCAGTTCTCTGCCAAAACACGCCTACATCTCATTTTTTGTGCGTTTTGTGTCAATCTCAATGTTTACTACCTACTATATAAAACCTGTATGTAGATGAACGTATATTGAGACCCAGAGGAAAAATTCACTTAATATAATCTGTGTGGTAAAATATTGCCACTTTGGAATGTACTTAAATATCCTTTTATCAGAAATGTTGACTGATTCAACTTTTGCACTGGTAACAATGTCCTTCTCCCTGATTTCTTATCTGTTCCTCACTAACCATCCCCTACTCCCAAAACCCCTTCCCTACCAAAATCCAAAAATGGTCAGAGCTCTAATCTAGACTGAGGAGGAGAAAGTGGTTGAAGAGAGGAGACTAAGCCTGAAGTTTGTGTAAGAACAAAGAAATGTTATACTGCATTCCTTTTACTCTTCTGCCATAATGAATACTGCCAAAAAGAACAATGAAAGACTGAAGCCAGATTTTTTCAACTATTCCATGAAGTGCATTTTTATTGCCAATGTAGATAAAATGCTTATTAATTCTGACAATAATTTCCTGTTTTAGCTAGTACTCAGTGGTTAGAGCACCAAGGTGTAATAATTCATTGGAAGAATGTGATTTTCATGGCTAAGCCAAAAAATTTTGTATGTAATTCTCTTTATAACTACAAACTCAAAGATGAATAAAATGGTAAAGCTGTGCTAATTAAGTTTCTCATTAGTGACCTGTGTAAAATATAGAGGCTTTGGAATGTGCTAAGTCTCAGTGTTTCTGAATGTGGAAGTTTCCTACTTGGAAGTTCTCTAGCATGCAGTACTTCAAAAATTAACATAGTGTACTGTATAATAAAGTTTTTTTGGGCGTGCCGTACTTAATGTGCTTCAAATCTTCAATGGTTTTGCTTGCTACACAATATTAATGAATGCTCTTAGTGGTAAAGAAACAACTCTTTGGTGGGGAACAGGATGCACTGGAGGGAAAAAGAAGTATTGCTTATGTTTCCTATTACTGCTAACTCAAAACTGAGCTGTGACGGTCAGCAAGAGTACTCGCATGGTTTTCTTCCCAATTACAGTCTTGCAGATCAGATTTGGTTTTATTTTAGACTCTGGTCTATGCACAGCCATTTTCCTCTGGATCTGATGTACAGGGCACCCCACTTAGCTGGAGCGATGCATGTGAGTCTCCTGATGTAATCAGAACTGCCCAGCTTGTCAGTAGTGTTGCCTTCTCCTCCAGGCTCTGCTCCCCCACCAGCGAATTGCGTCTCATTTTTTAAGTGAGACAGGGAGCTTGGTTTCTGTCTGGGGAACCTTAACTTCCCAGGTGCCATTGAACACTTCAGAAAATCAGTTTTTCTTCAGGACTGCTTAGCAACTGAACTATGTTGCCACAGATTCTCTACAAATATATTGTAGGTCCTGTATTTTGACTGTTAACAAAATTATGTTATGCTATACAATAAAACAAACTAGAAAAAAATATCTGCTACACAATACCATTGCATAAAATCGCAGATTTTTTCTTTCCCATTCTCCTTTGCTTTCCTTCATGCTTGCTACCATGTATATAATAATTTTCTTCCTTTTTCAAGATAAATTACCATTTCCTTATGAAGACTTAAGTTCCATTTTTAACACCTCCTTAATAAAATATTACTATTTTTTTCTCCTTTAAGTACAATATTAAAGATGTTGTCTTTACATCTATGTTGACGATGTGGTATAGGAGCTGTAATTTTTTCTACACATCTTGGTTTCTAAGCAGTCACTGTAATTTTTAAGCACTTGGGACATAGATTCTTGCTTGGTCAAGCTAATATCGTATTATTGATTTGCTGTTGAAAATCGCATTATGTTTTTCATGTTATGTCCAATGTTTGGAAATTAATGGCATCAAAAACTTAAAAGCAGTTTTAAATTTTGTTGAAGCCTTATTAACTGTATGACTGAGTGATTTCTAAAGTACTTCGTGTGACCAAAGTGTTTTTGTTGGTCTTTATGAGAAATATTAAAGAATATGAAAGCTGGTGTTCATTAGAAAGTAATACTCTGTAATATTAGGCTAACTGATTCACCAAGTACAAAAAGCAAAGAAATGAGAGACACTTTCTGTATACCCTGCATCGATATGCTACATCATTTTTTGACTGCTGAAATTGTTTTAGCAATTTAAGATTGGAAGGAACCTTCTACACTATTGGTTTTCGCTCTCTGCTAGTGGAGGCAGCCTCATCACCAAAAAGCCAGAGAAACTTAACAGCCTGAATTGTGCAATTGTTCCAGTTTCTTCCCCACATGACTCCTACCAATTGGCTGCTAAATAATGTTATTCCTCTAATTATTAGAAACACCTTTTCAGTTTTCAGCTTTCTTTGTATGTGTTGCTGTGGCTGCCCTTTGACTTGAATACCTGTTCCCTTTTACCGCCAACCTTTCCTCAGATGTTACAGCAGCCACCACCCAAAGCCACATGCACAGAAAGATGTCAACTGGCTGGAAATCTGTCAGCAGCTGCTGACAAAACTCCCGGAGATAAAAGGAGCTCCCTGGAGGCAGGGGGGGTCTGCAAAGGCTGAAGTTGTGGGCGCTGGGGAAGGTGGGGCTGAGGGCCAGCCTGGGGTGGCCTGCTGGACCAGCCAGCAGCTGTCTCCCAGGAGACCTGGCCCTGGTTGCCCCACACAGCAAATAAAATACACTGGGCTGTCTTTCTTTTAACCTATTTTCTAAAAAAAAAAAAAAGAAAAATTAAACCTGAATTTTATTTTGGCATCATGCAGCAGAAAAAGAAGAACAGAAAATACCTAGGCACATATGTGAAGGATTTTTTCTCAGTGTCACTGATTGAAAGAAAAGAAAAAAAACCAGACACAATCCCAAATTTTGAATAAAAATTCAGAGAGTAACTACAGAATGTTACTGTAGCAATCTGAATAAAATGAAGCAGAATTTATGTGCTAAAAAATCAATCATCCATTTGAAGTTTGAGATAACAGCTTTTTGAAGTTGGACTATGCAGGATTTTATTTTCTAAGTTATGTTAACGTGCACTGTCCAAAAATCTTAATGTTTTTCCTGTATCCAATTTTTATGTTTCCCTGTTCGGTCATGTTTGTTGTATAGTACATGTAAATGAAACAGCAGGAGTCCTTGGGAAGGCACCTTGTTCCAAGTGAAGCGATACTGTTTCTGTGCTTGCAGGGCAGAATGATGAAGTCCAGATCATATACAGATCATGCTCCAGCATGCAAGGCACATATGAAATATCAACTCTGTATACTGAAATATACACAACAATACTAGACAAGCAGTTATTTGTTCATCCTCATTGGCAAGATTCCTGAAAATCAAACCACTGTCTTTAAATACAACAATTTCAATTTCAACAGGTATTAGTATGTTTCCAAGTGGTTATTCTATAATTTTTAAAACTCAGCTTTTTTTAAAGTAAGTATTTCCTTAAACTTTTATATAAATAAAAATATATTTTTTGACAATTTAGTACTTTTTACAAGACCATGTATCATGCATTCTACAAATTTCAAGTACATTCCACAATTTTTCATTATTACAGAATGCATTTTGAAATCTCTTTGGAGCATATCAAGTCTAATCATAGGGCTGATGTGATACCCAAGGTACCTGAGGAAATAACCTAGTCAATTTTTCTTCCTTGAGGAAGTATTATATCAATATAATTCTTGATGAAATGTCTGCAATCTATTCTTAAGGAACTTCAGTGGGTATTTCATGGGCTTAAAGAAATTATGTTAGTGCTGCTTGTTGTCCTTACGCAGACATTCTGTGCCCCTGTGTAGTCCAAGAAAGTTTTAGAGAGGTTGTAACCATCACATTTCCCTTTTGCTTCTGCACTGTCAAGAATAGCTGGTTCTACTGCTTTTAACAGTAGACAAATACTTCAAATAAAAAGTCCTGTCATTAAATATTAAAATCCTCCCATTGTCAGGACTATGACACTGTAAATATAAGAGGTTCCTACAACCCTAGGAAAGATGTTAAATTTTAATGTAACTAGGTACATTGTGGTTGTGTGAGGAACTGATTTTGAAAATAAATTAACATCCCTGGGCAGTTTCTGCTCTTTGACTGAGGGTGATTTAGCATGATCTAGACATTGAAAAACTGTTCTCTGTTGCCCTCCAAGTGGAAATATCTTAAAGATTTCCAATAATCGAATTTTCAAGCTAGGCAGGACTAAGGCAGGGTAGGCCTGTACTCATAATGAGTTAACTATGGAAGGAAAACACATGGCTCTATGATAAAAGCATGTATTTTTGGGAACCAGCCTCTGAACAAATGTGTTAATGTTTAACGGGGAAATAAAAATAATATTTAAGGCTATAAAAGTTGTAAAATTCATTAAAAGTAAGCTTAGCAAAACATTATATTGTGTGCTAATGGCCATTCTATAACAGCCCCTTTTCCTCACCACAGTGCAGCCTCCTAAAAGGCAAACTTGGAAAATACCTTTACTTCCTTTCATTTATGATGCTTGATTTGAAGTCATCAGGCCATCAACTGTTAACAATACCTTTCAGCTTGTGATTTTTCCTGAGATGAGAGCTTTTTTGTCATACACTAAGAGATATGTTGCAAACAGAGGTATCATATAATCCACACCACGCTTTCAAAACTTCTAATAGGAGGTCACTGAGTTGTTAAAATATGGAAAAAACCCATCCTGCTACTGTTCTATCTTGACTTCCACCACTGTATTGATTGAAAACTTTAAGACTTGAATTGAAATTGTCAACCTTATGCCAGGGTAGATGACTATTTTCAGCTTAACTGTTGGTCAATTATTAATGTTCCATTTTAATTTCCTAAGAATGTTGCTTTCTCCTTCCTGATATATTTTGCTTATATATTACACCAAATAAAGAAATGAATGAAAAGTGGTCTGAAAAGAGTCAAAGAAAGCAGAATTATGAACTCACCTATCAAATGCAATGTTAATTTTTTACACTCAGATGTCTCTGAGCAGTAATTATGGATCATTTAAGAAGGCACATGTTTTTCTGTTACAAGCATGATTTCATACATGTCAATGATTATTCTATGTGTTGTGTTGGCAGCATTTCAGAACTATTTTTTTTTTATGTGGCCCATATATATTTAGCAAAACTTTGGGAAAAAACAAACTAAAAAAAAATTAGTGCAAATTATTAACACATCATGCATTTTTGCTTATTTAATTACTCTTCATTAAAAAATAATTATCATGATAAGGATATCCAGGTTTATAGAAAATGTGTATTTAACCATCATCATTAATTTAAGCATTTTTTTTTCTAGTAACAGTACTACTTTGTTCGTAAGAATATCACATATGGGGGCCATTGAGAATTCACAAGTTTTTAAATTGGACTGTTTTAAATTGGACTCTGAGCCCATTTTTTTCAACTGGAAATGTATGCAGGATATTTTCTATACCTGTGATGAATAAATTGGTACAGAAGTCTTCATTCTCCATCCAAAGACCTTGATCCTTAGTAGGATCTGATTTTAGTGATCTCCTTCCCAATATGTAAGTTTTTCAAGCCTGTGACTGCTTCCTCACTGTTACATGTTTCTGAAAATAGTCCTTCTAGTGCTAAATACCTTTATGAGAAATGTGGGAGAGATTCAGATTTTTAAATACAACCTCCCCTTACAAAGGATTCTATAAAGACAGGCTAAATTTCTGTAGTTTTTGCTCAAGATAATGCCTCATTTTTGTAAGCTAACAAAATCCCACATTAATTCATTAGTCTCTCATTTTTTTCCTCAAACTTTTTGCTGCTCATATCAAATAACTCTCCTTACTGAGATAGTAAGTGAGCTCTGCTTTGTATGAAGAGGATGACAGCCTTCAAAGCATGATATTTGTTTTTGCATTCCTAGCACAATATCCAAGATGACTGATTTTTAAGCAAAAAAGAAATTGCTCATGCTCCCAATTGTAACTTTTTAAGCACTGTGGTGTCTGTTATTAAGAGCAAGAAGAATTTGGAAACAACAGGGGAGAGAAGAAGCTGCAACATGTACCAGAAAGGAGTGTAAATAAAGCTCAAACAAACTGTGGCTAAAAATGAGATGGAAGCCAAGACAGTTTCCTGTGGATATAAGATAGGCAATTTGGGCTTACAGTGTTGATTGGTCCTAAGGCACATGCTTTGATAAGATAGATACAAAAGGCTTACAGTTCTGTCTAGCTTTTCCACAGGTTGCACACTGTGAGTTTGTTAGAGCCTAGTGTTGTAAATGTGTGTGTTTTGGGGCTTTTCCCCTCTGCTCTTCACATAACGAAATTCGAAGTTATCTTGTGCTATTTGGAAAAAGCAAGATGCAACTGACTTCTATTTTTGCATTCACAGTAGGTTTAAAAATGAATCTAAGAGACTAATGAGCCCCAAAAGCTGGAAGAAAGTGGAGTTGTAGACAAGAAAGGAAATTATATTGGAAGGTGTTATGATCATGATGGTAGTGAGGCAGAAAGACACATGTGACCCACACGGAGAACCTGACTGTGTATTCTTAGCCACTGAGGGACAGTTTTTTAATGGATAATGTTATGATCCCAACAGGGTTTTTCATGGTGGTATTTCCCATATTATCATATCACAAACTTAACTTCTCTAGGATTTAATTATATGAAAAATAGTTTGATCTGGTAGCTTGCACCTTAGATAAAACTCCAACACATTATACTTAGGTGGCTGAATTCAGATGGGCTGTTATAAATCTTAATAAACTAATTCAGCCAAGGTAAGTCTGCATTTCTAACCATTTCTCATAATGACACAACAAAAACTAGGAAATGCTGTAGACTCTCTGCATAGGAACATAGATCAGAACAGAACTAAAGAATCTTCCACATTAGTCAAAATGCATTTATGCTTTTGTATCTGTTTTATGTGGGGTTTTGTTTCATTGTTTTTTCCCCAATAAAAAAGGTGGGGCATTTTTTTTTATATAATATTTTTTTAATCTTGTCAAAAGAAAAAGGCTGAAGTATTTGTTCTGAAATTGCCAAAGTAGGTTATTTTATAAATACTGTTAAATGTGATCTCCTTTGCTTCTGAGACCACATTCAAATGACATTAACAAGATTTCACAAAGCTTTTAGAGAATGAGTCAGCCTAAGAGCAAGAGAGACTTAAGACTGAAGGGAAAATCTTGCAGCACATCTGGATGATAAATTTTAGTCTATGTGTTTTTTAGTTTCCAATACTCAGCAATGCATAAAGAAGTTTCAGTCTGAGACATCTGATGCTATATGCTGCTCTCTGCCAAACTTCAGGTTTTTTGCCGACTTCTCATTAATGTTCCAGAAATGAAATTCAGAATAGTATCTAAACTGATGTTTTTTATTTTCCACCCAGAGTAGCAGTATTTTGAAATAACTATCTAGCTTGAAAAAGTTTCTTAAATTTAACTTCTACAGAGCTTTAGGTAGTCCATATTTTAATTTATTCTTTTCAATTTCAATTTATTGCACAGGAGTAAAGACATAGTATGTACTACTAAGAAGATGATGTTTTTTTAGTTACTGTAATCTTTTTTAATTACTAGCTTTACTGATCCTGATGTTGATAAAAAACTGTCAGGTAAATTTGGACCCACTGATGATTTTCTTGCTCTCAAATGCCCTCAGAACCATGCAAGCTGGAAATAAGTAACTGAGATTGTTTGACGGAGCAGATAATATAGCACCTCTCTAGTTGATTCTGCTTGGAAAAAGTTACTAACAATGAGTAATCAATATTCATTAAGAATTGTTCTATTAAATGTACTAATTAAAAATGATTCAGAAAAATACGCTTGATATTGTGTGTGTATAAATGGCATTATTTTGCACATTATACTGATTTGTAGTGTGTTTATGATCCTAGCTGAAAAGAGCACATTGTTTGAATTTCAAAAATACTTTATACAAATAATCCTGTAAATGCACAGAAGCAGCTCTGGTGAAACGCAGAATTTGATTTGCTGCCACTTTGGTGGGATAAATCTCATTTGCAATGGGTGATGTTGAACCCAAAGAGAATATGCCCTTGCAGATTCTCTTACCCAAGGGTAAATGATAAAATTGAATGTCAAGTTCATTGTGACACACAACATGTTCTTTGGAGAGCATAAAACCTCTACTTTGTATACACAATCTTTTAATAGGCCTGTTTGAAGGTGGGTTGTTTTGGTTTTGTTTTCTTCTTTTTATACATCGATTTCCAGTCCACATGACAACACTAGCAGCTGAGGCGTGTCGCCGTGTTTTGCCTTAGAAGGAGCAGGCTCCACGGAGGATGTGTGTGCCGCTGTGTGCTGGGATGTGCCGCTGGCTCGGAGCAGGAGCAGGGGGCGGGCGGGGCGGTCGTTGCTCTGGCAACCGCTCCAGCTTCCCCGCAGCCCAGGGACGCTGGGCACATTTGGAACTCTCCTCCCTCTCATTGTGCTTCGGCAGCGAAAAACGGTAATGCCTGCAGTAAAATATCAATGAATATACTCAGTTTAAAAAATAGTCGATATTTTTAGACTGCTTCTTGGCATGTGATTGAGCCAAAAGAGATTGTTATAGCAATAATACAAGCGAATAGTTTACTCAGTATTTTTCAGGTTTGTTTTTACCAGAAGAATAGATGTCTGTCTGCACACATTTCACACAATGTTATGTTATAATCTTCCCACAAAACATTGACTGTCAGTATATAACTTGAAGCAAAGGACAGGGTACAATATGATAGCAACTTAATATGGGAAAATCTTTTTATCTGAGCAATACCAGAGGGTGAGCAAGATGGGGGAAACATGTGAAGATTAACAGATGACATTGAACTTATTATCTGTCTAACAATTATCTAGCAATATTATTGTTTTGAAACTATCTATGCTCTCAGTGTGTGTCCTAGACTGCATTATTGTTCTCTTCTATGTAAGTATTCTCTGCAGTACTACACAAAGTGACTGGTAAAGGTCTTTCATGAAAAAGAATAAAGCATGAAAGTGAAATGAATTTTTTAAAAGGATTGTACACGGAATTGGCCACTGGTTTAACGATGTCCAGTGGAGCTGCTGGGAATGTATTCTATTCAGAAATATAATCCCATTCAATAACTAGACTGGTATGCAATGACAATTATCAAGATACTGCTCAGCTACTTCATACCACTATGCAATTCTCTGGTTATTGTCTTCTTTGTACTCTTGCTTGTGAATACCTAATTTGAATCACAATTTTACAGTGACTTCTTAATAACATGTAGCATGCCAAATGTTACTATTGGATTATGGGATAATCTGATTTCTTGAAATCCATTAACAATTATTCTCAACAGCCTCACTATGAGTGTACAGGATTTGGAGGTGATCCTGGCATACACTGCCATGTCAGCTGTACTCAAGTCACATGTTTGGAAGAGACTGATAGCTTGCTCCAGATTGCTCTGTATCAGAAGAGATCTAGGAAGAGAGCCAGGGGGTTTAAAATGCAATCAGCAGACTGTGGTCCTGCCTGAACCAGCCCATGAAGTGAGCTTAATTGATAAGTAAGCATATCCAAACACAAATAAAACTAAATTATTTGGATCAAATTATGCATTCAGCTCAAGTAGCATCATGGAATGATTCTTGTTCAAATTGTTTGATGAGGATATCCCACAAAATTGGTGGGTCAATGTATCTGATAATAGTAGAAACCAATATCTGAATGTATATGAAGAACCAATACATACACATTCTTCATCATAGTGCAAGGTCTGACATAAATGTCAAGGTCAGCCCAAGTATTTTTAATTCTGAATTGACATGTAATTACCACCTTGAGAAGAGGAGCATTACTAACTCAATAATGCTGGATGTAAAGCATTTTGTACCTAGATGAGGATTTCTTGTTAACTTTTTTGGAAACATGTATATAGTTTTGGATACAGATAACATCTAAGCCTAAGAGTTTCTGTTTGACCTGAATGGAGATATAGTCTGATAAATGTCCAATAATATCATAAAGATATATATTTAACAATGAGTATGTTTGTGTGTTCACATGAGAAAACCCGGATAAAAAATTGTCCTGTTGCAAAGAAATCCTGTGTTTGTAAAAAAGCAGCTGACAAATAGAAAACAGACTCTTGTGTAATATCCAAGTCTTTGTTGGTAATGAACAGATGCTACACCAGCAGTCCTGGGACTTTCATGGAACTGTTATGAATATATTCACAGCATGAGAATATGGGCAACATGCTGTTAAAATGCTGCTTCCCAAATCCCAGAACTGCTATAGTGCTGTTGTAGTGTCTGCCTTAATTCAAAGGCATGCTTAAAAAACACCCAATATGACGTAGTGTTCTGAAATTGTGTCAGGGATTTTATAGTTAAGCCTGTTTAGGACTGACTGGCATGGAAAGAAAATGTCCATTGTGCTATATCTTCATGTAGAGGAATATGTCTTTGAGGTTGAGATTCTTGGTTCAAGTACTACTAAAAAGCCTTTTCACAGATCATGAAGTAATTTAAATTTATTATTTAATTAGATTTATCTTGTGTTGTAAATACAAACGTAAAGAAGCCAGCACTCTAAAATGACACAAGGAAAATTCTGTTATCAACTTTTTTAGTAGCGATGGATAGTTTTTGGGCAAAGAACCTTATACTGAAGCTGTGCAAAGTTTTGTTCACTTTTGGTTTTTAAAGTCTTTTCAGGAACTTGGTTTTACCAGTTCAGTTATGTTTATATTATATTATATATATTATGTGGTTGGAGTGGTAAAGACTATAGAATAAAATAAACTTAAAGGATCTAAAATAAAGAAAAGGAGAGATCAAGGACTGTGGTTAATTAGCAGAATATTAAAAAAAACTTGTTGTTTTCTTCTGTTTATAATACTTAATGATAGGTTAAGTGTCAGAGGCAAAAAATACCTGCAAAACCAAGAAGAGATAAGAAAGAGTTCAAAGTTGTTAGGGCTCTGAGCATGTTTTAAGTTCGATTATGTATTACTTGACTTCTATTCCTTAGTTCTTACGAAGGATGGAAAAATACAATAAAATAGTGAGGAAACACATATCTTCATTTTTTTACATCAGTAACATTTTACATTGCATTTCTGGCCTCCTAGTAGGAAAAGTATGCTGCCATGTTGAAGCTCCTTCATGTTAGCTTGTGTTTCTGTCTGCTGCAAAATAATACAAATTAGGCAATTGCAGTACACTGCAATTACTTCTGAAATTACTGCAGCATAAACATACTTTAAATCAGACCCAGGCTTTTGGGGAGAGCAGGGTGTTCACATGTAATTTTTCCTGCCCTGAATTGTAACAGGAGCTCCTGTCTTTACTGCTGGTCATAGCACTTTCTAGGTGTAGTTTAAGGTAGCAGCTATAATTGGCTAGTGCACTACCAGTTACTTGGAAAAGCCTTGATAGTCCTGTGGACTTCAATGATCTTTACTAGTTGGGATTGGACAGTCCTGGAGACCATCTCTGAGTTTAAATTAATCCAAAACATACACAGTTCAAGCCCTTTCAGACCACTCTGAAACATGAACCAAAGCACATTAAGAGGGGATAATGACATTTTTTAAAAAAATATACTCCTCATCTGAACTAAAATTCTAATGTAAACATACCCTAATACATCCTATTATATTGATTAATATGACAGTCCGACCCTCTCATTATCAGATTCATAGTGTCATTGCAGCAAGCTATACAAATATTTAGGCCAACTTGAAGGAAGCACTGCTTTGCAACACAAGTTGCAAATTAAAAAAAAATCAGATTCTATTAAGTATTAGTACAATTAAAAGACCTTTTCTGCTATGCAGATTTCATTTCTTCCTTATTGACAGTGCACAAAGACTTGCTATTGGATTTTTCTGTTCTTTGTTTTTTCTGAAACCTTGGTGGGCTTCAGCAGTTACATTCCATGTTTTAGTGAAAGTATTGTGGGTTATTAAGGAGACATTGCACTGCTACCACTGCCACCAAACCTTCCAGACCACATAATAAGTCAGGAGTGAGGAAGACTTCACCTTGATTGAAGAAGATTGGGTTAAAGAGCAGTTAAGGAAACAGGACATCTTCAAATTCATGGAAGAAAAGAAGGTTATCAGAAGTAGCCAGCATGGATTCACCAAGGGGAAATCATGTCTGACTAATCTTACAACCTTCTACAATGATGTGACAAATCGGATAGATGCAGGGAGAATAGTGGATCTTGTCTTCTTTGACTTCACTAAGGTTTTTGACGCTGTCTCCCATAACATCCTTGTGGATAAGCTCAAGAAGTGCGAGTTAGAAGAGTGGACAGTGGGATGGATTGAGAACTGGTTAAACAATAGAGCCCAGAGGGTTGTGATCAATCGTGCAGAGTCCAGTTGGAGACCTGTGGCTAGTGGTGTTCCCTAGGGTTCAATACTGGGATTAGTCTTATTCAACATCTTCATCAGGGACCTGGATTAGGGGATGGAGTGTATCCTCAGCAAGCTTACTAATGGTATGAGACTGGGAGGATTGGCTGATACACCTGAAGGCTCTGTGGCCATCCAGTGAGATCTAGCCAGACTGGAGAGCTGGGCAAAAATGAAACTAATGAGATTCAACAAGAATAAATGTGGAGTCCTACACCTGGGGAGAAAAAACACCATGCACCGATATAGATTAGGGGTTGACCTGCTAGAAAGCAGCCCCTTGGAGAAGGACCTTGGGGTCCTGGTGGACAACAGGTTATCCATGGGACAGCAATGTGCCCTTGTGGCCAAGAGAGTCAATAGTATCTTGGGATGTATTAAGAACAGTGTGGCCAGCAGGTCAAGGGAGGTTCTCCTCCCCCTCTACTCTGCCTTCGTGAGACCACATCCGGAGTATTGTGTCCAATTCTGAGCTCCCCAGTTCAAGAGGGATAGGGATATACTGGAAAAAGTCCAACAAGATCTACGAGAATTATTAAGGGACTGGAACATCTGGCATACAAAGAAAGGCTAAGAGACCTGGGGCTGTTTAGTCTTGAGAAGACTAAGAGGGGACCTTATTAATGTCTACAAAAATCTGATGTCAAGAATGGGTCAATCTCTTTCTGTGGTGCCCTGTGATAGGACGAGGGGAAACTGCACCAAGTTACAACACAGGAAATTCCACCTCAACATGAGGAAAAGCTTCTTTACTGTGAGGGTGACAGAGCACTGGAACAGGCTGCCCAGAGAGGTTGTGGAGTCTCCTTCTCTGGAGACTTTCAAGACCTGTCTGAACACGTTCTTGTGTGATCCCTAGGTGTTCCTGGTGCAGCAGGGGGGTTGGACTCGATGGTCTTCAGAGGTCCCTTCAAACCCCTATGATTCTATGATTCTGTGATTCTATGAATTATTCTGATTCTCCTCTTGATAGAAGCTGTTTTTTCTCTACCCGCCTTTTTCCTTGCCTTTTATTTTTAGCACTGATCTTGTTATAAGTTTTCTGGCTGTTGAAAGGAAATTAATTCAGGAAAATGGAAGTAAGGAAATAGAAAATTTTTCAAAGGACTAGACATATGAAATTGTTAGGCGTTCCATAAGCAGCAACATGGGAAAAAAAATGTTTATTCGGGTTTGCGTGTTTTGTTAGAGGAGACGTACTTTTCAAATAGTGTAATCCTCAGTTCTGTTGTGTCGTATCAGGACAATTGTTGCATGATCTGTTGTGTTTGATAGACAGAACACTTGCAGAAGAAGAACAAGTTTCCAATTTTTAACTTACTTTTGAAAGAGAACAAAACTAAGGTTTAGTTCAGTACTGTTTACTTGTCGCTTTATATCTACAGAAAACTGCTTCTGGTTTTTAAAGAACAGAAGATATACATACTAAGTCTATATATTCTTTAGACATCTTCCTGGAAAGGTCTGGATGTCTTGGGGAGTGGTCCAAATGAACTTCCAATGATCAGGAAAACTTGCCTCATTTTTCTGTCATAAGAGGTTTCTAGTTTTGCAGGATGGAGACCTGCACAACTAAGAAAGAATGAAAGGCAAAAGCTAAAGTCCTACCCAAGTTCTGAGGTTACTGCCTAAACATTACAAGAATGAATTATGTGGGAGGCAATGCATGTGAAAATGTCATCCCAAAACTGTGTGTAGAGGTAGTGGTGGAAATGAAAATTAAGGGATTCTTTTTATTTAAATATAATTTTTTAAATTACTAAAAGGGAAAACAAAACCAAGAAAGATTACCAATCATAAAATGACCCAAAGTAATTAAAATAGCAGCTATCTCATTTGAGCATGGCCGAGTAGATATATGGTTAGTTCTGAGGATTTCAGTCCAAAATTTAGAAACCATTAAGCTAAAAATTATTGTTGGATGGTGGAAGCAGAACTTCTACAGAAACTGTAAAAAAATGGCTCAAAATACCTTGGCAAGTTTTTTAAGGAAAGAAAATATATTTGGTTAAACTAATTGATTTTTGGAGGAGAAACAGATAAGCTTTTGGAGACAGAAGCACATCTTCAGACCTACAAGTGCAATACATAGCTGTTTTGATGTTATATTTAGTATATCCTTGCTAACTAGCTATAATTTTTTCTCTTTATAGTCTAAAGAGCGTTAACTGGAGGTTCTTTAGGTGAATGTGGCCTGAATTCAAAATTTGCAGGTTTTTATCTTTTAAGTCTGATACCTTGTTTTGATTCAGCTACTGATTTCTGAAATTTCTTGGCACAGTTACAAGCCCAAGTCTTACAGAAAATACCTCATTTGCTGACTTTCTGCTCTGTCATTTTTCTCTTTGTTATTTGTCTGTAATAGCTTTTACCGTTAGTTGCTGGTTAAATAAGTATCATGATCTTGTGTGACAAAGTATGTTGTGCTGTCATCCTCCTGTTTTCCTACAAGAGTTGTAGAAAGCTTGCCCACTATGACATCTGTTTTTCTACAAGCAAGTAACTTCTGATAAACCAGGAAATGTTGACTTTACACCTCAGAACAAAAAGGAGAACTAGTTTCTACTAAGTCCTCCTGCAGGTGAATTAAACCAGAAAACTGATAGCCATTCTCTGTTAAGTATCCAGTTTTTGTTCCCCATCCAACTCTACTAGGAATAAAGGTGCTTCTCTATCAGCATTTTCATACTTGAGTTAAAAGCAGCTACTACTAGTATTATGCTGTGTAGACAAATACATTTGTAGGCATATTTAGACTCTCTGCATGAGCTGTCTTCTAACAGGATTGTGGAAAGTTCTATTTCTGCTTCAGGTTTTGAAATGCATTTTTTTTAGATATAAGTAAATTACAGTGCAAATAGTTCAAAATATAAAATGGAAGCCAGTAGGTTTTTTTTAAGCTCATGTGTGCTTGTTAGGAGTATAAGGCATTTTGCTTAGTTCTTGATTAATTATTTAGGCATTAAAATGCACCAGTGGAAAAAAGTATCTGTGGAGACTGGATGTTTCTTTCCCAGGCTTTTGAACCATTAATGTGTCCCAGAAGTATTTTGTGAGCCACTTGAGCAGTGTTCCATGACATTTTTTTGCGTAGAAAGCGAGGTGGTCAAAGTACAAGCTGACCAGTTCCTCATAGTGCTCCTCACAAGTGCGTATGCCAGAAGAGACATTAATTGATTAAAGCAGGAGAAAAAGACAGCTTTACTACAAATGGTTTTATAAGTTCTGGAGTTATTAGATGTGAAAGCTTGAACTTCAGGGAGCTCTTGGAATGTCTCAGTGGATATTGCAAGCTCCATTTGAAGTCTTGTAGAAGTTACAAGGAAGGCAAGTGTGTCTGCGGATTTTTCATGTCTGAGAACAACAATCTAAAAAAATGTCATGACTACATGCACTTACAGCATAAGTAAAACTTTGACCCACTCAATTTTATTTTTTTGAGCTGAAATATTTAGGTTGCCTTTGAAAGTAGATGAGAGTAGATTTGCTGTGAAGTATGAGATGTATCCCTGTATGTTAAGCACTGGCAGAAGCACAGACTCTCATATCTGGTGTTAGGTTTAGAATTTGTAGGGATTATTTTGCTTTTTGGGAAGTTTCTGTAATTTACTTTCCCATAGCTCAAATCAGCCCTAGGATTGGAATAAAGATTTATTTGACAAATCTTTAGAAAAACTTCATCTGACCCTTGTGAAAACAGCGGAATTTTTTTCATTAGGCCTAGATGCTGAATTTTGGGCTTATTAAATATAAAATGTTGAACTTCAATTAAAACTTTAGTGTGTAGATTTTAAACATGAAACACAAACTGGAAGTTATCAACAACATGCTTTTATGCTGAATCAGTTCAGTCTCATAATGAAATCTTAATTTTTCCAAATACTAATGGAATTTTTCTTTGTAGTTGTGCTCTCTCATAGGTTATAAGTAAGGATATTGCAGCCCCTGCTAGAAAAGCTAATATGATTCACAAGTATCTTCTGTAAGAGATATGAGTGTATCCCAAAGAAGCTATGAACAACATTTAGTCATGCTAATTTCTGTGAAAATAGCTTGCAGACTTTAGGTCTTTCTTCTAGTCCTGATGACATTTTAAGTCAGGCAAAGACACCTCATACATATATTAGGTAGAGGAGTTCATCCCATTCTCCTTCTCTCCTTCAGAAGCTGCTGCTGAAAATGTCATTTTTAGTGTCATTTTTGCAGCTTTAGATTTAGACTTTTTGTACTAGACATTGAAAATATTAACTGTACTCCCTTGTCCCATTGAAGTAATTTGCCATTACAACTCATTAATCTATGACTCTATGACTTTTGAGTGGTCATAAATATTCCCTTTTACTGTCTGTATAGGTCTTGCAAAATGTTCTAGAGGTGAGATATGTCAAGATCTAAACTACTAAATTGGATATGCTGAATGTTTTTGTATTTGGTAGATATTGGCTACAAGCTACACTGCTCCATGCACACCAGTGCTCCTGGGTTTGGAAGAATCTCCAGAATTCTGTGTGATGTTAATCTTCTAGCTTCCTCTCCCATGTTTGAAAAACTTTACTCTGCTACCCTGAGGATAAAAACTAGATGAAGTCTACTGATATTAATCAGCTAAAGCTTGAATCAGTATCTGGACTGAGGCACCTGAGTCTCTAGAGTTGGTAATGACCACTTATTTTCTTTCAAAGGAAAGAAGTGTCATCTTGAACTGTATATAACTGTTCATTGACAACTAATGACTCCCAAGATTATTTCTAAGTCTCCTGTAATCACTCTTATTTTTTGCTGTTTTCCAGTGAATGATGAGAGGGGAAAAGCTTACTTCTTTGTGATACTACTGTCACTGTCTTTCTTAATTTTTAAGTTTTTCTGGCTTTAGAATTGTGATGCATTTACCTTTCTGTTAATGGCTAATGCTCAACTTCAAAAATTTTTCCACAGTTCATCAGCTGTAGGAAACTGCTTTCACTATGTTTACTTAGCAAAATGGTTTGATTTCATCTGGTATTCCCACTGTGGGGCAGATGGCAGAAATGGCTGATATCTATGCTACTAAGGCATGGTGTCTCCAGATCCCTGTGTCAGAACTGCAAAATGTAGAGGTAAGAAATTTCTGGCTGCTCGCTCAAGATAGCTCCCTTGAGTGATGAGGCATATAAGCCTTCAGGCTCAAGCCATGGAACTGTTTTGTTTTCCTTGTCCTTGCTCCCTTCCTTTTTTCTCTCTCCATTCCTCTTTTTTGATGACTTAGGATGTTAGCTTAGTAATTCTGTTCTAAAACACCACTGAATGCAAATTAGTATCAGTTTAGTGATTTCATTCTGTTTCAGCAATTGGAACAATTCAGGGTATTCTATTATGTAATATGAATCTCAATGTATTTTAGATGGCAAGTGCTGACAGAAAGGATATTTGTGTTAAAACAGAATTCCTAGGCTGTACTCAATCTCCTTTTTAGCTTTCATGAAACCTTCATATCAGTGTGTCACACAAAGATGTAACTATGATTCCAAAGTAAAAAGAAAAATAAATCCTTAATGTGAGATTTCCTTACTACGTGTTATTATTTTTCTCCTTTGTCTTTTAAGCTTGTGTAGTGACTGTGTTACAATGAATATAATGACTATTATATATATATAATATGAATGTTATAATGAATATATCAGGGCCAATGCTAACCACAGCAAAAATCCATTTATGCTGATGATTTCTACTGTAGAGTCCAAAACTTCAATGGTAGTAAATTGGCCCTTTAAATCATTTGCAATGAATTTTAATTCTGTATATTATTCCCTGAATTTTAGTTTTAAAATCTAGTGTAAGAGAATAGCTTTATTAAAAAATTTTAAAGTACAGAAGTTTTTTCCGTGTTTCTTGAAGGACTGTGGGTTCTAAAGTTTGACTTAGGTATCACTATTTTCCATCTTAATCTTTAATATTTACAGATGGTGTAGGACGTAAGGACAAAAGAAAACTTATTTATTCAGGAAGAAAGATCTTAGATCCCTAGGGCTTGCAGATGTATGGCTTCTGAGGTGGAGAAAGGTGTTACATACTTGCAGTTCTTTCAGCTGAGTCCTTGTGTCATTGATGTGCTATTAATAGAGTTGCACCCAGCTAAAATACAAGTAAAGTAATTCAGTGAATGGTTTGGTGTGAAGGCTGTCACCCCATTCCAAAAAGCCTGTGCCCCAGGTGTTTTAAATGCATGTATTTCCCACTGTAACTGGCTCACTCTCTTTCAAGCCACCCTGCTCAAGGAGCTTACTGTTTGTGGTTTTAGATAGTTAAAATAGCCAGCTAAAATTATTGTGGTCAAACTTACCATGGTTTGACTTGTTTCACTGTAGGGAATCTAGGAAAGAGAATTAAAGTCCCAATTCCATGGTGGGATTTCTGTATTTTTTTATGGATTCATCATAGAATCATAGAATGGTTTGAGTTGGAGGGGACCTTCAAGATCATGTAGTTCCAACCCCTCTGCATGGGCAGGAACACCTCCCACTAGATCAGGTTGCTCAGAGCCCCATTCAACCTGGCCTTGAACACTTCCAGGGAGGGGCCTTCAGCATCTTCCTTGGGCAACCTGTTCCAGTGTCTTAGCACCCTCACACTAAAGAATTTCTTCCTAATGTCTAACGTAAATCTCTTCAAGTGTTAATCCATTACCCCTTGTCCTCTCACTATAACCCCTTGTAAAAAGTCCCTCCCCTGCTTTCCTGTAGGCTACCTTCAGGTACTGGAAGGCTGTTATGAGGTCTCCCTGGAGCCTTCTCTTCTTCAGGCAGGACAACCCCAACTCTCTTCATAGGAGAGGTGCTCCAGTCCTCAGATCATCTCAATTCTGGGAGCTCTTTTAGTCTCTGTGGAAACTGAAAAAGATGAGGAAACAAGAATGACACTAGGAGGATCATTTCTTATGAACTTATTTTAGAAAATGTTTGCATTGATTTTTAATCAGAAGAGAATCTACAGAAATCAATGCATGGTTTAAGTTCCCCTTATGATTCTTTCCTCTTTCTCTTCATTCTTCACAGACTTGCGTGACACTTGAGGTGTTGGAGTGGGTCCAGAGGAGAGTAACAAGGCTGATGAAAGGACTAGAGGGAAAGTCTTATAGGGAGAGGTGGAGGGTGCTGGGGTTGTTTAGCCTGGAGAAGAGGAGACTCAGAGGGGACCTTATCATTCTCTTAACTACCTGAAGGGAGGTTGTCGTCAGGTGGGGGCTGGGCTCTTTTTCCAGGCAACCAGTGACAGGACAAGAGGGCACAGCCGGAAGCTGCTCCAAGGGAGGTTTAGGTTGGATATTAGGAAGCACTTCCTCACGGAGAGGGTGATTAAACATTGGAATAGACTTCCCAGGGAAGTGGTGGAGGCACCGTCCCTGGATGTGTTCAAGGCAAGGCTGGATGTGGCACTTCACGCCATGGTCTAGCTGATGTGGTGGTGTTGGTCATAGAATCATAGAATCATAGAATCCTAGGGGTTGGAAGGGACCAAGATCATCTAGTCCAACCCCCCAGCCAGAGCAGGGTCACCTAGAGTACATCACACAGGAACTTGTCCAGGTGGGTTTTGAATGTCTCCAGCAAAGGAGACTTCACAACCTCTCTGGGCAGCCTGTTCCAGTGCTCTGTCACTCTCACAGTAAAAAAATGTTTTCTGATATTCACCTTGAACCTCCTATGCTCCAATTTGCACCCATTACCCCTTGTCCTATCACTGGTCATCACTGAGAAAAGCTTAACTTCATCTTCCTGACACTCACCCCTTACATATTTGTAAACATTGATGAGGTCACCCCTCAGTCTCATTTTCTCCAAGCTAAAGAGGCCCAGCTCCCTCAGCCTTTCCTCATAAGGGAGATGTTCCACTCCCTTAATCATCTTTGTAGCTCTGCGCTGGACTCTTTCAAGCAGTTCCCTGTCCTTCTTGAACTGAGGGGCCCAGAACTGGACACAATACTCCAGATGCGGCCTCACCAATGCAGAATAGAGGGGTAGGAGAACCTCTCTTGACCTACTAACCACACCCTTTCTAATGCACCCCAGGATGCCATTGGCCTTCTTGGCCACAAGGGCACATTGCTGGCTCATGGTCATCCTCCTGTCTACCAGGACCCCCAGGTCCCTTTCACCTGCACTGCTCTCCAGCAGGTCAGCCCCCAACCTGTACTGGTACATGGTGTTTCTCTTCCCCAAATGCAAAACTCTACACTTGCCCTTGTTGAACTTCATCAGGTTTCTCGCCGCCCAACTCTCCAGTCTGTCTATGTCTCTCTGAATGGCAGCACAGCCTTCTGGTGTGTCAGCCACTCCTCCCAGCTTAGTGTCATCAGCAAACTTGCTGAGGGTACATTCTATACCCTCATCCAGGTCGTTGATGAAGATGTTGAACAACACCGGTCCCAGTACCGACCCCTGAGGGACTCCACTAGTCACACACTTCCAACCAGTTTCTGCCGCATTGACTACAACTCTCTGACTCCTTCCTTTCAACCAGTTCTTGATCCATCTCACTACCTGATCACCAAACCCATACTTGATCAACTTATCTACAAGGATGCTGTGGGAGACGGTGTCAAATGCTTTACTGAAATCTAGATAAACCACATCTACCGCTCTACCATCATCTATCCACCTAGTAATTTCCTCATAGAAGGCTATGAGGTTAGTCAAACATGACTTACCCTTCATAAAATCATGCTGACTGCTCTTGATGACCCCCATGTCCTTGATATGCCTAGAGATAGAGACAAGAACAAGTTGTTCCATCACCTTTCCAGGGATGGAGGTGAGGCTGACCGGTCTATAGTTACCCAGGTCCTCCTTCTTGTAGACTGGTGTGACATTTGCTATCCTCCAGTCCTCAGGCACCTCTCCTGTTACCCATGACTTACTGAAGATGATGGAGAGTGGCCTAGCAATGACCTCCACCAGCTCCCTCAGCACCCTTGGATGCATTCCATCTGGACCCATCGATTTATGGATGTCCAGATTACTCAACTGATCCCTAACCCAATCCTCATCTACCATGGCAAACTCCTCCTTTATCTTGACTTCTTCTGGGGCTATATGAGTCTGGAGCTCATGGGGAAATCCTGCAGGAGTAAAGACAGAGGCAAAGAAGGCATTCAGCACCTCTGCCTTCTTTATATCCTCTGTCACCAGGGCTCCCACCTCATTCAACAGTGGGCCAATATTGCCTCTAGTGTTAGTTTTGTTAGCTATGTATTTGAGAAAGCCCTTTCTATTATCCTTAACCTGACTTGCAAGGTTAAGTTCCAAGGAAGCCTTAGCTTTCCTAATTGCCTCCCTACATCCTCTGACAACTATCCTATATTCCTCCGAAGTGACCAGCCCCTCCTTCCATGATCTGTAGATTTTCCTTAGTCCAAGGCTGGACTTGATGATCTTAAAGGTCTTTTCCAGCCTTGGTGATTCAGTGGTTCTGTGATTCTGTGACTTCATGGTGTATATGCAAAGTACACTGGCCAAGCCAGCTGCTTTTCTGAAAGCTCATACAGAAAGAGAAAGCTGGTCTTTGTTTTTTGTGTCTTCCTTGTACGTCACCATAGGGAGAACAGAGAAGAGGAATCCTTTTTTGTAGAATAGGAAGATTTGTGAATGCTAGATGGGTTTTCAAAGAAACCTACAGAGACAGTTCAATATTTCGTAAGTACAAATTCACATCTGTGGAACTACCATCAATCAAAATACTGTCCAAAACTTGGTAGTTTTCTGAAATTTCCATCAGTACTTGGAGGATTTAGGAGAAGTCAGAGGTCTCCATTGTAACATGGGCTATAATAACTCAGTTCCTGTCCTTTGGAGATCATTCAAAAGAGGTAAAGGGGGGGTGAAATTGCTAACCATGATCTATGGAGCTGGATTTAGAAACCAGATCTTGGATTTCCTGATTTGGGTTTCTGATCACTTTACCATGAAAACCATAATCTTATATCAGAAAGTGACATCTATACCAAGTAAACCTAGAGAAGCACCAGTAAGATACAAAATTGTACAGTTGAAGCAGAAGATGATAATATCAATAAACCCACATTAGCCACTCTGTTAGCATTCTGATTTTAACAGCAGATTAATATTCTAAACTATATATAATTTATGATTTTTAATGTACTTGATTAGTTTTCATTTGTACCAAACATACAGAAGTCTGGCTTTACATTTAATCTGTTCTTGGTCATAAAATCTTTATTGAAGATTCCCAGAGGTTTTTAACTGAATTATAAAAGGCAAATCTTGTGTGAACCATTTATCATTGAAAGCCTCAGGAAGTTTTGTGTACAGAAAGTAAAAGCAGAGTGTACATGTGCCTTAAATAATACATCTTTCTAGACTCATCCCTAAACTTTTCAGTCTCAAATAAATAGTCTCAACATTTTCACAGAAACAAAAATTAAAATTTAAAAGAGCACCTTACTCTCTCTTCTTTGGCAGGCCACAAGCCTGTAAGTGTATTTGTGCTGTTTGGTACTTTCACTTGTACGTAAGAAACAGCTTAATATTTAAACCTTTCTTCAGCTATTCTGTTTCTGTGACATGGAGCCAAAGATCTCAATGAATTTCCTTCTTTTCCTTCTTATAAAACTGTGAAAGTTGAGCAGGCTTCTGTTGATTCTTGCTGTAGGGGTAACTTGGGGAACACACTCTTAATCTGAAACTCAAGGATGTTCGCTCTCTCAAAACGACACCACCCCTTTAATATCAAAGGATAACAGGTTGCCTGGTTCTTTGTAGCTCCCAGAATCCCTTTGGTGTCATCTGCAAATTTACTGAGGGTGGACTCAATCCTCACATCTAGGTCGTCAATAAAAACATTGAATAGGACTGGGCCCAGTACTGATCTCTAGGGGACACCGCTGGTCACCAGACACCAGCTGGATGCAGCTCTATTCACTCAAGCTTTACAAGTTTAGTGTTAAGAACTTTCAACTTGATAAAATGTCATTCTTTTCAGTACTGTAGCTCGGAAAAGAATTTAATAAACTAGGTGAAATACAGAACATTTTATCAGATAACATACATAAGCACAATATTCAACACTGTAGCCATTATAGGCAATAAAACTTTTGCACATTAAACAAACAGTAATGTATTTATGATTTATTAATTCTGAAATGATGCTAGCTTTCCTTTCTATACACGACCTGTACTTTTAAGATTGATGCCTTCATAATATAGTGTGTACACATACAAATGCATGCACACACAATCATATGTATGTTTTAAAAATATACTTCATGTTTTCATTCCAGCATTCTTTGTTAGAATAATGCATTAAAAACAAAAAAAAATGCTCTGAACTAGATCTTTATTTTTTCACTTGTCTTCATTATTTTTCTTTGGAAGTTAAGTTCAGTATTAGCATTATTTTTATTATTTGTTTAGTACCCTTGCCACCTTGCCATTTTATCTAGAATATGGATACAAAAAAAGACAAGGGAGACATTACACAAATCATGTTATAAACCTCAGACTTCTAAATTACCTCTGATAGAGACCTGAAGACCTATATCAGTGAAACACAGGAATTACCTTAAGCTGTCTGGCACCAGGGGATGGTACCTAGATGTTTGTGGCAAAGCACTGATGATCAGCAAAACAAAGAAAGAGAGGGAAAGCCAGGCTTTCTCTGAGCTTTCAGATCTTAGTAAAGAGGTGTAATCTTCACACAAAAGAGCTGAACATTAATACTCCTGCAAATGTGTTTTTTTGCTTTCTGATTCTTTCTTCCACACCAAAGTCGTGGTGCCCTGTATTACAGGGTGGGGTGAGTTGAAGTCTATATTTCTTTTTTTTAGAATTCCAGCTATAGAACTTGTAGACAAGATTTTCTTACTTCCATCTCAGATAGTGGGGAGACTGAGCTTGCATCACTCTGCAGTTTTGTGAAGATTAGAAACAGATTACTGTTTTGCTTGCTTTGGTTTTTACTTAACTTGGTTTACCGGGAAGCAGTTCTAACCATGTGCTGCAAAAAACTTTTCTCACTGGAGTCTGCAGCAGAGCTTCTACTGTTTTTTCTGGGGAGCATGGTAAGAAATATGTTCTTCAGGAAAGCCTAAGCAAAAACATGCCTAGGAAACTTGGAAAGACTGGACAAAATTTGTAAAATATATGTTGTTAGAATAATTTGATGTGGACACATCTGGAGATACACGTCTGCTACCATTTTTAATATCTGAGATTTCCACTTTGGACTTGGACTCTGACATGCTTCAACAGTCAGAATAAAACATTTCCTATTAGTTTGTGGTGTCTCAGTAATACAGAAGTTTTACATAAATTCCATTATCTTTATTGCTAAAATACTTGAGACTTTTCCAATAATGCACTAAAAATGTGACTAATATCTTTAATGCATATGTTTGCAAGGAGGGGAAGTGATGCAATATGTGTGCAGTAGTGTTTGAGTAGTAAAGCTAACTAAATTTTCTCCAAGGGTAAAAAGAACCTACCCAGAGTGAAAATATTGACATAAGAGATTAATTTTTCAGCAAAGCTCTAATAAAAATGGGATTTCTTTTTAAAGATCCTTATTCAGCTGAAAATTCTAGATGAAATATCTATTTTTTTTCTGTTTTGTGTATGTTGTATGCCCAGCAGAGAGGGACCTGCGGGTGTTGATTGACAGCTGGCTGAATATCATCCAGCAGCGTGCCCAGGTGGCTGAAAAGGCCAGTGGCATCCTGGCCTGCATCAGGAATAGTGTGGCCAGCAGGAGTAGGGAGGTGATCGTGCCCCTGTACTCAGCACTGGTGAGGCTGCACCTCGAGTACTGTGTACAGTTCTGGGCCCCTCAATACAGAAAGGACATTGAGCTGCTAGAATGTGTCCAAAGAAGGGCAACAAAGATGATGAAGTGTTTGGAGCACATGTCTTACAAGGAGCAGCTCAGGGAGTTGTATTTGTTTAGCCTAGAGAAAAGGAGGCTGAGGGGAAACCTTATTGCTCTCTACTACTGTCTTAGAAGAGGTTGTAATGAGGTGGGGACTGGTCTGTTCAATGAAGTTACAAGTGATAGGACAAGAGGTAATGGCCTCAAGTTGTGCCAGGAGAGGTTTAGATTGGATGTTAGGAAGAATTTCTTCCCTGAAAGGGTTATCAGGCATTGGAACAGGCTTCCCAAGGCAGTGGTGGAGTCACCATCCCTGGAAGTATTTAAGAGTTGTATAGACATAGTACCTAGGGATATGGTTAAGTTAAGAACTTGTCAGCGTTAGGTTAAAGCTTGGACTCCATAATCTCCAACCACAGTGATTCTGTGATTCTATGATTTCTTCATTAGCACTCTCAGGTCGATCAAAGGTGGATATTGTGCTATTTGTAAGATAAGGGATGACTCAGAAGTAGCACTCAGTACATATGTTTTTCCTTTGTAGTGAAGAATGAGACTGTACAACTTACTTTTCACATTTCACCATCCTTTCTATTTGGATTTTAGCTGGGTGGGTATTTTTCGAGGAGACTGAAGAGGAGATTGAATTGATTCCAGGAGATTGAAGAGGTTCCTGTTTTATGCTGCTGTAGACTAGATGTTGCTAAAGAGTGATCATATACTGAAAACAGCTGAGACACTGGTAGAATTAATACTGCATACATGCATACCTATAAAAATCTTTTATTAACTAAGGACCATAGGCACTACAAAAAGATAAGCTGTAATGTTTGACATTTCAAATAAATATGTATGTCACAAGTATAGTTCAGTAGTTATGGAAAAAAACAACACCTAATGCAGAAATAGGAACTTTTATAAATTGGACCTGGATGAGAGGATAGAGTATACCCTCACCAAGTTCACTGATGATATGAAACTGGGAGGGGTGGCTGACACACCAGAAGGCTGTGCTATTGTCCGATGAGATCTAGACAGGCTTGAGAGCTGGGTGAAGGTGAACCTCATGAAGTTCAATAAGGACAAGTGTAGAGTCCTGCATCTGGGGAGGAATAACACCAGGCACCAGTAGAGATTAGGGGTCATCCTGCTGGAAAGCAACTCCATGGAAAAGGACCTTGGAGCCATAGTGGATAGTAAGTTATCCATAGGACAGACATGTGCCCTTGTGGCCAAGAGGGTCAATGGACTCCTGGGGTGCACTGAGAAAATGTGTTCAGCAGGTCTAGGGAGTTTCTCTTTCCCCTGTACTGTGCCCTGGTGAGACCATACCTGCAATACTGTATCCAGTTTTGGGCTCCCCAATTCAAGATATACAGGGATCTACTGGAGAGAGTCCAATGGAGAACTATGAGGATGATTGAGGGACTTGAAGATCTGTCCTATGAAGAAAGGCCGAGAGAACTGGCCCTGTTTAGTCTTGAGAAGGCCGAGAGGGGATATTAATGTCTATAAATATCTGAGAGGTGGACATCAAGAGGAAGAGGCCAGTCTCTTTTCAGTGGTGCTCACTAATAGGACAAGGAACAATAGGTATAAGCTAGAACATAGGAAGTTCCCCCTCAACATGAGGAGAAACTTCTTTACTGCGAATGTGACAGGGCACTAGAACAGGCTGCTCAGTGAGATTGTGGAGTCTCCTCCTCTGGAGACTTTCAAAGTCCACCTGGATGCATTCCTGTGTGGCCTGCCCTAGGTGGTCCTGCTCTGGCAGGGGGGTTGGACTAGGTGATCTTTTGAGGTCCCTTCCAACCCCTGACATTCTATGAGTCTATGATTTTGTGATCTTCAGAAAATCACATAGCATGCAAAACTTAACGATAGCATTGGTTGCATACAAAACTTTGTACAAACTTTGCTTGCTTATTTTCAATAAGCATGTTTAAAACAGAGCTAAGGTGTGAAAATTAACAAGTATGATTTAAACTTTGTTTCTGAAGTAGCATAAGAAAAATATATTTTAAAAAAGAGTGGTTATTTTTGGTCTGTAACAGGCACTTTTGCTTTGCTTTCTATGTATCTCTTCAAACTAACTCCTTGTAGCTACTTTTAGAAATTACTAGTTAAAGAGAGTTATTAGAAAAACAGGAAATTGACATTTTGCTTGAAATATTGTGGCAATAGCACTTCTGTGTAAAAAAAAATTAACATACTTGCTTTTAACTTGCGCAGTAATGCTTGTATCATATGCTGCTAAATTGCACTGTTGGTGTATGAGTAGGGTATGAAGGCTTAAATCAGTTGACTCAGAAGGTCTGGATGTATTTATGCTTTAAAAAAGTTATTTTCAAAATCAGGGTCCAATTTTCAGAAGCTCAATCACCTTTAATTTAAATACTCAAGTATTAACTGTATTTAAGTAATGATACTAAATTGTACGTAGCTAATAAACTTGGAGTCATATGGATAAAACCCCCCTGAAGATTATTAATCAAATTTATTCTACAAAATAATAGAACTATTTATATATAGTTGTCAAAATGTTTCAAAGTGCTTAATTTAAAAGAAACATCGGCAAAATTACAGTTCTTTTTTTCTCTCTTCCTACTCATTTTTATTCTCTGCTGCTTCTTTTAGTGTTTTTAGGTACAAAGGGCTTGAGTTTCTGAGGTGTTAACATATTCAGATACCTAAAATGAAATAAGTAGAGAGGACTAAACTTTTTTCTGTTTCATACTGTAGTGATGTGACTTGAAATAACATTGAAAATATGAAACTAATGGGAAGGAATGAGCTGAAATATGCAATATCTCACAGATAGGGTCACAAGCTGTGTGAGGCAGCAGTGACTCTCATAATACTCAAAATTATGTGTAACTTCTTTTACTTGATTTAAGTAATTTATTTGTGATCTGGATGAATCTTACTTTTATAATAAAATATATTCTATTTTTCCTATGTTTTCTGTCATCATGCTTCCTGAAGAAAATCCTACTCTTTTCTAGACAGTGTAAGTATTCATTAAAATATTAATAAATTTTGTATTTCATCCATTTTGTACTTTATAACTGATCATCTATGAATTTACAAGCATATTATAATAAAATAAATCAATGTAAAAAAACCCCAAAACACCACCAACAAAAAAAACACTATTCAAATTATATGGCTACTCACTCCAGTTCTTAGTTATTTCGCTCCTGATAATTCTGA
Organism: Hemiprocne comata; assembly: GCA_020745705.1. NCBI lineage: Eukaryota > Metazoa > Chordata > Aves > Apodiformes > Apodidae > Hemiprocne > Hemiprocne comata. The sequence goes on along the minus strand of CM036587.1, from coordinate 83,345,906 downwards.
AGTCTTGGAAGATTTTTGCCCGAGTAAGATTTTTGAGAACAAATCAAAATGGATAGGAAAAGGTAACAGAAAAATTGTGTTTCACAAAGGACAACTACAACACCCTACGTAAATTCTGACCTCTGTCCTTAAGACAATTTACCTCTTATGCTGTCCTCTTCAAAAAAGAGTGACTTGAAAAGACTTGTCAGCTTATCAGGAGGCAAAATGCACAAGGCAAAAAAGGAGGATCTTGCATTTAGGACTTCTAATAATTGATATTTTCAGACAAAATGTGTGAATTGTGACAAAAATTTCAGTTGCTCATTCTAATCCAAGATCTTTCTTAGTTTATGACAGCAAGCACAGCAGAAACCTATAGTAACATTCCAAATTTACAAAGTAAACGGTATTCATTGCAAGCTAATTGTAAATGGGAAACCTTTTGTTTGTTTCACTTCATTTAGACTGTACTTATGCAGAATATTTCTATGTGTTCAAAGAGAGAAATAAAACAAAACTAAAGAATATTTCACCTAATCAGTAGAACAGTGGAATGATGGGTTAAATCTATATATGCTCCGGAAAACCTTTGCTCCTAAAACTAGACACTGAAAACTGGCATGAAACCAACATCATAAATGTAGTCATTGCTGGCAAGGAAAACAGATGGAGTTGTGAGAAACACAAGTCTTTGCACCAAATACTGGTAACGTATGGTGTCTCCTGCCATGGATTGTTAAATCCATGTTAGGGTTAAAGGATGTTTAACACTTGAGCCAAATTATTATAAGAAGCTGAGAATTTTTAATAGGACTGGCTCTTAACCCAAACAACCACTTATTTTCAATATGGTGTTAGACTGCTTTGCAGATGACTTTTTGGAGGGACATGGCCAAACAAATTGCATTGGAATAACTTCAGAGGGAACGTGTTGACATAAGCATTGTGTGTGCATTTACTTTCTGACATATTTACAGAGGCTGCATTAATATTTCTTTTAATGTTTTGAGATTTGATCTCTTTTTCTATGGATATCTACTTCCATCTGTGACAAGAAGGGAAGTATCTCATTTTATCCATGTTCTTACATTTTACTTTAAGGAGGTATTGTCACCTCCTAGATTGATTGCAGCCTAACTCTTTCCACATATGAGTTCCAGGCCTCCACTATTGAGGCAAAAGAAGTTTATTGTCTGTCTTCTCTAGCAAAGATTTTCATTAGTTAATATTAAAAAAAATTGATATCCATGGTAACTGAAAACTTCAAAATGCTAAACAAATACCACCAAAGTAAACACATTGCTCAAAAACTACTAGAAAAACAAATAATCTTCACAATAGTTCTCTGAAGTATAGCTTTTTATCCAGAGAATAAGTCCACACCTGACAGCAGTGATTAAGTGAAATTTCTAAACATGTTTATGTTTTAGAAAAATATACGTATTGACTATTTGCTGACATGAAGGGAAATTCAAGTTTAGCAGTAATATGCGCATGTATGTTTTATATGTAGCCATACTTGAGACCCATATATTCCTTCTCTCATTTTCTGCTTTGTTCTTCCCTTCCATTCCTGAAGTGTTAACTTCTCAATGTGCATCATGGGTAATATATTTCTGCTAAGTGGGGAGCCCTGTTGCCCATAGGGAATCTTATATATTAATGTGTGCAATCTGGACACCATGTGGGAATTCAAATCAGATCTTCTTCGGAGAAAGCTGGAGAGGGACTTATTGCACAGGCATGTAGTGATAGAAAAAGGGGTAACAGTTTCCAACTTCAATAGGGTAGATTTATATTAGACATTAAAAAGAAGTTATTTTCTGTGAGGCTGGTGAGGCACTGGAACAGGCTACCCAGGAAATTTGTGGATGCCCCATCCCTGGAAGTGTTCAAGGCTAGATTGAATGGGACTTTGAGCTCCCTGGTCTTGTGGAAGTTGTCCCTGCCCATGGCAGAGGGATTGGAAATAGATGATTTTTAAGGTCTCTTACAACCCAAATCATTCTATGATTCTGTGATTCTATGAGACAGGAAATAAAAGACCAGGAAATGGATCAATCTGGGGAAACAACAGGGAGCTATGCAAAGCAAATTCTAGCTCTCTAACATTGGGAATCTCTCATGGCACTCAGACAAATTCATGGGCCTGTATTCCCACAAGATATGGAAGAAAAACTTCTAAACAAAATTAAAAAGAACTAAAGAACCTCAAGTTGGGAAGATAACAAATGTTTGAGCACAAATGGTTTTGAGTTCTGTTTGAATGGCCTTACCTCCCTAGGAAGAGAAACTTATGAAATATGGTGTTCTCAGTCCTGGCTGAGAATACCATACTGTGCTGCTAGTAGTGGTTAGTGAGAGTTCTCTCTAAGGCCTGTTGGTCAGCCCTTTCAAACTGAACAAACAAGGTGGTATGCCTTGCTTTTATGCCTTGAAAGTACTCTTCTTCCCATTTGCTGAATAATCCTACTTCTTCACCAAGAAATGAGTAGCTCAACCCACCCCTTAGACTGAATGCAGGTATACTTAAACGCAGGAATAGATTCAGCGGATATTGATGGTCTGAATAAAAAATTCCTCCCCTCACTGTATATGTACAGTAAGAAAGGAATCTGCATGGATGACTCCTCCTAAGGGCAGCAGATACTGTAGGGTAAGTAATCATTCTGTGTTGAAAGATCAGTGAGACAGTAACTAGTATGCAGTATTTTAAGCTTAGGTAAACCCCCCAGTTTTTACTTTTCTGTTAAGCAAAGGAATTGTCATGATTTTTTAATCTGAAATCCTAAGTATGTAATGAAGAGTTCAGTGTTTGAAATCTCTCTTCTGGTTTTATCTTTTACTGTGTGGGATACAAAAAATAAGCACTGGAAAGCAGGCAGGAAAGGAAGGTTAATAGTTTTGCATCTGCAGTTCTAAATCTGCACAGGTTGCTAGGCAATGTGAGAAAATCATGGCTCTTAACTGCAAGATTGTGTTTTCAGACATCAATTATTAAAAAGAAACCAACAACTGTACTCAGTAGTACAATTTTGTACAATTACTTTTCACTAATGTTACTAATCCTTGACAATTATGGGAGGTAATTAATATTTTATAATACAAATAATCATCTGTATTTACTTCAAAATGGCTGGGCCCCTCACTTCATGGAACAGCTTGAATTTGTTTCATAATACCATTATAAAAATCTCTTTTTCCCTCTTTGAACATGGGAAATTTAGTACCTTCTTGTAATTTTAGCTTCAACAGCCATTGACTGTCATGATATATGCCTTGTGAGATATCATATTAAAGGCACATACCCTCTCCTAGTTTTACAGTTGTTATTGAAACAAAAATCATGATCTGGCTGGTACTTGAGAGGTGTGAGCCATCTGAAGCATTTCTGATAGGGTTTGAGGAAAGCCTCTCAAAAGATTTACTGTTATATCAAAGGATCGGGCCTGAGTTTTAGGATGGGGCTGTAAAAAAAAAAAGAAAAAGAGAAGACTGGAGTCAAAGGAGGAGGATGCTCACTGCCCTGGAGCACTGTCTGAGGCTCTGCCTACATAGATTTGGAAGCACAGTGACTCAGCAGGGCGCCTGGGGATATATTTGTGGTGGGGTGTAAGGTGAAAGTACCTTCTTTTCTGGCTCACAGTGTCACGTCATATTATACATAATGGATGAACACAAAGGAGCACAAAATTTAAATGCTTTAGAGTCTGTGCTTCACTTCAGAATTTCTGATTCTGGTGTTGGCAATCAACATCAATTCCTTTCAAAGCTGCAAAATTGTAGCAGTGAGGGAAGAGGAACTAGGTTTATAAATTACATCCTAATTTGCTGTCTCAATATTTTACATTAATAACTAGTAGTAAGAGAAGAAATTATAGTGTCAGGTCAAAATTTTTATTTCTGTGACATTATACAAAATTCTGGATGTTCTTTAACTCCTCTTTTCTCCTGTTCAATACATTTAGTGCAACAACTCACATACAGATATTTTCTGCTAGAAATCTGGATTCTGCTCATTGTAATTAAATGTTATCCCAGGCAAACAGCACCTTGATTCCTCTCCATTGCAGCCTGGAGCTGTTCAGTTAACACTCTAAATGTATATCCCTTGATATCTTGGGTTAAGTCAATTTTAAGCAGAAAATCTCTGTTTGAATATGTGAGATGCTTGTACAGCTACCTAGGGTTAGAGTTATAAAATGCTTGAGATTATGTTATTATAATCCAGAAGGTGAACAAGTCTTTTTGTAGCTAACCTGATCACATCAGAGGCCACAGTACAGGAAATTTACAACAAGGAGACTTGAATATAAATCATGTACATCTTTCAGGAATTTGTATAACTTAAAATTGAAGTGTGAATTTAGTTATTGAGGAAATACAGATGAATTAGAGGTGAAAAAAACTATTTTATTCTACTAAAGGACAGAAACTATTTTTGGATATGAAAATATTAACAATGTAATACAAATGAGTGCCCAATGAAACCTCAAGTCTAACTTTGGGCTTTCTTAAGATAGTGTCCGTGAAATAAAAACCTGGCTGCACTGGTTCTCAGCTCACCAAGAGACTAATGCCTTGTATTTATTTAGATATTCTCAGTATAATAAAAGGTAAATATAAATGTCAGTAAATGTCTGACCCTCTTAAATAGAGATTAGATATTGCAGTCATGGTCAGCACAGTTTAGTAAACCACTTAGAATTATTTTTTTTTTTCTGTGAAGTCTACTTTTTTAGCAACAAAAAAAGTAGAATTTTCTCCCTAAAATAACCTCTCTGCTATTACAGGAATGTGTTTTAATTGTTTGGTATTCCTATTAAAAGACAAACTAGACTTGTTTTTCATGTGCATGCATCTGTGCATGGGTGCACTGTTTTGCAGCAGTGATGTGTACTCACAGTATATTTCTGAACTAAGATGAATGCCTTATTCTTATCAGTGGCTGCAGAGGGCTTCAGAGTTTCAGTTGAGTAAACAAGACACGTGTAATAGAAACTACTATAGCAGCTGCATGATTACATTGACCATCCCATTATATGCTCTAAATTGCTAGTCTCCTGGGCTTGTGAAAGTCAGTCCTGTTTGCTTTAACACAGAAATAAAGTACAGACAAAAAATAGTATTAGAAAGTCGTGTGTGATTTATTTTGTCACCTTCATATCTATTCTTCATGTGTTCTAACCTGCCACATCTAACTTTGGAGTTTAAGACAGACTATGCCAGGAGAAGTGGTCAGGGAATGTTTGGAAAAACTCTCAGTGTGGGCCCAAATACAAGTGACCGGACATTTCAAGCATATTTTCTATATTGAAACATAGCACTTTACTGTGTTATGCATTCTGAAGGCAGGATGACAGAGTTGGAGTTATTCAGCCTGGAGAAGAGAAGACTCTGAGGAGACCTTATAGCAGCCTTCCAGCACCCGAAGGGGCCTACAGGAAAGCTGGGGAGGGACTTTTTGCAAGGGCATGTAGTGATAGGACAAGGGGTAATGGCTTTAAATGGAAGAGGTTTTAGGTAAGACATAAGGAAGAAATTCTTAAGCGTGAGGGTGGTGAGACACTGCAACAGGCTGCCCAGAGGAATTGTGGAAGCCCCATCCCTGGAAGTATTCAAGGCCAGACTGGATGAGGTTTTGAGCATCCTGGTCTAGTGGGAGGTGTCCCTGTCCATGGCGGGGATGTTGACACTAGATGATCTTTAAGGTGCCTTCCAACCAAAACCATTCAATGATTCCCTGATGGTGATGATGATTATTATTATTCCAATTAAGGAGGATAATGCCCATATTCCTTCCCTTTCCTCCTTTCCCTCCTCCAGTCCAGGTGTTTCAGCTGTAGAAGGACATCTTAGATATTCTATGTAACCCAAATCTGTTGCGTTGCCCTTTCACATCAGGAAAGCCAGCAGGGTATTCTTGGTATATTGTCAGTTATTATTTGCCTTTGCAATTAACTAAATCCACAGAGGAAAGAAGACAGTATTTTTTGTCTTCCATTGCTTAACTAACTTATTATTAAGTGTAAAACTGGCCTTGCAGTTTTCATTAGATCATGTGTTTGTAATTCAAGCAACTTTCAACTTTCAGAAGCTCTTGAGAAATGACAGGGATTTTTGTCACCGAGAAACCCAGGATGAATTTTTTTTTTTCTCTTTACTGGAACTGGATTAAAGCAGGCTGATGATGTCTTGATTCATATGAGGGAACATCCATTCTCTTACTTGCAAGGAACTACTAATTAAATAATCAATAAAGGCTCAAATAAAAATGGAATTGAATTAGCAGATCTTGTGTAAGAAGTCTGAGGATCAAAATGTTTAAAAATGGGTAAATTCTTCTGTTCTGACATACAGAATGTTTCCATCCAGGCAGGAAATTATGTGTGTATATAGATTTATCCAGCCAATATTTTTTGTTTACTGTACACTAAGAGCAGAAATTCAAAATTAGAATTAATTTGTGTAATATTTTTCAATATAAACATTATTCTGTAAGCTATATGGGGTAATTGATCCTTATCTTAGTATTACCTTATCACTTTGTATCTGGGAAGAATCACGTTTCAGATACAAATTTCAAATACACAAAAATGTGTCACCCTAGAAGGGTGTGGCACCCTAGAAGGGCATAAAAGGGGAAAACATTAACATTTACTATGCATCAAATTACACATTTGCAGAAAGAAATATTACAAAGATATTTAGGAAAACTCATAGATGCAATTACTGGACACAAGATAAATAAGCTAGTGTGCCACTCAAAGCAGCCAAACTCCTGACAGCAGTTTTTTTCTGGATACTGAATTTTGTCTTGCATTGTAATAATATATGCATTAGAAATAGAAAATTATTAGTAAATCCATTTGAGACATATATTTAATGTTAAATCCTTTTAAATAGAACTTGTTCTAACTGGAGACATTGCTGGACTGCTCTATGTGAAGTGAGAACCCCGAAGTGTTGATGCAGTGATGATGACTGGCCTGGTAGATGAGAGCAGAGCAGTGGGTATTGTCTACTTGGACTTCAGTAATACTGTCTCCCGTAAGGTCCTCAGAAAAAAGGTCATGATATATGGACTGGGTAAGAAGAGAGTGATGTAAATTAAAAACTGGCTGAGTGGTACAAGGTCTATTTGGAGGCCAGTAACTAGCAGTGTACCACAGGGGGTCAATATTGGGTCCAGTATTGTTTAACATCTTCATTAATAAACTGGACGATGGGCCAGAGTGCACCCTCATCAAGTTTGCTGATGACACACAACTGAGAGGAGTGGCTGACACACCAGAGGATCATGATGCCATCCAGAGGCACCTGGACAAGCTGGATAAAAGAGCTGACAGGAACCTTATGAAGTTCAAAAAGGTTAAGGGCAAAGGTGTGTACTTGGGGAGGAACAACCCCAGGCACCAGTACATGCTGAAGGCTGACTGGCAGAAAAGTAGCTTTGCAGGAAAGGACAGTGATAGGACTAGGGGCAACGGGCACTAACTGAAACAGAGAATGTTCCCTCTGAACATCAGGAAACAATGATGGTTTCCCAGAGAAGCTGTGAAGTGTTCCTCTTTTGAGATTTTCAGAAACTATCTGGAGATGGTCTTGGGATCTAGGTGGCCTTGTTTGAGCAGAGGGAGTTGGATGAAGTGACCTGAAGATGCACCTTCCAACCTCAGCCATTTTGGGGTTTTCTGATTCTGGACAGTTCTCCACACTGTGAAATGATTATTCTACTCTGAAGGAGGTAGGGCATCAATGTGGAAGTACTGAACACAGATTTTACAGATAGCTGAGATGATTCAATAGTTTGCAGTTTTCGGTCAACTGACTGGTAATATTGGCATTCAATAAATAACTCACATTTGTCTTTTGTTTAATAAATTATGGCATCAATGTATTTGAGATGCTTTTCTGGTAGCTATTTTGTGAGAACACTTTAATTTATTTTAGTGAATGCTGTGAGAATTTCTCACTGGTTTTCTGTCAATATGGTCTTTTCAGAATAAGGTCCCAGGTGGATTTTGCAAAGATTAAAATAGTAAGAGTAGTATATATAAAATAAGTAGTAGAGTGAAACCAGTTGGATAGCTGAAAGAGCAGAGAAGCAATAAATACTTTTCTGCAGCTTGTTGTAGTGTGAAACACATTTTGAAGACTATTTTAACAAGATTTTCTGCTTTTTATATGTAGTACAGTGCTGTCTGTTGGCAGACATACAATGTTCAATGTACGGAAAATACTGTGAGGTCTTTACAGACTCAAATTTTGACATCACTATTATACAACGTAAGTTAGAGGTCTTTTGCAACTGTTTCATTGCTGTAGATGCATAAAGTCACTGTGGATGAAAATCTGAAAAATGAAAAAAAACCTTAAAAGTAGTGCAGCCATATTAAAGATCCAGTTCTCCCTGGGACTGGCTGGTTTGTTACTTTGCCATGTCTAGGAATGTACATGGACCCTATTACTGTGATCCTGTGTGAGTGTTGTGGGATAGTGCAGTATCAAGAGAGAGCCCTACCTGCAGAGGGTTAGCCTTGGCTCCTCGTTCACCCTGTCTCTTCTAGTGGTCCAGTTTTTATCAAATTCGGGCACTTGGTATGAAAATATGGTGAATCTTTCCTTCTTTAGCCTTTTTGCTACGAAGTCTGGAAATCTCTTGACATAACACAACTTTGAAAAAAAGTGTAAGCTAAAGCATTGAGGAATACTAGAATTAAGGTTGTCTGTAGAATCCTAATCTGTCAAACTCTTTTGAGTTTTCTACCTATGTCTGTTTCTAAAACTTCTCCATTTTGCTCGGGGTGCAGTAAAACGCGTTCAGCATAATCAACAGGCACATTTTGTTGTTCTTTACTGTGTAGCTCAGGCACTGTTTCTATAACAGTATTGGAACATGGAGAGATCTGAGACTTCATTTTGCATCTACTTTTCTGTGGTAATCACTGTTGTACTGCATAGGCACTGAACTACTTATATTAGATTTAGCTTGAATGTGGTTGTTTGTTTTATTTTTCTTGCACAGTAGCTGTACAAATGTACTAATCAGGCAGATGTTAAGCTTTTTTTTTTTTTTCTTTTTTTTACAAGGAAGTTGCTTATATTTGCTGCCCAGAAAAAGCAAATTCATGAACACTTTAAAGTTATTGACACAGAATCATAGAATGGTTAACGCTGGAAGGGACCTTAAAGATCATCAGGTTCCAACCTCCCTGCTACGTGCAGGACATGTCCCACTAGACCAGGTTGCACAAAGCCTCATCCAACCTGGCCTTAAACACCTCCAGGCAGGGCCACCAACAACCTCTGCAGTCAACCTATTCCAACACCTTACTACCCTCATGGTGAAGAATGTATTCCTGATGTCTAACCTATATCTACCCTCTTTCAGTTTAAAACCATTACCCCTTGTCCTATCCCTGCCCTCTGGTGAAAAGCCCCTCCCCAGCTTTCCTGTAGGCCCCCTTAACATACTGGAAGGCTGCTATAAGATCTCCTTGGAGCCTTCTTTTCTCCAGTCTGAACAGCCCCAACTCTCTCAGCCTGTCTTTGTAGGAGATGTGCTCCAGCCCTCAGATCATCTTCGTGGCCCTCCTCTGGACCCTCTCCAACAGGTCTATACCATTTCTGTGCTGAGGGCTCCAGAGCTGTACACAGTACTCCAGGTGACGTCTCACAAGAGCAGAGTAGAGGGGGAGAAACACCTCCCTCACCCTGCTGGCCACACTTCTTTTGATGCAGCCCAGGACATGGCTGGCTTTCTGGGCTGTGAGGGCACACTGGCAGCTCATGTTGCAAGCTGTTGCCTTGCCTCTTTGTATTTGCCTTCAGGGTGCTTCCAGACCATGAATTTATCCATTCCTAGAGCACATTTTTTCTCACTCCTTGTTTTTAAAGTCTGTTTCCCACTAAACTCAGATATAGGGATGAGCATTTAGCATTTCAGCAAACTGAAACTCAAGGTGTCAGTGGCAGGGAATTTGAAACATGCCCTTTGTTTACCACGTGTGAAAATTTGGTTTTGCCTAATAACAGAAACCCCATCACCAGCCCTCTGTTAAAAGCATTTTGCTCATTACTTCTTTTATTTTGTGTAGCTATCTTCCTTTGCCTTGCTCACATTTCCAGCACTTCTAACAAAACAGTCAAGCCTCTTCTAGGAAGGCTTGTATTATGCAACATGTTTTTATTAATTTCTCAAGTAATTCAACCCGGTTTGGATTCAAATAATAGTGTCCTGGTCTGGCATTTTAATGTAGTGCAATGTTTAGAGAGGAGAGTGACTCCTCAGAGAAAGATAACACACATTTTTTCTCTGACTGAATGTTTTATTTTGGCTCTTCCTTCTATGTGTTGCGTAAGTAGAGATTGGCCATGCATGCCTGGAAGGTGTTACGTAGTTGGAAGAGGTTCTACAGAGACCTGAATCTCTCTTTCTTGCATCTCTGTTTTCTAAGCAAGACAATATCTGCAGGTAAACATAACTCCTATTAGGTCATCTGGTCCATCAAGCGCTTTAGTGGGCTTTGGTCTAAGAAATAACCACTGGTCATCTACTGGCCCTAAGGGGAGCCAGGTGGGGAAGGAGAAGCCTGAGCAGTGGCTCTTTGGCTGGTAGGTGAGTAGCAGCAGATGCAGGGATAGATGGTCTAAGGAATGGGTATTGTGCCAGCCAGTGTGAGTTGAGGGAGCAGTGTTATTCCACGAGAGGAGGAAAAAGCCATCTGATTACAAAATCACAGATATTAAAGCCCATCAGGTGCTAATTCAGGGAGCAGCCCAGAAGCTTAGGCTTGGCCAATTTCCTTAAAGGGAATTCTAAGTGATCCCGTGCTCTGTAATTTGAACAAAATGTACCAAAATAAGAAATGGCAGTGGCCCTCAAAATGTTCTGTAGTTTCAGTCCTCTCTACTGCTATAAAAAGTTGTCTTACTCCCCTCTCAGTTAACTAATGAAAGTTTCTGATGCGTCATTTTGTTCAGCTAGGCTTGCAAATATCTAACCTAATGAGTAAGGGTTGCAGAGAAGTTCTGTGCTGTTCATGGGAGCTGATTTGCTGGCTTACATATCTGCCTGTAGATGTGATGTACCCAGAGAGTGTGACCCCTTGTTGATGGCAGAATTAAAATTGGTTTTGTAGATCTTCCTTTTGCAGCTATTTCTTATTGCTCTCAGAAAACGGAGAGTCCTTTTTCACCTGTATGTACCAGACTAGTTTTGACAGAATGGGTACTTTTTCTGTGAAGCTGGAGTTTCTGCAAATACAAGTTCACAACAGTAAAAAATGACCCTATGGAGTACCCAAGTTGTTAATGTATCTTTTACCTTCACTTATTTTACATTTTCCTGTATCTTTTCCTTATCTTTTCCATTTCTTATGGTTTCAGGTGAAGCCAAGGAATTAATATGGGAAGAGGAATATTGGAAGGTGTGGGAAATAATTTCTTAAATACTTTTGTAGAGATTTTACCCCAAGAAGAAATAAGGAAACTACTTAAATTCTTTGCAGTGGGGCTAATGTTACATTACATTTGTAGTAAGCTACTTTATGATGGGGTGCTTTTAAATGAAAGACATTAAAAAAAACCTGAGTGACAGATTCAGTCCTGTAAGGACTAAGAGTGGACAGATAGGTCTGGTAATATTTCAGCTCGTCTACTTTTGTCTTCTAACATTAGTTCTTTTCTTCCTTTAATTGAGGACACAATATTGAATATTTAAAAAGAATTTTAAAAGAGAAACTAACAAAACAAAATGAAAAACGCATCAGATATTCTGGTTACACAAAACAAAAGGCAGGAAACATGGAACCAATTCTGTGCCTTGGTATTTCATTCTTTTTAAATGCCAGCATGCAGGTTCATACAATTTGTCTTGTACTTAGTATTTGTTATTGTTTTTTCTGACCTTTTCCACCTTCCTGTGATAATACTACTAAACTTCAAAAAAACTGAATTATCAAACCTGATAAATTGAAGGTCTACTTTGTACAAAAATTGTCACTTTACAATTGCTTTTGTCTGCCACACATCCATCTGCATTGGAACATCAGATTTGGTCTTAAGGATACAAAACATAGCTCCCTCTTCTTTTAACAGAAGCACATCTGCAGCTTTATATGTTTGAAGATGACATGTAGCTACCAGGAAAGGAAGAGTGATATAGCACTTCTGGTGGCTGTGCCAGTGGTCAGCATATCTGTAGAAAAACTTTCTGCAATAATAATTTATAGTGACTTGCATACAGTGCTTTCACTAGTAGAATTATTTATGCAACAGTTCTTGCTGCTACATGAGCTTCAATTTACACCTACTTGCCAGGGACAGTAGGAGTTTACTGAGGAATGTTTGTGACAGTCTGACACTTCTGACAAAAAATGCACAACGTTAATTAGACTTGGACTGTTAGTGCCTACATAAAGTTAGAAAAATTTATCAATGCACTTTTATCTTAGCTTCTTTGAAGGACTAATATGTGTTATGAGCTTAACTCATGCCATAGCCCCACTCCAAAAAATGCAAGATGGGGAGGGGAAGACTCTTACATTTGCAAGATAGATATAAGACAGTGCATCCAGAGTAGCTGAAAAGTTGTCATGCACAGTAGGTTCTTCATGCACCCATTCTGTGAAACAAAGTTTCTCAAGAGAATCAGTTCAGTTTGTGAGATTGTCTCATTCTGTAAACCCCTTTCTATAAAGGGCAGTGTGCACCTGCGGTGCCCCACTAGTAAAGAATCTTTGAACTTGGCATCTGGTACAGCTTAGGGCAGCTTCTTACCACATTATGCAGTACTGGAGGCATTTTCACAATGGGTGCAGCTGCTTCTTTCCCATCATGAAATAGCTCCTGCAAGAGTGTGGTCTGGTTTCACGGGTGGGAGGACTGACCTGGTAAGGTCAGGTATTTAAAAAGTCTAACTTTGTGTTTACTGCTCTAGAAATATTCTGAACAGAAACCATCATCACAAAATAAATGACTTCTCACTGTCCTAGGAGCTTCAGAGTACTTCCCCAGGTTGTTATGAGGTACAAGTATTGTGTCTGAGACTTAAATATCTTGGCAATAAGAACATGGGCCACGTAGTTTACCTCATTATCTGCTTCTAGTGATGGTGATGAGCAGAAAAATATATTCCCCTTATATTGTGTAATTTATTTCAAGAAATGAATGGCCCAGAATGGGCTGGGAAGGAAGCACATTTGACAGAGATATGGATTTTAGAATACCTACATTATATTTAAAATTTGGATGTTAGTACCATGCTATCAGGTGACTTTCATTATCATCACTCATTTAATTTTAAGGAAATACTACTTATTTTATGTTTTTACTTACTGACGGCAAGAGCTGTTTCAGGCAGTAGTGACTTCAGATGTGTGCACTTGCATGTCCACAGATTGTGAAGACAACCAAGCCAGTAGATGCAGCTGCTTAGGTTTTTGGTTAATCTATATCCAAGTTTATAATTCCTTCGCATGCCTGTTATGTATTGATGCTTGGGTGTTCTGGAAATGATCTGAAAGATACATGGATGCTTTTGTACTGAATAAACAGTCTGAAGGAAAACAGCAATTGATTTTTTTTTTTTGGTGGGAAATTCTCTCTCACCTTGGCACAGATGTAATTCAGGTGCTGTTCTTTATCCAAATAATATTTGTTGCTCAGTTCCATAGTAATTTGTTATGGTGTATATTATATTATATAGCAACAACCAAAACAAAAGTTTGACCTGCTGTTTTGTTCTTATTGAAGTGTTAATATTTGAGTTCCATATGTGGCTTAAATGGCAAGAACACAGTTCAAACTCTGGCCTCATTCTGGTAGGTTATGGTCACTGTCCAGAGGGGGAAGTAAATATAGAAAAAAGTTACATAACTGCTTCTTATTTCATGTAGGACAGGATATAGAATATATACATAATTACTAATTTATAGCACTTTTAAATTTTGTTAAGAAGTAAAATGAATATCTGTACTCTCTAATCTCTGCACACTAATACATTAAAGTTTAAGGAACTTGACAAAGTGCTAGCCCAGTGTGAAAATTGTGAGAGAAAAATGGTGAGATTGCATGTCTGTGATAAATCAAAGCAGCTGTAGTATCAAATGATGACCTAAAAAAACCCCACCAAACCCCACAAAAAAAAAAAAAAAGGAAAAAAAATTGGAATTAGAGATATGTAATATTTTTAACACTCCTAAGACAAAAATGAACACTTCTTGATCTAATTTAGGTTAGATCCGTTATATTTCTGAATTTCAGTGTCACGCAGTATGATGTTGTAACAGATAAGGTCAGTACTTAATGCTAACACAAGATTATGTTCACCTCCTTTTCTGTGCTAAAACAAAAATTTATAGGTTTAGAAGAATAAACCCAGTGAGTTTCCACACAATTTTAACATAGGTAGTGAAAATCTAGTCCAGTTGTACAATTTCATACAATCCAAATAGCTGACTGAACCTGTCCTTTGCTTTTTTTCTTTTATTTGTCAGTGAATTGCAATGGTCAACATTGTAGCTGCTGTAAGAGAAGGCATTGATTTTGAGAGAAGGGGGGGGGGGAAAAAAACCCTGAATAAAACCTATTTTTATTTCCTGAAGAGGTACTTATCCATTCAGAGATACATGGAGTTGTGGATTTTACATATCTTTTTACTTTACTCCTGTAATGAAGCATCTAGTAGGCAGAGAACCAGCAGAAAAGACATTTCCACTGTAGCAAGATGTTGGGATTTATGGAAAATTAATATGGGATTTATGGGAAATTAATATGCCTGAATTAAAACAGCAGTGTTGCAGGTACTGCTCACCAAATTGTCAGGCACCCTGAAGTAGCCCGTGAGATCAGTAAACAAGCTGGTGTCTCACAGCCTGGTACCCCACGGGACCAGCAAACAGCAGGTGTCCTATCTCACGGTTGTTACCTCATGAAGTAGTGAGAAAAGAATGTTGTAGCAAGAATTGAGAGGCACCGTCTGGGAAGCAAAACACCTTGGGTCATCATAACATGGGCAGCAAGTGACAAGACGAGTAGCCAATCATATATGAACTGTGTATGTATGTAACCAACGGGGTTTGTACTGGGGTGGAACATCTGGAATTAGAGGGGTATAAATTGCCGCCATTTTAAATAATAAACGGCTTTCGCTTGATCACATTGGTCGTGGTGCGTTAGTCCGAGCTCTCGCCGCAACAGCAAGATCCCTCTGGAGAAGGAGAGAGGCTTTTTTAAGCTGCAGTTTGAGTATTCTGATGTGGGATGGCTAAGTTGCTCAAATGGAACAACTTGCTACTAAGAGCGTATCTAACACTGCCGACCTGAATACAGGCATGTTTCTAATGAAAATGAGGAAAGCTACCTAGTTAGAAAAAAATAGCAGTAAAACCTGATCTGTCTTCACTAACAAAAAGAGATCACTATACATACTTGCTAGTGTCTCACTGCAAGAGCTTAGCACCTTGTGTCAGATATAATACTGAAGAGGACACCTGGCATAGATTTCTTGGCTTTCTGGAGATTGCTTTAAAAAAAAGGCACACAGACTTTTCCTCTGAAAAGACCTGACACATTGCCATTAAAAGCAGACTTTAAATATCATGGCCTTTGGTTGTCCTTCCACTGACTAAAAGTGCCTAAATTGCATTCTCACGGGTTAGAGGGCCTTTGCCTTCTGCAGCTACAGTAGCAGAAATAGGTCAGGGAGAGGATGCTCTGTGATGACTTTAATGGTGCCCTGGACAACTTACAGTCGAAGTCTGTAAGATTCTGTCTACAAATGAAATGACTTGAAAAGGCTTCCTAGCAGGAAATGCTTAGCTTCATAACTTGGCAAAACAAATCCTCAACAAACACTTTTGTTTCTAGTCGCTGTCAACAACTGTTTTGTCTTCAATCTCTTTAGATTTCCTAATTCTGAAAAGTGTATAAAGATATATTTTTATATCTTATGTTTGTGATAGGTCCTTTTATGCAGACTCACAGAACCATAGTATGTCTTTGGTTGGAAGAGCCCTCCAAGATCATCTAGTCCAACCTTCAACCTAACACCGCAAGCTCCCCACTGAACCATGTCCCTGAGCACCAGGTCCACATGCCGTTTAAATGCCTTCAGAGATGGTGACTCCACCACTGCCCTGGGCAAACTAATCCAGTGCTTGACAACCCCTTCAGTGAAGAAATGCTTCCTAATATCTAGCCTAAACCTACATAATTTAGAAACTTTCCTCAGGGAATTTAAAATTACTTAACTAATTTTTTAAATGTTGTTTTTCACATGATGAATTTGATGTTTGGCTAGTAATGAAATTGCAATTTTTAGGACAGTAAAAGCCTCTTATTAATTAATGACTTCTTGTCCACTCAGTATTTTAAACAAATGCATAATATTTGATAATGACTATTGCTCAGTCAAGTATATTTCATTTCAATTTTGAAATAAGAAATTATGAAATTGATCGTCAAGGTAATTATGATGGAATGAATTTAGCTACAGGTAATTATAGCATGAGATTGGTTATCCAGGCAGTTAGAAACAAACTAGATGAACCCTGGGGAAAATAATGGATTTTTTCTGAATCTTAAAATGACTTTTTTTTACTCTGTGTATGTCTTGTCTACCATGTAAAGTTTTGTTCATTGAACTTGATGAAAAGGATCAATTACTTGTATCATGTTTAAGCATTATTTCATTTCAGAATACCTGTCTCATTCGTTTCAGCCTCTGACATTAATATGCTTTCAACGGTTTATTTACATACCAGGTCACTTGTTTGTTGCAAGATGACTTTAGGGCACGAAAGAAGTGATGGCAAAAGCTTGTGATAGCTAAATAAAAATAGCTTTTTTTGTGTTCATTCCAAACTTTCAGCGGCATAAGTGGGGTGTATTATAACAATAACAATATATAGATTTGAAGTTACGTGTTGATAATTTTAGCCTACTAACTTTAGCCAGTCTCTAGAATGAAATTTAAACATTATTCCTGCAAAGAATCTGCTTTGATTTTAGCATGTGTTCTCCCACACACACCTTGGAGCTCTATGAAATAACTGTTTAGATTTATCTGTTTTATTGAAAATAAAACCTTTAGTTAAAGAAATGAAATTGGTTATATTTATGATTGACTTAATCTCTCTAAATAAGATACATTGTCATATGAAATTAGAACAGTCAAACTGTTTAAAAAAATCAAGAAAGTTGAAAATACGTAAATGGTTTTTATTCATTCTCAGGAGAATTTTCAACAGGAGTGAGACCTTGGAATGTGATGTAGCTGACCAGCCTAGGTACTGACCCCTAAATGTTCGGAAATACTTGCCAAACTTACCTAATCAGAAAAGATTTTGGAAAAGTTGCATTTGAGACAGAAACTGTCTGGGATTAATAATTTGGCTGCATTCATTGAAGTTGAGCAGGACATCTTATTTATACACAACTCTTTTGAAAACCTGTTAAAAACCTTTAACTTTTTTTCCTTGGGTTTTTTTTTCCCAGTTTCTTTTGAAAATATTCTGGTGCCAGAAGAATGTTATGATAAATGATGTTAGGGTCCAGTCCATTGTACAGTTCCATTAAACACTGAACACACAGGTTACTGGTGTGTGTCACCACTTGTAAAAGCCCTTCTTTGGGTAGATTTATCTTATGCTAGCTTCTAGATTTCTCAGTAGCAAAAATCCCAGAACTATTACGCAGTGTTCTAGCCTGAGGTTTGGAACAAGACTTCACTATGAAGTAGCAACTAGCTTAAAAAGACTATATAGTATATAACAAGAATTGTGTCTGTCTAGAGACACAGAAAATATTGACACCAGAGATTAAAGAAAAATATATGAAGATCAAGCAAAGCACTTTTTTGTAAGAATTTGTAATTCCTTTTTTGAACAGAGGAACATAATTCACTTCAAAATATCTATAGCTTTTTTTAACTTTGTAAATGATTGATTAAGAGTCTTAAATACTACATAGCCATGCTGTAATGATATGACTTAATGCTATCTGGAGGAGGAGATGGAAGTCACTAAAAGAGGAGTTTAATATAGCAAGATCACTGAGATGTCATTGTTGATTAAGTAAAATAAATAAATTTATTGAGATAAATACAGGTATGTGGATGTGTTAAAAAAGCAGTGCTTTCTGTGTGTGTGTGTGATTGTGGGAAATCTGGCAGAAATAAACAATTTCTTTCTATTCATCACTGCTGTCCTTATATCAGCCCTCAGAAGTAAATGTTATTCCTCTGTTACTGTTTTTACTGTGCACTGTTATTTTTGAAATGCATTTGTATATGCATATGTAATACACTTCAGGTTGTTCAAATGGATACATTACTCAGTTTTGCTATTATTTAGCTTGCTCGTGTAAATTGTTACAGTAGTTTTTCTAAGAAAAAACATGTTACTAATCTGCTGCAAAAGGTAAAATTCTGGGGTAACGATATTTTACATATATGTAGCTTGTGGTAAAGATTACACAGGAAGAAAATGATCTCTTGACATAAAAAGAAAGCTGCAGACCATCTGATTTCACTGGAATATTGTCCTTTGCTAACTAGCAGGTGTAAGTTAACATGATCTTTTTCCCTTTTTGCAAAGAACTGAAAAACTTCCACATGTTTAATTTCATAAAATTATAGAAGCTCATTTCCAGGTCATGATCAAACAATAGAGAGTTTTATTTTTTAACTTTGATTCTGTTTGGACACTTACCAAGGAAGGTGGGCACCTTAGCTAGCAAGCTAAAGGATGTTTTTTCTCTAAGGAACCCACATATCAAAACTGAACAAGCCATGGCAAGTAGGGGGTCAAAAATGAAAACAATAGGAGAGGGGTAGGTTGATAATATCTTGTGGTTATTTGGTAAGGCATGCCCATATCCAAGTTGGTTTTGGTTTACTATTTTTTCTTTTGCAGTTTAAGTTTTTGTAGCCTTTTGTAGCCTTTTGGAGGGCTTAGAGAGCCTGAACTTTATATGAACTATGGTTTTCTTGGATGCCTGGTGGCTGAGCTGCAAGGCTCTCTAACTCCATGTAATTGAAAAGACAACATATATTGGTGTGTCAGGAAACATTATGTACATCTTTTTATGCTGCATCACTTGCATTTTTTATGCTGCATTCACATCTTAAAGGAACTTTTTTAAAGACTCAGAATAGTCATTATGAATGGGTTCTTATAAGCAAGTGAACAAATACAAATTTCTGACCTTATTTTAAAATTATTTTCTGCTCTGGAAAACAAATACTGGTAAAGTCAGAAGAAAAGTAAAACGTTTGTATTATGGCTAGAAGAGCATGTTTTCAGTAATAACTAGCACTAAAGAAATACCTGACAATAAGCAACTTATATGCAGCATGAACACATTACCCCTCTGCCTTGCCTGGCACTTTCATTTCTGGGATAAGCAATAATCCAAAAGGAGTGACTATAAAAAGGATATCTGATGGAAGTTTTAAAGATTACATCAATAGTTTTACCTGACCATGACTTTTTTCTGAATGACATATACTTTTAAATTTTTTCAACTCTGGCTCATTCACATGCCCTAAAACTGTTATATGTGCTTGTTTCATCAAGTATGTGTAATTGGCAAAAAAAGGTCTGGTAGTATCAACAGGGATGAGCCTTCAAAGTATAGCTTATTTGATTTGCCTGTTCTTAACTTAAAGTCCTGACTGAGACTTTGAACATGATGTACTAAGAGTATGCTGCTAAACATATTACTAACAAACATTTACAGGTCATTGCCGCCTGAAACTCTTCTTCATGTGTAAACATAAAACTGCTTAGCTTGGAGCATTCTGCTCAGGCTATTTTGCAAATTGCTTTCTGGGGGCTGGCGGGGGGGAACACCAATTAAGACACTAAAGCCATAAAACTTCAATTCTTTTATCTCCTCAGTTTTCACATGTACAGAAGTATTTAATAACCCCCATAATTTTAGCTTACCTCTGTACTATTTCATTTCTTGTTTTGCTAAATTCTGGTATGTGCAATACAGCGTTTGTTCAATCTTTCCAAACTCTACCACAGTTGAGTAGTGGTGGAAGGTTTTTTTTATATCCTTTGGAAAAACAGTGGTTTAGAAATAACTTAATCAGCTGTATTCATTTCATGCACAACTGCAGGAGCTTGTTGTCAGCAGAAAAAAGAACCAGACATTATCAGTTTTTAGCTTCCTTACCTCATAAGCACTGCAGCAAGCCAGATTTTGGGGTGTTACTGAGGTCTCAACTAAGAAACTGGTCTGGCTTGCCATTGTTGGCATAAAGCAAATGCAATAGGAAAAATAGAACTCTTTGCAGGTAGGCAGGAGCTAACACTGCAGACCTCCTTGGATGTGAAAGTAACCATCTGCCTTATAAAGAATTTCTGTTCATCTTGGTTTTAAATAGAAAATGAGGGATAAACTTCATGCACAACAGCTTTTTTTTATACCCTATAGTTTTAACCAGATGCTTACTCATTAAAATCTTAAAAAAAAGGGCACTGGAGGAAATCTGGGGAAACAGTCTATTTATGAGCCTGAGACAGAAACATTTCCAGGTAAAATAAACTCAGGATTGTGATTAAACACTTGAAATGTCAGAAGCTTTTCTAAAGCTATAGAAATAAGAATTTTCAGAATGTCTAGAGTTATCTGGTTAGTGAGTTATTTTTTAAAAAACTTTGCAATGAAGCTCAAAACTGATAGGCTTTATCATTACAGTGAGATATTATTGTTAGAGGGGATACAATGACCTTAACTTTGGTAAAGTTTTGAAGATAAATAGAAAATTCTTTGCAAATTTAACATGTGTTTATTAACTGTAGGTCATGCTAACCTAGTTGAGGGTGTAGGGGATGGTGGAAATTAAAGCAAGTACTGATTCACTAATGTGAATAACACTTCATGAGATGTCATAAAGGATGGAAAAGAATTAATAGAAGAACCAATAATTATGAAGTGGATTCACTCTGAGGCCACCAAAACTTTTCATGAAGGAAGAAGTATGTAGGTGTGAAGTTGCTGATAGAATTTCAAAGATCCCTTTCTGGGATAAATTTATGTTATTTTCTTTGCAGGAAAAAGCAGGTGTGTGTTTATGGTATTTGTTAGTACACAATGTGTCTCAGGTGAACTATAGGACTGTAACAGAAGTCAGGCGGTGCTTAATAGTACGAGAGGCAGGGACATGAACTTAAAAACCAGTTCTTGAATTTCTGCTGTTTATTTGGAGCTTATGTCCTGAAATTAAAAAAAGACAGACTTGAGGGTGATAGGTGAACCCAAAATAAACACATGACACAGCCACAGGAAGCACAAAAGAAACTCAAGCATCAGATGAAATAGAGGTGCTGTTGTTGATATTACATAAAAATCACAAAATCTTGTCTGTGTTGTGGCTCTCTGGACTGTAATGATGGCTACAAACTGTAATTGGGATATTGGAGGAGCTCTTCTCATGAGGAGCTAATAAGAAAACCCAAGTGTGGCATGGACAGCTAAAGCCAATGCTGAAAAGGAGCAATGTTTTTAGCAAAAATGGAAACCTCAGAAAATTGGAGTAGGGATGGGGGTGAAGGGTGAGAAATAACAATACAATAATTTATGAAGAAATATGAGTATAACCTAGTGACAAATGAACTTAGACAAAAGAAGGTTTCTAAGGTACTGAAAAGGCCTGCTACTGGGAGTAGGTTGTGTGAATGTGTATTGTGCAGGAAATTCCGGACAAGATTTAAGATGGCAGTTGATTAAGGTTATGAACAAGATTACATGATGTATTGTATACTCTGGTGGAGTAGTTGGTTATAGATCATTAAACTCTTTGCTGCCTGTTTGTCCTAATGGAATCACACCAAATGTTTGCTTTGTAGAAAAGCAGAGTATGAAAGCTCATAGGAGTCCCCTTAAGGAGTTGCTAGTTTCTTTAAGCAGAAAGGGAACCAGATATGTTTACTTCTTCTTAGCATGCTTAGGTTCTCTGACACTTCAAAGAAAGGCAAAAAATGCTAATGTGATACTCCAATTATTAGAAGAATATAATGTTCCATGGCAAGGAAGCGAATCGTCCATACAGCATATGATTTCTGAATGCATGTGGGACTGTTGTAATAGCCTCAAGGTAAAAAAAAAAAACAGTTTATAATGTGTCACAAGTATTTTGGAAATTTAAGGAACCTAGTGGCTTGGGACAGCTTTGAAATATTGCTTGATAGTACAGTAATCTGCTGTTTGAATACAAAGCATGTATTGCAAATACATAAAATATCTTGCATTAAGAAGAAAAACGTTTTTATTTTTCCCCCTATCTATCAAGATAGACAGGTGGAAAAAATGTTAGTAGCTTAGGAAAAAGAACACTTGGACACATGATTTATACAGAAAATATACCTAATAGATTTCTAAAAAGTTTTTCTTAATGTAGTTATTTTATTTACTTAATCAAGCCACAAGACAAGGAAAGAAGATATTAATGTCTCCCATGTATCCCCCAGCAAGCCCAGGCACAGATTATCTTCTAGCAAGTTTGGAAAAATAGTCAAGGGTACTTGAAAAATTTATTTGAATATAATACGAAACTATGGCACTGAATCAATGAGCTATTTTTCTGCTCTTTTAAAATAGTTACAGTTGAAAATGTGAAATCTTACTAGTTTGCCAGGTGAATATTTGTCACCGTTTGACTCAGGATAGGCAGTTAAACCAAAGACAACAGAGCACTTTAACAAATTAAATGGTGATAAATGTAGCTTAGAATCTAATCCTTGAGTTTACGTTGTCAAGATAGGATTTTTTAGATATGAGAAAATAACTAATCTGTAAGTGTTGGGGACTTTTGGGGGGTTTTGTTTGCTTTTTTGTTGTTGTTTTTTTGTTTGTTTGTTTGGGGTTTTTTCCTTATTAATTCTAGTATTAGTGAATGCATTGAATGTTGGGTGGGAGAAGGTCTTTTTTCGCTGTGTATATAAACCATGGTATTTTCTGACATTTACAGCAAATGCATATTGGAGAAATGTCTGACAAAGAAGCCTTATATGTTTGTTATTTCCAAGGTTCATTCTCAGGTTATGTGATGATATGGTCAGTGTCTCAGAGTCACTCTGGGCAGTAACATCTGAGTTTCAAATGCATACTATGTGAATAATCCATAATGGCTACTGCAGCTGTCTCTGGAATACACTTTACCTTGTTGTGCAAAATGAAAAATAGGCATGGTTCTAAAGAATTTACTTCCCTGATTTGGGGAAAAGAAGGCAGGGGAGAATGAGAGAGAAACAAAACAATAATTAAAGGTGATCAAGAAACATTTTAATTTTCTACAATATTCCTCATTTAGAAAACCAGATAAAATAGCGAATGTCACTTTTTTAACTGGTTGACGTTTACTAGACAAATTTGGAAATATCTGTTCCTTTGATTATAAACCTGAGTTTAACTGACGGTTTTTCAAATTGTTTTTTTCACAAATGAGTTTCCATCTGCAAAAATAATAATATTTTTTTAAAAAAATCCATCCTAGCTACTTAAACAGAGAATTACCATGAGTGATAATGCTATTACCCCCTGAGGCATAAACTTTAAACGAAATCAGGAGCTGTCTTAGCAGTACCACCAAGGTAAAAGAGAAGGCGTATTTCTTCTCTAGGAAATTATTTATATTCTACTCTTCCCAGTCTTGGATAAAAGGTGTTTCTTTTGAACCTTTTTATTAATACTAGAAATTGAACTTCAGCAGCAATAATTAATCTTAAATAAAATACAGTTTCCGTTTCAGAAAGTGAATGCTATCTGTATAGTGAGATTCAGTTAAAGCTTTCTCAAGTGGATTCATAGTGATACAAGAGAGTAGAGTGATGCCCAAAGAGTTCATTACTTGCCAGCACACATTGGACTAACACATTGAGTTGAAATAAACTTTGGAAACTGGTTAACTTACTTAATACTCTCCAATTAATTTATATTACTTTAAGATAAACAACTTCACTTTAACGGTTCTTTTTTTTTTTTTTCCCCTATTTTGTTCTCATTTTACCATGAAAAAACTTTTTTATTTAATCTGCAGTTATTGTTCCATTCATGAAATGGTGGACAATTAGCCTGAACTCTCTTCCCAAAATTCTGAAGTTACCACAATTTGCTCGGGATGGTGAGATTAACAATAATTTGAAAGCAGATTTTACAGATATTTCTAAATACTCCTACTGTACAAATAAAACTTAAACTAGCATATTACTTGGTGTATTTCCTTATTGAGGAGTACAATAAGAGAATGAGCATTTGTAGATATTAAACCACAGACAGGATTAAGTGAAAGAAAGAAACTCTGGAGAGTAGGAGGCATGCCTTATATAGAAATAGGTTGTTTTAATACTTCTAAGATTCAACAGTAAATTCTGGAATGTTACGTTAACAGTCATGACATGATAAAGCATGTTGTGGGAATGAAACTGTATTCTAATTGTACTTTAACTCCTGTGGCCTTCTTGCTAAATATAGACAAATTTAGTTCTTAAGGATTTTGAGTCATGTCATCCTGTTTCATCCCTACTCATTACTTCATGCAACTATTTCTTTTTAGCTAGGAAACAAATATTTCAGCTCATACAATCTTTTGTATTTGTTTGGAATCCTTCACATAAAAATTGTGAAATGAGGAAATACATCATAAAGAAAAGGAAAAGAATATTAGTTTTGTGTTTCATCAGCAGTAGTCAAGGTCAGAAGCTCTGTCCTGCTGCAATTGCTGCTCCAACGTTTTGATAAGTGAAAAGGGAAACTGTGATCTGTATTAATTACATGCAGCAGTTCTGGCACAAGCATGTTACTGTTGCCCATATAAGCCTTCAGAAAATCCGTTTCTAATTTTTAGGCTGCATTTAATCAGGGCAGTTCTTACTCTTTGGTGGCAACCTTACTGAATTAGTTTTGAAGAGTAAGTGTTGCTTTGCTAAAACAGAACAGCTTTAAGTGCTTGCTGAAGTTCAGAAAACTGTTTCTAAGAACTTCACCCTGAAATTAAATACATCTTTGTTAGCGGATTATATATTGATCAGCTGCCTTTGGAACTGTTTGGAAATGTAATCTGCTGCATGTGTACAAACCAGAAGATCTGCTTGTTCACTTACTTCCTGATCAACTTGAGTAAGGGGTCAGCAAACCAAGTGGTCACCAAATGATTTATTTTCTTCTCTGGCTTTGGGAGGGCAAAATTCTGCATGTTAAACCTGTGAGGCTATGACTAGGGTGCACCATGTCTGTAAAAGCTTGTATGAGGAGGAAAACAACAAAACTGACGAAAACTTGGCTGTTTTGGAGACTAGAAGAACAGGTAGTTAGGTCCCTTTATTTCGTGTATTGCATTTTTCAGCTGTTATCCACAAAACCTTTTTAAAATCATCATCCCTTCCTTTCGTAAAAATAATGAAGCTGAGGGAGAATGGACTTATTTTTCTAACAGATATCAAAAAGACAGTTCACACTAAGAAGTCAAGTCTTGGTCCCTGGACCCCAGTCCAGTGCACTTTCGAATAGACTATGCTACTTTTTTTGGACACTGTGATAGATTCTTTTTCTTTAAGACATTTCAATAGGTTTGCTGTATGTATCTAAGATGTACGAAGGAAAAAACAAAGCCAGGAAACTCTACCTATATGTGGGCTGTATGTGGACTGAAATGAGAACATCAGACATGTCTATAATCTATTTATTATCTGTACATTTAAGACAGAAATAAGTAATGTTCAAGGTCTTGTCATTTTGATGGATGAAGAAGCTGTGACGAATGAAGAGGTTTTACTGAAAACCTTATATAAGCTATAAGTAGGACCTAATCCTTTCCAAGAATATGGACTACCAACTCCATCATCACTGTAAGAGATTTGTAATTTCTGCAGGTGGACAGAAGATGCTACAATGGCACTATTTCTGAAGAACACCCTATAGATTGCTTATTTGGGCATAACCTGGGGATGGGACGAGGGTCAATGGGATGGGTGACCTTCCTTGCCAAGACTCTGCCTGAATGGGACATTTCGAGCCTCCTCATCTGAATTTAGCAAGATCCAGCGTATTATTTACTGAATCTGTTCCTGCAAAGGCATTTACACTGACATGAGGTCTATCATAAGAAAAATAAAGTATATCACAAGATGCAGCTATGTCAAACAATTTTGAGTGGTATTTTCAGGTAAAAAAAAAAAAAAAAAGTCTGTTCTACTGAAGGGTTTCTGGAAATATCACTAGCAGACATTTAGAGAACTACCATATAAAATACTTCGGGTATTGTTGTGGGTGGTAAGGGATTATTTTTTTGTTTGGTTGGTTGGTTTTGGTTTTTTTGTCATTATACTTCAAATAAAGCATTCGAGTAACTGTAGAATGTTTTGGTTTCAGGGTTGTTGGTTTTGTTGTGGTTTGTTTTGTTTTTTTATTGAGTAAACAGTAGGACTTGGATTTTACTCCTGAATCCAGTCCTCACTTTGTGGCTGTATGATCTCTACCTGCTTATCTGAACACTACATTCTTTACATCTTGCTTTAGTGTGGGATTCTGTTAAACACACTATTTTTTCGTCATTGACTTTAAGAGTGCAACACTTTCAAAACTCCTTCAGCTTTGCTTTGAAGTACTGCAAACTACTGCCTTGTCTTCTGTATTGATTATCCTCATCAATCTATAATGTGTTCGAGACTGATCCTTACATGCAAAGACATATGGTGACAAGAAAACTTATAATTACTGATTCATTGTATTGATGCTTGAAATACTTAATCTTTGTCAAAACGGAAATCTTAATACATGTCTATTCTGCATGATTTTGTAAGCAACTTTGTTCTGATCTATTGCTCTATAAGCAGTTGAGCAGGGAGTATTCTCCACAAATTACTTGGGACTTTATCTGATAAATAAAATGTTCCTCGGGAAAGGCAATAGTGAGGGGGAAGAAGATGGGAAAGAGTGGAATGTCTTTTCTGTGTTAAGCCTAAAAAGAGATAAATTCTATACCTCCAGCAGTACACAAGTCCACAAGATGTGAAACAGTGTCACTACCTTCATAACAACATGGAGATAGAAGGACACCCTATGGAATTACCAGCCCAATTTCTAGTGTGGACTGGCTGCTAGCTAAAGTGAATGAGCAAAGAGGAAGGAAAGACTGATTTCATGCTTCAGGTAAGCACGCCAAATAGACATTAAGATAACTGCAGCTTCTGAAACCTTGGAAGAAGTAATGTCTTTAAGATCCAGAAATCTCAGTTCACACTAACATAAAATTTGAGAAGATTATGTTTTAAGTCATTCAATAAAACTAGGAATGTAGTAAAAAGACAGATGTGACATTTTCTCTCCAGATGTGTTTTCAGTAAAGCTTTTTTTTTTCTTGTAGTAGAATAAATCCTAAAATATTTTACTCCCAACTGTTACTAATCAACAGAGAAATTCCTGGCTCTCAGGCAGCTAATCTTGCAAACTTCCTAACAAAGAACTGCTTAAACCTCAATCTTCTCCTCTAAAAGAACATGTACTGTTTGTTTGATGTAAGTTGTACTGATGAGATGAAGAAATTCAGTGGTCTGAGAGACATCAATCTTGATAAGATGAGTAGTTTTCCTTTCCTTGAGTTGTAGCACACTGCAGCTGTTTAGAAAATTGCAATAGAAGCTTCAAAGGAATCCACATAACTGAAGGCAGATTGCCTGCTGCATTAAATTTCAGATTTATGTGGAATGCAAGTTCCTTACTGAGCACTATGAATATAAAAATGCTAAGCTCTCTCTTCCTTGTCCTCCACTCAGGAGAAAGATTTGACTGCCATGTATCAAAAAGTATTCTTTCAGTACTTAACATACATAAACCACTTAATTATCGTATCTTTTCTGTTGTACATCTCTGTATCCTACCTGCTTTTTCCAGTTCATTTTATACTTCAACTACAAGGCTAGGTAATTCACTTGCATGGCAGTCCTGCCCCATGGGAAACAGAGGGAGAGGAAACTACCTCTGTTGACTTGTCGAAACACTCATTCTCTAGTAAAAGTAGGGAGAAAATAAATCTATCTTGTAAATAATAATGTTTTGGGTTTTGGAACAACTGATCTTCCCTTGAAATCTTTAGGGTGTTGTTTGCTTATTGTTTAACCTTCAATGCTTTCAGAATGAGAATCTCTGTCCTACCCTCCGCCTGTACTAGCTGTTCAAATACAAAGTAACAGTGGATTAAATAATTCTTGGTAATGTTAATGACAAAAGTTTAAGGCCATGTTGTCTAGGTTGTTTTTTTTTCCTATGCATCCATCTACTCTTTCCAGCAGAGGTGTGTGCAGGTGTGGCATGGCAGGCCATGAGCACAACACTAATGTCAAAATCCAGGGATTTAATTTTTTTGCCTAGAGACTGAACACAGAAAATGGTTTTCAAAATATTTCTTTCAAATGTCTCACTCTTCAACTGCATTCTGAATGAAGGTGAGCTCAACCAAGTGTGTTATGTTATTGTTGTATGTATTTATTTATAGAAGGCACTTTCTGTCATGTTTTCACTGTTTCTTCAGACAGTAGTAGATCAGTAGGTGATTATTATATTACTGAGTTTTTAATTGCATAGAATTCAGGTTACTTACTTGGCACTTTTAACTATAGTGACACCCAGTTCTAATATTTGTCATCTATAAGATCATAACTAAAACTACAAGAATCACTTTAACCTCAGAAAATACTCCTAATAGCAGAACAATTATACCAACAGTATGGGCTGGAAATTACTTCAGTATTTTATACATTGTCTTGCATGGAAGAGTATCATGTAGAAACAGAATATTTTTTGTTTTTCTGCTAACAAACAGAGTTTCAAGAACAACTAAGGAGTGTAAAAAAGTAACTAGGTTTATACTAAACTGCTAGATTATTATTATTTAGATAAACTTCCTATGGAGAGGGATTTGTGAAGAAAACTATACTTGGTAACAATTGCTGGAATAATATAAAGTCTTATCTAATACTGCACTCTGACATTAAAAGATATAAACTTTAAAATGTGAACCTAAGTTCACACACCTCTGAGCATCACCCAGTTTCACATTTATACAATGCAGGTGATTTTTTTCAAAAACAGGCTTTCCTCTAAGAAATTCAGGGGTTTTTGTCCACAAATAAGTTGGTCATTTGGTTTGTTTTTTTTTTTTCTTGATAGTAAAAGTATTTTCATACCAGTAATGAGGAAGTAACAAGGGCTGTGAAAGTTAAAATTTCCTGGACTCTACCATTATATGTAACAGTCTGCAAGTCCTCCTGAAACCTAATCTATTTGATCTCTCAGGTTGGAATTTAGGTGAAGTAGGAGAAAAAAATGCCTCAAAATGGCTTTCGTGGTCTTTACAAGTACCTATAAGAGCCAAGTAGGAAGTCTTCTGATGTGCTTTCACTTTTCAAATGAATTAGGACTACATACTGTTGTCTAACATAACTTGTCTTCTTAATTCAGTAGGAATGATGACATTAACTTTAGTTAATTCTATTTCAAGGGAATTACTGGAGTATTGCCTTACTTCTTGGTAGCTTGTACGAAGTGTTTCCTTTAAACTTGTAGGGAAGGATAATTCTTATTACAAAAAAAAAAAAAAAAGAAAAAGGCAAAAATGCAGTCTCTTCCTGCTCTAAATCTATTATTTCTATGACTTGGCTTTCACTACCGTTCAGCTGACAGCAGATGCTTAAGGGCAAATCATAATACTCTTTAAATGATTTTGTTAGCAAGACTCCCAACACAAGTTGACTCAATGTACAGGCATTAAAAAAACAGCCAAGCAATACCATCCCCCACCCCATCTCCCAGCATTTTGGTAATTCTGTTCATCTTTCATGAAGCCAACATCTGTTGGTGGAGGAAGGGATAGAATATTATAAAGACACTCTGAAGGCTTTTGTTTTGAAGAATTTAAGTGCTGTATCTGAAAAATAATTTTTGCATCTTTTCTTGCTTTTGCTACTCTATTAATGAAAGTAGTTTCTGCTCATAATAGTGTGACTGAATCTTTCATGGGGATTATTTTTCCTTTTCACTTCATCACAATGTGATTAATGTAGTCAAATGTGAAAGGCTGGCTGTGATTCAAAGTCATGTCTTTTACAATGGGAGCCTGAGACTTCTCAGCAACACTTTGAATTTTGGTTATGAATACCACCAAAGATAACTGTTTTGACTAGAAAATATGTTTAGAGGAAACTCTGTCTCAGTTGCAATTTTACCATCAACAGAAAAGCTTTATTTGTTGCGCTGCCTCAAGCAAAATTTTCAGGCTATTGGACTAACATATTTATTTCCTGTCTCCAAGTGTGGATTTAATTGTTGTATTGATTTGCTTTTTTTCTGCTTGCAGAATTGATTTGAAGGTTTAGGGTTTTGGGGTTTGTTTTGGTTTGGTTTGGTTTGGTTTGTTTGTTTGTTTGGGTTTCTTTTGTTTGGTTGGGTTTTTTTTGCTCTTGGAAAGTGATGGAATTGATGACAAGTACAGAATATTCCATGGTAAACCTTGTAATGATTTGAGAAATAGTCATGCTGACAGTAAAGCCATAATTTTGTTGTTAATGATCCTGTAATTGCTCTAGTGATGGTTTCTGTAGTCATCACTATGTTGATCTGCAAACCCATTGTGAAAATATGAACTTTTTATTAGCTAAAGAAAGGGATAAACAAGAATCTTTTTTGCCTCTTAAAAAATAACAATAATAATAAAAAAACACTGGAATGTATTCCAAAACGAAATAATTTGTTTGTGTTTTCTCACTTAAAAAATCAAAGCCAGAAACAAAATGTAATAACATAAAGTGTGAAAAAACACCTTTTCCCTAAAAGACCTAGATATACCTGATCTGGTTGGACAAGACTTTCTGTTTACTAGTCTGAAAAGTCTGTTAGCCTCACTACATGGCTATCTATTGACTTGTTAGCTCTGAATGTTGACTTGTACCTCAAATCAGTGTATTTTATTGAAAAAAAAAAAAAGCTTTTTCAAGTACATTTAGAAAACCAGAAGTTAAAAATTCTTTAAAGAATGCGTTCTCTAAAACAATCTAGTTCCTGCATTAGGAGACTATACTATGTGCTGTATTTCCTATATTTAATAATTATTTTGTTTTAAATTTATCTTTCTTATTACTTTGTAGCTTATAAACTATTGAATGTTGCTGACTGAGATTCTGGTATTGTTGGAACAATACTAATAAACTGGAAATAGAAGTAGGGAGTTAGTTTTATCTGCAAAAATGTAGCTCATTATTAGATTTTCTTGACTGAAGAGACTAGAAATTAACATCTCTTAAGGCAAATAAAAGTGGCAGCATTTTTTACATACCTATAAGGCTGCTTAAAATGACAGAGAATAATCTCAACTTCTTCTAACAGTTTTCACTTCAGAGGTAAACAGTGATTAAACAAGTATTGAAGGATGTTTATCATAAAAACAGCAAACACAAAACCAGTCAAAATGTTATTCTATCAATTTAAAAAATCTGCAAAGTGCCATAGTAATGGAGATCTAGAAGGGAGCTAGAGTTCTTTTTGTGTTCTATGTATTTAGAAGAAGACAAAGGTGATATTTAAACAATCACAGTTCAAGTCCTGCAATAATTTGTGTGCTAATCAATAAGAAAACATGGACGTCTAGGTGTAGGTGAAGCATCTAAGACAAAGGGAAGAAAACTAGACAAAAAGGGAAAAAGGAATTAGTTGTGTTTTAGAGAAGACAGCTGAAAAACAGTGTAGTAGTTATGGAATTTGTCCAACAATATGAAGAAAACTCATAACAGGAGGAGAAACTGAGGTGCCTCCCAAACTGCATGCATTCAACTATATGTAGTTTTCCCAATAGCATTAAATATTAACATACTAGTATTTTTTTATATTTCTTTACATTAAAGTCTCCTCCTTATAGCTAAGTAAATTAGGTCAGCACAAATGAGAGTAAGAATATTTGTATTTGTCATACAAACATACATTATATACATACATTTGATTATATTACAGAAATCAAATAAAAAAAAAATCTGTGCTTCTCTCTACTTTAGAAGTAAGATTAACTGGACTTAGATTAAATACCCCTCAGTAAAGGTCTGAGGTGTAGGTGGGCTGCATACAGGTGTCATTTACCTTTATTCTATTTACAGCAACAAAAGTTTTCTTATCTTAATTTTTTTCGTCTCAGAGTTTTTCCTAGCCTTGTTGCTGTACAGTAATTTTAAAAAGACTTTTTTCTAAGAATTACAAAAGCTATATACTTAGTAAATTAAATACAAGAAGGAGACAGATAATATATGAAACAACCTGTTTGTTTTTTTTCTTAGACTAACATAGATAAGCCCTGCCACTGTCACACCAATCTGTATAGTGTCTCACGTGTAAGAGTCTAGGTTTACAAGCCTAATCATAACCTTATAGTGAGGAAATACTGTTCAGATTAACTCTTCCATATTTAAATCTTCAGTCTCTGACCAACATGAATTGTTAAATTCACAGTGATTTTTTGTTTTGTTTTGTTTTGTTTTTAGAAAAGCAAAAGACAAACACCTAAACAACTCAACCTTTGAACAGCAAGATAACTTAATTTTGTTTTTTTGAAAATTATGCAAATATTACTATAAAATTAAAACTATATGTGCACACACAGGCAACATCTTAGCAATATGCTCTGCTAGATTTTCTACCATTCTTTCAAGTTTCAGTTCTTCCTTGATGGGTCATACTTTCTGTTATGGAAAAGGAACATATACACCAAAAGCTCTTAGGTATTAAGAATTAATTATTTTGTGAAATGTCATTTTACTATAAAATACAATTTTTAAGTGGAAAAACTGAAGTAGGGAATAATATTTTATAAGTAAATCCTACTGACCTCCTGGTTAATTTGTAAGCACTAATTGTGACTAAGTGTCTAATAGCATCTACAAATCAGAATGCTCCATTCATGGTACCCTTACTTTCATGTATTGCATTACAAAATTTTTGTGCCAATCTGCTATCTAAATGACTTCATGATAATTTTCAGTTTCCCACATATTTTTTGAAGTTATGTTCCCAATGGAATACCAGCAATTAAAAAAAACAGAGCACTTAAGTGAATAATTTAATGAAGTATCTCTAAAAATGTTTTAGTATAAGAAGGTATTTTCCACAATCCAGAGATTTTATTGGAAAAACAATGCTAATCAAGGATATTAAAGATTCAGTTTACAGCTGTGTTTCACCTCTAAAATGCTATACTTAAAATAAGTTTTTTAGAATGTCATCACCATAATATTAGCTGATGGCTTAGTTGAGCAAGTTACAGAATTCAAAAACCCACCATGGGCTAATAGGTAAGCAAGAATATTTTTGTTATGATAGTCTACTTGAAACCTCTTGTGTTTGCCTTTTTTTTCTGTGTTCACCCATGCAAGCTTTGGTAATAGCTTCAAAATAAAAATTCAAGGGAGAGGACCAAGAGCTGACAAAAATAGTGGGAATATGTGTACTATATACAGGAGATAACAAGATGTGGTCCTTTATGATTTTGTGTTTGTAAAAAAATTGACTATACCCCACGAAATTGTAGAGAAGCTGGTTTACAAAGACAAACAATAATTTTAAAAAAGAACCAACTGAGAAATTGACAGTACTTGACTGAGGAACAGGTCATTCAGGAAGGAAAAGTGAGACTTGCTCAGAAATGTAGTAGAGAAGAAATCTTTGTTAGCTTGGGTGGAATGAGGAGTATGCCTGGAGTGAGATTGGTAGAATCATATTTTGTGGGTGTGATATGATTTCTTCAATAAGAATAGTGTTATTGAATAATGCAGGAATCTGAAAAGCCTAAAGTTGGCAAAAATAAAAGTGTTCTGTGGATGAGAATATAATCAATTTAAGGTAGTGGCAGGAATTAAGAAGTCAGTAGCTGGCAGTGGTACAGTAATCAAGTCCTCTGGGAAACTGTTACATTGGAATGGACCAATAATATCTAAAACTGATTGAATGATGAAACAGTAATGCAGAGGAGCAATGTATGAAACTTTTAAGTAGAAAATTATTAGTTATGTGAATAAGAAAAGCTCATAAACAGATAATGTAATAAATCAATTAATTGCACAAAATTAAAAATGCTGGCAATTTACTATGGAATTAGATATGCAGACAACTCGTTATATATCTCTTCCATTATCATATTAATTTTTAAAAATGCCAAATATTAATTATTTATCAAATTAATCATAGAGGGGGTGATCACAGATTGAATGTAACTGGTATCCTGTGAAAGGCCTGAAAGGGTTTTTGTTCACAGCAGACAGTAAAAACTGACAACAAGAAGCATGACTAACTGTACCTTTTAAGCCCCTAACAAGCCTCAAAAGTGTAACTTGCCACTTAAAACAAGGTAGTAGAAAGGATGGTAGAAAATATATTAATTAAAGCAAGAGAAACTTTTACATCCTCAGCTTAGCAGACCTGGGCCTAAATCAAAGCAGAAAAGTCAGTCATTCAGTGGGATGGGGAGGAGAAAACAATGAAAAACTCACAGGTTGAGACAAGGACAGGGAGGGTTCACTCACCAATTATGGTCATGGACAAAGAATAGACTTGGGGAAAAAATAAATTTAATTTATCACAGATCGAATCAAAGCAGGACAATGAGAAATAAAATTAGATCTTAAAAACACCTTCCCCCACTCCTCCCTTCTTCCTGGGTCCAAATTACTT
Organism: Hemiprocne comata; assembly: GCA_020745705.1. Taxonomy (NCBI): domain Eukaryota; kingdom Metazoa; phylum Chordata; class Aves; order Apodiformes; family Apodidae; genus Hemiprocne; species Hemiprocne comata. The sequence continues at coordinate 83,311,208 of CM036587.1, read as the reverse complement.
TGCTCCTGATTTCTCTACCTCCTCCCCCCCAACAGCACATAGGGATGGGGTATGGGCATTTTGGTCCATTCCTCACCCATTTTCTCTCCTGCTTCTTCCTCCTCAGGGGGAGGGCTCCTCATATTTTCCCCTGCTCCCATGGTTCCTCCCATGAGAGACAGTCCTTCATTAATTTTTCCGACATGAGTCCTTCCTATGGACTGCAGATCCTCATGAACTGTTCCAGTATTGATCCTTCCTACAAGGTACAGTCCTTCAGGAACAGACTTCTCTAGCATGGACTTCCCATGGAGTCACATTCTTCTTGGGGCACAGTCATCTCCTTTGGCATGGGGTCCTCCATGCTGCACATTCACATCTGCTCCACCGTGGTCCTTCATGGGCTGTTCCACCATGCTCCTGCATGGGCTGCAGGGGACAGGTGCCGTCTCACCACAGGTTGCAGGGCAACCTCTGCCCTGGCAGACCCTCTCACCCTCCTTCCTCACAGACTGGGTTGTCTGCATCATTTTTTCTCCCACATCCCACTACTGCCTCCACTGCGGGAGTTTTTTTTCAGTTTCTTTTTCTTCTGTGACATGTTAATTGCAGAGGTGCATTCACTGTCGCTGATGGGCTCAGCCTGAGCCAGAGGTGGGTCTGAGTTGGAGCCAGGGGAGCTTTGAGCAGCTTCTCACAGGAGCCACTCCTGTGGCCTCTCCCCCAAAGCCCAGCCACACAGAACTAGCACCACATAAGAAATCTCTTAAAATAATCCACATCCCTCAAAACTTTCCAAAGATTTTTTAATAATAATTGGGCCTCTCAAAATGAGTTAGTTGTTTTTTCTTTCTCTACTGTATATTTCTTGGTTCAAGGGACTTGAACATCATCATGAAAGCTAAGATCTTCTGTAGAACTAAAAATAAACTCATCACAGCTTCCCCGACAGATACAAATTCCAGTAAGAAAGAGAGCATCACTAATGCTTCAGTAGTATCATATTAACTGTTCCACTCTCAGGATGTGGCATAGATTGCAGAATGACCAACTGATACCATTAGAAAAACAGACAAGTTCTTGGGCATATCTAATGGTATAATTATTAACCATGAGCAATTATTCCAAATCCATATATAAGTAGAAGTTGGCTTTTCCTCTTCAATATCCGAAGGGTTGAGTGCCCCAAATATTGTGCCTATTTTTTCTGATAGTATAACTTCTGTTAGTGTAACTTTAATTTTCCCCACAGGTCTTACCTTATTCAGTATCTCTAGTAAAGGAAGCTTGGATGTGCTTCTGAATGCTAGAAATGCATCTTTTGGCTTGATTACTAATAAATTTTTCCTCATTCAAATAAGCTGGAAATTATGTGAAACTGTCTTTTCTGTAAATACCTTGGCTGTACTTGCAGCTAATTATAAAATAAAGGCTGACACCTTTCTGCTCTTACTTTATTTTCATTTTCCCCCTCCATTTCTCCTACGTATTTTCTCCAGGCTGATTAAAATCTGTGTAGGTAGGTAGCTTCCAGAGTAAAAGGGAAAATGTTGTATTTGAAAAATTAAGGTTTAGGAAGTTAAATTACTGGTAAAGCAATCTTAGAATAAGAATTAAATTAAGCTTTTACAAAAGTCCACCTCGTTAGAGTCTTGTTTTTTATACAGTCCTAGCTGGTTTGGATACATTAAATTAATGCTGCTAAAATCCATACAGCTTATAGTAGTTTAATTTCTTAGGATGCAGCATACGTAGAAACTGCAAATGGTTGCATGCTTAATAACTGAATTAGAGAAAAAAAAAATAAATCCAGTTAAGTGCTTGAGTGCTGTGGAAGTGCAAGATGCGACTATAAGGATTAGGTTATCAGTGCCTGGAGCAGGTACTGGGTAATCCAAAAATGTTACCTCATTGAAGATCTTTCGTATGATAAAGTGTGAGGATTAACTGAGAATGAACATGGGTAAGCTTCTCCTTCCTTCGTGTCCTTCAGATGGAACTTCATTTCACATATGGACAAATAAACACACCCAGGAAACATGTGTCCGCTGTAGTAATAAGCTCTTCCAAAACCTGGTAATTTTTATTTTCTTTCTGAAATCGTACCTGTGCAATCTGTTGAATATTTTTCTTCATGTTTTTCCCGGGTTGAGCCAGGATAAAGCAAATTTTCCTTTTATTGATTTTTTTTTCCCTTCAGTAAGCTTTCTTTAACTAGCAGCAAGTGTTCCAGCTAGTGGACTGATAACACTGGAATGTTTATGTTACTCCTAAGACTCCAAGGTTGCTTCTTAGCTCTGCTGCTACAGAGGCTACCGGGGCAGGAGAGTTGTATCTGTGACCCCCCCGTAGGGGAGCTGGACTAGACAGACAGCAGAACTGACCAAAGGTATTCCATTCCATGTATCTACGTAAGCTCCAAGGAAGGTCAGAGATCACAGAAGACAACTTCCTTCCTGCTTCTTCTTCCCTTCTCTTCCGTCCATGGCCGGCATCCGGGGAGGACTCCATCCATCCATCACACTCGACCCCAGGCTCAGGCACCTCATAACTCTACCCTCAGCCCCTGTCTGCTCTGCCTTATCTCCTGCCTGCGGGCTGAGAGATTTTGGGACTGCTCACAGCTAAGAAGAGTGCCGGGGGAGTTGCTGGGGGTGGGGGGAGGCAAGAGGCTTTTGCACATTCCTGAACATACTTGTATATAATTGTACATATAATTAAAGCTGTCTGATTTAGTTTTCAGTCCAGCTAAGTCTCTCTCCTTAATTCTTTTTCTCCTTCCCTACCTGGGTGGGAGGGGGAGGGGATTGAGAGCATTGTTTGTCTCTGGTTTATTTTTCGATTCTGAGTCAACCCATGACAATGTTACAACTTATATTACAAAGCTGTTGTTTTTTTGGCTTTTTTTACCGCTTTTCAGGGAAGAAATAGAGGGGAAATAAAATTAATATTTTCTTTGGAAGATAGAAAGCCTGCATAAAAATTAAATCTGCCCTATTAAACACAGAAGATGAAAGAAATTATAATTTTTATATTACACTGACTGACCACCACAGTGTAACCTTTCAAAGGCATCATGAAGTTCTTCAAATTATACACTTCACAGTAGAAAAATCACAGGCTTGGAGACAGCTGTTGACAAGCATTCTGTGTGATATTTCTAAAGCTAAACTGTCAGCCTGAATTCTACACTTTGGAAATAGGCTGAAGTTGTTAAATAAGCCCAAAACTGATTTAGCAAGCAGATTGGCATTAAGTCTGAAAAATCGATTTTTATCTATGAATTCCATCTGAAATCTCTTAGGAAAACCACAACAGGAACTAATCAACAGCTTCCTGAGTTGAATGCAAATACAGACCAAATTAAATTTTCTGTATATTACAAAGGATTATCACAGCTTAGTGGGAAGAACACAACTTCCTGGTTTTATTTTTAATGATTGCATTAAAAGAGTCAAATTGTTGTGGGTTTTGTTTTTTTTATTTTAATACTGCTTGCTCCTACAAGAACTTCAGTGTATGAATGGTGTTATTTTCTATATATTGTGTGGTCTCTATTTCATTTTGTATTTCTTTGCATCATCTCAGTTCTCTGTACACATGATCTTGTATTACTTTCTGATATTCCAATCCAGAACATACTTTTTAAAAGTTTAATTTTGAAAATAAAATCTAAATTCTTTCTAACTTAACCTTATAGAAAATAATGCTAGTCTAATTATACTTACCTAATTTTTAGACAAATAAAGCTGAATGGAGACATAAGAAATCTAGAGCTAGGATGTGCAGATCTGCTATAAAAGATAGGTTCATTTTATAAATAGAAGGCTTTCCAGCTTTAGATCAGACTCTCCACTGATACTCAGTATCCTGTTATTTTCTATATTTCTCATATGAGTTCATCCAAGCAGACAATTCAAACTACTGTATAGTGTGAGCCAACTCGTTCTCAAAGTAGCACTGTGACCAGTTCCTGAATCTTGTGGCAGTCACTAGATTAATTTTTTAATTCCTGATGCTGTATAATTCATTTTAATTTGCTATAGATGCTCACACCCCAGTTTGACATGTGCATTGTATATTGAACATTTAGGTACTCACTGCAATATTTTAAGAACCATTTGCAAATCTGGAAACTAGATTAGTCATATAATTGTAGAGGCACTAAAGTTGAGATCCTTTACAGATGCACTTACTAATAATGATATGGTACTTCCAGCCACCCTGGCTAGAAAGTTTGTTGTCCAACTTGTATTATTACTTTCTCCTGGCTTACCTTTATTAAATTTCAAAAGCATGTTATTCTCCACTGTTGCACTTTGTATCTCTGTTGCAGTTGTCTTCTAGAATTACTTGTATTCAAACAGGTGGCAAATGATCACTGCATAGACTGAGTGTTTTAATTTGCTTGGAGAATTAAAACTTTGAGAGGATCAAGAGCTGGATCTGTCTTCCTCTCATATTGGTTTTCATAAACTTCTAATGTGACTTGGGTGAATTACTTGAATGGATTCAGTTCCGTCGATGGCACAATGTGGGCAGCATTGCCACCCTGCAACATCGGTAGGTAAATGGTTTCTTCATAAAACTATGTCAGAGAGAAGTCATTAAAGGGCAAAATACTGTGGTTGCTGTTGTGCTTAGAAGCTTCAGGTCAGTAAGCTGCTAACGCATTTATTGGTAATGCTACCAAACAAATTGTATTAGATTGCCCTGTTTTCAGTTGTTTCTGTAATTCAAAAGGCTTATACCTTTTTTTCTTGAATATAAATATGGGACTATAATTTATCTTCCCAGACCAAAGAAGATAAGGACTATTGAGACTCAGTTTTGGGGAATAAGGAGAAGATGCCAACTTGAAAATCCAGGCTTTTATGCTTATATGGAAGTACTTGAAACTATTATCTTGATCCTCTGTGTTGTCTTCTACAATGAAGGAGTTCATAAGGTTTGTATAAACTTTTCCTGGAAATATTCAACAGAACCTGTACAAGTGCCGTGGATTCTGTTATATACTGTTTTCTTCTCTCCCCAGGATAAGCATTAGGCACTGTCTGGAAGAAGTCCACAAGGTCTGGTTTTTGCTTTTAAGATACTAAGCAAGGCATATTTTAATGACAGACATAAAACATAATTTGGGAATGGTTACCAATGCTGTTGGTCTGAGCATTTAAAACTCTCAACATATTTGAAATTGACGTCTCACATTTTAGACATGAGGCCATGGGAAAGAGGAACTTTCTCATTCCAGGTTTCTCATTTTTCTTCAGTTTGCTGTCACTGAGGTGTTACTCTTTCCCCTTCCAACCTGAATCAAGGAGCAAGAGTAATCTCAAAAGAATCTTCTTCACCTCTGTTCTGAGGAACTACTGATAGAAGAGTATAAGAATTTTTTCCATGGTTTAGAATTTTGGATGCAGTTACTGTATTTGGAATGAGCTAGACAATTTTTGGAGAAAAGCAGGTGGACTCTTACTGCCACTCAACTTTTGCAAAACACAGTGTTCAGTCTTTGGAGTGCTACCTAATCAGAATCTTTCTTGCCAAACCTCCTTTACCACATGTCAGTTAGCAGACATGTCATCCTTAGGCTACTATCTAAACAAAAAGCAGTGAGCTTGAAACAAGTTAGGCATAAAGGACTGAAGGGAAACAATGCTTTCTAGTCTAGTGGTCCTCAGAGAAATTGCTGCTTTAATCTATTCTGTAGTATAAAGGGAGCTCAAAGTAAACTACCATTTAAGAACTGTCCATTTTACTGTAGAAGGAGAAACGACGTCTCTCAGTTAATATACTAGAGAAGGAAGCACTGATAAATGTGTTAGTGAATCATTAATCCTGTGGAGCTTCTTTTAAATCCTTAAACTCCAATTTTATAAAAATAGTTCAATGTATTAATAGTGGCATACTGCAGTAGTGTTGAAATCTGAGGGATTTTGAGCTAAGTTGAATAAAATAAAAAAATACCACTTTTCAGTGGAGTAAAATGAGAAAATCTACGTCAATATTAGTTGGTGTATAGTATAGGAAAAGTGTTGTTGCACATCTAATCAGAATAAAACATTACTTCTTTTCCCTAGGATGGGCAATGGGATGCTTATGCCAGTAGTAGTTTAAAAACCAAAACAACTAAAGCAGCCCTACAAAAAATACCAAAACAATCCAAACCAAAAGAAACCAAAAAGCCACTTGACTCCAGGCATGGTACTTCATCCCAACAATCTTGAATGGTACGTGGTTTCTTTATCCCTTTGGGGAGAGCTTTTTTTAGTTATGTGGTCCAAGAACAGTCTACCATTAATTATTGGAGAGTAGAGGCTCAGAGCAGAATGACAAACTGGATATGCATAAGGACTGAAGTCTGTCAGCCTGAAATGGACTGTTTTTTGGATCTAATTTTAAAAAGAAATATGGAAATATCAAGCTTACTATCACTTATTATTAAAACTAACTAAATAAATAAATTATGGATTAACTCTAGTATGCTAAATTTGTAGGTGAAAACCTGTTTTGGAGAGCGGAGAACTTAAAAAAATATGCTTGTAGCAAACTGTTCAAGTTTTCAGTCCAGTTTTTCCTTACTTCTTTTTTGTAACTGTAAGTAGGATCTCTACTTTTTTACTTTTAGAGATTTAGAAAAGTTATTTGCTTAGCAGCCTATATATTTAATTGCCAGCTTATTTTGGTGCCAGTATAGGCTTTATATTAAATACTTCTTCCTTGCTAATACTGCTGCTACAGCAAGCCTATCTATAGGCAACCTTCTGAGCCTTCTTTTTGCAATGGTGAATAAGCAGAGTCTTTTTATGTATGTATTGTAGACTCTAATTTCCTGATCTGATTAGTTGACTTTGGTGCCTGCTGAGAATGTGTATACCTGGAAGTTTTAAATTGATATACACAGCACCCATAGCACTGCCAGCTTGGCATTGAAGCCACCCCTCACATTAGGACTGGACCTGAACATGAAATAGCCCTAAAAGGCTCACAGGTCTGAAGTTTTAGGGAAAGGGAAGGAAAGGACAGATTCCTTTGGTACATAATAGTGACAGGGGCACAGAGTAGCCCTGAATTTCAACTCAAGAGAGACCAACAAAATTTCTGCAGTATCTGGTAGAGGATTAAACCATCTGGGATGACATGGTGTGGCTCACTATTCTGCCAGTATCAAAACAACCTAAAATTGTTTCCAGTATAGAAACAAAATACGTGCAAAAGGATGGATTACTGATAGTCATTTATGTTCTTGTATGGAACATGTGACTGGAGCTGGTGGCAGCCTAACTAGGATGGCAAATGGGAGCTAAGGCCAAGAAGAATAAAACAAATTTGAAAAATTTAAATTTAATATTCAAAGCATCCCCTGCTAATGATGACCTCTTCCAGTAATCAAGGACATCCCCTGGTGTGCACCACTTTTCAAATATTATAGGCAGTGGCTATGCAACATTGTCAGTCACTTCTCCTGACATCCTGAGGTGGATTCCCTTTAGGCCCATAGATTTACGTGAGCTGAGACATTGCAAGAAACCACTCATCAGCGCTTCTTCCACTACTGGTGGGTTGATACGTGTGCTGTCATAGATACTTGATCTTGTGATCTGGGGTCCAGCTATGCTGGTAAAGATGGAGGCAAAGAAGATATCAGGAACATCTCCCTGGTCAGCATTATTAGTGACTAGTTTTTCTGCCCTGTTTAGTAATGGGCTTATGTCTTCCCTGTGCTTCTACTTTCTGCTCGTGTATATGAAGAATTCTTATTTTCTTGAACTTGACATCTTTTGCCAATTTTAGTTCAACTTCAGGTTCGTTAGCCAATTTTGAGAGCTACCTCGATTCCCCGAGGTGGGGGTGTGGGTCGCGGCTTTATCTATCTCGGTCTGTGACACACGTAGTTTTTTTTGTGCATTAAATAATGGATAGTTATTGAATTCCTAGATAAGCACTGGCTATTGCTACATAGCTAAACTATTGAATGGTGAATTCTCTCAATATGTTAAGCGTCAACTGTAATCGTTTCATACTGAATTGGAACAAAAATCACAATTGCTTGAATATTTTTCAATATAAGGATACAAGATGTTTCAGAATAAATATCGTTTCAAATGAGCTACACTGGTCTTTATTTTTTACTTGCATATATTTGGCACTCTCAGTTCACATTGAGAGGGAAAAATAGGTAAAGGAGAATGACCTTTGGTCTGTGAATTTAAGACCTTGAAGCAATCAAAGATGCACTAATTTGAAAGCAGAGTCAGTGTCTGACAGGTGAATGGGTACTCATTGTAAATGCCAAGTCATGAAAACATAAGATATCCACACTTTTTCAAACCTCTGGGGAGTGCTAACTGTAAGACAAAACAACAATTTCTTTCCCTTACAGCCTTATATTTTCCCTCATGTCTAGTAAAAATCCACAGTGGTCAGACTGGCTGTGACACCAGTGGGCAGTGCTGTTAGCTGCAGTGCAGTTGCTGCAGCTCACAGTGACAGATTTCGCAAGGCTTCAAACTTGTTTGCTTCCCTGGTTGCACATCATCTCCTCTCTATAGAGAAGAAGGGGATTTTAAATACTTGTTTTTAAGAAACAGTCTTTCAGACTACTTTGCTTTGTGTTTCCTCTTTGTCAAGGAACTGAATGGTGTATTTTACTTAGGATTCAGTTTCCTTACTTTCCTTTCCATTCCTTTTTCCTTCTGAAATTTTATTTCCTTTGGAACCTGTACAGGACAAATTTGTCTCTCAGTAATGGTGTTGATGTTATTTCCACCCCATTTCCCTCCTTCTACCCCCCCTTTGCTTGTGTGTACTATCTGTTGTCATAAAGAAGAAAGGATAAGAAAAATTATCTAAAAATATTCAGTCTTGGAGTTTACAAGACACTTTAGACCAGTTTTTCAGGGAGTTTTTTAAGTCAAAGCCAGATTATACACAAAGACTTTTACTGTCTTGGATCACACATTGGTTGACCTGAAGTCACTTCATACTTCAAGCAACAACACAGAGAGAAGTATATTCTAAAGAGAAATTTGAAAGCACATTGAGAGTCTGATCTTGACTCAGTAATTCTTGCCTTAGAACAATTGAATGTACAGCAGCTGTGGTTCAAGGAAGGGAAAGAAGGGAAAAAATCACAAAACATTTAAAAGCACCAAAGCATTTTTTTTGCCCTTATTATCACCGAATGTGTTCCAGATTTGAAGATTGCAGTCATGTTTTACCTCTCAGAATGGTATTATTGTATTATGCAGAACAGGGAACAGAGATTCCATACTCACATTTCTGTTAAAGATTGTAAATTGTAGTGTTAAAGGAGCTCCGGTTGATCTATCATAAGTAGAAATTCTTGAAATACTTTTCCATAAACCTTTTGTAAAGCTATTACATTCTTTAATTTTCTTGGCATATTTAATATTGCTTCTTGGAATGGTTTCAGGATGTAATGTTTCCTGGTGAAGGCTGCGCTAGCCAAGTCTCTGGTGCTGTTTCAGTTTGTGGGTCAATAAGCTCTGAACAAGTGAACAAATGGGAGGATCAGGTTTAAAACCTTCACCAAAACCAATGTATCACTCACAACCTGGAAAGGTTTAGGAGGGAGAAGCCTAGCAGGCCTATGTTGATTGTAAATTGCAGTCCCATTTTCCTCAGACAGTCCAGATGTCTCATAATTTTTTCATTATTCAAAATTCAGTTTTGATTACTTAAAATCAAGGATTTTTTTTTTTTGTAAGGTAGGTTGCAAGCAGGTCTCCTGCAATATGCCATGATCTCTATTCTTCTCTCTCAATGGCCTGTGCTGGGAAGTTTTTTATGAGGATCTCTATTATTATGCCCAAATTAGATAATTTTAGTGAATTCTAACACTAACTAATGGAAGATTATAAAAAAAAAAAAGAAGTGTCTTTTATGGTTGAAAACATTGATCAGATTTTTAGATTTTGCATATTTATAGCCCCAAATCATCAAATAGTAAGGTACTTCTGCTGCAGTCCTTACACATAGCATGGAGGCAGAAAAAAGAGGAGAGGCTAACAGACATTTTTTATGACTATTATATAAAGCTATATTGTTCAAACACTGAATGAAACTATTAATGTATTTCAATGTGAATATCTACAACACTTTCTTCATAGTTTAGGACCTGCCTTCAATGTTACTTTAAATATGAGCTTTGATCTCAGTCACCAGTATCTTCCCCCACTCCCTTGCCTCCCTCGAAATTACTTAAAAAACGTAACTACTTCTTCTTGATGTATTTGAGTGTTGAAATGATAGTTTTTACTGTTGGCAGTGCAACCTAGAAACATGTTAGGCAGAAATAGTAGATAAACTGAATAATTTTTTGAAAATCAAGAGCATCTATTACTTTGATGTGATTTGTATTCAGGATTGAAGGCCAATAATGTATTTAAGCATTTCAGCTTTCCAAGATGACATTGGAATGAAAAAGTGCTAAGTGTTCAATAATGATTTGCCAAAAGGTAAAGAATTCCATCAATTTAAACCAAGCAATTGATTTTAGTATATGAAATTTAATTTCTGAAAAATTATATTTATCAAAACCACAATTTTTAAACAGCTTTCTGTCTGATGGCATAACTTTATTAAAATTACCTAGCCTATAAAATATGGGTTCCTCAGATCTAGAATTTGATAACAATATAATTAATTCATTGTTCTTGTTGCTTATGAAAACTTGTTTTGAGATGGATTTTTCTTAGATTTCAGAACTAAGACTCTTGCTTAAATAGGAGAGCCTAGAAGAGTTAGCAGTTTTTCCTGTTCCTCAGTCTGGGCTTATAATTATGTATATCTTCTGAAATTGCCAAATTAAAAAGTTTAGAAACATCAGGAAAGAACTGAGGATGGAAGAATACGATCTGTTTTGCCACTTTTTTTGTACGTTCACTATAACAGTCAGAACTTTTCTGTATAACAGACATGCATTTTTCAGGAAATTATAATCCAATTTCAACTACTGGATCAAATAGAAATTAAAGGTTTTTAAAATCCATGTATTTTATTTTCTTAGTTACTTCCTTAAAAAGGAGAAAATCTCTACTGGAGGCTCTCCCACTCGCATTTAAAGGATTTACTATCTTAGATGTTTTGCTTCTAGCCCTTGACCAGCTGGTTATGTGCATTTTAACTGGAGAAGCTTTTTGCATATGTAGCAAACACCTTGAATGTAAAGATGGGATCTCTATTTTTTTTGAGATATCCAGTAATATGGAACAATTTAAAGTGCAAAAATTGGTATGTCAATTTTTATGTAGTTACTTAAATATTGCAGCTTAGAGTTTGTTTTGGGTTGTTGTGGTTTTTTTTCCTACAGAATAGAGCTTTCTTGGCTTATTCTGCATTATAACCTTTCAATGAAATGTCAAAGGTAGCTCTGACCTGCATGAAAGGGCATATAGCATTTTTTATGTTGCTGGTTCTTAGTAGGAAATAAAATGTTTTGAAAGGAATGTGAAATAATGGGTTATTGAAGCAGGCACAGTTGAGTCTGGATAATTTTAACCAGTCATATTTTTAAAAAACTAATCTCAGAAGACAAGATGGAGTACAGATCTCGTGGTGGGGTTGGTATGTGCATTGACAAAGTTGTCTTGTCTTGCAAAAGAGCTGAAGCAGTAGAGTCCTGAATGGAAATGGCACATAAACTAGTTCAGATTGCTGGACAGCAAGTAACAGAAAGGGGTTGTCATCTGGTGTCTCACTGTTATGGTCCACAGAAAATATATTAGACAAAGCTTTTCTTAGCAAGCCCTGTGTTGGTCTGGTGACACAACTAGGCAAGTTAATTGCTGAAGTGTGAAATCTAAAGAAGCAACAACACCTTTCCGCTACAAGGTCAGGCCTATTCTGCTTTGTGATTTATCTGCATGCATAACTTTGCAATTACCTTTTAATAAGTTAGCAGGAAAAGAATATGTCTATAAAGATCATGGTTAAAACTAATGGGTATTTTTCACAAATGTAGCACTATATTTAAATTTAAATTTAAATGTTGGTGAAGAATTGGTGACTTACTCCTCTTTTAGTATGCTTAGAGACAACCATAATGAAGATACATTCATGCATGCATACAGAATAACATTTCAAAAGCAATTAAATGAGTAAAGAGAGAAGACTAATTTTGAACACAGATGTGTAGTCTTATTTCAACATATTTTCTAAAAGTGTAAAACTTTTGGCATCAAATGTAGCTTAGGCTAAGAAAGGCACTTGATCTTTCCCATTACTTTAAATCTCACACCTGAAAGTTTTATTTCTTGAGCCTAGCAGGGTTCCATTTCTTTCTTTTAATCAATGAATAAATATTAAAGATTTGAAATAGAGCATTGATACTGAGAGTGGTAATGAGCTGAATTGCTGAATTTGAGATAACTAAGCTCATTAGAGAGTGCTTATATGGTTCACAGTCCAGTCTACTTCTACTAACCAGTAAACATATATTTCTGATAAATATTTTATGATTAAAATTGCTGCACTAGCAGGAAGAATTGTAGTTCACCTTATTTACTGGTTTAAAATGATTATAAATAAAAACCAAGAGCAAATATACAGTGATCTTTGATTATTTGTTTTAAAGACAGGAAATGTTAAGTTCCCACTTTGTTGTAAATCTAGATTCTTTTTTTTCCTCTCTGTGTGTGTAAAGCTATTTAGAAAAAGCACTCAGTCACTAATATTGAGTATTTGCTTGCATAATTTTTGTTTCAGAAAATTTGGCATGCTTTTCTGCATCGTGAATCACTAGTATTGGTTCAGTCAGGACTGAAAATATGGGAGATTATCTTTGCAGGCTGCAATTATATATCTGTTATCCTATCTTCTACTTTCCTTCCCCCCTTTCTGCTCACAAAGTGGTTCCAATGAACAGTAAAGATACCACCTTCTCTCCTCCCTTAGTGAGGATGATATCTATGCATTAAGCATAGTTAGTGCCTCTCAGTACATTGTAAAATTGTGTTTTCACACTTGATATCTTTCAAAAGAGATGAAGAAGCTGTAAGCATCTCTGTCTCCTTTTACACTATGCAGTGTAGCTAGTTGTAAGAAAAATACTATTGTACCAGAAATTGTGGGATCTCATCTAAAAATTAAAGTTGTTCTAGGACTTGTTACAGCTTGCTAATGGAAACTAAGAGCATTCACATTACACAATGTTAGCCCTGTCTCCTGGCTTTTGATACAGTATAATGTAATATGCTATATTAACAAAAATGAAGCACGTTTCTTCAATTGATTGACATATTTCTAAAGCTGGACACTCCTCTCTTTGTTACATAGCAATAAATTTTTAGCATTTGTTATGACAGGATAGTAAAAAGACATATATAGCAAATTTCCTTATAACAGGACAATGGCTAATCAAACTCAGATGTCATTATTGCTAGTTAATTTATCTTATTTTATGGCTGTTCCATTTTAATTTATTTTAATGCATCTTCTAGAGCTAAGCTGTTTCTCCTAAGTGTATTTGCATCCTTTTCTCATTTAGAAAAATCACTGTGTGAGTGATGTCAGATTTACTTGATAATAATTATTGAAAATGTTTTATATTAGTGGATTTTCACAGGCATAGGTGCCATAATACATATTGAAAATGTTAAATTAATCTTAGTCACATTTTAAACTTTCATATATACACCTCGTGGAAAGATAGGCAGTGTATTAAAAGACAAAAGAACAACTGCTAATCAGTAATTACACAACCGTTTAAATGCTTAGTAGAAGATACAGTTTAATCCATGTTGTCAATAAAATATTTAGGTAAGTAGTGACTTACAAGTAACAAGTGACTTACAAGTGAAGGATATAATTATTATTTCTTTTTTCTGGTCTGAAATGCTTCTAATTTGTGGAATAGGAAACAAGTAGTGTATAGGAATATCATTATATATAAATTACTAAAATGCAATGCTCAAGTTTTGGGAAGTATCTGCCAACAGATAGATACATTGTCTTCAAGGTTCTTTCTGAAGAAATGCCTAAAGTGTGTGATGTGAACCACAGCCTGCCAGGACTGGGTCATATCTTTTCAGATCAGTAGCAATAATAGTAGTGAAGCCAAGGAGATAAACATACAGAAAACATGCAGAAGAATTAACACAGCAGTCATATAGCTATCCAGGTATTAATTTTATTCTTTAGCATCCATCTTGGACATGGGAAAGCAAATATATTAAAAATGAACTGGGAAGCAGAAAGAAAGGTGGTTTTGTTCAGGAGAGTCCTAACTTAGATCTAGACTAGTCAAAAATAAGTTAGCTAGTTATATGGTAGAGAAGATTAGCTGAGAAGCTGTGACCAGGAAAAAAAATCCTGGACTTCTAAATTCCAATGGACTGAAGTATGGCGGGTGCTCGGGTATGGAGAAATTAAAGTGGATTTTGACCATTTAACCAAAATCTGTATTCAATTTATGCTAGGTAAGCTAATGAGTAGGTAAGGGATCCTTTGAGATGGCCATGCTTCTAGCATGGCTTTGAAAAAGTAATCAGACTGAACAACTAAAACACACTGAAAAGCTCTTGTTTTTAATTAAAATTTTACTTTGAAACCAGCAAAAATATCATATAACAACTCTTGAAACTATTTTTTAATTTACGTAACATGTTGAGTCCAATTTCATATTTGCTGCACTTTATCTTGGGATAAAGATTGAATTTAATGATTTTGCCAATATACACAATCTTCATATCAGCTCCCTAATATGACATGACAGCGCACCGGAAACTTTCCTTGGAGAGAAATGCTACAGAGTATTAGAGGATTTAAAAAATAACATGATTGACTCAAGTTGACAGACCAGTTATTTTTAAAACAGCTTCAGATAATTTTTAAAATGCAAGCAATGTTCTTGCTGCCAAAATCTGTCCAATGCTAGTTATTTCAGGAATATGAGTGGCTTGGTTTCTGTTCTTTATCAAGACATTTAATTCTGACATTTTCTATTTATTTAATAAAACCAGGATTTCAGAAAGGTATATTTCCTGCCTCACTAAGAACAATAACTTCAAAAGGTAATCTAGACTGTTAAAAATCATGCAACTTTGGGCAGTGTTCAAGTTTACAGACAGATGTTTCCCTATGGCTAATTTTTCA
Organism: Hemiprocne comata; assembly: GCA_020745705.1. Lineage (NCBI taxonomy): Eukaryota > Metazoa > Chordata > Aves > Apodiformes > Apodidae > Hemiprocne > Hemiprocne comata. Next base: position 83,296,112 of record CM036587.1, on the reverse strand, counting down.
GAATGTATCAGCTTTTCCCTAATTTTAGCTAAATAACACATAATTTTGCATTTCTTACCTCAGAACAATATCTTGCCCACATATGCACGCACACTAATGAAGCCTTTCTTAGCCAAGACAATAGCTATACGTACAAGGAAGTTAGTATTTCAAGTTGGTTTGGATTTTTTGTATTTTGGTTTGTTTTGGTTTGGGTTTTTTTTGTTTGGTTTGGGGTTTTTTTGTTTTGTTTGCTTGTTTGCTTTTTAATTAAAACTCTGGAGAACGAATTCTGCTTACAAGAAAGTATATGAAATAAAGCCACTGTTGTATTTGTCATAGATAATTTAATTGTTGAAATATGTCTGATTTGGTTGGATGACCTAAAAAGTTGTGAAAGACAATTTGTTGGTGATATTTGTTATGTCAAATAATTTACCCACATTGTAACAATGCTATTTAATCATTACTTAACACTGTCTTAAAATACGGAATTATGAGTCTCTGGAGAATTATCTTTTCCCTTTGTTGCTTAAAATTTTCATGCATTTGTAAATGGCTCAATATGCCCCAGTTTGTGTTTTTTTGTTTGTTTGGTTTGTTTGTTTGGTTGTTTGGTTGTTTTGTTGCTTTTTAATTTTTGGCTCCTCTTTACTGCAAATGGTAGGAAAAATATTGAAGCTGGTACAGAGAGGTATCTTTCAAAAAAGGACAGATTAGTGACCGGACACTTTTAATTGTCTTAAATGCAAATTTCTTTCTGCTGTTCTATGTAAGTTATTACTGTAAAAAGTCTGGCACAACTGAAAGAAAAATGTGTACAACAAAAGAAATTTAAAATTGATTCCTTTTTGATACATCTGCATTATGAATTTCCTGGGAATTTTTTTCCTACAGCATTTTTTAAGCTTATGCTTTTTGGTAAATCTCGAGTTCAGACTACTTAGTACCATATCACAGCTGTTCCAGCACAGGTGAACAGAATGGGAGTGAAGTCTAGGAATCTCTCCTTTTAGCAAACTACATGTGGCATTTTGTTTGCCTGCTGATATTAAAGGAAGAAGGAATGACACTTATGGCATTAGCAAGCAGCAGAGTATATCTGTCCTAGCGTTGCCCTTCTTATCAAGGACTCTGGTGGGCTGCTGCTGCTCTGAAGGAGCTGTTGCTTGCACTGCTCTATTTCCTTTCTCTCAAAACACCTTCACCAGCACTGTGTATATCCCTTCCTTCACCATTTTTAGTTAAAGAGCTGCAGGGACAATCTTGCTATCTCAAGGCTTCACAGCAGTAGAGGCTGTTTGGAAGTTCTAGCTGTTAACCCAGCACCACTTAATAGTTCTTGTATATTTGATGCAAATCTAAATGGAAGTCTAGTTTTTCCTCCCATTTGTCTTTTGGACTTTCAGTTTTCTGTCACTTGGATTAGAATCTGACTCACTGTATAATTATTGGCAAGTTTCAAATATATGCAGGTTAAGTAATTATTTTTGACAGTTTATTCATGCCATGGGTCTGACCCATGCTAAAATACATGCATGTATTTATGCATGACTGTAAGTCTGGGTAATTCTCAATAAATATGAAGGTCTGAACACAACCTCAAGAAAACAATTTTTTTTTCTTTGTGTTGTGTTTCTGCTGTCACTGTATACATGCTGGCTTAAATATGGAAGATGCATCTCAGCATTTTGGAAAAGTTAACTAAACTGACTGATTGCCTGAGCAGAAGTTAAACTACATGTGCTACTTCTATGAAGCAGGGTAATGCTGTGCATGGTCATGTAATGAAAGCACAAACTGGAGGTAGGCCCTGTAGTTGCAATGCTGCTTTTAGTTACTTTGCAGTTTGCCATGGTGTTTCTAGGACAGCAAAAGTATATAGTCTTAAGATTTTAGGTGGTTTTCACTATAACTGTGACTAGAACTTACTAAGAAAACAAATATCTTCATATCAAAGTAAGGCTCACACTTTTGTTGCTGCACATAACAAGTAAGCTCAATATCAATTATTCTTGCAGATCACAACAATGCAGGCTAAGTTAACTGTCTGTTTTTTGTTTTCTTTGGGGCTTTTTTTGTGGTTTTTGTTGATTGTGTTTGTTTGTCTTTTTGTTTTGTGGTTGTCTGTTTTTTGGTTTTGGGTTTGTTGTTTTTTTTTTTTTTTGTTTGTTTGTTTTTTTGGTTTTTTTGTTTTTTTTTCTAAGAAGTTAACAAATTCCTGGCTAGTACAGAAGTGATGGATGTTCCTCCAGTCATTTGGCATACCAATGAGACAGTAAAGTCCTGTGTTCCAGTAGAATCCTTTTTCACAGTGATCCCTTCTGGCTTATTTTTGGGCAATGGCTCAGAGCAATCTCGGATGTCTGACTTCAGCATGTCTGGATTTGTACATCATATATGAAAAAGCAGGGTAATTTTGTCCCTATTTACTGCCCAGGTAGCGAGTCCTAATTACTGTACTCTACATAAACAGCAGAAGCAACATCGAGCTAGTGAACTATTTGGCATCTTAAAAGACTCCCTGCCATTGTCTGTTATCTTTCTCTAATGATCCTCAGATTTTTCTTGCCTCTGAGATACACTTCTTTTTGAGAAACTTAGCCACCAAAATTGGTATATTAGGTCCTGTGACAGGTACTGCTTTTGCTTAACACTGCCTTTGTTCTGTACCAAATTAGTTCTTAAGAAATGCTGGAAAAGAATTTTGACACCTTTTGATAATAGATCTGTATGTCCTGTTTCATCCTGAAAGTCTTTCTTTAGAGGTGGAATATTTATAATTAAGTTCTTCCCTTACCTAACCTCCATGAAACCTTACTTAAATCCTACTGAGATCTTTTTTACTGTAATTGTCAGTGGCTTGAGGTTTTTAATTTGATAGTCTTGGATTTTAAAATGAAGTGTGAAGTGGGAGGGAAAAAGTTATTTGGAATCTAAGTGGAAAAATACATTTTTTATCAGCCATTCTGAAAGATGTGCATTTTCTAGCTTTAGCTGTTGGAACTGAAAACCACTGTGGAGATAATAAAATCTCTTTTTTTTTTTTGTTACTGAACATTTAATGAATTGCATCTTTTCTACAGATAGGAAATGTTATGTTACCCAAAACTTGTTTTTTGGAGTCTGTTTTTGAAGCTCAGTGTGCCATAGCAGTAATCACAGAACTTGTGTGCCTGGGAAACACTGAATCAGCATATAAATCTGTAATTTTGCTGAAAAACAAAGTAGCAGCTGAAGAACCCTTTGAAACAGTTATTATTCACCAAAACATAGGCTTTGGTGCTGGTACTGTCTTACCTTTCCTGTGGTGATGACTTCTTGTAATTAAGTGAATGATTGTTTTGATTTACTAGTTCTTATTTTGCTTCTTAACTGTCCTAATCTTAAATGGAATATAATCATCTGCTTGACTGACCCATCTTTCTCTCCCAGTTCAAAAAGGATATATATAATTTGTGACTCATTGAAAATACTACATCTCGTGTTTATAAAACTATGTTCATGGTTACTGCATCAGACACATGTCTGGATATAAATGTTTCACTGCTGAACGATAAGAAGCAATGTAATGAGTAAAATTATTTGAGATGACTTAATCAGAGGTTTCTAAATATGGAATAGGTCCAATTTTAAATATGAAACAATTAACTATGGGGGAAATGTAAGACACTGTTCATATAAAACTATAGCCATCGTGATGTTTTGAAGTATTCTATCAATCTAGAAATGTCTATACACTGAGAACAGTAAAACCAGCAGCTCTTCTGTGTTTGACTTTTGAAGATGGCCTTAGTGACTTATGACTTACGATTTATTGTTTCATGAAATAGAAAGCTATTGAAAAGCACTACACACTTACACAGATCCCTCCTTAGTTATGAATCCAGGTAACTTGCTATTAGCTTGTGCATACAGCAGGCAGTCTGAGAACTGCTACGTCTGTGCCCGTCTGCATGAAACTCCACTGAAAAGAAATGAATGTGCGGAGATATGAGTGACAAGGGATTATAAACATTAGAGACTTAATTAAACCACAAAAGCTCCTGCAAGGTTCAGGCTGGTAAACATATATCTTCCTTTGCCGAACGATGGTAAGAAAAATTATTCTGGTTGCCTAGCAACTAGATTGCAAACTAACTCAGTGGAAAAGCTCTGGGTTTGATAGCAAATAGAAAATGGACATTTCCTGGGAATAGAATAAAATTTCTCTAGAATCTGTAGTCACCTGACAAGTTAACTGTATGTTATTACAAATTAAAATGCCCATGAGTCTAAAAATATTTTGCGGGATACTGTAGATAATAAATATGTCTCAATATTTTAGCAAAAATTATGAATAGGCTTGTTGCAACCAAGTACTATGTGCATCCAAAGCACATGGAGGAAGGGCAAAGACTGAGAATCCTGATAAGAAACATAAAATTTTGGGAGATCTTATTTACAACTTCCAGTGTATAAGTGCATTTTATACACCCATTCCATTAGTTTAGCTGTTACTTCACAATTTAGCCTTTAATAGAGATGGATAAGGAAAATTCTAATGAATTCATATTTTCAAAGCTTAGCTTCAAAAAACTGTACTGCAGCAGCACAACTCTGTCAATGGTGAGCACAAAACTGCAGCATACCTTGCTGCTTGCCTGAGCTTCAGAGCAGTTCCCTGTGTCCTTGAAATAGAAGAACAAGCTGTCCTAAAGATGCAAGTTGCTGTTTGTATCATAGAATCATAGAAGCATAGAATCATAGAATGTATTGGGTTTGAAGGGACCTATAAAGGTCATCTAGTCCAACCCCCCTACAGTAAGCAGGGACATCTCCTACTAGACCATGGGTTAAACATGCTGGATTAAACAATATTACATTAATATAATGCTCATAGCTGATGTTGCCTCTACCACAGGTAGAGCTTTCTTCCAGTTCCTTTTCCTCAGTAGGCAGAGGTTTTTTTACCATACAAGCCCTTTTCGCATCCAGTGCAAATCAGGAACCTTTCTTTGTTTCAGCAGCACCCTTTCATAACTTTTGCCATTACACATAGTAATCAACTTCATAGTCAGTTTAAAATTGTTTTATCCTTGGGCAGAATATATCAACAAAATTACCCACTGTGGGCACTAGGAGATCTAAATGTGGGAAGATAGTATTAAGTTCTGCACACTAAAGTAGATCAGGAACAGTAGATCAGAGACCCGTTACGACACCAGTAGCACGCTATAGCAGAGATGTCTAGAGGATTGTGAGAAGTGGCTGTCTTTGTAACAGTGACAACAGCTGTGGTCAGTGAGCCCATATGTATGTGGAACCTGTGCTTTGCCTCCCCTAAGCCTCCCAAATTCATACAGTTTGTGGGCTAAACTGCAACACTGCTTCAAGCTCCATCAAATTGTGCTATAATTCTTCTAGGAGTTCTAGTGGAGATTCACTTTTGCAAGGTTGCTGTACATAAAAGGCTGTTTAATAAAAAAATAAAATAAGTAAGTGTTGACCTCAACTGAATTTGTTTTGCTTCAGGAAAGTTTGACTTGTGGCTCATGAGCAGTTAGGGCTGTACTCACCTAAAGATGTGGGGAGAAAGCTTGCTGTGCTGGTACTCTTGTCCAGAATACAGAAATTACTCAAGTCACACAGCTGTAATCCAATTGCAAGGTAGCATATTTCTCTGCATGACAATGTGTTCTCTACACTAGATTACAGCCTTTAGCTCCTGCAGCCATTCCTGAAGTCACCGTTACTTGTGAAGGACCTGTTCTTCTGGCTGTAGTTATGGTGCCACTTCGTAGACATGAGGAAATGTGTGTACTTAATAGAGTGATGGTGAAAATGGGGCATATAGAGATATGATTATGATAAGACATAACTCTCAGTCATATGAAAAGTTCAGTGTAGGGTCTTTTTCCACGAAGTTTACTGCTTACCTGTGTTTATTTTGCAAGTTAATATTCAGTTAAAAATAAAGAATTTTAGAGTTGGATTTTAGAGATTATCTGATATTTTATACCAGTGAACACAGAACAGTGCAGCTAGCCTTCTTTCTGCTCAATGTAAAGAGCTCAGTGTAAAGAGCTATTATTGCAAATTTGTATCTCTATACATTTTGATTTTAAATTGAACAATATTCCTAATCCTTACTGGAGCAGCTACAGTGTGCTCATAATGACTTTCATGTTTCAGTTTGTGGATTTCAGTAATGTTAATAGCAAACTGACTCATGCAATTAAGACAGTTTCTGAAATGTTCTGAAGGCCTCTGGTACATGTATTTCAAGCATTACGGTTTATCCCTTCGCAGATTCATAGCCAGAAAGAAAACACAAATATTTGTACTCTGCAACATTCTTTTTTTTTTTTTTTTTAAAGCATGAAGGACTGTTATTCTTTATCTTAAACTAATTCGAAATTTAAATAAGCAAATCAGTATTTAAACTAGATGTGTAGGTCACAAGCTGATAAAAAACAGAACTGACTGTACCCTTGTTAAGTTACAGACAATCAAACTGAATGGATTTTTAATAACCAGATATAGCTGCTCTTATATGTCTTATCACCTACTTTAAACAGTGAGGTTCATCACAGAATACATTAGGCTGGAAGGCACCTCTGGATGCTCTGAGGTCTTGCCCACCTCTCTTTTGCATCGCAGGAAAAGATAGAGAGTGCCAGCCTCAAGTCACCTCCTAGGACCAAACCTCTACTGCAGTAACCTAATCCTGTGGTGCCGAGTTGTCTCAACCTCCTGTTTACTGTTGATCAGTGGCTTATCTTATTAATTAGCCAAAAAAAAATACTATCTGTAGGACCTAGTCCTGGCACCATACCATCCCCCCCCCCATCTCTTAGGCACGAGAAGACAGAGGACAGGGAGAAACAGGGGGGAGGGAGTAGACAAGAACTGTATAAAAATTTGGGACACTATGGGTGCAGGGAAGCTCTTCCCCGCCAACGATGTCGCTGGACTGTGGTGGTAACTATTATCTTGCTAATCTCCGTAATTCTGCTTTCTTCTTTCTTTTCTGTTTCTGTTTTCCTCCCTGTCCTACCAGTACTAGGGCCTTTGCTGTGTAACTCCAATAAAGTTCAGCGTGCATGTGACATCTGACCTCGTTTGCATCTTAATTTCACCATTTGGGATCACCTTTAAACCTTTTCACAGGCCCTGCTGGACAAACGGGTGCAGCTGCTGTGTGGCTCATACCAGGAGAGGGAAGGCAGAGTCCAGCTGCCCCAGCCTCCCACTGCGGTGAGGAGAGTCAGAAACCAAGGGGGTTCTGCCCCATCTCTCCTAAGACCACACACCAGCCCTAGTGCCTGTTTGTGCACCTTTGTTTTGTCCTGGCGAGATCATAAAAAATTGCCACGTATCTGAATATCGGATCGTGACACACCCATTTCAGTATCTGACTTTCCTTCTTGCAAATAATACTTTTCTTTCAGAACACTTTAATTTTCAGTCTTTACTACAACATAACCATTTGGAAGGACCCAAGCATGATTGAAGCAAAATGTTATTATTTTCCAAGACAATTCCATAGTGCAGCTATCAATAATTGCTTTATATTACAGACAAAACAACCAGAAGCTTTTTGCTGTCTCTGCAACCCTATTTAAAAATCTCTGCTTTTTCAGAGAATAGTATTATCTTTGGCTAGAAATTTCTTTCTAAATTGGCTTTCTATGCTAAACAAAATCAACACATTCCACCCTACTTTAAGTTTCAGTGTTCCCTGTGTTTTCATTCTATTCCTTTTCCAGTAATTCCGTCTCCGAATACAATACACACAGGTCCAGTAATTTTCTTTTGAGTGCCAGAGTGACACTTAAACCAAGGAAATGGGACAGTTCCATTGGAAAGCAAAAAAAAAATTTGCTTTGACCAGAAGTTCTAATTTTACTTTTTCAGTGTTTTATTTAACATTTCACAGTCACATGGAGGATTAAACAATCTGTTCACCACATGCTGCAGCTTGTTTACACTCTGAGTAGGTGGACCTGTCTTCAATCCCTGCCTTCCTGACTATGATTGCATGAAATCCAGTGAACTACCTGCGGGGCAATCTTAAATATCCTTTGTAGGTTTTCCTGACAGTCAGACTGAGATGATGAAAACAGATCATAAATGTGAAAAGAATCTTGTTAGGTTTTTACCTGAGTTTTACCAAACATTGAAAATAAAGTGACAAATTTGCTCATCTTGTGATTAAATATCAGCAGGGCTCTGCCTACTAACAGCCACTGAAAATCCTATCTAAAAGCAATTTTTCTAAGAAGTTGTATAGTTTATGAATAGAGGCAACCGAACTTCCAGTAACCTTTAGAGTTTAGAATGATACTAGATACTTTTTTAGATTTACTGGAAAACTAGTTTGAAAGCCATTATTAATAAGAACAGGTTAACTTTAATTTATGGGAATTACATCTCAGAACTATAGCTCTGTCTCTTCAGAATAGGCACCTGCAATCTGAAGTTCATTAAATCCAGTACAAAACCTGGAAGGTATGTAAAAGACACTTGCAATTTGTTCAGGGAGCAAGGCTATATTTGAATTGCAAATCTGTATCAAATTAGGAAAAGCTCTGAAAATTTATCCTTCAATATTCAAGGGGAGTGGAGAACTAGTGTTGCTGTGCAGGACCATTTAGGCAGTTAGAGAATAAAACTAAAGGGTCAAGTAGAAAATAATGCACTGTACTTAAAGTAGAAGAAGATGAGCTGACTTTCTGCATATTATTTATTTAAGTCTCTGTCATAGTGATGAAGTTAATTGTGACTTACTCTTTGAAGCACGTGACCCACCAGGAGAGGTTCAGGGAACTGGGCTTACTTTTATTAGAGAAGAAAAGGGGCAGTGGGCTGCAAAGGGAACATAAGAGAAGCCTTCCAATGCCTATGGGAAAGTTATTGAGAAGTTGGAGCCAGGCTTTTTATGGATGTGCATGACAGGAAGATAAGGGATACTGGATATCAATTGCAGAAGTTCCAATTTAAGGGATGGGAGGATCGGGAATGCCATGAGGACACACAAGTGTTGAAACAGGCTTCTCAGATATGTTGTGGAATGTCTGTCCTTGAGATTTTTAAGACCAGACTTCATAAAGCCCTGAGCAACCTGGTCTGATCTTAGAGTTAACCCTGCTTTGAACATAATTGGACCAGAGACCTCCTGAGGTTTCTCCAGACTGATGACTTTGCAATTCATTACTGCTTCTGTACAAGCTCTTTTCTGGTTAAATAATAACAGATTTTAAAGAAAAAGTAACTGGTCTAGGATTATTTCTAGAATTTTTCTTCATATGGAAATTAGTTTTGTGGTTGACTTACTTCTAGGGCAGAGGAGTTGTACAAATGTGCAGCACTCATTAAAAAGTACTATAATATAGTTTTGCTAACTTAGTAATTTAGATGCATACTCACCTCATTTAGTTGCAACCCAAGTCAATTAGTATCTTGTATTGTGCTGCTTTTTTATAAGTCTGCTTTCACATAGGCTGTGTGAATGACTGACAGTTCTGGAGTCAGTTCTCAAACAGAAAGTTCAGAGTTCTAGTAATTCAGATAATCTTGCATGCTGAAATGAAAATCTGAGCGGAATCATCCTGGACAGAATTCTCAATTGAGGCTGATAGCACACAGATTTCATTCAGTTTGAAACAAAATGTTTTGTCTCTGTGCACTTGTAAGTAAACAAGTGGAGTGAGGAACAGATTTATAGAGAGTGGTGGTAGACATATTTTGAAACAAGAGAGTTTTCGCCTGGGCATATGGAAAAAACTTTTTCATTATGAGAAGAGTCAAACAGTGAGGGAGGTTGCCCACACAAACTGCAGCCTTCATACTTGTAGGCTTGCGAGGTCTGACTGACTATGACACTGAGAAGCCTAGTCACATAGCTAAGTAGGTGGTTGGAGTAGAGACCTCAGCTTAAGGTAGGAAATAACATCAGCCTTTCTCCTACAGTATCAGTGGTCAATGTAGGTGACAAGCCATTAAGAGTCATGTTATACAATGGTCTGGGCTCAGGTGGTTTCACTCACACCTGATGATGCTGTCATATTTCATTAAAGAAATTAGTCAGAGCAAGCATGGGAAACACAGTTTTTATAACTGCCAAGTAAGTGTGCTGGGAGTCAGACCAAATAATAAGCTGTGAAGTCAAGTCAGTCTCTCTGGCTTTATTTGCTTTACTATTTAAAAAAGAATAAGAACATCAGAACTGACTACATATAATATTTGCTAATAGTGGCACATTTAGGATATGCTTGATATGTCCTGTTTTAGACTAGAAATTGGAACTCCTCCTCACAAGACAGAATGATCCCCCTTTTTCTTTTTTTCTTTTTAGACCTAGTAGTAACTATGTCCAACTTAGGCATAGACTCATGCTTCTCGCTCCCACCCTGTTGTACAAAGGACCATCCATAATAAATGAGATTTGATATTTCTATATATTTCCATGAGTTTTGTTTACCATGCATAAAAACAAAATGAAATTATGTAAATTGTCATCACAGGAAAACTGTGGAATTGCACAGCTATAAGGGGAGGACAAATTACCCTACATAAAGTTTACTAGCAAACACATATATGCAAGAGAGAAACTTTCTTGAGACTGTTCTTGGGGTACATTTAGAAGTCGTAGTGGTGAAAGCTTTAGATTCAGCTGATGCCTTACATATGTAACCCTGCGATGCAAGTTACAGTATCTGCAGCTCATCAGCTCAGTGATACAGGACTGCAATTAATTTGGATTGTTTATATTGATTTTATCAAATGTTACACAGATTCATAAAATACTATGCTATAAAAGTTATTTAATCAACTTACCTATTTAGTGGTGAAATGGTTAGAAAACAGCAGAACTGCAAGTCAATAACTGTGAGGATAAACAGTTAAGAACTTGCAGTAAAAGATTACCTAATAAGAAGGTGTTACTTCAGAATGTCTGTGATCCAGGTAATGACTGAACAGTTGAGTCTGAATATTATCCACAGTATTACTGTTCTAAGAATCTCAATACCCAAAATAAATTCAGGCAAGTGTCTGTTGATTAGATTTTCATTCCATGTCACTAGTGCTGTAGGTAAGAAAAGCTGTTAAGCTTCATTTCCTTAATGCATAAATATTACTTTGAACTAAATGAATGCACTATTACCTTTAGTGAAAACACTTTTATGCTACTAAGCCTGATTTGAAGGAGTACAACACTGCCTGAATATTTTGAAATTATATACTGGGTTAATCCAATTTAGTACAAATAGTGTGAAGGCTGAAATTCTACACCAAAGATGAGTAAGAACAACTTGATAAACAGAAGAAAAAAAGTTTGATAAGAATAGGTACTTTTATACTCAGTCTTGGAAAATAAATGCAATAAGAGTGTGTTTTAATCTTTTTCATCTTTTTCCTATGTTATAATCTGCTTTGATGGCATTATAGAAGTAGTGAGTGACAGAGAATATTTATTAGGTAACAAACACACTGAAGTATTCAGCTGAAACTGAAATAAATTTTGTGATAGGACATACACTCTTGTACTGGGAAACTGAAGATTTTGTTGTTTTGAATGAGTTCAAAGCTTAATCACGTAGGCTTTTTTTATAGTGAAGCATTGGATGTGTGGTTCTGAGAAGGATAATGAAAACTAACCCCAAGCAGCCATCAATAGACCCTTCAGATAAGAAACATGAGGGTTTTTTTCAGTATTAGTTGTTAGTCACCAGAAAGTGGGTAAGCATTCCTGAACTAAATTCTGTCTGAATCACTTAAAACAATTTCAGCATGTCTGATGAAATACCCTAGAAAGAAATTTGTACTGACATTGAAACCAGACAGTCATACTGAAGGTTCAATGGACATCAGCTGTCTGATTATTTTGCCTTGAGCTGCGCACTCAATTATTTCTGGAATTAATTTGTCATGTAAAGTCAGTCAGTCCTTATTCAATTTTAGTCATGATTTGCCAAGTTGAGTGGTTTGTTCAGGTTTTTTTTCCTAACTTTACAAAGTAGATGTAGACAGGATTTTAAATGTGACAGAATGCAAATTTCATCCTGTCCTATTCTGCATCCCAGCAGCTCTGAGTTCAAACCTGCAACTAACATGAACTGGAGTGACTCAGCAGCTAATACTACATTGATTCACAGTTACACTTGCCAACCCTACCGAATCATGAGCAAGCAGTGATTAGATAGACAGGCATTGGTCTCTTGGGACTCAGTGGGGGTGGATAGAGATCAGAGGGGAACACGCAGTGTTTGCTGGAATTCCAAAAAAACACTGAGTCGATGGGTTCCAGGTCTGGAAGTAAAACCTGACAGTGTGAAAGGGGGAGAGATTCTGTATAAAGATTTTTTGTTTGTGTTTTCTGTTTACCTATATTATACCCCTCTGAAATGAAACTCGTATTAGACTTCTTATTTAAGGCTAAATTATAATTACCTGTTTTTTCAAATGAATCTCTTGTGTTTAAGAGAAAATTGGAAAAAAGGAGTACAGAAAGTATAAAATCTTTTCATCCTAAAGGTGGAAGTAAGCAAACAAACATCTTTCATCCTTATTCCTTTATTCTTTTTGCACACACTTAGCCTCCGTACAGTAAAAAGACCTCAATAGCTTCAATGCAACTACTTTTAGTAGTAGATTTAATAATATACATTTAATAATTCAAGATCTTTACATTTGCTGAATCTTTATTTGTTTTGACCTCAGATTTTCAATAGAAGGGGTCTATTAGGATGGTGAAGAAAAAAAAAAATGCAAGCTCTTCCTTCATGAAGAAAACTCATATCGCAAGACAAGTTCTAGCAAAAGTAATTCATTAATGCATTTTTCATAACTTATACTACACAGGGAATATGTGGATTGATATATGCAGATTTAACAACACTTACATTTTTAATCTGTGTGCATTTTAAGAATCAGTCATACGGATTTCTAAACTCACACTTTGATACGTTTTACTATTTATTTTCTTTCTCTTAGAAACTTATTTTGCCTCGATTCCCAAATGTTTTTTTCTTCATTCTTTAATTATAAGACTTCTGTTTATTTTAATAATGGAACCTAAATCAGCAGGAGTAAACTTAATCCATTAAAAAGTTCAAACATTGCCCATTTACAGCTTTATTAGCCTTTTTAAACACTTTTTTTTTTTTGCATTCTAGCTTTTAAAAATCTATAACTAGGTCTCATATCTCTTTACTATTTTTCTGTTAATTTTATCCTGTTCTAGTTCAGCTCCTGTTTCAATAGAGACTTAAATGAATATTATTATATGGAAAACAAATACTGACAGTTTAGCTCACTCTCATGGAGAGAGCTCCATGAGATGAGTCAGTTTTTCTTCCTACAATGAAGCTGCAGATCAACCATGTGAACAGCAGTAGAACCGAGTGTCATGTGCAGATGATCATAAAAGGATTTGGGCACCTAGCACTCCTGCACACATTTGAAGATACTAGTCTTAACCCTTGTTAGCATTATCTGTTGAAACACTGATGGAAATTTGTCTATTTTTAAGTTTCTTTGTTACTAAGGTATTAAATATGCAGCAGATTTCTAAATCTAGGGGTTTTTTTGTTATTCTCTTGGGAACTGGGTTTCTCTTTACCTAAAGCAGATGCTTTAGTAGCTATTCCAACTGTGTTGAATACAGATGGTATTTCACTATGATACAGAAATATAATTATTTGTTTATAGAAAGTGAATTTGATAACAGAGCTGTCAATATCCATTTCTGAGTATATTGCAAGACTTTGAGGAGCCATGTTTCATTGTTCTAAAAAGTTGTATTGAATAAAAATGCTAGGCATTAGAACTAAATTATATTGCAATAGAACTAAAATTTCTTATTTCCAGCTTCATGTAAGTACATCATTCTGGAAGAAGGAGCATCAGCAACTCCTTGCATTTGGTATTTCATGGTTTAACTTCTATTTGGTCCTAACTTTTTTGATAGTTTCACTTCAAGATGAATCAATGCAATAGAGTCTGTAAGAAAGTCCACATAAGAAAGTAATACTGGAGTTTTTCTCTGTATCAGCTGTCTAACATTAATCACAAAGAAAAAGTGTTACATTTTTCTGGTTTTCTACCCCTTTGTCAAATAGTTTCAGGGCAGTTTTAATAGACTTCAATCCAGTAAGAACAGTAGAAGGAATTCTATGTGTTGCCAAGGGATTTTAGAAGGAGATTCTCTCTTTTTCTGTTGGTATTTAGCATATGTGGCAAACAAACATCTTCAGCACTGCTTCAGATGTGCACTTCATATCCCTCTGATCCTGAAAACCTAGTGTGTGACATAGTTTGAATTTTTTGCCACATTATTTCCAAGAACTTGAGATTCTTTCAGGTGTTTATATTACATTTAGCATATAACAGACTCTAGGCAAATATCAGGGAAAATTGCATGCTTTTGTAAGGCTACATTCTGGGTCTCTTTGATACAGTGGTTACCCATAGGACCAATTGTGTGAAAGGTATTTTAATGAATCTTTTATTTTTTTTTCAGTCTCAACAGAATTTTGTGGAAATTTGGTAATTAACAAAACCACAAGAATTCATTGATAGAACAGAAATTTCCCATTCCAGGAACCCAGGTGCCATTTTTATCTATTATTTTTAAAACAGTATCGGCGAGACTTACTAAACAAAATTTCAAAGCTTCTGTGGTGTTTGGTTGATTTTTGAGGAGATTATTATACTTTTTTGTGACACCAAGCAGGATGTGCATGGTGGCAATATTCAACAGTGATGTATTTTAACTGGTGAATTAAGGCATAAGACATGAGTTTCATAAAGAGGTATTGATCTTGCTGGAAGAATGTAGGAAACAGAGAGCCTTAAAACTTTTTTAAACTACTACTTTTTCTCATATAGAAAACAATATATGTTAAATGTTATCATCTGGGATATTTTAATATTGGCACTAAAATATATATTAAAAATATCGAACCACCATTATTAGCGCTCTCCATTTTGTTGTCTTTTGTGATTCACTGGACCAGCAATTAATTGTAGAACTTGTTGATATACTTCAGTGTCAAGAGTTATAGTAGTTTAGATATACTCTCACTATCACTAAGTTCTGAGGCAATGCTTGCATACAGGCTTTGTTCCTGAGTAAAATGAGGTATTCCTCCAAGAAAGGTGTGATCCTACTACCATATGCAAACACTTACATATTTTCTCAATTTTTTTCCCCTCTTGTTTACACAGGAAATGTTGTAACAAGTGGTTGCATTTTCAGAGGTAGTATTTTGATTTGCTTTACTATGGTGCTATGAGATACTTTTTGATAATGATAAAGATGGTTTACCTTGTCACTCAAGAGAGCTGCTATATTAAAGTGGTCTCCAAGAAATAATAATTAAACATGAATACTTACCAGACATTTTTTTCTGGAGGTGGGGGGGGGGGAATTTTAGTGGTTTTAGGCTTTAGAATGAAAGGCATAAGATGCATAATGGTTTAAGAATATTGTTTTGGTTGAACCCTCATTAAAAATAATCAAGACGTGTTAATTGGTATAACAAATGGCTTGCATACTACTTTCAATTTTGAAAATTTTTCCTAGTATAGGACAGATGATGTGGTAGCGTAGGAAATCTTCCTCATATATTCTGAAGATCAAAACACTATGCATCGTTCTAAATATGTGACAGTTCCCAGGTACTTAAAAGGTAGTGCTAAAGACTATAGATTAGTACAACCTCATTACCGATATAGATTAAATAAACAAAGTAAAATCATTGATCTGTAAATATTTCAAAATGGATAAAATCTTAGTCATCACAGGCACACTGAGTAAACAGAATTGTGACTGCTGTTGAAGGTCTATCCACTATTTGAAATAGGATACATAGACTTTCATAAGCCTTTATTTTATGTGAATTTTATAAAACTAAGCTAACATCTGTATAACTCTTACATGTTTAATGGTGAGACATATAAAAGATTATATGAAGTATTTGGGTCTAGCATGTACCCCTACTGCCACAAGAAAGGGAAAAAAAAAAAGAAAAAAAATAATTGGGAGGGGGTGATTTGCCTGGTGTGTAATTAAAGTTATCAGAAAATTAAGGAATCTGTTTAAACGGATAGCCCCTGGAGTAATGAGAGCTTAAAAATGTGAGGATCTCTACTAAGATTTCTCTGCTGTGCTCCTTATTCATATCAGCAGTGAAAGGTATTTTATTTGCCTACTGAAGCTGAAGTAACAGACTTCATTTCAGCAGGTCATCGTAAGAGATCAGTTTATACAAGGCTTGCTGTAAATCACAGCCTGGTTTTACAAATTGGACAGCTTTACTGCTTATGTAGTGGATAGCACAATCTTGGAAGGATTTAAGCTGTCCTTTTTTGAAGCTGTTCAATCCAACATTGCTCCTAGTTTTATTCTTCATAACTTTTACAAGTTATAACCTATGTAACTGATTTTTATTCATTTAAATAATTTTAAAAGGAAACTCAAAATACAACATGAAGCAGTATGAAATGTGAGGATTTTTAAAAGTAGTAATTATTTGCCTCTTCAGATAACTGGCTTGTATACAAAATAGTACAGATTTAACAGGACAGTTAATACATACCTTTGTAGACTAAATCTCTCAGATTTATAGTAATTTAAAGGGGAATGTGAGGTTATTGAGTCAATATTTTAATCAAAATGTACTAATAAAAATAGTTTCTTTCTCAGCAGAGATTTCATGATTTACGAGCATAAAGCTGTAAACTTCCCTTGTTTCTTCAGTAGCAGGAGAAGACTAATGACATTGAATAATCACTTTCTTTAAATTTCAAATTAAGTTTTTTGTGCTAAGTCTTAGAAGCTTTCCTCATTTGTCTGCTGTGAAAACATGAAGGTATTTCTATTATCTTACGTGGACATTCTAAGGAGAGATTGTATCTTACACAAGGCAGTCTATAGATTCCTTCAGTTTGACTTCAGGGCTAAAACTCAGATTAAAGCCTCAATTGCTAATCTTATCAACCAGATTTTCTGGAATTTATGCCTCCCTACTTTGTCTGCATCACAGGAGCCAACCTTTCTGCCAGGGGGTTAGCATAATGGTGAGGTTAGAATTAGAGATAAAGTGAAAGTATGATTTCACAATAGCAGCAATCCCTCTTATGCTTATGTGAATAATGTATGCAGCTGTTGCCATCATCCTCTACTATAGAAAAACAAGTAGTTATTTCCAGGATTATCAATCCAACCTTTATCCTAAATGCTTTGGTGAGATCTTGAACCCATTTGTGCAGCTACTTTAATCACCACAAAATACTTTATCTGACCTAAATGTGGATGCTGAGACATCTAGTTTATATGAAACAGTTGTTCCAGACTCTACTGACTATTAAATTTAACAATGGTTCATTTATTTTTATTACAAGTGTGACCTGGGGCTTATTTACAATAGTCATCTCTAGAATGAAAGTGAGGGTATATGCATACTAGAGATGCAGACATCTAAAACTGGCTCAGCTTTCAAAAATCTATAATCCAATATATTATTTTCAATGACTGCATTCTTATCAACACATTTTAAAAGGAATATGATTTAGAGTACTGTGGAGCTGTTTTCTTTAAAACTGCAAAGCAATTGTGCATATGAAGGCTAAGACAATTGGAAAGCAGAAAAATTGAGAGCTAGGGTAGCATGGAGACTTCAGGCTTTCTACACTGCCAAGCAACACATTGTCAGAGAACCTGTCAAAAAAAACTCAGCAGAAAGTGTGTGAAGGTGATGAGCATGCTTTCATTTTTGTACCTCATGAATAGTTAGTTGCTTCCAGAAGATAGGCAGAAGAATTAAAAAAAAAGTATAAAACAGTTTAACATAAAAGTAATTGTCTAAATCAACATCAGTGGCAATGTTTAGATTGATGTTCATTTTGACGTGAACTTCGGTTTTCACTTAGAATTTCTTCTAGGATGTAGTCTTGATATCTTGAAAGATTTACAAGGGCTTTGCTTTAGCTGTAATAGAAATGTAAAATAGTCTAATAACTATTACTTCTGTTACTTAAACATCTCACTTGATTTTCATTCCAGGAATAAAGTTCTGGTGCAACTAAAATATGTGCTGGGGAAGGTCAGAGTTCTTCTGACATGCTCAGTTCTTCCAGGGGTGGAGATTTTGGGGAAAGACAAGCAAGAAGGTTAAATATGAGACTTTTATTTTATTTTCCTGTACCTTTTCCATTTTAAGAGGGTAATATTACACATCAAAGGAAGAATTTTTTGAAGGCTCATTATCTCTCTTTGAGGAAGAAAATCCTTGGAAAAAATTTATTTTTTTTTCATACCTAGGTATTCTGAAGCAGACATATTGTAGAAGCAGGCTGAACCTCACCCAGAGAGGTGGGGCCAGGTGCCATAGAAGAGACAGACTCAAAATGCTTGGGGAGTGCGCCCACCACCCAAGGACCACAACGTCATGCCAAGATCATCACTGGATCTAAGGGTGGTGATATTTTTCCTATCCCCTTTCTTCATCTCTCTCTTCTCTCTTCATCTCTCTCCCTCTCTCTGTTTCTAACCTTATTCTTGGCACATGAGGGTAACATCATTTACAATTTTGCTAAGTTTTTCCAGTTGTAACCTGTTGTTTTGACAGTACAATTTTGCTAAATTCTGTTGGTTGTAATCTGTTGCTTTGAGAATGATATTTTTATGTGTTTTTTTTCTGACAAGCTTTACAATCTTACTCAATTTTAAGTAATGTTTTGTATAAGCCTCCTTGGTAATGGTCTTACTCTTACAATACCGTGAAGAAAATTCCGGAGAATAATCTTGCCAGCTGGGCTGGTAAAAGAGATTAATTAAGAGAGGAGGATTGGATCCAGCTGCACCTAGGCTCCTCTTTGAGAAGGAGTTTAGAAAGCAAGGAGTCCAGTCTGAATCTCCCTGGATCTACCCCCACCTCTGGGGAACTCTACCTGTGCCCACTTTATGGGATGTACTGCTGTACCCACTTTGTGGGATGTGATATTTAATTCAGGTCCCCACCTGCCCACTATTTGGGACATGACAGTGCCCAAGCAGGTTGTACGTGAAGCCAATGGATCACTTCAGGTAGAAAATTTCCTGCCAGTTAGAACTGGCAACTGCATGCAGCTGTTTGCATGACCAAAGCATGGCCACATGCCAGCAGCTTTCAAGGAACATGTGTTGCTCTGTTTGAAGCTACAGTTTTTTTATATTATAACAAGACTTTCAGAAAAAAAATTGGGGCAGTACCATATCTTTGCACCCAAACATGTTTGCTCATAGTAATATCCAGCTACAGTAATGATTACACTTCATCACAATGCTTTACAATGGCTTGTGGTCAGATTGAAATTTTTAACTCAATGTGAATTGTTGGCATTCTTCCTTTCAGACACATGACTTTTTTCTTACCTTCTATATCTTTTAAGGTTCCTGTGGGATAATGCCACAAGTTTTGCTTCAGTGCTATGTTCCAGGCTGCAACTGAGGTACAGCACTCTATCTGCCATGTCTTTTGCCCAGAACAACTGCATTTTGTTTCAGAAATCCTGTCCCTGGTCCTAACTCTGGCCATTTCCCTGCATCTTCTACCTTCTACTGTGAGCTAATTACATCCTCCATATGTAATCAGGCCTGTAACTCACAAATCTGCAACGTTGTTAAAACCACATGTAAGTACCAGATTCCTCTTTAGTGAAACATAACATCTATTCACTTTTCTTCTTTTCTTTCCCTTTTTTTTTTCCCCCTCAGGTGTAACAAAGAGATTGAGTCTGAGTACTCCCACTATCAAGTTATTAGGTTTTATTTTCTCATTCCAGGAACCTTACTTTCTTCCAATAAGGAAAGAACATTTTATTTTCACACTCATATTTATTGCTGTGGTTAGCCTTTTAGAGAATCATTGATATATTCTTTTTTGCCTAAGACTATCTTAGAAGCTACCTTAGTACAAATTCCTGCCTGATGCCTTTCTGCTTTAAGTGTTTTGTTTCATTTTCTATTACACTTCTTTCTTGTTGTGGGTCTCAGTAGACTCCTTTTTGCTGTATTACATGTTCTGGGCAAGAAAAGTACTCAGGAGCCACATTAATTTTGAAAGCAGTTTATACTCAAGTCATGATTTCAGTAAGCTTCCTAGCATGTCCATACAGTGATGTAGATTTCTCTTCCCATCCTATTGCAACACATGTGCTTACCTTCTCTACAGGACAGACATTCATGTGCTTCTTGTGAGCATCAAAGGCTCAGGCCAAGCAATAAAAAAGCTGAAATGTTGAGGCAGCTACAGTTCAGAGAACATGAGTATAAAGTGGAAAGGAAGTTTCTCATAGCACAGCAGATAAATCTGAGAAAAACTAAGGGCCCAAAAAAATAAATATATATTGCACAGGTCCTGAGATTATAAGTTACAAGATTAAGTTTTGTTTTGTTGGCAATTAGTTTGGCAGTGGATTGAAGCAGACTAAGATTTAGGCTCTATTTAAATTACTGCTTAAACTGAAGTTAGGCAAGGACACTGAACGCTGCTGCCTTCTCAGGCTGAAATGGAGACTGAGGTCTTAGCAGGGTCCAGCTGTCTTACATCATTCTGCACTGGGAACCTGCATGACTGGGTCTCCTGCCCACAGGATGTATCTCTAGATTCTCTTCTCCACCATCTCTAGATGCTCTTCACCACTCTTCGTTGCAGTCAGGGTGGACACAGAAAGAAACAGACTGAGGCAAAGGAACCTGAGTCCTCACAGGTCTCTGAATGGAAGGTCCTGATTCTTTAGAGCTGGAACTCAAGGTGAGAAGATAGGCAGGGAAGAAATGCGAGAGAGGAATTTTCTCTCCAGGTGAATTCAGGGCTCTTCAGTTGGGCTGTAGACTTTGTTCTCATGTTTGGTACTCCCCACTCTTTCTACAGAGTGCAATTTGTATTTGACTCTGGCCAAATGAATTTTACTACAGTTATTGCAATGTAAAAAGGTCTTTTGCTCTTCACAAGTATATGAAGCGGGAAGTTTTGTTTCAGAGACAGTCTCCAGTGTGGATGAATACTCATTTCCCTCTTCTCTTTACACAACTAAATTTTATAGCACATGTACTCGAAGATTCAGGGCTGTTTTGTCTATCATCTAGTGTCCATGTTTCAGTGATTGTATTGTACTCTTTGATGAGACTCTTCGGCCACAGGCAAAGGCTTCAGTGCTTTTATTAGCAATCCCCTTGAGAGGCAGTCCTGAAGGGCAAAGAAATCCAGGAAGGCTGGATGCTCTTTAAGAAGGAAGTCTTAAATACTAAAGAGTGGGCTATCCCCTTGTGCTGAAAGATGAGACGGCAAGAAAGAAGACCAGCTTGGCTGAACAGAGAGCTTTCTTTGGAATTCAGGAAAAAAAGGAGAGTTTATGGCCTTTGAAGAAAGGGGTAAGCAACTCAGGGGGCCTACAAAGTTGTTATTAGGCTATGCAGGGAGAAAATTAGAAGACCCAAAGCCCAACTAGAACTTCATCTGGCTACTGCCGTAGAAGACAAACAAAATGTTTCTATAAATACATTAGCAACAAAAGAAGAGCTAAGGGTACAGCAACAGAGAATGAAGAAAAGGCTGAGATACTTAATGACTTCTTTGCCTCAGTCCTTAATAGTAAGACCAATTGTTCTTGGGATACCCATCTCCCTGAGCTGGAAGACAGGGATGGGGAGCAGAAGAAAGCCCCCATAATACAAGGGAAAATGGTTATCAACCTGCTATACCACTTAGACACAAACAAGGTTATGGGGCCAGATAGGGTCCACCCAGGGATACTGAGGGAGCTGGTGGAAGTACTCACCAAGCCACTTCGCATAATTTATCAGTAGCCGTGGCTAACCAATAAACTTCCAGTAGGTTGGAGGTTAGCAAATGTGACGCCTGCCTAAAAGAAGGGCCAGAAGGAGGATCCAGAAAACTACAGGCTTGTCAGCCTGACCTTGTGTCGCAAACCGAGATAGGAAAACTGCGACTCACTGCCCTACACAAAGGGAATCGAGGGCTGAAGACCACTCCCTGTCACACTCACAAACAGTGTTTAAAAATCAATAGGTTTATTAAAGGCACTACTGTCTAGGCGGGGTTATTGCTACAGAACTACAGAGCAACAGCAATCGTAGGGAAGAATAATGCAATACAATACAGCAACAGTACAATACAATACAAACAATCCTATCCCCCTTCCAATCCCCCCCCCAATCTCGGTCCCGGACAGAAAATGAGGGAGAGAACTTGGAGAGAGCCTTTGGGGAGATTAAAGGAAGCAAGTGTATAGTAGAGGTGTGTGTGAATGGGTGAATGTCTGTAAATGTTAGTAAGAAACGTCAGAGTGTAATCAAGTTCGCAAATCTCACCACCGGGGTGCGGCTGAAGCCGGTCCCTAGTCGGGACCCTTGTTCTCCAGCGATCCTAGGCGGGCAGTCCGTTCAGCGTGCTCATACACCAGCAACCACAGAGGAAAGGTACGCAGCAGCTACGAGGAAGCTTATGGAACAGATAATCTGGAATGCCATCAAGTGGCACACGCAGGACAATCAGGTGATCAGGCCCAGACAACATGGGTTTATGATGGATAGATTGTGCTCGATGAACCTGATCACCTTCTATGACAAGGTGACCTGCTTAGTGGAGAAGGTAAAGGCTGTGGATGTTGTCTTCCTAAACTTTAGTAAAGCCTTTGATACCGTTTCCCACATTATTCTCCTCGAGAAACTGTCTGCTCCTGGCTTGGACAGGTGTACAGTTTGGTGGGTAAAAAAATGGCTGGATGGCCGGACTCAAAGAGGTGTGGTGAATGGAGTTAAATCCACCTGGCAGCGAGTCACAAGTGGTGTTCCCTAGGGCTCAGTACTGGAGCCAATTTTCTTTATTATCTTTATCAGTTATCTGAATAGGGGGGATACAGTGCACCCTCAGTAAGTTTGCAGATGACACCAAGTTGGGCAGAAGTGTTGATCTGCAGTAGGGATCTGGATAGGCTGTATAGGCTGGATCAGTGGGCCAAGATCAATTTTATGAGATTCAACAAGTCCAAGTGCTGAGTCCTGCACTTGGGTTACAGCAACTACAGGCTTGGGGAAGACTGTCTGGAAAGCAACCCGGCAGAAAAGGAGTTTGAGACAACACTGTGCCCAGGTGGCCAAGAAGGCCAACAACATCCTGGCTAGTAGCAGAAATAGTGTGGCCAGGTGGAAAAGGAAACTGTTCCTCACCCCCCATGCTTGGCACTGGTGAGGCCACACCTTGTGCAATGATTATGTACCATGGCAATTCCCTAGGCAACCCTGGATGTTGGCAACATCAGGGGAACTTGGTGTGCTAACTCTAAGAGAATTTGCATGGAGGCTGGAGTGGAGGCACCATGGCCACATTCTGTGGCAACAATGGGATTCCAAGGTATTATGGAACAAATCAGCTGCATGTTTGATATCCTGGGGCAACAGCCAGTCACCTTTTGGCAAAATACCATTATTTAGGTGAACTTTGCTCATTATAATACTAAAACACACCTTCATCCCAAAAGCTACCTGCCACCAAATGTATGACCACCCCTCACTGAGCTTGCACTCTGAATTTTCTCTAGTCTATACCTTTAAACATGAAGCAAGAGAATTTTGCACCAATGACAATAAAGGTGCATATGACTAGAGTCACACAAGCTTGACCGGTAAGGTAAAATACCTGCTCTTCTCCTTCATAGGGATACCTTTGGGTAAGATTCAAACACTCAGCTATCCCAAGTGCCTCCCCGGGAAACTTAGAAATCTCTATAGAGTCACTTTATTACCCCACGCATGGGTAACCCAGCTGTATTGATCAATTTGCATGTGCTTTGCAGAAAGTGAATTTATCACCAGCAGTTTAAAAGAATTTGTGTATCTGTTGCTTTAATAAATTATGCTGTTCGTTATTCTAGCCATGAGAGTTCTTGAACCTGATCAAATTCCTGAGTGTGGCCATGAGAGTTCACAGAACACTGCTGGACAGACAGTGCAGCGTTAGTAGTGCATCCGTAATCGTGGTAGTCCAACAGAGGTATTGGGCACAACTGCACTACTGACGCCAAATTGGGCATCACTCAGAATCTAAGCCCAGCCACCCCCAGCTCCTCTAACATCTGAGGGCAAGCCAGGATGCAAGGGGGTTTATTTTCTGCCAAATTACTTTGCCCCTTAACACAACAGGCAACAAAGTTGGTGAAAGGTCTAGAGTACAAGTCTTACGAGGAGTGGCTGAGGGACCTGGGGTTGTTTGGTCTGGAGAAACGGAGGCTGTGATGAGACCTTTTTGCTCTCTACAACTATCTGAAAGAAGGTTGTATTGAGGTGGGTGTTGGTCTCTTCTCTCAAGTAACACGTGGTAGGAGAAGAGGAAATGGTTTCAAGTTGTGCCAGGGGAGAGTTAGATAGGATGTTAGAAGAAATTCTTCACTTAAAGGGTTTTTAAACACTGAAACAAGCTGATCAGGGAAGTGGTGGAATCACCATCCCTGGAGGGGTTTAAAAAATGTGTAGATGTGTTGCTCAGGGACATGGTTTAGTGGGGGACTTGGCAGTGTGCTATGCTTACAGTTGGGTAAGCTACATTATTCTGTGAAGATACTGGACTATGTTCAAAATCAGGTGTGCTTTCCTAGGGCTGTGTGTTCTGATGTTTGACAGGCAGACTGTATTCAAATGAGACCAACTCATTAAAAGTCTGCATATTCTGTTTTCTTTTTTTTTTTAAATTTAGAGGGCAATTAAGGAGAATTCTCACCACATTTTGATTTAGGCATGTAGTTTGTCACATTTGCCATCACTGGGGCTCCAAATCAGAGCAAAGGTTTATATATAAATATATAATATAGATAAAATAAATAAATACATAGAAATACAATAAAATTAAACATATAAATATATAATGTATTTATTTATCAATAGCATTATATAGAATTATTAATATAATATATTGAATATGATGTAATAAAATAAATTAATAATATAGTATATATAAATAAATGGTCATTGCTGTAGAGCAGTCCTGGTAGAAATGGAGTGTTAAAGTGATCACTCCTAAGTGTTTAGGAAAGAGTTGTATAAAAGCATCTCGTAAAGCCTAGAGATGTTTGTGGTGGAGATGATTAAACAGAACATCTGTTGTGTAGAGAATAAAAATGACATCTCTAGAAAATAAATTGTTTACATGAGTGAAAACAGTGATTCCAGAAGCAATCACTATATCATTGTAAGCAAGAATTTTAATTTCATCAGTTTGTTTTACACCTTTTGGATACGCTATGAAGCAGTTTTTCAAACTTGAAAGGCCAGATTTTGTATTTTGTGACCATTTTTACACTGCTTCCTAAAATATCTCTCAAAGAGTGGCTGTTTCTTACATTTTGTAATGTTTCTCCTCTTAGAATTTTCCTAACATTGAAAGCATAAGTTGTTTATTCTTGCTTGCTAAATTAAATTTTCTTTTGGAATGTCCACTTCAGCTGAAGAAACAGATTTTTTTGTCTGAATGATCTCTGAGAAAAAACAGTCAGTGCACTCCAGTTGTTCTTCAGCACTTCAGTGAGTCTTTTGCAGTTTTAGAATAGATAAAACCTGTGTCTGCACAGTACTCTCCAATGGAACTTTGTCCTCACATTTTTCATATTTAGGAAGTCCACACCCCAGATGACACCATTCCTCCTCTTGGTATGGTGTCACCACATCTCTTTAAGTACCCCAAGTGCTGAAGACAGCCTCGTACTAGGTGTTTGACCTTGCACCACATCTGAGGGAACTTTGCTCTGAGAAAATGCAAGATGCACAAGCAGAGTATCTGACATAAAAACTTTCTCCTTTTTAGGGCCTCACTGAACATTAATTTCATTTTCAAGGGACCTGCAGTGAACATTTGAAAAACTAGTTAAAAATTTTTTTCTGATTTCCTGTTTGAGACACAGTAGAAGAGCTAAAACTCTGAATTTTATCTAAATCAGACAAAAACCAGAAGCACATTAATTTTGCTCCCTTTCTCAAAGACCTGCAGTCATCAGGTCAGGTCTTTAGTTCCTACGCACCAGATTTCTCAGTGATTGCACTGTAAAGTCTCCTCCAGAAGGAATCTCTGGCCATCTTCAACAACAGTTGAGCAAGCTGATTTCCAACTTAATGAGCAGTCTGGCTTCTTGCAATGTCCTAAAAACTACTTTCTGAATGCAAGACCCGTGGCATATCCCAGCCTGATTGTCCAACCGCTTAACAGAAATGCTCTTCAGTGTAGTTTTCAGAGGGAGAACCTAGCATTCAGTCAGTTCTCCTAAAAAGGCTCTTAGCTATTAAGCAGCATTTCTTGTTTCATTCTACTATTAATTTGCCTAAAAGAAGTATAGTTTTGCAGAACTTGAGTTTGCATTTTGTCTGTGTGATTGTATTTTTTCAAGATGTCACCCTAAAGCTATGAGAGTTGTCACTGCTGATTAGCAACTTTTCACAGAATTACACAGAATGACTGAATGGTAGGTGTTGGAAGGGACCTCTGAAGATTATCTAGTCCAACTACCGTGATAGAGCAGGATCACCTGCAGTAGATCACACAGGAACACTTCCAGATGGGTTTGAATGTCTCCAGAGAAGGAGATACCACAATGTCTCTAGGCAGCCTGTTCCAGTGTTCTGCTACCCTTACAGTAAAGAAGTATTTCCTTATGTTTGGATTGAACCTCCTGTGTTTCAGTTTGTGACCATTGCCCCTTGTCACATCACTGGACACCACTGAGGAGAGTGTGGTGCCATCCTCCTAACACCTGTCCTTTTGATATCTATAAGCATTGATGAAATTTCCCCTCAGTCTCCTCCAGGCTAAACAGGCACTTTGTTGGAACTAGATGATCTTTAAGGTCTCTTCCAACCCAAAACATTCTATAACTCTATGATCCTCTTGGGAAACAGAGAGTGGACTATGTTATCAAATAATAACTGGGAAAGAATTTTAAGGAAGCTATCCATTACATTCAAATAAGCAATAAATTAAATTAAGTAGCATTTAAGACTTCAAAAGAATTTTAGGAAAAAAAGTTTCATTGTCTGTTCTTCTTTGACATAAGAATTTGTGCTTGAGAATGTTACACTTTGTCACGACCTGGGTAGGGCAACCCAGATTGGACCCCTTGCTTTCTAAGTTCCTTCTTAGAGAGGAGCCCAGGTGCAGCTGGATCCAGACCTGGCCCTTCCAGGTAGAGTGATTAAAATGTCACGGTCTGAGGAAACGCTCGACCGTCCGATACCCCTTGACCAGATTAAGGTGAAATGACACTCAAGGTCTGTATTTGAATTAGCTTTAATTAAAGCTATAGAAGGAATACGGATACTTCAATTATTATCTTAGGCTGCACGATCATAAAGTCTGACAATTAGATCACAAGAGTCCAATACATATATGTTTAAGCTGCACAACCTGAGAAAAAGGTTGTGGTTAGGCCTTGTGTTACTTAATGATGTTAGGAAAGATGAGAGAGAGTAGGAGAAGAAAAGTTAGAGAGATAGATAACAGAAAATCACCAGTCCTGGATCCAGTGTTGGGCCAGCCAACGGGGGAGAGTTGGGGGCAGTGAGGGTCCCGAAGCCCACCTTTGCAGCCCCCTGTTTTACAGGACTATTTTCCTTGTTTCACAAGGATAAGCAAGTGAGATTGAGTCAGAAGACTGAGCAGCTGTAGTGGACCTTCACCCGCCCTCTCTGCCCCTTGTCCTTATCTCAATCGCTGTACCTGCAGGCTGCAGGCCATATGCAGGCCATCAACGTTGTCTCCATCCTCTCAGGCAGGCCTTTAGGCATGCAAACGAGACTTTTGTTTGAGTGGTTACAATGGGGTTTCAACAGCAATTCCAGCAAGTAAGGGTCCTGAGGGCTGGTCCCTCACACACCTATCTAGATATTTCCAGTATTTCTTCATTATTTTTCTTTTCATTTTGCTAAACTGAAGGACTATAAAACTTCATTAGTAGTTGTACATCAGTACATCAGTTACTTGTAAACTTGCAGTACTGACAATTTTATCATCTCAAACTGATTTTAAAATAACATTTAGAACTTGTAAATAACATATCTAGAGTAGACTGTATTATGAAATTATCAGAAATCACCAAGTATTTGTTATTATTGCATTGCTTGTCTTTAAAAATCTAAGATTAGTGCTAAGGATTCTGGATATTCATATGTTTATAAATGGCTGTTTTATGCCAAGACTTCCCCTATTGATAGCATATAGCTGAATAATGTTCTTTTGAAGAATGCAAATGTTGACTAAGACCTACTATATTATCAATAAGATGTATGTATAGGTTCTGCCTGCAACAGTACATTCAGAGCACCTATCTTGGACTATGTTTTAAACCATTGCAAAGCTTAGTGATTCATCTGGCATTAAGTTTTAGCATGTAAATTAAATCTGTTTAGGGGAACATCTTAAATGTAGGATGCATCATCAAAGAGTGCAGTACAAACACCTGTTTTCATGCAGACATATAAGGTACAGGCTGTGAAACTTCATAAAGGGTAAAGTACAGAACTGGAAGCAAGTAGCTTTCAAAACTGGGCCATTCCATTACCGATACTTCTTACTTAAATATTCAGTATAAGATTTTCTAATTTTTTTTAAAGAGTTGATTGAATTTAAGGGTTGGAGATATATATATATATATTACACATTTTGGAGACTATTTTTATTAATTTTTTTAATTCACAGTGAGGTGTAGCAAAGGGAAAAATATAATTTTGTAATACCTAATATAAATTAACATTTTAACCTAAGCCAGGCATGCTTGGTGATACACCAAGTAGGCTACTATCTAGATTAAAAAGAAGTGCACAGATTGTTTCATCAATTAATTTCTCGTGTTAATTGCAGTATGTCTTTGGTAACAGTTGTAATGGGCATAAGTAATAAGTCCTGTCAGAATGGATTTCCTCCCCAGTAAGGTATGAGAAACCTGATTCAGACAAATAAACTAGATAAGGAGCCTCTAATAACTGAAGAGACTGATATACTTAGAGGCCTAAAAGTAACACAGAGTTGTAGTCATGAGCCATTTACTGTTTGAATAAAGTTGGTTTTATACCTGTATATTTTTTGCATAGAATTACAGTGAATCTTCAAAGTTCTTTAAGTGTGGATGTACTGCTTTAAATTCTTTTTACTTTATGGAGTTCTGAGATGAAAGAAAGCTGCATGAAATTAATTCTGTAGAGACAGATGTTTTAAGCTCAGCTTTTCTTTTCTTTTTTTTTTTTTTTTTTTTTAAATGTAAGAGTAAAAAGAACCAAATGCTCAGATACTGAGTTCTTACTTTCAGTTGAGACTTTCATGGGGTTTTTTAGTAAACAGTAAATACCATTTCAGTTGGAACTCACTGAATCTAGTGGTATGGGGAGCAGAGACTTATAAAAATGACGTGCATATTTATCCCATTTTAGGTATTTGAAGCTGCCTAATCTTCTATTGAAATTGTCATGGAAGTAGAAAATATCTGTAGGTTGTGGTAGGGATCAGAGTAGTTAAGTATTGCTCTGGGTTTACAAATAAACTTTGAATGTAAGCACATGGCAGATTTGCTTAACCTAAAATTACATTTATACAAGTCTTCTATTTAGAGATTAAAGCTCAGATTAATAAAGACTGCTAGATTCCTGATTTCTCTTAGGTGCTTACTCCTTCCTGTGAACAGTATGTCTCATGCAGGCAGATGTGGGCTCTCTCTGCCTGTCCTATAAGCTACTTAGTAGAGTAACTGTGTTAGCATAGCAGAGTCCAAGTTAATATACTCTGCCTACACAGCTTTTGGTTCAGTTTAGAGTTGATTCACAGATAGTTAAATATGGGCAAAGGGAGCCTGTACTTTTCTCTAGAGTAATGTTCATGTTTCCTGTAGTAAGCACTTAACAACCTCTGAGAAATAGTTCCCAAATTACACTGAGCGAACCATTAGCACAGAGGTTACTTCAAAGCAGTCAGTGCATATTTCTTGAGCAACAGAAATTCTCCTGCACAACACGTGGCCCAGAGCTAGAACAAATTGCTGCTGTTGCTGCTAGTATGGGAATCCTTACCTCTTAGGTGTGGGAGCCTTCTCAGCAGTCATTTGGAGCTGCACGTAGTACCTATCTTCTGATGACACACTGTGTGTTCTAGCAATGTTCATTAGTGTTACAGAAAGCTAAGTTATTGAAATAAACTAAGGCTTCATGCCAGTTCAGTTAGTGACAGATTTTATGATTTGCTGTTCTTTTGGAGTGAGTGCCCAGAAGAAGACAAATATGATGATACAAGACTGATGGAAAAGTCTATATTAAGTTGTGTTGTTGCACTGTTGCAATTTAGAGCTCATAAAACCTTGATTTGAGATAGAATTGGGTTAATAACAATAGAGGTTTTATGAAATAAAATAGAAAAGATGACTCAAAAAACCTCCTTTTTTCCTCACTATTATTTTAGTAACTATTAGAAGCAAGAAAAACAAAGCTCAATTAAAACTAAACTACTTTGCATACCATAAATTAAACATGCTCCTACTCTTTACCACATTATAATGGCATTTCAAGTGAGGTGCTACCATGAACTGAATGCAGGGAAAACAAACAAGTTACTGAGAATTAGGTTTACAGAACAAAATGTTGTGAGTGGCTTGATATACCTGTTAATTCACTGCTAATTTATGTCCTATTAGTTTGTTTGTATAGGACTAACTGCTTTTTTTTTGGACCTCATGCATACTTTATTCCTTTCCAGTCACTACTTCAATAATTCAGCAGTTATAAGCTTTTCTTCTATTACAAA
Organism: Hemiprocne comata; assembly: GCA_020745705.1. Taxonomy (NCBI): domain Eukaryota; kingdom Metazoa; phylum Chordata; class Aves; order Apodiformes; family Apodidae; genus Hemiprocne; species Hemiprocne comata. Next base: position 83,265,318 of record CM036587.1, on the reverse strand, counting down.
AACTAGTCACAAACCCCAAAATTCTTCATTTACTCTTATCAGCCCAGGACTAGGGAAGTGATCATTCCTTTGTACTCAGCACTGGTGAGGTCACACTTTGAATACTGTGTTCAATTTTGAGCCCTTCACTTCAAGAAGGACATTGAGGTGCTGGAGCTTGTCCAAAGAGAAACAAAGCTGGTGAAGGGTCTGGAGAACAAGTCTTGTGAGGAGCAGCTGATAGAACTGGGGTTGTTTGGCCTGGAGAAAAAGAGGCTGCGGGGAGACCTTAATGCTTTCTACAACTACCTGAAAGGAGGTTGTAGAGGGGTGGGTGTTGGCCTCTTCTCCCAATTAAAAAGTGATAGGACAAGAGGAAATGGCCTCAAGTGGTGCCAGAGGAGGTTTAGATTGGATATTAGGAGAAATTTCTTCCCCGAAAGGGTTGTCAAGCATCAGTACAGCCTGCCCAGGAAGTGGTTGAGTCACGATCTCTGAAGGTGTTTAAAAAAGATGAGTAGATGTGATGCTCAGGTAAAAAGGGGAAAAATCGTTCTTAGAATATGTAAAAGTTGATTCAGACTTTAGTTTTACACATAGAAAATGCTATATGTATCTAATGGGTCCCAGATAAGAGCCATAATACCTTACAGTTGCTATGGTAACTAGAGAGCAGCTGAGGTTTATTTTCTCTATATTTAGAAAAGAAAATCTAAAATATCTAAACCAATTAAACCTTAATACTGCTGAGAAAATTTTACCTAGAAAGGAGCTATTATTAGCATGTAATTCATTGTTCTGAGGCATGTCTAGATGGGGGGACATGCGAGGAAGCCTATAGACCTGACTGACAGCTGGTGTAAGCTGTATAGCCCACGGCCATGACAGATTACATGAATTCAGGTAGAGCTCCAGGCTAATTTCAACTTTTAGGCTACAGCCAGCTTGACATGGTTGTCCAAGGCACAGACTAATTATGCTTTTTCCTGCCTGCCTCTGCCCATACAAAATGCTTCAATGGTTCATCTGGGTTTCTGAATTGTGAAACACTTGGTCTCCTAGGTTATCCAGGCATTGCAGATACATCAAATACAGCCTTCATTCAGCACCGTTTGCTACAGACATTGTTGCACAGCACACAGTGGAAGAGATACAGGTCTCTGTCTCTCTGGGAATGTCAGAAAGCCCTCAAAATGGTAAAACCATGGAAGATAAGGTCTCACTGACTGTTTGACTTCAGACTAATCCTAGCTGATCTGAAGATTTATAGGGAAAGGCTGAATGTTAGGTGTCTTCTACTCCCCACAAATAATATGGAAAAATATCTTAATATTACTAAGAATTCTAATTTTAAATAAAGTGCAAAATGGAAATCAGTTTATGTGAGGCAAGGCAGCACCAGCTGAAAAGATCTCCTTTACTGTCTAGAGATTTGGTTGCTTACTTTTCCAAAGGCAATTGCATTGAATATGTTTTAAGTACTTTGGATGTTTCACAGTCGTTTTTTCAGTTCCTGGGGTACTGAAACACCTATTTTGGCTGAGCACTGACTGTGTAAATTCTATTAACTGTGCGTAAACATTTTGCTGAAACTACACATCTTGTAGGAACTGTGTCTTCAGAAATTATATCACTAAGCAGTTAAATCAGATGATTAATTTGTGGATTTTTCTGTTAAACTTACCAGTACACAAAGACTGAGTTGTACAAAATCAGATTTCTCCCTTAAATTTTACTGTGGGTCTCCAGCTTAAAGCCTGTATAGCAGATGGCACAGCTGTATCTGCATACTGTTACATGTGTCTATCACTAAGCACTTTTGAAAAAAAAATAATTATGTTCTCTAGTTAAAAGATGTTCTTTAAAGAATAATCTTATTACTCCCTACTTCCTTAAAAATGTCACTGCTTTATTTTAAAGGTCCATTTGCCTGCTTTTGTGATATACTTAAGAATATTGACACTGAATTATTTCTTTTATATTGGATTTTTTTTTCCAAATATGGGCCAAGGTTGAAAACTAATAATGGAAATTAGGCAGAATGACTGCTTAAATTGCAATTATAGTTAACATTGTAACATTTCAGATTGCTAGTTATCTAGAGATCTCGGTCAACCTGCCTGTCGACTTTGTTGGCCAAATTCAGTTTTGCACTCAGTGCTGTGTTGAGATACACAGATCTCTTTCTCTGAAGGATATGGTTGTTTTCTTTCTGTATTTCAATCCCATGCATGCTCTATAAATATAAAAATGGTAGATGCATTTGAATTTGCAAATAAACATTGCACACACATTCTTTTCTTGTTTCGTAGCCTCTCTTCACCCAGACCATTTTCAGAATCTGTGTCTCCATGATTCCAGAACAGGCAGATCCTGAGTAGAAAGAAATTTCATTTTGAAGAAGGGGGTGTGGCTGGGTTTGTTTTACATGAATTTAATGTACATTTTAAATGCAATTCTTATTCCAATACAATATGTTTGTGTTTTTTTGGTAAGGTTTGTTGGGTTTTTTTCCTAGAAGGGCAGTAGATAAAGGGAGTTTCCTCTGGCTACTTCAGTATCATTAGTTATATATTATGAGTTCCAGCAGTGTTATTATGTGTCAGCTGCTGCCTCTTTTCTGAATAGTCTTCCTCAGTAAAGTTCACAACAGTGACTGTGATGATGCTGATATTCCCTGGTATCAGTGTTCATGTTTATATTCAGTACAAGTGATCAATAAAAATACTGTGTGTCAACTATAGTAAAATAGTTGAAAATAAACTGAAAAAATATTGTGCAATATTCTGGTATCTTACAAAGTAATTCCAAGCCATTGAGTGAAAATGGCAGTGTTATATACAAGCCATTGTGTGGGGAAAGAAAAAAAAAAATAAAATTCTGAATCCTATAAAAGCTGACATTTCTTAACTTATTTTATGGAAGGTAAACTTGAAATTATGCCTGGATTTTTTACTTCCTCCAGTCTCTACTAGTAGACTCAGTTTCATATAGTTACCTAGGAAACTAAGACTGGTATAGATTCCGTGATTATAAGGAAGGAATAGATTTGGAAAGTGCAGCTGCTTTCCATCCATAGCTGAACTTGTCTTTTCTCACTTGTATTCTTTTAAATGGAAGCATTTCTCCACCTGCTGGCTCTAAGGAAGATACTGCAGCCTTGCAAGCAGGGAACTACGTATTAGGCAATGTGTATTACACAATGGATTACTTGTATAATAAAAGCCCGTTTGGGATTGACAATATCCTGACGCTCCAAAGCTACCACATTATTAGTAAGTATTTTCGGAACACGATAGTCTATTTTTAATTAATTTAGACTAGGGAACTGGGTGTATTCCAACAGATAACATTTCTCCACATATTTGTGTTACAAGTGAGACAATTATTGTGAAGGCAGCCTGTGCTGTTCAATTGCAAGCAAATTATTAAGGACCAATTCCTAAGCCTTTCCAGTAGCTCAGATACTACCTGTATGGGTAGTCAATTGTACAATATGCAGAAATATTTATAGCTGATAGGATAATACCCTTCTTCTCATAGGTAAGATCATAGCGAGTGACATTTTCAGGTATATTCTGAAATGTGCAAAGCCTACAGTGGCACACCAAAGTTTCACACCAAAGACGTGAAAATTAATTGTGGTTCTAGCAGCTGCAAGCAGAACATGAAGAAAAGAAGATAACTGCTCTACAGCCTTTCTGTGTCTCTGTGCTACTTTTGTTGTTTGTTTCTTTGGGTTGTTTTTTTTTGGTTTGTTTGGTTTGGTTTTGGGTTTTTTTTTGGTGACTGTTGTTGGGGTTTTTGTTTGTTTTTGGTTTTTGGTTAGGGATTTTTTTGTTTGTTTGTATATATATATAAAAATTCATTTTCCAGCTCAATAGTATAAGGTTGAACACACATTGTCTTTGAGGACCTGGTATGTATTCACTACAGCACTCAGCACTCTTCACTCCTTACCAGACAGTCTTGTATGGTGTAGTGCCCTGTGATGAGATTACTCGGTCCAGGAATAACAATGTATAGAAAAATATAAGTAAAGCCTCAAGAGTGGATGAGACTTTCTATGGAAGTGGATGCAGCTGTGTAAATTTTGTTTTGTAACATGCTGATCTTTTAGTTTCTTCTGCCTGTCCTTTTGCTGAAGACCTGTTCACAGTGTGTGAAAAGAATAACTTCTGTGAATTGCCACTATCCTATTTAAGTGCCGTACACAGTGTAGTAGGATAACACTAGAGTGCCTGTTTGTAAACTCTGCACTGTATAAGGAATTAAAACAATCCAGTTTACCTCTTAATACTTTGATTACTTGATTGATTTACATTACTTTAAGACTCCTGGTATTGAAAATATTACCTTTCCTGGATATTTTGGGACCAATGCTTATTTTTGGGATTTCTAATTTTTTTTCCAGTGTATGAGATCTTGGACCTGGCTGACTGCATAGCTGCATGACCTGAAGAGCTGGAGGAGGATGGAAGACAAAGAGTATGCAGGGAATAAGATGGAACCATCTCCTCCAGCAGCTCAGGTTTAGACTAGCTTTTGAAAATGTATCTCTCTTTAGGCAGAAATTTGGGTTTCACAGAGAACATCTAAATGCAAGCATAATTCTTTGAAAGCTGGCACTATTTATATAGAAAAAAATGCTTTTTCTATTTGATGTTACTCTTTATACAAGCTGATTTGCCTCCTTAATTGTCCCCTTCAGGAGAAACATAGTGTACAGAAGGCCCTTCAAATAAGTATGCTTGAAAATGATGCAAAGCTAAAATTTTAAGGTGAATGCCGGTGTTAATTTTCTACAGATATGTACAGCTATCTCATTCTCAAATCTGAAGTAAAGAACCAGTATACCTGGCAGTAATTGATCCCAGATGATCTTATTAACAAGGACAGTCTGTAGATTTTACTAAAACTATAGAATCCTTTCTTCAAGAAATCACAGAAAAAAGTAGCAAAAATGTTTTTTTTTTTTTGTTATCTCTCTCGGCTCTTTTGAATTTTAAAGTTGCCTCTGTGCTCATATTTAATTACTTTCTGTAAGCCTCGGGTCAAACAAGGTGCAGAGCTGGCACATGAAAAGAAACACTGGAGGTCAATTAACATAATTAAGTCACTATCAGGCTCATCTGGAAAAAATGAAAGTAGTTTTTTTCCTTTAGCAAAGACTTTTGGGGAATAACCATATGCTGAACGGTGCACATTTTCCTGGACTAACAAAGGCTGTGAGTAATGAATGTGTTTCATGGCAATACACATTATGTGTTAGTCGAAAGAGAAATGCATAAAGTCTTTGAAGTATTTTTACTCTCAGCTTTGGTTTTGTATTTACACTTCCTGGAACATTAAAATCTAGCTATATATCTGTACATATATATAATAAAGAACTGCAGATGAAATACCCTTCTCCAGGAATTAGTTATCCCTCTCTGACATTTTCTCTAAATGTATCTGTCTGTCCAAACACAAGCTTCCAGTGGTCTTAAAGCATTTCTTGTTCCCAGAGCCTTTTTAAATGTGTGTGCAGATATTAATAAGCTAACTTGAACCTTGAACAATATCTCATATTTCTGAGTGTCAGAAAGTTAGTGAAAATATATCTGTTACTGTGGTGATTTCTCCAATATGTATCAGATATTCATGCTCGTGTCCCAGAATATATTTTTGTCTCTTCAAATCTGAAAAATTGAGGTTTGTCTGATTTTACTGTAGGGGAAGACTTTGCTGCTTTCAGATTACTTTTTTCATTCTTTGAAAAAATTATGACGATTTATTTGAACTGAATCTCCTTATCTTGTCTCTTTGTATGTATGTCTTTGACATTTTACGTGCAGTTTCTGTAGGTGCACTGTATAAATTTGAGGCCTATGCATATTCATAAACCAAACATTATGTACAGGAAAATAAGTTATTTCATGTAATCTTTTATAGTTAGGGCAAATTATGGTGGGTGAGTGTGGGTGTGTGAATAAAAGTCCAGAGGAAAAATAAGTAGTACCTTTAGTATTCTTTTAAATCACTTTATTTGGAGAAACAAAACATTTATTTTGGCCTCATTTGTCAGGATTAATCAGGACAAATAGTAGATTGCTATCATAAGGAGTTTAAAATATCCTTGAAGGAAAATTGATGTACACACAGTAAAATGTTATTTCCCTATCAGAAGATCTCAGATCTGATCACAAATATATGCATCTCCTATCAGTGTGACATTTCTGCTGTAATTTTAATCTATTTCTTCAGAAAAGTTTATCACTTGAGGTGTTGGGAGGTAAAATTTGAGATAACCTTTTCTATAAATATATTTAAAAAAAATATGTATTACCCTCTTCCCAAGACTAAAAGAAACCCATCAGGCAATTATAGGAAGCCCAGATCTGTTGAAAAAGAATGAGCACTTTCAATATTTAAGCACTTTGGATTACACACAACATTATCAGACTTCTTTAATGATAATATTTCTGATGGGAAATGCTGAATTCTCAGTCTCATATGAAACTGAGTAGCTTCTGAAATGGTGTTCTGCACTACTTGATAAAAAAAAAAAATAGCTCTGAACTTTTATATCACCAAACATAACCCATTGTTAAGAACTCTGAAGGGCTATCTGAATAGATTGATCCACTAAAACGAAGTAAAAGTTTTTAAAAAAGGTTATTTTGGGAAGAATCTGCCTGTATACTAGTGTATTCTATATGCTTTCATTAAAAAGACAAGGATATAGTACCCTCAGCTAAATTGCAGTGAGCTGAAGAATACCTAGACAGCCCATATAGTTAATATCTATAAGTAAAAGAAGGATATTCATAATCTATCTAAAAGTAAGGATCTAGAACTGTAATATTGGCATTATTATAGCAATGAAAACTAGTTATCATTTTAAAATCCTTAACAAAATGTCTTCGGAGTCAACAAGCTAAAATTTAGGAAGTGTCATTCATTAATAACTGTGCATTATGTTATTCTATGTTTTTCCAGGCATTTTTGCCCATGCTGTAAGTCAAGCTTTTATAGTTATGTAATTCAAACCATGATATATCCTAGAGTCCAAATTTAAAACTATAGGCCTTCACAGCAATCTTTATAAAGAATTACAAAAAATGTTAATAATAATGTGAGAAGTACTTATAGGTATATCAGTCTGAAGGCAGAATAAGCTGGATTTGTGTTTATGTAAATTAACTTTGAGTGAATACGTAATCAGTAACTGAAGGAAGCTTACACAGGAAAATTAAGGAAATTCAAGTGTCAAAATCATGTTTCTTTTATTCCAGAGAGCTTTTTGATTGTTTTGCTATGAACAAATATAAATTAAACTTATTTAACCATGTCTTGACATGATGTATTTTTGACAAATGAAAACCAAAACTTTACCAAAATCCTGTAATTAACTCTTCCTACAACAACTTCTATGTTTTGGCTTTTTTGGGTATTATTAATTTACTAGCCTTGACAAATTTTTGGCTTCTCAAAAATCTTTCCTTGTACTACTGTTTTCCTCCAATTTTAAACATATATAAGAATTTCTCATGGATTTTGTTTCTAGTTCACATAAATTTTTGCTTGTTTAATTGACATTTTTAAAGTGAAAAAATTGGACATGGAATTGTACTTACAATACTTCAATGAAAAAAATTCATGAGCAGTTGCAGTTCTTTAGTAAATGCTTCATTCTCAATACTTGATGTCCTCTAAAAGTTCATCTAGTGCTCAACTGTCTTTTCCTGTTACAGAAAGCACTTAGAAACAAATGTAACACCATCCGTTGCATAATTATTTTGGGGTGCAACTCTAAATAGTGAAAAAAGCTGGTCAAACTATCTCTCATTTTACAGAAGTGGTGAGAAGAGAACTGAAGGATGTTACCTAAACTACTTACAGCAGTCTAAAACTTGAAATGTTTTTTATGTGGTGAGTAAACTCTTTTGTGCAGGTACCTCAGGGTTGGAGTCCATTTTTGTCATGATTCTCAACTGAGACGCGTTTCAGAATTCAATCTGCTCTCCTCATCTAGTAAGGAAGCACTGCACTATGAAAGTTATACTAAAGCCTAAAGCCTGGCCTACATTAGAAATCAAGTGTTCCAGGAAAGGTATTTTCCACAGGTCACTGTGTAGACATTTGTTCTGTATTGGATTTTGAGGAAAGTTTGGTTTTCTGAGGGGAAAAAAAACAAAACTAAACACTTTTTACAAGATTTCATAATCAGTCAATGCTAGGTTTCTTCTAACAAGTTTCATCACAGTAGTGGTTAGACCTGTTGCTATGTTGGATCCCAATACTGGATTTCATTTTGTCTGTATAAATAATACTGCAGGCAATGTAATCAATTAACCTTATTATATTGCATAAAAAATCCAGTTTACAAACTTGTTCTGACTGCGGTAGTCTTAGGGTCTAATTCTACAAATAATTTCTGACTTTACAGAGATGACACATGGAAAGATGGATGACTGTTTCCCAAAGTGTGTCTTTGCTTAGGCCATTGCATGTGTGGCTATGGAAGAAAGAGCAAAAAACTTAAATCTGAATCATGGTTTGGGTTAGACAATATCACCCTATATCACAATATCACTAGGCCACAAATTGATATGTATGCAATAAATGTTGTATGTTAATCTGAGTAGCTAAAGCAGATTATTAAATTCAGTGAGAATGAGTCCTTGGTTGAAAGGCTTATAGGAAAATGTAGGGTTTCTTGTTATCCATTCACACTGTTTGATTTGGGACCCTTTGAAGTAAGACATAGGAATTGTAAACTGATAGTAGGGACTATTTGAAGATATTTAATAATAACGTGAATTTTGATTCATTGTTATTTCAACATACAAGCAGGCATCTCATTGACTTCAATCAAAGAACAGAATAAAAACAATGTGTGTTTGACATTCTGGCAAAAGAGCAAACAGTTGTTACAAGGCAGTCATCTGAGATGAAAACATTAAACTAAGTAGAATTCACTGTTTATTGGTCAAATAACTGGGAATTATGTTCCAGAATTGTCCTGTATTCTTCATAGGCTGGAGTTGGATAACCACATATATGTAACTTGCTACTCAGGAACTTGGGAAAGAAACTCTTAACTGGAGGAAAGCTATTCTAAAGAACTAAAACCAGAACAAACTCTCTGTTCAGATGCATTGGGGACCTACAGTTGGAGAAAACAAAGTATTGGCTTTGACACTTGATAATCAGGTCATAAACCCCTGAACTTCAAATACATAAACATAGAAGAATAAAAAATCCAATGTGAATCTGTTGTAGTCAACTTAAAATATTTTATACTATAAAGAATGAATATATAGTTTTTGAAGTTCAAATGACAACAGTATCTGAAAATATTTGACAGCCTATTTAGACCTCAGGCTTAAAAGGACTAGTGTTTTCTCCAGAGAAAAGCTGATATTTAAATTTGCTGTATGAGGTCAACACAGTGTAAGACTAGACAGCTGAAATATGAGGGCTTTTGGCAGAAATACTGTTCTGTCTATAAAGAAAAGTGGAACCACTCTTTACACCATGCACCTATTTAGTATTTTATTTTATCAAATAGATTGCAAAAAGAGGTAGTAAAGTTTACTTTTCTTCAACATAAAACTGCAGGCACCTGATAATTCTACAGCTGGAGCAAGAACTTTGTTGAGATCAGATCAGATAATTTCAATGCTTGGTCCTCAATATTTCCATGATCTTCTGAGATCATGAGCTTTAAGAAACATGTGAAGAGATATTGTCATTCCTGCAAGTAATGCAATGTGTGAATGGAAAACTTCAATATCATCCTTCATTTAAACAAAGGAATATGGAGTTTCTGAGTTCGAGTTTATTAATTAGGGCACTTCTGTCATGGGAAGATATTAGGCAAATAACAAGGGAGCATTTAGGTGAATGGATAAATAATGGTGATGAATTTACCAAGTTAAAAATTAAAGGGCAATGACTTAAAGGTTATCTTTGAGTAAACTATTCTGATTTCCATGTCCTGAAACATACATTAGTGTCTTGAAACATATATGTTAATATTAGTGTGCTAATGTTATTACTACCATGCACCTCAAAGTACAAATAGAACTAACTTCAGGATGTTGTATTATGTGTATTTTCAACAGCTGGTTAATTGCAGCTCAGTAGGCAATAATGTAAGTTTCTCATATGCAGCTTTAAGATGGCTAGTGGCATGGAGCACACAAGCTAAGAGGAGTGGCTGGCAGTGGGATGACTGGGCTTGCTCAGATGACAAAGAGGAGGCAAAGGGGCCACATAGTAGCATCCTACAGCTATATGAAAGGGGACTTACAAAGACAGTCCCAGATTCTCTGTGGTAGTGACAGACAATATAATAGAGAACAGCAGAAAACTGTGACTTGAAACGGTTTGGAATGGACATTGGAAAAGAATTATGGGAGAAGAGTACAGCACAGGAACAGGTTTCCAGGGAGTTGTCGAGTTGCCGTCATGGGTAGTTTTGAAAACTCTGGCAAAACCACAGCTACCTTATGATGTTGGTTATCACTAGTTTCCATAGCAAGAAACTTTTATTCAGGATTTAGCCAAATAATTTACTTTACTTTTTGACTTCTTTTGCCCGTGGGGAAAAAGTCACTTTCTTAAAATCTTTTAAACTCCCAGCCTAAAAATGTAAGACAGGAAAGTGTGAGAACAGAGCAGTCTATTCAATGCCTTTGACTTTCATTGAGATGTAAACGACAACAAGGGTTGCTCTGTACATCTCTGTATTAAACATTTCCCCAGCAAGCAACATTTCTTTTGTTGTAAAAGCTTATAATTTTTGGAGTTTCTTATCTGACCATCAATTTACAGGCTCAGAAGTGGTACAGATTAATTTATCTTTACAGATGAATAAACTTGCTGAATAATCTTTGCTGTTAGTGGGGAATGGGCAGCTGGATTAAAATGCATTCTCAGGTAAGGAAAATAAAATTTTCCAAAAAATGAGGCAGGAAATTCTGAATGGATTCAGATAAACTGGCCTTTCTCAGTACTGTCAGATTTTGAAGAAAGATGCTTAGAGGCTTAAACTACAGATGACAATGCAGACAGATCTGGTTGCCCATATAGGTATAAATTGTTAATGTCATTGAGATTAGGTTAAAGCAGGCAAGGAGGTCTCACATGATTCAGTAGGCATCTATTACATTACTACACTGCAGGCTACATGTGTTTGCTTACTGCCCTGGGTAGTGCAAAGGAGGAAACTCAAAACTCCTGTAATTTGTTTTATGTTTAAAAGTAGAGCTTCAAATGATGCTGTCATGAAAGTCTGATTTGTTGAAGATGAGAGTACTAAGAGCTCAATAGATGCAGTGCATTTTCCCAGGGATACTTCAGTATATGTTTTTCAAACAGATGTTTAACATCATTTTCCTCAGTGCACAATATTAAATGTAGAATATATGCATCAATATTAAATGTAGAATATATGCATAGTTAATTTACAAAGGATTAATATATAAGTAGAAAAAACCCTTCCAGTGACAGGGTTTTTTAAATTTGAGATACATTTGCTCTGTATAGGTTCTGTTTTAACATGGAATTTTTACTTATTTTTTTAAAAAAAAGCTTAGTTGAATGTTTTTCAAAAAGTGCAATCAATTTTTTAAAAAAATGTACTAGCTAGTATTGCCTCCCTCTTACAATGGGCTATCAGTAGGTTTCAATATCCTGCTTGTGACAAAGTTAGAACAATTACATGGCCCATGTTCTTAGATAAAAATATGTCATGCTGGACCCAACAGCATGAGAGAGGTGAGGATGCTGCAGCTCCCTCTCCCCATATCCAACCAGTAGCAAGGCTGAAGATGTATTCCCAGTAGGCATGCAAACCCAAAGCACATGTATTACACCACGTATGTCCATGCCCAGCCACACAGATCACAGCCAGACATTCAGAGCACTCACATGAACACAGGTAGCACCAATGGTCTCATCCTGCTCCCCTCTCTGGCTGGTCAGGATGGAAGTCTACTGGTAAGAACATATATATAAATATATGTATATATATGGATCTCTCCAGCAGCTGGGCTCACTTAGTTTGTCCAGTTGCTGTCTTCTGGATCACAGTATTCCCAGCTGTGCTGGCATCTGGGCATACAAAGCCCCACTCCAGTTGCTGGTATAGACTGCTGAGCGCACACACATACATATGCACTTAGACCTGGTGGGGACTCCCCTGGTCCTACAGCTGACCCTTCCTATTCTCTGCTGAGACTGCCCTGAGAGGGGCCCAGCCAGGGTCTTTGTTCTTCAGGCATTCTTCATTTGGCTTCCTACCTGCTTTTGTGTACCTTTGTGCTCCTATGGTCTTGTGGAGATGCGTCTTTGAAGAGTTGATGACTCTTCTGTGATCTACTTAGTGTATTATTTGGACTCCCTTCCTCCCATTGTCTCTGTGTGAAGATGACCTTTTATTACGTAACCTAACATATTCGTCCAGTTTTCTTCTGTGAAGTAAGGTTTTGAATAACTTTTACAGTGGCCTTTGTATATCTTTATCTTTTTGCATTAGTAGATATACCTTCAAGACCTGTCCAATTACAAAGGGAAACTGTATGATTTGAGTTTTGTCTTCCTCCTGTTGTGCAATTATTATCAAATTGTGGGGAGGGAATTAATTTCTGCACCTGAAAACATGTTGCCTCTCTCATTTTTTGTTGTTCATTTCTTCCTTATCTCTCACAGATGAGAAAGGCTAAGAAGTTTCAGTTGATTGACTCCATACAGAAATTATGAGTTTGTTTTGTATAGTTATCTATCTAGGTTTTGAAATCTCAGTATAAGATTGCTAATATTAATCTTATTCTAAAAGTTCTTAAATGTCAATCCCTCCCCACCCCAGCTTCTTTAAACAACAGCAAAAAATATTCATTTTGTCTTGCTCCCTGTAATACTCTTGGCTTTTATGCTTGAGTGACTACCAAATAAACCTGCACATTTTGGGGAAAATGTTGAGTTTACATTCACTCTTAAACTTGACCACATCTGGTAGCACTGAGTACTTTATGAATTTTCCTGGTATAACTAACAGAATGAAATTCTGACTCTGTAGCCAGCTTACATGAACTAGTGGAGTTGAAGGTTGTCCTTGAAATCAATGTTTCTTCATTCTCAGCGACTGTCATTCAGTAAGTTCAATGTGGTGGGAAAAATGGAAAAAATTGAAGACTTGATTCAAAATTGGAATATATATGGAATGTGCACAACTCAATGGGACCTGATGAGATGCATCTGTGGGTCCTGAAGGAACCATCAGATGAAGTTGTTAAACCACTATCCATCATATGTGAAGAGTCATGGCAAACTGGTGAAGTTCCCAGTGACTGGAAAAAGGGAAACATAACCCTTATTTAAAAAAACCTGAAGACTAAAAGAAGACCCAGGGAACTACAGACTGGTCAGTCTCACCTCTTCACGCAGCAAGATCAGTGAGCAGATCCTCCTGAAAACTATGTTGAGGCACACGAAAAACAGAAACGTGACTGGTGACAACCAACATGGCTTTGCTAAGGCTGAATTGTGCCTGACAAATTTGGTGGCCTCCATGACAGAGTTACAGTATTGGTGGGTAAAAGAAGAATGACAAACTTTATCTGGACTTGTGCAAAGCATTTGTTACTGTGCCATGCAATATCCTTGTCTCTAAAAGGGAGAGACATGGATTTGACAGGTGGACCACTCAGTGGATAAGGAATTTTCTGGATGGTCACACTCAAAGATTTGCAGTCAACTGCTTGATGTCTAGGGGGAGATCAGCGATGAGAGGTGTTCCACAAGCGTCTGTATTGGGATGAGTATTATTTAACATCTTTGTTGGGAACATGGACAGTTCCCAACAGTGCACATTGAGTGCACCCTAAGCAAGTTTACAGATGACACCAAGCTGAGTGCTAGAGTTGATAATCTAGAGGGCAGGGATGATACCCAGAGAGACCTTGACAGGCTTGAGCAATGGGCCTGTGTGAACCTCATGAAGTCCAACAAGGCCAAGTGCAAGGTCCAAAACGTGGGTAGGGTCTGTCATCAGTATCAGTACAAACTGGTGATGAGTGGATTGAAAACATCCTTGAGGAAAAGGAGTTGGGGGTGTTGGTTGATAAGAAACTCAACATGAGCTGGCAATGTGCACTTCCAGCCCAGAAAGTCAACTGTCTCCTGGGCTGCATCAAAAGAAGTGTGGCCAGCAGGTCAAGGGAGGTGATTGTCCCCTTCTTGTGAGACCCACCTGCGGTACTGTGTTCAGCTCTGGGACACCCAGCATAAGAAAGAGATGGAGCTGCTCAAGCAGGTCCAGAGGATGGCCACGAAGATGATGGGATGGCTGGAGCACCTATCCTCTGAAGACAGGTTGAGAGATTTAGAGATGTTTAGCCTGGAGAAGAGAAGATTCTGGGGAGACCTTAATAGCAGCCTTCCAGTACCTGAAGGGTGCCTACAAGAAAGCTGAGGAGGGACTTTTTACAAGGGCATGTAGTGATAGGATAAAGGGTAATGGCTTTAAACTTGAAGAGGGTAGATTTAGGCTAGACATCAGGAAGAAATTCTTCACTATGAGATTAGAGTGCTCCTTCACTTAGAAACTGTTGTAATGATATATTAATGGTCAAAAGCTTCAAATGCTATAGTGATCATAGAATCATAGAATCATAGAATGGTTAGAGTTGGAAGGGACCTTAAAGATCATTGAGTTCCAACTCCCCTGCATGAGCAGGGACACCTCCCACTAGACCAGGTTGATCAGAGCCCCATCCAACCTGAGGCTGAACACCCCCAGGGATGGAGCCTCCACAACTTCTCTGGGCAGCCTGTTCCAGTGTCTCACTATCCTCACACTAAAGAATTTCCTTCTTATCTCTAACCTAAATCTCTCCTCCTGCAGTTTCAAATAATGACCCCTTGTCCTATCACTATGTGCACTTGTAAAAAGCCCCTCCCCAGCCTTTCTGTAGGCCCTCTTCAGGTACTGGAAGGCTGCTATGAGGTCCCTCCAGAGCCTTCTCTAATTCAGGCTGAACAACTCCTACTCCCTCAGCATTTCTTCATAAGAGAGGTGCTCCAGCCCTTGGATCATTTTCGTGGCCCTCCTCTGGACATGCTCCAGCAGGTCCACATCTTTCTGGTGATGGGGGCTCCAAAGCTGGACACAGTATTCCAGGTGAGGTCTCACCAGGGCAGAGTAGAGGGGCAGAATCACCTCTATCGATCTGCTGGCCACACTTCTTTTGATACAGCCCAGGATGCGGTTGGCCCTCTGGGCTGCTGTTGCACATTGGTGGCTCATGTCCAGCTTTGGATCCACTAGTACCCCCAGGTCTTTTTGTACAGGGCTGCTCTCTAGCATGTCATCCCCCAGCCTGTATTGATGTTTGTTGCCTTGGCTCAGGTGCAGAACCCTACATTTGTAGACCCTCATGAGGTTCACTTGGTCCCACTTCTCCAGCTTGCCCAGGTGTGTAGAGGTGTGTAGAGGTGTGTGTGAATGGGTGAATGTCTGTAAATGTTAGTAAGAAACGTCAGAGTGTAATCAAGTTCGCAAATCTCACCACCGGGGTGCGGCCGAAGCCGATCCCTAGTCGGGACCCTTGTTCTCCAGCGAGTCCAGGCGGGCAGTCCGTTCAGCGTGCTCATACACCGGCAACCACAGAGGAGAAGGTACGCAGCAGCTACACGACAGCCTCCACAGCGTAGGAGTGTTCGCAGAGCGCGCCCGTTGCTCCCCTCCGGTTCCGGCCTCGCCGGGCCCCCTGGGAGCTGTAGTCTGAGTCTGTGCGCATGCGTCTGCTGCCTCTAGCCTCTTCTTGTGCCGGGGAGTGCATTACCAGGAATGGTCAGTAGATGTCGCTGGATTAAAGGCCATAATAGAGTCCGTCTCTCACACCAGGTCCCTCTGGATGGCATCCTGTGCCTCTGGCATATGGACTGCACTGCCCAGCTTGGTGTCATCAGCAAACTTGATGAGGGTGCTCTTGATGCCACTGTCAATGTCATTGATGAAGATATTAAACAACACAGGTCCCAGTATGGATCCCTGAAGGACACCACTTGTCAGTGTTCTCCATCTGGACACCGAGCCATTGACCAATAACCTCTGGATGTGGCCATATCCACTGAACAGTCCACCCATCAAACTCATATGTCTCCAATTTAGAGAGAAGGATGCTGTGAGGGACCGTGTCAAAGGCCTTGCAGAAATCCAGATAGATGACATCCACTGCTTTTCCCTTGTTGACAGATGTAGTTGCACCATTGTAGAAAGCCACTAGGTTGGTCAAGCAGGATTTGCCCCTGGTAAAGCCCTGCTGGCTGTCCTGAATCACCTTCCTGTCCTCCATGTGCCTTAGAATTTCTTCTAGGAGGATCTGTTCCATGATCTTCCCAGGCACAGAGGTGAGGCTGACAGGTTGGTAGTTCCCAGGGTCATCCTTTCTACCCTTTTTAAAGATGGGAGTGACATGTCCTTTCTTCCAGTTACTGGGGACTTCACCTGACTGCCATGACTTTTCAAATATGGAGAGTGGCTTGGCAACTACATCCGCCAATTCCCTCAGCACTCTGGGATGAATCTCATCAGGTCCCATGGACTTGTATATCTCCAGGCTCCTCAGGTGGTCTTGAACCATGTCCTCACAGTGGGGGGGCACTTTGTCTCTCTGGTCTCCATCTTGTGGGCCATCAGCCTGCGAGCTGTAAGGAGGAGGGTTGCCAGTGTAGACTGAGGCAGTGGAAAGCCCTAGGGAAATTAACAATTTGGTACGTTTTCTTTCAAAGTGGAATCAAACAGTGCATAGTAAATAAGACTTAGAAATGACACTGAATAACAGAATGAACTGTTCAACAGCTGCTCATTTAATGGGCGGTGTCCATTTTGGGAACAAAAGAAAGTAGTAGTCCTATAGAAGCATTGTGCAAATATGTCATTAGACTGATTTAAGCACACAAAATTAAATCAGCAATATTTTTAATACAGTATTGTATATGTTAATAAGGCTTTTTTGAGGCAAGCAGCCCAGACCATGAGGAAACTGTCATCTTTAATGACAGCACTTGTGTGAAAGCAGATGGCATCCATGAGTGAATGATACCTGCTTTGTCAGAGGGTATGAAATATTTGCCGATACCATTTGCTACAAGCTGAAATCTCATTTTTTATAGACCTGGATGTTTCTGCCTGCCCATCTCCTACCCATGCTATTTTCTTCATCACCATTCCATTCTTCTCATCTTGCAGACTGTTTTCCTCTTAGGCTGGCCTTTCCTGTCCCTGTATGCAGAAAATCCTGTTCCCACTTAATGATATCCCTTTGCCCCTGTCAACCTTTCCCTCAGCAGTCAGCTATCTTCTTGCCTGATTCTGTTATACTTATCTGCTTCTTTTCTGTGCTTACCATCCATTTGGACCTAGACCAAACCTCCCCTACCAATTCTTCACATCTTCTTCCTTCCTATCTCTTTCATTCTTATTTATTGCTCTTATAAATCCCCCAAATCTGTTTATAGTAGCTTCCAGTACTGTTCACGAACCTTTTTCTTTTCCCCACAAGATATATAATTCCTTTGTCTTCTGTATTCTCCTGCACATATATATTTCCTACACTCCTACCACCAACCCAATCCAATGCCCCTTGTCCTGGGAGCTGGAAAATCTCTTTTCCCTCTATGCAAGGACCCCAGGGTGTCTCTTGATAGACCAGATCTTGGGAAATTGAAAAACCACAATCACTTGAAAAAATTCTGCCAGCACAAGTCTTAAAGTTGTCAGTAAACATATTACTTTAGATAAAGCTGGGAGAAAAAAAAAAAAGCTCATGGAAGAAATAACTTTTCAAAATCTTATGATGTTATTAAGTTTGGGCCAGTTTTCATTCAGCACAAAACTCTACCTGCTGTATACACAACTGTCTTTCAGTTTCACCCTTCAATTCATGCTGAAAAGTGTAGGAAAATCTGAGTTTTCCAGTGAGCCACTAATGTTTTAATGTGGTTAAAATGCAACAGAAAGTAAAGGCGTTCTTCCTTAAGTGCATTCCCACAGGCCTGAAATATTTGATTTATTTGTATTAAAAAAGGAATTCGTTAGTGATGTAGATGATGGGCCAGAATGTACCCTCATCAAGTTTGCTGATGACACACAACTGTGTCATCACAGAGTGGCTGACACACTATTGCCATCCAGAGGGGCTTGGACAAGCTGGAGAAATGGGCTAACAGGAACCTTATGAAGTTCAACAAGCTTAAGGGTAAAGGCCTATGTCTGGGGAGGAACAACCCCAGACACCAGTACATGCTGAGAGATCACTGGCAGAAAAGCATTTTTGCAGGAACGGACCTGGAAGTTCTGGTGGACACAAAGTTAGTTCAACATGAACCACCAATGTGCCTTTCCACAAGGAAGGCTAATGGTATCCTGGGCTGCATTAAGTGAAGTATTGCCAGCAGGTCAAGGAATGTGATCCTTCCCCTCTAATCAGCATTGGTAAGGCCAAAACTGGAGTGATGTGTCCAGGTCTGGGCTTCTCCGTACAGGAAAGACATGGGCATACTGGATAGGGTACAGATAAGGGACACAAAGATGATTTAAATGACTGAAGTATCTCACATCTTAGGAAAGGCTGATAGAGCTGGGGGTGTTAATTAAGCCTGAAGAAGGCAAGGCTCAAGGGGGATCTTATTAATGTATATAATTACCTGATGGGAGGGTGTATAGAGGATGGATCCAGGCTCTTTGCAGTGGTGCACAGTGACAGGACCAGAGGAAATGGGCAGAAAGTGAAATACAGGTGGTTCTCCCTGAATATCAAGAAACACGTTTTTACTGTGGGAGTGACTGAGCACTAGCACAGGTTGCCCAGGGAAATAGTGGAGTCTCCATCCTTGAAGATATTTAAAGGCAGTTGTATTTAATTTAATTTAATTAGCAAGAATTTGGTAGTGTGTGGCTGCAAGTGTGGCTCCTGTGAGAAGCTGCTAGAATCTTCCCCTATGTCTGACAGAGCCAATGCCACCGACTTCAAGATGGACCCCCCCTCTGGTCATGGCCAAACCCATGAGTGAGGGTGGTAGCACTTCTGTGATAACAAATCTAAGAAGGGGGAAAGAAAAAAACCCTATGCAATTGTAGCCAGAGAAGTGAAAACATGTGAGAGCAACCACTCAGGTCAGTGAAGAAGAGAGAGTAGGAGAGATTCTCCTGCAGCCCATGGTGGAAACCATGGTGAGACAGATTGTCCCGCTGCAGCCCATGGAAGTTTACAGTGGAACAGATATCTACCTGCAGCCCATGCAGGACTCCACACTGGAGCAGGTGGATGCCTGAAGGAGGCTGTGATCCCATGGGAAGATCATGAGGGAACAGGCTTCTGGCAGGACTTGTTGATCTGTGGAGAAATTGGGAGTAAAGTTGAGCCCAGACAGAAGGAAGGAATGGGGGGAAGGTGTTTTAAGATTTGGGTTTTATTTTTCATTATTCTACACTGATTTGATTGGTAATAAATTGAACTAATTTTCCGAAGTTGAGTCTATTTTTCCTGTGATGGTAACTGGTGAGTGGTCTCCCTGTTCTGATCTCAACTCACCAGCCTTTCATTATATTTTCCTTCCCCTGTCCAGCTGAGTAGTGGAGTGATAGAGCAGCTCTGGTGGGCACCTGACATCTAACCAGGATAAACCCACCACAGCTGTATAGACATAGTCCTGGGCAGTCTAGGTGGCCCTGCTTGAGTAGGAGGGTCGGACCAGATGATCTTCAGAGGTCCCTTCTGACCACAACTATTTTGTGATCCTGTTAATATTATGTATTAGGGTATAGCAATCAAAGCTTGGATTAAAGTACAAAAAACATAAAATTAACCAACAATTTGAGATGATGTTCAGTTTCTGCTAATACTTAAGAGTACTTTACCTCACTTATCTGGATGATCTTTTTACCTTTCTCAAAGACTTCTTCTAGTGTGTCACCCCACACAATGATGTAATCGATGTACTGCAGGTGTTCTGGAGCTCCACCCTTCTCCAGTGCAGTGTGGATCAGTCCATGGCAAATGGTTGAGCTGTGTTTCCACCCCTGGGGCAGTCGATTCCAGGTGTATTGGACTCCCTTCCAGGTGAAAGCAAACCATGGCCTGCACTCTGGTGCTAAAGAAATAGAGAAAAAGGCATGAGCGATGTCAATAGTGGCATACCACCTGGCCGCTTTTGACTCCAGCTCATACTGAAGTTCTAGCATGTCCGGCACAGCAGCACTGAGCGGTGGTGTAACCTCATTCAGACCACGATAGTCCACTGTCAGCCTCCACTCGCCATCAAGCTTCCGCACTGGCCAGATAGAACTGTTGAAGGGTGAGTGAGTCCTGTTGATCACTCCCTGGCTCTCCAGTTGCTGGATTAGCTTATGGATGGGGATCACAGAGTCTCTGTTGGTGCGATATTGTTGTCTGTACACCACTGAAGTGGCAATTGGCACCTGTTGGTCTTCAACCTTCAGCAACCCCACTAGGGAAGGGTCATCTGAAAGGCCAGGCAAAATATGCAGCTGTTCAGTGTCCTCAGTCTCTACAGCTGCTATACCAAAGGCTGACCGGTACCCTTTCTGGTCACAGAAATATCCATTTTTGAGATAGTCTATGCCAAGGATGCACGGAGCACCTGGGCCAGTCACTATAGAGTGCATTTGCCACTCTTTACCAGTGAGGCTCACATCGGCCTCCACAACAGTCAGTTCTTGAATTTCACTCCAGAAATAGTGACAAATTCTGTCCCTTTATGATTTGATGGCATTAGGGTGCACTGTGCCCCAGTGTCCACCAAGGTTTTATACCTTTGTGGTTCTAATGTGCCAGGCCACCAAATCCACGCTGTCCAGTAAACTCAGTTGTCCCTCTCCTCCCCCTGGCTGGAGGCAGGGCACCTATAATGTTGAGCATTTGAGGTTGAAGCACCATCTAGGTTGGAGACTGGTGCAACCTTCTTCCTGGAAGAACCATCTCCTGCCTTTGTTCTATTTAGTAGCTCTTGCACGCATATCTGGAGAATATCAGTGGGTTTCTTGTCCCAGATTCTCATGTCCTCCTTAAAATAATTATGCAAGAGAGACCACAGGTGGCATCGGAGTGGGTCCCGTCTCTCTTGCTGCTGTCTCTTGGCAAGACGTCTCCTCTTAATGGCTGCAACACGTGACCAGTTGTCTCTAGGGAGTTCCTGGGGTTTACATTCCCATCTGTTTGGCATCTTATTCTTTCTGCCAGTCATTTGTTTAATGGCTGAGGTGTGGAACGGATGGGAATCAGAGATCATGTCTCCATACTGTCATGCTCTGAAAGCCAGTTCACGCACAGTTGGTCTTGCATCATCATCAATGCATCCCATGAAGGAGAATATATGGACATGTGCTGCTGGTACAGCCTGTGCAAACCTCCGGAACATTTGTGTGTCACACAGAACGTCATCAGGATTTGTAAGTCCATTGTTATCATAGATCACCTCTCGCACAGCTAATTCTCTCAAGTACGTGATGGCTCTCTCAAGAGTGGGTGTTCTGCTTTGGCGCCATTCGATGTCACCCTTATGGGGGTATCTCTTCCTCACAGCTGAAAGAAGTCGGCCCACAGGGTGGTAGTTCCTGTCTTACTACCAAATGCTCTATCAATACCAGCATCTGTGGCCAGGGATCCCAACTGCTTAGCTTCTCTCTCATCCACGTCATAGGTTTCAGCCCCACTATCATAGCATCGGAGCAACCAAGGAAGAAGACCCTCACCGTCAATGCAGGTGAAGTCCTTTCTCATGAGGCGCAGTTCCTTTAGAGAGAAAGGCTGGACGAGATCATCATTGGCATCTGCTTGAGAAGGGCCTGCTTTTCTACCTGCTTGTGAGTGGTCTGATTTGTTATCTGCTTGAGAAGTACCTACTCCATCATCTGATTTAGAGTCATCTGCTTTCCCAGTTTCAGTCTCTAACACAGTTTGAAGAAACTCTGGATTTCTCAGATGGGTGCGGGTAAGAAGACTGGAGCATCTCACCTTTGCTTTGCTCCTGGTCACAGGATTAACTCTTAGTTTGTTTGCTGTTTTGGTAGCAGTATCAGTGGTGGTAGCAGCAGCAGTGGTAGTACCAGCATCACGGGTGGTGGCAGCTTTGCCTGTAGAGGATTGGCAGTGAGTAGAACAACACCTCACTCTATGCATCCACAGTTCACTATAAACATTCAGCAGAAGCATCCCTACTGAAACAATGCTATTCAGATCAAAAGCTGGGAGATTCAGCTTGAGAGAAAATGAAGAGGTAAAACTGGACCTGGTACTGCTATTACCAACATAGACCTTTTCATTCACTTGAGGATCTGTACCATAACTGTACACATACAGTGCCCCCATAAAGATCAGTATCAAAAACCCTGTAATCACTAGGCTGGTAATTATATGGTTGATCATGGCTACAGTTCTGTCGATACACCGTAAAACCATAACAAGAGCAGCTACACAGGGCAGTATGATCCCAGCTGCACACCACATGTACGATTGCATGTTGGGGAAAAGGCCCAGCAGAAACATCCCAGAAGGTGTCTGTTCAGTTTTCAATCCATCATTAGATTCAGCAGAAGTGTTGCTCATTGCTGTCTGAGGGATTCCTCCCATCAGAGATGGGATTTTAAACATTCCCAACTAGTCAGAATCTATAATCTGGCCTTAAAATCAAGCCCCACGTTGGGCACCAATAAATAGTTGTCAAAGTTTTGACTCAGGATCGGCAACTAAACCAGACACAACAAGCTTTCGATTCCCTCTCTCTGTTTTTGATAACAGCAGAGCAGACACAGTTGTGAGGAGAGTTATGAGGGTCAGAGCTGAGCCTGGGGTTGACAGTGATGGATGGAGTCCTCCCCAGACACTGGCCATGGACGGAAGAGAAGGGAAGAAGAAGCAGGAAGGAAGTTTTCTTCTGTGATCTCTGACCTTCCTCGGAGCTTACGTATATATATGGAATGGAATACCTTTGGTCAGTTCTGCTGTCTGTCTAGTCCAGCTCCCTACGGGGGGGGGGTCACAGATACAATTCTCCTGCCCCGGTAGCCTCTGTAGCAGCCGAGCTAAGAAGCGACCTTGGAGTCTCAGGAGTAACATAAACATTCCAGTGTTATCAGTCCACTGCTGGAACACTTGTTGCTAGTTAAAAGAAAGCTTACTGAAGGAAAAAAAATCAGTAAAAGGAAAATTAGCTTAAACCTCGCTCAACCTAGGACAATGTTGGAAATATTTTCAGCATGTGTAGAAAGTCAATGAAATATCACCATATAATATGGAAAAAAAAATAATCAAAATCAGAAAATTTAGTTTGGTTTCTTTTTAGAATTACAATGTCTTTCTTGCCTTTCAAACTTTTCATTGTTGTTGTAATGATTTTCAATAGAATCCACTTTGGGAGAGTTTTGCAGAAATGTGGTCTCACACACACAAAAAATGTTTTATAACTCTTGCTTTCAGAACATTTTCATTATATTTTCAGACCACAGGAATGACCTCTGAGAAGATTTTAATGAAAACTGATTTAAGAGCTGGGTATAATGAAAACTCTCAATTCATTATAAATATTTGCTGTTGAAGCTAGTCAAATAACTATTGTTCGTTTACAAATATTTAAAGTTATTGATTAAAATAAGTGTAAATTACATGATGCATACAGATATTCTAAATGTAAAGCAATGATTGTTGCTATGAATTTGTAGTTGCTCCTTCTTGGGTAGCAAATTATTGACCAGAAATTGAACAGTTTATTCTGGGGAAGGATTTAATAGCATAGAAAACAGTGCAACAAACTTGAATCAGTCCTGAAATTTACCTAAATTAAGTCAAGTGCCATGAAGCAATTAAGTAAGCTACTGCCATGAGGAGGTTACTCCAATTTCTACTTTGGTCTTATCTTCCTTCTGTCTCCCTCTCTTCCTGTTTCTAGCTATGTATGGCAGCACACTCACATTAGCTCTAATGGATATATGGAACATAATAAACTAAATCCAAGATGTCACCTAGATGAAAGAACGTTAAGACAAATTAACAAATTTTGGAACATCTGGCTGCATAGGCCCTAGTACTGGCATAAAGAAGACAGGGGACTGGCAGCATCTCTGGCTTTTGTTAGTTTAAACTACTGTGGAGCAGCAGGTTTAGGAAAATTAAAACAATATGATACCTTCAAAGAATAGCAGCATTAAATAATGTTAGCAAAGTAAGTGCTAAACAAGAAATATTGGTCAAAATTTACTTTTTTTCTTCAAATGTAGATATGGATAACCTGAAACATTTGGAATATTTTTTCCCTTTGAGACAGCACTTCCCTTTGAAATTATTCCAAATGTAGTTTTATGTTAAAATTAAGCAGAAGACATTTTAAAAATTCCATTCTCCATAGAAGGTCTGGTGGTTTTGGTTTTGTTTGTTTGTTTAATTTTTCTTTTTTAATCTTTTTCTACCTGATAGTGTTAAAGCAATTAATTGCACAGTTGCATCTTAGATATCTGGCTTTATGCCAATCATAAGATGTTAACAGAGCTATCCTATATCTGTGTATGGTGATATTTTCTGTGTCATGTTAAAGTCTGAAAGTTTGAGAACAGTCTCTGTTTAAGACAGGATATTGGGCTTAATAGTCTGGCAACTATGTTTTAATTATATGAGAGTGTGGGAGTGCAAACAAATGTTCGCATACAGAAAATCCAGGTAAAATAACATTCATGGAAGAGTATTTTTGAATAATGGAGAATTTCCTTGAGATACCTTTACTGGAAATTTTAAAGATTCCCATGGATACTTGACACAAAAATCTTCTAGCTTCTTTTGAAACTGTAATCCTAAAATCTAGTGCGGTGAGTTCTAATGTCGAGCTGATGTTACTCTGCATTCATCCTAAGAATTATAACAAGCTTTGGACATACTTACGCAAAGAAATAAAAAGTAGCTCCTCTAAGTTGCAAAGTTTTATTAGATTCAGTGGTTTATTACTGTAATTTTTCTTGTACTATTTATATTTCAGAGACTGAAAATAGAGGGTCAGTAGGCTGTATCTATACTCATCAGTTAAATGCTTGTGTCCTTCCCGCCTGTGCCAAGTGGCACTCCCTCAAGCTATTCATATGTGCACTCTGTGAGCTGGAGTGATCATTTTCAGGAATCATTCCCAACTGGCAGTTTGTGTGTGAGCCTGTTGTGAAGAATAAGAGATTTTAATATTATGGGTGCAGGCTGGTCAGTGGCATCTGGCCTCAGCACTGGAGAATGGTCTCAGGCATATTTATTTAGCAACCAGAACATAGCCATAGCATAGCTATAATATAACAATCTTACCTTGGTAAAATTAACTTACTATTTGACGCACAATTTTCTGTGTCAGCTTTTAATGAGTATATTATTTTATAATGTTATTTTTCTGGAGTCTCAAGTCTATATGCATTCTAAATTTCTCCAATAATGAAGGCTAGTGTTTTTCTAAAGCAAATATTCTTCAGGTGCTCTTTGCGTATTTTCATTTGGATCACATAGTACCACTGGAGCTACACAATGTCTGAGACTACCCATTTGCTAGGATGCAGAAAAATGAGTGATTCTAGTAACTTCTAATTTCCTATTAAACTGGTTAAATCTTAATTGTCATGCACACTGAATATTAGACAGAATTTTTAGCAGTCACTTCTTGTTTGTTGGTCATGGCATTTGGCTTGCATGTTACAGCAGCAGCATGTTGGCTGCAATTACCTGATATAATGGGAATCCGCAGCTGGGAGAAACCTAACCCCACACTGATGACTGATAGATCATTCTTGCAGCCACAGTAGTCCCACTCATGTTGCACTGATTAATAACCCTGAGATTTGAAGGATTTGGGTTTTATCTCTTCTTTGATGTAAAAGACCACAGCTTTCTTAAAACACCAAGGAGTCCTCAAAAGTTTTATGAGTTTGTGTATTTAGAGAATGAAAATGTCCACGGTAAAATTGACACAGAATTCCATGTTTTCCATCAAAATTGAGGTCACGTTCCCCAGGTCAATTCTTTATTCAACTATAGTGTAATGTCATGAGTTTGCAAAAATATTGTGAATATGCAGTATCTACAATATTCTTAAATTTTTCACTTTATTTGAACTATTCACTGTGGTGTTATATTAATCATAAGACTTATTGCTTTTCTTAAATTAGACATAAGAAAAAAAATCTAGTTTTTTACCTAGATGGGATTTTCTGAATAGGAAAAAATATTTAGGTAGAGACCTAGAATTCCCTACATGTGAAATTACATCTCCAACTAGTCTTTTGACCAAGTTACTACAAATTACATTTAAATGTTGCGTATTTTTTTTTAATCCTCAAAGGTGAAGGTCATTCTGTTATAACTTATCTATACAGAACTATCTTCAAATGTCATACTATGAAGACTTGTGAATTTTTCCTATACAAAGCTGTGTGTAATGTTTTAGACTGTTTTTTACCTAATTATATTGTTTCCGTCATTTTACAGTATTGAAAAGCACTGCAGGCTATTTTCCATTTTGGGGCTTTATCATCTAAACTGTCACATTGCGTGCATGATAAAAGCAGAAAGCACAGTGCAATTTGCTAGCTTACAAAGTCTGCTTGAGGGGGCTCACAGAAGCCTTACACAAATGGGAATATGAGGTGTCAGCAGAGAAACAGAAAATAGAGAAAAGGATTGAAAAAGAGACTGTTGTCACTAGCTCCCAAAACCTTTTGTTGAAACAAGTAGAAACAACCAGATGAATGCAAATATGTAGTTTTAAGGACACAAAGGATGACTAGGTAACCAAGTTAATATTCTGCTTGGCCATATAATAAATTATTAATCAGTCAGTTGATTTTCCGGCAGTAGAAATGGTGACTGTTATACTGCAAGGTTTCTCTTTACAAAAGTATTTTATTATACTGTTTTGTGCAGAAAGTTCTGTGAAGTATTTTTTCAGCCACACAAGAGATGATGAGCTATTTTATGTTCAACTAACCTGTCTTTTAAAATGGTGCTGTGTTTATATACTGAGATGGGCCAAACAACGTGTTCTCGTAAATAGTTTGCAGATATGGTGAATATAAATAATTTCACATTTACTCCACATTAATACCAGAGACAACTCAAGTGATTTTACACCAGTAGTCTGTCTCCTCTGCATGTATGGAATATACAGATTTAATTATTAAATACCTTTATTACTTCATTATTTTTTAATATTGAAGAATTATATTTACTTTTACTGTATTTGGTGCAGCTGGAATGATCTGTGCTCATACTATGCATGGATCTAGAATATGTTGACACTTATCTGATGTAGCTTTCACAAGATAAATTGTGTTTCTTGCTTAAAAGCCTGTTTGTAAGACCATGGATGCCATTATGCAGTATCAAAAGGAGGGAGGAATACTTCTAACAATGCCAGTTATCTGTTATTTATGTCAGTTTGGAAAACATACTTAGTAAGTTAAGCAATGCATTGAGCTCTTATAACAGACATGATAGCTGGAGGGGATCCTGAAAACTCATCTAATTTATCTGCCAGGCATGGTCAGGGTCAACTGAACTCAAGTTCTGATAGAATCTTTGGTGACCATTAGTCTCATTTGGTAGTGCTGATTTCCTGCTCCTACAGAGTGGTGGAATTACCTACAAAGACTTGGGAAGGGTCTCTGTTTCAAGTCATAGGATCAACTCTTCTTGCACTTTCAGTTACTTTAATCTTTCACTTATTCCAAGCACAACTTATTTGTGCACTGAGGAATTACAAATATAGTAAAATAATGTTGGGGGCAGAACGTAACAAATCTGATTCACATACAAAGCATAAAGATGACCATTTTTATCTTTACATAAGCCAAAGACCAAAAACATTGCCATCTGGAGGCTTTATCTTCTGTATTGCTGTGGAGGTAAAAGAGGTATAGCAAATCATTATAAAATTATTCAGAACTGTAGATTGGTTCCAACTTCCCAGTTCAAAATTGTATCTGAATGGAGGACAATTCAGAAATTTTGATCATCTGAGTTGTTTAAAATGGGAGATCATGGTGATTCTTCTTGAAGGGTTCTTAGTTTTCTTTTCCTGAAGCTGTTACACTTGAAGCTTACCTTCTCTCAGATTCTTCTATCAGTTTGACTGGAAAGACAGAATAAGGAGTTTCCTAGAGCTGGAGAAATCAATTTGTAGCTGATATTGATGGTAGAAGCAATGATCGCTGAGAGGTGACATTTCTATTGACTGATAGACTTGGTTTAGAATACTCTTTCACTCATCCCCACCCTTAACATAGCTGACATAAATATATATAAATATATATTTAAATATAAAACATGTTTAACATATAATATTATATATAACATATAAATATATATTTATTTTAATTTATATATTACATATATATACATGCAAAATATGGTAGAGACTACATCTTATAGTTGTAAGACATATCACATGGAAAGTTTCCAAGATTCAAGAAGGTAAAAATTCTCTTTATTGCCAGCCTTTACCTGTTCTAGTTCTTCTGCCTGTTTGGTGCATTATGAAACAATAAATCTATTACTGTCATAATTATGAAATCGTTTTGGCCTTAATAATTATATGGATGTTAATCTTTGAATTTGGCTCCGATTAGACCAGAAAGCTGGACTAGACATCCATAGGTGTATTCCATCCTAAATTGTTCTATGATTAGGTGATGGAGTTATCGCTATGTTAGGCATGATCCTCTAATGAACAGAAGTTGACTGGAGACCTCAGACAAGAAGTGATTGTCTGAAACAAACTTGATTTTTCATTAGGTGTAAAAAGATATACAGTGTTGCTAGCAGGACTTTTTTTATCTAGAGAGAAGAGTAGAACACTGAACACTGAGTTTCTTACTAACCATTGTAAAAAAAAAAATTTGGAAGACTTCTTGGGTTATTTGACTTTCTCCATTAGCTAGAGCTTTAGGACGATGCTTCCATGATAAGTTCATGAGTTAATCGTGGAAGTCTACATTTATGCCATTTATTCCAATGAATAAACAATATCCTAATTATTAGTAATGTATCTCCTTAAGTCATAAATAGAACTTAAAATGGAAATTGAATTATTGGCTAGGATCTTACTTCACCAAGATCTGTACTATTATCTGCTTATAGTACACCTCCCATGGCTCCCAACCTGTTTCCTTTACTCTTATGAAATCAGTAGAGAATCTTGATGTTTAAAGTGAGACTAAGTAGTACTGAAATCTGCCCTCAGTCCATGTAGATAACTTGCCTCTGCTTTAAATGTATAGGTTTGAATGCTGGAGGTGGTTTTTCACATCGTCCTCTGATGCAGTCTTAACAGAGTCCAGATCATTTGAGGACCACAGAGTAACATTACAGGGATATGACAAATGCAAGAATGTAGCAGTTGCAGTAGAATTCTATTATGGTACTATTAATCTGTTCAGTGTATAGTAAATCCTGTTTTTATTCAGCTCAGGGAATCTTTTCATCATTGAACTGGGCAAAAATGGTATTAAAAAAAAAGGAGGTAGGAACTCTTTCCAGTTTAGTGTATGTGAAGCTCAAGCTGTCTTCCCACAGCAGGTAGCAATTTAAACTACCTCACATCACACCCATCAACACAGTATCCACTCTCCTCTACTTGGTAGATAACTATCATGTCTTTGGTGCATAAAATGTGCCTTTTTAGCTGTTGACTGTGCTGCATAAGGACAGATTCTAGCACTCTTCACATCTCATGTCAAAACTATACTGTTTTTTTTTTTGCTGAGGGACGAAGGGTGAAGGATGCAGCAGGTGGCAAATGTGAGAAGGAAACAATTTTTTTAATAGAAGGTCTATACCAGTCTCATACCCTTTAAAACACCGTCCAACTATGCCTAATTGTTTGTGGCATGGCTTTTTAAGCTGAACTGCTTACAAACATTCTGACACAATGCTAGTCAAGTTGACTTTGATTTAGCTGATACTTTGAACTAACAGCTATACTGTCTTACTATGTCTATACTGTATTACCATATTGATGTCAGTGGTTTATGGTCAGTTTGGTATGTTGTAGCTACTAAAATTCCTCTACTTACTGAGGACAGTAGGTGGAAGAGTTCAATGTAAAGCATAAATGGCATGAAAAAGAAAAGACACAAAAAATCTGTGGCTGGAATAATTTTTTTCCCCCCACAACAGGAATTAGCATTATTTTTATACAAGGGATAGATTGCATAGGTTTATGTGCATTTTTCTTTCTAATTTAGCAAATTTCTTCCAGTTTCTGCAGTATACCTTGACTGTGTTTGCATGTAATTTCTTTAAGTGCAAAATTCTGGTTTTTACTTTTATTTGACCTCTTCAGTAAATACAATTAATAGCAGCTATGATTCAAGTTCTTTGTCTTACAAGTGTACTAGTAGGCTATCTAAAATGAATGTAGGTGTTTGGTGATTCTAGCTGACATATCATCAGTGTGGTGTGCAGCTCCATTTCTTTTAATGATGTATTGCATTTAAGACTGGCAAACCACCATGCAACCTTAATAGGTCATTGCCCTTTTGTGGAAACAGATGGATGATTCACAGTTGGACCTCAGACACAGTATCTCAGGAGTAAAAAATATCTTCATATTCCTTACAAATATCAGAAGAAACCTATTTGCTTCAAAAGATGTTATTTGGCCAATGCACGTGATCACACATGCTTATTACAGTGCCTTAGTGGTATTCTAATGTAGTTATGTGGAAGACACCATGAAGAACCCTACAAAAATTAATTTCCTGGTGTAAAAGGCACGTTTTGCATTTTATTTTATTGAACTGGGTACATTCAGCTCTGGTTTTCCAGACTTACAAGGTACCAAGGGGAAGAGGGTGAAGAAATAAATTGGAGAAAAAGCAGCATAAGAATTCAAAATACAGAGGGGTTGTACTGAGAAGTAGTAAAAAGGAAGATAGAATACAGAAGGAGTAAAACTGATATATCTGGGCTCAATTGTGCCTGTCTGATACAACTCCGTAGTGAAATTCAGAAGAGCATTGAATGATTCTATGTTGGTTTTGTTTGTGCAATTGCCTTAACTGCTCTGGAGGATGTTACTAGCCCAGGTTGTCAACCTACTGAAGTTCCTGAAATGTTCTTTCACCTTTCTTTGATCTGGTACAAATGAGCCACACCAGAGAATCATAAGCAGGCAATTAAAAAAAAAATAAAAAATTATCAGCATTGTTTAAATGCAAATTATGTCATATATGTTTAGGGTAACTGTTCAGCCTCTCCATTTTTATCGTAATACCCAGGAGTACTACTGATCACAGCATCCATTGTGGTTTGAATCCCACCAGTACCTTGATGACATCATGCCCATTAAAAAGGACTGTAATGGTTTAACCCCAGATGGAGAACCAAGCGCCACACAGCTCCTCTTGCTCGCTCCCCCAGGTTGGTATGGGGGAGAGAATCAGACAGGAGAAAATGAGAAAACTTGTGGGTAGAGATAAAGACAGTTTAATAGGTAAAGCAAAAGCCATGCTTCCAAGCAAAGCAAAATACGGAATCCATTCACTGCTTCCCATTGGCAGGCGGGTGTTCAGTCACCTCAAGGACAGCAGGGATTCAGAATGAGTAATAGTTCCTTGGGAAGACAAACACCAGCACTCTAAACACTGCCTCTTCCTTCATCTTCCCTCAGCTTTATATGCTGAACATGACATCAGATGGTATAGAACATCCCTTTGGTCACTTGGGGTCGGCTGTCCCAACTTTGTCACCTCGCAGCTTCTTGTGCACCCGTGGCCTACTGGCTAGCATGGTGTCAGAAGAAGAAAAGGCCTTGACTGTGTCAGCACTGCTCAGCAATAATAAAAACATCTCTGCATTATCAGCACTGCTTTCAGCACAAATTCAAAACATATCTGGTACCAGCTACTATGAAGAAAATTAATTCTATCCCAGCAAAAACCAGCACACTCCATTAACGCTTGAAGGTTGAAGGTTATCTATCCAGAAAAATCAGTATGGTTGTTGGAGTATATAATCCACACTAGATCTGTAGCAAGTTTTTACGTTTCTGTGGTATGATCAGTTTTGGATAACTTGGCCCATATTTAAAAAAAAAAGAAAATCTGAAAAAAATCTTGTAAACTGAAATAGACTCACAAAAATTATCAGAGAAATAGAAGATACTTTAAGCTTGAGCAGCTCAATTGATTTTGCAAGGCATTTTACCTATAACTGTCAGCTATCTCAAGGGATTAAAGCTTTGATAACATCCCTTGAACTTGTCAGAAACATAAAAATAAGATCCAGTGAATGGAAACTGAAATTGAACAAATAATAAAAAAAAGAAGTTGATAAGTGCAAGTACTTTCAGCAGTAAGAATAATTTAATTGACTGTTGAGAAAGCTAAAAAGGAGCTGTCAGGAATTTCTGCTTGCAGAAACTTCTTGCTCAATATTGGTATTTTTTCCACTAAATGTTATAATACAGTCAGAAATGAATTCTCATAGTTCTCCTGCATTAGAAATATGTCTAAAAATATTTTTCCAGTTTTAGTTTTGATTTGTGAAATTGGAATAGATTAAGAAATGTTCTATGTATTATCCAGGCACTTGTAGCGTATTCACTGGTCATGTCTAGTATATGACAATACCCTGACTTTCTTTGCTTTACTGTTCTCATTCTCATAGTAGCCTTCCAGTACTTGAAGGGGGCCTACAAGGAAGCTAGGTAGAGACTTTTCACAAGGGCATTTATTGATAGGATGGGGCAAAAGGGTTTGAAATTGAACGAAGGTGGATTTAGATTAGATATTAGGAAGAAATTCTTTACTGTGAAGGTGGTGAGAAAGTGGAACAGGTTGCCCAGGGAAGTTTGAAAGACATCTGATATCTTTTTAGAAATAATAGTAGGATATTGTTTGAAGTACTCAAAGCATCTCCAAGTAATTTGAGATGAATCTTGGTTGGGCAATAAGCAATCAGCAGAGATTAGGTAACATCTGATGAGCTGAGTGTTTGAATCTTAAACAGAAGAATCTGGACCCTGAATCAGGGGAGTTTCAAGTTGAAAGTTAGGCTTTAAGAAACTAGTAAAAATTAGTTTTGAATCTTGGGGAACAAAGCTTGGTGAGATTATGTACTTCTAGGCTTACCACTAGAAACTGAATGGAGAAACAGATCACTGCAGCAACTGAGGAGGCTGCAAGTCTACTCAGGGCTTACACAGCAAGTCAATGTCACTGTGTGAAACCAGCCAGGGATATGGAACATCTGGATGAAAAGAAGACCCAGTCACTGGTGCAAAGCCAGGCATGGTGCAATAGCGTCCTATTTGAATGTAGCAGGCAGGGCACAAGAGAAGAAAGGCTTTATGAAGCAGATGTGAGTTCAGCAGCAGATAGGGCTGTTGGACAGGGCCTGATCTTGTACTTGGGAGTGAAAACAGCAAGATAGGTCAGTCAGGTTGCACAGGCACCTATTTAAAAAATCAAGGTATAACTTTGGGCAGAAAGTAAAGGTCATGTCTTATGTTATAGGTGTCATTGCTACGAACACCTTCCCCTGTTTAATGTATGGAAGTTTTCCATAAATAATTTATATAAATAACATTTATACAGCAGTTGGAATTTTCAGCATAGTAGGGAAAATTCAGGGAGGAGTACCAGAAAATTAAAGAATAAATCCAGAAAACACTTATGAGATTATTCTATACTCATGGAATGGTTACTTTAAAGGAACTAGAGTTTTAGGCAAAACTGGGCACGTGATCTTTTTGAATCAGACAGGTTTTTTTCTATCCCCAAAAGGCTCCCTTTGACATATTTGGCCTCAATAAGTGTGTTGAAAAGTTAAATAGTATGAATGAAGTGGTCAAAACCACAGTTATCCAGGGAATTTGTAAGGTGCTGAGGTAAAACAAAAGTGAGAAGGGCCAAGCTTCTTAAAACAAAACAGAAGGAAGACTAGGATTTTTTTAAATTCTGCTAATTTTGCCATGATGTTATACATGATAATTCTTTAGTGCTAATGTTACTTATGTTCTAAATTGGATTAATGACACGGATATTCCTGGCATTAATCCACTGCTCAATGATACTTGAATAATATTTTTTTCTATTTAATAATGTGTAGTGTTTTATAAGGGGATATGTTGCATAATTTCAGCATGTTCTGTCTGGTTATCCTTGGATACTTATCAACATCACCAAACAAAACCATAATTTGTGATTGTGTCATTATGATATGAAAAATCAATGTTTCCTGAAAAGTGCATAAACATCAACATTTAGCAACCCACCAGAATCTAATTAGTCTTTCAATCTTTTCTGTGAGATAGTCTGACAGCCCTATTGTCTATATATGGCCTACAGTCAGATGAAAGGAAAGGGCTCCTTCTGCTAAAGATGCACCCTGTTTTCTCAAGAAATATACATTGTATACTTATAATAGCATACTAAATAAAATCATAGAATGGTTTGGGTGGGAAGGGATGTTAAAGATCATCTAGTTCCAACCCCCTGCCATGGGCAGGGACACCTCCCACTAGACCAGGTTGCTCCAAGTCCCATCCAACCTGGTCTTGAACACTTTCAGGGAGGGGGCATCCACAACTTCCCTGGGCAACCTGTTCCAGTGCACCCTCAATGGTGAAGAGCTCCCTCCTAATATCTCATCCGTATCTACCCTCTTTCAGCTCAAAACTATTGCCCCTTGTCCTATCACTACATGTCCTTGTGAAAAGTACCTCCCCAGCTTTCTTGTAGGCCCCTTCAGGTACTAGAAAGCCACTATAAGGTCCCCCCAGAGCCATCTCTTCTCCAGGCTGAACAATCCCAACTCCCAGTCTGTCTTCATAGGAGAGGTGCCCCAGCCCTCTGATCATCTTCGTAGCCCTTCTCTGGACTCACTCCAATGGCTTCATGTTCTTCTTATGCCTAGGGGACCCCGAAGCAGATCCAGAACTCCAGGTAGGGTTTCGTGAGAGAGGAGTAAATTAATGTATGTGCATGATTACTGTGATCATTGAGAAGAAATCAAGACTATGACTAGCACTGTAGAACTGTGATATGAAAGAACTGCATACTCTCAAATGGGCTGAGATTCAACTGTATCTGAACCACAAGTAACTTGTGTACTTATCCCTCTCCCTCCCTCTCTTCCTCATATATGTGTATATGAGTAACCATATGCAATACTACTATGCACTATTACTAATAAGTAACATTATTAACAAATAATAGTGGAAAATTTCTGTTAGAAGTTATTTCCTTTGGGAATGACCTTCTTAAAATCTGACACATAAAAGCTGTACTAGAGATAGTAAAATATTAAAGGACATTCCCTAAATCTTGGACTGGGTGCTAATTTGCAAAAGTTAGTGAAAGTAAACTAGGATATTTTTCCTAATATTTATTTTCCCTGTTTCTATCCTCAGTGTAGCTGGAGACAGAACCATCTGTATTGCAACACAATAGTGTAAGATTTAAAAAATAAAAATGAATTAATCCATCAGTAAGGATTTTGCCAATGTAATTTTCTTTACTCATAATTTGTAAATATCCTGCTACTGCAACCTTGCTGCATCAATGTTTTTGTAAGCCCTGAATACATGGAGAATTTTGTGTCTAACGTAACAAATATTTCAAATTTTCATTAACCAGAAAGGAAAAGCTGGAACCAACAGGTAGCATTTTAGACGTTTAAAAACTGCAAATAGTAAAATGGTGTTGCATAATCTTGTCCTGTGAGACATAAGGAGGAAAAAGAGACACATGTGAAGACTTAATATGGGCTCAGAATTTTAAATAAGATGATAGGTTCATGTTAGGATATGCCTCATGGCTTAAACTGTTTCTGAAACGCAGATTGTAAATACATCAGAAGCTCTTGGGAGCTTCACATGTGATGTATATTTCATGCCATTAAGTTCTGCAAGTTTTAGAATTTTATTAGATTCTTGGAAAGAAAAGAAATATAAAGGGTAGGATGTTTGACTATGCTTTTTGCAAGGGTACTTTTACAATTTGTTGAATCAATGTGTTAGCTTTCGCTGTAACAATAAAATTATAACAGTTTTGGTTTTGTACACCTTAAATTTAACAAAGACTTTGTTAGCTGGGCAATATACTTTGAGAAACACATTTGCAAACTTTTTTTTTCAAAGTAAATAGCATATACCGCGTGGTTTTTTGATTTAGGTTGGCTTCCTAATTTTATTCCTTTGCATGCCTGTTACCATTTTATATAAATTGATTTCTTATTAGCTCCACTTGTTCTAAAGTATTGTAAGCAGCTCCCATTGTTGAAACCAGGCCTTTCTTTCTTCATATTTTAATCTAACAATAGGGAGTATCAATGTGAACACTCCTTCACACAAAAGAGTGCTTAGTTTCTGAAAGGAAGTCTCTACCAGTTCTCCCTTATCAGTTGACGGTCAGTGCATTTCTTTTCTCTTCAGACCGTGGCCCCTTCCTGGGATTTTATTAATGGATTTCATACTTAGGTTTTCAAAGGACTACTTATGTAATTTGCTGTAGTTGTATAGAATTACTATTTCTGAGCAATGAATTGAACATAGCTATGTATAACTGTTAGGATTTATGGGAAATTAGCATGGGATTTGTGGAAAATTAATATGGGATTTATGGAAAATTAATATACCTGAATTCAAACAGCAGTGTTGCAGGTGCTGCTGACCAAATTGTCAGGCACCCTGAAGCAAACCGTGGGATCAGTAAACAAGCTGGTGTCTCACAGGCTGGTGTCTCACAGGCTGGTACCCCACGGAACCAGTAAACAGCAGGTGTCCTACAAGTAGGTATCCCACGGTTGTTATCTCGTGAAGTAGTGAGAAAAGAATGTTGTAGCAAGAACTGAGAGGCACTGGCTGGGAAGTGAAAAGCCCTGGGTCATCGTGACACGGACAGCAAATGACAAGACACGTAGCCAATCATATATGAACTGTGTATGTATGTAACCAATGGGGTTTGTACTGGGGTGGACCATCTGGAGTCAGAGGGGTATAAATTGCCACCATTTTTAACAATAAAGGTCTTCAGTTATAACTCTTATAGAGTTGTGTGAAGTCCATACGCCGCCTTGACATATAACTCTGCAGTTTCCTTACTTTCAACACAAAGACCGTTGCTCAACTGCAAATACTTAAAGCAAAACATTTGTTAAATTAAATGTTGTCTCAAGTAAAAAGCTTTATGTTAAGAAAGCTCTCCACTTGTTTTGAGGAAAGGAATTGGATACACTACATCCACTCTGTTTCACATAGATGAATTTCATGTAACTATTCACATCAAGTGTTCAAAGCAGGATGTGTTGAAATTCCTTATTTGACCATTGACACATAAGAAATGTGTGCTAAGAAGCAGCGAGTCTGGAGAAACTCAAAGCGTTTCTTGCATTTTTTGGTGGATTGGTCAGGGTCTATCTACATGGGTGCAAGAGGGTGACCTGAATTTCTCTGCTATGGAAGCTGCTCAAGTCATGTCACTTTGCTGTGGTGCTTTCATATGTTACTATATGTTGGAGTCCTCAACTCCAGGAAGTACTATCAGTATGAGCTTTGTTATGCTTCTAGCTTTCCTACGTAGCACACAGGAAAAAGCAGCAAACAGAGAGATTGTTTCATACTACTTAAGAAATTTTAAATTATTTAAGATAAATGCTGTTTAAGAACAAGTATACTTTGGAACCTTAATTACAAATATCAAACAAAAGGTAATAATATGTCAGAATTTTTTCTAAGTCATTAAATTAGCTAAGGAGATAGAAGCCCTTCAAATACATTAGAAGAAAAGTTGTTACTAAATACTTAAATCAAGAATGGATATATACTGCAGGTCTTAGGCTTCCAAATAGTTTAGCTTTTTTGGACTTTCTAAACAAAATGTTTTATTGACACAAGCATATCTTGCTCAAGATAATTCTGTGTTAGGTTCCAGACTAATGTACAAAAGTAAATTGATCACTGAACTGAACTAAATATTAACCTAATCTTTCCTGATTATATTTAAAACTTTAAAATAGAAAAAATACTTAAAAGTACTTACATGTATTTAAAGAAGCCAGAATAAATGAAATTATGACAGTGATGATTTCTGTTCCAGAAGTGGGACAACAACAACCCTGTCCAGGAGGCTAAAAAAGGAAGTATTAAATACTATTACTGCTTACTTATAAGAAGAATATAGATAATATTCACAGTTATCACAATGGGATATTTTTTATCACAGCTAGGGTGAAATTTAGTTTTAAAACTCTCCATTTTGGCAGATTGTTAAAATCAAGAACCTTAAAGGCTGAGAAATTCAATCCATCAATGTTTATAATAGGTCTCAGAATGCTTGGATGATGTCCAGTATCCTAGGCAAGAGAGGCAGTGATGTGCTAATACTGAGATTATTACTGCTTTTGACAACTAAACTAGTAAAGTTGGTATTGATTCTAGCCAAAAAATCCTGAGGAACTAGATGAGTGAAAATCTCCTATGGAACTTGAT
Source organism: Hemiprocne comata (assembly GCA_020745705.1). Classification (NCBI taxonomy): domain Eukaryota; kingdom Metazoa; phylum Chordata; class Aves; order Apodiformes; family Apodidae; genus Hemiprocne; species Hemiprocne comata. The sequence continues at coordinate 83,226,816 of CM036587.1, read as the reverse complement.
ATGTCAAGGGGCTACCCGGCTATTGAAAACCACAATTGCAGGAACCTTGCAAGTTCTGCCTCCAAATAAGATCTGAAGACTTGACAGTAAGCTGAGCCACCTCCCAGTTTATGAAGATATGTTAGACCATATTTAATAATAAATTAGTCAGTCCCTATCTAGAAAATGGAGCCTAAGCAAACTTCCTGAGATACTTGTCTATGTAGATGCATTGGGGTTGCACAATCTTTTTTTGGAATTCATAGCTTGAGTACGGCATTCTCTCACCAGAAAGTAATGCAAGATCCTATCTTTTAATATGTGACCTTCTCAACCATAAGAAGATCAGAAATGCTATTAAGAAAAAATCAATTAAGTCCAACAGAAATTATTCCTGTGCCAGGATGAGCTTGTTGACACCTCTGGTTATTTTTTTTTCTCTTGTCAGGAATACTACTGCTGTGAGGCCCTGGCAGAAATCCTCTTAGGAAAGTCCAACCAAAGAATGATGGAAAGTAATGATGTAAGTGTACCATTTTCTGAGCATGCACTCTCCATTTACAGAAATTAAGCAAAATCTATAATCAAGAGAAGAAACAGAAGTTAGGAAAGGTGATTTAAGTCAGTAGAAAGAAAGAGACTGAATTTAAATGACGCAATATTCTGTAAAGAAATTAAAGGTACTAAGAATAATAGAAATACTCTATCTGTGGCTTAGTCATACAGATAGGAAATGGACATTTAGCTAAATACAGCTAAATGTGACAATTAGAAGTAGACCAAAGAATCTCACTGCAAGATTCCTTGGAGAACAGGCACCTAGGCCTAGAAAGGGAGAGGGAAATATATTTATTACAGACAACCAATGAGCCTAAAGAAAAATTAAAACTAATTTTTGAAATCTCCAGAACCTTGGGAGTTTTTGTCCTCCGCTCTTTTCTTATGTAAGAACTGTGCTGCCACATAACAGGTGTTAAGTTATATCTCTTTACAAAAAACCTAACTGGGGCTGAGATGAAGGGAAGATATTTTTTAAAGAATGTAACATAAATAAAAGCTCAACGAAGTATTGTCCCAAATCATCTGGTCCATCACCTTGTGTGCAAGAAGCTGATCTTCACACAGAGTTGAGATATCTGCTTTAATAATCAGTTCTGAGCAGAAAAGGGAGCGGGGTGGAATTCCACAAAGCAACCTCTGTTTCCCAAAATGCAAGTGCTCCTTTTATATAAAAGAATATGAGACAGAATTTTACCTCCAACATTATTCTGTCATTTACACACAATTTGTTAACTAATTCCTTGCTTTCATTTAAAGTGGCAATGCTCAAAAATTTCACTATGCATACTCAAAGAGTAAGGGGCTTTTTGTTAGTAGGGGTCTCTCTGGCCTATGGGTGGGTATATTTTTATGCTAATATTTCATTAATATATTAATAATATGTTAATATGGAGAATCCAATTACTCAGGCTTTCCTACCCAGTGCTCAAGGCTATAACCAAGGTAAGTTGTGGGCAGGGCTCCTTTCCATCCCTTTAATCTGTCTAGCAGGTGTCTTGCAGGCCTGTCTCAAGGCTGGGCTGTTGACTACTTGGGATACATTTTTATTCATTTGGAATCTGTTTTTTTTCCTAATTCTTGCAGTTTCACTGTTATGTAAGGTCTACTTTTATTTTGCATGCCCCTTATGTTCTCATTTTTGTGATTTTACCCCCAAATTTTACTTATTTAAATTACTGACTGACATCAGTATGGTTTATATTAATGGCTCTTATTTCCTGCACATCTGTTGTGATTTGATCCGCAGTTGCACAGACTCTAAGTGCAACCTACTGGTCTCTTTATGCTTTGAAGTAGTCTTGGTCTGCATGGGAAAAGAGCAATCAAGCATTCAAATATCAATAACATATTAAAAAAAAAGTTATTATTTCAGAAAAAAAAAATAAAATTATTTTAATTCATCAAAAATTTTGGATAGAGAAGAAGAACGTCTTTGGTTTCATCAATAGACATATTGGTTATACCACTGTAAAACCGAGTAAATATTTTTATTGACATTGGCACCAGCTTTTATGCTGTCAAAAAAACCTACATAAATTTTTCCAAATGATGTAAACTATCTAAAACAACAAGAATATAACCATAGCAAATTATTTTTTTCTGAAATTTTATATTATGATACTAGATAGAATCTTTGTGAAAGGGACTGGATTAACAATCTAATTTTACACACAGGTGAGGTACAAGTATAGACAATATGTTAGCTGCTTTTCTGCAGTTTATTCATCATTCTTTTAGCCTGTGTGGTGAGATTCTTATTCTGCTGTGTCAGACCTTTGAATTTTTTCTGAAAACTTAATTTAAGAAGCAAAAGTTATTCATTGGTATTCATATGAACTGGAGGATGTGCTTAGCAGGAGTTTGATTAACTTTCACTTAGTTCTTGGGCAGCTTATAAGACAAACACACATTAGTAGTAATAGGGAACACAGTTAATCTCCAAATAAGTTAATACAGGAACTGTTACACTTGCATCTTCCCATGTTTCTATTCTTAGTTAATGTGAAGACTGATATCTGCAGGTGTAAGAGTGTAGCCCTTGGTTATCTGAAATGGTCTGACCTAGAAGTTGTGACATGCCATTTTTTCACGTTTGTTGTTTTGTTTAGTATCTTTTACTTCTGGTACCTTAGCAAAGTTATACAATTTCTAACCTAAAGTTTTCTACATAGAAAAGTAAACAAACAAACAAACAAACAAACAAAACCTATAAAGTTTCATATGCATTCTAGTCTCACAATCTTTCAAATTTATTTACACATAATTCTCATATCTATTGCTACTCCATCTTACATTGATGGCTTTTAATCTTAGTTTCCTTAGAATACTGCAATTCACAACTGGTCAAAATAGCTGCATTAGCTGCCTAACCAGCAGTACACCAAACCACTGATTTCTCTTGGTCCTATGACAATTTAACCTTGAAATGTAGGAATGGAGATTAATTTTTTCTCTGATGAAACCCAGATTCTTGCTGGTAAAGGCACTGCACTTTTTCTTCTATCTATATTAATCATTTTACTTTTAGTTTAAGAGCAGTTATATACAACACATTAATTGTAGAAGCCTTTTGATTCTGAACAAATATTTTTCCATCGTTAATACAAGTAGAAAATTTATTTTTCAGGCTGTGTTGACATAATTTTACTCCTGAGGTAATGAGATTTTTTTTCCTGATTTTTTCAGAACTCACAGTAGTGATATAAATGATGTTACAGTTGAACACTAGTCCCCTTAAGGGAATAACATTATTTATAAGCCACAGTAGTGTTTGCCAATGAGGCTGTAACTTCCTACAATTTGTTAATATTTGCACTGTACTTTTGAGGGAATTTCTGCATGTTGAGTATTCTACAAGCAATTGTGGGTAGTTTTGTTGATAAAAAGTTAGCTAAAAAAATCTTTAAGCAGAGTTGTTATAGAAAAGCCATTCCTGCTATAGTAAGACAACATAATTTTGGAAATCAATCTGCTCTGATATGAAAATATTTGTGAATGTTATTTAATTCCATGTAGATAAATATCTTGATGACTGAGACATACTACCTGCCAAAATTCCACTGAATTTCTTGTGCATCTCAATAAAAAAGCAGAGTGTACTGTTTAACAATCTAAATGGAAACATATGTATATCCCAGGGAGGATTTTTTGCATAATTTCTTCATACCTGAGTCATGGTCCCTGAGTGTAACTGTTAGACTGGGATTGAGAGAAAATGGTCATATGACAAGTATTATTTTATTAAACGGATGAAGTGTATAATGAGGAGTACAGAAGACAAAGAAAACAAAGATAGCAACAAGTTGGAAGAGATGGTAGAAAACAAGCCAAAAGCTGGTCAGCAAATAGAGACCATTCTATATGAAAAAGTAATTGCTAACAGTGTCATCCAGTGGCTGTGGAATTAAACTGCAAGGGCCAAGACATTCAGGTGAGGCTTGTTCTAGTAGGAAAGGTTTTCCGCCCCCAAGTCAAACTACTGCTTAAAAAAAAAAGGCACAAATTCATTTGAAATGTCACAGGTATGCAAGAGCTATCTCCGAATAATAATAATAGTAATAGTAATAATAATAATCATCATCATCATCATCATCATCATCAAATATTGTCTGCAAAGCAGCCTCTTGTCCAGGAGTTTTATATTACAGAGATGATGCATGCAAATCTACCTTCTGCATCAATCTCTACCTAAATTCATGGTCTTGAAAGGAACAGGTTAGAGATGTACAATATCTTCTGACTATGCACAATTGTTACAAAGAAAAGTATTTAATGATTTAAGGGAAATACTTTTCTTCAAATATTACTTTGGATAACAGTGAGGACAGGAGGCTGATGTCTTTTTAGGCATTTAATGTGCAGTTGAGTTTACTTGCTCTTTTTCTTCACTTTCATCACACATTATTTTAACTTTTCCGTATGTTTTCCCTGTAAGGTTTCATTTTGCTATTCATAGCAATTAAAGTTGTCTAGTCTTTCTAGTGAACAATGCTCCTGTCTTTTAAGATGGTGTGACTACTTCAATTTTTCTTCCATTTCTGTTTTCATATATGACATGGACATATTTTATTGTGTTCTCTGAGTCTTGCGACTGCTGGTGAGAGCAATTTTGAAAGAATTTGGGGCCTGGGGGTGGGGTTTTTTGTTTTGCTTTGTGTTTTTTTGTGTTTGGGGTTTTTTTGCTTATCAGATGTGAAAAGCGTGACAAGTTAAACAACCTTAGCTATGTGAATGAATGTATACCATCATCATGAGGACTTGTGTTGTGGTTTAGGGCCAGCTAGCAACAAAGAACCACCTGGCCACTCACTCATTCCTGTCCCCACTGTGGGATGGGGAGGAGAAAATCCAACTTGAGGCTCTTGGGTTGAGACAAAGACAGGGAGGATTCATGCACCAATTATGGTCACAGGTACAACACACTCAGATTGGGGGGAAAAAAAATTAAAAAAAAAAATTATCACCAATCAGATGCAAACAGGACAAAGAGAAAAAAAAAGACCAGAGCTTAAATACCTTATGTTACCCCTCCTTTCTTCCCAAGCCCAAATTCCTTTGTTCCTGATTTCTCTATCTCCTCCCTCCCAGTGGCACAGTGAGACAGGGAATGGGTTTATGGCTGGTTCATCACACATTGTTTTCTGTTGCTACTTCTTCCTAAGTTAGAAGGCTTCCTCATAGTCTTCCTTTACTCCAACATGGCGTCCCTCCCAAGGGAGAGAATCTTTCACTAAGTCCTCTGACATGAGTTCCTCCTACAAGGTTAAGTCCAACAGGAAGACTGCTCCAGCACTGGCTTCCCATAGAGTCATGGAACAGTAACATCCCCTGGCATGGGTTTCTCCATGACTGCAGCTCCACATCTGTTCCACCATGGTCCTTCATGGGCTGCTCCACCGTGCTCTTACATGGGCTGCAAGGGAACTTCTTCTTGGACACCTCCTCTCCTTCCTCACCAACCTTGGTATCTCTGCTCCAGCACTGCTCTTACCTCCTCCTCTCCTCTGCCCTGAGGTCTTATATCAATTTGTTCCCCTTTCTTGAATATGTTAATCACAGTGGTGCATCCATTGTTGCTGATGTGTTCAGCCTTGGCCAGAGGCGGGACTGGATTTTTGGAGCAGGGGAAGCTTTCAGAAGCTCCTCACAGGAGACTAGGGACAAAGTTCATGATGAAAGTCGGGATCATTTCATCAAGGTTGTGATATAGTGAGTAACCTAATCACAATACTTCTAATTTTAAAGATCTTGTTTTGAGGTCTTCCCTGTGAGATTTCTTGTCTGCATTACCTTCAAGGAAAGCTGTTTCAAAAATATTAAGCACCACCTCAGAAATGACATTTTTATAAGCTTTAGAATCTCTTCTTAGAGTCTTCCAGGCTGGGGGCATAATGGATAGAGAGCATCCCTGAGGAGAAGGATCTGGGTGTGGTAGTAGATGAGAAGCTTAACATGAGCCGCCAGTGTGCACTCACAGCCCAGAAAACCAATGGTGTTCTGGGCAGCATCAAAAGAAGTGTGGCCAGCAGGGCGGGGGAGGTGATTCTCCCTTTCTACTCTGCTCTGGTGAGACTGCACCGGGACTACTGCGTACAGCTCTGGAGCCCTCAGCACAGGAAAGACATGGAACCATTGGAAAGGGTCCAGAGGAGGGCCATGAAGATGACCTGAGGGCTGGAGCACCTCTCCTACAAAGACAGGCTGAGAGAGTTGGGACTGTTCAGACTGGAGAAGAGAAGGCTCAGAGGAGTCCTTATAGCAGCCTTCCAGTACCAGACAGGGGCCTACAGGAAAGCTGGGGAGGGGCTTTTCACCAAAGAGGGCAGTGATAGGACCAGGGGTAATGGTCTTTTTTTTTTTTCTGAGATATGGAATATTGGTTTATCTGTTGCATTTTTACTTTTTGGCTCTAGGTATGAAAAAAGTATAGAGGCCCAAATGTGAATAGAGGCTTTCTAGGTAAAATCATATTGGACTAGGCAGAAATAAAATATGACTTGAAATATTCTTTGTTGAACACCTTAACTGCATTGATGTCTTTTCTGGTTTGTTATGTTGTTGATTTTTGCCATCAGAAAGAGGATGTGAAATCTTTGGAATTAGGTTTGCTGGTGGACACCAAGCAATTCAATGTGCTTCAGAACAGCTATTCTGCGTTTGCAACATTCCAAACCAAAAAAATAGCTCATTTTGTTTTGGTGTAACATATGCCAGTTTAGAAAATCTTTAGACTTTGCCTTTTTTTGCTTAGCTACCACATTTATAGAAACATTCGTAGTAGCTCTGCTTCTCTAAGCCAGGAGACAGTGATTAAAATGAAAGTGTAACTTCTGTTTAACTGATCTTTTGACCTCAAATTAACACACATCTGGTCACATGTGTTAGTTGAGTGCATTCTAGCAGAAACCCAAAAAAGTAATAAATGTTGGCTGAAACTTATTAAAACTTTGCTATTTATCTATTTATTTGGAGAGAGGAGGGGAAGCAGATGAGAGAAACTAGTCAGAAAGCAAATTAGGACTGGATCATCTGATTACTCTCTGTGCTCAGTTCCATTTGGGAGCCAAACAGCAAACTGCAAGATAATTAACCCACGCTGAGTGAGTTACTCAAGGAAAAAGAGATTAACAGGATACATATGTCAAAACAAGCCAAAAGAAAAAGCGAATATGAAACTAATTAAACCAAGTTCTACAACACTCTTTGATTGCTGTTGGTACTGAAAATATCCTGGCAGCTTTTCACAGTCGTTTGAAAAATCTAGCTTTTCTTCTGATGAGTTTATACTCTGAATTAGCTTTATAAGACCCTAAAGTGGTGGGCAATAGTGTATGAGTTCCATACCGTATGTTACTAATGAAGTACTTGGTTGTGCACACACAAGGCCATCACTGTTGTGATGAAGTTTAACTGGGAGACCAAGGTGTTGCACGGCCTTCAACGTGGTATTTGGTTAGTGTTTTTTCCAACGGATCAGAAAGTCTCATGATGGCTGTGTTCAGATGTTAAGGCATAATTTCATTGCAAAGATTTGCAAATTGTACTTCTCCTCCATCAAATCATCTTCAAGCTTGAGACATTAGTATTTTTCTTGTTAATGACCTGGATTGATGACAGCTGTGAACTGATCACTATTATTGCAACAGTAGAACTAGAAACATTAACTTCAGAGACACTAATATTATAAGCAAAATATAGCTTGTTTTAAAAAGTGCTTTTTATAAAGCAAAGAATTCTCAAAGCAATAAAATATCATGTGTGGTAGAACTGGGAAGTAATTAACAAGAATGGCAACTCCTTGTAACAACTATGTGGTGACTAAGGCATTTCACTATGGCTTCAGACCCACACATGGAAGTTATTTTACTTATTCGGCACGCATGGAAACAGATCAACTCTCAGCCATTTCATTAAGCAGCAATATCCTGTCAAGGTCTTCTAGATTCTTTAACTGATAATATCAGAAAATAAGACTAACTGGTATAGATGTCTGAAGGTGCACTGTTTTTCTGTTTACTCTTGTGGGTGTATAGCAGTCTTGATTGTACCTGTGGTGTGAATAAGAAGACTTTTTGTCAGTTATGGTCTTAATACTTTAATTAGTTCTGGCATCTGATTAAACAGAGCCACTAATCTTTGGCAGCCAGCAACTCCAGAATGATATGTCAATCTCATAGCCACGTAAGTCATAAAATGAAATTAACAGTTCAGTAAAATTAGAGAGAAAAAGAAAAGAAATTAGATACCAAATTATGAAGCAGCTTACTGTTTTTAGGATCAGGTACTGGCTAAAATCTGGTTAACGTTTAATACATTGCAGTTTGACAGTAGAACATGTTATATTTGTGTAAACATACGTCATTTAAAGGAGTTATTTCTCTTTCCCTATTGCATATTACTCATCAGATGTTGAGCTGTTCTTTTGGCTGATGTAACTCAAATACCTATAATGTGTGACTTAAGCTATCAGAAATTAAAATTTTTCTTTTCTCTTTGAGTTGAAGAATTTGCTTGCAAAGACTGTTTGTGACTATTCTATATAAATATAAGCATTGTCACATACCATCTAAAATTTCCTTGCTGAAAGTAAAAATTTAACAGCAGTTGTTGCTATTAGTTGAACTACTAAGGCATAAGAAAAAGGAAATAAATAATCATAACATGGATAGTCAAAGATAAGAGGTTTACTTTGAAAAGCAAATTACATGGTATAGAGCAGATGCTTTAGCTACTATTTTTGCAACCACATTTGAGCTTAACAATAGAATACTTATGTGACAAATGACCTCTGTTGTGTACACTTGTGCATGCACATTCATTCTGATGGTGTAAGTTGTCAGAGGACACTTGCAGAGTGGGAGTCTCAGCTAAAACTAAACCCTTGGTTTTCTGATCTGGCAATATAGGGGTGGTCACTCTGCTCTACTTAAGGTTGACAGAAAACCAGCTTTGAAGTGTATTTGATTGCTTAATTTTGCTTTTGTAAGTCAATGACAAATAGCTTTATTTTACCAATATAGCTGGAGTAACAACATAAAGCAGAAATGTATCCTCCCTCTTACAGGTGTAAGAGGTGTCTTTAGGTGTCTCTCTCACCAAGCTATGAAAAAGACAAAAGAAAAGAGCTCTTTTTGTAATGTATTGATGTACTTCTGCTTTTTAATATAGCATAGCTATTTAATTCAGAACTTCTGAAGAGAGATTATGTCCTCTTTTCTGTCAGTCAGATACAGTAAGACAGCACTCTGCAAGCTCTAGTCCATTAAGGTATCCAATTTCTAAATTGGATATGGCATTCTGTAACACACATGGTTCAAGGACCAATTCTCTTAAAACTAGTTTTTCTTAATTAAGATGGGTTCCTAGGAGTTACTAGAGGATTTCTAACCTGGGTAAGTGGAATGAGGTTGGAGGGGGGAGATGCATCTGTAAATCACATTTATGATCATGTGTGGAACACCAAACCTTTGATAAAATAGGTTAATACAAAAATCTTCTTAATAAATTAACTTTATATTCTAAAACTATTAATTCTCATAGATTTCTTTTTCTACTTCAAAGATTACATGAAAGCACAGGGCAAAATGAAGATTTTTGTAGAAACTTTAACATTTTTTTTTTCAGTGGAGATGGCTATGAATACCTGCAACCTTGGGGTGTATGAACTGGATTTAATTCCCAAGAAACTAAACTACAACCTCCAGGTGGACACCAAATGCACTTCAAATTTTGGTGGGGACGTAAGTGTCCAACCCAAAATATGTTCTTTCAGGCAGCTTTAAACGATTTTGCTTACAGTCCACCAGACTAAATCTGGTTGAAAGTGAAAACCTTTGTGCCTCATGCAGTTAACATGTTGAAGTCCCAGCATTAAATGCTTTGATCTACTAATTAGCTACTTTTGTGCCAGATTATTTGCTGCTGTAGACACCTCTAGCACACAAAAGCCATCTTATTTGTTCTCATGGTTTAAAGGATGATAGCTCTGCTAAGCCACACCCCTTTTTGCTCTCCATTATGTTTGCCATATTTTTCTTAGAAAAGATGCATCAAGTCTAATTTCCTAGGGGAAAATAATAATTCACAGATAAAATACCTTTTCCTAAATTACTTATCCATGGCCTTATTTTCCTGTACTTTTGTGTAAAATTATTCCATAGTTACTTGGTTTCGCTCATACATCTCAAATTATTGACGATAATATACCTCCAGAGGAGTGCCTGGTGGATTCCAGGTAATGTGCTTCTGGAGTATATTATTTCCTGAAAAGCGCATATTTTTACTAAGGTGGGGAATAAAACCCCAAACCACAAAACAACACCAACAAAACAAAATAAAACAAACCAACAACACCAAACACACATTTGAGTTAAATTTACCAAACTGATATAAGAATAAATTCTATAGGTCTAGCATATAGCTCACTACATAAATCTCCTAATACCTCAACGCTGAGCTAGCTTTCTGAGCCTTTGGCTCATTCCTAGCTAAAAGCACTGAGAAAATAATATTTTCTTTGCTAGAAGTGGTAGAATAGTAGCTCTTGGAGACTAGAATTGGAAGTAATTTCTATCTATATCATCTAATTGTGACAGAATAGCTAACACTTTTGATGCCATAAATTAGGTGTAGACAACAATTCAGAAGTTCTCTTCTTTCTCCTCTGTTTTTTTCAGCAGTATTTTATGGTGTTTAAAACCTTTTATTCCAAGTAGTCAAAATTTGTAGGTGTGAAAAAAAAAATATCTGGTAATACTCATAATGATGGACATCATCAAAACCTGAATACATGAAAAACTTTGACTTCAGGAAATTGAAAGGTGTTATTTTTGAACAAGGCTATCAATGACCCATATAGGTAGAACCTACGAGGTAAAGAGATGAGAACGAAGTATGTAGTGAATGGCTGCTGAAGTCCACATTAGTTATTAAAAAATATTTTTTAGAAAGCTGTGTATTGATGTTTTGGCTGTCTGCATCTCAATGCACTAGGGTATAAGAGGATTTCTGAGAGAAAACTCTATTGATTCTTTTGCTGTATGATTGGCATAACTGTTCATCACAGAGTGTTCTACCACTTCTGGCAAAGAAAATAAATTTTATTAGTGTAGTTAGCTCAGAATGAAAATCCCTCATGCTACAAAGGAGACTACAATGCCTTTGTGAGGAGAAAAAAAGCCAGTACATTATTTTCAAGGCAAGCCTGCCATCTTGTGGCCTTCATGTACAATGATTAACTGAAAGCACACCTTTTGCACAAAGATAGTCACACGAAGAAATAACACTCGCTTCTGCTTCTCTTTCTGTTTGCTAATAGTATAAATCTTTGCAAGGACAAAGCTTATATATCTTTCAATATACGTTGTTTTGAATCAAATGAAGACTTATTTGACTTTATGTATGGCTGGCATATCAGATGCAGAATAATATACAAAAGCATAACACAAATGGTTTGTAGAAATCAGTATTACTTGAGATGTGTTCTGTTAAAGAACAGTTACAAACTCTGGAGAATTCTTTATCAAGCGTGTGCTACAGCCCCTCTGACATGCATGTGGTAACTGGGTGCTGATTTTCTTCTGGCAGAAATACCGGTTTATACGATTAAGAAGCAGGGCAAATATTCAGCTGATTGCCGACACTAATGCTGAAATTTGTTCAGGGTGGATTACTATGAGTATTTAGGGGTCGCACAGAATCATAGACTGGTAGGGGTTGGAAGGGATCTCTGAAGATCATCTAGTTCCACAGCCCTTCTAGAGCAGGATCACCTACAGTAGATCACACAGGAACACATCCAGATGGGTTTGAATGTCCCTAGCGAAGGAGACTCCACAGCTTCTCTGGGCAGCCAAGGACCTTGCACTTGGCTGTGTTGAACTTCATGTGTTTTGCATGGGCCCACCTCTCAAGCTTGTCACGGTCCCTCTGGATTTTTTTATTTATACATAAAGTATATGTATACAGTTGATATGGTTTACTATGCCATGTCCTTGAAAACCAGTATTTGCATGGTTTCCATCTAAGTAATAGCTCATTAGAAAGAGATGCACATTTTTTATTCTTAACAACATGGGTATTGCTCTGCTATCAAAGCATGTAGTGTTCTGTGTTGTTTGTCATTTCAAGGGAGGAATCTCAGGCTTTTTTGCTCATGCCCACTCCTACTACCAGATGCAGGCACCTGTGCAGCTCAAGAGTAGATCTTTCCAGCAACAGCCAAGTGAAAAACAACCTTTGTAGCCCTTGGGCTTTTCCTTGTCTTTTGCCATGAAGTCGCCTGTCGCTTGCACCAGTAGGCCCAGCTGGTCATCTGTGTTTCATTGGTTGCAGATGTCACCTGAGCATCTTCTCTTACTTCTTGTGACTTCAATATGTAGCTATAAGGAGAGCCTGAGGATGCTGAAACACTGCTGAAGAGAGCAGGATGTGGCTCCATTGGCCTTTCTTCTCCAGAGTGACTCAAGCCAGTTGTCAGCCTTTCCTGATATGTTCTGTGCTCAGTCTGCCTGCTCACCTGGGTGTCCTGGGCATTTGCTGTATCTTGTTTATGTTCCTGTTGGTGTGGTGAGTACTAAAGTGGATTTAATCTTCCAGCTGTGGTCTGACAAGTGGTAGAATTGACTTTTCCAATAGATTTTCCTGCTGGCTGGACTCTGATAAAAAGCATGGAGAGTGGGGCTTGATGGAACCAGCATGGGACACTTGCCTGAGAACAAGGTGGTTGGAAAAAGGTGGGCCCAGGCGGTAAGGACCTTCTAATAGCAATTGGAGAGTGTGTCAAAATCTAGATAATTAACTTGCTAAAATCTAGATAATCAACATCTACTGCTTTTACCACATTTATTGATTCATTTCATAGTATAAAGTGATCAGGCTGGCCAGGTGAGATAAAAGTTCACAGTTTCTTAACATTTACTTTACAGTACAAGAGACAACTGTAGTTGCTATAAAATTTTTATCCTTGGTTCCTTGTAAGAACACAAATAATTCAGCTTTTATCTGGTGTTTAACCTTTTCTTCTAGTCCTCTTTATACTGAGCCAAAGAAATGAGGGACAATTTCCTGAAAAATGTTGATTAACAGTTTGCTGTAGTTTTCTATTTTCTCATGTCTTATTCATGAACAGAATTATAGTCTTTAACATGATTGTATATCTTTTTTGCCCAAAGATTTTCTTGTTGCTTAGAACTTGATATGATTGATTGAAAAAACATTTATGGACAGCTTGTTATATGCTTCGGAGTCTCTCATTATTACTTAAAAAAGTTAAGGTAACGCATGTCACTAGCAAATAACAAACACTTTTTTTTTTCTGAGACTTGAAATATGCTTCATACATGACACGAGGATAGGCAATGTATGTTTATATGTGTCACTGGAGAATGTACATTAATGAACTATGTAATTACAATGATAATGATCATTAATTCACCAAGGTAAGTTAATATTTTCAGAAATGCATTGTCACATGAAAAATGAGCAGACTAGTTATAATTGCTGTAAGACTGGTAATGCTTTTTCGTAACACAGCAGAATTTGAGATTTCATATAGTTATCTGACTACAATTAGGAAAAACCCCATTTGTTTCTATAAGTAAAATATGTTGTCTATAAGTAAAATAAATTGTTAACATGATCCCATGTAGTATTAATGGGTTTTTATAGTTTTATTCCATCTGGAAGATATTCTTGATTTTCATGAGCATGAGTTTTGACAGTTTTAAAGAAACATAATTTTATTTTTTTTTAAATAGGTTAAGCTTCAAAAAACCCCCCACAGAAGCAACCAAACAACAAAACCAACTAGAATAATCCAAAGAAAAGCAATCACTGTGTATCTCCACACACCTTCCATTACATGCTTTCCTGTGCATTTTCTCTGTAGCTTTTGAACAGTAGCTATTTCTCTCCACTGAAATGTAGAGCTGTCCTAGTCCCATATGATTTCCTCTTAAATTCAGTAGTATCTATTTAACTCCATTTCCTCTACAGAGACATAAAAAATGTCTTGGGTTATCAAAAATGCACAGCTCTCTTTGCTTTTTATAAGAAGATAGAATTTCCAAGCATTTAGCTATGTAAAGGAGATTTCATCTTCTCTGAGGTACCTTTCATTTACCCCAGGGATTTTGTGTCTTGTAGGAATAGTACTGAGCAATAAAAATATCTTCTTAGATCTGTACCAAACAGATCTTATTAAAATAAACCAGTTACATGTGTTCACCACTATTCTGGGAGCATGAACCCCAGCTGTATTAAAAAAAAAACAACAAAGTTTGAAAAGTCATTTAACATGCCTAGGTACCCAGAAAAACATCTAAATTACTTCCTCTAAAAGCACAGTTGTCAGAAGGCACACATGATCAACTAGAGCAGGTTGTTCAGGACTGTATCCGTTCAGATTTTGAGTATCTCCAAGGATGGAGTCTCCATGATGTCTCTGGGCAACATTTCTTTTTGTTTCATCACTTTTTCTTATGTCTAAATAGAATTTTCTTCATTTCAATTTGTACCCATTGCCCCATGGCTTCTGAGTGGACACCACTGAGAAGAGTCTGAGTCCATCTTCTTTGTTCTCTCCCACTCAGTAACTATACACATCAATATGATGCCCTAAGCTATCATCTGGTTGAAAAATCCCTAATGTCTCAGGCTCTCCTTACAGATGCTTCAGTCCCTTAATCATCTTTGTGGCACTATGCTGGACTTGCTCCAGTAAGTCTATAACTTTCTTATGCTGGGGAGCTCAGAGGGAGATGCAACACTCGAGATGTGGCAACACCAGTACTGAGGGAAAAGAGCTCCCCTCCACCTGTTGACAGTGCTCTTCCTAATGCAGCCTGAGATGCAGTCAGCCTTCTTTGCTGGCTGATAACACATTGCTGGCTCTCTCTGTCCCATAGTCTGGACTGTCTGTCCAGACTGTCCTGTGGTTCCCTGGATCTTCATTCCTGCCCTTCTTGAAGATAATAGTGCTTTTTTCCAGCCCTCAGGAACTTTCCCTGATAACCATGACTTTGGTCACCTTGGCCTTTTGCATGTCTTTTGTTACCAGCTCCTCTGTCCTGTTCAGCAGCACGCTCTCATTTTCCCTACATTTCCTTTTGTTGCTGATGTGCCTGCAGAGATCCTTCTTGTTGCCCTTCACATCACTGGCCAACTGCACTCCAGGTGCGCTTTACATTTCCTAACACTGCAAGCTCTCACAGTGTCTTTGTATACATCTGGGATCACATTACTCTTTTTCCACTTCTTGAATACTTCATTTTTTCTTGTTCAAGTTTTTACGGAGTTCCTTGTTCAGTCATGCAGGTTTTCTGCCATCTTTGTTTGATTTTCTGATCACTGAATTGGTCTGCTCTTGAATTTGATGGAGCTGGTCCTTGTGATGCAGTCACCTCTTCCAGAAGCCTCTTTGCTCAGCGATTGCATCCCCTGGCATTCTTCCAAGCAGGTCACTTCAGAGGCCAAAGTGTGCTCTACTCAAGTTCAGGTCTGCGATTGTGTATTTTTTGCCTTGTTTCCTCTTCCCAGGATCTTGGGCTCTATTATTTCAAGGTCATTGCAGCTAATGTTGCTTCTGACCTTTAACCCCTGGTCAGTCTTTCCTTGTTTGCAAGTATCAGGTCCAGTTGAGTGCCTCTTCTTATCAGCTACTTTATCAACTGTCACTTTTGTCATGAACTTATCATCCACATGCTCCAGAAATTCTTGGATTGATTGTGCTCTGAGTAGCCCCTTCAGCTGATACTGGAGTAGTTCTTCAAGTTCCTTATAAGGTCCAGGAGCTGCAAATGTGAGACTTTTTAAAGCTGTGTAGAGAAAGCCTCATATACTATTGCTTCTTGTTCAGGCAATCTGTAGCAGACACCCACCACAACGTTGCCCACACTGGTCTGCCCTTTATGACTGACCCATAAGCTCTCATCTGGTCATCATCCATGTCTCTCACATAAAAGGCAACTCCCTCTTCCTGGTTTCTCAGTCTGTCCTGCCTACATATTTTGTATCTACTCTATACAGCACTCGGATGAGTGACCTATCTCATCATAGTATGGTGATCCCAATCAGATTGTAGCCCTGCAATGACACACACACCCCTCTAATTCCTCCTGTTTGCTCCCCATGCTAGAAAGCGCTAATCCCATTTTCTTAGTGCTTAATGCTAGTGCCTGTTTCTTTCAAGTGAGGACCTATGAGCTAAGAAGCACCTTTAAGTTACAGAGAACATAGTAATGGAAGAAGAACCCCTCTCAGAAAAGAAGTCATCCACCTTGGAGCAACTCTTCAGAGAAAGGAGAGAGGATCAGTAAACAGATCTCTTGCTCCACCAAAGCGTTGTACCAAATAATATGCTATATATGAGTGGAAAGCAGAGTTACACCCACGAGGACACACATGTAAAGGATCATACCTGAAATGACATGGAAAATTTTAGTCTCTCAAAAAGTTAAACAGTGTCTCCAAGTCTCATAAATTTTATGATATTTTATTTTTTCCTAATGACTCTAGACTCCTAGGATTCAGTGGATATGTTACTTTTCTTACGTTTTGCCATTGCATGTTCAAATAAATTTGAGAGTAGAAACCAAAAAGCTGGAAATCCAGAATATAGGTAAAAAGTAAACAAGAAGAATTTTACTGTGAATTTGTTATCTTTAAAGATTAATAAAAATCAACCAGGCCTGAACCAGGCCTGAGTATATGTGGCAGAGTGGAGAGGGATAATTGTACTGAAATATTTTGTAGTATTCTGTCTGTTGATGGTGGGAGTGCTTAACATCTTGGCATGTTCCATCCTCATTGAAAAAAATAGAAATATTACCTTCCATACAGATTTTTGTGTTTTGTTTTAAAGATGACAATTGCTGCAGCCTACTTAATTAGTGCTAGAGCATATTTGGATGAGTAAGCTCTGTATCTATTCTGAATGGTAGGACACTTACATATTTATTGGTCAAATTGTCAAAATGACATGAAGTAGTTATCCTGCATTAGTTTTTTCATTTCATCTTCACTCAGACTGGCTTTATCTTTGGTTTGTGTTCAGTAAAACTAAACCTGCCATGTCCACAAACTTTTCATTTTTTTTAAACTGTCTGTTTTTTTCAGACAAGGGCAGTAAATCTATGGCAAATGGGTTATTTATTGTGCTACTCCTCCTTTTCTTCCTCGTACCTTTTCCAGCGCCTTTTAAAATGAATTATTTCTTGTCTTGTTCTTTCACAAGTCCTTCTGCACAGAAAATACTGTTGATAGACAGAAATCAGAGTTTTACACCTCTAGATGCTGGAAAACTAACAGAATTGAAAGCATGAAAAGCAAGCCAAAGGACCTCTTAAAAGGAAAAATTAAGAATTTTTTCTTACAAAAATCTTTGGATAAGCACCAGCCATTTTTTCTACAGCTGTTCTAACCATGTGCAAAGAGATTATCAATCTCCTGTAAGTGAAGTGTTGCATCAGCTGTTTACAACCTGATATTAGGAAGAAATCTACATAATTTCAGAATCATATTTCAAAGTTAGCTGACCTATAATAGACTCACATGTTCCAAACTAGCTATCATTGATTATTGTGTCTAGACATCACAAATCTTCTTACAGCCAGCACTTCTTATCTTTTAATGACCATTCTAATGACCTTTCCAGCTCTTCTGACTTCAAACATACAAATCCACTGCATATGACTAACTTTTATTCTATTGATTAAGTCTACAGTGTTAAAATGTCATAAGTGCACTTCCAGAAATACCATCAGATTAAATAAAGCAATCAGTATTTAATGGTACCATTGAACTGATCAATTCCACTGATTGAAGTAGAATTGTTTTCTTTATCTGTGCATTAAAGTCAATATTAAATGCTTCCCTCTTTCAGAAATATTAGATTTTTTTTTTTATTTCTTAGTTTTTTCTTGTTTTGGTGAGTTGAAAATATATCTATTCTGTAAAATAGCATCTAAGTAGCATAATGCATTTAGAAGAAAAAACAGAACTTTGTTGTCTGGAGTTGAAATTCATGGTTCTGCTTATTATCATTGAAGCAAGTATTGCAGACCGCACAATTACCCGTAATGGGATGGAATTTTATGCACACAAATTATGTAAAGTTTTGTTGTCTCACAATATTTTGTACTGAATCCTTTACATCCTGGCTCCAGATGTCCTCCCCATTAGCTTCTGTGTCCCATCCTCCAAAAAGATTTCATCAGATGACTTCTTTCCCCAAATCTGATTATTTCTAAGCTACACTTGATGGATGTTCTTTTTCTCTGCCAGGATGAAAACTTTCTAGAACTGTTAGGAAAAAGTAGAGGTGGGAAACTGCTGGCAGAAGAGTTGACAGGTGGGCTGAGGCCTTCCTGTTGCTGCCTGGCTGTCTGCATGCTTTGTGGTAAAATGTGTTCCTTTTTCGTATCCTCAATTGTCACATCAGTTGACCATTAGTACACTCGTGTTTCATTTTTAAAGCAGGATGAGTGGATGTAGCTTTTTCTTCTCTTGCCTATTCTTCTGAACTGTAGATGTCACTCTAGGGCTGGCCAATTGTGTGTTTCTTTCTTATCAAAGTAAACTATCAAGTGGGGGAGGAAGGTGCCAAAGATTTTAATTGTTTACTCCTGAAATATGTATGTTTTTTTCTACCCCAGCTTAAGCATAGGGGAACTGCAATAAAACTCTTGCACTGAGTTACAAATTATGGATCCTAGAAAAAAAATATTAATGTTTCATAACCTTAGCTAACTGAATACCTTAAGTATTGTTCAGGATATATAGTTCCAGTGAATGTTAATTTTATTGCATTCAGGAGACTTCTGAAATTGTATTTTTTTTTAATCACTAAAAAAAAGAATATGCATTTAGACAGGTACATAAAGACAGCTACCATGTGAGGTTTCTAAAAGCTGAATGTTATTTAGATAACCAGTTAGGCTGACTGGTTCTCATTCTTTGCATTCACTTATGTTCAGATTTTGTAGGGTGTTTATATAGCATTCAAAATTGAAAAGTCCAAAAAAAGTCAAGATATTGCTTCTGCAGAAGCACCTTTCCCTGTGCATTAGACAAGGTGTCATGGTCCCAAGGGCCCTCATTCTCCCTGCTGATCCCCTGGGTCTCCTCCAATCCTGCTCTGGTCCAGGACCCCATGTCAGCCCCTGGGGGCTGTCAGGCCCTTCCTCAGTGATGCTGCAACAAGGCCGGCCTCTAGCTCCCCTGCCCGGCCATGGGCCCTGCTGCAACAGGCCCATCTGTGGGCCCAGGCCCCAGCCCAGCCTCCGCCAGGTCCCTGACCTTGGAAAGCTGCCTGATGTCCAAGGGTGGAGTTACCCTGGTGCCTCCCAGCTGCCCTGCTCCTGGCTGGGGAGATGGGACAGGCCTTTGCTGTCATGTCCTGACATCACTCACCTGAGAGAGGTCTCGGGGAACTACTGGCTCCCTCAGTGCCCTAAAGATATCTCAGATAGCTTCTATATACCTAAGGCTGAGCTGAAATGTGGTCCTGGGCCACGGACAGGGGTGCTCTGATGCACCAGGCCAGGTGGAACAGGGACAGGGAGGGTTGGCAGTGCCCTCAGGAGCTTGACAAAACCAACCTGGAGACTCCAGCTACCTAAACAAGATGCCAAAAGCTGATTGTTAGATACTAAGCCTGTTTGTTCCAGGTGTTACCCTGCATTGTCTTAATTATTAGAATGGCCATCAATGAACTTAGGATGCATTTGCTTTTATTCTGTTCCTCTAAAATTTTGTGTAGGGAAGAATAATATAAGCAGTCTAAATTTCTGCCAAAGAGCTGTGGTTTTACAGGTACAATGTTCCTGACCTCTCCACACTATTAACTTTCTCATTCCAATACCTAAAATTGCTCTCTGAAATCTACCAAGAGGTTCAGATATGCTGTTAAATGGATTTCAAAGCATTTGAGAAGATAAGAGCTCGTAGCACATTTTGAGCTCTAAAAAAGCACACAAAATTTGAAGCCTCTCCTTAATCTGAAGGAAATGAGAAAGCTCTGGCAGGCAGGTGACATGAACATCTCTTAACTAAATGCATTGACAAAATGGGGTCATGAAAGGATGCAAAATATTAGAACAGAATCTATTTTTTAAAAATTACTACATATTAGTTCCTTTGAGTACTTAAAGAAGTCATTCTAGTACTGGATTAACACAGTAGAATTTAAGTTTTTCACTTTCCAAGTGAAAGTATCCAAGTGGATGACTTTTCTAGAGAGAAAATGTGTATTTGGTAAATTATTTCTGATATGAAGTATATGTATTTGGAAAAATCAATGAAAGTACTCTCCCATTTGAGTATACAAATACAGTCAAATAAAAATTTAAGGAATTTATTCATCTGAGATGATCTGGATTGTTTTATGAGGAAAGTAAAACAGCAGCTTGAAGCAGAACTGTCATCCTCCTTTATGTGGTCTGCCAAAGGCCTAAATAGTGCTTGTTGAATCACCATATAAAGACAACACCTTTCTGTTTTGCATCTAAACCAGAAGAGATGATAGCTTGATGAAAGGCATGAATTAATTTCTTTAAGAATACCTCTCAAATAAAATCAGTGTCCTTCTTTAGTTATTTATCTGATGTCACTTGCACTGTAGTATAGGTTTTCTTTTTTCCTCCCATATTGGTTATTCTCATTACATCCAGCGTCAATTTGTTTCTTCTCATTCCCTCTGTAAGTATAATCAGATTTTTTAAACCCTCATATAGATCCTTAAATATCTGATTTAGAACTTCGTATGCTGAATTATTGTCCTTAATTCTTTCCTCAAGAATTTCCTCAAGTTCATCCTTAAAAAGTGTCCATGCTTTTTGAAAGTGATTATTTTTGTATCTAGCTTTTCCAATAGGAAAACTAAGGAAAATAAGCTGTTGCAGAAGAGAAAAGTGCCATTCTAAGCATGAAGAGGCTGTGAATAAGAATTCTTTACTCAACCCATATTTGCTTCTCCCTGGTCAGAACCACAAGGGCACCCTTGAGGGCCCTGTGTTCAATTCCCAGGTCATCTGTGATCCAGCCCGCCTGTGGGCCTGACTGTGGGGAGAATACCTTTGAGATGCAGGTCCCTAGCTCAAATAAATATTCATTCTTAAATTATATTGTGTGCTTTCTGTGAGTCTTCTCATTTTTTTGACTTTCTACCTTTTTAGGCCAAGAAGATGAATCTTAAGTTTAAGACGCACTCTAGGTTTTTGTTTCAACTGCATGTGAAATATTTTACTAGCATGTACATGTTTATTATTAGTAGTATTAATATTATTATCATTAAATTAATAATAATGATAATAATAATAATAAATCTTATTTCATTTCCCAGACTTAAAATTCATAATCTGCTTTAAATTGTGTTTCAAGCTGACTTTAAATACATCTCCAACAAAGACTTTTCCTGACAGTTTTTCAAAGTAATGTGTTGGGTAGAATATTTCAGATGTAAATTTTTGCAAAGTTGCAGCTTGTTACTCTGTCTAATGAAGCTCTGAATTAATAAGATTCTTTATGATAGTAGACATCTGTACATATACAACAGAGGATGTTTGCTCATTGTGGTGACTTTTCAGTTGATATGATAATGTAAATCAGGGGAAGTCTATATAACTTTTCTTCTTAGGTTCTATGTAGAGACGTCTGATTTTTCTGAATATAAAGAAATGAGAATGGCATTTAAATGCAATGATGGTTGGGACATAAATGCATCATTCATGTGTATAGTATCTATAGGTAAAATAAGAAGCTTAGTTTCCCTTAGGGACAGCAACAAAATGTCTGAAAAATATCAACATTGATTTATTGAAATCAAAAAGTTGTAGTAGTTTATGATAATTGTGATAGAACTGTTGAACATGCTAAGTACCTATTTGACAGCCAATATTTATTGCTTCAAGAATGGACTACCATTATTTTGGAATGGACTACCCAGGGAAGTGGTGGTCCCTGGATGTGTTCAAGGCAAGGCTGGATGTGGCACTTAGTGCCATGGTCTAGCTGAGGTGGTGGTGTTAGGTCATAGGCTGGACTTGATGATCTTAAAGGTCTTTTACAGCCTTGATGATTCTGTGAAGAAAATTTTTAAAAAAGGACTACTTAGTTTTGTGGCCTAACAAAGATTTGTCCTCTTTCCATCAAGCACAGGGTGATCAAATATGGAACAATGTTGTTCCACTGTTGAAAGATGGTATTTAATGATGGAGGTGGAGGTTCCCACAGACCTCTGAATTTATTTTCATTATAATTTTTCTCATTTGAATGTTGATGCTTCTTTGTCCTCACTCATAAGAATTTCAGTTGAAATAAAAATAACACTATGTAGAAGGGCAGAATCCAACTGTGTTTAGTGCAGGATTGTCTTAGTTGATATTAGCTACAAGAGGTATGTTTGCCTGTTCCTGTAACAAACTTGAGAGTAAAACTTTATGACAGGACATACATGGAACAGATAGATTCTAACCATGGGATCCTCATGAATCTCAGGAAATACTCAAATAAAACAAAAGGTATCAATCAGGTTTGTTTTTTTCTGAGAACTTTGGAGAATTTAACCAGGCTTTTCTATTACAGGAGCCCTGAAAGTATCAAGAAAATGGAAGGTTATTCATAAAGCAGACTATAACTTCTGAATAAAATGGGGTACTAGGAACACTAGAAAGTAACATTACTTGGGGTAAAGATTTGATGCAGTTGCAGGCTTTTTCCCTTAAAGTGATATTTAAGTCACTTAAACAGTGCTGTATTGTTTATTTGTGAACAAGGTTGAAGATTTATTACTGTGAATAAACAAAATGAAAGAGTAGCATTGACACAAGTCAATAACTTAGGAGACAGGGTGTCAAGATCACTTGAAGTAGAATTAACCTGTGACATTGTAGCTGTGGTAAACAAGCTGCAGCAATCAATGATGAAATTAATCAGCTTCAGGTAAGTGAGCAAACAGATTTACCTCAGATTTCATGTCAGAATCCAGTCAAAAGACTCCTCATCCAGCTGATGGCAAAATGTGTGTGTACACAATCAAATTCCAGATGAGCAACTGATGAGAGTAATCCATGTGCCTTTAAAAAACAAGTAGTGAGTTTTTCAGCACAGAAACATGCACCTCATAGCTATGTTTATTTTGCTAAAAGTACAAGATAAAGTATGGACATTTTGCACAACACCAGTAAGGTCCATCGCTGTGGAAACTTCTTTGGCGTTACAGAAGAGAAAGCATTATACTGTGCTAGCTGTATTTCTCCCTTCCTCCTTCTGCAAATATTTCATGCTTTGTGATAGGAATTGAGAAGGTAAAGAGGAGGCAGGGCATTGCTTGTGAATGTAACTGTGTGGACATTAAGATCAATGGCAAAGAAAAGGTAACTCTCATCTAACAACTTTGAAATGGTATCTGTGGTACTGTAGTTGCCCTGCCAACTCACTGAAACCATAATGACTACATCAAGATATAAGTTTTAGTAAAAATGGTTTTGCTTCCTCCTCTGCTTCATTCTACTTCTGTAGTGTTACTGCACATGTACTCTGGAGAATACTACTGCAAGTGGCTGAAAATCTCTATGAGCTTTTCAGCTTTGTATTTGCACTGTCAACTAACTCAAAATTTTTAAAATGCTATATACTTCATATCAGTGGTTTGTCTGATAATATGGGCATTTCTTTACTTTTTCTAATTAAAGATTAGGAAGTGTTTCTAGTTTTAAACCTGTTGTTCTGAGAAAGCCACAGGCAAAAGGATTTAATGCTTTCTATCCTGAAATTCATAATATTTATAGTAATGTTATTTCAGTATTATCATTGAGCCTTATAGCATTTTCAGTCTTTTAAATTAAGTTTCAAGCTGTTTCTATGTAAAGGTACAAGAAACTTATGTTTTCAGTAACATTAAAAAAAGAGAAAGCTGTAACCATCTCAGAACCCATGATTGAGGGGGGGAAAAAACCCTCGTGTTTTTTCTTTAAGAAAAACTTTCAGAGGTTCTGTTGTAGTGCCTGGTTGAAGTATTTTCTGAATGCTTTACGGTAGCCTTACTAGTTAGGTTGGCTGCCTAAGCAGTTGCTTTCACTGAAAGGATAATATTTGGTTTGCAATTTATATAATCACCTGTTCAAGAAGAAAGAATAGTCCTATCCAGTTTAATGCTTGAAAGATACATCTGGAACACTTGAAATATTAGAAAGAACTGTGGCTCATGGGGGATCCATGTCGGACCAGCCTTTTCCTGATGGATCATAGCCCATGGAGAGGACCCATGCTGGAGAGGTTCATGAAGAACTGCAGCCCATGGGAAGGCCCCACTGCAGAGCAAGGAAAAGAGTTAGGAGTAAGGGGCAGCATGCTCCTGCATCAGTCAGATGGAGGAGGTAGAGGAGTTGGCAGGGAAGGGGGGAAGTTGAGCCTGGAAAGAAGGAAAGAGAAGGTGTTTTAGCTTTCGTCTTTACTTCTCACTGTCCAAATCTATTTTTAATTGGCAATAAATTAAATCAATTTTTCCGAAGTTGACTCTGTTTTGCCCATGACACTAAGTGTGACAAAAGTACATGTCTAGGCAAGAATACAGGAACAGAGTAAGTATGTATGATACCTCCTTGTGTACAGTAGCCCTCAGTGGCAAAATCCTTGGAAGAAAAGTGAAATTACTTTTGCAACCCTTATAAACATTTATTGTCTTCAGTCTCCTTTAACTGTTTTCCAGATTACATATCCATCATGTGAAGACTTTTGTTTGTAACCAACATCCTCTACTTTCATCTGACATCACCTGACTTTTTTTTTTTTTAAAAGACAGTGAAAAATGGATTTATAGTTTTTCAGTGTCCCTCATGACCATGAAGGTCTCCTTCATATCTCCTTTAGTAATCTGTTCCTTGATTTCTACTGTTCAGTGCACAGAAACCATTTCAAGTCACTCTTGCCATCCTTTCTCTGTAGGCCTTCAGAGATTCTTTGAGTCCTTTTTTAGGTGGAGGGGATCAATACTCAGAACTGTGCAATGTAATTGGGATGCTACTGAACCATGGATTCATAGTGTGGCATAAATCCCCTTGTTTCCTTTTTCTTTCTCAATAGTTTCCAGTTTTAAATTTATTATTTTTGACAGCTGCTGAGTAGTGAGTCAACATTTTTTGTTTATCTATTATAGTTCCAAGTTTTCATCTGAGCTGTGAATCAAAAGCCCACCATTTCAAATGTAACGTTGTCATTGATTTCCCCCATCTAACATACAGCATTTTATGTTTATTTACAATGAATTTCATATGCCAGTTTTAACAAGAACTTCTGTAGTTCTTCTCTTGGTCCTGATTTATCTTTAGTAGATTGTAATTAATAGCAAATCTTGTCACTTTATTATTTACCCCTTTTCAGGATATGTTGAATTACACATATTCCTTGAGAGATCTATGTGAGATGCTACTTTCCCTCCACTGTAAAAATAGATAATTTTCTCTTGTCATATCTTTCCAAAGTTTTGATTAATTATTCATCCATACTGCACCATGACATTGCCTACTGAAGTCTTATTTACTGAAGAAAAAGTGCTGTGAGCAAGTAAATTTTCACAGTCAGCAGAATGAAATAAGTCATGTTACAATTCTTGACAAGTTGTGTTCTCTGATACCTAGAAGAATACAGGGAATAGCTTCTGATTTGAAGAATAGAAATCTATTTTGACTAAATACCATTCAGCTGATGCACTGAGCATGGTCTATTAACTAGATTGACTGGTCTGTGCTTTCAGATGTGTAGGAAAATATTTTCTGTGGCACTGAAATAAAGGGTCTTGTCAATATTTTGTTTCTGCAGAAGTAGAAAGAATTAATATTTTTTTGATTAATCTAAGATTTAGACTGTGGTCTGACTGTTCCTAGAAGGAAGGATACCTTAAAATGAAGAATTTTCTAGAGTTAATGTGTGATGTGTTGTGACTGTGTGCTTAGTTGTATTGTGGTGAAATTAACAGGAAAATACAATAGGAACAAGATAGCATTCTTTCTCAACAGTACCTAATGTATGTGACAGCAGGCTAATGTGTTTGGGGCAGGAGATAGCTTTCAAATAGATTGCCAAGCATAGTTAGTGAGGGACAGTAACATCTCAGTTGCCATGCAATTATGTATTTTGCAGGGGAAAAGTAGGAGCAAAGACCAGTCTTACGCAAAAAAAAAAACATTTCATAAACAACATGCTTCATGAGAAAAATGTTTAAACATATATCATTAGTAATGGAGACATAAATAACTACAACATAGCCTTTTGTATAGCTTGCATTTAAGTTAATATATCAAGTCAAGAATATATATCAAGAAACAGAAAGGTGAGAAAAAGCTAAACTCTGTGTTCTGAAAGTATGCTGCGACGCTGGTGGCATTTGATGTTGTGAGATGCTGACACATCATGAAGTTTGCTATGGACATGTAGAAATCCGAAATTATTGAGTTCAAACTGGTTGGTCAGTGCCTTGTGTTCAGTCAGAAATAAATGGATGGGCTAAAGGTATTTGCAAAGCAATGTAGCATCATGCCGTTGCTAGCAGTAGTCCTATGTGATAGCATCACCTTCTCGTGCTCTACTTCAATGTGAACTTTATTCTGTGGGCCTCAAAGACCTGAAGATATTTAATACTTATTTTTTTTAATAAGACTATGCTAGAATATAATACCCTAATTTTAAGTTCACAGATGTTTACCAGAATCACTCTCTTCAAGTGAGTTAATAAATTAACAGACACCATTTCGCAATGCAAAGATGAGTAAGATTTATTTCTTTTCCTAGTTCTGCAGTCACATGCA
The DNA here is from genome assembly GCA_020745705.1 of Hemiprocne comata. Classification (NCBI taxonomy): domain Eukaryota; kingdom Metazoa; phylum Chordata; class Aves; order Apodiformes; family Apodidae; genus Hemiprocne; species Hemiprocne comata. The sequence goes on along the minus strand of CM036587.1, from coordinate 83,199,976 downwards.
GAACATTAAATAAACCTTGTCAATAAACATGTACTGTGTTTTTAAAAAACCCAAAAACCTAGGTGAAGTATGAGTATTCCACAGATACACTCTGTTGTGAAGTAGAGAGAAGATGAATTCTGGACAACTTAATTTTTATTTATTTATTGTAAAGGCATCAACCCTCTGACACCACCTTCCAAGCCTACCATTCATCTCACCTATTTGTAGCCAACTAAAATTTTTACTAATGTTCTAAAATTTTGGCATTATTTATTAAAATGCCTAAGTCCTCAGTTAATGAAGACAGAATACCAAATTCAGACAGGGAATTTTTCTACTTATCTGGGACATCAAATGAGGGATAAATTAAAATGTCTTTATAAAATACTTTTCTTGGCCATAAAAGTGCTTTCTGGACAGCTAGTTTCAAATGGATTCCTAAACTTCTGATAGTTAATTGGGTAAAGTGAAATCTATTTTCAACTTTGTTCTTTTCACAGCTCTAAAACCACTGCTTATCTACATAAGTATTAGAAACCCTTTGGGATATCTCAAAATTGAGTTTGAATAGAGATCAATAGAAACACAGCTCACATGTCCAGACAACAGAACATGTTTCTCACTTGACAGTTGCTTATATTGCTGGAGCTGGCCTCTTTGGAAAATCCACTGTCTCTCTGTTGCAGAGAAAAGTGACAAAGAAATAGAAATATATGAATATTTACAATCTAAAAGAGGTTTCCTTAGTTTGTCTGTGGTTCAAATATATACCTGCTAGAGCGCTGCTTTTTTTTTTACTTGCTATTCTTTCTTTAAGGTTTATATGTATCTTTCCTACCATATGCTTCAATGGTCGCATGTTTGCCAGACCCGTGTAGATTAGAACTGTCAGTAGAGAGGAATGTATAATCACAGAAGTACTGTTAAATGTTTTTCAGACATGGAAGTTGGATATAATTGAAAAAGTTGGTCTTTCTTTTGACACCTGATAACTAATCTTTTTTGCTGTAACAGTGTACCTGAGATTTTTCTTCTGTTTACATCAATAAATAGTGACTCTTATCAAGGTATTATTAATAAAATTAACTCCATAGTACGTCCTTTAACTATATACAGGGTTGTTGTTTATTGAAAAGAATTTGGGTTTAATTATTTTCTTTTTTTTAAGGAAGTGACAAGGCATTTTTCTACGACAGTCTTATAGATTCTACTGAAGAATGAAATCTCAGTGTTTGCATTAAAATAGTTAATAATTTGAAAAGTACAAATCTCACAAAGAGTAATTTTCTAGATCTGTTTTAGAGTCAGATTGTTAAATCTGCAGTCTCTAACTTATTTTCAAGATTGGTGCTGTTGCCTATCAAATACCACACATATTTATACCAGTACACTTAATGTAAAACCCTCTACTTTCCTTCCAGAGTAAAGTAATTGAGGCAAGTGTCCTGGTTTAAGCCAGGATAGAATTTTCTTTCTAGTGATTTTACTTTTCAGTTAAGTCTGTTCTAAGTAGCTGCACTTGCTGAAATTTAAAACATGTTTCTCATCAGTGTCTGCTTCTCGGATTGATAATGCTCCATGTTTATACCTGTGGCTAGAGAATGGTGTGCAGAACCAAGACCACTGCTTGGTTCTGAAAAGCATCTTAACACTCTGGAACCAGAAGGGAGTAAAGTGGTCACACCTGTGACCCTCCTTTGGGGAGGAGTGGGCCAGACAGGTGATCAAAACTGACCAAATAAAGTATCCCATCCCATCCGAGTCATACTCCATGTAATGTGACAGATCTTGAGGGTCAAGCTCTCTTTGTCCATGGCCAGTGTTCTTGGAGGATTCTTTGTTTGTCTGCCTTTGATCCTGACCTGTGTGTTCTTGGGTCTGTGCATTCCTGCATCCAGCTCCCGTATGCATCTGACTCCAGGAGTTGAGTATGGGACTTTTCCAGGGCTGCACTGCAGCCTTGGTGGTGACATGAGCATTGCTGGGGGTGAAGTGTGGTTTTGTATATATTTGTACCTATTCCATTATTTTCCTTTTCATCACTAATATTTCATCAAAGCTGTGCAATTTAGTTTCCAACCTGTAAGTCTTTCCCTTTTTCTCGTTCCTTTTCCTACAGGGGAAATGAGAAGGGTTAATAGAGAGCATCTGTCTGTTGTTTAATTGTCAGCCCAGCTTTAAACCATGACAGGTGAGTTAAAAGTTAATTTAGTTAGGTAATTTTTGGCATTTAGTATTTGTAAAAACAGTGATTTTTTTTTTCCCCTCTCCTTCTTATGTCTTGTAGGTTTTATGTTATGTCTCAGGGATACCTTCACTATCTTTGACCTCTAGTCAGTGAAAAGCCCGTATGTTTTATCAGCACCCATTGCAGGATTCAGAATATAGCTTGCTATATTTACTTACTACATGTAAGTGCAAATCTTTAATGAAGTTAAAAGCTAAATTCACCTCTAAAAATATTTGGTTTTCTGATAAAAAAAAATATTATCTTCAAAGGAGAACTCTCAATATGCTTAAAGCAATTTTTTTTTTCCTTTGTTATACATAGTTCAAAACTGATATATAGTCATATTAACATAGAGATGTAAGAAGGTTCCTAGAAGACACTTGCAGGTAATAGGGGGATAATACTATGTTTGTGTAGCTGATTATAATATTGTTCCTGACAACTTGCACTGAGGAAAATTACTTCTTTATATACCATATCCGATGAACATGAACGTCTTACTGTATTTATTAGTCAGAAATACAAAAGTACTGGTTAACTTTGTATGTGTAAGAATTATGTTGAAAAAGCAGAATGATGTATTCTTACAATAAACTCCAAAGGAAAAGTAAAACTATTTCCTCTAATTAGTGAACTGGGCATTTTCTGCAATGATTTGCATATTCTGGTTAAAAAATTATTTGACTTAGTGTTCATTGCTTTTTACAGAAAAGAGTTGACATTGTAACATGGCTTTGCATTATGCTTTAATGTATATAAAATATATTACAGAAACCATGCTCATATTTTAGATTACATTCTGTATCAGCTTTTGTCACAGCTGAAAGAAGGGTAGTCTTCTGTTAGGCATATAACACAATAAGTACATGATAGCTCTGAAAGAACGGTCAGTCTGAAATATGTTCTAAATCTTGCTCTGTAATCCCAAGAACCATATGGGTGACCCTATCAAATACTTGCAGGTTGCCTTGATTGAACAAGTTTTGTCTTTTTTATTCTGTCTATACCTTGTAACTAATTTTGTATATGAGTGTGTGAGAATATAGGTTTGAGAGAATCAAGGAATGCAAATATTTGGTATTTAACTTCAGAGGAAAGAGCTGCAGGGTCTATTACTCCCAGAGAAATGCCATCAGAAATGACTAAATATTTTCCAAATAAACCAGCAAAAGGAATATGTTAGTATTTGTGTGGTTTCTGAACAAATAAACATTTGCCAGCAGCAACTCCAGTAAAAAACTTCAGTATCCAATTAATTTTTGTAAAGATATTAAAATTTTGTCATTAAAAGCATGTTGCAATATTATTACTGGTGGTGTATCTTTCCTGCTACAGCTTAGTCAATTCAAGAATCATACATATGTAATATGAAAATGAAAAATGTTTTTATACATGAACTATATAAAGAAATTCTCACTGATACTGCAGAACTTATAAAGTTCTATTAGACATACTAAAATATTAACAATATTCTATATAGGGTTATAACTATGACTTTATTAAAGAAATATGGTGTCTTATTAGAAATTACTTTCATTTAACCTTGGGGTTGCAGTTTCTTCTTTTTCTTTTAGAAGAACAGGGCATGGCATAACAAGTCAGCTAAGAAGTCTATGTTGCGGAGAACTAGCAAATTAAAAATAATGTACGATACCTAGAATAAAAGAAAAAGGAAAAACAAAACAATACTGTCATACATTACAGTAGTATAACATTTAACATTTCCTTTCCACTTAAAAAATACTTGAAAATTTTCAACTAACATACTCTTAATCCAGACAACACCAACTTAAAAGCCTGACAATTTTCTAATGTTAATTTTCTCGGTTAAAGAATGAAGCAATATAGAGCTAAATGCCATAAAACATAACAGTGATACAAAATATGAAAATCTGAATTATTTTATAAGCTGTTCTCAAGGTGTATGTATTGATTTGTGCTAAGAACTATTGATAACGTGCTGGACAAGATATTAAGTCAGACTGTGTAGAAAGTATGTCAAAATTTTACACAGAGCAGCTTGCTTAGCTGATTGCAGACTTCTGCTTAAAAAAAGATTGTACCATATGGCTCTAGGCTGCTCAATGCCTCAGTCTACACTTCAATTGTTGAAAGTTGTTATTGTCAAAACAGATCAAGCACAAAGGCACTGAAGAAAATTACCTTAAGGTACATCTAACACATAAGGCAAACTAGCATTTAAAGTGACAATTCTCTTAAGCTCTTCATATAACATTTTTCTTATGTTTTGGAATTTGAGAATCTGTGGTAACACACTTAAGAGAAATTAACAGAGTCAGAGACTGCAGTAATTGACATTTTTCTATTACAAAATGATTCCCCATGAGGAGATGAGGGTAGAAGGACTGGGCTATCCATTCTCACAGTTTTCTGCAAGACAGAAGTCATCGACATTTGCAAACAAGCCAATGTGATGACCCATTGAATCTTAATGTCAGCCTCTAAGGCCTGCTCAGACCCATGACAGAAATTCCAGCAAAGATTTTGTACAGCTTTTCTGTGGCTCAACAATTCTTGAAACTGTCAATAAACTTTAATTATTCTTTTTATTGGAGAAGCAGGTGGAGTTTCTCTTTCAGTGCTGAACCTCCCTGTGACAGAACAGAGGGAGCAATAGCGCAAAATAAAGTTCCAGAGGAAGATACAAACAGATAGGAAAAATGAGGAATCAGTGTCCTAATTACAGTGGCACTCAGGCATTGCTGTTCAGTTTGGCAAATAAAGCTCTCGATTCCCTCATATTCTAGGCCTTTGCCCCAGCTCTGAGGTTACATTATTACATCCTGAAATAGTGCAGTATTCCTCTTTTTTTTTTTCCTGCTACATAAGTAACTGTTTCTAATATTTTATTCAATGGAAAACAGCAACAATTTGCAATGTATATAAAATAACTAGAGTCAGGTCTGATAGCCAGAACTGCTTTGAATCACAACTTGTAAGAAATGGGCATCAGATATTATTTGGTTTCTGATTTCCCCATGCTGCCCCAGAAGTCAAAGCTGTTGTTCAGTACTTGTAACTTTGATGTAAATATTTTTTAAATTTCCTGGTGAAAATGAAAATTACTTCTAATAACATATATTTGGTTTCAGTTGTGTGTTGTATTTCTTTGTGTCTTGGAATGCATTTGTGGTTGAAATACGAAATGGAAAATTCATGTTTCTAAGGAGAGAAATGTTTTACTTATGGTATTTATATTTCTCTTTTCCGTATGACTCCATGTTTGTAAAATGAATTTATGAACTTACATCAAAGTAGACTGAATTCTATGATATTTACAGTACCCAGAAATCCAGCCTCAGCAGGTCAGTCATGAATCTTTTGCATTTTGTATAATTTAGTCATTGGTGTCTCCATTTCTTGACTGATTGTCCAATATTCTATTACCTCTTATATTAGGCTTAGAAATAGGATCTTAGATCACTGTGCAGAGTATAAGTTCTTCAATTTTGATTACAGTAGCCAGAAAATGTTACATAAATCATTTTCTAAAACCCTGCAAATAAAATTATATTTTCCCTTTTGAACTGTAAACAAAAATCTATCACCTTAAAAAAACCCCACAAAACCCAACCAAAAAAACCCAACAACATCAACAAAAAAACAGAACAACACAACAAACTTATTTTAATTACACTTGTGTAAACTGGATCATGTCAAACAAATGTAGACTTTGGACACAGAAGCATAAGATTATAACTTTAGCACATCATAGTTTTTAAAGGAGAGGGAAAAAATATATATATTAATACAGAGAAAGCAATACTGGTACCTGGAGGAAAAAAAATACGGTTTTGAGGGGTAGAAGAGAGAGAGTTCCAAATCTGGGACCCTGATGTTTGTTTGGTTTGGGTTTTTTTTTGTTGAGGTGGGGAGATACTGGCTTTGGAAAAGCTTTGTCACAAAACTCTACTGTCTAGTCTAACTGGTTTTAATAAATCTGTTGTTTTACTCAAGTCATTTTTAAGGGAGATTTGCTCTTGAATAACCTGAGGAATTTGTTACTCCAAGTTCATTGGATTTTCCGGGTTACCACTGAAACCATGTAATTTTACTTCTTGTATTTCCTCTCAGAGCAGAGAGAATGTAGAAATCTAAATCTTTCTAAGGTTTTCAACCCTCCCATGGGGACCAACAACATTTATTTTGAAGTATCACATACATATATCACCAAGTATCACCTGAGTCAAGGACCTTGTTCAAGGCAGAGTAAAAGTTGGTCGCTGCTCTCATCCTTGAAGTTAGTCAGCCCATCAGAGAATGGAATCACATTTGTGAATTCTCAAACAACTTCTTGTCCTGCTTGTGTTTCTTTGGGTACAACTCTCATAAGAAATTACCATTTAAAAAAACACAACACAAACCAATATATTTTCTAATTACCTTCATAAAACTTCTGTTATAAAATGTTGCAAACTTATGATATTATTGTTGATACAATGAATCAAAGCCAAAGATCTCTTAACCCAGTCATATAAAACTTGGAGACTTTGCATGTATTTTTACTTTTATTATGTATTTTATTATGTTATTTATTATGTCTATTATTTTATTATGTATTTTATTATGTATTTTATTATGTATGTATATATTAAATATTATGAATTTACTTTTACCTGTACTTTGCCAAGAAAAGACAGATGTGGTACATCTATTTTAAATATTATGTTCACATTTCCTAAGAAAAAATTCACAGCTCCAAGTGGATTTAAGCAGAATACCTAATTCACAAAGCAAATGAAGTGAATAGGTAGCATGCAAGTAAGATTCAGAAAACAGCTGAAGTAAAGTTCAAATGTATAAACTGAGATTGTATGTTTAGACTACCAGTATTTGGCTTGTTTCAGCGAATCTTTACATAGAGCAGTGATTGCATTTCTGTTTCTGTTGGTGGGCTTGGTACTACATTCATTAGTAGCATTTAATACCCTACTTTGTATGTAGTCTCTTGTGAAATTAAATCTGTATAATTATACACTGTGAGTAAAGGTAATGAATTTGAGTCCAGTGGGACCGTTTCAAGAGACAACCTTTAATTTTTTGTCATATAAACACTGGCATTGCTTGCTTGCTTCCATCTGCATCTCATTTCAAAAAACCTTTGTTCATTAAGCTTTTATATACTTCCCTCTGCTCAAATTGTGAAATTCAGAATCAAAATGTGGCTAAGTGAAACCACAGAAATTACAATAGATGAGAAAAGAAAGATAAAGGGAGTATTTTCTCTACAGGCAGATTAGTAAATATCCATGGTATCTTGAGCAGTAACAAGATAACTTGTGTTCATGATCCTAAATTAATGATGATATTCCTACCTTTACTGTTATGCAACTTTCCTTATACTGCTGATATTACTGTAACTTTGAACAAACCTGCTCATTGACAGTTCATCAAAAAAACTGTATAGCAGAAATAGGCTGAGGTGTATGTATTAGCAATATCGTAACTGTATATTTTGCAAGACAATAATAAAATAATTTGCTATAGGTTTGTTGACAAGTACAAATTAAAGACTGATTTAATACAACTTTCTACATATATTTTATAGATATAATCTGAATTTACAAAATAGTATTTTTTTATGGAATGTGACACATTTCGTTGTAAAAACTCATAAAAATAATTCATACAATATAAAAAAAATCTTTAAATAGTGTTTACTCTGCTTTTTAATTTTTGCTATCAAAGTAATTTTTTTTCAACTCTATAAACATTAAAACAAATAGCAGAACATGATAGTTTGTAAGATAATAATTTTATTAGATTCCTACAATTCAAAAACCAGAAAAAAAAAATTTGTAAGATAATAATTTTATTAGATTCCTACAATTCAAAAACCAGAAAAAAAAAAGTATAAATGTTTGAGTAGAGGTTAGGACAATTGTTCAATTATAAGTTTAGAAATCAACGAACCAGAGAAGGTAAAAAATGTACCTCAAAAAAAAAATTATTTGGTCTAAAGAATACTCCGTAATCCTTCTAGTTAAAGTTGCTTTAAGATTGTCACTTGTGCTCCTGCAAACGATGCCATTGCCCATGGACTCAAACAATCATGCCACCACAGTATCAGGCCTCTTAAACTTCCTATTTTGGTTGTAAGCTCATGCATCTAATCCCTCCCTGGAGATGCCTTCCCACCCCTTGGTTTATCTCACTCAGCTGTATTGCTGCCACAAATGACAGCTGGAAGACAGCTAAGCCACTGAACATTCACCTACTTTAGGAGGGTAGTGAGAGAGTATGAGATAGTGCAAGGTTCAGGGGAAAGGGGTCTCTTTCCTGGTGACAAGTAATGTGGTGGGGACACAGTTCCTGCATGGAAGGAGTGCCAGATAATGCATTTTCAAATAATGTAACAGGTTTGCTAAAACAGCCCATGATTTCACAGAGAGAATTATCCAAGGACAACATTCATAGCTATTTTTGCAGTTACAATGAGTTGAAAAATACTTCAGAAGTGCTTTATTACCACTCTGGCTCCAGCATGTAACTTTTTGGAGAAAAAAGACAGCAGTTCTCATCTTCAATATTATGATATAGCACTTCAAAAATTACTTTGCTCAGTATTGCCAAGGAAGCAAAGAGGAACATTTTAACTAAGCAAAACAGTTATTCTACCTTCAGAATTTTGTGGGTTTTTTTTGTTTCTCTGTGAGTGAAATTTCCTGTAATTTGTTTTACTACGTCTCCATATTTGCATTAAACATTTTTGAAAAAAATGCTGCCTTGCAAGGTAAATTTGTTTTAAATTCTAAATACTGACAGGTGTGCTCTCTAGAAAGGAGTCCAAGATGAAGCAGATGATGTCATAGTGAGTGTGAAATAAAGTAGTTGTGTCACAGGCAGAAGAATATCTGAAGTACAGAAATGAAATTGATTGCTAACATGTATTGCAATTGTGTGAAATTTATGCTCTCGAGAGAATTTCACATGAAGGTAATGATGCATTAGAGATAACTACAAAACAATATTGGACCACTTCAGAAATAAATTACAATGGGGGAAGACATTTATTCAATAGTTTTCACCTAGTTCTCGAATGTGTTCCAGGCCACACACTATCTTCTAATCACTTTTGTTCATCTTTCCATTGGTTAAGTAAAATGAATTTAGCACAGGATAAAAAGGTATTGATTTCCTGGTCTTGATGGAACAGATCTGATCTTTTATGTGGAGTCATCTTTTTTGTAGTCTTTACAGGATATTTTTATATTACATTTATTTCCTTGAGTGGAATACAAATTATAAAGTCTACTTTCATTTCTAACAATCCTTTTTCTTTCTGTTTCTAAAAGTTTATTTTCATAAAGAAGTAGAACTGGCTGTAGATGAGCACTGATTTTTCTTCTGTATTTTCTCTTAGGAAAAATAACTGTTCACAAAATTGACTAAATTGAAGTATTTCTTATTTAATCCACATTTGCAATCTTATTTTTTAAATTTTATTTTATTTTTCCCTAATTACATTCTCATTTTTGGAGAAGAGAGGGAAGAGGGAGACATTAGGAAGATGTTCCACCCAAGCTAACCTCAATTGTCTTCTTGTACTGCTTGGCTACTTTCATAAATGCTATTTAAGGTGTCATATATCCCTTTTCTCTTTATCTGCTAGAAAATGCTTTTTGAACAAAATTTCTGAGGCACATCATAGGAATCCCAATGAGGACAGTGAATCATGAGGATCTGAACAGAACTGCAAAAGGAAATAAACATTAGGTTTCCTAATTAACACTATAAACTGAAATAAAAATGTTTATTTTGGATGAAATAACAAAATACAGAAATTCTACTACATAACTTCACAGTGAAAATAAGTTTAGTAGAAATAATACATTCAATAATAATCTTATGGAAAACCTTTTGACTTGTTCTAATAATCACATGTAGTTACTTTACTGACTGATTATTCTGAAATATTATTTAAAAAAAAAAAGTCTGTGATGATACAATGTATCAAAACCAGTGCTTCAGATAACATTTAATTTAGTAATATTAAGATTTTTCACATAAGAGCAAGAGTGATTTTTTCCTTTTTTTTTAATTTATTTTTATTTATTTAAAAACAAAACCCTTCCGTTGCTCTGAAAAGGAAAAGATACAAATATATTAAAGTTTTCTTTTTGGACAGGAAATAGATTACCACATAAATGTTCTAGCATGCTGGGTGAATTGTTGCATTTGTTTCTGCAATATCTTAATTGCCCTCACTATATTTAGTTTGCTGAAAGTACGATGACTTATTAAGCTCCATTTGCCATTCTTAGCCTTATTATTTCAGAAAGATGCTCTCAGTTCACTTTTCTGTGTCTTCTTGTAATTACATTATACACTGAAATGTCAATTTCTATCTGATAATGTAAAAAAAAAAAAAAGTAAATCTATAGGAGCTTGCAAGAGTAGAAAATGCTACCATTTATGTTCATGAAGGAGAAAGGCTTTTGTTTTCATTGAACTAAAATCCATGAGGTGACTATTTTGTTCACTCTAGCTTCATAACTGGGCTCAGCACTGCCAGATGGGTAGGATGGATCTTTCCTTTCAAGTACATATTGAGCATTCCAACAAAAAATCCAACCCAAGAGATAGTATAGCTCCACATGTGTTAGTGAAGAAGGGAATTTCATCCATCTGCACATTTTAACAGTGATCTCAGCACAGAATTATGTTCCTATGTGGAAAACAGAATGCCAAAAACATAGCCTGCACAATGCTCATATCTACCCTGCCACAGCCAATGGGTCAAAGCAATTCCACACCAATGAAGTGAGGAACCCCTGGTTGTGTAGCCCAGATTTTGTTAACATTTTTGGAGGAATTCTTCATCCATGGGAGCTCCTGAGTGTTTTCATTCTGTAGTTTGGTCATTGGGTTAGGTGGCATAACTGATTTAAATTGCCACTAGAGCATGATTGTAATTAAAAGAGGATTTTTTTTTTCTCACTTAGTGAGAGTAGAATAGAACATCAATGCAACTGCTGTATTTATTTTTCATTGCTTTAGTGTATTTAGTCACATAACTTACTCTATCTCTTTAGCTGCTGAGCAAGACTTGAGATGTGGATAAGGGTTTTTCTCCTCACCATAGATAGAACAAAAAATAACCTGCAGCAGTCTTGCTACTAGAGCTAGTAAGTACTCTGACAGAATTTTACCTGTTGCATTTAATTTCCTTATCAGGTTTTCAAAATATATTGAAGCACATTTATTCAGCATTTGGAAGACTTAAGTTTCATCTCAGCTTCCTCTATGTTTATTAATTTTTATTTTATTATTTTAGTCAACAGATTTCTGAGAAGAGATTGTCTGACTAGGTACATGGGTTATAAATTTGGCACAGTCTTAAGGTGTTTTAAAGTAGTTCTGAAGAAAAATACTTGCTATGTAATTTTTAAATGTTTTATAGTTTACTGTGATGAAACGCATCAGTCTCTAATGCTAAGTTTGAAGACTTGAGCAGGTGGAATTTGCTGATTTTATAGAAATGAGTTAGTTTTGGACAGGTCAACTGGTAAATCACAGAGTTTTTATAACCTATCTGTATGAGTATTCAAGCACACAAAACACAAACACTGATATAGTTTAAAATTTGCAGTTCCTTTTATAATTCTTATGTTACTCTGTTTATCTGAACTTTTGTAAAAAGTATCTATTAGCATTGATACTTTCAGAAAGAAAAAAATATGCAAACACTTAAAAATAAATTTATTTCAAACTGAAGTGAATATCCACTTGAACTTGCTTATGAAATCCACCTAATGCTATTCTAAAAATGTAACCTTCCAATTTATTTCTTTATTTGGTGCTTGGCTATAAAACCACTCAATAGAGAAGCCACACAAAAAGAACTCTATAAAAAAAAATTTAGATATTATTTAGTCCACAGTTCACATGCCTGTAAACAGACTATGGTCAAATAATCATCTTTATATATTCTCCTTTTTAAACCTATTCTCTGTAACAGCCAATGTTTGCAACTGCTGTTGGGTAGATACTTCAACAGCTGGTACAGTAGACATTCAATATACACATCTGACAGACAAAACTGAAACTTTTTCTATTTTAGCAAAAGATGGATGACAATCAGAGCAACTATTCCTGGAGGGCAAAGTGTCAGGAAAGCAATCAGCAGATGAGCAGATAAAATGGTGGTGGAATGGTATCACATATCAGATAAAGCTGTGAAGTAATGATCAAACAAGGCTAGAGAAAGATAGAATGGATGAGGAAAATGCTTCTGTCACTGGCTTCCCCCAAATGGTTTACAGTACTTGACATAAATCTGCTGAAGAAAAACAATTTGACTGCATTGTAGGAAAAAAGACACTTCCCACAAACAAAGCTTCAGAACTATATTTTATGGCATTGCAATATATAATTTCTCATTTGCCAAGAGTACCTTTATTAGGTGAACATAACATTATTCAAACTATTTGTTAGTCTCAGAAGTATTTAATGCATGACATGTCCCAGGTCATTACTACAACACAAGCATGCTGCTAAAAAAAAGCAGTCTTACAATTTTTATATAAACTGAAAAATAACTTGAATAGGTTTGAAAAAATCACACTGTTTACTTTGTGGTGTATTTAACAATATTGCATGATTTTCTGTTACCAAGAGATTGATAAATTATTTCTGTGGAGTTATTTTTAACAGTTCACTACATTCTGCAGTAATTAGTTATTTTGGTGTGAATTTGATTTATCTTGCAGGGATATTAATCCAGATTAATACCAGTGATTTCTGTTGACTGACTCTGGATACAATGAAAAGTCCTTGGCTACATTTTTCCAAATTAAGGCAGGCAGACAAACTGTAATTAAATATTCTGCTATTTTTTCACATTCTTTTGAATATGTAATACTTTATAATACAATACATCAGTTAAAACAATTAATAGGTTTTAGAAGTAAGACCTATTGTGCAGATTATATGTTATTTCAGTGGTTTTGTCTGAATAGATTACAATGGAAGTCCACATATGGAGAGTTGTATTGAAGTACATTTCTTCTAATTTTTTTTTAAATAAATGCAGAGTACATTGATGGATTTATGAATACCAACACCATAAGAGTGCAAAGAATTAGTATACTGCAATTCTGGTATAATGGAATGTCTATTTAAAAAAAATTAAAAATTTTCTTTGGAGTTAGGTTGCAAAGAGAGAAGTTCGTAACCTACTCCATACTTCTTACAGCTAGGAGTCTTCTAAAATTTGTGTGGCTAATCATTAGGACTATGTATTCAGCATTTGCAATGCAACTCAAAATTACATTTTTTAAGTCAGGGTTTTGTGAGAAAAGACTTAAAAACTATCAAAGAAATTTCATTACATTGGTTAGTTTAGTGCTTCAGGCAGCCACCCAGAATATAAAAAAATCTGCATATTCCTTATCTGTCTAATGCATGTATTCAATATTTTGGCTACCATAATGTAGACCATTCTGGGAATGGGAGCTCTCTTAAGAAATGTTTTAGAATAATAAATTATAAAAAAAAAAATTATCAAGTCTAACAGAGCAGTCCCATAAAATGTGGTTGAGTCTGAGACACATCCCATCCTCCAGTCCAGAAACAGAACCTCTGAACTTAGAATCATAGAAACCTAGAAACATACAACAACCCAGGTTGAAAGGGATACCTAAAAATCATCTGGTTCAAACTTTCCTGGGAAAGAGCCTGAATGAGACACTCTAACAATCCAATCATATATTGAAAACTTCTACTCTACCAATTTCCTGGGGAGGTCTTTCCAGTAAATGTTTTTTCTCACTGTAAAAGAATTTCTTTCATGTACTGGGATGAAACCTTGATGAAACTTGAGTATTGTAGTCAGCAGCCTAGCAGCCTATCAGAGTCTTCTTCCAAGTGATGTCTGAGATAAAAACACAGGATAGAGGAAGAAGAGTCAACTTCAGGCAAACTAAAAGAAAAAACATTAAAAAGAGTTAATCACTGAAACAATAGGTATTTGTACAGCATGAAAGAAAAAGTAATATGTAGTTTAATCTTTTACCCATCAGTTTAGACCAATTTTTAAATAAGGTTGTTTTAAAAGAGCCCAGACATTGGCTTTTCAAAAAAACCCATGTCCTCTTTTCTTTGAAAATGTGTAAATAAAATAAACAGGATTATTTTACACTTTCCAGAAGATATAATTTTTAGTTTATTTGCTGACTTCAGTCTGAATTTGTGTCTAGTTTTGCCGTTCCCAAAACTCTGCTGTTTATTTGTAAGAACCTTAACTGAATTAAGTCAGACTGAATATGTGTATCCTGCCAAACTTTTTCTGGAAACAAGTCTGCTTAAGATGACATTTGTCCTGTTTTGAACCAGGTCAAAGAGAATTTTCTCTTTGCTGTTTTTTTTTCCTTCAGTGAACTTTTTTTTAGCAGTGCCAGTGGACTGATAACAACCAAGGTCACTTCTGAAAGAGTGGAGGAGCTCATGCCTGCAGTATCCCCCAGGATCAGCAAATCAGAATATTCTCTTCTCATAGTATTTTCTCTATTTGGCTTTCAGTATAGTCTAAGACATTAAGGAAGCCAAACCCTTCATTTCCTCTTTCTTTCTGCTTAGTGTTGCTTCTATCGCCCTCTCTTTTGGCTCTCTCTATTTTCCTCAGTTCCTCTTCATAGCTGTTATCTGAGGACTCCATCTGTGCACCCGGATGCTCCCTGCCCCCTTCAGCTGGGAGTCACCAGAAAGGAGAGTTGCTCTGGTAGTCGCTGGGGAAGGAGGGAGGTGATCAGGTTTTGCACATCTCTATATACATATATATTCTGTTATCACTAATAATTAAAATTAATTTGTTTCACTTTTCAACCCAGAAAGCCTCTCATTTTTTTTCCCCTCTTTTGCTATCTTGGGGGAGCGGGGGTGGATCAAGAGCATTATTGTTACTGGTTTGACTGCCAATCCAGAGCCAAACAGTGACAACATTATATTCTAATAATATGTTGGTTTCTTGATAGCTAACACTCTCAGTGGGGACATGAAATGCCTAAGTTCCGGATCCTGTTCCGACTAATGTTTCTTAATTGAAGACATCAGTAGGAAAGTTTAATGATACCTTGGCATTTAATGCATTTTCCTGAGACTCGGCACTGTGGCTTTAAAACCACAGAATCACAGAATCACTTAGGTTGGAAAAGACCTTCAAGATCATCGAGTCCAACCATTAACCCTACTCTCCCAAGTTCAGCACTAAGCCATATTCCGAAGTGCCACATCTAGATGACTTTTAAACACATCCAGGGATGGTGATTCAACCACCTCCCTCGGCAGCATTTTCCAATGTAGGAAAAACATTCAGTGAAACAGTTCTTCCTAATGCCTAGTCTAAAACTCCGCTGGTGAAGCTTGAGAGCATTTGCTCTTATTCTATCACCAGTTACTTGTGAGAAGAGACCAGCACCTACCTCTTTACATATGTCCTTTCAGGCAATTGTAGAGGGCGATGAGATCTCCCCTCAGCCTCCTTTTCTTCAGACTAAATAGCCCCAGTTCCCTCAGCTGCTCCTCATAATACTTGTTTCTCAAGGCTTCAAGTTCAGTTCAAGTTAGGCTTTGGCCCTCCTAATTTTCTCCCTGCATTGCTGTACTACATGTCTGTATTCCTCATGAGAGGCCTGTCCTTCCTTCTAGAGGCCATAAACTCTCCTTTTCTTCCTGAGCTCCAGCCAAATCTTTCTATTCTGCCAGGCTGGTCTTATTCCCTGACGGCTTGTCTTTCAGCACACAGACAGCCTGCTTCCAGACCTTTAGGACTTCCTCCTTGAAGTATGTCCAGCCTTCCTGGACTCCTTTACCCTTCATGACAGTCTCCCAAGGGACTTTGTCAATCAGTCTTCTGAACAGACCAAAGTCTGCCCTCTGGAAGTCCAAGGTGGCAGTTTTACTGACCCCTCTCTTTACTTCTCCAAGAATTGAAAACTGTAAGTTCATGGCCACTGTGCCCTAGACTTCCTCCAACTGTTAATTCCCCCACAAATGCTTCTCTGTTCAGAGCAGCAAGTCCAGAAGGTCACCCTCCTTCATTGGCTCCCTCACCAGCTGCGTTGGGAAGTTATCTTCCACATATTCCAGGAACCTCCAGGACTGTTCTCTCTCTGGTGTATTATATTTCCAGCAGACATCTGGGATTGACTGCAGCACTCCAGTTGTGTGAGTCATCCCACCAGGTTTTCGTGATGGCAACTATGTCATAGTTTTCTTGCTGCACAATGGCATCCAGCTCCTCCTGTTTATTGCCCATCCTGCGTGCATCGCTGTAGATGCACTTCAGCTGGGCTAATGATCCTGCCACCACTTTGAGGAGAGAAGTCCTAATTGCTGTCTGACCATTTCTAGCCACTTCCATAGTTACTAACCTATTAGTGAGCCCTGTGTTTTTTTTGCCACATGTATCACCATCTCCCACCTCAACTGAGATGGCAGATTGAAGGCCATCCTTAGGCTCATCTCTAGTGAGTCTGCTTTTATCCCCTTCCCCTTTCAAACCTAGTTTAAAGCCCTTTCAATGAGCTCTGCTAACTCCTGTGGCAGGATCCTTCTCCCCCTATGAGACAGATGTATTTCATCTGTCACCAGCAGGCCTGGTGCCATAGAAACTTCCCTATGATCAAAGAACCCAAAATTTTGACGGTGGCACCAGCCTCTGAGCCACACATTAATCAGGTGTGTTTTCCTTCCTCTTACAGTATTTTTCCCTACCACTTGAGGGATTGATGAAAACACCACTTGCTCACCCAAGCCTTCAACCTACTCCCCAGTGCCTTGAAGTCCTTTTCAATTGCCTTTGGACTTCTCTCTGTCAGAGGAGAGCATTCAGCTGAAGATTTTAACACCCTGGTTAGGGATCTTGCCCAGTATTTATTAGGTGAACAAAAGGAGAAAGGATACTTTATTCTTAACTGGAAATATAGTGTTTACTCTCCTATTTTTCCACTGAAAGCCATATCTCAAGCCAAATCTTCTTCGATGGAGGAAAGCCTATAGAACATAAGAAAAAATATTCAATACATAATATGTAAACTTAGAACTGTTTATGATTTTAAATTAATATGACAATTTGATATATATTGACTTGAATTATTGCACACTTGGAAATGCTACCAGTTATTTATTAACTGTTGGTTACTTTTTAGTTGACAGTGGTTTATGTGCTTGCCAGAAAAAAATGTTAAGTTTCCTGCTGCTTCTCCTTCAGCTAAAACACAGAAGCCTTTTGGAGAAATGACTGTAGCTTGAAGGGGAAGGATAGAGCAGGAGCTGCCTCAGGCTTTGCTCCTTTCCTCCGTGCTTGGAATGTCTCTTGAAGCTGTTTTGTTAAGGAGGGGCCTGAGGAAGCTGACTGCAATAATCTGACAAACATGAAATACAGGTTTATCTTAAATAAATAATTAGTATTACTACCTGCCAAACCTGGTTTTCTTAAGAAAATTGCTATAAGGCAGTAAAAATTTATTTTGCTGCTAAATATGTGCTTGAAGTCTATTCTAAATATATGGGAGAATTAATGAATGTGTCTCATCATTTAGAAAATAATCTCTGATTTTTAGTTTTTCATTGGTAAAAATTAGTATTATTAATATGCAGACAGGATAAAGTGTTTTGTAATAACTATACTAAAAATACATTCAACTTAACAGTACAGTAATTGAGAAGTAATCTGTAGGGTGTAGCTGGAACAGACAAGAAGGACATTTTGAATCAGTAAAAGAGTCATGGTAACTTCATCTCTGTTATGTATTCTTCACTTTGATGTATGAGTTAGCTAGAAGTGCTTTTTCCAGAAAAAAAAAAAAGCTCCTGTCAATGACACAGGATTCAGTTTTAGTTTTTCAGTACGACTTACATGACTTTCTTGACTTATTAAGGATCATACACCTCTGATTTCCATTCAAAAAGATCTACACTAAAAGTTTTTAATGATAATTTCCCTTAGCAGATGTTCATTACCGGCTATACAACTCAGAGCATCCATCTTTTGATTTGGCCTAATTTTTACTTAATGAATAAAGCTCATGAACAAGTGACATTCTAGCATAAATAGTTTGTGCTGTGGTGAATGCTGTACTGGTCTGTAGTGAAGATGGACTGAAGCCAGAAATCTCTGAGAATGTTCAGATCCAAAAGGCGACTTAACTGTTCAGCTTTAGATTTTTATAAGCCAGAAATGGAAGAAAGGTACCTTGAAGTGTCTGTAGGCAGAAAAGTCTATGTCTTTTCAGTGCTTCTCCAGTTCTGAGTTTTCTACTAGCATCTGCAGTTCCCATAATGATGAGAATATTCTGAGGCATGTGCCAAGACACTAGAAGTAATGCTGGCCTTTGGGAAAACACAGGATTTTCAGCACTTCTTGATCTTCCGTCAAGGTAAATTTGCCACCAGTCTCCAGATCTACCACCTCGCTTTGCTGTTGAGCATCCTTTGAGGGAGAACTGGAGATATCTGTGTGGTTTTTGTGCCCATCCTCTCAGCATTCTAAGCTCTGGAAAGTGTGTTTTTGAAATGGAAGGACTAAGTGTTTAGCTTTTCTTGTCCTTTATGATACAAATTATTAATTACCAGGTCAAAATTGCTGTCAACAGACTATATGCACCTGCACCTTTTGAAGGTTCTCTGTTTCTGTACCCTAGGAAAGAAATACCTTTATATTACAAATTACAGATATTCAAAACTTCAGATATGTGCTACTTGGTTATGTCCACAGGAGCATTTTAAATAAGTTTATGTTCTATTGTTTCTGAATTTTTTTTTAGAGATCTGGCGCTTTCAGTGGAAAATAAGTAGGACTGACAGCATTTGTAGTGTTTGAGGGGAAAAAAGTACAAGCTGTTCAAGGATGTATAAAAAAAGATTGACATAAACTGAGTCAATATTATAGAAAACATTCATGCAAGCAGTAATGACATGATAAACAATAGACTGAATACAGGGAAATTACTATTTTATTGATAGTGACTCACATAATTATTTTTGAGCTGTTTGAATATTAATGTATATTCTATTAAACATGGGAATTTTGGACACAATTTCAAAACAAAACCACTTCCTCTAGAGCAAACAAAAATAAAAACTAAACTGTGTCACTAAGATTGAATGGCTTGAAGTATGACACAGACAAATTATCCTGATCAGTAGAGGAACAGAAATTGATTTGTAGGGTCCTAGAATGTCTGATGTTACATTCTACTTATCAGGTAGAAAGGAGACATACGTTAATTGAGGATAAGGGTAGGAGCTCAAATCACAAAATTTACAGCTGATTGGACCTGAGGTATTTCTCAGAGCTTTCACCTTTTGCTGCATAACTCTCTGCAGTCAGCTAAATGACTTTGTGTTTCTTGGCACTAAATTTCACTGCCAGTTTTATTGTCAAGTGGCTTCAGTTGTATCCTTTTGGGTGTTGTGCTCACTTAGAGCATCTTAGCATGTTCTTCCACTTTCCACCTGTCCTCATTTAGACTAATCCACAGAATTCATCATTGCCACTAAACTCTGGAAAGTATGCAATGGATTTCTAACTTAAGGATGAAGGAAATTATTTCAAAAAATTACTGCTCTTTTTAACATTGTGTTTTCCAAAGTTTCTGAAAATAGCTCTGAATAGGCTAGTTTTAAAATGTCTCAGAATGAGTCTGGTATTTGTGTAATTTAGAGAGCTTTAATTACAGCACTCCAAAAGGAGTAAGAAATTAATTTTTGTTCTTCTGTATTTTACATAGTTTCTTACCATCAATGTGTTTGATACCTTCCTGAATGGTGCTGGTAGAACCCACTAACTTCACAATCAGTTTAGTCTAGGTTGTCATGAATAATCTTTGCAATATTAGCATATTTTTCTACTTTAAAGTTCTCTCTTATTTTCCAAATCAATTCTATGAAGAACACCACGGGTTGTTGACATTTTAGTGGCATCAATATTTAAATTTAGTCTGTTGCAAAACTTGACCCCTTTATTTGTATTATTTCTTATCTCTTCAGTCCTCTTTCAAAGAAATTCTCCTCTTTCATCATGTCAACTCAGCTTCCTATATATATTTTCTAAATTATTCCATCAATATTTTGTACTCCACTACTGATCTGAAGTATCTAAAATAGTTTCTCATTGGTGGAATTTTTGTTTCTTACTGGTAGTTTGTATCTTAAACTCATGATAAATGTTCAGGTTATAAAACATGTTGCTGTGATACAGATTATTTTTTATTGTTAAGCAAGTTAGATTTCTATTGTTAATGTCAAACTATAATTAAGTAATAAGAATTACTGAATTATTCCAAAGACTTCATGTGTTGTTATCACATGAAAACTCTTTAATCACACTTGACAGTTGATTAAATGGAATTTCACCATTGAGCTACATCCTACCTAATGTAATCCTATTATTTCATACAGATTTTGCATGGGAAAAAAGAACTACAAGGGAATAATAAATGAAAACTGCATGTCTTGTTTGAAATTCATAGAGTCATAGACTCATAGAATGACTTGGTTTGATCATATAGCTCCAAACCCCCTGCCATGGGCAAGGACACCTCCCACTAGACCAGGTGGATCCAAGGCCCATCCACCCTGTCCTTGAACACTTAACAGGGAGGGGGCATCCACAGCTTCCCTGGGCAACTTGTTCCAGTGTTTCACCACCCTCAAGGGAATAATTTCTTCCTAATGTCTAACCTAAATCTGCCCTCTTTTAGTTTAACGCCACTACCCCTTGTCCTATCACTACATGTTCTTCTGAAAAGTCCTTCCCCATCTTTCCTGTAGGCCCTTTCAGTTACTGGGAGACCACTATAAAGTTTCTCTGGAGCCTTCTCTTCACCGGCTGAACAACCCTAGCTCTCTCAGCCTGTCTTGATAGGAGAGGGGGCCCAGCCCTCCAGTCATCTTTGTTCCTTCCCTTTACCTGGATATCAACTTGTATATAATCTCAAATGTTCGTCAAACACATTAAATCCTGCCCTATGTCAGATTTCATGTGTTTCTTAAAAATGAGGGAAAATTAGAGACTGAGTACTATTGTTGATAGGTTAAAGATAAGAAAACTTAAGTACAATTATGGTCCTATCCAATATCAACAACTGGTTATATGGTAAATCCAGTACGAGAACCCAAACTTCTGACTCTCAGAGGTCAGTTTTAGTTATTATAAAAATACTGCTTATGTCAGATAGCTCAAAAATGCCAGATTTATATACCACAGCACATTTCAAAAGTGTAATGAGAGCAGAAATGTTTCTCTCAATGATAAAATATTAATGCTGAAAACGGAGGTACTCAGGAAGTCCAAAAAACAGTTCCCTTGGAAAACCAGCTAAGCCAAATTGAACATCCTCTGTCTCTTACTGCTTACTTAAGTAACACACCATTCAGTGCATTAAGCTTTACATTTAACAAACAAAAATGGAAATATTACTTTCTATACAGAATGTGTGTATACAGTGGTGTAAGAGAAACACTGTCAGAAAACTTCCTGAAGTGCTGTGGGTCTCATTTGTAGAATAAAACAAGGTGTGTCTTGACTTTTGCATCTCTAACTAAATTCCTGTCCTGTGTTGGTGAGAAGGGAAAAGAAATTAAATACTGAATAATCTCAGGCTATATCAATCAACCTGTTCATTTTGAGGACATGTACTTTGTATGATGAAAGAAGCTGGTTTATCTTTTCTTCCTCTTGGTTCTTTGAAACTCATATCTGGAGGCCTGACATCCAGGACAGCATAGCAAGCTCTTAAAAAGAACTGAAAAACAGAGAGAGAACCTCATACATGATTGCTATGGGTGAAAAGGACTGTTCAGAACCTCTCAGCTTCAGACTGTGTCTGGTCCTATTGCTAGAGTACTTCGTTTGATATTCCTTGTGCATTTTTGCTATTGACTGAAGTAATTTACCATAGTTTTATAGTCCAAACTTAAAATGGCCTTTCAAAGGTATCCTGTATGCCAATAATACACATGGCAGGAATCTGTCTTTATAGGCCTTACAAAAAATAAAGCCGAAACTCAGGCATACACTGTCTTTAGGTTTGAACTAGGTACAGCAATAAGTCACATGGAATCAATCTATACACAAATATCAAACCTACTATGCAAGAGCTGCCCAAACCTCATCATGTTACCATCTTTTCACCTTTTTCCTGAAAATTCCTGATGCAGCCATGTTTTTCTTTATTCCCTTCATCAACCACAAACCCATGCTTATGTCTGTGTAGCTAAATCCCATGACAAGACAATACTGCAGGGAAAAAAGCCCGTGTATAAAAAGGATATAATTCTTAGCTGTGAAAAGTAACTGAAGCAATTTTGTGTTCAGGATGAAGATCTCTATACCCTAATGTGCACTATAACTGATAGTAGAGTCCAGTGAAGTAAAAGTTGTAGGTTGCACCATACTGGACCAAATTAACTTAATCTGTTTAACTTCTTAAAGGTAATAAAGTTCCTAGTGGGAGACAGAAAATTCTACTGGCTGTCACAGTGGTTTCTGTAATGCTACTAGATGTGAGAGACGGACTCTATAATGGCCTTTAATGCAGCAACATTCACTGACCAGTCCTGGCGATGCGCCCCCCCAGCACTCGTGGGGAGAGGACAGAGGTACCAGGCGCATGCGCACAGACTACAGACTACAGCTCCCAGGAGGCACGGCGGGGCCGGAACCGGGAAAGAAAGGGAGGAGCAAGAAGACGCGCGCTCTGTGAACACACACGGATCCAGCCGCCGCGGTGAGCGTACCGCTGCGGAGGCTGCCGTGCCGTTGCGGCGCTGCTCCCTGTGGTTGTTGGCGTGTGGACGTACCGAACGGACCGTTTGCCTGGAGTCTCAATGGAAAGGACGTGGATCCCGACCAGGGATTGGCTTCGGCCGTACCCCCCGGTGGTGAGAATTGCGAACATCTTACTAACATTCCTGCAAACATTCCTACATAATATTCACACATACCAGACACTCACTTCTCTTTTCCAATATCCTTCTATTTCCCAAAGGCTCTCTCCAGGCTTTCCCTCTTATCCCTGTCCGGGAACGGGAACAGGGGGAAGGGGAGAGGTTCTCTCTTGTTTTCTGTGTGTGTTGTTATTAATATATAGATGTAGTGTTGTATAGCTGTTGGTATATGGATATATAGGTGTGGATATAGATGTAGAGATAGACCTTGTGTGTTAGGTGATATCGGACTTGCCAAACCCTCAGTGCCTTTAATAAACCTATAGATTCCTAAGCGTTGTTTGTGAGTGTGACGGGGAGCGGTCCTCAGCCCTCGATCCCCTGAGGTGGGGGTGTGGGTCGCGGCTTTACCTATCTCGGTCCGCGACACTAGAAAAAAACCAATATATTCTTTTCCACTATGCTAACATATGTACCTTCGGCACTTAACTGTGAATAAAACTAAGAGAAAAAAGATTTTACAAGGGCTTATAAGCTTCTGTTGTGACTGGATCCCACCGTCTCAAGGAAAAAGCTATACCAAGGCTTACAGATGTGAGATAATCTGTACTATGTTTTATCTTTTCTTAGTTTGTTTCACAGCACTTATTACTATTAAAAGTTTTTAGTGTACATCTATACTTTGAATAGTTTTACTATCAATGTAACTGCCTGGGGATTTTTACATCTAGGCCACTGAACAGCAACTTCTGAGGGTATTGCATTGTATTAAAGTACGGAGGAATATCTTCCTAGAGTATTATATTGTATGAAATGACATGGGAATGTCCCTGTATTTGCTCTAATGAAATTTCCAGTTGCTGGATCAATCAATGATTGTGCAATTTGTGTTCTGACAAAAAGAATCATTGTAAAGAAAAAAAACCACGAGGCATCCAAATACTGACTCATCAGTAGATCAAGACAGAATCCAACTTTTCTCATTTGCACTTCTTGTTCCTTCCCTGCACTTCACCCAGCCTTCACTGGGCACTTGAGGTGCCCAATGACAGGACAAGAGGTAAGGGGCACAAACTTGAATCTAGGAAGTGCCATCTAAACATGAGGAGGAACTTCTTTACTTTGAGGGTGTCAGAGTATTGGCACAGACTTCCCAGAGTGGTTGTGCAGTCTGTCTCTGGAGACATTAAAAAGGTGATACTGCTTTAGCAGAGGGGTTGGACTGGATGATCTCTAGAGGGCCCTTCCAACCGATAAAATTCTGTGATTCTGTGCAGCTGTGCACCCTTGCAATCTTTCCAGATCACCAGCCTCTCCCATTACCTGTGCCTATAATGTACCATAAGAAACAGTAGAGGACCAACTTCCCTCATTGCCTTCCAGCATCACTTCCATGTAAACTTTCATATCCTCTGTTGCAGTTCAGTTATTTGCAAAATGTTATTTTAAATTAGATTATTCCAAAATTGCTAAACTCTGTAAGCTATTACAGAATTACATTTCTTGAATATTTGCTGGGAAGTGATTCTACAGGTTCTATCAGTACGATTCTATGGGATTCTATACCACTTTTTCAGTGGTTTAGGAGCACTGAAATAGAACACTTGATTGAAAATATATATTTTTCTCTTCCTTTCCCCTTTCAAATGATCTTTTGAGGCATAAGATGTATTTCTTAGTGCTTGCCTGGAATTTTACTTGCTGTAAAACTTGCCATTTCAGTTCAAGTATTCTAATGCAAAAGCTTCAGATAGTAACTCTTAGGACAAAACAAAGGCCCATCTAAACCAATATCCTGTCTCAAGCCAATAGCAGTTAAGTAGGGAAAATTAAGACAAGCACCTTGTGATATTCTGCCGAGCCTGCACCTTGTTGCAGTTCAAGAATAGGCATCTCTTGTGTATTTCTGTTCTTATGAAGGGAAATGTCACAATATGAAGTTAATTCATATTTAACTGCTTGAAAGAGTCCAGCGCAGAGCCACAAAGATGATTAAGGGAGTGGAACATCTCCCTTATGAGGAAAGGCTGAGGGAGCTGGGTCTCTTTAGCTTGGAAAAAAGGAGGCTGAGGGGTGACCTCATCAATGTTTACAAATATGTAAGGGGTGAGTGTCAGGGAGATGGAGTTAGGCTCTTCTCAGTGATGACCAGTGATAGGACAAGGGGTAATGGGTGCAAATTGGAGCATAGGAGGTTCAAGGTGAATATCCGAAAAAATTTTTTTACTGTGAGAGTGACAGAGCACTGGAACAGGCTGCCCAGAGAGGTTGTGGAGTCTCCTTCACTGGAGACATTCAAAACCCACCTGGATGCGTTCCTATGTGATGTGCTCTAGGTGACCCTGCTCTGGCAGGGGGGTTGGACTAGATGATCTTTCAAGGTCCCTTCCAACCCCTAAGATTCTATGATTCTATGATTCTATGATTCTATGATAGGCAATTATATTTATGAAGCTTCAATTTTTTCAAAAATTTGCCCTGTGAGGAAGCATGTGAAAAAGCCTTACTATGTATCAAAATCTAAGTTAAAACCTAAATTTGCACAGATCTTAAAGTTGTCAAATAAGTTATCAAAAGTAGTTTTTTCGCTAGACACTTTGGATTGATGATTTGTCTTTATATATTTTAATGATATTACTGAAACGATATGAAGTTATTAATTAAATTCTACATATATTACTACATTTAATGTTTTCTTAAATTACTGAAAAACAATAGTATTAATGGCTAGATTTTATTCTGGCATACATTATCTTTCACTTTTTAAAAATGGATGAAGCAGTTAGCAGAAAAGACTGTTTCAATTTTTGGTTTGCTCTTTTTAACTGCAACGAATATCAAATAAACAATCAATCCCTGTGTTAGGCATTAATTTTGTGGCCAGTGATTAAGAATTTTTTTTTCCTTAGAACTGAATTGAAAATTGGGATCATGACCACAAAAATATAAAAATTAATAATATTTGAGTTCTTTCTATGAGTTCAACCCAAAGTTTGTATTTCTAAAGAAAAAGTGCATCGGAAAAATAGGAATAGAAGGTGTTGGCAAATTGAAACTCATAGGCTTCACAAATCTGTTTCTGTGTGTCACGTCTTTATTTGAGGTATGTCAGAGAGAGGACCTTTGGGAAGCAGCTTCTTCTTACCCTTCTGTATGAGAAGAGATACTGGTAATTAAATTCCCATGATTATTATCTGTAATAGCTTCTTCACTCATTTTAGACATCTACCAAAATACTATATAAAAAAATGTGAGCATGACTGAAAATCAGATATTGTTCCCTTTCATAAGAAAAAAGATATATGTTAAACAAAAGCTATATATTATCAAATAATATATAGCTTCCTTTTATTGGTGCCATGCTATAGAAGCCCTTTTTATTCTTTGTGTCCCTTGCCAAGTTCAGAGCCAGCCACACCTTGACCTTCCTGAACCCCTTCCTACAAAACTGGGAAACATCCCTATCCTCTTCCTCCAGGCTTCATCAATAGGTTACCTTGATTGGGTGGCCTGTAGTAAACAAAAACCACAAGGTTCCCTTTGTTGGCTCTAGTCTCTAATTCTTATCCATAAGCTTTCAACCTGTTCATGGCTATTCTTCAGAAATCACTCTTCATAATCTAGCCATTCCTTGATTTGGGTGGCAATGCCTCCACCTCTCCTTCCTTGCCTGTCCCTTCTGAACAGCTTGTAGCCATCGATAGCCACACTCATGTCATAGGATTAGTACCACCAAGTTTCAGTAATAGCAGCTAGGTTTTAGCTTTCCAGCAGCATGGTGGCTTCCAGCTCCTCCTGTTTGTTTCCTGTGCTGCATGTATTGGTGTAGAGGCACTTCCACTGGCCTGTAGGCCATGTCATCTTCTTAGAGGAACACCCTTTAATTCCTTTGAGGTATTACACTGGTGTTTCTCTGTTGGCTTCCATTACTTCAGGAGCCCCTGGCTCACCTCTGTAAGATTTCAGGTGTGCTCCAGTGTACTCAATACACCACAGAGCAGCAGGCTGATGGCCCGTGTTAGCACCCCATCCTTCTAACCTTGGTGTTTCATCCCACAGCTTTTCATGTTTAAAGCTCTCTCAATCATTGGGATTTACCTTTCTCAAAGGAAAAAAAGGGTCTTTGCTCATGAACTAGTGATTCACCTCATCCTATATATAAGAAGGTATAAGATATAAGAAGGTATAAGATATAAAAAGAACAAAGGAAAATAAAGATTATTTTTCTGTTTAATCACATTGTTATGCTTAAAACAATGATTCACCTCTCATGACCTTGCAGGTAGAGTACTGAACCTATGTTGATTTAATACTGCACACAGCTACTCCTTTGCTTTCTTCATCCTCACATGCAGCCAAAGGGAAGTAGATGCATCCATCAGTGAGGGGCAGGCTCAAAGTCTCTGGTTGTGAATGGTGAGCAATGTACAAAAGGACATGAATGCTGCAGTGACATGTCAAAGATGTAACCTATATATAGAAAGATCAATTACCTTCCTTTAGGTACCAGGTGACTACATATGCTTGTTTGGTTTGGTGGGCTTTTTTGGTAGCATGGGAGGGACTCCAGGGTTGGCTGCTGTAAGAAGCTTCTAAAAGCTCCCCTGGCTCAGGTAGCCAAAGCCAGGCCATTAGAGAGATGATACACCTCTGCAATTAACATATGAAAGAACTGATATAAGACCTGAGCAGAGAGCAAGCTGAAAGAGCTGTGCTGGAAAGGTGAAAGGCAGTACCGGGGAGAAAACTCTGAGGTTGGTGAGGAAGAAGGGGGAAGAAGGTGCCAAAGCATAAGTTTCCCTGCAGCCCATGGGGACGTAGCAGGCTGTCCCACTGCATTCATAAAGGAATATCGTGGAACATTCCCTGAAGGCGTATGTGGACTTGCAGCCTGTGGACTTGTATCTGCAGCTGTTGATAGTGACTGTTCCCAAAGCAGCCTGTGACTCTGTAGAAAGCCATGCTGGAGTAGCTTGCTCCAGACCTCACGGCAAGGACTCATGGAGACATTAGTGAAGGACTCTCCCCTATGGGAGGAACCCCATGGGAAAACAGGGGAGGACTGTAAGGAATCCTTTGCCCTAAGGAGGAAGGAGCAGCAGGAGCCACCAGACTGTGAACTGACTCTAAACCCCATCCCTTGTCTCCCTAGGCTGCAGGGGAGAAGGAGGGAGAGAAATCGGAAAAAAGGTAATTTGGGCTCGGGAAGAAGGGAGGGGTGGGGGTAATATATGTAAGTTCTGCTCTTTGTGTTGTCTGTGTCCTGCGTGTGTTTGATTAGTGTTAAACTAAATTATTACTTTTCACCAAGTTGAGTCTGTTTTGCCCGGAACTGCAAACAGTGAGTGAACCCTCTTTGTCGTTGTCTCGACCCACAAGCTTCTAGTTGGCCTTTGTCATCCCCATCCCAGTGCGTGCAGGTCAGCAGGGGAGGGGGGAGGATGAGTTGAGTGAGCCACCTTGTGGCTGGTTCTTTGTTGTCCTGGTAGGCCCAAACCACAACACTATGTTATATCTCAAGTTCATCAGTCAACTCAGTACAGGACTTCACTCTGATGTGTAGTACCTCTTCTGAGAGTTCCAGCTCCTATGCCCTACGTATCCAAATGCAGTTACTGATGTGTCAGGAGGAATCTTATTTTTTCCTAATAATTGTATTCCTGTAAAAGGGAATGATCTGTGCTCACTGCAAGATCAGAGCTAACAGCACTTTAATAATTTCTGCTCTACATTTTCCTTTTCAGCATTGCCTATTAATTGCTCACAAGGTAGTTAGGGGGAACGAAATGCATGAGTTTTGTATGGATTATTAACATTGGGAAGGTTACTAGCTTTATTTGAAACTGTGCACCCACTTTGAAAATGACTCACTGAGGTTTAATATAAATAAGCTTGAAAAATGATCATCATCTTAGTGCTGTGGTTCTGTTCTGTGATTTCTGCTCCACAGCATCAAATCAACAGTGTCTGTGACATTCCAGATATATAGTGTCTGTCTCGAACAATCCAAGAAATAAACAGTGTATTTGGACACTCAGGATGCCTGGTGTTTGTCTTAAGACATCTAAGAGTTAAACAGGATATATTGCTGGACTATGATTCAGGATCCCACCAAGATGTTTTACTCCCCTCTTCACACCTGCAAACTGGGTTTTTTGATGTGGGACAAAGGAGCTCTTCAGCTGGCGCTGGGAGCAGGATATCCAGTGATAACTAAGCCTTGAGACTTCATGTAAATCACTGACTTGGCCAGAAAAGTCTGACCTCCACCTGATAAACCATTCTGAGGTGCCAAGTTATCTCATCCTGTTCAAGGACCCTGTTGCTGGCTTATCTTGTAATTAGCCTGACAAAGACCATCTGTAAGGTATAGACTGGCACCATACCCTCACTCTCTCTCCCTCCCGTCTCAAAGGAGCACCGAGAAGACAGAGGAATTTCTTCCCCTGTACTGGGAGAAAAATTGGGGGAGGGAGGGGGCATTGGGCAAGAACTGTATAAAAATTTGGGACACTATGAGTGCAGGGAAGCTCTTCCCCACCGAAGCTCTTCCTCACCCCAAGGTCTTCCCCACTGAAGCTCTTCCTCACCGCAGCACTTCCCCACCGAAGCGCTTCCCCACCGACGACGACGTCACTGGACTGTGGTGGTAACTATTATCTTGCTAATCTCTGTAATTCTGCTTTCTCCTTTCTTTTCTGTTTCTGTTTTCCTCCCTGTCCTATCCGCTCTAGGGACTTTGCTGTGTAACTCCAATAAAGAAGTTCCATGTGCACGTGACATCTGACCTCGTTTGTGTCTTAATTTCACCATTTGGGATCACCTTTAAACCTTTTCACAGGTCCTGCCAGACAAACGGGTGCAGCTGCTGTGCTGCTTATACCAGGAGAGGGAAGGCAGAGTCCAGCCACCCCAGCCTCCCACTGCGGTGAGGAGTGTCAGAAAGCAAGGGGGTTCTGCCCCATCTCTCCTAAGACTGCACACCAGCCCCAGTGCCTGTTTGTGCACCTTTGCTTTGTCCTGGCGAGATCATAAAAAATTGCCACGTATCTGAATATCAGATTGTGACAGTGTCTTAATTGGGAAACTCTATTATATGTTTTATTATTATACTGTGATAGTATAGTTCTTCTAGGAGGGAGTGAAGGCCTTAACACAGTATCTTCTCCCCAAATGATATTCTTCAGCTTTGAGGAGGGAGTGGAGAAAACCATAATTATCTTGTTAAAACTCTGTCACAGGAATTAAAAGGCAAATGGTTATCAAAGTTTTAAGAATCTCTGAGCTACTCTATCTGTAAGTTGCATTTACTGTAATCGATCTCAACACAGTCTGTACTTTCAAGATAAAAACATAACTCCTCTTTTGGTTTGTTTTCAAACCATTTAATTTATATTATTAATTTAACTGCATACATTTTAGACAGACAATTAATTTAAAAAAATAATCTTAGAAGAAAGAAATATCTTCTATGCCTCTGTCTATAATATTTCTTCTGAAAATGCCAGTGCAATTTATTATTTTTTCTTTTTATAATTGTAATCCTTGATCAAAGGATTGTGAAGCTTGCAAAACAGATAAGATTCTTAGGTTCAATTATTTGGTGGTTGCTTGATAAATTTTATTTTAAATGTGCTTAATATATTGAGGGGCTTGAAGCAAAGTTATAGTGAAGGGCATATAATTTTTGCTAGCATTTTAGTTTTTGGTAGCCCAGAAATTTGTGCATTGATTAATAAAACAAAAAATAGTTTTAAGTACACTATGCTTTCTGGTATTGTATCAGAAAGTTATCTAACAGAAAAGTAATACTCTGATTAGTCTTATCCTGACATTATTCACGAGATCTACTGTTTTCAAGTAGCTCCTCATATAAGCAAGTATCTTGATATTGGCAAGAAATCCTGATACTAGTAAAAATAAGAAAAGACACAATTAGGTATCATGACTAGTTCTGAGGAATTCTGATCTTCTTTTAATAGTCCCACACCAAATTCAGTAGTTAAAAAAGTTAGTTATCATGCAATTTTACATCTCTGATCTGTCTGAGCCTGCATTTTAGGTTTTGCAATTATTTTGTTCCCAAATAAAATCCATGCCCAGGAAAAATTAAATATAAGTAATTGAACATATTGTCTGTTATTAAAAGGCAATTATATCTCACTAGAGCATGGTAGTTTGGTAGCAGCAGAAGCCAAAGCAGAAGCATAAGAAACACTCATGTTGCTCAGTGTTCATGCCTGCCTCATACTGTTCCATTTTCTGTTCTGCTGCTTTAATTTAATTTTTTTAGCAATTTCCATAAACAAATAGGTTTTTAAAGCCATTTCAAAGATATCCAATAATTTAATTTGTAATTTCAAGATCTTTGCTTCAGTGAATCTGTTGCTTCAATCAGTACTGAAGCAATTATTTAATTTGCAGTTATACATCAAACTACATAATATTTACATAATTAGCATGCGTAAACAAGAAGCGATAACTTCATGAAAGAAATATTACAATTCTGACAATAATAAGGAATGAAAATACTTTCTTTTGTAATATATCAGTAAATGAAAGTAAAATGATCATAGGGGCTGGAAGTAGAATTGCTACTAGATTCTTATTTATTTACTATTGATCAGTATTTTAACTGAATAAAATTAGACACCATTGTGTTAATGCATGACCTTTTCCATGTCTGTCTTTTCTTCCAGCAGTTAAAGATATAATGGCAAATTGGAATATATACTCTGAGTATAAAAAAATTAACATGAATGCGAAGAGTCAGGACTACAAAGCCTTCTTAAATTCATCTTTGCTCTGCCAGCACAGGGTGTTTTTTGAGTTTACTGCAGAGGATTTTAGTACCTAGCAAAAGACTTCTAGTGATAGATCCTTGAGGGTGAATATTCGGAACAGCTTCATTTATGTCTTTATACCTGCAATTTTTCATGCACAGATTGCGTTGAACATGCATATTAAGTTGCTGAGCACCTCTTAGAGTACATAACTGGGAGTCTTGAAGGGGAAAGGAGACCAGGAAGTCTGGATGCTCTTTAAGAAGGAAATCTTAGAGATGCAGGATCAGGCTGTCCTTGATTGTTAAAACATGAGACAGTGAGAAAGAAGGCCAGCTTGGCTGAAAAGAGTTTTGGCTGGAACTCAGGAAAAAAAGGAGAGTTTATGGCCTTTGGAAGAAGGGCAGGCAATTCAGGGGACCCTACCGAGATGTCATTATGCTATGCAGGGAGAAAATTAGAAAGGTCAAAGCCCAACTAGAACTTCATCTGGCTACTGCCGTAAAGGACAATGAAAATGTTTCTATAAATACATTACCAACAAAAAGAGGGCTAAGGAGAATCTCCATCCTTTCTTGGATGTCAGGGAAACATAGTAACAAAGGATGAGGAAGAGGTTGAGGTACTTAATGCCTTCTTTGCCCAGTCTTTATTAGTAAGACAAATTGTTCTTTGGTTACCCAGCTCCCTGAGGTGGAAGACAGAGACAGGAAGCAGAATGAAGACCCCATAATCCAAGGAAAAGTGGTTTTCAACCTGCTATATCACTCAGACACAGTCACAAGTCTATGAATGTCATGGACCGAGATAGGTAAAGCCGCGACCCACACCCCCACCTTGGGGGATCGAGGGCTGAGGACCGCTCCCCGTCACACTCACAAACAACGCTTAGGAATCAAATCAACGCTTAAGAATCAAAGGCGGCTGGATCCGTATGATATTCACAGAGCGCGCGCCTTCTTGCTCCCCTTCCGGTTCCGGCCCCGCCGTGCCTCCTGGGAGCTGTAGTCTGTGGTCCTGTGCGCATGCGCCTGGTACCTCTGTCCTCTCCCCACGAGTGCTGGGGGGGCGCATCGCCAGGACTGGTCAGTGAATGTCGCTGGATTAAAGGCCATTATAGAGTCCGTCTCTCACAATGAAGCCAGAAGGGATCCAGCCAAGGATACTGAGGAGCTGATCAAAGTGCTCACTGAGATACTTTCCATCATCTTTCAGCAGTCCTGGGTAACTGGAGAGGTCTCAGTAGACTGGAGGTTAAAAAATGTGACTCCCACCTACAAGAGGACTCAGCAGGATCCAGGGAACTACAGGCTTGTCAGCCTGACCTTGGTGCTGAGGAAGTTAATGGAACAGATAATCTGCAATGCCATCATGTGGCACATGCAGGACAATCAGGTGATGAGACCCAGTCAGCATGGGTTTATGATGGGTAGATCATGATTGATAAACCTGATCTTCTACGACAAGGTGACTTGCTTAGTGGAAGTGAGAAAGGCTGTGAATGTTGTCTTCCTAGACTTAGTAAAGCCTTTGACACTATTTCCCACATCATTCCACAGAGAGTTGTGGTAAACAGGGTCAAAACTAGTTGGCAGCCAGTCACCTGTGTTGTCCCTCAGGGCTCAGTTTTGGGCCGATCTTGTTCAACATCTTTATCAGTGGTCTGGATGAGGGGATTGAGTGCACCCTCCATAAGTTTGCAGATGACACCAAACTGGGTGGGAAGTGTTGATCTGCTACAGGGTAGGAAGACTCTACAGAGGGACCTGGACAGGCTGGATCAATGGGCCAAGGCCAATTGTATGAGGTTCAATAAAGCCAAGTGCCAGGTCCTGCATTTTGGTCACAACAACCCCATGCAACGCTACAAGACTAGGGAAGAGTGGCTGGAGAGCTGCCCACCAGAAAAGGACCTAGGGGTGCTGGTGGACAGGTGGCTTAACATGAGCCAGCAATGTGTCCAGGTGGCCAAGAAGGCCAACAGCATCCTGGCCTCCATCAGGAATAGCGTGGCTAGCAGTAGGGAGGTGATCGTGCCCCTGTACTCAGCACTGGTGAGGCTGCACCTCAAGTACTGTGTTCAGTTCTTGGCCCCTCACTACAGAAAGGGCACAGAGGTACTGGAGCGAGTCCAGAGAAGAGCCACCAAGCTGGTGAAGGGTCTAGAGAAGAAGTCATACAAGGAGAGGCTGAGGGAACTAGGGATGTTTAGTTTGGAGAAGAGGAAGTTGAGGGGAGACCCCACTGCACTCTACAACTACTTGAAAGGAGGTCATAGGGAGGTGGGTGTTGGCCTCTTCTCCCAAGTGAATAATAAAAGGGCAAGAGGAAATGGCCTAAAGTTGAAGTAGGGGAGGTTTAGATTGGATATTAAGAAGAATTTCTTCACTGAAAAAGTGGTCAGGCACTGGAACAGTCTTCCCAGGGAGGTGGTAGTCACCATCCTTGGATGTATTCAAGAAATGTGTAGATGAGGAACTTTAAGGCATGCTCTAGTGGCTGACATTGTAGGTTATGTGTTGTTGGATTTTGGGGATTTTCTGTTGTTGTTTTGTTGTTTGTTTGTTTGTTGGGGTTTGTTGTTTTGTTGCTGTTTTTGTTTTTTGTTTGTTTTGATTTTTTTTTTTTTTATGGTTGGTCTTGGTGATCTCAGAGGTGCTTTCCAACCATGACTATTCTGTGATTCTGTGATTCTCCTGGAGAAACTGGCTGCTTATGGCTTGGATGTGTCTATGATTTGATAGGTAAAAAACTGGCTGGATGACCAGGGCCAGAGAGTTGTGAATGTAGTTAAATCCTGCTGGTTACTCATCACTAGTGGTGTTCCCCAGGGCTCAGTACTGGAGCCAGGTCTCTAACATCTTTACCAATCATCTGGATAAGGGGATTGAGTATACCCTCAATAAGTTCGCAGATGACACCAAGCTGGGCAGGACTGTTGACCTCTTTGAGGGTAGGAAGGTTCTACAGAGGGATCTGTAGATATATAGATTCTATAATTTAGTGTGAGGGTGGTGAGACACTGGAACAGGTTGCCCAGAGAAGTTGTGAAGGCTCCATCCCTGGGGGCGTTCAAGCTCAGGTCGGATGTGGCACTGGGCAACCTGATCTAGTGGGAGGTGTCCCTGCTCATGCAGAGGAGTTGGAACTCAACGATCTTTAAGGTCCCTTCCAACTCTACCCATTCTATGATTCTATAAAACTTTTGTGGAGGGTTAAATTAAACTTAAGAAACTGAAAATAGTAGTCAGTAGTAATTTTTGTAAATACAAAAATCAGAGCAAATCAATGGAAATTTTTGTGCCCCTCTGTGATGGAGAGCACCCACAAACACACAGGCACTGACTAGGAGTTAATATTCATTCCAAGCAACACTATTTACCCTCTGGTAAAAAAAAAATAATAAAATACTGCAGATTCAGATGTCAGTCAGGCATATTAACATAACACACTACAACTACTTAAGAATTCCTAAACTTTTTTGACTAGTCTTAACATAGATAATCTTAACGTGGATAATAATAGTCCCACATGTGCACACTCACTCAGACAAAGGCAAAGCCTCCCCCTCGAGTACCTGGAATCACTTGCCCAATAGTGGCAAGGCTCACTCAAAGATACATGTAGATGAAATATGTCATTCACTAAAGGTTAGGTCACTCAATGTTGAGAAGTCTCCTTAGGTGGCATCCTGACCTAAGGTATAGGCTTCCTGACAGACCCACTGCTCCAAGGGAAAACCTAACAAGTGTTTCCCAGCCGGGACTCCATTTTTTGGACTATGCCAGTGTGGGGAACAGACTAGTTCTCCCCCCACACAACAGAATGCCTTTCAAGCCAGCAAAGTGCCTGTTGCAGCCAAGGACAGACTGAAACAGCCTTGGCAGAAATACAGATAGCAGGCTCCTTCTGAGAGACTGGGCACTTAGCCACATACTAAAGGAGAATATGACCTGAGGTCATTTATTCGTTCATGTCCCCAGGCCCTTCATTGATGAAGTGTCCCACCCCAACAATCCCCAAATTGCCTGCCAAAATCAGATGCCATTCTGTCTGCTGGCCTTTCATAACCCAGTTGGGGGTAAGACCAGAAATTGGTCTAAGCAGCACCCAGTCTGGCCTAACAAACGTGGGCCCATCAGGGGTCCTTCTGCCAGCTCCAGAGAGCTTAACAGATGATACAAGAACCCACATCATCTGGGGGAGTGGAGGGGCATGAATGCTTTGTCACACCCCCAAAATCGAAATTTAAATTATTTTAAAAAAGGATTTAAATGTATATATTTTTAATGTGTCCTATGCTGAAGCATTCTGTACATTTTTTCCTGAAAAGGAAAAAATGAAAATGTTATTAACAAAGATAACTATATTAATGCAGTGGTGAAAGAAATAAAATATTTGTGTACTAATTCTGTATATGTTCATTCCATGTATCATAATAGAAAAGTGTAAAGAATGAGAAAGCAAATACAGAGATGACAAAATTTTTTTAAAATAAGAATTTTGACCACAATAGACATATCTGTTGTATATAATTTTATATCCATAATCCAAACAGATTGAAGAAAGGTGACAATGATGGGATAGCTTTGCATGTGACCAAAAAGATAGAACAGAAATAAATAAGAAACAACCTGGTTAAAATGGAGCCTGTTTTGAGCAAGCTAATTTTGAGAATACAAGGCTTTAGCTGTATGGTGATTGGAGCATCATAAAAATCTCCATCATCACATTAGATTATCATCAGAGGTCTTCATGGGAAAGTTAGTCTACAAGCAACTAGAATGTTATAAAGAAAGAAAAAGACTAATCTGCATAGAGAATTTTTTCTTGAAAACAAAATATTACTAGAAGTCAAGGAATTAGATCAAGAAAAGTTATTAAAATAAATAGCATATAAATAAAATGAGAACATGAGGAGAAACAAAGCAGAGTAAAGAGAAAACATGGAAGTGTGGCTCTAACATGAAAATAGAACTTTCCCTCACTTTTCATTAAAATAATTATACAGAATGTGGAAAGCAAAGCAATATAGCCAATGGGAAAAAAAACCCAAAACCAACAACAACAACAACAAAAAAACACCTATGGAAAATAGAATACTATGCAAAGACAAAAAAAATGGAAAGTCCATTGGCCTCAGATAAAAGGAAAGAAGAACGGTGAGAAACCAAATTATCTCTATCCCAGCATCCTTTTATCTCTATCCCAGCATTCTATCTTATGCCATATAAAACAGGTTTGGTAGCATGTCTTGGTGGTACCAGGCGACTGGATAGCAATTGGAGTATCTAAGACAGAGGCAAAAAAGTTTCATCCTCTCTTCACTGAGGACCTGTTCTCCTGCCTTGATTATATGCAAGAACTTTGAATATGAATTTTGAATAAGAACTAATGTAATAACATAAATGTATTTTTGAAACAAAATAAGATGCAATAGGGGTATGAATCATGCCTAACTGGGCCATAATTTTTCTTTAAGATGACCAGTTGTTAAAACAAAGAATGACTGTATAAAGGTCTGAGTAAAACATTGGATTTGGTGCTACATGATAAATGATAATTTTAAAAATAAAAAGTTGAAAATAGTACCACGACTGTAAAACTGATCATGTGGGCTGAAACGAAGACAATCTGTGTTAAAGACAGAATGTTCAAAAGAAAGGAAGTTGTTAGTAGAACTCAAGATTTTATCTTGAAACTGAACTTGAGCATTCTTTAATGACTGGGGAGAGCCCTTCTAACCATAGGCAGTAAAAGCAGAATGAACACCATCACACCACGAATTCCTGAAATGGCTGTTACAATTTTTTTCACTTTTACTGTTTGGGTTTTTTTTGTGAATGCTCCCAGTGAATAAAAAAAAAAAAGAAACTGGGAAATCAGGGATGTTCGAAGCAGTAAAGCAACAGTGCTATATGTGGATTTTCAACAGAAGAATCCAGTTCAGTAGGAGTCCCACCATTGTACTTTTGGTCATGGTACTGATAGTGGTAGTCATGTTTCTATTCAATTTGAGAGATTGGGTCACACTGGTTTGTTGTTTTGTTGGGGTTTTTTTGAAAAGCCCAGTGCAGGAGAGCCTGAAGTCATGCAGGGGTGTCTCATTTGCTACATCTAATCTCTACATACCTTTAACTTCCTAGAGCTACTTAACATTAAGCGAGATTCCTGGCAAAATGCTGGTCCTTTTCTTTTTGTGTTGGGAAAGGAAAAATTGTGTTCTGGCAGACTCCATCTTTGTCCATTGGTTTCTGAGGCAAACTGAGCAACTCATTTAGATGAGGTGACTGTCAGAAGCCAGCATGACCTATTTTAGTTAAGGGCTGTAAGGAAAAATTGTGAGCTGCACCTTGTAACAGACCAGTGAAATATGGAAACAGTACCTGAGATACATACTAAGAGCAAACTGTGAGGATGATGCTAGTGAGGCTCTAGTAAAATTAAGATATTCTCTTAGGCTGTGTGCCTAAACACCTTCTCCATTCCTCCTATTACACCATTAATTGTTCACTATAAAGCAAATTCTGGCCGATGCTATTTGTGGAGCTGATTTGTCTTACCAACTTCCCACTGTACCCTTTTTCACAAAGCATTTGTCTTAGAATAAAATAATGTAGAGGTAGAGGTCAATATAGATGATTGGGCTCCGCATTCACATTTTTCTCTGTATTCATAGATAAAATTATGTACCTTCTTTGATCATATATGAAGTCAAGTGTGAAATGTCTTTCTGATTTGAAACATGTTGTAGATGTTAATGAAGTCTGATGCTTTAATGTGAACCTACACATTAGAAACTCTTTGCAAATAATAGAGTATAAGCAATATCCCCAGCTATCACAGACAACGTGCATGTGCAATAAATTGTAGTGATGTGCGGAAACAAACTTTACAACCTCAGGAAGGTTATAAAGTAGGTATGTTTATTATGGCGCCAGGTGCAAGGGGGATAGCTCCTCCTATCTTGCACACCCTGTGCTAGTACAGCTCTATATTTTTATCTAGCAGGTACATGAATATTCATAAGGTCATGATACATATTCATTAAATTCTTAGAAAAGGCGTTTGCTTATGCTAATTACTTCCCCACCTAGTTCCGCATGCGCAGTGCTATCTGGTAGTGGTCTTATGGGGTCTTCAGGATGAAGGCTGGAAGTCTTCCTCACAGTGAACTCTTAACTTTGAAGCACTTTGACTCAGTTAGTGATGAATAGTAACCGCAAGTCCGGCTGCATCTAGTTCTACTTAGCCAAGGAGAATTCTTACAGCATAGATAAGAGACTGTTACTCCCCTTATCTAAGGAATGTAGCACATCTTGGCCTTCTGTTGTCTGTTCAAAAAGTCTTAACCCTTTTTTCCCCAACTCAGTAGAACAACATTCCCTTTAATTAAGGTAGAAAATTCCTATAATAGAAACTCAGAATTACTTTCTTTGCTTGAAAAAATACAAATTCTTGCTGCTATTACCATACCGTAAGGCCAACAGAATTGGAGAATTCTATTTGCTTTATAAACATATCAGAATATTGCCTTACTAATGTGCTTTTCAGTAGCCTGGGATCTGCCGTCACAAGCCAATGACTACTATTATCCACCTCCTCCACCCACTTTCCAGCTTGGAAAGCTGTCCACAAGTTGAGTAATTTAAGAAATTGGCCTAAATGCCATGCAAAGACAACTACTCATTCCCATACGGTGACACTGGCACTGCTGATACTTAGTTGCCTGCTCTCATTCACTTAATGTGCCTTTAAAGAGCTGCAGAATTGACTTAAAACCTTTGTGGCAGACAAATGCAGAAAGCAAATTAGGAACTGCCAGGGAGGGATGTTTTGAAAAATTTTCCTCTGTGATTCTTCCAACTTACGTGAAGGATTATCACTGCTTACATGATGCTTACTCTGAGAACTCAGACATGCTATATGGATCAAGTTGACAACTCGCTGCAAGTAGTCAGCATCACTGGCTGAATAATTTTTCTTCTGTGCTTCTGTCCTGCCTGTATATTTTCGGGCTCAGCATGCACAAATAAGGCCATTGTCATATCACTGGAAATATTTCATTGGCTGACAAACTATTTTTCATCTGGGCTAATGACCTTTGTGAGTCTGCATTGATCTCCTGGAAGGAGAAATGCAGCATAAACAGTGAGGAAAAGAGAAAGCAGTCAATGAAAGACAGCTGAATATCAGTCAGGTTGCAAACGTCTTTCTTTGTTTAACCAATAAGACCTGCTTTGTTGTCAGTGACTTACGCAGGGACTATTGTGTGATGCAGGTGACTACACTGGCCTTTATTTTTCCTTCTAAAGCTGTTGTCTAATTATGCTTCAGAATCAAACAGTTTAAATTATCTAATTAAACAAACACCTATTTGGCCTAATGACCCATCAAAGAGTAGTTCTTATGTGAGCTTAGATTGTGTCCTTGTTCCACTAAATCTCTTTCTAGAGAACATGGAAGTTGTGTGTTCACCTACAGGGAATTCTGGGAAGACTTACAGGCATTGAGACACAATGGACTTAATTGTTCTTTGTGATTCTCCTGTCAATGAAATGCAGTTCAAAGTCACCTAAGTGCCAGATCTTCACCTGTCAAAGCTGAAAATTTCTCTCTACGGTTGCTATGTTCATTTAAAGAATTACTAGTAAAATTGAAAGCCAGTAGTAGAACATAATTAATATTTTATCTGTTACACTTATTTTTGTAAGACCAACTGACATTTAGAAGCCATTGTATTTGACACTATCTCATCGAAAAGGCAATTGCAATACATTTAATACCAAAATGGACAACTCAGGGTTGTCAGACACTCGAGGTTTTTTTCATACTCAACTGAAATATCTTGATTTCTACCGAAGACACAGATGCAGAATGCTTTGACTCCATGCTAGATATATGAAGATTTTCAGGCATGGTCTTTGAGTCTAAACACATAATATCATTATCTGTACCTCTGGGTTTTTTTGGAAGCCTTAGCAAGAAGTCTTTCTTCAGGATCAGAAGGAGTGTTTTGGGAACAATTTAAAAAATATTTGTGATTTTTGTGTTATGGAGCAGTGTCGCAAGCCGATATCAAAAGCCACTGGCTGTCAGGATGCTTCTGCGATTTTCCCCCCCCCACAACGGAGAGGTTTGTAAATGAGACCGCATACGCAGCCGCTGTGGGACCGTATCTCAGAGTGTAGATTGGAATGCCCCCTCACCACGCTCACAAATTGTTACTGAGACCAATGTTTAACTAACAGGTTTATTAAGGGTTAACACAAACTGAGGGACCGAGGTTCAGAGAAGGTAGTCTAGGTATATATCAGGAAGAAAATCAGGGTTCTATGGTATTAGTAAGTGCGCTCCTCGTGGAAGAAGTGTAGGAAGTATTAACGGAGGAGAAGGGTAGGAATTGAGCCCAGTAGATATGTGTATATGGATGTGTGTGTCTGTGTGTCTGTGTCTGTGTGTCTGTGTGTCTGTGTGTCTGTGTCTGTGTGTGTGTCTGTGTGTGTCTGTGTGTGTGTGTGTGTCTGTGTGTGTATGTGTGTGTGTCTGTGTGTGTATGTGTGTGTGTCTGTGTGTGTGTGTGTACGCATGTTACCCTCCTTCCACAGCGAGGATGTGATCAGCTCTCGGGTGACAGGGAGGTGGCGATCCCCCTGCAGGCGAGCACAGGCCCCCCCGGCGCAGCAGTCGTAGCACTGACAGACAGCTCAGCCAGTTACCGAGTCCGGCAGGTTCACCAGCACAGTCCACCTCCTTTAACTTGTGGCTAATTGCTCAGTCTTTCAGAGGCAGCCTGCTATCTGTATTTCTGCCAAGTCTGTTTCAGTTTGTCCTTGGCTAAATCAGCAAAAGGCACTTCGCTGGCTTGAAAGGCATTCCATCTTGCGTGGGGGGAGAAGGAAAAATAGTCCGTTCCCCACAAGCAGACACTGTGCCTCATTTATTTTCTTTATGGGAGGTCACCATAAGCCTTCAAAATGAAGAATCATTTCACTCTTTCACAAACTGAGATACACTAAAGATATCAAGTGACTTGTCAGATTTAAACAAAAGGTCAGAAAAAGGAGTTGCAGTTCGCGTCTTATGACTATCAATGTGGTGTTTTTTTCTACTGAATCTTCCTTTCTGCCAGTTTTTAAAATATTTATGCTATAGATATTAGAATGGATTTGGGGCCACCATAAGGTATGTGGAGCTGCAGATTGATGCTGCCTCTTAGGAATTTTGCATGTTTTTTAGTCTGGCATGTTTAATTGAACAATGAATGACAGTGCACAATTGTAGTTTATATGAAGCCAGCTACATGTGTGCAACCTGATTGTGCCTCAATTAATAGAAACTTCGTTATGATGTATAGCCCAAAGGAGTTAATAGAGTAATGATGCCCAAATATTCTTAGCAAATAGATATAAAATGTAAACAAACCAGTTACT
Organism: Hemiprocne comata; assembly: GCA_020745705.1. Taxonomy (NCBI): domain Eukaryota; kingdom Metazoa; phylum Chordata; class Aves; order Apodiformes; family Apodidae; genus Hemiprocne; species Hemiprocne comata. The sequence goes on along the minus strand of CM036587.1, from coordinate 83,157,635 downwards.
GAGAGAGTTAAGATACTATGTAGCTATTTTTTCCTGCCATAGTGAAACAATTCTAGAATAATTAATATGTACTGTAGTCAGAAGTGAAATAATAATGGTCAGCCGATATTGCCTTACAATTATTTCAAAGCACAGAAAAGTCCCACTGGATTGATGAATATGTGTCAATTTTTGCCACTCTTTTCAAACAAAACAGTAACTGTATGGATGAATTAAAAATGTATATGCATGAGTGACACCAGCATGAAGTTATACAAAAACTTGTATTTCAAATGGTTTTCTCCTGCCGTTTGGGAATTTTTTTTTAAATGCTTTGGATGCTTGGGATGAATATCAGGTTATATCTCATGTTTATCTTTTTCTCTCACAAAATACTAGAGACATGTAAGAAAAGAAAGAAATATAGTGACTATTTATTTTAATAAAATCTGTTGCTGTCTGTTTATTAATTAATACACAATTTTGGCCTCAATTAGAAAAATAAACTGCTAGGAAACTAACATGAAGATAACATATGCGGGTCAGTTCTTCTAGAAATCTTTTTTTTTTTTTTCCATATTAGCTTACTAGCATGGGGTTTAGAGTAACTCAGTACAGCTGTAAGTCCACTGAGAGTTTGAGTAAATATTTAGTTCTTTTCAAACAGACTGCCAGCAATGTACTAGTAAGTTAGAATGCAAACAGAGACAGGTTTCCATAAGCTACAGTCACTTAACTGTCAGCATATTGATTGATTGATTTCTCCAGCACAGTGGGCTTTCTTTGTGCCTTCCTTGCGTTCTTTTCAATGAAGAATGAATTAGAGACCCACATGCAGGAAGGCACCAAAGGCCATGGGTCAGGTTTTATTCTTACAGATCAGAAAATCTGTGTTTTAAGGTCGTGTGATTCTACATTTTTCTTAATATGAAGGAGAAAATGGATGGACCCTGAATAAACACTGCTAGATTAATGCAAAGAGACAACATTAGTCTGATGGATTAGAAACAATTGTATTGTCCACCTAACCACTGTTAAGTGGTTTTGTATGCTTTTGGTAAAAGTGATCTCCAGTGAGTGTCTTGAACGATAGTGTGGTAACTTATCAATGTTTTTAAGAAGCTCCTCCCAAATAGAAAGGTCAGCACAGGAGATGCTTCTTGATAAGTCTGACAAATTAACAGATCATAGTTATCTTCAAGAGCTGAAAATATAATAAAGAGAGATACTTTTTAAATACTTTTTTAATACAACCGTTTTTGACACCTATGAACACATAGTCTTCACTCAGTAACTGAAGGAAGGACGGGCCTCCAGAGACCCTAATGGCAGGTCAGGACTGTAAAAGCTGGTCTGCCTCTAAAGGACTCAAACAGTCCCAGAAACACCTTTTCAGTTAATTTCTGCTTTATTTGCCAGTTTCAAGACACAAGACCACATAACTGAGTAATTCAAAAGCAATGCTGTAATGCAACAAAGCTATGGCTCAACCAGATGAGCAGCCAATACAGTATATGTGTTCCAACAAAATTGTCATGTTTAAGAAATGAGTTGAGTTTAATAAGAAATATTTTCCATGTCTATATGGACATGGAGTTAAGAGTTCATGCTTTGTCTTGGTCCTGGTAGCAATTAAGGATATTAAGTTTGTATACAAGCATTTCTTTCCATCCATGTGTTAGAAACATGATTTCTTTCCCTCAAGGACGCAAGAGTTTTCCTGCACTGCAGCTGGAAGTTTTTGAGCAGAACATCTATGTCTGAGGTCAGAAGAAATCACACACACAGAATCACACAGAATCACCAAGGCTGGAAAAGACCTTTAAGATCATCAAGTCCAGCCTATGACCAACACCACCACACCATCTAGACCATGGCACTAAGTGCCACATCCAGCCTTGCCTTGAACACATCCAGGGATGGTGCCTCCACCACTTCCCTGGGAAGTCTATTCCAATCCAACACTTTTCTTTACTACACACTATAAATAAGTAACCTTGTATTTTGTGATCTCTGTGGGTGAAATTCCTTATGCATAGGTCCAAATTCAGTATAGGAAAGTCTACTGAAAGGTATACTTTCATATGTCTTGAAGGTATACTGACTTCCTTCCCTATTCATTGGCTTTAGAAGTAGGTGAATTATAATTTTTTTTCCAAGGATTTACTTTGTGAGTGGTAGCTGCTGTATACTGAAAGATAAGATATTAATACCATGCAGTTGTTACTTATTTTCCTCCATTAGATCTTAGTTCAAAAGAATCTCTACAGTATAGAATGATTCATGGTTGGTTTGTTGGGGGTTTTTTTTGCTTTTCTAGATTTAAGGACTAGACTCCAACTGTATTTAGCCCAGACTTTCACTCTCTTTCAAAGACTTAACATATAAAGGTAACTATAAAAATGTAAATCTGGGATTATTTTTCTACCCCAGAAACTGCAGTTCTTAGATCTGACTCTTCTCAGTCACTAATTCCTGAGGACCAGGTTGAGGACAGAAGCAAGGACTACCTCTGCACTGCTATTAGAGTGAGTCCATGCACAAGGTTCAAGGTGTAATTATCTACCTGTCATAATATTACTTGCAACATTGCCCATGGTGACAGTTCAGGGACATACAGGTGTGACCTATGCATGAACTGACATAATAACCAGAAGTGTTTTGGAGGGGCTGAAAAATCCATGCAGCCTGCAGCTTTCACCTCTGACCTTGCCATTGTGATGTTCTGCAGAGCAGACAACTTAAGACACTTACCATAGGTGCTGTTTTTGACACAGGGTATTGCGGAAGTGTGAGGAAGCAACACATAAAATCAATTCAAGTTGCCAACAAAGGACATTATGGATGCCATGTACAGTGTCTTAGTGACTGGCTGGACAGTGGAGAGCTTCCTGTATGCTGTTTCTGTCTAGCACATTAGAGTTGCAGATAATGAATCCTGGCAGACAAACCCCTGCAATTTCAGATGTTTCACACTTTCCCTCCAAGATATATCAAGAAACATAAGAAGGAGCTCACTGTTACCTTAATTTTCACATATATTCTCTTTTAGAAAAATAATAGGTGACCACTTATTCTTCTACTGTATAGCATAAATCTTGCTCCAGAGTTTTTTTCAGCAGTTGTACATAACGAAAACTCCATGGGAGGGGAGTCATGGGAAGGAAACATACACATAGGCAGGGGATTATATACATGGGCAGGGGTTTATATACATATCCATGTATATAAGGTATAGAATATATAAAATATTATACGAATTTTTATAAATAAAATCAATATTTATGCAGAAAATATCCACAATATGAGAATATTTATAACAGAATATTTTAAAAATAAAAATTTGAAATGTGCATGTTTATAGAAATATCTGAAGTAGCTAATTAAATACATATAATAATCTAGGTTCTTGTGAAATAGATGAAGCAGCTAACCTTGAAAACCATTTCTAGACAAACAAAGGACAAAAAAGTCATCCTTAACCAGCTTGTTAAATTTCTACAATGAAATTACTGGCTTCGAAGATGGAGGATGAGCAGTGGATATTACCTACATGTTTATAGAGTAATGTACCATACAAATAATTATTTATATGCCTGAAAATATGTTAAAATAAAGCAGTCATATTGTGGTCTGCAGATAGCTCTGTGAAAATTATGACAATTGTATTTGTTCTTCACGTGCAGAATGTGACCAGGGCTGTGCTTTACTAGTATAGTACTACTGCTGGCCTCAGCAGAAATTGTGGGCATTATGTAACATTTGTGAATCTACAGATATTAGACTCCTTGCCACAGTCAATCCACTTCTAGAAAACATTCCAGCTTTGCCCAAATTCCCTGCTGAATCTGTAGCTATTGGCCATTTCTAACTTGGTTTCTGTATGTCCAGTGTTACTGGACACCCTAGGACAATCCAGAATCCATGTCTGAATATTTACAAGCCTTTCCATTAATCACTTATAATTTATTTCACAAATGGGGTGTCTTACTTTTAAATATAAAAATATTTAAATACAGGAATAATCAAATGCTGTGGTCTTATGTTCCCCCAACAGATTGTAGCTTTCTTTTTTCTTTAATTACAAGCACAGGTTCTTATCTACCTAATAGTTGAGATAAAGGCAACTCCGATTCACTATGCATTAGTAATTATGGACACAAGTTTGTTGACCATTTACATAAGTAGGAAGTCTTATGACTCACCTTATGTTTATGATCCTGCCATGTAAATTACATTTTTAATGAACACAATCTTCCTGGTTTTAGTTTTCGAGAACCAAATATTTTATGTCAAAAGATAGCCAGTTGTCTGTAAAAACTTAGGAATGGTGAAATAAAAGAAAGTTAAAGTAATTGTAAGTATTCTGTAATTTTTATTCATAGGCATCAAGAAAGCAGATTATGTTTGTTTTGTTTGTTTTGATTTTATTTTTTTTTTACTAAGAGGGGAGCATTGAATCTCATGGTTTAAAAAACTGGAATATTGGCTAAAGATTTTGCTGTAATAATTTAATCTGAATTAAGCATTTATATTTATATTTAAGTTTACATGGGTAGTTTCCATTTATTTTTGATAATTGAAACTTCAGCAATTTATTGACATTACTTTGTTCTGATCAAAATAAGCTGGTTAAAATCCATGCATTCTACTTTTTTCAGAATCTAGCCTAATTATTCAGTTTAAATATACTTGTTTATACTAGGAATCTATCTTTTTTTCTTTGATGTTTGTCATGAATGAAGTTCTCACACATAAAAACAAGTCAATTGTTCTGGTTGCTGTCAAAGAGCTAAAAAACAGTCTTTATTCTAAAAATCACCGTGAGAAAAAGGATAACTATTTTATGGTTTGTGTTAGCTTTGGCTTGGATGTCAACTATTTACATAATCAGTGCCTTCGAAGAGTCCGAGATTGTGATAGTATTGAAAAACTTATTCTCGTATCTTAATATTTTTATCAAATTACTGTACCTATTCCAGAAAGTGAGGGCTTAAAATAAATTTGGATTTTGGAGAAACTTACTCAAGACTTTTAATTTGACTTCAAGGAGTCATATTTCATATTGCATAAATTAGCAGTATGTTAACAACATACAGTTCTCTTTGTGGCCTAAACTCACTTGCAAAATATATTATTTTTAGTAATTTTTAGAAAGAAATCTTTCCTTCTAAGGAGTAACCAGATACAGGATGGCAAAAACTAACTCAACAACTATCAGAAACATATTTCTGGGTCATGGTGGAATTATTTATAGTTACTCTTCAGGCTCTTAGAATTTGGTACTTAGAATAGAATCTTCTCAAACAATGTGTGAATATCCATAAAAATATGCAATATCTATACATCAGCTCAATGTGTGTCTCACAGTTATCCAGCTGTTTCAAATAGGACACCATATCCCTGTGTCTGTTGCTGAGGCACAAAGGAGTGAGCTTTGGTTTATCACCCTGTGCTGACTTAGAGTTCAGAGCTGGCTTGTACATAGTCAGCAGAGACAGCCTGTGGACAGATCTGTTCACAAAAGAGTATGTCAACTTTACTTAGAACTTGCTTGGGGATATTTTTGTCATGATGTCACAGCAGCACTATTGTATGTTCATTATTTAAATATTTAGCTTATTTTATCTATAAATCTTGAATTACATAAATCTGTCTTGAGGGCTAAATTAGAATTTCTGAATGTCTCTAACAGATAAACATTCTGGATTATAATTTTTGAATCTAGAAGTCTCCCTGAATGGAAAAGCCTTGAGAAAATAAGAGAGATTATATTTCATTTACTTTACATAATAATACTAAATATTTTTTACATAGTTAAGAAAAAATGCTTCTGTTCTTACCATAGAGTAGTATTTCTCTTCACCTGCTTAATACAATTCAGTTTTTCTATAGTGTATCCAGCATTCCTCATTAATGTATATAATTGAAAAACAGAGTTGCTTTGCTAACTGTAAATTGTATTACTTAAGAAACATGAAAGAAAATAAAATTATCACTCCAGAAGGATAATGACATGTTTTCAAGTACCCTTCAGGATACTAAATTACAAGTTGGCCCTGCTTTGAGCAGAGGGTTGAGACATTTTCACCAATGTCTTCAAATCCAAATCTTTCTATGATTCTGTAATCACTAATTTAAAGTGCTAAGGAATAATTTGTAATATTTTTCCTGAAGCTTTTCCTAAATCTTGTTGGGTCACCTTCACACCTTGTGCCTTAAATAATGGGGACAAAAAATTGGTGTAAAGAATAGGCACTGTAAACATAGATTATACTAGCAATGGTAATTTGACTCTGCAGGTTGGAGTGAGGCTGCTGTGAGGCTAGAAATGAAATTTGGAGTATATAACTACTTTTACCTTGTGGACTACCCTAACACCTAGGGAGGGAAAAGGCTGTGGTGCTTCTGCCACTCCTTCCATCAAAGCCTGCCTTTCAGTTTACACATCAGTTCAATCTCAGATCGGAGTTTTAAGACTGGTTATGAGGACTGAAATCCTATCCTGTCAGTATTTTCCAAATAAATGTTTAGTCCTCCACTAGCAGCTTTTTCTGAGGAAGTCGTCATGAAACTAGAACAGAAGCAGAAAAATACAAATGGGCTTAAATGGCTGATGTATTTTAATAAATCGAAAGCAAGAGAAAGACATGGAACAATAACTTTCTTACAGTTGAAAGTACTATTTTTAGATTAATTCCAGACGGTTATCCTGACAGCTGGTAAAAAGATTATTCTTCCTAAGACAGTCAGTTTTATTAGCAGCTCAGAAAGCTAACGCTGGCAAATGGGTAACTCCTTTGGATTGGATACAAGTAAAGTGCAGCATTTTTTGAATTGTCTACTTTCTGCAAAATGAGACCTTTTTTTCTAAAATCCTGTAATTGCATGTTTACAAAGTTTTTCTGACAGAATGCTCTTTTTATTCTTTCATGGTATAACTTCAAGAAGGTGATGGTTATTGGGGAAAGGGGGAATAATGTGCCTTGAGCTGCTAGGAGACTTTAAATTATAGGACAGGGTTCTGCATTGCAGCACAGTGCTTTTTGCATTTAAGATGCTTTTATTTAACAGGTTGTGGTCTGGATGTAGAAACAAAGAAGAGTTTGCATGGAATCTTTTAATTGTACCACAAGGTTTCAAAACAGAAAAAGTTAGTCTTTGCCTTTTAGAAGAGGTTCCATTAAGAGCTAGTTGTTAAAGTTTTATGTAATTTAACGTAATATGAAATAATTTTTTTCACCAAATTATGAAATCGTCAATTAGTGATTCATTTTTATTATTATAGCATTTTCACTCTGTTCATCTGTGCAGCAGTAAAGATTGAAATGAAACCTAAATATTTGTGAGAAACACATATATTCCTTTGTTGGAAAACTGTATGTTCCAAATTCTGTCTTATTAATTTTCTACCTTTACAGGGTACTTTCAACTTGTTTAAATAAAATTGACTAAAGCTACTGTTAGTAGCTTTGGCTAAGAAGAATAATGATTTAAGGAACAAAACATACTTAATCATGCTGCTTGCTGAACTAGAGAGTCAATATTATCGTTACAGAAAAAAATCACATTAAAGCTTAGAGCCAACATGGAGAATTTTAGTTGTTTTTATAATTGGATCAGCAATGTTATAGGTTACGTATGCAGAGACGGAGTAAGAGAGAGATATTTCTGGTCAAAGTATATTTAATTGCTAACTCACATCATATCAATTTTTGCCAGTCTAAAATGTATATCTTTAGGTGTTGTCATATCCAGGAGAACTGAGAATGTTGTGTTTATTTTTTACTAACATTTTATGTACCTTTTTAAAATTCATATTAATCAATTAGCCTGGCTGGCTAATGTTAAATCAAAGGAGTTTGTCTAAGGAAAGCCAACAACAGAGAAATAATGATAGCAATATTAAGTCTTACAAAGGCCATGTAGAGAACTGTCAATCAGGAAGGGACAGCTCTCTGACACCACCTCTCTGCCGGGACATCTCTCCGCTCTGACATCTCTATGCCAGAACAATCAGATGTCCCACCTCAGAGATGTCCCAGGGGAGAGATGTTCTGGTGTTGAGATGTCCCGGAGGAGAGTTAGTGGTGAAGAGTTGTTCCACAGAGAGCTGGCAGCAGAGACTTGTCCTCGACCCCTATTAATTTGTGAATGCACTTTCTGCTTTCAGCTACATGGTCTAGATTTACTTGTTATAGGACTGAACTCTGGGATTAAGACCCTAGAGCTGGAAAGACTGTTAGCATCAGTTTAGTTAAGAGACAACCACACAGCTGTCAAAATTGTGAATCTTTATCAGACAGGATATTCCCACCACCAGGAGCAGGATGCCTTGGGCTGACAAAAATATAAATGTGTCTAAGAGCAAGGCATTGTTAAGTTGTTATAAAAGGTTCATCCCCACATGTGAAAGGAAGTGCATTGCCAGATAGGGAAACTTTAACAACCTCCTCAGAGATAGGAGTTCCTGCCCTGGCCCATCCCAGGCCTGTCACTGGAGGGCCATCAGAAACCTAGTCTGGAGGTGACAATCGTCACCATGAGTCAATGGGAGCAGCTCTACAGAACACCTTTAAATATAAGAAGGGTTACTGTTCATGGAGATGTAGGGAAAGAAGATATTTGGATTGTACATGTTGCGATGCTTAGGGGAAGGAAGGGGTCAAGGTAGTTTGGGGAGGACCAAGTGTGCAGAAAAAAAGCAGTAACTGGATAAAGGGGCTAGTCATCTGTATACAAGTGGAATTTCAGTATGATTGTCTGTCTGTGATCTGCATATGATCAACACAGTCTGTCTTGTCTTCTTATTTAACATAATTTCTTACTGTTTTCCTGAGTAGAGGGACTGATTTTTCTGTGTGGATGTGTGTAAAGGTTCAAGGGGTTAGAGTGGTTAACCCCTCCCCTTTTTGGTTTTACTTGATACCTGTTGAAACCCCCCATGGGTAGTACACACTCTCTCTCAAAAAGGAAATGAGGGCACTGAGTGAAGGTTTCTATGTGTTGTTACTTTATAGACAGAACAGAGGTGTACAAAGGTAAATATAATGCAAGCCATAGATAGTGCAAAAGATAGGGAGATTATTATAATAAAGGAAAGTGATTTGGAGCGTGTCGCAGTTCCCCCTCGGAGGGGTCGCCACTGTGCATGTGAGAAAGGGCCACCCACTATCCCCCAAGGAGAGAACCCAATAGGAAAACAGGAAAGATTTGCAGATGGGGTCCTTACACTCCCGGTGCATTGAATGTGGCGGCAGCGGTGGCTCCTGGGCGAGCTCCAGCGGCTGGTGATCGGCGTTGAGCAGCTGGATGGGCTGGAGGGCAGCAACACGCACCACGTGGGCGGCAGCGGCCTGGCAGCGCTCGTGGCTCAAGCGATGGCGCGTGGCAGTGATCGATGCTTTGTTGGTGGCGGCAGCGCTTGGCTAGTGCTTGGGCGGCGGCGCGTGGCAACGCTTGGGCGGTGGCAGCGGTTCAGCTCAGGCTTGGCTCCGGTGGCAGCTCGGCAGCTCGGTTTTTACTGGCTCGATCTCGGCTCCTCTCAGCTCTGCCCAACTCCTGTCGGCTCCAGTGGAGCTCTAGTTGGTTTGGGTGTGTCTTGGGCTTCAGTGCAGCTCCGGTCGGCTTGGGTCTCCTCCTCTCTTCTGTGGTAGCAGGCAAGGATCTCAGCTCTCTGCTCTTAAAAGAACAGTAGGATTTCAGCCCTCAGCTCCCTCGGGTTCCATGAGGATCCAGCAGCAGAGTGGCATGCCCTTAGGCTACCAGTGATCTCCGCTCTCACTCAACAGGGGCAGAAGCCCCCCCCCCCCCCACCATCTGGGGACTTCCATCTAGGTTAGGGTGATCCAGCTCACAGTCTCAGGTGCCGCAATGCATTGTCCATCTGCACGCCAGCCCTGGCCCAGCCAATCTTGAGTCCCAGAACAGACCGCCCACAGGCAAGCAGACCCCCTCTCCCCGAGAAGCCTGGTTCCTGTTGCCACAGGTACCAACCGTGCAGGAGCGGCATCCCTTTAGTCTCCCTTATATGGTGAAATAGTTTTATGGGAGGCATATTTTCTGTGGTAAGAGGCACAACCCTTACAATGTGTGTGTTTGGAGATCTCTGGGCCAACTGGAATGGTATCATGTGTCACAGGGGACAATCACAGAATCACAGCATTGTCACGATTGGAAAAGACCTCTAAGATCACTGAGTCCAACTGTCTATCCAGAAAAAAACACCATGCCCACCAGAGCATGTCCTGACGTGACATATCCTACACATTTTTTTAATATCTCCAGGGATGGTGACTCAACCACCTCCCTGGGCAGCCCGTTCCAGTGCCTGACCACTCTTTTAGTAAAGAAATTATTCCTAGAATCTAATTTAAACCTCCCCTGGTGTGACTTCAGGCCATTTCCTCTAGTCCTATCATTATTTACTTAGGAGAAGAGACCAACACCCACCTCTCTACAACCTCCTTTCAGACAGCAATGAGATTTCCCCTTAGCCTCCTCTTCTTCAAACTAAACAATCCCAGTTCCCTTAGCCTCTCCTGATAGGACTTGTTCTCTAAACCCTTCACCAGCTTGGTAGCTCTTCTCTGGACATGCTCCAGCAATTCAATGTCCTTCTTGTAGTGAGAGGCCCAGAACTGAACACAGTACTCAAGGTGCAGCCTCACCAGTGCCAAGGACAGGGGCACGATCACTTCCCTACTCCTGATGGTCACACTATTTCTAATGCAGGCCAGGATGCAATGAGCTTGGGGTACCAGTAACTGGGAAGCCTGGAGTGTGTGTGTGTATGTATATGTCAGAATGTGATCACTAGTCAACATTAAGATGGACTAACTGGAGAGTAGGAAAAGAGGCTTGGGAGCCAACTATTGGAGAGGCCATAAGTCTAGTACTGATACTGGAAAGACAACAGGTTTTGCAGGTTGGCTACTGGAGGGACCAGGGAGCCTGAGTCAGCTGCTGGAGAGATTGCTGAGTGTGGTTGAGTAGTGGTAAGGCCATAGATCTGGACTAGCTACTGGGTAGACTCCTCTGCACACATGTGACTGGCCATGAAGCAACTAGGAGACCAGGGGATGCAGGGACCAGCAATGGGATGGAACTAGTATCTAAAGCTAGCTCCTGTAAAGATCCATTGTGCATGTGTCTATGTGTGTGAGAAGAGGTCTGAGTATCAGCGGGATTGGGACTGCAGGCTTTAGAGTTCACACAACCAAATGCCAGCACCTGGGAGATGAGGTGATCCAGTCACTGGATACACCGGCTACTGGAGGGATTATTATATTATACATGCATGTTTTCCACTAAAAGGCTTATATTCTGATCAGCCCGAGAGCAGAACAGGAGGAAGTAATTTGTGCTGTTTGTGGTTGTGTGAATGCTGTGTTTTCTGTCTGTGCTGATCATTGTGTGCATATGTGTACTTGGTGTGCGTGGCAGTGGCTGTGTGTATGTGTCTGCGTGCGCGCCTCTTGGATCCAGGAACTGGGAGCTGTGATAGTCTTGCAGCTATCAGGCTACTCCATTTAGCACCTCCTAGAAGGCATTAAACCGCTTTTAGTTTTACCCTTTGTTGACTAAAGGTCTCCAAGTAAACAAACAATACTTTTGTAAATATATATACCTTTGGGCAAAGTTGTCTGGGAAGAGGTGGGTGCTGCCTGGCTAGAGTCCTTTCTGTTCACTTGCTGAGCAAGCTAGATATTTAAACAACTTTGATTCAGGAGCTGCAGATACTAATTTGTGTCATGCTGTAAAAAAACAGATGTGCTCTCTTAAGAGGTTACACTCTTAATTCAGTCACAAACTGACTAGAACAAGAGGAAGCTCATGTGAGGCTTCTCTGGATCACAACATGCTATGGTCCCTCTATACCTGTCTCTCTAGATGTGGTTATAGAGGTGTTTAAATCTTTTGTGGAAGCCTGGAGGGCAAGATCTTACTGGTACAGAACAGAATGTGAATATTGGTGAACAAATTACTTCAATCAAGAGATGTTCTTTGGTGAGATGGAGGAATTCAAGCCTGTAACGTGAAGGGTGCCCTTGAGAAGTGCCATAAAAATGCCTAAATTTGCACATATCAGCACAGTGAACTGTTCTCTAATCATTGAGGATTATTTTGATATTTTATCATTGGTTAGGGCCTATTTGTTGTTTAAATAATAAAGGGTCTTCATAACAAACTGCATACCAAGGTATTTGAAATCCCACTAAGCTCATCACTCTATGGGTTATCACATAACAGTTCAGTTCTATCTTTCAGTCACTGAGATCTGCTCTTTCTGCTGCAGATTAGTAGTGTTATTCAAGATCTATTTGTCTAAAAGATCTTTGACTGAAATTTGGATGTAAATTCACCAGTTATATTTATGTTTGCTGTTAAACAGTAATACATTAATAATAATTGAAGTCAAGGAGGTAATTAATTGATGTACTACTTGTATTTCCCAAATATCTTTACAAATTGAACAAATCTGAAGCAACCAGTCCAATATTTCAGCACTAATGGGTATTCTCTGGGCTAGCTATGAAATTACACTATTTTCTAACTATTCTGGGCTTTCTTGCAAGAAGGATCATGTGTGAATTTCATGGATTATATGTTGAAAGCTATTAGTAATACATTCCATTTCACTGTTGCTCTTGGTAATGTCCAGGGTTTCCCCTGAGGTTGCAATAGGCATTGCATGGGTTAATGTCTCAAACAGACACTGTAGCAGGAAACCTGTGGCAGGAAGTTGCATCAGGTGATGCTCTTCTGTTTCTAGGGACAGGAGAAATATATCTGTTTCTTGCACATGCACAGCTGTAAAATTGGCCCTGCTCCTAGGAATCTTAGTGACAAGTGAAGATGATCCATTCTTTGCGCAAGCATGACTACAAAGGTTACATCAGGACAGCTGCACATCTATGGGGGATTATATTGGGTCAACCCTGGGAGGGGGCAGACACAGACAGTGAGACCCCCAAGAGCTCATGCCCACTGACTCAATTTGTCATGCATGCTCCACCACTCATTTGGAGGTGTGGTAAGTCAAGTATAAAAGGGATTGAGCACAGTCCCCTGGACTTCCTTTCCTTTCTCCTTTTCTTCTCCTCCCTCATTCTGGCTCTCTCTCACCCACCACCTAGGGATTATAACCAGGAAGACTAGAAGACCACCAGCACAGAATCCTGAGGGTGGTGATATCTTTCCTTTCTCACTTTTTCTTGCTTACATCTCTCTCTCTCTCTCTCTCTCTCTCTCTTTCTCTGTCCCTTTCGTCACCATGCACCCCCTGGTTCTCCCTTTCTTTTCCTCTTGTTCCCAGCTTCACTCTGGGCTTTCATGGGTAATATGTAACACCATGGTAAGTTTTGCCAATCTATTATTTCATTTTTAACAGTTATCTGAGATAAATGATTTTATAAGTTTCATTGAGATTATGGTTGTTCAGCACCTTTTGTCAGCTGTGTTACTGGAGTTTTGTATATTATTTGGGTTTTGAGTAAAGTGATTTTTTATTGAAATCTCCTAAGGGTGTTTGTGGTCCCACCTCATACCATGCAGAGAATCAAAAACAACCTCCCCAAGCCCATGGGGATGGGGCATGACAGCCAGCAAACTGAGAGAGTTAAGAAGTGATTGCCTTGCTCTAGAAAAACATTTCCAGAGGTTTGTTCTAGTTATGCTATTATGATGTATTGTCACTTAACTTGGCTAAATGTTCAGAGTCAGAAAAGAATGTTAAAAGTCTGGGTAGCCTTCTTTTCCAGTGTTGACAAGTCGTATGCAAAATGTGCAACAACATGGAAAAGTCCTTACAAAGCACCCATTATTTCCTGATCTTAAGATGTTCACTCTCCAGTATGACCCCAAATCTTTGCTCTCTGAGATTTTATAGTCTGCAAACTACAAGGTCATAAAAAAATTACATTTTAATATATCTTTACAATATGATTCTTGTCTTTTTCTTTAGGTCCACATTCAAAATAGTGTATGGACTGTAGCTCTAAACTTCAGTGTAGAAGTTATGTGTGAGGCAGTTTCTCTGGGATCAGAGGAAGGACATTGATTCATGTTGGGTCAAGTGGTGTCTATGCAAGACATAATTAAGAGTATAACTCTTCAGCCTGGAGAAGAAATAACAGAGAAATATTGGAAGTTTTTATAGATGTAATGAGAGATGGGGTATAAAGTGCACAGGTTTTCATTGGTCTTTTCTTCTTGTAGTAGAAAAAATAGGGAACATTAAGTGAAGTTAGAAATTAGTAAATTCAGAACAAATTAAAAGAGGAGGTCTTTTACACAAATTTTAAGTCAGCCACAGAACTCTTTGACATAAGACGGTACCAATGATGAAAGTGTGCATGGAGTTTAAAATAAACTTGAACAGGTTTATGAAAAAAACATCCATTAAAAATTAGCTTTTAGAAACAGTCTCTGTTTAAGGGAGTACCTGGGGAACCAATGGCTGAAGGTTGGAACAATAAAGATGTATACATTCTGACACTGCATAGGTTTTTGCTGTTATCACAGTCTTGGCCTGACCCTCTGTAGATGCTGTTGTTCTTACGTTTCTTTGACTTCAGTGTTCCTGCAGCCTTATTAATAGCATTAATATCATACTTTTCCAGGGTGTCCTTGCTTATTCTCTTCCCTTTATTAGAGGGTAGAGAGAGCAAAAGACATATTCTTCCATTCTCTGTGAAGCATCAGGTCTTAGACATCTGTCAGTTCCTATGCATCTAATTGATACAGCCTGCAGCACAATCCTCATTAGTAATATTCTTAACATGAATAATAGGAATTTTTTAAGTATTTGAAGCTAGAATCAGATCATTGGGTTCTGTCCTTTAATATTGCAGACAACTGTACAATTTTCCTAATAAACTCGGAACTTAATAATCTAATCATTTTCCCTTGTTAGAGCGAGACAGCTCTTCTGCCTCTGTTGCTTGTGCAGGCAGGCTGCTCCACAACTTTGTTGCTTTGTTGCAATACGTTTTGTGCTCCACCCTTTCTTTCTATGCCAATATTGTTCTTGCATTTGGATAGTTCCTTTTCTTTCCAGTAGCTATCTTCTGCTGTGTTTTAGCAGAGGAGGATTCCCTCCTAACTTTATGTGCTAGGATATATACTTTGAATGTTCCTCATTTAATTCCATAAACGAAATCCCCTGTTCTCCTAATCATGCTGATAGCTACTTTCTGTTCCTCAACCCTAGTCTAAATCCATCTTCTTGAACTTGGCTTATCAAAATTGCTCAGAGGTCATTTTAGGGTCATAGCAATGACTCGTATTTTTCATATTAATAACACTGTACATTTGTTTATTTCTGACATACTTCAGGATCAGAATCACATTTACATTTTCAATTGCATGTTGTACTGATGGTTCACATTCACCCCTTTTGGTTTCTTCACTCCTGGTCTTTCTCTTTCTTGGGTTGCAGTGGAAAATTCTAATTTATAACTGAAATACTTGGTATCAAGCTCTAAGTGTGTGGCCCAGCATCTTTTTCTCAAATGCCATATTGTACTACCTTTCTCCCTGTTCCTTGCAATTCTGCCTGCACAGGTGATGATTCTTCCAAGTGTTTTAGTGTTTGTTCTCCTTATCAAATAATAAACATCACAAAATATGCATATAATGAAAATTATAATACTTTATTTAAGTCTTCCTTCACTTGTTCAATTCCTTCCCTATAGTGGTCAATAAGTACACTACATAGATCATCATGAATCACGCAGGGAGGCATCCACCATTGTACAGTAGATAGATGAAAAGTGTGCATGTATGTGTGTATATATATATATAGGTTCCAGCTGGTTGACAACAGTCCTTCTATTGATCCTATAAGATGAATAAAATGAATGTATGACTTCATTTCACCAGAGCTGCTTTTGATGGAATCATCCACTGGATCTTTTTTTCCTTTTTAAGTAAATTTTAAATAAATCTCTGTAAAAACACTTAACGAAGACTGTATTTACAATATAATATATTTTGATATTCATGAGTTTGACAAAATCTTTTTGTATATAATCAAGATTGAAACGAGAAACAAGCTTATTCTTTGCAGAAGTAGAATGTAGTCATGCAGTGAATTAGGAAAACACTCATTACTGGAAGCAAATCAATAGCATTTACATTGTTCTTAAAAAGGTGTTTAATTTGTTAGACGTTTTGTTTTGTTTTTCTCACTTGGCACATGGAGTGTTAGAAAGGACTGTTGTTTGAACAAAATGGAATTTCTTCTGTTTGTATTGAAAAGTGTCTGGATTTGAAATGAACACACATAATGAAACTAGACATGAAAATGTACGTATCTTTCTCTCTAGGGAATACTGTTCAGAGTTTTACATAATTGCTTCTGGCTGCAATTCTTTATTTACTTATCTTTCTCCTCAGTTAAGAAAAAGTTTAGCAATCTCAACTGACAGAATATCATAATATTTCACATCATGTCAACTCATAATTCTTTTTGCCTGCTCTAATACAATAAAACAAAGGAGGAAATAAGATTGACTTCACATCCTGTGTGAATGTTCTCTGTTTAAGTTCCACTAAGATTCAACTGCATTTCTACATCACCAAATACTGTTTGATATATTTAAATAATGTTGAGCTGCAAGATGGATTTCTATACTGAGGCCATTTAATTTCATTTTCAGATTATTTTTCTTTCTCATATGTAATTATATTGTAGTATGTTTTTAAGAATAAGGATCTGGAATTACAGAAATCATAGAAACTGTTTTACTGTCTTGATCACTCGAGTGAGACTTGGCCATTATCGGATATTGGTTTGTTAGTGCTTTGAAGATAATAGTGCATCCACCGGAAAACATTTTTTTCCTAATGAAAAGTCAGATTCCGCCTTCCTTAACTTTGCAGAAACTTTAAGCTCAAGTTCCTCTCCTTGCCCTTTATCAGTCAAATGTCACCTTTAATTTCTCCTGGCATTTGATCTTTTCTTCTAACAGCTGTGATTGCACAAGAACCATTTCCTTAGTTGTTTTGGACACAATCTGGCTTCAGATGTCTTTTTTGTTCACTTTATAGACAATAAGCTATATTAATGTGAACTGTTTAAGAAGAGGAAAATACATGTCTAGCAGATGTTAATTGTCACCCTATAATTCTGTGTCACATATTCTCACCAGGACTCACACTGTACCAACTTCATCATTGCAGTATAAATTACTATCAATAATAGTGTTCTCTGCAAAACCATGCGGAAAGCAATTACAGCTAGTTCAAAGAAGGAAGGCATGGTGGGTTAAGCTTGGCTAAAAGTCAAACTCCTACCCAGTTGCTCATTCCCTCCTCTGCACTCAGCAAGAAGAAGCGATAAAATAAGAAAAACAGGAGCAGTAACACTCCTGGGTCAAGATAGGGAGGTTGCTCACCAATTACCATCAGAGGCCAAACAGACTGGAATTGGGGAAAATTAATTTATTGCCAATTAAAATAGATTTGGACATCGAGAAACAAAGAAAAAATTAACTCAACGCCTTCCCCCTACTCCACTCCTGTCCTCTTGCTCAGCTTAACCCTTTCATTCCTGTCTCTCCTGGGGCTGCACAGGAATCTCTGCTAGCGTGCCTGGAAGCCCACCTCCTGCTGTCCCCTCGGGGCTGGCAGGGCTGTTTCTCCCCGTTTCCCTCAGCCCTGGCTGCCGGGCAGCGTTTTGCCCTTTCTGACACAGGTTTCCCCGAGGCGCCCGCCCGTGGCTGAGGGGCTCAGCTGTGCCCTGCGCTGGGGCCGTTGGAGCCGCCTGGAACCGGCTGTGTCCGGCGCGGGGCAGCCCCGGCCGCTCCTCACAGGGGCCGCCCCTGCAGACTCCCACGTCCAACACCTGGGCACATTAAACCCTATAAAGAAGGTAACAGAGGGAGGAGGTAAAAAACTGACCATATCAACACTTTATTTTTGCCAGTAAAAATGTCCATTGGCTGCATTGGACTCTTTAAGAAGAGTACTGTGAATGTTACCATACCTGCAGAGAAGAGTCCTGTACTTCGTATTAAACCTTGAAATTTGTTCAATGAGTGCACACTTTTAGGCAAAAAATAAATACTTGAAGCTTTTTTCTTTTAAATTACTACCTCTCAAGTTTGCGTTACTGTTCTGTTGTAATGGCTCCACAGCTCCAACAAATACCAATCAGATGAGCTGTGTTGCTGCTACTTGCTCTAGGAAATTAATTGTAAGACTGGAAGAATGGAGAATTCACAGGTGGACTTGTCTTCTTGCAGGGAGTCTGAGCTCTTTGCATGTCTTAAGGCCGAACTATTTGAAGCCTCATGAGTCTCCCAAAGTTCTTGCTAAACCCAAGTTTTAAATTAGATGGCACATTTCTGTCAGGTAAGCAAGAAAAAGAGCTGCTCTGACAGCTGCTCTTTTTTGATCTAAATGTAAAAAACTCATATTGATTTAATATGCATATTTAAGACTAGTATAACTAAAAAAAACCCCAAAGCTCTCTGGAAAGTATAATAAGTGAAGGCAAAGATAATCCATTTTGTTTCATACACCAAAAGGAAATGAAAAGGCATTTGGTTCAGTAAGGTATTGAAGTAAACTGTACCTTTTTCATTTAAAAATATGAAATGTAACTGGCATGCACAGCGCCCTGAATACAATTTTGTAAGCACTTCACTAGCTAGCAGAACATGGTAAGTTTAAGCAGATATTCAGAAGGAGAGCTATCTATAGATGTGAAAAATACTGCACATTCGTTTCTACTGGACAGCTAATAAAAAGGAATTATAATAATAATGAAGGTATTTGTTTCCTTTAAACTGTAATGAGGATCAAAAAAATAAAAGTTTGAAAAGTATGAAAAAGACAGGAGCAGAAGATTGGCAAAAAGCTATTTTATGACCTAACTGGTTGCATTACCTTATTTGGATTAAGTACCTTTAATACCTTTCAGGATTAATAGTTTTCTATTTAGTTTCAGCCTTTAAATTAATTCATTTTGAGCTGTGTTTCCCTTTAAACCCATTTACTACTAATTTTCCAAAGTATTCAAAAAAGATCATTTATCAACTTTTCTTCTTCTAAAAATTATTTTCTGAGATAATTTCTGTATTGGAATAATTTGAAAAGTGATTTTGCATAAGGTACATGATAATCACCTAGTCTTTTATGAACTCAGAGACATTTGAAACATTTGCTTTGAAAATTGGCACTCAATTATAATTATGGCACGAAGCTGGGCATTGTATGTAACTTGGCAACATTTATCAACATGGTCCTAGCTTGTGCCAGGATGATGCCCATTTTCTTTCTACTGTTTTTTTTTTTATTTATTTTCAGTGAGCTCTCTTCTAAGCAGCACACTTGCTGAAATTAACACCAAGTTTTCCAGATAGTGGACTGATAATGCTCAAATTTTTATAGTTACTGCTGAGAAACCAAGGCCACTTAGCCATGCATTCCTGACCCTCATATCTCTACCCGCAGCTCCTCTTTGCTCTGCTGCTATCTCCAGAAGAGTTCTGGGACCTTTTCAGGACTGCTCATGGCTCAGGTAAGTGCAGTGCAGGTTGCTGGGGGTGGGGAGGGTGGGGCAGAGCAATAGGGGTTTTGTACATTCCTGTACATATTTGTATATATTTGTACATATTTTCTTTTATCACTACTATTTAATTAAAGCTAATTAAAGTTTAGTTTTCAATCCAGATGCCTCTCCCCTTATTCTCTCTCTCCTTTGCCTATCTGGGTGGGAGGGGGAGGGGATAGAGAGCATTGCTGTTATTCGTTTAATTGCAGGCCCTACGTTAAGCTGTGACAAACATAAACTGTGAATGATTTATAGCTAGCACTAGTAGCATCTGGGAATAACATCCATTTACTTTTGGAGGTTAGTCAGATTTCAAGGTAGAAGGTTATCTTGAATTGCATAGAGGTGGATATTGGGCCAGCTTAAATTCTAGTAAGTCTGACAGCACCAAATATGAGTCAATCTTTCTTCTAATGAATTAACAAGAGGTCAACAAGTGAATGGAGATCACTAGGAAAATCTTGAAGTGATCTGTGCTTGGAGTAATGCTCTTTAACCTATAGAGACATGATATCAAAAAAGAGGTCAAGAATTATTAAATGGCAAAGTTTACTGACAGTACTTAGTTGTTTTTATTCTGAGAAGAGAGACCTGCATGAAGAACTGCAGAAAGATCTTGCAATTTAGGGTGACTAGACACTAGGGTGATGTGGAACCGAATATAGAAAAAGTAATGTGATACAATACAGTCTATCCTATCTATACGCTTGAAATTATGTGCTCTGAGCTGACTATTATCAGTCAGAAGGAAATCTGGGGATTATAATAGATAACCTCATGAAAATGTCAGCACAGTGCTCATTAGCAGTCAGAAAAAAAACCAAAAAACAAAAAACAATTTGCCTGTTCAAAGTTATTATAATAGAAAGGGAAATTTGAGAACAACGTTGTGATGCTATGCCATCATACAAATACATGTTGTTTGCATATTGTGAATACTAAAAATAGTCTAACAGAACTAGAAAAAATCAGTAAGGACAACCAAAGGTTTGAATAGCTTCTGCACAAGGAATGACAAAGTAGACAAGTATCACTTACCCTGGAAAAGAGATGTCTCGTGGAAACTGTGATGGAGGTCTTTACAAAATATAAATGGCATGCAGAAGTCAAATTGGGCTTTACTATTTGTTACATAAACTGGAGGCACCAAATCAAGCTCGCTGAAAGCAGCTTGAAAAAAATCTCAAGGACTATGATTCTTTCTGGCAAAAGGTGTTGGAGCAGTGGAGCTCTGTCAGCAGGATGCTGCAAGTGCCCTGAGAGGCTCAGGCATCTTCATAGAAGAGAAGCCTGCAGGGAGCTATAACAAAGAAATTCTTCTCTTGCCCAGCAAGTTCCTCAGGAGAAATTTGCGAGAGGAGAGGAAAGTTCCCAAAGATTTTTGCAGCCTTATGTACTAATCTGCTTTGCAACACTGTCAGAAATAAGTTAGTAAGTGAATATCTTTATTTCTTATGTCTTACAGTCTGAGATGACTGTATCTATTGACTTTTAGCCTTCACGAGACAATTGCTTTTCCAGATATAAAGGAAAGAACCTAGTTATAAGAAGTGTTTGGAACAGGAAGAAAATGGGAAATTTTTCCTCTTATGAGTAAATAAACTTGCTAAACTTAAAGAAAATGGTTCTTTTTTTGAAGCTGTCATAGTTTAACCCTGGTAGGTAGCTCAGCACCACACTGCTGCTTGCTTATTCCCCACAGCAGGATGGGGGAGAGAACAGAAAGGGTAAATGTGAGAAAACTTGTGGCTTGACATAAAGACGGTTTAACAGGAAAAGTAAAAGCTGTGCATGCAAACAAAGTAAAATAAGGAATTCACTCCCTCCTTCTCATCAGCAGGCAGATATTTAGTAATTTCCAGGAAAGCAGGGCTCCATCATTTGTAATGATTACCTGGGCAGATAAACATCACATAACTCTCAACATTATCCCCTTCCTCCTTCTTGTCCCAGCTTTTAATTGCTGGTCAGTGGGGGTCAGCTCTCCTGGCTTTGTCCCCTCCCAACTTCTTGTGCACCCATACACTACTTGCTGGCAGGGCAGCAGGGGAAGCAGAAGAGATCTTGATGCTGGGCAAACACAGTTCATCAATAGCTAAAACACTGGTGTATTATCAAAACTGTTTTAGTCAGAAGTTAATAGTATAGTATCATACAGGATACTATGAAGAAAACTAATTCTAGCCCAGCCAAAACCAATACAGCAGTTCAATTTATTTTTGACATGCAAATGTTGCCATGAATCTAAAAGATTCATTTAAAATAAAAGTAATAAATTGTGAGAGACTGCACAGAAGGCGAATAAGAAGACATGAACTGTGGTGAGAATGTAACTAAAGAAATTAACTCCAGTGATACAAAGAATCTTAAGACTTATGTAGATGCCTTTCTGTCCTTGATTAATTGACTTTGGGAGCTGTGTTTTGGGGCAATTAAAAACTAAGCTGAAAACACTTTTTGTAATGGAAATGTATTGATGCATTCATCCTTGTGTTTCCTTCCACCAGATTTATTCAGGCAGTATTTGCCTGCTAGTATGATTTAGTAGAAAAAAGTACTTTATGAGAGCATCAAACCCTTGTTTAGTTAGTTGCTGCATGGAAGACTGCATGGTTAAAATAAGTTTGCAATGTTTTGTAGCTATCACAGGAAGACTTCATTCTGTGTTTATGTGTTGAGGTGCCTGTTCGACAGACTGAATTATTTTTAGGAGTTCTTAGGCTAGAGAATCAGCAATCATGTCAGATAAAACTTTGTTTCTCCTTAATTGTTAATTGACTTTTTCAGAATGAGTTTGTGGGTTCACGACGTATTCAGTGAAATACTCTTCTGAATTAATTCAAAGATAACCCATTAGCCTTAAGCTGATTTAATTCCAAGATGAAAACCAGATTGCTGGCATCATGAAGTGCCTGCATAACTGTAAATACATTTATTGTTATGCACTATGGTACCCTGACTGCTTCAACTGTGATATATGCTAAGAACTTTTTACATTGTAAACACCAGTAATTCTGTAGCGAGAAAAAAAAACAAACAAAAAACAACATAAGAGAGTGAAAATGCAGTTGTACATAGTGGTACCCAAATAATAAAGCCTGCATCTCTTGACCTATGTCCAGTCAAATAAGGATTAAAAATCACCTGAACAAAAAAAAACAAACAACAAACAAAAACAACAAAACAAAAGGTGGTAATGAACATTGAAAAGGCTATCAAATTTTCATGCCTAACTGCAATGTTTGTCACTTTATTCCAGGAGCTGTCGATTGAGTGTTGATGGAGACAGAGCTCTTGAAAACTTTTTACGGAAAGATGCAGGACATAAATTGTTGAAGCAAGGTTGGGCCACCAAAAATAGAGCTAAAATTTAATTAAGTCAATTCACTTTATGCTTTAAAGGGAGAAGAAGACTGAGTTTTATTAGGTACTTTCATAATTTACAGTTCAAAGACCTCTGGCCAATGCAAACAAAAAATTACAATGTTTTTCCATTTCAATTTGAGATTTTTTTAAAAAAATGTTCTCACTTTTTCACATCCAGTGCATTTCTCAGATATGAAGGGATAAACTAGGCAAATCAGACTTTGATCAAAATTGAAAATCTTTTAAAAGAATTAAAAAATTAAAAGATTTGGCAGGTTTTTAAACAAAAATCAATCTGTGCTTTAAATAAATTTCTCTTAAGAGAAACTAATTCCAAAAATATTTTCCCTTAAATCATGCATGTGAAACACTATTAAAATCCAGTCTCTGCTAGACGTAGAATTAGTATCTGTAACAAAGCTAGGCAAACACAGTTTTATAAGCTGGTTTGGTTTTGTATTATTATCTATTTTAGTATATTCTAAAATATTTCAAATAACCATTTTAACTCCATGTGGCTGTTCCTTGTAGCAGTGGGTTGAACACAGGCAGGAAAAAAGGTAAAGCAAATTCTGGGATACCACTATGATCACTGATAGCTCCTACTTCTGTTTAAATAATCTTTGGTGCGCATACATGACATAATTCCCTTTAAAAACCTAGCTTCTTGCCACAAAACATAGGTAAATGCTAAACTGCATTTTTGTTGTTCCTCCCAGTTTGTCAGTCCTATCTTTACCTTTCCTTTTAACATTTTTCATGTCTATTTCCAAGTAAAAATATTTTTTCACTGGAGATGGTGGCCTTGCATACCAGAAAACATACTGTGGCTAGTGATATATTTAGAAGATAAACTTAAAGAGAGCTCCAGATGAACTGAATCTAGATACACAGATAAGTTACCTGTGTATTTTTTCTATTTAGCCCTTATTGGCCATTAATAAAATGTCAAGATGTGTCCCTTTTTTTCTGACCTCTGACTCACATGGTGGATTAATTGAGATACAATGTCAGAGCCAAATAGAGGAATTACTGTTGGACATAGAAATGTTCAGAAGTTCCAATCTTGACATAAACTGACTTAACTATCATTTTCTTAATCTGTTTTACACTAGGCAGTGGAATTTTTAAATGCAGATGATAGAATACCTGATGACAAATAAATCTGCTCAGAGTCCTCCATCCTGATGTCCGTTGTGAAATCTTACTGCACTTTAATTGAAGCTCAGTCTTACTACTACATCAAATTCTAGCTACCAAAAATACATTTTTTTCACCTCATACAGAGAGACACAGACGTAAAATTTAAGAATTCACACAGATACTTTTTTGTGTGCATCCATTTATCTGTTCACACCCAGTAATCTGATCTGTTTTGTGTTGATAACTTCTGTATTGTGTATCTTGTGCCCCTTAGCCATAAAATCAGAGAGGGACTACCTGAACCAAATCCATCCCTGGGGGTCTTTGCTGTCAAAACTATTACAAAGTGATGGCTTTAACACTGGGGGGAGGGATTAAGGAAGGCTGAACTGTAAAATTGTGTCTTTCCTATCATTCTCACCACAGGTGAGCCAGTTGTAAAGAAAAGTAAAATATATTTAAATATCATCTGGGCTTTGAAGTACTAGATTCAATTTAAAAAAGAAATACTGATTGAACTAAAGCATTCTATAGCCTGAAAGTACCATTTTCTGACTAGGTTTGAACTGTCTTTCCTCAAACAATCATTAGTTTCCATGTCAATGTACTGACTCAATCAAATCTCTCTTCCCTTTTAAATCACCTATCTATTACAATTATATCTGATACTTACGGTATGATAAAAGATATAAGAGAACTGATTCCTGCATTTCTGTGAACATGTTACTCCCTGGAAAGAAATAAAAACAACAAACTGGCAATCAGCTAACTCATGTAGACAAAGAACCTGAAGATCAGAGAAAACATAAGATAGAGGGTTTTGATAAAAATGTTATGATTTCCATCTAAATTGCTATATTTTCTGAAAGACATGGAAGAGAAGAAAATAGATCTTATACATGATTTAGACAGCAACTCATTTTCTAGGATAAGATAGAATGCCAAAAATATAAGTTAACACCAGTAAGAATTCTCATTTTCCAGAAAAAAGGCGTGATCCCATTCCTTTTCCTGATGACATATTATCATAGAGCACAATTCTGAATAAGATTCAGAATCAACCTTTTCTAACCACAGTTGAAGCAAGTATATGGGACTGAAGCAAAAATAATAAAAATAACTGTAACTGACATTGCTCTGACTAGTGCAGCTTAGTTTATTAGCATTACATGTTTTCTTTGAATTAACTATCACTGTGAGACTCTGGAGAGTTTTGTTATACAATTTCATAATCATAGAATCATAGACTGGTTTGGGTTGGAAGGGACATTAAAGATCATCTAGTTCCAATCCCCCTGCCATGGGCAGGGTTGCCTTCCACTAGAACAGGTGGATCCAAACTCCATCCAACCCATCCTTGAACACTTCCAGGGATGGGGCACCCACAGCTTCCCTAGGCAACCTGTTCCATTGTCTCACCACCCTCAGAGTGAAGAATTTCTTCCTAATGTCTAATCTAAATCTACCTTCTTCCATTTTAAAGCCATTATGCCTTGTCCTATCACTACAAGCCCTTGTGAAAAGTCCCTCCCCAGCTTTCCTGTAGGCCCCCTTCAGGTACTAGAAGACCACTATAAAGTCTCCATGGAGCCTTCTCTTCTCCAGGTTGAACAACCCCAACTCTCTCAGCCTGTCTTCATAGAATAGGTGCTCCAACACTGATAATTTTCGTGGCCATCCTCTGGACTCACTGCAACCCAGCTGGTAGCAACCAGGCCTCTGTTTATTCATGGCTCCCACCCCCTACTCTAGGATAGGGAGGAGAAAATCCAACTTAAAACTCATGAATCAAGACAAGGACAGGGAGACTGTGCTCCTCGATGGGCTGCAGAGGGACAGCCTGCTATCTCACAACTGGCGATGAGGAAATCTCTGCTTGGGCACCTCCTCCCTCTCCTTCCTCACAGACCTTGGTATCTCTGCTCTGGCATTGCTCTCACCTTCCCCTCTCTGCCCTGCAGGTCTTTTCTGCAGTTTTGTTTTCTGCTTCTTGAATGTGTTCATTGCAGAGGAACATCCACCTTTGTTGATGGACTTGGACTTCACCAGAGGCAGGGCCAAAATTGAAGCTGGGGAAGCTTCCCACAGGAGACACCCTTGTGGGCCCCCCCCATTACCAAAACACTGCCAAACTAACCTAAAACATGGAAGTAGAGTAGAGGGGAAGAATCACCTCTTTTGACCTGCTTGCTGGCCATGCTTCTTCTGATGCAGCCCAGGACACAGTTGGCTCTCTGGGCTGCAAGGGCACATTGCTGACTCATGTTGAACTTCTCATCAACCAGATCCCCCAAGTCCTTTTCCTCAGGGCTATTCACAATCCATTCTCCACCCAGCCAGTAATTGTACTTCGGATTGCCCCAGCCCAGGTACAAGACCTTACACTTGAATTTATTGAGCTTCATGGGGTTTGCACAGGCTCACCTCTCAAGCTTGTCAAGGCCTGTCTGGATTGCCTCCCTTCCCTCCGGTGTGTCAACCACACCACATGGCTTGGTGTCATCAGCAAACTTGCTGAGGGTGCACTCGATTTCACTGTCCATGTTGCCAGCAAAGATGTTGAACAGCACTGGACCCAGTCCCAACCCCTGAGGAACACCTCTAGTCATTGGTCTCCATTTGGACATCAGCCAACGACCATTACACTTTGACTATGACCATCCAACCAATTCCTAATCCACTGAACAGTCCATCCATCAAATCCATGTTTTTCCATTTTAGGGATCAGGCTGTTGTGCAGGACAATGTCAAATGCTTTGCACAAATCCAGGTAGTTTATATCAGTTGCTTTTCCCCTGTCCACCGACACTGTGCCCCATCATGGAAGGCCACCAAATTTTTCAGTCATGATTTACCCATTGTGAAGCCATACTGGT
Organism: Hemiprocne comata; assembly: GCA_020745705.1. Lineage (NCBI taxonomy): Eukaryota > Metazoa > Chordata > Aves > Apodiformes > Apodidae > Hemiprocne > Hemiprocne comata. The sequence goes on along the minus strand of CM036587.1, from coordinate 83,130,707 downwards.
TACCACCATTCACCTTGGCATTTTCCACATGTCTTTGCAGAGCTTTCAGGAGGATCTGCTCCATGATCTTGCCAGGCACAGAGGTGAGACTGACTGGCCTGTTGTTCCCCAGGTCTTCCTTTTTTCCTGTTTTGAAAATGGGGATTATGTTTCCTTTTTTCCAGTAAGTGGGAAATTCACCAGACTGCCACAACTTCTCAGATATTATGTAAAGCAGCTTTACAACTTCATCCACAAGTAATTTTCTAAAAAAACCCACAAAATACTTCCCTCTCTGTTATTTCCTCAGTGTTAATTGTTAGTTTGCTTTGTTGATCGTGTGTCATCTCTCAGGGAAGAAATCTGTTTTAGTTGGGTTACACCTTTATTTATCAAATGTTTGTTACCATTTTAAAAGCAACGTGTAGACTAAATGGAATCAGACACCAAAACATTTCAATAAGCGATATATGCAGTTTTATGAATCACATAACTTCCTCTGTTCAGAGATGTTGGCATAGTGAGTCCTGCCACTGTGCATGCAGTTGAGGCTAGGATGCTGGCTATGAAGAGGTCTCTCTGACCCTCTCCTCAGGCTCTGTCCTGGGTTTTTCTCTCTTTGATCCTCTGAAGCCTTCCTCCGCTGACTTATGCAGTTGCTTATGGTGTCAGGTAGGGAACATCTGATGCCTGACTGGGACATGCATGTCCCCAGGGCACTTGACACTGACCAGGCTGTGGCCTCTCAAAAGTGCTATAGGCAAAAGCTCATATGTTACTGCAAGTTGTCAGCCAGCCCCAAGCCATGACAAGCACCACAGCACTACAGTACTAGGCTGAAGATGTTATTGATTAGTTTAGACGACTTTGCCACTACCTTAAGTATTTCTGCAATTTGTGTTGTGGATGTATTTACTTTTCTATATTGGATTAATTAAGACATTTGGTCTTATTAAAGGGAGATATGTGTGTATGGCAGCTAAAGTGAATCCCTTTAGAAGTGCATTCTACATATATTTGATTATTTCTTTCCATGGCTCAGATCAATATATGAAACTATGAACCCTGATTACATGAGTTACTTAGCTTTTATTCCTGAGGCAGTCCTCTGATTTCTTGGACTTCTTATTAGTATGCAAAGCTTAGTGATGAGGTATATAGAGAAAATATTCTTCTCTGATTTAAGTTCAGCTACTCCTTTGATCTATGAGACACTTTGTCTCTCTTTCTTTTTGGTTTCACATTAAGAGGGAGGCAGATCAAAGACGAGACAAAACAGCGAGATAACTGATAAAGCAGTAGAACAGCTGAAACAAGAAGGTAATACTAGCTTTAATCAATTAATAAGAAATACCACACACTTTTTGCTACAGATACAATGATTTAAATGAAGGGGATGTGAAGAACATGGCTTGTGGCTAAATAGGAGTGATCTAGTTGACACGACCCACAAAAATTTACTGGAAATATTAGTCGCTTTACAGTATGTACCTGTCTTGTGCAGTGGATCAGTTGGAGTTAAAGGACAATTTTGAACGGAATTTTAGGGGGTTTCAGTAATTTTTTGGGTAGGAGGAGGACAAAACCATTGAACATTAATACTACCTAAATTAGTAGATAGGATATATTCAATGAGAAACAGGTGTATATGGGTTTAGTGACCATTCAAGAATACTTCAAAACAGGTGGTGTATTGAGTTGGTATATTTCCATTTGATATCATTACTTTAATAGCCATAAAGCAGAAAGGAACACATTGTAAACGCACTCGTTACTGGCATTATCTTTTGAGGTGCAGGTATCTTAAATCTGGATTTGCACAGTTCTCCTTTCAAGAAGTTTTCAAATAGAAATTCTTAGTAAAGGCTATAACAAAACTGCCACTTTGTGTTTAAATTAATTCAGATTATACGAAATACATTTCCAGTGTAAATTTCTGATTAATTTAAACGTTAAATTCACTTTAATTGAATCAATAAAATAATTTTAGAACTTCTTTTATGCTTCATTCATATTCACATAACAATTTAACCTTTAGAAAAATCACAATTTTGAAGAGAGAGAAAGGTACTTAAACCATAGAAAGAAAATCAGGAAAAGAAAGTCATCTTGCAGCACTGTTTCATAATTCTTAATATTCACCTGACAGTCAAACTTGAGATTCATAATTGGCTTTTGTTGATAAGACTGCTATGCAGAGGAAAACAAGACATGGGTAATTAAACAGGTGAGAGAAGCTGCTCTATTTTGTTGTCTGGAGTTTCAAGAAGTGAAATGCACACAAAGGAGAAAAACATTTTTAATTCACGTGTTCCTTTCTGAAATAAAAACTAAATAAAAATTACACTGACAGCCGAGATAGAGGGACAATTTGTCTGTACAAAATGCCTGACAATAAAATCTAGTTTCCAGGAATAAAAAAAAAAGGTTATTTTTTAAGACTGCAAATAAGTAATGAATTTACATCTCCATTTTTAAGAGATTATGCTAAACAAATAACTAAGTGTGTGAAATAATTAGCAATCAAGTAAAATATTAAATACCGGTTTTAAAGATGAGAGGGACAAAACACAATCATCTTCTGTGGAGGTGAGAAGTTTGAAATGTTATTGTCCATAAACTATAGGATATAGATTTGGAATTTGATAAAAAAAAAATTCAAATTAAAAAGTACTATAACTCCTAATCAGCTGCAATTTTGCAAGAAACAACACTAATGCAGTGTAGCTCCATTTTACATAGAGTGGGTACACATACATTAAAAAATGCAAATATTCTTGCTTTGTTCTAGGTTAACAATGTTAAATATGATTGTAACATTATACATTGTATTCAGTAAACTTGTGAACTCTTATGTATTCTATCATCCCAGTTTTAGTGAAGCAACTCGTACCTTCAGAGGAATTTTTCTTCCCAATAAAATTTTATTTCCAATAATATAAATATCAGACCACAATTTTTCTTCCGTTTGCTAGAGACAGGGAGATAGAACAATTTATTCATTGTTCAAGTCCACAAATTCAGCACAGTAAAAAATTCCAGATAATTCTGTTAACATTCTACTTTTCATCTCTTTTCAATTATCAGAAGTTATCCGGATAAGATCTTGAGCAATGACATCTGCTTTGCTTTGCTGTTTTCAGTGAGAAGATGGTCTAGATTACCTTCAGAGGTTTCTTCAACCTAAATTATCCTATGACTCTCTGATTCTTTCTCCCGTCTTCTAAGATGCTGTTTTAAATAAAAATATACGCTAAAAAGGTTGTAAACCAGAATATTCATACATAAATATGCTATGCATATTACATTTTCAAAAAATTCTAAGTATCTGTATGGCCCTTCATATCAAATACCTCAAAGACACTGGAAAACATCTCTAACGTGACAAAACCATTGCTGCCTCTACCTGGCAGGTAAACAAGGAATGATTATTCAGAATTCCCTATAATACTAGAACCAGGCACTACCACTGAAACATCAGGAAAGGAGAACATAAAGTACTTTAGGTTAAAAAAGAGGGGGGAGGATGGGACGAGGAATTAAAAACATCCAGGGTACAGTCAGCTCAAAAGCTGTTAGGTACAGTAACTACACTGTTGCCTTTGGCTCAGGAGTTCATAAATTTCTGATTGTGGGAAGCTGAGTGGCATAAACCAGGAGATCAGGTATAAAGAACAAAGCTGCTTTCTCCTTACTCCATTTATCATTCCATTTGTTCCATTTGGTCAGCCATGGACTTCTGATCTGGCACAGTATGGATGTTTTGCATTTACAGCATCAAAATCACATAAAAGAAAAAAAAATAGAGACAAATCAAAAAAGAGTTTAGGTTCTTAATGTAAGCTTTCTTTCTGTCTTTCTTTTTATATCTCAGAAGTTTCAAGCATCTGTACATTAAGCTTGATCCTGAGGCTTGCCAAGGTCTGGCAGCTGAGAATTTTCTTGCTAATTTCCTGTGGATAAATGAACACAGTCCAATAAACAGCCTGGAAACGGTAGCTGCTGCTCTCTTTTAGAGAAGTAGGACAAGATGCCTTGTTTACCTTCTTTGGCATAAAGAAATTTGGGTACACAGTATTCAAGAATCCAGAAATCTGTTGGCTCTTTATGGGCAGGAATACATCCCCCTTTCAGTGAAAACTGCTTTACAATGCCGATAAGAACTAAAGGCTAATTAGACTGGGAAAAACAAAACAAAACTGTGAGGCAGAGCACAATTGTGTAGATTACAATTTACATCAGGATAAAACCTAGGTTTTGAGTCCACAGTGAGCATTTCTCACACATTTTTGCAATGTGCATAAGCATCTTTGAACAGGGACCATAATTTTAGTCTCTTTGCCTTTGGGTGAAAAAAGAAGAGAAGATTAAATATAAATGCCCTCAGTAGATTTCCTATTAACAAGCTCCAGCTGGCTTCCCACTGGGTATATTGCTTCCAGTTGTAACAACCTTTTATAGCTGCCTAGAGCTGTCTGTTATCCTCTGGGAAACCTGGACACCTTAATCTACAATTCTGGGAACTTCATTTCTAGGAATTATGTTAGGTTTCCTTTGAATGTCTGCTATGTTCAGCAATTAGGGTAGAGTGGATATAGGAACCAAACATAGTTACCAGGTTCAACTACCATGTCTTAATCACATAACCGTTTTTCTATAATAATCCAGAAATATATGAAGGTAGCAAAATTACTTTGACTCTCTTCATATCTAAAAGGAGCAAGAACCTTCAATTTTAAGAACAAACTTCTCTTATGAAAACAGGCTGAGAGAGTGGGGGTTCTTCAGCCTGGAGAGGAGAAGGCTCCATGGAGACCTTATAGCAGCCTTCCAGTACCTGAAGGGGGCCTACAGGAAAGCTGGGGAGGGGCTTTTTATAAGGCCTTGTAGTGATAGGAGAAGGTCAGACATTAGAAAGAAATTCTTCACTATGTGGGTAGTGAGACACTGGAACAGGTTGCCCAGGGAAGTTGTGCGTGCCCCATCCCTGAAGTGTTCAAGGCCATGTTGCATGGGGCTTGAATCCACTGGGTCTAGTGGGAGGTGTTCCTGCCCATGGCAGGGAGGTTGGAACTAGATGATCTTTAAGGTCTCTTCCAGCCCAAGCATTCTATGACTCTACAATCCTATGATTCCTACTTCAGGTATATGATTTAGAATCAGAAATAGCTTGTCTTAGGATTGCAATAGTGTTGTCTAAGTTATTGCTTCATCTGCCTTCAGAGACTAGTGCCTCTTTTGCAGGCACAGCTCATCTGCTGAGCCATAAAAATTTAATAGTCCAGAATTATAAATAAAATGGTATTGTTTGGTTTATCAGTGTCCAGACTGGCAGCAGAACACAATTGTTTGGACTGTGTAAACTGTAGTAATTCAGCAACCACTGGAGGGGCAGGAACCACAACAGTCCAACCAGGGTTTCTGGAACCACAGCTTTCCTCTTTCTGAATCAGTGACCTTGTTTAATTTGTTAGACTGCAGCAACTTAGCTGACTTATCTGGACCTCAGTCTTCCAAACTCTTTGACCGATGCTGTTAAAGATTCAGGCAAAAGTTTTTTTTCCAAATTCAGGATCATTTTAATACCCAGCTTGAATTAACTAGAAGTTTCATGTTAGATTTGGTTGGTTGTTGGTTGTTTGGAGGTTTTTTCTTCCTTCCATTTCTAGAAGTATTCTTATCTTAGCAATTCTAGCTAATAATTTTTCTTGCCATATCTTCTGTATTCTTACAACTAGTGATTCTGAACCCCACGATTTTCCAATTCATCTCCAGCTCACAATTGCTACTGTTTCAATGCTACTATTCATGTAACTATTTGGTGGAGAAAAAACAGATTTTGCTTATGTTCCCCAGGTTTTTCAGGTGACCTGTATCAAAACTGCAAGAAAGTCTGCAAGTTACCAGATTAATTGTATGTGATATTAAATAATTATCAGAAACCAACCATTTGCATTTTAATAACATTGTAACCATCTGGTAAATGAATCTATTAATCTTGATTAGCTGGATATCAGACACTAAATTGTAGAGTTCACTGATGCATGTATAGTTAAAAAGGAGATTTTTAAGTCATGCTTGAAATAATTTTATCCAGCAAAAGACTACAAAGAGTAAGCCAAGCTTGACTAATATGATGTGAGATACTGATCTATACTCACGCTAAGAAAAAAGCAAAAGCTGATACGTTTAAATAATATGGTGGTTATGACATAAAACAAGGGGCTAAGTCATAAAAATGAAACATACTTTCCATCTGCCTTTATGACATTAAGATTAAAAAAAACAAACAACACTCTGTATCAGAGGTGGATTTGAACATCCTAGTGTTATCAGGATTGAATCCAGTTAAAATTAGTCACTGACTCAAAAGCTTGGGAAGGTTACAGAGTTAGAATGTGACTCTGCTCTGGAAAAAGGTCACGCTGTTATTGATCTCCCATACAGTATAAATCAAAGCTCCACAGATGAAGAGCATGAAGTGAATTTATGAGTGTGAGGAGATATATTATTATTTTCTCCCACAGGCTTTGTTGCTGTATTTCCCTTCTTTTTTATGCATGGCAGTCACAATTGCAACCCAAAAGTTACTTGTTATATAACCTATTTTAAGCTAAAGTCTTTGTTGCTACAGAGGGTAGATCTTGAGGGTGCAACCTTTAATGCTGCAATTTGACAGTGTTTGTTATTATCTGCAGTGTTTGCATCCATGCCTATTATTCTTTCATTGCTGCTTATTTCTCAATTAGTTACTTCTCAGAGGAATTACGGGAGCCTTAAGTTGTTTTCAGCACCTCTTGCTACCGAAGGAGGGCAACTTTATTTCCCATTTCTTCAATGATACTAAGGTGAAAACTGAATAAATGGAAAACAACATACCCACAGGTTTTTCCCTAAAAGGTATCAAGTTGGTTTTGGCCATGACAATAATTGGTGCATGATTGCAGGATTTTCCATCTGATTTCGTCCTCCTCCCCCATCCTGTCGAGGAAAAGGGGTGAGAGAGTGACTGGCTAGGCATCTAGCAGCCAGCCAAGGTCAACCCACCTGTCTCATCCCACTCAGTGGGTTTGGAGAGAGGTGAATCTTTTTATACTCCAAAAAGTGCCTGAGACCTGCTTGATGGCAGTGCGTAGTGAAAAAAAACCATGGCAAATGGCCTAGAGGAACCACACAACAAATGCTTTATTGAGAGCTCACTACTTAGGTGTTAATGATGGGCAGTCATGAAGATGCTAACTCAGGGCAGCAACTTCACAATGGCTCTAACTAGGGAGACAGGCTAGGTGTTTGTAACACTCTAACTCATAGGAGAAAAGGAGCAGAAGAAAGGAACGATAGAAAGATAGAAGATACAACAGATACATCACCACCATTGTGTTCCAGCAAGGTCTTTTCTTGGGGTGTTGTTCTGCTCTGCAAGCCTCTAGCTTTGGGTCCTGGTCTGCAGGTGGTGGGTTGAGAAGGGTTTGAAGCACTTTCAGCCCTTTTGTAAGTTCTGTCCCCAAAGGACCTCCCTCAAGGCAACAACATGCAGTTGAGCTTTGCACCCACGCAGTCTTTCTGGAAGGTTCTGGGGTCTGTAGTCTTACACTCCAGAGAGTTCTGAAATGGTGTTTGAGGCACTTCTATAAAGGGTACAATGTGAGCCCTGCTGGTCAGCACACGCACGGAGCAGCTGCTGGAAGTTTACAAAGGGAGGCAAGCAGGAGAGGAGCGGGGAAGGGGGATAGCCTGCAATCCTGCCTAAACTGTTCACACTTGCCTAACACAGGACTCTGTCCTGAGTTGTTTTGAGACACAATAAGGGACGTTATGGTTCCACAATCTTGCAGGTTACCCAACAGTCTCTGACATCACCCTATGGCTCAAACGAGTTAGACAGAGGATGTCTCTTGGAGTTCTTCTTCCAAGGTGGTGATATGAACATAGCGTTCAGAAGGAGAAAAGAGAGGAGACAGAAGATAGCAAACAATTTATAATGCATCTAACAATGGCTATTCCAATTATAAGGAAGAAAATCTGATTAACAAAGTAAGCCAAATTTGTATCAACTATTTTCCCCACTCTGTGAGTCCCAAAGACCTCAGGCAAGAGGCAAACTAGGAGTTAGGTGGGAGCCCATAAAACCAATCTTTGGGTTGGAGTGGTCAGAACAAGTACAGCAATTTGATCGGCAACTTGCTTCATCTTGGAACAGGCTTCTTCTATTGAGGTAGTAACACTGTGTATAGTTATGCAACATTCTCCATCAGTTAAATTCAATGCACCACACACACCTTGGTCTTCTAACAGCAGTGTATCAAGGGCTAACTGATTTTGTGGTGTCATTTTTGATACCTGTTGGACCTGTAAATTTAATTCTCCAAAAGCATGTTTGGTCCATTTGATAATATGTGGTACTACCATGTTAAATTTTCCAATAAATTTCAGGTTCTGTGAGAGCTGGAGAACTTTTAACAGGATAGTGCTTGTACTCTGTTTCACAATATACTGCTTGACCATGTTCCTTCAGTTGAAAAGTGGGGTTGCATAAGTGGTCTGAATTATGGAAGCCACTAGAGGGATAACCCTATGTGAGAGACGGGTGTGAGTCGCGGGTTTACCCATCTCCGTGACACCCTAACACACAGAATCATAGAATCATAGAATCATAGAATGGTTAAGGTTGGAAGGGACCTTAAAGATCAACAGGTTCCAACCCCCCTGCTATAAGCAGGGACACCTCACACTAGACCAGACTGCAAAAAGCCTCATCCATCCTGGCCTTAAACACCTCCAGGGAGGGGGCCTCCACAACCTTCCTGGGCAACCTATTCCAGTGCCTTACTACCCTCATGGTGAAGAATTTCTTCCTGATGTCGAACCTAAATCTTCCCTCTTTCAGTTTAAAACCATTACCCCTTGTCCTATCACTACCCTCTCTGGTGAAAAGCCCCTCCCCAGCTTTCCTGTAGGCCCCCTTCAGGTACTGGAAGACTGCTGTAAGGTCTTCCCAAAGCCTTCTCTTCTCCATACATGTCTGGTATGCAAGTTCTTAGTCCCTCTAACGGCCATGTTTCTGGGGGACTCCCAGTACCAGTAGTACGGTTAACAGCTCAGTCAAATTTAAAAAGGTCAAAGGAATAATATTGTGGGGGAACCACATGCTCTAGTGGTTCTAGAATGGGTTTAGGATATGACCAAGTCATTTGCATATGATACCACCACAAAAGCCTGACATCTAATTTGCTGTATAAATTGCTGTTGAGTATCAAACTGGCATTTTCATGGCACCATCTATTAAAGCTCCCAATTATTCAAACTGGTAGTGGCTGGGTGACAGCACATCACTTTATATGTGAAGTTAAGGGTTTTTTTTTAATTTTTTTATTTTTTTTTTTACATTTTGTACATCATTGTGCAACTATTTTGAATTTAATCTGCTTCTCTGCTTTTCAGTTGTATTTTCAGGTCTTCCTGCAGTTTTTTACAATTGGGTCTTATTCTTGCTACCTAAAATACAGTGTATGCCACAGGAGCGATCTCTGGCAAGGTCTGTAGTAACCTCCTTCCACTGAAAGAAAAAGCTAGTTTTTTCCTTGTGATTGGTTCCTCTCCTTTTACTGATTATTTTTCCCATTCAAGGTCTTTTGTTATTTTGCCATGATTGCTTATTGTGCACGAAGCTTATGTATGCTTGAGTCCATTAAGATTTTTTAATGAGTTTTAATTTAAAAAATGGACCTCATAATGAACTTTAAAACTAAAGTTTACCTTTAGATATTACCAGCCTGTACATATATACATATATTTGGCAATAAATATAAAAAGGCACAGAGTATATTTTTTTTCCTCTGACTTCATCATTTTTTGCAAAAAGGAAAATAATGGAAAAGGTTAAGCTTGCTTTAACATTATTTTTTGTCTTTATTCTGGTTGTCCTGTATGAAACAGTAACTGCTAAGTTTAGGTTTTTAAGTTTTGTATCCTTTGCACTCAAAAGTCATGGCGTATGATAGTCATTGTGAGGCACATTATGCAAAATATTTTGTCTTGGCCTGAAAGATTGAATATAGGGATGAACATAAAAAGTAAAATCACCAGAGAAGCAATTTCCTTGAAGATTTGGAACTTAGGCAGAATTTGAAGATACTTCACTTTATAGACTCTCATCCACTCACTGTCTTATTGTTAATATTTTCTTTCTTATAGGACAGAATATCATAATGACATCAGGAGGTGTAAGGATATAAACAATTTTTATAGTAATTTTACTTTTCATTTAAATGTCTTCTAAGTAGCTGCACTTGCTGAAATTAACAGCATATTTTCACTCAGTGTCTGCTTCTAGGACTGATAATGCTCAATGTTTGTAGTTACATCTAAAGAATGGTATTGAGAACCAAGGACACTGCTTGGATCTGCAAAAACACCTTCTGCCATTCATTTAATTGCTGGTCCAGAACTAAACTGTGACAAGGTGATTTAGAAATCAACATATATTCACCTTTAAGGAAATGTACAAAATGGACAGAACCTTTAAAGTGGAATGCAGTTAACGTGCAGTCTATACCACAGTAATTCCCCAGGCAAACTTAGTTGTTAGCAGCACCAGGGGAGCTTGATGTACTGACTTTTCTCTTTCTTTCTTATCACTTTACATGTTAGTAGCCAGTCTGTATGACTCATATTCTTGGTATTTGCACAAGCTTTGTAGACAGCTAATTTATCACTGTCAATCCGAAGAACTTGTGTATCTATTGTTTCAATAAATTCCATTATTGTTTGACCTATCCAAGAGTGTTATTCCTGGATGCAACCCAAACTTTTAAATGTGGCTGTGCTAGTTCATGTGGTATGTGGCTAGGAAATCGTCTGATGTTAGTAACAAACCCAGAAATGTGGTAGCATCAAGGAGGGTCGAGTCTTTCTTGCTGCTGTCTCGTAGCAGGGGGTCTCCTCTTAATGGCTGCAATACGGTTCCCATTGTCTCTAGGGAGAGACTGGGGTTTACCTTCCCATCTGTCCAGAATCCTATTCAATCTGTCAGTCATTTTTCAATGGCTGAGATGTGGAACTGATGATGATCAGAGATCATGTCTCCAAATTGTGCTTTGTAAGCCAGTTCATGCACAGTTGGTCTCTTGAATTCATACCAGCTTCCCATGAAAAAGAACATATGGGCATATGCTGCTGGTACAGCCTGAGCAAAACTCTGGAACATGGGCATTTTACAAATGACATCATCAAGCTTTATAATCCTGTGGTCATCATAGATTGCATCTTGCACATCTAATTCTCTCAAATATGCAATGGCTCTTTCAAGAGTGGGCATTCCACTTCAGCGCCAGTCCATGTCACCCTTATGGGGGTATCTGTCTCCTACAGCTGCCAAAAATTGGCTCCATAGGATAGTAGTACCTGGCCTTTTCCCAATGACTTTATCAATACTGACATCTCAGGCCAGGGATCCCAACTGCCTTGCTTCTCTTTTGTCCACTTCATAGGTATCAGCCCCACCATCAAAGCATCGGAGCAGCCAAGAAAGAGGTGGTTCACCTTCATGGTGGGTAATGTCCTTTCTCATGAGACACAAGTCCTTTAGAGAGAAAGGTTGGACAAGATACTCATTGTCATCAGCTTGAGAGGAGCCTGCTTTTCTATCTGCTTGAGAAGGGCCTGCTCCTCCATCTGCTTGAGAAGGATTTGCCTTATCATCCTCTTCCATGTCTTGTGAAAATTTTGGAGATTTTGGAAGGGGATAAGGGCTGGGACCTTTCATCTTTGTTTTACCCCTGGTCACAGGATTAACTTTTGCTCATTTGATTTGAGTGGGAGTGGCCATAGTCATTGCAGCAGCAGCAGTGGTAGCAGCAGCATTGCCTGTGGGGGAGTGGCAGAGAGTGGAACATCATCTCACTGTACACATCCACAATACATTATAAACATTCAGCAGAAGCATCCCTAGTGAAACAATGCTATTTAGATAAAAAACTGGGAGATTCAGCTCGAGATAAAATGGAGAGGTAAAACTGAACCTTCTATTACTAACACGCACCTTTCTATTCACCTGAGAATTCTCACTATACACATATAGAGCCACTATACAGATCAGTATCAAGACCACTGTTATCACTAGATAGGTTATTACATTGTTGATTATGGCTATAGCCTTGTTGATAAACCATAAAACAAGAGCAGCTACACAGAGCAGTATAATCCCGGCTGCATACCACATATATGACTGCATGTTGGGAAAAAAGTCTAGCAAAAACATAGAAGGAGCTGTCTGTTCGGTTTTTTGAGCCATCAACGTGTTCAGCAGAAGCATTGCCCATAGCTATCTCAGGGAATCCTCTCACCAAATGTGGAATTCTAAACATTCAGCCAATTAATCAGAATTTTTAGCCTGGGCTTAAGATACAGCCCCACGTTGGGGCTTCAAACAAAAAAGAAATATAATGTCACAGTTTAACTCAGGATGAGCAATTAAACCAATGGCAACCATGCTCTGATCCCCTCCCCCTCCCACCCAGATAAGGAAAGGAGAGAGAGATTAGGGAGAGAGGCTTCTGGATTGAAAACTAAACTAGACAGCTTTCATGAAATACTAGTGATAAAATATGTACAAATATATACAAGTGTATGCAGGAATGTACAATACCCCTATTGCCTTCTTCACCCCCAGCAAGTCCTATGGCACTCTCCTTAGCTGTGAGCAGTTCTGAAATGTCCCAGAGCATGGCTGGAGAGAGCGGCAGAGCAGACAGGAGCTGAGGGCAGAGATATAAAGGTCAGGAACACATGGGCCTAGGGATCAAAGGAGATGGATAAATGGAATCCTTCCTGGACCCCAGCCATGGACAGAAGAAAAAGGAAAAGGAAAGGTCACTTCTTTGATCCCTGAATTTATACTCAGGGTTATGTATATATGGGATGGAATAATTTGTTCGGTCAGTTTTGCCATCTGTCTAGTTCTCTCCTCCCTATGGGAAGGTTATAGATACAACTCTTCGGCTCCTTTAGTGTCAGAAGCAGCAGATCCGACAACTGGAGCAGTGTCCTTGGTTTCTCGGCAGTAACTATAAACATTCAGGCATTTTCAGTCCACTAGGTGGAAAATTTGCTGTTAATTTCAGCAAGTGTGCTGCTTAAAAGAGAGCTCAATGAAGGAAAAAAAAAATCGGTAAAAAGAAAATTGGCTTCATCCTGGCTCAAACCAGGACAGATGGGATTAGGGTTAATGGCAGCACTAAGCCTAGAGGTCTCAAGATTACTTGGGATGGACATGTAATGAGAAGGTGACTACAGCACTGAAACGACATAGCTCCCTCCCCATTTTTCTCATCCGGGACAGCAATGGTGCTGGGAACCTCAGCCTTGGCTTCCATCCACAGTTAGAATTAGGGTTAGGGTCCAGAGAACCACAAAGCCTAGAACTCCAGTGAAAATTTCTTGGACATGACATGCCAAGGGGACTACGGCACTGCAATGACATTACTCTCTCCACACCTTTCTCATCTGGGACACCTGTGGGACTGGGGATCTCAGACTCAGCTGACCATCATTTTGAGAATTAGAGTTAGGGTTCAGAGAACCACAATGCCTACAGCTCCAGGAACAATTGAGTTGGACATGGCATGCCAAGGGGACTATGGTACTGCAATGATATAGTTCCCTCCACAGCTTTTTCATCTGAGCCTCCAATGCTTATGGGGATCTAAACCCATAAGCAATAAACCCCATAAACCCCACAGCAATACAGTATATATGGTTAGGATTATGGTTAAGGTTCAGAGAACCACAAAGCCTACAGATCCCGAGATCTTTCCTTTGGAAATGACATGCCAAGGGGACTACAGAACTGCAACGACATTGTTCCCTCCACACCTATCTCATCTGGGCCAACCATGGGGCTGGGGATCTCAGGCTCAGCCAACTGACATTTTGAGAAGTAGAGTTAGGGTTTGGGTTCAGAGAACCACAAAGCCTAGAGCTCCAGGGACAATTGCATTGGACATGGCATGCCAAGGGGACTACAGAACTGCAACGACATTGATCCCTTCACACTTTTCTCATCTGGGCCACCTATGCTGCTGGGGATCTCAGACTTGGCTGACTGTCATCTTTAGAATTAGGGTAAGGCTTCAAAAAAACATGATGCCTAGATTTCCAGCAAAATTTGCATTTGATGTTGCATTCCAAGGGGACTAAGGCACTGCAAGGACATTGCTGCCTCCACACCTTTCTCATCTGGGCCAGTCATGAAATTGGGGAACTCAGACTCAGCCAACCACCATCTTGAGAATTAGGGTTAGTTAGAGAACTAGGGTTAGTTGAGAACTAGGGTTCAGAGAACTGCAAATCCTAAAGCTCCAGGGACACTTGTGTTAGACGTGGCATGCCAAGGGAACTACGGCACTGCAATAACATGGCTCCCTCCTCACCTTTCCCATCTGGGACACCCATGGGGCTGGGGATCTCAGGCTCAGCCAACTGCTATCTTTAGAATTAAGGTAGGGGTTTGGGTTCAGAGAACCACAAATCTTACAGCTCCAGGGACACTTGCATTGATGCAGTGGGAATTTACAATGACATGTTTATAACTGTTTTCTTGGAGGAGTATCATGTAATCACATGGCTCTGTAGACAATCCTGTGTCCACTCAATGGTCAAGAATTACTATTTGAAAGGAAAAATGTAGTTTCATGCTTAATACTGAGAGAAAGGTTTTACAGGTAAAGGTTTTCTGATGGGTATTTGAAACTTTTGAGAGTTTTAATACTGAAAGAAGTAAACATTTCAAACTTGTATGGCATAGAGATAATTAAAGTTTTTAGCAAGACAGAAGGACAAAATATATTTAATTGGTCATGTCTCTACAGTTTGTGCCATGAATAATTTATCAAGTTTTATAATAAAATATTTTGTACCAAGATAAATGTAAAAATATATAAGTATTCTTTCCATGCATTTTTACAAGGCTTTTAATGTACTTTGCCAAAAACCAAATAGAGAATGGAAAGTTTTCATGACACAGATAGGAAAGCTTCCTTCAAGAACAGGTGCAAACTATGACCAGTTCCAAAACAAGACAACTTACGGTTATTGGTTAAGAAACCTTGATGGCTATACTTACCCTGTAGGATTTCTATGCCTACATTCCCAAAAGTTTGTGAAGGGCTAGTATCTTCTTATAAATAAAATTATTTCCTGACATCTATAAATGTCTTACAGCCATGGTTATGAGTTCTTAGGTCATGAGAAGAGACTAGTTCTGCATAACGATTTAATTTAATTTTAATTTTAATATAATTTTTAAAAGCAAGTTATGGTATTAATTTTCAATTATGGCAGAAACTGTTATGGTGATTTTTTTTCAAATATATTTTACTTTTTTTTGTCCAAATTTCATAGTTTCCTATCTTGTCTCCAGTAACGTAAGCATTTTACTAAGGTGTGTTGTTTCAACACTGGTCATCTGCTATTTATTAACAGACTTATTCATTAAGGTTGCATACAAGAAGAGAAGGTGACAGCATTTGTGTGTGTTAGAGAAAGCTCTTTATGTATTTTCAAAAGAAAAAAGCCCTAATATGGCAAAGCTCTTGATTTTTTTCACACAAGGCAAAAGTGTCTTGAGTCAGTTTCATCTGCACCAGCTGTGGTACTTTGCTTTTAGCGATTTCCATAAAACTGCTCTTGTATTTATCCATTGTGTTTAAACTTTTTAAATTAATAGGGCCTAAATCATTATCTCCATGTCTGTACCGTTAAATTGACCATGCTCCTGATTGCTGTCCAGTGCTGGTGTCACCTGGCATGCAATGTCTGAAAACCATGCTGCTAAGCTCTCCCAAAACCCATACTATCTGTTGCGAATGCTCCCTGGTTTATGAAAATTCTTAAGGCACAACTAGAAATGGTTTCCCAGAGGGTTAGCTTGTCCAGGCTGAAATAATGACAGGAGCTGTTGTAACACTTAGAACATATGCACACACACAAGAAAAAAAGGAAAGAAAAAAAAAGTTTTTGTCAGTGCACAGGAAAATATCTTGCCACTGTTAATTTACCAGTATAAATGTATAAATAGATGTGATCCATTTGATACTGAATTTTATTGTCCCTCGATCCCAGACTGAGCCTTGCGGCCAAGATTTTGGTTCAAACCTCTCTGACAATAAGGCAAAGGTGTCAAGTGGCTAGAGAAGACTCGCAGCAGCTAAGACACTGAGTGGTGGATGCAAAGAATAAAAAATGCGGAACAGAGAAGCATCTATTCCTGGGGACAGAAATAATGCCCATTTGCTGGTGTAGGTGTCTCTGCCTCATTTCTTCCTCCTAGAACTAGACATCAGAGTTATCTTCTAAAGACTGCACCTTTTGTCCCTTTTAAAAAACTTGGAAACAACAAGAGTGAGAATTACCTGCCCTGAAACCTCTGTACTGGTTTATAGTGCAGGAAGACTAGAGCAGTGACTTCAGAGCCACATCCTAACCCAAGGAAAATCAAAATGACATGCCTGTCTTTTAATTATGCACAGTAGCCACCAGGTTTTAGAATAAAAAGACATGGGCACTCTATAGCAGTCTTGCTTAAACTGTGCAGAAAATTATTGAAATGTAAATGGGCCAGAAAGAGAAACTCCTCAGGATTAAGATATTTTTACATAGGGAAGAAGTAGTTCTGCTTTCCAGATTTTTTTTTTTTATTATTATTTTTATTTTTTAACTAAAAGGCATAAGAATAGAACATTTTAAGCATTGTAAAACTTCAAAATTATGGAAGCAAAAAAAAAAGTTTTCAAGAAAATCCTTATTTAATAGGATTTAATAAAGATAATTTTCATGATACATGCAGATATAGGATGATACACTGTAAGTAAAGTAATGAATTACAATAATGTTACATTTTTTTCAAATTTTCATGCTCTGTCAATGAGAGTTAAAGATTTTCAGTGTGGGATGTCATTATTTCAACTACTGTAAAACCTTTATTGACTCTTCTACTCTGTAAAACAAATGATGTATTCCTTGTGTGAGATTAGTCTTCTTGCCCAGATTAGCTCTCGCCTGAGACCTCTTCCTCCACATCGAAAAGGACAGAGATGTTTTATTTGACATAGAGCAGTTTCAGTTGTATTTCATACCTGAGCTGGACAAAATCAACATCTGGCCACAAGGTAGAGAACTCTCAAGCCAAATTTAAAAATTATTTATTTTATTATATTATACAAAGAATTAGCCACAATGTGGTGACAGATTAAACACAGGGCTTTCTGAGTTACACATGCCTTATGTCCATGATGTCATGATATCACAGTATTAACAGTCTTTAGAGTTTCCATACTTCCAAGGTGTTACATGTGTCACAGTTGCTAAAATGATTTGTACAAGGCTTTGTCAGGGAGTTACTTAGGAATATACAACAGTTCAACAGCTCTTACAAGGTACTTAGATTAAATTCTCAATAAACACTTTGAAAATGTACTTTCTGTGTTTGAAACCAGCGCTTAAATTTCTGACTCTGTCTTGAGACTTCGTGCTAAAATATGAAACTCTATCCTCAGAAAGTTTTAGTGAGAACTCTTAAAGAACAAATTCTGAGCAGAATATAAAGGTCTGAAAACTTAGCACAAATGTATAGAACTACAATATAGGATAAAATAATATACACTGTTGCTATACTGAAAACAAAGATTTCAGAATTAGACACTTAGATTAGCTAGAAAATTTATTAATAGTTTTACAGATATAGTCACCAAAAGGATACAGCTATTTTCATTGAGTTTGAACTCCTGTAACTACAGAATGGCAATTTTTCACTTGTAGAAGGAAAGTAAGTCTTTCATAACATTTAGAAAACAATATTAAATTCAATAACTGATGACTATGGAACCTTGTGTCTTAATGCAATAAAAATAATTTTAATTTTGGGAAGATTTCATATGGTTTATTTAATGCGTAATATTTGACAAGTGAATGTATCTTTTTGTGTCTTATGAGTTGAGCTGTTACAGGTGCAAAAAAATGTATTTGCTCTGTGGTCATATATTTACTCATTTCATTAAAGCTTTAGTAAGTCAAATGGCTTTGAAATTTCTGCAGATTATGAAGGATAGAGTTTGCATATCCTAGACAACTTTTTCATTTAATGTTAATGACTGAGAACCAAGAACTGTTCTATTGCATAAACCAGTGTAAGTGATGGTTTCACCAGAAATTAAACTGCTGTCATTGTTATGTAAAAAACCATATTTTTCTACGATGAAGATATATTCTCCTGGTACTTCTGTCAATATGTTATAAGCTGTTATACGATGATTCTCTAGAAGGTGAATTTAAATGCTGTTTTCATCAAGATATTAGCCTTAATTTTATTCTGTAGGTTTTTAAAAAATAAATTACTGACAGTTCAAAACAACAATTTGGTTGTTTGATCTGTCTTGATGAGCCCAAACAAATACCTAATCTTCAGAACTATGTGAGTAGCACAAACACAGTCACATACAAATGAGTCTAAGAAAGTACATCACGAATTATTAAAATATCAGGGTTTTACTGATTTTTAAGCTACTTATATTAAATATGGTACCATAAGAGCTAACCTGGGTCCTCAAGTATAAGTATTTAGTGGACTATATGGTAATTTAGTCCCCTTTTACAATTAGACTTACAAAGAAAATTTAAGGACTAGATTTCAAATACTTGTTTCAATAGCATAGCCCATGTCTGAAAAAAAAATCCACGGGAAGGATGGGGTAAAATACAGTAAATTGAGTTTTATTTGGAGACTAACAAAACATCTGTATGTAACTAAATCAGCAGGAAGGATGTAACTAGGCAAAATGTCCAGTGGAAACCCCAAGGAAAATGCAATTATCCTGACTAAGAACTTGTCTACAGTAAGACGTAAGGTTAGACACAAGGCCATACATGAATAATATAACTATACTGCATTCTGGCTTCCATGCACCAGTTCCCTGTGCACTGTTAGGTAACTATTTCTTACTGGCACAAAATGTGCACTAACATTTCATAGATAACTGAACCCACTTGGGACATATTTACAACTCAATCTGCAATGTAATGTAGGGATACTTAATGTAGCTTGAAATTATCTAGCTTAATTACAGGAAGCACTGGAGTCAGAATGACACAAGCAGATTGCACTGTTTCCTGGACAGGGAAACTCAGTAGTCGGTGAATGCCATCCTGGGAGATGTATTTTTATAAGGCATGGTCTGTGTAGCAGGATGCTCCATCTCTCAATATGCCTGCCTCAGTTTTACTCTATTATTCAGCTGCTTCTGTCTCTCAATTTTGCAAGCTCAGGCCTGAAGTGGAATTGTTCCCATGAGTAAGGAAAAGCCCTAGCAGACTCTGAGCTGGTGACAACCTTGAAAGGTACAAACAGAGGCCAAGTTGATGTTCAAAACACCAGCTGCTCTCTGGTGTTGAAGAACATGGAGCTCAGCCCAGCCACAACTAGGCGTGGAGCAGAGATAAAATAATAATGAACAGATGAACAAGAGAGTTTGCTTGGTAAGAACAGGGCCTGCTTGTTTTTTTCCACTGTTTTCCTTTTATTCTCCAATGAGAGATGTTGGAGGTATGGCTAATGGCTAAATGACAGCAGTCAATCCACTTTATTCTATAAAAGCTTAGTCAAATTTTTGATCAGGGAGACTTCTGTACGCTTTCCCAGAAGGTGTGCTGGACCTTCTCCTCTCCAGTGGGGACACCTGCCAGGGAGCCTAATTCTCGAGAATTATGATACACCCAAGGATACTCAGCTGTGGTCTGACAAGGGTGAGAAATATTAACTCTTTCATTGTCTTTACTAAGTTTAAGACTGTAGGGAACACTAAGAGTGATAATTAGTATTCTAGGCCTAGTGTAGAATTTGATAATAAGTAAGTTACTGTCATTTTAACAGTTAACAGTTAATAGTTAATAGTTAACCTTTGTTGTTTGATTCAATTAAGTAGTATAATTCATTGCTAATATACCCTTTGTATTCAAACTGCACTTCTGTTCGGATCTCCCAATTTTTCTACATTTTTGCTGAGCATGAGCCTCTTATCCTGTATAGTTAAGACCCCAATGTTATATGCAATAAATCTTGATTAGTGCATATACGTCTTGTCTGCTGTACGTTCTATCTGGGACAATCTGTGCACACCAAAGGAGTGTACAGTGGGTCCTTGGGGGCAATAGTGAACTAATTCATGCTGTTTCACCTGTTCCTAATTTCCTGTGTGGGTAAATCCTAATATTATTCTGTAGGTGTAGAGCTGCTGTTTCAGGCACCTCAAAAGAAGAAACATAGTAATAATCTGGAGTAAGCTCAGAGAGATATCTGCAAGCTGATGGGAGACTGGAGCAGTTGCCTTGTGAGAAGAGGCTGAGGGACCAGGGAGAAAAGATGGCTTCAGAGCAAGCTACTGAAAAAAAACAGATCTGAGCTCTCCACTGTAGCGTATTGGCAGGAAAAAAAACATGGATAACAGTCATACATCTAAAGCAGTAGGTTCTGACTGGACATAGTGTCAGATTATATATATTTTTCTCAGTATTAGGCTGGACTGGCTATTTTGTAACTTTTGAAGGATGCTACACATCACACCTTCCAAGTTCCCTTTTCTTCTTTACCCTTCAGAGCTGCTCCTGTATGATCACAGCTGTCTGCTCTCTGAACAAAACACAGACTTCCTGCTTGACGTCTGAGGTCTGGGTTCTGTGACTATTCCCTTTTTCCCTTTGGGATCTTCATCTCAACTCTTCATGCTTGTTATGGCCAACACTGACAGATTGCCGCATCATCATTGTATCATTATGCAGTATTGAACTGAAGCTCATCAGTGTTGATGACCTTTGTGCTTGTAAAGTTTGGGCTAAAAATGGGAGGAATAACCTAAAGAGTATCTTCTGCACAACTTAATATTAATGTTGCTTTGAGGAATGTTTATTCAACTGTGAAAATAAAACAAAGAAAGCAGGTGACTGGAATCTAGATATACATTTACGGTTTTATTGTTGTCTGTTTGTTTTGTGGGGTTTTTTAATACTATTTTATTGATGGAGAATATTGGATTAATCCTTCTAGTAACTCTCACACATTTCCCCATCTGTGCCAGCTTTTAAAGCAATACAGTGGGCAATGTTTATAACTGTATGACTTGTGCTGTATCAAGTATTGGAACTCTGGCTTCTACAGTCCTACAACATCCTTAGCTCAAGCCTCCCTGGGATTGTTTGACCTGGCTCTCAAACTAATTGATGTGCATGGTGTGTACACCATGCTTGACACTGTTCATAATACATGGGAAAGCCATTTAAAAGGATAAGCAATAAGTTTTAAATAGGCTTAAAAATGAGCCAGGTTCATCCCTCACTCCAATTTTATAAACTTACTCATCAAAGAAGCAATCTCCAGCATAAAGCAATGGCTGAAATGCTCATATGAATCACTTTATTTTCTGTGATAAAGAATTATAACCATAACATTGCCAAAGAGGAAAGGTTTGAGAAAGCATTCTCTTCTTGAATATAACGGGATCTGAGAATAGTACGTAACTGAACTGGCTTTGTGGCAACTTGAAGACTGGTAAGTATTTTGTTTGTTTGCTGAAAATGTTAGTTTCAAAAGCAAGAAAATTTAATAATTGAGCTTTCTCCTGTATTTTTCATCTCTTTCTTGTCCTGCACAGGATCTTTATTCAAATAATTTTGTTTCATCTTGGTTTATCTCTTCTCACTAATGAATAGAAACCTTTGAAAATAAATCTTGAAGTCTAATAAGGCAGAGAGTTCGGCTTTTCTGTCCTGGGTCTCATAATTCGTCTATGCTGTTTCCATGCTGTTGCCATCTATTGGTCCTTCCAGTCTCAACAACATGAAGTAAACTTCCTGCTATGAAGTAGTTTCATTTTTTAATGTTATTTCTAAATTGTCTACAGAGATGCATTTGCAGACACATACAGAGAGACTTTCATGAACTGTCTCATATCTAGAGACTATATAACCACAAAAACAAGGCTCTATGCTTGATTTTAGCACACCTTAAGGGTAATTTGAACATTTATAGAGCCATCCAAAATGATATAAAATAACATTCTTACTGCTAAGATCTGTGTTTCCATTAAGTGGATTTCCAAACAGGATTCTGTCAGTGCACGTTCTTATGTGTTCTACAAAATTGAAAAGCTGAAAAAGTATGTCCAAGAAAAGAGCCAATTCCTCAGAAGAAAATCTGAATGATAATATTTCTTCAGGTTTGCCATTAGTTTCTTGATACTTTGCAATTCTTTTCTTGCCCACCCTTTATATTAGTTTTTGTCAGGGGAAATGATAAAGAAATAATCTTGTGAAACTGAACCAGTTAAATATTCCTCAGAAATATAGACAAATTGAGGGGAAAGGTGTTTCTTTCTGCAATGTTAGCTTATACCTGAGCCAGAATAGACTCTCTCTGAAATAGTGAAGATAACTGTTGTATGTTGGAGAACTTGTAAATAATTAAATTCCTACAAAAAGTCTAGGGTCCTTTCATTATTAAGTCTCAGACTTTTATTACGAAGTCACATTGAATACCAAGCTGACTAAGGTTCTTTTATAGTACCAAAATATCTGAGCATTCCTGATAACAGTCACTCCTTCAGAACTAGGGAAAAAAAATCACAGCTTTTATTCTTATTTTACAAGACAGGTTCTGACTGACAAAGAAGTAAAGGGAATTACCACAGTTTATATTAACAGGCCGTGGGTGAACAAGCAGCTGAACCCAGTTTTCTAAGGAATACCCGTGCTCAACAGAGAAAAAGAGCAACAGTTCTTTGAACCATGAAAGAGTCCTTTTCAGTAAGATAGCATGCTACAGTAATTCATCCTGTTGGAACTGTGCTGTTGAGCAGTCATTTACTGATGGAGAATAGCCAAGCTGTTTCTCTTATTGGCATGCTGCATTGCCTGCAGAGGCTCAGAGGTCAGACTGTGATCTACATTTCCCATTTCTAGCCTGAACAGAGGTGGAGTTGTGCTATGAAAGGAAAAGTCACCCTCTGGAGGAGCTGAACCCTTCACGTCACTGTCCAACAATTAGTTTAATCAAAATAAAGAATTATATGGGTTTCTTTAAGAATAATATACTGTTAAAAGGCTAATTTAACATGGCTGAGAGATTTTGTAATAAGAGAAAGTAAGTAATTATTTAAATCTGTGAGAATTTCTGGTTTTCTTATTTTTTACATGAATACACCTTGAAGCTGCAAAATATTGCTGGCACTATTGTAGTCACATCTGCTGTTTCATTTATTTGTAGAGAATATCTACCTGACTTTCCAAATCTATGTAATGGCAATGCTTTTATTATCTCGGCTCCCTTAAAATCATTTAATAGTAGTTAATGGTTATTGGTATCTAGTAGAGAATTATAACAGAAGCAGAATTACAGTAAGGAACTGGAAGTCCCCAACGCCTACCGCATCCTCTTACTTTCTGACTGCAGAGATAACTCTACAGTTAATCTAACACAGAGAGCAGAATAAATATTTTGTAGGTATACTGTCCTAGATTTTCTGCATTTTGCTAGGACTACTCATTGCCATATTCTGGTACTGCACATAACCACCTAGTGGTTCAGCTAAAGATTTGCCTAATATAGGATTGCATTCAACTAGCATAAAGGAATTGTACTGTTTTCAGTCATAATGTCTCCCACAACCAACTCCTGGGACATGAAAGTAAAATTTATTTTGTGACAAAATGCTCTTGAACATCCTCCAGCTTGGCCTGAGTACACTTCTAAAGAATGTTATATGGACAAGCATAACAAAATCCTTCTCTGAGAATGGTGTATATTAAAACACTCCATAGTGAATCATTTGTGAACAGATGATAAGTTATTAATCTGTGGTCAGCATTTTTCCCTCCAAGGTTTCTCCTGATGTTTTATTCATATTTGCCAGGACAATGCCACCTGCTTTCTTTGTATCCAAAGGGTACATATGGGTACACAGACCCTTAACTCTCCCCTCCACTCCAACCAGAATAATTATACCTTAAAAATTTAGTATTACATTTGTATCTCTGTCCCTTCTTAGAGTTGCCACAGATGACCCAGAAAAAGGCAGCTTGATGTTTGTTTAGGAAAGGATTAATAGAACTGAATGTGAACTGCCAGTTTTTTCATTCTAATACTAAGAAGTTACATGAATTTTCTGAGTTGCATTTTTCTTAAGTGTTGTTCAGAAAGCAGATGGTTACAGTGCGTCTCAGTTTGCAGTTGTCCTGTAAGTTAAGCAAGTTTAACCTTTCAGTGGTGAAGGAAAAAATCAGGGGTTTCTCCACTCATTACACACCATTAAAGGACAAAAAAAAAAAAAAAAAAAAAAAAAATCAGACATCTATTAATCTAGACTTTGAACTTCAGATTATTGAGTTATCTTAAGCAGGAAGAAAGCTGCTAGGTAAGAAGACCAATTTTTTAAATATATTACAAGTAGTAATTGTATTATTTTACTTTGTCCCTTTACCTGGATAGTGATAGTGGGCTGCCAGAGCTTATTCAGTTACTTAGCCTGATACACAAAAGAAGCTAGGTATTTTCCAATGTGTAAGAATGTAGTTTCCAATTCTGTTAGCTTTGAACTCCCTGTCCCCACAGGTCCTGAAAATCTCTCTTCTTTGACAGAATATATATTGATTCCATTGTTCTCCATATTGCTCTATTACATATTCTCTATGTTTAATCTTAATTTTTTTGAAGGATGGGAAGTAAAGTCAGAAAAAAAATACATGGGAGGATAACTGCTAATGAATCCATTGTAAAGACGATCTCTTCTAAGTCAGAAGTCTCTTACTCTGCCTCTTTATTTCCGGGCAGGCAGTATAGGACTATCCAAATACAAATTGAAATTATCCATCCCTGGATTGAGACCTTGTTATCTTAACAATACATCATCCATAGAAGCTGTTTCTCATATCTGTGAACTTCAACAAGTAAAACGGTTTAGGCAACCCATTTTTTTCAGTTTTGAATGGACATTTCCAAATTTCAGCTGTGTCCTCCATTTTCTTCAAGCTAAATTAACAGTGGGAAGTGACTATGACAGAGACTATGGCAGAGAGATCCTGAGGACTCGTGGGTCCTTTTTCTTATTACTTCTCATACTCATTTGTTATGTTATTAACCAGGTTATTTCACCCTGCCTCCTCTGCTGACGTTTTGTTCACCTGCTTTTCCTGATTTTTAAGTCCTTGAGAAGTGCATGTGTCAGCACTTTTAACAAACAAGCCTCCGGTGGTCTACCCATCTTTCAGAGGAGCACAATATCTACCTAAAGAATCTCAGAGACTAGCTGCATATTTTTGAAATCACACATCACTCTAAATTTCAGGATAATAGAAGTTTATATCATTGAATATTATCTCATTAAATGGTTGCTTTTCAGCTGGTAATTGCTTCCACAGGCATCAGAAACAACAGATGAGAGGATAAAGTAGAATTTTCCTTCAAAGAAAAACTGGAAACTGAGATAAAACTGACCAGATAAACTAGCCAATGTTTTTTATCCTTTTCCACTTAAGTCAAGATTAAGGCATCAAGCAAATACTTTTCATGTCTTTTTCTTATGCTGTCAAAGCAGAGTATTCTCCTTATTCTTGGGAATTTTAGTGTTATTGAAAAGCGAGAAAGAAAAACAGAGGAAACAAACAGTGTAGAAACTTTACCTCTTATTGTTGTAATATGTTGTATGGGTTCTTTTTGAAGATATAGTGTTAAAAAATTTTAAGAAAGGGAGAATTTCTCAGTGACTACAGTATATCCATCTCTGCCAGGGGGAGAAATCACACTTCATCAAATACTTTCTAATAGATTTAGGGGATCTCTCACATTCTCATCCCTTCAGCCTCTTCAGCTGGTGGTGAAATGATATGTCTGGAGAGGTGGCATAGTTAAAGATGTTTATTTCTAAACTTTTTCACAATTGTCACCCTTTAAAAATGAAAACACAGGGACAAAAAAATATTTCAAAGCTGCTTTGTGTTTCTGTTGCCTTCAACATGAAGGTTTATATTTTCTCCCTTACCTCCTTTGTTTCCCACAGAGAAGAAAAACTGTTTAAAAGCTGGAGAAATACCAATGTTTTTGCTGAGAGAAATTTACATTATGTGCTTGGAAAAAGTATTAAAATTTTCAAGTCCGTATGTAATATTCTGCTGTGTTGATCCTGTTTCTAGCACTTAGAAATGTTCAGGTTTTTTTTTTCTGAAAGTAGTGTGAAAATTATAGGAAAGGTAAATTAAGAAATGAGATTGCTATTTATAATTTCATGTTTTTAAGCATAAGCTAATTAGGTCTTACAATGTTTAAACCCTCCATAAATGTGAGAACATTTGCTGTTGATTAATTGCATCTCATAAAGATTCAGTTGCTGCACATTTGAGTTAAAATGTCAAGGAACACAGTAAACATTTATGAGGGTTGTTTTTTTTTAACATCTATACAATCGTAAAGGAGCAGTCAGAAGTTGTACCCCGTCCCCCCAAGACGATATTTAACACAATGTTTTATTCTACCAGACACTAAAATATTTTTACTCTCAAATAATGTCTTTATACTCTGATTGCTTTCAGAGATTAAAATTCAGAGAAAAAAATAATTGGTAGCTAAAATTGAATTTACAAAAATAGTAAATTTGATTATTTAAAGTATGCACTTTCTTGGAAGCAGGTATGGACAACTATTGGGATTTGCACTGATTTATATGCAAGCGTGCAATGAAGTTTGCAAGAAAATTGGACCTTAAGCCAAATTAATGTGTGGATGAAAAAATCAAATGTTTTATATTAGAGTGAAAGTTCATGTCTAAATGTGTAGTAGTTTCTCCAGAATAAACTCTTACGCTTCTGATATGTTTTCTGTAATTCATTGATAGTGATTTGCTTTTTATGTATTATTAGGTGTGCTCCTAAAAAGAGAATGAAATTACTGTAACCCCACATCAGAAAAAGAAAAAATAAATATTAGTGTGACTGTCCTATTCTCCATAGTTATAGGAAATGTAGAAGGGTATAGTAAAAGTTTTTTTAAATTAATATTACTATCATTTTGGATCAGACCTTTAAGCACAAACAGCTATGATATCAAAATTCACAATTATTTTGTACCATAGTTTCTTTGTAGATTTGACTTATGCAAGAGTTACCCCTCTGTTCCTAAGCAGAGGCTTCCAGTACTAAAGCAAAACTTCCCCAGAAAAAAAAAGCAATATATTTATCAACTTGGAAACTCCAAAGTACTAGTCATGGCTAGGCCAGGCTATTTACAAAGCATTGTTACCTGAATCTTCCTAAAAAAGGAATGTCTGGAATTGTGCATGCTGTCAGAATACAGAACAGATGTCAAAATGTCTGGCATGTTATTACCGTATTTTGGAGCATAAGAGATACAGTGGCCA
Organism: Hemiprocne comata; assembly: GCA_020745705.1. Taxonomy (NCBI): domain Eukaryota; kingdom Metazoa; phylum Chordata; class Aves; order Apodiformes; family Apodidae; genus Hemiprocne; species Hemiprocne comata. The sequence goes on along the minus strand of CM036587.1, from coordinate 83,103,282 downwards.
TAAAGAACGTGTCTCTGTATTCAGTCCATGACATGGTCTCCAGATGAAAGTTCCACATTTATGTGACATATTTTACTGCCTGATTTCCAAGAAAGCTTTCTAAAAAGGGAGGTAAATGTTGTCTGACTTTTCCTCCTGCTTGTAATCATTAACAAGAGAAATGCAACAAGGTCACTTCTGACAGTATTAGTTTACTTAATAGACAATATTTTCTCATGCAATAATGTGTTTGCACAAAAAATTATAAATATTTGTGAAAGAATAGTGTTTTTCTGGCTTTTCAGTTGGAGTAAAAATAATTTAATGAGTAGGAAAGAACAGGAAGCATTGTTTATGATAGAGAAGAACATCCTTTTACATCTGGTCTGAATACATTATCTGTGCAAAATTTTTGATAGGTAATGCAGGTAAATCTGTAGATTGCTGTCAAATTGTGAACTGTAACTGTAAAACAATTTATGGTCGCGTAGCCTTTTTATTTTCTAAGTAAATAGCTGAAATACTTTGAGTGAATGACAAACAGTGTACAAATATTGTGGCTGAGGTTCAGCTTTCAGTGTGGATGCTCAAAGCGTGCATGAGAAAGCAAGCATATTCATGTAAACTTTGATAACAAAGAGTTGGACTGCGTAGGAGTGCATCTGTCTGAGAAAATCTTCATGAGCACTGCCTGTTTTACATGGATGTTTCAGACTTTCGAACTTTTCAGTTGCAGAATGACATAAGAAATATGATAAAACTAATGGTACCTGACAAAGTATGACCTTTATTGACAGTTCTGCTGTTCCTGAAATATATTGCTACATCAAGAATTTTATGCAGTAAAACACTCTTTTCTGAAAGTTTGAGTAACAGAGTTTAAATCTAGAACTGAACACAATAATTTTCTTGAAGACTGAAAAGATCTTTCTGATGTTTAGAACTAGCCATTCTGAGAAGAAATGAGGAGGGAGAGTATGAGAAACATCGTTTAAGTCTGGTTTGCTTTTAATGTATTGTCTCCCTTAAATTACGTAAAGTGGTGGAAAAGAGAGAAAAAACTGCCAAGGTCATACTTGTTACAGCATGGGAAAAACTTCTGGTAAATGTGTTTGTGACTTTCCCTGAGAGCAATTAAGGAGGACCAACTTGGAGGGTTTGGGGAATGCAGAGTCAGATGGATGAGCGGACTGATGTGGAGCTGGCAGGGAGAGTCAGGGAAATGGTTTTGCAGCAGGCAACACATTATCTGTGGTAACTAGAAGAAGTGTACTGAAAGCAGCAGGGACTGGATAGACCTACCATTCAAGAATACTGTGATTAAGGGGTAGACTTGATTTCCATGTTTTCTTTTAAGTCTATCTCATTCTCATTAAAACTCTGATAGTCTCAGTCTTAGCTGTTTAACTTCTTATTCTGATAAGTCATCATCTTCTAAAAGTAGAAAAAAACAACTCTAAAAAAACAATACTTGTACTGAGAGTGAAGTGGAAGCTTCTGATACATTGCTTAAAAGAAAAGGTAGGGCAACTCCACCTCCAGTCCTGAAGCTGGGAGTCTGTGTTGCAAGATTTGTTAGTCAAATCTGCAACCATCATCCAGAATGGTTTAGAGAAAATTTGATCAGAGGGCTGGAGCACCTCTCCTATGAAGACAGGCTGAGAGAGCTGAGGTTGTTCAGCCTGGAGAGGAGAAGGCTCCGAGGACACCTTACAGCAGCCTTCCAGTACCTGAAGAGGGCCTACAGGAAAGATGGGGAGGGACTGTTCACAAGGGCATGTAGTGATAGGATGCAGGGCAACAGCCTTAAACTAGAGCAGGGTAGATTTACATTGGATATCAGGTAGAAGATCTTTACTATGAGTGTGGTGAAGCACTGGAACAGGTTACCCAAAGAGGTGGTTGAGGCCCATCCCTGGAGAAATTCCACATCAGGCTTGCTGAGGCTCTGAGCAAACTGATCTAGTTAAAAAGGTCCCTGTGCACTGCAAAGGGGGACTTGACAAGATTACCTTTAAAGGTCCCTTCCAACCCCATACATTGTATGTTTCTAGGATTCAAGTTAATCCAATCTCTTTAAATCAGCAGAGAAATACTTCTATTTATGTTGCTATTTGCAATTTTTTTAAAAATAATTGTTCAATGTTTATTACTGCCAACTGCAAGGACTTTAGAAGAGTAGAAGAAAGGTTAATGTTATCTTCTACTTGGAGAGAGCTTGGCACAGAAAAGTACACAGAGAAAGTCCTCCTTCGACTTCTCAGAAAGGAAGCAGAAGTTCAGAACTATACTTTTTCTTGGCTAATCAGTGGTTCCATACACACAGTGCTTCTTTTGGTTAACTGACTGATTTGTTTCATCTGGCTTCTGTTAATTAATTTTTTTCTTTTAAGTTTAGTATGCAGCTAGTTCTATTACCACAGAATGTAATTTAGACTTCTCTCTGTAATAGATACAGATACTTTGAAGAAAGTCTATAGGAAAATCAGCAAAAAAATCAATTAGATTCTCCTAGAATTGAATAAAATACAATAAGCATAATTTAAAATGTATAATACTTTGTAACTAAGAGCCATAAATTTTTACTAGGTTTGTGAAACACAGATAAGTCATGGAGGCATTTAAAACACTTTTAAACAATTGTAATGCTTAAAAAACCCCATTAATATTTTTATTGAAGTTGAAAAATATTGTTAATTTCTCTTTATTATGCTTATTTCTTCACAGAGGGCAGACTTGGTGGCTGTTACTTTTTTTCTGTGTATCACTTTAATCCATTTCACGTCTCAGTTGCATAATTAAGTCACTTGTGCTAGTCTTCCCTGAAATACTTAACTACATTTACCATTAATTTGTTTTTCTTATTTGTAGCAGAGATGAACTAATGGACTTTGTAAAACTGTAGAATAAATTATGTGGAGGATATTCTACTCCTTGGAATGCCACATGCACACATATCTGCTATACAACATGTTATACATGAGTTTTGTCAAATGCTTTTTGAAATACCACTTCAGTCCTTACCAGTAAGTAATTATCTTCAGCAGTAGCATTTGAAAACCAAACATTTTCTCTTCAGAATTCTCACATAGACAAATTTCCCTTTCAGTGCAAAGGTGCTTATTTTTTTTCACCTGAGTTGAAACATAAGCTAAACAATGTGTAATCACAGAAAAGATATGTTGATGTTATGCTTTTTTTTTTTTCTCTAAACCTCTAGTCCTGTTAGTTCATAAGTCCAGTGCCTCACTGACATTTATTTCAGAGCTAATGTTCAAGATGTGGGTTTGGATATCAATAAATAGCATCCACAAATATGTTTTTGCCTTGTCCAGTTGAGGGTGAAGGGGTGCAGAGGCTTTGGGCATATTCTGGATATATCACAGGAACCAGTTTAAGTCCTGTCACTTTCCTCCTACTTAACACATTTACATCTTTCATTAGCTCTTCTGTATCAGTAACAGGTTCAACAAACCTATGGGTGGTTTAGGTATTATATGCTCTAGAGATAAGGGATAACAATTATTTCTGTGCTGGTAGATAATAGGATAGTGCTCTAACATGTGACCTAAGGCCTCTTTAGATGGTAGTCTCATGATTATTCTCATTCTCATGGTAAAGAAACATCCATATTTAGAAGAGCGTTGGATGTGAAAATAAACTGTATACATGCAATAGTTTCAACATGATGAGAACACATGAAATTTACTGGGGAGGTGTAAATCACTCAGTATGTTGCAGTGAGTAAATGCTTCAAATGCATCAGAGTTGAAAGGAATGTACCGAATTATAACTACACACACTGTAGATTTGGTCCATTCCTTGAATATGTTGTATATACAGTGTAGCTAAGATGTCTTTGAACAGTCGTTATGTGTACATTTTGTGTGGTAAATTTATCATAAACATTATACTTTTGAAAAATATTAGCAAAATAAATGCCACAACTACAAATAAAAAGGAAAACAAAGCAAAATATCACCCCTCCCACACCACCCCCTTAGAATAAATAGAGTGATGTCCTTGATAAATTAGCTTTGGAAGTTTCTAAAGATTATTTTTCTTGTCACATTTTTAACATTCACACAATTGGTCTTATATTATTAAGCCTGTATTTTAGAAAACTGTTGTGTAAAGCTATTCTAGCATACCTGCAAAGGAATCTCACTAAAATAGTACACTAAAATAGCTCTTACAAAAAAAAAAAAGTCTCTAATAGATGTGTTGTGTCTGTAAAATTATTTAGGGAGTCTTTAAGTGTGAAGTCTACTGACACTACAAATAGCCTGGCAGCTTACATGGGAATAACATTTATTTTAAGGCTGTGTATAAAACCCTTACAGCCTGCCTCAGTCTTACTTTTACATGGTGTCACGACCCACAAGGTGGGTGCAGCGTTACCACATCCCACAAGGTAGGCACGGCACTTTCACATCCCACAAGGTGGGCACGGCTCCCCAGAGGTGGGGGTCCAAACTAATATTTAACTCTCTTTTAACAACCCATTCAGAGAGATTAAGCTTGGGAATACTCCGCACAGTACTCTAGGAGTAAGACCATTACCCAGGAGGCTTTCACAAAACACACCTTTACTTAAAATTGAGTAAGATTATAAAGCTTGTCAAAGGAAACATACAACAATATCACTCTCAAAGCAACAGATTACAACTAGCAGAACTTAGCAAAATGGTCCTTTCAAAACAACAGGTTACAACAGGAAAAACTTAGCAAAAATAGAAATGATGGTACCCCTGTGTGCGGCGTCCAGTTCCAGAAGAGATGGCTTTCACATTGTAAATCTCAGCCTGGTTCTTAGGAGTAGTAGAGGGAGCCGCTGGCCACAAGGGAGCAGCCGCAGGAAGCAGCACTCCCTGCCCCCATGTGCGGCGTCCTATGTCAGGGACACAGCTGTAATTTATCAAGACCAAGGCCGCTCTCGGCACATAGCTGATTGTCCACAGCTGATTGCCCACACATATGTGCTGAGAATAAGGTTAGAAAAAGAGAGAGAGATATTAAGAGAGATTAAGAGAGAGGCAGAGACAGAGATAAAGAAAGAGTGGATAGGAAAGATATCACCACCCTTGGATCCAGCAACGATCTCGGCATGACGTTGTGGTCCTTGGATGGTGGGCGCGCGCCCCAAGCATTTTGAGTCTGCCTCTTTTATGGCACCTGGCCCTGCCTCTCCTGGTGAGGCTCAGCCTGCTTTGCACAGACTCAGTGTTGGATTTGGGAATGTTCTGGAAATGAGTCGGTGGGGCATGGGGGTCCAGGTGATCACTTGGCCGCCCCCATCCGGGGTGACTGAGCAATGACCTTTATTGTCACACATGGCCTCTGTCCTTAAACAGGACAGTGGTCTTTCTCCAGATGGCACTGTGCCTCCACGAGGCTCCTCTTGCTGGCCACTGCTCCTTATCAAGTAAGGACAGTGTCCCATTTATCAGGGTGGCTGCCAAAGGAGGGGCTCCCCTTTCAAGGACAGTGTCCACTTTATCAGGATGGTTAACAAACAAGGGGCTCTCCTTGCAAGAACAGAGTGCAGGTGGTTATCAAATGAGGCCCCCACCCCAGCACAATGTCCAGTTTGTCAGGGTGGCTGTTTTGAGACAATTATTTTTTGGGGGACTCTACATATGGTCATAACAAACCAGCTTTAAGGTTATTTATTTGCTGAGTTCATATACATTAAATTCAGGTTTTGTCAGTCTCTGCTGTTAAATAGTGCAATGCTGACTCACTCAAGACTGATGGAAAAAAAAGATACACCACACTTCTAATATAGCTCAGTCATTGTTTAATGACCGTTTGTGACCCATTTTACTAAAATAGTATACTTTGAAAACAATTTCACACCATCCATCTTAGTTTGAAAGTGGAATTGTTAAGAGTTTTGCTTGTCTCCTGAATACCAAAACCTTTATGAATTTGTTGCTTAGATAGTAGTGCTGAAATGAGTTATATACTCTGATATATCTGCAGAATTGTACTAAGGAAGTCTCCAGTTGCACAGTTTAAGATGTGAATTCTACATTTTCCCCTTACTGCTCAGCCATTCAGTGGGCAGCTCTTGTGCCCTTAGGCTCAGCCTTTACGGAAGGTATAGATTGAACCTTCACTGTGATTAACAAACTGGCAAAATTGTGTACTTCCACAGGCTAAATTAATGTAGCCATATCTAGAATGTGTTCAAACTGGATCTAGAAATAATATGATAGATACCATTTTTCATAGCATGAAGTAACTGCCTGAGGTCGAAAGGGCTTTGTTGCACTTTTTTTTTAAACATAGGCACGTTATTGTCTGAAATGCTTTAGTTTCCAGCATAGCAGCAATATTTATTGGCTTCTGTCTTCATTTCCCTCTTTATTCAGGTGGTCATTCTAGGACACATTTATAAGGCCTTTCCCTCTTTGAAGTACCTGGAATTTGTTTTAGGATACATCCAGTTAAAAAAAAAAAAGCAATCTGGTCTCTAAATTGCTTTCTAAGCAGCAGGGAATAAAGGAAATCAATAAATTTTACCCCAAGTTGACCAAAGGCAATGAGCAAAAACAGTGCATGCTTATTTTGTTGTCATCCATGGCATTTTCAGAATTTCATGCTTGCTACCATACTGTGAGTTTGTGTCACCTGTGATGTATGGTCTGAAACTTTTTGAAGACAAATGAAGAATTCTCATTAGTTATGATTATTTTTAAATTACTTGCATTTCCAGTTATACTTGTGATTGTGTCATAAAAAGATCATCTCACTTCTCCTAAGCCCTGAAAATGAAAGTGGAGCAGATTTCTCCAAGGTAAAAGACTATAACTGAGAGAGAGAGAGTTTTCAATTCTTATTTTCTCAACTCAGGCAAGACTCTACAGTTTCACAGAAATGTAGAATCATAGAATCTGGGGGGTTGGAAGGGACCTTTAAAAGTCATCTATTCCAGCCTGCCCCCCTGCTGTGCACAGGGACCTTTTTAACTAGATCAGCTTGCTCAGAGCCTCAGCAAGCCTGATGTGGAATTTCTCCAGGGATGGGCCTCAACCACCTCTTTGGGTAACCTGTTCCAGTGCTTCACCACACTCATAGTAAAGATCTTCTACCTGATATCCAATGTAAATCTACCCTGCTCTAGTTTAAGGCTGTTGCCCTGCATCCTATCACTACATGCCCTTGTGAACAGTCCCTCCCCATCTTTCCTGTAGGCCCTCTTCAGGTACTGGAAGGCTGCTGTAAGGTGTCCTCGGAGCCTTCTCCTCTTCAGGCTGAACAACCTCAGCTCTCTCAGCCTGTCTTCATAGGATAGGTGCCCCCACCCTCAGATCATCTTCATGGCCCTTCTCTGGACTCATTTCAGCAGGTCATGTCCCTCTCCCATTGAGGGCTCCAGAACTGGACACAGTACTCCAGGTGGGCTCTTCTGAGAGCAGAGTACAGGAGCAGAATCACCTCCTTCCACCTTCTGGCCATGCTTCTTTTTATGCACCTCATGATGCAATTGTGCCACTGGGCTGTGAGTGAACATTGTTTGCTCATGTCCCACTTTTCATCCACTACTACCCACAAGTCCCCCAAGTCCCTTTCTAGCTTGTATTGATAAGGAGAATTGCTCCTACCCAGGTGTGGGACCTTGCACCTGGCCTTGTTGAACCTCATGAGGTTTACATGGGCCCAGTTTCCAGCTTGTTCGGTTCCCTCTGGATGGCATCCCATCTCTCTGGTGTGTCAACCACACCAGTTAGCTAGGTGTAATCTGCAATCTTGCTGAAGGTTCCCTTGATTACAACTGTCTACATCATTGATATAGATATGAAACAACACTGGTTCCAGTGTGGACCCCTGAGGGACACCACTTGTCATTCATTTCCATCTGGACATTGATCTATTGACCACTACCTTCTGGATGTGACCATCCAGCCAATTCTTTATCCACTGATCAGTCCACCCATTAAATCCATATCTTTCCAACTTACAGAGAATGATGTTGTGGGGGACTGTGTCAAAGACCTTGCATAAGTCCAGATAGATGACACCTGTAGGTCTTCCCTTGTTGACTGATGCAGTCAATCCATTGTAGAAAGCCAACAGGTTGGTTAAGCAGGACTTTCCCTTAGTAAAGCCATGCTGGCTATTTTGAATCAACTCCCTGTCCTCCATGTGCTTCCAGGAGGATCTGTTCCATGATCTTCCCAAGTACAGAGGTAAAGCTGACAAGATGGTAGTTCCTGAGTGTCGCGGACCGAGATAGGTAAAGCTGCGACCCACACCCCCACCTCGGGGAAACCGAGGGCTGAAGACCACTCCCCGTCACACTCACAAATAACGCTTAGGAATCAATAGGTTTATTAAAGTATCACCTAACACACACAAGGTCTACCTCTATATCTATATTCACACCTATATATCCATATACCAACAGCTATACAACACTACATCTATATGCCAATAACAACACACACAGAAAACAAGAGAGAACCTCTCCCCTTCCTCCCTGTTCCCGTTCCCGGACAGGGATAAGAGGAAAGCCTGGAGAGAGCCTTTGGGAAATAGAAGAATATTGGAAAGGAGAAGTGAGTGTCTGGTATGTGTGAATATTATGTAGGAATGTTTGTAGGAATGTTAGTAAGATGTCCGCAATTCTCACCACCGGGGTACGGCCGAAGCCAATCCCTGGTCGGGATCCACGTCCTGTCCCCTGAGACTCCAGGCAAACGGTCCGTTCGGTACGTCCACACGCCAACAACCACAGGGAGCAGCGCCGCAACGGCACGGCAGCCTCCGCAGCGGTACGCTCACCGCGGCGGCTGGATCCGTGTAGTATTCACAGAGCGCGCGCCTTCTTGCTCCTCCCTTTTTTTCCGGTTCCGGCCCCACCGTGCCTCCTGGGAGCTGCAGTCTGTAGTCTGTGTGCATGCGCCTGGTACCTCTGTCCTCTCCCCACGAGTGCCGGGGGGGGGGGCGCATCGCCAGGAATGGTCAGTGAATGTCGCTGGATTATAGAGTCCGTGTCTCACATCTCACCCCGTGGCTTTTATGACAGCGACTTGGTTCCTGTGTGGTGTATGTTTGTGTCTGTATATGTATGTACATCTGTTCCTTTCTACCCTTTAAAAAATGGGCATAATGTTTCCTTTTACCTGTCACCAGGAAGTTCACCTGACTGCCATGACTTTTCAAATATCGTGGAGAATGACTTGGCAACTACATCAGCCAATTCCCTCGGGACTCTGGGACATCTCATAAGGTTCCATAGAATTTATAAATAGACATAGTTTGTAAACATCTTTAATACATGTGGCTGATTTCAGATGAGGTGAACTCAAGTTCAAAGGCTTACTTGCAGCCCCTGTACCAAAAAATAGATTTCTTCTATTGTCTTCTATCTTCTTCTATCTTCTGTGCCCCTGTAGTTGGCACTGGTGAGGCTGCACCCTGAGTACTGTGTTCAGTTCTGGGCCCCTCACTACAAGAAAGACATTGAGTTGTTGGAGCGTGTACAGTGAAGAGAAACCAAGCTGCTGAATGGACAAGAGAACAAGTCCTGTGAGAAGAGGCTGAGGGAACAGGAATTGTTTAGCTTGGTGAAGAGGAGGCTGAAGGGAGACCTCATTGCGCTGTACAACTACCTGAAAGGAGAGTGTATTGAGGTAGGCATTGGCCTCTTCTTCCAAGTGGATAATGATAAGACTGGAAGAAATGGTCTGAAGTTGTGCCAGGGGAGGTTTAGACTAGATATTAGAAAGAATTTATATACCAAAAGAGTAGTTAGGCACTGGAACAGCCTGCCCAGGGAGGCGGTTGAGTCACCATCCATAAAGATATTCAAGAAACATGTAGCTGTGGCACTTCAGGGAATGCTCTAGTGGGCAGGGTGGGTTTTTTGTGGGTTGTGTGTCGTCGATGGTTTTGCAGGTTGTGTCATTTTGGAGCTTTGTTGTTGTTGTTGTTGTTGTTTGAGTGGAATATGTTGTTGCCTTCCCCACCCCCCCTGAGAGGATGTTTAGACTAAGTCTAGATCTTAGAAGTCTTTTCCAACTGTGATGATTCCATTATTCTGTAATTCTATTGCAGGGCTTCCATTATTTATCAATCTTTCCTCTTGTCCCCCTGCCCCAACCTCGTTTTTGAAAACAAACATGAATTCTGACAGACTGCTAACAGTGATGAATGCATCCCCTTTCTTCCCAGACCTATGCTTCACCCCAAAGTCTCCCCCCAGAATTATCTTAGACAATATGAACAGAATTACAGAAATCTGGTAAAGTCATTAGGACATACAATTAAAAATCTTTAATGGTAAAAATGAGACAGCACTAGTATATGGAATTCAATGATCTAGTTGTGAAAATGCATTAATTATTCTGCTGTTTTTGGAAATCTATTTGAATTCTTCTGCTTGAAAAGCTGTATGATAACTTCTGTCTTGTAGCTACATTATATTATCCACCCTTCTCTTACATTATTTTTTTTTCCCCACAGGAACAAAAGGGCTTAGTTCTTCGTTCACTTCTGTCAGTTCAAGTTACTTTAAAAAGCAATTCATGTCAACAAGCTATATATTTCAAAATACCAGGCCTCTGCCTCAGATCATAAGCAATTTTCTGGTCACAGAGGCTCAACAGTCTTATTATGCTACTTGTTAAGAAAAGAAAAAAAAATTGGAAGGTGGATCTAATTTACTGTGATTGAAGTTGAAATATAACTTTAAGAGGCTAAGAAATTAGTATCTCCTTAATGAGTTGCAAACAATAATTACGAGCTGTCTTTCCTTGTTTCAGTACAATATAGGATAAAGAGCAAAAGTGAGACTTGGCCTCAAAGCAGCTACCATTAAAGTTCACTTCAAGGCAACAAACTTTCTTTGTTATCTGCTTCAGAGTGATCTTTGTAGCTTTCATTGCATTTAACTGCAGGTCTTTTAAATTCAGTTGACAAAACTGACATCGAATTCACAGAGAGTACTTTTTCTATTTTGAGATGGAAGCTGGTTTTTAGGGGTTTTTTCCTTGGTCTTATAGGAAAGACATAATTCATGCTAAAACATCTCATAAATTCACTTTACCCTATTCATTTTTGCTATGATATTTTAAGGGAAGTGACATTTAAGGAGTCATATCTTTTCTGCCAGCACAGATGAATTAGTTCAGAATGTACATTGAGCATTTAATTTATAAAGGAATACCTGTATCACTGAAGAAAATTGACTATCATCTAGTGAAGCTGTTTTCCTAGTGTGAACCAGTAAATTCTCAGTACATTATGTTTAATGTATCATTCAATCTAACATGTTTTTTCCTGAAATTATAAGGATGTGTATAGGCCTTCAAAGCATAGCCATCAGTTTTCTTAGACGTACAATGTATGGAAGAAAGAAATGGGAATGTATGGCTTGACTGAGCTTTTCAGTCACTTCTGCCATTTAGAGGAAGGATGCTGTGGCAGCTGTGGGTCTAAGTCAGAAAAAAAAGGAACAAACCATCAATTTTGCATACATACATCGTAAGAACTGTCTGTTTTTTCATTCTGCCTTGTGGAATAGAAATGTGACATTATTTTCGCTTCAGTGTCCTCTACTGCAGTTTGTGTGCTATTTGATAATCTAAACCCTGGAAGATGAAGTTAACTGAGGTTGTGGCTGAAGTTTTGCCTATTCAAGTGTATGTGAAGGTTAAAGTATTATCTTGTCTATGTTCTACATATATTGAGTATATATGTATTGAAACTGAGAAAAATATGTACATTAATCTTAAAATATTTCATAAATCATTCAAATACAGAGTGACATGGCACAATTCAAATACTTTACTTTGGCATACATACAATATTTGAGCTGTGTTGTCTACATGATCTTCACCCACACAAAAAAACCCATGTTTATTTAAACCATCAAGACTCAACTGACTAGTGGAAACTCATTAAGATGTCTGGAACATAATCCTTCTTGAATATGGATTCAAAAAATCTGGCACTTGATGGGAGAGGCTATGTGGTCTTTTGGTGAATGGGGTTTAAACCTCCTTAGCAAATTCCTCACCAACTTCCTCATCCTTACAAACTGTCATTTTTTCCATGCTAAAATGAAATAAAATCCTGCTTCCTAACACACCTTTTGCATGACTTTGAAAATTTGTTATGGACAAATAAATACAGCCTGCTTCTTTTTTTTTTTTGTTAATGGGAATGGCTGTTTTCATATATTATTAAAGAGAAAATTATTGTTGGAGAAAACTTACCATTTAATATTCTGAATGGTCAAAAAACGGCACAAACACAAGGAATAAAAAACAAGTTAGGGCAATATAGAAATGAGTTCTGTCATAAATTCTTGCTAAGGTTGCTTAATGCTGCATATCAACAGAATAGGTGAACTCCTTTGTCATAAACCCAGTAACAGTAGTATTGTTTTTCAGGATGTCTCCAGCATGTATCTGTTTTCAACGAAAACCTGCTATGTAGGATGGATTTTAATAATTTTTGGTTTAAATTGTTCAAGTTAGAGTACTAAATAATCTACAATGTGGAGTATTCATTTAATGGTAGCTGTCTAAGAGTGTTTGTTTGGCATGCTGGGACAAATAAGGCAAGTAACTAGTTTGCTACTTGTAAAAAGGTTTTATTAAATGGGGGAATCCCTGTAACTGCCATCTTTAGTATGTTTTGGGTCCCCCCTGAGTCTCCTCTTCTCCAGGGTAAACAACCCCAGCTCCCTCAACCTCTCCCTATAAGACTTTCTCTCTAGTCCTTTCACCAGCCTTGTTGCTCTCCTATAGACCCGCTCCAGGACCTCAACATCCTTCTTGAAGCAAGGGGCCCAGAACTGGACACAGTACTCGAGGTGAGGCCTCACCAGTGCTGAGTACAGGGGGAGAATTACATCCCTACTCCTGCTGGCCACAGCATTCCTGATACAAGCCAGGATGCCATTGGCCTTCCAGGCCACCTGGGCACACTGCTGGCTCATGTTCAACCGGCTGTCCACCAGCACTCCCAGGTCCCTCTCTGCCAGGCTGCTCTCCAGCCACTCTTCCCCCAGCCTGTAGCGCTGCCTGGGGTTATTGTGGCCAAAGTTCAGGACCCTGCGCTTGGTATTGTTGAATTTCATGCCATTGGCCTTGGCCCATCAATCCAGCCTGTCCAGGTCCTCCTGCAGCTTCTTCCTACCCTCTGGCAGATCAACACTCCCCCCCAACTTGGTGACATCTGCGAATTTACTGAGGGTGGACTCAATCCCCACATCCAGGTCGTCAATAAAGATATTGAACAGGACTGGGCCCCGTACTGATCCCTGGGGGACACCGCTGGTCACCGGATGCCAGCTGGATGCAGCTCCATTCACCATCACTCTTTGGGCCCGGTCATCCAACCAGTTTTTGACCCACCGAAGGGTGCACCTGTCAAAACCATGGATTGCTAGCTTTTCCAGGAGGATGCTGTGGGAGACTGACTGTGTCAAAGGCCTTGCTGAAGTCAAGGTAGACCACATCCACAGCCTTCCCCTCATCCACTCAGTGGGTCACCCAGTCATAGAAGGAAATGAGACTAGTCAGGCAGGACCTTCCTTTCCTAAACCCATGTTGCCTGGACCTGATCCCCTGGTTGTCTTCCACATGCCGCTTGATGGCACTTAGGATGATCTGTTCCATAAGCTTGCCAGGCACCGATGTCAGGCTGACAGGCCTACAGTTCCCCGGACCCATTACCTGGGTGTGGAAACAACTCAGTATACTATCTTTTTCATGGAATCATAAAATGGTTTGGGTTGGAAGACCATCTAGTTCTAACCCCTCTGTCATGGGCACGGACACCTCCCATTAGACCAGATTACTCAGAGCCCCATCATACCTGGCTTTGAACACTTCCAAGGAGGGTGCATCCACAACTTCTCTGTGCAACCTGTTCCAGTGTCTCAGTACCCTCATAGTGAAGAATTTCTCCCTAATATCTAACCTAAAACTACCCTCTTCCAGTTTAAGACCATAATTTTATATATCATTTATATATCATTAACTGCTGCCCTGCTTGACCTGTGTATTACCAGGCTGATTCCATTGGTTATAGCTGTGTTAACCATCTGTTATTTTTTTGTGCTGTCTGTTGTATTTAGAAAGATTAAAGACTTATTCTTTAGATAGATCTAAGATACCTTTCTGCCAGGGTCTCAATTGCTGCAGTTCTGCTATTGATTCCTGATACAGTGAACATGAAGGACTGTTTTTATTTTCCCTGTATTTCTGTTTTTCCTCTTAAACTGCAAACACTTGCTCCTAAGTAAGGTTTTGTAAACTGAGGGGAAGGGTGATGCAATTTTGTGACAGTCATTACTGGAATGAACCTTGTCGCTGAATTTTATTTATTTATTTATTTATTTATTTCATTTATTAAGCTGTTCATTGATATACTTGCCAACTGCAGGTTCACAGACAAACACTTGATATTTGATGGTGACCACAGTTAACAAGAAAGTGTGCTTTTCCACAGAAATATTATTTGAAAGTACTTCTTAAAGATCCATTCACATTCTAGCAAGATCTGCATTTAAATATTTGGCAGTGACATTAAGATACAGTTAAGTAAACTGTGTGAGAAGCAATTATGAATGTAAATATATGCTGTATCTCCTTTCAGTCAGCTGTTCTTTTCTAGGCTTAAGGGTCTTCTACAGTATTATTGTTTGTTGTGCAGAATCTCTTCCACTTTTGGTCACCATTTTCCTTCTTCTCTAAGCTTTATTCACTCCTTTGCATCCTTTTGAAGGTGGAGGAGAAAATATCAAAACTGCACAGTGTTTAAGGGTAGCAGCCACCAGGAACTTAGAAAGTCTGTAATGATGTTCTGTCTCTGACAAAACTCCATCCTAATTATTCCTAAACACTTATTTGCTTCTTAGACTATTGTTGGACTCTGAATTCATGCTTTTTTATCTGTTGTACCCTAACGTTTTTTCCCTGAATGTCAAGGGCTATCTCACATAGCATAATTTTATGTCAGGGTGGTGTGGTTTTGGTTTTTAGTCTGTGAGCATTCCCTTCACGTTTATCAATATAATGGCAGTTCTTCAGTGATGTCTTTTATTTTTACTGTTTTGAACTACATCAGCAAATGTTGTCATCTCACTCTTCTCCTTTTTCAGTTTCTTTATCAGTCTATTTAACAGCACTGATGATAGAACAAATAAATACCCACATAACTCCACTGGTGGCCACCACCACTTTGAAAACAGATAGTTTACTGTCACCTTATGTCTTTTCACCAACTATTTATCCGTGCAAGATCCTTTCCTTCTATTCCATAGGTACTTTACTTCCTAAAGAACCCTGAGTGAAAGATTTCAACTAAAGCATCTTATAAATTGACACTGCTTTAACTACTTTGATCTGCATTATTCATAGGCTTACTGAAATTTTCAGAGAAATCCAGTGATTTTGTGACACATGATTTTAATTAAAAAAAAAAACTCCTTCTGGTTTCTTCCCTGGTGAAGGCCAACATTATCCTGGCTTGTTTCAGAAATAGTGTGCCCAGCAGGACTATGGATATGCCTTTACTCGGCACTGGTGAGGTCACACCTCAAATACTGTGTTCAGTTTTGGGCCCCTTACTACAAGAAAGACACTGAGGTGCTGGAATGAGTCCAGAGAAGGACAACAAATCTGGTGAAGGGTCTGGAGAACAGTCTTATGAGGAACAACTAAGAGAACTAGGGATGTTTAGCCTGGAGAACAAGGAGGCTGAGGGGAGACCTTATCACTCTCTACAACTATCTGAAAGGAGGTCATAGAGAGGTGGGTGTTGGTCTCTTCTCTCAAGTAACCAGTGATAGGACAAGAGGAAATGGCCTCAAGTTGCATCAGGGGAGGTTTAGATTGGATATTAGAAGAAACTTCTTCACTGAAAGGGTTATCAAACACTGGAACAGGCTGCCTAGGGAAGTGGTTGAATCACCATTCCTGAAGGTGTTTAAAAGATGCACAGATGTAGTGCTTAGGTACATGGTTTAGCACTGGACTCAGTAGAGTTAGGTTAAATGGTTGGTAGAGTTAGGTTATGGCTGGAATCGATGCTTTTAAAGGTCTTTTCCAATTATGATGATTCTGTGATTCTAGTATATCATATTTAGTCAGGTGACCAAATTTCTATACTTCATTAATGTCTTTTATTATTATTTTTCCACAGTGAATGTCAGGCTTAGAAACTTCAAATTTCTTGAGTCTCTTTGGTGACTTACCAGTTTTCAGCTGCAAAAGCAGTTTCAGGGAAGAGGTGAGTAATTTAGCTATTTCATTTTTTAGATCTCTAGGTGATTAACACATGGCCTTGGCAGTTTGTTTCCTTTCTTTTATTGGTCTTTTTCACAACCTCTCCGGACACCACCTCATCTCCCATTCTGCTCCTGCTTGTAAGGAAAAGCTTAACAGGACCAAACACAGAATATCTTTCAGTATGTCTTTTCTCCTTAGACAATAGCTTTTATACTGGGATCTTTTACTCTTCCTCCAGAAGCTCTGGCATGTTTCCTCACTAATTAGACATCATTAATATCACCTGGAAACTAGAGAATGGGTGAGCCTGTTTTCCATAGAGGAAATTTTTAAAAGCATCTGATATTTTATTGGGGGAGTGTGTAAGCACCCAGTAAGGTTACAGCAACAACACATACCTTTAATATCTCCACGGTCACATAGTTACTTTAGTGTTGTTGATTGAACGGAGAAAAATAAGATTCTATGTAGAGATGTCAGAATTCATACGCTGAAAATTTTCTAATTGTGTTAACTACTAAGTTTGTGTCACAGATAAGGTCACGGGAGACCTGGAGCGTATCAAGAGTGGTTACATGGCTTTGGAATCATGGTCAAGTGCATGGAGACACAGGTGATGTATCTTCAGTCTTGTTGGTACAGGGCAAATGCTTGAGGCAGAGTGGATGGATCATGCAAGTCAATGTGTAGTGTAAATAACAAGAATTCAGTTTTTATAACCATGGGGCCCTTTTTGAGGATGAGAAATTTCTTGAAAGAGACAGGATCCACCTGAAAATAAGGAGCTAAAGCACCTCGGTCAACAGGAAAACTAACCTGCTGAGGAGAGCTTTAAACTGGGAATCATAGGGGAGGGATATGACAATCCATATTCCAGTGAGAAAGTGGTAGACTAGGTTGTCAAAAGAAAGTATATGGGGTGATGTTAAAAAGAGACACCCTGTAATTACTAAAACAGAACTGAAGGAAGCCCGTGTTAAGTATATGCATATATGTATAAGGAAGTGCCCATAGGACAGTATCATGGAGGAAACTCATTCTCGTTCCCAGAAATCAGCTTGACTGTGGGCCTCTCTGAAGTGCCTGTGAACTCCTGCATGCAGTGTGGGGGAGGAAAAGGGAGAAATTAGAGGGCTATGTGCAGTTACAGGGTTGAGATCTCACTGGGATTGTGAAGATATGGTAGAATAGCTCACAGTAATGGAGTACTGCAGGGAGGGTCATTAGGATGGGCAGGCTAGGAAGGCAAGGAGGAGTTGCCCTTTATGTGAGAGAGCAGCAAGGATTCATGGGTCTTTGCCTAGGGGCAGGCAATGAGTCAGCAGAGGGTTGCTTATTAAAGATTAAAGGGCAGACTAATGTGGGTGATGTTGTAGTGGGGGTCTGCTACAGACTACCTGATCAAGACATAGATGAGGCCTTCAAACGACTCGATGAGGCCTTATTTGCAGGCTCTAGACCTCATCAGGGACATGAATAACTCTGATATCTGCTGGAAGAGCAAGTATGCAGAGTACAAGCAATCATTATATTTCTGGAGAGGACTGATAATACCTTCCTGACTAAGTATACTTAATTGGGAAGACGTATTAAGCTTAAGACAAGGATGAGTATTTTGAAATATCTTGTAAAGAACTGGAATATTTTACACTTTTTTTACTTGTCTTATGGAAGTACATGTAGATCAATGCTAACTTACTGGGCTTTGACATCACTGTGTGTCAAAGAAGAGAAAGAAAAATCTTTTAAGTATTTCAGGTCCTAATTTCTTTCTTTTTTTTTCTATTAAGGAAAATTTGAGATAAACTCAAATGTAATGAATTCTCCTATCACTGACTTGCAAGGAATCACAGAATCACAGAATCACCAAGGCTGCAAAAGTCCTTTAAGATCGTCAAGTCCAGCTTATGACCTAACACCACCACACCATCTAGACCATGGCACTAAGTGCCGTATCCAGCCTTGCCTTGAACGCATCCAGCGACGGTGCCTCCACCACTTCCTTGGGAAGTCCATTCCAATGTCTAATCACCCTCTCCATGAGGAAGTGCTTCCTAATATCCAACCTAAACCTCCCCTGGGGCAGCTTCAGGCTGTGCCCTCTTGTCTTGTTGCTAGTTTCCTGTGAGACAAGCCCATCCCCCACCTGACTACAACCTCCCTTCAGGTAGTTGTAGAGAGTGATAAGGTCCCCCCTGAGTCTCCTCTTCTCCAGGCTAAACAACCCCAGCTCCCTCAACCTATCCCTGTAAGACTTTCCCTCTAGTCCCTTCACCATTCTTGTTGCTCTCCTCTGGACCTGCTCCAGCACCTCAATAATAGGAGTTGCTGCAAAGCTGTTGTCGCGAACCGAGATAGGGAAAGCCGCGACCCACTGCCTTTCACAAAGGAATTGAGGGCTATCATTCATGTCAGATGCAACCCACGTATTCGAGTTCACGGGTGTTTGTAGGATCATTTTGACTTTCCCAATGTTTGGCAGGTGAACCATTACAGTCTGTCCTGGGTGTAGGGAGATTTTCTTCTTGTTGCAAGGTTTTCTTTGTGTCTCCTTTTCTTGAGTGGGTGATGTATGAAAGAAAGCAGTTAGCCGAGGACACCCGTTCACCCCCCATCTGTTATTTATGGTGGTGACTGCATATCGCAACCTTTCATCCCATTTGGAGTCCTGTGGGCGGATAAGGCTTTTGATTAACCCGTTAGTACGTTCTACTATCCCATTTGCTTGGGGATAGTATGGCATATGAAATGTCCATTGGATGCCTTCACTTCTTGCCCACTGTTGTACCAGATGTGAAGTGAAGTGAGTACCATTATCAGACTGAATATGTGTAGGTTTAGGTAATACCCCAAATACCCTTTCCAGGAAACGAACTGTATTTTCACCATTTGCTTTCGAAACAGCTTCAGCACAAGTTAGACCTGATACCACTTCAACCATCACAATGATATACTGTTTGTTCCCTCATTTGCGGAAAGGACCAATGTAGTCCACCTGCCAAGTGGACCACAAGGACTTTCCTTCTCGAATATGCAGAGTGTCAGCTGTCAGGGGATGCTTCCCCAACCGGATCTTACACAGATCACATTCAGAAATGATTGTTTTACACTGTTCACGGGTGACAGGCCATCCCCTGGTTTGTGCCTCCTTATACAAATCAAAGATCCCTGAGTGACCCCTTTTACAATGAAGCCATTCAAGCAACCTCTCCCACTCCTGGTTTTCTTCAGCTGTTCTGATTTCCACTACATTGATTTTGGCCAGTTCATCAACATAGTTGTTCCACCTGCTGCCTCAACAGCTTCAACTCCTCAACCTGCTGCCTTAAAAGCTCAAACTCCTCAACCTGCTGCTTTAACGGCTCCAACTCCTCAACCTGCTGCTTTAACAGCTCCAACTCCTCAACCTGCTGCTTTAACAGCTCCAACTCCTCAACTTGCTGCTTTAACGGCTCCAACTCCCTATGTACCGTCAACTCAGCATGCTCCTTCCATAAGTCCTCCACCTCCTGCCTCAACACCTCGTACTCCTGCTCCAGATCCTGCATCCGTGTATCGTCTACAGACTGTGGTGGCACATCTGCCCCTGCCAAACCTCCAGCATGCGATGAATGAGGAGGTGTGCATGACAGGAGCACGGAGTGCAGAGGACGTCCCGGACCTCTGGAATCCGATGAACTCACTGTGCCCCCCTCAGTGCTTTCCGGCACAACGCCAGCCGCCCCCTCGAGGTCAATTGAAAGGTCCCTGCCTTCGCCCTCCATGTTCTGTGTCGGAGTGAGCGCGTTCAGGGCTACAACAGACCCTCGTAACTCCTGCCTGGCTCGCCAAAATGTCGCGAACCGAGATAGGGAAAGCCGCGACCCACTGCCTTTCACAAAGGAATTGAGGGCTATCACTCCCTGTTGCACTCACACACAACGCTCAAGAATCAGTGGGTTTATTAAAGGCACCACGGTCTAGACAAGGTTATTTCTACAGAACAATAGCGATACACATATACATAGGAATAAACAAACAAACAATACAAACACGATAGGAATGATTCTACCCCCTCCACCCCCCCCCCCCCCCCCCCGTTCTCAGTCCCGGACAGGGATAGGAGGGGAGAACTTGGAGAGAGAGCCTTTAGGAAGATTAGTAGTAATAGGAAGATGTATGTATGAGTGTAAGAATGTCTGTAAGTGTTAATAGGAAATGTCAGAGTGTAGTCACGTTCGCAAGTCTCACCACCGGGGTACGGCCAAAGCCGATCCCTAGTCGGGATCCTTCTCCAACGACTTCAGGCAGGCAGTCCGTTCGGTACGTCCACACGCCAACAACCACAGGAAAAGGCGCCTCTGGCTCCACGGCAGCCCCCACAGCGATGCACACGCGGCGGCGGGCACCTCCGTAGCAGCTGTGTCTGTTCAGAGACCGCGCCTGCCGGCTCCACTTCCGACTCTGCTTCCGGCTCCGGCCCCGCTGTGCCTCCTGGGAGTTGTAGTTTGTGGTCTTGTGCGCATGCACCTGGTACTCACCAGTGCCGGGGAGCACGTCACTAGGAAGGGCCAGCAAACGTCGCTGGCTTAAAGGCCATCAAGGAGTCCGTCTCTCACAGCTGTTCTGCATAATTCCATAGAGTATTTTGTAGTTACTTCTGTGACTGCTTAGCAAACATTTTGATTTAGAGGTCTTGATACAGGGAGGTTTCTAGTCATTAAACATTAAGCAAATGTTTAAAAGATGACCTTCTGTGATCAAAATTATTTACATCCTCTATAATCTTAAGTTATTAATTCTCTTTAAGCCTTTGTATACCATCTATAAAAGAGACATTATGATTTTTATTTATTTTTAAATTATTATTCCACTCTACTTCCTGACAGTTCAATTAGGGATTATTAGAACATATAAAGTAGAAGGGATCTTCAGATTCTAGTTTCCAGGCAATGTGTCATATAGCCCACTTCTTAAACGCAGCAAGTTATAAAGAGCACTTCAGCTTTCAGCTTCCTGTGCGTTTCTTACTCCTACTTTCCTATATATGTGTCATAATCTTATTGTTCCACTGGGCAGAATCACAGAAGGGTTTCAGTTAGAAGGGACCATACAGATAATACAGTTCCAACCCCCTGCATTGGCACGGACACGTCCCGCTAGATCAGGTTGCTCAAAGCCCCATCCAACCTGGCTTTGAATACCTTCAGGGATGGGACAACCCCAACTTCTCTGGGCAACCTGTTCCAGTGTCTCACCACCCTCACACTAAAGAATATCCCCCTAATAGCTAATCCAAATCTACCCTCTCTCAGCTTAAAACTGTTACCCCCTCCTTCTACCACTACATGCCCTTACAAAAAGTCTCCAGCTTTGCTGTAGGCCCTTTCAGGTACTGGAAGGCTGCTATAAGGTCTCCTTGGAGCCTTTTCTTCTTCAGGCTGAACAAGCCCAACTCGCTCAGCCTGTCAACATAAGGAAGGTGCTCCAGCCCTCTGATCATCTTTATGGCCCTCCTCTGCCCTCACTCCAACAGCTCCATATCCTTCCTGTATTGGGGGCTCCACAACTAGACACAATACTCCAGGCGGGGTCTCACAAGAGCAGAATAGAGGGGGACAATCACCTCCATTGACCTTCTGGCCATGCTTCTTTTGATACAGCCCAGGATATGGTTGGTTTTCTGGGCTGAAAGCTTATGTTGATCTTCTCATCAATCAACACCCCCAAGTCCTTCACCTCAGGGCTACTCTCAATCATTCTCCATCCAAACTGTAAGTGTGCTTTGGATTGATCTGATCCATGTGCAGGATCTTGCACTTGACCTTTCTGGGCTTCATGAGGTTGGCATGGACCCACCTCTCAAGGTCGTCAAGGTCCCTCTGGATGGCATCCCTTCCCTCCAATGTGTTGACCACACCATACAGCTTGGTGTCATCAGCAAACTTGCTGAGGGTGTACTCAATTCCATTGCCCACATCACTAATAAAGGTGTTGAACAGCACCAGTACCAGTCCCAACCCTTGAGGATCACCACTCATCACAGGTCTACACTTGGACATTGAGCCTTTGAGTGTGACCATCCTGCAAATTTCTTATCCACCAAGTCATCCATCCATTAAATCTGTATCTTTCCATTTTAGGGACCAGGATGTGCAGGACAGTGTCAAATTCTTTGCACAATCCAGGTAGTTCAGATCAGTTGTTCTTCCTTTGTCCACTGGTGCCATGGCCCCATTGCAAAAGGCTACCAAATCAGTCAGGTTTGCCCTTGGTGAATCCATGCTGGTTGGCACCAACCACCTCCTCATTTTCTGTGTCTTCGCAGAGCTTTCAGAAGGATCTGCTCTATGATCTGGGCACAGAATTGAGACTCAGTGGCCTGTAGTTTCCTGCATCTTCCTTTTTTACACTTTTGAAAATGGGGGTTATGATTTAAAATATTTAATGTCTTTTGTTTTTCTCTGCTCCCCTTAATTTATTGTTCTCCAGTCACTTTTTCTTGGCAAGTTGTATTCTTCCAAGATCATTTTGTTATTATTTGTTCCTGAACTAAGTTCTATGCAATAGATGCAAAGTGATGACTGGGTATTAATAGCTATATTAATATAATTAATGTTTGATTAGTTGGTAATTGAAACATTCTTCAGGAAACAGCTTCAGTAGTCTTATCTTAACATTTCTGAATTATTACATTCTAAAACTCAATTCTACAGCCTATCAAAGCATCCATGTGCATCGTCACTGTACTATAGTAAATGGGTTGATTTAGAAATAAGGCTGATAAAAGATGGAGTAAGATGTCTTATCCCTCGACTAGTTAGAAAGGACTGACCTGTGTAGGAGAATGAAGAAACAATTAATATATCTGTCAGTTTTTCCTTTAACATTCTCTCTTAATCTTCTCTAACACCTTAACACATGGCTATTTTGTATATTTTAAAATTTAATATCAACATAAAGGGTTGAAAATTAATGTCATTTTGTCTTCCAGTCTTCCATTTGAGATTTCCAGAATCTCCTTGCTCACCCATACAGAACACCGTTCTCCTTTGCTTGATTTCTTACTGATAGGGTTGCACTGATCTTGAGCTTGGAAGAAGAGGTGCTTGGCTATTAACCAGCTCTCTTGCAGCACCCTACTACTTGGAGCTGTAACCCATGGGATTCCTCCAGGTAGGTCTTTGAAGAGGCAAAAGTTAGCTCTTTTGGGACAACATTCTGAACTAACTTTGAGTGTATTACTACACTGCAAATGCAGAATAGTATAACAAGCAGCAGAAACATAGGCAGCATATACTTAAATATTTATTTTGTTTGACATTAAAATGTAGAAGAGAATAATTAATCTCTTACAAATTCCACATATTCTAAATTAGATTCTTCTTTAAAACTCACTAAATTAAAAATGAGGAGAATGTAGAAATACAAAATCTGTGATCTTAAACTGGTACAGCAGTCTTTGGAACTCTATCTTTTTAAGAAAACAGATGGAGGGTACTAAGCACTGTAGAACTGTTATCTCCAGATGTAATTCCAAATGTATTTTCTTCTTCAAATACAATTTAATATAATATATACTTTGCATTATGCATGATCCTAAGGAATAAAGGAAAGGTTTTGTGCATGGTAAGTTTTTAAATAACGGAAACTGCAGCTACCAAAATTTGCACTGTTAGATGAGATGCAACAGTAGAATAAAGAGGTCATCAACATAAAGTCAGAAAAACATCCTGTGACAAGTAGATAACAATTTTTATTTTTTAATTTTTTTAATATCTATAATGCTGCTTCATTAGAAAGGCAGGTTTCTTATCATAGTCTGTCTATAGTGTTTTTTTCCTTCTTTTAATTGATAAACTTCAAAAACACACACTGTAATTTATTAGAGTTAGTATCCCTTCACATAATTTCATTTAAATCAACGAGGTGATTTTTCAGAAGTACTTTATTACATGGAAAAAGTGATGAGTTTTCAAGCAAATTGTTTCAATTTTTTGCTTCTCTTTTCTTATGTAATTTGTTGCTGAAAAGTGACTAACAAATTTTTTACTATCACATATTTCCTTGGTTCATTTGGTTTTTGCTACTGTAAACTGTGTATAAATAAGTATTCTATTCTTCTGTATAGCAGCAAACTCGGTGCGAAGCCCAAATCTGTTAGGTTTGTATGTTTGTTAGTGTTAAATACTATCAAAATTAATACTCTTCACTGTAAAAGAGATTCCTAAGTCTACATAAAATTAGTCATGTATTTTTCAGCAATGTTTTCAATCTGACTCAGTTGAATTAGTTTTCAGTTCATTTATAAACACCTCTAAGGTAAAAAAAGTTGTTTGGATTAAAACTTCATTTTTACTCTGTGCCTAAGGGTACTGCATTATTTTTTAATTTGAAATTTGTATTACACTTATGACACAACTTAAGTACTGTTTATAGCAACAACATCCAACATAAACAATAGTGCAATAATTTAGATTAACTTTGGACAGTTGTACGTCTTTGGTTTTTAAAATAACTGTATCTACCAATGATGTCTGACTTCGAAATCAGCATAGTTTGAACTTTACTCAGTGTATTGAACAGCTGTCTCAGCAAAAACACTATTTAAGAGTGATTACATTTGCCAGAGAATCAGTAATCTAGATTTGCACAGATACTGTTGATGATGTATGTTTCTTAATGCAGGTTTCTGGCACAGTGTATTCAGTTATTTACTAGATTTTTGCAAGGAACTTTGTGTGTATCTGGAATTATACCAGTCAAGTAGAAGGCTAGTGTGAATTTGCATGCATCACTATAAGAGGCATGAAAGTTTGGTAACCATGCAAAACTCTGTTTTAAACAGTGACCCAGTATACTACCTTACTATCTATAAAAACAGCCATCCATATGCCATTGTAGACACCTCCAAGGCAAACCATAATGACAGATAAGGAAGAGTGATATGGAAAATAAGATGCAGAACATTGAAAGAGTTAATGTAGTGGTGCTGAATCTGCCCAAGTAAAAGAGAAGAAAGCAAGGGACAAGGGCTATTGGAGGATCAAGCCCTATCTTCTCACTCCCTACTCCTCAAGTTGTTTAAAATAGCCATTGCTATGGCAGCAGCTGAATACTGTCAATGCTGAAGCAAGTTTAGGTGAGGAAACACTCATGACTCCAGGAAATTTTGCTGCTTTAAATAGGACTGTAACACTACTTTCATCCAAAACCAGTGTGGCATATACCTCTCTTCCCACACCCTGGGTTGTGTTATCCTGCTTGTGTTCTGATGTCATTACAGTTGTCTGAATATTGAGTGAAATGCCTGTTATGTGCATGGCAAGTATTTCTACTTTTGCTACAAGCACCACACAGCCTTTCTAAAACAGTAGAAGCTCAGTGGAAAGGTTATAATTATAAGAAATAGTGCTTTTTCCACTGTATTCAAAATATAATTGTAAAGATATTGTATGCCTTTAAATCAAAGATTAAAATTAACAGAAAACTATTGCAACTATTCATAAAAGAACCTTGGATAAGTGCTTTTATTGGAAACTGTCACTGCTCCTTCTACTCTTATTTCATTTGTTTTGAGGAACATACTTTATAATTTATTAATGTGGCATTTTTAGTGTGTTTGGGAAAGCCTCACAGGCTCTTAGGTTTCTTTGAGTGTGTTTGTTTTCTAAACTTTTTATATTTAGTGACTGAAAACTCAGAGAGAAAGTAAAATCCATTGCAAGGGTAATAGAAATAAATAACACATTGAGCAGCTTGCACTCTGTTAAAAGTTTCAATGAAGGTTTTGCATCTAACCAGAAATGCTTGCTTGTAAATGGCTCCCAATATCATACTTCTATTAATGCTGACTATTTCAGCCTTAATAGCTGTGGCCTTTACACCATTTACTGCCTACTGTGACTGTTCATAATTCTCTTGGCTTTCAAGAACTCCAGGGAATTCTAATGTCTTTCCAATTTGGAAAACAAGGAATCACTAAAATGACAGTCAGACTCAGGTTGCATGCTTCTATCATTTTGTGAAAAAAATTGGCTAGATATCCATTTCTATAATGCTTCATGCTTAGGAAACTCATGGATAACATCTACCTTTACAAATCCCAAAAACATATATAGATTTGATTATTCTAAAAGGCAAAGTACTCCTGTGTCACAATTTAATACTAGGGCAGCTATCAAATCAATGACAGATTCTCTCTATTAACCCCTCTCCCTTCCCAGAAGAGGAAAGCAAAAAGAATAAGGGAGAGAGACTTACAGGTTGGAGGAAAGCAAAAAGAGTAAGGGAGAGAGACTTACAGGTTGGAGGAAAGCAAAAAGAATAAGGGAGAGAGACTTACAGGTTGGAAACCAAACTACACAACTTTAATCAAACAATAATGATGAAAAAGAGAATAATTAAATATATACAAATATATATAAAACCAATATGAACCTCCCCCCCAATAAAACTCACATCACCATTGAGGCTGCAGGGCAAGCCCTTAAAAAGTCTTGGACTGGGCTTCTGGACTCACAGCAGACAGGAACTCGATTCAGGAACACATGGATTTAGGAAAGCATGGATGAGGATTGCAGGCAGGAGAATGGGTGGAGTGCTCCCAGGTTGCTGGCCATGGACAAAAATAACTTCATCTTCATTATCGCTCAGCTTTATACTCAGTATGATGCATATGGGATGGAATACTTTGTTTGGTCAATTATGGGTCACCTCTCTGGTCCGCCTCTCCCTGCATAAGGGTCATGGGTGTGACTGATTTTCTTCCCTTTCATTTCCAGCACATAAGAAGTTTAGCACAACCAAGCAATGGCCCTGGTTTCTGTAGGTAAAAGCAAGAATCTTTCTGCATTCCACTCATACTGTTACTTTTGCAATAAGCATAAACATTGACATTGAGTGCTACCACTCCTAGAAGCAGACACTGATTGAAAAATGTGCTGTAAATTTCAGGAAGAGCAGTCGCTTAAAAGAGACTTCACTGAAAACTAAAATTACTGAAAACTACAATTACTAAAAAGAAAATTATTACTTACTAATATAGAGTTTTATTCTAACAGTCTTCTCCTGAACAAGACCTATTAATGTATCATTAAAGACATCCTTAATCTTATTCTGATCCAGGTGGTAACTGAAAAAATTAGAATTTTTTCCACATGCAAGGTGTACTGCATACCACTGTAGCCTGATATTTCCTGGTTCTGTAAAGCTGTCATCCTATCCCTCAGAGCAAAGTTTTGAACTCTTCCTTCTATTCATTTTCACACTTGCTGTATTTTGTTCTGTCTATTGTTTTTGCTTTTCTGTTTTTTTCTTTTAAAAGTGTACCAGGTATTTAAGAAAAAAAACAGTAGCTGTATAATAGCAGCTTGATTTGGCTAGGGGTTTTTTGCTGCATTGTGTGTGACTCTCAGAATAATTTCATTTTAGTTCAATGAAGTTATATTTATGAATTTTAGGGAAAAAGCATATGTCTCCTAAGAGTGCTTTCTTCTTCAGATTTGAATGTCCATGGAATAATTGTCAAGGAATTACCAATATTGTATTAGGACTCAAAAATGTGAATATTTTGATTACAGTGGTTTTTTTTGATGGAAAACCACAGCGAGGGTGGAGGAAGGCAGGAAAGATTAAAACTGAAATCTTAAAAGACAAAGAAAAGTGGCAACCTATCCTTGCAATCCATTCTGAATTGTTTGCTCCATATACAGTCAAGGCTTCACAATATGAGCAGAGTTCTCTTCAAACATTAGAACTTATACTTTCTGGAACCTTATGGAATTAATTCAGGTTCAGGGAGTCTGAAAGGTTTGTTATAGGGTTTTGCTCCAAAGAAATACTGGGTTTAAGGAGGTGTCATCAAGTAGTAGAAGTCAGATGCTGGTGATGTCAATATGGACACTAAAAGCTGTATCTAGTGAAAGTATTTTTCTTAAATGAATGCAATAAACTATAAAACATTAGACTTCTTATAGAAAAACTAACATTTTGTGGAGGAGGAATTTCCAGGCTATAAGAATGCAAACTGCCTTGCCACTGGGCAGCTATTACCAATTTCAGTGAAGTCAAGGACTGTTTTCCTGGTCTTCTTTATGGTTATCATAGGCTAGGAACCATGTATGCTTGTTTTTATCTGTGTTCTGTAGTAACAGATGAATCTTTTTTTGTTTCACTGGGAACAGAAACTGGAATAAAAAAAAAAAACCAAAAAAAACAACCAAAAACAACTGTGTTGGCAGTGATGCAGAAACCAGAACAGCAGGCAATAAAATAAAGCTACCAACACCTATAAAAGTGGAAGAAATATGTATATTTTTCAATTGCTTGCAGATAATAGCAAATTTAAGCAAAATAACAAAAGAAGTAAACTAGTTATTAGTGTATCAAATCTTACAGAGATGGGAAAAAAATGCAATAAGGTGTTGACATTTCTGCTTAGCTTAGTTGTAGAGCAGTTTTTGATTGTTAGTAAGAGTGAAAGAAATGTTCAGTAGAAGCTGATGAGGAAGCAGGGTACTGGAAAGGTTCAAGTACTTCTACAGCTGACAGTCTACAATATGGTGTAACAGTAAGAAAAATGTGCTTATTACATTGCTGGGCCTTTATCTTAACATCCTCACTCCTTTGGTGACCCAGATGAAGTGTTAAGAGAACAAATATATCAGCTGGTAAATGTGAGAGAACTGACACTGCATCATCTCTTTCTGTCACTGAAAGCAGGTGCAGGAGGAAACAGGATGGAGATGAGGAGTGTTATTGCAGACTGGAGCTGAAGGATGACTGAGGAAACCTTGCCACACCATTGGCAGTTTGGGATGTGTATTTCTCAGCTTCAGAGAGCTTTTTCAATCAGAGCAGAGACAGCCAGCTGGTTCATAACACAGACCTTACTGGACTGGTATTTCTCAGCTTGCCAAAAGCTTATCCCAAAATTCAGTGACAAGTTATAAAAAAGCTGGGAAGAATTTGCTAGAAGAGAGATTGCTCTGGACTCTACATCAGGTATTGGGACAAGACCTTTTCAAAGAGTTTGTGTGTCTCGGGACTAAACACTGTACTCAAGTTATCATATAATTCATAATTGCACCTACTGTTACATTAAAAAATTAAAGGACATTTAGTTTCTTGCTAATTGCATTATTGGAATACATTGTTCTTCTGGAGTTGTCAACAGTAGAAATAGGTTTGTCTTTATTACTTTTATTATTTATAATAAAAGTAACTGTACATAATACTGCTTTGATAAAATATTTGTTTATTGCACAATATTATAAATTATGTTAAATGATATGCAAGTTTACAAAAGTATTTTAGTTGCTCATCTTAAAAAACTATAATAATCTTCTGTTTTCTTGGCCATAACAAAAGTTATCATTATCTCCTCTAAGATAAATTCTGATTCTGGTTACAAAAAATATATAATCAAAAACATTATTTCTGAAGAATGGCTTAAGCTTGGATAAAACTTTCTTAAACTGAGATTTTTATACAAATCTCCAGAATGCTGACATTATAAGATACTTTAATAATTGTCCATTTTTATTGAATAGACCCGCTTCTGAAGCTGACCCAAATGTGAGCTTACTCCTACAGAAAAAATGAAAATTTTTACCATAGGATTTTGTTCCACAACATCTCCTTAAGTATAAAACTCCTTGAGAAAAATAAGTACATATAGAGAAGTCTGAATCTGCTCTGTTTGCCATGGACTTTCTTTGCATGCACATAGCAGCCAGCTAAGAGACGTTACTCAGAAGAACAGTCCCAGGGTTTTGCTCCATATCATTTTATATAAGACTAATCTTTTCTACTGACTATGCAGGCAGTTGGTTCAATGAGGTGCATAAAATTGAGTAATATGAAAACTCTGGTTAAAAAAGAAAGAAAAAAAAATTAAAAATGTAATTAAACCATGTCAGTCACCACAATAGATCTCATTATAGAATTCAGAGATAGCAACTGATATATTTTCAAGATAACTAGATAATATTGTATAATTTATACTATTCTTTATTTTAACAAGGGCAAATTTTAAATAGATTTTCTTCTCTTATTTGGGATGCCATCTAGAAGCACCTGGGAAGCTTGAAAAGTGGGCCCATATGAACCTCATGAGGTTCAACAAGGACAAGTGAAAGTGCAATGTCCTGCATATGGAGCAGAGCAATCCCTGTTATCAATCACAGGCTGGGGGATGAAGGGATAGAGAACATCCCTGAGAAGAAGGACTCTGGGTACTGGTGGATGAAAAGCTGAACATGAGTTGGCAATGTGTGCTTGCAGCCCAGAAACCCAACTCTATCCTGGGCTGTATCAAAAGAAGCATGGCCAGAAGGTCAAGGGAGGTCATTCTCCCCCTCTGTTTTGCTCTTGTGAGACCCCACCTGGAGTACTCTGTCTGGTTCTGGAGTCCCCAACACAGAAAGGACATGAAGCTGTTGGAACGAGTTCAGAGGAGGGCCACAAAGATGCTCAGATGGCTGGAGCACCTCTCCTGTGAAGACAGGCTGTCGCGGACCAAGATAGGCAAAGCCGCGACCCACACCCCCACCTCGGGGAAACCGAGGGCTGAGACACAGGCTGAGAGAGTTGGGGTTGTTCAGCCTGGATAAGAGAAGGTTCTGAGGAGACCTCATAGTGGCCTTCCAGTACCTGAAGGAGGCCTACAGGAAAGCTGGGGAGAGACAATTGGGCACATAGTGATAGGACAAGGAGAAATGGTTTTAAACTAAAAGAAAGTAGATTCAAACTAGATCTGAGGAACAAATTCTTCAGTGGAAGAGTGGTGAAATACTGGAACAGGTTTACCAGAGAGCTGGTAGAAACCCCATCCCTGGAAACATACAAGGTCAGGCTGGATGAGGCTCTGAGTAACTTGATTATTTGAAGGTGTCCCTGCTCACTGCAACGGGCTTGGACTAGATGACCTTTAAAGGTCCCTTCCAACCCAAACCATTCTATGATTTTATGATTCTGTTTCTTAAAGTACACCAGGGATATAGCAAGAAAAAATGGAAAGGCCACTAATAAAAGTCAATAAATCTGAATGGTCATTTAAAATTCTGAGTTATGTTCATTAATAGTTTTCCAAATATTTAACCCTATCTCCTCGTTCTGCAGTCCTGTAGTGAGTTTATATTTTTAGGCTTCCTTCCCCTAAATGAAGAATTCTCCCTTAAAATATTGCGTACATCTAGCAAATTAAAGTTAAATAAATAGCACGTATTCCTGTAGTTAAGAATTATTTCACCAGTGGATCTAGAAGTATTCCTGCAGGAATCAATTTAATTTACATGTCAAAAAACAATTTTTCAATTTTTCTTGTGTTCCAATTGCATGTCATAGCAAACCCTGGCAGAGTTATAATGTATTTGCACTTACCCCTAAAAGAAACATTTTCTGATCTTACAAGTAATCCAGAAGAGTCCTACTGCATTTCATTGCTTTCATTTCTTCATTGTATTTAATACATTTTGTCTTCCCCCTTACTGCAGTGCATTGATCTGACGATGGCAGTAAAATCACACATTGGTGTATCAGTGTTGTGAATGTGTACACTATCTCCTCAGGTCTAACACAATTCTTAACATTTTTCTGTCAGCTAATTTATATGCCCTTAAAGTAACTCAGGTAGGGAGGCTGAATTCTTTACACCTCATGCACAGGGTGCACAAAACAGTAGGTACCATCGCTGCAGTGCAGCCAACAAGGAGGGCAGAGAAAATGGCGTGGAGTCATTATGCCACCTTGACCCAAATCAGAAGCCAAGCACAGCTAGACTAACAGCATAATTTGTGCCATGAGAGGTCAATAGAAAATTTACTACCTGCCCAGAGCAAAAGAAAATCAGAAAGGAAATTTCAGAGACACAATTCTTTCCCTGCATTACTTTCAGGACAGCACAGCCACGTGCAGACAATTTATAGCAGGTTTGTGTGGCAGAGCACTTGTGCCCTCCCCTGTTGCTCCTGCTGGGGGCTGTTATACTGTCTGTTAAGCTTTCTGGAGATGGCAAAAGAACCCCTAATGGGCCCACCTTTGTTAGGTCAGACTGAGTGGAGCTGAGACCGATTTCTTGTCTTAACCCTTGCTGGGCTGTGGAACTGCCAGCAGACAGGGTGGCACCTGGTCTTTGTGGGCCCTTTGGGGATTGCTAGGGGGGAACCCTCTGACAGTGAACAGGGTGGCCAGCCAGTGTGGTGTCTCAACCCAGGTAGAATAATGAATGAATGATCACAGGTGAGACCCCTTATGTTGGGATGCCACCAAAGGAAACCTCTTGAGATTGAGTTACCTTATCTTTGGTTAGTGATATATTTCTCCTAGATACATCTTTGAGGGAGCCTTGTCCCTACTGGACAAGTGATTCCAGGTACCTGATGGGGAGGCTTTCCCTTTTGTTTGAGTGTGCACACGTGGGATTATTATTATTATTATTATCCATGTTAAGATTATCTATGTTAAGACTAGTCAAAAAAGCTTAGGAATTCTTAAGTGGTTGTTGTGTAGTGTATTAATATTCCCCACCAGCATCCAAATCTGTGGTATTATTTTTGATTTATCGGAGGGCTAAATAGTGTTGCTTGGAATAAATACTCATTCTTAGTCAGCTCCTGTGTTTTTGTGGGTACCTCCATCACGTGTTGCTGCCACAGCCTTACACTGACCATATTGGGAGGAGAAGGAAAAAAGAAAAAAATGAAAAGTACTCACCTTGTGTTTTGGAAACTAGCCACCAAATTAAAATTAAGAAAAATGTTCATATGTTAACTAGTTGTTTTTTTTTTGTACTTTGATGCTCAATATGGAACTCAAATAACCAAGAAGTGTAATGGGAAAAATTTTTGAAGGACAGCTTTCTTCATGTCTTTATGACAGTTCTAATTTAGCATCATTTTGACTTTTAACTCTCTTTGATAACTCTCTCTATAATCAAATGTGATCAGTTTTTTTCTCTGTAATGTTGGGGTTTGATTATTAAGGAAATCTGATGTAAAATTAGGCCAATCTGGGTCCTTTAAAATTCACTAAAAGTAAAAAGTAAAACTTTAAGTTCACTTGTCTCTCTTCCTGTTTCCTTTCATCCTTTCATGCCCTCTGGCAATGTCTGTGCTACATTAATAAAATATTTTCAATTTATAGAGGTATTTAAAAATTAAATTAATTTTTTCTTTTACATCACAAAACAATCTGGGGTGGAGTTGATTAACATTGTGTATCTATTGCTTACCAAATTTTTAATGGGAGCAAATGTTACAAGACACAACATCATACACTGAGAAGAGGAGATTAAATATTTCGGTGGAGCTAACTTCTGGAGTGATCTATCAAGGTAACCATGGCAGTTCCTAACATTTCCTCTATTTACACTTAAGGCGAGAGATTTGGACAGATATGAGTAGTCTGCAACACCTCAGACCCATCAGTAAACAAATGAAAGAACCCTAGTATGGGAGCTGTGCTTGGTCTACTTCTAAGGTCTAGCTCCTATTCATGCCATTAGGCTTGGTTTTATTTTATTTATTTTAATATTTTTTTTAATATTCAGTCTTAGTAAACACTTACTATCTGCCTCACCCTTGATTGCTACATGTCTGTCTTTTTTCTTCCCTATACTAAACAGATTTTAACTGTCAGATGAAAACAAGAGAAAATATTATCACACATTAAAAAGATGGTGCACAAACCTGTGAACAATAAACAGAACAACTAATGTAATTTGACAAATTCAGTGTCTGTATTTTGTGAAGTTTAGACTTCAAAGAAAATCTTGTGCCTTCAGGGAAACTAAGGTCTAGAATTTCCCTTTTTTCTCTAACAGTTAGTCAACTTCTCTTTTCCCTTGGTTGATATTTTGGAACAAGTGACTGTTGTTTAAAATACACATGATAATAAAAAAATTCCTTAAGTTAATGTTATTTAGCTTCAAAATTTGCCATTCCCCTGCACCCATCAAGACAGAGTATTCAGCGTTTTCTTCATTAACTCCTGATTTTTTCAAGTTTCAGTTTTCAGGACAGCAAAGATACCTTAATGTGATAATAATTATTATGTTAACATAATATTTATGTGCTTATTTGTAATGCATCAATTTTAAACAAATACTTATGCATAGTACCTATACACATAGCTATTTCATATTAACATGCATCTATTATTTGTCTATTGAGCATCATAGATTGAGATGAGAACTTAGTTTGTGAGACATTCCTCATAATTTCTAACAGTAGAAATCTGAAATTATTTCTGAATAACATTAATGTTCTCCAGGCTTTTCAGTGTTTCTTTCAGCTGGTTAGTGTACTAAATTGTAAACCATATACATTTTTCTTATCTGTTGAATTGTGCATTGCTGTGCAGCAGATGTTTTCAACAATTGGAATTATAGTCACATTCACTATACAGCATTGTAACACAGCATTTATTGTGCAAAAATATCTTGCTGGGTGACTTTGCTTAAAATAATTATTCCCTCAGTGTCTTCTCCCTGCAATAGATTCAGTGCAGAATAAAAGTTCTGGGTAGCTAAATAGTAAAACTCATATACAGAAAGGCTGCATGTGCATGCATACATCTCTTTTGAAGGTGATGGGTGTTTGTGAAGCATTCTGATGGAGGGAGTCTAAGACATGACTTTTTGTTTTAGAGCTGTGGATTTGCTATTGGGGTAATTTCAGTACTGTAATCAATTTTTCACTAGATAGGACATGTTTAAGAACTGAGAAAGTCATATTTGTATTAAGACTGAAAAGTTGTATGTAGTTTTCTAATAAAAACATTACTCAGAGAAACGCCATCCTTTCATCATAGATTCCTTCCTTCATTTACAACAGTGGCATTATCTAATGTCCCAATATGAAATGTGTTTGAGATTCATAACATTGAGAAGAGTGTGGTGATGGATTGAAAAGATTTTCTGCCATAGAAGAGTAGAATTACAGAATTGAATGAAATATTTTAAATAAAGGTGGAAAAAACTACATTAGAAACATTTGAAGTTAAGGATTACAGGAGAGCTTGCTGTCTGAGGTAGTCCTCAACCATACTTCATAGAGGGGACATGATGTGTTAAACCTTGTTTTTTTAAAGAGACTTGTATATACAAGTGAAATATTAAATTGTTTGTGTATTTCTGCAAATTTTTATACACACCTTTCAAATGGTAATATAGGTACATTTCCTGACTGGAAACATGAATGACATTCATAGAAAATTTGCATATGTTTGAGCTTGTATGTTTAATGAACACTGAAATGATCTGTTTGTCCTGCTAAATATGACTAGAGTAACAGCAGGAAAATATTCCTGTACAAGATGCCTTCTAATTACCTTTTTTAACTTTTTGCAAAGTTTTCCTTAGAATTCTCTCATATAAAATATAAATTACTTGAAGGAATGTACTGTTTTTCATTTCTCAATGGAAAAATAAATTACTGCTGCTTAAAAATACATACTGACAAATTATTTGTTGATTTCTGTGATCATCAACATGTAAGAGTCATGTCTTCTTTTTTTTTGTTCTTCTATGTTTAAATTGTACAAAGCCTTTGAAATATAGGGAGAGTTCTATCACTGAGGTTTAAGTATAATAAAACGAGCATCTGTTCAAAGACATTTCAGTATAATTGATCCTTGCTTTGGCCAGGAGAAGGCTAGTCCTCTCTTTTAGAAAATGTTCTGTTTAAACCATGCAGAGGAAACCAGTGAAGAGATTTCTGACTGCATCAGGGCCAGTTTCTGCAACACACTACTGTAATGACTTAGCAGTTCAGATTTTTTAAGCTGAGTAACCTCATAGTTAGATTTGTCTCAGCCACAATCCTTCAGAATATGTTACTTCTAAACCTGTTTTGAACAGCTAAATATTCTGCAGGCAAGTTGTTACTTAAGGTATTTATTTTAGAAACTTCCTCACTTATTTGAGTACTTAAAAACAACTGAGCAATTTTAAAACTGTGTCCTAAGTGTAAGGTGCTAACATCTTTTGAAAGGGCAGAGTGGAAGCAAATTCTCCTTTTTTTTTTTAAAAAAAAAGTCCTTCAATGATGCAGCTACAGGATACGTATCAGGATCTTCCAAGTTTGACAAAGACCTAAATTTTATACAAAAGCAAATAAGAGAGAGGAAATTTTAAAGGTTAACTATCTTGTACGAAGCACAATTCTAAGCCTATGCAGTTCATAGCTGCAGATACATTTTAGGCTGGCAGTTATGTCATGGCTGAAATACCTTTGTGAAAATTTGGTAGAAGTGTGTCTGAGTAAATACTTGATATGGAGATCAGTATAGAATTATAAGAGTCAGTGCAAATGTCCTGGTTTGAGCCAGGGTAAAGCAAACTTTGCCTTTGCTGTTTTTTTCCTTTCAGTGAACTTTTTTTTAGCAGCGCCAGTGGACTGATAATAACCAAGGTCACTTCTGACTGTCTGCAGCCTCCCCCCCCCGATGGGGGAGCAGATTAGGCTGAAGGCAGTGAAACAGATGACCCTTGTTCCAGCACTTGACCCATTCAGAGAATTCTAGTAGGTCTGTAAGGGTGGCTTACTGTTATGAAAGTCATGCTGAGTCTCCGTTTTGACCATTTTCATAGCAGTTCTTTAAGATGTTAAGCCAGAGGTTTCATGTCACTGAAGACCAAATCTGGGGTTTCATCTGCTGTCTTTAATCTAAATTCTGCCCCCCCCCCCCCCCAAGATATTCTTATTATCTAATAATCTGATCTTCAGCTTATGTTTATTATTATATTTTCTCAATCTAAATAGGATAATTAAGGTTTCTTCTTTATTATTGCGGTCTCTGATTTCCTTGCAGAAATAATTGTTGTCCTTTTCAGGTGGGTATTAAAGAAGTGTTGGTATTGTATGTTCCCACTTGAGCTCAGAATTTCAGTTCATGTGGATTCTGATCTGCTTGTTGTGTTGTTAGTTTGTTTTCTTCATTGGATTTTCACTTCCATTTTAAAACACAACTATCATGTTTAATGTATTTCTAATCTCTGTTTAGACATATAATTTAACCTACTATCACTTAGGTATGTCTTTAAGCAGGGTGTTGATTCAGACCACCAGGCTAAGGGTTTAGCAGGTGAAGAAGAAAATAATTGTAGTCATTATGATTATTGCTGATACTAACTCTATTATATAATAATTCAGTCATTGTCCCATTGGTCTCAGAAAATTTGAAAACAAGTATTTCTTGCCATAGAAAACCCTCACCCTCCTTCTTCTCCTGTAGCAGCTAACTAAAAAAAAATCTTGAAGAACAGATGTTCTTAGTTTGCTGCTGAAGCTGTGCTATCAAGAATATGAGACTGATGGACCCAAAATAAGCTTTGTGACCTACTGATACTTTTTCAGGACATTCACCCAGAAAAACTCTTAGATTCTGGTGTTTGGATCCAGTACTTGCTTACATATACTGCACTTTATCCAGTGGCTGAGAAGTAAAAGATGTGTCAGCACTCCCTGAAGCAAAAAAAATTTTCCCATTT
The DNA here is from genome assembly GCA_020745705.1 of Hemiprocne comata. Lineage (NCBI taxonomy): Eukaryota > Metazoa > Chordata > Aves > Apodiformes > Apodidae > Hemiprocne > Hemiprocne comata. Next base: position 83,065,578 of record CM036587.1, on the reverse strand, counting down.
ACTGTCCTGGGTTGAGCCAGGATGAAGCTAATTTTGCTTTTACTGATTTTTTTTTTCCTTCAGTAAGCTTTCTTTTAACTAGCAACAAGTGTTCCAGCTAGTGGACTGATAACACTGGAATGTTTATGTTTCTGCTGAGACTCCAAGGTCACTTCTTAGCTCTGCTGCTACAGAGGCTACAGGGGCAGGAGAATTGTGTCTATGACCCCCCTGTAAGGGAGCTGGACTAGACACACAGCAGAACTGACCAAAGGTATTCCATTCCTTCCTATGTAAGCTCCAAGGAAGGTCAGAGATCACAGAAGACAACTTCCTTCCTGCTGCTTCTTCCCTTCTCTTCCGTCCATGGCAGGCATCCAGGGAGGACTCCATCCATCCATCACCATTGACCCCAGGCTCAGCCCTGACCCTCATAACTCTCCTCACAGCCCTGTCTGCTCTGCTGTTATCTCAGACAGCGGGCTGAGAGTTTTTGGGACTGCTCACAGCTAAGGAGAGTGTCAGGGAAGTTGCTGGGGGTGGGGGGAGACAAGAGGCTTTTGCACATTCCTGAACATACTTGTATATAACTGTACATATAATTAAAGCTGTCTAGTTTAGTTCTCAATCCATCAAAGTCTCTCTCCTTAATTCTCTCTCTCCTTCCCTACCTGGGTGGGACGGGGAGGGGATCATGAGCATTGTCGTCTCTGGTTTAATTGCCAATCCTGAGTCAAACCATGACATTTACAGCAGAAATGCTGTCATCAGTGGGCCAGAGTAATGTTTTTTGTTGTTTGTCTCCCTTCTTTTGCTGTGCTTTGAAAAAACTGGGGCTGCTTTCCTTATGCATGGGGCCAAAGTCAGTGTTGTCTTTATACACTAATTTTGCTCTGAATATATTTTCTAAATAGAACCCTGTGGGGGACTTAAGTAAGTGGAGATATGATTTGTGCATTCTGAATTATTTTACTTATGTCTAATACGTTCAGACCAGCCAAAGTAACATCATCTCCCATATATGCAGTAGTGCATCTTTACTTACTAGAGATAATTAATGCAAATAGAGACAGCAATGGCTTTAAAGCATCTAATTTTTCAGGTGGGAATTATGTGGGTTGTTTTTTTTTTTTCCTTTGGACTTTGTCTAAACTCCCCATTAGTATCTGTTGGAACTTGTTCATATTCATCCTTAATTAAATTTAAGCTTAGCCTCCAATTTCCTCTTGCATTTTTGGAAACCTTATTTTTGTGCTTCACTTCCACACCTAGAAAATTAATCATCATATGAATACACAGATTCTTTACATCTGTTTGCTACCAGAATATAAAGCAAATAATAATGATGCTATTTGTTGTTTTGCATAATACAGCACTTTTTGACAGTGAAGAATTTTTAATGCATTGATTTTGCTGTTTAGAAAACAAAGTAATTCAGGTTAGAAGAAATGTGGTCTTCTATTATTTCTTTCATAGAGGGACAAAACTGCCATTATGTGAATTTGAGGTACACTTTTTCTTGTCTTGCACCAATGATTACATAGAAATACCTAATGTTGTAGAATCTAACACATTTGTTCTATTCTAATATCAATGCCAGTCATCTTTCATATTCTTCTGTACACAGATTTCTTGTGTTGTCTTCTGATCCACTTCTAATTTAAAGCTTTATTCATACTCATATGCTGAATGGTCCAATGCTGATGTGTTGATGTTTATCAAAATCTTTGTCTCTTACATGACTATCTCTGAGGAAGAAATTGATTCAGAAATTGCTTTTAGATGGTTCTGACTTTCTTCATGTATCTCTCTCCTTGGGTGATCAGAGATGCTGTGTATTAATCTGGTACTCTGTTGTCTGTACAGCAACAGTGACACTGCAGCACTATTTCAACATTATTTTTTCTTGATCACAGCATGAATGGAAACACCCAAATTATTTTAAAAGCCTCAGGAAGAGAGTAAGAATAAAAACATAGATATGGGAAATCATGAGTTCTTACAAAGGTAATGGTCGAAGGTCAAGGTAGTTAAAGTGAGGGAGTTGAAAGAATTTTTGTCCGTGTCAAAGGCAGTGAGTTACTCTCCAGATTCTGACTTCAGTTAAATATTCCTGACAATCTTGAAAAATGTGGACAATAATAATATGTGGAATGCAGTGCCAATAACGATAATTAAGGTAGCTCTGAGTGAGCTGTGCTGCTTGCAAGTATTTCATCTGACACACGTATATTCTGTGCTACATACTGCTGCATTAAAAATACCCATTCTCATTTTTAATGAGCTTTTACCTCTATCTCCAGAAGAGATCATGTCTCTCTGGACGTAATTTGTTTCTTTGAGATATAAATGCTGTTTACTAACTTCCTGGCATTTCTCTGCATTATTACAGATCACAATCTATTCTGTTGCATCTCTCTCTCCTTTTGCCTTCCTGCGCTTCCTCCTCTCCCCAGCAATGAAGGCTGGGGTCAGCCTCTGCAGAAGAAAGAGAAGTTAAGAAGCAATGAACCCCATGAAGATACTATCTTCACCCTTCCAAAGTGAGGATGTGTTTGTATTCAAGTCTTGTCTTCCTTTAATCTCTGTCCTACATTTAATGGAATCCTCTTCAACTGATTGTTTGCCTTTAAAGCTTGTTTGTTTTTCTCAAAATGGCAAGTCACATACTTTGACCTCCTAAGGGCAGAATTTCCCCAAATAGTTTAAGAAGTAAAGACACCAAGATTATATATTCTTTGCTTAATTGCAGACAAACCAAATCCCCAGAGTACTTCAAATTACACTGTAAATGTAGAAGGCAGATCATAGTCACATCAAGATGGAACAGAATCCTTCGCGTCTATTTTGTGCCATTTTCTAGGGTTTCCATAATTAATAATCTCCTTCATTCTTTGTAACGTTTTTTAAATTGTTCAAAATGAAAGATACATTTTAGTGCCTTTCAACATCAACTGAACTACAGTTGTCCATTTAAAATCTCTGGGTCTCAGGGATTAAGGCATCCTTCTCAATTGTCTCACACATCACAGCACTCTAAGTAAGTAAGAATAGTTTTGACACACTAGGATCAAACACAGAATAGAAATACATTCTCCAAAAGTATAAATGAATGAAGCTGAGTATAGTCTTATTAAGAATAAAAATTATCAGGAATGTATTAATGTGCTTGCCCAGAGGGAATCCTCATTGCTAGTTATTTTTTCAAGAGATTTTTTATATATATATATATATTTAAGAAGAAGAAAGTAAATCTGTAAGATCCTTTTAACAGTTTTCTCTCTGTTCACTCAAGAACCACATAGAAAATGGACAAGCCTGTTACTTTACTACTTTTCTGTATGAAAACTGGAGCCTCTTTTATATGCTCAGTAGATCTTCTTTTGCTCCCAGGAAACAACAAATAAACAAAGGACTCTTATCAATTTTTATAGATCTTGTTTGTCTGGAATAAAGAGGAGTTTCAAAATCCTATTTCAACATGATTAGAGGCTCATGGTAGCACAATTCCAGGTTTTATATAGAGTTTGTCTTTGGTCAAAGTAGATGAAGTTTCATCTAGCCTTAAATATAAGAGGAATTTGTACTTACTTCCTCTCTCCCTTTCTGTTTACCAAATACTGAAGTGAAAGAGAAATCTTGCCACTTACCAAGCATTACAGCATTTGCAATTAGTAAGAGACCATCCTTAGTAATTTGATTCTTTTTCTGCTTTGTCTTGTGTTTGAGCTCAGGAAATTGTTGAAGAGGTAGAGAAGTGATTAAGATCCTTAGGTCTGCAAATAATTCAGTTGTTGTTTGGGTTTTTTTGGCTCAGTACTTGCAATTCACTGTGCTTCTTTGTCCATTTGTTCTTTATGAGTTCATTGAAACACTGTTCCTTAAAGCACCTCAGAATTTCTTGTGATTTAAAGTAAAATGGATCACCACTATTTCTCAAAATTTTAAATAATCTATTTTATTGCTTCTTTTTCATGTTAATTAAACAAAATTCTTATACATCAGGAAATTTTTAAATCTCCTTCTTTCATGTCTGATCATAATTCCATACAAAAATAAATAAATAAATACAGCTCAAACTGTTGCTACACAGACCTGATTCTTTAAAGTTCTAATTTTGCAGAACAGAAACAAATTATGGGCAACTCTCTAGAATCTGAAAATGTGTAGGCTAATGGTAGCTTGATTACTAGCAGGTACCAAATATCTTCAGGCTGATGCATAAAATTAAGAGTGGTGAAACACCACCTCCACACAAATCCCCCGATTACAGAAGAATTTGGAGGAAAAGGGAAGTCAGCACTTAAAAACTAATCAGCATGAACAAGAAAATCAGAAACCTGGAATAGTGACAAAAGGATCAGGAAAATATAGAAGGACAAATTATGAGAGCACTTAACTGTTAAGTTTTTTAACTTTGCTGTTAGTTATTAACTTTTTTTAGCTGTTAAGTTGATAATAAAGTTGTTTGAAAACAAATCCTAACACTTATTGAGTGATCTGAATAATGCAGTCAAGAAAGGGTAGATTTTTTCAATCAATTTTGAGAAAGCTGGACAACGTAGTTATAATGAAGGATGATTAAATGCTTTCTCTTTCAAAAACATGTCAGAAATTTCAACAGCAGTAGCTATATTTAAACATGAAAAAAATCAAGACACAAAGATAATTTCTATCCACAATCATTTATGATTATACAAAGGTCTGCAATTCATTAAGATTGATTTTTAATAACTTCTGAAACAGGAAGTGGGTTCAAACAAAATATTCTTTACTCCTGTTAGATGTCACACAATGTAGTCCATTTCTGATAATTAAATAGTGTAGCCACAAGAATGACTGAAATGAGGGAAAACATGCTATACAGTGAAAAAATCCAGAAGATTTCTTCAGCCTTATCTCTCAGCCCAATCACACTTCACTGTTTAATGTTTAAGGCTTAAGAGCTAAGTTTTGATGATAGGCTGATTAAGCTAGGAGAAAGTTTGTGTTGTCCTTGAATGTAGAAAGATCACTTACTGGACATCAAGGATAGAAATAAGGTACAGTTTTTCAACAATGAATAATTTAGAATTTATCACAGCTTAATAAAATTTAGAGTGTGTCTCAGCCACTGGCAGCTTGCCAACATGCTTCAGACAGCTTCTGAGAAGACTTGTTTGGTTCAAAGGAATGAGGGACTTGCTAGTTTTTGGTGGTGTTTTTTTTTTCTTGCCAGACCTATATTTTTTTTCTTATGCCACCTTTCCAATTGTTTCTTCTCCTCTCTTTTCACACTACAGAAGCAGCAACAGGAACTGTTATGAGGGAGGCCCAATACCAAACATCTCCGTAGTTTTAATGTCTCAAAGAGAACCAGGAATTGAAGTGTACACCAGATGCAGATAGAAAAATAGAAAGGGAAGTGATAGGTTTGCAATGTCTATTTGAAATTCAGTATCTTAGCCTGTTCTGATCTAATCAGCTTCACCTGGTTACGTGGTTTAGATTTAGTACTTAATCTTACTTTCTGAAATATCCTAGTAGTATGACCTCTCTTCAGGTCTGAATGATAGCAACACTTGAAATTAATGATTTTGTAAACCTTCTTAAGAAAGAAAATACAGACGATCTCTTGAAACTTTGACCAAATTCACAGCCAAGAAAGAGTGTTAAAGTCCTTATAATTGTATTTTGCCAGTATTACTCAATAGACTCTTTATGAGAAAGCGTATTATTCAACAGGCTCTTCATGCAGCAAAGACTGATGGGATTGCTACCTAAGAGACCACTTAAAAAATTATTATAACGAATTAGTGGAAGTTGCTTATAATGGCCAAATGAAGGGAGCACTGATAACTCTTAAGCTGGCTCTTGGCCATTTATCTGCCTACCACAATAAACTAGGTTGATACACAGCATGAATATACCATATCAGGAATACCATTTGTTGTGAAACCCTGTGGAGAGAAGGACTTGCTAAAGGCAATAGATCAACTTCTGTCAAGGCTTTTAAGATCTTATGCAGCTATTCACTTAAACTGCCTTGTCCTCATGAGGATTTTTACTTTCTGTTTATAATAGGGGAAAATTTGATAAATTTTTGTTTTAAACTTCTTTTCTTTGTTTTCCCCAGAACAGGTTTTGGCAGTTTAAGTAGGTGATTTCATTTTCCTTTGAATCCCCATGATTTATTTTCAGCTTCAATTATTTGATTTTTCTTTTTTTCCTTGTAGGTGAATAATAGAAAAAAGTGACAGCTTGGAATAGTTTTAATTTTTATCTTTTCTCAACTTGAGCTAGTAATACTTTTATTTATTATATATATTATCATTAAAAATGTATTACGAATTAAAATCTAAAATCACATGCCAAAACAAAACTATGTTATTATTGTCTCCTGTATAATTAATTGTCTTGCAATATTGAAGATCTTATTGTGGAAATAGCTTGTGAAATCTCTGGAAAAAAATTGATTCAGTCTTCAATAGTTTTGCATAAGTCATTCCTATGTCTTCCCTTCTAAAAACAGAAAAAAAGTTTATGAAAACTAGGTTTGTTTTTTTTTTTCTTTTTCAAGGTTCTGAAAACTGTTTTTGGGTAGATGTAAAAAGTTAGATTGTCAGCATGGTGTTTATCTTACAGTGAATACACAAAAACATTTGTCTATAATCATTTAAAGAGGTAAAGATAGTAAAGTTTAAAGTCCAACATCTATGTTTTTCATGTTTCCTGATCCTTTGAGAGTTCAGAATGAAAATATTTGCACTAAAAAATAAAATTATTTTTTGAGATATTGTTATCTTATTTTCTCCCAACATTATCAATGTCATTTTTATATTATTTTTTACTTAGAAAATATATTTACCAATTAAAGCAATTTGAATGTCTTTTATTGCAGATTGTTTCCCCACCCTTCCTATATCAATGGTCAGTTGAAAAAAAACCAAAACAACAAACAACAAAAACCCCAAACAAAAACATATAAGAAGCCTTGCTTATGCAGTTGGAAAGAATAAGGTGTGCTATAGCAATGGCAAATCTCTGAGACTTCTTAAGGACAACCATGACTCAGTCCTTTATTCTTTTCTTTTTTTCCCAAAACTTGGCATTATGTCTGTGGCTGTAGCTGGTCAGTGGGCCTTATTTTTGTTTTAATGACTGTTCTGTGCAACAACCTGGACTCAGTTTTGTTACACATATCAATTAGTCTACTGATTTAAGTTCCAGTTAAATGGCAAAAGGGTATTTTCTTCCATCTGTTCATTTTTCTATTAGTTGCTGCTCTTTTTTGCTTCCCTATTGACATAATTAATGCGCTGAAAAAAATCAGAATATTTCAGCTGGAAAAAAAAAAGCCAAAAATTTGATGTCAAAGTAATACTAACTAATTATTTCATTAAATCATAACCAACCTTGTTCAAGATTTATTTAGTTCTCACAAGATTTCATCCATTCTCCCAGTTAAAAAATATATACATATGGAAGTCCAATCTCTTTCCATTTTATTTCCCTTGGTGTGGACTCCATGATGAAGTAAGAATCATAGAAACATAGAATCACTTAGGTTGGAAAACACGTTCAAGGTAGTTGAATACAACTGTTAGCCTAGGACACTGCCAAGTCCACCATCAAACCATGTCCCTAAATATCACATCTACATGTCTTTTCAATACCTGTGACTCAACAACTTCCCTCAGCAGCCTGTTCCAATGCTTGACAACCCCTTCAGTGAAGAAATCTTTCCTAATATCCAATCTAAACCTCCCATGGCAAAACTTGAGGCCCTTTCCTCTTATCCTATTAATTATTAACTAGGAGAAGAGAACAACTCCCTCCTTGCTACAACTCCAGGGATTAATATTGGGCTCAAAACTGTTTAATAACTTCATAAGTCATCTGGATGTTGGGATCAAGTGCATCAAGTCTGCAGATGGCACCGCATTGAGAGGGCAAGTAGACACTCAAGAAGGGTGAGCCACCCTCCAAGAAGATCTGGACAGGCTGGAAGAGTGGGGTAATAAGAACTTTATGAAGTTCAACAGGAGCAAGGTTTTGCAGCTGGGAATACATAATTCAAGAGTGCAGCTCAGATTTGGATCCACCTGTCTGGAGAGTATCTCTGTGGAAAGGGGCCTGGGGTCCTGGTGGACAACAAGCTCAATGTGAGTGAACAGTCTGCTGCTGCAGCAAAGAAAGCCAGCAGGATGCTGAGTGTATCAGCAAGGGCATCACCAGCAAAGATAAAGAAGTCATTATCCCACTCTACCCAGCACTTGACAGGCCACACCTACAATACTGTGTTCAGTATTGTTCAGAAAGATGTGGACAGGCTGGAGAGGATCCAGGGAAGGGCCACAAAGATGATCAAAGGACTGAGAAGCCTACCACATGGGGAAAGACTGAGAGAACTCTGTTTGTTCAGCTTTGAGGAAAGAAGCCTTAGGGGAGACCTTACTGTCATGTTCCAGTACTTACAGAGGGGCTGCCAAGATGCTGTCTCCCTTTTTACAAGGAACCACATGGAAAAGACAAAGAGTAATGGGTGCAAGTTACTCATGAGGAGAACCCAACTGGACATCAGAAGAAAAATTTTCACTATGAGAACAGTCAGACTTTGGAATAATCTCCCAAGGGAAGCAGTGGATTTCCAAACACTGGACACTTTCACGACTCAGCTTGACAAGGTACTGGGCCATGTAATCTAAACCATGTTCCTACCTAGAAAGGTTGGATCAGATGATCCTTGAGGTCTCTTCCAAGCTGGAATTCTGTGATTCTATCATTCTTTCAGGTAGTTGTAGAGAGCGATAAGCTCTCCCCTTAGCTTCTGTTTCTCCAGACTAAACATCCCCAGTTGTCTCAGATGCTTCTGCTCTAAACCTTTCACCAGCTTTGTTGCCCTTCTTGGGATATGCTCCAGCACCTCAATGCCTTTCTTGTAGTGAGGGGTCCAAAACTGAACACAGGATTTGAGGCATGACCTCACCAGTGCCAAGCACAGAGGGACAATCACTTCCCTAGTCCCACTGACCACACTATTTCTCATACAAGCTAGGATGCTGTTGACCTTCTTGGCTAGCTATGTACACTGCTGGCTCATATTCAGCTGGCTGTTGACCAGCACTCCCCAGGACTTTTTTCATTGGGCAGTTTTCCAAGCATTACTCGGAACTGTTGTGACCCAAGTGCAGGACCCAACACTTGGCCTTGGTGAACCTAATGTAATTGGCCTCGACCCATCAATTCATCAATTTTCACCTAGCAAAGCATACACCTGTCCAAGCCATGAGAATCCAGTTTCTCCAAGAAAATGCTGTGAGAAAAGGCATCTAAGGCTTTACTAAAATCTAGGTAAACAATATCCACACCTTTTCCCTCATCCATTAAGTGGGTCTCTTTGTCACAGGAGATCAGGTTAGTCACACAAGACCTGCCTTTCAAAAACCCATGCTGACTGGGCCAGATCACCTGGTTGTCCTGTAAAACTTGTTTATATTTCATCTCGCCTTGTCACCACGTTAAAGCAGAACAGCTAGGCTTGGGTTTTTTTTGTTTGCTCTTTCATGATTAAAATGAGTGTTTTAATTTTTCTCCTATCCTAAAGCTGTAACTTTTCTAGTTTCTAGTCAACCTTTCAAATGTTCAAAATCTGGACAAACACCAGTCATTAGGTGTTTCTACATTAAGGTTTTCCTTCTATGCTAAAAGAAGATAGATGGAAAGATATTATTAATAAATAACAGGGACTATCTCTATTTAAAAGAAGAGGGAAATGAGCCAGTGAATTATTTCTCCATAAGCTCCTTTTGTGCAGCCTTTAAGAAAAATTTCAGTTCCTCTTTTCTTTGTTAGTCACTGTCATGGTGTTTCATGTTTAGCAGCTGGAGAAAATGTAATCTTTAATTTCTGGTTTTGTGCTTCCAGCTCTCTCTAACTGCAGGTTCCATCTCATCCTCTGGTATATTCAAAATGGTAGAAAAATCTCTTCCTTCAGTTGACCTAGACTTCTCTCTCTGTCTTTCCTCTTTTTCACTTTTGTTTGTCATCTTTCATTTGTTTTCTTTTGACCTTTAGAGAATCCAACAAATATTTTTAACTATGTAAGGGGTATATAGGAAATTTTTATGTATAAATGTTGAAAACAACAAATTTCCATTCATCTTGGCATGACTTTTGTATGTGCTAGCTCAAACATCAGTTGCAGTGCCATTAACACGGTATTGACATCAAAACGTACAAAAATCTCATTGAATAATCAAGTGGTTGACTTACATTGAATATTGTGGTTTTGGCTTGATTCCTACTAATATTTAGTATGTTAAAGTTATCAATAATTCATATTAACAAAAGCTAGGTTGTGTAGTGCAGACATTTTGTAGTTTGGTCTAGATAGTTTAATGAGACAGGTTAAAACTGAAGATTTTTCTGAGTATGAACCACATGCAAAGTTGGAATTGGCACAACTCATTTAGAAGTGCTGAGATAATTGAGGCATTAATAACTTCTATGACACTGACTTTTTCTAGTATCCTTTTCAGATCAATTCTCAATTTGTCTAAGAAAACACTTGTCCTAAATGTTGATGTGAAGGAGAATAATGTATTATGAATGCACTGTAACTAAAAAGAATTCAGGAAGAAATGATGATGAAAAAACATAGTGAAAATTATCTTGAGATTTCAATAATTTTAGATTCTGTTTGAGAATCAATTTCTGGTTTAGGGCCTTTCTTCTTGAACTCATTAACTTAGGAGCAAGTGAACAATCATGGGAGTAATTTTATAAAATTGTAGTGAGTTTGAGCAAAAAACCCACCATGAAACAGACAGTTTTCCAAAAAGATGTATCAGGATTTCTCATGTATTCTAAATGAGCTTTGTCTCTGTCATGAGAACACTATAGTGATTTCTAGAGACTAGTATCAGAGGAAGAGGAATATTTTCATTTATTAAACTCTTCTGAGTATTGTTGCTTTAATCATCACAGCACAGAATTAACATTTCTTTGCTGTAGTTTTTAGAGATGAAGTAAGTTTTGGGTTTTTTTTTTGTTATGCTATTACTCTAATTGTTCTTTATATCACATTTTACATATAAGTGACTGAGTGATAGGTGTCTCTGTTCAGAAGGGCATTACTGTACCTTGGCTATTGCTTAGAAGGTGAGTTTTGCTTTTTATTTTAAAGTAGAAGAAATTTAATTCTTTTTGTATAATTTCTGACTGTAGAATATGACAAAGGCTGTGATAACAGGCCTTGTCTATACTGCCATACAAACCTAATTAGAAATATATCAGGGAAATGAGGACTGGTGTTGGGGAACCTGAATGATGGTAATGGTAAGGGTAAAAGAAAAATACAGAAGAAAATGGGCAATGGCTTTGCCTAAATGTTTGATATTTCTTTGCTATAAGAGCAGCGACAGTTTGGAGCAACTTTTCAGTAGCAAAAATAGTACTGGAAGACTGGATAGCTTTAAATTTTGAGTTAGGATAGAGGCCAACTAGTTTGTCAAAGTGATTTTATAAATCAGTCTTGCTGGAGCAGATTTCAAAGACCCAGTAGTCCTGGCCTTCTAAAACCTTGTTTTCCAAACCAACTAGCTAATTACTTTCTTTTCACTAGAGAATTTTTATTAGAACAGTAGTAATATGGGGAGTGAAGAACCCCACAAAAAGGTAAATACTGTTTAAACATTTGGGAAATTGAGCCACTGGGGCATTGAGACCATGCAGCAAAGTTATTTTGTAATCTCAATTTTGCAGGTTACTTTATCTAAATTCTGTTAATAACGCTGTACTCAGTGAACCCTGAGTGGCATCAGTATTACTTTGATAACTATGATTGGCAGTTGTAACAAAAAGGCTGAGAGATGCATGTTTAATGAGGCTGAACTTTTTCCATCTCTGAAGGTAGTCCCCTTCAGGTCAGGACTGAGACACATTGATGAGTTAGTCTAAGGGAGCTTGCATTATCACTCCTAATACAATATTAATTCCCTGGATTTATTAGTACAGAAGTTATTCTCCTAGGCTGTCAATCTAACAAGTCTCATTAGTATTAAAGATTTTCTAGTATGTATGGGGAAAAAAAATAATACCCTTATTTTAATTTACCCTCTTGATAATATCAGACAGCACAAGGTAAATACTAAGGACAAGAATGTCCTTTCAAAAGGTTTCGCCTATGTAATTTTTATTTTTTTTCCCCCAAGTGACCTTTTTACACTTGTGAAAGGTATGTGAATCCCATGTTTTTAACTATTAGACCAGGTGGCAGTTTTTGGCACTCAGGAGGGTGAAGGAAGGACTTCATTGGAAGTCATTGGAAGGACTTCACAGTTTAATCTTTGTATGCTGCTATGAAACAATTTTTAATGCCGTGACTAGATCTCTAATTATTTCCTGTTCTACTTGATGATAGCATTAAAAACAGTCTTATCTCTCTCCATCACCAAAACCTTAGCATTATAATTACAGCTAGTATGAGTAAGATCGTACTAAAAATCTTACCCTAGTCCTTCCTGCTGTCAATACTGTAGTTACATCCTGGCAGAACCCTTACACATACAGACAATTTATTCTCTTTTTAATTCTTAGAGGCCAAACTTTGATCTGGAATTATCATATTTTTCCATATTAACATCTGCTCAGTCCTGCCCTATCATTTGTACATTCATGGCACATTTGTGCCACCTTCTAGCTCTTTAGGATCTCAGTGACACATTCCTCACCCACAACCTTCAAAATCTCAGAATGTGTTTAATGCATTTTGTGAAGCGTCAGTGAATCCCTGCGTGCTTTACTCAATCTATAGCGTCCTCAGCACAAGCTTCTTTCCTGCAAATTTCTTGAAACTGTTAATTGTACATTTACCTGGTTGAGGAAAACAGCTTAATTAAAATATTCTGGAATAGCTGTTAAAGAGATTAATTTAATTAAATATTTATAGTAGGCAGAATAGGAACAGAGAAAAAAATCACATCTCATTTCATAATTTTTCCAAATTAATTTTATTGACGTAGAACTACTTAAGAAGTGGTGAGGCTCCCCATATGTTAAAAGCCTAAGCAGACTGAGGAGTCTTTGGCAATGACAGCCAAAATCAGAAAAGTAGGAGAAAAAATATTTCACTAATCTCTGAGGCTTCTGCAGTGGTATGAAGAGGGTCGACTGAGGTTGGGCCAAGTAATCCTACCAAACTACTTTAGTTCTGAGAGCACTGAAGGAGGTAGAACACTATAGTGAATTCACCTAGTCTGACATGGCAGTATACTTTCCATTGAGGTTCAGAACAAGTAACCTCAAGATAAACACTGATAGTCACAGGTACCTAGTATCAGCTTACTGGCTTCATATCTTCTAGTGTCCTGTTGTAGCTGTGTCCTGGTTTGAGCCAGGATGAAGCCAAGTTTCTTTTTACTGATATTTTTTTCCTCAGTGAGCTCTCCTTTAACTAGCAGTAAGTTTTCCACCTAGTGGACTGATAACGCTGGAATGTTTGTGTTACAGCTGAGAAATCGAGAACGCTTTGCTCTGTGTATTGAATCTGCTTCAGTTTTAGGTGCTAAAGGAGCAGAAGGGTTGTATCTGCAGTCTTCCTGTAGGGAGGAGTGGACTAGACGGACAAAAAAATTGACCAGAGATATTCCATAAGTATATACACATAAGACTCACTATAAATTCAGGGATCATGGAAGTCAAGCCCTTTCCTTCCTTTTTCTTCTTCCTCTCTCTTTCATTCATGGCCAGTGTTGGCAGAGGACTCCATCTATTCATCACTGTTGATCCCCAGGCTCGTGCATTCCTGACCCTCTTAACTCTTCCCCTCAGCTCATGCCTGCTCTGCTGCTCTCTCCGGCAGCGCTCCAGGACATTTTGGAGCTGCTCATAGCTAAGGAGAGTGCCGTGGGAGTTGCTGGGGGAGGGGGGAGGCAATAGGGTTTTTCACATACTTATATATAATTGTAATTTTTTCTTTTTTTTTTTTTTTTTTTTTTTTTAATCATTAGTATTTAATTATACTGTCTTGTTTAGTTTTCAATCTGGAAAGTCTCTCTCTATTCACTATCTCTCTCCTTCCCTACCTGGGGGGGGGTGGGTGGGATGGAGAGCATTATTGTCATTGTTTTAATTGTCAATCCTGAGTCAAACTATGAAAAGCTTTAACCAGGTTCTGATAGCTTAAAACAAGAGAATAAGGAGTGGGACACAAATTGTGTAGCCAGGTTGAATTTCAGCAGTAAAAGTGCAGTAATTCATACTGTCTGTTATTATTGATAATGCATACAAGTTTATGTATTTCTCTTTCTCTGAAATCAAGCATAGGAAAACAGTATCTCCCTACTCAAATTTCCCTTGAAACCCTCATCAATCTCAAATAAAATTGAGATGATGGGAATGGATCTAGAAGTGGGAACTCAGTCCTAGTTATTATCTTCCTTCCTTCCTTCCTTCCTTCCTTCCTTCCTTCCTTCCTTCCTTCCTTCCTTCCTTCCTTCCTTCCTTCCTTCCTTCCTTCCTTCCTTCCTTCCTTCCTTCCTTCCTTCCTTCCTTCCTTCCTTCCTTCCTTCCGAGTTTCCTTCCTTCCTTCCAAGCTTCCTTCCTTCCGAGCTTCCAAGCTTCCTTCCAAGCTTCCTTCCTTCCGAGCTTCCAAGCTTCCTTCCAAGCTTCCTTCCTTCCTCCCTTCCTTCCTTCCTTCCTTCCTTCCTTCCTTCCTTCCTTCCTTCCTTCCTTCCTTCCTTCTGAGCTTCCTTCCTTCCTTCCGAGCTTCCGAGCTTCCTTCCTTCCTTCCGAGCTTCCTTCCTTCCTTCCAAGCTTCCTTCCTGCCGAGCTTCCGAGCTTCCTTCTGAGCTTCCTTCCTTCCGAGCTTCCTTCCTTCTGAGCTTCCTTCCTTCTGAGCTTCCTTCCTTCCTTCCGAGCTTCCGAGCTTCCTTCCTTCCTTCCGAGCTTCCTTCCTTCCTTCCAAGCTTCCTTCCTGCCGAGCTTCCGAGCTTCCTTCTGAGCTTCCTTCCTTCCGAGCTTCCTTCCTTCTGAGCTTCCGAGCTTCCTCCCGAGCTTCTTTCTCATCTGCTGATTCTGATATAATTGAGTAGCATATTTGGCTTTGGATGAAGAATTGTGACAGGTAGTCAAGTATGTCATTTAGAAGCATTACATAATTCACTCCTCTGAAAATTTTTCTAACAGCCATCATTTTGAAACCCATTAGAATGGGCTGCATCAATAAATAAATAGCACAGCAGCCACGTTTGCTATTATGCCAAAGTTCCAAGAAGGAAGTCTTAAATGCCCAGGAGTAGGCTTTCCCCATGTGCCAAAAGATGAGCTGTCAGGGAAGAAGACCAGCCTGGCTGAGTAGAAAGATTTGGCTGGAGCTCAGGAAGAAAAGGAGAGTTTATGGCCTCTGGAAGAGAGGACAGGCCTCTCATGAGGAATACAGAAATGTAATACGGCAATGCAGGGAGAAAATTAGGAGGGTCAAAGCCCAACTTGAACTCAACTTGGTTACTTGCTGTCAAAGACAATAAAAAATCTCTGTATAAACACATTAATAACAAGAGGAAAAGGCTGAGATGCTAAATGCCTTCTTTGCCTCAGTCTTTAGCAGTAGAACTGGTTGTTCCCTAGACGCCCGTTGCCCTGAGCTGGAAAATGGGGAAACGGGGCAAAATGGGACTTGGCCCACCACAACCCCATGCACTGCTACAGACTTTGGGGAAGAGTGGCTGGAAAGCTGTCCAGCAGAAAGGGACCTGGGGATTCTGATTGATAGGCAGCTGAATATGAGCCAGCAGTGTGCCCAGGTGGCCAAGAAGGCCAATGGCTTCCTGGCCTGTATTAGAAATAGTGTGGCAAGCAGGACCAGGGAGGTGATTGTCCATCTGTACTCAGCACTGATGAGGCCATACCTCGAATACTATGTCCAGTTTTGGGCACGTCAATAGAGGAAGGACATTGAGGTGCTGGAGCATGTCCAAAGAAGAGCAATGAAGCCAGTGAAGGGCCTTAAGAAAAAGCCTTGTGAGGAGCAACTTAGGGAACTGGGGCTGTTTAGTCTGAAGTAAAGGAGACTGAAAGGACACCTCATCACCCTCTACAACTACCTGAAAGGATATTGTAAAGAGGCAGCCGCTCATCTCTTCTCACAAGTAACTGGTGATAGAACAAGAGGAAATGGCCTCAAGCTGCACCAGGGGGGGTTTAGACTAGACATTAGGAAGAACTTTTTCACTGAAAAGGCTGTCAGACATTGGAACATGCTTCCCAGGGAGGTGGTTGAGTCACCATCCTTGGATGTGTTTAAAAGTCATCTGGATGTGGCACTTGGGAATATGGCTTAGTGCTGGACTTGGTCGAGTAGGGTTAATGGTTGGACTCAATGATCTTAAGGTCTTTTCCAACCTAAGTAATTCTATGATTCTATATCTGGTTTCTGAATTTCGTGTGTCAGAGATCTTTATCCTTCTCCGTAAGTCACACTGCATTTTAATTTACTAAATTTCTTAAAACCAGAGTATTTTTTCTATGCTTTGTCATTGCAGACCCTCGTTAAACTGGTAGAACTACCTAGCTGCCATTTCTAAATAAACTAAGTTTTTAAACATTTTTATTAAAATCATTAGTGGAAAAAATTAAATATCAAACAACAGTAGAGCCCCAGGGAAAGGACCAAAAACAGCTGTGGAAGGTCACTTGGTCCAGTTCTCTTTCACCAGGAAAAGGTTTTTACAAGTTTCCACTGATTCTTGCTCCAGGTAGGAATTGTACTGAATCTTTACTGAAGCAAAATTGGAGTTTTCACCAGGCTGTTCTTCTCATACTCATATCTGCACACACATGCTATTTGCACCAGTTTCAGAGGTTGTAAGAGAGCTGCACATATTCTGAACAGGACCACAAGCTGGATATCTAGAGCCTAAGACTGCAATGTATGGAGTAATTTACTGTGTGCCATTATTCAACATGCTTCTCAGAGAGGGAATGATAGTCATGGATGCAGCGGTCCTTAACCTACCCATCATTCATTTACTCTCTTGTTTGCCTACCAAGTAAGAAAGAGATGATGGGAACTGGCTAGCCTGAGATGGTTTATCATCTCTTCTTTCTCAGTGCAAGATGATCTGATTTGAGTTGGTGTAGTGTGGCAGCTCATCTGCATAAGAAGTGTAAGGAGTATGTCACTACTTTTCCTTTGCTGAACTTACATTGTCAGAAATTTAAATATCACCAGAGGAGAAGAAAATAAAGTTAACAATTGTCTATAGTTAAAAACTTGTCTTCTGCACTGTTCTTCACCTGGGGATGTCCAGATCTAGGGTATTGATTTGCATTCATTTCCAGTATGAAGCTATACAACTCTAGGGTGAGGAAAAACCCCTACTGAAAGTGCAGTGAGAATTTGTTAGGTAAAAATCAGATAAGTAAAATTTTGTCAAAATTTCTAACTTCTCTGCCCTTTCAAAATTAAATATTATACTGGCAATTGTGATGATTATGTGCCTTTACTTCTTTTTTCATTAATGGTGACCACTAAAAATTTAACTCTCCTTTATAAACAAGACTAATTTTTTGGCACCTCTGACACAGAATCTTGTATTACTGCTGCAGTACCTAAAACCCAAAATATGCTGAAAGTTCTTACTTTCCCAAATGTGCTAGAAGGTCTTCAGTATCTGGTTTCGGATTTCTGGCACTTGGATATTTTTGTAGACAACTGATTAACACTTTTACAAGTTTGTAATAGTTCTTTTGTAGTAAAGCAATACTCTGCACATTCTGAATAGATAAGAACACACTGGGTTGTCAGAGCTTTTATTAGTCTTTCTCCCTGACAACACATTTCACTCTTAGGTAACCTCCAAAATTATTTTGTGCATGATCTGAGACATGAAAAAGTTTATCTCCATGTTATTGTTGTTCTATCTCCACTCAGAAGAGTGATATTAAATCAGATGGAATCTGAAAAGCAAGTTACTCTTTAGCAGTACTAACACTTGGTGTGTCAGAGCAAATTATGTGGTGAGCAAATTCTGTGTGAATAAAAGCATGACAACAAAAAGGAGTTCTAAGCATATGTAAGGAGAGATTTGTTGGTCACTCAGTGAAATTTCCTGGGGCTGCTAGTGGTTTGCTTCTGTAGAGCCACTGAACAGGATCAGAACTCTGGAGAAGAATTCAATTACTCATTTAATGAGGTTATAAAGTACCAAAATGTAGAGAGCATTCAGAGTCTTTACTGGAGAGAGCCCAATATACACTAGCTATACACACATATACATTGCAACTTAAGAACCAGTCATCTCTGTTGCTGTAGACCAAGTGTTTCTTTTCAGATGCACTCTGATTTCCTTCTTCGGTGGGGGAAGAGGTAAGGAAATGTATTTATAACCTGAATAAGGCATTGTCGTCCATATTTTCAGAATGTAGACTTGCAAATGATATGCAAGTTACTGCAATATACAGGACATTTTGAAACTGGCAATGCTTTACTCCTACACTGAGGTCTCTGTATAGTGCTGCTTTTGCCATGGCTGTGCTATCCTTGCTGTGCTAGTAAATACTATTAGACAGACACGGCATATACCAATAAATGTCACTCTGCTAATGTAGCTTAATAGTGTCTTTCCCAGTGACATACATTAAACCAATAAACTGCCTTCCTGACAAGCTTACTTCTGTACATAAAAGCATATTTTCCAGAATAAACATGCCTGCATTTTTCACATCTGCTATAGATGAGTTTCATATAATTAAAACTTCTTATTGCAGAGAGCTCACAGAACAAATAGTCTTCAAGAAACTAGGTCTCATCTCTCTGATGGATTGGGGAAGGAAAGCAAATATTGCTATTTCTGAACTCTTGTAAGGACCAGGAATGCACAGCTTGTGCTCACAGGTTTTTGCTTCAGTTAATCTGACCCAGTACTTCTGTAGCTGATAAGCTTATATGTGATGTGTAACAGGTTGCGTTTTTCTGTTAGTTAAACAGCATTCAGTTGAGACATTATAACACTAATACTTGTGGCAGAAAAGTGGTTTGGGGGGGCATTAGGTTGTTTTTTTTTTTCTTTTCATCATTATTACTGACAATGAGATATGTTTTACCTCTTATTTTTGTAAAGATCTTCCAGAGAGAGTATAGATAACGTCATATGGCTGAACAAAACAGATGCAATAAAAAAGGACAAATGGAAGTTTAAAGGAATGAACATGGAAAAAGTTTTTTTAATCTAAAACTGTATTTACCAATAAGAGTCTTATGGATGACAGGTGTAAATGAGAACCCAGTTTAACCCATTAAAATATTATTGTTTCAGATCAAGCTATTTCCCATTATAACACTATTTATATCACATTAAGAAAGTAGTCACAGAAAGATTATAAATGCAACCATGATTGAAAATGCTAATAGAATGCTAACATGTTTCTTTCTGTGGACTGCTCTTGCTAAATTACTTTACATATTTCCTTACAGAAACAGCCTGTTTTGGTTTGAGCAAGCTCTTTGTTGATTTTTTTTTTTTCTTTCAGTGAACTTTTTAGCAGCGTCAGTGGACTGATAATAACCAAGGTCACTTCTGACTGTCTGCAGCCTCCCCCCTCTGTAGGGGAGCAGATTAGACCAAAGGCAGGATCAGCAAACCAGAATACTCCCTTCTCATCATATTTGCTCTATTTGGCTTTCAGTATAGGTTAAGACATCACGGAAGTCAAGCCTCTCTTTTTCCTTTTCCACTCACTTTTCTCCTTACTGTCACTTCTATCGCCCTCTCTTTGTCTCTCTCTCTCTTTTTTTATTATTTTTCTTCCCAGCCGACACCCGAGGGCCTGTACGTGCACCCGGACACTCCCCCCTTCAGCTGGGAGCCACCAGGGAGAAGAGTTGCTGTGAGAGTTGCTGGGGGAGGAGGGAGGGCATCAGGTGTTGCACATCCCTTTACAAATATATATATATTCCCTTATTACTAATAATTAAAATCAATCTGTTTCACTTTTCAACCCAGAAAGCCTCTCTTTCTCATTTTTCTCCCTCTTTCCCTACCTTAGGGGAGGAGGGCGGGGAGGGTTGAATCGAGAGTGTTATTATTATTGGTTCAACTGCCAACTCGGTGCCAAACTGACACACAATCAAAACAAAATTAATCTTACTTTACTGATTCTTGTTGTTAAAGAGTGTATTAGAAATAGCCTTAAATATTACAGAATTGTAACTAAATATCTTAAATACAAAACCATTTCTTTTCCTGGTCTCTGCAACTGTAACATACACTGGGTTAACGTGGGTATGTACATGATTTCATAAATACTCGTGTCCCGTCTCTCCTTCTGTGCCCCAATGTATTCAACAGGAGATGCCAAAAATTCTTTAATCTAATTTCATATATTATTTGTTTGAAGATCAGTGTGTCTATATTTACTATGAAGATGTATACCCTGTAAGAAGAGATTTATCCAAATTCTTTATAGTATGAACCTTTCTCTTTGAGCTGTGGATGCAACTCACCAAAATACTAGCTACTCTGATCAGAAGAAAATTCAGAAAAAAATAATTATTCAAATTTCAAACCTGTGCAGACTACAACATTCATGTACTGTAGCTATTAGGCAGCCTGATCCTTCAAGTCTGACCATACCAAGTTGCCAGCACATGCATCTTATGCTCAGATATGCAATACCCTGAACAACTCAAGAGCTTTTTCTGGCTGTACAATGGCTCATGGGCAGGCAGCAGAGCTGGTTTTAAGGGTGAAATTAAGCATCCTGGAAAGGCAGCCAGTAACATGAATGGGATTCAAAACTAGATAGGTGCTACTCAGTGGGTACACTTTGAGACATTTTTTTGAGGATGAAAAACATTAGAAAAATTGCCATACTCTGTTGTGTGATCCTCTTTACAACTGGTAAGTATAAATGCCCTTTTTTTTTTTTTTTCAGGAATGCCAAAATAACAAGCAAGAAGGAGGCAGTTGCTGACTTCAATCACTCTATTAATAAATTCCTGCTTGTCTGATTCTTCTTTTCTTGTTTACAACTACTTCTTCCTGTTTTTATCACACACAGATTTTATCCGATATAGAAATCGCTATTATGGTGTCTGCATTTGAGGAAAACCACAGTGCAACGCTACCCTGTCATTTCATTTTTACAGACAAATGTTTATAAACTGTTTTCTTGCTCTGAGTTCATTAGCTAAAAAGTAGTCAAAATCCTGCGTGGCTTTAAAAAGGAGTGTGACTTGTCAGATCTACAATAAATGTATTTTTCATATATAAACAAAATACTAAAAATATACTACATTGTATATAATTTTATGCATAATAAATATAATTATTAAATGCTCAATAATATTGTATCTAACAATATCTGGTAATATCTAATATTATATAATATAATGTATGATATGCAATAATGACATTATTTAATATATGATTATTACAGTAATATAAAAATTTATATAGATTAATGTACATTGTATTATTATATATGCTATATCTTCTATATATATCGCATGTAATATAGGAATATACAAAAACTCTAAATTTCCAAGGTACTATTTGTAAAACCTACATATACATAACAATCTGAATTTTTTTGTTCAGATACTTAGCATCTGAAAGCAAAACAAAAATTGAACTATATGAATAGTGGTCTCTTCATATAATAAAGATTTTAACAGTAGTTTAGTCCAAAAAATATTATGCTTGGCTGCAGGAAGCTCATCTGAGCTACCAATGCTCTTATTGATGTCTTTATTAGGTCTGCAACATTACTGATTTCTTGGAAGTCTTTCAGATTAATGAAACTCAGTACCTTTCAACTTTTCCTGTGTGCTAAGCACTGGCATGGATTTTACCGATGGGTGGGTTAGCCCTGGCTTATACCCAATTGTCCACCCAGTATATTTCTCACTACCCCTCCTCAGAGGGACAAGGGCAGAAAACAGGATTAAAATACTCATGAGTAGAGATAAAGACAGGGAAAAGTAATTTAATTTATTGCCAACTGAAATAGAGAAGGATGGTGTAAAACAAAGACAAAACCAAAACCACCTTCATCCCAACCTCCATTTTCTCCCTCTGTTCATTTCTTTATTCCCAGTTGCACTACATCTTTCTCCCCAAATGGCACAGAGGGATGAGGAAATCTTAGAATGGTTGAAGTTGGTAGGAACTGTTGGAGATCATCCAGCTAAATAAAACACAAATCAGCAGAAGGCGGCAGCTTACCACTGAATCCATATTTGCTGCCTATGAATCATAAAAAGAGAGTAATACATAACATAAGGAGTCCTTATTTTTGTTTTGTGGGGGTTTTTAGCGTTGTTTTGAGGGTTGCTTTTTGGGATTTTTTTTGAGGGTTTTTGAGAGGGAGGTTGCTGTTTTTCTGAGGTTTTTAAAATCTCTGCTCTTCTATTTGGTATTTTCCTTCTGCTTGTAAAGTCCTAGCATCATGCTGACTTCAGTGAGCACCCAGTGCTTAAGATTATTTCAAGAGCTATGCTTTGATCTCAGCTGTGTGCAGCCATCTGGAACAAGATGACAAATTTTTCACAGTACCCAGCTAAACTGTCTCTTTTTAGCTGAATTATTTGAGGCATACTTACTGGTGCAGCATAAAAGAAGAGAAACTGAGGGCAGAAAGGAGAGACATTAAAATAACATGTAATTGAATGAACAAAAAGTACAGCTATTACTCAACACAAAATTTTTGCAAACATATTGTAGAAAAGACAGCAATGTAACTAATAAGCCAAAAACTCTTGGCTTCGGTACTAAAGCATTTATGTGGCAATGGCCTCCTGATGCTCAAAAATATTTTATTGTTCTCAAGCTCTCTGGCTGTCAGGGGCACAACTTGTAAAGTACTGATTCTCCAGTCTTAAGCCATGCTGGGAGTCAGCTAGCAGTGGTCAGAACAGAGATTTCGTATCAATTTATATGACAAATCATCCCTATACAATTCAATGAAAAAACAAGTATAATGAAGTGAAAAGGCAAGCAGAAATCTTCCCACTCTCTCTCATCCAAGTTAATGAATACGTCTGTCACTGGGACCATGCTGACTACATCAGAGAGTAGAACATGATTAAGATTAATGTTTTAGTAATAGTAACTTTTTTTTTTTCACCAACTACATATGGTTTCAAAATCACCTCTTCACAGTACGTTTTTGACTATTTATTCTTTACTCATCCACTGAATATCATTCATATCATTCATATCATTCATGTTGTATCTCTGAGTGAGAAATCCCTGTAAGAAATTATTCAACTCCAAATGGAATGGGAGACTTTTTTTTTAAGTTAAATACACTCTGAATTTTAAAAATCTAAACAGAGATATGGAAAAAAAGACAGTTTGTCTAAGACTAGTATGCTTTCCCATGTTCAGTTAGGAGAAGTAGACATTTAAATGTAGCTCTTTTGTTGAGTAAGGTAGAGGAATTTTTGTTTCAATTTTGTATTTTTGTCACATCACATTTTTTAATAAGTATAGGATTCATCATCAAAACCAAATGTAATTTCCTTTCTTATGAAAAATTATAAACATGGATTTTTGATCTGTAGGTTTATATTCTATGCCTTCTTTACAAAATACAAAGGTGTCAGGGTTTGACTCAGAATTGAAAAACAAACCAGAGACAGCAATGCTCTCGATCCCCTCCTCCTCCCTTCCAGATAGGAAAGGAGAGAGAGAATTAGGAGAGAGACTTAGCTGGATTGAAAACTAAATTAGACAGCTTTAATTATATGTACAGTTATGTACAAGTATGTTCAGGAATGTGCAAAAGCCTCTTGCCTCCCTCCACCTCCAGCACTCTCCCAGCACTCTCCTTAGCTGTGAGCAGTCCCGAAAAGTCTCAGCCCGCTGTCTGAGATAACAACAGAGCAGACAGGGCTGTGGGGAGAGCTATGAGGGTCAGGGCTGAGCCTGGGTTCGATGGTGATGGATGGAGTCCTCCCTGGACACCGGCCATGGACGGAAGAGAAGGGAAGAAGAAGCAGGAAGGAAGTTGTCTTCTATGATCTCTCACCTTCTTTGGAGCTTACTTAGATATATGGAATGGAATACCTTTGGTCAGTTCTGCTGTCTGTCTAGTCCAGCCCCTCTACGGCGAGGGTCATAGATACAATTCTGCTCCAGTATCCTCTGTAGCAGCAGAGCTAAAAAGCGACCTTGGAGTCTCAGCAATAACATAAACATTCCAGTGTTATCAGTCCACTAGCTGGAACACTTGTTGCTAGTTAAAAGAGAGCTTACTGAAGGAAAAAAAAATCAGTAAAAGGAAAATTAGCTTAATCCTGGCTCAACCCAGGACAAAAGGTGATTAGACTTGAATGTTTGTTTTAGAATGCACTTGATAAAAAAATCCATAATACATTAGCTTTTGTTACAGGGAAAAAAAACAACAATTGAGTAGTTGTCACAATAGACCTAAGTATTACGTGAGTAATGCAATTACATAAGTAATTTTCATGCCCTATAAAACTACATGTGGGAAAAATTCAGATTCATATCTCTGAAGCCCTAATAAATTGCATAAAAAGAAATCTTCCCCCCCCCATTTTAAGAATACAGATAACTCTTGTAATAATTGACAATAATATTTTAGTTCATATGATAATTCTGATGGTTGATCTTGGCATGTGATATAATTCTGCCAGGTCGATTATGATAATTGAAGGTTCTTCTTTCCTGATTTTGCTATTACTGCATTTGACTCTGAATGGTAATGTGAAAATATCATTTGTGTGACTGAGTTTTTGATTTATATTTCTGTTCTGGTTCATCAGAATTTTGTTTTTTCTTGTCAGGGAGGCTGGTTGGTTGTTGCAAGCACTGTTCTTTTTTACAAGAAAGAGTCAGAGGCATAAAATAGAAAAGTCACACACTAAGACATAGTTGAGATGAGATATAACAAGTAAAACTTGTTTTTGGAACATAACATAGTGAACAGTAATATATTCATTCTGTGCAGTATATTGTTTTTTTATTCCTGTAATGTTTCTTTCTCTTTTATTATTTTTTACCATTTTACATAGAAAGAAATGAGAAATAAAAAATACCCAGAGAACGAGTTTGAATCTTCTAACAAAGTATCAAGCAGTTATATTTCATTTGGAATTTTGAGCTCAGATTGAAAAAGAGAGGAAGACATAAGTTTGCAGACATAACTTTGACTTTAGTTGCAAGCTGAACTAGGAGGACTTCCTTGAATTAGTTAATTTAGAGTAAGATTGGCTATTTTCTTCCTTTTTTTTTTTGAGCCTGCTCTAGTGTCAAGTATCATGCACAGCTGAGGGAATAGACTGAATATATCCTAGGCTGGTTACACATAAAAGACCTGATACGTGCTGTCTTTTTTTCCTTCTTAGTTGATATTCATGTCTCACTTATTATGAAGTTCCCTCCTTCTGAGTACAGCTGAATCTCTTTAAATGTTTGTATTGTCTGCTTCTGCTGCTGAAAAGTTGAGCCTATTTTTTTTTTTTTTCTTTTTTAATCAAAGCTTTCTGAAATGGATTATTCCTGGTGTAAATTTTCAGACAGCAAATGGAGAAAAAAAGAGTAGCACTGTTTGTCACATTGCAAGCAGCATCAAATGTGCGGGACTAGATTGTGTGAAAAGCAATTATTTTGTTCATCTTAGCTTAGCCCCCCAGTAGTAATAGTCAACCTTCTCCTGCTGAATGAAGTTGCTAGATCAAACTGGGAAACAACAAGAATTGGTCCAAAGAACAGTCTTTTCTCATTGCCTTATATTTCTGTGAAAATTTTTGGGTGTTGTATTTAGACTGGAATTTGGCATGGTGAAACCAGTAGAAATGGGCATCTTCCTTCCTGTCTGTCCTAATCAAAGTTCTGTTAGTTTTCTATTTTTTAAGATAGGCACAGTCCTTTTAAAATAATGGCAAGTTATTGCAATTACTACTAACCTCCATGGAATTTCATATATGTGAAGTACTATCAGAAGCTTCACTAATGCATGAATACTGGTGTAAAGAATTTTCTGATGATGGAATCCAGTCACTAAAGAAAAGTTTTCACGCATATACAGAACTTCCCTGGAACATATGCCATAACTCCAGTGGAAAATCAGGATCACATTTCTAAGGCTGAAATGAATAAATTGTATGTCAAATGTCTACATTTGTAGTTGGACATTTTAAATAATAGTGTTACATTTTCTTAGGGATGTAAGGCTATGCAAGTCATGTTTTTAGCACAGATAGCAGGGATTTATTTGGGGGAATCTTGATTAATGCCCATGATCAGAACAGGAAACATTTTCAGAAGGGGTGTTTTTGGCTGCTATATTGCAGATACTACCATCAAATTACCGTCAGAAACCTATCAACTAGAGAAATGATTCCAAGAGAGTGGACATAAGAAGCAAAATAAACGTTGATCTCAGATTTGGTTCAAGGCTTGAGATTGAAGGAAAGGTTTCTATAGACATAAGAAGTGAGAACATAGCCATTCATTTGGTTTATGATGAGCAGAATTTTATGGCTAACTGGTACCCTTGACGTGAAGCAAGAGGTTTACATTTAAAATCTGTCAAGAAGAAGTTTAAGTCTTGAACTTTATTAGGAGTGAGAACAAGAGGGTACTGGAAAGTATAGTGTGTTCAAATAGTGGGCCTGTGCATGTCTTGTCCACTGAATTTGTTTGGAGCTTTTAGCAGCTTCTTACAGGAGCCACTTATGGTGCCCCTCCCCACTAGCGAAACCACACCAGAACCAAACCAGCACACTTACTTTCTCTCTTTCTTTTTCATAGAATTGGCATTCTTTGTTACTAGAATGTCAAGCAGCTGTGCTGAAAATTCATAAGAAAAGAGGACAAAATATCATGCATCATACCTTCATGCAACTTAAAAGCTGGTGGAAAGTATTTTACAATTCTTGCATTTAAACAAATAAAACAATGTTGTTTGTCTTGTCCTCTATAATACCATCTAAACAATCATAGCTAGTATTTCAATTATAAATCCTTTGTAACAACAAAAGCAATTCATTTTTATTCATTAATACAAGAAAGCATACGTAGCATATGATGTGACACTTGAATTTTCAAATGATAGCATATTTATTCATGAGAGACAATGCCTGCACCAGATGTACAAAATAATGGGACTGGTTTTTTGCATGGGTTTGGAAAAGCATTTTTATAAATATAATGCATACCTAAGTGTGGGTTTTTTTGTCATCTGTGTGTGTAAAAATACGAAGTGTGTGTGAGAGTATTTTAAACACAGTTTGCTTGATGTCTGTTCATGTGTCTTCAAACTATTGTGATAATAGACCATTATACATATCTAAAGTTTTATAAATATAACTTATCCAGCTTTCAGCTGGATAAGTGACATAACAGCTAAAAATGTTATTATACCATGTGAACAAGACAAGTGCTCTTCAAGTGGATGCTTAAAATCATACTCTGTTAACCTCTTGTATTAACTGTTCAGAAAAAGTTGTGGCAGTTAATATTTTGTACCTCTTCCTAAGTGCTTCTGCCTTCTTACCAGTGGATGAGAACTTCACATTGCATGTTAAGTATGTAGAGATGATGAGAAAAATAATGAGTTCCATTATTTAAATAGCGGCTAGTCTTCCAGTATACGCAACCTCTGCCCTGAGACAAACCACACAAGAACTATAAAAAGCTTTGTTATTCATATCTTCATGGACTGTGAGGCATCAGAATAACAACATGAAATACAGTATGCTTCCTGAGAAAAGGACTTAAGCCTCCAATGGTGGTATTAGAGCTTTTCACTGGCAAGTGAAACAGCCTATATACTCTGTGAGTTTCTCTCTATCTTTCGGAACAGATTTGAGGTTGTGATTGATAGCTGGAAGAAACTTTACAGCAGTATATGGCTACATTTTCTGTCACTTTCACAGTAAGAGAATGGAAATTTGAATTGCAAACTTATTTTCAGAATATACACAGACTTCAGCAAGTGATGTTTCCTTCTTTTTCACACATTTGTTTTTGAGTGTGCCACACAGAGACTGTTCAGATTTGGTATTTTATCTGTCCTTTAGCTTATAAATATAAGCTACAGGAACATGATAACATAGGATATTGGCTACTGAGATGTAAGACCAGTACATCCTGAATTGAAAGCCTATGTGAATTTGAAGTTACAACTCCATTGTCCATACATGTTGTTTTACCCACAAATAATGGTAGTTTGGATGTGGATATTCCTTAGCAGTACAAAAGCTAAGCTAGCCTTTATTCTGATTTTCACCGTTGAAGAGTCTAAACACTGGTTTGATTTTATTTTTTTTCCCTAGATGTTATTTTAGATATTCTAAAAGAAGATAATAGCTCTGAGATAGTTTCAAATAGTTCTTTCTTGTTCCAAATAACTCTAAAATATTGCTTCAGGAATCTCCTAAGACTTTTGTTGTTTCTTTCAGACCTGGCTGATGCTAGAGACTCTCAGATAGATGTAGAAAAGATGACTGAACTATTTTGAACCGTGTGTTTTTATTCGGTGAACTTGTTTTGATCATGTATTAAATGATTCCTTGGCTTACGAGTAACGGTATTTATCTTCATGACCTACCTCATGTGCACATTTTGTAAGCTTTTTAGACAATTAAGTACTGCAGTAATGTGTCAAAGTGTAGCTGTCCTGCATTCCTACTGTGCACTTGTTTCTCACATGCTTGAAGAGCTGTTACTGCTGTATACTTGAATGAAGAGTTCTTTGTGAGGTACAGTCTTTGTTTTCCCCTGAGAAATTACTGTCATGTTACTCCTTAGGCTTCTGGCAGTCCCTCTAGCACACACAAAATATGTCTCTAGTGTCTTAGACTATTGAATTCTGGAATGAAACATACCTTGATTGAGTACAGCTGAATCTCTTATTATTATAATATTAGTTTTGCAAACAGCCCTATCTAATCTGCCTCACTTTCTGTGCAGCTGCAGCACTGAATTCAGCCGGAAGTAGTCATTCTGGAGCACAAATCTGGAGAGCACAGCACGTCCTGACAAGTAACATCCTGCTTTCAGCAGCTTCATCCTCACCTATTTCAAATAACTTTTTCCACCTGAAATAAGGTAAAATTGTCTTGTAAGGATGGTATTTTTACTTTATCCATATAATAATCTACCTTTGACAACCAGAAAAAACACTGAGCAGACTAAGAAAATACAATCAGATGTAATTCAGTCTGGGGGCAAGTAATACAGAAAAATTAAGGGCAAACTCACAACTTTGACATGCTTTACTAAAAATCTATATTGTCATATTGATTATTTTCAATGCTTAAAGTTCATGTCAGATTTTAATCAAATAGTGAGTATGAACAGATTCTGAAATCTGTCTTTGAGAGGATTTGGTACAAAGAAAATATACATTTATTTTTAACATCTCTTGCAACTCAATCCACTGGTAACTCTTCCCACTCTGCATCGTGTTCTTTTTCTGTTTGTCACACAAACTTGTGCCCAGTACTTGTTTAAAAGGCTATCACACTAAGCTCATTGCAATCTGAATTGCTTTAAACCTTTGACCTTATGACCCTCTACCTCCCTCACCTGTCCCATTCTTATATTGACCACTGTTCAACATCCTCTCTCTGGTCATATTTAGCACATTAAAGCTTAGTTGGCCATCACAGCACTCATCCCTTTCTTCTGCCATACTTGACTGAAATATTTCTATATGTGTATTGAATCGGACTTTCTCTTTTCCAAAAAAGATAACAAAGGACTTCATAATTGTGTCCCAGGTGGTCTTGAAATACCTTGTACATTAAATTTACAAAATTTACAGAGGGTGGAAACAAGGCCAGGTACCCTGGGAAAAGCACAGAGAAGTAGTTAGAGAAGCAAGAGATCAGGTTAGGAAAGCAAAAACACAGAGATAATTGGATCTGGCAAGAGAAGTTAAGGGCAATAAGAAAACTTTCTATAGGTATGTTAATGATAAGAGGAAGATTAGGGAAAATGTGGGCCCACTTCAGAAGGAAACAGGACAGCTGGTCATCCAAGATGTAGAGAAGGCTGAGTGCAGTAATTAAGGCATGGACTCCATCATGATTTCCAAGCGGAGACAGAGATGGAGGTGTTTATTCAGGCTTAAGCATTCATCTATATAGTCTGCTTATTTATTGCAAGCTATGAGGACATTTAATAATATTGACATTGCTTAGCAACAGTCCATTCTGTTTCCAACATCTAGTTCCTTCTTCTACTTTCTCTGTTCCCCAGCTGCTTCTTGAGATATCGGTTGTGAGACACCAGCTTGTTTACCGATCCCACAGTTTGCCTCAGGTCAAGGTGAGCAGATCAGAGGCACCTGCAACACTGCTGCTTTCTTCTAACTCAGACATGCTGATTTTCTGTAAACCCACAGCTGAGGTACTCAATGACCACTTTTTCTCAGTCTTTGCTAGCAAGGAGTCCAGTCACGCCTCCCATGTTATGAAAGCCAAAGACAGAGACTGGGAAAAAGAGAATCCCCCCACAGTAGACAAAGAGGTGGTTCGAGACCACCTAAAGAACCTAAAGGTGAACAAGTCCATGGGACCTGATGGGATTCACCCGCGGCTCCTGAAACAACTGTTAGATGAAGTTGCAAAGCCACTGTCCATCATATTTGAAAAGTCATGGCAGTCTGGTGACGTTCCTGCTGACTGGAAACAGGGAAACATAACCCCCGTTTTCAAGAATGGAAAAAAAAAGAAGACCCAGAGAACTACAAGCCAGTCAGTCTCACCTTTGTGCCTGGCAAGGTCTTGGAACAGATCCTCCTGAAGACCCTGCTAAGACATGAGAACAACAAAGGGGTGATTGGTGACAGCCAGAATGGCTTCACTAAAGGCAAGTCGTGCCTGACTAATTTGGTGGCCTTTTACTATAGGGTCACAGCCTCGGTGGACAAAGGCAGAGCAACAGATGTCATCTATCTGGAGCTGTCCAAAGCTTTTGAAACTGTTCCACACAACACTCTAGTCTTGAAACTGGAACAATACGGATTTGATGGATGGACCACTCATTGGATAAGGAATTGGCTGACTGGTCAAAGAGTTGTGATCAATGGCTCAGTGTCCAAATGGAGGCACGTGACAAGCAGTGCTCCTCAAGGGTCACTACTTGGACCCGTGTTATTTAATATCTTTGTTGGTGTGACGATTCAGAGGTCTAAGCAGCGAGCCGCCCCTCCACCTTGCCAGGATATAAATACGTCACGCCTCCGTTTATGGGAAATTTTAAATTTAAAGGGACCGAGGGCACACGCATCATTTGCCTTGCACAGAGGATCGGTGAAACTGCTGCACCCAATCTTGGAGTGAATGGTAGAATTTGCCCCTAACCATGCCCACAAGAACTGCAATTTAGACAAAGTTTTGATGTTACAAATTGAACGGTTTATTAGGGGTACCAATTACAATTTGGGGACAAGGGTTGAGGAGGAGTAATAGGGAGATATGGGAATATGGGAATATAGGAATATGGGAATATGGGACGACCACACTATGAACAATGGAATACTTATGGTGTTCTAAAATAAACAAAGGAGCAGAGGGGGAGAAGAATATTCTGAGCCTGATGCTTTTCCCTTAAGAGGGTCATGATATGTGTGAGTGTTTGGGGCTCGGACCAGGGAGAAAAATAAATGGGAAGTTAGACCTGATCATCCTCGAGACTGTCTGGAGATTTGTTACTTTCCACAGGCTACTCTTTCCACTAGCATGGACACTGTATTCGCATGCAGTGGCAGAGAGATGCTCCACAGCTGATGGATCCCCTGATGGTCTCTCCCTTCCCGTTCACAATGAGTTGTTGGTCTTCCCGCTCTTGTAGTTGTAATCCAAAGGGAAACTAGCAGCTCCCAGTGACAGGCTCCCGGTGACAGCTCCGACAAGCTGCACTTCCTTCTTCTCCACCAGCCCGTAACTCTCCCTCTGATATTGGCTCCACTCATGAACAGCCAGTAATCAGCAACCAAAGGTCCAGCCAGCAGCTCCTTCTTCTCCTCTAACAGCCAGCAGCTCCTTTTCTGAATCCAACTTCACCCACAAAAAAACAGCAAGAAGGTCTGTCTGTGCCTGCCTTTTATAGGTCAGGCAGTTTGTGTGCCGTCAGGGTGAGTGCTTAATCTGTATATGCGGCAGGGCTGCTGTCCAATATAGTGGCTAGTTTTTGTAGCAAAGGCTCATGGTTTCTGCACAGCAGGTGTGCTTCGAAACTATGCTTCTGGTTTCCCACCTCGCCTGCCATTCATCACTTTCTAAGCAGGCAGAGGCATGAGGGAACAGGGAGCTGCCATTTTGAGTCCTTTAACTAATGTTCAGCTCACTGCTCCCATAGAGCCATCCTGTTCTGTGAGAAGGAGGGTGCCGTCTCCCACAGTTGGAGACATGGACAGTGGAACAGAGTGCACCTTCAGCAAGTTTGCTGATGACACCAAACTGTGTGGTGAAGTCAACATGCTAGAGGGAAGGGTTGCCATCCAGAGGGACCTTGAAAGGCTTGAGAAGTGGGCTTGTGCAAACTGCATGAAGTTCAACAAGGCCAAGTGCAAGGTACTGCACCTGGATCGAGCCAGTCCCATGCATGAATACAGGTTGGGAGGAGTAAGGATTGACGACGGCCCAGAGAAGGACTTGGGGGTAGTGGTTGACCAGAAGTTTAACATGAACCATCAATGTACACTTGCAGCCCAGAAAGCCAACCATATCCTGGGCTGCATCAAAAGAAGCATAGCCAGCTGCTCGAGAGAGGTGATTCTCCCCCTCTACTCTACCCCTCTACCAACATGATCAAAGTCCTGGATCACCTCTGCTATGAAGACAGGCTAGGAGAATTGGGGCTGTTCAGCCTAAAGAAGAGAAGGCTCCCAGGAGATCTTATAGCGGCCTTGCAGTACTTGAAAGGGGTCTACAGAAAAGCTGGGGAGGGGCTTTTCATCAGAGAAGATAGTGATAGGACAAGAGGTGATGGTTGTAAACTGAGAGAGGGGAGATTTAGGTTAGATATTAGGAAGAAATTCTTCACTATAAGGGTGGTGAGGAACTGGAATGGGTTGCCCCGGGAGGCTGTTGATGCCCCATCCCTGGAGGTTTTTAAGGCCAGGTTGGATGAGGTTTTGTGCAACCTGGTCTAGTGGTAGGGTTCCCTGCTGTCAACGTTTGACTCAGGATCAGCAATTAAACCAGAGACAACAATGCTCTCAATCCCCTCCCCCTCCCTTCCAGATAGGAAAGGAGAGAGAGAATTAGGAGAAAGACTTAGCTGGATTGAAAACTAAATTAGACAGCTTTAATTATATGTACAGTTATGTACAAGTATGTTCAGGAATGTGCAAAAACCTCTTGCCTCCCTCCACCTCCAGCACTCTCCCAGCACTCTCCTTAGCTGTGAGCAGTCCCGAAAAGTCTCAGAGTGCTGTCTGAGATAACAGCAGAGCAGACAGGGCTGTGGGGAGAGTTATGAGGGTCAGGGTTGAGCCTGGGTTTGATGGTGATGGATGGATGGAGTCCTCCCTGGACACCGGCCATGGACAGAAGAGAAGGGAAGAAGAAGCAGGAAGGAAGTTGTCTTCTGTGATCTCTGACCTTCTTCGGAGCTTATGTAGATATATGGAATGGAATACCTTTGGTCAATTCTGCTGTCTGTCTAGTCCAGCCCCTCTACTGGGGGAGGTCATAGATACAATTCTGCTCCGGTATCCTCTGTAGCGGCAGAGCTAAGAAGCGACCTTGGAGTCTCAGCAGAAACATAAACATTCCAGTGTTATCAGCCCACTAGCTGGAACACTTGCTACTAGTTAAAATAAAGCTTACTGAAGGAAAAAGAATCAGTAAAAGGAAAATTAGCTTAATCCTGGCTCAACCCAGGACACCTACTCATGGCAGGGAGTTTGGAACTTGATGGTCTTTAAGGTTCCTTCCAACCTTAGTGATTCTGTTATTCTACTCTGCTCTGGTGAGACCCCACCTGGAGTACTGTGTCCAATTCTGGAGTCTCCAGCATAAGAAGAACATAGAACTCCTCGAGCATTTCCAGAGGAGAACCACAAAGATGATCAGAGGGCTAGAGCATCTCCCTTATGAAGACAGGCTGAGGAAGATGGGGTTGTTTAGCCTAGAGAAGAGGAGGCTCTGGGGCGACCTTATAGCAGCTTTCCAGTATCTGAAGGCGGCCTACAAAAAAGCTGGGTTAGGCCTTTTTACACAGGTGTGTAGTGAGAGGAAAAGGAGCAATGGTTTGAAAGTTAAAGAGGGGAAATTCAGGCTAGACATTAGGAAGAAGTTCTTTCCTGTGAGGATGGTGAGATGCTGGAACAGGTTTCCCAGGGAGGTTGTGAATGCTCCCTCCCTGGAGGTGTTCAAGGCCATACTGGATGAGGCCTTAAGCAACCTGGTCTAGTGGGAGATGTCCCTGCCCATGCAGGGGGGTTGGAATTAGATGATCTGTGATGTCCCTTCTAACCCCAGCCATTCTGTGATTCTATGAAATCCTTTCCAGGGTCTTCCGCGCACTGTCCTTCTTTCAAAGGAAGCAATTTATTAGTTTATTAAGAAACTAACTTTTGAAGTATGACTGCTAATACAGTTTTGAATGAGGACTCATTGCAACCTACTTTAAATAATTTCAACAAACAGATTTGGAAAGAATATCGAGACCATATAATTAAAATTATTAGCTTGATGTGTATAACTTGTGTAAACTCAAACATAAATTCAGAGTGAGATTCAGACTGGCAAACAAGAGATCCACTTGGGCCAGGTACCAGAGAGCAGTATTTTAATCAAGCAGCCCTCTGTTCTTTCTTCCCTCAAGCCCCTCACTCTCTCCCTTCCATTCAGCTGATTGAGGAAGATCATGAACTAATTCTGTACCTATTCAGCATTGAATTCTACAGGATTAACACGATATCTTCTTTCTATCCTTCTTGTTAATTGACAACATACATATAAACTTGGTTTTCATTTTTTTTTCTTCTTTTAATCCTTGTAACACATTATGCAATTTCTTGAACTAAACTTCCTTTATTAACACTAGTCTATTTAAATGTAACTTGGTGCCTCCTCACTTACCATTAACCTGCTTCATAATTATGCACATTCCTGTTTTCTAGTGGTCCAAGTAATAATAGGGTGATTATGGGTTTTTGATGGTTTCAATTTGATTAGCTAATTAGATACCATGGACCATGGACGCCTCAATATGAATTTAATTCAGGATGGGTATCTCATTCCCACTCTGGGAAGGTCTCAGCCAAAGTTAGCTATACCAGCCCTAAGGGAAGGGTGAGAGCCAGCAGGCTTTTTACTCAGGTTGAAGAGGTGGCACTGTCAATGTGAGTCAGCAAAATCTCAGATGTAAACACTGTTTGCAAAAGTGCCTCTTCCCTGGTGAACCCCATTTAAGAGCTATATTCTTTTGACTTTGTTTAGTAAGAAGCAGCTTTATAGAACTGTGCATCAGGTTGCTCTTTGACAGGTAATTGAGTACTTCCAGAATTTGTTTTCTTGCCAGCAAAATAAAGTAAGATATACTTCATACTGGCCTTACAGTTATTTTTTGTATATGCCTAAGTGCTTTTGACCACAGATGGAGCAGAGGAAAGACAGAGATATTACAAATGTTGACATGAGTAAGAAATAGGTTATATAGGACAGACCCAAACAAAAATCCTGAGCAGGTCCACCATGACCTTTCAGTGTAAAGTGAAAAACCTCCATGGCTTAGGCTGAACTAGGTTTAAGCTAGAGAAAAATTCTTACCCAACCCAAAGGTACTGATCAGGTTCTTGAGAAGGACAGTGTGAGAGTTGTTAATAAAAGTCTTATGCCTCAGAATTAGTTCATACCTCAGAGCACTAGCATGTCATTTGGTAGTCCTTCAGCCAGCTGAGCCAATCACCAGGTGCTTCTTAAGAAGATGAGGATTCCTTGCTCAGTTCCTCCCCTACCATTTGAATAAGTCAACATGACAATTTAAAATGTAGATGATGAGAAGAAGACTACTCTTCCTAGTCCTTGTGGAAGCAACTGAAGTCTTAAAATATGACATGCCTTTTAAATACCAAGAAGGCCAGTTTTCTTTCTCTGGTCAGAAGTGGATGAGTGAGCAATAGAAATAACACGTCTGTCTTCATGATCAGTTGTTCCAGATTATATTTTATTTTGCTAAAAGTCCATGAGTTAGCCTAGTGACATTTAGTGCTTAACAGCCCGGTAAGGGTTAATATGACTCCTCAGAGTCACTGAGTGCCAGACTTGTGTATCTCACTTATTTTATTGCCTAATACATTGGCAAAAAAAAGCTAAAAAACTGCACCCTCTTCTCATGAGGCAAAGGACTTAGTGATGAAGGACATGAAAAAGGTTGAGATGCTAATTTATTTCTTTGCCTCCATTTTTATGGGAAAGGTGTACTCTCAGGCCTGCCATGTTGTTGAACCTTGTGGTAGAGACTGGGAGAGTTAAACGTTTCCCAGAGCAGTGGGAGAAAGAAATAAGGAGTACTTAAACAAATTGAACATCCACTTATAGGAAAAAATACCATGCTAACAAAGCTCACCAAAGTTGATGTGATGTTGCTGCCACTTAAAAGGTTACAGTAATGAGGGGATGTTTGTGACGGCTGGAAAAAGCTAAACATCCCATATTCTTCAAGACAGGCAAGGAGGGACACCACAGAAACTACAAGACAGTAAATTTTTACACTGGATTCCTTTCACTTCACATATTACCTGATAAAGGACTACGTGGGTTTCCAATGGAGTTAGCACACGTTCATATTCTCTTTTGATCAAACACAAAATAAAGTAAATTAAGCCTTGTGTGGTCTGCTGAGAATATACTTTTTCTATAACTACAAGGAGTCTTGTTTTCTAAGTTGTATTCCTGTCATGCCTCTACTCTTCCATTGGGAAGAGGGGAAAAAGCAGAGCTGTTGCTAAGCAGCAGCTGTTGCCAGAAAGCTGTATGTGTACAAGTTGTGGCAGTGGATTAAGAGCCACTGATGTACATCACTTCTGAGGCCTTCCTGTCTGTTATCTGTTGAAATGATTTATAGCCACAGTATTAGGCCCAAAGTGCATACCAATTTTCCCCTTTCAACCCATCCATACTGCCTGTGATGTCTGGTGAGTTTAAGACTGTCCGTATTCCTCATTGTTAATATACTGAGGAAGCCTAGTCCTAAAGTGTCAGCACTGGAGTAGAAGTTTACCTGTGACAGTCTTCCTTCTGACAAATACAAACCCTAGTCTTAGCATTAATAGAGGTGGCTGTTAAGAAAAACAAAGTTAGCTATATGGATAACTCCTTAATCCTTGTCTTCTTTTCCTGTAGTGAATCTCTTCCTTTCCTCACAAAGTTGTCATGGCCAGCTGCCAAAATACTGCTTACAGAAAACACTTTTGAGAATACTTTTTTCTCCTTGTGAGAAAGCTATTTCAACAACTGAGATTTTAATTTCCATTTCTATGGCCAAAACTAAACAATGGAACTAAATATTGATGCAAAATACTTTGGCATTTGAACTGTTTTAAAAAATGCAATTTCTTGAAAAAATAAGTGTCAAACATCTGTTTTACTAATATTCTATAAGCACAAAGTGCCATAAACTTTCAGTGAGACTGAAGAAATCAGGCTCAAGTAAGGGAGAACACCCCTGTCTGTTCCTTATGTTGGCTGGGCAGAAGGTCCAAAAGATCCAAAAGCCTTTCATTGACATTGAAATTGGAATTAAGTGTCCAGAAAAAGAACAACAAAAAAACCCCCAACCAACCAAAATTAAACCAAAACAAAACAAAAAGAAACAAACAAACAAAAAAAAACACAAAAAAAACCAAAACAAAACAAAAAAAGAATAACCAACAAAAAATAAAAACAAGTACTTCTTTTTAGTGAGTTTGTGCTTCTTCTTTCTTGAAGTGGTTTACTCTTTGGTTGAAGAACTATGATGATATTTAAGGTCCCTCCCAACCCAAACCATTCTATGATTCTATGAGTTTATGACCATAGAATGCCAGGTTGGAAGGGAACTCAAGGATCATCTGGTTTAACCTCTCTAGGTAATACTATAGTTTATATGAGATGGTTCAGCACCCTCTAACGCTGAGATTTCAAACTGTCCAATGTGGGGGAATCTACCACTTCCCTTGGGAGACTATTCCAATATTTGACTGTCCTCATGGTGAAAAAGTTACCTCTTGTGTCCAATCAGGATCTCCGCAGGAGCAACTTGTACCCAATACCCATTATCTTTTCCATGTGGCTCCTTGTAAATAAGGAGTCTCCATCTTCTTTGTAGCCACCCTTTAAGTACTGGAACCCATGTTCCAGTAATAAGGTCTCCCCTAAGCCTTCTTTTCTCAAGACTGAACAAATCCAGTTTTCTCAGCCTCTCCCCATATGGCAGGTTTTCCAATCCTCTGATCATCCTTGTAGCCCTTTTCTGGACCCACTCCAGCCTGTCTGCATCCTTTTTGTAGAGCAGGGACCAAAACTGAATGCAATACTCCAGATGTGGCCTGACAAACCCTGAGTAGAATGGGATAATGACTTCCTTATCTCTGCTGGTGACACCCTTTTTGATGCAGCCCAACATCCTGTTGGCTTTCTTTGCCACTGCAGCACACTGTTCACTCATGTAGAGCCTGTTATCCACCAAGACCCCCAGGTCCCTTTCCACAGGGCTTCTCTCCAGCCAGGTGGATCCCAGTCTGAACTGCATTCCTGGGTTATATGCTGCCAGGTGCAAGACCTTACACTTCTCCCTGTTGAACTTCATCAGGTTCTTGCTAGCCCACTCCTCTAGTCTGTCCACATCATCCTGGAGGGTGGCTCTCCCTTCTGGAATACCAGCCTCTCTATTCATCTTGGTGATGTCAGCAAAGTTAAACAGGGTGCTCTTGATCTCAACATCCAGTACATTTATGAAGATGTTAAACAGCATTGGGCCAATATCGATTCCTGGGGGACCCCACTTGTGGCTGGTTGCCAGTTTGAGGAGGAACTATTACTATCACCCTCTGGGTACAGTCTGTCAGCCAGTTCCCCATCCAGCACACGGACCACCTGTTAAGGCTGTAATGAGTCAGTTTCTCCAGAAGGAGGTTGAGGGGCACTGTGTCAAAAGCCTTGGACAAGTCCAGGTAGACAATGGCATCCTGCATCAACTGAGCGGGTTACTTTGTCATAGAAGGCGATCAGGTTTGTCAAGAACAATTTGCCCCTGGTGAATCCATGTTGGCTTCTCCCAATCACATGCTTCAATTGACTTGTGACAGTTCCCAGGAGGATTTGCTCCATGACCTTCCCGGTGACTGAAGCGAGACTAATGGGTCTGTA
Source organism: Hemiprocne comata (assembly GCA_020745705.1). Lineage (NCBI taxonomy): Eukaryota > Metazoa > Chordata > Aves > Apodiformes > Apodidae > Hemiprocne > Hemiprocne comata. Next base: position 83,026,274 of record CM036587.1, on the reverse strand, counting down.
ATTACCTGGGTCCTCCTTTGGAATCTTCTTACAGATGGGGTTGACATTAGCCTTCCTCCAGTCCTTAGGGACATCTCACAATCTCCATGACTTCTCAAAGGTTATGGAGAGGGGCTTTGCAATGACATCAGCCAGCTCTCTCAGCGCCCTAGGTAGGATGGCATCCAGGCCCATCGATTTGTATGGGTCAAGCTCCTGTAGTAGTTGACACACCAACTCTTCCTTCACTGGCAGCTGGTAAGTGTTTGCATCAACCTGGGTTTTTGCTCCTAAGGCCTGCGACCCAACAGCACTGGTAAAGACAGAGGTGAAGAAGGTGTTGAAGACCTCTGCTTTTTAAGCATTGTTGGTGACTAGTTCACGGCTCCTGATTAACAGTGGGCCAATATTATTCCTCTGTTTCTTTTTGTTGTTAATGTACGTAAAGAACACTTTTATGAAGTTTTTGACATCTCGGGCCAAAGTCAGCTCAAGATGAGCTTTTTTTTTACTAACTGCATCTATGTATACTCTGGCAATGCCCTTGTACTTGTCAACAGGTAATGTTCCACTTTTCCACCTTTGGTACATTTCCCTCTTGGTTCTGAGCAGACCCAGAAGCTCACAGTTTAGCCAAGGGCGTCTCTTGCTCTGCCTACTTCCCAGAGGTAATTTCATTGATGATTCTAAAAGGTCCTCTTAACATGATCTTTCATTTCTTTACCAGCTTCTCTACCTCTTTCAATGCGGTACTAACAGTCAATGAACCTTTTTCCTATGTAGAATATCTTTTCTCTGTGTCTTTAAATATTTGTGAGAAAAAGCCAACTGGTCGTGTGTTTCCTTCGGGTCCCCTTTGCCATAAGTGATAAGATAAACCACTCATAGCAAAGCCCCATTCAGTTGCAATTGGATCAGTCGGGTGTGTAGGACCCGATGTCTGATAAGTTTGTATTTCAAATAATAATAGCCATACAGCTTCTTCTTGGACTTGTGTCCATTCCCAATATCGATGCTTTCTCAGCAAATCCTATAAAGATCTAGCAATAATAGCGAAGTCTGGAAAGTGTTTTCGCCAGAATTGTAGCGTGCCCAATGCTTCCTGCAATTCTTTTTTGTTTCCAGGTATCTTAATTTCCCTTAATTTGGTTAACGTATCCACTGGTATACTCCAGGTATCTTTCTTCCACCAGATTCCGAGGAATTCTACCTCAGAAGCTGGTGATTGTCTCTTCTCCTCTGGAACTTCAATGCCAATAATATGCAAATGCTGAATGATGCCATCACAGATGTCTTTAATCTTTTCCTCATTAGATCTGCCAACTAAGAGATCATCTGTATACCGATACACTTTAATATCTTTCTTTTCCTCTATGCATTGTATTTAACCTTGTTCTGCTGCCAGAGCATGGTGGGCTATCGTGGGCGAGTGTTTGTAGCCCTGTGGTAATTGGGTGAAATTATGTTGGGTTCCATTCCAGGTAAATGCGAGTTTACTTCCATCGTCTTCAACAATGGGGACCATGAAGAACATATCTTTGATGTCCAGAACTGCCATGACTGGATGAGCAGCCTCTTGACTTCTTTATATTAGCTCAGCCATGTTGGGGACGACTGCTGTTAGTGGCCCAGTATTTGCACTTAACTTCCGATAGTCCACAGTCAAGCGCCACTTACCATTAGGTTTTCTTACAGGAAAAAGATAAAAAACTCAGACCCCAACGACAATCCTTTCACCTGCGGGGACCTGGCAAAAAACTCTAACAGAATAAGGAAGAAAATATGGAGTCCCTGATTGCGATTATGCACAAAAATAAAAATATCTGGCAAGTCTCCATAACTTCCCACAGTCCACAGCCAACTCACGCTGCGGTGACTGCATGGCCACCACCAACACCCCCCCTCCCCTCGAGATTCGGGGAGGGAGGCGGGGTGACCAAGCATTCGCTAACCCCAGGCAAAACACTGCACGTGACCCCCGAGTCCAAAACAGCTCCTGGCCACAGGATGACATCCACCAGGGACCCTTTGCCCTGCTTAAAGAGGAAGCACGGTGCAAAGGGATTCCTCCAGAGCTTTTAACGTGGAACTATAGCTACAGCCATCTGAAAGATTTAGTTGAAAAGCGGCCAGCATGCTTTGCAAATGGGAGCAACAATTTGGGAAACTAAAGGGGCCTCCCTCTATTTAAAGAAAGCCCCAAGAAAAGTGGCAGAGGGAGGAGGAAGGCAAAAATCAAAATGCAATTGAAACTAATGTGACAAGTAAACTGGGTAAACTGTGGGAAGATATAGCAGAAAATGAAAATGATTGGCCAAAAGAAAACAAATCAGACACTCCAAAGGAAACTTAATTAGACTCAGCAAGTCTAAAACCCTCCACGAGATTGGATGAATATCCTAAAATTATCCCAAAACTCTAGGGGTGATTTGGAGATTACTTGCAGTGTGGGTCCTAACCGATACCCAGCGACCTTTATGGTGGACACAGGAGTTTCAATCTCCATGCTCATAAAAGATGAGGAAATAAATTGTGGCATTAAACCAACCCTAAAACCATTAATGGTAAGCGGAGCATTTGGCAAGCCCACTTTACAAAGGACAGCTAAAGTTTACTTAAAATTACCAGGTGAAGATAAACTAATTAGGACCAAAATAATGGTGAGTGGCATTCCCTATAATTTGACAGGAATGGATATATTGCAAGGAAAGGCATGGAGAGACGATAATTACTGGAATTTTGGTACATCCTTTCTGGAAGTTAGGTTATAGAGAGAACTCCTCTTCTACCACAAAGAAAAGTCTCCAACATCAAGCAGTATCCTATACCATCAGCAGCAAAAGGAGGAAATCAAGAAATTATTAATGATCTTAAAGGAAAAGGACATTATTATCAGCACTCGTTTGCCCTACACTTCTCCAGTTTGGCCTGCAAGGTGCATTCATGGCCAATGTGAAGGGGGAGGTGCAGGATCTGGTACAAAGCCTGCAAGGACAAATAAACAAAATTTGAGCATTACCCCAACAGAATGTTCTAAAGGAGTTATCAGACAGTGTTGAATGGCTCAACCCCAAAAACCGGTTCACAGGGCTAGATTTACGCATGTGGCTTTTTATTTCCTTTGGTATTATTGTGTTTATGATTGTGTTTGTCATACTCAGATTGCTATGGAAGATGATCACAGGACTGCAGAAGAACGGGGCCGAGGTGCTGGCTGCCTTCATGCCACCCAGTGCTGCTGCGCTGGACAGGCTAGAACTTCAGTACAAGCTGGAGTCGCAAGCAGCCAGGTGGCATGCCACGGTTGACATGGCTGATGCCTTTTTCTCTATTCCTCTAGCACCAGAGTGCAGGACACAGTTTGCTTTCACCTGGAGGGGCATCCAGTACACCTGGAATCGAGTGCCCCAGGGATGGAAACACACCTCAACCATTTGCCATGGACCAACCCACACTGTACAGGAGAAGGGTGGAGCTCCAGCACACCTCCAGTACATCGACGGCATCATTGTGTGGGGTGACACACCAGAAGGAGTCTTCAAGAAAGGTAAAAAGGTCATTCAAATTCTTCTGGATGCTGGCTTTGCTGTTAAGAGAAGCAAGGTAAAGGGACCTTCACGAGAGATCCAGTTCCTGGGAATGAGATGGCAAGATGGACGTCGCCAGATTCCAAAGGATGTGACTAACAAAACAAGGGCTATGCCCCCCCAAACTAACAAAACACTCAGCAAAATTCTATGCTGAACCCCAACAGCAGAAGTGTGACTTAAAAAATTAAGCATTTGCTAATATTTTCCATTTGACATAAAATTCTTTAATAGATACAATCATATCACCTAACATAAAGCGTTTTTAATTACTGAATGTGGCAATTCTAATAAAAAAAAAAATGACACAGGAAAAATAACGTAGGAGTGTAAAGTTTAAATTGAAAAATCATAAAAATACAACTGAAATTGCAACACAAGGCTGTTATTTCCTGATCTAAAAAATGAACAGTTGTATTCTTTGCAGACCTAAATTTTGCCGTGTCATCATAGTTAGAGATCTGAATAAAGGTTTGCTTAGGGTTTTCCATTAATAATATCTGGTTACAGAGAATCTCATTTCTGACAACAAAAGAATATATTGAAAAAAATCAGTTTTACTGATCCAAAGAAACTGCATCAGGAGAATTAGAACAAGTTTATACCTCATTGACTGAATTTCAGTTGAAATATTTTGCTTTGTTCCATCTGTGTTTTGTAATGCTGTAAAAATACATTAATCACCTTTCTTAGGACTTCGCCTCTGCTGAGTTTTAAGATGAGGCTTTTGGACTGGCACCTCTGTGGAAATATGTGCCTCATAAAACGCTGAACATTGCAATGTGCCACCAACCTCAGATAAGTGACCAAAGCTGTCTACTTGAAAATAAATTCTCTCAGGGATCCTACCCGCAGGAGAATAAAAAATCCCAATTCACAAGATGTATTAGGCGAGAAAAAGGCTGGTTTGACCTCAAGTAGAGCATTTATTTGAAATGTCTCTCAGTGTACATTCATAACCTTTTTTTTTTTTTTCCTTCATATATTTCTAGAGTGCCATCACCTTTGGCAGTGTGAATTTTGTGTGTAGTTACTTTCATTAGTTTACACATGACAAAAGATATGTAGACAGTAATCCACAAAAGAAAAATTTAGGTTTTGGTCCCCTTGTTTTTACAGTATGGATGGGATGGGCTCTGTGGAAAGGAAGTATCAACACTGCTAGTCATGATGTGTAATGACATGTCTTATTCTAGAAGGTACTAGTCAACAGCTTCCTTTGTGAGACTGGGGCTTGAGGTATTTGTAATGGAGATGGGTTGAGCCCAGCCATCAGCTAAGGCCCCACTCTTGTCACCCATTCACTGGCCCCTCTCAGCAGGGTGGAGGAAAGAATGAGAAGGGTAATAAGAAAAGTAACCAAAAAAACCTCATGGAATGAGATGACAAAACTACAAATTGTGACTAGCCCACTCGGGTCTGTACAAACAGGTTTTTTCCTGAACAAAGAGAGAAATTGGGAGAAGTAGTGGGTGAGGGACGACGATGATGACAATGATATAAAGCAGCGACAAGAGCAGCAAGAAAAGCAGAGACAACGATTTCAAAAGCACCAACAGCAACTAAAGCAGTGACGACAATGACAATGACGATGACGATGACGACAAAATCAGCAACAAACAACCATGGTCTCATAGGTAATTTCTTGGCATTGAAAACAGAGGATCAAATTTGGGCTACCAGATACAGGGTTGTGACATACCAGGGAGAAGAGAAACTCTGACAAACTGCTAACAAATAACACAATTAAATGACAATTGCACTTACCAGATAACAGCAAATGAGCGTAGGATTGTATATTCCATGTTGACAAAAAAGTTAGAGAGAGCTTTTAGCAGAAGAATAATCAAGGACAGCAAACCTGAAGAAAAAACTAATGGCCATTAGGAGAACAATGTTTCTGGGGACAGGGAGGCAAAGCCTATGAAAAGAAGACTTGCAAAACATCCAGAACAGCAAGCTCAGGAAAGCAAATTGGCAATGTGTTCAATATATTTCATGATGGAAAAAGGGGATGGAGAGAAGGAGAAGCAGGGTAATCGCATAATATTTTTTTTAAAAGCAATAAAGCACTGAAGAGGTAGACAAAGAACAGCCAAATTTTTAGGGAAAATTTTAAAGCAAAGTGAAAACAAGGCAATAGCGTGAACCTTAAAAGGGACTAAATAGGAGTAGGTAGGATTTCAAGGTCCATCTCAAGGAGTAAAAATATCGTCTGACTGGGAATATCTCAAAATAAAGGTACATCTGAAATTAACATGTGACGGAAAAACTGAAAAAGAATGTTTCAGATGGGAAGCTGGATTTTCTTTTTGTGTGTTGCTGTCCTGTGTTTTGTCCATGCTAGATATAGAGAAGCTCCATGATGGATGAACAGTTGGTGTTTCTCAACATGGTTTTCACAGTTATGCTTTGTACCAGCAACTGTAATACACATTTTTCTTAATTTTTTCTAAGTGCACAGATAAGCATTGCATACATTCAAGAGTAATGAGCTGCCTCATTGTGGAGAACTGTCCTCCACAAAAGCTATGTCTCTCACTCAAATTGACTCCAATAGAGAGATGTAAAAGGCAAAAAAAAAGAAAACAAACACAGGGAGTGGCAACAACACTGGGGGGGGGTGGGGGGCAGTGGCTGCAACTTACACAATGAAGGGCAGAGACCCGTGTCCACCTTGCTATGTGTGCAGCCAGGACCCAGCCTTTGGCTGGAGCATGGAAATATTGTTACAGGAGCCGCAGGTAGGAGCTGAGGACAAAGCAGACAAAAAGCCAGACCAGCCTGCATGAGCATGTAAATAGGACGACTGTTAGGGACCGTTATCTGTTGTTGGCATCCAACCCCCAACTATAATATTGTTTCTTTCTTTCTCTTTACCTATCACAAGTTACACACCCCAAGTGTGTCTCCTGTAGCTATATTTGCATATCAGCTCCCACACACACATTGCCTCTGCTCCTAAGCTGTTACAGTAAAGTGGTATTTTAAGCACATGGTCTCTGTGTTTGTGCTGGTGCACGTGCGCATCTGGGCAGGGTTTGTGTTCTATAGAAATACCCAGTGTAGCCACCTGGTCCCAAGCTAGGGATGAACCCACTGGGAAATAAAAAACAGCCCATTGGCAGCTATTCCTCCTCTAATTGAGGAGAAGAGAAGGGATGATCCGTGACTCGACTCGAGTTTTCCAGCCCGGGTCGAACTCGGACCGCAACACTATGAGAAAGGAAAAGGCCTAGCAAACTCTGAGCTGGTAACAACTTGAAAGGTACAAACAGAGGCTAAGCTGATGTTCATAACACCAGCTGCTCTCAGTTGTTGAAGAACACAGAGCTCAGCCCAGCCACAACTAGGCCTGAAACAGAGATAAAGTAAGAATAAACAGATAGACAAAAAACTTTGCTTGGTGAGAACAAGGCCTTCATGGTTTTTTTCTACTGTTTTCCTTTTATTCTTCAATGAGAGATTTTGGAGGTATGGCTAACGGTTAAATGACAGCAGTCAATCCACTGTATTCGATAAAAGCCTGGTCCCGTTTTCGGTCGGGAGGACTTCCATACACTTTACCAGGAGGTTGCTAGATCTTCTCCTCTCCAGTGGAGACGCCTGCCAAAGAGCCTAATTATAGAGAATTATGATCCATCCAAGGACACCCAGCTGTGGCCTGGCAAGGGTGAGAAATATTAACTCTTTCACTGACTTTATTAGCGAACTTAATGTTAAGTAATCTTCATCATTAAGTTTAAGACTAGAATCCTTTAAAAGTGATAATTAATATTCTAGGCCTAGTATAGAATTTGATAATAAGTAAGTTTCTCAAGTTTTTATGGTTAACCTTTGTTGCTTGATTTAACTATAAGTAGTAAAATTCACTGCTAAGATACCCTTTGCATTCAAACTGCACTTCTGTTTCCATCTACCAATTTCCCTATGCTTTTGCTATACTTGTGTCTTGCATCCTGAATAGTTAAGACCCCAACGTTATATGCAATAAATCCTGATTGGTGCATATATGTCTTGCCTGCCATCTGTTCCGAGAGGGGGTTATTGGATCATAAAGCAAGGGCTATAGTTCAGCATAGGCTAAGTATAGGCAGACACCCATAACCTAAAACATTCCTTATTGTCAGGTTCCATGAGGAGAGAGTGACTCTGAGTACACTTAATCTCTCCCGATTTCATCAAACAATGAGGTTTCTGGGTCGTCCATACAGTTCACAGTGAGAGGGATATAATGCACAGGCACAATTTATCCTAGAGATGAATGCATGGCAGTGATAGGCAATATAAACACATTATTGCAAAGAAACTAAAGATCCTTCAGAAAAATAAAAAAATTCCATCAACTGGGACCGAGAAGGAAATTACATGGACCAGAGGAGTCCCTGCACAGCTGTGGGGAATGGACTACTTCTCCCCCCACACAACGGAATGCCTTTCAAGCCAGCGAAGTGCCTCTTGCAGCCAAGGACAGACTGAAACACCCTTGGCAGAAATACAAATAGCAGGCTTCCTCTGAGAGACTGGGCACTTAGCCACTTACTAAAGGAGAATGTTACCTAAAGGGAGGCGGGCTATGCCAGTGGAGCCGCTGGACCCACTGAGCCACCTATCGGTACTGCGGCTGCGCGCAGGGGGGGGCTGGTCCTTGCCCGTGGGAGAATCGTTTCCCCCCCCCCGCCACTCGAAGCACAACCAGGCAATCGCTGCCTCCCTGATCACCGCTCAAAGAGGAGTCTGGATCGTTGCCTGCTGCTGCTCGCTGGTGCCAGGGGAGCCTGCCTGCCGCTGTGTCTTCTGTGCTGAGACTACCTGTCTGACTGCCGTGACTGCCATGCTGTGCTTGCTGGAAGGGTCGCTGCCGGGCACGCCCCACCGCCGCGGGGTCCTGCTGCCGCCGCTGCTGGTCACCCAGACGCTGATTACATCTCCACTACAGAAGGGGGTAACACATGTACACATACACACACACACATGCATCCACATATACAAATACACATACGGGCTCGACTCCTGCCCTTCCCCCCTTCTCACCTTTCTTCCACGGGGAGTGTACTTACTAATACCGTAGACCTCGGATATATACCTAATATATACCTTGGTCCCTTAATCTGCGTTAACCCTTAATAAACCTCTTAGTATGTAAGTGAAACATTGGTCTTTGTGAGCGGGGGGGTGGTGGGGGGCATTCCACATGTGCAGCCCCATTTACAAACCTCTCCACTCCTCGCTGAGAAGGGCGGGGGGAGGAAGTCGCGGAAACATCCTGACATCCTCTAGCCTTTGATATCGGTCCGTGACAACAGCACATAGGGATGCTGCCTTCAGGTTCACTGTCGTTTTAGGCATGAAGACTGATGAGATGCATGAGCTCAGGAGACAGGGTCAGAGCTCCTACTTATATTTTTATGCACTTCAGTGCTTCTTTGGCATGACTGAGACTGGAAAGGGAAGTGCTGAGATCCCAAGAGAAAAATCTCCCTTTCTATCATCCCCCTAGGCAGGCGTGCCAACTTTATTCTGCTACCTCTGGGAAATTTCTTACTGACCCCATCACTAAGTTTGTCCAAATAAATAAAGACAGACTGGTTCTTAGTTTGAGATATGTGGACAGCTCAGGTAACTATCCAGCTTTCACGCTCCTAGTTGTACCTGCATTCTGATAGTTGGCAACCCTTGATTCACTAATATTTCAGCACAAAGTCTGTCAGAAAAGGGCATGTCTAACAAATGCTTGGCAGTGATGACTGTGGCCAAAATCTCTTCCTTGTTCCCAGATCCTCGTGACAGAGGAACTGTGTGCATATAAGATTTTTTTATTCATACATACATGTGTACACATATAACCATACAAAATCCTTAAGGTTCAAGCACACATTAGCCTCTGCTCAGCACTAGTCTGAAGGGATTTAGAATAGACAAAGTCCACATGCTAAGATTCCTTCCACAATCCATTACTGCAGAAGCTGACAAAGCCTTTAAAAATGAAAATGCTAATCCAGGCAAGGAAATGCCTATTAGAAATAAAACAGTGCATTAAGAAACAGAATATTTAGGTTGTTAACAAATGTGTTTTCTGGCTATCTAGAAGAAATCCTTTCCAGAAGACAGCAGGTATTTTTAAGCACCTGTAAAAGAAAAGGAAACAAAAGGAGTGAGGAGTCTTTTCTATTGTCTAGGATAATAGTTGTGGTGGCATGAGGGTAGAAAACATCAAAAGCCTGGAGTACCTTTTAAACATTTTATTAATGGATAGTTTCATTTCCTAAAAGTAATTGATTTCTGAATTTTTGTTAGCATCTGCTGAACTTTTTTTAGTACAGATAATGTAGTATTTCGCTGAACTTTCCTCTCATTTCCATGAATAGCAGGTAGGTGTCTGCAACACTCACTGTAGAAGCAGGCAAGTAAGAAAAAATGTTTTCTAACCCTTCCTGATTTCTGAAGCAAGTAGAAAGTCTCGGAGATTGCAGAGGCAGGGCTGAAATCGCATCATCAGATTGGTGACGCAAAGCTGCAATTCAAATGATGCAGTGCCATAAGGCGACACTTTTTCTTGTTCAATTTGATGTACATAATTCATGGCATAGGCTTTTATTTGCTGTCAGAAGAAGAGGCCTGACTCAAAGCTGTCAGTCTGTATTGAGTTCCACACAATAAGCCCAACGTAAAGAAGAACATGACAGGGAAAGATGTGCCCAGGATGACTCGGATTATATGTTGTTCTCATCAGTGAGTAACATGGTGGTTGTGTAGCAATGCTCTCCTTAATGTGGAATCAGATTGTTATCTATGCCCCTCCTCCTCAGCTCTTCTGGTTTGTGCTCACACATGAACCAGTCCCCACAAGTGCTGTCAGAGCTACTCCCTAGGATGACTTGTTTGGCAGGATGCACAGAAAGTTAACCAATTGCTGTAGCAAAGAACGCCTCACATCCCATAAGCTGTGTGCCAATTGTTGCTAATTGATTGATGAACTAAAAAGGCTAAAACTCCATGATTTGGATTAATGTCCACTATTAATTAATCAGTGGACACCACTAATAATTTCAAGCTTCATTAGGCACAAAATTGCACTGCTACCCCCTATTTCCCAGGTGTGACTTGGATCACCAAGGAAAGGGTGTAATGTAGAAAAAACCAAAACCTCTGACTGACTTTGTCCAAAGCCTAAATGTCTATGTGATAAAAAAAATGCAAGGATAAATAAAATATTCCAGTTCTGATAATAGCTTTTATTTTGCTGTATCTTTTTTAAGTCTACCTGACAGGACTGTCCAAAAGGAATATCCAATGGATACCAAAAAGTCTGAAGATCATCTGAGATGAGGAATCCACACTATCCCTTCTCAAATACTGGTAAGAAGAAAGATGTATGGGCTTTCAGAGGGACAGAGGGTTAATGGGGAAAAATTAAGCACCTGTCTGAGAAGAGCCACTGGACCAGATCTAGGTGACATTGCCTGGGTCTGCTGTGTTTCAGTGGGGTTTGTTCATGGGGATCATTCCAGTGCGAGACCATAGCCAAGCTGGAGCTCAAGCTACCAGCAAAAGTACAACAATTGGGATTCTTTGTTTGACTGAGTGCAATGTAATGACCAGAAATCTCAACAAAAACTGCATCAGCATCTATAAGTTTAGGGGTGCTTTGTTTTGGCCAGACGAATACAGGTATGTTTGTTACAGATGGTCTGCTCCTGTAAGGATGTGGACTGAAGATTAATCAGACTTGTTGGATGGTTGGCCCTCGTTGAAAGGAGCTGTGAGAGGAGAAATTAAGACAGGTCAGAGTCAAAAGGTGGCAGGAGCTCTAGAGACATGGCTAGCTTATGTAAAATTTGTTTGGCATTACCTTCTGAATGTTTATATTGGGACTAATAAACAGGACTATGACAGAAAGGCTCAGTCTTCCGTAAACCAGCAGCCACTTTACATCTGGTGGATACATGGGTGGAAATAGAGGAAAAATAAGCCAGATCAAGAGAAGTCATGGTCTGGCAGGGTTGATATTAAAGTGTCCTTCTAAAATAAGAAAGTAAGACACTTTATCTGTTAATAAAACACATGCTAAGCAGTTAAAATAAGATCAGAGCTTGTGACATTCCAATGTATAGTGCTTGTCTTGAACAATCCAAGAGATCAAGCAGTGTACTTTGGTACTCAGGATGTCTGGTGTTTGTCCTGAGACATCTAAGAGGTAAACAGGACTTGTTGCTGGACTAAAGAGACATCTCAGCAACTCACCATACTCCCCTGTGATGTGTACTGAGGAATATGGTGTAGGACATGCTGAGATTGAAGACAAGGGAACTCTACAGCTGGTGCTGGAGCAGAATATCCAGCAATAACCAGGCCTTGAGATTTCATGAAAACCACCGACTTAGCAGGAAAAGATAGAGAGTGCCAGTCTCAAGTCACCTCCTAGGACCAAACTTCTACTGCAGTAACCTAATCCTGTGGTGCCAAGTTGTCTCAACCTCCTGTTTACTGTTGATCAGTGTCTTATTAATTAGCCAAACAAAGATTATCTGTAGGACCTAGTCCTGGCACCATACCCCCCTCCCTCTTACCTCTGAGGCATGAGAAGACAGAAGACAGGGAGAAACGGGGGGGAGTGGGCAAGAACTGTATAAAAATTTGGGACACTATGGATGCAGTGAAGCTCTTCCCCACTGCAGCACTTCCCCAATGACGACGTCACTGGACTGTGGTGGTAAGTATTATCTTGCTAATCTCTGTAATTCTGCTTTCCTCTTTATTTTCTGTTTCTGTTTTCTTCCCTGTCCTGTCTACTCTAGGTATTTTACTGTGTAATTCCAATGAAGTTCAGTATGCATGTGACATCTGACCTCGTTTGCGTCTTAATTTCATCATTTGGGATCACCTTTAAACCTTTTCACAGGTCCTGCCAGACAAACGGGTGCAGCTGTTGTGTGGCTCATACCAGGAGAGGGAAGGCAGAGTCCAGCTGCCCCAGCCTCCCACTGCAGTGAGGAGTGTTAGAAAGCAAGGGGACTCTACCCGATGTCTCCTAAGACCACACACCAGCCTCAGTGTCTGTGCACCTTTATTTTGTCCTGGCGAGATCATAAAAAATTGCCATGTATCTGAATATTAGATTGTGACAGAGGTGTACTTCTCCAGAGACATACTGTGTGCTGGAAAAGAGGCCTAAAGCAATCTGTAGAGCAAATGTCTGGCCTCAGAGAAGTTAATCAGAAAGACTTGATGTGATGAAGGTGAGAAGCTGACCTGAGCTCTTAACTTTTGTTAATGATTGACCAAACTATTGATTTGGTATTTTGGCTAGTGTGACCTCTGCAGAGTCCTGGTGTGTGTTAGCAATGCTGGCTGTGTTGGAGAAGGTAGGAGGATGGGAGCTCACACCTTTGTTATGGGTCGCAGACAACCCTAGCTTTCTTTTGGGATTTTGCTGCATAAGACACACAGGTCCAAGGCAGCACACGCCCAGAGCTGTCTAGAAAAAATTGCTCAAGTTAAGACGTTTAGGGAATCTTACAGATAGCAGCTTGTTGGTAAATATCTCTTACTCAGATCTTCAGGTGGATAAAGGAATGAAATTTCCTCCAATAGCTCTGAGGCTCAGCACACAAACTTGTCTTTAACAGGGAACAGGCAATACCACAATCCCCCTCACTCGCTTGCCTGACCCTTGGATTTGAAGCTCTGCAGGGCTTTTGTGGCTGGTGGCTCTCAGGGCTCCTGGGCACTGGAGCAGCTGTCATGACAGGCACAGATCAGGGGACAGGAAAAGCCCATTTCTAAACTAGTGAGGTAGACTGAGCCTTTTGTTGGGATGTACTGTGCCAACAGAAACAGAATAACTTAAATTAGATGTCTTTCAAGTGCCAAATTTTATTTTTTTCAGTTGGATGTTTCTTAATTTATGTTTAACAATATGAAAAAGCAAAACACCTGTGCAGTATGCACACAAACACCTAAACAGAACCATGATGATCACATTTAAAAAAAAAAAAAAAAAAAAAAAAGAATAGACAAAAAGTATAGAAATCTGCCAAGACTTTCATCCCTTTCTTATATTATCTTTCTCACTATGACCTCTCAAGCCTTACTTTCTCTGGTGTAATTTTGTGTTTTCACTTAAAGTGCAGTTTCTGTCATGAAAGAACGTGGGGAAAACAGCCATGTGCTTTGCTCCTTATAGATAGAAATTGTGGCAAAGGGCTATTTTTATGATGAGGATATAGTTACAGGCCTACATTAAATGCGAGTAAATTAACCCTTACAAGGATTTGGAGCAACATGGGAAGGACTGAGCAATCAGTCACTAGTGCAGATGCCCTTAGCTTTGCTTTTCCTTCCCTGAAATCAACAGAAGCAAGCATGGGCTGAGAGTACTTTTCTGCACTGAGCCTATTAAAGGAACCACAGTGTCCATGCCTACTTCACTGTATCAAGCAGCAGACAGGGAAAGCAATAATAAGCACCAATGAGACTGAGATGGAGTAAATACAATGTAAAGGTTCATATAGATGAGATTAGTAGCCTGCTGCTCCCTCTGTTCATCCAGAAAACATGAAATCCATGGATAATCATAAAAATCTGCATGCATGTATTGTCTTTTTTTTTCCCTAAAGATAGCAAAGTGTGTTACAAATGAGAATATACAGCAATAGTTATGTTCACAGTGGGCTGGAAAGCAGGAACTTTTTAACCACACACAATAGTAAAGCTACAGGGGAGATTTTGCTTCAGAGGCAGGACTGGGCAGGGCCCAGAACCATGTGGTGAGTCCTCCTACCTTTATAAAGGAGGATAATTGATTTTTTAATGATCACAGATGTACAGGACATGTTGGTTTTTTTGTTTGTTTTTGTTTTTTTTTTTTCCAAAATCTTCCCTCTTGTGTATAGTTTAGATACCTTTCTCTAAAATGGATGCAGCCCAAATGCACCCACATGTTCTCTGGACTCAAGAAAACAAAATGTTGGTGCTTTTCAACCTGATGAAAAAATAACAATCCTAATGTTGTGAAAGTTTTGGGAGCTTGAGAAGCAATACTCAAAAGCCCCCAAAAGTTTCTTAGAGACACCACATTATGCAATGAGAAAGCTGAACGCACAAGACTGCCTGTTTATTTATTTATGCAGAGACACGATTTATAGCCACACTGGTGATTTATTGTTTAGCTGTGACTGGTTATACAATGGTTAGGCAGAGCAATAGATTTCAACCAGAGTTAGCTTGGGCCTTTTGTACCTCTGTTTGGCTATTATACCTAACAGTGAAGACACTGAAATAAATTGTTATTGCAATAAAATCCTTGGGAAGAGCCTCCACTCTTTTGGAGGGTTTTCAGCACTGGCAAGTGAGTGTTTGTACTGGAACTGAGTCTGTGGTACCTTCTTACCCTTTACATTAGGGGAAAAATAAGTCAATGCTTACATATCCCTCTAGTTATATCCTCCAGACCTTTTGTACTAATTTTTCATTTTTTTCTGCTGTCATCCTTCCAAGACCAGTAACTCTGCAGTGCTGTTCCTCGTGATGCCCAAACTGCTGTCCAACTCTGTAGTTGTAAAGGTTCAAGGAGAGAAAGGGCTTCCAGCGGTTAACCCCTCCCCTTTTTGGCTTTACTTGATACCTTTTGAAACCCCCCCCATGGGTAGTACACACTCTCGCTCAAAAAGGGAATGAGGACACTGAGTGAAGGTATCTATGTGTTGTTGCTTTATAGACAGAACAGAGGTGTACAAATGTAAATATAATGCAAGCCACAGATAGTGCAAAAGATAGGGAGAAGATTATTATAATAAAGGAAAGTGATTTGGAGCATGTTGAAGTTCCCCCTCAGAAGGGTCGCCATTGTGTGTGCAAGAATGGGCCACCCACTATCCCCCAGGGAAAGAAAGCCCTATAGGAAATAGGAAAGATTTGCGGATAGGGTTCTTACACTCCCGGCTCATTGAATGCAATGGCAGCGGTGGCTCCTGGGCAAACTCCAGTGGCTGGTGATCGGCATTGAGCAGGTGGATGGGCTGGAGGGCAGCAACACGCACCACGTGGGCGGCAGCGGCCTGGCAGCGCTCGTGGCTCAGGCGGTGGCGCAGCAGTGCTCGAGGCTTGGGCAGTGGCAGCGCTCGGTTAGCGCTCGGGAGGCAGTGCATGGCAACGCTCGAGCGGCAGCGGCTCAGCTGGTGCTCAGTTCTTCCCGTCTTGCCTTGGTCCGGCAGTGGCTTGGCTCGGCAGCTCAGCTTTTCCCAGCTCGGGTTCGGCTCCTCTCAGCTCTGGTCAGCTCAGCTTGGCTCCGCCCAGTTCGGGTGTTGCTTGGACAGGTCTTGGGCTCTGGTGCAGCTCCGGTCAGCTTGGGTCTCCTCCTCTCTTCTTTGGGAGCAGGCAGGGGTCTCAGTTCTCTGCTCTTAAAAGAGCAGTAGGATTTCAGCCCTCAGACCCCTCAGGTTCCACGAGGATCCAGCAGCAGAGTGGCATGCCCTTAGGCTACCAGTGATCTCTGCTCTCGCTCAACAGGGGCAGAAGCCCCCCCTACCATCCGGGGACTTCCATCTAGGTTAGGGTGACCCAGCTCACAGTCTCAGGTGTCGCAAAGCATTGTCCATCTGCATGCCGGCCCTGGCCCAGCCAATCTTCAGTCTCAGAACAGACTGCCCACAGGCAAGCAGGCCCCCCTCCCCGAGAAGCCTGGTTCCTGGTGCCACAGATACCAACTGTGCAGAAGCAGCGTCCCTTTAGTCTCCCTTATATGGTGAAATAGTTTTATGGGAGGCATATTTTCTGTGGTAAGGGTCACAACCCTTACAGTAGTACAGCCACACAGGTGTGCTGGGAGCTGGAAAGCTGGGCACTACTGATCCCAGGGGATTGTGAACAACATAGCAAATAAAGAGGATTTGATCTTGAGATGAAGTATCAGGAGCTCCTGCACCCCATTTCCATGAAAATATTAATTTAGTGGGAAAAAAAAAAAAAAAGTCATCCACAGCCCTAGCCACTCCATGGTCCTTGGACCCCTGCAGCCTGGGGCTAGGTGGGGCAAAAGCATGGACATCCTTGTTGCTGCTGGTTTGCAGCCATTCTTGTTGCTGTGGTCCTGAAGCCTGCTGCCAGCCAAGAAATGCCTACAGAGCACGACAGGCTGAAGACATCTCAGACCATCCAGTGTTACAGCTGTTGGAATATGCACATCCAACTTATAAATAATCGTTGAGTGCAGGTTACATTTAACCTAGGTTCTCAGATAATGAGAATAGATCATCTTTGCCCGGGTGAGGCAGGAAGATATAAACCCTCTTTTCTAGTGCAAACTCACCTGTTGTTCCTGAGAGGGCGACAGAGTGCAGCCAGGGCTTGGGTAGGCAGCACTCTGGCTTCTGGAGACACTTCAGACTATGATACTTAAAGTTTTGTCACAATAGCTTTCATAGCTCCTGTCTCTCACTAGCTGAGTCTTCTCATTCTTTTTTATCACAGAATATTTATCACAGACCTCCAAAGATCATTGAGTCCAACCCCCCTGCCAGGGCAGGACCAAAAACTAGGGCAGATTACTCAGAAAGGCATCCAGACAGGTCTTGAAAGTTTCCAGAGAAGGAGACTCCACAGCCTCTCTGGGGAGCCTGTTCCAGTGCTCTGTAATCCTGAAAGGAAAGAAGTCCTTCCTCATGTTGAGGTGGAACTTCCTGTGTTCTAGTTTGCATCCATTGTCTCTCATCCTACCACAGGGCATGACTGAAAAGAGATTGGTCCCTCCTTCTTGATGCCCATCCTTCAGCTATTTATAGGCATGAATAAGGTCCCCTCTCCGTCTTCTCTTCTCTAGACTAAACAGCCCCAGGTCTCTCAGCCTTTCCTCATAAGGCAGGTCTTCCAGTCCCTTAATCATCCTTGTAGCCCTCCATTGGACTCTCTCAAGTAGATCCCTGTCCCTCTTGAACTGGGGAGCCCAGAACTGGACACAATACTCCAAGGGAGGTGTCACTAGGGCTGAGTAGAGGGGGAGGAGAACCTCTCTCGATCTGCTGGACACACTCCTCCTAATGCACCCCAAGATACCATTGGCCTTCTTGGCCAAAAGGGCACATCGTTGTCCCATGGATAACTTGTTGTCTACCAGGACTCCAAGGTCCTTCTCCACAGAGCTGCTCACTAGCAGATCACCTCCTAACCTGTACTGGTGCATTTTGTTGTTCCTTCCCAGGTGCAGGACTCTGCATTTGCTCTTGTTGAACCTCATTAGGTTCCTCTTTGCCCAGCTCTCCAGCCTGTCCAAATCTTGTTGAATGATCATACAGCCTTCAGGTGAATCAGCCAATCCTCCCAGCTTTATGCCATCAGCAAACTTGCTGAGAAGACACTCTGTCCCATCATCAAGGTCATTGATAAAGATGTTGAACAGGACTGGACCCAGCACTGATCCCTGGGGGACTCCACTCATTACAGGTCTCCAGCTGGACTCTGATAGATACAAGCAGAGCAGAGAGGCAGAATCTTACCTATTTTTCCAGTATTTTTTTACCTGGGGCCCCTCAGCTCAGCACCTCAGAGGTTTCCAGGCACCCAGGTCAAGTGGGACATGGACCTTGCCTCAGGCAACAGGAAAAGTTTTTGGCAAGGCAGGGACACCATCAACCTTTGTAGCTTTGACCAGGTGGGGAAATATAATTTAAACCACTGTCTGAAATCTGTCTGGCTCCAGAATGCCTTCTTTCTTGTAGCCTTGCAACCAAGGGAACAATTTCTTTAATCATAAGAATAGCTAAACAACATGTGCAGGTTTGGTCTGTGGGGCAGCTTTTGTTGGTTCCTGAAACCAGTGACACTGTGTTGTTATGGGAAAGCTCTCACACATGGTGCTTTCTCCAGCAAGCTGCATGGGAGAGCCTGGTGAATGTTAGGTTTGAAGGCAGGGTGTGTTTGCTTCTGCAGATCTCTAATTAAACACTACAACATCCCCATAGCTGGTTTGTCTGTGCTGGTTGCCTCTGACAGTGTTTTCTGTCTGCACTAGCAGTTGTTACAACACCTGTGGATGCCAGTGGTGGGAAATGCATAGAAATAGAGCTATAAATACACAAATGAATGCATAACAGGGAAAAAAGTTTAAAGAAAAAGAAAAAGAAAAAGAAAAAGAAAAAGAAAAAGAAAAAGAAAAAGAAAAAGAAAAAGAAAAAGAAAAAGAAAAAGAAAAAGAAAAAGAAGAAAAAGAAGAAAAAGAAAAAGAAAAAGAAAAAATGCTGCTTCTGCTAAGTCTACCTACCTGCGCTCTGCATTTGGAAAGGTCAGTGTTTTCCTGGAGAGCAGGGGAGTAGCCCGGATTTATTTGATTTATTTTGATTTCTAAATTTTTTTCTTCCTCTACAGGAATACGGTTGTCTGGAGCCCGTCAGCACGGGCGCCAGCCGGGCCGCCTGCAAGAGTGTGGCATTGGCTGGGGAAAGCCGCAGCAGCTCCATGCCGTGGTGACGACTGGGACCACAGCCTCGCTGCCCACAGCAGCACTGTGCTTCTCCCTCCAGCATCTCTGTGCATCCCTGTGCATCCCTGACTGGTACCGAGTGCTGGCTGCTTAGAAAGCCCTTCGCATGCAGTGTGCACTCAAATCATAGCGAGAACACTCTATCCCCCTCTACTCTCCCCATCCCCCAAGATAATAAATCCAGTGGGGCAGAAAATATTTTCAGGGCTGAATCGTCCACCCTCCTTTCAACAAACATGGAGAACTCCCAAAGTCTGTAAAGTCACCCGAATTTGCAGAGAAAATCACCACAGGGCTGTAAGGGCCGCACTGCGAAGCATGCGATGGGAAGCATCCATGCTCCCATGGCAACTGCAGCTCCTGCCCAGGAAACCAACGGGAGGATGCTCCACCCCACTGCTGTGGCCCCGAGGGTGCTGACATCCTCTGTTCTGCACATCCCTTGGATTCTTTGGTTTGCAGCAGGGTTTGCTTGGGGCTGGCTGCCCCCAACAGGCATATCATATTAGTTTCATCCAGCTGCACCATGAGCTAATTGCAAATTCAAGCACGCAAAATTTGCCATAAAAAGTAAGAAAGTCAAACAATGTTTTCTGTGTACCTTTTTCAGTTAGGAATCCCTACTGTTGGTGTTCATTTTTTTTTTACTTACTCCTCTCCTGTGTCAAAATGGGGGACTATCCCCATGTTGTTATTTCTTCAGGAAAGACAATGGGAACCATTTGCTTTTCCGCAGACATCTGCCCCTTGATGGTTCTGTATTTACAAGGCAAGTGCTCCAGTGTCAGCTAATTCCATCTGAATACCCACTAAAGAAAAGACTATTCACATTTTTCTCCTGATTTAGAAGCACAAACTAAAGACAAAGTCCCACAGCTCTTTTTCATCACTTCTCATTGTTCTGTGTTCTAGGACAACAGGTTGGTCTGGCTGACTCATGGCTGGGACTTGGTTTTTTTTAATGACTGCAGAATTCCTTCCTCTCTCTCCCAAAGGGGTTGCCTGAATCTATATGCTGTGGCCCTGACACAGAGACCCATTTATTATTTTTATTTTTTCTCTCTGTGGCTGTGCCAGCTCTCCTATTTCCATTAGCCTATAGCATTTCCCTTGGAAGTTTAGCCCTTCTGCATCGATTTGGAAGCATGTGATTTTATTTTAGTTACCTGACTTTCTATCTTTCTGTAATTTGTATATTCTAGAACTCTTATATTGTTTCCTGCCTATTTTTTCTGGCCTCATCCCTGCCCAAATCAGTCATGGCAAAAGCCTGACCTTCTAGTTTAAGTAGTGAACTTTGTGATCTTACTGCAAAGAATAACTTTGCAATCTGTAGTGCACCTCTGTGTCTACACACACACACACACACACACACACACACACATATCCATAGACACACCCCAGGTCAGTTTTGTGTGCTCTAGTTTGCATATTTTGGGAGGCAAATGTTGCACTGACCTAGGAACTAAGCTTTATAGTCTTTTGTATCTATGGGAAATCAGAGATGTGTTCAAAAAATCTCTATGGGTCTATGCCAAAACAGCCCTGAATTGGAAACAATGTCCAAAGGTTAGAAAACCATCCACAGATTTTTACTACGCTTTCCATTTCTGTTGTGAACCACAACATTTTTATTGTGGGTCATTTGATATTGTCACATGATCCATGTGTCCAGCATTGGCACAGAGGGCTAGAGAAAGTTTTCTTTGGTTTAGTATGACACCATTATACTTAGGTAAATGGCTTACAATCTTTTGTTTGCTGCACCCAGCTCAATTACACTAGAGGACTTCATGAGTCTCCTTTGAGGACAAAAGAAGGTCATGTGTTCCTTTAATTACAATTGCTCTTTTGAAATGGCATAAACCAGGGAATAAACCGGGAGATGTTCAGTTTCTGATACAGGGAAGAAAAAATGCAATGTCTTTCCCAAATGTTATAACTAATACTTTTAAATGCCATATCCCTCTCTTGCCCAGCTTACAGGAGAGCATTCTAGCATAACAGCTCTATGATCCAAGGTCAATCAGTATTTTGACAGAGATTTATGACTTTTATATGTTTTAATTTATAGTGTTAATATCTGTTTTCTTGGAAGAAATTTAATTTTCCATGGAAAGGCTCCAACATTAGGGTTTCATACCCTAAGTCTGTGATTGATTTCAAGAAACTGTTGTTATTTTTATGCTTTCTTAATTTGGACATTCATTTGAGACACATATGTGGTAGTAGCACCTGCCTGACTCATCATAGGTATTTTGAGGAGGCATTTGGGGTGCTGTTGAGGCATCCATGATGAAAAGCATCCAACAAGTGGATAATGAGGCCCACTAGGCCTCAGCACAAAGGAATCTCCTGTAAATGTCCAAGAACTGCTTTTCCATTACTACATTTTCCCAATCTGCAGTCATCTGTTATGCATTAAATAAAAACCTGAAATCTGAAAGAAGGTAAAAAGCTAGACCAGTTCTTGGGCAGATCAGATCTGTGGATTAGAGGACTGGTTATCTTCAGTCTTGACATTGTGAGGTTGAATTAAGTAAGCAATTGACTCAGCTGATAAAAACACACAGGCAACACAATTTTTCTAAAACTTACAGCAGCTCATGTCAGTTGTGTTATGTAATATGGAGTAGGAAAGAGGGAACCTGACTCAGCTGGCTGGTTGAAATAGCTAAATAATCAGCCTCCTCTGAAACTTCTCTTAGAAGAGATGACAAACCACAGAGCCTGAGACTTCAGAATCCAGTGATGTAACTTGTGTAGATCCTGTGCATTCAGACTGAGGGCTCTTGGGCTTACAGCACTGTTTAGGCCAAGCCTTGTTGCAAAAATGTGTGGAGGAAGAAAGGCTCCTACCAAAGAGCTACTGAACAACAGTGGCTTTTTTGGGCCCTGTCTAGACAGACCCACTGTCTATTAGAGATCTATAAAATTGGGAAGTACTTTCCCAGGCTAGCAAAGCATGTAAGCACATGGTTAATAACACAAAACATAATACTTCCAGGGACTCCTCTCAAATTAAGCTATGTGCTTACAAGCTCTGCTGAACTTGAACCAGATTGCATTAGCTTGATTTAACCTCTCCACAGATCACAAGCAGTAGGCTGGAAACGCCTTCTTTAGAGAGCCAAAGATAATAGGGAGACACAGGAGTACGTGATGCTCTGACAGGTGCCTGCTGGGACAGTTTGGGCTCATACTGGGCCCAGTGTGTGACTCCATGTTTCATCACAGAGAAGGGTTAATTCTGGTGCCATATTGGGATCAGGGAAATTAAGTAAAAATAACCAGAAATCTTAGTCAGGAGAACTCTGTTAGCTTTCATAAGGATGCTCATTACACACAGAAAGATTCTGCATGTAAAAATTCTGCATGTAGGGAGAGTGTTACCCACAAGGACAATGTAGTGACTTTACAAGGATTTTACTGCTTGATCTCATTCTTTTTCATTGCAATAGGATTTTTGATCTTAAAAACTAGTGAATGATGTTGCTGGAACTCTGGTTTCTCAACACTATGTCAGAACTCACATGAAACATGCTGGCTTTGTCCTGTATGGGTGTCCATCACAAAATGGCATGAGCTCTTTGAATAGTATACTTTTATGTGAGTGAAATTAAGCATATTCTGTACTGCAAACCTGTTGGGAATTGTTGATGGCATCAATTTTGGAAGACATTATAACTGTATCTAGGGACTTAACTTTCTGGCAAATTGCAGGTATCTATGGTTCGAGTTGCTAGAGTTTCTTTAGTGTTACTCACTATTCTGTATTTATCAAGGCTTGTAAGAGGGTTCCAACAGACACCACGGGACCAATGGACAGTCACAGCCAATAAAATACATTTCCATAGCCTACAGAGGGACTTTTTTAATAGTGGCCAGAGCCAGCCAACTGGTGACACTTTTATTCTATGGTATCTGAGCACTGAGGAGGTCAGGGCTGCCAGAGCTGTGCAGAGCCCCGGGAAACTCACTGTCGGGCAGACAGTGCCTGGGGCAGGCTGGGGCTGTTGCGCTGCTCCTTACTCCAACCCTTTCCATGCTCAGCATCATACCAAGGACCTGTTGCAAGATCTAGTCTGACAAGACTGACCTGTTGCAAGATCTTTGCCCTGACATCCCTCTCCATGCCCTCCAATGCCTTTAACGTCTTTGCAAGTTCCCTCTGCATGTCAAGCAGCTTCCTTTCGTATTCTGCTTGCATGTTGGTATGATCTTTTTTTAACTCCCTGTATTTCCTTTCACGCTCCTTCAGTTCTCCCTGTAGCTGTGTAATCTCTTGTAAGAACTTCTCGTCTCCCTCGTTCTGCTCCTTCTTTCGTCTCGCCCCTGTGTCTTTCTTCCTCAACTGCGCTTCCTGCTGTATTGCCTCAAACTCCTGCCTCAGAGTCTTTAGCTCCTGTCTTAGGGGCTCGGACTCCTCTACCTTCTGCCTTAGGGCCATCAGCTCCTGTCTTAGGGGCATCATCACATCCAACATCAGCCGTTCAAAGTCACGGGAAAGGGGGTATGTTCCAGGTGGCTGTGCCAAAACCTCAGCATACGAGGGGCGAGACAAGTCCGCCGATGGCTCGGGGTAGATCGGACTGCTAGGACCACTAGCGCCCGTTGGAGTCACCGCCCCCCCCGCAGGGCTGCCTGACTCAGCGCCAGACGCCTCCTCCGCAGAAGGGTCGATATCAATTATCGCTTCGCTTGTTTTATCCTCCATTCTCACTATCACCGCGTCTGTGTGCAGGGGCTACAACAGACCCTCGAATCCTGCCGACTACGCCAATAATGTAGCGGACCGAGATAGGTAAAGCCGCGACTCACACCCCTACCTCAGGGGATCGAGAGCTGAAGACCACTCCCCGTCACACTCACAAACAACGCTTAGGAATCAATAGATTTATTAAAGGCACTGAGGGTTTGGCAAGTCTGATATCAACTAACACACAGGGTCTATCTCTATATCTATATCCACACCTATATATCCATATACCAACAGCTATACAACACTACATCTATATACCAATAACAACACACACAGAAAACAAGAGAGAACCTCTCCCCTTCCCCTTCTGTTCCCGTTCCCGGACAGGGATAAGAGGGAAAGCCTGGAGAGAGCCTTTGGGAAATAGAAGAATATGGGAAAAGAGAAGTGAGTGTCTGGTATGTGTGAATATTATGTAGGAATGTTTGTAGGAATGTTAGTAAGATGTTCGCAATTCTCACCACCGGGGTACGGCCGAAGCCAATCCCTGGTCGGGATCCACGTCCTTTCCCTTGAGACTCCAGGCAAACGGTCCGTTCGGTACGTCCACACGCCAACAACCACAGGGAGCAGCGCCGCAACGGCACGGCAGCCTCCGCAGCGGTACGCTCACCGCGGCGGCTGGATCCGTGTGTGTTCACAGAGCGCGCGCCTTCTTGCTCCTCCCTTTCCCGGTTCCGGCCCCGCCGTGCCTCCTGGGAGCTGTAGTCTGTGGGTCTGTGCGCATGCGCCTGGTACCTCTGTCCTCTCCCCACGAGTGCCGGGGGGGCGCATCGCCAGGACTGGTCAGTGAATGTCGCTGGATTAAAGGCCATTATAGAGTCCGTCTCTCACAAAATGTCTTTTTAAAGATGAGTTTGACTCGCTACTTCTTGAATAAAATGAATAAAATCCTGTCAATAAACCATAAAACAATCACAAGAGCAGCTACACAGAGCAGTATGATCCCGGCTGCACACCACATGTACGATTGTATGTCGGGAAAAAAGCCCAGCAGAAACATTGCAGAAAGTGTCTGTTCAGTTTTCAGACTGTCAGTATATTCAGCAGAAGCATTGCCCATTGCTATTCATCCCACCAGAGACTGAATTTTAAACATTCACTAATTAGTGTGAATTCATAGCCTGGGCTTAAGATTGAGCCCCACGTTGGGCACCAACAAATTGTTGTCATGGTGTGTCGGTTTGGCACCAAGTTGGCAGTGTCTCGATTCACCCCTCCCCCCCTCCTCCCCCAAGGTAGGGAAAGAGGGAGAAAAATGAGAAAGAGAGGCTCTCTGGGTTGAAAAGTGAAACAGATTTATTTTAATTATTGGTGACAAGGGAATATATATTTACAAAGGGATGTGCAACACCCGATCCCCTCCCTCCTCCCCTGACCACTCTCATGGTCTCCCAGCTGAAGGGGGGAGTGTCTGGGTGCACGGACGGGGTCCTTGGGTGTCGGCCATAAGGAAAAATGGAAAAAAAGAAGAGAGAGATCTGAAGAGAGGGTGATAGAAGTGACAGTAAGCAGAAAAGTAAGAAAAAAGGAAGATGAAAGGCTTGACTTCCATGATGTCTTAACCTATACTGAAAGCCAAATAGAGCAAATATTATGAGAAGGGAATATTCTGGTTTGCTGATCCTGCCTTCGCTCTAATCTGCTCCCCTACAGAGGGGGGAGGCTGCAGACACTCAGAAGTGACCTGCTGTGCAAACTGCTGTTCCACGCCCTGGCTGATGTGCCACACCCTGTTCGCCACACTCCTGGTCACCACGCTCCTTGGAGCAGCTTTTTATAAGAGTGTGAGAGGCCGTGGGTGGTGCTGGCTCCACCTATTAATAAGTTATTAATAAGTGAGCTTAGATGTCCTGAAGCAAATTTAAACATAATTATGGAATTGTCAGAGTTGGAAGAGACCTCTAGAGACCATCTAGTCCAACTGCCCTACTAAAGCAGGATTGCCCAGAGCACATTACACAGGACTTCATCCAGGACTCCACAACCTCCCTGGGCAGCCTGTTCCAGTGCTTTGTCACCCTCATAGTAAAGAAGTTTTTCCTCATATTTAAATGGAACTTCCTATGTTCCCGCTTGTGCCCATTGCCCCTCATCCTGTCACTGAGAAGTACTGAAAAGAGTCCGGTTCCATCTTCCTTGCACCCAACCTTTAGGTATTTGTAGGCATTAATAAGGTGTCCTCTCAGCCTTCTCTTCTCAAGGCTAAAGAGATCCAGCTTTCTTAGCCTTTGCTCATAAAAGAGATAATTACGAGATAATTTCCTCATAAGAGAGAATAATTTAACATTATTGAAGGTAATTGTAGTCACACCTGTGTCCTGAAAAGAGAAAAGAGATTAGCAAATCTGATGTGTGGAAAATATTTGTTTGTGTGGTATATATTACAGTGTGTTAGATTCGGGAGTCCTTTAGCTTTCCTACTTCTTCTTGGTAAACCAGTGTTTATCAATCAAAGTCCACATAAACGCTGTTTGCTGCTGATAAGGCCTTGCTACAGTCTGTTTGTGCTCACAAGCATTGATCATCTTGTCAACCTCTAAATGATTGTTGTGTTAGGGACACTGAATAAATGTATGGACAGCCAGTACCTTCGTCATTGATTACTATCACTGCTCAGGGCAGTCCTTGAGTGCACATCAGTAAGATCATGAGGGACTGATACTCAATGCCATAAGAAATGGGTACTCCAACACCTACCTCCTGTTTTCTGTTGCAAACCATCTGGTTTTTAGTATTATAGTTTGCTCAGGATGAGGTATGATGGCTGCTTTGTGTAACACTTTCTTTGTTGGTATATCCACATTTTGTCGAAGTTGAGAAATTATGCCTTAGTCCTTTTTAGACCACAGGGACTTGCAGGCTATGAAAACTGATGTTTCTTTTTATTGAATGGGATTTGCATAGTTTTTAAATTTCAGTAGTCACTAGTATTGGAATCAACCCATAATTTAAATTTGAATTAAAGACTTAAACAATTTCTCACGTTAACCAATTTTATCTTTGCCTTGGGGAGTAGGCGTGAAGGAACATTCTGAAACTTAAAATTGGAAAAAAAATTGGACAGGGGTCTTACAAAGAAGGCTGAAGTCTTTAGTTAAGTTCCCTAGTTAAACTAGTATAGTTTTAATAAAAATGGCTACTGCTTTCAGGGAATGTAGGAAGATAGGATTAACATATGAAAGAGTGACAGATTAAGAACTTTTGGAATTATATTTTTATTAGTGTGCTCATTATTTATTTTTGCAACATTTTATGTATGCATATAATACTCCTAAAGTTTACTACTTGGTTCATCATTTAATATTGGGTTAATTCTGAAGTTGTATAATGGCAAATATTTGGTCATAGGAACAACACATCTCGAAGAGGAAAATGATTGCTATTCAGAAATTACCAAAATAGTCCTTCTCTCATTTTCAGCAACAACTTAATTTCCTTTCACTTTCCTGATTTTCATTACTATCTTGTATCATTAAGCTGCCTATGATTTTCTTTCTTCAAATTTTGAGGCAAAAACTTATCTACATGCATTAGGATGTGAATTAAATTAATTCAATTTAATTAATTCATTTCAATTCAATTAATTTCAGTCTTCCAGGAGCTTTTTTTTTTCTTTCTTTCTTTTCTTTTTTTTTTTTTTTTTTTTTTTTTTTTTTGTCATTTTGACTACTTCAATATGTAGTTGTCCTTGATTATTGAACTTTGAATGTTAAGATCTTTGAGACTTGGGTGTCTTGGACTGAGCACATGATGGAGCTGTGGAATGTTCAGATACTCCTGGAGTGCGAGCCATCTTGGGCAGGAAAGATAGGAGCTTCAGGAGTCTTTGCGGCTAGACATTACTAATATTTCAATATCATAAGTGGCAAAAGAATTTAAAAAAACCCAAGCTAAAAACAAATCGTAAAATGCAAAGTTGTTGGCAGAAAATAATTAAATGGTTTAGCTGTTATCAGTGATGATTTGTGGTAATTTCCTACTGTATATTTTGATGACTGTTATGAGGACAAGGAGCTTGACTGTCTCGTAATATCTCAAATACTGTGGCAAACCTGAGAGATTAAATGCTATTCTGTGAGAAAGCTTAATTAATAATTAGGAAATCCTTTCCTACTTGAGTTTTGGGCTTTTTATTAATATCTCTGGGATATGTCTATTTTTGCTTTAATTTCTCTGGAACCAGTCCAGCTTCTGGTAGTGCTGTTGAGACTTTCTGTTGCTTCTGCTTTTGAGAGAGAGCCTGGGATAAAAAAACCTTGCTGCACCGTTCTTTTCAAGAAGATAATTTGGTTTGTTGCCAAATCAAACAAAGTGGAAAGTAACACAGTTCCAACTAGCTGCTGAGTTCATCAGAGAGATACAGACTGTGTTGTAAATTCAGGTACTTTTATCTGCCAACAAATGTTATTAAGAAAAGAAAGAGAAGAAAGTAATAATACTACATTCAATTTGAAAATCATAATAGATCACACTATCCAAGATGTCATTTTAAGGTGCTGTGTGCTAGATACCACAAGAGTCTAAAAATGGAACAAAGATTTTCATTGCTTCATTTCAGAAAGATGTTTAAAAATATAGAGGAAAACCCAGCTCTCTTACTCTGGAAAATTCCATAGAATCATAGACAACCTAGGGTTGGAAGGGACCTTAATGATAATTTAGTTGCACCCCCCCTGCATGGGCAGGGACACCTCCCACTAGACCAGGTTGCTTAAGGTCTTGAACACCTCCAGGGAGGGAGCATTCACAACCTCCCTGGGAAACCTGTTCCAGCATCTCACCACCCTCACAGGAAAAAACTTCTTCCTAATGTCTAGCCTGAATTCCCCCTCTTTAACTTTCAAACCATTGCCCCTTGTCCTCTCACTACACACCTGTGTAAAAAAGCCCTACCCCAGCTCTCTTGTAGGCCCCCTTCAGATACTGGAAAGCTGCTATAAGGTCACCCCAGAGCCTCCTCTTCTCTAGGCTAAACAACCCCAACTTCCTCAGCCTGTCTTCATAGGGGAGATGCTCCAGTCCTCTGATCATCTTTGTGGCTCTCCTCTGGACATGCTCAAGGAGTTCTATGTTCTTCTTATGCTGGAGACCCCAGAATTGGACACAGTACTCCAGGTGGAGTCTCACCAGAGCAGAGTAGAGGGGGAGTATCACCTCTCTCAACTGGCTGGCTATGTTTCTTTTGATGCAGCCCAGGATATGGTTGGCTTTCTGTGTTGCAAGTGTATGTTGACAGCTCATGTTAAACTTCTGGTCAACCACTACCCCCAAGTCCTTCTCCTCTGGGCTGTCTTCAATCCTTACTCCTCCCAATCTGCATTCGTGCATGGGATTGCTTTGACCCAGGTACAGCACCTTGTACTTGGCCTTGTTGAATTTCATGCAGTTTGCACAAGCCCACTTCTCAAGCCTTTCAAGGTCCCTCTGGATGGCATCCCTTCCCTCCAGCTTGTTGACTTCACCACACAGTTTGGTGTCATCAGCAAACTTGCTGAGGGTCAATTCCACTGTCCACATCACCGACAAAGATGCTAAATAACACTGGTCCAAGTACTGACCCTTGAGGAGCACCACTCATCACATGCTTCCATTTGGACACCAAGCCATTGATCACAACTATTTGAGTGTGACCACTCAGCCAGTTTCTTATCCAACAAGTGGTCCATCCATCAAATCTGTATTGTTCCAGTTTCAAGACTAGAATGTCATGCAGAACAGTGTCAAAAGCTTTGGACAGGTCCATGTAGATGATGTCTGTTGCTCTGCCTTTGTTCACTGCAGCTGAGACACGGCTGACACACCATGATGGTCACAAGCATCAGCATCAGCCCTTTATTCTGGGTTACATAGCATTCTTATATTTTTCTCTCCTGTCCACATGCCTTATGCTTCTTCCCATTGGTTAACAGCTTCTGTTCATGTGTTCTATCTTATTTTATGATAGGCTACAAGTTTCTTACATTTTCTTACAAGAATGTCAACACCCATCCGTATCTCTCATCCCTTCTTTTCCCACAAACTTGTTTATCTTTAACCATCAAGGGCACAGCTGTTGTTTGTTGAGATCAAGGCCGTCCATGGCCCATTGCTGATCGCGCAAAATTCCCCCTTTTTGTTTTTCGACAACAAAGGCTGTGTTTACCTTCCTCTGCAGGGCCCTTTGCAGAGAAGACAGCAAACACGACACTACCAACAAAATGACAGTGATGACACACAATGTTGACAATCCTGTTTGCAACAAGCTCTTAACCCATCCCGATATGTTCCAACCTTCCAAACATTTATTCAGTCAAAAAAATCCATTATCTTCTGTGGTCTTCTTGGTGATGTCCATCAGTTCTTGGATGCTTCTGTGGATTGGTTTTGAGTTGTCTTTCAAGTCCACACAACACATTCCGTCAAGGTCTTCACATCCGTGTTCATAAGCTAACAATAGAAAATCAACAGCAGCGCGATTCTGCAAAATAACATGGCAAACACTATCCACATCAGTTGCTAAGACACCCAATAGTTCAGAAGTCTCATTGGCTGTTTTTGCTACAAAGCATGCTAATTTATTCAATTCTATCAAAGCGTTTGCAGCCACAAACTGAAGCAAAAAATAAACTAACAGCAAAGCGCTCCCTAGCATTCCACAAATCTACTGTGTCAATACAATTTGACATTATCTGTTGCAATCCTCTTTTTTTTTTTTTTTTTTTTTTTTGTCCCCTGAGGTGATGGGTATGATTTAATATCATTTTGTGCTGGGGGTTAACATACTTAGTTTCCCTATTGTATATGGGCCTACATAATGACACCATGCAGAGCTTTTCTAATATATTGGGATACCGGGAGTAATATTTTGAACTCCAGTGCCATTCCTGTCCCATTGGTCATGGCCTGGTCTATAGCTCAAATAGACAATCCTTCTGCTGACAAAGTTCCCAAAATATCCAATTCCTGTGGTTCCAGTGCCTGAACAGGTAGCCAATCATCCCACATATCCCGAGAATCAAAACAGCTTCGTGCAGTTTTACAGTTTACCTGGGAGCTAAGTTTTCCTCTAATTACATTCTGGATTATCAGAGCACTTTCTGTGCCATTCAGAGGCACCCCTACCAAACATGTATGAAAATGATACTCAATCTGGGCCATCGAAGAACCAAATTTTCTTTGATTCATGGCATGGAACAATGATACCCATATATTTTTACTGTTCCATGGCATCAGGCAAGGTGCCGTTAGTTCTGTCGTCCCAATGGTTAGAATCCA
Source organism: Hemiprocne comata (assembly GCA_020745705.1). Lineage (NCBI taxonomy): Eukaryota > Metazoa > Chordata > Aves > Apodiformes > Apodidae > Hemiprocne > Hemiprocne comata. Next base: position 82,995,214 of record CM036587.1, on the reverse strand, counting down.
GGACAGGGCATACACACCGAGCAGGTACCCAGCAAATCCCAGAACCTGTGGAAACACAAGCATAACCTCACCCCCAAGTGACAAGGTCCTAGGGGCCTTCCCAGACTCGAGTCTGAAGATTGCAAACCCAAACAGGGGTGTGGGGCATGCGATCGCACTAGGTCCCTGTCAGAATGCAAAGAAGAAAAATGAGTTATAAGAACAGGTGCTGTGCTAGAAGGAGGAATAGTTACATGATTCATTGTATATACTGCCTTCCACACTAGTGCTTGTGGAGTTTCACCCATCATTCCCCCTTTTTTTTTTCAAGCAACTCCTTGAGGGACTGATGTGCACGCTCTACAATAGCTTGGCCTGTGGGAGAATGAGGAATGCCTGTAATATGCTGAACACCCCATAATTGCAAAAAGTGTTGGGTACGGTTAGCAGTGTAGCCGGGGCCATTGTCTGTTTTTATGGTGGCCGGGATGCCTAGGGCAGCAAAAGCGCCACACCAATGTGCTACAACATCCCTGGCTCTTTCTCCAGTATGGGCAGAAGCCTAAGAGGCTTTAAAAATGTGTCTACAGAAACATGGACATACTTTAAGTGACCAAACTCAGCAGGATAGGTCATGTCTGACTGCCAGATTTGAAAAGCTTGTAAACCACGGGGATTAACACCTTCAGTTGGGAGTGTGATATGCTGCTGACAGTCTGAACAGGAGGCCACAATATCTCATGCCGCTGTGGAAGAAATATTAAACTGATGTTGAAGGGCATGTGCACCTTGGTGAAAAAAGCTGTGTGATTGTATGGCTTGTTTCATGGTGTCTGGTACAGGAGCTGCCCACGCTGGAGCAGTTAACATATATGCTCGGGCATTTCCTTCCACAATGAGTCCTGGCAAGTTAGTGTGGCTGCAGACACGGAAGATATAAAAGAGTGCAGTTCTGCACTGTAAAGCATACCATAAAGCCTTTAAAAGATGAAACAATGCTTTGTTATTTACTTCTTTTAGGATGGCACGGTCAAACCATTAGACAATTTTGCACACATACTGAGAATCTGATACCACGTTGAGATTTTCATGTGGCCAGGCTTCAAATGCCATGATAACTGCATGCAACTCCACTAGTTGTGGGGATCCATCTTGATGCCCTGAAATGTCATGCCATTGGCCATCCTCTTTCCAAGTAACAACTGCTTTCCCTGTTTTCCCTGATCCATCTGTAAATACAGTGTGCTCTTTGAGGGGTGTTGGAGAATATAAGGATGATTCTGCTAAGGTCAACTCTAGGTGCCTCTGGAGAAATTTATGTGCAGGATGGTGCAACAAAATTTAACAAGGTCATTTACAAAATAGCACTGTTGGCTAAAGACCAGTCCAGATATTCAGAAGTGAGAGGCAATGTGAGAATTGCAGGGTCTTGTCCAGACAGTTGGATGCAGTGTTGCCTGGCTTTGCAAATTACCTGTGCAATTAGTTCAGTCTCAGTGGTTACAGTTTTCTTTCTCTGTTATGGTAAAAAACCCACTCCAAAAAGTGTAATGGATCTGCCTGCTCTTCATACTATTAGGCAATAAACCCAACTGGATGACCATGAGACAACAATACATACAAACTAAGAGGAATAGCAGTAACAACTCTCCATGCCTTCTTTTCTGAAATGGCAATTTCCACCTGTTTAAGTGCTATTTCAGCTTCTGGTGTGAGGCTCCGAGGAGACAGTAGGTCAGTGTCTCCGTTTAACAGTTCAAATACTGGAGTTAGCAAGGTGTTAGATAGCCCTAACAAAGGTCTTAGCCAATTGATACTTCCCAAAAATTTCTGTAAGTTGTTCAAGGTTCATATTGACTGCTGGATGGCTAAAGTTTGTGGCTGCACAGTTTGATCTAATATTTTCAAGCCGAGATATTTCCATGGGGCCTGTTGCTGCACATTTGTCGGTGCAATTTGCAACCCATATTTCTTTAGAGCCTCAATTACACCAGGCATTACAGTTGTCAACTTGTCAACAGTGGGTGTAGCAATCAAAATATCATCCATGTAATAGTAACAATATATGTTCTGAAATAGGTCTCACACACCAGACAATGCCTGCACCACATACCACTGACAAATAGTGGGACTGTTTTTCATGCCCTGAGGTAGAACAGTCCAATGATATCTCTTTCCTGGCTCACGGTTATTAACAGCTGGCACTGTAAAGGCAAATTTTGGAACATTATCAGGGTGCAATGGAATAGTAAAAAAACAGTCTTCAAGATCTACTATACAGATGTCCTATTCTGCTGGAATCATGGTGGGGGAAGGCATTCCTGGCTGCAAAGACCCCATACTTTCTAAAACATCATTGACTTCTCTCAAATCTTGTAAAAGTCACCATTTCCCAGATTTCTTTTAAATTACAAATATAGGAGTATTCCAGGGGCTCTGTGATGGTTCAGTATGTCCTTGGGCCAACTGTTCTGCAACCAAGTCTTTAAGAGCATTTAGTTTTTCTTGTGTCAATCCACACAGGCTTGGATGCCAGCCATCTCAATGGGATGGTAGGCCTGCATTGGCCACTCTGTTCAGTGCCCTTAAGAAAAACCCTGACTATCTGTTCCAATAGCAACACCTCACTGACTTAAACAATCCCAGCCCCACAAATTGAGGGGGACCGTAACCACATAAGGGCAAATAGTTGCCATTTGACCTTCTGGATTGACAATCTGGATTGGAAGTAGACTCTGTTGACTGATAGTTGCTCCTCTCACTCCGGCTACTGCAGCAGAGGAGACCATGGGCCAGTTCGATGGCCATTGTTTTTTAGATATTATAATAACATCAGCTCCAGTACCAATCATTCCAATAACAGTAATTACACAAGGAGGCCCATGCGACAACAGGACAGTAAACTTCATGTTAGGCCTGAAGTCTGTAACAGCTTGCGTCCAAAAACCTGTGGAGCCAAAGCCTCCTGTCCTTCTTTCCACTTGATCTACATTGGGCACTTTGGCTACAAATGTCACCAATTGAGCAATGCAGCTTTGGGCAGGTATGGTAACTGGTGGAGATGGAGTCCATACCATGGCAGCAATTTGTCCTGTAAAATCCACATCAGTAACTCCAGGCAACACGAACAACCCCTCTAAAGTGACACTGTACCGCCGTAACAATAAGGCACTCAATCTATGTCCCAAAGACCCAAATGCTTCTAATGCTACCTTATGTACTTTATTGTCCTTTATGGTGACTGAGGCAGCTGTGGTGACATCCACTCCAGCGCTCCCCTTTGTCTGGGCTCGCAGTCGACCGCATAGGCTTGGAAGGGACTGCATGGATGTACTTGTGTCTGCAGGCGCATCCCTGGCACACTCCACTTCCCGTTTCCCAGGGGTCCTCTAGGTGGAAGAGCTTGGCCCTGCTTGTTAAACTTAGATTGACGTAGTTTAGTAAAATGCCCTATTTTCCCACAGCGTGCACAAGGACCATTTGACATCAATTTACCATTTCCTCTGGCTGTAAATGGACATTGCTTTTTAAAGTGACCTGGTTGCCCTCAGGGGAAACAGTCTTTCGGTGTTATTACTGCAACAGCGATTGTTTTTGCCAATTCTGACATTTGATGTGCCGTGGTACCAACTTTGCTATAAGCTTCTATCATGTCTACCAAAGTTGGATTCTGCAATGGTAACAGTACTTGTGTGCAATCTGCATTAGCATTGTCTTTAGCCAGCTGTAGCAACAAGGCCTCTTGAGCTGGGACATTATTCACCTGCTTTTCAATTGCATCTCTGAGTCTGTCAATAAAGCTTACATAAGATTCATCTGGTGTCTGTTTTATAGAGGTCCATGGCTGTTGAGGGGTGCCTGTATCAGGGACGCGTTGCATAGCCAAAAAAGCCAACTCTTTTGCTTGTTGTAAAAAGATGAATGCAGGTGGGCTTGCAGCTGCGGGGTATTTAAAGGAGGCTCTCCCATCAACTGCGCTGTCCTGGCCCCAAAGTGTGGATTGTCTTGAGGATGATTCAAATTAGCCAGAGCTGGCACCATTGCGCTTCAAATAAAAGTAGCTGTGTTGGTGTGAAACAAATCTGTGCTACGTTACAACAGTCAAAGGGAGTTAGGTCATTAGAAAAAATAACTTGTAATAAAGATTGAGCATACGGTGAGGCAAATCCATGCTGCATAATTGTAGTTCTTAAAACACATATAATACTCCAGTGAAATGGATCCCACTCATTTGGATCCTCCTCATTACCACAAATAACAGGGCAAGCCAAAATATCGCTGGCCAGTTGCACTTCTCCTGCCTCTTTAGCTTGCTCATAAAATTTCCTCCAAAATTTGCCTGGGTCTGCGCCTTTAATTGCTACAGAAACAGGCTGTATAGTCAGTACATTCTGAAGAGGGGGGGCAGAGGGCAAACACGCCACTCCGTCGTTCACCCTGGGGGCTAGAATCACAGGCTGCATAGTTAATGAGTTCTGCAGGGTTGGGGGCGGGGGGCCGACACTTCACTCCATCATTTCCCCCTGGGGCCAAAAGATCTATTAACCACGAACTCATACATTCCCTTATTGCTGCTTTCTGAAACTCACCCTCTGTTTCAGGGGGCAACAGGAGCAATGATTCCGGAGGTGGAAGGGATGGGAATGGCACATCCATGCACACACAGGCTGTGGGAGCTGATTTAGAATTCACTTGCACTGGGGCTGGCAATGCCGACGCTGCTGGCGCCGTGGCTGCAGCTGCCGTGGCTGCAGCTTCCCGATCTGCCTTAAGCTGTTTTAACGACTCCAGCACAAGCCGCCAAGTTGTTAACGACTTTGTGGCCATTTCATCCACCTTTGTAGTGGCATCCCAAAGTGCACGCCCCGCCTCCTCCCATGTCTCTATAAAAAAGGCTGTTTGCACATCAGCCTGCACACCATTCTTCTTGCACCAGACAAGCAAAGTACGTAGTGCATGCTCATCATATTTTATGCCCCTCTTTTCCAGTATTGTTAGCAGAATGGTTCATATAGACTTCTCTTCTGCTGACATCTTCAACCCCATATTTATGTTCCCAGCTGCTCACCTTTGCCTCCCAAAGGTGTGTATTTCTTTTGTGTCTGGACTAGGCTCTCAATCTGCCTTTTCTTTTTGCTTAGCTGGATTCTGCTGCCAACTGCTCTTAGGTCTGCAGTTGCCGATCCCATGTCAGGGTCACCATTTGTGGTGGAGACACGGCTGACACACCATGATGGTCACAAGCATCAGCATCAGCCCTTTATTCTGGGTTACATAGCATTCTTATACTTATCTCTCCTGTCTACATGCCTTATGCTTCCTTCCCATTGGTTAACAGCTTCTGTTCATGTGTTCTATCTTATTTTATGATAGGCTACAAGTTTCTTACATTTTCTTACAAGAATGTCAACACCCATCCGTATCTCTCATCCCTTCGTTTCCCACAAACTTGTTTATCTCTAACCGTCAAGGGCACAGCTGTTGTTTGTTGAGATCAAGGCCGTCCATGGCCCATAGCTGATCGCACACAGTTCACCAAGGCTGTGACCCTATTGTAAAAGGCCACCAGATTAGTCAGGCAGGATTTGCCTTTAGTGAAGCCATGTTGGCTGTCTCCAATCACCCCTTTGTTGTTCTCATGTCTTAGCAGGGTCTTCAGGAGGATCTGTTCCAAGACCTTGCCAGTAACAGAGATGAGACTGACTGGCCTGTAGTTTTCTGGGTCTTCTTTTTTCCCATTCTTGAAAATGGGGGTTATGTTTCCCTGTTTCCAGTCAGCAGGAACTTCACCAGACTGCCATGGCTTTTCAAATATGATGGACAGTGGCTTTGCAACTTCATCTACCAGTTGTTTCAGGAGCCGTGGGTGAATCCCATCAGGTCCCATGGACTGGTTCACCTTTAGGTTCTTTAGGTGGTCTCGAACCTCCTCTTTGTCAACAGTGGAGGGATTCTCCTTTTCCCAGTCCCTGTCTTTGGTTTTCATAACATGGAGGGTGTGACTGGACTCCTTGCTAGCAAAGACTGAGAAAAAGTAGTCATAGAGTACCTCAGCCTTCTCTACATCTTGGATGACCAGCTGTCCTGTTTCCTTCTGAAGTGGGCCCACATTTTCCCTAGTCTTCCTCTTATCCTTAACAGACCTATAGAAACTTTTCTTATTGCCTTTAACTTTCCTTGCCAGATCCAATTCTCTCTGTGTTTTTGCTTTCCTAACCTGATCTTTTCCTTCTCTAACTACCTCTCTGTACTTTGCCCAAGGTACCTGGCCTTGTTCCCACCCTCTGTAAATTCTGTTTTTCCACCTAAGTGTGTTCAGGAGTTCCTTGCTCATCCATGCAGGCCTCCTGGCACTCCTGCCTGCCTTCTTCTTTGTAGGGACACATTGGTCCTGGGCACACAGGAAATCTTCCTTGAATATGGACCAGCTTTCCTGGGCTCCCTTCACATCCAGGGCTTTGTCCCATTTTACCCTAGCAAGCAGATCCTTAAAGAGATTAAAGTCTGCCCTTTTAAAATCAAGTGTGCTCAGCTTACTTCACACTTTTCTCACTGCCCTAAGGATCTTGAATTCTACAGTGTCATGGTCACTGCAGCCTAGTCTCCCAGTGAGTTTCACATCACTCACCAGCCCATCTCTGTTGGTGAGAACAAGGTCCAGCAAAGCTCCCTTTCTGGTTGGTTCCTCTACCATTTGGAGGAGGAAGCTGTCATCAATGCACTCGAGGAACTTTCTGGAATGCTGGTGCTTTGCTGTGTTGTTCCTCCAGCAGATGTCAGGGTGATTAAAGTCCCCCATGAGGAGCATGGCTTGAGAGTGCAAAGCAGCTCCTATCTGTCTAAAGAGGGCCTCGTCCACTTGGTCATCCTGGTGGGGTGGCCTGTAGCAGATCCCCACTATGACATTTCCTGCCCCTGTCTTCCCTTTTATCCTAACCCAGAGGGTTTCTGTCAGCTCCTCATCCATCCCCAGGTGGAGCTCCATGGACTCTAGCTGCTCACTGATGTAGAAGGCAACACCCGCTCCTCTTCTGCCTTTCCTGTCCTTCCTAAACAGTTTATATCCAGTTCAACCATTGCTGTAATGCTCCTCTTTTTTATGCTAGGTTTAAAAATTCTTCCAATGCTGCTGGCAATTCCGGTACACTCTGCTCTGATGCAGTAGGATCTCTGCTTAACCATCTCTGTCTTCTGAGAGAGGCACTTGTTAAGAGACACTTGCTGTTAAGCAACAGTCTTTTAGACAGAATTCTCTTTTGCTGCTCTCCCTATTGTATTTTTGTGGACCAGAAATACTAATACTTTCACCTTCATCTACTGTTCATGGAAATCTGTAGAAAGACCCTTGTGCACCTTATGTGAGGTGCTTAGTAATGATGCATGGGTTGTGATAGATTCACAGTGCATGGTATGGAGATTTATAATTTTGCCAGAATTGTGGTAGTTCATCCATTGAAAAGATGTACCTGTTTTTTGCAAAGATTAAGGAATAGCAATACTTCAGATAGCAAGAACTTGTCTAAGATAAATAAAAAAAAATTATAGTGCTTATAGATTGAGAGGATGATCAGAAGAAATAGCAAAAGGTAATCCATTTATTTTCACAGAAGTTATCCGTGTACAGTTTATGACACTTTCACAGTGGGAAAAAAGATACGAAGACAACTTTTTAGCTCACTTGCTCTTACCTAAGATGCTATAGACTTTTTTTTTTCCGGTCTCTGGCATATTTCACTGTTAAATACTCAGCTGAAAACCTAAGTATCTGTAATACAACCTGTGTTGTTCATATGTTGGTTTTCAGCAGTGGACAAAGATTACTTCCTCTGCAATTACATTTTTCACAGACAAAACATTAAAACTGTTCTGCAAGCTACCCACTACTTATTCATTCATCATCTGGGTATCTGAAGGTGCCAGTGTTAAAAAAAATCCTTATTTATCAGATATTCAGCGGTGCCTTGTTTTGGATATTTCTATTATAGTCAGTGTAACTGTACCATTAATTTTAAAACCACCATTACTGGGCAACTGTTGAGAGTGAAAACCCCATCTCAAACTGTTTGTGGTCACGGTCTTGCCCCAGGTACTATACCAATTTTGTTCAAAGAGGTTATTTTTAAAGCTTGCCCTCCCATCGGTTGTTGTGTACTGGAAGCTGCTGGAGGAGTATTTTCCACTTCAATCCCTGACCACAGTAAGCATTGTTATTCTTTATCTGGCATTCAGAATTGATTAGGAGGTCTGCTTTTCACAAATCTTTCAAAAAAGAGGGAAATTACTGAGGGTAGAAATTGTAGGATTAAGGAAGAATAGCGTAAAGGAAACCTGAAAAGTATTAACAGATTTTGATAGTGTAACACTGGTTTATCTCATGTGATTCATGTTTGCATGGGTAATTACACTGAGGGCATCTTTTAAAGTTCAAATGGTAGAAATAAATAAGAAAGCAGAAGGGAAGGGAATGGACCTAGGTCTGATCACTGTGCTACCGATCTGGTAAAATATTAACAGATAATGTAGCATGGTTGTTATATTCAACTCTTCATGAAAAGTGGGAAGGAGAAAAGAGAAGCAAACATTTTATAAAAGTCAAAAAAAGAGAATGTAGTTTGAAATATTACTTTGCAAAGGGAATTACTCTCAAATATTTAATTAAGAGAACACTTGAAAAGGTAATACTCAAATATAGTAGTATAAATTAAAAGAGCCGTCATGCTTAGAAAACATAATTAGCATTATAAGGAAGTGGAATGAAACCTAATGGTATAGAAATAGAAGACAAAGTATGCTGAACCCCTGAAAACCTAGAAAAAAGTAAATTACGGTAGTACTGAAAATAAGAATTAACTTGCTAGTTTAGCACATGGGGAATGGAAAAGTGCAATATGAATACAGGGTTACTTATCAAGGAATTTGTAAGTACTATATTAAGAGCTGTGATCTGGAGTATGAATTTGTCAGCGGTAATGGTACATATTTCAGTAACATGAAATGTGGGGATTTATATTGGTCAGTCCTTGAGAAGTGGACTGGGAAAGAAAGATGGTGAAAAATGATAGAATAACGATTGTACAATGCAATAGGCTACATGGTAGCCTGAAGCAGTCTCATAATAATTTTTTTAATATTGTACTACATAAATAATTTATTGCTATTATGTAAACAAACAAATGCAATAAAAATATGGATTTTTAAGCACATACATAGAATTGTCAGAGTTGAAAGGGACCTCTAGAGATCATCTAGTACAACTCCCATGTTAAAGCAGGATTGCCTACAGCATATTACACAGGACTGCCTCCAGGTGAGTTTTGAACATCTTCAGAGGAGACTCCACAGCCTCCCTGGGCAGCCTGTTCCAGTGCTCTATCACCCTCACCATAAAGGAGCTTTTTCTCATATTTAAATGGAACTTCCTATGTTCTAGCTTGTGCCCATTGCCCCTCATCCTATCACTGGGAACTCATCATAACTGCTTTTCAGCAGGTCCACCCCCATAACCTATATTAGTGCCTTGCATTCTTCCTCCCCAGGTGGAGGACCCTACATTTGCCCTTGTTGAACCTCATTAGGTTCTTCTCTGGCCAACTCTCCAGGTTGTCCAGGTCATGTTGGATGGCAGCACAGCCCTCTGGGGTGTCAGCCACCCAACCCAGTTTGGTATCATCACCAACTTGCTGAGAATACACTCTGTCCCCTTGTCCAGGTCGTTGATGAATATGTTGAACAAGCCTGGCCCAAATACTGACCCCTGGGGGACACCACTGGTTACAGGCCTCCAACTCAACCCTGCTCCATTGTTCATGACCCTCTGAGTTCTGTCATACAGCCAGAATTCAATCTATCTCACTGTCCACTCATCTAGCCCACACTTCCTGAGCTTCCTAATGGAGATCTAATGGGAGACAGTGTCAAAAGCCTTGCTGAAGTCAAGGTAGATAACATCCACCAGTCTCCCCTCATCTAAGAAGCCAGTTACAACACCATAGAATGCTATACACATCCTTGTATATTATTACAGAGAATAAAATTTATGGGAAATAAAAAAAGTAAAACTTGATCTCGTCTGATTCATTCTGCCTGAAAATATGGTTCCTTAGCTGTTGTGAGGCTGATCATATGGGGTTAAAACTGCTCAGACCATGACTAAAATACCATGTGCATGTACATTAATTACTTTGTGTAAGACTTTTCAGATGTAAAAGAACATGTTCCCTTAAAACATTCTGGCTCTTTTCTATGGAGTAATATAATGCTTGCATAATTCCTGCAAGATGGGAAGGCCGTGAAACATAAAGGGATGATAGCCCAATATGCAGAAATAGTAATTCTCACAAAGAGTTTAATCTTTAGAGTTTCCCTCAGTTATTAAGAGAAAGCTCTAAGTCTGATGTGATAACAAGACAATACTTTTCAACTTAATGACCTCCAGGCATCATTTATGACTGTGATGTAATTACATGTATTTCCAAGTGTCTACAATAACTGTAGAATCATAAGTAGAAAAGAAAACTAGGAAAAACAAAAAAACCCCAACTCTTTAGGTAACTCTACATTTCTGATTTTTTTTGAAATTATTTAGCTTTAATAGTGTTGTATGAAGAACTCATATATATTGAAGCAGTATGTACAATAATGCAGGCTAGTCATGTGACATATCTTGATTTAGCTTTGACCTGTAGCTACGGTGGTAATGCTAACCTGAAAAACCTAGATGGAAACTACTGACAATATCTTATGTAGAGGTCTCGGTTTGCGACAAGATGTAATAAAAACTGGGAGGCACTAATTTCTTCAAGTTTGTTTATTTTTAAATAGATGGAATGTAATTAGCGAATGAATCTTTGGACTGATGTTTAGTACAGACAGAATATATCTGGAGCCTTTGTATGTCCCATTGAAAATAATTATGAGCACTTAAAAATAAATTAAAACCCTACAGGGTTTTCTGGTCTGGCTTTGTTTAAAAAAGAAATTCCTGGATAAATGAAAGAGGATAACATGGTACAGTGGGATATATAACTTATTTTTATCTCTTGTTTGCAAAACCATTTACCCCATTAACTTGGTAACCAAAAGAAAAAATCTAGGAATTTGGTTGTATCTCAAGTGTTTTCCAGTTTAAAAATAGATAACGAAATTTTCCCCAGGACTAGGTGAGGTAAATCCAGTATTTAATAAATAAAGACTAATAATTCCTCCTGCAGTCTCCTAATGACACTTTTTTTTTTTTTTTTTAACTAGGCAAATAATTTTTTGCCCTTTTTTTTTTTTAATTATAATTTAAAGGATTTTTACAAGAACATGATAAAAAGGAATTGCTTAAGGGATAGTTAAAAAAGCAGGATAATTACAGTTTAGGGAAAGCTAAAATGTATTAACAGTAATGTGATTCATGTAATAAAATTATGTGTTTTGTCAGAAACTATAGCGTTACCTTTAGTATGAATAGTCATAAGCAGACATAAATGAGAGTGAGAACAGGCAACAGAATAGATATTGAGTGCTAGGCATTAATTTAGATTTAATCTCATGTGATTGCTTTCATTGGCACTCTCTCCTGGTTCTGGACACACACCAGTAATTGATTTTAGAATCAGAGTTGGAAAGAAGGGAACTTTTGCAGGTCTTAGAAGTAGAATGATGATACACATGGAAGTACAATTTTAAAAGTCCACTATTCCTTTCCATATTGCAAAGAGTGCAATATAAGAACATACAGGAATCTACTTGAGAGAGTCCAACAGAGGGCTACAAGGATGATTAAGGGACTGGAACACCTGCCTTACAAGGAAAGGCTAAGAAACCTGGGGCTTTTCAGACTAGAGAGGAAAAGACTGAGAGGGGATCTATTTAATGTCTATGAGCACACAAGGGCTGGGCGTCAAGAAGGCAGGGACAACCCCTTTTCATTTTTGCTCAATGATAGGACAAGGGGCAATGGATTAAAACTCAAGCACAGGAAGTTCCACCTCAACATGAGGAAGAACTTCTTTACTGTGAGGGTTACAGAGCACTGGAACAGGCTCCCCAGAGAGGTTGTGGAGTCTCCTTCTCTGGAAACTTTCATGAACTGTCTGGATGCCTTTCTGAGTGATCTGCCCTAGTTTTTGGTCCTGCTCTGGCAGGGGAGTTGGACTTGATCTTTACTATATCGGTCCTTTTTTTAAACCTAATAGGTCCCATAACTCAGTAATTACATTAAAAACTCTGTATTTTTGGTTTTAATAGCCTTTTTTTTTTTTAAGTAGATGCTGATTTTTGAAAGCTCGAAATCAGAAATGTTTGGGAGAACTCAGATTTACTTGCAGGCATTCCTGCAAAATAGTAAGCACTGTATTTCATCTAGAGGGATTGTTTATTCCCCCCCCCAACACACACTTCCTGAAGAGATACACAACAGTGATACTACAGAACACAGCATTTATGAAGTCATGAGCTTACCATTCTTTACAAATATTAAAACAAACAAGCAAACAAAAACAAACAAAAACCCCAACAAAAATACCCTAAACACACACACAAAACAAAACAAACCCAAAAACCGCCCCCTACACTTTACTTTTCCTTCTTCAGCTTAAGTATCATTTGAGTGCTGTTCAGTCCACATAGTCTTCTCAACTCTCTTGAAGGACTAGGCTTGCTTTGTTTACCTTCCTTTTCTAAACTGATTAGGAAGAGAGCTTTTCTTCTGAAAAATTGCAGCTCATTCTTACCTCTGACAGATTATTTCCTTCATTGATTTCAAACACTTCTTAAGCAGGAGTAGCTTAACTGAAAACTCCCTTATGACATATGGCTCCTGCAGCACTCTCAGCTCACTCTTTGCAGCTTGTGAATCTTCAGGGTCCACATACAGTTTCTGTAGTGAATCTCAAAAAGTCTTCTGTACAGCAGTCTGAATTTTTTTAACGGTTCAGAAACTGAAAACAGTTGAAAAATGCTAGAGGACTGAATCAAATAAGACAGCAGTACTTGACTCTTGATTAATTGCTCATCTGACACATGCTAGTATTGCTGAAAGTTACAGTTAAAACTCAGGTGAAAGAACATAGGTAATAATAGAAGCTATAGTTTTATCTAGGTTTTAATTAACATCCTCTTCTGTGTTTATAGATCTGGAATGACAGTGACATTCCTTATTCTGAAAATCAATTTCCTAACCAGTGCTGTAATACAATTCTGTAATAGAGCTGGACACTTTTTTCAGTATTTTATTTATTTCCTCAGACCAGAAGAAAAAGTACAACTGCTAAAACCATGTTAAAGTTTATTGAACTTGCAGCACAAAAAACTTTTTCAGTGGTTTGTTAGAAACAGTGGTTTATCATTCCTTAAATAGTTTCCTGCTGTCTCTTAATTGCACTGTTTGGTGGAATTCAGTTCTGCCATTCTAGTGGTAAACAGATATATCCATTAAAAAGCAAGAGGTATTTTTTTTCAATACTTTAATGTAGTGCAATATCTATTACATTTCAACAATATTGGCATCCCTCTCAAATTTAAATGTTATCACCTTGAAGGCTGTTACTTTCAGATTTTAGTTCTTCATTCCAAATCCATTGCCACAGTTACAGACCTTTTTAAATTTGTGTTTCATTCCTGAGATCACATTTAGAATTTTGCTTTCCACTTGAATCTTTGGTGTTTATTAATGCCAGTTGAATGTAATTCCTCTGTTCTTACTTGCTTTAAACAGTCTTTTTTTTTTTTTTTCTCCTTGAGGAAACTTTGTTTTCCTCATCTGTCACCAATAGGATTGTCTAGAAGATAGCATTGACTGTCTTTCCGGTTTTGCCTGTTGAATAGCCAATGTAATAAAAAAATTGCTTGGTGATGTTTCTCTTCCTTTTGACCATGTCTTACTACCACTCTGAAGCTGCCTTTCACTGTTTAATTTTTATTAATGAAAACAAATTCCTTCACCTTCCCATGAGATACTGAGCCTATTTGGTTTTGTATTCTTTCTTCCACCCTTGGCATGAATATTGCCTTCTGTGCTAGGCAAGGAAAGAAATGGCAATCATCCATTGGCAAAAAAAAACCCACTAGAAATTGCCTAAATACATAGTTTTCAAATCCTTTTGATTAATAATCCAGTCAGTGATGATCTTGAGTCTCGACAGCACAACAGTTTGGAAAAAACCCATCCTACTGCTTTGTATCATGAGACCCATTATGTGTGAACTTGTTTTAAGTCTCATTCACAAACTGCCAACATAAAAAATATGATTGGTTGTTAATTCTGAGATAAAGCTACTCTTGCTGCAAGCCCTGAAAATCTCAATATAGTGTGTTAGCCATGACAGCTGCTGTAACATTAGCTTTGTTATATTAGCTTTTGGTTTTGTATTGCAGGAAATTACTTGTAATAAAATTAATACAAAGTTATTGGAGAAAATGGATAGTGGTGAGAGCACCTCACGTAGGCCAGATGTGCCACTGAGACCAACTTGGCCTAGGCCAACCATCACAACTCAGGTGAAAAAGAAAAATAGAAGGGTCCTAGTTGTGGGTGACTCCCTCTTGAGGGGTGCAGGGGGCTCAATATGCAGACTTGACTCACTTCCTAGGGAAGTCTGCTGCCTCCCTGGGGCCCGGGTAAAGGATGTAGTGATTAAACTTCCCACCTTCATCAGGCCTTTGGACTACTACCCACTTTTGGTCTTTCAGGTGGGTAGTGATGGAGTGGCAAAGAGAATGTCAAAAGCCATTAAGAGATTTCAGGGCTCTAGGGCAACTGGTGAAGGGATCAGGTGCACAAGTTGTGTTCTCCTCCATCCCTCTAACGGCAGCGATAGATAAGGGAACTAACAGGAAGGGCCAACAGGTAAACTCATGGCTCCAGGACTGGTGTCTGCGGTGGTGCTTTGGGTTCTTTGATAATGGGTTAATACACAAGACACCAGGCCTGCAGACACAAAGCAGAATGCAGTTATCCCAGAGAGGGAAAACGATCCTTGGGCAGGACTTAGCAGGACTCATTGACAGGGCTTTAAACTAGATTTGAAGGGGGGAGGGGATATAACTGAACCCACTGCAAACAAACCTGGGTATGCATGATGGGGTTTGCAGGTCTGGAAGTCATTGAGGTAACAGGAAACAAGAAGATAGCATCCATTTAACACCTTGGGGGTATAAAACAATGTCCCTCTGAGAAGGTGACACATCCAGCCCAGCTGAAGTGCCTCAACACTAATGCACGCAGCATGGGCAACAAACAGAAGGAGTTGGAAGCTACCATGCTACAGGAAAGCTATGACATAGTCTCGGTTATGGAAACTTGGTGGGATTAATCCTATGACTGGAGTGCGGCTATTGAAGGCTACAGGCTGTTCAGAAGGGACAGGAGAGGAAGAAGGGGTGGAGGTGTTGCCCTCTATGTAAACAATTGCAAAGTGTGTGAAGAGTTGTCCCTAATGAATAGCCATGAGCAGGCTGAAAGCTTATGGATAGGAATTAGGGATCAGGAAAACAAAGTGAGCCTTGTGGTTGAAGTCTACTACAGGCCGCCCAATCAAGTGGAGCCCATCAGTGAAGCCGTCTTACTCCAGCTTGAGGAAACATCACACTTACAACCTCTCATCCTGCTGAGAGATTTCAACCACCCCGGCATCAGTTGGAAAAGTAGCACGGCAAGCTGTAAGCAATCCAGGAGATTCTGGAATGCCTCGATGACAACTTCTTAAGTCAAGAAATTGACAGTCCTACCTGGGGGTATGCATTATTGGACCTGATGGTCACAAATGTGAGCGAACTCATCAGGGACATCAAAGTTGAAGGCAGCCTGGGCTGCAGTGATCATGCACTAGTGCAGTTCACTGTCCTAAGTGGAATGAGGCAGATGAGAAGCTAAATTAGGACTCTGAATTTTAGGAAAACAAACTTCCAGCTCTTCAGGGATTTATCAGATGGGACCCCATGGGAAACGGCTTTCAGGGACAAGGGAGCAGAAGACAGCTGGCAGATCTTTAAGGATGCTTTCCATAGGACACCAGAAGTCTCAATCCCCAGGTGTAGGAAATCGGGAAAGGAAGGCAAGAGACAAGCATGGCTGACTCAAGACCTGCTGGTCAAACTAAAGGACAAGATGCACCTACACAAGTGGTGGAAGAAGGGACAGGTTTCCTGGGAAGAGTATAGGGACACTGCACGGTTATATAGGGACGAGGTCAGGAAGGCCAAGGCGCAGCTAGAACTGAACTTGGCAAGGGATGTATAGAATAACAAAAAGGGCTCCTATGGGTACATAAACCAGAAAAAGAAGTTTAAAGAAAGCATACCCCCCCTAATGAGCAACAGTGGTAAATTGGTAACAACAGATGAGAAGGCTGAGGTTCTCAATGACTTTTTTCCTCAGTCTTCACTGGCAACCCCTCTCCTTAGTGCTCACAAGCTGATGGCCCACAAGATGGAGACCAGAGAGACAAAGTCCCCCACACTGTAAGTGAGGACATGGTTCGAGACCACCTGAGGAACCTGGAGATATACAAGTCCATGGGACCTAATGAGATTCATCCCAGAGTGCTGAGGGAATTGGCGGATGTAGTTGCCAAGCCACTCTCCATGATATTTGAAAAGCCATGGCAGTCAAGTGAAGTCCCCAGTGACTGGAAGAAAGGACATGTCATGCCCATCTTTAAAAAGGGTAGAATGGATGACCCTGGGAACTACCGACCTGTCAGCCTAACCTCTGTGCCTGGGAAGATCATGGAACAGATCCTCCTAGAATAAATTCTAAGGCACATGGAGGACAGGAAGGTGATCCAGGACAGCCAGCATGGCTTTACCAGGGGCAAATCCTGCTTGACCAACCTAGTGGCTTTCTACAATGGTGTAACTACATCTGTTGACAAGAGAAAAGCAGTGGATGTCATCTATCTGGATTTCTGCAAGGCCTTTGACAGAGTCCCTCATAGCATCCTTCTCTCCAAATTGGAGAGATAAAGGTTTTTATGGGTGGACTGTTCAGTGGATAAGGAACTGGCTGGATGGTCACATCCAGAGGGTAGTGGTCAATGGCTCGGTGTCCAGATGGAGAACAGTGACAAGTGGTGTCCCTCAGGGGTCCATACTGGGACCTCTGTTGTTTAATACCTTCATCAATGCTATTGACAGAGGCATCGAGAGCACCCCCATCAAGTTTGCTAATGACGCCAAGCTGGACGGGTTGCCATCCAGAGTGACCTGGACAAGCTGGAGAAGTGGGCCCAAGTGAACCTCATGAGGTTCAACAAGGCCAATGCAGGGTTCTGCACCTGGACCGGGGCAACCAGAGACACCAATACAGGCTGGGGGAAGACATGCTAGAGAGCAGCCCTGTGGAAAAAGACTTGGGGGTACTAGTGGATCCAAAGCTGGACATGAGCCACCAATGTGCAACTGCAGCCCAGAGGGCCAACCGCAATCTGGGCTGTATCAAAAAAAGTGTGGCCAGCAGATCAAGAGAGGTGATTCTGCCCCTCTACACTGTCCTGGTGAGACCTCACCTGGAATACTGTGTCCAGCTTTGGAGCCCCCATCACAAGAAAGACATGGACCTGCTGGAGTGAGTCCAGAGGAGTGCCACAAAAATGATCCAAGGGCTGGAACACCTCCCTTGTGAACACAGGCTAAGGGAGTTGGGGTTGTTCAGCCTGAAGAAGAGAAGGCTCTGGAGGGACCTCATAGCAGCCTTCCAGTACCTGAAGGGGGCCTACAGAAAGGCTGGGGAGGAGCTTTTTACAAGAGCACATAGTGACAGGACAAGGGGTAATGGTTTGAAACTGAAGGAGGAGAGATTTAGGTTAGAAATCAGAAATAAATTCTTTAGTGTGAGGGTAGTGAGACACTGGAATAGGTTGCCCAGAGAAGTTGTGGAGGCTCCATCCCTGGGGGGTGTTCACCCTCAGGTTGGATGGGGCTCTGATCAACCTGGTCTAGTGGGAGGTGTCCCTGCTCATGCAGGGGAGTTGGAACTCAATGATCTTTATGGTCCCTTCCAACTCTAATCATTCTATGGTTCTATGATTCTATTAAATGCTTGGACTTAATTGTTTTTTGAACACCGTATCTCAGTAATTCAACATGCTTCATGAAGTATTGAAAGCCAAATATTATTATTGTCCTATTTTTATGTCTAGTTTGCAATCTAAAATCAGCTGTTTTATTAAAAAAAAAAATTTCTTAAGTGAAAGTCAAATAACTGCATAGAAATATAATGTTTTACAGCCATGAGCTTCTTGCATCTACACAAAAGCTTTTGTTGAAATTCAAAAGTCTAAATTTGTCACATGTTAAATACATGTCATCACAGTAATCCTGACACTGGAAAGGACAGCCTCTATTCAGAGGCCTAACACTGACTGACCAAATCAGCTGTCTGACAAAATATTACTCACAGAAAAAGAATTCCGTTACTGTGCATGACAACTCTATTTGCAGAAATTACTATGAGGCCAAACTTAATCCATAGGAAAAGGTAAAGGACAACAGTAAAGCATAATTATACAGAAAAATGAAAAGATAGCAATATTTTTAAAGAGAAGGGAATTTTTATCTAAACACATTTATTTCAAAAACTTTTTCTACAGACTTGAAAGGCTTGTAAAAAAGCAACAAGCAGTAGAAAAGTTGAAGTAAACCAGTGGATAAAAGTCACAAATTGATAAATGCTTTAAGTCTACTCTTAATCCCATGCATATAGTACATAGATGGGTAAAGGGTACCTTACAACTAAGAAAATATGTATATTTTGATAAGACACCTCTCGTGTTAGCTGTATGCATATAAGCTTTCATGTTTGTTCAATATTACGGGTGATTAACAATTTCTATTTTATAAATTTTATAAAATACTTGCTTCATAGAATAATAGAATGGAATGGGTTAGAAGGAGCCATAATACTCATCCAGTTACAACCCTCCTGCCAAAGAAAGGGACACCTTCCACTAGACCAGACTGCTCAAAGCCTCATGCAATCTGGCTTGAACACTTCCAGGGATGGGGAATCCACAACTCCCCTGGGAAACCTGTGCCAGTGTCTCAGCATCCTTACACTAAAGAATTTCTTCCTAATAACTATTATAAACCTACCCTCTTTCAGCTTAAAACCGTAACCTCTTGTCTTGTCACTTTATGCCCTTCTAAAAAGTCCCTCCCCAGCTTACCAGTAGGCCCCCTTCAGGTACTGGA
This sequence comes from Hemiprocne comata, assembly GCA_020745705.1. Classification (NCBI taxonomy): domain Eukaryota; kingdom Metazoa; phylum Chordata; class Aves; order Apodiformes; family Apodidae; genus Hemiprocne; species Hemiprocne comata. The sequence continues at coordinate 82,976,059 of CM036587.1, read as the reverse complement.
AGGCTGCTATAGGGTCTCCCCAGAGCCTCTTTGTCTCCAAGATGAACAACCCAAACTCTCTCAACCTGTCTTTATAGGAGAGGTGTTCCAGCCTCCTGATAATCTTTATGGCCGTCCTCTGGATTCACTCCAACACCTCCATGTCCTTCTTGCGTTTGGGGCATTCAGAACTGTTCAAGGTATTCCAGATGGAGTCTCATGAGAGCAGAATAGAGGGGGACAATCACCCGCCTCGATCTTCTGGCCACACTTCTTTTGATGCAGCCCAGGATATCAGTGGCTTTCTGGGCTGCAAGTGCATATTCCCAGCTCATGTTCAGCTTCTCATCAACCAACACCCCCAAGGCTTTCTCCTCAGGGCTGTTCTGAATCCATTCTCCATTCAACCTGTATTTGTGCTTGGGATTGCCCTGACCCAGGTGCAGGACCTGGCACTTGGCCTTGTTGAACTTCCTGCAGTTTGTACAAACCCACTTCTCAAGCTTGGTCCCTCTGGATGATCCTTCTGGATGTCCTTCCTTCCCTCTAGCATGTTAACCACACTGCACAGCTTCGTATCATTGGCAAACTTGCTGAGGGTGCATTCAATTCCACTGTACATATTGCCAACAAAGATGTTAAACAGCACTGGTTCCAGTACTGACCCTTGAGGAATGTCATTCATCACTCATCTCCATTTGGACATTGAGCCGTTGACCACTGTTCTTTGCATGCGGCCATCCAGCCAATTCCTTATGCACCAAGTGGTTCATCTATTGAATCCGTATCTCTCCAATTTAGAGACCAGGATGTTGTGGAGGACACTGTTGAACACTTTGCACATGCCCAGGTTGATGACATCAGTTGCTCTTCCCTTGTCCACCAACACTGGGAACCCATTATAAAAGGCCATCAAATTTGTCAGGCATGATTTGCCCTTGGTGAAGCCATGTCAGCTGTCACCAATCACCTCTTTATGTTCCATGTGCCTTAGCATAGTTTCCACAAGGATCTACTCTATGATCTTGCCCAGCACAGAGGTGAGTCTGACTGGCCTGCGGCTCCCTGGGTCCTTCTTTTATTTTCCTTTTTAAAAATGGGGTTATGTTTCTTCTTTTTCATCCAGAGGGAACTTCAGCAGGATGCTAAGACTTGTCAGATATGATGGATAGTGGCTTGGCAACTTCATCTGCCGGTTGCCTTGGGACGCGTGGGAGCAACTCATCACGTCTCATGGACTTGCACAATTCAGGTTCTTTAGATAGTCTCAAACATGAGCTTCTCCTAATGGAGAGTGGGTGGCTCTTTGTTCTCTCAGTCTCTGCCTTTTCTATTTGTTACTTTGGTGCTGTGGCTTGAACACTTGCCAGGGAAGACTGAGGCAAAAAAACATTGAACACCTCAGCCTTCTCCATATCCCATGTCTCCTGTTTCCTTCTGCTGAGGTTCCACATTTTCCCTAGCCTTCCTTTTATCACCAACATACCTATAGAAGGTTTTCTTCTTGCTCTTGACATTCCTGGCCAGATTAAATTCTACCACAGGTTCAGCTTTATCAATCAATGCCTGGCTGCTTGGATAATTTTTCTGTATTCTTCCCATGCTACCCGTTCTTGACTCCACCCTATGTAAACTTCCTTTTTGTGTTTGAGTTTGTTCAGGAGCAACTTGTTCATCTATGCAGGCCTCCTGGTGCTTTTGTCTGACTTCCTCTTTATTGGGGTGCATCATTCCTGAGCTTGGAGGAGGTGATCTTTGGATACCTTTTAGCTCTCTTGGGCCCTTCTTCACTCCAGGGCTTTATCCCATGGTATTCTATAAAGCAGATCCCTGAAGAGGCCAAAATCTGCTCCCCTCAAGTGCAGGGTAGCAAGCGTACTGTGTGGCCTCCTCACTTTCTTAAGGATTTTGAACTTCAACATTTTGTGATCACTGCAACCAAGGCTGCCCTTGAGCTTCACATTCCCCCCTAGCCCCTCCTTCTTGGTGAGAACAACATCCAGCATAGCAGCTCTCCTTTTTGGTTCCTCTGTCACTTGGAGCAGGCGGTTATCATCAGTGTGTACCAGGAACCTCCTGGGTCACTTATGGCCTGCTCTGTTGTCACTCCAACAGGTATCCGGGTGATTAAAGTCCCCCCTGAGGACCAGGGCTTGTGAATGTGAAGCTACTCCTATCTGTCTATAAAGGGCCTCATCTGCTTGATCTTCCTGGCTGTCTCGTCTGTAGCAGACCCCCACTATAGTGTCTCTTTTCCCTGTCCTCCCTTTAATCCTGACCCATAAGCTTCTGATCAGCTCATCATCCATGCCCAGGAAGACCTCCATGCACTCCAGCATTACATTACTGATGTAGAGTGTGACACCCCTTCCTGCTCTCCTCTACCTTTTCCTCCTAAGAAGTCTGTATCCTTCCATTCCAACACTCCAGTCATAGATGCCATCCCACCAAGTTAGATCATAGCTGTCCTAGTCTGAGCCAGGGTGAAGCGAGCTTTCTCTTTGCTGATTTTTTTTTATTTCAGTGAACTTTTTTTAGCAACTCCAGTGGACTGATAATAACCAAGGTCACTCCTGAGTGACTGCAGCACCCCCCCTAGAGGGGAGCAGGTTAGACCAAAGGCAGAATCAGCAAATCAGAATATTCCCTTCTCATAATATTTTCTCTATTTGGCTTTCAGTACAGGTTAAGACATCATGGAAGTCAAGCCTTTCGTTTCCTTTTTCTCTCACTTTTCTTCTTACTGTCGCTTCTATCGCCCTCTCTTTGGCTCTCTCTCTTTTTTTTCCATTTTTTTCTTTATAGCCGATATCCAAGGACCCTGTCCGTGTGCCCGGACACTCCCCCCTTCAGCTGGGAGGCACCAGGGAGAAGAGTTGCTGTGAGAGTCGCTGGGGGAGGAGGGAGGGGATCGGGTGTTGCACATCCCTTTACAAATGCATATATATTCCCTTATCACTAATAATTAAAATCAATCTGTTTCACTTTTCAACCCAGAAAGCCTCTCTTTCTCATTTTTCTCCCTCTTTCCCTACCTTAGGGGAGGGGGGAATGAATCGAGAGTGTTATTGTTATTGGTTTGACTGCCAACTCGGTGCCAAACCGTGACAATAGCCCTGCAGGTACACAGAGGTCTCTCACTCCTCCTGTTTGTTCCCCATGCTGTATGCATTTGTGTAGAGGCATTTACATTTTGCCTTTGATGATGATTACTTATTGGCTGGAGTGGTTGGAATTCTTTCATGATGCTCTTTTGGTGTTCTCCTGGTGTCCTGTGATCCTTCTCCAAGCTCTGGGCATTTATTGCTGGCATTGGCATGAAACTGGTAAGAGTGAGATAGGGCTCTAAGCAACTTGATCTACTGGGAAGTGTCACTGCCCTTGTTGGGCAATTGTAACTAGGTGATCTTTAGGGTCCCTGCCAACTCTAGCCATTCTATGATTCTATGATTCTGTGATTCTATGATTGAGTCTATGATTTTGTGATTCTGTGATTCTACGATTCTATGAGTCTATGAGTCTATGATTCTATGATTGAGGTTCCCCTCCCCCAGAAAGTTTAATTTAAAGCCCTCTTCCTCAACTTGGCAAGAATATGACTGAAGATATTCTTCTCTGACAAATGGGCCCAATCAGCCCCCATCAGACTGTTTCTCAAGGTGAGTCCTGTGGTCTAAGTAGATGAATCTCTGGCTGAGGCACCAGTCCTGTAACAATTTATTGATCCACCAGATTTGACTGGCCCTTTCAAACCCCTTCCTTTTAACCAGGAGAATTGATGAAAAAACTACCTGCACTCCAGAGTCCTTTACCACTGTTCCCAAGGCTCTTTAACCCTTCTTGATACTCAGACTGCTCCTGGCTGTATCACTGGCGCCCACATGAAACAGCAGCAGTGAATAATTACTACTCAGTGGACTGTATGAGTCTTGGGAGTCTCTCAGTGACATCCCTGATACGAGGCCCCAGTAAGCAGCACACCTCCCTAGAGAGTGCATCAGAACAGCAAAAGGGTGCCTCCTCACTCATCAGAAGAGAGTCCCCTATTACTATTCCCCCCTACTATCTGGTTGTTATATAGGGAGCAGATTGGGCTGCCTTACTCAAGTTCATACCTGATGTGACAGGTCCTTCCTCTTCAGACTGCAGAGCAGTGAGGCAGGTCTGCAAAGTCACCTCAGACTTCAGGTGTAATCTTCCTCTTGCTGGTCCTTGCTGTTGCAGCTGTTCATACTTCTGCATTATTGGCCAGCCTCCCATCTGTGTGTGCCAGATGAGGCAAGTTTTTGGCTGTTTCAGATGACTGATAATGGAAATTATATATGATTTTTTTAAGACCTGCATGAGAACAGATACTTATTTACAATTCTTGATATTTTTTCCCTCCCAATTTCTCTTGCTTGTTTCTGAGCCAGTGATTTTATTTCTGAACTACATTTGTAAGTTGATGCTCTGTATGCAAATCAAGATCTGGTGGATTTGCCTTCTCCTGTGGTGAGAAAAATATCTTACCTCAACTATGGAGTAACTTGTTTAATTGAAATTAATAGTGTACTTGTTACATATCAGATGTGGAAAGCAACATTTATCATACAGAGTTAAAACACACTGAGGAGCAGTTTTGATTGGTTTTGGTTTGGCTTGTTTTTTGCTTGGTTGGGTTTTTTGCATTTGCTAATTTCACTACCAAAACTATATATAAAAATCCAGTAACTCGAAGTCAGCTCTCTTCTCTGATATTCATGAACACTTACAGACATTTTCAGATTGCATATTTCTTGCTTAGCAGAGCAATTTCTCTACAAAACAAGTCCAGTAAGGTCAGTTCAGTAATGCATTTCTGAAATTCCTTCCCTTCACTGTTCACAGAAGAGGACCTGCTTGTCATGCCATGCTCTGGAGTGTATAACAATTTTTCATTTAACATTCTTTTTAAGATAAGACTACGTTTTTTGAAAATCTTTGGTAAAAAATAGAATTGTTCATGTGAGAAATGTAAGGATCACAAAAATCATAATAATATTAAGATAAAACTAAACAGAAGGATACTCTGCAAGAAATTTGTTGTAATATTTCTATGAAAAAAGAGCCTGTATGCACAGTCTTTCACAGATACCTTCTCCCCTCAAAAAGATCTACAAAGTTTCCCCTTTTCAGCTCTCCCCTCTAATCCTGACTTGACTTTGCATGTGAGCTATACATATCAAAGAGCAATAGTTAATGCTGATTACACTGTCTTTTGGTCTGCTCAGGGTTAGTAAGTCTTTCCTGGAAACATTGTAGAAAGTTCTGGGGACTGCTCTTTGAGAAAGTAGAGATTTGGACACTCCTTGGAAAATGTCCAGGGAGATACGTGAAAAGAATCAAGGTTTGTGAGAACATAAGGAAGGATTAAATGTGTCACAGGGATAAAAAGACTACAGAGGGGATGCCACGGTCTCAAGCATGTAAAAGGCTGTTTCAAAAGGGAAGAAAATAGTCTGTTCTCCACATATGCAGTAGCCAGAAACAGGAAATAATGGACTTGCAGCGAAGTCAAGCAAGGTATTAGAAAAAGAAATATTAAACACTGGAAATGCCAGGGGAAGGTGCAGTAGATGTCTACCACTAGTCATCTTAAGAACAGGCTAGAAAAGCATCTGCAAGTACTATCAGACAGAGCTGATGCTGCCTCATTAGCTATGGAGGAGGGAGTAATGCTGTCTTGTCAGGATGGGAGGAGGGAGTAAGGCACTTCAGTAATGGTTTTTCATGACATTTCCTGGCATTACGGATGCTTGTTTTGAAGCATAACTCAAAAAATTGGGTTATTATGTATGGTTTTAAGGGGAATTTGTTGTCTTCAGAAGTAGTTCTCAGAGTTTTTAAAAAATTTTGCTCTTGTGGCACGTTCTCAATTTTATTGGTCTTCTATTCCAGGTGAAAATATTGGTGTAACATACAAGCATTTTCATCCAGCAGAGCCTTTCATGAAGCTATGAGGTTATCTCTAGGGCCTCCTTTAAAATATTTAGTGGAATCCAAGACACATAGCTGTAAATTAAAATAAAACATTGAGACACCTTTTTTTTCTAAAGCAGAGATCTGCATCTTTCTTGCTAAGTTTTTCCATCTCCATTTACATACTTTAGATAATATATTATCAGCTTAATACAGGAAATCCTACAGCCATTGAAACAATTGGAATATTTTTTTTTAAATTTACAAAGCGTTGATACTTGGAATGATTTTGTTACAGCTGAAGTTTTCCAAAATGTATTGCTGTTGTTTTCTTGTGTTTGGATGCCATTCTTCTTTTAATGTCATTCTCTTTTAATGTCATTTTTCAAAATAACTGAAATATTTTTTTTACACTAATGCCCATAATTCTTCATATCATTCAAAATGTTTATATGCCAAGACCATATTTTATTGAAAAATTAGCTTTTATGACTAGACAGATAAATGATGGTTTTAAATATCCTTGCCTGAATTAACTTTATTTAATTATGTAAGTCATAATTTTAAAGATAATCTATTTTCATTAAAAATATTATGAGACAGACAATACAAACGTGAAGCAAATTAGCACATGCAGTTATAGACCACCTGAAACGAGAATAGTTTCACAAATTGTAAAAAACAGTGAAGCTGTGTTTGGTAGCACTAAAGTAAGTTTTGTTTCTTCTGATATTATCTACATGGTTCTTATTTCACATGAACCTCTAACGACATGATGGAACTGTGTTTCTTTATTGAAAAAGTGTGTTGAATCTGAAGATCAGAAATACATAGTTAAAAGGCATTCTCCTTCTCCTCAATACCCTTCTTTTATTTTAAGCTTAATGTACAGAAGTTTGAGTAATAATTTGAATCACAGAATCTTTAATCTTATCTATGTCCTTTACTTTCATTCAACAGTAGATGCCATCTGTCCATGAAAAGGCACTGGATTTCCAACAGTTGGAAACCACAATGGTGTGCAATGAGATTATATGCATAATTTTTGGTGTTAGTTTTCTGGAAAAAAGAAAAAACCCAGAAACCCAGCCACATCCCCTTAAATGTAAAGTAAATATACTGCACAGTGATGTATTATATCACACAAAACAACTGCAGAATTCATATTCTTGGTATTTGTCTTTAAGAACACATATATTAATAAATAATTTTTGTCACAGCATCCAGGCTTCCATTCCAAGCCCATAAAGCTAGGATATGGCCAGCATTTCATTCTTTATATAACAATGAAACTCTGGAGTTGTGTGTTCATCGACTTTGAATAGGAATTTTGCACAGTCATTAATGTGTGTGGGAAAATTATATGTGATCTTTTAAATTGTAACTCGTGCAGTTTCTGTGGAGCTGTAATTCTGTCACCTTCAAACTGGTATTTCTTTTGAGTGCTTTATGTCCTCATTGCTCTGTAATTTTTTTGTGTTCTGAACCTTTTTAGTGGTGTATGAAAGCTGAAGGCCTGCATGATTTTAATACCATTTGAGAATTTTGCATGGAAGATACTACTCTGGGCCACAGGGTTATAAGTACCAGTGTTTGTTTACATCACCTTATTGACATATATCTCATGCTTCATTTTCTACTTCCTGCAGGCACTGGCCACAAAACATTTTTAATTTAAATTTGTTTTACACTGGCTACATACTTAAAGCAGACAACTGCTTTAATATAAATGTTAATTGTTTTTCTATAATTCTTTATGCACATTGCAGTTGAGTACTTTAAAAACCATAGTTTTGTATATTTGATTATTGAAGATTTTTTTCCCTAGTGTATATTCACTTCTACAGATCCCTGCATTCTTCCGGTAGCTGAAATTCATATTCATAGGTCATTCATAAGTAGTTCTCTCCATTATTTTTTTTTAATAAACAATAGCTAGCAATGAATTTTCAGGCTCTGTAATTCCTGTAAGGATATGTATTTCATGAATGATGTTAAAGTGAATGAAGGAAGGGGTACAAAACTGACATAAATAATGGTCCAGTATCTGTGATCTTCAGTGTAAGCAAATGCATATAAATATATCCTAATTTCCAGTGTAGTCCTCTAATAGAAAATTCTGGGTTTCTTTTCCTCTTCACCTAACACTACCTTAGTGTTGTTTTCAGTTTTTTTAAACTTAGACAAAAAGTCAGTGGATCATACGTTTATTTGTGTATGTTGCATGAATGTACACTGTTATCAGTTTGATTAAAATACCAGAGAACAAAAAGTTATAGACAATTTGATTCACTTAGACAGCTTGCACAGAACAAATCTTTCCATGGATATCAGAATTACTGAAGCATGGCTTCCTTTAGATTTTTTTTTTCCACCCCCTCAGTAGTCCTCTTCTGTAATCTTAGCTACCCTGTATTTTCTCTGACACTCCTGTTAACCTAGAACAACACATGCTTTGTGATTACTCTGGAGTAACATGCATGTTGATGGGCTATTGAGTGTGTTGATTACTGCAAGGAGTGTATCCTGACTCAGCCATCTTCTCTACCCTTTGGTGAGAATTTTTCAATCCAGTAGTCTTTTTTAATAAAAAAAAACCCGCTTTATTTTTGAGTTTTCTATGTTTTTCCAGTATGATTATCATTGCCAAACATGAATTCTGTGCAATGTGAATGGATAAGGAAGAATGTTTTTTTTAATTAAATTACTTGGGTAATTACTTGGCTCTCAGCAGCCTCTGTAGCAGCAGAGCTACAGAAGTGACCTTGGAGTCTCAGTAGAAACGTAAATATTCCAGTGTTATCAGTCCACTAGCTGGAACACTTGTTGCTAGTTAAAAGAAAGCTTACTGAAGGAAAAAAAATCAGTAAAAGGAAAATTAGCTTAAACCTGGCTAAACCTAGGACAGCAGTATATTGAATCATAATGTAGGTTTTAAAGAGAGCTTGCTTCTCTGTAGATTTATTATGTACCTCTGAGAAAAAGTAAAGATCCCAATTAATCTTTGTCTTCTCTGGTTTAGAGTTAGTTTTCTCTAATTTTCAGAATGAAATTCTGAAATGAGAACAAAATAGAATTTTTACATCTGGTTTATTTCGCTTGATTCTATGATTTGTTAATTAGCACATATATAAGCACAGGCCTGACCTCCAGTCCCTTTATAGAGAGCAAATAGAAGTTTAAAGAAAGTGGATTAAAATTAATTAAATGGATCTGAATTGTAAGACAAAATATACTGCAGCGCACCACAGAACGCGTGCTGTGTTGCAGTAATAGATATCATTATGATTTCTATCTAATTCTGCACAAGTCACGTAACTCAGTGTTTTACTTGTGAGTAATACAGAGCTTTTCAAGAAAATGGTAATAAAATATTTTTATTATTTATCATTACTTTGAATACCATAATGCAGGAAGATCTATTAACTTACTGTTTATGTTTAGGAGGATTTATTCCTTCTCACTTTATTCTATACCTCCTGTGGACTTCTCTGCAAACACCGCCAGAAGCTTTGAGTTATTAAAATAGGTATTTTTGTCCACATGCTATCTTTTGATAAAGATAAGTGAAACATTTTGAAGTCTGGAAGGAAATACTTTTGTGAATCATTCAAAATCGGAGCTTCCTCCCCTTTTCTGTAAAAAAACTATGTTGCAAAAAGCCAAGAGATAATATATTACTGGCTCAGAACAGAAACTTGAGAACCTTAGGAATACCTTTTTGGTTGGTTGGTTGGTTGGTTGTTCAGTTGATTGTGTTTTAAATGCACAGACGAAGTTAATAGATGCCTTTCTTGGGTTAACCTGCTTTGGTAGTTGATTTGTTTTAAATTTAGTAGCTCCAAATCACCCAGGATCATAGCATATCTCTTTAGGTGAAATCAGTGTTAGTGCAAAGACATGATTTCTGAGATAGTGTGAATATATTTTATCACACAGACTTAAACGTCCATAAAAATGTAAAAGGAGTGAATCATTGAACCATTTTGGAGAATTTTATTTGGGAGAATGTACAGATAGGTAGGAAAGTATGAGCTTACACCTACACTCTGAAATAACCAGGCCTAGCCCGTATCTGGTATAGAACATGCATAAATAAACTAGCATTCCACTGTCACTGAGATAGTTTATAGTAAGATAACTCTCATCGATTGTATTTATTTTTCTTTCTCAGTTAATTTTTCTGAATTCCTCAAGACCATCTCTAAAAAAAAGTTCCATCTAGACAAATTTTCCTTAAAATTATTCAGATCTCCTTCTTTCTTTGTTACCTTAATTTTATTGAGAACTATGGTTTGTTTTCTGGTCAGGTTTCTACAGGAATTTGGGTGATTTTTGTTTATTCAAAATGTAATGAGAATGCTAATGCCATTACCAATTTTGTTTAGCTTGAAAGGGCAAACATGATTTACATTAATTTTACCACCTTCTAAGTGATTAGAATCTCAGCCTTGTGGCTATGCTTTCAGACATCTTTGCACTTTAACGTGACAATAAAATACTGTTAGTCACTCTCATGTGAAATTTTGTTCTGATTTATTAGTATTATAAGGGCAGCTTAGAATCTGAAGACTAATCAAACTTAAATACAGATTTCATACTCAGCCTGGCTCAAAGTTTTTACTTAATGGATTGCTGAAAAATACTGTGTGCCAGTGAGACTTTTTTCCTCCTTCCTCCTTCATAGCAGTTCTGTGGTAGGCCAGTATCAGTAGTGCATTAGTTAAGGATTTTAAAGATTAAAATCACATTTAATAAAGATCAGAAGAAGATATGTAAATATCTATTCTGGGAATATAAATGTGTGTAGATGGTGTAAAATATCTTCAGTGACAATTAACTGTTTGGTTATCAAATACCTTCAGTTCTCACAGCATAAAAATTTATCCTAGCAGAAAGTAAAATCGCTTTAGATGATCTTAGCTTCTGTAAACATAACCCATTGAGAATCTGCTAGTATTCCTGTACACAAAAATGGAAAATATTTAGAAAAAAATGAACTCACACTGTATTAAAGATAAGTGTGAGAATTATAACCATAGAGGGGATATGGATGGAGATAAATGGTGATACATAATAAGTGAAGGGAGAAGGGTTAAAGGCTTATTTTAAGATGGAACTAAATATGAAAGAACTGTAAGGAAGCTGGAAATAACATGGTGTATATGTGATAGCATAGCTGATGGTATGAAAGGAGAGAAACAGGGTATTTAGTCTCTCATTCTCCTCTTTTCTTTACGTATTCTTGACCTTATCATTTTGGGGTTGTTTGTATACGAGTCAGATATAAAATGCTTCTGCCTAACATTTTTTGGCAGCAACTCCTGCTTAATCCTCTCCCTCCCAGACAAGGTAGAAACTGCATGTCCTGTTTTCCTTTCTGTGGTACAGGCTGGGATTTGAACACCTATGATTCATTCCTCTTCCATGGACTTAACACCACTTATCACTTTCACTGACCAGTTTCTTGGTGAAGGATTTCAAGCATAGAGTAAATATAACTTTTCTCAGGTGCTACAAGTTTCCTAGAATTTACAGCTATTTCTATAATTTGCTAAGCAGTAGATAGTGACCAGGAATCCTTTCCATTTATATCATGCTCAGGTAACTCTGCAGAAAAACATAAAACCTGAGGAAGCTGGTATAAATGAAGAAGTAGGGTCTATGAAATTTGGATGTAAGCATCAGTAACTGAGGATGGACATGGCTGAAAAGAAGAAAAAAGGGACTGTCACTCAATTATTAGAAAACAGGGACTGAATTAATTTTTTAGTCCATCTATTAGGCCATTCTAACAATTATTATTTATGTATTTATTTATTTCACTATAAAGAAGATGGCATTTAACTCCCCTCCCCCTTTCTCAACCTCTTCTCACTACTCATATTTATTTCTTTATTTTTCCTTAATATTTTATATTCAGCCTGCACAGGTCAAGGGTGCTCATGCTAACTAACTAGGCAGAATGGTGAGCACTCAGTGGAGAGCCAAGGCTGCAGCTCTGGCTGGAGGATCTGCACCATACACCCCTGTAGAGTCTGAGGCCTCCACCCAGGTGGAATTTTTGAAGGAAAAGTTTGGTGTACAGACCTCAGGCTATGGAAAGTGCCTAGACCTCTTGGATGGGGCAGGGATAGGTGGGAAACCTGAATTCCAAAGTTGTGCCCAGGTGAAGGACATCCTGTAGCAGGTGGCTGAGCTGGAGGAAACCGAAAAGGCTGCGTAACATCAGGGAGGAAGAAAAGGAGACGGTTGGATTCAGGTCGAGGTTGCTGTTAACCCACAGCCTATGGCCACACAGCCAGTAACTCCCCCACCAGTACACACAGAAAGGAGGGAAGTCAACAATGAAAGGGAATGGAAAATTTCAAAGGTAAATATCAACAAGAAGAAGAGGCTTCTCTCAAAGCTCAACTGAGGAAAAAAACATTCTTTATCAGGTAAGTTGCTGGAGCCAAGTAAGGCAGCCCAGCCAGCTCACTGTATATTAACAAGCAGAAACAAGAGGCAGTGACTGATCACAGTAGTGGGAGACTCTCTTCTGAGAGGTTCAGACACATCCATTTTCCAACTCAACCCACTCTCTAGAGAAGTCTGCTCTTTACCAGGGGCTTGTATAAAGGACCTCACTGAAAGACTACCAAAAATTGTACCTCCCACCAACTATTATACACTCCTGGTGTTTCACATGTGTATCAGTGATATATTTGGTGGAAATCTGAAGACTATGAATAAGGATTACAGAGCCCTGGGAGCAGAAGTGAAGGACTCGGGAGTGTAGACCAATCCTCCCAGTCAAAAGGAAGGGGCTTGAAAGGGCAGGTCACAGTGAGAAAATCAATAAATGGTAGTGGGAGTGTGTCAGAGACAGGGATTTGGCTCCTTAAACCATGGGAATCATTTCAAGAAAGCTGGTCTCCTTGGGGCTGATGGGGTTCATATTTCAGATAAAGGGGAGAGCAGTTTTTGAAAGAAGCTCAATACATTCCCCTACCACCACTTCAAGGCCAATGCCACTAATAGATGCCTTGGGCCTGGAGAAGGATCACAAGCCAGCAGGAGAACACCTGAAATGAAGGAAACTGTAATCATATCCAGCAAGGCACCTTCAATGTGGGCCCAACTTAAATGCCCTTATGCAAATGCATGTAGCATGGGAAATAAAGGAGAGGAGTTAAAGATGGGTGCATGCCTGCAGGGCTATGATGTTATTGGCATCTCTGAGACATGGTGGTGTGACATTCGAGATATATAGTACTTGTCTTGAACAATCCCAGAGACACGCAGTGTACTTTGGCACTCAGGATGTCTGGTGTTTTGTCCTGAGACATCTAAGAGGTAAACAGGACTTGTTGCTGGACTACAGATATGCCTCAGCAACCCACCAAACTGTTTTACTCCCCTGTGATGTGAACTGGGGAGTTTGGTGTGGGACATGCTGAGATGGAAGACAAAGGAGCTCTATAGCTGGCACTGGGAGCAGAATATCCGGCGATAACCAGGCCTTGAGATTTCATGAAAACTGCCAACTTAGCCGGAAAAGATAGAGAGTGCCAGTCTCAAGTCGCCTCCTAGGACCTAACCTCTACTGCAATAAACTAATCCTGTGGTGCCGAGTTGTCTCAACCTCCTGTTTACTGTTGATCAGTGGCTTATCTTGTTAATTAGCCAAACTAAGACTATCTGTAGGACCTAGTCCTGGCACCATACCCCCCCTCTCTATCTCTGAGACATGAGAAGACAGAGGATGGGGAGAAAGAGGCGGGAGTGGGCAAGAACTGTATAAAAATCTGGGACACTATGGGTGCGGTGGAGCACTTCCCCACTGAAGCACTTCCCAATGAACAATGTTGCTGGATCACAGTGATGGCTATTATCTTGCTAATCTCTGTATTTCTATTTTCTCCTTTCCTTTCTGTCTCTGTTTTTCTTTCTGTCCTATCCACTCTAGAGATTTTGTTGTGTAACTCCTATAAAGTTCAGTGTGCATGTGACATCTGACCTCATTTGTGTCTGAATTTCACCATTTGGGATCACCTTTAAACCTTTTCACAGGTCCTGCTGGACAAACGGGTGCAGCTGTTGTGTGGCTCATACCAGGAGAGGGAAGGCAGAGTCCAGCCACCCCAGCCTCCCACTGCGGTGAGGAGTGTTAGAAAGCAAGGGGGTTCTGCCTGATCTCTCGTGAGGCCGCACACCAGCCCCAGTGTCTGTTTGTGCACCTTTGTTTTGTCCTGGCAAGATCATAAAAAATTGCCACGTATGCGAATATTGGATCGTGGCAGGTGGGATGACTCCTATGACTGGAATGTGGGAATGGATGGTTACAAGCTCTTTAGGAAAGACAGGCAGGGGAGAAGAGGAGGGGTTGTTGCCCTCTACATCAAAGACCAGATGGAGTACATAGAACTCCCCCGGGGGTGGATGAGGAGCTGACTGAGAGCTCATGGGCCAGGGTTAAAGGGAAGACAGGGACAGGTGACATTATAGTGAGGGTCTGCTACAGGTCACTTGACCAAGAGAACTGAGCGGATGGAGTCTTCTATAGACAGATATGAGCAGCTTTGTAGTCACAGGCCATGGTCCTCATGGAGGATTTCAGCCACCCTAACATCTGCTGGAGGGACAACACAGCAAGGCACCAGCAGTCCAGGAAGTTCCTGGAATGCATTGACAACTATTTCCTTCTCCAAGTCATAGAGCAATCAACAAGAAAATGTGCTATGCTGGACCTCCTTCTCACCAACAAGGACGGGCTGGTGGATAATGTGAAGCTTAAGGGCAGCCTTGACTGCAGTGACCACAAAATAGAGGAATTCAGGATCCTTAGGGCAACAAGGAAGGTATGAAGCAAGATCACTACCCTGGACTTCAGGAGAGCAGACTTTGACCTCTTCAGGGAGTTGCTTGGTTGTGTACTATGGGATAAAGCCCTGGAGGGGAGGCAAGCCCAAGAGAGCTGGTAAATATTCAAGGATCACTTCCTCCAAGCTCAGGAGCGGTTCATTTCAACAAAGAGGAAGGCAGACAAGAATGCCAGGAGACCTGCATGGATGAACAAGAAGCTCCTGGACACACTTAGACAAAAAAAGAAAGCCTGCAGAGGGTGGAAGCAAGGACAGGTATCCTGGGAGGAGTACAAAGAAGTTGTCCGAGCAGTCAGGGATCAGGTTAGCAAAGCTAAAGTCCAAATAGAATAAATCTGGCCAAGGCCACTCAGGGTAACAAGAAAAACTTCTACAGGTATGTCAGTTATAAAAGGAAGACTAGATAAAATGTGTGCCCTCTAGAAAGAAAGAGGAGACCTGGTCACATGGGATATGGAGAAGACTAAGGTTCTTGATGACTTTTTTGCCTTAGTCTTCAATGGCAAGGGCTCTGTCCACACCATCCAAGTTGAAGAAGGAAAAGGCAGGGACTGGAAGAAGGCAGATACACCCACTGTGGGAGAAGTGTTTGAGACCGTCTAAAGAAACTGAAAGTACACAGTTCCATGGGACCTGATGAAACCCATATGAGGCTCCTGAGGGATAAGAAGTCACAAAGCTGTTTTTCATGGTGTTTGAGAAGTTGTGGCAGTCTGGTGAAGTTCCCACTGACTAAAAAAAGAGAAACGTAACCCCCATTTTCAAAAAAGGAACAAAGGAAGAGCTGGGAAACTACAGGCCAGTCAGCCTCACCTTTGTGCCCTGCAAGATCATAGAGAAGATTCTCCTGAAGGCTCTGCTAAAGTAAATGGAAAATGTGGGGGTGGTTGGTGACAGCTGGCATGGCTTCACCAAAGGCAAACAATGCCTGACAAATCTGGGGGCCTTTGATGATGAGCTCCCAGCATCGGTTGACAAGGGAAGAGCAACTGATGCCATCCACCTGGACTTTTGCAAAGTGTTCAACAGTGTCCTCCACAACATCTTGGTCTCAAAATTGAACAGATATGGATTCAATGGATGGACCATTCAGTAGGTAAGAAACTGGCTGGATGGTCACACTCAAAAAGTAGTGGTCAATGGCTCAATGTCCAAATGGAGAATGGATGAATGGCATTCCTCAAGAGTTGGTAATGGAACCAGTGTAGTTTAATATCTTTGTTGGCAAAATGGACAGAGGAATTGAGTGCACCCTCAGCAAGTTTGCTGAGGACACCCAGCTGGGTTGTATGGTCAACACGCTAGAGAGAAGGGAGGCCATCCAGAAGGACCTTGAGAGGCTTGAGAGATGGGCCCATGTCAACTTCATGAAGCTCAATAAGGCCGAGTACAATGTCCTGCACCTGGGTTGGGGAAATCCAAAACACAACTGCAAGTTGGATCGAGAATGGATCGAGAACAGCCCTGAGGAAAAAGACTTGGAGATGTTGGTTGAAGAGAAGCTAAACATGAGCTTGCAGCCCAGAAAGCCACTGGTATCCTGGGCTGTATCAGAAGAAGTGTGGCCAGCAGGTCAAGGGAGGTGATTCTACCCCTCTATTCTGCTCTCATGAGACTCCACCTCTAGTATTGTGTACAATTCTGGAAGGCCCAACACTAGAAGACATTGAGCTGTTGGAGTGAGTCCAGAGGAGGGCCACAAAGATGCTCAGAGGGCTGGAGCTCCTCCCATCTGAAAAGAGACTGAGAGAGTTGGGACTGTTCAGCCTGGAGAAGAGAAGGCTCTGGGGAGACCTTATAGTGACCTTCCAGTACTTGAAGGGGGCCTACAGTAAAACTGGTTTGGGAATTTTTACAAGAACACATAGTGATAGGACAATGGTACTGGTTTTAAAGTGAAAGGCCATAGATTTAAGTTAGTACCATTAGGAAGAAATGTTTTAGTGTGAAGTTAGTGAGACACTGGAACAGGTTGTCCAGAGAAGTTGTGGATGCCCCATCCTTGTAGTGTTCAAGGCCAGATTGGATGGGGCTTTGAGCAACCTGGACTAGTGGGAGGTAGGTGTCCCTGCCCATGCAGGGGATTTGTAACTAGATAATCTTTAAGGTCCCTTCCAATCCCATGATTCTATCATTCTTATGACATTCTGTCTTAAATTACATGTTGTTATTGATGCCATATTTCTGTGGTTTGTTTAATCTTTCCTCTTCTCCTTCTAACCTCCAGTCCTGTATTCTGATCTCTGTATTGCTCTTGTGATTTCATAGCTTCTTCCAACTTCACATACTCTCTTGTTAGTGCTCCACTCAGTTTTAATTCCATCCTTTACCCCTGCTATTGCCTTAGTTTTTGTTCTTTTTCTTTTTTTCATTTTTCTTTCTTTTTCTTAGATATCATCTCAAATTTTGATCACAGTCTTCAGAGAAATTATGTTTTTATCAATCTGTTTTTGAAGTTTCAAATGGCTAAATAACTTTTGAAGAATACTCTATGTTTTCTCTGTCTCTCCCTTTGTGTATGGTTTTCATTCACTATAATCTGCAGCCAATGGCTGATGTCCTCACGGAATGTATTCTCTGATGCACAGCTTGAATACATATGTGTCGTATCTATATGTCTTGCCAAGTCCACCTCATTGATTTCATGAAAGGGCAGAAACAAATGGAAGAGACTGGAAGGAGTCTTCATGAAAAAATGCTTTTACAAAACAGTGTAAAAATCTGAGTGAAGAAAAACATGGTGCAAAAATAGAAATTTTTGTGATATGCAAATTGTCTCTAAGAATAAGGAAGAATATACTGTCCTACTGAAACTTACAGAAAAGATCTTGGTGCCTGGATTCTCATGTGTGTAGAAATTGAGTAAAGCTGCTCATTCTATAGAGTTCATTTATCTAACTTACAATGAAAATATGATCTGACAATCATTAATAATGCTTATTCTCAATGGAATTGTGGTGTATGCTGGCATTGAAAGTTTGTTTTTTGTTTTCTTTTTTAACTTAGGGTTCTTGATTTGGTATCTATATATATCTGCATATCAATAAAAATTACTTAGTAAAGGGAATAACTTTTTAAGTTGTTTCAAGTTGTTCTGACAAATGGTTGGTGTCTGGGTAACTTGTGTCTGTTCTTAAAGGCACTACTTTGATTTATCACTAACTAAAGTGGGCATATGGAGAAAATTAGTTTCTTTTGAACAAGGTCATGTATAACAAATTAAATGATAAGAAAAGCAAGAACATTTTTAAATCTATCTCTAAGTATCCGTTATGAGAGAAAACTTTAATCATACTTCTAAACCAATAAAAAACAAATTATGCAATTACATATTGACTGCACAATTTATAGATTTATTTTTCAGTATCAATGGATTATGAATTTGGCAACAGCACAATGGCTGTTCTCTTTTGACTGGTGGAACTGTAGCCAGTGCTGAAGAAAATATTAGGACATAAGCATAAAATATTCTGGTTTAAAGGAGTTGAGCCTGTCTAATGAAAGATGCTTCTGCATTAATACAAATAGCTTCATATTCAGCTACTTTGTTCTTATAGCGGTCTTCCAGTACTTGAAAGGGGTCTACAGAAAAGCTGGGGAGGGGCTTTTCATCAGAGAAGATAGTGATAGGACAAGGGGTAATGGTTTTAAACTGAGAGAGGGGAGATTTAGATTAGATATTAGGAAGAAATTGTTCACTATAAGGGTGGTGAGGAACTGGAATGGGTTGCCCAGGGAGGTTGTTGATGCCCCATCCCTGGAGGTTTTTAAGGCCAGGTTGGATGAGGTTTTGTGCAACCTGGTCTAGTGGTAGGGTTCCCTGCTCACGGTAGGGAGGTTGAAACTTGATGACCTTTGAGGTCCCTTCCAACCTTAGTGATTCTATGTTTCTGTGATTCTATGATTCTATTACAGGCAGTGTGCATAAGCTGAAAGAATCACAGAATCACAGAATCACCAAGGCTGGAAAAGACCTTTAAGAACTTCAAGTCCAGCCTATGACCAACACCACCACACCATCTAGACTATGGCACTAAGTGCCACATCCAGCCTTTCCTTGAACACATCCAGGGACGGTGCCTCCACCACTTCCCTGGGAAGTCTATTCCAATGTCTAATCACCCTCTCCGTGAGGAAGTACTTCCTAATATCCAACCTAAACCTCCCTTGGAGCAACTTCAGGCTGTGCCCTCTTGTCCTGTCACTAGTTGCCTGGGAGAAGAGCCCAGCCCCCACCTGACTACAACCTCCCTTCAGGTAGTTGAAGAGACTGATGAGGTCCCCCCTGAGTCTCCTCTTCTCCAGGCTAAACAACCCCAACATCCTCAACCTCTCCCTATAAGACTTTCCCTCTAGTCCTTTCACCAGCCTCATTGCTCTCTCTGGACCCACTCCAGCACCTCAACGTCCTTCTTGAAGTGAGGGGCCCAGAACTGGACACAGTACTCGAGGTGAGGCCTCACCAGTGCTGTGTACAGGGGGAGAATCACATCCCTACTCCTGTTGGCCACACTATTCCTGATACAAGCCAGGATGCCATTGGCCTTCCGGGCCACCTGAGCACACTGCTGGCTCATGTTCAACCGGCTGTCCACCAGCACTCCCAGGTCCCTCTCTGCTGGGCTGCTCTCCAGCCACTCTTCCCCCAGCCTGTAGCGCTGCAGGGGGTTATTGTGGCCAAAGTGCAGGACCCTGCACTTGGTCTTGTTGAATTTCATGCCATTGGCCTCAGCCCATTGACCCAGCCTGTCCAGGTCCTCCTGCAGCTTCTTCCTACCCTCTGGCAGATCAACACTTCCCCCCATCTTGGTGTTATCTGCAAATTTACTGAGGGTGGACTCAATCCCCACATCCAGGTCGTCAATAAAGATACTGAATAGGACTGGGCCCCGTACTGATCCCTGGGGGACACCGCTGGTCACCGGACACCAGCTGGATGCAGCTCCATTGACCATCACTCTCTGGGCCCGGTCATCCAACCAGTTTTTAACCCAGTGAAGGGTGCACCTGTCGAAGCCATGGATTGCTAACTTCTCCAGGAGGATGCTGTGGGAGACTGTGTCAAAGGCCTTGCTGAAGTCAAGGTAGACCACATCCACAGCCTTCCTCTCATCCACTAGGCGGCTCACCCAGTCATAGAAGAAGTGAGGTTCAGACTGGATATAAGGGAAAACTTCTTGAGGACAGTCAAACAGGGAAACAGATTTTCCAAAGATGTTGTGCAGTCTGTGTCCTTACAGTTTTTCAAGATGTAGCTCAACACAGCCCTGAGTGACCTGGTCTGGCCTCAGATCTGATGCTTCTATGAGAGAGAGGCTGGAAAAGAGACATCCTGAAGTAATTTTCAATCTGAAATTTTCTCTGATTCCTATAATCTGCTGTCTGAAAATACAGACCTAAAACTGTATTTGCTGAAAATGATGGTATTAAACCATATTTTTAATCCAAATTCAGAATGATCTCCTTAAAATTTGCATATAGAAATATGTCTGTTGACATAGAGAGATCACCTCCATGGAATTCTAATGATTATCTCCAAAAGATGTGACTTAAGATACAACTAAGACTTTTAGTCTAATTTTCAGACACTTTAGGATGAAGTAATAAAATCCATGCAAAATACCTGAGAGTAGAGGTCAGTCAATATTTATAGCTCATTTATAAAGCTCTTACATCCTCCTGTTCTCAAAACTGTTTGTCTTGTACTAACACTGTGTAGCTTTTGGTAATCTGGACTTTATCTTACGTTGAGAAGATGATCTGTGTACCAGTGTATATTTTAGTTTTTACTGTGCTCTTGGATGCTGTTTTTAATTAAAAGCATTTTTGCTCAATAGATTGTTTGGAATCAAGAACTCATGATTTTATACACAGATTTTGGTTTGTTACAGTGTTCTGGATTTACATAATTAGAATAAATTATAAACAACTATTCTTGAGATCTGTACCTGGAGAACTATTTTAGATTAGGTATTCATTTTGTCTCTGTACCAATATTGCAGAATCAAGCTGCAATAACAGCCAGATTACTACTGATATAACCAGACAATAAAGTGTACAGGAGAAAGGAACCGGTATCAAACCACCACATAGGAGCTTACTCATACAATACATGACTGTTCAATATAGATTCAAAAATGCATTTAGACATTTTGCAGCATAGAAAACATATTTAAAAGTCTTTGGCACTCAGTTCTCCTCAATAAGGGAAAGAACTTATGCTCTTTTGAGATGAAAGTTATTGATGGTCAAGTAAATAATAGTGGCATTTAATCAGTGTACTCACTGATATATTAGGTTGAGGTGGAAATCTTGAGATATTTTGCTTGTGGATAGGGTTTGTGTTGAAGGACAAATCAGTTTTGTAAAATATGTGTGTAATACCTTTAGTATAATAAGCTTTATTTATACATACAGGATTATTTTTCAGCCCCTACTCAATCAATCACAAACAGCATGCAGACAATTCTTCTTTCACAATCATAGGCTGTGGGCCAAGGTTGAGTTCATGGGTCCCCACAGTTAATTAGGAACGTGTTCTTTAAGTTTAGTTTCAGCTGTGTTTGTTTGGTTGGTTTTTTGCAGTGGACCACACAGTAAACCCAGCAGTAGAATTAAAACAAGTAAGAACCCTGAGCCTTTTTTCAGCACCAAGATTTGATCACAGGTACTGAATGTTGCTTCAGAATTTGCAGAAATTCTGCTGTTGAGTAGCCTGTGCCCTAATGGCTAACACTAACCATCCACATGATGAAGTTCCTTCTGTGTTTTTGGTACCTCATGTATTTGTACAGAACATTTGTATGAGAATTTCCCTCCCTGGAGTTGTAGAGAACATTATCAAAATAGGTGAAGTTGGTAAGATAGTTAAATAGATAATAATATTGCAAATAGATAAAATATTTGTCTTCTGTATTAGAGGTGACATTTATCATTAACCCAAAGGAAAAACAACAACAAATCAAAACCAAAAACAAGCAAAAAATAATAAAAAAACTTACAATACTGAAACAATCTAGAAGTCACTGTTGCAAAGTAGAGTGTATCACTGAGTAGAAAAGTACTGTGAGATATTGCTAAATTGTTAACTGTAGTTGCTAAGGGTACAGCTGCTTTTGTGTAAGAACTCACAACTTTTTATTTAGCTTGCTTTGTTTTAGACAGTTTAATTGTTCAAAGAGGAGTAAGTCCAAGAAAAATAATTGTGTAACACTAAGTGGTTTAAAACTAGCCTTAGAAATTCAAGTAATTGAATATTTTGATCATTACTCAAGAAGCTTGTTGTCCAATTCCCAAAAGAAGAACTTCAGTTGAGACTAGTTTTAGTCCTTCATTTCAGAAGTAAATTAATTTTCCCTAAATTTTCTACAACCCACACTTACGTGCCAACATTACCTCTCCTGTCATAGAACAAAACCAATATTTCTAGAGAGAAACTCATCCTATCTTGTGATGAGGCCTCTGTGACAGGATGGAGTTATTTCCCTGAACTGTATTCCATGATACAGTTATATTCCACTGCTGTTTTCTTAGCAAAAATCCTGAACAAAATTTTTAGTGCTTCCACTAGTGCAGGTAATCCGAGTAGGTCCCCTAACAGCATCTTCTCTTAGCACCTGACAGTTGTTTATCCTCAGCTTGTTACACTAAGCTTGTCAGCTTACTTTGATAGATATGCTTAAAAAATCACCTTTTTAAACTCACTGCATGTGTTCAAGGCAGCTGAGTACATTGAGGTGCTGTGCTGTTATATGATGTTGTCAGTTGAAGAAATGAACAAAGAAATTATTAATTCTGAGGGTAAAATGAGGTATGTGGTGCTCATTGAATAGGACTCAGGGTACAGCGCTCACTACTCCAGAGCAGCTGTTGCCTAGAAAAATCTTGTTAAGGGATAGAGACAGTATTTTGCTGGATGGCAATACTGCAGGGCTGACCAAGTGTATTACAGCAGATGCTTTTCTTAGCATTACATTTCATGCAAAATGATGCAGCTTGAAGGAAACTAATGAGCAGACACATGAGCTGAATTGCAAAGCAAATTTCAGGAAATAAGTTCTTTCAAACACAGGGAGAACTGGGTAATTAGTCACAAATTACAAAGGCAATACTGCTTTTCAGAGTATGTACTGCATTGCAGCACATAATTAACACTTAGCATTACAGAGGTCTGGAGGCTATTTTATTACAGCCAGAGTAAAAGCAAAGATTGATGATTTCAGACCTGGTTTGTGAATCTGAATTCTGATAGCATTTCTTGAGTGGAATAAGAACAGAAAGAGAATCAAGAGAGTCCCTAGTTTTTTTGTATAAGTTATCCCTCCTTGCACACTTATATGAAGTATTTCCTTCCAGACATGTTACTAGAAACTTGCACCAGGTCTTTTGAGATACTTTCTTAGAAGTTGCTATCTAAATGCTAAGTGTAATCTGTCTTTCTTTAATATTATTTTAGGCTATTTAAACAATAATCTGAAAATGAAGAAAAAATACTTCAATATCTCTTTATTTAAACTCTGAGATTTGCCCAAGTATTTAGCAGCCTGCTTCCTGGCTCAATTAGATGTTCCCTGGAAGGCTTTCCTTTAGAAGAGCCAAATTTTTGTGAGGTGTCTTCCATCCTACTTAGAAGTTCGCAACTTCAGAGAAACTAGAATATCTGACTCTAATTCAAACTGCAGCCTACCGGGTAATGGGTACATTTCTCTACTCTACTGTTTAGATTTTTAATAGACACTTACATAAGTATGTGTCACATGAAGTTGACCTTGAAATAATGATAGTCTAAGATAAAATTATTCAAACCTTTAATATTATTATTATTGCAATAATATTTTGCTCTGCAAGAGGAACTGGACAACAGTGAGAATGATCATTCTTCTACCTTGGAGATGTCATCAAGGTTTAGTAGGACTACCTCCCCCCCAGTCCCAGCATCAAAACCTCCTCAGTAAATAATAAAAGATGGGTCATTGTCATGGGTAACTCGCTTCTAAAGGGAGTGGAAGGCCTGATATGCAGTCTGGACCCGCTACATAGGGAAGTCTGCTGCCTCCCTGGGGCTCAGGTTAACAATGCAAAGAAAAAGATGCCTTCCGTAATATGGCCCTTAGATTATTATCCCCTTTTTATCTTTCAGGTAGGCAGCGATGAAGTAGTGAGAAGAAGCCCAAGGGCAATGAATAAAGATTTCAGGGCCTTAGGATGACTAGTTAAGGGATCAGGATCCCTCCAGTTGTGGAGAATTATGAAGACGTAAACAGAAAGGCCCAGCAGATCAATGCCTGGCTCCAAGCCTAGTGCTGCTGGCTAGTATTTTTTTCTCTCTGAAATGCTTATATACCAATGCATGCAGATTAGGGAATAAACAGAAAGAACTGGAGATCGGTGTGTGGTCACAGGGCCATCATCTCATTGCAATTACTCAGACATTGTGGGATAGCTCACACAACTGGAATGTTGCCATGGATGGCTATGTTCATTTTAGGAAAGACAGACCAGCAAGGCGAGGTGGTGTAGTTGCTCTCTATGTGAAAGAACAACTGGAATGTATCAAGCTCTCCCTGGATGTGGATGAAGACTGAGTTGAGAACTTGTGGATAAGAATTAAGGGGCAGGCTAATATGAGATACAGTATTGTGGGTGTTTATTACAGGCCACCTGATCAGGATGGGGAAGTTGATGACGCCTTCTACAGACAACTGAGAGTTGCCTCACAGTCACAGGCCTTGTTTCCCATGGAGGACTTCAATTACACTGATATCTGTTGGGAAGGCCACACAGCCAGGCAGGTACAGTCCAGGAGCTTCCTCCAATGTATTGATAACTTTTTGACTCAGGTGGGGGAGGAGCCAACAAGGAGAGGTGTACTATTGGACCTAGTTCTGAAAAACAGAGAGAGACTGGTGAAAGACATTAAGGTTGGGGACAACCTTGGCTGTAGTGACCAACAGTGACTAACAGTAAGACCTCAACTCCGGATTTGAGGAAAGCAGACTTCAGGTTGCTTGGGGAACTGCCTGGTAAATTCTCCTGGGAAAAAGCATTTCAGGGTACTGGGGTCCAACAGCGCTGGTCACTCTTTAAGCGCCACCTCCTAAGAGCACAAGACCAGGCGATTCCAAAGTGCCTGGCTATTGGAGCCCAACCGAGTGAACTCAAAAACCTGAAGGTTTCCATCCCAGGCAGATGGATATGGCTGCCACTTCCTGTTTGCAGGTTCAGCCAACAGCAGAGCTGAGTATCTATCCCAGAGACACACATTCAAATACACCACATTGGTTGTAGATTTCATGGTGTAAGTGTCTCAGCAGGGGCAGCCCCTGTGCAGTGACTGAGGCTGCCCCCACCAGACAGCTTGCTCCAGCCAGCTCCAAAGGCCTCACCACAGGGCTGAGCCCCTCAGCACAGCTGAGCCCCTCAGGGAAAGCTTGTGTCAGAAGGGGAAAAATGATGCTGGGCAGCCAGGGCTGAGGGACACAGGGTGAGAAACAGCCCTGCGAGCCCTGCAAGCCCTGAGGGGAGAGCAGGAGGAGAGAAGAAGGGGCTTCAGGTGCCCCAGCAGAGATACCCCTGTGGACCCAGAAGGGACCCAAGACAGGTTTATCTTGAAGGACTACAGCCCATGAGAAGGCTGAGCTGGAGCAGGGAAAAGTGTGAAGAGGAAGCAGCAGCATAGAGCAGCTGTTATGGACAAACCACAGCCCCACATTCCCCATCCCCTGTGCTGCTTGGAAGGGAGGAGGTAGAGAACTTAGGAATGAAGGAAGGATGATGTTTTTGTTTCTCATTATCAAGCCTATTTTCACTTGGAGAGGTGCCAGTTGACTGGAAGCTGGCAAATGTTGTCCCAGTCTTCAAGAAGGGCTGCAGTGATGACTGTGGTAATTACAGGCCTCTTAGTCTCACTTCAGTGCCTGGTAAGATTATGGAGAAGATTATTCTGGGAGCTACTGAAAAATACCTAAAAGACAACACAGTCATTGGTCCCAGCCAACATGAATTCATTAGCGGAAGGTCCTGCTTGACTAACTTTCTTTCTATGACAAGGTTACCCACCTAGTTGACCAAGGGAAGCTAGTTGATGTAATCTTTCTGGATTTCAGAAAAGCCTTTGATACTGTCTCTCAGAGTATACTTCTAAACAAACTGTCCAGCATCCAGCTGGACAAGCACGTAATGCATTGGGTGAGTAATTGGCTGATGGGTCAAGCTCAAAGAGTCATAGTAAATGGGGCCACATCAGGCTGGTGACCGGTCACTAGCAGGGTTCCACAGGGATCCATCTTAGGGCCAGTATTCTTCAATATGTTCATAAATGACATAGATGCAGGACTTGAAGGCCTACCTATTAAGTTCAGGGATGACACTAAATTGGGAGGAGCAGTTGACATTCTCAAGGGCAGAAAGGCTCTGCAGAGGGATCTGAACAAATTAGAGACCTGGGCAATGGCCAATTGCATGAAGTTTAACAAGGAGAAGTGCTGGATTTTGCACCTGGGACACAGTAACCCTGGATATACAGACAGTCTGGGGAGTGAGAGGCTGGAGAGCAGCCCTGTAGAGAGGGACCTGGGGGTTCTGGTGAACAGCAAGTTGAACATGAGCCAGCAGTGTATCCTGATAGCCAGGAGGGCCAACCGAGTCCTGGGGTGCATCAAGCATGGCATAGCTAGCCAGTTGAGGGAGGCAATTGTTCCACTTTACTCTGCACTGGTGCGGCCCATCTTGAGTCCTGTGTTCAATTCTGGGTGCCACATGACAAAAAGGATATGAAGCTGCTGGAGAGTGTCCAGAGGAGGGCCACAAGGTTAGTGAAGGGTTTGGAGGGGATGCCGTATGAGGAGCAGCTGAAAGCACTTGGTCTGTTCAGCCTGGAGAAGAGGAGACTGAGGCGATACCTCATTGCAGCTTACTGCTTCCTCACTAGGGAAGGTGGAGGAGCAGGCACTGACCTCTTCTCTCTGGTGACCAGCGATAGGACCCCAGGGAATGGTAGGAAGATATGCAAGGGGAGGTTTAGGTTGGACATTTGGAAGAGATTCTTCACCCAGGGAGGGGGTGGTGCAACACTGGAATAGGCTCCCCAGGGAAGCAGTTATGGCACCAAGCCTGACAATATTCAAGAAACATTTGGACAATGCCCTCAGGGACATGGTATGAACCTTGGGGTTGTCTTGTTCTGGGGCAGGAGTTGGACTTGGGGATCCAGGCTGTCTGAGGAGGTGGTTGAGCCACCATCCCTGGATACATCTAAAAAGACAGATGTGGTGCCAGGGGACAGGGTTTGGTGGTGGACGTGGCAGAGCTAGGGTAGTGGTTGGACTTGATGATCTTGTAGGTCTTTTGCAACCAGAATGATGATACTATGATACTGTGAGATGGTAGAGTTCAGAATCAAATGATGCAGGTACGGAGCATCTAGCAGCATCACAACCCTGGACTTCAGAAGAGATAACTTTGACCTCTTCAAGGAACTGCCTAGTGAAATCCAATGGGATAGGGTACTAGAAGGTAAGGGGGCCCAAGAGAGTTGGTTAATATTTAGGCACAGTTTCCTCCAGGCTCAAGATCAGAGCATTACAGAGAGTAAGAAATCAAGTAAGAGTGCCAGGAGACCTGTACGATTGGCAGAGTCAGGGTAGTGGTTGGACTCAATGATCTTTTACAACCAGAATGATACTGTCAACTTCTGATACTGTAATTTTCTGCAAGTGAAGTCTGTTGTGCCCATGGTATGGTAATTGAAAAGTGATCTCCCCATCTTTATCTTGACCCACGATCATTTTAATCTTCTTTTCTCACATTGTCCTGTTCAGAAGGAGGATGAGAAAGTAGCTAGGTGAGAATCTGGCAGAGAGCCAAGAACAACCCACCACACACACAAAAACACAGAGGATGTCGACAGCCCATCACACGGATTGCCACAGAAGAGGCACTGCCTTCAACAACACCTGTCTATAAGACTCTCGTTTAGGGTCCACCTCTCAAGCCTGTACATGGCTAAACACAAAACTAATATACACAAAAACGCACAGTGATAGGTGCCCACTAAATGCACAATAAACCAGACATTTTCTGAGTACAACTGAAAAAAAATTAAATTTCTAAATAGGCAACCGAGCAAATGAAAAACAGCAACTGCAATGTAGTTTTATTGAAGAATGGCAGATTAGCAAATCGAAGTATAGCATTCACATGTGTAAAATTATTTATATTGTCGGTTTCCCCAAATGGCCCCATGGCAACATGTTGATTGATAGTGACTGGAAATACATATTAAATATGTTTGCTTTTCTATAATGATTTTTTTAAATAATAATTTTCTATTACTTTTCTGTAACAGTTCAACACCTTTTCTGACCAATAAAACCTCTTTCCAAGGTACTGCTGAAAATCCCTTGTGATTCAGAATGAGATTTTTTTGCATAAGGTATTCCCTTCCATATATCTACATAAACTCCGAGGAAGGTCAGAGATCACAGAAGACATCTTCCTTGCTGCTTCTTCTTCCCTTCTCTTCCATTCATGGCCAGTGTCTGGGGAGGACTCCATCCATCCATCACTATCGACCACTAGGCTCTGACCTCATAACCCTCATAACCCAGCCCCTGTCTGCCCTGCTGTTATCTCAGACAGCGGTCCGAGACATTTCAGGACTGCTCACAGCTAAGGAGAGTGACGGGGGAGCTGCTGGGGGTGGGGGGGAGCAAGAGGCTTTTTGCACATTCCTGAACATACTTGTATATAACTGTACATATAATTAAAGCTGAGTACAGGGTTGAGATCACCTCCCTTCTCCTGCTGGCCATACTATTCCTTATACAGACCAGGATGCCATTGGCTCTCTTGGCCACCTGGGCACACTACTGGATCATGTTCTGCCAGCTGTTAATCAACACACCCAGCTCTCTCTCAGCTGGGCAGCTCTCCAGACACTCCCCCCCAAGCCTGTAGTGTTGTGGCCAAAGGGCAGTACCTGACATTTGGCCATATTGAAACCCATGCAATTGGCCTCAACCCATTGATTTAGCCTGTCTAGATCATTCTGTAGAGCCTCCCTACCCTCAGACAAATCAAGACTTCCACCCCACTTGGTGTCATTTGCAAATTTACTAAGGGTGCACTCTATCCCCTCGTCTAGATCATTGATAAAGATGTTAAACAGGAGTGGCTCCAGTACTGAGCCCTTTGGAATAGCATTTGAGGCCAGCAGCCAACTGGATTTAACTCCTTTGACAACAACTCTTTGGGCCTGGCCATCCAACCAGTTTTTTAACCCAGGAAAGCATGTCACCATCCAAGCCATGAGCAGCCAATTTCTCTAGGAGAATGCTGTGGGAAACTGTCTCACATGCCTTAGTAAAGTCAAGATAGACAACGTCCACAGCCTTTCCCTCATCCAATGAGTGGGTCACCTTGTCTTAAAAGGAGATCAGATTTGTCAAACAGGAGCTGCCTTTCATAAAACCATGCTGACTGGGCTTGATCACCTGGTTATCCTGCATGTACTGTACAATGGCACTCAAGATGATCTGTTCTATAACCTTCAGGTCAGACTGACAGGCCAGCAGTTCCCTGGATCCTTCTTTCAAACCTTCTTGTAGATGGGGCTCACATTCACCAATCTCCAGTCAACTGGGACCTCCCCAGTTACCCAGGACTGCTGGTAAATGATGGAAAGAGGCTTGACTACTGCTTCTGCCAGCTCCCTCAATACCCTTGGGTGTACTCCATCTGGCCCAATAGACTTGTGTGTATCTATGTGTTGCAGCAGATCACTAACAATCTCCCCTTGGATTATAGGGGCTTCAAACTCCTCCCTGTCCCTGTCTTCCAGCTCAGGGTACTGGGTACCCTGCGAACAACTGGACCTACTACTGAAGACTGAGGCAAAGAAAGCATTAAGTACCTCAGCCTTCTCCTCATGTCTGGTCACTATGTTTCCCCCTGCATCCAGTAAGGGATAGAGGTTATCATTAATCCTGCTTTTGTTGTTGATATATTTATAGAAGCTTTTCTTGTTATCTTGGACAGCTGCAGACAGGTTGATTTCAAGTTGGAATTTGTCCCTCCTGATGTTCTCCCTGCACAGTCTCAGGACATCCTTTCAAGTCATCCTGAGTGGCCTGCCCCTTTTTCCGAAGGCCATATACTCTCCTTTTTGCCCTGAGTAGCAGCCAGATATCTTTATTCAGCCAGGCTGGCCTTCTTCCTTGCTGACTCATCTTTTTGGCACATTGATGCAATGCAACAATAATGGAAGGAGAGAGTAGGTATCATGTAAGTTTTACAATGTCATTCTACTACTTCCCCCCAAGGTACTCCTTCAGCAGGCAGCAAACAATCCATGGACTATCTCATCCTTGTTTAATTTAATACATGTTCAATTTTATTCAAGGATTCTGAATAAAATATATGCATATATTCAGTATATTGTGATATACTCCAATAATATATATAATTATTGTAGTTTAAGCCCAGCTGGCAACTAAGCCCCACACAGCCCCTCACTCACTCTCGCAGTGGAATGGGAAAGAGAATCAGAAGGGTAAAGTGAGAAAATGCATGGGCTGAGATGAAGTCTGTTTAATAGGTAAAGCAATATTTGCATGTGCAAGCAAAGCAAAAGGAGGAATTCATTTACTCCTTCCTATTGGCAGGCAGCTTCAACCATCTCCAGGACAGCAGGGCTTCATCACGTGTAATGGTCACTTAGGAAGACAAACAACATCACTCTGAATGTACCCCCTTCCTTCTTCTTCCCCCAGATTTATATGCTGGGCGTGATGTCATATGGCATGGAATATCCTTTTTTTCACTTAGAGTCAACTGTCCTGTCTGTGTCCCCTCACAGCTTCCTATGTAACCCCAGCCTACTCACCGGTGGGGTGGGGTGAGAAACAAGCTTTGACTCCTTGTAAGTGCTACTCAGCAAAAAAAAAAAAACATGTTAACATTATCAGCACTATTTTCAGAACAAATCCAAAACATAGTGCCATAACAGCTACTATGAAGAAAATAACTCTATCCCAGCCAAAACCAGCAAAACAACTTAAAGTACATGTCTAAGATTTCTTAAAAAAAACCCAAAAAACCCCATCATATTGTGATCTTCAGCTCATTCTAAACTAAATTCTATGTTGGGATTGGTGCTGTTTAACATATTTGTCAGCAAGATCAACAGTGGGATTGAGTGCACCCTCAGCAAGTTTGCCAAGATGTGTGGTGTGGTAGACATGCAGCAGGAAAGGGATGCCTTCCAGAGGGACCTTGACAGACTTGAGAGGTGGGCCCATGCCAACACCATTAAGTTCAACGAGGGCAAGTGTTAGGTACTAAACATGGGTAGGGGCAATCCTAAGCACAATTACAGGCTGACAGGAGAATGAATCAAAACCAGACCTTAGGAGAAGGACTTGAGGGTGTTGTTTGATGAGAAGCTCAACATGAGCCAGCAATGTGCACTTGCAGCCCAGAAAGCCTCATCAAAAGAAGCATGTCCAGAAAGTCAAGGCAGGTGATTCTCCCCCTCTATTCCACTCTGTGAGAGTCAGATAAAACTTTTCCTCACTATGAATTATTACTAGACAAATTCACCAAAATGGCCGCTGACCTAAAGGGAACACTGCAAGTGGACCTTGGTGAGAACTGCATAGAGCCCTAAAGGCACGAAAACAGAGCTGGAGACTACAATGTTGCAAAATCAACTGAGGCCAACACTGATTGGCCCAAATGGATGAATCAGGAGGAGGATTGAGGAAAAGCTCACCAATCCAACAGAAGGGTGCAGAGGAAACTTTGGCATAAAAGTAAGACTGCATAAAGCCTAAGTGTGCCTGTGCCCATGCCCCAGTGCACCTGTGCACCTGTGTGCAAGACCCTTCACCATTTCTTTGCCACTGCTGCTCTAACCCCATCGCAGAGGAAGACACCACTGCACCACCCCAACGAAAGCCACCATTCCACCACTGCACCAGAATAACCCTGTCAACTCACCATATAGAGCTAGAGCTGTACACAGCCTTTATAAAGGCTAAAAGAGCTGGTAAGAGGTGTCCATGTGCTCACTCTGGGAAGAGAAAGGGAGGATCCTCTCTCTGTGGTGACTCTGGACTCCAAGAGTTGGATCTGGTCTCCAACTCCAACTATCAGCAGATGTAAGGCTGTGACCCCCTTCACGTGGCCTACCCCTCGGTCCTCAGCATCCCTCATCCGTATTTCTTGGGTGGGTTAGGCCCCCTTTTCTTTCCTTTGGGTTATTCCCTCATGGCTATTGTGGGTGTGTTTAAATCCATGTTCCAAATATAGCTTCATACATTGTTTTCTATTTATTATAAAGTAAAAGCACACAGTTCAAATTTCTCTGAAGTGTCTCTGTATTGCCTTTTTCCATGGGCAGTGCCTACCATTTAAATACCCGTAATGGGGGGGATACAGGAGAGGTGAGCGTGGGACCCTAGGCCACTCATTCCCCTCTGGTGATCCTTGGGAGTCCTAACATATAAGTCAGGGTGTGTGTGTGAGTGACTGAGACACACAAAATCCTGCAAAGTGACTGCGGAGTCCCCCAAGCTGCGGTTCCGTTCTCCCATGAGGGAAACGGCCAGTAAAGGGATGAAGCGAAAGGCGTGAAAGGACAGTGTGAAAAGGACGCCTGGCTGAAAACCCCAATTATGAAAGTCGGCGTGACTGTGTGTGAGTGCCGAGGAAAACACACTAAATCCCTCCTCCTTTGAACGCACACATCATCCTCATGTGACACACCTACCTCGGGTCCCTTGGATCGCCACACACTCTCATAAGACCCCACCTGAAGTACCTTGACTAATTCTGGAGCCCCCAACACAAGGACATGGAGCTGTTATAGCAAGTCCAGAGGAGGGCTATGAAGATTATCAGGGGCTGGATCACCTCTCCTAAGAAGACAGGCTGAGAGAGCTGGAGTCGTTCAGCTTGGAGAAGAGAAGACTCTGGGGAGAACTTATAGTGGCCTTCCAGTACCTGAAAGGGGCCCACAGAAAAGCTGAGGAGGGGCTTTTTAGAAGGACATGTAGTGATAAGATGAAGTGGAACAGTTTCAAGCTGAAAGAGGGTAGGTTTAGATTAGATATTAGGAAGAAATTCTTTAGTGTGAGGGTGGTGAGACACTGGAACAGATTGCCCAGAAGAGTTTTGGATGCCTTCTGCTTGGAAGTGCTCAAGTCCAGGTTGGCCAGGGCTTTGAGCAACCTCATGTAGTGAGCGGTGTCCCTGTCCATGGCAGGAGGGGTTAGAACTAGGCGATCTTTAAAGTCCCTTCCAACCCAAGCCATTCTGTGATTCTATGAATAAAACTATCGTCTGAACTGAGTGTTATCTATGAAACAGGAACATTACAAAATGAAATGGAATTGTCAAGGTTTAACTCAGGATTGGCAATTAAACAAGTGACAATAATGCTCTCTATCCTTTCTTCCTCCCACCCAGATAAGGAAAGGAGAAAGGCTTCCAGATCGAAAACTAAACAAAAAAGTTTAATTAAATACTATTGATATAAGAAAATATGTACAAATATATACAAGGATGTTCAGAAATGTGCAAAACCCCCACCATCTTCCCCACCCCCAGCAGCACCCACGGCACTCTCCTTCACTGTGAGCAGTTCTGAAAATCCTGGCCTGCTTCCAGTTATAGCAGCAGAGCAGATAGGAGCTGAGGGTGGAGTTATGAGGGTCAGGAATGCACAGGCCTAGGCATCAGAGGAGATGGATAGACAGTCTTCCCTGTATGCCAGCCATGGATGGAAGAGAAGGAAAAAGAAGGGAGTTGACTTCCGTGATCCCTGAATTTATACTGAGAGTTATGTATATATGGATGGAATGTTTTGTTTGGCCATTTTGCCATCTGTCTCATGTGCTCCTCCTTATAAGAGGGTTGTAGATACAACTCTTCTGCACCTTTAGTCTCTGAAGCAGCAGATTCAACAAGTGGAGCAAAGTGTCCTTGGTCTCTCAGTAGTAACTATAAACATTTGAGTGTTATTGGAATCATAGAATCACAAAATGCCAGGCTGGAAGGGATGATCTAACCTTTTTAGGTATTACTATTCTTTATATGAGATGGTTCAGCAACCTTTCAAGCTGAGACTTAAAACTGTCCAATGTGGGGGAATCTACTACTTCCCTTGGGAGACGATTCCAATATTTAACTGTCCTCATGGTGAAAAAGTAACCACTTGTGTCCAATCAGGATCTCCCCAGGAGCAACTTGTGCCCATTAACCTTTGTCTTTTCCATGTGACTCCTCATAAATAGGGAATCTCCCCTAAGCCTTCTTTTCTCAAGGCTGAACAAACCCAGTTTTCTCAGCCTCTCCTCATACGGCAGGTTCTCCAATCCTCTGATTATCCTTGTGGCCCTTTCTCTGGACCCTCTACAGCCTGTCCACAGCAGGGACCAAAACTGAACACAATACTCCAGGTGTGGCCTGATTGGGATGATGACTTCTTTATCTCTGCTGGTGATGGCCTTGTTGATGCAGCCCAACATCCTGTTGGCTTTCTTTGCTTGCTGCTGCAGTGTACTGCTCAGTCATGTTGAGCCTGTTATGCACCAAGACCCCCAGGTCCCTTTCCACAGGGCTTCTCTCCAGCCAGGTGAATCCCAGTCTGAACTGCACTCCTGGGTCTTGTGTTCCCAGGTGCAAGACCTTAAACTTTTCCCCACTGAACTTCATAAGGTTCCTGCTAGCCCACTCCTCCAGCTTGTCCAAGTCATCCTGGAGGGTGGCTCTCCATTCTGGAGTGTCAAGCTCTCCACTCATTTTGGTGTCATCAACAAACTTCATCAGGGTGCTCTTAATCTCAACATCCAGGTCACTTATGAAGATGTTAAACAGCATTGGGCCCAATATCAATCCCTGGGAGACCCCACTTGTCGCTGGTTGCCAGTATGAGGAGGAACTATTTACTATCACCCTCTGAGTATGATCTGTCAGCCAGTTCCCCACCCAACACACAGACCACTTGTTAAGGCCATAATGAGTCAGTTTCTCCAGGAGGAGGCTGTGGGGGACCATAACAAAAGCCATGGAGAAGTCCAGGTACACAATGTCCACCACTTGCCCTGCATCAACTGAGCAGGTTACTTTGTTGTAGAAGGCAATCAGGTTTGTCAAACATTATTTGACCCTGGTAAATCCATGTTGACTTTTCCCAATCACATGCTTCAACTGACTTGTGACAGTCCCCAGGAGGATTTCCTCCATGACCTTCCCAGGGACTGAAGTGAGACTACTGGGTCTATAATTACCTGGGTCCTTCTTTGGACCCTTCTTAGAGATGGGGGTGACATTAACCTTCCTCCAGTCCTCAGGGATGTCTCCCAATCTCCACAGCTTCTCAAAGATTATGGAGAGTGGCTTTGCACGTCAAGCTCCTGTAATAGTTGACACACCAACTCTTCCTTCACTGATGGCTGGTCAGCAGTGAATCAGTGAATCCAGCATCAACCTGGATTTCTGTTCCTATGGCCTGGGACCCAACAGCACTGGTAAAGACAGCGCTGAGGAACATGTTGAGGATCTCTGCCTTTTCAGCATTGTTGGTGACTTGTTCACCTCTCCTATTTAATAGTGGGCCAATATTATTCCTCTGTTTCTGCTTGTTGTTAATGTATCTAAAGAACCCTTTCTTGAAGTTTTACATCTTTAGCCAGTCAGCTCAAGCTGAGCTTTTGCTTTCCTTACTGCATCTCTGCATACCCTAGCAATGCCCTTATAGTTTTCAACAGGTAATGTTCCACTTTTCACAGAATCACAAAATAACCAAGGCTGGAAAAGACCTTTAAGATTATCAAGTCCAGCCTATGACCTAACACCACCACATCAGCTAGACCATGGCATGAAGTACCAAACCCAGCCTTTCCTTGAACACATCCAGGGACGGTGCCTCCACCACTTCCCTGGGAAGTCCATTCCCATGTCTAATCACCCTCTCCGTGAGGAAGTACTTCCTAATATCCAACCTAAACCTGCCCCAGCACAGCTTCAGTCTGTGCCCTCTTGTCACTAGTTGCCTGGGAGAAGAGCCCAACCCCCACCTGACTACAACCTCCCTTCAGGTAGTTGTAGAGTGATAAGGTTCCCCCTGAGTCTCCTCTTCTCCAGGCTAAGCAGCCCCAGCTCCCTCAGCCTGTCCCTATAAGACTTTCCCTCTAATCCCTTCACCAGCCTCATTGCTCTCCTCTGGAACCACTCCAGCACCTCAGTATTCTTCTTGAAGTGAGGGGCCCAGAACTGGACACAGTACTGAAGGTGAGGCCTCACCAGTGCTGTGTACAGGGGGAGAATTACATCCCTACTCCTGCTGGCCACACTATTCCTGATACAAGCCAGGATGCCATTGGCCTTCCGGGCCACCTGGGCACACTGCTGGCTCACGTTCAACCGGCTGTCCACCAGCACTCCCAGGTCCCTCTCTGCCAGGCTGCTCTCCAGCCACTCTTCCCCCAGCCTGTAGTGCTGCCTGGGGTTATTGTGGCCAAAGTGCAGGACCCTGCACTTGGTCTTGTTGAGTTTCATGCCATTGGCCTCAGCCCATCAACCCAGCCTAAGTCCCCCTGCAGCTTCTTCCTACCCTCTGGCAGATCAACACTCCTCCCCAACTTGGTGTAATCTGCAAACTTACTAAGGGTGGACTCAATCCCCACATCCAGGTAGACAATAAAGATGCTGAATAGAACTGGGCCCAGTACTGATCCCTGGGGGGACACTGCTGGTCACTGGATGCCAACTGGATGCAGCACCATTCACCATCACTCTCTGGGCCCAGTCATCCAACCAGTTTTTAACCCAGTGAAGGGTTCATCTGTCCAAGCCATGGATTGCTAGCTTTTCTAGGAGGATGCTTTGGGAGACTGTGTCAAAGGCCTTGCTGAAGTCGAGGTAGACCACATCCACAGCCTTCCCCTCATCCACCAGGAGGGTCACCCAGTCATAGAAGAAGATGAGATCGGTCAGGCATGACCTTCCCTTCCTAAACCCATGTTGGCTGGACCTGATCCCCTGATTGTCTTCTACATGCCACTTGAAGGCACTCAGGATGATCTGCTCCATAACTTTGCCAGGCACCGAGGTCAGGCTGACAGGCCTACAGTTCCCCAAATCCTCCTTCCAGTCCTTCTTGTGGATGAGCGTCACATTGGCCAACCTCCACTCAGCTGGGACCTCCCCAGTCAGCCAAGACTGGTGATAAATGATGGAGAGAGGTTTAGCCAGTTCTTCTGCCAGGTCTCTCAGCACCCTAGGATGAATCCCATCCGGACATATGGACTTGTTGGGATCTAAGTGGCACAGCAGCTCACTAACTACTTCCTCCTGGATTACAGGAGGGGGATTCTGCTCCCCATTCCTGTCTACCAACTCAGGAGTCCCGTTGTTCTGAGGGTAGCTAGTCTTTTTGTTAAAGACTGAGGCAAAGAGGGTTTTAAGTACCTCAGCCTTTTCCTTGTCCTCCATTACTAAGTTCCCCCCCTCATCCAATAAGGAATGAAGATTTTCTCTGACCCTCCTCTTGTTATTAATGTATTTATAAAAGCATTTTTTATTATCCTTTACAGAGATGGCCAGATTAAGTTCTAGCTGAGCTTTTGCATTTCTAATTCTCTTTCTACATGCCCTTAAAATATCCTTAAATACTTCCTGATTCACCTGCCCCTTTTTCCAAAGATCATACATTCTTTTTTTATTACTGAGTTCTTGTAATAGTTCCCTGCTTAACCAGGCTGTTCTTCCCTGCCAGCTCCTTTTTTGGCACACAGAGACAGCCTGCCCCTGTGCCTTCATAGTTTCATTCTTAAAGTAAGCCCAGCCTTCTTGGGCTTCTTTGTTTTTGAGGGCTGCTTCCCAAGGGACTCTCTGAATCAGTGTCCTGAAGAGACCAAAGTCAGCCCTCCGGAAGTCCAATGTAGAGGTTTTGCTGACAACACTCCTAACTTCTCCACATATTGAAAATTCTATCATAGCATGGTCGCTGTGCCCAAGACGACCTCCAACCACTACATCTCCCACCAGCCCTTCCCTGTGTGTAACCAGTAGGTCTAGCATGGCACTACCCCTGGTAGGCTCACTTACCAGTTGTAGCAGTAAATTATCT
This sequence comes from Hemiprocne comata, assembly GCA_020745705.1. Classification (NCBI taxonomy): domain Eukaryota; kingdom Metazoa; phylum Chordata; class Aves; order Apodiformes; family Apodidae; genus Hemiprocne; species Hemiprocne comata. The sequence continues at coordinate 82,938,139 of CM036587.1, read as the reverse complement.
TCCATGCATTCCAGAAACCTCCTGGATTGGCCCCTTTCTGCTGTGTTGTACTTCCAGCAGACATCTGGTAAGCTGAAGTCCCCCACAAGAACAAGGATTAATGAACGTGAGACATCTCCAAGTTGTTCAAAGAATGTCTTGTCAGTGTCTTTATCCTGGGTAGGTGGTCTGTAGCAGAATCCCACTAGGATATCAGACTTATTGGCCTTCCCCTTTGTCCTTACCCATAAATATTCTGCCTTGGTGCGTCTGACATTGAATTCTAGGAAGTCAAAGTACTCCTTAACATATAACGCCACCCCACCATCACCCTTGCCTTGCCTATCCCTTCTAAAGAGTCTGTAGCCATCCATTACAGCACTCCAACCTTGCAAATCATCCCACCATGTTTCCATGATGGCAATTATATCATGGTCTCCCTGGTGCACAATAGTTTCTAACTCCTCTTGTTTATTTCCCATGCTTCGGGCATTGGCATATATACACTTGAGCCACAGTACAGGTATCTCGACCACTTGCGTGGTTAGTGACCTATGTTTTTGTTGCCACATTTATCCCCATTTCCCACCTTGAGTGGGATGACAGACTGACAGCCATCCTTAGGCTCATCTCTGGTGAGTTTGGTTTTGTCCCAATCCCCCTTCAAACCTAGTTTAAATCCCTTTCAATGAGCCCTGCTAACTCGTGTCCCGGGATCCTTCACCCCCTTCTGGTTAGGATTGCCCTATCTGTTGCCATGCCTGGTGTCCTGTAGGTCCATCCATGATCGAAAAAGACAAAGTCCTGTCTGTTGCACCAGTCCCAAAGCCAGGAGTTAATCTTCTGGCTCTTCCGGTTTATCCCCTCATCAATCCCTGCTACTGGTGGGATAGAGGAGAACACCACCTGTGCTCCCTATCCCCTTACCAGCCATCCCAGGGCCCTGAAGTCTCTCTTCATTTCCCTTAGACTTCTGGTAACTACCTCATCACTGCCTGCTTGGAATAACAGTAATGGGTAGTAATCTGAGGGCTGAACTAGGGTAGGGAGTTTCCTCTGAATATCCTTAATCCTGGCCCCAGGGAGGCAGCTGACGTCCCTAAGAAGTGGGTCTGGCCTGCATATAGGGCCTTCCACTCCCTTTAGAAGAGAGTCACCTATGACAAGTACGCGCCTTTTTTTCTTAACCAAGGTGGTTTTGATGTAAGGTACAGACTGACTTGACCTCAATGACATCTCCAAGTTTGGTGATCCATTGTCCACATCACCATTTGGTTCTCCTTGCAGAACTTTGTATCTATTTTGTAAGGTCACCTTGGGAGGGGAAACTCTAGGGACACCCTTGTCGTGCCACTTGTGTTGTGCAGAAGCTTGTTGCCATTTCTCCTCATCCTGTAGGCCATCACGCTCAGCCAGACAGACAGGAGATAGGCAATGGTCTGCATCATGAACCTCACCTGTCTTTTGGGCCTGGTTAAGGGATAGTAAGTCATTACACCAATGGTCTATCTCCCTCTCACACTCCCTGAGACTCCTTAGCCTCTCTGCTTCCTCCTTCAGCTGTGCAACTATGCCGAGCAGATCATTTATCTGCTCAAACCTGACACAGCTGGTGCCTCTGCCATTCTCCAGGGTGAACGATAGGCTCTGGCACTCCCCACAGCCAGAGACCTGGGGCCTCACATGTCTGTGAGTAACCTCCATTTGGGTTGCCACAGTCCTCCTGGCAATAGCTTGTGCCCGGGTGGAAACCATATTTAACCCTCTTTCTTGGCTGGTTGGTTTCATCAATCCCTCCTGACACACTCACCCCCATGCCCTGCTCGCGCCACACTCTCCAATGGCTAGCCACTGCCTCTGTCCACTCTCCTCATGGTCTAAGGGGAGCCTCCGGGTATGGCTGCGTTTAAATGCCACATGGTTTCCCCGGCAATGCCGCCAGCCACATCAGCCTCTCTCGAAAGAGCTGCTGAGCCCTTCTGGGTCTCTTCTCTCTCCCACAGGCTTCCTGGGCTCCAGGAACCCCCCTGTCTGTCTTAAATAGGCAAAGTTAGTTGTTGAGGCAGACCACTTACTGCAGCCACTGCTTCTGTCCACTCTCCTCATGGTCCACCTCTGATACATTTCCCTTTTTCTTCTGAGCAGACCCAGAAACTCACAGTTAAGCCAAGGTGGTCTCCTGCACCACCTACTTCCCTTGCCATTAGAAGGAATGAACTGGTTTTGCGTATCTAGGACACTGTTCTTGAAAAACTCCCAGTACTCACTAGCCCCTTTATCCTCCATGGAAGCTTCCCATGGGATTCCTTCCAACTGAGCCCTGAGCAAGCTGAAGTTAGCTCTTCTAAAATCTAAAATCTTTGTCCTGGAATTAACCTTCATTGTGCTCAGCAGTATCCCAAACTCCGCAATATTTTGGTCACTGCAGCCAAGTCTGTCACTAACCAAGACATTACAGAGCAGGTTTCTTAGGTTAGTGAGTACTAAATCCACCTGTGCCCCATTCCTGTTTAGCACATCCAACAGTTGTGTGAGGAAGCAGTCTCCTACACATTCCAGGATCTTGATGGATATTAGGTGAATTGCAGTGTTGTTCCTCCAGAAAATGTCTGGGTAATTAAAATCTCTCATAAGGACCAGGTTTTGTTGACCTGAAGCTTGCCTGAGCAACCTGAGTATCCTTTCATTGGTCACATCGTCTTGATTTGTGGGTCGGTGGCAGATGCCTACTGTAAGGTCTCCGTTACATGTGGGAGAACAGAACAGATCATTTTGTTGAATTTAACGAAAGGAATGCAGTCCTGCCAGTCTGCCTACCCCCTACAGAGGGACTGTCTTGCAAAAGTCAGCAGGCTAAATTACTGTGATTCTTACATCAGATAAGGAGTAGGGGCAGAAGGAATAGACCATTGTGTTAGCCAAAGTATATAGGCCAAGATAAAATTCTGGTGCCTGGCCTGGGCATCTTGACTGCAGACTTGATGATTGGCAATTAGCACAACTTTTGGAACAGGATGAAGATTCTGTGTCCTGGGGTCCTCACGATAAGCCAAAACAATGGAAAAGATGACACCTTAGAAATCTGCATCAAGAGCGACACTGGTCCTCTTCCCCATCCCTCTCTTAATTAAAAACAATATGACCCTGCAAAGGTATCAATCAGAAAATTGTTTATGATCTAGTCCCATCTCATCAATAACTATAAATTAGTCTCATAATCCTCTCTTTTTTGGAGGAAGAGCACAAGAGTTATCCAGATGGGTTAATGACCTGAATCATCTCTTCTTCCCCAAAAGGAGAGACACCTTTTGGTAAGATTTGCACCTCTGATTCTGTTGGGTGTTTTATTTTGTCTTTACTATCTTAACCTTAAATCTGTACTGTCCTGGTTTGAGCCAGGATGAAGCCAATTTTCCTTTTGCTGTTTTTTTTCCTTCAGTAAGGTCTCTTTTAACTAGCAGCAAGTTCTCCAGCTAGTGGACTGATAATGCTGGAATCTATATGTTAATGCTGAGACTTCAAGGTTGCTTCTTTGCTCTGCCACCTCAGGGATGCTACTGGAAGCAGAATAGTTGTATCTGCAGCCCTTCCATAGGGAGAGGTGGACTAGATAGACAGCAAAATTGGCCAAAGTATTCCATTCCATGTACCTACAGAAGCTTGGTGTAAGGTCAGACATCACAGAAGACAGCTTCCCTCCTTCTCCTTCTTCCCTTCTTTTCTGTCCATGGCCGGCATCCGCGGAGGACTCTGTCTATCCATCACTGTTGATCCCTAGGTTCTTGCATTCCTGACCCTCATAACTCTGCCCTCAGAGCATGGTTGTTGCTGGTTTACTTGCTGATCCCAAGTCAAACTGTGATAATAACTAAGTTAAAACTTGTCCCCGTTATGTCTAATCTGGATTTATTTTTATATAAATTCTTGTCATGGATGCATGCCTGACACCAAGGACTAGAGTACAGAGACGTGATCTAAGCAAACATTGAGTAAAGCTCAGTTTTTTATTTCTTGTTGTATTCATGGGTTATTGGTAGTGTCAAGGCCCAAGCTAAAATATAATGGCAAAAAAACCCCATGTGGTTAGAGAGACTTGGGGAAAAAGTAGTAAAACGTTTATATTTACTGGACAACAGCAACTAGGAAATTGAATAATGGACCTTATGAGATAAAACTTTAGAGAGGAGAAACAAGTTATCACAGCAAGAGGAAAGTTAGAGAAATCTGATTAGATAATACCCGCAGAGATGTCAGGATAAAAAAAACAACTTAGAAGTAAACAGAACAATGACTGGACAGTAGAAAAGGCAGCACATAAGGTAAATTTGATCTAGGAAAGTTTTTGAATTTAGTTTGCCACTTGGATGGAAAAGTAATGGAATCCAAGAGAAAACAAAACAAAACAAAACAAACAAAGAACAACAACACCCAAAAAACTGACAAACCAAACCAAACGAAACAAAGCAGAAATAAAATGCGCTTTTGCAATAAGCAAAACTATGCCAACTTCCATAAGTGAAACATAACCCTTAAATTGCACATCAGTTGGAAATTGACATCATCTGCATTTGTGAAGTAAAATATGTTCAGTAGTAAGTGTGAAGAAGAAAATCCAAGCACCAATCCAGATTTGCACAGTTGTTTATAAGCAAATCAAGTCATAACAAGAGCTATTAGTTTAAACATAAATAGGTTATGCTCAGATTTAAAAAATGCTGGCTTGGCTTCTACTGGAAATCAATCATTAGGTACTTACTGAACTGGAACATTCTTAACATTTTCAAGTTTTTTTACATTGGAAAACTGAGTGTTTCATGCCTTCATATGTCTATTGTTTCTCTCCTGAACTGTGGGCATGAAGGAAACCTAAAAACTAACAGGCTTTGTGAATATGGCTGGAAACAGCTGACCGTGTTAAGGTTAGGATATATTTAACTACATGAACCACAACCATTTCCCTTTTAAAGGTACGCACTTTTCATACTGATCCTTGTCAGAATGGGATCTGAACCTATATATTCCTTGCTATGACTTAGAAAAAGTGAAGTTATAGCCTACTGGGGTCAGGTTCCCAAGCAGGGACTCCTGAGAGTGTTCCAGAGAGAACCTGCCTTATTTGTGAGAAAACATTTTTCTGTCAGTGTAAAATGTGATCATTAATTTTTACATTAACTTACAGAAGACAATTTAATTGTTCAGAAGTTTTGAATAGCAAATGCAACAGAACAAATCATTATATTTTCACAAACACATTGAAAACTGAAGAAGCTGCTAAGTTCACTGAGTAAACTATTAATTGTAAATTATTTGTTCAGCTTTAATTAATGTTTTCTACTAAGTAGGATATGTTTAATACATTATAAAGTCACAGCTTCTACAGAACTGTAGACACAGTTCTAGTTTCATTATTACATTATTATTATATCTTTTCTTTGTAACAGCTGTTGGTGTTAGGCTTTCTGTTCACATGAACCAGTGACAAAGGTGTTCAAAATGTGGCTTCACAGGCTTCAGATTCTGAGTGCAAAATTTAACAACTTCAATAAATATCTATGTTTTAATTAGCACCTTCTTTAAATGAAAACAGTTTCTCTGTGTTCCCAGCAGAAGGAAGTAAAAATATTGGTAAAAATTATACCAAGAAAATTGCAGAGAAGGCTAAATTCGGAGTGCTGTTGAATTAGTAAAATTCTCTGCAGTGACCAGATGAGACATATAGTCTACTTGTGCTTTTTGCAGAGGAACCAATTCTAAAGGATTAAAGGAGATATTACTGTATTTTAAAGAGGTAATAAAACTTAGTAACTTATTTCATTCTACTAGATTATTATTTAACTCTTCCAAGAAAATTTGTCTTGCATAAGCACACATACAGACTCTCTTCTCTTTTGAAAGAAATCATTACGTGTGCTAGCTCTGATCTGTGCAATTGCATTTGAGAAGAAAAAGATTATGGAAACCCCAATAAATCTCCTGCCAACAGGATTGCTGAAGCATTTGTCTGCAAATAGGACCATCAAATGTTTCTTGTGATTGCCCAGAAAGTGGTGTCCTGTTAATTCTCCTGTTCAGTTGTTTATTTTGCAATAGGTTGCAGCAATCTAAACCATCTTATTGGTTAATGAGGAGCAGTTGATATTTAGCCATAGAAAAGTACTTGCATAAATATTCACACAAGCAGGAGATACTGATTAAAGAGCAGTTTGGTACCCTACTTCATTAACTCCTAATGGGAGTCATGTTTCTAACTTCCCCTTTGCCTTTTCTTGAAGACCTTTCATTTAGTGTTTGTTTTCTGCAATACTCAGTCTCTACTGTCTTTACTGTTAATGTAAACATTGCATGAAGTTAGTCTGTTTTTAAAGTCACAGTATGTTTTAGCCACCAAAAGTAATCTAGTGACCTTTGAGTGGTACACTTTTTTGGTTGTTGCAAAAAATATCACATTAATCTAGAATAAGGAATTAACAAGACATTTAAAATAAAATGCTCAGATAAATTTAGAAGAAAATATTAATTTCTACTAAACTACATAAAGACATAAATTCTGATCTCCAGTGTACAAGTATAATGATGAGGACTGATAGCAGGTAGAAATTTGACTTGTAAGCAATATGAGTTAGAACATACATTGGTGTACAATGTTAAATATTCAACTAAACCTAAAAAACCTTCATACTTCTATATTGCCATGCCCTTTAGTAGTTTGCACACTAGCTTGTGTACATTAATGCTATTTCCCCTAAACCTGTCTCTATTTTATATCCCCATCTGTTTGCATCTGGCTATTCTGTCTATAAATAACTATTAATAGAATTGTGGATTGGTTTGGGTTTGAAGGGATCTTAAAGATCATCTAGATCCAACTCCCCTATCATAGGTAGGGACACCTCCCACTAGACCAGGTAGTTCAAAGCCCCATCCAACCTGACCTTGAGCACTTCCAGGGATAGGGCAGCCACAACTCCTCTGGGCAACCTCTGCCAGTGTCACCACCTTCATATTAAAGAATTGCTTCCTAATATCTAATCTAAATATCTCAAGCTAAAATAATTCTTATTTAAAATCAAGGTTTTCAAACTTATTTGGTGAGAAGATTATAATAGTTCAGTTGCAGGTACAATTATGTTAAAAGAATTATTTGTAATTACATAAACCAAAATTTACCTTTTAACAACTGCCTCAAAGAAAACGTATCAATATTCAAACTGAAAATAATATTAACTCATTCAATTACTTAAAGCCTGATTCAAAGCTTGCTAGAAAAATTGGTTAAAACTCTTAATTAGTTTAATTTGGATTTGTTTGTGGGTTTGGGATTGGGGTTTTTTGGGTTTTTTGGTTGTTTCTTGGGGTTGTTTTTTGTTGGTTGGTTGGTTGGTTGTTTTTTCTGTTTGCTTTTTTCCTGAATAAAACAAGTTTAACATAATTCCAGTTGTAACATTTGCAGTTTATTTGTTTTAATTTTATACGAGAGTGCATTTTAAGGCAGGTCAAAATTTGAACTCTCAAGCACATTATTGTGTGTTCAGCATTACCTTGTTTATGAAACTTATTAAAACATCAGTTACTTTAAAATGGCCACGTACTTTGCAATATAACTTGTATTTAATCCTTTCTTTAACTGCTGTACCACAGATAATACTGTTCTAATTGTATGTTTGGGAAAAACATTGATTTATATTGTTTGTACATGGTGATGGTAAATATATAGAAAAGTGGGAAATTAATTAAAATTATTAGAAGTATATTCAGCTTTCTGATCTTTATGCAGTTGTGTCAGCAGTATATAAAAATTCTTAAAATTGCTTTGTAAATAAAAAGGACATTATGTTTTAAAGCCTTTGGAAAAGTGATGCAAAGAATAAATAAAACTTACATAGTGTTTTAAAGCTATATTTGTTCTGAAAAAAACTTAGATAGTTTGTGTGATGGCTAGTTAGGGGCTAAATTTGAACTTAGAATTGTTTCAATATTAGTATTCTGTGCTTTTGCTAGTCACAAATTTAAATGAGCATATATTTTAATAAATAAATCATTCATATTAAATGTAACTTAAATATGTCCCTACTTTTTGAGCAAATAGTTTTTAAAAGAACAATGTTCGTCTGTCCAGGGATTGACAGAGTGCTCTTGACATCTTGAACACCACTAGTATTTTTTGCAGTATAATCAGTTTTTCCCTCATCTCCAAATACCTGCTTTCCTGACTCCAGAGCTGAATTGTGTTAGCCAAGCCAGATATAAGCCAGATAGTCACCAGTTTGTTTTTTTTATAGTGATATCTTTTTGTTCAGCTGGTCAGATAGCTCTGCTGTGCCAAGAGCCATTTCTCATCCCACAGGTTCAATTTTCAGCTGTTCCATTTCCCACCATCTCCAGTTCCAAAGTGACGGGAACATATAAACATGCAGTAATAGCCATGCTAAAAAGAGTGGGCCTTTTTTCAGATGGACTTACTAGCATTGTGCCTGCCTTTACTAATATAGCTGTGATTCAGATCAGAAACAGCTAGTGCCCCACTGGCTCAGAGAGCAGGTGAAATTAGTATGACAGCTTCCACATAAACATACCTTAAGGTCGCTCTTTTTCTCCTTTATCTGGCCTGTGCTGTTTTTGAGTCCACAGTGTGTCTGTTATCTCCTATTGAATTTGGTCATATAGATATTACAAAAAATTTTGGAAATAACACCAGTTTCAAGTTAACTTACAATAGACATGGGAAAGGCAAGAACTTTCAGAGCTAAATGTCTAATTTAAAATACAGAAAATAAGCATGTTTTCCTGAAAGTGCTGGACACTTCTCTAAAAAATAAACTCACAGAAGAGCTTTCATGTGAGGGAAAAAAATTGAAAAACAGGTCTTTGGCTCACTGTTTATTACAGAGGGTCCCTAGTGAAAAAGTTGCCCAAAGTTAGTATTGACTTTGTGGTAGTACTGTGCTGAAATCCAGTGTGTAGGCACTGCAGGGTATATGTCTGGTTGATTGCAATTGCCATCCACTGGCATTTCTTGTGATGTACAGAAGAATTCTGAAAAATTTCTCTTGGATTAATACAAAATTTCTTTTGACATATGCAACACAAGCTTGATCAATGGGCCAAGGAGGAATATACAACGAACTCTGTGGCCAGCAAGGAGCAGGGAGGTGATCTTACCTCTGTACTCAGCACTGGTGAGGCTGCACCCTGAATACTGTGTTCAGTTCTGGGACCCTCACTACAGAAAGGACTTTGAGCTACTAGCGTGTGTCCAAAGAAGGGTAATGAAGCTGATTAAGAGATTGGAGCATATGTCTTACGAGATGCGGCTGAGGGAGCTGGGGTTGCTTAGCCTAGAGAAAAAGAGGCTGAGAGGAGACCTTATTGCTCTCTGCAACTGCCTTAAAGGAGGTTGTAAAGAGGTGGGAATCAGGCTGCTCAGTGAAGTTATAAGTGATAGGGCAAGAGGTAATGGCCTCAGGTTGCACCAGGGGAGGTTTAGATTGGATGTTAGAAAGAATTTCTTCACTGAAAGGGTTATCAGACATTGGGACAGGCTGCCCAGGGCAGTGGTGGAGTCACCATCCCTGGAGGTATTTCAGTGTTGTATAGGCATAGTACTTTGGGATATGATTTAGTTAAGAACTTGTCAGCATTAGGTTAGTACTTGGACTTTATGATCTTGAAGGTCTTTTCCAGAGAAGATACGTCTTTGATTCTGTGATAAAGAAGATGGGAGGTACCTGCTTTTTCTACAGAAGCTTTTTTCCTCACATTCAGATATCAAATGAAAATAGAAAATTTTTCTTATGATGGAGGTCTGGATAAATCCTAGCAATGAAGTAATCATTCTTTCTGTATTTTTTCTTATTACCCAAGAAAAAGGATCATAACTGTTTTCTAGATGCATTACCTTTAATGTAGGAACATCTAGATTGCATCACAGGTATTAATTATTCAAAGATTTAATTGATTTTGTACCCATTTATCTTGTTAATTAAAAATGATAAACAGACAGTTACTACAAACTATATGCTGGCACCTCTGTTTGTCTTGTCTTTTTATTTATGTTATTTTATCTAATTTTTGAGTTTCTTTCCTTGCAGCATCTTAATTCTATTCAGTTTTTATGACATAAGCTTGTATTACTGGAAGGTCACATTTTAAATTTTGGAGACCTTTTTTTGGCCATGAAATGTAATCTGTCATGTTAAGCAAAGATCATAGCAGATGGTAGTGTGTGATTATTCTTTTTCACTTCATTATCAGCTAGTGTTCTGAATTTCAGAGGATTATGTCAGGTTCTAATGGCCCAATTTAATATTTATCAGGGCAGTAAAGGTGGAATCAAGTTCCTAATACATGAGAACAGTTTATTTAGAACTGATTCCTGCTTTAATAAAAATGCTGTTATTAATAGCCTTATCTTTTGGTTTAATGAGTCTAAAAAAATTTTTCCATGTTCTCTAAAACCCAAATAAGAAAAATCAAACATTTTCTTAAAGAACTGCATTAGTGCAGAATCACCTGATTTCTTCATCATAGAAACATGAATGCCTTTTTATGCTTTAATTACACTTGAGTGGACTTTTAACGCTGAGACACTTACTGGACCAAATCCATATTCTCACTTACACCAAGGAAATGAGGTGTCTCTCCTAATTTTAACCAATATCAGCTTTTTCTCCATAAACCAGCCATCTACAGAGACATAAGAGCTTTTTTCTGCCTTGCATCTTTCATGTCTCAATATGAAAATGTGTTGTCTGTAGAGGTTATGGAGGATTTTGATAGAAATCTTCATAAACACCACAATCTCCATTTTAAAAGGTCTGCTTGTTCTCCTGGGTAAAGCACTCTCTTTTTGGGTTTACTTTTAATGTCATACTCATTCAAAGCTAAACTAACTTCAGAGTTCAGTTAGCAATTTTGTGGAAACTGTAAAGGTAATAATTACAATTATAATAACGTTAAAAACTGATTTTGACTGTATAGGAAAAGCATAGTAGTAAAAACGAAAATCAAAGGGAATGAAGAAAAAATGAGAAGAGGAAAAGAAACTGTTCTTTTAAAATTACTAATAACTCAGAACTATAAAATTTGATATATCTGAAAAAACAAAGTTACAGTGGGAGGAAATTCCTTCAGATGCTTGCTATAGGCCATTTAATCAAATCAGGAAAGAAAGTAAAGCTGTTTCTTAAATATTTAGCTGTAAAATGCATAATCAAGGCCTACACTTCTGTAAGGACTGTAGCTCAACAGACAGATTTTTGTGGTCTCAACATGTAGTAGGAATAACATTTGGTTTTTTAAACCTTAAATTATTATTTTCAAATAAAATGTGTATATCATTGCACTGTAAACTGGAAGTTGCAGGCAGTCAAGTGTCTAGAGAGATCTTCACCTGACTGCATTCAGAGGCAGCAGAAAGAGGAAGGCACAAATAGTAATATTTAAATGTATATACTCAAATCTGTAAAGAATTTGGGATGGATGCAGGCATCTAGTTTAAACATCAGACAGTCTTAAAACCACAGTGTGACTTTAGACATCTACTACCTGTAGGCACTAAGACTTTGTTAGTGAGATTTTACTCGTACGGTCAATTGTCTTCCAAATCTTTGCCAACATGGGAGCACTGAGCAGCTTAATGCATCCTATCCATCTGTCTTCAGCTGGAAAGCTCTGTGAAAGCATTCCCCACAAGCCAACCCAGAAAATGTGTTTGGAGTGGGAGGAGCAATATGCATATATTCTTTTAATGAAAATAGCAAGTCTTGTCGCTTCCCTATTATGCAGTAGCACAAAGGTGATAATGCTTGTTAGTATATTGACAACTAAATTCAGTGCCTTCCTCACCTGAGGGACACTTTGCCCCCTCGTCCAGAAACAAAAGGTCTTTACAGCAGAGTCCTAGCCCAGAAAAGTAAAACTGATGTAATAAATCCAGCTATTTGGAAGTACAAAGGGCGCAGTCTGAGGAACAGCTTAGCTGTGATAGTGCTACCTTGTTTGTGAGGTACTGCCAGAATATGTTGTGCTCTAGCATATTTTTTTAAAGTTGCTTTTCATTCTCTGTTGCAACAATTTAAATTTAAGCTAAATAACCTGTAGTAATTTAAAAGACAATGGATACTACTGATCTAACAGTGGAAGAAATAAATTTTCAGGAGACATCTGAACGAACTAGAATACTTTTATATATCAGACTAATAAAAATAGACATTGTGGACAATGAACCAATATCTTGGAGCTGAAACAGGATGAAATTAATTTTCCAAGTCAAATTTTATTATGCCATGGTCATACATGTACATGCCATGTCAGTACACCTGTCAAAACAAAAAGAAACAGCAATCAAACACTAGTTGTACTATCGTCTCTGATTTTCAAAATCTATATTGGTTCATTATTTGGACTGTGCTTCCTTTCCTTCTGCTTAATTTTTTACTGTGTCCCTTGCAATCTCTACGAATGATCCCTATCTGGTGCCGGAGGTCACCTATATCTGTGTATACATGGACTGTCTTTTGAAGAAATAACATCCCCCTCCCTGAAAGTATTCAAGGCTAGGCTGGATGGGGCTCTGAGCAACCTGAGCTAGTGGGAGGTGTCCCTTGTCAATGCAGGGGGATCTAGATGATCTTCAAGGTCTCTTCCCACCCTAGTCATGCTATGATTCTATGATTCTATGATTTTGCCTAATAAGAACATTATTTAGAGGACAGACATTTCTATAAAAATAGTCTGGGTAGTTTTTGGTAATTTCACTGTGATGAACAGTGAACTAATCTAACCAAACTAGCTATTCTTAAGTTGAAACAACTATTAAATACGAAATTGGAGAAAGCTGATAATTACTTTTGGTTCATTTTCACAGTGTTCTTTTAGTGTATTTTATCAAATTATGTCAATGTTTCCTCCTTGCTAACATTTGGAAAATCACAACCTCCCCCTCCTAATTGAATTTCTGGGCAAATATGTTGTAATCTAAACTGGAAAGCATTACCATGCTATTTTAAACTTAGAAAAGCTTAATCACCAATAAAATTGTATTATCTAATTGCTTCCTTAGATCCTTTTAGTGGTTTCATATAACATTTAAAAAAAAATGATTAAATATTTAACTGCAGAGTGAGCATCTTGCTTCTCTTTCAATGCCTCTTTATTAAAATAAGTTCTGCTTTTCCAACTCTGATACTTCTTCTGAACTGCATCAGTGGTTTTAGCAGTAAGTGTCCCTGACAAAACATTTACATAAAATCACATTGCACATTAAGATTGCTGCTTCTTACAGTAGAAGTTTTAAATTGTATGCATCTTAATTACTCTAAACTTCCTTTGTAAAGTTATATCAGGGAAAAAGAAAAAGAAAAAGAAATCCCTGATGAGGTCCCATCTGGAATACTGCATCCAATTCTGGGCTCCCCCAGTTCATGAAGGACAAGGAACTACTGGAGGGAGTCCAGCACAGGGCCACTAAGATGATTACGGGACAGGAGCATCTACCAGACAAGAGAAGGCTGAGAGAGCTGGGTCTGTTCAGCCTGGAGAAGAGGAGATGGAGTGGGTGTCAGGAGGATGGGACCAGACACTTCTCAGTGGTGTCCAGTGACAGGAAAAAGGGCAGTGGTCACAAATGGGAACACAAGAGGTTCATCCTTAGCATAAAGAAAAACTTTACTGTAAGGGTAACAAAACACTGCAACAGACTGCCCAGAGAGGTTGTGGAGTGTCTGTCTCTGGAGACAATCAAAACCCACCTGGAACCCCATCCTCTGCAACCTACTCCAGGTGAGCATGATCTGGTAAGGGGGGGTTGGACTAGATGATGTTCAGAGGTCCTTTCCAACCCCTAACATTGCGTGATTCTGTGATTCCATGTGATTCGGTGAAACAGTTAAAAAAATTAAATTGAACTTTGCATCCTTTTTTGATTTCTATGTATGACAAACATTTGTTTCATGGGTTTTTTTTGCACAGGAGTAACAATACTATAACAAGTATTTACACTCTGGTTTTAAAGTTCTTTCATTGATTTCATCTGATGTGTCTATCAAGATGTATTTCTGGTTTTCCTCTCCCTCAACCCTCTCTCTCAAAGACTTCCATTCCCCAAATCTGAAAAGTTAAGATAAATCATTTTTTCCCTGCAGTTACATGCAAAGATGTCATCACAGTTGTGGTATGAAAAATCTCTCTTCATGATCACTCTCAATGTTCATTTGCTGCTTGTGAGCCAGTGCTACCACTTGGCAATGAACTGTTTGAAACAACACAGGATTTGGAAGAACAAATGAATTTGCAAGATCCATCTAAATAATAACAATCTTCCATAGTAATATACAAATTGGGTAGAAATATTTTGATAATAATTATGTGAAGAGCTTCCTATTAACTTATTGAGTAAATTAGGAAAGCTATGTAATTCTGCTTACTATTAGAATGATTTTAGAATGTAATTCCTTGTGCAATAGCACATGTCAATCTCTTTACATGGGTGTGCAGCTGCTGATTTGCATGCAGGACTTTGCCTTATTAAGCTCAGAAACCAGATGCGAAAAATGTGTTCTTTTACCTAGAAAATCAAAGGCTTGGTTCAGTATCAATTCTGAGTCAAGACTAACATGTTCACTGTTGTGTTTATACTACATTGAACATACAATTAGCAATAGTTTTTCTCTTAAATAAATACTAACAACATTTTTAGTTTAAATACCTACTACAAAATTTTCTGAAGAAACCTGTGTTCTGGGTTGCAAGAGTAGAACTTCATAAATGAGTTACTGATGGGTCTCATTTTTTTTGTTTTCACATTTCTCTGCTGGATTTCCAGGAAAAATAAACTTGCCATTCAGTGGTAATCTCAGCATCTACAAACAGAAGCACCCAAATAACTCCTAATAACTGAAAATCTAATTTTATAATTTTATTACTTGAAATTACTTTATATTGACTAGCCAGGAGAACTCTGCATAACTCATATTCTGTGTTTATTGTTTCTCCAAATAAATTACCATTCTTTTTTTTGAAATGTAATTTATAACTCAGTGTACCAGAAGTATTTTCATTAATATGGAAACTAGAAGAAACATACTTATGTTGCTTTTAATAAATAAATTTGTCATCTTATTGTACTTAGAACTAAATGTAAAAGGAAAAGCTAGGGGTTTGTAAATAGCAATAATGTTTTCCTTGTTCTGATATTTATTAATAGTCAAGCCTTAATTTTAATGGCATTCTATTTATGTTTTATAATATTTCTATGTGTGCAAAACCAAATAATTACTCAGATTTTTTTTTGTTTTTTCTTTGTGATGAAGTTATTGAGAAAAAACTTTGACTAGAACCTGTGAGGCTTTTCTACTATTGTTTACTCTCTGCCAGTTACTCCACATTGAACTTCAGACAAATTAAACAGTGCTTATATTCTTGCCAGTTTTAGAATTGTTCAAAGGGTGAAATTCTGGTAAAAATTCTAGCACTGGGGAATCGATCATAATTATCACTCAGAAGAAAAAGACAACATTTTTCAGTAGTTTGATGAACTGTATTTTCATTAAGTTTGTTTGTAACATTGCAAAAGTGTAATTTGGAGTTCCACAAACCAACTGTCTCTGGTTTATTTGCCAATCCTGATTCAAACCATGACAGCAATGCTCTCAATCCCCTCCCCCTCCCACCCAGGTAGGGAAGGAGAGAGAGAATTAGGAGAGAGACTTAGCTGGATTGAAAACTAAATTAGACGGCTTTAATTAAGGTTCTCCTCCCCCTCTGTTCTGCCTTAGTGAGGCTGCATCTGGAATATTGTGTCCAGTTCTGGGCCCCTCAGTTCAAGAAGGACAGGGAACTACTGGATAGAGTCCAGCGCAGAGCCACAAAGATGATTAAGGGAGTGGAACATCTCCCTTATGAGGAAAGGCTGAGGGAGCTGGGTCTCTAGCTTGGAGAAGAGGAGAATGAGGGGCGACCTCATCAATATTTATAAATCCGCTAAGGGCGAGTGTCAGGGAGATGGAGTTAAGCTTTTCTCAGTGATGACCAGTGATAGGACAAGGGGTAATGGGTGCAAATTGGAGCATAGGAGGTTCAAGGTGAATATCTGAAAAAACTTTTTTACTGTGAGAGTGACAGAGCACTGGAACAGGCTGCCCAGAGAGGTTGTGGAGTCTCCTTCACTGGAGACATTCAAAACCTGCCTGGACGCGTTCCTGTGTGATGTACTCAAGGTGACCCTGCCAGGCAGGGGGGTTGGACTAGATGATCTTTTGGGGTCCCTTCCAACACCTAAGATTCCGTGAATCTGTGTGAATCTGTGAATTATATGTACAATTATATACAAGTATGTTCAGGAATGTGCTAAAGCCTCTTGCCTCCCCCCACATCCAGCAACTCCCCCACATCCCCGGCAACTCTCCTTAGCTGTGAGCAGTCCCAAAATGTCTCAGCCCACAGGCAGGAGATAAGGCAGAGCAGACAGGGGCTGGGTTATGAGGGTTATGAGGTTAGAGCCTAGGGTCGACAGTAATGGATGGGTGGAGTCCTCCCTGGACACCGGCCATGGATGGAAGAGAAGGGAAGAAGAAGCAGGAAGGAAGTTGTCTTCTGTGATCTCTGACCTTCCTCGGAGCTTACGTAGATATATGGAATGGAATACCTTTGGTCAGTTCTGCTGTCTGTCTAGTCCAGCTCCTCCACAGGGGGGTCATAGATACAATTCTCCTGCCCCGGTAGCCTCTGTAGCAGCAGAGCTAAGAAGCGACCTTGGAGTCTCAGCAGAAACATAAACATTCCAGTGTTATCAGTCCACTAGCTGGAACACTTGTTGTTAGTTAAAAGAGAGCTTTCTGAAGGAAAAAAAAATTAGTAAAAGGAAAATTTGCTTCATTCTGGCTCAAACTAGGACATCAACTTAAAATTTTAGTGTTAATACTGAAATGACAAGGATTTTTAAATTTAATTTCTTACATTTTACTACCTTACTTATTTATTATTTGGGGAAGACAATTATTCATGGGAACTACAGTGACTAACTGTACAATGAAAGTAAAAGTAACTACAGCTCAGAAAAATCCAGTAGGCTTATTTCAAAATATTTGTAGAATATTTCAAAATAACATGAAATGAAATGAAATGAAATGAAATGAAATGAAATGAAATGAAATTAAACAAAATAAAATAAATAAAAATTTCATAAATGTAAACTCTCTATTCTCTTTCGTATATCCTGGAAACTGAGTCCACAGTTCTGTAAACGAAGAATAAGATGAAAAGTCACCTAAAAACATAATTCTACCTTCCTGGAGTTGGTTGTTACTACTAGAAACTGCTTTGAAAAGACTCCAGCCGAGTTCACTGTTAGGAACAGGCTGTACTTGGTGGTGCAATTATTATTTGGAGTTAGTTTCTAAGACATTGTTAGGAGACAACCTAAAGATCCTTACTTGCCTTATTAGGGCTTTTTGAGTCCCATGCTCCTCTTCTTTTCCATCTATATCTGGTTAATAGTAGGATAGCACAGACATGATTCTAACCAATTAATTTCATGTCAGTTAATTGAAAATATCAGAAATTAATATTTCATGTGTGTAAGTCAGAAAATATTGTGTTAGATGGCGTGCAGTTGTCCAGGAAAAAAATGTAAGCTAAATAAAGACATCATACAATTTAACAGGCACTGAATTAGCAAGATCTGGTATTTAATATTGGTGACATTTTTCATTTATTCTAGACATAACACTATCCCAAGCTTTGACAGTAGGCTGCCCCTGCTATTCTTTAAATAGAGCATCTCGTAGCCCTAAAAAAAATGTTTCTATTCTCTAATTATTTCCTTTCTTAGAAAACAAAATACAAAGTTCCTTAACTACAGACAATGTGTAACCAGTGAGTTGAAAAGAGGAAAACAATAAAGAGTATAAAAACAAACTCTTCTGACTGCTCAGTGTTCTTGTAGACTGAGCACTTTTCTGTGATATTATTGTTGTCTCAGTAAAGTCTAAATAACATCCTTAGATCCCAGGAAATTCTCTTGCTGTCTAATGTCTACAGGTTTATGTAGGTATTGCTTGTTGATAGCCCCTTAGCATCTTCTCATGCTTCTGGCTTCCTTTCACTGTGTTTCTCAATCACCATTCTTCATACTGGATCCAGAAGCCTTTTTATGCCAAGCCTACTCAGTTCTTCTCATAGAAAGCATACACTTCCAGTTCTCCAGACGCTATTCCAATGTCCAGGGAGCTGGATGACGCAATTAGGCAGCTTGCTTTTCTGCTGCTTGCCAGACCTGGAAGTAGAATAAGAATTCCATCTCTTGCAACATATATTGTTTAGGAAAAAAAAAAAAAAAAAAAAAAAGTAAAAAAAAGTTAGGCTTTGTTCATTAGAGCTCCTGAGTGATACTATTCACGTTGAGAACAATCTGCCAAAGAAGAGAATGAAAATATATGTAAAGAATATACTTAGACAGGTTTTGTATTCCTGGTTGGAAGTAAGACACCATGTATTAAGCCATAGAAGAGAGAAATATCATCTGTTAGCTCATAGCATAACTGTAAGGGTCAAGGACACTGTCCAGTGCAATCAATTTTCTACTGGACAACTGTGCACTGAACAACTCTCCACTGGACACTTATACACCATTAGTTTGCTCTTGGACATCTGTATGTTGATCAGCAGATTATGTTCTTTCGTCACCATGAACAGAACCTCATTCAGTACCTTGGAACAGAATCACATTCAGTGCTGTGAACAGAACCTAAAGGAGCAGGTGGCTTTGCTCACAGTGCTCTGATTTTTGCAAGGAAGCTCTATGTATACGGGAATACAAGTGCATGAGTCACACTATTTGTAAGCAAAAAACTATTGATGAGATAAAGGCAACTCAATCAAACATAAGAAACGAAAAATTAACAATGAGATAAAGAAAATGCCATCTGCCAATCAGTGTACAGTTGTCCTAGTGGAGAGTTGGTGGTGTAGAAATGTCCAAAGGTCAGTTAGTGATGTGCAATTGTCCCTTTCCAAATAGTCTTCATTCTGGTAGCCCAGCTTTCCAGGAGCTATCTTCCTTCTTTATTTTACTAGGATAGGTATATAACAAAAAAAGTTTTTTTTTTTATTTAACAAAAGATTCTTGTAATTTGCCTCAGTAAAGTAACATTACTGCTTTAATAGAAGTTGGGATATTTTTGAAATGCCAGTTCAACTTTTTCTATCATTATTCAATATAGTAACACCATTTCTTATTACACTGTCTTGCATTCTTTTAAAATAGATCTATGTCCTTCAGGTGTGTAACCTTCAAATGCTTCTTGATTTCTTGTTTCACTCCAATCATCAGACAAGCCAGAGATGCAGAATTTTCTATTCTTTCCTCATAAACCACTCTTTTTTTTTTTAAAGGCGGTCTCTGAATTCATTGCAATTTATAACTGTTTATTGTGAAGGCAGTTCAAAGTGTTACTCTACCAGAGATGCTCAAATGCCAGTGTTGCCTTGTCATGAGATATCTCTGCATACTCAGCCCTAAATTGGAAATAACAGGCTATCCTTTGCTGCCATCTCATATTGAAAACTCACAGTTCACTATCACACAGATGTACTTTGCATTTCTGAGGCTGTCCATGAGGCAAGTCTCTATCATATTGACTATTTGCTCTTCACGTGGTTGCCTCCTCTCACCCTGTCAGCCCTCTGTGCTTCCAAAGTTGAGTCTCACTTTCATCTTTCATGAGTCATAATTTGGCAGTGGGTCTGTACAGACCTTGGACTGCATGAGGCATCATTAATTCCTACTGATTTCTATGCAGACAGGAATATTTCATGCTTCCAAAAGGATGATTGGGACTAAGGTCTAAATGGTTTTGTTTGTATTTTTACTCTTACTAATGCCAAGCTCCTATAAGGTGTTTTGTGGGGTTTTTTTTCGGTCATGTCTGTGTTCTGTCCTAGTAAGGTAATCAGAATAACTAGAAAGTTCTGTAATAGAATAATTTTTGTACATTATATTCTTTGCTTTAGATTTTAGATGAGCAGTCAGTTTTAAATTGTACTCTTACAGTCCTTCAGAATGTCTCCAAATTTTACCAAATCTGCAGTCAGTCTAGTTGGAATAATACTGAGCTTTCATGGAGTGCTGGATTAGAAGTTGCTTAAAAGGAACATTTTATGTACATTAATTCTGTTTTCCTTCCATCCATTCATGTAATTTTCTGAGGGAAAATATTACTTTCTAAGCCTGTCCTTGCTGAGTTTTGCCAATGAAAGGCGAGTAACTTGTATAGGACATACCCAATAATTGTATATAATTTATTAAATTAGGCTAAGTTACAATCATATTTCTTTTCTGTTAAAATATATTTCCCACTGAATTGTTTTACCTTTTGGAAGCACACTAATACAGTTAGACACAAAGCAAGGAAAGTGATGCTTTAAAGGAGCACAGTGAACATTTTTAAGAAAGATCCTAGTACTGACATTTACAGATAGCTATGACTGTCCATAGAGGCCTGACATGGAAGGGACTTGTGTAACTTCTTCAAAAGTGGGAGGGGATCTACCGTCTTACTTAGAAATCTCCTTGCCTTATACCTTCTCATGTTGTTTCCCAGGTCTCTTTCTATATCTTGTCTTTTCTGTACAATCTGACAGAATGCTTATCTGGCAGTCCTAATACAGGCTAGAAAGTTTTACTGAAGTGGCTAATCTCATGTAGCACTTAAGGAAGCTACATGCAATAGTTTTCCTCTGTCCTTTTACTTAAGCTGGGATCATGTTTTAGAGGGAGTGGAGAAACAAACAAACAAGCAAACAAACAAAACACCTGGCAAACATATTGTTCTGAAACCATCGTTTTTGTACTGAAGGCGAATTATAAATGAGTTTAACAGAAAATATCTGGTTGTACTTCCTACGAGCAAACAGCTGCTTTGGTGGTAACTATATATTTCACCTTATTTTGGTAAAAGAGAATTCTCAGATCATGCAGTCTCATCCTTGTTTTAAAAGTATTATGCTATGTTCTCCTGTATTGGAGAATTGTATATATATCCAATTGTTTGATTATGATTTTTTAGTAAATCCCTCAGCATCATTCCCTAGAGTTTATTTGCAATGCATGAGATAAGGAGTACCAGAGTTAGTCCAGAGCTTCTGGCAGTACAGGTAAATTCAGTATTATTAGACTATTCTTGTCAGAGGAAGAAGAAAAGGCAGAAGAGGAAGTGGCTCAGGAAAAGGTAAAGGAAGACTACTCAGAAGGACCAGCTTTGCTGGGAGGGATCACTACATTCTATGCTGTTTTGGTACCTGCTTTTTCAAACTTTGACACTGGAAATGGTGGCAGCGGAGCAGTAACTATTTTGCTGTGTCTGATGCCTTAGGCAAATGCTCACCTGTCTATCCATAGCAATCTCTCCGGATAACTTCTCAGACCATAGGAGATCAACTAGCTGGCAAAGTAAACTTTGCTCAAGGTTTCTGCAAATAATGAAATAATATTCTTTTATACAACAAATTAGCCTCTATATATGCAGTGTTTTCAGGATTCAGAACTATACAGGGAATGTATTTTTCATTTTTCCTAATACTAATGATGAAATAGCAAATATATTTACTTCTTTTAATATTTAAATTCTAGAAACAATTTTCAACTTGAAGAGTACTATCTTGAAAGCAAAGATGTAAAAGTCACATGATAGGAAAGAGACTCTAAGTACGTGTACCTTGATAAGGGGTAGATTGAGGAAGAGCTTTGTAAAACCTACTGATTTTTTTTTAAAGACTATATTAAGAAAGTATTAGAACAAAATTTCAAGCATAAATCAGGAAACAACAATTATCAGGAATCCCAATGCTATACATCATAAAGTGGCACACTTTAGCCATCATATGTAGCCATTCACATAGAATGTTCTGGATAGCCTGGGACAAAAAAAAAAAAAAGCTTGGGAAAACCTCTGATCTATGTGCTAGAGAAAGAGATCTAAGGAGAGAGCCATTGATCTGCCTCACTAAACCTGGACATTTCCATTGCTAGTCTACAAGTTGGAACTATGCACATTTGCTTTCTGATGTCTTCATACTGTGGAAGTGGGAAAAGGCATCCAGTACAGAAACACAAAGTATTCAGCTTTGTGATTTTGTGTCATAAAGTTTTTTGGAAAGATAAAGTGGATAAGTAAAGGTAGTAGCTTTTATTATACCAACTGCTGGCCTTATCACAAGTTAGGAAGGATCCATAGGTTCTAGAAGTACGCAAGCATCAAGCAGAGGTGGAGACAGGATGCGCCTATTTTAAAGAAGAACACAGGTATTTTGTGGCTCTGAGTTTCTGTGTAGCAGCAAGCAAGTAAACCTAACAGCAAGCATTCAGGAGACTCTCACAAAAGAAAGTAAGTTTTAATATTTTGCAGGACTAAAACAAACTTTGGCTTTCTTCAGTTTCTTTTGGTGTATGGTTTAACTGTGTTGATTGTTGAGCACACTCTAATCCCATAGAAGATTGTTGCTGTAGTTGTGACATTTAATTAAATTGCAACATAAAAATAGTGATTTTCTGGGAAAATTATTTTAATAAATAAAATTTATGAGCCTAGATATCTCCTGTGCAAAAAGGTACTTCTTATCTATTGACATTTTAGGGAAATGCAGAGAAAATTATACTGAATACCAAAGATTTTACAGACTTTGCTGCTTTTTATGATGACAATTTAAAAGAAAAGCAAGACTTGTCTAATGGCAAGCACAATTTTAGACCTATCTGAGAAGAAGAAGATAATGTGTTATTTTCTAGTCACATGCTTAACAGACACCAATAGCATCTATCCTGATGCACACTGAATGTATCGACCAATACAAGACTTACGTACAGAAGTTTTCTAGACTAATATTTCACTCTGTCACTTCAGCCTGGAGTAATCTGTTTTGCATAGGTCATTTTGTAAAGTAAAGCCATATATTGTTGTCAGTGGCCTAAGTAAAAGTGCTATTTTTAACAGTGGAACTTTTTGTTAGATTTTACCTAACATGAAATAATATTCTCTGGTGATAAGACACAGCTTTGGCTTACCATATTTACAAGATTTTAACATGTTGTGCAGCACAATCTGAATATATCTTGTTACCAAGTAAAATTGAGAACTTATATTGTCATTCATTTTGACTTCAGGTGACTCCATTGTCTTGGTGTCTACATTTGACTGCAGGTGACATATTTGTTGTGCTTTGGGGTACATCAGTTTTAAAATGAATGTAGTATAATAACCACATGTAAAAGTTTGGGTGAAATCTAACAGATATTTAATGAAATATTTACCCAGACACATAAGAATTTCATGTTTATCTGGATTTGGGTTAGTCTGGGGTTAGAATTGAGAGTTTAAAAAATATGTGAAAAATCTCTGACTAAATTGGCTTTTGTAATTAGGACAAAAGAAGTTCGACTCTTAAATGACCTGCTGTAAGACCCTGTGCTCTCAAAAATATGGTTGTATCTTTTATAGACATGAATTATTATACCTCTTGACAAACATACAAATAAATCTGAATTCCTATTTCCTCACATGTTAATAGAAAGATTAATTTAATCAACATGGGGATTTGAGCAGCTCTTTGCTTATCTCAAGACTAATGGAAGATTTTTCGTACTGTGCAGTTGTTGATCTGACAGCTTCTGTGTTTGTTAGATCCCTCATAAAGGCAGTTGTAAGGCAGATGGAAAGGTTTTAACATCTTTTTGACAAACAAACAGCTGACAGCATCCCTTTATAGTGTTGTTTATGATATGGATTCACCAAACAGTCTCATTTACTTGAAAATGTCAGCAGCTGGAATTGGGAACAAGTTGGTGACTAATAAGTCTAAAATAATTGCATCCATTAATTTTAATTGGGATTCAAAATGTTCTAATTTGGTGTACATTTAAATTACTAATTAAGTTTCACTCTGTATATATCTCATATAAGCAATTACTGAGAATTCATCTCTGAGATAAATACTTCAAAAGTAAACAGAAGACGGCGTATGATTTCCATCTTGAACTGTATACATTTAAATTTGGTATGCCCTTTGCCAGTTGCTAGTAAGACTCTGTACTGACTGGACTATTTTTTTAAAGGAATCGTTGTTTGAATAGAATTCATAACTTTATTCAGAAAATAGAAATTACTTATATTTTTCAGTCAGCTATGTAACAATGCTTAGATGTTTTGGGATTTGGGGTTTTTTTTGTTTTGAGTATTTAAAAAAAAATCACAAAAGGATGTCTCCTAACTGTGTAAAGTCACCTAACACTTCTGCACCTTTTTGGAAAAATCAGTTACCTAGTCATGGAGTAGAAGTCTCTGTTACCTAGCTGATGACTACAGATGTTTTGAATTAAAACAGGATGTTGTAAAAAAGGAATTGTTTGTGAACAGTGAACTGGCTGAATTGAATGACCCCCAGAATATGGTCTGACAAAAGTATTTGAATAATAAGTAAAGCAGTAATAAAGAAATAAAAATAATTAATAATAAATAAAACAAAAATAGCAAGGACTGAGATTTCCTAAACACTACAGAGGCCTCTGTAGCATGTTTTGCCCAAACACTGTTCATGTGCAAGTAATAATACAGTTCACGACTGTAAATATCTCACTATACTGTACTCTTCCCTCAGTAATACAGAGAAATGGAACAGCTACTTGAAAGGACCAATTAAGAGTAAAAAGGTTCAGGTCCAAATGCCATGCTACAGATCCAGGAAAGTATCAGTTGTTTGCAAGGGGCAGTTAAGATCAAAGTATAATTTTTCTGCTTAAAAAAAAAAAAAAAAAAAGTTGAATGAACTTTTCATCTACTCCTAGGTTGTTAATCAGCTTGGTTTTTCACTTTCTTGTCTAAGTTTTCTAGAAAAAAAGGTTGCATGGGTTTATCTTCTGAGGGTAAGCCACTTATAACTAGCAATACCCTTTTGTTCTCTAGAAAATATTACTACCTTTCTGTGTCTGTGATGAACCCATTCACTAGAAAGTGGCCTATATTCAGCATTTATATCTAGATAATAGCAAAACTTTCAATATTGTTACCTTACAGATAATTCTGAAACAGACAGAGAAGTTTTTACTAGCTAAAATATAGATAGTAGTACTCTTGACTTTTCCACAGCTACTAGCCTGACATTTAAACACAGACGTTAGAAATTTGCAAAACACCAAGCATCTGTTTCTTCAGGGTGGTCTCATGTTTGTGATAAGCCATACTTCTATGTGAATATTTCTTATTAGAGCTGAATGATACATGAATGCAATATCTGTTATCCTTAAATGAGTTTTAACATTTCTGTGTTTCTTTTCATCCTAGCTTAGGATAAAAAATTTTGAAAAATGTTAGTATTTTTTTGGAAATGACAGAAATGTAAAAATCTTCTGGCCGAAGTATCATAGTAAGTTTTAGAAGGTAAATTGTCTTTTGCTATGAG
This sequence comes from Hemiprocne comata, assembly GCA_020745705.1. Lineage (NCBI taxonomy): Eukaryota > Metazoa > Chordata > Aves > Apodiformes > Apodidae > Hemiprocne > Hemiprocne comata. The sequence goes on along the minus strand of CM036587.1, from coordinate 82,912,714 downwards.
AATATGAAGTGTTCAGAGAAACTCAGAATAATTGCTGCTCCTAAAAAACAAAAAGGTGCAAGCAGTTTAGTTCTGTATGAAGTTGAGTGGTTAATAACAGAATGAAGTATAACAATACTGCTACTGTGGGAGGTGAACTGTAGCCCAAGGCAAAAAATGAGACAACAAGAAAGGAAGACCGTAGGTTCAAGTAATGGTCAGATCTTTATTTCAGAGTGGCACCATTAACTGTTCTTATGCTTGATGAGGCTGTAGAGAACCCAGATCTTTACCCCAAATCACTACGTCATTAAAAAAATTGCAAATGAATCTGAGTTTGACAGAAGGAAAATTAAGGAAATACAAGTACCATATTAAAGCATATATGAATAGCACATTTTAAATATCAGGCACTGCTAATATCTTAGAAGATGTGTGAATAAATTTGTATGAATTTATGATTATGATTCATGTAATTTTCTTCTTGTCATCTAATAATTTTGTAAAATGGAAGGATTTTTTTCCCCCCTATATTTCAGTTCTTTTCTGAAGGACAACAAACAATGAAGGACTTTTTATAAGTATCACATCAGAATATGAATTAATTTATATGTTATATATTACATTTTTATTCAGGGATATTAGGTCCCAACAAAGTGTCCTTAATATTTTTTGTGTTTTGTAGCCTTTTTTGTATTATCATAATATTATAACAATTTCTATTTTCTACAGGTAATTTTAATGTATTATCTTGGCTAAGCTGTCTCTATTTTTCTTAAAATAACCTCATTTCACTTGTTCTAGATAATTATCATAAATATTTCAAAATTAGTCCATTAAAATATGACAGAGATTAAATTATCTCTGGCTTTAATTTGATTTTTAGCAGTAGTCAGATAGTTGTCTTTGTGTCTCTATAGAATTTCTACCTTTCTAAAGTCTTTTAAAACATCATAGAAATATTTTTTAAATTTACTCAGTTTATCAATACCAGCTCCTGGAAACTAAATCTTTCTTGTTCCTCGGACAAAGAAACTTTTTTTAAAAGGGGAAAATTATACTTTTATTATTACCAATAGAAAAGGTTAGATACTGGAAATGGAAAGCTGCAATATTTTTATTCCATTAATAAGTACAATTACATAGGAACATGAATGGGAATATTAATAAATAAGGAAATGCATAGTTCACAAAGCTTTCTCAGAGCAAAACAAATGATTTTGTGACCACAAAAACATCAATGCATATAGAATTTCTCAGAAACTTTTTTTTTTTTTTTACTTCTTAGAGTATCCCTACTATAGGAGATACTCTTGAGTTAAAAGAAAAATAAATGGGGGTAAGGATGTATATGGACATAGCAGTGATGTAGTTTGTGGGGTTTTTTGTAATTTCAGAATAATTTTTCAAAAAAATACTAGTTATTTGACAAAACTAGAAATTCTATGCTTCAGATAATTCTGATGGAAAATAATTGTGTCAATAATGAACACACTATTACAATGAATGAGGTTGAGCACTCATTAATACTCACACTCATGGGTAGAAAATTCTATATCTATCTGGAAAGATATGTGGACAAAAGTGTGCTATGGAACAAGAGGTTCCAAGGAGAGGTAGAGACAGAAATTACTATTCTCATACTAGATAAACTAGCTAAACTAGCTGAAATATTTTAGTGACTTTTTGCTCTGAAAAGTGACAGATGTGTCTATTTATCAAACCCTTTTTTTGTCTTGAGTGATCAATCCAACACTGTGCACTGGTAATTATTACTAAATTGCAGTCACACATACTAGAAATCAATAAAAAATAAATCAAATGAAAAATAAATAAATTAAAAATATTATTAGAAACTGGAGGAAAAACAATATAGTATTAATTAATACATCATTGTAATTGCGGCAAGATTTTCTGGAACAAACATTATGTGAAATCTACTGCCTTCTGTGAACTCAGAATAATGATGCAGGAATTCACAAAAGTATTTTAATAGATGAAGAATAAATCTGAAAACAAACCAAAACCAAACCAACCAACCAACCAAAAAAAAAAAAAAAAAAAACACAAAAAACTCTGAGTAAAATAAAAACTTCTGCTTACATATTGCATATGATTTAGTTGTTGTTTAGAATGCATGTGGAATTACCTTTCAATGATTTATAAATTAAGAATCCCTCAAAAGATAAATCTTCTTTGGACTTTACAGATCCAAGTACAAAGTACAGGGTCCTTAAGGTAAACTGGACCAAAACTGTGGTATCAGTATTAATTAATTATATATTCAAATAATGACAATGATGACTGAGAGTGGGTTTTGTCATCATATATAAGACAGATGGGGACAAACTTCTTAGCAGAACCTGTAGTGATAGGAAAAGAAGTAATGGTTTTAAAATAAAGAGGGTAATTTACACTAGATACAAGGAAGAAATTTCTACAATAAGGGTGGTGAAACACTGGAACATCTTGCTCAGAGAGGTGGTAGACTTGAAACCAAACCTTCTCCTTCCCCTTCCCCTTCCCCTTCCCCTTCCCCTTCCCCTTCCCCTTCCCCTTCCCCTTCCCCTTCTCCTTCCTCTTCCCCTTCCCCCTTCCCCCTTCCCCTTCCCCTTCCCCTTCTCCTTCCTCTTCCCCTTCCCCCTTCCCCCTTCCCCTTCCCTTCTGCAGTCCGGATCTAGCAATAAGGCAGACAGGAGCTGAGGGTAGAAATATAGGGGTCAGTAATGCACACACCTAGGAATCAAAGGAGATGGATAGATGGAGTCCTCCCTGGATACCTACCACGGACGAAAGAGAGTTTGACTTCAGTGATCCCTGAATTTATACCAAGAGGGATATGTATGTAATGCAATTTTTTTCTTTTTTATTTTGCCAATTTTGCCATCTATCTAGTCCACGCCTCCCTATGGGAGGGTTGCAAATGGTACATTTCTGCTCCTTTAGTGTCCAAAGCAGCAGATTCAACAAGCAAAGCAAAGTGTCCTTGGTCTCTCAGAGCAACTACAAACATTCAGGAAGCATCAGTCCACTAGTTGGAAAACTTGCTGTTGATTTCAGCAAGTGTGCTGCTTAAAAGAGAGTTCACTGAAGAAAAAAAAAAAAATCAGTAAAAAGAAAATTTGGTTTCTCCTGACTTAAATCAGGGCAATATTTAATATAATAACTGTTAGCAGGATGGAACTGGCAATAAATAGGCCAGCTGTTTACAAGTGAACATATAATATCGGTTGAATTTCTGTTGGTTTATTTATTCAGCAATTAACTTTTTTCTCAAAATTTTGTATTAAAAGGAGCTGTAGTAAAATATAACAAGCAGGATATAATCCTGCAACAAACATTTCACTTTTTGGAGCTAAACAAGGTACACAGTGTGTCTCATGTTCAATATCATCCTGATTAAATGTTAATCCACCAGTCAGTAACATACCTCAGGATTTAAAATCCTTTCAAACTGTAGAGGTAATCTGAGGATTTCTCTAGACTATTTCCAAGCGGGTTACATGCTAGCAACTGCTGGACAGCAAAGATTTCAGATCAAATAATGTTCTAATAATTTTATTTTTTTTATTTTAAAAAAACACTATTTAAATCTCCTGAGTCTGAAAAAAAATTACTAAATTCTTGAGAGTACTTTTTTCCTTTGATATCGATTTTTTATTTTTTTTTATTTCAGTGGAGATATGTAAGTATGTATAAAGCTTAAAAACTAAACTATTCCTACCTTAATTTTTAAGGGAATTTAGTGTAGAAGTATTTTAGAACAGCCTAAACTGTATACCTCTCGAGACTGAATATTATATATGGACATACCTTTGCAACTAATTGAATGAACAAGATGACCTATGATGGGCTTTGTGGGGAACCAGAAAAAGTAGATAAACACCAAGCAGGAGAAGTTAAGAAGTATATCAAGGACTATAATAAGAAGAACAAATATTTTGCATTTTAATATAAATTTTTAAATTTAGAAAGAAAAAGATCGGTTCAGAATAAAAAAAAACCCTGTGATTTATTTTCACATCTGTAATCTATTCAAACTCCTGTTATTTGAATGAAATAAAATTTCAAAAGTAAATGAAAAAAATTTCTGGAGAATGCATGCTATGTACACAGAATAAAAATACAATGGCTAACCAGATTTGCAAAAAAAAGTCAACATTATTTTCCATGGTCTCAATTGGGTTTAAACCAGAAGTGTTTTATAATAGCCATGTAATCTTCTTGATAGAAATTATACACAAATTTTTATATTGGATTAGTGTCAAATGTATGAGCATATTTGATTCACCAGTCATGTTTCAGGCATCTAATTAAGTGTTAGTTGTGTAATAGAATGTCACATGCTGTTACTCTGCAGACCTCATTGCAAATCTCATAATGTAAATCATTTATATGTGCTGGCAACATAATTGGTCAACTAACCAAGGTCCAGATTCTTATTTCCAGTCAGTATCCTAATGCTTTTGCATGCTTACCCATTAAGTTTTTAACACAGCATATGGACAAAGAATACTGCCAATTTGACTTTTAACTGCTTCATTTTTATATCTTGGTGACCTGTTTTTCATTATATCCATTTGCCTTTAGAAGCACTACCAAGAATAGGAGGCCTGTATGTTAACCAGTGTTCAAATGTATTGTTGCACACTTGGTGAATAAAGCATTGGAACTGAAATCGAGACTTGGCTAGCATCGAGTGAAACTTTTTCCAAATCCATTTCATCCCACTTTATATGAGAAATTCTGACTCCCGTCTCCTTTTCTAAAGCACACTGACATCTATGAATAACGTTATTCAATTATTTATTTATATGTTATTTATAATGGCAATTGCCATTCCTTGTTCTTAGTAGATAATAATCTAGGAACAGTGGGAAAGAGTGGAATGGATACAATGTAATGATGAATGCAGTTTGTCCATACTCACAGAGTTCCTTGTTAGCTGACACAACAGAGACAATTTTACCTTGCTTCTGGATTTATCTACAAGAAAGCACACTGTATGTCTTTTTACATATTACCTTCTCAGAGCATCTGCAGTTTTACTGTGCATCCTCCAATAAAACTTCTGAAAATAGATACATGTGTCACCAACAATTTACTTCTCAATAGAAGGGAAAATGGAAATTCTTAACTGTAGGCTTTGTATTCAGACATGTAACTCCTGTCCTAGAGAGGAGTTTGGCATCTAGAAGTTACACTGAGGTCTATGAGCACTGGAGGCACTGCGTATCATATGATACGTGCTTCCTGTTTTACAGAATTTGATGTTTCTGTCTCTTGCTTGGGGTCAGCCAACAGTGTATGTGTCTTGATCAGTGATATTTCTTGAGGAGGTGTGAAACTCAGTCACGTTTGCCAGTGTCTGGTAGCAGCCTGTAAGACATTTAGGGCATTTTTTCCCTAGCAAGCACTGAATAAGAGAATCAATTCTTTTACAATTCTAGGTCTGCTTCCTGTATTATCAAGTCAGGCCACAGATCCCCATAGCTCAATGTGTTCTTTGTAACAAGAGAATATATTAGGTTTTACAAAATACTTTCATAATTCTGAACACGAAATAATATAAATTCCAGAAGATTCATAGGGGTGACTCTAAAGTCTTCAAAGTATCCATTTTCTTTTTTTTCTTATGTAGCTGGCTTAATCTGGAAGGGTATTTTTATATTTCCTTGGGTAACTTGAAGGTTCAGGAGCCCAGTGAATGCAAAATTTCACAGATGATATCATGAGGACAAGCTTCAATAATTCTATGTACAGATACATATTTGAGGAATGGATGACACGGTTTGACTAGGGACTGGCAATTAAACCAGAGACAGCAATTCTCTTAGTCTCCTCCCCATCCCACCCAGGTAGGGAAGGAGAGAGAGAATTAAGGAGAGAGACTTTGCTGGATTAAGAACTAAACTAAGAGGCTTTAATTATATGTACAATTATATACAAGTATGTTCAGGAATGTGCTAAAGCCTCTTGCCTCCCCCCACCCCCAGCAACTCCCACGACACTCTCCTGAGCTGTGAGCAGTCCCAAACTGTGTCAGCCCACAAGCAGGAGATAAGGCAGAGCAGACAGGGGCTGGGTTATGAGGTCTAGGGATGCCTGTGCCTAGGGGTCGACGGTGACGGATGGATGGAGTCCTCCCCGGACGCCGGCCATGGATGGAAGAGAAGGGAAGAAGAAGCAGGAAGGAAGTTGTCTTCTGTGATCTCTGTCCGCGACAAGCTTCATTCTGGCTCAAACCAGGACAGTTTAAGTAGTATAGACAGTAATTTTTCCTTTTCTAAATAATCTTTTTCTGGTTAGACCTTTACTGGAAATAATATTTGGTCAGGAAGTGAGCTGAATAAATAGCTTAAAGTTTAATAAAATGGTTATAAAATTCTCGATATAAGGAAATAATTTGGTATTTAGGGTTTTTTTTTTTTCCAAATTCCTTAACTGTTAGTTAAGCAAGCATATCATGTGGACGAGCTTCAATAATTCTATGTACAGATACATATTTGAAGAATGGATGACAAACTTTTCATGTGTAAGCCTCTAAAATTATGGAGAAGAACAAAAAAGTTTTAACATGTGTCCAAACTAGTTACGAGTTTTTTGTTCTGAAAAGTAATGTGGACATCTTTCAAGCTCTAGAATATCTGATCCATGAACTTTTAGATACGAAAATTAGAAAATTATCTTTTAGGAAAGTACTGATACCTGCTTACTTGTTTCTTAATCTCCTCCAGGCACCAGCTCTACATCATTCCTGGAGAAAACGTTCTAGTTTCACTGGATTTTTTTTTTCACGTGTAAGACCATACATGAATTCATAAGACATAATTTCAGAAAGCATAAACACCAGAATTCCAATTCATTCCAGTCACTGGAATGAAGTCAGTATACACTGTGACACCTTTAGGGCTGAAAAGTTAGATAGCTTGTTAAATAGCTTTATGTTAGGGCCAATTGATTATTTAATTTCTTTTGGTTGGAGTCAAGATAAAGGTTTGTAGCAGGAGGATATGGACCTTATTTTATTTGAGCTATTTCACTCTTTCTAGACTGAAATAATGAAATGTTAATTAAAAAACTGTGTTTAGTTCAACCAATTATAATTGGCCACTTTTGATAAAGATTTAAACCTTAATAGAGCCACAGCTAGTTGACTGCATTGTGGTTATTTGTGGAATAAGATATTCTGAAGCAAACCTACCAGCTGGACCTATTTTTATTTAGTTCACAGGTATTCCAGGGTATCTTCTTTTCTTTTTTTTATCCCCTCTTTGTGAAAGCTGAGCCCAAATTTCTCATCATAGCAAAAGCTCTAACAGTCATCACAGGGTATTAAACTAGGTCGAGGGTTGGGAAAGAAATCCAGTCAATGACTAAGTGATAGACTATAAAGAAATAATTTTCTTTTAGATCTGAAGGCTGTTATCAAGTATCTCTGTTCAACTCCATTTTTTATTACAATGAAGAGCCAGCTGCTTTGCTCTGTTTCTCTCATGGTGTTGCATGCGTTCCCAGATTCATTTGAAGCAAGGAGATCAGGAAAGACTTTTCTGGACAGATGGTGGTATTGACTCTGAGTTGTAATTTATATGCAAGCTCTGTCCAGAATTACATTTGTGCCATATGCACTGGCTTCTACATTCCCTTTGGAAATGGTTATAAGTGCAGGAGCACAGAAGTTCTCAAACAATGTCATTTTTCCTGCCCCTGTGCTTATACTAAATGCACCTCTGCAAGATGTAAATGATGAGGTTTCTCTCAAACCTCATATCACATCTCAGTAAGCACAAAGCCATCCTCAGATGCTGAGGACAGATCTCCAGGGAGAACTAGTTATGAAGGAGACAAATTAATTATAATAAGAGATGAAATTGAAATATGTAAATTTTAGTTGATATTTGGAGCCAGAAACACTACATAAATTGTCCTCCAAAAATTTTTCCCTCTAAAAAATAGAATTGAACAGATGTAGAGGACTGGCCTCCACAAAAGGTATGTCTCTCACTCAAACTGACTGCAATAGAGAGACATAAAAAAGAAAAAAATCCCCAAAAACGGTGACAACCCTGTGGGGGGAGGGGGAGTGTGTGTGCAGCTGGGACTTAGACAATGAAGAACAGAGACAGCCAGCCCCCTTGCTATGTTTGCAGCCAGGACACAGCCTTTGCCTGGAGCATGGCAGTATTGTTACAGGAGCTGCAGGTAGGAGCTGAGGCCTGAGCAGACTAAAGGCCAAGACCATCCTAGAAAAGAATGTAAGACAGTTGTTATGGGTCGTTATGGGTTGTTGGCATTCATTGTTCTCTGCTGCTGTAAGAAAGGAGAAAGAAGAAAAGAAGATAGAAGGAAAAAGTATAGGAGACAAAACAGAGCCTTCAGGGGCTGGGGTTTTACTCCTGCTATACCCCCTGCACCCCCTGCACTCCTGCTATTTTCTTGCTTCCTGCTTTCCTGCCTCTTCTCGTGGAGCCTGTTTGCTGAGGAGCTACGTGAAAGGCGCTGCAGAAATGGAGAAGAGAGAGCTAGAGTATACTAAAAAAGTTAAAAGAGCTGGAAAACAGCTAAAAGAGCTTGCTTCCCAAACCCTCCATCATCAAGTGCTCCCAGGGCAGTCGGTGCAGCTCCAGCCAGTTGTAGCCATTTGCCACAGCCGTGTGATGCCACCGCAGCCCCAGCCCCAGCTCCAGCAGACATCGCAGCCGCTGCCTGCCCAAGCTGTGCTTCCAAGGCAGTCACCACGTGCCGCTGCCAGCACGTGTCATAGCCACCTGCACCATAGTTCCAGCTTGTAGCTGCTCATTGCCTTGTCCTGCGGCAGCTAAAGCCATTCGCCACCACTGCCACACTCCCAAAGCTGCCTGCCAAAGCTGCCACGCTCACCGTCGCTGCACTCCCAGAGCCACGCTCCGCAGACACGGCCACACCTATCTGTGCTTCTGAGACAGATACTGTAAGAGAGACCCACTGATTGAGAAATCTTTCTCTGTGTTCTTTTCCCCGGGCAAAAGTAATGGGCCACATTCACACACCCACTTCGTCTACCCTATATGGGGAACTTGCTGGGCACTCTACCCTCAACTATAGTAGTGTTTCTTTCTTTCTCTTTACCTATCACAAGTACCAATGTTACACACCCCAAGTTTGTCCCCTGTGACTACATTTGCATATCCAGCTCCCCCTCCCACACTCCCTCTGCTCCAAAGCTGTTACTGTAAAGTGGTACTTTAAGCACATAATCTCTGTGTTTGAACCAATGCGCACTCATCTGGGCAGGGTTTGTGTTCTATAGAAATACCTGGTGTAGCCAGTCATTCCCAAGCTAAAGACGGACCCACTAGGAAATTAAAACCAGCCAACTGGGGGCTATTCCTCCTCTAATTGAGGAGAAGAGAGGGGGGATCCGTGACTTGACTCGAGTTTTCCAGCTGAGAGTAACTGAGGGTCCCATATGCTGGCCAGACCCTACACCCAGGGACATCTGCTGCCTCCCTGAGGCCTGTGTTAAGGATATAACCAGGAAACTCTCTGGTCTGATACAGCCATCAGATTGCTACCCTCTTTTGATCTTTCAGGTAGGTAGTGATGAGGTAGAGAGAAGAAGTCTGGGGACAATGAAGAAAGATTTCAGGGCCTTGAGATGATTGGTCAAGGGATCGGGAGCACAAGTTGTATTCTCCTCTATCACTCCAGTTCCAGAGAATGGTGAATGGGTAAACAAGAAGACCCGACACATCAATGCCTGGCTCCAAACCTGGTGCTACCAGCAGGTCTTTGGGTTATTTGACTACAGCTTGATTTATAGGACACTGGGCCTACTTGCAACAGATGAGAAAACCCTGTCTCTCAGGGAAAAAGGGTACTAAGGCAAGAGTTAGCAGGGCTCATGGACAGGGCTTTAAACTAGAATTGAAGGGGGAGGGGATAGAACCAGGCCCACCAGAGATGAGCTTAGTGGTAAAATGCCAAGGAATGAGAGTGAAATCGGTAGCCCAGCTCAAGTGTATCTACACTAATGCACACAGCATGGGCAACAAACAGGATGAGCTGCAAGCCATTGTGAAGCAGGACAGCTATGACATAGTTGCCATCACAGAAATGTAGTAGGACAACTGTCATGACTGGAATGTTGCAATGAATGGATATAAACTCTTCAGAAGGGATAAGCACAGAAGGAGAGGTGGAGGTGTGGCTCTGTATGTTAGGGACTGTTTTGATTGTATAGAGCTTAATTACAGTGATGACAAAGTTGAGTGTTTATGGGTAAGGATGAAGGGGAAGGCGAATAAAGAAAATATTGTTCTGGGAGTCTGTTATAGGCAACCCAACCAGGACGAGGAGGCAGATGAAGTATTCCGTAAGTAGCTGGCTGAAGTCTCACAGTCTCCAGCCCTTCTTCTGGTTGGGGACTTTAACCTACCAGATGTCTGCTGCAAATATAACACAGCAGAGAGCAGGCAGGCTTGGAGGTTCATTGAGTGTGGGGAAGATAACTTCCTGATGCAACTGGTAAGTGAACCTACTATGGGAGGTGCCTTGCTGGACCTCCTGCTCACAGAGAAGGATTAATGGGAGATGTGGTGGTTGGAGGCCATCTTGGGCTCAGCAATCATGAAATGGTGAAGTTTTCAATTCTTAGTGAAGTAAGGAGGGGGGTTAGCAAAACCTATACCTTAGGCTTCTGTAGGGCAGACTTTGGCCTGTTCAGGACACTGGTTGAGAGAGTCCCTTGGGAGACAGTCCTGAAGAGCAAAGGGGTCCAGGAAGTCTGGATAATCTTCAAGAAGGAAATCTTAGAGGCCCAGGAGCAGGCTGTCCCCATGCATCACAAGATTAAAGGACGGGGAAGATGTCCAGCCTGGTTGAATGAGGAGCTTTTGATGGGACTTAAGAAAAAAAAGAAGGGTTTACCACCTTTGGAAGAAGGGACAGGCAACTCAGGAGGACTACAGAGATCTCCTTGGGTCCTACAGAGAGAAAATTAGGAAGACAAAAGCCCAGCTGGTGCTCAACTTGGCCACTGACATAAGGGACAACAAAAAAAGTTTTATAAACTCAACAACAATAAAAAGAGAACCAGGGAGTATCTCCATCCCTTACTGGATGCAGGGGGGAACATTGCAACCAAGGATGAGGAAAAGGCTGAGCTACTTAATGCCTTCTTTCCCTCCTTCTTTAAGAGTCAGGCCAGGTCCCCCCAAGGTGTTCAGCCTCCTGAGCTGGAAGATAAGGACAGAGAGCAAAACAACCCCCCCATAATTCAGGAGGAAGTGGTTAATGATCTGCTTTTGCACCTGGACATGCATAAGTCTATGGGGCTTGATGGGATCCATCCTGGACTACTGAGGGAGCTGGCAGGGGTGCTTGCTAAGCCTTGCTCCATCATTTATCAGCAATCCTGGTCAATGGAGAAGGTCCCAGAGGACTGGAGGGTGGCTAATGTGATGCCCATTTACAAGAAGGGTCGGAAGGAGGATCCAGGGAACTAAAGGCCTGTCAGCCTGACCTTGGTACCAACAAAGATCATTGAGAGGCTCATCTTGAGTGAGATCTCACAGGAAGTGCAGGGCAGTCAGAGGATCAGGGCCAGCCAGCATGGGTTTATGAAAGAGGTCTTGTTTGACCAACTTGATCTCTTTCTATGACCATGTGACCTGTCTGTTGGATGAGGGGGAGGCTGTGGACATTGTCTACCTAGATTTTGGTAAGGCCTTTGACCATCTCCCATAACATTTTCCTGGAAAAGCTGGTGAATCATGACATAGACAAGTGTACTCTTCACCAGGTAAAAAACTGGCTAGATGACGAGGCCCAGAGAGTTGTGGTAAATGGGGTCAAATTGGCAGCCAGTCATCAGTGGTGTCCCTCAGGGCTCAGTTTTGGGGCAGGTCTTGTTCAACATCTTTATCAAAGATCTGGATGAGGGGATGGAGCACACCCTAGTAAGTTTGCAGATGACACCAAACTGGGTGGGAGTGTTGATCTGCTTGAGGGTAGGAAGGCTCTGCAAAGGGACCTGGACAGGCTAGATCAATGGGCCAAGGCCAATTGTATGAGGTTCAGTAAGGCCAAGTTCTGGGTCCTGCATTTTGGTCACAACAACCCCTGGCAATGCTACAGGCTTGGGGAAGAGTGGCTGGAAAGCTGCCCAGCAGAAAAGGCCCTGGAGGTGCTGGTGGGCAGCCAGCTTAACATGAGCCAGCAATATGGCCAGGTGCCCAAGAAGGCCAACAGCATCCTGACCTGCATCAGGAATAGCGTGGCTAGCAGGAACAGGGAGGTGATCGTGCCCCTGTACTCGGCACTGGTGAGGCCACACCTCGAGTACTGTATTCAGTTCTGGGCCCCTCACTATACGAAGGACATTGAGGTGCTGGACTTTGTCCAGAGGAGAGCCACCAAGCTGGTGAAGGGTTTAAAGAAAAATTCATATAAGGAGTGGCTGAGGGAACTAGGGATGTTTAGTTTGGAGAAGAGGAGGCTGAGGGGAGACCTCATTGCCCTCTACAACTGTCTGAAAGGAGGTTGTAAGGAGGTGGGTTTTGGTCTCTTCTCCCAAGTGAATAATGACAGGACCAGAGGAAATGGTCTGAAGCTGTGGCAGGGGAGGTTTAGATTGGATATTAGGAAGAATTTCTTTACTGAAAGAGTGGTCAGGCACTGGAACAGCCTGCCCAGGGAGGTGGTTGAGTCACCATCCTTGGATGTATTCAAGAAACATGTAGATGTGCCACTTCAGGACATGCTCTAGTGGCCAAGATTATAGGCTGTGTGTTGTGGGGTTTTTTGGAGGTGTGGTTTTTTGAGTTTTTTTTTATTTGGTTGGTTTTGTTTTTATGGTTGGACTTGGTGATCTTAGCAGTGGTTTCCACTAAATGTGCTATATGCTTTTTGGGAGGGGCAAGGTGTGGAGTTTTCAAGACACCAGTGAGCAGACTCTGAAAAGCACCTTTGGTAAAGTTTCATCAGACTATTAGACCTATTACAGCAATGATATTTACTGCCTGTTACTTCTTGTCAGGACTTGTAAGGTCTTGTAAGGCTTTTTTTTTACTTTGAGGTAGTTTGTTTTGGGGAAGGGGGGGTAGGTTGTGTGTTTGCACATTATTTGTTTTTCTTATTTGTTCGTGGAGATTTTGCACCAAGCTTGGTGCTACGGAATTTAATTTTGTCTTGGCCAGTCTTATTGAATCTGACTTTCTCTCTCATTGAGTTGATATACTTGAACTATTGCCAATCTACCTTGATCTCTAATTATTCTATTAACAATGTTAGCATTATCCTGAATATGTCTTGGGAGAATGGCGTGTGTGTTAATGTTATCTTTAAATTACTTAAATTAACTGAAGAGGAAATGTATTCTGCTTAATAATATAAGCTGCCAAAACTTGTAAAGAAGGCAACAGTGAAGTGATAAAAAAAAAAAAAAAAAGGCAGTACTTCTAGCCAGTCATATTTTCTGTAGTTTATCATAAATACTATGGATTTTGCCAACATACGTTTACATGTATTTTGACTGCACATTTTTTCTTCCCTCCTCTTCCTTTGTGGAGAGGAGGAGGAATTCCATAAATTCTGAAATAAACTCACCAAAAATAGGTAATGAAATAAAACATATATTCTGTGACAAGCAATTAGTTTCTCTGCCATGATTGCAGATATCCTGGAAGGTGTAGTATTAGAGAAAAAAGGAATGTACCTTCATAACACAATGAATAGTTGAATGTTACTCTGTTATGTTACCATTGTTCCATATACAAATGTTATGTAGGTCTTCCTTTGCTGCTAATTGGAATTTTCATATGCCTGTTGATTGTTTCAATGTCCAAGAAATTAAAAAAAAAATAAAAATGGAGAATTTATTGCATGTTAGATGACTTGTTTAAGAGAGTTAAATTGTTTCAATTGTTTCCTTCTTTTGGCAAATCTCTTTTCTCCTTAGTACTGTCCTTAAGCAAGCCATCCAACATGTAATAAATTCTCTACTGAAAACAAAGCAGAGGTGAAAACTGTTGAGCAAGATTATGGCATCTTCTAGACTTCAAGTGAGATGGGACGAATCAAAAATAAACAGTACTTGAAGAGTTCACCTCTTCATGTGATCATTGTTTTGAAGTCCTATTCAAATTTTCTTTGAAATTGTCATATTGGGTAGTAGCTTGTATTACAGAGACATCTTTTTCAGATTTGAATGAAAGTCAAAGGCAGGGAAGAGTTTGCATTTAGTGAAGAGATTACCAATATTAGCTCTGTAGTTTGCCACATAATATCCAAGTTATGTACTGAGATAACTTGCTTAGAGTGGTGCAAGAACTGTTAACTCCAGAGAAACACATAGACTCCCTTAATAGTGCTGGAAAATGTATCAGTTGTTGAGATTAATGTAGTTCAAGTGCTATTTCAGTTGTACTTCTGAAGAAAATTATCCATGTTTTCCATCAGACAGAAGTTTCACCTTAATATTACTACCTTGCTCTAGGAAGCCACAGGGATTCTGTGTCTGCAGATAGTCTAAGCCTTTTCCAAAACATCTGTGTCAACAAGGTATGATTAAAACTGCCTGGCTGCCTGATAAAAATACACACCATAACCCTAAACCATTATGCAAAAAGCATTACAAGTCCATGGGACCTGATGAGATCCAGCTGCAGCTCCTGAGGGAAATGGAGGATGAAGTTGCAAAATGTTTTCGATGATATTTGAGAAGACATGGCAGTCTGGTGAAGTTTCCACTGACTGGAAAAGGGGAAACAACCCCCATTTTCAAAAAGGGGAAAAAAGAAGACCCGGGGTGCAGCAATTAAGGCACGGACTCTGTTGTGATTTCCAAGTGGATACGGAGACATTTATTCAGGCTTAAGCATTCATATATATAGTCTATTTATCTATTCCAAACTATGAGGACATTTGATAATATTGACATTGCGTAGCAACAGTCCATTCTGTTTTCAACATCTAGTTCCTTCTACTTTCTCTGTTCTCCAGCTGCTTCTTGAGATATTGGTCGTGGGACACCAGCTTGCTTACCCATCCCACGGTTTGCCTCAGGATGAGGCGAGCAGATCAGAAGTACTTGCAGCATGGCTGCCAGCCTCAGGATCATTGTCTTTCAGGCTGTGTAGTCCCACACAGGGAACTACAGGTCAATCAGTCTCACCTCTGTGCCTGACAAGATCATGGAGCAGATCCTCCCAAAGTCTCTTCTGAGGTACATGGAAAATGTGGAGATGGTTGGTAGAAACCAGCATGGCTTCACAAAGGGCAAATCATACCTGAGAAATTTAGTGGCCTTTTACAATGGGATCACAGCATCAGTGGACAAAGGAACAACTGATGTAATCTATCTGGACTTGTGCAAAGCATTTAACTCTGTTCCACATGACATCCTGGTCTCTAAATTGGAGAGGTATGGATTTGATGGATAGACCATTCAGTAGGTAAGGAATTGGCTGTATGGTTACACTCAAAGAGTAGCAGTCAATGGCTCAATGTCCAAATGAAGAATGTATGAATGGTATTCCTCAAAGGTCAGTACTGGAACCAGTGTTGTTTAACATCTTCGTTGGCAACATGGACAGTGGCATTGAGTGCACCCTCAGCAAGTTTGCTGATGACACCAAACTCTGTGGTGTGGTTGACACACTGGATGGAAGGGATGCCATCCAGATGGATCTGAACGGGGTTGAGAGGTAGACCCATGCCAGTACCATGAAGTTCAACAAGGCCAAGTGCAATGTCCTGCACATGGGTCAGGAAAATCCAAAACACAGATACAGGTTGAGTGGAGAATGGATTGAAAACAGCCCTGAGGAGAAGGACTTGGGGATGTTTTTTGATGCAGAGCTGAACATGAGCCAGCAATGTGCACTTGGAACCCAGAAAGCCAACTGACCTGGGCTGCATCAAAGGAAGTGTGGCCAGCAGGTCAGACAGGTAATTGCCCTCTTCTACTCTGCTCTTGTGAGACCCCACCTGCAGGACTGTGTCCAGTTCTGGAGCCCCCAACAAAAGAAGGTGATACTTTGTAGATACTAATTTAGAATTTGAGAATGAAATTTCAATATTAAAATACAAGTGGATATTCTTAGCCAGTTTCCATAGTTGTTCCATATGGTAGGAAGGTTAATGGGAGAAAGGACAATCTCATTTTAAGAATATGGAAGATATTGTTTATCTAAATGTCTACTAAAAAAAGCACACCAAAAAAACCCCAACCCAACCAACCCAACCAGTTACATTAGTTGGATTCTAGATTTAATGCAGATTGGAATTAAAGATGGACTGTGAGCTGTGTTTGTGGTTCAAGCACTACTGCCTCTTTTTATTGTGGTAATTCTATTTGTTTGTCAATTGTATTTGTTTTTGTTTTAAGAAGGATGCCATACTTCTTATGGGGGAAATAAAACCCCAGTTGCACTGAGAAGTATATGTTGGAGAAGCACATGCCATACAACTGGCTGCTGACTGGAGTTGTTGGATGCCTGTTACTTCTCTTCTACCCTGCTCTCAAATTACTCAGACTTCTTGGGAAGATTCAGAGATATTGAGGTGGTTTTTCAGAGTCAGGTGAAATGAAAATGGAAATGCATTATCCATTGAAAAATGGGGATAAACTTTTCACCAGAGAGTGTACTGATAGGACAAGGGGTAATGGTTTTAAACTGAAAGAGGATAGATTTAGGTTAGGTTTTAGGAAGATATTCTTTAGTGTGAAGGTGGTGAGACACTGGAACAGGCTGTCCAGAGAAGTTGTCTATGCCCCATCCCTGGAAGAATTCAGGGTCAGGTTGGATGGGGCTCTGAGCAACCCGATCTACTGGGAGGTGTCCCAGCCCATGCAGAGGGGCTGGATCTAGATGATCTATAAGGTCCCTTTTAACTGTTACCATTCTATGTTTCTATGATTCTATGATTACCACACATAATTTAGAATAGCCTGAAGTGTTGTATTGCATTGGGTTGACTTTGGTAACAAACATGGTACAAAGTTTGTGTTTATTTATCCACTAACTGGGTACAAGAAATATCCATATACTACATAAAACCACTACAGCCACCCACAGTCTACATGGAGTAATATAACAGAAAAAATTCTATACTTTAATTGTCTAAGGGAAAAGATTAAACTCTCATGCTATAAGGTATGGTCTTTCAGTAGTGCTAAACAAGCATCTGGATAGAGGAGGGGTTGGATTTTCGATGTGAGTCTTCTTGATTTGAAGTCATACTCTTTACTGAACAGTTGGTGATTCTGAACTCTGTGAAGATGAGCATGAAAGATATTTATGCTTCTTTCCATCCTTCTATAAAAAAAAAAAAAAAGACATTTCCTTATAAGAATGTACTTACTGTTAGACTTACACTGACTTTCCATTGTATTCTTATTTATTTATTGAAAATTCTTCACACAAACCTGGAAGGCTAAGACCATTTTGTGAATTAAAATTAAAGTGCAAGAATCACAAGTATGTTCTTTTTAGTATTCTATTTTTTATTATAAAAATTCAGTACTATTTTAAATTAAAGAAGGAGATGCAAGAGACTATTTGCAAAGCTCTTAGTGATTTCTCCTATTGAAAAGAGATTCTTTTTCCTTTGACACAGGCAAATCAAGAAGTATCTCAGTGAAAGATTGAATTCAGCCTCTAAATGTCTCCAGCCAGAGGAGATGAGGAATGACCCAACTGGAAAACATTTAATGTGGGCAGAGATAGGAGAAAAGTTCTATACTAAATTCCTGCACCTGACACTGCTGCAAAAAGTGTTCAGACACAAATGTAAATGGGGTATTGAAGGACTTAATTCCATCTGAAGTTTTGTTGGAAAGGTGTGCTGGGCTGCAAACTGTTTTGTATTTTTTTTGTTTTGTTTCTTAAGGTGGGGTGAATATCCTCCTGATTACCTGATTCAAACCAATGTGAAGTCTGAATGTTTCTGAGCAACACACTGGCATCCATGTAAGCAGGAAATCTCTGAAATTCAGCTTTGTTCCAGTAAGTTAGCAAAGAAAGAAAGGATCAGATCAGTGACCACTCTGGGGTTCTATTTATCAAAACAATAAGAAAGAACAATTATTTGTCAGAGACATCTCCAGAAAGTCAAGTTAATTTCAAGCACTCCGAGAAGCTGATTTTTTTAAACATTACTCACATCTTGCTTCCCCAATTAAATATTAGTAAATTATTCTCAAAACTCTCTGCCCAATAAGCACAGAAAACCGCCAATGGAAGAAGTAAAGTCTTTTCTGTAGTCATTCAATCATTTCTGATTTTTGCTAATGCATAGCCCTCAACAATCCTGGCAATTAGAATTAATTAATCCACAGTTAAAGCTACTAATGTGTAATAGTCTTTAATTTGAAGATGATGGATTGAGTTTACTCACTTGTGAGATATGTGGAGCAAATGAATAAGCACATTCAAAAGTTGCACCTGTCTTTGAGCAAATTAAAAATACATCCTATTATGTAATTAACAAAATTTTGAGACAAATATGCTACATACTACAAAAAAGTCCAATTAGCTCCTATTTCTGTATTACTTATGATTAAACTACTTGCTATTTCTGTATAATTTACTGGGAGAGTTAATTAAGTCCAAATGATCATTTATTCCTCAAGAGAACCAAATATGCTTTTGCTTGTCAGGTTTTTATTGCTATTATATAATTAGTGATATTTGTAAATATACATACTAGAAAAAAGCCATCATATTTCTTCTATTTTTACAGCCTTCCTTCCCCACTTAAACTATCATTACAGTGTTGTAGAACAACATACTTCAATGAGAGCAGAAAGGTTCTGAAATATAAAGGTGAAAGTCAGATACATACTACCTTTTTTGTGCCCTTGAACATCACATACAGACTCTATTCAGAAGCCACTGCTAGCTTTAGTAATAAAAGACTAATTGTATTACTTATTGGTCTTCTGTAATAGAGGAAGTTCAACAAAATAA
Organism: Hemiprocne comata; assembly: GCA_020745705.1. Lineage (NCBI taxonomy): Eukaryota > Metazoa > Chordata > Aves > Apodiformes > Apodidae > Hemiprocne > Hemiprocne comata. Next base: position 82,893,779 of record CM036587.1, on the reverse strand, counting down.
GCCCTGTTAATGAAGTATATGTATATTGCATATCAAAATCAAACTCAAAGAAAATTCAATCTATGAAAAAACAGTTGAAATACATGTTTCTTTATGTTGCTATGTTTTTCATGTTTTTCTTTTTGGAGAAAAAGTGTATGATCCATTATGAAAAGTACAGTATAGAAAAGACCGTTTTTCTCTAAAAGATTTCCGTCCTATACCTGGGAGCCTCTGTCACTCAAAGACACAAGCTGTGAAGGGCAACAGATCACCAATGCAAAGAAATCTGAGCAAGATTAATATGTAATTCAGAAAGACAAACTCTTAACGTGTCCTCATCACAGCACCATTTAGGGACTGTAAAATTTAAATGTTCTATAAATCATAAAACGTTATAGTCAGAGTAGCAGGATTGTCGCGGATCGATATTAAAGGCTATTGGATGTCAGGATGCCTCTGCGACTTTCCCCCCCACCCCCCCTCGGCAGGGAGCGGAGAGGTTTGTAAGGGATCATGCCACTCTCACCCATTTACCAGATGAAGACAACTTCCAGCACATTGGTAGTACCTTAATCCTGCTACTGTAACTCAATGACTTCCCTCTCTGACACTTCCAAGGACTCAGAAATAGGCACCTTAGGAGTTACTGAAAGCATTTCCTCTCAAGTCAGGACCATGAATCATGAAGTAACCTTCATCCTTATTTTGTGGCTTCCTCTTGTCTATAAGGTCATCATAGACTTTTCCTCTTTTTCAAGTCTGACAGTGTGATCACACGACACAGTTTAAATCCAGAAAGAGTCTCTTCACAAACTACTTTAAAATGTCCTGTCTTTTTGGAGCAAAAGTGATTAGAACAAAAACTTACGAACAAGCAGCAAACTTTATGCAAATTTAATGACCATAACTGCCTAAAGGGGTAAAAAGATCAATAAATCTTTCACAGTTTCTTTGGAACTGTTAAAGTTTCCACTTCAGGTGCTTTTAATTCAATGAAAAGCTTTTGCAATGTGAGGAACCAGAGTAGTTCATGTGTTTAATGTACTCATTAAACACAAGAGTGCGCTGAAGGGTCAGAAAAGGTGCCTTGACAGGAAGTTGAAGCCATTCCAGGTTCACAACATAATGTCAGAATATTCACATTATTTTTCTAAATTGAACAGAAATAGACTAAATTAAGTTGTCAAAGTAAAATGAGAATCTTTCCTTTTTTTTTTTTTTTTTTTTTTTTTTTTTTGTTTGCTGTAGACCAAATAAGCATAGCTTGAGAACATTTAATAATTAAAATTTTGGAATTATCAGAAAATGTAATTCGTTGGAATCTTTTAAAATTTCCAGGAAAGGATAAGTTTTTTGATATTTGGAATCCAATAATCATTAAAAAATATAGACTGAAACGGATCTTGAGGCCAAACAGTCCAACTTGCTGCTCAGAGCTTGTGAACTTAGCCCAGGTTTATCAAAGCTTTATCCATCTGGATGTTGAAAATCTTCCATTTCTTTCCATAACTTTAAAAAATTGAAAAGGAAACATAATTTAAAAGATTTTACAGCTTCAAGTTACAGGGTCTTCTAGTGTAATCAAATTTAACTGTGAAACTAAACCTTCTAAACTCTGCTAATTAGGCTGAGTGGTCCCCCTGTGAAATGGAGAGCTCTCTTTTTCACAGCTGTTATTGTCTTATAGTATTCATAAAAACCCACAGAGAATTAAGGAGTTGTTCAGTGAAAACTGCCACCAAAAAAAAAAAAAAAGTATTATAATATATTTTAACAGAACAAGAACAAAACACACAACTATGTTTCCGGAGATAAATTTAATTTCCTCTTTAATGTGCAAAAAGTTCTTTTCCTGCAGAAGCACTGAATATGACTGAACATCTGCTATGGATAAGTACATGCAGTGTTCAAAGAAATACACTAGCTGGCATATTGAAACCACCCTGTACAGTTACCTCTGACCATTTATAATTTTTCTTAAAAAAAACCAAACATGAAATTTAAAAAAATAATGAATAAAATAAAACAAAAAACCATCACTGAATTAATTCAGTAGTAACTCAGTCTAAGAATCTATTTGAGTGATACAACAGGCCCCTTTTTAATTATTTTTTTCTGTGTTGTGTTTTTTTTGTTTGTTTGTTGTTCTTTGTTGTTTGTTGGTTGTTTGGTTTTGTGTTTTTTTTCTAAATTGGAAAAGATAAGAAATATATTAAAATGCTCTGGTAGCTAGCTATAAATAATGCTTACCCCACCTTTCTTTTTTCCAGATTATCCTTTCTTGTAGGACATACAATAAATGATCTGCAGGTACATTAATTCTCAGAGTGGAATATGTAGCTAGGTTGACAATCAGAGAAGCTGCTTATTACATTGTTATAGCTTTCTCCAATTGGTTGGGCGTGGTTCAGGTAGAGGGAGTAGCCATCATCTGGGTAAAATTTTGGTCAAGATGTGTGGTTGTATGATTTCAAACAAATGCTAAATCTCAACATAAACCCTAAGGTTATCTTGATGCTGTGTGTTTAATAAATGGATCTGAAGTCATGTGCCTTCCTGCAATATGTACTTCTATAATTATATACGTATTAAAAAGGACAAGAATTCTTATAGTTAGTAGCTTGCTTGCCTTTACAGATCATCACTGGAAAAACCAGTAATTAAATGAATTGTAATATTAGTTGATATTAAATTCAATTGTGGTGCAGATAAATGAATCTGCCTTTTCATTTACCATGTTATCATTGACAGTTTCTAAAGTTGCTCCTGAATGTCAATCATACCATCATAAATATAATTAATATTTGATCAGATCAATCCTGTCAATGGCATGAGACTGTGTGAAGGGTATTTTTCTTTTTCTCTTAATGTTCAATTCCAGATCTCAGCTGTCAGAAAGAAAACACCTTGAGAGAAATGAGAATTCAAACTACCTAGTTTTGGCTACTGATTTGCACATGACTATAAAGGGTGCAACTCCTTTCCATCTCAAAGGCATAACAGAATGTCTTCTGAAAAGTGTTAATCATATCACCTCTATTCCTGCTCTGAATTGTCCTTGGGAAGAACCTATCATTTCTCCTTAACTTTTCCCATAGCTTCAGTTCAAGTTTGGCATAGACCACAGGAAGATCACCAGTATCTGTCAACATTGAAGAGGCTTGATTCTTGTTTCAGATAGAGGATGAACCATTTGGAATATAGTCTCCTGTACTTTGCAGTAGAACTTTACAACTCTTATGTTAGACTTCACAATTGCATATATTGTAATCTTGATAATTGATAGGAATATTTGGAAAATTCTACAGTTTAAATTTTTAAATTTAACAGCTATAACTTTTTAAGTCTAAATGAGATGTACAGATTTCTCAATAGGAAAGTATTGTTAATATCCCCAGGGAAAAGAGAAATATCTGTTTATAACTTTCACACTAACTACAATAATATCCCAGAAAATACTGATGTCTGTAGTGCCTCTTGATACAAATATGAGTCCATACTGTAATGTATAATGTAAGAGGAATTGTCAAATAATTCATTTGTGTTATCATAGAATCATAGAATGGCTGGGGTTAGAAGGGACTTTAAAGATCATCTAGTTCCAACGCCTCTTCATGGGCAGGAACACCTCCCACTAGACCAGGTTGCTTAAGGCCTCATCCAATCTGGGCTTGAACACCTCCAGGGAGGGGGCAAATGAAAAGTTTTGTTGAGAAGTGTTAATGAGAAGTTTTGTTGGAGAGCTGCAAGGCCAAAGACAGGAATTATTTTTTTCACGTGACACTGTAGTTCTCTGCATGAGTCTATGGCCACGTATAGCAAAGCTTTTGTTTTATGCCTGTGTCTGAACCAATTTATCCATTCTGATGGTAACTGTACAGAAAAGGGCTATCCAATGTAAAACATAAGCAACTGACATCTGAACTCTGTGGGGCATTGGCTTATCTCCTACAACACCAAGTAGTGTATGCCAAACACATAAAGAATAAAAGTAATAGTTCCACAAATAATATAAAACTACTAGAAACTGGGAAAGGCATTTAGCTCTAATCACTTTACAAAGTGTATCCAACTCAACAGCCTGACTCAGTCTCCTGAGATTGAGGGAAGACTGCATTGATTTTGACAGAAGCTGAACGAATTCTGCATAGGAAGAATTTAATACTGGTGAAGTATGAGACATATGAACGTAACTGGCAAAAGTAAAGAAAAGAGAAGCCAAAGTTGTTGTGCCCCTAGAAAAACAGTTTTACACTGATTAAGTCTTTGCTGTGGAAACTGTGTTGGTTTGAAGGCAAGTTCATATTAGCAGCTGACAAGGCTTTCTATTATTCAAAGAAGTTAGTGTGTTGATTGTTTATTTAGAAGTTAGAGAATGGTAGCTTGCCTTTCTAGAGACTGTTGGAATCTTCCCAGTCTTGTCAACACATTGCTGATGCTTGGGATACAAAATGTGGCCTTCATTACAGCAACATAATAGATACCACTGGCACTAATGGTATTGACTGAGATTTACTAATGTATTCACGTTTTGTATTGTTTTATTATACGATTGCAAGAAGTAATTTTATATCTCACCAAAATAAAATACTGTATGGTGCTAGAATTTGCTCTTTTAGCTGAAAGGCATATTAATAAGGAAATTAAGCTTCTGCTGCCTATTTATTTAAGAGAAAAATGCTGGATGCAGTACTTCAGAGAAAGCAATTGATATAGTTGTTTAATTAATGACTGGAAACCAACAACTTTTAAATCAATTAATGGAAGTGAACAGCTCTTATTATCTGTGCTCTGTGTATATCTTTGTATGTGCGTGTGTTTGCATTACAGAAAAATGTACTGAGTTCATAGTCTTTGGGGAGAGCTCAGTCTTCCATCTCTGTGTATGTGAGGATATTAACATTAAATAAAAAACCACAACAGCATTAAATTTCTTGATAAGCCACTTTTATATGCTTATGCCTTAATATGCTTATTTTAGTTTTATAGGCAAATAAGATTAGACAGTGTATACATTATATGACTTAGAAAATTATATTCAGTGAAGAAGAAAGTCATGCCATGAAGGCAATTTTAAAGTATTTAATGTGTGGAAGTAAAAACAAGGGAGATAGGTTATAAATAGAAGAGTTGTCAACAGACTGGTTATTCTATGGTTAGACAAGGTCAGGTTTTAGAACTTGGGATCCTGAAGTCTACTTAAAATATGGATAAATGCCATAGATAAAATACAGAAAAAAACACCATGCATCAATATAGATTAGGGGTTGATCTTCTAGAAAGCCACCCTGTGGAGAAGGACCTTGGGGTCCTGGTGAACAACAAGTTGTTCATGGGACAGCAATATGCCCTCGTGGCCAAGAGAGCCAAATGTATCTTGACATACATTAAGAACAGTGTGGCCAGCAGGTCAAGCGAAGTTCTCCTCCCCCTCTACTCTTCCCTTGTAAGATCACATCTGCAGTATTGTGTCAAGTTCTGGGCTCCCCAGTTCAAGAGGGATAGGGATATGCTGGAAAGTGTCCAACTGCAGGCTACAGGGATGATAAAGTGACTGGAACACCTGTCCTATGAGGAAAGGTTAAGAGAACTGGGGCTGTTTAATCTTGAGAAGATGAAGAGGGAACCTTATTGATGTCTATAAATATCTGAAGAGTGGATGTCAAGAATGGGCCAGTTTCTTTTCAGTGGTGCCCTGAGATAGGATGAAAAAAAACTGTACCAAGCTGCAACACAGGAAGTTCTAGCTCAACATGAGGAAAAACTTCTTTGCTCTGAGGATGACAGAGCACTGGGACAGGCTGCCCAGAGATGTTGTGGAGTCTCCTCTGGAGACGTTCAAGACCTGCATTCCTGTGTGATCTGCCCCAGGTGTTCCTGCTGCAGCAGGGGGGTAGGACTCGGTATTCTTCACAGGTCCCTTCCAACCCCTATGATTCCATGATTCTATGATTCTATGATACCTGTAGAAATACAGGTTAATTAAAACCCTTGCAATGTTTTTCTTACTTTTTTCTTACTTGACCTGTTACATCAAGAATTAGTCTGTTTTTCTAAGGTTTCTTCAAATGACAACACCACTGTCTAATAGATATTAATAAAAACTGCAGAAATTGCTAAATGAAATATAGAATTATTCTGGCGTTTATGGGAATTTCTCTTAATTTGCTGAATAATTATTCAGTGTTTAAATAAATACCAAGATTGCTAAATAATACCTAAGTGCTCTACTGATACATATGCATTTACTGTGTAGGTTTTAAGTGATTTTATTATCTAAAATTTGTTTTAAAACAAAGCCAGGTCATTAATGACTGAAACTGTCTACTGTCTATGGATCCGACTTTAGTGAAAGACTTGAATGTGCATGTTTCTAAATCTTGACTCTCCCAGGGATTAAATACAACTAAGATAGCATGATCAGCTGCTTCTTAAGGATTATTTTTCTAATACCTCAAATTAATTGGCAAGTCTGAAAATATTCTACCATTCCCTTTTGTCTTTAACTCTTTTGTGAACAGATGTATGACTTTGTCTCTACAAGGCAAGCTTACAACTTCTCAGGACCACAAAATTCAACTGAAATACAGAAGCAAGACACTTCACGCCACATGCAGTAGTGAAACAAGAACTTTGACTTCAAATCTCTTTTTAAAGCAATGTGCTTTCTTGTTTTCCTAGCTTTTGAGGGAGAACAAGAAAAAAGGCAGTGTGACATAGAAATTATTAATAGAAAAAACCACTGATTCATAAGCATGTGCTAGGTAATATGTTATGAAACTGACCCATAATGATTTATGTTTTCTATATAAAGCTGGTGACACTCCAGAGAAAACAGATAAAGCTGCATTATATTAATTTATGTAATATCATTGTCGATGCACTACAGTGGCAATTCAGTGTGGCAGATGGTTGAAACTGAAAAAGTTGGTCTCAGACTAAATGTGACAGAAGAAATAATCTTACAGTATCTAAGTAATTTAACTCCTACAAGAGCTATTAAATGCAATTGTTTCTGTATCCAAAGCATGAATTCATTGACAAAAGAGAAGCATGAAATGTGAGTATCCATGGTTGTATTTGTAATGAGTGGGAAGTAAATAAGTATTAAAGAGGGAAACTAGGAATTTGCTGGACGAAGAACCTGAATAGGACCACCTAATCTGGAGAGCAACACAAATATCTAGGTTCAGAAGCAAAAGCACTTGTCACCATGGATTCCCAAATATGAATTACATTTCTAAATTTCTGACGAGAAAAAGATGAATACTTCAATAACTATCTGTTTCTTAAACATAATTAGACTAATTGTTTATATTTATAAGCCTTTGGCTTTAGGCTTGCAGTTAAGACCCTGACATGAAGTCTTTCTGAATAAATCTTTTCCTTGTTTTACCAAGGCAGATGTGATTCTGAAGGCATGGTAATCTATGGCATGGTGCTGCATGCTCACAAACATAGGGGGTTTTTGTTGTTTTTTTTCTTAAGGAAATATTTAAAAGAAAGTATTATGTAAGGGAACTCCCAAGAGAGCTGTATCTGCAAATATGTTTAGCATGGGCAGAATCTTGGAAAAAATTTGTACCACCCTGTAGAGGGTCATTGATGGATGGGAGAGGGATAATATAGCCAAGTGTCTGCATTGGGTAAGAATTATTTTTTAAAAATGCATTGGCTCACACTTTTCCTGCCAATGCAGATGGCTATGTAATATATTGCAGCTCAAAGAAAACCCAGAGTGCCACAGGAGGCTGTTCCCTTGAGTCATGAAGCTGGTTATCTACAATAAAATTAAAATGGGTAGCTTTTCATTTGCCAGAAATACAGCTGAGTTAGTGTGCTATAGGCCTTATTGAAATGGACCAAACAGTTTCATGCCTTTGAAAATGTTTTTATAAAGGACATCCAGAACAACAATGGATTGCACACCTGCAACTGTTGTGTTATATTTTTATCTGTAATTTAACATTGTCCTGTCTGATGCTTGAGGGAAGCAGCACATTCCCTGACATGTACTTTCAACTTAGATGTAACTTATTGTAGAAATTATTAACAACAAAAAAAAAAGCATTCGTTTTTTACAAGGCAAAACTATATTCATAAAAATTCTATTAAATTGAATTTCAAACAGTAGGTAGAATGATGTGGAGCCAAAGTACTAACTGAATATATGAAAGCAGCATTAACTAGCAGATTATATTGGCAGCCTGAAAAAAAAAAACAGAGCTGCTTCTTCACAAATTAAAGGGCCATTTGCTGTATTTCTTGCCAACATTATCGTTCTGTTTTGTGAGGCAAAAAAGTAGCTTTGTTTATGAGTATATTTAACTGGATTTTTGGTGACATTGTCAATGAACATCCCAATACAGAGGACACTATATGTGAACTCCTTTAATATATAAAACCTGTTTCATTAATTTTGTTTTCTATGATAAAATACAAATACTTGAACATACCTTATCACAGGCAAGGAAAAAGAACACTACTTCCCACATTATCTGCTTCTAAGGTCAATTTCCATGAGCATCTTTTGAATACATGTGCAGAGATGTGCAAAACTCCAGGATACATAAAAACATGCTGGGTGACTCTCCATCATAATTGAATAGTCATGGTAGTTGGGTAAAGTCCCTTGTGACTGGACAAAAGGGAATATCACAGCCATTTTTAATAAGGATGATAAGGAGAACCCTGGGAACTACCAACCAGTCAGGCTAACCTCCCCACCCAGTAAGATTACGGAGCAGATCTTTCTGGAAGACATGTCAAAACATATGGAACACATTAGAGACAGCCAAGAGGGTCTCACCAAGGACAAATTGTACCTTACTAGTCTAGTGGCTTCTATAATTGAATGAATGCATCACTGAACACGGGAATAGTTACAGATGTCATTTACCTGGACTTCTGTAAGGCTGCTGATATGGTTTTACACAACTTTCTTGCCTTTAAATTGGAGATATGAGTTTGATGGATTGATTGTTAGATGGAATTGGCTGGATGGTCTCACCCAAAACATTACAGTCAATGTCTCAGTGTCCAAGTGGAAACCAGTAACAAGTGGTGACCCTCAAGTGTCTCTTCTGGGACCAATACTATTTTAGTATCTTCATCAGTGACCACAGATAGTGTGATTGAATGCACTCTCAGCAAGTTTGCAGATGACACCAACTAAGTGGTACAGTTTATTCGCTTGAGGGAAGTCATGTCATCCAGAGTGACCTTGAAAGGCTTGAGAAATTACCCCATGTGAATCTCATGAAGTTCAATAAGGCCAATTTCAAGGTCCTGAACCTGGGTCAGAAAATCCCTGATGTCTATACAGACTTGGTGAAGAAATGAGGTAGAGTAGCCCTGCAGATACTCACAGAATCACAGAATGTTAAGGGTTGGAAGGGACCTGTGAAGATCATCCAGTACAACCTCCCTACCAGAGCAGGTTCCTCTAGAGTAGGTCACACAGGAATGTGTCCAGACAGGTTTTGAATGTCTGCAGATAAGGAGACTCCACAACCTCTCTGGGCAGCGTGTTCCAGTGCTCTGTCACCCTCACAGTGAAAAAGTTTTTCCTTGTATTTATGTGGAACTTCCTATGCTCCAGCTTTCACCCATTTCCCCTTGTCCTATCTCTGGTCATCACTGAGAAGAGGCTGGCTGCATCATCCTGACACTTGCCCTTTACGTATTTATAAACATTAATGTGATCTCCCCTCAGTCTCCTCTTCTCCAAGCTAAAGAGACCCAGCTCCCTCAGCCTTTCCTCATAAGGGAGATGTTCCACTCCCTTAATAATCTTTGTGCCTCTGTGCTGGACTTTTTCAAGCAGTTCCCCGTCCTTCTTGAACTAAGGGACCCAGAACTGGACACAGAACTGGACACACAGATGTGGCCTCACCAGGGCAGAGTAGAGGGGGAGGAGTACCCCTCTTGACCTACTAACCTGTCATGGTTTTAGCCAGGATGAAGCCAATTTTCCTCTTACAGATTTTTTTTTTCTTCAGTGAACTCTCTTTTAAGCAACACATTTGCTGAAAGTAGCAGCAAGTTTACCAGCCAGTGGGTTGATATCACTCAGTCTTTATAGGTACTGCTAAGAGACCAAGGACACTTTGCTCTACTTGTCAGATTTGCTACAGTAAAGGAGCAGAAGACTTGTATCTACAGCCCTCCTGTAGGGATGAGAGGACTAGACAGATGGCAAAATCGGCAAACTAAAGTATTCCACCCATATTTATGTGGCTCTAGGTATAAAGTCACAGATCACAGAAGTCAAACCCCTTCTTTTTCCTCTTCCTCCTCTTCCACCCATGGCTGGCATCCAGGAAGGACTCCGTCTATCCATCACATTTGATCCCTAGGTCAGTATGTTCCTGACCCTCATATCTCTGCCCTAAGCTGCTGTTTTGCTCTGTCACTATGTCTGGAAGTGGTCCAGGACATTTTGGAACTGCTCACAGCTAAGGAGAGTGCTGTGAGAGTTGCTGGGTGTGAGGGGAGGCGAGAGCGGTGTTGCACAATCCTGCACATACTTGTATACATTTGTACATATTTTCTTTTATCATTACTATTTACATAAAGCTGTCTAGTTTAGTTTTTTAATCCGGAAAGTCTCTCTCCTAACTCTCTCTCTCTCTCCTTCTGCTATCTGGGTGGGAGGGGTGGGGGGAGAGAATGGTTGTCATTGGTTTAATTGTTGATCCTGTGTCAAAGTATGACATAAACCTCTCCTTGTAATACACCCCAGGATGCCATTAGCCTTCTTAGCCATAAAGGCACATTGCTGGCTCATGGTCACCCTTCTATCCACTGGGACCTCGAGGTGCCTTTCCCCTATGCTGCTTGGCAACACACCAGTCCGCAACCTATGCTGGTACATGGGATTGTTTTTTCCCAGATGCAAGACTCTACACTTGCTCTTGTTGTATTTCATTACATTTCCCCCCGCCCAACTCTCCAGCCTGTTTGGGTCTCACTGAATGGCAGCACAGCCTTCTGGTGTGTCAGCCACTCCTCCCAGTTTAGTGTCATCAGCAAACTTGCTGACAGTGCACTCTGTTCCCTCATCCAGGTCTTTGATGAATGTATTGAATAGTAGTGGTCCCAGTACCAACCCCTGAGAGACTCCACTAGATAAAGGCCTCCAACTAGACTCTGTCCTATTGACCACAACTCTCTCCAACTTCTTTCCTTCAACCAGTTCATAATCCACCTCACTGCCTGATCATCCAGACCACACTTCCTCCGTTTATTTGCGAGGAGAGACGATGTCAAATACTTTACTGAAATCAAGATAAACCACATTCACTGCTCTACCATCATCTCTCCACCTGGTTATGTCCTCATAAAAGGCTATCAGGTTGGTTAAACATTACTTCCCCTTGGTAAAACCATGTTGACTGACCCAAATGACCCTCTTATCCTTGATATGCCTAGAGATAGTGCCAAGGATAAGTTCTTCCATCACCTTTCCAAGGATGGAGGTGAGGCTGACTGGTCTATAGTTACCCAGGTCCTCCTTCTTACCCTTTTTGAAGACTGAAGTGATATTTGCTTTCCTCCAGTCCTCAGGCACCTCTCCTATTCCCCACGACTTACCAAAGATGATGGAGAGTGGCCTAGAAATGACTTCCACCAGCTTCCTCAGCACCTGTGAGTGCATCCCATCAAAACCCATGGAATAATGGATGTCCAAATTGCTTATTGATCCCTAACCCAGTTCTCATCAACCAAGGCAAACTCCTCATTTATCCTTCCTTCCTCTGGGGCCTTAGGGGTCTGGGGCTCCGGATGACAGTTGCCAGCAGTATAGACAGAGACAAAGAAGGCATTCAGTAAATCCATCTTCTTTGTCTCCTCTGTCACCAGGGCACCCACCTCATTCAGCAGTGGGCCTATATTGCCTCTAGTGTTAGTTTTATCTGCAGTGTATTTGAAGAAGGCCTTTCTGTTGCCCTTGGCCTCTCTTGCAAAGTTTAATTCCAAGGAGGCCTTAGCTTTCCTAGTTGTCTCCCTACATCCTCTGACAACAGTCTTATATTCCTCCCAAGTGGCCAGCCCCTCCTTCCATGCTCTGTAAACCATGCATGTCTCCTGGCTCCCTTTCTTGATTTCCTACCCTTGGCAATGCTCTGATCTTGAGCTTGGAAGAAGTGGTCCTTGAATATTAAACAACTGTCTTGGGCCCCTTTACCTTCTAGTTCCCTGTCCCATGGGATTTCCCCTACCAATTGCTTGAAAAGGCCAAAGTTGGCCCTGCTGAAGTCCAGGGTCACAATCCTGCATTGTGTTCTGTTCCTACTGCACAAGATTCTGAACTCCGCCATCTCATGGTCGCTTCAGCCAAGGCTGCCCTCAACCTTCACCACTTCAACCAGGCCCTCCTTATCCAGCAGCACTCCTCTCCTTGTTGGCTCATCCACCATTTGCATCAAGAAGTTATCATCAATGCACTGGAGGAACATCTGGATTGTAAATGGCTTGCTGAGTAGGCCCTCCAGCAAATACCTGGGTAGTTAAAATCCCCCATTAATTACTATTCATCAAATTTCATAGCTCAATAAACAATAGCCTTTTCTAACTCACTAGATATTCACTTTGTCACTGTACATGGATGAAGAGTACTTGGATATAATCTTAGTGTCTTTGACGTGAGTAGCCGAGACAATAAGTAATAGTGCACTCAGGAGGGAACACCATTCTTTGTTTAAAATACAATAAACTATTCAGTTACATATGTATGACAGAAATTCACTATCATAGTACAAAAGTCATTAACTCAGATGGAGACCTGGCCTATCTCCAGCAATTCAAATGGAATTAAGCCAGTGTTAAATTTGGCTCATTAACTTCTGTATGGTTTCTGCTACATGTAACTTTGTATATTCTGTATTCAAACATTTTATTATCAAGATTAATAGCCTCTCTCCTGTTGCATTAAGAATCCAATAGCGTGACAAGAAATGGCTGGCAAAATGCAAAACATAAACTCACTGAAAATAACTAGATTGACACAGTGGATTGTGCTTCTGAGAAACTGATTTCAAATCTCAAGTCTATTATTTGCTGGACTGGCGAAATAGCAGAGATTCATGGGATCTCAGAAAACCCCTCTGTCATCTCTCTGCACACTGTCTATACCTAGTATCTGTAAATATTTTCTGCAGAATACCTTTCTTACTCTAAGAAATTACTGTACAATTCTCATTTATGGTATAACAATTACAGTTGCAGTATGACTGGATGGCTACAAAGATTTTTCGAAGGTTATGAGATACTTAGTTTTTGATGCTCCCTAGCCCTAGAGTTAAAATGAGTTTAAAATCTTCATTTGACTAGATGAAGAAATGCTTGACTTAAATGTAGGGTTTAACTTCTTTATCGTATTAGGTTCTTCTTTACACTTTATCACAAGAAGGTATGGTCAGTCTTGAGATAGAATTCAGATGGACCATAAGAAACATGGGGAGTATTTTGCCTGTCATCACTTCTGATGGCATTGGCGTTGGTTTTCAGTGTTGTTAACTCTGTGCTTTAACTTCAAAAAGTGAGTTTTCTTCATTGACTTTTCAAAATGGCTTCTCTGCACTGATGTAGATCTGCATTTCTGAGCAGAGGTAGTGAATAACTATAATGGTTACCAGGGAAAGAAACACTGGGATCTGCATAAGGAATGAGCTTGAGAGGCTTACTAAAATGAGCCTGCTGACTCTCAGAGTATGTACAGAGGTTTTTAATCAGTGGCAGATCAGTTCTTTTTCCTTAGAGTAAATCTTGTTCTCCACTGCAGCAAACTGCATGTCATTATTATATCTCAGAGGTAAAATACTGCTATTGCTGTTTTACATTAATTTTGCTTATCTGTACATAACTACAGAGGACCAAGAACAAGGGCAAAGCAGGTCTGTTGAATAATTCCTGCATAGACTCTTATGCCATAGTCATTTCTTTAAACACATAATTTCTGATAGCTCATTATTTTGTTATGAAGTACTGTAGCTGGTGTTCCTATTTGTGATATTGTAACAAAGGACAGCAATATATTGGTTCTTCACCTGTTTACTGTAAGTTATGAATGCCTGTTCAATTTTAATAGAGAAAATAATTTAACAATGTAGTTCATCACTGAGTTCTACACAAATTGTTTGCTTCTCATAACTTGAAATAAAATAGAAATATTAAGCACCCAGTTGACAAGAAGACTACTTGGCACAGATTGTGCAGAGCAATTGACTTACACTGAATGTGCCTAGTAATTAACAAAAGCCTCTGAGAAACATGGGGTTTATTTTCCAATACCTTCCAATACCTTTCCACCAACTGTATTGGAACCAAATACTTAAAATAGGAACACTTAAACTGGCAAACCCGTCTGTGATGTACTTCTTTTGCATGTATTCGTCACTACTTTTGCTCTGACAAATTACTAGAAAGTCTAAATACAATGACAATTTGTTTAGAGAGGAAAGGATTCAAAAAAGGAAAGAACAGAGAAAATACAGAGAAAGTAGAACATGGCATCTAATACCCATGCTTGGCAGTGTTTCATTACAACTTAACAAACTCTGAAAACACTCAAACATTAATTTGTTTCTAAAAAATCAAAGGGCTAAAATACAACCCCCTAGAAGATGACCTGCCAGTATCTAAGTGCATCTCATATTGTCAAAGGCATAGATTTCCCCTGTGAAATTAATTTACATGAGAAGCTGATTCACATTGTCCAATGCACAGAAATTGTAGTATCTGTTGTGTGAGTGCAAACACTGCCATTAAGAAATTCCTTTTCTGAAAAATACAGATTAACAGATGGAGACCGTTCAGGACAGATACACAGTACCTTCAAAACCTCTAAAATGTTTATTTTTAACAATCCATCACTCTACCACATCTTATCACCTCTGTTTTGGGGTTTTTTTTTCTCGGGTTTTTTGTTCATTTGCTCTCAGGTTTCCTTCAAGTGGGTTGCCTTTTTAATTTCAAATATTATTTTTGCCACATATTTTTTGTTTGCTTCTGACAATATAATAAAAAAAAAAAAGCAGGAGATCTCAACATCATAAGGAGTGCTTCAGGTGCATAAGCATAGGTGCTTAGTTCTGCTTTAGGTGCATGAAATAGCATTAGATAGGCAAGGCATAACATAGGACTGGCAGATGTAACAGAGACTACATCGAAGATCCAGATCCTTCTGGAGCAGCAGCTAGAAAACAGGCAGAATACAATAAATATTAGGAAATTAATTCTGCTTTCCATTTCAGTGGAGATGAAGTTAAGAGGGCAACAACCACTTTTTTTCACACAAGTATTTATTTTTATTTGGTATCATATCTGATTAAAAGCTCAGATATAAAGGTAACATATTTTTGGATACAAACTTACTGTACTGAATTATGCAATACTGAAACTTCATGTGTGACAGCAGTTTTCCACCAATATAGTTCCAAACCATAGTGTTTCATGTATCTCAGACTTGGTTTGTTTTCCATTAGGCTTTTTACCAGAGTACTACTGCTTTAAAAACATGTGAATAATTTAGGATGCAAATCGTAGTAGTACCATAGTAGTACAGTACTATATAGAGTAGCATGCTAGTAACGACAAATGATTATCAGATAGTAAATACAAATTTCCATGTTTAGATCACTCCCTGGTTTGCTCCCCAGTACTCATTTCCAAATTGTTCACATGAACAGCCGTGGCCAGGATGCCTTCTAAAGACGAATTATACCTTCCTGTCTCTCAGCTAAAGCTAGAAGAAGTTCCATGGATTGGAGTGTTTCAGCATGCACTTTGATAGACAGTACCGGCAGAATGAGCATTTGGTTAAAAGAGCTTACATTTTTCCACACTGTCAGTATCTTTTCATGAAAAAAAACAAACACACAAACAAACAAAAACAAACAAAAAAAACAAACAAACAAACAAAAACAACAAAAAAACCACCACCAACAAAAACAACAAAAAACCCCAACAACTTAGCATCATGCCTTAAAATACAAACAGTGTGTTGTCCAGCAGCCCTGAAGTTACCCTGGGAATATTTTAAGAAAACATTAATTATTAAATAGGGTACTCTGAACAGAAGCAGATTTGGACCTTTCTAGAAATGAGTCTTCACCTACACCATATCCTCAGACCAGAGGTAAGTGTCCACAAACCCAAGAATATGACCAGCTTCCTTTTCCAAACATAGCAGAACAGCTCTGCAGAGATCTTCAGTCCCCAAAGAGTGCCTCTCACAAGAAGAGCAGAGTGGTCTCTGATATCAAGATCCATGCAGAGAATTGATATATTCACATTGCATGTGTGTGGGAAGACTACAAAGTGTCATTTTGTGGCATGACTTGAAAGCATGACTGTGTGTGAATAGACCCAGAGTCATACAAAATATATTCTAACCCAACCATTGCCCTGTCTGCTGTGCTCTGTGGGTGCAATCAGTCCACAGCAGAAGAGGCTGGCAATGAGCATGATGGATGTAAGTCAATTGGCTTGAAGAAAAGGTTTTGTTCTAAAAAGCAGGTTGACATAAAATATAGGTTAATAGAAAACATGAGTAATAAGTTCGCTGAAATGCTCAGACATACTTTGGAACAGTGATAAGTTTTTTATTTGAAAAAGTGTAGAAGACTGTGAAAATAGCACAAGCCTTAGTGTTTTGAGGTGTACCTCCCTGATTTGGTTATTATGAAGAACAATGATATTATTTAAATAATTTTTGTTGAAATATTTGAATGTTAATCAAATTGTTTGCTATAACCACCCATTCTTGATTTTCAATTCAAAATGTCATAGTGTAATTATGGGATGGCTGTACTGCCATGCAGCATGAAATGGACATGCTGGAGAGTTGGGCAGAGAGAAAACTCAAAAAATTCAACAAGGCCAGGTGTAGGGTACTGCACCTTGGAAGGAATTACCGCATGTATCAATACAGGTTAGGGGTTGAGCTGCTGGAAAGCAGCTATGCAGAGAAGGATCTGGGAATCTCACTGGACAACAGGCTGTCCATGAGCCAACAATGAGTCCTTGTAGCCAAGAAGGCCAATGGCTTCCTGGGGTGCATGAAAAAGGGTGTGGCAAGCAGGTCAAGGGAGGTTATACTGTCCCTCTACTCTGCCCTGGTGAGATCACATCTGGAGTATTGTGTTCAGTTCTGGGCTCCCCAATTCAAGAAGGACAGGGAACTGCTGGAGAGGGTACAGCAAAGGGCTATAAATATGATTAGGGGACTAGAACATCCTTCATATGAGGAAAGGCTGAGGGACTAGGGTCTTTTTAGTCTGAAGAAGTGAGGACTGAGAGGGGATCTTATTAATTTTTATAAATACTTAACAGGTGGGTGTCAGGAGGATGAGGCTTGTCTCTTTTCAGTGTTGCCCAGCAGCAGAACAAGACGTAACAGGCACAAGCTGGAACATAAGAAATTCTTTCTAAACATGAGGAGGAACTTCTTTACTTTGAGGGTGGCAGAACACTGGAGCAGGCTTCCCAGAGAGGTTGTGGAGTCTTCTTTGCTGGAAACATTCAAAACTTGCCTGGACACGATACTGTGGACCTGCTCTAGCAGAGAGGTTAGGCTAGATGATCTTCAGAGGTCCCTTCAACCACATAGCATTCTGTGATTCTGTGAACAGTGGAATGATTTTCTTGTAGTCAACTGGTCACATTGCATTTATTTTTATAACAAACATTTGCATCTAAAACAGATTTCACCAAGTATAGCAGTTATTCTACATTGAAATTTCAAGCAGACTATGGGATCCATGATCCATGATGTATTCTGTTCACAGGAATTTTAGTAGTGAGTGGCAAAGCTGCATTTAGAAACATTATGATGACTATTAAAAGAAATTTCAAAGAAAGAAAGAGCATATATAATAATCTGCATCATCCTTACAAGGCAGTAAAGAAACATGCAAAACATAATGAAATTAAAAGTGGGAAAAAATCCAATAAGTGAAAGATAATCAAGTGAATGGATTTAAGTTTACATAATTGAAGAAGCTGGTTATTGAAGGTTTTCTGTAGCCAGATGCTTGTGATTTTTTTGTTGTTGTTGTTTTTACTGTTTTCTAAATGTACTATCCTCATTTGACATCCAAAAATATATTTCAAAATTGACAAGAGAAAGAGATTTAAAGTTGATGATGAGTATTTTTCAATCAGCTGAATTTTGTGTTCATGCATTTTGACGGGGGTTTTGCAAATATTCATCAATATGTCATCACATCCATTTTTAAAAGGGGTAAAAAGGAGGACCCTGGGAGCTACTGACTAGTTAGTCTCACCTCCATGCCCAGTAACATCATGGAACATATCTTCCTGGAAGGTATGTTGAAACATATTAAAGACAGGGACATGATTATAGATAGGCTTTAAACTGAAAGACAGTAGATTTAGACTGGATATAGAAAGAAATTGTTTACAATATGGGTAGGGATACATTGGAACAGGTTGCCCCAAAAAAATTTTAACCAATAGACTAAAGATTTTAATAAATTTTTATTAACTGGATCACTACTTTTAGTACTATATAGGTACTATAAAAAATAATATTGGAATCTGGAAAAATTCTGCTTGGTAAACTATCACAAATTTGATAAAAATTCTCCATGCAAAAACTTAAAATGTTGTATTTTATCCACAATTAAAAACTAATTTGAACTCATACAGGTAGAAGTTCAAGAGCTGTAGACAAAGACAGATGCATACATGTTATTTTTATCTTCAAAGTCAGTAGTATGTTCTGGACGTGCCTGTTTCCCTGTCTTTCAAAACAGAAACAGTTTTAAGACTGCTTTGTACTTACTTGCAGTTCTGATAATGCTATTCAAAAACACATACTTATAGTCTGTGTACTCAGTGTTCAATAAGCTGACAATACTACCTCTCTGAGTCCAGGTCTTCCTTTTGGTTATGGCAACAGAGGGTGCTGCTGAAGAAGCAAACAAAACACTCAGCTCAAATATAGGGGTGAGAAGAGATTAAAATAGTAAATTCAAGAGATCGAAGCAGTGATAAAGAAAAAGAGAAGAAAAGCAGAACTATAAGAATTATTATTGGATTAATGACTATTGGATGTCATGGGCAGTGATAGAATGAGAGGTAAGAAGACAAAACTTAAGAGAATGTGAAAGTAAAAATGTGGTTGCGTGACTTGATGTAGAGAAGTCAGGGACATAGCTGTGTGGGTTGGCATGGCAGCAAGAAATAGCTTAGGAAGATTCACCAGGAATTACTTTTTTTACAGAGTATCTTTCTATCCTCATTTCTAAATGCCCTTTAGAATAGACTGCTGTAGCATTCATATTTGCTGTCTTGGATGTGATATGTGTATGCAGAATTGAATCTGTCCTTGTGTGCTCTTCTCGCACTTCGAATGGATTTCCATGTTATTTTTTCATCCAGGGAATATCTGTGAAAACCTCTTCTAAAGCATTCCACTCATGCCTGCTTCAAGAGTGCAATTTATTCAGAAAATAATAGTCTTTCATTCCTTGGAGACATTAGATTTTTGCAGTGTAAAAGTCTGCATTGTTGCACTTAAAATCTTAACCTTGATGACAACCCAAACTGGGCTATAGGTTTTTTTTCCAAAAATGTGTTGTCAAACTTGAAAAATTACATTTAAAAATCTGTCATAGAATCATAGAATGCCAGGTTGGAAGGGACCTCAAGGATCATCTGGTCCAATTTTTCTAGGTACTACTATAGTTTAAATGAGGTGGCTCAGCACCCTGTCAAGCCGAGACTTAAAACTGTCCAATGTGGGGGAATCTACCACTTCCCTTGGGAGACTATTCCAATGTTTGACTGTCCTTACGGTGAAAAAGTCCTAAAAGAATGCTGAGAGGATAAATTTAAGCAGTCTAAAACTCAGATATGAAGCTATCTGTACATTCTTGCATTGTCTTCTTTTTTTTTTTTCTGAAAAGGGTGTCCTACACTAGGAAGTATCATGTAGCTACAGAGCAGACATGTAAGAGTACCCTCAGTGTGAAAGCCTCTCAGTTTTGCTACTTCACAATAACTGTGTAGGAAGGACCTATTAGTTTCATTTTACATGTAGCACATGGAAGCATAGAGGCAAATGCCTTGCCCAGAGCTGCGTTATAAATCTATATTACAAGAGATGTCCCAGAATAGCCACTGGACAGATGAACATTCTTCTATTAATATTTCACAGTGTAGTATTGTGATAGGTTGAGATAGTTACACAGATGCACTTGTGCACATCCAGGCAGGACCTCAGCTCTGGAAAGATTTGTGTGCTGTCTGAATGTCATTAACCAATGATAAAGTAAAAAATTAAATGTCATACAGACATTCCCTGTTTTGCTTTTGAAGAATAAGATCTCTTGTCCTACTGTGTGTTTAGAAATGAGTGCTTTTTAAACTATACTTAAGTGAAAGTCTCCTGCTGAAACCTCATGCTTGAATGGTGCTATATATTAAAAAGATAATACATATATATACATATTTTAATCTATTTAGAGGATAAAGTCAGAATGTTTCCCATGAGAAATGTGGCAGGCAGCTACATAGATACTTCTTTGTCTAAAAGAGAACAACTCAGATCACTTTCTGGATTGCACATTTGTAGTAGTTGTTGCAAAGTTAAACTATAAGTTACTGTTCTCGTATTTAAATAATACCCTCAGCTTCACTGACCCAAGTCTTTTGTCTAATATTTATTGTTTAGGGAACACCTTAAAAATCTTGGAAGCTGAAAAATACAGGACAAGTTTCAGTTAAAGCTGTGCTAATGAACAGAAAATATGATATTATCAGTTCTGGTTGAGCTTATGAAATAGTAAACACAATGGAAGAATTTAGAAAAGACAGCAAAAATGAACAGAGGAAAGGATTATACAAATGTTCAACATGGTCTGTCTTGTGGAAGAAGTTTAAATAATCTAAATGCTTTAAGTTTCTATATGGAGTGAAGGGAGAGTTTTTGTGTGATTTTTTCTGCAATAAAACATTAATGGATATAAATTATTTATATAAGGCAGGTTATTCAGTTTACAGTAGTTCCAACTGAGATGAAGCATCAAAAAGTTGTTAACCTTCTGTCACGGTTTGACTCAGGATCGGCAACTGAACCAGCGACAACCGTGCTCTCGATCCTCTCCCCCCTCCCCCAGGTAGGAAAAGGAGAGAGATAACAAGGAGAGAGACTTTTTGGATTGAAAACTAAACTAGAGAGCTTTAATTAAATACTAATGATAAAAGAAAATATGTACAATTATATAAAAATATGTTCAGGAATGTGCAAAACCTCTATTGCCTCCCCTCACCGCCAGCAACTCCCCCAGGATCTCCTTAGCTGTGAGCAACCCCGAAATGTCCTGGACCACTGCCCAAGAGAGTGGCAGAGCAGACAGGAGCTGAGGGCAGAGTTATGAGGGTCAGGAATGCCTAGGGATCAACAGTGATGGATAGATGGAGTCCTCCCCAGATGCCAGCGATGGACAGAAGAGAAGGGAAGAAGAAGCAGGAAGGATGTTGACTTCTGTGATCTCTGACCTTACACCGAGCTTACACAGATATATGGAATGGACTCTTTTGGTCAGTTTGCTTTCCATCTGTCCTTGTTTGAGCCAGAATGAAGCTAATTTTCCTTTTACTGATTTTTGTTCCTTCAGTAAGCTCTCTTTTAATTAGCAACAAGTGTTCCAGCTAGTGGACGGTTAACACTGGAATGTTTATCTTTCTGCTGAGACGTGAAGGTCAGTTTGTTCTACCCAGTGAATCTGCCACTACAGATGCTACTGAGAGCAGGTGAGTCATATCTGTGACCGCCCCCCTGTGGGTGGGCTGGACAAGACAGACAGCAAAATTGACCAAAGGTATTCCATTCCATTCAAGGAAGTCCACTCTGACCTATGGGAGGATTACAGATATGACCCTTCTCCTCCCTTGGTATATGAGGCTGCAGAGCAAAGTGACCTTGGAATCTCAGCAGTAACATAAACATTCCAGCATTATCAGTCCACTAGCGGGAAAGCTTGCTGCTAGTTAAAAGAGAGCTCACTGAAGGAAAAAAAAATCAGTAAAAGGAAAATTGGTTTAATCTTGGCTCAAACCAGGGCACCTTCCACAGAGAAACATGAGAAAATCTAGTGAATTAAATAATCGGAAAACAACAGTGTATGTACTAGAAATGTGATTAATCTCAAATAGTTTTTGTTTTTATAAAGACCAAAGATGAAAACTAGTTTCTTTTTATTTTACTAGTATTATATGATCTTTCAAATATCAGTGAGTAGTTTTCTTATAACTCTTATTAAAAAGTACATGTAGAGAATAATTTGGTTTTTTTGTTTTTTTTTTTTTTCCTGCTGATGTCATGTTTTGATATGAATGCTGAATTCTAGGAAAAAAATACTGAATATATTTAGTTTTTTAAAGATCACAAAAAAGCGAAAATCCACTCTGTATAGTAGGGTTGCAATTCAAGGAGAAAAAGTCTTTCTTCTTGCAGAGGCTACTTTGAGAAAACTCACCAAGCATTGCTTATTAATGGTAACTCAGAGACTACACTGTCATCACAAGCAATTTCCAAAGGTGTAGACATCACTAATTTTGGAGTACCTTTATGTTCAACATTTTAATTAAAATATGTTTTTAATAAACTAATCTGGTCATCATAAAACTTTTTCTGTATCTTTGTGGAGACCCAAAGTCTTTAGTTTCCAAAGATAAAATATTTTCTCATCATTGTTATAATGCAATATATGATTCTATTATATATTATCAGTATGGACAGAGGAAATAGTGCAATTGAAACTATTGAACTGCAACTATCAAAGAGTTCTATTCATCCTATATATAACAATATAACATGTCATTTTTTCATTTCAGTGGAGTACACCAGAGAAGGGCCCAACATGCCAATCAGTATGTATGCAGTAGTTTTTGCATACAGTTCAAAACATTTAACTTGTTTCCTGGTCTTTGTCTTTACTCATAAATTTCTCAGGGTGTAGAAATAAATTCCAAAAAAGACTGGCAAATCTGAGCTACTCCATCGTGGTATCTATGAAAGTATTCCAGAGTCATGTTATCATAATTTAGAGCAGAAAATATTTCACTCTGCTCCCATACATGTTTTAAAAGGTCAGAATTACCCATTCACTTGTAAGAAATGTGATCATTCTAACTTATGCCAATAAAGGTATTTTAATTCCATGTTCCTCATCCTATGCCATACAATAAGGTTCTCTTAAATATGAATTTATTAAGGAATAATTTATGCCATATACTGCCATTGCTATTGACCTTCAATCTTATACTTAACATGTTAAATCTGAATTACTGTATAGTACATTGATCTTTATAGTGATTTATTCTCAACCATAGTGATATAGGTGAGGGAAGGACCTAGATAATATCATCACAGTAAATAACTTCTCTGAAGAGAAAATAGCAGCATTTTACAGTGAACCATTAACATTTCCTTATAAAATTTTATGTATATAGAGAATATATGACAAGATTTGTCATAGTGGTGCATGAAAACAATAAAATAAAATAAATAAAATAAAATAAAGTAAAATAAAATAAAATAAAATAAAATAGAAGTTTTATTTATAGTTCACATTCTTGTTTAGATCTCATCTGGGAACCGAATGCTTAACAGTGCTCATCCCACACAGTAAATACCTTCCATCTTTATAGGTTTATATGCATTACAACAAAACAATTTATTTTTGTTTTTAAAAAAAGCATATTATTAGCTATTTTCATTTGAGATGTAGCTTCATTCACACAAAATCTTAGCATCTCTACAGGAGCTACAAACATTTGTATAACATAGCTGGACTTTTAAAAGCATCACCTGCATCTCCATAGGAATTCCTTCAGTATGGATTCTGGAAAGCTATGTTATGCTGAATTATTTTGCTTTTACATCATAAATTTCTTGAAGTAAATGATCCTGAAGAATAAATTTGATTCACTGTGTATCACAGTACTCTAGGTAAGACAGGACACAGGATACCTATGTCTGTTACTATTCTCCTATGTGAGCTTTGGGAACCTCTCTCATGGCCTATAATTCTTCTTTTTACCTCCCCAGTGAAGTTAGTGACAGGGTTCTGAGAGTGTCAACAGGCTCTGCACCTGTTCACCACTGTTGCTTTAGCCACCTGTTTTTCAGGTGAACCCTGTCTTCATGCAGCTGTGGGACCTTGGTTCTGAGTGCTGGGAAATAGCTGTGAGAAAAAAGGGCTATCCATCAAAGATCTATGGAAGCAACCTCCTTACTGTGTGACTCCCCCACTCATATGTAAATAATTATTCTTCTTCCTGGACACTTACAAAGAAAATTAAGTTAACATCATCTTGTTCCTTTGTTCACTTAGGTAATTAGTGGGTTCAGCTATTTTGTGTTATGTAATTATGAAAGTCTGTTAGTGGTCTAGCTGAAATTGAAGCAACGGTTCAGGATACCTCTGTGAGCATCTGGTTATAAAATGCTGACCAGTCTTGTAATTCTGTTTATTCTGTTGTTGTCCCACCCATGAATATGCAGGGGTTGACTCAGTTTAAAAGTTAGGTTTATGTTGAGAAGGTGTATGTTGGTCTGCAATGAAGAGATGAAAGGATTGAAGGTATCATAGAATTTGGGAAATGCCTTTCCTTATCTCAGGAGTTGAATCTCCCGGGAAAACATAATATATTTATATTTGTTTTATGGAAGAAAAAAAAAAAAAGTAAAAACAAAGAAAATATTAAGGAATCCCGATGATGATGATGATGATGATAATTTTTAGTATACGTTAGAAGACTCAGCTTTGATCAGAAATACCACTGAGGGAAGGAGTCCCAAAATCCTGGATACTCAGTCTAAGTATTTTTTATAGCTGTAGAATCAGTTTTCTATGAACTTTGACCATAGCTCTTTAATTAGAACTGGAGGAATTTGTGAGCTATGTAGAGGCAAATGTTTCAGTGAAAGTATAAGAGTAAAAGTTAATAAAGTTAACACAATGATCATGACAGTTTCGCTCAAACATCTCCAAACATTTCTCTTTCTCTGAAATCAAGCATAGGAAAACAGTATCTCTCTGCTCAAATTTCCCTTGAAACCCTCACCAATCTCAAATAAAATTTATATGATGGGAATGGATCTAGAAGTGGGAACTCAGTCCTAGTTATTATCTTCCTTCCTTCCT
Source organism: Hemiprocne comata (assembly GCA_020745705.1). Lineage (NCBI taxonomy): Eukaryota > Metazoa > Chordata > Aves > Apodiformes > Apodidae > Hemiprocne > Hemiprocne comata. The sequence goes on along the minus strand of CM036587.1, from coordinate 82,868,613 downwards.
TCCTTCCTTCCTTCCTTCCTTCCTTCCTTCCTTCCTTCCTTCCTTCCTTCCTTCCTTCCTTCCTTCCTTCCTTCCTTCCTTCCTTCCTTCCCTTCCCTCCCTCCCTCCCTCCCTGGGAAAATCTTTCAGTGCTCACTATGATATCTTTTGCAACAGAGATGCATCTACTGAACAGTTTTGTAATTATCAGTATTTATAAAGCCATGAGAACTACATAAGGTGTCTAATTTCCAAGTTCTTTGTCATGTTTTTCTAGAACATTTCAACAGACCAGTGAGCAAGCTGGTGTGACTCGATCCATCTGAAAGACTTTTATTTGAAACACAGCTGACATCAAAGTGTCATGTTGGCTGAACAATTCCCTCTTTTTATTTCTTCTGTGAGAAACAAGGACTAAAAACAGGACTCCTATTAATATGTACAGGAAGAAAATTGTTTCAAAGAGTAAAAAGATCATGTCATCCAAACACAACTAATCATGGTTTTCTTGCCAAGTAATTATTATTTGAGTCATTATTGATATTATTCCATACAAATGAGACACAGGACTTCGTTTGAGTCACTCTGCCTCTATTCTTATAAACGCAACAGAGAAATAGAGAAGTTAATAATAATGTCACAGTGCAGTAAGAAAAACACTGAGGAATATTAAACTGTCTCTACGCTGAGCAAATAACTTTAAATCAAAATCATAAAGTGAAAACCCATTCAGATAGGGTATTGTTTAAGGGGTTTGTAGCTTTTATTCTGTATTATTGCAAACAGTTCTAGATTACTTGTGAAAAACTTTTATTTTTTTACCTTGTGCCTCTGTGTGAAGTGTGGGAAAATAACAGAAGACTGGGAAGGAGGACTGTACATACACTCAAGTGACCTACAGTGACTTGCAGCTGGGGTGTCAAGAAAACACATATACCATACTAATTGTTGTTTAGCCTTGTATATTGGACAAATAGAACATCTGTGATAGCACTAGCCTGTTATAGACTTAGAGGCACCCTATCAAACTTGCTTGAGACTCCTGTCCTACTGTGGGAAAATCAAACCACAGTGGTAAACTACTGCTGTGCAAATCACAGAATCAAATTACAGAATCACAGAATCATTCTGGTTGGAAAAGACCTTTAAGATCATCCCTGATCCCTGGCTCATATTAAGCTGGCTGTCAAGCAGTATCTCAGGTACTTTTCTGCTGGGCAGCTTTCCAGCCACTCTTCCCCAAGCCTGTAAGTTTGCATGGGGTTGTTGTGACCAAAATGCAGGACCCAGCACTTGGCCTTATTGAACCTCATAGAACTGGTGTCAGCCTATCGATCCACCCTGTCCAGGTTCCTCTGCAAAGCCTTCCTACCCTCGAGCATATGAACACTCCCACCCAATTTGGTATCATCTGCAAACTTACTGAAGGTTCACTTATCCCCCTCCTCCAGGACATTGATAATGATATTGAACAAAACTGGCCCCAAAACTGAGCCCTGAGGGACTCCACTGGTTACTGTCTGCCAACTAGATTTGACCCTATTTGCAATAACTCTCTGGGCCTGGCCATCCAGCCAATTTTTTACCCAGTGATGAGTAAGTACACTTGTCTATGCCATGATTCACCAGCTTCTCTAGGAGAATGCTGTGGGAGACAGTGCTGCCTTGCACTTGCTTTATGAGCTCACTCAATATAAGTCTCTCCATGATCTTTCCTGGTACTGACGTCAGGCTTACAGGCCTGTAGTTCCCTGGATCCTCCTTCTGGCCCTTCTTGTAGATAGGCATCACATTAGCCAGCCTCCAGTCATCTGGGACCCCCTGTTGACCAGGATTGTTGATAAATGATGGAGAGAGACTTGGCAAGCTCCCCTGCCATCCCCTGCTCCCCGATCCATTTCTCTCTCTCTCAAATGATTTGTGAAATATCATCCAGTGTTTGAACTCTGGAGATAAGTGTGTTAATTTACCCAGACAACCTTTCTTTAATAAATTTGTTTTCCAACAGTAAAGCAGATTGGATGATAGGGCAATGTGGCAGATTGGGAATTGGTTAAAGGACAGAGCTCAGAAAGTGGCTGTAAGTGAGGCAGAGTCTAGTTGGAGACCTGTGTCTATTGGGGTCCTCCAAAGGACAGGACTGTGTCCAGCCCTGTTCAATATATTCATCAACAACCTACACAAAGGGATAAAGTGTACCATTAGCATGTTTATTTATAATATAAAACTGGGAGGGGTGGCTGACACACCTGAAGGCTGTGTTGTCATTCAGCATGACCTTGACAGTTGGGAGAGTTGGGTAGGGAGAAACTTAATTAAATTCAACAAGGGCAAGTGTAAAGTACTGAATCTGGGGAGAAACAAGCCCATGTACAGTAGAGGATGGGGGCTGACCTGCTGGAGAGCAGCTCTGGGGAGAAGGACCTCAGGATCCTGGTGGACAACAAGCTGACCATGAGGCTTCCCTTCCCTTCCCTTCCCTTCCCTTCCCTTCCCTTCCCTTCCCTTCCCTTCCCTTCCCTTCCCTTCCCTTCCCTTCCCTTCCCTTCCCTTCCCTTCCCTTCCCTTCCCTTCCCTTCCCTTCCCTTCCCTTCCCTTCCCTTCCCTTCCCTTCCCTTCCCTTCCCTTCCCTTCCCTTCCCTTCCCTTCCCTTCCCTTCCCTTCCCTTCCCTTCCCCCTTCCTTCCCTTCCCTTCCCTTCCCTTCCCTTCCCTTCCCTTCCCTTCCCTTCCCTTCCCTTCCCTTCCCTTCCCTTCCCTTCCCTTCCCTTCCCTTCCCTTCCCTTCCCTTCCCTTCCCTTCCCTTCCCTTCCCTTCCCTTCCCTTCCCTTCCCTTCCCTTCCCTTCCCTTCCCTTCCCTTCCCTTCCCTTCCCTTCCCTTCCCTTCCCTTCCCTTCCCTTCCCTTCCCTTCCCTTCCCTTCCCTTCCCTTCCCTTCCCTTCCCTTCCCTTCCCTTCCCTTCCCTTCCCTTCCCTTCCCTTCCCTTCCCTTCCCTTCCCTTCCCTTCCCTTCCCTTCCCTTCCCTTCCCTTCCCTTCCCTTCCCTTCCCTTCCCCTTCCCCTCCCCTCCCCTTCCCCTTCCCCTTTCCCCTTCCCCTTCCCCTTCCCTTCCCCTTCCCCTTCCCCTTCCCCTTCCCCTTCCCCTTCCCCTTCCCTTCCCCTTCCCCTTCCCCTTCCCCTTCCCTTCCCCTTCCCCTTCCCCTTCCCCTTCCCCCTCCCCTTCCCCCTTCCCCTTCCCCTTCCCCTTCCCCTCCCTTCCTTTCCCTGGAATACTGTGTCCAGTTCTGGGTTGCCCAGTTCATAAAGGAAAAGGAACTGCTGGAGAGAGTCCAGCACAGGGCCACAAAGATCATGAGAAGAATGAAGTATCATTGGTTGAGAGAACTGGGTCTGTTTAGCCTGGAGAAGAGACCGAGGAGGGATCTCATAAGTGCTGGTAAGTACCTAATGGGCGGGTGTCAGGAGAATGGGTCCAGTCTCTTTTCTGCAGTGTCCAAAGACATGACAAGGGGCAATGGGCACAACATGGAGCATAGGAGGTTTGTGTTAAACATAAGAAAAAAACTTCTTTACTGTGAGGGTGACAGAGCACTGGAACAGACTGCCCAGAGCAGTTGTGGAGTCTCCTTCTCTGGAGACATTCATAATCCATCTGGATATCTGGATATGTTCTTGTGTGATCTACTGTAGGTGATCCTGCTCTGGCAGGCAGGTTGGACTGGATGATCTTCACAGCTCCATTCCAACCCCAATGACTCTGTGTGACTCTGTGTACAGGATCTGTGTCCATTGAAATTAAAAGAAAATTGAGCCTTTTATTGAAAAAGAGGTACAAACAGAACATTTTGCCCCTTCCTTATCATAATATTATAAAAATAACTTTCTATATATGTTTTAAAATCTGATTGCTTCTTCTCTCTTATTTAGCAGTAACTCCTAAGAAGAATTGAATGAAAAGGCTCTTAATTTGTATTCTATAATACACAATAAGGGTGCTAAAGTTATAAGAGGTGCATCATCATCTATACTAGCAACCTTTTTTAGGCAGATTATCCATACTGGAAGTATCAAACTAATCGTTTATGACAGAAACAATTAAAAAATTGAAAGAAGCTAAACCAGAGATTAAGAAAGTATGCATGTGCATGTTTTAAACTGTGATCTGTGATGGAAAGCAATTTTTTACTCTTTAAACCAAGAGATGTATGATCATAAATCATACCACATTGAGTGGGATGTTAGTCAGTATTATACAAGAAAGTCTGCTGAGCTGATCAAATTATCATGATCTAAATAAACTGGTTTCACCAGCACCATATTCCGAAATGTATTGGATGGCAAATAACATAGCATCTCGTTATATAGAAAAAAAATACTGAAACTGTAATCAATGGCAAGCATAGGAATGTTATCTTCAGAAAGTTTGTTTACCTAAAAATAGTACAAAATCCATCAGATTTAATTTGTCAGCCTAAATGTTAACACATTGTCTGATATTAAAACGGTAGCCAGATAGTTGCAGATTCCTTAGTTATCCCACTGAAATGTACAATTTACAGTGAATGCTAACCATATGCCTCATTCCTGTAGTGATCACACTGGCTCCTTATAGACAGCAAATGAAAGAAGACATAGGAATGAGCTTAGCTGATAGTAGGTCCTTAGTCTGTTCTTATTATTGTTATGAAAACCTTACCTGGCAGTAGCATTCTGTGTTGTGTTGTACTCTTGGAAGCTCTTGCAAGGGAGGTTGGAAGGGAGAAGTGACTTTTTTAACAAGATCACCTTATGAAACTGGATAATAGGAAGAGACTTACCACACCAGTCTTATTTTGAACTAGCTGCCATGTTTTCTTTCAAGCCAAAAATCTCGTTTGAGATCTTGCATTGTTTCCCCAATACTACTAATTGTTTTTGAAAAAAAGATCTTGTCTTGGTTACATCTTTAGAACAGCATGGTTACTTTGATTGCCAGCCAATTTTCTTTTTCTTTTGCTCTACCTTACCCAGCATGACGCGTCTGAAACAGCTGGCTTGTACCTCTTTGAGATTTAGAAACAAAAGGCTGTCATGGATTACAGTGGATTTTTCCTAGTCTGATTGAGAATGTATTATAATGAGGGTAGTAACTGCATTGAACTAAGTGTATCTAATCTCACTTCAATTTACTTCACATTATCACAGTATCACTCTGGTTGGAAAAGACCTTCGAGATCATTGAGTCCAACCACTACCCTAATTCTGCCACGTCCACCACTAAATCCTGACCCTTGGCACCACATCTGTCTTTTGAGATGTCTCCAGGGATGTTGACTCATCAACCTCCCTGTAAAAGCCTGGATCACCAAGTCCAGCTCCCACCTCAGATACTTAGTATCCATGGAAGTCTATTAATACATACTAAATTGTGAGGAAAAAAAAAAAAAGGGAGGGACAGAAATATTAGTTAGCCTTCACCCATTCAATGCTTAATTGTTTGTTTATTTTCAACTCAAAATGCTGGCCTGAAGTTATGATGTATGCTCAGTGCTTCACTACTCTTTTCTGTTTACTTTTTCATATATGGAAGTAAGATCATTCTGTAAACTTTTGTGTAGAATGTAAAAAAAAAAAAAAAAGGGAGAGGGGAAAAATATGATCTTCCTGTAAGGTGATGTCCTTTCCAGAACATCCTGCCATTGATGTTTAAATTATGACACAGATTTTTTGAGTCCTGGAGGACTGTGTCATTATGGGCAGTTGTGAAGTGATCTTGGTGAATTTCAATTTGGAAAAGCATTTTGAAGTTCTTTGTTTCACTTTTTTTATTTTAAAGACTTTGAGAAACAACAGAGGAACAAAGAAAGGTTACTAGCCATTAGAAATGTGGGGGGTTTTTAAATCCACCTTTTAAAAAGTATCACCACAAGAGATTTTATATTTCATTTATATTTTTTAATTAACCAGTTTCAGTTTGACAACTCATCTTTTTATAATTTGCTTTCAGACAGAAATAATATGAAAAATAATATACAATCTCTAAATGAATCAGAGCACCTGAACTCCTGCTGACTGTACAATGTATGGGTATCTGCAATTTCAGGACTACAAAGTTTATAATTGTAAAATAAAAAGCCTTTTTGCCTATCTTTTCCTTCATGTGGTCCTCTGCAAAGTAAGGCTATATAAAATTAACCATTCTGCAAAGGAGTGTCAGAGACGATATCCTGTGAAAACTGAATTTAGACTGGAATATATGACAGCAGGTGGATTCTTGACATTAACCTTCCTGAGGTTCCATCTCTGCATAAAAAGTTTTTTTTTCTTTTTCACATAGTCAATTGCTGGCTGCAATTTGTGACTTTATCATAAATCATGCCTTGATCCCAGTATTCTGAACTTTTATTTTTTTTCCCTTAGATTTGCAATTATTTCAATGCTGAAGTGGGATCTAGTTTGCAATTTTATTTTTCAGGGATTAGAAAGTCGATGTCACTTGAATATGGTCTCATCTTGTATTTATACATTTTGAGTTTTAACTGAAGGAACTGAGAAATAGAAATAGTACTAAAAAGATTATGTTCCCTATTCTAATGTGGTCAGAAAAATTTGGAAGATGTGGAGTAAGTATACATGCATCAATGCAGTTTCGGGTCCCAGCCTTTTAACTAAAATTATCAAATATTTCAGAGAAGGCTGATTATGCTGCAGGCTAGAAGTTGGCTATTGGACAGTATTAAAAGCAGTCTTTATAATATGTAATTTCTTGATTTATTATTGACCTAGTCTTATGTTAATGTAAGATACCATCTTACATTAAAAGTAGCTTTCATGTTCATAACCTGTTTTCACCTCCAGTTCTGGAAAAACAAAAACAAACAAAAAAAAACAAACCAAAACAAAAACAACAATAATGAACAAACAAACCCCACAATATTAAGAGATACAAGATATTTTTTTAAAGTTAACTATCAGATATTAGGAAAAATTTATTCACCAAAAGGGTTGTCAGACCCTCAAACGGGCTGCCCAGGTTGAAAGACACATAGATGTGGTGCTTAAGGACATGGTTCGGTTGTAGACTTGGCAATGCTAGATTAACAGTTGAACTTGATGATCCTAAAGGTCTTTTCCAAAAAGAACAATTCTATGATTCTATAATAAAGGGAATGGATTTGTTTTGTTTTGTTTTGTTTTGTTTTGTTTTGTTTTGTTTTAAAGAGAAGAGCTAAAGCATTCCAATCTTATAGAGAAAAGGAAATGCACACATAATAAAATCTTGCTACTTTTGTTCTTATTTTTAGGAAAATTCAGCAAAGTACCTGACTATGCTACTATGACAGATTTGGAAAGGCAATACTGCTGTATTTGTTGCTTCTTGGACTTATTCATTATTAAAGATAGATTGAATATTCATCCCTGCTAGTTTCATCTCCCAGTGTATTTCAGACCCCAAATGTGACATTATTCTGAATAGTAAATCACATAAAGACATAAGAAATAAATGCAGCTTCATGGGCAGTTTCTAGTATGTCATAGACAGTCCTTACATCCAGGTGAAAAGTGGAAGAATGACAATTTGGACTCAGTTAAACTCTCTGATTTCCTGAGCTTCCAATATAGAACCAGTAATTTCTGCATTATTTTTATCATGCACAGCATGAAAATAAAATCTATAAAATGTATATAATAATTATGACTTTTCATTATTATTTTTTAAAATAAAGTTGTTTTTTCAGGATGTTGGAAATGTTGAGCTGCAAATTGTGGAAGGAACATGCGGTGAAATTGACTGTACTTCAGGAAGGGGCAGGAATCCCAGTAGAAGTGATCCCTAAGTAGTCCAGATGTGAAAAAATGTCATCTTCATCAATACTAGGAATGCAAATTCTGTGATAAAATCTTCTATAAATATGCTAAGAACATATCTATATGCAACTGGAGCATGCAACTCAGATTGACTAATTGATCTGCCTTTTTGGTTACCATCTCATTAAGTGAGTAATAAGTAAATTTTCTAAAAAGGTAGTAGCTCATGCCTCTTTTAAAAGAAGTCTGATGTCTAAAAATTGTTGCCTAGTTGAGGAATTGCCAGTTAAAACAATACTTACTGAGTTCTCTCAGTGACCATCTCCATGAACTGGATGAGTATCATCTCTGTGGATAGGTGGAAAGAAGAAAGATGAGGCACGTGTCTGACCATCTAGTCTAAGCACCACACCCACATCATCTCTCTGAGTGCTGTGTTCATGACATGCTGTGAAACATCTATGCTATTTCAATCTATCTTTCTATCAGTGATCCTCCTGTCAAAAGAAACTCCAAGCATAATTTGGAGTAAAAATTATGTTGAAGCAGCAGCAAGATTTTTAACATTCTGTGTAGACAATGCAGTGACATATTGCATAGGGGAACATAAGGTTGGACTCAATGATCTTAAAGGTCTTTTCCAACCTGAACAATTCTATGATTCTATGATGCAAGACATAACCATTTAGAAATGTCTTTTTTTTTGAGTCATGTAAAAGATATTAAAGATTCATATGTAAATAAGAAAATATATGCATTTCCCATAAGGTATGGCAATGGTACTTAAAATTACTATGATATTTTATAAGTTATTATTTGGTTTTAGATAATTGCCTTAAAAAAATACTTGAAAGTTTCAGCTTACTTCATCTTATGAATGGTCAGAATTAAAAAAACATTCAATCAATTGCACATTATTTGTATGACAAAAATTTTTTTAAATATATTTCTGAAAATTTTTCAGTAAAATTAGCTTTCTATAAAATCAATTTAAACCTTTATGATTGTCATAGAAATAAAGGCAATCACAAACAAACCTCAGAGAAATATTTATACCATCCATATTAGGAGATACAATTTGTACAAGCTCAGATTGCTTCTGTAAAAGTAAAATATTTTTGGGCCAAGAAAATATCTAATCCTCAAAATCAAATCCACTAAAAATTGTGCTCAGTTAAGCATTAAAACTTATTACAAATAATTTCTCAAAAAAATCACTAACAATTTTGAAATGTATATAAAGTATCATATTTTCAACCTTTTAAAAATGTCACCTTCCACACTATTTTTAACAATGTTCTCAATACAGCATTTTGTTTCAATTTGTTTTGTAAATATCAGTCAATCCTTAGTTGAATACTGGTTCCCCTTTTGGCTACCTGCATTTATATCCCAAGGTTATTTCAGGTGTCTGAAAGCTAATAACCTTTTTTGATAGGCACATACCAAGAGTTTTGTCAGGAACATCTGCCATAAAATATTTTCTGCAATCTTTATGTGGTTTTGATCATTTAGACTGCACTTCTGGAAGGTAGTCTTATTCACTATGTGTCAGTTTAAGAATTCCTGAAGCAAAAAAACCCAGGGACTCTAGGATCTTAATTCATTCTACTGAAACTGAGTCACTCCTAAAATACAGAAATGTAAATTTTCTATCTAATCAGTGGAGAAAGAGAAAAAGGATAATTTGGCTTTTGCATGAATCACCCTGTGGAAATACTTTACTAATGAACAACACTTTTGGGTTTCAAGCCTGGGTATCTGCTGAGGCAAGAACTCCAACGAAATGATAAAACTGTTACACTGCTTATAATGTATGGATGCATGTTGCCCTTGTATCAATCTTACAAAACACACACTGTCATCTGGTCAAAATCTATTCCTTACTTGTTTCTATGAAAATTAATGTCCTCAGATTTCAGCTGACATATTTGTGTTCTCAGAAGTTTAAAGTATTAGAAATAGACCATGATTTGTTTTTCAGGTTTTCCCAGGTTTCCCCTTTTTTTTGCTGTTATGGTGTTACCAGTCATTTTTTAAAGTACACTTGAGATACTAATAGTACTCTTTAATCTTAGTGTGTTTTGCATCTAAATAAGGCTTTCAAGAATTTGCTGGCAATCTCTGAAAATACTAATCCTTGACAGAACAGTAAAAGCCTATTGGTTAGGCTTTTCCTCTGAATTTGAGAAAACAAAGCTCTGTTTTCTGTCTTTTGGATAATTTGAATCTTCTGGAGTAATTCTGCCTTAATTAAAAAGTTACTTTGTTGTGACTCTCCACTGTGAAAACTTTTCTTCTTTGTCTATATTTTCATCAGTCTTGAATAATTTGAATCTCGTCTTTTCATGTATTGTTGTACACAATGAGGTAGTTTCCTCTTTTGTTCAGTTGGTTTTGTGGATGAAATAGTAGGTTAGCTGTAATAGGAGAGATTATTAAAGATTAATTAAGTAATCCAGCAGTTAAAATCGTGAGATGGGAATTAAAAGACTGATGTTGAGGTCTTGGTGAAACCATGAGATCTGAGGTGTGGAATATGACCTATGATCTGCAAAAATTGCAGGAAAAGAGAACAAGGGCAGGATATTACATAAATCAGTCAATTGCAACAGTGATATTGAATCCTTTTCCATCTCACAGTGTAACTCATGATGACATGGTAATTGCTGAAGATCTGGAACAAACTGCACAGTCCATTGTAGTAATGAGTATACTTAAGGGAAGAAGCACTTGGTATACCAGTTAGGGATTATTGTGATGGAAGTGTTCAGAAGACTGGCAAGGCCAGTTTTAAACTTTAAAGTAAACTTTGCTAAATTCATCCATCAGTGACATTTCTGCTGATGAATGGTTAGTTCTTGCACTTTACATTGAGTAACTTACTATGCATACAAAAATTTGTCCTCAACATGTGCATTGTAGATTACTTCGAGTGTGCAATACCATGCGTCATGTTGGAAGCCTGAACTATATTTTTTCACTAGATCCCTGTAAAAAGCAAAGCAAATTAGGCAAAACTTCATATACCACAGAGTAACAATGTCACATGTTATCTAGAAAGAATCAGTCATTTGAGGAAAATTCTCAAAAATGCTATCAAAAATACAACAATTTCAGAGTAATAAGTATTGAAATTTATAAGAAATTATGTTGTTTCAATTGTTTCTTAACTTATGTTTCCTGAAAGATCACAAAAATTTATGTTTTTAACAAGACATGTATGGCAATCAAAAGAAATATTATAAACAGTATTTGGTTCTTTCAATTGCAGAAACATAAATTGAAAATAATGCCATTGGAATATGTAGCTATGTTCCATTAAAAGTATTTTTAGTTCAAAATTTCATAGTGTTATTTTGAAGAACACATTTTTTTGTAATGTGGCCTTGAGAGAACTGGTCAAAGGATTGGGAGCACAAGTTGTGTTCTCCTCTGTCTCTCCATTTGTGGAGTATGATGATTGGGTAAAGAGGAAGACCCACTAGATCAATGCCTGGGTCCACTTCTGGTGCTACAAGCAAGATTTTGGGTTATTTGACCATAGTTTGATTTACAAGACACCAGGACTGCTGGCAAAGGATGGGAAAACCCTATTTCACAGTGGGAAAAGTGTATTATGGCAAGAGTTCACAGGGCTCATAAACAGAGTTTTAAACTAGACTTGAAGAGGGAAGGGGATAGAACCAGGCCCACCAGAGATGAACCTAGGGGTGAAATGTCAAGGATGAAGATGAAGTTGATACCCCAGATCAAGTGCATCTACACTAATGCATGTAGCATGGGCAACAAACAGGATGAGCTGGAAGCCATTGTGAAGCAGGACAGCTGTGACGTAGTTGCCATGATGGAAACGTGGTAGGATGACTGTCATGACTGGAATGCTGCAATGAATGGATGTAAACTCTTCAGAAGGGATAATTAGGGAAGGAGAGGTGGAGGTGTGGCTCTGTATGTTAGGGACTGTTTTGATTGTATAGAGCTTAATTACAGTGATGACAAAGTTGCGTGTTTATGGGTAAGGATGAAGGGGAAGACAAATAAGGCAGATATTGTGTTGGGAGTCTGTTATAAACCACCCAACTAGGACAACAAGGTAGATGAAGTATTCTACAAGCAGCTGGGGAAGTCTCATAATGGCCAGCTCTTGTTCTGGTGGGGGACTTTAACCTACCAGACGTCTGCTGGAAATATAACACATCAAAGAAGAAACAGTCTAGGAGGTTCCTTGAATGTGGGGAAGATAATTTCCTGACACAACTGGTGAGACTACCACGGGAGGTGCCTCACTAGACCTCCTGTTCACAAAGTGAGAAGAGTTAGTGGAAGATGTGGTGGTTGGTGGCTCTCTTGGGCTTAGCGATCCTGAAATGGTGAAGTTTTCAATTCTTAGTGATGTAAAGAGGGGGTTAGCAAAACTTCCACCTTGGACTTTCAGAGGGCAGACTTTGGCCTGTTCAGGACATTGGTTGAGAGAATCGCTTGGGAGATGGTCCTAAAGGGCAAAGAGGTCCAGGAAAGCTGGACACACTTCAAGAAGGAAATCTTAGAGGCCCAAAAGCAGACTTTCCCTATGTGTCGTGAGATGAAAGGGTGAGGAAGACAGATGGCCTGGTTGAACAGAGATTTTGCTGGGACTTAGGAAAAAAAGGACGGTTTAGTACATTTGGAAGATGGGAGAGACAACTCAAGAGGAGTACAGAGATGTCCTTAGATCATACAGAGAGAAAATTAGGAAAGCAAAAGCCCAGCTGGAGCTCAACTTGTCCACCAACATAAGGGACAAAAAAAAGTTTTTACAAATACATCAACAATTAAAAAAGAGCCAGGGAGAATCTTCATCCTTTATGGGATGCAAGGGGGGAACATGGCAACCAAAGATGAGGAAAAGGCTGAGATACTTAACGCCTCCTTTGCCTCCATCCTTATTAGTCAGACCGGTTTCCCCAGGGTGTTCAGCGTCCTGAGCTGCAAGCTAAGGACAGAGAGCAGAACACCACCCCCATAACCCAGGAGGAAACAGTCAACAATCTGCTTCTGCACCTAGACACATACAAGTCTATGGGGCCAGATGAGATTCACCCTAGAGTGCTGAAGGAGTTGACAGGGGAGCTCAGTAAGCCTCTCTCCATCATTTATAAACAATCCTGGTCAACAGGGGAGGTCCCAGATGACTGGTGGCTGGCTAATGTGATGCCCATCTACAAGAAGGGCTGGAAGGAGGATCCAGGGAACTACAGGCCTGTCAGCCTGACCTCGGTGCTAGGAAAGATCATGGAAAGGCTCATCTTGAGCTTACATGGTGAGTGCAAGGCAGCCAGGAGGTCAGGGCCAGCCAGCATGGGTTTATGAAAAGGAGGTCTTGCTTGACCAACCTGATCTGTTTCTATGATGATGTGATCTGCCTGTTGGATGAGGGGAGGGCTGTGGACATTGCCTATCTATACTTTCGTAAGGCCTTTGACACTGTCTCCCACAGCATTCTCCTGGAGAAGCTGGCAAACCATGGCATAGACAAGTGTATGCTTCACTGGGTAATAAACTGGCTGGATGGCCAGGCCCAGAGAGTTATGGCAAATGGGGTCAAATCTAGTTATTACTAGTTGTTGGACGGTCACGAGTGGTGTCCCTCAGGGCTCAGTTTTGGGGACAGTTTTGATACTGATCTTTACCAATGGTCTAGAGGAAGGGGTTGAGTGCACCCTCAGTAAGTTTGCAGATGACACCAAATTGGGTGGGAGTGTTCATCTGCTGGAAGGTAGGAAGGCTCTGCAGAGGGACCTGGACAGGCTGGATTGACGGACCAAGGCCAATTGTATGAGGTTCAATAAGGCCAAGTGTTGGGTCCTGCATTTCACTAATGTCCTGCTTTGAGCCAAGATGAAGCCAATATTATTTTTACTGATGTTTTTTTCTTCAGCGAACTCTCTTTTAAGCATCACGCAAGTTTTCCAGCTAGTGAACTGTTAACACCTGGATGTTTATAGTTAGTGCTGAGAGACCAAGGACACTTTACTCTACTTGTTGAATCTACATCTTCAGATACTAAAGGAGCAGAAGACTCACATCTACAACCCTCCCATAGGGAGGAGAGAACTAGACAGATGGCAAAAATAACCAACCAAAGTATTTAATCCATATACTTATGTAGGACTCGGTAGAAAGTCAGGGATCACAGAAATCAAACCCTTCTCCTTCTTCTTCCTCTTCCTTCTGCTGTTCATGGCCAGGGTCCAGAGAGGACTCTGTATACCTACCACTGTTGTTCCCTAGGCTTGTGCATTCCTGACCCTCATAATTTTCCCCTCAGCTCCTGTCTGCTTCACCTCTCTCTTCAGCAGCTGTTTGGGACTTTTCGAAACTGCTCATACCTAAGGAGAGTGCCGTGGAAGTTGCTGGGAGGCAATAGGGGTTTTGCACATTCACGTAGATGCTTGTATATATTTGTACGTATTTACTTTTATCATTAGTATTTAAGTAAAGAGTTCCAGTTTAATTTTCAGTCCAGAAAGTCTCTCTCCTTATTCTCTCTGTCCTTTCCCTACCTTGGTGGATGGGGAGAGGATCAAGAGCATTGTTGTAATTGTTTTAATTGCTGATCCTGAGTCAAACTGTGACAGGTCACTCCAATCCCAAGCATCGCTACAGGCTTGGGGAAGAATGGCTGGAAAGCTGCCCAGCAGAAAAGGACCTTGGGGTGCAGGTTGACAGTCAGTTTAGCATGAGCCAGCAGTGTGCCCAGGTGGCCAAGGAGGCCAATAGCATCCTGGCCTCTATCAGGAATAGCGTGGCCAGATGGAGTAGGGAAGAGATCGTGCCCTTGTACTTGGCAATTGTGAGGCCACACCTCACGTACTGTGTTCAGTTCTGGGACCCCGCTATCAGAAGGACATTGGGGTGCTGGAACGTGTCCAGAGAAGAGCTACCAAACTGATGAAGCATCTAGAAAACAAGTCATACAAGGAGTGGCTGAGGGAATTGGGGTTGTTTAGTCTGAAGAAGAGGAGGCTGAGGGGAGACCTCATTGCCCTCTACAACTGCCTGAAAGGAGATTGTAGGGAGGTGGATGTTGGCCTCGTCTCCCAAATGAATAATGACAGGACCAGAGGAGATGGCCTGAAGTTGTGGCAGGGAAAGTTTAGATTGGCCATAAGGAAGAATTTCTATACTGAAAGAGTGGTCAGGCACTGGAACAGCCTGCTCAGGGAGGTGGTTGAATTAACATCTCTGAAGATATTCAAGGAACATGAAGATTTCATATTCAGGACATGCTCTATTGGCCAAGGTGTTTTATTTGTTGTTGTTGTTTTGGGTTTTTTTGCGTGGGTATTTTTTGGGGGTTTTTTGTAATTTTTTTTTTTAAATTTCTTGGGATTTTTTGTGTGGTTTTTTTTTTGTTTGGTTGGGTTTTGTTGCTGTTTGTTTTGTTTTGTTGCTGTGGTTTTGTTTGTTGGGTTTTTTCGGGGAGGGGTTGACGGTTGGACTCGGTGATATTAAAGGTTGTTCCCAACCATGAAAATTCTGTGTTTCTGTGATAATTCATATTTTGTACTGAATAAAAGCATGTTTATAATGTGTTTTGGTTTGAGCAAGCTCTTTGCTGATTTTTTTTCTTCCTTTCACTGAACTTTTTAGCAACGCCAGTGGACTGATAATAACCAAGGTCACTTCTGACTGTCTGCAGCCTCCCCCCGGCTACGGGGGAGCAGATTAGACTGAAGGCAGGATCAGCAAACCAGAATATTCCCTTCTCATAATATTTTCTCTATTTGGCTTTCAGTATAGGCTAATATATCATGGAAGTCAAGCCTCTCGTTTTCCTTTTTTCCTCACTTTTCTGCTTACTGTCGCTTCTATCGCCCTCTCTTCAGATCTCTCTCTTTGTTTTTTTCCATTTTTCCTTACAGCCGACACCCGAGGACCCCATCCATGCACCCGGACACTCCCCCCTTCAGCTGGGAGACCGTGAGAGTGGTCAGGGGAGGAGGGAGGGGGTCGGGTGTTGCACATCCCTTTGCAAATATATATTCCCTTGTCACCAATAGTTGAAATAAATCTGTTTCACTTTTCAACCCAGAGAGCCTCTCTTTCTCATTTTTCTCCCTCTTTCCCTACCTTGGGGGAGGAGGGGGGAGGGGTGAATTGAGAGACTGTCAACTCGGTGCCAAACCGACACACTATGTCTGACTTAAAAGCATCAGAACAGAAAAATCATGTAACTGAGTGATACAGCGGTGTACCAAAAAGTGCTAAAACTTAAAAGTAGACTGGCAAATAAAAAGAAACTATTAGAAACTTTTTGAGTAGAGGCTGAGTAGGTGAAAGAGACAATGGAAGAACTGTCTTTAGTTTTTCTAGGAAAGTAGGTGTGCACACAACTGATATGTAATGCTCATAGAATCATAGAATGGTTTGGATTGGAAGGGACCTTAAATATCATCTAGTTCCAACCCCCTTGCAACTGGCAGGGACACCTCCCACTAGACCATGTTGCTCAAAGCCCCATCCAACCTGGTCTTGAAAACTTCCAGGGAGGAGGTGTCGCGGGCCGAGATGGGTAAAGCCGCGACCCACTCCCCCTCTCTGGGCAACATGTTCCAGTGTCCCATCACCCTAATAGTAAAGAATTTCTTACTAATAACTACCCTAAATCTAGAGAGAGGCCTCTGAAAAAGTGAAGCAAAGCAAACTCCTTGTGTGATATGTGAAACTGCCTGTTAGAGGAACACAGAAGAAACATTAATATGAAATATTTACAAAAGAGATGGTGTGGTTTCCTGGGAGGGCATACAAGACAGTGTAATTTTATATTACAGAGGTAGTAAACTGCAAAGAATGAATAAAGAACAGTCTGGCTAAAACAGTCTGTGGAGGAAAATTGTTTTGGAAGATGTTTACAAAAGTAACTAAAAAAGATGATCCTGAGAGTTCTCTCCATTAGATTTGAATTGAAACTACATCAAATAGGTAAATATTTCAAAAACTCTTTTAAACCTAACCAGCTCTTAAAACTTTTCATGCTGTCTCTACAGCTTCTGAAAGGAATCCATTACAGTATTTAGACAACCTTAAAATAATAAGTTTCCTCTTCTAATAGTGTAAGCCTGTTTCTTCTTGTCATATCCACAATGAGCATGATAAATTGCTTTCATTTTTTCTGCAGTCTTTATATGTACAACATCTTAATCATATCTTCTTTCATACATGCTTATCATGGGTTGCCTCAGAATCAGCAATTAAACCAGAGACAGCAATGCTCTCGATCCCCTCCCCCTCCCACCCAGGTAGGGAAGGAGAGAGAGAATTAAGGACAGAGACTTTGTCTTCTGTGATCTCTGACCTTCCTCGGAGCTTACGTAGATATATGGAATGGAATACCTTTGGTCAGTTCTGCTGTCTGTCTAGTCCAGCTCCCCTATGGGGGGGGGGTCACAGATACAACTCACCTGCCCCAGTAGCCTCTGTAGCAGCAGAGCTAAGAAGTTACCTTGGAGTCTCAGCAGAAACATAAACAAACATTCCAGTGTTATCAGTCCACTAGCCGGAACACTTGTTGCTAGTTAAAAGAAAGCTTACTGAAGGAAAAAAAATCAGTAAAAGGAAAATTAGCTTCATCCTGGCTCAAACCAGGACATTGCTTCATCAGAATAAACAAACCCCAGGTATAACTAATTAATCTCAAACATACAGTTTCTCAGGTTTCTGATTATTCTCCTTTTTTTCTCAACTCCCTGCAGTTTAAAAGACTTGTGTGCTTGCTCAAGACAACTTCAGCTGAGGCCTTACCAACACTAGAAATATTTCTTCATGTGTTCTACATTTCAGCATTTTCTCTTTATTCCTCTCAATCTTCACTTTGTTTACCTCTGCTAAATGACATTTTCTTGTGTTCAATTTGTGAAACACTGAAAGCTACTCATCTTCTGTGTAACAGCTGACAAAAGCAATTTTTCACCTTGTTCTTGTATAATTTCTTCCTAGACATTTGGTTTTGAACTTGCTGAATTGCAATCTGGATCCTCCTGATAATTTCTCCATTTCTAATCCTATCCTTAGAAGTTGTTTCATTCAAATTCTGATGAGTATCATCTGCAGATTTAACAGATACCTGTATATTGCACATCCAAGTAATGAATGTACATATGGAATAAAGGCAGAACAAGCTAAACCAGCTTCAGACCTCCACAAAATTTAGAGAAAAAAGGAATTATTCAGAAGGAATAATAAAATATTTTTTTCTTTGGTAAACCTATTAGTTAATAAATCTTTATTAATTTTATTCAGAAATTTTTTTAGGGAAGTTGAAGATTGGAGACTTTGTATGAACACAGATTTAATGCCAGATGAACTTTGTCTTTCAGCAGAAGACTTTTTTCCAGAAGTTAGTAGTATAAAATTATTGTAACTGAATTTGTGCTATCAAATAATATGAAAGAATAATGTCTTTGTTGGTAGTAGATTTATATTTTTTAGCTATTAAATGGATAATCAACTCGTCTGGAATTCTCTGAGGCTTTCTACTCCCTTTACTTCTCAATATCATAATTAAAGCTAAATTGAATGTATACTGCTTACAGTTGTTGCAGAGTTTGCTAAATTATTGTTATGCATCGTATTCTCACTGTTAAAATCAATGGGTTTATTAAAAATATTTATTATGTTATGTAATACACTAAGTATTAGTAGAAAAGGCAAGATAAAGCCACAGCTTCAGTATACCCTTCCAACCAATATATCTTCCATCTTTCCAACTGGCCAGTGACCAGTAATCCTTTTTTCTAACAGAAATAGTCACTTGTTTTTGGTCTAGCTGTTGTTCAGGCAAAAAAATTCTTCTTTTCAGATGCTGCTATTTAGTTTAAGATTCTATCAGTGGCAGTCACAGCTATAAGAGTTTCTTCAGTACGAAGTCTGTGAGCTCAGCTCAGACACATGAGGTGACAATATAAAGACATCAAAGCCCTTACATATCACTGCACTTGTACTGTCAGTGTAAGTCCTCACCACAAGCATCTGTGCTGGCTAAATACTATGTATGTCGTAGAGAAGTGCTGCAGTTTTTATAAGGAGCTCAGTCAGAGCTCTGGGAATCTGATGAGCTACTGATGGGATACTGAGGCAGTCTCAAGATCAATCAATCTACTAGTCTTTCTCCAGCACTCTTATTCTCTTCCTCTTGTTTTTCCTGCCAGGTTTTTAACCCGTGTAGTTCTCATTATTTTTGTGCCACCCAGCTGAGTTTCTGAAATACCTTCTCTTATAAATGAATTCTTCCCATTATAGGCCATTTCTACCACCTCCTGAGCATAAGGAAAAAGACATGTCAGAAGGCTCCAGACAGAGAGGTGTGCCAAAAAGCATGAACAGCTGCCTCAGTAAATAGATACTATGAGCCACGGTAGGAATCATAGGTTGACAAGCACCCACAGGTCCTTTTAACATCATTTTTGGAATCCCTTTTTTTTAGAAGTCTTTGATACTCAACAACAGCCATGTAATGTTTGCATAGAGCACTCAGCTTTTCATGTGAGCTTGCCTTTCTAGTTCAGCACACAAACGCATGATCACATCTCACAGTCAGGGATAGGTCAAAACAGTTTTTCTGTACTGGCACTGCTTTTGTTCATATCAGAAAAACAATATTTCTGACTCATTGCATATAAAACAAAGACAATGCAAAATCTTATTTAAAAGCTGTAAATAATCAAATGGCAGTATTCTATTAAAAAATGTCTCTTGAAGTTAACCTCAAACATACAGGATTTTTTTAATTGTTTAGTCAAAATCTCTATCAGAGGAAAAAGAAGTGCTTAGGATAGTCTCTGTTCTGACCACAGAGCTGTCTTTTGTAGCTTGATTTTTTTTTTTCAACTGAATAAGCTTTAAATGAACAGATCCTCCCTTCCCAAACTGCAAGGTCTAGAATATATGATAATAATAATGGATTTTGCCTTTTTACTTATACTTTTCTGAAAAAAATCTAATCAATACAGCAAACGTTGAAAACAACTCCGACCAAAATTATTAGAAGTAGAAATACATCATTTTGTAAACCATTACTCTATTACAGACATAAGTTTAATATAAACAAAATAAGTGCCTTTAAACTTTAAGACTCAGCTTATTAGATTCCATTGGATCTCACTTCAAAATCACTCCATGTATGATTATCTCAAATATGTAGTATTTCAGAGTTACTGCTACTGTGTATATCTTCTGCATAGAAGAGATTCGGATGAAGAAGGCAAGAGAATATTGCATTTTTTTTTAAACAGAGTACACCAATAAAAGAGAAAGAAAAATAAAACAAAGCAAAACTCTACAGCTGACTCATTCTTTTATGGGTACTGCTGGCCAGAAGAGCAGGAGTTAGTTTTCCCTTCTTTTTTCAGAGGCTGCAAAACTGTGGCAGAAGTACTATTGCTCTCCTAAATTATGCACTTATAGAAGAGAAATATGATTGCATGAAACTGCTCCTTCCCTAGTGTCCTTTGAATTCTTAAACTTGCCCCATCAGTGTGTGCATCTGTCTTAGGGCCACTTAAAGCCACTGATAGGAAGAGGAAAAGCAGAACAAGAGAGATCAAAGAAGAAAAACAGAGATTGGTATTTTCTTATGAAACAACATAAAGGACTTTACCTAGGATGTATTTGTGACAGTGCATTTTTTTACCTCTATATTCATTAGCACAGAACAGAAAGCTTCTTAGTCCATGAAGTCTTCATATGAGAAAACTGAATTTCTCCTACACAGGCATGTGCAAATTTAGTCTTGCTACAAGGAAATTGGAAAAGACTGCTGACTCATTATTTGGGGTTTTGTTAAAGCAGATGCAAATTGTTGGCAAACTGCAATACCACTGTGTTCACAGATTCCCCAAAACATATAATCTTTGCATGCTGTCAGTAATATACAGATGCAATTTGATGGTGGTTGGTCAGACTTCTGTTCTACTCAGAGGACAGGTTGCTCCAGGTCCTATATATACAGAAAGGGTGCAAGACAGTAAATTCTAGCTTGCCTGAAGACTAAGGCCTTGCCCTCTGGCAAGGTAGGAAATACAGTTTCAGTACATCTTAGGAACAAGTAAATAAGCAAATTCCTGGGACAGATGGGTACTTGGTTATATATCATCTCTGAAATATGTTCCATTAAGTTTGAGAATATGGGAGGTGTAGCACATAACTCAAATGCTGAAAAATCAGAAAAGACATAGAACATGAAAAGTGAAATAGTCAGGCAATGTAGTATTCATTTAGAGTAAGACATGTGCTGTGTTATAGACTGATTTAAGATATGCACAAAATCATAGAATCATAGAATGCCAGGTTGGAAAGGACCTCAAGGATTATCTGGTCCAACCTTTCTAGGTAATACTACAGTTTATATGAGATGGTTCAGCACACTGTCAAGCTGAGACTTAAAACTGTCCAGTGTGGAGGAATCCACCACTTCCCTTGGGAGACTATTCCAATGTCTGACTGTCCTCATGGTGAAAAATTTACCTCGTGTCCAATCAGGATCTCCCTAGGAGCAACTTGTGCCCATTAACCCTTGTCTTTTCCATGTGACTCCTTGGAAATAGGGAGTCTCCATCTTCTTGGTATTCACCCTTTGAGTACTGGAACATGGCAATAAGGTCTCCCTAAGACTTCTTTTCTCAAGGCTGAACAAACCTAATTTTCTCAGCCTCCCCCATATGACAGGTCCTCCAGTCCTCTGATCATCTTTGTGGCCTTTCTCTGAATCCTTTCCAGCCTGTCCATTAACCTATATTTGATATATTGTGAAAACATTTTTGAATGAGACTGAAAAGATAAAACCAGAAACACTCACCATATCTCTTTTAAAGAAATTGTTTCATAACAACAGCTTTTACCAGAACATGAAAAAGATGAAATATCACTTTAATTGTGGATGGTATAGAATTTTAATTAGCACTGCAAAGCATATCTTTTCAATATTTAAACATTTCAGTGTTTACACTCTAGGCACAAATTAGGCAATTTTGGTTTGTGAAGATTATAAAGTTATGCCGAAGCACACATCTTCCTGTTCATTCACATCATGAATGTGGAAAAGGTGCAAAAAGAATGCTTCTTTCTGCACCACAAAAATTACTGTACCTGAATGGAGAAGAAAAATTGCCTGGTGCTAAGCCACTAGGAATACCTGGTACAATTTCTTTCTCTCATACAAGCTTTCTGTATAAGTCTGGAAGTGCCATGTAAAGGTCTTCTAGCAGTATCCCCTTTGGTGGAATAGGACAGAGTCCACATTCAATGAAAATAAGAATTGCAAGAGCCCTTTTCTTCAGGGAGTTGCCACTTAATCATTAAGTAATGTTTTTGGTCACTTGAGGTGTAGCATACTGAAATATCAGCAGTTGTGTTAGAAGACTGTCAAGTTTCAGTGCAATGCTGTTAGGGACCTCTGAGACCTGGTGTCACAACAACTTTCTTGGGACTTCCAGTCTTCAAAATCCAGTTCTCCCACAGGAAGTCTCCATGACCTGGCAACTGTGACTTTTTTTGATATTGAAGAACTGGCAATTTAAAATAAAACTTTGTTTTCATCAAAAACATTCTGACTAGCCTTTGTGCCTGATTTCTCAGGAAATATTAAATCAGTTATGAGCAGACTCAGACAGGAAACTTTTCTGATACATACCTGGGACATTGGTAGAAAATGTGTAGCTTTACCATTTCTTACTAAACCATTACGCCCTTTTACTCTAGGTAATTCATGATGACCCACTACTGTGTGGTGGAAAATGAAATGAAATAATACAGTTTGAAGTCATTGGAGATACCATTTAAAGTAATAACTTCTTCAGACTATATATTTGAAGACATGTTACAAAACATCTGATTAAGTATTTTGAGAATCTTAGATTAGAGAATTCTTACATCTGTGTTATCAGTTAAGTACCTAAATTTTTTGGGACAAAGTGCCTGAAGTCACTGCATGTATAACTTCATGGGAAGATCTTGTATTTAGGTTCTCTGAGCTGCATTCACAAGGAGTAAATCCAATTAGAGAAAAACTCCTAACAACCTTTATAAAGGCAGAATCCACACGAGTTCCCTGAATGTAAAACTTGTAGGAAAAAGTAAATAACTGCAACATAAAATATTAAGCATATTTTGGGGAAAAAAAACCCACAAAACCAAACAACCAAAAAACAAACAAACCAAAAAACAAAACAAAACAAAAAAAAAAGCAAAACCAAAACAAAACAACAAAACAGTAGACTCAGGGAATAAGAAAGTTACTGTCATGTCTCAGTATAGCAAGTGGCTGACAAAAGTCCAGTCACAATTAGTATATATCAAATATATCTGATAAATAATGGAAAAGATAGGAAGTTCATGGTTTCAGGTGCTTTGTAGTAGTTCCTCTAAACTTCTCCTCTCATCATTTCCTGTGATACAAAGCTGTCTTTTAAAAGGCAACAAGAAGGTATGAGGACAGATATAAAGTGTACTTACTCTATATACACAGTATGTCTTAACTGATATGCTTCAGAAAAAGACACCTAATCAGAGTAACTTTCGTGCAATTACTTTTACTAGAACTGAAATGACCACACAAATCAGTTGTGCAAGAATGGTATGGAAGATCATAGCTTGAAGTGAAAGGAATTAATACATGTGCCACTTATTTGTTTAAAATACTGCATATCTCATTGGCACCACTTTAAACTCAGTTTTGCAGAGGTGTAAAAGAATATGCAAAGTTTAAGTAAGGACATCAGTGACAGAGGCTTAGCAATGAAAAATTTCAAGAGAGATGAAGAAATGTCATCCTACTGGTAAGGTCAAAGGGAAAAACAGTTTACCTCGAGAGAGTACACAAAATTAGAAGGTGACTCTTGCTTTTTTTCCTGTATTTAAGTTGCATCAGTTTGAACTGCATATACAGTGATTGTTGTCTGTCTTGCATTTGCTTAAAATACTGATGCTAAGCAACCTGTTCCAGCTGCTCTACTGGAACAAATCTCTGAAAGGAGAGCACTTTGGGGGACTACTCCCTGTTCTAAGTCAGACAATATCAGATAGATTAACTCAAACTGGCCCTTGAAATTATTGGAATTAAAACTGCCTGATTTGGACTGGAGAAGATCTGGTATAATTCACATGAAGATATCTAGTTTCTGGAGATGGCAATAACCCCCAACAGTTGTAGAATAACAGTCTAGTGTCTGGAAACTTGTTAAACCAACCCAGTTGTTTGTTAGGGATATCTATCAGAACTTGGCTTCTGCAGTCAGAAAACAGCTATGTGATAATAGCATTTTATTACTGTTATATCTGTTAACATTTTTTTATTTGGTTTGGTTTTTTTTTATGTTTACCATCTGACTAGCCATAACCCTTTTTAATCCACATCACATTCCTAAACCCTGTTTCAAGGTGCTGAACAAACACAGAGCAAAAAGATTTTTGTATATCAACACCAATCTATTTCTGGAGTTAATTGTCTATAACAAAGGGCAACAGATGGATATTCACAGACAAAAGAGGAAAATGAAATCTCAAAAAAATTGTTGAGCTTTATGGGAGTCATAATACGTTTGCAGTATAACTTGTACTTCTGATATCATCTGGACATATTGGAATAAAATTTTCAATATTATAATATTTTGACTTGTGACTCAGGTAAATTACATGACACTCATATAGTCTTCTTTTTCGGTTGTTGTATTCTCAGAAAAATATGCCTAGAAAAATTAAACTCCAACTGAGTTCATTAATAGTGGTTCTTTATTAGCACTGTTCCAGTGTTTGCAATCAAGGTGTATCTGCTTGTCAAATACTTTTATAGCCTATTAGCCTAGGTAAAATAAATTGATTTCTCATGAATCTCTGATGGACGTGGATTAGAAGCTAGATTTGCAAATAAGATTGGTATTTACACCTATTTACAGCCCTCTGTAATCCCTTGAATAGAAATGAGTTTTAAATCCTTCTGTAAGCAGAAATTTAATTAAGGCATTCCTGTTTAGCAGAATGTTTCAATACTATAAAAAGTTCTTACGGGTTGTAGTATCACTCACTGCTTCAACAAATACATAAATATACAGCCCTGGTTACTAAGAGAATAGAAACTGATTTAAAGAGATTCAAAATACTGCCAGAATGTGATGCAAATATTACATACATAACTCCATACATGCATAACTCCAGCTATAACTCCTCAATGAGAATACATCAAACAAGTTCGATTTCGTTTTTATTAACATCTTACTTGACAGATTAGGTCTTTTCACTTTTCCACATGAGAAAATGTAGTTGAATAACTCAGTCAAATTTTAAGACTAAAATTAAATGTGTTTATGATGTCCCAAAGACAACTTTCTGACCTCAGTAAGTAGCTTTTTCACTAGTTTAATTGCTAGATAATTTTTCTTACCTTCTTGTCTTGACAAGAATTATTGTTTGTTTGTTGTTCAGAGCTAAGAAATGGTATTTTATGGTTTGGGTTTTGTTTTGGGGTTTTTTGTTGTTTTTTTTTAGTATCACAATGGATTTTGCTTGAAGTAGTATTATGTAAGTCTTTTAAAAGGAAAAATGTTTAAGCTTTCTTCTTAATTACTGAAAAAAAAATATTCTGAAACAACATTCAAAATCCATGGTAACAGGTATTTATACATAAAATATGCATGCAATAATATTTGTTCCTGAGAGATAATCACCCATACTTGATTACATGACAAATAAAAGCTTACCATTTTCAATAACCAGAAGTTGTTTATTATGAATACACATTACATTTCATCAGTGTGATTATTATTTTAGTTATATAACAAAGGAACAGTCATTTGCTGGGTAGAATAGAAATGGGAAAATTTCTTCTTTCTTTGCATTGTAAGAGTGTTCTTCCGAGCTCCTCCTGTTTGCTCTGACTTTTCCCAGTGATTTTCTTTGCTGCAGGATTTGAGGTATCTAGTTGAAGGACAGTCTTAAATGGAGGAGTAATGATTACTTTAGAAGGGGTAGCCTTCTGAGGAAATACTGAAGTTTCTTACATGATTAAAGTTATATAATTGTGTCATATTCAAATTGATTTGGAGTAGTTTTGGAGTAGACAACTGCAACTACATTTGTATTGTGGCATATCTAAAACCTTGGGTTTGACTTTCTGTATCCTATTTTGTTGAAGTTACATTCTTGCTGTGGTTTATATCTAGATGAAGATGCAAAAATAGAACCCTATTCATGTACTATAAAAATTGAAGATTATGGTGTGTCCTGTAAAATTAAAGAGTATAAAGTTCAACTGAATTATGAATATGCACTTTTGATATTCCCCCAGTTGCAGCTATAGCAGTGCCGTTAATTAAAACTGTAAGCTGCAGGTACTCAGTGCTGCAAATAACAGATGAAAGTGTGATTAGCATCAAATGAAGGCAAATTGAATTAATTCCTCCTGGGGTAATATGGCATTTCCAGCATACACTCCATGGTCCCAAAGCTTAGCACATTGCCTGTTGCACTGTATGAGACATGCCTGTAATGAGAGAAGGTTTGGCAGAAGACCAGAAAGTCACAGTGGAACTTTTAGATTTAAGACTCCAATAATACTTTTGGTGTATAACTTTTAATCATACTTTCAAATTCTCTAATGCCTACGACAAGAAGTGTGATGTTTTCCTCTGAAAGAACTGTTCCTAAAAATTTTTAGATTAAGGAAGATGCATAGGGTACCTAACAGCAGCTCTGCTTAGCCCAGCACAGAGAAAAAAATTCAACAGTCTGGACTGTACGTCACTACTCACATCTATGGATCACAGTGGTTTGCATGATGTTGAAAATGTAGGTTCAGACATAACTGTTATTTCATCACATGATTGAGAGTGACACTACACCAGCACAGAATCTACTAGATAAATCCTTGCCTATGTGAAGAAATGTAGCAACATGGTTAGCAAGACTTACATCCTGGTGTTATGCTGTGATCTAGTTCTGTGGCGAGCTAAGCATCTTATCTCCAAGCTGTTCACTGTGTTGGAGTGTCTGCTTCCTTTGGATCTCTAAAGCATGGGGTACTCATCTTCTGCCTTTCAGCTACCCAAATGTTTGAGTTGGAAAAGCTGGCTACTTAGATGACCAGTCAGACTAGTTGATAAATTGATCCAACTAAATCTAAGTCGATAGCAAAGGTCTGGAACCAAATTCCAAGTTGGTCCAGTGTAATTCTGGTGTAACTTCACTGAAGCACTGATGGTACTCTCTTTTTACAAAAGGTAGCAGAACAGTATGAACATCATTGTGTTAGGACTGAAACTTTGGTTGTGTTCTGAGAGCTTTCTGTAGCTTTGTCTAAACAAGAAAGAAAATACAATAATATAGTAGCAAAAGAGTTGCAAAGGAGGTAGCTTACTTCAGTAGTGTGCTCTTTTACCCTCTCTTCATTAAAAGGTAAATCACTTGGTAGTCAATCAACCTATGATGATTATTCAGTGTTCATTAAATGCTCTGTTGTTTCTTTCTATAGAAAAAGGAAAAGGAATAGGAAAAGGAAAAAGAAAAAGAGAAAAAAAACCCTGTTTTTTTAATATATGTTGTGATAATATCTGAACATTTCCTTTACATGTTGATAGTAGCTGGATAAGCCGTATGTCACTACTATTTAAGAACATGTTCATTTTCAAGCACATAATCTTTCTATACCAATGGCTGGTTTAATTGGGAAATACCCAGTTTAATTTTTAGTTTAATATTTTTCTGCATCTAGCAGTTTGTTCTGAAATCAGAAGGCAGCAAATGTCAAATATATCTGGTTGCCTTATTTGTTATCATGAAAGAGAAGTTTGACTCACTTGCTATCATTTTCTCATTGAGCTTTCTGGGGTTCTTCTGGCAACTGAGAAAAGAAATCAATTATATGACATGCAAGCCTAATGGGTTTGATAGTATAATCTCCTGTAGTATTAATGTTCTCTTGCTGTTTTATTTCCAGTATATGCCTAGTGTCCTAGTTTTATGGTCAGGGAGAACCACAAACCAGAGGGCAGAATTCGTCTCTACTACCCCCCCCCCCCCCCCTCCACCCTCTCTAGGGAAGATAAAAGGGGAATAAGCAAGAGAGACTTCAGGATTGGAAACTGAAATGGAACAAATTTACTGTAACAAAGAAAAAGGAGTAACAGGTGGGGGGAAGAGCCAATATACAAACTTATATACAGATATATATAAAACAGATCTCAATGAATGCAGAAGTAGTTGGATGAAAGTGCCTTGTAGCAAGGCTGCTTCAGGAGAGGTGTCCACAGCTTCTCACAGCACCCGATGGATTTGGATTCTGGAGAGCACGTGGTGAGTTGAAGAAGCTCCGTGAAGCACCAACAGCAAGGAAGAAAGGCACAAGAAAAAAAGCGGCTGAGTTTCTGGTTCTCCTGGCAGGAAGTAGGAGGGAATATTGACCCCTCTCTGTTCCCACCCTCCCGGGTCCTTCAGTTCCCTATCTCTAGTTCTTCTTATAGGTCTCAAGAACCTGCCAGTGTCACTTAAACCATAACACCTAGTTCAATAGAGAACTCATGGTGGATAAAACTGTATGCAAGGCTGCTCAGAGAATAACAAATATGTTAGCAAGGCTGGTCTCTATAATCTATGAGAGGTTGTGGAGATCAGGGGACTCCTCAATGTATGAAGAAAAGAAAATGTTTCCCCATCTTCAAAAAAAGGCCAAAAGGATGATCTGAAGACCTCTGGGTCAGTCAGCCTCCTTTTGTTTCACGAAAATAATGGAGAAAGTCCTGTTGGAGCTCATTTCAGGACACATGCAGAAGAGTAAAGTAATTGGGAACAGTCAGCATGGATTTATTAAGGGTAAATCATGTGTGACCCATTGCCTTCTGTGATTTACCTTGTCTTTAGCAGAGCCCTTACAACCTGGATGACTTGACAAATAGATGAGTAAAAAACTGAGTGGATAAGTGGGCCCAGAGAGCAGTGGTTAATGAGTTGTACTTAATATTCAAGAAACATTTGGACAAAGCCCTCAGGGAAATGGTGTGAATTTTGGGGTTACCCTCTTCTGGGGCCAGAGTTGGACTTGGTGATCCAGGCTGTCTGAGGAGGCAGTTGAGCCACCATCCCTGGAGACATGTAAAAAGACAGATGTGGCGGCAGGGGACAGGGTTTAGTGATAGACGTGGCAGAACTAGGGTGGTGTTTGGACTTGATGATCTTGAAGGTGTCTTCCAACCAGAATGATGATACTATGATACTATGATATTAATATCTTTTACAAATGTAATACTACAGGAAGTCTATGCTGGGACCTCTTCTGTTCAGGGTCTTTGTCAATGGCTTAGAAGAAGTTACAGAGGGCATGTTCACCAGATTTGCAGGTGACACCAAATACGAGGAAACAGGCAAAAAGTCCTGCAGGCAGGGCTGCCATCCACAAGGACCTAGAAATGCCAAAGGAATGGGCCAAACGAAACAATAAAAATAATCAAGGACAGCCACTAAAGAACTGAAGGAAATAGCATCTACTGAAATTACTCATGTAAGCCCAAGAAAATTCCTGGTTTTTTCTCTTTTTTTCGAGCATTGTTCTCTTTTGGCAGCAACACTGTGGCATTGCAATAGTTGAGAACTGTCCTGGTTTGAGCCAGGATGAAGTCAGTCTTCTTTTTACTGATTTATTTTTCTTCAATGAACTCTCTTTTAAGCAGCAAACTTGCTGAAACTAGCAGCAAGTTTTCCAGCCAGTGGACTGATAATATTCAAATGTTTATAGTTACTGCTGAGACACAAGGACATTTTGCTCTGCTTGTCAGATCTGTTGCTTCAGACACTAAAGGTGTAGAAGAGTCATATCTACAACCCTCATTTAGGGAGGACTGGACTAGACAGATGACAAAATTGTCCAAATAAATATTCCATCCATATATGTACGTGGCACTTGGTATAAAGTCTGGGATCACAGAAGTCAAGTCCTTCTTTTTGCTTCTCTTCCATCCATGGCCAGTATCCAGGGAAGACTCCATCTATCCATCTTCTGTGATCCATAGGCCCGTGCATTCCTGACCCTCATAACTCTGCTCCTGTTTGCTTTTCTGCTGGGAAGCTTTCCAGCTACTGTCTCCCAAGTTGGTAATGCAGCATGGTGTTGTTGTGATCTAAGTTCAGGACCTGGCACTTGGCCTTGAATCTCACATCATTGACCTAAGCTCATCAAGACTGTCCAGGCCCCTCTGTAGAATCTTCCTACCCTCCTGCCCAACTTGGTGTCACCTGCAAACATACTGACAGTGCATTCAATCCCCTTGTCCAGATCATTGATACAACTAGTAAACAGAACTGGCACCAGTACCGAGCCCTGGGAAAGACGATTTTTTACCAGCTTCCAGGTGGATTTAACTTCATTCACCACAATTCTTTGAGCCCAGAATGTTTTTTACCCAGTGAAGTCTACAGGCATCCAAACCATGAGCAGCCAGTTTCTCCAGCAGAACACTGTGGGAAACTGTGTAAAAAACTTTCCAAAGTCAAGGTAGACAACATTCACATCTTTTGCGTCATCCAATAAGTGTCCCACCTTGTCACAGAAGCAATCAGGTTAGTCAAGCAGAACCTGCATTTCATAAACCCATGCTGACTGGGCCTGATCACCTGGTTGTTCTGCATGTGCTGTATGATGGCATTCAAAGTTACCTGTTCTATAAGCTTCCCTGGCACCAAGGTTAGATTGACAGGCCTGTAGTTCCCTCAGTCCTTATTCTGGCCCTTCTTGTAGATGGGCATCACATTTGCTAAACTCCATTTAACTGGGACCTCCCCAGTTAGCCAGCTGTCAGGGTTTGAATCAGGATCAGCAATTAAAGCAGCGACAACAACGCTCTCGATCCCATCCCCCTCCCACCCAGGTAGGGGAGGAGAGAATAAGAGAGAGAGACTCTCTGGATTGAAAACAAAACTAGAAAGCTTTAATTAAACACTGATGATAAAATGTGTGCAATTATATACAAGTATGTTCAGGAATGTGCAAAACCCTATTGACTCCCCCCACACCCAGCAAGTCCCACAGCACTATCTTTAGCTGTGAACCATCCCAAAAAGTCCCAGACGGTTGCCAGAGATGACAGCAGAGCAGACAGGAGCTGAGGGGAGAGCTATGAGTTATGAGAGTTATGAGAGAAACATGAGCCTAGAGGTCAACGGGGATGGATGGATGGATGGATGGATGGATGGATGGATGGATGGATGGATGGATGGATGGATGGAGTCCTCCCCGGATGCCAGCCATGGACAGAAGAGAAGGGAAGAAGAAACAGGAATGAAGTTGTCTTCTGTGATTTCTGACCTTCCTCTGAGACTTACGTAGATACATGGAATGTAGTATCTCTGGCCAGTTTTGCTGTCTATCTAGTCTAGCCCCCCACAGGGTAGGTGGGGCTGGGGGTCATAGATACGACTCTCCTGTTTTAGGCAATTAAATGACTCCCAAACTTACAGGGCCATGCCACCACCTCTCTTTCCTTGCCTATTCCTTCTGAGGAATTTGTAGCCATGCATTTAGCACTCCAGTTGTGCAAATCATCCACCATGTTTTGATGATGACAACTAAATCATAGTTTTTTTGCTGCACAATGACTTCCAACTCCTTCTGTTTGTTGCCCATGCCACATGCATTGGTGTAGATGCACTTCAGCTGGCTATTGATGACACCACATTCTGATGGAAGAATGCATATATGCGCAACTTTCACTTCCTCTACCAAATATGTTCTATGTTTGCATTTCTGCTTCAGTTAAATTCTTCTTCACTGCACAAGGTTGCTGTTCTAACTAACTAATTTATATTCTCTTTAATGACTG
The DNA here is from genome assembly GCA_020745705.1 of Hemiprocne comata. Lineage (NCBI taxonomy): Eukaryota > Metazoa > Chordata > Aves > Apodiformes > Apodidae > Hemiprocne > Hemiprocne comata. The sequence continues at coordinate 82,837,012 of CM036587.1, read as the reverse complement.
TCAATTTTAGTTATAGAGGATGTCCTGAGCATCTAATAGTTTGGCTCTCTAGATTTGATGGCTTAATTTAAACTATGCAACTCAAAAGAGTTTTCAAGGTTAAACTCCAGGCAAAGCCAAACTCAGAGGACACTTAGCAATACCCAGGTATATCTCCTCTCTATTTCCTGACCTCCATGTAAGTGAAGACAAGGCACATTATGACAACAGGAGCCAGGGTGCCCCAGAAAGCAAGTAGAGGTGTAATGTATTAATTTCTCTTTCAGAGAAAATCTCCATATAAAATTAAGTTGGCTGTTCAGATTGGCAGCTCCTGGTTTTCTTGCATTTAATCTTACAATACTTGACCCAATCTTCACTCTTCTTCACTTCTGTTGTCTTACACTTGAGTAATTTCATATCTGGCAATCTCAACAGAAACATAAATGTGACAGTCAAGCATTCAGAGACCATTATTCTTGCCTTTCAGAATTAATAAGAATAAAAACAAACAGAACAGCATAGAATAGAAGAAACCCCTCCAAAAAACAGAGGGATTGCTTTATGTGGAGGGGAGTTTTCTTTGTAGATATGGACTTGGATCACACTTTTAAATGTATTTTACATAGAAGGTGATGGAAACACACTTTAGTCCAAAAACAAATAAAGCATGGTTAGAGTCCTTAATTGCACCATTCTAGAACATTGAGCTCCAACAAAGTAAGTATTGGAACATATGTGGCAGTACAATGAAACTGAACTATATTTGAAATTCTGCACTGGTAAATTCTGGAAGCTTTAGAAGTACTGAGTAAGCCTTAGAGTACAGTACATCAGTTTGATCAGTAATTAATGTATTGAGTTATTTTGGAAAGTGAAAATGAGAAGTCAAGGAGAGTTCAGACTACAGTTCACACAAAGATAGGCAAGCTAGCTTAAGTCTTGGAAACAATCTAGCTGCGGTAGTGTGACTATATATGGGGATTAATACATCTTGCCAGGAAAGACTGGAGCACTGACTTAGGCTGCTGATATGCATTGAGAAAATCAAAATAATTTCTCACCACTTTTAACGTCCTGCTTACAATTCTTTATTTTAAAAATTAAACCCTTCACAAAACTGATTTGGATTAACTGTGTAAGGTTCATAAATCATCCCAGAAACAATGGTAGGATAGCAAGTTTGGCAAAAGAAAGCCTTTTACTTATACTTCTTTTCTTCTGAAATACGCTAAATTATTGGCCTTTCTGGGGTATTAATGTTTTGCATATTTCAGTAATATGTAATTACTTCATAGTGCATATTATGAGAATTTGCAAAACACAGCATATTATAAAAATATAGAGTAAATCTCTGTAATGTTATGAATTATGACTGTCGTACTAACAGCCCATTTTAAAAAGGTATCTTAGTATGCTTTATGGTCATTCATCCATGAATACCTGTCAACAGGCAAATGTTATCAGTGTAAAGTGTACTTGCATGAAATGCAGTCTACAGCAATGATACTTCTATAGTCCACAGAGATTAACAGTCTCTTTCAGACAATATCAAAACACTTTAATGTTAAAAAGCTCCAAGTAGGTGATGACCCTGCAGATAATGACTGACACACTATGTTATTACCTGTTTCACCTTTCCTAACTGGAAATATTGGAACAGCCTAAGTGTTATGACATTCTGAGATTTCTTGATCTTGTGCCCTTCTTTTTAAGTGGGGGATTCTCAACACCAGTTCAGTGTTTGAGTAGCTCTTACACTTACATAGACCTTGGAGAACATAAAAATTTTTGGTTGCCCAGGAAAATTCTACATCTTCAAGAGGAATTCTGTGTCACAGAATTAAAAGGCTCAAGACAATGGCCTTCTTCCTCCTGTCAATGACCCACATGCATGTTATCTCTTGAAACTCTCCTTCAATAGGGACTGGAAACCTTGTATTATTTTCTTTAATTATGATTGCCGGTTCATGTGTAGAGGTGTTTGAATATGTCTTGATAGAACTATTTTTAGTGTGAATACTGGAAGCTGCTTCAACAGAACTAGAGGTATTGTTGAAGCCATTAAAAGAAAGAAATATCAGTCAGATGAAACTATTCCTTTGTTTTGGAAATGGGGTCCTAAAGAAATAAATCAAAAGGGAAATTTTGAAAGACTGTAACTTTTCTCTCACACAAATAATAACCTTTTACTGAATCTCATTAGTGTAAACAAGTGGATCTGTTGGATTGTTTGAAAGATCAACACAACTAATTGATATTTAAAATTTGTATATAAAATTGTGAATTAATTTACATGACCTCCTAGTGCACAGGCAGCATTCTATACATTAAGTCAAATTAATTGTGTATAGCAGTTTTTACTGTTGAGATTTAAAATCTACAGACTCCTAATTTTACTGGAGTCAGCTACAATTAAGTGCAAGACAAATGTCTCTGTTATCTGAATGTCATGGCATTTGGCAGTTGCTGTAGACATTGCAAATACTAAAATGTTTTGGCTCCATCTTATTCCTAATGAAACCCATAATTTGATTTATATGAATATTAGGTACTAAGTAACATTACAAATGGGAGCCATATCTTAACTAGTTCATTTAATGGTTTATGTTATCATGGCAAAAGAAGAGAAAAGATTCAGTGAGATTAAGAAATAACAGTTGCCTTCAGCTGCATTATGTTGTGCTGATATTTAGCAGGTGGACTGAATTTTGATGAATGATCAGACAGTTTTTCAGCAGAACCTGGAAGGACAGCACACCCATCTACAAAAATAGTCAATTTTTTAAGTATCAAAGAAGATATTGACCTGTATCTTTTGGACTTTTTTTTTTTTTTCCTTTGTGTAGTTTCTCCTTTCATTTGATTTTTAGGTATTTTTTCAAATTTTATGATTTTATGAAGTCATATGTGGCAGAAGAACAAATTTAATGACTAGGCCAATTGCATTGACTTACACAGCTTTCCTGCAGAGATATAATGGTATTTACTGAATTTATGAGAGTTTATCTCCACTCTGACTTTTCTTTTTTGCTATAAGCAATGTTCAAATTTGCTCAAAAAATCGAAAAGAATCCATAATATCTGACAAATATTAGCATCAGTAAAATTATTCAGCCTTTAAATATTAAATGTTTTCTGTGAAGAACATGCAAATCTCTACACACACAAAAAACACATTATAGAACTATAGGTTTTTTTTTTTATTTTGGGAGTATCAAGTATGATTCAAATCAGATACTGGATAAAATATATTAACATAACTTTAAACCTTTCCATAGTACAAATATATAACAGTTAGCTTTTCCAGAAACTCTTTCAGATTTCTTCAAATTGTCTTGGGAAGTGATCTATACATCAAAATAGTGAAGAGATTCTGGTAGTATACAGTCTGATAGATTAAGATATGGTTATCATAGTACACCCTAATATTGCATATCGAAGCAGTGAAAACCAGAGCAATATTCACACCTGTAAAAATAAAATTAATATATTAAATGTTTGAAGTTAAAATTCATTTACTAAAAATAATATCAAAGAAATAGGACATTTAAGGTACTGAAAATCTTAAAAAAAAATTCAGTAAACTTATAGGCAGAGATAAAATTGTATAAAATGAAGAAGACTAGAGTTCAAAAATACTACATTAAACACATGAAATGTGCTCAAAATAGTCTCAAGATTCATATAAATATCTTAAAAATTATCATGTCTTTAAAAAATTTAAAGATGTGTTCTATCTAATCCCTTTGTTGAGTGCTGGTCTTCCATAGTATTAGTTATACTGTCCTTACCTGACTTAATATTGTTTTACAATAGTATCCCATGCTGACTTCAGTAGATTTATTCTATTTTCATGCCATGGTAAATGAAATAAAAATCTGTTACACTGTACTTCTTTATTGCAAGTAAGGCTACTAAAGAAGGAGTGCCCTTTTGCAAGTTATGTTAAGCATTTATCTAGCATTTATTATGTATATCTGTAACTGTCTCTCAATTTGAGTGTCAAATACAGTATTAATCTGAAAAATAAATTGGGCATTTTGTGTATATTATTTTCTCATACAGCTAGTGAACTGGTTGCATAAGATTAATATTGGCATCCATACCACATTGCGGTTTATATTTTAACTAAATATGTCATCTTCATGTTTATCTAAAGGATCTTTCTATACTAAGAAAAGGGCTATTTTCATTAAGCATTTGTTTTGAACATGCAAACACGAAATAAAAACATTGGAGGCAAGTTTTATTATTGACATATTATTTTTCTCTGATTATGTTTTATGTCATTGACACTTTTGATAGCAGATTCAATAATAATGATGAACTAAGTAAATGTTTACATGTTCTAGTAACAACAAATTGCATTCTAATTATGCTCCTCATTTATAAGACTTTTGAAGAATGTTAACAAATGCAGCTCATATCAGTATTGTTTTAACAGGAATTTTTCACTGTACAAATCAAGGTTAGACTACAAAAACATAGCATTCTATTTGTTTTGCTTTGAATTACTTATGGCAAAGCTAAAACATATGAGAAATCCAGTTGGATGTGCATTCCACAATCCAGCCTGAGCAAATAATAAATTCCATAAATGAATCACATTTATGAGAATAGAACCTATGAAATAAATTAAATATAATATATGTGTGCATATTCTGCACACTTCTATATACTATATGCTTCAAATTCATTCATTTAATATTGCTGACTGACACCTGTTAAGATGTACTTAGTCTTCACATAACACAGTAGACAATATTCTTTATTGGACGTGTCACTGCATTAGTTTTATTTAATTCTTGCCATTCTGCATTCTTTATTTAATTCTCATGTGTTGGGCATTAAAAGTAAGAGCTTTTCACACTTTTCTTAAGTACAGCAAATCACTCCATGAAATCATAGTAATTGCGAGTAACATTTTTGCATTTACCCCCCACAGGAATTTGCCCTGGAGTATTACCACTGATAGCTGTTACCATGTCCTATGCTCACTGCAAACAAGGCTGTGTTTATTCTGATTGTGCTGACAATGTATTTGCCACATGTTGCATAGAAGAGTGCTAAGAAGTGTGTTATAATAGAGGTCAAAAGGCTTATGAATTTATGTCTTTTAGTCCAAAGGATCTTGTAAGAGTCTAATATTATGGTAATTAGTATCCTTTTACTAGCAGATAGAACAGGATTTACCAAATAATTTTCACTTGAGATTATAGATGTGTTTGACATTTAATAATCAGAAAAAATTACTGACTGATTTCATTTAAGAGCACTAAAATGTTTTGTGCCCTTTTGATTCTTAGATTTAAAATTAATCTTAAATTACTGGTGAAACAAAGCCAACAGTACTCATGATAGGACAGGTGGAACTATTTCTGTTCTAGCTATTTTTTTCACTGTCTTTTGTTTGTTTAGTTGGTTTTTTACTTGGTTCAAAGATGAAAACAATATTTTTTTTGTTGTTTGTTTGTTTCTCTGTGTATTCTTTATATCATGGTCCTTTGCACCATGCATTGCACAGTTGCCAATAGTTTTTATGTAAACCTCTTAGAAAGAGTGCTCCAGCCATAATGCCTTGGATTTACATGAGAGCAATCCTACTGAATCACAAATTCCCAGAATCACAGAATGTTAGGGATTGGAAGGACCTCTGGAGATCATTGAGTCCAACCGCCCTGCCAGAGCAGGACCAAATCTAGGGCAGGTCACTCAGAAATGCATCCAAACAGGTCTTGAAAATCTCCAGAGAAGGAGACTCCACAACCTCTCTGGGCAGTCTGTTCCAGTGCTCTGTGATCCTTAAAGGAAAGAAGTCCTTTCTCATGTTGAGGTGGAACTTCCTATGCTCTAGTTTGAATCCATTGCCCCTTGTCTTATCATAGGGCACAAGTGAAAAGAGGTTGTCCCTTCCTTCTTGATGCCCAGCCCTCATATATTTATACACATTAATTAGATCTCTTCTCAGAATTCTCCTCTCCAGACTAAAAAGCGCCAGGTATCTCAGCCTTTCCTCACAAGGCAGGTGTTCCAGTCCCTTAATCATTCTCATAGCCCTTCTTTGGACTTTCTCAAGTAGATTCCTGTTCCTCTTGAACTGGGGAGCCCAGAACTGGACACAATACTCCAAGTGAGGTCTCACTAGGGCCGAGTAGAGGGGGAGGAGAACCTCTCTCGATCTGCTGGACATGGTGCTTCTGATGCACCCCAGGATACCATTGGCCTTTTTGGTCACAAGGGCACATCGTTGTCCCATGGATAACTTGTTTTCCACCAGGACTCCAGGGTCCTTCTCCACGGAGCTGCTCTCTAACAGATCACCTCCTAACCTGCACTGGTGCATGCTGTTATTCTTTCCCAGGTGCAGGACTCTGCACTTACTCTTGTTGAACCTCATTAAGTTCCTCTTTGCCCAGCTCTCCATTCTGCCCAAATCTTGCTGAATGGCCACACAGCCTTCCGGTGAATCAGCCAATCCTCCCAGTTTCGTGTCATCAGCAAATTTGCTGAGAAGACACTCTGTCCCGTCATCAAGGTTGTTGATGAAGATGTTGAACAGGACTGGACCCAGCACTGATCGCTGGGGGACTCTACTAGTTACAGGTCTCCAGCTGGACTCTGCACCATTGATCACCACTATTTAGGCTTTATTGTGTAGCCAGTTCTTAATCCATCTCACTGTCCATTCTTTTATCTCACATATCCTGAGCTTGCTCACGAGGATGTTATGGGAGACTGTGTCAAAAGCCTTGTTAAGGTCGAGGTAGACTACATCGACTGGTCTCCCTGCATCTATCCATTCAGTCACAGCATCACAGAAGGCTATCAGATTGGTCAAGCCTGATTTCCCCTTGGTAAATCCATACTACTCCTGATAACCTTCTTCTCTTCCATGTGTTTAAAGATGACCTCCAGAATGAGGCACTCCATCATTTTTCCAGGGATGGAGGTGAGGCTGACAGGTCTGTAATTTCCTAGATCTTCCTTCTTGCCCTTTTTGAAGACTGGAGTGACATTGGCTTTCCTCCAGTCCTCAGGCACCTCTCCTGTTTGCCATGATCTTTTGAAAATGATGGAGAGTGGTAGGGCAATGACATCAGCCAGCTCCCTCAACATCCCGTCAGGGCCCATGGACTTGTGTACATTCAATTTGCTTAACTGATCTCTAACCCAGTATTAATTGACTAGTGCAGAGTCTTCCATCCTCCAGGTTTGCTCTACTAAATCCAGGGTCTGAAGTTCATAAGAGCTGGTCTTAGTAAAGACTGAAGCAAGAAGGTATTCAGCAACCCTGCCTTCTCTGCATCCTCTGTTCCTAGGTGTCCCACCTCATTCAGCAGTGGGCCCACATTTTCCCTATTCTTCATTTTACTACTGATCTATTTGAAGAAGCCCTTCTTGTTTTCTTTTACTTCCTTAGCCAGGTTTAGTTCTAAGAGGGCTTTGTCCTTTCTTGTTGCCATCCTACATACACTGACAATGTCCCTATAGTTCTCCCAAGTGGCAAGTCTCTTCTTCCACAAACTGTTAATTTATTTCTCCCATGAGACTTTCTTCAGAAGCTCCTTGCTCATCCATGCAGGTCGCTTACCACTTCTACCTGATTTTTTTACTCAAAGGAATGCACCTATGTTGGGCATGGAGGAAGTGGTATTTAAAAATTGACCAACTTTCTTGGGCTTCCTTCCCTTCCAGAATCTTATGCCATGGGTTTCCTGGAAGTAGATCGTTGAAGAGTGCAAAGTTAGCCCTGTGGAAGCCCAGGGTTGTAATCCTACTTATTGCCCTGCTTCTTCCTTGTAAAATACTGAACTCCACCATGTCATGATCACCGTCGCCAAGGCTGTTCCCAACCTTCATGTCCCCAACCAGACCTTCTTTACTCATTAATACAAGGTCCAGCAGTGCACCTCTCCTTGTTGGTTCCTCCACTACCTGCATTAGAAAGTTATCACCAATGCACGGCAAGAACCTTTTGGACTGAATATGCCTAGCTGTGTGGGCTTTCCAGCAAACATCAGGGTGATTGAAGTCACCCATGAGCACTAAGGAATGTGATCTAGAGGCTGCTTCCAGTTGACTGTAGAAGGCCTCATCAACATCTTCTTGGGTTGGTGGTCTATAGTAGACTCACAACAGTTTCACCACCATTTGCATGTCCCTTAATTCTTACTCACAAGCTTTCAATCCATTCTACCTCCCTCCTGGATAGAACTCAATACATTCCAGTTGCTCTTGCACGTAAAGAGCAACACCACTGCCTTGCCTATTTGGTCTGTCTTTTCTAAACAGTACATAGCCATCCATGACAACATTCCAGTCATGGGATCTGTCCCATCATGTTTCAGTGATTGTGATTATATCACAGCCATGCAACCTAATGCAGATCTCCAACCCCTGCTTATTCCCCATGCTCCGTGCATTGGTATATAAGAATTTCAGAGAGGGAGTCAAGCAATTAGTTTTAACTCTATCTGACCATTCCCAACCACTTCTATGGTTACTAACCTATTAGTGAGCCCTGTGTTTTCATTGTCACATTTGTCACCATTTCCCACCTCGAGTGGGACAGCAGACTGAAGGCCATCTTTAGGCTCATCTGTAGTGAGCCTGGTTTTATCCCCTTACCCATTCAAGCCTAGTTTAAAACTCTTTCAACGAGCCCCACCAGCTCCTGTGTGAGGATCCTTTTCCCCCTATAAAATCATAGAATCATAGAATCACTAAGATTGGAATGGATCTTAAAGGTCATCAAGTTCCAACCTCCCTGCCATGAGCAGGAAACCCTATCACTAGACCAGGTTGCACAAAACCTCATTCAACCTGGCTTTAGAAACCTCGAGGGATGGGGCATCAACAACCTCCCTGGGCAACCCATTCCAGTTCCTCACCACACTTATAGTGAAGAATTTCTTCCTAATATATAACCTAAATCTCCCCTCTCTCAGTTTAAAACCATTACCCCTTGTCCTATCACTATCTTCTCTGATGAAAAGCCCCTCCCCAGCTTTCCTGTAGGCTCCTTTCAAGTACTGGAAGACTGCTATAAGATCTCCTTGGAGCTTTATCTTCTCTAGGATGAACAGCCTCAATTCCCTTAGCCTGTCTTCATAGCAGTGGTAATCCAGGCCTTTGATCATCTTCGCGGCCCTTCTCTGGAACCTCTCCGACAGATTCATATCTTTGTTGTGCTGAGGGCACCAGAACTGTACACAGTACTCCAGGTGTGGTCTTACCAGAGCAGAATAGAGGGGCAGAATCACCTCCCTGGCCCTGCTGGCCCAGGATGTGGCTGGCTCTCTGGGCTCCAGCGCACACTGGTGGCTCATGTCAAGCTTCTTATCTACTACCACCCCCAAGTCCTTCTCATTAGGACTGCTCTCTAGCCATTCTCCCCCCAGCCTGTATTTGTGCCTGGGGTTGTGCTGACCCAGGTGCAGGACCTTGCACTTGGCCTTGTTGAACTTCATGAGGTTGGCATTGGCCCACCTCTCCAGCCTGTCAAAGGCCTTCCCTCTAGGGTGTCAACCACACCACACAGTTTGGTATCATCAGCAAACTTGCTGAGGATACACTCAATCACACTTTCCATGTCTCCAACAAAGATGTTAAACAGCACTGGTCCCAGTACTGACCCCTGAGGTACACCACTCGTAACCTGCCTCCATTTGGACATTGAGCCAATGACCACAACTCTCTGGGTGTGGCTATCCAGCCAGTTACTTATCCACTGAGTGGTCCATCTGTCAAGTCCATGTCTGGTCAGTTTGGAGACCAGGATGTCATGTGGGACAGTGTCAAATGCCTTGCACAAATCCAGGTAGATGACGTCAGTTGCTCTGCCACCATCCACCATCTCTGTAGCCTTTTTGTAGAAGGCGACCAAATTGGTCAGGAACGACTTGCCCTTAGTGAAGCCATCTTGGCTGTCATCAATCACCTCTTTATTTTCCATGTGCCCTAGCAGACTTTCCAGGAGGATCTGTTCCATGATCTTGCCAGACACAGAGATGAGACTGACCGGCCTGTAGTTCCCTGGGTCTTCCTTTTCCCCCTTTGTAAAAATAGGGGCTCTATTCCCTTTTTTCCAACCAGCAGGAACCTCACCAGAATGCCATGACCTCTCAAATATGATGGACAGAGGCTTAGCAATTGCATCTGCCAGCTCCCTCAGGACCCGTGGGTGAATCCCATCAGGTCCCATAGATTTATGCACCTTCAGGTTCTTTAGATGGTCATGAACCTGCTCTACTCTTACAATGCAGGGTAATCCACTCTCCCAGTCCCTGCTTTCACCTGCTGTGGTCTTTACAATGAGGCTGGAACCTATTGTGGTCTTTGTGTTGAGGCTGGAGTACTTCCAGAGAAGACTGAAGAAAATAAGTCATTTAGGACCTCAGCCTTCTCAATATCCTGTGTTGCTACCTTGCCTGTTTCCTTCAGGAGAGGGCCTACACTCTCCTTGGTTGTCCTTTTCTCCCCAACATACCTAAAGAAGCTTTTTTTATTGTTCCTAACATCCCTGGCGAGATTTAATTCTAGCAAGGATTTGGCTTTCCTAACCTTATCCCTAGCTGCTTGGACAACCACTCTGTAATCCTCCCAAGATACCTGCCATAGCTTCCACCCCCTGTAAGCTTCCTTCTTAAGTTTGAGCTTTTCTAGGAGCTTCTTACTCATCCACGCTGGCCTCTTGACGTTTCTACTTGACTTCCTCTTAGTTGTGATGCAACGCTCTTGGGCCTGGAGAAGGTGATCCTTAAATATCAGCCAGCTTTCATGGGCCCCTCTACCCTCCAGGATGTTATCCCAGGACACTCTCTTGAGTAGATCCCTGAAGAGGTTGAAATCTGTCTTTCTGAATTCAAGGGTAGTAAGCTTACTGTGAGCCCTCCTTGCTGCCCTAAGGATCTTGAACTCCACCATTTCATGGTCCATACAACCTAGGCTGCCCTTGAGCTTAACATCCCTCATCAGCCCTTCCTCATTGGTGAGGACAAGATCCAGCATAGCACTTCTCCTTGTTTGTTCCTCGACTACTTGTAAAAAGAATTTATCATCCTTGCACTCTAGGAACCTCTTGGATTGTTTGTGTTTAGCAGAGTTGTTCTTCCAACAGATGTCAGGTTGGTTGAAGTCTCCTATAAGGACCATGGCATGTGAACATGAAGCTGCTCCTATCTGTCTATATAGTGCATCTATATAGTGCATCTATGAGACAGATGTACTCCATCACCATTTCACCAGCAGACCTGGTGCCATATAAACTTCCCCATGATCAAAGAACCCAAAATTCCGATGGTGGCACCAGCCTCTAAGCCACACATTAATCAGGTGTGTTTTCCACCCTCTTTCAGTATTTGTCCCTACCACTTGAGGGATTAATGAGAACACCATCTGCACACCCAAGCCTTCAACCAGTAGCCCCAGTGCCTTGAAGTCCTTTTTAATTGCCTTTGGACTTCTCTCTGCAACCTTGCCATTGCCAACCTGAACTGGAAATTAATCACATTAAGTCCTTGATTTAAAACAATATGAAATAAAAAAGCTTACCAAAATTTCCAGAGGCGTTTTCCAGATTATTTTTATGTCATGTTAAATGTTTAGTTTTGCTTTCGATTTCAATAATTTGAGGTTTAACTGTTACCAAAAGACCATTTATTTTTCATTATGAACAGATGGGAAAAAGGACTTCCTACTACAGGTAGTAGTTAAAGATCCTTTGAATTCTCTGATATTCCCTGTATCTAACACTACCACACAAGGTCTGATTCAGTGTGGTAATTCTAAATCCTGTCTAATAGATTTATGTAATAAATACCAAAACCTTCTCACTCTTTAAAAAATATATTATTTGGAGTTTTGTATGGCAATTAATACATTTAGGGCTTGCTGATTTACAAAAAAGGAAAAAAAAAGACAAAAAGGCTCAGAGATGTAGGTTTCCTAGTGTGTAAAGCTAATTCACAGCAATTTGCTGAACTGTTTCAACAAGTGTGTCATTAGTATTGGAAGAGAGGTCTGGGAAAATAGTGACACATTCTTGGATAGACAGCTGTAAGTTTGATATATATGTGTATGGACTTGTCTGAGTGCAAAGCAATTTGCATTTGAAAGCCCCAAACACGGTGGAAGGACAACCTAGTGTCTGTGTGTAATATTTGGTAATTAAGTTAATATAATGGAGTTTTATACCTCCCAGGGTCTGGTGGGTTGAACTTGGCTGGCTAGCAGGGGCTAACCCAGTTGCTCTCTCACTTCACCTCCTCAGCAAGATGGGGAGAAAGTAAGATGAAAAAGCTTGTGAGTGAAGATAAGGACAGGGAGATTGCTCACGATTACTGCCATGGATGAAACACTAATCTTGAAGAAGAATATTTTAACTTATTTCCAATTAAAACTAAAGCAGGATAGTGAGAAACAGAAACAAAGCTAAGAAACACCTTTCCCACCCCCAACTTTTCAGTCTCAACTTCACTCCTTCATTCATCACTCTTCTACCTCGTCTCCCACAGGTAGTGCAGGGGGATAGGGAATGGAGATTGCAGTGAGTCTAAAGGCTTTATCTCTGCCCCTTCTTTCTCCTCCACTGTGAGGTCCCTTCCATGGGATGCAGTTCTTCATGAACTGCTCCAACATGTGTCTTTCCCACAGGCTGCAGTATGCTTCAGTATGGGTCATTTCCACAGGGTACAGTCCTTTAGGAAGAGACTACTACAGTGTGGATTGCCAATGGGACACAGTTCCTCTCAGAAAGCCTGCTCCTGCATGGGCTCTCCACAGGCTGCATTTCCCTTGGGGTACACCCACCTACTGTGCTGTGGGGTCCTTCGTGGGCTGCAATGTGGATATTTGTTCCAGTGTGGTCCTAAATGGGCTTGCAAGAAGAAGAAGGCAACTTTCTTCATCATAGTCTTATCCATTGACAGCAGAGGAATCTCAGGTCTGGCACCTGGAATCCCTCCTTCTTCATTACCGTTGGTATTTCCACAATTTTTTATTTCACATTTTGCTCACTCTCCTCTCACAGCTGCATTTGCAGGTTTTCTCACTCTTTCTTAAATATGTTATCGCAGAGATGCCAGCAGTACCACTAATGGGCTCAGCTTTAGCAGTCTGTGGGTACATTTTGGAGCCAGCTGAAAATGTTTCTGTCCAACATGGGGGCAGCTGCTGCTGTCTTCTCACAGAGGCCACCCTTGCTACCAAAACCTTACCATGTACACCAAACGCACAGGCCATTGTTACAGATAATATGAATATGGGTGTAGATATAGATTTGTATAGATGAGATGTTGTAGGGATAGGGATAGATATAGATGATAAACATATAGATGATACAGATACAGACAGATGATGAAGATAGATGTAGATGCAGATGTAGATCTTGGGCTTTTATGAGAATGTCATGTTAACTTCCTGAGGGCAAAACACTTAAGTTACTCAATGCAGGGAGGGATCCAAGAAGCAATGAAGAACAGAAACTAAACTGCTTGTTTGGATAACCTGTGTTTTCTATAATGTCAATTTTTCATTACTCAGTGTTATGCTGCCTTCATTGAAAAGCACAGAGATAATTCTCTTCTTTATTTATTGTCAAATCCAAATTGCATTATTTTATTTAATATCTATTAACAGATTAATTAATTTTTTTTCCAAAGATTTGTGTGTCAGTTATGACTTACTTTACTGCAGATGCTGTTTTAGCTAAACTAGGGTATTTGACTAGATTTTATATGCCAAACAAACATGTCACATTTTATTTTAATTTTTATACAACAAATATAATATGTAAAAATATTATAGACTGCTGCTTAGATAATTTGCAGATTAACTGGGAGTGAGCATATTCCCAAGTCTGCAGCAGGCAGCCAGTCATTTTGTTTTAAATACTTTAGAACAGACCATAAGTACTATTGCTTGGAAGCATTTATCACAAGCATATTGTGATACTGAATTCTTGGTATTGAAAGAATCATGGGAAAAAAGTCTGGATACAGAAGTCTGGATTCCCAAACAGGCATTTTATGTCTTGCAATTACATCTTTCCATTATGCATTCAAAGAATTAATCACCTTTTGGTACCTGAAAACCAACAAAATATTTTGACAGGTACTTCCAAAAAGGTACTGTTTAAGTGCTTATGAAAAACAGATTTTACAGAATCACAGAATTGTTATGGTTGGAAAGGACCTCTGAGATCACCGAGTCCAACCATTAACACAAAAAAACCCAAAACATGAAAAAGAAAATAAAACAAAACCAACAACAAAACAAAAAAAGAAACAATAAATACAAAAAAACCCAAAACCCCACAACACAGCCCATCAAGAAACACCAACAAAATCCCCACAATCTCAGCCACAAGAGTATCCCCTTAAGTGCCACATCTACACATTTGTTGAATACCTCCAGAGATGGTGACTCTACCACCTCTCTGGAAAGGCTGTTCCAGTGCCTCACCACTCTTTCAGTATAAAAATTCTTCCTAATTTCCAATCTAAACTTCCTCCAACACAACTTCAAGTTTTTTTTTCTAGTCCTATTGTTATTTACTTGGGAGAAGAGGCTAATATTCACCTCCCTACAACCTCCTTTGAGGCAGCTGTAGAGGGCAATGAGGTCTCCCCTCAGCCTCCTCTTCTTCAGACTAAACAACCGCAGTTCCCTCAGCCACTCCTTGTATGACTTGTTCTCTAGACCCTTCACCAGCTTGGTGGCTCTCCTCTGGACACAGTCCAGCACGTCAATGTCCTTCTTGTAGTGAGGGGCCAGAAGTGAACAGAGTACTCAAGGTGTGGCCTCACCAGTGCTGAGTACAGGGGCACAATCACTAGTCCTGCAGGCCATGCTATTCCTGATGCAGGCCAGGGTGCTATTGGCCTTCTTGGCTACCTGGGCACACTGCTGGCTCATGTTAAGCTGCCTGTCCACCAGCACCCCCAGGTCTTATTCTACTGGGCAGCTCTGCAGCCACTCTTCCCTAAGTCTGTAGCATTGCCTGGGGTTGTTGTGACCAAAATGCAAGACCCAGCACTTGGCCTTATTGTATCTTACACAATGGGCCTTGGCCCATTGATCTAGCCTGTCCAGGTCCTTCTGTAGAGCCTTCCTACCATTGAGCAGACGAACACTCCCACCCAATTTGGTGTCGTCTGCAAACTTACTGAGGGTGCACTCAAATGCTTCCTCTAGATCATTGGTAAAGATATTGAACAAAACTGGCCCCAAAACTGGGCCCTTGTGCACAGCCCTGCTGACCAGCCACCAACTAGATTTTACTCCATTTACAACTCTCTGGGCCCAGCCATCCAGCCATTTTTTTACCCACTGAAGAGTACATTTGTCTATGCCATGATTCACCAGCTTTTCCAGGAAAATGCTGTGGGAGATGGTGTCAAAGGCCTTACCAAAGTCTAGGTAGACAATGTCCACAGCCTCCCCCTCATCCAACAGGCAGGTCACATCATCATTGAAAGCAATCAGGTTGGTCAAGCAAGACATCCCTTTTCATAAACTCATGCTGGCTGGCTCTGATCCGCTGGCTGCCCTGCACTCGCTGTGTAAGCTCACTCAAGATGAGCCTTTCCATGATCTTTCCTAGCACTGAGGTCAGGTTGACAGGCCTGTAGTTCCCTGGATCCTCCTTCCAGCCCTTCTTGTAGACAGGCATCACATTAGCCAGCCACCAGTCATCTGGGACCTCCCCTGTTTACCAGGATTGTTGATGGAGAGAGGCTTAGCAAGCTCCCCTGCCAGCTCCCTCAGCACTCTAGTGTGGATGCTATCCAGCCCCATAGACTTGTGCACGTCTAGGTCTTCCAAGCCAGCACATTCACACACACACAGCGGCATTCCAGCCATGTTTTTTCCCCTCACAACAAGTATTATTTATGACACCCTGATAAGGCTGGCTAACATCTGTGTTATCTTTTCCCTGGCTGCTTTGACCTAACCATCCAACATGCTGGGGCCCCTGCTCTCGCAGCAGCAGGAGCTTCAGCCACATTTCCCCTTTTTTGTTTTGCAGAGGGCTCATCACGAAGGCAGCCAGCACCTCAGCCTCGTTCTTCTGCAGTCCTGTGATCATCTTCCATAGCAATCTGAGTACAACAAACACAGTCATAAACATAGTAATACCAAAGCCAATAAGAAGCCACATGCAAAAATTTAGCCCTGTGAAACAGTTTTTGGGATTGAGCCATTCAACATTTTCTGATAACTCCTTTAGAACATTCTGTTGGAATAACTCTTGAATTTTGTTTAACTGTCCTTGCAGGCTTTGTGCCAAATCCTGCACCTCTCCATCCACATTGGCCATGAATCCAAGTTGCAGATGGTGCTTTATCTGTTGCCAGTCACAGGTGGCTTAATTCCAGTGAAGAAGAGTAACACAGAGACCTTTGTGTTGAAATTCCCAATCACATAAGAATTGCATACGAGTTGCAAAAGCAGCCTATCTATCCCCAAGCCAAGTCATAGCTTCTACAGCATCTAAACAAGCTAAAATTTGCTGATCAATATCCACTTGCATAGTTATTTATTTGCATAGTTGCACTGGTTACATTAGTCAATAGTGAAGCTACTGCGTGAGCTGTCTGCACAGACTCTGCTAATGCAATTGTGCCTATACTGGCAGTAGCTGCTATAATTATAGCTGAAATGATAAATGCGACAAGCCACCTGAGAAATCTTTTAGATCAAAGTCGGGTTTTATTAAGAGTGCGAATAAAATGCCCTGTCTCCAAAGGTTCTTCCCATAACCTTGTCATGGTTAGGAAATCTAGTAAGGGAGCTAGGAGACCAGCATGGTTAAAAAAGGAACTGCTGGGCAAACTTAAGTGGAAAAGGAAAATCTACAGATCATGGAAGGAGGGGCTGGTCACTTGGGAGGAATATAGGGCTGTTGTCAGAGGATGTAGGGAGGCAATTAGGAAAGCTAAGGCTTCCTTGGAACTTAACCTTGCAAGTCAGGTTAAGGATAATAGAAAGGGCTTTTTCAAATACATGGCTAACAAAGCTAACACTAGAGGCAATATTGGCCCACTGTTGAATGAGGTGGGTGCCCTGGTGACAGAGGATATAAAGAAGGCAGAGGTGCTGAATGCCTTCTTTGCCTCTGTCTTTACTCCTGCAGGATTTCCCCATGAGCTCCAGACTCATATAGCCCCAGAAGTAGTCAAGATAGATGAGGAGTTTGACATAGTAGATGAGGATTGGGTTAGGGATCAGTTGAGTAATCTGGACATCCATAAATCGATGGGTCCAGATGGAATGCATCCAAGGGTGCTGAGGGAGCTGGCGGAGGTCATTGCTAGGCCACTCTCCATCATCTTCGGTAAGTCATGGGTAACGGGAGAGGTGCCTGAGGACTGGAGGACAGCAAATGTCACACCAGTCTACAAGAAGGGCAAGAAGGAGGACCTGGGTAACTATAGACCGGTCAGCCTCACCTCCATCCCTGGAAAGGTGATGGAACAACTTGTTCTTATCTCTATCTCTAGGCATATCAAGGACATGGGGGTCATCAAGAGCAGTCAGCATGGTTTTATCAAGGGTAAATCATGTTTGACTAACCTCATAGCCTTCTATGAGGAAATTACTAGGTGGATAGATGATGGTAGAGCGGTAGATGTGGTTTATCTGGATTTCAGTAAGGCATTTGACACTGTCTCCCACAGCATCCTTGTAGATAAGTTGATCAGGTATGGGTTTGGTGATCAGGTAGTGAGGTGGATCAGGAACTGGTTGATGGGAAGGAGTCAGAGAGTTGTAGTCAATGGGGCAGAATCTGGTTGGAAGTGTGTGACTAGTGGAGTCCCTCAGGGGTCGGTACTGGGACCGGTGTTGTTCAACATCTTCATCAACGACCTGGATGAGGGTATAGAATGTACCCTCAGCAAGTTTGCTGATGACACTAAGCTGGGAGGAGTGGCTGACACACCAGAAGGCTGTGCTGCCATTCAGAGAGACTTAGACAGGCTGGAGAGTTGGGCGGGGAGAAACATGATGAAATTCAACAAGGGGAAGTGTAGAGTTTTGCATTTGGGGAAGAATAACACGATGTCCCAGTATAGGTTGGGGGCTGACCTGCTGGAGAGTAGTGTAGGTGAAAGAGACCTGGGGGTCCTGGTAGACAGGAGGATGACCATGAGCCAGCAATGTGCCCTTGTGGCCAAGAAGGCCAATGGCATCCTGGGGTGCATTAGAAAGGGTGTGGTTAGTAGGTCAAGAGAGGTTCTCCTCCCCCTCTATTCTGCTTTGGTGAGGCCGCATCTGGAATATTGTGTCCAGTTCTGGGCCCCTCAGTTCAAGAAGGACAGGGAACTGCTTGAAAGAGTCCAGCGCAGAGCCACAAAGATGATTAAGGGAGTGGAACATCTCCCTTATGAGGAAAGGCTGAGGGAGCTGGGTCTCTTTAGCTTGGAAAAAAGGAGGCTGAGGGGTGACCTCATCAACGTTTACAAATATGTAAGGGGTGAGTGTCAGGAAGATGGAGTTAAGCTTTTCTCAGTGATGACCAGTGATAGGACAAGGGGTAATGGGTGTAAATTGGAGCATAGGAGGTTCAAGGTGAATATCCGAAAAAATTTTTTTACTGTGAGAGTGACAGAGCACTGGAACAGGCTGCCCAGGGAGGTTGTGGAGTCTCCTTCGCTGGAGACATTCAAAACCCGCCTGGATGCGTTCCTATGTGATGTGCTCTAGGTGACCCTGCTCTGGCAGGGGGGGTTGGACTAGATGATCTTTCGAGGTCCCTTCCAACCCCTAGGATTCTATGATTCTATGATTCTATGTTTACAGGTAACCAAAGTTCTTCTCTCCGTCTCAGTGGAATAATACAGGTCAGGTTAAGATCAGTGATATTTGGGTGGGTTATACACCTAAGATACCATGGTTTGCTTACTGACAAATTAAACATGTTATTTTGGAATGTGATCTGTAGATTAGATGCTGCCAATAACACATAAGGATGTGAGGTACAAATCATCACCGAGTCAGTATTTATGTTAACAAAATTTATGGAGTATCCTCTATGGTGATACCTGC
Source organism: Hemiprocne comata (assembly GCA_020745705.1). Taxonomy (NCBI): domain Eukaryota; kingdom Metazoa; phylum Chordata; class Aves; order Apodiformes; family Apodidae; genus Hemiprocne; species Hemiprocne comata. Next base: position 82,817,980 of record CM036587.1, on the reverse strand, counting down.
TGGTATTTCTGTAGTGCCCGCTATCAACTTTACACTTAAAAAACAGGAAGGCCAAGTCCCTAAGTTTCTATTTGAGGGGACTTGTATGATTCTGAAAAAGAGCATTAACTACAGGCCCTGACATCTCCCCATCAGTCCAAACAAGAGCACAGTTAACTATATGATTGAAGGGAACAACTTGATTGTTTTCTAGCAGATACAACGGCAAGATAGGCTAAAAAGATATTAATTGGAGTTGATGGGGCATTGCTCATGGCTAACAAGGTACTTGCGGTTTGATCCAATCGTTTCAGATGTCCCCAGGTAACATCAGTGATCTGGGTACAACTCCTCTTGCGGGTCCGTTGCTGTTGTTGGGTCAATGTCTGTAGCTGCGGGACTGGATTTTGCATGTTGCTTTTCCAGTTCATTATATGGTTTCATAAGTTTCACTGGTAACCATTTGGGACCTGTTGGAAGTAAAACACAAGCATATCCTTTTCCCCAAGTAGTTAGTTTTGCAGGTCCTTGCCATTGACCCAAGGAAAAAGGATCCTTATACCACACCTTAAGGGAATGACTAAAAAAGGGTAATCCCTGAAAATGACATTGGACAGATGTTGAAAATTTAAGCATGGGGTTGGGATTTAAAAAATTTAAGGTATATGTAGCATTGTTTAATTGTTCCTGACGAGCAATATTCCCTATTCTTTGTTCAAGTAACATTGCCTTTAGAGAGGCATGTGTATGCTCGACAATGGCCTGACCAGTTGGGGAATACAGAATGCCAGTTGTATGGTGCACACCCCATTGTTGTAAAAACAGAAAAACAGAAGCAGACGTATAGGCTGGGCCATTGTCCATTTGGATTTCAACAGGAACACCCATCACTGCAAAGCAATGGGTCCAGTGCCAGGTAACATCTCATGCCCATTCCCCTGTATGGGCAGTGGCTACAAGAAAATCAGAAAAAGTGTCAATAGAAACGTGTACATATTTCAGCCTGCCAAAAGAATTAATATGGGTAACATCAGGTTGCCAAATAGCATTAGGCTGAAGGCCACGAGGTTTAACACTGAGCTGATGCCGGAATCACAGACTGATGGTCAGGACATGACTGAACTATTTGTTTAGCTTGTGACCTAGTCAGTTGAAAGGTTTTTTGTAAGGCTGCAGCATTTTGATGAAAAAAAAGAATGAGAAGCAGTGGCAGAATCAAATTGTACAGTAGTTATGGTATGTGAATCTGCAACAGCGTTTCCTTCTGTCAAGGGGCCAGGCAGCTTAGTATGAGAATAAATATGCATGATAAAAATAGGATGAGAGTGAGACTCCAACTCTGTCCACAAGGTCAGGAAAATGGTAAACAGGTGGTAGTTATCAAGTTATTTAACATAAGAAAAAGGCAAACGTGTGATTAACATAACAACATAATGAGAATCAGAAATTATATTAAGAGGTTCAGAATAAAGTTTCAAAGCAGTCAAAAAGCCCAGAGAGGTTGTGGAGTCTCTTTTGCTGGAGACATTCAAAACCCGCCTGGACAAGTTCCTGTGTGATGTACTCTAGGCAGGGGGGTTGGACTAGATGATCTTTCGAGGTCCCTTCCAACCCCTAGGATTCTGTGATTCTGTGAAAACTGCATTAAGTTCCACAATCTGGGCTAAGCCAGTACCAAGTTCAACCTTTGTCATTGGCTGTTTTCCAGCCATGCAACAACAGCTTTGTGTGATTTGCTTGATCCATAAAGCAAAACAGGAGAAAATACATCTCGACTCATCCCGTGAGTTGGAGGTTAGAAGTATAAGGCAGTCCACTTTGTCCCATGGCAGAATTATTGGTGGTGTTATATGCAATATCATTATTCAAAATCTTCATAGGCCTAATGTTACTTATTGATCACTTCACTGCTACAAGGTTTTCCATTAAAACACAAATATACACACATTAACATGAAAGTGATATTTACAAGTGATTTTTCATTCATTTAGTATAATCGTTACACACAATAGCATCATAATTATATCGACTGAAATTCCCCATGATTATTCTAACTTCGAAAACTCATTTTCAGGCAATTTGTTACTATCTTCTAATTGATATGGTGGCCACCATTGATTACAATATTACTTCATCTTTCCTTTTGTCAGGCGATCCCCTCTAAATTTGTCCCAGTGTTTCAGGATGCATCCTTTAGGAGTACGAGAGGTTTACTGTTTCTCTTCCCCTGAGTACCCTTAATTTCCATAGTATCTCAATTCAAGCATTGCATCTGGTGTTGCTCACTGCCTGACAAGGGAGAGGAGCTGAGGGAGTCCCCAGTCAACAGGTCAGTGCGTGCTGGACTCTGCTCCGGTTCCTCCTCCCTGTCAGATTCAGCAAGACAAATCAGGCAAGGCTGACACTACAGTCCCAAATCTGGGGTTCATCACCCAGTGTGCACTGGGTCAATCAAGCACACGGAGATGAGATATTGTTTTATTCCAATGTTGTGCAAGGTTGGGGATAATTCCACAAAGCTACACTTCAACTTCTGTAATACCAAATGTTATGGAATAGTAACAGGAACATTGCATTGCTGCTTGCCATCTGATGTCAGAAGTAGAATTTCTTGCTGAGGCCTAGTTGCCTCCACCATCTGGTAGGATACTGTAAAAGAAAAGAAAAGAGAAAACTGCCTTGGCAGGGAAGGCCGAACATGTTACCCCATTTAAAAGGAAGGAAAAATCCATTGATTGCATATTTTGTATACATGCTCACTTTGTATATAGTCTGGGGTAGGAAGAGTAGAAAACCGAAGGGAAAGTCCTGCAATAGTAGTTTTAGTATCAGCATGCCTGTTTTTCAAGGTAATTAATAATCCAGAAATAAATGTCAGGCCCTGTTTTATCAGACCGGTGACAGACAGGTCATGAAACACTGAGTGAGAAGGCCCAAAGGTTGCCTGGTGCTTACAATTTATGTTTTTTTCCCCTCTCTCTTCAAGGGAACCTGGCTACAGCCACAATATACTCCACTGATTTTAGAATATTTTCTGTTACAAGCACAAAATGCTAAACCTCTCATGCCTATGGAAAACTTTTCTAAACTGCCTTCTTGAATGCTGGCTTTGTTAAGGTCACGTCCCTTGCTCTCTGCCCTTAGGCTCTTTCTTTGCTTGATCTTCACCATATGATGATATCTAATATTATCCTTGCCTTTGAGCCCTTAATGTTTTGGCTCATGCCCTGCCTGTCAGATCATCCTGCATCATTAACCACCTCATTTTTTTTTAAGCGTTGATCTCAGCCTTCACCTTCCTCTCTCTAATCTATTTTTCCCAAAAATATTCTTGCTTTTCATATGCAGGAAAACACACTCTCTCAATATCTGCAAACCGTTAGTCTCTTCTAAATCTCTACAGTTTTGTTTCTGCTCTGCTAATAACGCTTTACAGTACTGAAAATTTTACTCTATTTGCCTTAGTGTTTTTTTCTGCAAGTTAACCATGTTTTTCCTAAGTAATTTTTTTTTTTTTTATTTATTTTGTTTGTCATTTGTTCCCTGACTTACTTGGTCACCTATTTGATCTTCTTGAGTGATCTATATTAAACAATATGATCTATGCTGTGTGCTACATAATCCACAGCTTGGACTTGAGATCTTGTTATAGTTTGCTTTGTCATTAACCTGCAGCATGTTGTTTGATTTCCTGTTTAATTTCTCACTCTGCTTCATGTTCTTTTCAGAAATAAAATAGCTGTAATTGTCTTTCCCAGACCTTTTTTCTGTCTTTTGTATTTAGCCTGTAAGCCAAGGTGAAAGAAACAGTTTTTCTCCAACTACTTTTTATGCTGTTTGGCAAAAAGGATCTTGAGTCTTAATTAGTTCTTATTAAGGCATAGCATTTAACAAATACTCAACTGTTAGGTGATGAAATATATGCTGTAGACTGCTTAAGAATAGGCACCATTACATTACTAGAAGTGTAGTGATGTCTAAAGGAACCAGACTGCAACAGGGACCTGTGACTCTATGCTTTCTGAACTTGGAGAGTAGAAGCCAAATTTTTGTTCTATATATTTCTTAGAATAATATCTCATTTATATTGTAATGTACATACACTATAATGTACGGAAGAATTTATAGAGTTTTTTATTCCATAAGTAAAGAGGGAGAAACATAATTTCCAGAACATAGAATTTAGTCTGTATGTAATAGTCTGCAGAAGAAAGTAATTACTCCCATGAATGTTTAGGAGGGAGGTGGTTACACAGCAAGCTAAGAATAAATCCTTAAAATAATGGTGAATCCCTAGTGAACTGTGGATTTTTAGAATTCTGTGTAGGTTAAGAGATAATGCAATGTAAAAGAAAGCACAGAATTGAGGAGAAATTCTGACTATTTTGAAAAGTGGACCTTAAACTTGTTCTGTAGTTGAGGGAATTCACATGCTAGGGCACTATTTATTGTGGTAGTTAAAAAAGATTTGATATGTTCAATATAGGAGTACACCTACACATTGAAAAACAAATCATAAAATCATCATAGAATCATAGAATTGATAGGGTTGGAAGGGACCTTGAAGATCATCTAAGTTTCAACCCCCCTGCACTGGCAAGGACACTTCTTACTAGATCAGGTTGCTCAGACCCCATCCAACTTCTCTTGAATAATTCCAGGGATGGGGCTTCCACAAGACCCCTGGGAAACCTGTTCCAGTATCTCACCACCCCAACTGTCTCAGCCTGTCTTCACAAGAGAGGTGCTCCAGCCCTCTGATCATCTTTGTGACACTCCTCTGGACTTTCTTCAGATGCTCCATTTCCTTATTATGCTGGGGGCTCCAGAACTGGACACAATACTCCAGGTGGGGTCTCACAAGAGTAGAGAGGGAGAATCACCCCCCTTGAGCTAGCTGCTGGCCACATTGGAAAACAGAACGGGCAAATGGTAGTTCTGCAAAATGGGGTTTCAGAGCTTTAAATTCAGAAGCCACATATGCAAGTACGCTTTATGATAGCTTTCAGAAAAACAAAATATAGTGACAGTAAAGATTGAAAAAATTAAACTCAACAAGTTTCAACTGCATTAAGAAAAAAATAATAAGATGAGATTTTAGGACAAACTATTATATAGTAAGGATGAATGAGTAGAATAGTTTAGGAAATCTGTGGAATCACTAACAATGATGTGAGAAGGCTTTAAGAACAAGAAGGACATCCCTCTGCAGTTAATGATAAAAATACACTGGATGCTAGTAGAGGATAGACTATTGTATGCCTGTAATTTTATGGTATGTTCTTCTTTTGATACAAAAGTTGCGAGGAATTCTTCACTTATACTTCAGATGCTATGGTCAGGCTATATGATTAATTGTTCCTCTAGTCTTGAAATCCATGTACAATTGACTATATATAGGCATTAATAGCTTGAATATGATTAAATAAGATCACTTTCCCTAGCATTTTTATTTCCATGCTTACCTAGTTCTTGCCTAATGCAGAGTTTAAGTCTGCATAACAAAACCTAAGTGATATATCCTCCATCTTTGCTATATCTTTTTTTTCCAAAAAGTGATTTTTGCAATGTGTGTAACACCCTTGGTCTCTTGTTCCTACTTGTGACCTAAGAATGAAGAAGAAGTCATTTATATGTTACAAGAGAAAAACAAGAACAAATAAGCAAAAAAGCAAAACCCCTAATTATTCCCCTGCCCTAGTATTTTAACTTGTCAGAGCAAAAAACCTATTCAAATGGCACATAGTAATGAAAAGAGTAAAATTCTCTTACTGCAGATGGAATGCTAGGAAATACATAAGGCTTTTTGTCTATTATGCATAGGCAGGAATAAAATAGTGCTGTATCAAGGTGCTTTTTAATGTACTGATATTCAATGTTGTTGATCTTAACATTAATTTTTAAGATTTTTTTTTAAGTTTGCTCAGTGAAAGTCCCATGAACTAAGTTTTCCTTTCATCTTGTTTCCTTCAAAACAACTATACATGACTTGTGCTATTTTAAAATACATAACAGAACTGCATAGCATAACGAAAAGTATTTTAGAAAAGATTCTACCATTGGGAATCAACTTCAACAGTTCTGTTTTCTTAGTAACTCATACATTTTACAACAGGCAATTCTTTGTGGAGTCTACTTGCACACCAGGAAGACTAACATTCCTTAAAGCTATTCCACTTCTATTTTCTCTTTTTTTTGTGTGTGTTGCTACTATTGCCCTTAGGTGCAACTGCTATTCTGCCATGATTATAAACACTAGGTAAATTATGACTTTACCAAATATTTGTATGAAGCCAAGAATGAAGACATGCAGCTGAAGGTATGCAAGATAATATTTTAAAATAAACCAACTTGGAAAGTTTAAGTTTACTTTTTACAGTCTGAAAATCAGAGTAAGCCCAAGGTGCACATTTTTAATTTATAAAATTCATTGTGGTAGAAAGACATTCCACATGATTTCTCTCCTGACACCAAGTAATCTCCAGGTGCTCAACTCCCTTCCAACTACAACAGCAAGGCTGCCTGTGTGATGCGTGCCCCAGGCTTGGAAATATCTGAGTAAATTTGGCATCCTCTGGAGGTGAGCTAGCACATCAAGGTAGCTGTAAGATTTCATTATTTAATTGTGCATGAGTTGTGGTTGTGCAATTGTTTCTCATGCCTGCAGCCTTCTCTTCAGTTCTCCAAAGCTGACATATTTATCTATGTTTTTTTAATCTATATTTTAAAGAGGGAAAAAAAAAGTCCCTGGTTTCTAATATTCTTACAAGGCAAGGGTGGGAAATATAAAGATGTTACAGTGTATTTTCTGCCTACAAATGGGGATAAGGGCAAGAAGAACTTTCCATCCCACAGAGGTCTCACATATGTATTTGCTGTGCAATGAAGTTTTGGTATGTTGCTCTTTGTCAGTGGATGTTTCTATGGTAAGGGCTTCTGTAGAACTCCACATCAGGTTTAGCAGTTCAGTGGTTAAAGCATGAGATAAAGATGCTCTGGTTGGACACAGCAGGAATACAGGTTCAAACTGAAGCTCTGTTAATTGCCAAAACACGTGAAAATATAATCACATCTATACTCCTTCCCAGTAAAATAAAGTGAGTGTTGTGTTCATCTGTACTGTGATGATCCAGCTTAGTGAGGTGCTGAGAATCCTAAATACAACTACCTTCAACTGGGCAACTCATCAGATTCACATGGCTAATACATGCTAGTATCTGTAACCAGCAACATATCATTGATATTTTCAGTATCATCTACCTGCTGCATTTGATTTTGAACTGATGAGATGTGACTCATATCAGCATCTGACTGCTAACAAGGGCTGAAGGATTATGTCTAGAAGGAACCAGACCATTTTGCCATGTAAATGCTCTCTTAACACATGGCCACAGACAGCACCAGTAAGAAAGACTATACAAGACTAATCTGTGATTGGATAGTGACTCTGAGATTATGGAAAAAACTTATAATGATTTTTAAAATCTTTGGTGAATTCCTCATTTCACTTTCTGTCCTCTTTTCTAGTAACAATTTTTTTTTTAAGATAAAAAATAGTTAAACGTACAATAATTACAAACCAAGCTATTCATATTGACGATGCTTGAATACAGAAAAGACTATCTGGTAGATTCATATTAAAATGTCCCAGATTTGGCATAATTGGCTGAAGTAGACAGTGTCTAATTGAAAGTATCTTGGACAGCTTCACTATGCTGCAGCTACAGACTTGGAAAACAGTGGACTGCAGTGAGTGTAGTTTGGTTGAGTTCCCAAGGGTATGGTGACATCAGCACTTAGACTAAGGCCTACACATACTCCAAAGTTTATATTCGGCAAATTTACTGAGTAAACATACCCTGACTCTTAAGATCAAGTGCCAGCTGTATTTCAGCCCTGATCAGGGAATTTAGATTAAGTTGAAACTATGAAATGTAACTTACAAGAACTTCAGAAACAGCAATTTCTTTTCTCTCCCTCCTATGCTTTCTTTTGTTATCACCCAGAAGATGGCTGTGTTATTGAATATCTTGTTTCTTCTTTATCCCCTTATTCTCAACAAATTCTAACCAGTAACATTGATAACAGAAGTTACTGCCATCCTAGTAAACACAGCTTTCTGATCCTCTGCTACTTGAACCAGTATATCAATCTGTTAGAAAATTTTTGTTTAGGAAAAAGAATGTTATTTTTGTGTTTCCATCGCAAACACCTCCTGCCCTGCCAACCTCCCCCCTCTCCCCAACACACTTCTTCCAGTCTGAAGCACCAAAGCCTCAAACTGGTAACATTTATCATTCCATCTTGATCATGAGAGAACAGTAGCACTCATTATGGACAAGTCGATAACAAATAGAACATCTGGCTGACAGACGAAGAAATTCACAAAGGTAGGTAAGGATGAATGTGAACAGCAGCAAAATGAGAAAAAGTGGGATTCCCTACATTACTATCTTCCTTCATGCTTACTCAAGTAAACAAACAATGTCTTCCTATCTTTACTTTTTATATCACATCACAAATACCCAGAGGAAGGAGATAGGAAAAGAAAGAAAGGGATGGGAAAGGACTCAGTAGACATTACTGGCCTACGTCTTAAGAGATGACCTTAAAAAGGTGTTCACAATACAACTCATTCATTTGTGTAGACTCTAGGTCTACATATTTCATTAATTTTGGAATTGGTAAAAATAGTGATAAATTCTTTCCACATTGCTACTTTCTTTTTATTCCCTTATACATAGTTAATTGATTAGAAAATGTCTTAATTTTCTTTGGCTTTTGAAGAACAGCTTTAAAACATTTTTTTCTAATTCAGACTTTTCCCCCTTTTTCATAGTTTCATCAGTTTTATAATTTATTTTATTTTGTTAGGAATTTTTTCTATTTTTTATCCATGCTTTATTTATCAATTTCTACTGCTTCATAATTGAGCTATTGTGTTTACTGTCCAATTTTAATAAGGAAGGAAACTGTTGCCTTGCTAAGAGGTCTTATTAAAGAACTATTATCCACACAGTCTTTGGATTAATGATACATTGGCACAAGCTATTACAGAATTTCACACAACGAAATAATGTAAACAACAAAAGAACATTCAAAGATACCCAACTGAAGAGTTTAACCCCTTCTTCTTTGATTGCTGTGAACCTTCTCCTGTAGTTGCCCAGACCCTGTTGAATCAAGGAGCATTGCGCCTGGAGAGTAGTATGTTTGTTCTTTGTTTAGGAGTGCAGACCACATGCACACTACCTGACGATCTACCACAGAGAACAGAAGAAGGAGACATCTCATCCTTCAAGTGTATCTCAGATTTCAAAAGCTCATAGCTTAGCAGACACACCTTGGTCAGTATGACAACATAAATCTCAAGCAGCATTATCCCAACAGTAGGCTTGCCAGTAACAAATTGATTAGTTGTGGTGCAGTAGCAGTCTGAGCTTGTGACTCTCCACTCTGTTATGGCTACCTACTCCTTTATCATTTCTGTCCCCTGACTTTGGAAGATCAGTGCAAGCTTTTTGGTTAGATGGGTCTGTTTCTTCACACAGAAATTCTGTGTGATCATTATGCACTTGCAGAAATTGCATATTCTGCTACCTTATGTCAGCTTTTCTAGCCAAGAAATGTTCCTTTGCAGTTGCTGCTATGGATGGAGAGCAATGGAAATTCACATAACTGGAAACTTAACACACATGTTTTTGCTTCCACAGCAGAAAGTCTATCAGTTTGTGGCTGTGACCATGCTGAATGTTCCCCTTGACTCTCTATCTCAGAGACCCTGCAGCAACTGAAACCATTCATGCTGCATTCCCAGTTCCTTCACACTGCTGCATCCACTCCAAACCAAGTAGTACAGATTTGAAGGGACTCCTGACTTCTAACGGGGATTTCAGAGAACACAGAGGTATCAAGTACAAACTCATTCCAGAAAACTTTCACCTTGATAGTGTGCATAGCAGCCTAGGAAATAGGACTCCAAACTGGACACATCTGAACACATTTGACAAGGGCTTCAAGAAGCAATATAAACAGGGAGAGAGAAACATCTGGGTTTGGGGTTCTTTCAAGTGAGTTTATGCCTATGCTAAACTGTTGGGATAGACAAGGTTTTTTCCAAGACCACTATTAATCCCCTTTTTGTAACAAGTTGTGCTTGAAGTAGAATAGTTTGAATTAAGATGCATTCATTCCTGGATCTACCCCTATATCTCTGACCCTTAAAGAGGCTGAGACTTGGGGATAATTTTGTGAAAGTATCTTTCCTTTTTAGAGCATCCTGATTTTAAACTGGAGGGAAGACTGTATTATGCAATGGCAAATTTATGAAAGCAAATTATTTTTGCATTTTAACAACTAGGTATGCCTCTATCTTTTATTTATGTAGAAGTTAAATAAGGTTGTGTTTGACTGTATAAACCTATCAGCAGCAGAAAATAATTTAGCTTAACTGACCTGCTAATTATCTGTAAAAAATTTAACCTGTATTTGAAATACAAATTCCGCAAAGTAATCTTCTGAATCTAGGCCAATTATAGACTCATTAGCATTTGTCCTCAGTCTCATAAAATTAGGGTGATAAGTGAGAGGAAGAAAAAGTAAGCAACAATGAAGTAAAAATAGACAAGTTTCTCAGACATGTGTTGGACTTTCTCTGTCAAATTATTAATAATTCTCTGTCTTCTCCTTCCCTTCCTCCCTGTCTCCCTCTTCAGTAAATCTGGTAACTGGCTATTATTTATGTGTGAAGTCTAATGGTGACAGAAATTAGTTAAAAAGTCACCTAGACCTCATGCAGCAGCAGCAAAATTAATACTACATAATTACTATTATTTTCAAAGGATTTTCTGACAAATTTCGTAAGTTTCCACCAAAAAATTGAGAAATTTCCTAGATATATACAACTACAAGGAGGAGGTGATAAAGGAATAATTTGATAAAATACAGAGCTACAACAAAATCAAAAGTTTAGCTTAATGATATTCAGTTTACCTTAATAGTAGTACTTGAGATCAGTTTTCATTTTACTTTAGTTGTTTCATCAGTTTGCAGCAATCCTGTGCTTATTCAGAAGTACCTGTCTTATTTGGTTAAGTGAACAGACTGACTGAAGATAGTGTTTGGCAGGAACAACGCTTCAATTCTTCTGACACAGTAGCAAATAAGATTCCTCTTTGTATATAAGTAGTAGTTTTACACCTTATTTTATATTTTTTAAGTTTAAAAATTCAAATTAGTATAAACTGATTATTTGCAAATTCCTAAATTTGAGTTACTTGAAAACTGCAGACATATGTGTTGGCTTCAGTATTTTCATTAAGCAAGAATATTGCATGGTGTGTTACTGTGGAATAATTGCTGGAGCTGACTTAGAAATTAAACCTATATTCACATTTTAAGGAAAGGTGCAGCATTGAAACCGGATGGAATACAACAAGATTATACTGTGGTAATTCCCTAGGCAACCCTAGATGTTAGCAACACCAGGGGAACTTGGTGTGCTGATTCTAAGACAAACTGCATGGAGGATGAAGCAGACACGCTGCAGCCATGCTCTGTCACAGCAAAGGGATCTAAAGGTACACAGTATACTTAATAAAATTGATAAGGTGCACATTTGATGCCCTGGGCCAGCATTCCCTCAACTTTTGATGAAATGCTGTACTCAGAGTGAACTTTGTTCATTATAATCTCATTGTAACACCAAAAAAACACCTCCATCCCAAAAAGTTACCCACTTCCAAAGGCGCGACCACCCCTCACTGAGCTTGTGCACTGAATTTTCTCTAGTCTATACCTTTAAACACAAAGCAAGAGAGTTTTGGACCAATCATGATAAAGGTATGTATGACTAGAGTCATTCAAAATATATAAAATAGTCTAAGAGGGGGGTGGAGGTCAAGGAAGATACCATTGCAGGGACAACCCCATTACCCTGACCTTGGGACCTGTCAACAGGCTGAGCCTCTCTTCCCCTCAACAAGGACACCTTTGGGTAAGATATACGGACTTGGCTATCCTGATGGCATCTCTGGGAAACTTAATATAGAGTTTTATTACCCCATGTGTGTGTAACCTGCCTTATTAATATGCTTGCATGTGTTTTTGCAGACAGTGAATTTATCCCCAGCGATCTAAAAGACTTAGTGCATCTATTGCTTTAATAAATTACACTGTTCATGAATCTGGCTGTGAGAGTACTTGAATGCAATCACATTCCTGAGTGTGGCCGTGACACTTCATGGAATGTGACCAGGTGGACAGCGTATCAGTAGTAGTGCATCTGTAATTGTGATAGTCCAATAGAGGTATTGGACGCAACTAGACTATCGACGCCAAATTGGGCACTGCTCAGAATCTAAGCCCAGCTGCCCCAGCTTCTCTAACATTTGAGGATATCTGGAATGCAAGTGGGTTTATTTTCTGCCAAATTACTTTAACCCTTACTGCAACAGCTAGACAGAGAGACAGTTTATGAAATGGTATGACACCTAGAATCATGGCCTTCTAAGCCAACTTCTATGTGTGTTTGTTTTTTTTTTCCCCCCTGTACTTTTGTTTTCTTCTGTTTTTATCCATGAATAAACACACAGTGACATAACACTAGATTAAACCACTAGGCTTTCATTTAAATCTGTATTTGTGAAAGTGATCTATGAAAGACGGTGAGTAAGTGTGTGAGGGGGAAAGAGTGTTGATGAAGTGTAACAACTTACAGATTTTCTTAGTCTATTCCATTTTTCCTAAATTCTTTCAGCTTTAGCCAGCACTATGGGGCTTTCCCAACTCTCTCTCCAGGCTAGCCATAGAAGCAGCTACACTAATACAGACAGACCTGCACTAATTTTGGACTGATAATAGTAGAAAACTATCCACAAATCCTGACACAGATTAACGATGAAGTATCTACCCAGTTTCTCCAGTCAGTTTTAACTTCTGCGTTCATTTCCATGTTGCTACAGCTTGGTATGCTATAAGCATTCTTATGAATGTATTACAGACATACAAATTCAATTACACAGTTTTCTGCAGAGCATCATCTGACAATCTTGCAGATGAGAATGTGGTGTGGACATTCTGGCCAGTGCAATGACACAGAAAGTGTTTCTTGTGATTCTCAGTCCTCTTAAAACAGGCAGAAAAATCTCAACTTAGGTATAAGTGCATTAAGTCAACATCTCTTAAGTGACACTGTCCTGGCTTGAGAGCATCAGGAAAAAAATTGCCTACAGCCATACTTACCTGGGACCATGACAACCACTGCTGCCACTACCCCCAGCTGCTGCCAGCCTGTAAATGGAGTAGTTACAATAAGGAGAAGCAGCTGAGCCTATGAGGAGGAGAGGGTGAGTCAGGTGACCCAAATGAACCAATCACAGTGTTCCTTCCCATGGTGCTTCCTATAAAATGTCTCCTAAGAGAGGTCTTTGTTAGTCTCCCTGACTGGTATGCTGCCTGGGTTGGGGTTTTTGTTGATTCTTCCTGTGCTGCTCTGCCATCCTGTTTTCTTGCTGGAGAAGAACATTGTTACAGAGCCAAGTCACCTTCCTCTGCCTCCCCAAGTAAGACTGACTCAGCTGCTCCAAGGGTTTTGTGGAGTATCACTGGGACCCTGGACTCAGGCATCCCCCTCTGTTATTGAGTCCAATTTGGGGTTTTTCTGGTTAGGAAGTGATTGCCAACTGAGGATTGTGGGTTCCAATTTTATGTATTTGTAATGTAATTCACAATCATTAATATAATAGTATCTATTATTTTGTTAATTTTATTCTAGGGGGTTTTTCTGACCTTAAAGTCTCTCTCGTACCATTTTTATCCTCCCCTAGGAAGACAGTGTGAGGGTAGCAGAGAGCATCTGTCACCTGTTTATTAGCTAAAACTGTGACAGATCCTTATCATAGGATGCCAGGTTGGAAGGGACCTCAAGCATCATCTGGTTGAACCTTTCTAGGTAATACTATAGTTTATATGAGATGGTTCAGCACCCTGTCAAGCTGAGACTTAAAACTGTCCAATGTGGGGGAATCTACTGCTTCCCTTGGGAGACTATTCCAATGTCTGACTGTCCTCATGGTGAAAACTTTACCACTTGTGTCCAATTGGAATCTTCTCAGGAGGAACTTGTGCCTGTTAACCCTTGTCTTTTCCATGTGACTCCTTGTAAATAGGGAGTCTCCACCTTATCGATAACCACCCTTTAATTACTGGAACACAGTAATAAGGTCTCCCCTAAGCATTCTTTTCTCAAGGCTGAACAAACCCAGTTTTCTCAGCCTCTCCCCATGTGGCCCTTGTCTGGACCTCCAGCCTGTCCACATCCTTTTTGTAGAGTGGGGACCAAAACTGAATGCAATACTCCAGATGTGGCCCAACAAGCCCTGATAGAGTGGGGTTATGACATCTTTATCTCTGATGGTGATGCCCTTGTTGATGCAGCCCAACATCCTGTTGGCTTTCTTTGCCACTCCAGCACACTGTTCACTCATGTTGAGCCTGTTATCCACCAAGACCCCCAGGTCCCTTTCCACAGGGCTTCTCTCCAGTCAGATGGATCCCAGTCTGAACTGCAGTCCTGGGTTATATGTTCCCAGGTGCAAGACCTTACACTTCTCCTTGTTGAACTTCATAAGGTTTCTGCTAGCCCACTCCTCTAGTTTGTCTAGGTCTTCCTGGAGGGTGGCTCTCCCTTCTGGAGTGTCAACCTCTCCACTTCATTAGGCTGCTCTCAACATCCAGGTCACTTATGAAGATGTTAAGCAGCATTGGGCCCAATATTGATTCCCTGGGGCACCCCACTGTGGCTGGTTTCCAGTTTGAGGAGGAACTATTTACTATCATCCTCTGGGTACAGTCTCTCAGCCAGTTCCCCACCCACCACACAGACCACTTGTTAAGGCCGTAATGAGTCAGCTTCTTCAGGAGGAGGCTGTGGGGGACTGTATCAAAAGCCTTGGAGCAATCCAGGTAGATGATGATCACTGCTCACCCTGCATCAACCTTGGGGCTTACTGTGTTGTGGAAGGTAATCAGGTTTTCAAGCATGATTTAGCTCTGGTGAATCCATATTGGCTTTTCCCAATCATGTGCTTCAATTGACTTGTGACAGTTCCGAGAAGGATTTGCTCCATTATTTTCCTAGGGACTGAAGTGAGGTTATAATGGGTCTATAATCAACTTATGTCTTATTAAAGAAGATTAATAGTAAAAGATGTCCAGTGAACAAAACACTGATTTCCAAAGGTGACATATATAGCTCAAGTGGACACAGAACAATGCAAACTGGACTATCCTCACATAGGTTTATTTCACTCTCTCATTGCAATATAGCATGTTATTTTCTTTTACAAGTAAAATACTTTTAAAATTTAGGCCTTCTCAAAGGACAGTTAACTTTAAGGGATTTTTGATGCTCCAAAATTTTTTATTTTCATGGTGATTCTGTCTGTTTCCATGTACAAAATCTCATGTGTCTAAGGAGATAATCCCAGACAGATTTGCAAAACCAAAACCCGTAGTAGAACCTTATCTTTGCCTCAACCAGGTGTATGAAAAAAAACGCTTAGAACAGGATCACAGTTCAAAATATTAAAAATAAAATTCAGCATATGTCACAGAATACATCAGGTGGCAGCTCAGTAGCTGAGAACACAGTAAGCAAATAAATTATTTGCTTTACAAAAGTCTGCAGAAAAGAGATATGTCTCAGCTGATGTTTGAAAGCTCCCTCCATTTTTATCTTTAAAAACGTAATAATGTTCATATTTTGCTTATGTGCTGGAAGTAAATACCATTAAAAACAATTTTATAAATTTCTCTCTCTGGAATCAAAGGTAGGTTTTGTAACATAACCTTTTTACTAACCCTTAAAAGGTAGCAAAGATTAGCTTCCAGACACAGAGTGACTTTTACACTTATTATTCAGGATCTTTCATATATTTTGCTTTCCAGACCCAGAAGAATAGAAGTATTGTAAAGAAACTGCTCTTGCTTGTAGGTTTTCTGAAACTGAGCACTTCTCCTTACTGAGCATTCAGGAAAGTTAATCAAAATGGCAAACCTGGTTAGTCTAGTGTCATTAACCCCTTATTTGGAAATTTAGGAAGTTAATAAACATAAGTTAAAACCACTTTAATCTTAAATCAGCTTCCATGCAAAGATTTAGTGCAGATAGCCAACCTCACACCCCAATTTAATTTGGATCAATTTTACTGGCTGTCCCTGAAGGTAGCAGAGTTGTTATAAATCTTAGTAGAGAACCTGATCTTCAGAGATTTTCAGCTTAAAGTGATACAAGAAGTTCCAGCAAAAATCTTGATTAATGTTATTTGGACTGAGATCTGAGTGTGAAGCTTTTAAGAGTCAACCCTTCCTACCAAACCTTTCTCATGCAATAAGAAATTAGACCATCTGAACACAGAAAATCAGTAGTGGCTTTTTTAAGAAAGGTCCTCAATGCTTATCACTCACTACTTGAGCTCTATGGGGTAAAAGATGTACACCGAGGAGTTCAACATCTGTAGAAATATACCTTTGTATATGGCAATTATTTAAATTAGAAGTAACTCTCTTCATTATGATTTCTTATGTGTATTTTCCCTCCTTTTGAAAGATGGTTATTTCAGTCAGAAATTTTCATGTAATGAGAATAAATACTAAATACTGCTTTCACATGGGACACAATATTTTACTCACAAGATAGGGAGCTTGGAGATGTGTAAAGGTAAGCTGCCTAGTTTTGTAAGTATGCTGTAATTCAACTATTTAAATATAAGAATGGGAGGCTGAGTTATATGTACATCTATCTCAGGGTGTGACACATGATATTAAATGCAGTCATTTGACATGCTCTAGTTGTCACCTTACATCTTCTGTAATACATGACTATAATTCTGTTTATTTTAAGAGAGCAAAGGAGTGTATCCAAATTACAGAGACGATGCTAGAAGACACAAGGATCAGTAAGAAGATGGAAGGAGCTTAAGGAAACTGTTTTATCAAGAAGTAATTTCATTTCAGGAAAAAAATAGGGGACATGCCCTTACAAATTATGCCTCAGAAATATGACCTTTAATTATTAGTTCATAAATGAACATATGATATTTTAATTTAATTCAAGGACATTCAGGGAAGTTGTGTAGTTATGGTGCTTAGGGACATGGTTTAGTGGTGGAACTGGCAGTGTTAGGTATACAGTTGGATCCATTGATCTAAAGGCTTTTTCCAACCAAAATTATTCTATAACTCTACATGTGTAAGAAAAAGGAAGAGTGACTAATTTAGCAAAATATTGTCTCTTAGGGAATATATTATGATTTAATGCAAACCACAGCACAGTAATTTAATAGAAATACTATTTTATTGAAGTTCAAATTTATATCATTACTGCTGAAGACATTTGTGAAGAATCAGAGAAAACTTCATAATGAACTTCTTTGAATAGAGTGAAAATTCCTAGTGAAATAATTCTGTAATATAGAAATGCTTCACCTGAATCTAAGATCGGCTTGTGTCATCATTGCTTCAACAGTAGGAGGATGTAAGAATCAGGAATTAAGGCTTGAATAAACATTGCTTGCTGATGTTGATCTTTTTTTGGTTCTGCTATTTATGAACATTTCAACAGAAAACACTTCAAAGGGAAGGGTTTGTATTACTTTAGTTTTACTTTACTAGAAGGGCAAAGATCTCCAAACATTAAAGTAGCAGTTAATAAAAAGTGTTTTCTGCAACTACAGTAGTGTTCAGAAGTAGAAGTAAACACTATGAATTCATAATCCCCGTGTTCCAAGTTTATGAAATATTATTTTTTTGTAGCAGAAATGTATTCATCTGTGTGGTATATAATCAGCTT
Source organism: Hemiprocne comata (assembly GCA_020745705.1). Classification (NCBI taxonomy): domain Eukaryota; kingdom Metazoa; phylum Chordata; class Aves; order Apodiformes; family Apodidae; genus Hemiprocne; species Hemiprocne comata. The sequence continues at coordinate 82,800,150 of CM036587.1, read as the reverse complement.
TACTATTTGTCATAAACTGTATGAAATAGTGTTTTCTTTCAAAAGTAAAGGAATATATGAGTACTCTGCAAGTTTTCCAAAACTGCTTTTGCACAAAGCTCAGAAAATCAAGAGGACTCTCCTAACTTTGACCACAAAAAGCATATCAAATGTAAGGTGTATTGGAGACTAAAAGGAAAAGGACAAGAAAGCTTTTGCTCGCTCCTTCCTCTTCCTCTAGATTCACCAAGGTCTTATGCATTGGTACATAACCAGACAGAAGAAATTTGAACAGGTCAGTGGTATGTAAATGTATTAAATATATTTATGCAACATTTGCAGAATTTATTCCAGCACCTGAGTCACTGATTATGTTGACTGCTCTCATAAATGGCCCAGCATGCAGTCTAGGTTGCATTGTTGCCTGTTCTCCACTAGTCCTCTCCCATTGCCTTGTAGAAAGCCAGTCCTATTGCACTGTGAGATGTCCATGGGAAGCTCCTTCAGGTGATCAGCCTTTGGGTTCTGAGGCTTAACCTTTGCCCTGGAAAGCAGACCCACAATTTGATTCCCCTGCACTGTACTATGACCACTACTACAACATACAAAAGTACATCTTGCAAAGGCACAGAGATTCATCCCAGACCACAGATTGTTCACATTGTCATTTCCCAGAAGAAGAGGTAATAAAACTGAAATTTCCCCACACTGAAAACAGAATTTCATATCCTTGAGGTCTGCATGTGAACAGTCACTCTGAGAATATTCAAGCTAAGGTTACGGACTGGCTAAACCTCAGCGCTTTTCAAAGATGATGAGGAATAAGTGAAAGATACAGCATATGATCTGAATGTGTGAGCAGAGTAATGACTGATAGGAAAGGGCTCATATTTTGTGCAAAAAGCAGCAAGAGAGAGAGAACTAATCTCAGCCATGGATTATAATGGGCAGTTCACTGCTATCAAATCCATGACATCTTGGTTGTGCCTATTGTTGCTGGTTTCTAAAGAGCTTGTTCCACTTCCTATGATGCTAAGGACTTATGACTCAATCTTTATTTTTTGGTAGATGAGAATTATTATACCAGCACCTAGAGATCCACCATCACTAAGCCTTGATACTTGGATTCCTAAAGCTGTTCATGAGCCATCTCACATTGCAAGGTCATTCTGTTTTATGAAAAACTACCAAAAATAATGCAGCTGTAATTTGAAAAATTGTTGTTGTGAAAGGAGTAAAATTTTGTTATATTTCTGAGATCTGGCCTCTACTTTCTTCAGAAGTGTCTTGACATGACCACTGCCCCACCTGGGGTCTGCTAACACTTCGTCTTTTTATAAGTCTAAGCAAATATGTTTCATCTGCCTCCTCTCTATCAACAGAACCTTTGCCATCAATTTATGGTCCACCATATCCCATCATTCCAGAAACACTGGCAAAAGAACATTTTTTAATTGAAAGGAACATGCAACATGCATGCTAGAAGGTCATGAAAAGTGTAGGATAAAACAGTTCAAAGCAGGACTATTCACAAGGTGCTACAACTTACCAACTCTCTTGCTTGTAGGTTTCCCAATGGCACTGAAAAATTGGATGGAGTGGCCATGGTGGAATATATGTAATGCTAAGTAACAATAAAAGGGGTTCAGGTGATTATAGAATGTGTAGAAGTTTCTCGTTTTCCATTTTAACTTTTCTCTCTGTTTTTTTTTGTTTATTTGTTGTTTTTTTTTTTTTAATTTTTGGAAGTAACAGAATGTGAGGCAATCTGGACACAAGTTTGCTTATCAGGAACACCCAGTAACCTGGTATTTGGAGCATTAAAGATTAAACAATGAAATAGGGAACAAAGACCTGGAAAAATACCTAGAGGAAGGACTATTCAGACAAGCTGCAAGGAAGCAGGAATGAAAAATCCAAAATGAAACTAAGCCATTCTGGATCAAACTTAGGTACACAATTATTCACAAATGTCACCCAGAAGAAGTGTCTTAGGATGCCTTTTGCAAAGAGATTTGCAAGGTGGTCACTTCATTCAGCTAGTCTTAACTGACAGAAAGCTGCTTTTCTATTTGTCTACTTTCTAATCTTCTAGATTGTTATTACTAATAATATTATTTTTAGGATGCATCTGGATTTGTTCAGGACTATATCTAAACATGATATACAGGTTTTAGATTCAAGTTTCTGTGTGTATCTTTGTATGACAGTTGTAATTTATTATCACTAATCATTTTCTTAATTACACTTGGAAGGTGTTTCAGTTGCCTGTAAAAGTGAGGCTTAACTGCTGTCATGCAAAAGGACTAACAGCTATCCCTACCAAACACAAGCAATTGGGTCACAAGGGAAGGCTCAAGGGGAGATTTTTCTGTCTTCTTTCTACTTTTTCTGGTAGTTACATGAAACTCTGCTCCTTTAAATATTAGGATAGTACACAGAGGCAAACCTGGGTCCCTCTTTTGTAGATGACACCTGCTGTGAAAATCAGGTGCTGTGAAAATGAGGTGCCATGAATGTCTCCCTAGAGAGGTTTATTTAATTTAATATGAAAGAGAGAATAAACTTCTAGTGCTCCATTTTTAGTCACCCTAATATCCACCCCAGTTCATTAAATGCAGAGCAAAACTGAGGAAAATCTAATGAAAATTGTTACAAATATGAAAATACAGTAGCAAACAAAACTAACATCTTCCTATGAATAGCAGTATTTCACCCAGGGGCAGCTTTGACAGTTTAGAGTTAGACTGCTCATCCACTGCAAAGCCATTTTCTGAGTAACAAAACCAATATTTGGTCTTTTCCCATCTGGAAAGGAATAGCAATTGTTTTCCCTAGTTTTTCTCATTGGATTAGTTCCTTGCATACCTCATTGGAAATAGTTAACACTTTCAATCAAAGCTGGGTTAACATACTGGCTAAGAATTCAAAGAATTTGGGTTTTCTATACCTTACTTTCTCACTCCTTTCTTCTTCACACTGTACTATATGAGAACATCTCTCAAAGTCTTCTCCTAAGTGTTTGTTTGGCTTAGAAGTATCATGGGCATGACAGCATTTGGAAGTCTTCTGGGATTTGGTACTACTGCCATCTGCCTCATGTAAAGTAAGAGTAGTTTCTGAGATTGTTCACTTACTCATGGCATAGCAACAAGCCAATTCTGGATAAATACTCAGATAAGGCAGCTAAAATTATATGACTGTATTCCATTCTCTGATTCTGAGTGAAGCAGAAGATATTTTAAAGTAGTAAATAACAGATTGATATCCAGATTATCTGTAGTGCTTTTATAGGTTTGAGAGTTTCCAAAACAATACAAATTTTCTGCTAGACTGGAATGATATGATACACAAGTAATCTCTTTATAATTGTCACGGTTTGACTTAGGCTCGCCAATTAAACCACAAACAACAATGCTCTCGATCCCCTCCCACCCAGGTAGGGAAGGAGAGAGAGAATTAGGAGAGAGACTTTGCTGGATTGAAAACTAAATTAGACAGCTTTAATTATATGTACAATTATATACAAGTATGTTCAGGAATGTGCTAAAGCCTCTTGCCTTCCCCCACCCCCAGCAGCTCTCCCGGCACTCTCCTTAGCTGTGAGCAGTCCCAAAATGTCTCAGCCCACAGGCAGGAGATAAGGCAGAGCAGACAGGGGCTGGGTTATGAGGGTTATGAGGTCAGAGCCTAGGGGTCAACGGTGATGGATGGACGGAGTCCTCCCCAGATGCCGGCCATGGATGGAAGAGAAGGGAAGAAGAAGCAGGAAGGAAGTTGTCTTCTCTGATCTCTGACCTTCCTCGGAGCTTATGTAGATATGTGGAATGGAACACCTTTGGTCAGTTCTGCTGTCTGTCTAGTCCAGCTCCCCTACGGGGGGGTCATAGATACAACTCTCCTGCTCTCAGTAGCATCTGTAGTGGCAGATTCACTAAGTAGAAGAAAGTGACCTTCGTGTCTCGGCAGAAACATAAACATTCCAGTGTTACCAGTCCACTAGCTGGAACAGCTGTTGCTAGTTAGAAGAGAGCTTACTGAAGAAAAAAAGAATCAGTAAGAGGAAAATTAGCTTCATCCTGGCTCAATCCAGGACAGTAATGGTTTGGTTCCAAACTTGACAGACAATCTGAAAGCTATTCAGAGTAAGTGAACAGCTGAAAGTTAATCAACAAACAAATAAAGGCACTATTGCTATAAAAATGTCAATTCATAGATATCTAAGGGTTAATTAGAATATAAGGGATAGAATGCCAAGAAGCAAACACATAGGAATTGTTTACAATGTCAGTTGTTGAAAATTAAAAAGAACAGAGTAAGAGGTATTTATGATAAACACATCTATCAAAAGATAGTATATAATTATTTTCTTTTTCTAAAGACTGGTAGAGGTGAGTGTAGTTTAAGACTTCAGCAATGTCTGTGTACATCAAAAGTGATATATTCCAGAAAACTGAGAAATTTTTTAGCATTGCTGAGATTGAGCAATCTTTAAACCCTGACTTTTCATTTTCTCAAATAATTTAAAATATATAAAAAGAACTACTTAATGATAATAAAAATCTAAAATTTTTGGCTGTTTGGCCATTTATATTTTCTGTGACGCAGTTAACATAAAGTAATAAGACTCACACAGTTTATTCAAGAGAGCTCTTGAATTCTGCAGCAGCATAAATTGAATTATGAGCCATGAAATGCTCGTGAAGTCATACATTATCATTCTGAAGCAATTCTAAAAGTATTAAAAATGCAAATATAAAATAATTGTATTTTATGTGCATAGCAACCAACATCTGATGGGAATTCAGCTCATTCAATGATGGACTTTCAAAACTAACTTGGAAATAAGTGATAAAAATAGCAGGAAATTCATTTTTGTGTGTGCAGGTAGCAGATAAAAAAGCAGCTGTTACTTCAGTACAAAGTTCCATTTTGGGTCTGTATCTCCATGCATCATATTTTTCTATTTTATTGTATTTGTCTGTTTGTTTTACTGCAATTTGCCATTACTCAGCTTCTGAGTTGAACCAAATTCCTGTCCCGTTCACAAACTAGATTACCAGGAGAGGTCTCCCACATGTCTAGGAACCCACATGTCAACCCACTAACAATTTTTTCCTTGTAGTACCCTCAAAGATTATTTCAGTCCTTTTTGGTCCGTTGATGCAATCTACTTATTATATGGTCTTACATGTGTTTGGGGGATTAGTCTGGAATTTGGGAAATGAGCATTCAGTTTCTTCCTTTACCCTGTAAAAATCTGAAGCAAAGCAGTTGGCCTTCCCATGACCCAGAGGATTAAAATAATCATCTGGAGGCAACACTCAAATCCTTCCATATCTAAGAGCCTCAAAGAATGAAGTTAGTATACTGTGAGGATAATTCAGCAACACGTAGTAAGCATCTGATATTTCAGAAGACTGCTGATTGCCTGCATATTTTTTTCCTTCTGTAAGTGAGGATGCAAACTTCCCTTGTAACCTTTACCTTCTCTTATTTTTCTTCATCTGGTGATGATATTAAGGAAAGTGGTTCAGGAATTCAGTGAGAAGAGAGAAGATAAATTCATGAACATAAAAATTAATTTAGAAAAACAGCAAGATTTTTTGTTATTTACAGTAAAACTTAGTATAGAAAGGAAGACAGCTATGAGAACACATGCTTTACAATAGACTTCTTATGTACATTTTAGGGCAAGATGATTCAAAAATACATACATTACCTACTATTTCATACTACTATTGACATAGCATATAACTGTTGTATAATATTTCTGCTCTTTATGTTTCAGATACTATTCAGGTAGCATTACTTCATTATATTTATTTTAAAAGCATATTGCTAGAATCTATGGCAGATTAGATCCTAGTCACAAAAAGTAAATACCTAGGCATAAACAGCAAATAACACTGCTGCATTATTCCTACTGATTTTCAGCTCTCTAATAAAACTGAAAAGAATGAGAAGTGACCTGACAGAATGTAGGAACTGTGCAATATAGGTACACATTTTGTGTGTTGCTAGAAGTCATAAAACTTGGATTTTATCATCAGTCTAGTAGCTAGTTGACTATTATCACTATTCTTGTACAAGTTCATTATTTCTAAATATTGTTTAATTCAACTGACTGAAAATGAAATCCACAAAGCAATATTTCTTATTTCTTATTGCAATTTAGAGCTTATACAATTGGCATTTTCCATACAGCGAGCTGAGCAATGACTCAAAGTGGCATGAGAAACAGAGCACAACCTGGGACTACACAAAGCTGTATTTTTACCAAGTAGGTTTTTCTGTATCTCGTATTAAGTTGACATATTTCACATAGGCCTTTAACATATTTTAAATTTGCACATGTAATATATTTTTCTAGACAAGCCTGAATATTAAAATAGAAAAGCCATTTCCTATATGTATTTTTGAAAGCTCTAAATTACCTTAGAAGATAAAATACAGTAATGATGAAGCAGGTGTTATTACAGCATGTGATCATCAGGTCCAATTTAAATTCACCAGCTTTTGCTGCTCACTTAAGGCCACTCTCAATGACATTAGCCAGACCTATGTGCTTTGGCTACAAACAGTTGGAAATCCCAAACATGCTATTTAATGAAATCCATCAGAAGCACTAGTTGCATCTGATTAAATCATTCCTGTATTGGCAGTAAACAGGTTTAGAAGAACGCCATGTAGAAACACTTCCAGAGATTACAAAAGCTCCAATGGCTCTTTGGAACACAGGTGGGTTGTTTTGGCATCTTATGCTTTTATATAAAAAGGCAGAAAGAGACTTTAATGTTCAAATGCCCATTTTTATTGAACAAAGTCTAGGTACATATTTCCACTGGGTCATGTGGGTTTGGGCAGCTTTGCCAAGGTAATGCCTGTAAGCAAAGTTAGAGAGTTCCACCATGTTTTTAGTTTTCCAATCTTTCATTATGGTTACCAAAACGTAGACTAAATTTGCAGTCAGCCTTGACAGAGAACATGTTCTGCTATATCACAGAATCATAGAATGGTTTGGGTCAGAAGTGACCTTACAGATCATCTAGTTCCACTCCCCTCTGTCAGTGCAGGGACACCTTCCACTAGACCAAGTTGCTCAAAGCGTTGCTCATCTTTTCATCAGGAGGACAGCAACACTCACATGCCATGACTGCTTTTCTAATTGCATAGTTGTATGTGATATCACGTACAGTATGAAGAAAACTGCCACTGTTTTTTATCACCTCACATTAGAAAAATACCAAAGCTTATCTATTTAGTCACATCTTGCAGATCTGGAGGGTTGGAGAGCAACCTGTGTTCCAGTATTTAATATCTATATGTCATCAGGATTATCTATCAGGGTATTAACAGGAGAGGAAATTACATATATATTACACACCTGTCGTGCATACCTAATTAACTTTACTAATCTGATTGACTTCTCAATTTCAGTGGAAACACTGGTGGTAGGAAGATGCTGTGTGTACCTAACAATTTATTTACACTGTTGCTAGAAGTGTAACTGTTGCATGCAAAGACATATCTCCAATAGCTTTCATCCAGGTAATTCCAAGTTCTGAGCACAGGGGAATAGCAGCAGCCTGGACATCCTCTTCCAGCATCCTAGCTGGTTTCCTTCTATTTGATGTCTCAGGATGCATTGGATCCCTTTCACCTCAGTGCTTAGGAGTTAGGACAGTTATTCACCACAGAGGAAATATTAGCTCAAAGACACCTTATCCCTACAGAACATGAAACTATAGACCTTTCATAAAGTGGGAAGACATGTTTAACAGTGCACTGACATTGTCTTTAAGACAATGTCTTTTAGACCAAAACCACCGTGGTCCAGCATCAAAAAAGGGATGACCCAATAAAAACCCACTTCACCAGTTCATATGAACAGATGTTATATTTTAGTCAGTTGGCTTATTTGGCTGATAGATAAGCTCCCACCCAGTTGCTCACTCACTTTTCCCCAGTGGGATGAAGGAGAGAACTGGAAGGTCAAAAGTGAGGGGGTTGAGGGAACAAAAAACAAGGTCATTACAGTTTAATAAGTGAAGAAAGGAAGAAGAAACAAGTGATGCAAAAGCAATCACTTGACTGATGTCCAGGCAGTCTCTGAGCGACTGCTACTTCAAAGAAACTCCCAAACAAGTTTTATAGGCTCAGAACAACCTCATATGATGTGGAATATTCCTTTGATTAGTTGGATCCACCTGTTTTGGCTGTGTCTCCTCCCAAACTCTTGCATACCCCCAGCTTACTCGCTGAGGGGCACTGTGGGAGACAGAGAAGATTTTGATGGTGTGCAAGCACTCTTCATCTATAGCCAAAACACTCATGTGTTATCGATGCTATTTGGGTCATGAACCCAAAACACAGCACTGTATGGACTACTGTGAAGAAAACTACCTCAATCCCAACCAGATCTAGTAAAACTGGCAGACTAAATGCCAGTCCATACTATTCCACAGATATTTTAACCAGTCATTACTTGCTTTCTGCTCTTTATCTGCAGGAAACCGTGCTGAATGTTTCTGCCTTAAACTGACTGGTTTAATTTTATATCCACCCCAGAGAAGCTGGACTTTTCCTACTTTTTCCTACCTTGCACTGGGCCTCTTCACTGATCCTTTGACTTAGCTGCCCTGCATCACGCTAAGCATCTTTATTTGAACTTTTCCTTGAACTATGTCATTGTTGAATGGCTGAAGTCTATGCACTAATATGTTTTTAAATTACTGTATTTTGAGGTTTGCATGCTTTATTTGCTCACATATTCAGTGCTACCAGTACCTAAATAATGCATGCAACTCTAACATTGGTCAAAACTAAATTACTTCAAAAGATATTATCAAGCTTTAAAGTGCCCTTTAACAGGCAAAAAATGTCTTTATAGCACTGACTGCAATTTAATTTCTAAATAATATCAACAACATATTCACAAAGAGCAGTATCCAAGAACATTTAATGCCAGCAGTCTCCAGTATATCAAACATATATGCATGCATGTTCAAAAAATTACAGGTAGCATGGACTACAATATGATCAAGTTTCACAGTGGCATTTTTAGATTTCTCTTTTCACTCTTCTAAGAAGGCAGTGTCAAGAATTATGGGATAAATTTTCAGTAATTTATAATCTGAAAGAAATTGCCATTTCTATTATTTTCTACCAATTCTTTGCTCACCTAAAAGTGCAATCAACAGTCTGAGTGTTTCTGAGCTCAGATATTGTTGCTTGTCAGACAGGCTCTGTAGATTTAGTTGCTTTAAGGATTTGGCTTCACTTACACATAAATGAAAAATTTGTTCCTTACTAATGCAAAATAACGAACAATTATAACAATCTCTGAAAAACACAGTGAAATTGAATTTCACTGCTTTCTGACAATCTTTCTGGCAATCTTTCTGATATAATGCTTGCTGTAAATATTAGTGTGCATACAAAAATCAATGCTCATCAAGTACAAAAATAAATGAAAGTCTGCTTGTGACAAAGCATTCCTTCATAAAGTTTACCTGTTAACTCCTTTGCAATACTATTCAGACTAATAATGGTAAGAAAAAAAGCTACATTTTCTAATACTGAAAGTCAGCAGGGAAATTCAGCCACTTTCACCTTTATTTTTACTGCTGTCCTCTTGCTTAAAAAAAACCTCATTAATTCCTAACATGGACTCTTTTCAGTATTTGATGGTTTCTAAAACAGTATCTCCTAGCTTAAGCAAGTGTTGAGCATCCAGTATTAAATAGCATGAGTCCAAGACTGATGTAGAAAATTTCTATACAGAAGATGGTAAGTTTAGATGAGGTGTAATATGGTAAAAGTAGTATTGCCATTGCTGTTGCTATTAAACACAGGACTGAGAACAGGTCTTATGAGGAGAAGCTGGGGGAGCTGGAGTTGTTCAGCCTGGAGAAGAGGAGGCTGAGGGGAGACCTCATTGCTCTCTACAATTACCTGAAAGGAAGTTGTAGTGGGGCAGGTGTTGGCCTCTTCTCCCTAGTGACTAGCGATAGGACAAGAGGAAATGGGGTCAAGTTGAGACAGAGGAGGTTCAGATTGGATATTAGGAAAAATTTCTTCACAGAAAGAGTGGTTATGTATTGGAACAGGCTGCCCAGGGAGGTAGTGGAGGCACCATCCCTGGAGGTGTTAAAAAAATGGGTGGATATGGTGTTTCAGGAGATGGTATAGTGGTTAGGGGTTGTAGGGCAGACAGTTGGACTTTATGATCTTGAAAGTCTTTTCCAACCTTGATGATTCTATGATTCTATGATTACTGTTACATGAATGTACATGCAGGAACTCCTAGATGAAGAAACATCCTCCTAAGCACTGATGTTGAAAAGAGATGTTCCCTACCCCAGCTGTTTCACAGTAGGTTAGTACAGAGTTTAATATTTCCTCTGTTCTCTGAGTATGTTAATTTAGAAAATAATACTATGATTCATGTTGGATAAGACAAAAATCAAACATACATTCAATTACAAATGGAATTTCCTATTGAAGTATTCTTCAAAAAAAGGTCACAATTTCTTCTTATAATGTAACAAAGTTACAGATCTTAGTTTCATTCACTAACAAAAAATCTATAGAAAGAATGAAGGAATATCAGAGGCAATTGAACTTTATTTTTTTTTCAAGAATAACAAGTATCTAACCCTAGTTTTCTGAAGTGTTAAATTCATCATGCAGTGCCACTGAAGATTTTATGTAAGCATAAACAAAGCTTCATAGAATAATTTCTGTTTCATAAACATTTATTCTCAAACATTACGACAGCCAAACAAAACAAAAAAAAACCCAAAAAAACAACCAAAAAACCCAAACCAAATCAAAACAAAAAACAACAGAACAGCAAAACAAAACACAAAATCCTTATAGATATCCTACATTTAGGGAATTAGATTAAGACCAAATTATTTTTCTGTTATTTCATACACTCTGGAGAATTTATTGTTTGATGCATGTAGTATTTGCTGTTGTCTGATATTAGAATAGAGAGAAAGGCAACTCACCTATTCCACAATATATTATGTTCCTATCAGAACACCAAACAAAAAGATGTGAAGAAAAAAATGTGGCTGCTTTCTCTGCAATACTGTTGCCTCAGGCTTTGGAAGTTACATTTTCCATCAGATTAGTACAGTGAGTAATGACTCTGCATATAACAGAGACTTTGAGGAAACTGGAGATTTAGAGGAAACTGGATGAAGATGCAATGTATTAATGAAAATTCTTTAAACACATTAAGTAAGTTCATTGCAGCTCATAAGTATTTTTTTTTTACAACAAAAATATATTTAAATAATATAATGTCTATATCTCCATTGCATTAAGTCAATATCTCTCCCTTCCCTTTCCCTCCTACACCTTCTACCCTGACCCAACTCCATGTACTGTTATTTTCTTGGGAAAAAACAGAAGCAGACAAGTACTACAACCTAGGAGAGTGTTCCAAAGAGTTCTATATCAAAGAGATCTATATCTATATCTATTATACTCTTCATTCTTCCTTAACTGCCAAAGGCCATCGCTGAAAAGCAGTATAATATTTAAATGTACATTTCAAGGCTGCTATAAACATGAGAATTTTTTTACATTCCTTTCATAAACAGAACACTCAGTAATATGTATTGCTAGTAGACAGTAACCTTACAAATGAACTAGAGCCCTGAAAATGATTTAGAACTACTTTGACCTCTTGAAATGTTTACTCCCAAGAAGAGGAAACTTTCTGGCTTAGACCAGTGACTACAAAACTTTTTCTAAACATGGACAATTCCTAACATTCAAGTTTTCTTGCAAATAACCATACATTCTTAAAATAGGAATGGTTATTGAAAGCATGTTAAATGCATTGAACATAAGCAGCCTGTGGTGTTCCATGAGTCAGAGTTTGGGAAACATCAATTTAAAACAAACAGTGCTTCACTTTCTTCATTCAGGGTATATTATTAAGGAGAAAAAGGAAGCCCATGAAAGTTCCTTGAACTGAGTTACTATGATCTTGTGTTGCCATTGTGATCATCCTTTCCCTTTTTTGAACTGCTGAGAGAATGTTTCAGCTGTGTTGTAAACTCTTGGATTAAAGACCTTTCATGTTGTGTATGCAGCACAAGGAAACTGCAGTCCTGGCCAGGGAATAAGCACTCCATCAACACAACTAATTTGCAAATGAAACTGTTTGAGAAGACACCTCTGGGAGAATATCAACAGAAGCCAAAACCTTGTCCTTAGCTGATGAAAGTTACTCCCGTCATGAACATTGATACAGTCTTCTAGGAAAACTAAACACTTTTTGGCCAAAAAAAAGGCAAAATTTGTGTCATGTATTTCATGAATAATATCTGGTATGATAAAAAAATAAGAGTGAAACCCTTCAGGCTGTAAAATTAACACTAATTTCTGTTGAACTTCAGATATTCTATAATATAAAAAGATGATAATATATAATTTCTTCAATGTGGTTATACCATTTGCAGTTCCATAAGTACTTTCAGCCTTGAAATGTTTATACGAAGGGAAAAAAAGCAGAAATGCAGTTACTACATCTATATGAAGAAGCAAACAACATTATCATGAGACACACTGCAGTTTGTGATATGTGAGTGCTGAGTATTTATGACCACACAAAATTAATACATATTTTATAATAAAATCATCTTCTGAGGACAACATATGGAAGAAGCAATAGGAAGTCATAACTGGATAAAGTAGAAGGAGAAGCTGAGATATGGAAACAGATAAAAACATTTATTAAATTGCCAAGCAAAGGCTTCAGTTTCCAGATTAACTTGTGAATACTGGTTTAGGTAACTATTACATAACTTGGTAACTATTTAAATTACAGAAATAGAGTGAGAAAGTATCAGGAACCAATTGGTAAAACCAAAGTTATGTAAATTATACATATCAGCCAATTATGTATCAGTCCAATTACTATAACGAAAGAAATCTTGTGAACTGACAAGCATAAGAAGTTAAAATATTGAAATATCTATTGTCTTCCACATTTCATCAAGAGAAAACACATAACTGAATTCCATTATTAAACTAAAACTGTTTAGTTACTAATTCAGCATTATATAGTTTCAGTGCATAGTTATAAAAAAAAAAGTACTAGAAGATATTTCATTATATATTTTAAATTTTTTAGTATATAGGTATTTTTAAAATAATATTTTAAACCAAAAAGTATTAAAGAACTAGGGTGATTTGCATTTAATATATCTGTACAGATCTGTATTAAAGGATGCCCTGATCTTTTTTTAGCAGCATGTTCACTAATACCACAGTGAGATGCAGAGGCAGTAAGGCCTTATTTAGATACAAAAAATTTCTCATTGCAAAAGTTTATCTTCAAGTTAATAATCTCAGGCTTTGTTATTGCCTGTGGAAAGAGACAGACGCTTTTAGGGCACGATAATTTAATCCTAAAGGAAACGTCTAAAATAGGTCACATGACTCATATTTTTTTTTTTCTCTCTATTTACTGTCATTTTTCCATGTAAATAATAATAACTTCTTTTATTCCCATGTTTGCAGTTTCCAAAGTCACAGTGGTTTGTTTCATGACCCTTTAGATATATAGGCTTTGCGTGAGATTAGGAGCTGCAAACATTAGTCCGGTTGTTAGGAATACAGAGAAGCACGGAGTATATTCTCTAGAAATCTTTTTTCCAGAAATGTGAAAAAAAGTGATAGAAAGAAAAGCTTATTTGCAGCTAAAAGTGAGGATCACGTTTTGCAAAATGGAAAGAATATAATATTTGTAGAATATTTACTATCATTCTGCTGTTATAATTTCATTTAAGATTTTCTTGCTTTTAGTATTTTTATAACATGAATTTTCTTGCTAAAACCTAAGGTCTTTTATAACCCATATTCCCTAGTATTAAGTAAATTTATTGTAATTTTTAAGAAACCTTAAACATATGTAATGTGTGGATGCCTGTGTGCAAAACTAAAGATGAAAGTATTTGAATGACACATAGAAATGATTTTCACCCAATACAAACAACTTAACCTAAAATGGGGTCAGGGGGGAAGAGTTAGTTTAGAATCTAGAATACATCTATACAAACACTGCTGTGTATTTGTGTATTCACTTTTGTGATCCATGTTTTTAAAAACTTCCCTTTCCCAGGTTCTTTCATTCAACAGAGAGCATGGCTGGACATTAGCTTTCTAACTTGTCTTTCATAGTCCAAAAACTGATGGAACCATGTTAGTACAATGCCAAGTCTACAGCCAAGCACAATATATAGTACACCCAACTTATGCAATGTTTATTTCCTAGTGCAAGACCATATTAAACACAGCTGGCTTTTAATGGTGTAGAGCATAGTCAGTACAAGATCTTTTCTGCATTTAATTTTGTTTTAGTCTCTATACTGATGTTATTTGATCCTTATGGGTCCCTTCTAACACAAGATATTCTACAATCCTATTAATTAATTGCATACATTCACTTACAATGAAAGAAGCCTGACCACACCGAATCATATAGGAATCTTTCTGAAATAGCTGTTGAGTACTCTACCATTTGTCCTTAAATGTTCATTCCTTTTGATTCCAGCTTTTCAAGCTTTTCCTATGACCAAGAAGGGTGGAAGTGCTTCTTCTTGTTAGAATGAAAGCTATTATCAATGCATCTAGACACTGTCTGCACATTGTCAGTGACTGAGAATATGGTGTATCCCAGGACTTATTCTCAACTGGGGGAATCTCACAATATCTTGCATACTGTTGATCCCAGTCATGACCTGAGAATCAAAAGATCAAAATACCCGCCTCAGAAATGTTAAGTGTTTCATTCAAAAAAGTATCTTTTCTTGTTACAGAACATAGCAAATGAATAAAAATAATATATCAGAAGTATTTCATTAAAGAAATACACCATATCTGTCTGTTTGGTTGTTTTAATTTTTGCTAAATTCTTAGGCAGACATAAAAGTAACAGCAAGTATATTCTTAATTAATTTAAATTTAGACATGGCCAACCTGTTAAGGATCAATCTTGCTCAAGTTTTAAATACTAAGTTGAAAGGAAGTGAAAACCTTCTTACATATCCAAGTGGAAACCACAAAATTAGTTAAAGTTTATTTTTAGGGGAACGAATTTTAGGATAGTGACCTTCATTTATTTTCTAATCACACCAGTTACTAGTATGATGGAATCTGAGTGCAAGATTTGAACTCTTGGCATTGCTAAAAGATCAACAGTTAAGTCTTCAAAAAATGCTTCCAGAATGGTCAAGAATAACGTGGCTAAATGTATGTGGTAGCATCCTAACTGCTTGGCAGTGACTGAGCTGGTGGGTATGCTCAGGCAGCTGGTACTCCCTTTGCAAAAGAGGGCACCTCAGTTGCACTTGGACTGCACTCCTCAACGTGCTGTTTTCATGGAAGACAAATTTGCTACTGTCTGCTCTTGAGCTGACTCCCAAGGCACAGTGTAGACAAGTCTTGCAAGTTTTGCTTACCAGAGCATTGGCTTTTACACATGTAAATGTAAAGGTTTTGTCTCTATCACCAAGTGGTAGAAGAATAGCATTGGAAGCCAACTAAGTAATCTGGAAATGAGATATTTAAGTTGTCTAGAACAAACATGTAAAAAAACCTGCACAACAAGGCAAGAAATGGAACACAAAGGGTAATATCATCGATTAACAAACATCTTCCAATGGTGTAAGCAGAAGAATAGAAATAAATTTATTTCTTCTGTTGCTGCCAGTTTATTCTTTTCAATGGATCCATAGATTTTTCATCGTTTCTGGTCCCACATCAAAACTTGCAATGTATACCAAATTTTAACAACTGCTAGCCCCTTTAAGACCACTGGGAAAAACCAGTCATTGCTCTAGGTGTTAGGTATCCCAATGTGATAAATGTGCCTCTATTATTAGCACTTAGATATTTGTAAGCATATTACTGTCGTCAAGATTATGTCTGGAAGCTGTTTGTGCAAAGCCTTCAAACTGGCTTTGCTTCCTTCATGAGGTAAAAAGAACATTGCTGTATGCTGGTGAAGTGAACAATTGGGCAAAAGTGCAAATACTGTAAAATATTTGATTACACCCACCTGAACCAACAGTAAAGCCTTCAGTTTTGGGAGCAATTGTCTACTGTCACTGATGCTGAGAGGAGTGCTCTGTGATTTGGTTGTCTTTGTGAAATAAAATTAAAAAGCTCAGGATAAGAAGTGGACTCTATTGTTATTATAAGACAAAATTCCAGTCATGAGCTTTTTATAAGTGTCCTGGAATCTGAATAGTGTAAACTATTACCTGCACAGCACACAATTTTAAACCTCTATCTACACTTCTTCTTAGAGTACATTTGCTCATTCTCAGTTGAAGAATGTGGTGCCAGTGCTTTCAAAATAGATGGCAACCTGCATCTTGGAATGCATTAAACACAGTATAACCAGCTGGTTGAAAGAGGTGATTATCCCACCATATTCAGCATTGGTGTGGCCTTAACTTGAATACTGTGTGCAGTTCTGGGCCTCACAACTTAAAAAGGATTTGAAAGTGTTCGAATGTGTCCAGAGGAAGGCAACAAAGCTGCTGAAAGGGCTGGAAAAATTGTCCTATCAAGAGCAGCTAAGGACTTCATCTAGTTTGGAGAAAGGAGGCTGATGGGAGACCTTGTTGCTCTCTGCTGATATTCCTGGGGAGGGGAAGTGGAGAGGGAGGTGCTGATCTCCTCTCCCTGGTGATAGGACATGTGGGAATGGTTCAAAGGTGTGTCAGGGGAGGTTCAGACTTGGTATTAGGAGGCACTTCTTTACTGAGGGGGCAGTCAAACACTGGAACAGGCCTCCTGGAGAGGTGGTCGATGCCCCAAGACTGTCAGTGTTTAAGAGGAACTTGGATAATGCCCTTAATGACATGCTTTAACTTTTGGTCAGCCCTGAATTGGTCAGGCAGTTGGATTAGATGATTGTCTTAGGTCCCTTTCAACTGAAATACTCTATTCTAAAGATTATCATGGAATATGATCAAGATACCCTAAGTCATTTCTGCTCTGGTATCATTGACAGGAGTATTCATCCTTATCAACTCATTTATTTTAAATTACTTGATGTACATATATATGTTATATAAGATTATAGTTAGTAATTATGTAGGAGAACACTATATCTTCATTTTAGGTGCAAATAATCTCACATTTTTGGTAGATTATTAACTTTAAAATAAATTTATTAAGGTAATCTAACATTGTAAGTCTAGTGTCAGATCTTCACACTTTAAAATTTTCTCAATACCTGATGTTTTAGAGAGCTAAAGGAATTTTACTGTAATTAGCACAGTGTAAGAAAGTCATTGCTCACAGGGAAAAAGACATACATTGGAAGACGTATTTCATAATGAGAAAGAATTCCGGTCTCAGTGTTCTGAAGTAATTGGAAGTAATACATCCTTGCTTTCATGAAGGCACTCATTCAGAGCTTTTATCTGACAGACTATTCAATAATTTTTGTATAAATTAGATGAAATCATCATGCTTAAGACCCAGTGTTCTTTCAGATTGGTCCCATCAGATAATGAATTCAAAAAGTATTTGAAGCCAATGAACAATCAAAAAGGTACACAGAATAGTTGGCTTACTTTTGGTTCTTTAGAAAAACAGGATAAATAAATTTGTTTTATTGTATACAAACTGAAAAGTTAACATATGTAGTATGATTTAGTAACCTTTTATTATTTTTGCTGTACTTCTCAGCATAGCAGTGTCAAGGTGTAAAATGAACAGCTGATGTATTCCTGCATAACTTCCAGACTTCTGCTCTGAAAGACACATAGGAAACGTTCTTAGCTCTTCTTAATGTCCATTTGTCACCATATTGAAAAGTTTCAGCAACACTGTGTTTTGACTATTTCTGTTCCTTTGGGTAGGCATCCAAAACCAGTTCATTGTTTCTTAAGGAAGCTACAGAGCTTATCTGGAAGAGATGATTATTAAAAGGTCTCGTGTTTGCAGCAAAGACCTTGTACTTCCTTGGCCATCTTTATATATACTGACACAGATACTACATACTGTGTACCATGTGAAATATATTGGACTACAATGTACTGTGAGCTGACCAAGATTATGTACTGAATTATGGTCACATATTTCCAAAATTCACAATGTCTCTGAGTCACCTGACTCAGTCTTATCCATGAGATATGATTTTGCTCAGTGCAGCAAGCCTGACTAACTGCAATGAAATGTCTCACAATTATTTTTACAAACTGGTCCAACCTCAACAGCAGGGAGGGTTGAGTCTCACTTTTGGACTCCCCTCTCCTGCTTGAGAGGAGAGGCAGTACTTGACTCTATGCTGGGTTGTGCAGACACAGGAGAAGGTGCACCTTCAGACCTGGGATACCTCATCCTGTTACGTCTGCATCTTCCAGCTCATTGCCAAGCCATTCATGAGGAAATACGTGACCCAATTTTATCCAAAAAACAAATATCCAGATGGATGCCTTTATCTTTGAATAATCTACTGCATCCCACTGAAAAACACAAGTTAGCATTTATTTTCTCTCATGCTCAGCAAAATATTCTGGATTTTTCAGCAATTAAGAAAGACTCACATTCCTCTGTAATCCAATCCTTCTTTATTATTATGGGTTGAGTGCATAAAAATGAAATAATATCCCACCAAATTATGGAGGCATAGGGAGAAAATCACTACTGGTATCAAAAGAAATTCTGATTCCAGCCTGTGAGTACTTTGGTCAGAGGGAAGATGATCTGGTGAATGATCTACAGGAGAAATGGGAAGGGAGGGGAGGAGTAGGGAAGGGAAGGTGAAAGAGAAGTACATAAAAATAAAAATTGTATAGCATGCATGGTTTCTGTAATGTTTATTATGAAATACTGCTAATGAACACTCTTGAATACCCAGCCTATGAAAGCAACAAGGAAAAGATTTTGCTATTTCAATCAGATTTCAGTTTGTTTATAATTATTTTGAAACCCACTCAACTACATTAAACTATCTACAGGATCAACTTCTCCGGAAACTGTTCTCTCTGGCCCTTCACAGTGCTGTCTGTGTATACAAGATTTATATTCACACCAAGAGTTATTTAGAAAGCTGATTTGCAAAGCTAGAATCGTGGTTTTGATTACCAGGGTAATTCCTACTTGCATAAACTGATCTCACAGATGCTTCATCAGCTCTTGTTCTGTCCTTAACATCTGTGTCAAGGCAGTGAAAATCATAACTGCAGGAATGCTTTGCCTGGCCATACATGGCATGCCAACTACTGGTTTGCTTCAATGGTGTAATAGAAACAACTTCTAGCATGACTGAAGTGAACTGCTCTGATACTACTCCCATTTTCCTGTTTGAGCTATGCTGAACTCAGCTCTACTGTTTTGTGTTTTCAGGTTGCAACTTGAATGCGTTCCCTCTGGACAGCTGAGCCATGGTATGCAAGGCAGAAGGCAAGTATCGTAATTCCTCTATACAAGGACAGGCAGCTCTTTCTGTATACATGTCAGCAAGTAGTCAAACTGACAACTGACCCATATCAAGGTTATGTCTTTTTACCCATTGCTTGTAACCTAGTGTGTATATTAGAAGCTTAAGGACAAAGTTAGGGTTTGCTGATCTAAACAGACTTCATATACTTTATCCCTCTGTGAGGATGAGTGCTTCAGATTAAGTCCTCTAATTGAAACCCTATGGTTATTTGTACAGAGAAAACATCATTTTAGCAGCTAGTGCATGATGAACTTTGTTCTGATGTATTTTGCAACCCAGAGTAGAAGATGGGAAAAGCAGCAAAATGGAACTCAGTCCAGCATAAATGCCTTTGTTCAAGATTTCTTAACTCCAACCCTTTGTTACTTGAAAAAACCCAAACTGACCAACACTCAACAGGTTAGTCAAATATCCATTGTTGAGTCCAAATGGTTTGCAGTGGGCTCAGGATTTCCACAAATTATATCTTGCACATTCTGATCCAATACTCAAAAGAAAACTGCATAAAATAGAGCTCAATCCCATATATGTCCTTCATATCCTGGCAATACTCCAGAAACCACATTGCATGACAGCCCCCCAATCTCCTGTTTTTTAATACTTGCAAAGGCTCTCTGTTTTTTTTTATATATTTTTGATCTGTATTTGTAGGCCTGCTTTCTGCTAATAATGTGAGCAGTCACATCAAACAGTCCTCTTGCTTAACAGGAGCGTATGTATTGATCACGGTGCAGTGCATTTGAGGAACCTTAATCTCACACTGTTAGCATATCTAAAAATACTTGAGCTGGCAAAAAGCTGTATTCTTTTCTACTTTCTGTGCTGGTTGTTTGTGACATTGCTTAAAAATTTAAACTTGGAAGCAAGCTTGCTTTTTGCATTCAATTTTTCTCCATTTTTGATATATTATCACAGGATTGTTACAAATTGTAGTATGCCAAGTATTCCTGTTCTCATTCTTGTTCTCTTTCTCGTTCTTGTTCTCGTTCTCGTTCTTGTTCTCATTCTCGTTCTCATTTGTTCTTGTTCTTGTTTTTTCTCATTCTTGTTCTCATCCTTGTTCTGTTCTTTAACCTGATTTTGTTTCTGGCTCTATCTGGAGCAGAGATTGCTTTCAGAAATTCCTGTGGAGGTTTTGAAACAGTAGCCTTTCCTTGCTCATACAGATAGGCTGAAGGTGTCTGTGTTGACACTATGCTGTCACTGGCATGCCAACAAACACATCCAGCTCATTTTGATATTTCTTTGAAAGTTGAGAGTAAAATCCTGCAAAATAAGAACAGCTTTTTTTTTTGTTTGTTTCTTCAGCACATTGATTATTTCTGTTCAAAATAGTGGGGTTTTTCCTTCAAAAATGTGTCATCAGTGACACCACCAAAATTAAGAGAGTACAGAAAGCCACCAAACTGATCCTGCATTTATAAGTGCTGACTTTTTTTTTTTTTTTTTTTTCTTTTTCAGTAACTGCATTTGGAGTACATACAAGCTATGATACTCTTAGTTTTGCTTGGCTGAACCAACTTATTTCTAGGACTTTCTGTCCTCAAATACTCCTAGTATGCATCCCCTGGGAATTCTGTGCTTAAAGGAAAATGTTCTGTATAACTTCATGAACGCATTTCTCTCCGTAACTCTCAGCTTCGGTATTTGTTAACAGATAAATAACAAAATAATTTTTATATACATCATGGAATATTTTTCTATACCACATTTACTTTCGTTTCCAGTTAGATCTTGGGATAAATTGTGCCTTTGAATTCCTAAATTGGAAATTCTGTAAATTAACCTGATCATTAATGGTCCTTTTGAATAAGTTTGAGAAATATTTTTGTGCTCTGTCTCTCCACAGGGTCCTAAAGGCCTCTAAGTACTAACACTACTTCTAAATACAAGCTGGATGTATATGTAAGACTTCTCTGAAATCCCTAGCCTTCATAAGCTTTTAGGATTAGAACATTAAAGGCAAAAACCCCAGAAAATAGAGATAGCTGTGTGTCCTAAATGGGGCAAGATAGCACACAAGATGTATATGCACAGAGAAAGGTTTATTGCAAACAGCACTGGGTCTTAACTGTTTTAAAATAAAAGACACAAGCACAGTCAAATTGTGAAGAAATTGGGAGATGGGAGCAGAATGTTGAAGTAAGAATGCAAAAGGTATCTTAACAATAAAATATACTGCTAGTAGTTAGATCAAACAATAAAGATTAACCAGTTAATTGTTGGCAACTTATTACTGAGTTTCATACTAGATTTAGAACATAAATTATTGACTTTAAAAGGATCATAAAATCTTAAAATTTAAAACTTAACAATGAAAGATTATTTAATGTTAAATTAACTAATAAAGACAATAAGGGAGTTAGTATCTCTCACCCTTGCACAGCCACAGCTGGGTGTCCCTTTGTCCGGTCCTTAATTCTCAAGAATGGATTTATCTGGCAGGCATCCCCACTGGAGAGGAGAAGGTCCAGCACACCTCCTGGAATAGTCTACAGGAGTCTACAGGATGGGACCAGGCTTTTATAGAATAAAGTGAATTGACTGCTGTCATTTAACTATTTTTCCATACTTCCAACATGTCTCATTGGAGAATAAAAAGAAAACAGTGGGAAAAGCCAAGAAGGCTCTCTTCTCACCAAGCAAACTTTTTT
Organism: Hemiprocne comata; assembly: GCA_020745705.1. NCBI lineage: Eukaryota > Metazoa > Chordata > Aves > Apodiformes > Apodidae > Hemiprocne > Hemiprocne comata. Next base: position 82,778,025 of record CM036587.1, on the reverse strand, counting down.
ATTTTTTCGTACTTACTTTATCTCTATTTCAGTCCTAGTTGTGGCTAGGCTGGGCTCTGTATTCTTCTACACCGGAGAGCAGCTGGTATTATGAATGTCATCTTGGCCCTCTGTACTTCTCAAGGTTGTTACCAGCTCAGAGCTTGCTAGGCCCTTACCTTTCCAATGGGAATCTTTCCACTCCAGGCCTGGGCCTGTAAAATTGAGAGACAAAAAGCAATTGAATCTTAGAGGGAAACTGAGGCAGGCATCCTGAGAGATGGAGCATTCTGCTACACTGTGAAAATATAGTCATATATACATTATAATAAATATCATGCTTGAATTGACACTTTTTAGGTGTCAAAGTTTTTTTGTTTGTTGGTAAATTGAGTTTATTGTTTAATGAATTACTCACATTCAACAATCACATTCAACACAGACAACAATGTATCTCATCTTGTTAGCTGGAATATTAGTACAGAAAGGAAAAGATGGAATAATTCTCGGTGAAAAAGGTTTTCTGGCTGGAGGAAACTTGAATAAAAACTGCTACTAAGAGTTAAAGTAGCCCTTTATTTTGCCTGAAGGCTGATCCTATTCTTGCTGTATTGTGGTAGTCCACAAAGAAGGTAAAATATTTTTTTTATAGATTGAAAATCTTTGTGCGTACCAGGTTGCAGGTGATCTCCTGTGTCCCAGATAGGTGCTGCACAAGATTGCACCATGACTTCTAAATGCCTGTGTCTAAACCTATGGCAATAGTGTGGAATCGGATAAAGCACAATTAGAAAACCAACTCGAACCTGAGCAGCCATTCAATTATCTACTCCAACAGCACACTGTGATATTTTCATAGTGATTTAAGTCCTGAAAATACAATGGTATTTTTAAGCACACATTTATTTTACTTGCAAAGGAATAATACAACAATGGAGTGTGGGAGGGAAGGCTTATAACATACAAGGTTTATTTCATCTAATAAGAAGCCACAGTCAGGCAAAAGGACATTATGTGTACAAAAATTGCATTATTCAAAAAGTGAATCTAAACCAATCAAACAAACAAACAAGATAAACAAACAAAAAAAATGTAAAGCACACACAAAAAACCAAACAACAAAAACAACAGCAAAACAAACCCAAACCCAAACACCAGGGACTGTGGGGAGAAAGGATTCTAGAAGTACTAATATGTATATAGGATTCTGTCAGTCTGAGATAAAAATCATTAGCTCCTAGCAAAGGATATCAGAGAAATACCGCTAGATGTTTGCCTTGTTTCTCCTTCTGCTGTAAGGTGCTCTTTCTTCACAAGTGCTGTAAACAGGGTAACAGGCTAGATGGACCTCTTGTATAACCTACTAAGTGGCTAGAGGATTAAGAAAAGAAAGGTAAAGGTCACAAATGGCAGTTGGGATGGCAAATTGAGTTTATTGTTTAATGAATGAATCATAGCATCATAGAACAGTTAAGGTTGGAAGGGACCTTAAAGATCATCAGGTTCCAAACTCCCTGCTCTGAGCAGGGACACCTTCCACTAGGCCAGGTTGCACAGAGCCTCATCCAACCTGGCCTTAACACCACCAGGGAGGGGGCATCAACAACTTCACAAGGCAACGTATTCCAGTACCTTACTACCTTCATAGTGAAGAATTTCTTCCTGATGTCTAGCCTCAATCTACCCTCTTTCAGTTAAAAAACATTACCCCTTGTCTTCTCACTACCTCGTCTGGTGAAAAGCCCTTCCCAGCTTTCCTGTAGGCCCCTTCAGGTACTGGAAGGCCACTATAAGGTCTCCTTGGAGCTTTCTCTTCTCCAGGCTGAATAGCCCAAACTGTCTCAGCCTGTCTTTGTAGCAGAGGTGTTCCAGACCTTGATCGTCTTTGTGGCCCTTCACTGGAACCTCTCCAACAGCTCCATGTTTTCCCTGTGCTGAAGGCTCCAGAACTGTACACAGTATTCCAGGTGTGGTCTCACCAGAGCAGAATAGAGGGGCAGAATCACCTCCCTGGCCCTGCTGGCCATACTGCTTGTGATGCAGCCCAGGATGTGGTTGGCTCTCTGGGCTGCAAGCTCACACTGGCAGCTCATGTCGAGCTTCTCATCTACTACCACCCCCAAGTCCTTCTCATTAGGACTGCTCTCTAGCCATTCTCCCCCCAGCCTGTATTTGTGCCTGGGGTTGTGCTGACCCAGGTGCAGGACCTTGCACTTGGCCTTGTTGAACTTCATGAGGTTGGCATTGGCCCACCTCTCCAGCCTGTCAAAGTCACTCTGGATGGCATCCATCCCTCTAGGGTGTCAACTACTCCACACAGTTTGGCATCATCAGCAAACTTGATGAGGATACATTCAATCCCACTTTCCATGTCTCCAACAAAGATGTTAAACAGCACTGGTCCCAATACTGACCCCTGAGGGACACCACTTGTCACCTGCCTCCATTTGGGCATTGAGCCAATGACCACAACTCTCTAGGTGTGGCTATCCAGCCAGTTACTTACCCACTGAGTGGTCCATCTGTCAAATCCATGTCTGGTCAGTTTGGAGACCAGGATGTCATGTGGGACAGTGTCAAATGCCTTGCACAAATCCAGGTAGATAATGTCAGTTGCTCTGCCACCATCCACCATCTCTGTAACCTTGTTGTAGAAGGCCACCAAATTGGTCAAGCATGATTTGCCCTTAGTGAAGTCATGTTGGCTGTCACCAATCACTTCCTTATTTTCCAGGAGGATCCGCTCCATGATCTTGCCAGATATAGTGGTGAGACTGACTGGCCTGTAGTTCTCCAGGTCTTGCTTTTTCCCCTTTTTAAAAATAGGGGCTAAGTTTACCTCTTTCCAATCAGCAGAAACCTCACCAGACTGCCATGACCACTAAAATATGATGGACAGAGGCTTAGCAACTGCATCCGCCAGCTCCCTCAAGACCTGTGTATGACCCCATCAGGTCCCATAGACTTGTGCACCTTCAGGTTCTTTAAATTGTCACAAACCTGTTTGTCTCCTACAATGGGGGGTATTTCTTTCTCCCAGTCCCTGCTTTCACCTGCTGTGGCCTTTACAATGAGGCTGGAACACTTGCCAGAGAAGACTGATGCAAAGAAGTCATTGAGAACCTCAGCCTTCTCAATATCCTGCATAGCTATGTCACCTGTTCCCTTCAGGAGAGGGCCTATATTTTCCTTCATTGTCCTTTTATCCCCAATATACCTATAGAAGCTTTTCTTAATGTTCTTTATATCCCTGGCGAGACTCAATTCTATCTGGGATTTGTCTCTCCTTACCTGACTCTTAGCTGCTCAAACAACTTCTCTGTAATCCTCCCAGGGTACCTTCCCTTGCTTCCATTGTCTGTAAGCTTCCTTCTTAAATTTGAATTTTTCTAGAAGCTGCTTGCTCATCCATGCTGGCGTCCTGGAGTTTTTACTTGACTTCCTCTGAGCTGGAATGCATCGCTCTTGGGCTTGAAGAAGGTGATCCTTAAATATCAGACAGCTTTCGTGGGCCCCTCTTCCCTTCAGGAAGTTATCCCATGACATTGTCTCAAGCAGATCCCTGAAGAGGCTGAAATCTGCCCTCCTGAAGTCAAGGGTAGTAAGCTTACTGTGAGTCCTCCTTCTGGCCCAAGAATCTTGAGCTCCATCATTTCACGGTTGCTACGACCAAGGCTGCACTTGATCTTAGCACTTCTCACCAGCCCCTCCTTGTTGGTGAGAACAAGGTTCAGCACAGCACCTCTCCTTGTTGTTTCCTCAATTACTTGGAAAAGCAGCTGTCATCGACACACTCTAGAAACCTCCTAGATTGTTTGTGCTTTACAGAGTTGTCTCTCCAACAGATATCAGGGTGGTTGAAGTCCCCCATGAGCACCATGGCTTGTGAATGTAAAGCTGCTCCTATCTGCCTATAGAATGCCTCATCTACACTGTCCTCTTGGTCAGGCGGCCTGTAGCAGATCCCCACTGTAATATCCCCTGTGCCTGCCTTCCCCTCATTCTTAACCCATAAGCCCTCAGTTGGCTCCTCATCCATCCGCAGCTGATCTTTGACATAGAGGGAAACATACCCTCCTCATCTTCCCTGCCTGACCTTCCTAAAGAGTTTATAACCCTCTATTCTGACACTCCAATCATAGAAGCCCTCCCACCAGGTCTCTGTGGTGCCAATAAGTTCGTAGCCCTGCAGGCACACAGGCATCTCTAACTGCTCCATTCCCCATACTGCATGCATTTGCATAGAGGCATTTAAGCTGGGCCTCCAGTGAAGGTAACAGACTAGCTGGAGGGGCTAAGATTTCATGCCGCACTCCAGGTGCTCCCCTGCTGACCTGCACCCTTTCTATAGGCTCTGGGCATCTATTACTGGTGCCAGCATCACACTGAAATTGATCAGTGTGCGGTGAATGAAGGTTCCCTCCCCCCAGCCACATCAGTTTAAAGCCCTCTTCACCAGCTTGGCTAGCCTACGGCCGAAGATGATCTTCCCCTTTCTGACAGGTGGATCCCATCAGCCCCCAGCAGACCAGGTTTGCCAAAGCTGGTCCTGTGATCAAGGTAGCCAAAACCCCTGACTGTAGCACCAGTCACATAGCCAGCTGTTGATTTGCTGGATCCAATTGGCCCTGTCTATTCCCTTCACTTCGACCGGCAGGATTGATGAGAATACCACCTGTGCTCCAGGGTTCTTAATTGCAGTTCCTAGAGCCTAGTAATCCTTCTTAATGTTCTTAACACTGCTGGTGGCTGCATCAATAGTACCCATATGAAGCACCAAGAGTGGGTAATAGTCAGTTTTGTGTTCTAGGAAGCCTCTCAGTGACATCCCTGATATGAGCACCTGGTAGACAGCACACGTCTCTAGAGAGCTGGTCTGGTCTGCAAACGGGTACCTCTGTGCTTCTGAGAAGAGAATCACTTACTACTGTCACCTATCGGGTTTTTTTTGGTTGCACAGGTCATTATACTTGCAACAGATTGAGCCACTTGATTCTACTCCTGCACTGGTGTAGGCTGGTTATCTTCCTCTTCTATTGTTTGCAGAGGAGTGAACTGATTCTTCTAGGGCACCTCAGGCTTTGAGGGAGGTCCCTTCCTCTTGCTTGTTCTTCTTTCTGCTGTCTTCCACTCCTCCACTTCCTCTTTTACATGTGCACTGGTCGGGGAGTATTTGGCCGACAGGGCACAGGCTTCATGTCCTCAGCAGCAATAAATTGGTTAATGGAATTAGGGATGTGTAGTCACACTTTCTCTTACTGACATGTGCTGCATGTCTCAACCTTGTCTAATTCTGGTTATTTCTTGAGTTCTGGGTGAAGCATTGGTGGAAGTGCTGTCATTTAGCTTTGAAACTACAATCCATACTACAGATATTTTTTCCCCATTTTTTTCCCTTAGAGGTCCAAAGAGGAGAAATTAAGTGCCACATTGCTTTAAGGTATCTTGCATAAAATAATACAGGTAAAATAAAACACAGTTTTGTTTTGATGGCAGACATATTTGGCAGCAAAACTATTAGATTATTTTCAAAGAGAATCCAGAATGTTTTACTATTTATTTTCCAAACTTGCATGCATCACCATTCATAGGCAGTTTTGCCTCTAGTATCTGTAAAATTTCTGTTTGCCTTAAGTCAAAATAATACAGGAAGACAGAATTTGGAAAGACCATCCAGAGCATAGCATTTCCCCCACAATTTTACATTCACTGAAAGACACTGCTTGATAGTTTAGACACCTTTTTCTCTTTGAAATACTGGGTTTTTTAGCTGAAACCATTTGCTACAGGATGAAATGTGGATTTAGAACTGCAGAAAATCTTAACTAACCAACTAGCTACTTACACCACATAGTAATCCTCCCAAGAATCAATGATGCTATTTCCATCAGTTGTTAGTGCAGTCAGCTCCCAGTTAGTGTTTTCCCATGCTACCTGGATATTCCATTCACACAGTGCAATAACAATTATATAGTTTCTCCAATCATATGGAATGGTATGGGAATTTGAATGTATGTTAATAGTTCACACTGTCCTTGGGATTTTGTACAACTGCTAGCTCTGCATATAAGTGTTTCTTGGAGAGAATATTCCTAGGAGCACTATATTAAAAATAGTTTCAATAATTTATATTGTTATAATGTCTCCTCAAAACTGTTGGTAAGTTTAATATATGACTGTAAGTTTTCCATTGGCAAGAACAGATTCAATACTCTTAAGAACCTCATTTATGAGGCCAGAGTATTGAGTAAAGATCCACCAATATGTCCTTTACTTACCCTTGCTATGAGGAAGTTAACGAAGCACTTCACAGGGCCAGAATTTCACTTTTCAGTTTAAGAAAGAACTGCTTTAAGGAAGATGCTGTTTTTGAAAGGGGAGTTGAGTACAAAAAGATCCAGCAGGAGATGGGAGAAACTGCAGTAAAAAGAAATGCAAGGTTTAATCAAATAGGAAAAAAAACCCACAAAAGTTGACTAGTGAAGGACCCTTCTCCAAACACATATTTTCCTAGTGTACCTACTAATTTTTATGTCTTTCACAATGTCTTTGGATATGGCTTATTTCAGTGATCAATCATCAATGTATATAAATTTATATTCCCAATTTTAATATGGTCAAAAGGATCAAATATCTAAATCATTAATGTAAAACTTTATAGATTTTTAGCAAACCAGACTCTTTGTAGCGTCCAGCATATTAAAGGGAAAAAAGCAAAAGTTTTGTTGTTGTTTTTTTCCTCAATTAAGAAAAGAAAGAAATACATACAGTCATATGCCCCAAGGATAAATTATTCTTGTCAGATAAGTCTTTTTTGCTATAGTTTCACATTTTATTCCAAAGCTGCCCAGATCTGCTTAGGAACTCTTGCTTGTATCTGCTTATTCCTCCTCCTACGTCTCCTACTTCTCTTAAAACTCTTTTGTAGGAACATTTGTTTGGGCAGTTATGCACTGAGTGATAGTGGGGAAATAGCAACTAGACTAGCTGAGGAATAACATCTTCTATTTGAAGCAGTATTTTTCAACTGTATGAGTTTCTTAAACTGTTCCATCATATCTGAAGTTGTGTTAACACAGATCAGAGATTGTTTAAGCTAACGCTACACTCAAAATTTACATGGAATCACTCTTTTAAGACCTTTCCTATATATAGCTCTAGTATGACTTTAATTACTCAACATACCTATTCATGTGGAGTCAACAACAGTGTCACTACAAACAGTTCATGATACTAATAGTGAAGTTGCACTAATAGTGAAGTTAAGTCTTGTTGAATTATTTTATTCCTTTTGCATTGTATTATATTTCTTTTATGCTTATTCTTATCACATTTTATTGTCTTACACTAAGAATGTGCAGTTTGGATTCTTACTGATCTCTCTGTAAAATGTTCTTTTTTTATCCCTTGAGATACCTGTTTGTTTAAAAAAAACAACAAAAACAACAAACCTGCCTATTCAAGATATGCAAATAAATAAATAGACATTTTTATTTATGGGGAATTTATCAATGTAACAGAAAAATCACTTGGATAACTAAACTGCATAGAAACTCCTGAATTACAGCTGAACAGTGCACAGATTTGGGATAACATTTATCACAGGAAGCAAACCACTAGATGAGTAAAAATTGCAATAAAAGTAAAAATTCATGAAATATGATTTATTCTGGATTATTATAGCAAGCTCTTCTCAACTGTGCAAATAATAGTTCATAGGTCAGGGATCATTAGGGAGCATTTTAGCCATCTCAGTTGCCTAAAGATAATGCCACTGAAAATATTAATAGGTATTGTCTGCCTGGATATTGTACGAACAGCTTGTTTTCTACAAGAGCACAAGTCTTCTTTTGGCTGTATCTGCCAGTACTCTGATGATTTTTCAGACACTAGAGCACCTAAAATAACACTAGATGTCCATGTTTGGGCAAGAGAAATGCTGCACTTGAGTACAAGAAGCATATCACAGATAGGTTTTTCCAATGGATTATACCATCTAATCACATTGACTGGATTTTCATTCTTCAGGAGCAGCAACAAACACAGCAGCTGTGTGTACAGCAAATGCAACCCTCATCATGTCTGTCTTAAAAATGCTGTACATACTCAGAAACCTCCCAAGTTTCAACTCAGGGGTTATTTTGCAGAGCCTGACTAATGTCTCCTGAAGAAGCTGTACTACCCCAGCTGCATAAGGAATGTTTAGGACCAGGGGACTGCCAGATGACCACTCTTTTTCTATCTGCATCCTCCCTTTCTGTCCTCACAAAATCCAACCCCGGTAGTCACCAAAAGTTTTAAGGAAATAATCTTGAACCAGTGGGAGCAAGGAAGTGTGGAGTGTGGGACAGGGGAGGAAGAAGCAAGTATCTGGTGAGACAAATAGTAAAAGACATCTGAAAAGGACAGACTTAACAGGGAGGTAGGAGAGCAAGTGGGTTTGTATGAAGCAAAAATCCAAGACTAGTGGTAGGATCTAGGGCTGAGAGGAGGCTGGAGGTTGGGAAGAAAATTAAATGGCTTGAGAGCCCAGTCAGAAGAACTGAGTGCAAGATGTTCAGAGCAAATATGTTAATATTTAGCATAGTAACATGGTCATCCTACCTATCTACTCTATGTGTTAGTGAATAATTAATCTATGCTTTAAATCGTGTACATCCTGCTGGCAGAATCTCTTTCACAGGGTGGAAGATATCTGAACAAAAGTCACCCAGTGAGGGAGGGTCATTCTTTTCCCTCTGTGTTTCCGTCATCAGTATTACTTACTTTCTTACATGTTCCCATGTAAGTTAGCAGCCTTTTGGAGACTTTCTGGTTTGCAGGACTTGTTACACAGACCTTCCTGCATCCCTAGGTAATCATTTTCATTGTGGTACTTCTGATGCCTTGCTCAAGTGCCTTATGCTTCTGAGCCTTTTCCCACTCTCTACTGTGCTCTTAAGTCACTGCTGGCTGTGCTTCTCACACACCTAATCTCCTCTTTTTATGGATACCCTACCCTCAGCCTCTGGAAACTTCTCTGCATATTTTTCAGTTTTTCTCAGAAGCAAGATCTCCCTCATTTAAACTTTTACACCTCTGTGCAGCTACCAGTACAGCACAAAGAAGTAATCCTTGTAACAGAACAGAAGCTAGTACAAGTCATAAACCACAAAGAACAAAACAAATATTTTCCAATACATTGGTTACAGATTGGATTCATCCTTAACTGTCTGTTGTGACAACACTAACCTGAAGTAACTTCTTTCTGCACCTGTGTATTTGCATATACCTGTCCATGTTGCTGGTTTTGATCCAATACAGAATATTTCAAAAGGATTCTCGGCACCATTAAGCTTTCTATATCAAGGGATGGCCAACAGCTAATGATAAAAAAATTACTATTTAATTCCATAAATAATTACTCATACCTTTGTTAATATTTTTCCCTTATGACTGTTATATTTTGAAACAACTGTTCATTCGGTATGACATTTTCTGTATCTTTCATTGTTACTGATTATTGAAAAGTATGTGTGAATAAAAAGTTTATTTTCCTAGTGTTCATTTGCTTCTACTGCCTCATAATTGTAACAGACCATCATCATAATGGAGGCAATAAAATATATAAACAGCATAGCTAGTGGGCAAAGTAAATTTGAAAATCTCCCAGATGGTTTCGATTTCTTCTTACTGTAAAATGGTGAAACACAGATGAAGATGTTTTTGTTGGTCATAGGAAAAATATGGGAATGTTCACATTCTTTTTGCTGTTCTGCATTTTGTGGTGCAGGACCCAGCTCATCTAGGGGATAACTTCCACAACAGATGACACTGCAGTGTATGCAAGACACCTCGACTTGTGGGAACCTTCCTTAGCAGTACTGTGGACATGCATCATGTCAGTTGTGCTTTCCTTGCCTTCCTGAATAAAGATCTCTACCCATCTGTAAGAGGCTGAACCGTTGTTATGTCTCAACATTGTTCTGAAGCAAACCACAAGACTTGCAGTATATAGAGCAAACTGCAAGGCTTGAGCAAACTTTGTATGCAGGCTTGCTGCTGCAGCTATAGTGAAGAAGACTGGCAGAAGATGAAGGCAAGCTGTGAGAGACCCCCTGACAACCCTGCAGAGATCCTCTGGTGACTCTGCATGCGTGCCAGAAGGAGGAGATAATGCAGATCAGCTCCAGTTATGGCCACACCTTTTTGAAGAAGAGGCGGGGGCATAAATCATAAAAGGAGCTACAGCCTGACAGCACATTGGAGATTTCCCCCACCGACCAGCTGAAGTTTGTGGACTATTGGGACGCTGTTGGATCCGTGGTGGTGACTATCCTGCCTCTTGCACTTCTCCGTATTTCTGCTACTTTCTTGACTTTCCTTGTCTCCTCCCATGCTATCTGCACCTGAGGTTGTTGTTGTGTAACAGAATTAAGTCCCAGTATTGAGATGTTTGTTAGCAGAAGAGGCTTGTTAGCTCACTGCTGCTGGATCTGATAGAATCATGGCAAACAGATGCTCCAAATACGAGAAGACAAGCAAGAAAACTCTGGGGCAGCTCATCAAATATTTTTGTGATCTAGAAATCTGGACCAAGTATTTTACTGGAGGAAAGCCATGGTATCACTGGTAGTCTGTGGCGATCTGGGTCTTAGAACTCATCTGCATGTGAACCATGAAAGGATGGATCTTTAAAAGCCGAAACTCTGGGTTCTCGGCTTTGTCATTAGGAATCAAGGACAACATTGAACTGAAGCAGCCCTCTTGCAAGATAGCTACATTTTTACTGGATTATTTCCCACAACCAGTATTTCTTGTTAATACCAAGCAAATCCTTGCTGCTGGACAAATGCCAGCTCTGTGAATGAATGGCTGGCTATAATTACAGTTTTCCAAACCTGAGAGCTGGATTAGAAAAGTGAAGGTAAAGATGTGAGCCATGGTGTGTAGACATAGTTTGAGTGCTGGTCTATGCTAAAAGAAGCATTACAAGTAATTCTGGGAACCAATCCAGAACATTTTGTCTTTTGCTAAGAATGAGTAAAAATATCCCTCAGTTTTAATTTTATTCTAACACTGAAATGTTACAAGTGGAGTGGTAAGCAGTTAAAATCCTCCTGTCTCTAATCCTTAAGAAGTTTTACTTCTGGCATTAATTACACACTCTAGTGGGGGGCTGAGGATTTATCTTATACCATGAGTATAAATAAGAAGCTTGGAGACTTGTGCAGTTCTTTATCTGCCTACTTCTGCAACACTAGTTGGAGTAACGAGCCACTAAATCTGCAGCTGCTGGTATTGATCAGCACAAGAACTGTATCTTCTTGACAATGAGTTTTATCTACCCTAAAGAAAGAGGTTGAAGGTCTCATTAAGTGCAGGAAGAGTTAATTTCCTCTTTCTAATTTTCCCTTCACTTCAGCTTTTCCATAAAATTATAAAGGTAACTGTAGCGGTACATATAGTTCAATCTTCCTTAGAGCAATAAAAAACTTTTCATGGAGTCTACTTTTAAGTATTTATTGAATGTCATGCACAGTGCTTTCATTTTTTGCAATAAACCTTTGTTGGCATTGGCTGCAGCCTTGGTAGTTACGTTGATACAACACTGGAGACTGAAAAGTTCACAGCACTTTCTCCTTGTCTGATTTATGCTTATTGATAATTTCAATTTGCAGAGACTGTTCATCTTGAAAGTGATAAGGAGAGAAAATGCCAGTCATTTTAATAAAGCAAACTGCCAAAAAGAGAAAAGAAATTTAACCTCTGTTATTCTTGTCTGATCACATGAAATAACAATAGACCATGCCATTTCAAGTTATGTTATCACATAATTCTCATCTTGCATCAGATTGTCTGGGGACCACTCTGAGTAACAGAAGTCAGTGACAGAGATGTAATTTAACTTGTTTTTTTATTCAGGGAGTAGCTTATTCTCTCCTTCAGTAAGTAGTATTGAGCATTGTTTTTCCGCCTATAAAAAAATGCAATAAACAGAATATAGTCTACTAAAAACTTTATTAACATTTTCATTACAAGATTGCTTGGATATATCACCAAATTTGGGGGGGTTTTTTGCATAAATTTTTCATGTTTGAAGTTAGGAATGTCTAAAAGAAGGGGAATGAAGGCTGGGGATATTTGTGGTTTGGAGTTTATTCTTTTTTATGTCTTTCTGTTTCTTGGAATACTTTTATCAACTTGTTAACACTGATTTATAGACCATCAAAAGACGATAAACTATAAGCAGGAAAACATGTATTATCATAAATCTAATTTGCATATTCATTATAATTATGTTCAGTTGGGATAATTATAATTAATATTAGGTTAATTTCCCATCTTCTTTGTTTCCTAATTGTATTTTTCTTCTGTGACTGTCATTATCAGTAAAGGCACACCCAATTAATCTGTTAAATTAGTATCATTCTACTTCGGTAAAAATGCAAACCATGATAAAATATAGCATACCAATATATTTTGAGCTATGACATATAGCCCATCATTTGAAAGGTAAGTGGAAATATTCAATAATTTTTTTCAATTAAACAACCATAACCTAGATTAAATTAAGGGACTAGATTAGCATATTCATCCTCAGAGAATCAATCTGCCTCACCATTCTCCTGAACCTGCAATCATGGGTTAGAAATCTTCCAAACAAAAGAATTCTCTTCAGATAGGGGCAAGGGAAGAGTGGGAAAGAGGGGAGACTCATAGGCAACTCTCCTGCGTGGGTTAAGAGCAGTGGGTAAAGAAAACTTTTCCTCACATTTCAGAACTTCCACCTATTCTCATGGTGTACTGGATTTGGCTGGGATAGAGTTCATTGTCTTCGTAGCAGCTGTTATCTTTTGACTTTTTGCTGAAAGCAGTGCTGATAATGCAGAGATGCTTTTGTTATTGCTGAGCAGTGCTTACACAGAGTCAAAGCCTTTTCTGCTTCTCACACCACGCCACCAGCAGGCAGGCTGGGGGTGCATGAGAAGCTGGGAGGAGACACAGCTGGGACAGCTGATCCCAGCTAACCATATAAAGTCATGTTCAGCACATAAAGTTGGGGGGAAGAAGAAGGAAGGGAGAGACATTTGGAGTAATGGCGTTTGTCTTCCCAGTTAAGCAGTACATGTGATGGAGCTTGGTTGGTTGCCCTGGAGATGGCTGCACACCAGCCTGCTGATGGGAAGGAGTGAAGGAGTTCCGAGTTTTGCTTTGCTTGCATGCATGGCTTTTTCTTTGCCTTTTAAACTGCCTTTATCTCAAGCCATGAATTTTCTTACTTTACTCTTCCAATTCTCTCTAGCATCCCACGAGGAGGAAGTGAATGAGCTTCTGTATGGGGCTTAGTTGCCATCTGGGGTTAAACCACAACACGTGGTCAGAAAGAGACACAGCAGAGAGTACCAGTTGGTCTTCTGGGTTGAGCTTTGTGGTAGTGCTCGTGTGAGTGCTCAGTTGAGAAAAGTCTGTTACAGAAACTCTAGCAATGCACAACTTCCAACATCCCGTATATTGACAAATAATGGATTTTGAGGATGCAGGACTGTACAGGCAGCAGGGATGGCCCCTGTGAGGAGTGGCCGGGGCTGCTGCATGCCAGAAACAGCTGGTTCCATCTAGCTCTAACAGCTCCACCACGGGGCACAAGTTTAGAAATAACATATTTGATGTGCACTGGCAGTCATGGGGAATAGAGCTTTGCATGTGGTTAGGATGTTATTTGGTTGCTCCTTGAAGCACATTACAAACTTGTACTAGACAATTTTTATAGAAGTTCCTATCAAATATATATAGCTAGTGAGTGGCATTTTTTTTCTCATCCTTCAGGATTCATTAAGTTTTTATGCAAAGCTTGCTGCCTAAGTAGACCTAAGAAGGCCACTTATGGCAGAAAGTTCTGATTTAGCAATAAGGCAAGTGGGAACCCCTTCTGGTCATCACAAGAGGTGAGCAATAGTTAGGAAAGGTTGAGTTTAAGTCTTCTTTGATATTATTGCATTTCTTGATGAACAAAACGTCTTAGAATGACTAGGCAAGTGTTTAAAGCCTCTCATTCTACACTGAAGGTTGAGATCGAAACGTGAGTTCATCCAGTTTTGCACAAAATGCCAGTGGTCAGTGTCAGGATGGCCAGAATCAGGAGCTGTCCACTGGAGGATGTGCAATGCTGTCACATTTGGGGCACAACCTTGTGTGACTCTTCTGGATTTACTGCTGGTAGAAGACTGTGGAGCTTGAGCGAGACCACAGTGCTTCTTTCCTTTTGCAGGAAGAGTCAAAGGGAGCATTTGTTTATGGTTTTCACTCGTCCACTTGAAACATTAAAACAGCACCGAATATGTTAGTTCTTCCATTTAATAATTCCTTCAAGTAAAGGAGTGGTAACAGGAGACAAGCTGGGCATTTAAATGGCCACTGTTGGGTAGCTGCATTAACCCATTGCTTCACTAAACAAACTGCTTATGCTGCTGTTTAGGTGTATTGCAGGTCACTGAATCTGTTGTGCTCAAGTGCCTTCTTTGTACTTGTAAGATCTTATGATGCCCTGTACTATTTTTGAGGGAGAATGGCAGGAGTGCTTGTGAAGCACAAGCTGATACACAAACACTAGCTGTTTCTGAACCCTGCTTCTGTTCCACAGCTTTTCTGCTTTACTTTTACACCTGCATATTTGTTTATTTTTATGAATTCTATGGATTCCTGAGATATAGCCTGCTATATATTCTGCTTACCAGCAAGAGTTGTTCTGATAGAAGAAATGCAAAGCCACTTTAACTTCCTCTATCAAATTCAAAATTATATTTGATAGACATATAAACATTTCACACACATGCCACAGTTGCACATATTCTATCCTTATCTGTGTTCCAGAATATCTAAATGTTTGCACTTTTACTTTGCAGTTATGTGCATACATACATTTCAACATAATGGTAGCTATTTCCAAGTCTCTATAGGAGTATCAATAAATCACTTTGAAGAAACAAAATGAAGATGGGATTTTTTTAAAAATGTCTACATCCTTGTTGCAATTTCGTGCTCTCTAGATGTTTATTCTCAGGACTCTCCTGTAGGGATCAAATTTCAAAAGCTGAATGTCTAAAGAAAACCTATATATTTAAGTGAGCAAAAGCCCATTTAGTTAGTCAGATTTAGATTTAACTTGTCTAATTTATCCAAACATGTACAAAAACTTATATTGGTAACTCCTTTGCTATTTAGAAGTGCATGTTGCTCCCTGAAATTTACCTGGAAAAAAATTAGTGCAGAAATCCTTTTAAAGCTGTAGAAATGGCAAAATACCACTGTTCTGGCTCAACCCTGAATGGCAGCTAAACCCCATCTAGCTTCTCGCTCACTGCCCCTGCAGTGGGACCAGTAAAGGGTAACAGTTTGAAAACTTTCTGGTTCAGACAAAGGCAGTTTAATAGATAAAACAACAGTTGCACACTTAAGCAAAGCAAAATGAGGAATTCACTCACTAATTCCTATTGGCAGGCAGGTGTTTCTCCATTTCAAGGAAAGCAGGGCTCCATCACATGTAACAGTTACCTGGCAAGAGAAACACCGTATCTGCAAATGTCCTCTCTTTCTTATTTTTCTCCCAGCTTCATATTTCTGAACATTTCGTTATATGGTAAGTAAAATCCCTTTGGTCAGTTGAGATTATCTGTCCTGGATGTGTGCCTTCCTGCCTTCTTGTGCACCCCCATTGTCACAGCAGATGGAGAAGCAGAAAAGGCCTTGACTCTGTGTAAGCACTGCTCCAGTGTTTCCAGCATGAATCCAAATAATAGCCCCACACAAGCCTCTAAGAAGAAAAATAACTCTATTCCAGTCAAAACCAATACAGCCACAGAATTTTCACCTGAATGTACTATGCTCAGGTATGTGAAAGCTCTTCTGGTTTTAAAAGGCATTGCAAAGCTCAATCATGTTTAATAGACAGGACATAGTTTGGTATTTTAGGAATTTCAAAACTTAATTAAAGCAGTCCTAGGTGCCTAACTCTGAAGGCTCTGTTTTTGTCAGCATATGCGACATTACACTGTAAAATCATGGACTTTGCCAAATGCTTAATGTACATATATATGTATCATCTGTCATCAGTGAAAATCTTATTGCCAGTAGGATCACAAATGTGTCGATGAAACAGAAGTTCAACTGCAAATACTAAAAATAAAAACGAGGCTCCAGTCCTGGTTTTTAGTGGTGTTTTGTTTGTTTGTTTGTTTGCTTGTTTGTTTGTTTCATTTGGCTTCCCAACAGTATCCACCTTGCAAATCTTACAGTGGTGAAGAAAAAAGAAGGAAGATTAAGACAAAAAACCAATATGCATGTGTCTTTCTGTCTTTCCAGATCAGCTCTGATGTTTCAAGATTAGCTTCAGTAAGGCACATTCCTTACTCAGAGTAATGTTTTTCTCATTCTTTTTTTCATGCACAAACTCATTCATTTCAGTAAGGTTCCATTTGTAAAGTTAGAGTAAAAAGTAATTAGTGTGAATGAGGACTGGTTGGTTTAACCTGTTGTGAATTTAATGATAAGCCATATCAGGACCCATGGTATAACATTTAAGAATTGTTTGTCATTTGCAGTTCACATGTCTCTTGTCCATACCAAAATGGAAAACATGGACTTGACTGTATGGAAAAAAGCATACCAACAGTGTTTCACTTAAAAAAAAATCTTTACTATTTGTGAAAAAGACACAGAGATAGAATATTTTTCTATTGTAAAATAAATATGCCAACATAAACTTGTGTTGTCACTTTTCAGAATTTTTATATATTAAGATCTACCTTAGGTCTACTTTTGATTAAATCCTTTTAATGCTTCCTTGATTTTTTAACCTATTTTACAATGTGGAACTGTATCTGAAGAATCTTAGTGAAATTATATTACTTATTCTAAGGAAAGATAATTACAGTATATATAAACAAAGAGTTTTATTTCCATCTGTGAAACACACAAAGCAGGATTCTGTACTGAAAGGGTTATAGTTACTATGAAATAGAATTTAGCATTTTCCTGGTGTGTTACTGTGGTTGCAAATGAGAAATCATCTGAAGAAAAAACATTCTATGGACCTACAAATAATTAGAAAACAACCACAATCACACTTCGGTCACAGCAAACGTAAACCATTCTTCCCCAAATGAAATTCACATATGTCAGGTTGCATCCAAGTTGCATTTCAATGCCTGCAATAGAAAAACCTTAACCAAGACTTTATTACGGGAGTACTAAATACAGTTCTACCCTGTGATGCATTAACATGATCAATGTGTAAAGCTATAGCTAATCTTCAAACTGAATAATAATAATAAAAAAAAAATACATTGCTTATAAGTGTAAAAATCTAGCCTGTGCTCTTACATTTAAAGAGCAGTATACTTCCTGGACTGATGAACACAATAGATCAAGGGAAGACAGCTTGTGACTCTTGGTCTACTTTCATTTCATGAACTCTGAGTGACTGCTTTACAAGGGCTATGGTGTGTGCTGACAACGACAGGCTGTGCTGCGTTGTGAATGTTTTCTTACTCAAATCCTCAGTAAGAGGAAAAAAATGAAATTAATGTTATGGAGAAGCTTTGGAATCAAGCTGCTGGACCTATTCCTTGGTAAACACCTACCCTTGCCTCTAAACACTTTCCAGAGATGTTTTCCCAAGTCCTTGTCTAGGATATAGATTATTTTTTTCTTGAGCTATTTGTTCTGTTTTGCTTGTGATAAATTGCTAAATAAGCTTTTGGAATGTGAGGCTGTCAGGCTCCAGAACAAAAGCAAACTTCTAGGAAGTGACATTTCATGAAGTTAAATATATCCATGTGGGATTCCAAGCAAATGCAAAACCAAAAATCTGCACAGAGCAAAAAACAATTGTTGCTTGACTCTAACCTGGTCTAAACCCAAAGTTTTCTTTGCAGATATCAATTCAGAATGCTCCACTGAACTGATAAAACAGCACAGTGTAGGAGGAAGGCTATTGTCAAGGGCCTGCTTACAATTCCCAAGTTTTCAGAATAGATCTTCTAATCCCTGAACCCTGGCAAAGGTTAAGGCTGATTGAAGTAAGGTATGTCAGATTATGTCAGCAAAATCAGATTTATTAATATAAATAATAAGTCATAAAAATAATGGCAATAATAAAGAAAGCCACAGAGATTTCTGTTTAAAAACCCCTACCATGTTAGTTTAACATTGCAAAATCAAGTCTTTCATTAAATTTGATGAAGTCTGTAGGAGCTAAAACATTCCAACCCTCATATTTGAGTTTCAAGTGGCCAGTTTGAATACTTGAAGAAAAAAAATTCTGAACTTTTTACTATTGCATTGATTAAATTACAGTTTAATTTAGCCAACATATTAAACAAATAAAACAAAACTAAACAAAATAAACAAAAAAAACCCCAAACAAAACAATGACAACAAAACCACAAAAAGCAAAAACAAAAACCAAAACCAATCAACCAACCAACCAAAAAAAACCCAAAATGTAGCACCTCATACAGGGCTGAGAAATAAAATATTTTGGAATTCACCTTTAAAAGCAATCTTTTCTCACAGCTGAGGTGGTTCTTGAGCAACCTCTTGTTGTAGCTTAATGCCTTCCTGAGTAGAAACTGAAGAGTAAATGGTAATCAATGATTACTGACAGATTTTACAGTCCATTGTTTTCCTCAGCAGAAGTTTATCACAGGTAACAGGTTCAGTCCCATGATGACAGTCATGCCCAAGATGGAACAGATGATAATTTCTAAAAATCAATACAAGTAGAAAAATGGGCATTGACTAGACAAATATTGCAAGCTTGGCTTGCATTTCCTTTGGTATTTCCAGTCAAGGTATTATCAGGTAATGACACTGTATTCTCTGTAGTTCTCCTGAGCAATTTGACCCTATCTCATCAATCAATCTGTCAATTCATTTTAGAAGTCCTACATATTTTTCATATGCTTACTCTTCAAAATATAGTAGCTAGAACATGAATTGTTTTCCATTAAAGTCTAAGGACATCATTAGAATCACTTCTGAAATTTGTTTTTAGATAATGAATGCCAACAGAAATTCAACACATAATAAAAATTCTGGGCTTTGGAAAGAATGAAAAGAGGATAATTCATTTTAGAGAGTGATTCCTGTGAGAACCATTCCTTTTGCTAGCTTCTAATGAAAGAACACAGAGACAGATGAAACTGTTTTGTGTGGACTTTTATAGTTTGATTAAAGTAATATTTTAAAATATACTGACTCTGCTTGAGTCAAAATAGTGGTTCTCTTTGGAAAACAGTGGGAAATTATGTTTTATTTATTTCTGAACTAGTATTTGTAATTAAAGTTGTAGCCAACATTTTTCTGCATGCTCTATTTGTTTATGACTTTTTTTTAGAGAAGACAACGAAGTTAGTTTAGGCACAGTGCCAAAGTTAATGGCTTCTTGGCTGTGACTGATTCACATTCAAACAAGCAGGAAGCTCTCATCTGCCCCTAACCAGTCTACATAGCTGAGTCAACACTTCCCAGAAGTAAGCTCTATGTAAGACATTCGTTTCATGAATTAAGAAGTCTAGCTTGCAGCCCTCATGGATGAAGCCACAGTGGAATAGACATGCTTCTGTTACTGCTCGCACAAGTGTGGGACCTATACTTTCACTTCAGAAATGAAAGCATAGCGGTGCTGAGAAACACCAATAGCAATATAATTTATTCATAAACATGTATTTCAGATTAAAAGGGCCCATAAATTAAATATGTAAGAAGAAATAAACAGTTAAGCACATTTCAATCTGAAATTGATCTCACTTTACGAGCCTAGGGAGCTAGGGTTTCTGTAGTTAAATTCCATCTCATCATATGTATCTTCTGATTCTGGAAATAAAGTAGTAAGTATATCTGTTATTTCTCAAAAATATCTTTTTATTATTAATTGGCTATGGCTAGATATGGTAGGGTTTTTTAATAATTTATTTAAGCTATCAGTTTACTAGCCTTTTTGTCCTGTGGTTTACAAAAAGACACATTCAAGTAAACCAGAGGTCAAGTGGGGACAACTCTCCATGGATTGGCAGATGAGGAGCAGCACAGCCCTGTGTCATCTGCCGACCCCTGGAGTGTTGTCCCCGTGGAGGGCTGTCCTGCTATAGAGTTGCTCTGGTGGTGAGTTGTGTGCAGTGAAATGTCAAAAAGGGGAGTTGGCAGTGGAGAGTTGTTTTAGACCTGGCTACTATACTGTAACTCTTGAAGATTTCAGATAGAGAAATTGAGACTGTAGTATGAAAAGAAGAGTAAAATAAAAATTACACCAACAATTCAGACTGGAATTCCATGGGAACTTCCAAGAGGATTCTCAGGTGAAACAAGCAATCAAGTAAACCTCTAAGATCCTATGAAGGACCCAGATTAATACAATCCTAATATGAGTCTTGGTGCATCTAAGTGCCTTAGTTCATACCAGAAGTGCAAATTCTGTATGAATCTTCTATTTTTTCCCCACTCGCTGTACTTTGGCTCATGTTGCAGAGTTACCACAGAGTGTGTAAATGGATGAAACTATACTGAAAGATGTGTTACAGAGTCACATTTAACATGTTTATAATGGCAATGGGCATGCAGTTCACAAGAGGAAACTGCAGTTAGTCCGAAGTAAAGCTTCCCAGAATGGACACAGTGTGGACATCAGACTCTTAGCATCAAATGCTTCATTTGTTAAAAAAAAAATCAAAACCTTTCCTATGGTACTGCATGGTTTAAAACAAATACAGTTTTTGTTGTATGATCTCAAAAATGCCTATAAAAATAATTAATCAACAATTAAGTCAGCATCTTGAGTAAAAAGGAGTTTGTTTTATTAATTCTACTCTCTGCTTCTCAGTTATATAGGAAGTAAATTTACATCTCATAAATAGAGTGTTGAATGGTTCTGTTACTGTTTATGAGATGGAGAATTACTGCTGAAATTCCTGGTATTGCTCTCATGATGGTGAACCTCTGAGTGTTACAATTTTACTTTTGTTGACTTCTGACACCTGTTCAAACCTATTTTCTTGTATTGCCTCAGTTACTTACTTTCTCTTTTCCTTTACTGTCACATTTACCCAATGAAAAGTTCAAAGACTATAAAAATAACACTGGCGAAAAACATACCCTTGAAAACTCAAACATGTCTTTAACAAATCTGCTAAATAAAATCTTACCTTGGGACTTCCCCCCCCCCCATTTAGCTCAGCAGAACAAGTTCATTGGTTGAACTGAAGTATATGGGTACACCTTTTCCTGGATAGGATCATCATCAACGATCTGGACAAAGGAATCGAGTGCACCCTCAGTTAGTTTGCAGATGACACCAAGCTGGCGGGAGTATTGATCTGCATGAGGCAGGAAGGCTCTACAGAGGGACTTGTACAGGGTGGATTGAGGAGCCGAGGCCAACTGTATGAGGTTCAGCATGGCCAAGTGCTGGATCTTTCACGTGGGTCACAACAACCCCAGGCGATGCCACAGGCTTCGGTAAGAGTGTCTAGAAAGTTACCCAGCAGGAAAGAACCTAGGGGTGCTGGTCACAGCCAGCTGAATATGAGACAGGACCGTGCCCAGGTGGCCAAGAAGGCCAATGGCATTCTGGCTTGTATTAGAAATAGTGTGGCCAACCAGAAGTGATCATTCTGTACTTGGAACTGGTGCAGCTGCAACTCAAGTACTGTGTTCAGTGTTGGGCCCCTCACTGCAAGAAGCACATAGAGGTGCTGGACTGAATCCGAAGAAGGGCAACAAAGCTGGTGAATGGTCTAGAGCACAAGTCTTATGAGGAGAGTGTGACACTCAGGATGTACAGTGCTTGTCTCGAACAGTCTAAGAGACACATAGTGTATTCAGACACTCAGGGTGTCTGGTGTTTGTCTTGAGACATCTAAGAGTTAAGCAGGATTTATGCTGGAATAAAGAGATGTCTCAGCAACCTACTCAACTGGTTTTACTCAACTGATAAGTGGGCAAGCCCCCACTATGTGTCAACAATGCCAGGGAGTTTGGTGTAGGATGTGCTGAGACTAAACAAAGAGGCACACAATTGATGCCACAGCTAGCACTGAGCAAGGACATCCAGCAATAACCAGGCCTTGAATTAATCAAGAGGCTCAAAGAATGTTTTGATGTAAATCACCAACTTGACAGTAAAGACTTAAAGTCTATACCGATAACTGGACCAAAGGAATGCATGAGGTGATAAATAATTTTCACTACAAATGTGGAACAGTGATTGGGTAACCGCCGTGGTGTATCCCAGGAATTAACTGTATAAAAGAGAAGAGTCCCAGTCTTAAGATGCCTGGACCACCACCCCTCCTCTACTACGAGACCAACAGGATGCTGCTGGAGCTCTGTGTGGTGACTTCCCTTTAGCTCTTTATTTCCTTTCCTGATCTTTCTCTTTTGTAGTTTTGGGTTAGCTATCACATCCATTATAAGCTTATGACAAATACATAGTTGTAACTCTTACCAGCTGATTTGTACTTAAATAAAAGCCTATTTGTGCACCCGATATTGTATTATTTTTGTTTTGCCCTGGAGGTACCGCAAAGAATCTCCATGTATCCAGCTATCAGATCGTGACAATAAATTGGTGTAGTTGGCAGGATCTCGCTGGACAAAAGGGTGCAGCTACTGTACAACTTGCACCAGGAGAGGGAAGGCAGAATCCAGCTGCACCTAGGCTCATCATGAGAATGAAGGAGTTTAGAAAGCAAGGGGGTTCTGCCTGATCTTTCTTAAGCTGTACACCAGCCTTAGTGATCATTCTAGAAAAAGACTCAATTTGTGATCAAACAGCCACTTTGGGGGCCTAAATTTGTTGTTGTGGATGTCCTGACACTAAGTGGAACCATGCGGAAGTGAGAAAGGGGACAGAAAGATAAGTGGCACCCTTCTGCACCATTAAGTTCCTCAGAGTTTATGTTGCAGATTTGATTTTGTTGTTGTGGGTGACTCGATCCTAAGTGGAGCCATGCAGAAGTGAGAAGGAGGGGAGAAGGATAAATAGTACCCTTCTGCACTATTAAGACCCTCCAAATTGATAGTAGACACCATGGATAATTCCTCTTCACTAGAGGAATTTTCGGAGAAGGTCAAAGCCAAACCCTCTCCTGGGGGAAAACAATGGGCCCGAGAACACTGGTCAGATACTTCTGCTCTGGCAGCAAGGATGATCCTGTTGCAAGCCTACTTGAAATGTAAACCTGGTAAGGGTAAAGTTACAGTTTGTGCAGTCTTGGAAGCGGCAGTGTCAGCTGCTCAGGAAGAGGTAAAATCCCTTAGGGAGAAATTAGAAGAAGAAAAGAGCAAAGTGCAAGCTCTCTTGGGGGTTGTGCAAATTTTTCCCAAGGTGAAGGATGGGTGTGGATTTGAAGGCTCCTTGAGAATGAAAGAGATTTACTGATAATTTGTTTTATAGGCCCTACTAGAGCTCCAATAACTTTTGTTTACTGAACTATGGTTTCTGTCTTAGTCATTTGATTAAGATTTGTCTGGTTATGGTAATTTTGGTCTTTTGAATTACTTACTTTGTGTATTAGACTACGGTTTTTGCTTCTGTATATTAATTTGGATCAGACTAAAATGGGAAGGAGTCTAGAAGTGATATTCTGAAAAGGTCTTGTTGTTTTACTTGGGGATGATATTGTCTTTTTGTTTCACTTGTGTCTTGTATTTGTGTTATTAAAATAGGTAATGCACCCTCAGCAGGAGGTGACATTACCAAATGTGCACCATTAGAAAGTACGTGGGGTTACCAGAATAAGTTTGGGAGTAACGCCTTACCTAGAAAATTTAATAATGTATTGTAATGGTTAGTAGCCACTTTAAACCCTGAAAGATGGGGGGGAAATGGCCACTATTATTTATAACAATATTATATTGCAGTTAATGTTGTTTTGCAAGTGTGAGGAAGAATGAGATTATATGCCATGTGTGGATGGTTTTATGACTTTAAGAAGTTATTATGGTATGAGAAGGAAATGTAAGTTGTTAGTAAAGAAAGTTGCTTTAAGTCAGTGAAAGGGGATGAGAATGTAGAAGATGTGCAGTTGTTGGTACCCTCAGCTCTCCCTCTCCACCCTGGTAATACAGGAGGGAGCGTAAAGGGGGGCGAGTGTGCAATCAGAAAACATGGATTTCCGTCCAGTGCCTGGGAGAATGAGGGGACAGTGTCCCACCATTCAAGCCCCTTTAAGACAAGCAGACCGGGTAGCGGACTTAAAGGAAAGAGGTATTATCGCTTGCATGCATTTTGCCTTTAGTTCTGCCTGGCCAGTTAAAAGTCAAATGGCCAGTGGCAGCTTATAGGCAACTGAATGCCAACACCGTACCTTTAACTGCAGCAGGACCAAATGTCTCAAAATTGGTAACTCAAATTTAGTGAGCATCCCATTCATGGGTTGCAACCCTAGATGTAAAAGTCTTGATTTTTATGATTCCACTCCTGGACTAACAGGAGGAGAAAGGCCAGAGAAACCACTGATCCGGATGGTGCAGTATGTGGACTTCACCTGTTGGTGAAAGTTTCTCACACCCATCTTTTGTGCTTCAGATGTTACTTTTGACCTACATCATCAAATTTAAGCTTAGGTGCATTGTGTGTTTCTAATATCTTTTTAATACTTCCCTGGAAGTTTGCTGGGGAATTACTAGATGCCCATGACTTCCTGCATTCCGTCCTAAACCTTTGTTCATACTCCCCAGGAAAAGGGAGAATAAAGACCCTGCAAACCTGCTCAATTATGCAGGACAGCCAGTTTTAGTGGATATGCACCTATAGGAGAAGTTCCCCTGATGCTTCAATCACCCATAAACATCTATGCCTGGAAAGCACGAGATGCACATGGGCATGAGCACAAAATTAATGTATAGTGAATTATACCACCCTTTTAACCTCCAACTCACGGCGTGAGTCGAGACCTGTCTTCTGTTTTGTCTTGCAGGAGGAAGATGTTACTGACCAGAAAGAAGTTTGAACAGTAACCAACTCCAAGGTCCCCTGGCGTTATACCTGTTCTGGCCCATTGTGGCCTATATTGTAATTGGTTTTAGTTTAGCAGGTGGAAACATTGGACATATAGAACTAACTCTCCATTTTAGAATTAAAAGTACAGGTTAAGGCACATATGAGATCATAGGCAGCAGACCTCTAACAAAGAAAGCAATGTGAATTTCAACAGTTTTCTTGTCTTCCTTTTAACAATATATGGTTTTGAATGTGGTTATCTTTTCCCGGATATCAAGATGTCTACTTTCTTTTTAGCTGGTTGTGTATTCTTTTATTTTCTAGGGAATTGTGCAATAAATGCACAATATAGGCCTAATCCTCTGCCACAGTGACAAGACCATAGCTGCCTAGTCACTTGCATATGTAGTTTTTACTCTCAATTTCTTACTAGTGATGTGTTGGCTTCTCAGGATTTCTGAGACTGAGGGAGAAACTGGGAGCTAAGTTTTGGGCCATGGTGAAATTCTTGCATCTGCAACCAGGACGATTGGTGGGCCTGCTAGGAGCAAGAGGTCCCCATTATGGGGACGGTACTCTGTTATCCATAATAAGGAAATCACACGAGCACCTTGTGGGGTGTGCCTCTGGATTGGAGTCAGTGGTGTCAGAGTATCTATAATTATTCCACTATCACTTGGTATTACAGAAGTTGAAGTGCAGCTTTGTGGAATTATCACCTAGCACCCAAACAATATCTCAGCTCTGTGTGCTTGTTTGGTTCAGTGCATACCAGGTGATGAACCCCAGATTTGGGACTACAGTTTTGGCAATCCAGATGGGATCACACTGACAGCCTTTCTTGGTTTGTCTTGCGGCATCTTACAGGAAGGAGGGGCCAGAGCATACTCCAGTGCTCACTACCTGTTGACTGGGGACCCCCTCAGCTCCTTTCCCTTGACAGGCAGTAAGTGACACCAGATTGAATTGAGATATTGTGACAATTAAGGGTACTTTAGGGAAGAGAAACAATATACCCCTTTTACCCCTTAAACATTAGGACAAATTTAGAGGGGATCCCCTAACAAAAGAAAAGATTAAAAAATATTATAATCAATGGTGGCCACTGTATCAATTGGAAGATAGTAAAAATAGCCTGAAAATGGGTTTTCAAAATGTGAATAATCATGGGGAATTTCAGTTAATACCATTGTGATGCTCTTGTGTGTAAAGATTTTACTAATTTAATAGAAAATAGCTTGTAAATATCACTCTCATTTTATTGTGTAGATTCTTGTGTTTTAATAGTAAACCTTGAAGTAGTGAGGTGATCCATGGGTAACCTAAGACCTACCATTATTTTTAATAACGATATTGTGTGTAACAACATCAATAGTTCTTTGATGGGACAAAGTGGAGTGCCTTACACTTTTAACCTCCAACTCACAGGGTGAGTCGAGATGTATTTTCTCCTGTTTTGCTTTATAGATAGATTATTATGGGATTCACAACATTTTGGTCTCCAACGAACAATTATAGCGCTTCAAGAGTATCTGGCTGTAATTTTATGTTCAAACAAATAGCATGGTATGTATATGAACAAGGGGTGTAACTCCTCCAAAAGAATCTTGGGAGACCCCTTACCACCAAAGATGGCAAATGTATATTTTGTCACCCTAACATCAGGAAAGTCAAACATGTGCCTGCTCAGACATGGAAGGGGTGGGAATTTGACCTGTTCTCTTGGTTAACAGGCAGACCAGCTATTAAACGAATATTGTTTTTCATGTTGTGTGCTTTTGCTGGATTATTATTTTACCATGTATTGTACCTTTTATTGTATGCCTAATCACACATGTAGTATCTAGAGTGCATTTTGTAATGCCAATGCTTCGTTTTGCCCTGGCAGGATTCACAAAGAACCCCCATGTATCTGGCTATCAGATCATGACAGAGAGTCTGAAGGAACTGTAGTTGCTTAGTCTGGAGAAAAGGAGGCTAGGGGGAGACATTATCACTCTCTATTATGATTTTTTTCAACTTAAAAGGTTGTCATGGTTTAGTGGTGGAGTCGGCAGCATTAGGTATACAGTTGGATTTGATGACCTCAAAGGTCTTTTCCAACAAATGATTCTATGGTTCTCTGACTCTATGATCATATAGATAAACACAGTACATATTACTTCTACCTTTTTCCAAAACAGGTACCTTGTCATTGTGCTGTTACAGTTAAAATTGGTGGTGGGAAATGGAATACTAGTCCATTGATGCAAGGAAACCATTATCCCCTACTTGGGTGGAAAACTTGCAGTATAAGAAGATCCTTTCATTACATTACATTCTAAAAATATTTATATATAAAAATCCTACTTTCTGATGAATTCATATTAATATAAAGACAACAGTTACTGTAAAAATGTAAGAAGAACATATATTAATTACAGTAAAAAGCAACAGAATTAAATCTCTGTGAAGCACAGTGAAATGGTGAGTTGTTGGAAGCTGAAGCTTGGTGACTGAATGTCTGATAAAGGTACTCTCCAGGGTGGAGAAGGACTGGGGGTGCTAGTTGACGGCCGACTTAACATGAGCCAGCAGTGTGCCCAGGCAGCCAAGAAGGCCAACGGCATCCTGGCCTGCATCAGGAATAGTGTGGCCAGCAGGAGTAGAGAGGTGATCGTGCCCTTGTACTCAGCATTGGTGAGGCCACACCTCGAGTACTGTGTGCAGTTCTGGGCCCCTCACTACAGGAGGGATGTCGAGTTACAGGAGCATGTCCAGAGAAGAGCTACCAAGCTGGTGAAAAGTCTGGAGAATAAGTCCTATGAGGAGAGGCTGAGGGAAGTGGAATTGTTTAGATTGAAGAAGAGGAGGCTGAGGGGAGACCTCATTACTCTCTACAACTACCTGAAAGGAGGTTGTAGGGAAGTGGGAGTTGTCCTCATCTCTCCAGTGACTAATGACAGGATGAGAGGGAATGTCCTGAAGTTGCGCCAGGGGAAGTTTAGCCTAGATATTAGAAAGAATTTCTTTACTGAAAGAGTGGTTGGACACTGGAATGGGCTGCCCAGGGAGGTGGTGGAGTCACCATCCCTGGAAGTGTTTAAAAGAAATAGAGTTGTGGTGCTTAGGGACATGATTTAAGCACTGAACGGGTAGATAAAGGTTATGGTAGGTGGATTTAGGTTACGGTTGGACTTGATGATCTTCAAGGGCCTTTCCAACCAGGCTGATTTTATGATTCTATTCTATGATTCTATTTTTGTCAAGTCACACCTCTCCCCGGTTCAATTAGTATCTGTAACAATTAATATTCTATAATTTCAATTTTAAACAGCCTACCTGAAATAATTTAAAAGTTATAAAACAACAAGCTATGTTGGTTATGTGTCTTGAGAGGTACAAATATTCCTGGAGTTTGGTAAACAGGGTAGACACACAGCCTGTGTTTCAAGGACCATTACAATTATTAGCTTATAAAATACTGTGTCTATGTCTAAATTTTTCAAGGGAAACAACTAACTAGGTACATATAGGCTTACAGGACAATTGAAAATACAGACACTATGTATCTATGTCTGCAAACAGCCAGCCACTCACATTTAAAACTGAGTTCTCATGATCATGTGACATCTTCAGGAATCAACATACTGGTAAGCACTGAAAACATTGACAGTGACCATCATTGTGCATCAGGAAAGTAAATAGCTCTTTAGAGCATGGCAGTAAAGGAGTGACATTAGCAGGGAATGATTTGAGGAGAGAGGATTCCTATGTGCTATGGAGAGGAACATTAAACAAAATGAAACGTTGCAGAGAAAGAAATGAGAACAGCTATCTTAACATGAGCAAACGACCAGTAAAGGAGTAAAGAGGAAATCAACAATATCTGTCAACTTTGGGAGTGATCATTGACAGGAGCAGGGAAAAGCAGGATGTTGAAGACTCACTGATGAGTGTATGAGCATCCACCTGCCAAGAGTCAGGAAACTGACAAGTCATTTAAAGAACTAGGAGAAAAAATGTCAGGACTGAAATCTGTCAGGGCTCTAGGAAGCATTTGAAAGTCTATTCACTCTTCATAGATCCTGTCTTTCTAAAGATAATCTCTCTGCAGGAAAAAAAAAGTGAAAGAGGCCCCTCTTTCCAAAGAACTTAAATTTGTCACTTGCAATACAGACTGAGTGCATGTGACTCTATATGGAAATTCTTCACCACATTGCCATATAGTTCCATTTGTATTAGTCATTGTTTTGTTCAGTTACAATGAACATTAGGATTTCAGCTAATACAGACCTATCTCTTCGTAATCATTCTCTGGTTCATTTTCTACTTTACCACAAGAAAAATTTTATAACTTTGTACAATTTCCATATGAAAAAAAGTAACTCATTTTGAGACATGCAGCACAGAGCAATATGTAGTTAGCAGGTGGTGTCAGCATAGCAAGGCTACGTGTTCATGAATGTTTAGTGAACAGAAGAGGTCTACCTTGATCCTACTATATTTGATCTTAATATATTCACCAATGGATGCATTTTGTGCTGATTTTTATCTTTTCTTTGAGAGGAATTAGACTTTAGTTTTTTATTATGGTAAGCATTACACCAGCATAATGTATTCCACTTCTTCACCTGAGAAAAATGTTATGTCAAATGTTTATTTTTACACCTATTTTCACATTTCTATGTGATTGTTCTATAGCTGAAAAAAAAAAAGTTACATATCTTTTCTATATTAATAATTTTATTTGTAAATAATTTCAATCAACAAAATAAGGAAAAATATGAAAACAAAATAACATGAGCAAAAAATGTGAACATTCATATATTTACATGAAAAAAGCCTACTGTTTTTCAGGGATTTGTTAAACATGTACACATACATTTCAGAAATTATTTAGGCTTTACCAATTGTGAGAGCTAGATTTGGAAATGTACTACTAAGGTAGTGCAAGACTAAATAATATTTGATCACCTCCAATGATCTCTCCACAAGATGTCCTTTGTCAATATTTAAATATATTTTTTATATTCAGTGGAAGCCTTCCAGAGGTTCTTCTCTCATTTACTTCCACTGTAAATGTTGAGCCAGGAAAATTTAAAAATTGTGTTCATTTCTTATAGTGGTGTGTTTCTTCCTCACTGAAGTAAAAAGAGTTGAGCTTTTTATCAGCTAAAAATTGGTGGGTTTTTTTGCAGTTTGAACAGTAAAAAACTGAACAGCTGGCACTGATTAAATACAAAACCTGAGGTGTTAATTTATTCTTGATCTCTAGTTTCTGGAGTAAAATAACCACTTAAAGCACTGGACATCAATGACAATTAAAATAAAATATAAAATGTTGCAAACCCATACTTACTAAGCCCTGAAAATGTCTTGGAAATTGATTGAGTACAGGCAACTCTTAATAATATCTCTTCCTGGAAAAAATAGTTATTTTCACTGTTGCTCTGAAAATACAGAATATTATTATTGGAAAATCAGTTGTTAAAATTAACCCTTTTGTGATTTTTCAGTCTTGAGGCTACTTATGACCCTCAAATAATAATAACATTTCAAAAGCCATAGCATGATATTCATCATAGAATCATAGAATGGTTTGGGTTGGAAGGGACTTCGAAGATCATCTAGTTCTAATCCTCCTGCATGGACAGGGACACCTCCCACTAGACCAGGTTGTTCAAAGCCCTGTCTAGCCTAGTCTTGAAGACTTCCAGGGAAGGGGCATCCACAACGTCCTTGGGCAACCTGTTCCAGTGTTTCACCCCCCTCACAGGAAAGAATTTCTTCCTAATGTCTAACCTAAATTTACCCTCTTCCAATTTAAAACCATTACCTGTTGTCATATCACTCCATGCCCTTATAAGAAGTCCCTCCCCAGCTTTCTTGTTGGCCCCTTCAGGTACTGGAAGGCTGTTATAAGGTTGCTCCAGAGCCTTCTCTTCTCAACCTGTGTTCACAGGAGAGGTGCTCCATCCCTCTCATACTCTTTGCGACCCCAACACACCCCAACAGCTCCATGTCCTTCTTATGTAGGGATCTCCAGAGCTTGACACAGTAATCGAGGTGGAGTCTCATGAGAGTGGAGTAGAGAGGGAGAATCATGGACCTGCTGGCAATACTTCTTTTGATGCAGCTCAGGATACCAGTGGCTTTCTGGGCTGCAAGCGCACATTGCCAGCTCATATTGAGCTTTGCATCAAACAACACACCCAAGTCTTTTTCCTGAGGGCTATTCTCAATAAATTGTCCACCCAGACTGTGCTTCAGATTGCCCTGACCCAGGTGCAGGACATTGCACTTGGCCTTATTGAACTTCATGATGTTGGCATAGACCCATCTTTCAACCCTGTCCAGGTCCCTCTGGATGTCATCCCTTCCTTCCAGTGTGCCAACCACACCACAGTGCTTTGTGTCATCACCAAAGTTGTTGAGGGTGCACTCAATCCCACTATCCATGGCTCGAACAAAGGTGATAAACAACACCGGTCCCAGTACTTACCCTTGAGGAACACCACTCATCACTGGTCTCAATCTGGACATCAAGCCATTGACCACACCAAGCCACTACTCTTTTAGTGATGCCAGCCATCCAATTCCTTATCCACAGAGTGGTCTGTCCATTGAATCTATATCTTTCCAATTTAGAGACTGGGATGTTGTGTGGGACAGTGTTGAACACTTTACACAAATCCAAGTAGATGACGTCAGTTGCTCTCCACCAAGTTGCTTGTCCATCAATATTGTGATCCCATCAAAAAAGGCCACCAAATTTGTCAGGCATGATTTACCCTTGGTGAAGATGTGTGTTGCTACCACATACCTCCACATTTTCCATGTGCCTTAGCAGAGCCTTCAGGAGGATCTGCTCCATGACCTTGCCATGCACAGAGGTGAGACTGACTCGCTTGTCGTTCCCCAGGTCTCCCTTTTTTCCCTTTTCAAAAAGGAAGTTATGTCCCCCCTTTTGCAGTCAGTGGGAACTTCACCAGACTGCCACCACTTTTCAAATATAACGGAAAGTAGCTTTGCAACTTCATCCTCCATTTCCCTGAAGAGCTGGAGATGAATCTCATCAGGTACCTTGGACTTGCGCATTTTCAGGTTCCTTAGATGGTCTTGGACCTTCTATTTTCCTACAGTGGGAGGATTTTCCTTCTTACAGTCCCTGCCTTTACACTCTGCAACCTGGGTGGTGTGGCCTGAGACCTTGCCAGTGAAGACTGAGGCAAAAAAGTAATCAAGAACCTCAGCCTTCTCCATATCCCACATGACGAGGTCTCCTGTTTACTTCTGGAGAGGGCCCACATTTTCCCTAGTCTTCTTTTAATCACTGACATACTGTAGAACCTTTTCTTGGTACCCTTGATGGCCCTGAACACACTTACTTCTACCTGGACCATGAGTAGAGCAGCAGCAGCAATGGCAGCTGTGAGTGCTGTGTCTTTAAAAACTGAGCTAGCTTGAGACAGTTGGGGGGGGTTCCCAGAGATGGAGAAGCCCGGGGAAGAGCTGAGAGACCGGAAAGGAGTCGGTAATCTGCAGCTCTGAGTAGGGAGCCGAGAGGCTAACATGGCTGGGGGTGCGCCAGGTGAGCTGCGGCAAATTTAAAAGCACCCATCAAAGAGGTGCAGCGCAAGCCAGGTGTGCAGGTGAGCACAAGGGGAGGAACAGCAGCTATGCCTGTTTGACAGGTAAGCCCTATTAATGGTTTTCAGCCTCTTAGAAAGACATCTACTATGGTCTCCACCCAGCAGAAGGCCATGCGCTCAGCACCAGTCAGGGTGGGTGTGGGAACCCAGACAGAGAACCCATGGAAACATGCAGCTGTGCAGGCCACAGGCTGCAGGGAGTGTCAAATCCTTTTGCTGGCAACAAGTGACAGCTGTGGCAATTTCTGTGTGTGCTGTGAGCAGGTGGATGATCTCCTCTGCCAAGTGGAAGGGTTGCAAGAAGTTGTTGAAAGGTTAAGGAGCATCAGGGAAGCTGAAGAAGAGAGACTGGTGGAGCTAGGCTCTGCCCTCTTTGAAATAGAAATGGGAGCACCCATCAGAAAGTATGCAGGATCTGGGAGCCCCTGTATCCTGCCCCTGCCAGACCAGAGGCAGTAGCCTGGATGAGGGATGTGAATGGAAGCATGTTTATGGCCATGGCAACAGACAAACTACTTCCTTGCCCATCTCACCCCCCCAGGTGCCACCACTGAAAAAAAGATATGAGGCTCTGGTTGAGAAAGACCTGCCAAATGAAGATGTGGATGTTGAGAAGCCTATACCAGAGGCAGGTCCACAGTCAGAAAGACCTACCACCCTCATTACAACAACATCCACAAGGAAGAAAAGAAGGGTTATAGTTGTAGGTGTCTCCCTTCTGAAGGGAACAGAGGGTCCAATATGCTGGGTAGACCCTACTAACAGAGAGGTATGCTGTCTACCTGGAGCCCAGGTTAAAGACGTCACTAGGAAACTTCCTAGCTTAGTAGAGTCTTCATATTATTATGCACTATTGATCTTCCATGTAGCCGGAGAGCAAGCTGAGACTTGTAGTCTAAGATCAATCAGAGACTTTAGAGCACTGGGATGGGTGCTGTGGGATTCTGGGGGACAGGTTATCTTTTTGTCTCTTCTTCCAGTTGCAGGCAATGACACAGGAATGAATAGATGAATGCAGTCTGTGAATAGGTGGCTCTGTAGCTGGTGTCATTGCAATAATTTTAGCTTTTTTTGCGAACAGGGTGGCCTATACAACACCAGGCTTGCTGGCACTTAATGGGAAACACCTTTCTCAAAGGGGGAAGAGGGTCTTTGCACAAGAGGTTGCAGGGCTGATTGCCAGGGCTTTAAACTAGGTTTGAAGGGAGCAGGGCATGTAACCTGGCATGCTAGTGAAGCCCCTGGGTGTAGTAGCCCAGCATTTGTGGGGCACTGTGCTAGCACTTTTGAGAATCAGAAGGCCTACCAGCCCTTAAAAGCAAAAACTAAGTGCTCAGCTCCCTCTCTGAAATGCTTATACACCGATGGATGCAGTATGGGGAATAAGCAGGAGGAATTAGAAGTCTGTGTGCGGTCAAGGGGTTATGATCTGGTGACAATTACAGAGACATGGTGGGACAGCTCACATGACTGGAATGTGGTCATGGATGGCTATGTCCCTTTCAGGAAAGACAGGTCAACAAGGTGAAGTGGTGGAGTTGCTCTTTATGTGAGAGAGCAACTAGAATGTATTGAGTTCTGTCCAGGGGTGGATGAGGAGCAAGTTGAGAGTTGGTGGGTGAGAATTAAGGGGCAGGCTGGCATGGGTGATACTGTTGTGGGTGTCTATTACAGGCCACCTGATCAAGACAAGAAAGTTGATGAAGCCTTCTCCAGGCAGCTGAAAGCAGCCTTACAATTTCAGGCCCTGGTAGTCATGGGGGATTTTAGCTACCCAGGTATCTGCTGGAAGGCCTACTCAGCCAGCCATTCACAGTCCAGAGGTTCTTCCAGTGCATTGATGATAACTTCTTGATGCAGATGGTGGATAAGCCAACAAGGAGAGGAGCACTGCTGGATCTTATACTCACTAAAAAGCAGGGCCTGGCTGAAGCAGTGAAAGTTGAGGGCAGCCTTGGCTGCAGCAACCATGAGTTGGTGGAGTTCAGGATCTTGTGCAGTAGGAACAGAATACAAAGCAGGATTGTGACCCTGGACTTCAGCAGGGCCAGCTTTGGCCTTTTCAAGCAATTGGTAGGGGAAATCCCATGGGACAGGGAACTAGAAGGTAAAGGGGCCCAAGATAGTTGGTTAACATTCAAGGACCACTTCTTCCAAGCTCAAGATCAGAGCATTGCCAAGTGTAGGAAATCAAGAAAGGGAGCCAGGAGACATGCGTGGTTAAAGAGGGAACTGCTGGGCAAACTCAAATGGAAGCAGAGAGTTTATAGAGCATGGAAAGAGGGGCTGGCCACTTGGGAGGAATATAAGACTGTTGTCAGAGGATGTAGGGAGGCAATTAGGAAAGCTAAGGCCTCCTTGGAATTAAACTTTGCAAGAGAGGCCAAGGGCAACAGAAAGGCCTTCTTCAAATACATTGCAAACAAAACTAATGCTAGAGACAATACAGGCCCACTGCTGAATGAGGTGGGTGCCCTGATGACAGAGGAGACAAAGAAGGTGGAGTTACTGAATGCCTTCTTTGTCTCTGTCTATACTGCTGGCGACTGTCGTCAGGAGCCCCAGACCCCTGAGGCCCCAGAGGAAGGAAGGATAAAGGAGGAGTTTGCCTTGGTTGATGAGGATTGGGTTAGGGATCAAGTAAGCAATTTGTACATCCATTATTCCATGGGTTTTGATGGGATGCACCCACGGGTGCTGAGGGAGCTGGTGGAGGTCGTTGCTAGGCCACACTCCATCATCTTTGGTAAGTTGTGGGGAATAGGAGAGGTGCCTGAGGACTGGAGGAAAGCAGATATCACTCCAGTATTCAAAAAGGGTAAGAAGGAGGACCTGGGTAACTATAGACCAGTCAGCCTCACCTCCATCCTTGGAAAGGTGATGGAAGAACTTATCCTTGGCACTGTCTCTAGGCATATCAAGGATAAGAGGGTCATTTGGGTCAGTCAGCATGGTTTTACCAAGGGGAAGTCATGTTTAACCAACCTGATAGCCTTTTATGAAGACATAACCAGGTGGAGAGATGATGGTATCAAGATGATTATCTTGATTTCAGTGAAGTATTTGACACCATCTCCCACAGCATCCACGCAACTAAACGGAGGAAGTGTGGTCTGGATGATAAGGCAGTGAGGTGGATTGTGAACTGGTTGAAGGAAAGAAGTTGGAGAGAGTTGTGGTCAATGGGACAGAGTCTAGTTGGAGGCCTGTATCTAGTGGAGTCTCTCAGGGGTTGATACTGGGACCAGTACTATTCAATACATTCATCAAAGACCTGGATGAGGGAACAGAGTGCACTGTCAGCAAGTTTGCTGATGACACTAAACTGGGAGGAGTGGCTGACACCAGAAGGCTGTGCTGCCATTCAGCAAGACCTAAAGAGGCTGGAGAGTTGGGCAGGGAGAAATTTAATGAAATACAACAAGAGCAAGTGTAGAGTCTTGCATCTGGGAAAGAACAACCCCATGTACCAGCATAGTCTGGAGACTGACCTGTTGCTGAGTAGCATAGGGAAAAGGGACCTGGTAGACAGAAGGATGACCATGAGCCAGCAATGAGGCCCTTGTGGCCAAGAAGGCCAATGGCATCCTGTGATATATTAGAAGGGATGTGGTTAGTAGATTGAGAGAGGTCCTCCTCCTCCTCTACTCTGCCCTGGTGAGGCCACATGTGGAATATTGTGTCCAGCTCTGGGCCCCTCAGTTCAAGAAGGACAGGGAACTGCTTGAAAGAGTCCAGCACAGAGCCATAAAGATGATTAATGAAATGGAACATTTTCCTTATGAGGAAAGGCTGAGGGAGCTGGGCCTCTTTAGCTTGGAGAAGAGGAGACTGAGGGGCAACCTCATTACTGTTTACAAATATGTAAAGGGCAAGTGTCAAGATGATGGAGCCAGGCGCTTCTTAGTGATGTCCAATGATAGGACAAGAGGCAATGGGTACAAGCTGGAGCATAGGAAGTTTCACATAAACATAAGGAAAAACTTTTTCACTGTGAGTGTGACAGAATACTGGAACAGGCTGCCCAGAGAGGTTGTGGGGTTTTTTTCTCTAGAGAGATTCAAAACCTGCCTGAACACGTTCTTTTGTGAGCTACTGTAGGGGATCCTGCTCTGACAGGGGATTGGACTAGATGATCATTCGAGGTTGCTTCCAACTCCTAACATCCTGTGATGTTGTGATTCTGTGATTTAGCTTTCCTAACCTGATCTCAGTTTTTTTGGACAATTTCTTTGTACTCCTCCCAGGCTAGCTTTCCTGGCTTCCACCATCTGTAGGCTTTCTTTTTGCATCTAAGTGTCTTCAGGATCTTCTTATGCATCCACACAGGTCTTCTGGCATTCTTGTCTACCTTCCTGTTTGGTGGAACTCATTGCTCTTGGCTTAGAGGAGGTGATCCTTGAATTTTGACCAGGTTTGTTGGACTCATCTGCCCTTCAGAACTTTTTCCCAGGGAACCCTACCAAGCAAGCCTAAAGAGGCCAAAGTGTGCTTAAGTCCAGGGTAGTGACAGAATCACAGAATCATCCTGGTTGGAAAAGACCTCAAAGATCATCAAGTCCAACCATAACCTAAATCCACCTACCATAACCTTTATCTACCCGTTCAGTGCTTAAATCATGTCCCTAACCACCACAACTATATTTCTTTTAAACACTTCCAGGGATGGTGACTCCACCACCTCCCTGGGCAACCCATTCCAGTGTCCAACCGCTCTTTCAGTAAAGAAATTCTTTCTAATATCTAGCCTAAACCTTCCCTGGCACAACTTCAGAACATTCCCTCTCATCCTGCCATTATTCACTGGAGAGTAGAGACCAACTCCCACCTCCCTACAACCTCTTTCAGGTAGCTGTACAGAGCAATGAGGTCACCCCTCAGCCCCCTCTTCTTCAAAGTAAACAACCGCAGTTCCTTCAGCCTCTCCTCACAGGACTTGTCCTCCAGGCCTTTCACCAGCCTGGTAGCTCTTCTCTGGACATGCTCCAGCAACTTGACATCCTTCTTGTAGTGAGGAGCCCAGAACTGAACACAGTATTCAAGGTGTGGCTTCACCAATCACAGAATCACAGAATCACAGAATCACAGAATCATAGAATCACAGAATCACAGAATCACAGAATCACCAAGGCTGGAAAAGACCTTTAAGATCATCGAGTCCAGCCTATGACCAACACCACCACACCATCTAGACCATGGCACTAAGTGCCACATCCAGCCTTGCCTTGAACACATCCAGGGACGGTGCCTCCACCACTTCCCTGGGAAGTCTATTCCAATGTCTAATCACCCTCTCCATGAGGAAGTGCTTCCTAATATCCAACCTAAACCTCCCCTGGAGCAACTTCAGGCTATGCCCTCTTGTCCTGTCACTGGTTGCCTGGGAGAAGAGCCCAGCCCCCACCTGACTTCAACCTCCCTTCAGGTAGTTGAAGAGAGTGATGAGGTCCCCCCTGAGTCTCCTCTTCTCCAGGCTAAACAACCCCAACATCCTCAACCTCTCCCTATAAGACTTTCCCTCTAGTCCTTTCACCAGCCTTGTTGCTCTCCTCTGGACCCGCTCCAGCACCTCAACATCCTTCTTGAAGTGAGGGTCCTCCCCTGTTATCCAGGACTGTTGATAGATGATAGAGAGAGGCTTGGCAATCTCCTTTGCCAGCTCTCTCAGTACCCTTGGTTGAATCCCATCTGGTCCCATGGACTTTTGAGTGTCTACGTGCTGTAGCAGGTCTCTGACTGTATCCTCCTGGATAATGGGGGGGAAGGGGTGTTCTTCTCTGCATCCTTACATGCTTACCTTGCTTCATATCCTCCTTGTTGCCTTAAGGATCCCGAATTCCACCATTTCTTGCTGACTGAGGTAAGGCTGCCCTTTAGCTTCACGTTGTCCACATGCCAATCATAGAATCATAGAATGGCTAGGGTTGGAAGGGACCTTAAAGATCATCTAGTTCCAAAACTCCTGTATGAGCAGGGTGTGAGAGACGGACTCTATAATGGCCTTTAATCCAGCGACATTTACTGACCATTCCTGGTGATGCGCCCCCCGGCACTCGTGGGGAGAGGACAGAGGTACCAGGCGTATGCGCACAGGACCACAGACTGCAGCTCCCAGGAGGCACGGCGGGGCCGGAACCGGAAGGGGAGCAATGAGGCGCGCGCTCTGTGAACACAATATGGATCCAGCCGCTGTGGTGAGGGTACCGCTGCGGAGGCTGCCGTGCCGTTACGGCGCCTTTTCCTGTGGTTGTTGGCGTGTGGACGTACCGAACAGACCGTTTGCCCAGAGTCTCAAGGGAAAGGACGTGGATCCCGACCAGGGATTGGCTTCGGCCGTACCCCCGGTGGTGAGAATTGTGAACTACATTCCGAGGCTTCTTACTAACATTCCTACATAATATTCACACATACCAGACACTCACTTCTCTGTAGTGGAAATCAGAACAGCAGAAGGAAATCAGGCGTGGTCCTCAGCCCTCGATTCCCCGAGGTGGGGGTGTGGGTCGCGGCTTTACCTATCTCGGTCCATGACACTGTATCATTTCAAATAAAAGAGAGTACTCCAGAGAGTGTAAAGTCATTTCACTTTTAATTTATGTGCGGTTCACACAATAGCCCGTAACTGAGAGAAAGGTTTGGTTCAAATGCTCCCAAATCCAGAAGTCAAAGTCTGATATTTTCCATAAACACGAATAAATAATTCTTTATTAGAACTATAAATATACACATTCACTGTATTTAACTAATAGAAGATCGATTATGAATGAAAAGGCAAGTTTTTCACAACATGATCTCCACAGAGTAATTGTGCAGTTAGAGCAACTACACAGCTGTTAATACACTTCTCGGAACAGCTAATGACTAAGAACAGTGTTTCATGGGTATATTAAAAGAAACAGTAGTAAGAAAAGAGTCAATATATGGTAGGTATTTAAAACTGCTCAATACTTGTTGAGAATTCTGTGGACAGATACAGTTCTCATGTTTCATTTTCTGGTAAGTATTGGGCTGGTTTATATTTTAAATTTAGATTAAAAAAAAATTTGGGTCATATTTATTTAAATACTCACATGACACAGAGCTTGCTATATATGAGCATTACTAACACTGTAAATTGATGCAAAATGTAACCTGCCTGAGAAGACCAGAGAAGTTCCATACGTTAGTTCTTTTATGGCCTTTTACCTTAATTTTTTTTTATTATTCATAAGAACCTTCATAAAACAACTTTAATTTCTAAAGACCAGGCAATAACCATGCTTTTCAGCCAACTGAAACATTGTAGAATGTATAATTTCACCATTTATCCTCCTTTTTGTGCTTGGCCAGTAAAAGAAGTTTTCCAAACCTTCTTCATCTTGCTGGACTGCTTCATATGCATTTCCTTACTGTACACAGATATTTGTTTACCATGTTTGTCTGTGTTTATCTGTACGGAGGGTATTTTATTAGGCTGGGTTTTGCTCTGGATGTAAACTATGGTTAATGTATGTATATTAATAATTCTTTAGATTTTTTTTTTTTTTTTTTAAACTGGATTACTGAAGTGTAAATGAGATAAGAGAAAGCTAGGAAGAGGACATAGTTTCCTATAAAAAAAAAAGATTTTTTTAATAGTTTTCGAACTACTGAGGCCTTTATTCAACTCAGCTGGAATCTTTGTTTCCGTTAAGGTAAGCTTGTTCCTAATAGAACCAGTGGTCTTTGTGATGACAAAACCATGGGAGAAGGCTGATACTAGGAAATCTTCACAGTTCCTTTTCATCTGAAGACTCTGTGAAGGACAACACTACACCACAACTCATAAACATAAATTAGACAATTGTGAAATCAAGAGATAAGTAAGACAACGGTTTAAGACTAGCTATCAAATGGACTTTTATCACAGAATCATTGAGACTGGAAGGGACCCTTGGAGGTCACGTGGTCCAACACCTCTGCCACCTAGAAGCAGTTGTCCATGACTATGTCCAGATGGCTGTTGACTGTCTTCAAGGATGGAGATTTCACAGCCTCTTGGTGCAGCCTGTGCCAGTGCTCAGTCACCCTCACAGTAAAAAAGTGTTTCCTGATGTTCAGAGGGAAATTCCTGTGTTTCAGTTTGTGCCTATTGAAAGTCCCCATAAAAAATACTCAGAAAGTTGCTCTGTTTTAGCTGGTCCTTTTCTAATTGATCTTTAGTCAAGATATATTTATATATATGTATGTGTATATATATGTGTATATATATGTATATGATGTGTGCATATATATATGCAAATGTGTGTGTGTATATCTATATATATGTATATATGTGCACTCCAGCAGGTCCACAGCACTGTGAAATTCAAGAGGCAACTGGATATCAAGATACTGGAATTAGGATTGAAGGAGAACAGCTCTATATAAATGCCTGGTGAACCATACATCTTTTATGGCAATCCACTTCTAGGAGTATCAAG
This sequence comes from Hemiprocne comata, assembly GCA_020745705.1. Lineage (NCBI taxonomy): Eukaryota > Metazoa > Chordata > Aves > Apodiformes > Apodidae > Hemiprocne > Hemiprocne comata. The sequence goes on along the minus strand of CM036587.1, from coordinate 82,736,989 downwards.
TCAGTTCATGTGTATTTGATGATTTTAGAGTCAGGCAGAACATTTTAAGTCTAACGTTTTTTAAGGTGGATGTTAAAGAAGATGAAGAATCTTTAAAATCCTTTATTCCTGGTAGAATACCTGGACATTTTTACAAAAAAAAAAGGGCAAGAAAAACTCATTACTAAAATTTATCACTATTATTGCATTGTAAAATTTGTTTAAACTATTTTAATGATAGTTTAATCACAGTATAAATGTCATCATAGACAACTAAGAAAAATAAAATCTGTAAAAATTAGTGCAAATTATGTTAAGTGCTGTGCAGTAAATTTACATGCTTAGTTCAAGAAATTATCTATAAAATGTGTATGAAATCCATGAAAATATATACTTATCTACCTTGTGATGAAAACAACCATAAATTGAGACTAGCTGTGAAAAATATATACATTTTAGCTTTATAAGCCATATTTCCAGAAAAAAGAAATTTAAAAATCCATAATATACATAATTCATTTGCAATTTGTGAATAAACTTGGCACCATTCACTGCTCTCGTGGGATCCAGACTTTTTAAAATGCAAACAAGAACCCATAATATCATCTATGCAAAAGAGGAATATGTTATTCAAACAATCCTGAAATCTCACTGATTTTTCCATTCAAATAATTTTGCATTTGTTGCTGCTATAAGTAGTTATATTTAATGCTTGAGAAGAAAACTTGGTTTTTGTATATGCTATTAATGAGTTTGTTTTTGTCTTACTGTATATATGGTAAAAGCTCAATAAATTTCTGTGAAAAGTAGTCTCAGTAGGCACATTAACTGTGAGACTAGAATAGATCATTAACTTTATCTAATTTTGCCAACTATTTGATAGAGTCATTTGGTGAAATATTTTCTATTTGTGTTAGTGTCAGCTACATAAAAAGTAAAACTGAATCCAATTTATTTTTTTTTATGTGAAGTAAATAAAGGTTCTTTCAATCTGCAGAAAAAAACTACAAAATCTGGTTTCAAAAGATCTGATTGCTCTATGAGAAATTTTATTTGATCCACCATAACAAAGAACAAAGACACTGAGAAATACTGAGGTGTATTCAGCCTTTGAATAATTTACTAAATTTTACTTTTCTAGTCTATCATTAACCCAACTAATTTTATTATCATCAAATCATTCTATTAGGCTGTTTCACAATAACTATAATTATGCAAATCATTTACATGGCCAAAAATAACATTAAAAACAGATAGAATTATCAGAAATTAAACCCAACATTGGTATTTTTAAGATTCTGAGAGAAATCTCAGGTATCATTATTAGACCTGAATTTTGCTATGATGTTCTGCAGTTCAAAGATGCTTAGATTTCCCTTCTAAAGATTTGTCTGAAGGCGTCAAACTGTCTGCATCAATATTTATTTAATTAATCTTAGCTCTTTAATTTGGCAAAGCTTTATATAATATAGAGAAACTTCATCAGCTGTTTTTCTTGTATCATGACTCTAAATGTCACATTTAAAGTCAGCCATTTAAGAGGTTCCTACTGTCGAGCAAAGCCTTGAGTACAACTGAGTCAAGACTAGTAAGTAAATCCTAAATCCAAATTTACTCTGAGCATGATGGCACAAATGGAAGCAAAGATAACAGAAACTGAATATTTAGCAAACTGAATATTAATTAAATAGAAGTTGAAAACTGAAAGACTTAGTCTTGTTCCCTGTTGACTGTATAAATGTCATCCTGTTTGATTTTATTTAAGATTGGTTAAACTGATGGTTTCATGCAAGTATAATTATGAAAATTTTACTGCAGTAATTTCTCATCTAATAGTTATATAGGTGAAAACTGAAGATCCAGTCTTGTAAGAGGTTTACAGTTTCTACATGCTGTCTGAGTAATCCCAGTATTTTTTTCAGTCCACCCTGAGCTGCAATGAGCTTTGCAGTGCCAGCAAGTATCACTGGTGTTGAGATTGGGCTCTAGGTCCTAAAAAGGTAGTCACAAGAAACTCAGAAGATACTGACTTTGTAAATGAGGGTGTAGCATTCGCATTTAACCTAACTCAGCAATAACTTAATGCTTCTGTTTGGATGGAAGAAAGCAGTTATACATATCCTCTAGAAACAATGAAAGTAACTGATGAGGGCAGGAGAGGACTGAGTTAAAAGAAGGAAGGTCTTGACTGAGGATGAAAGAATGACAAAAGGAACAAAGAACCTGTACTCAAACAAACTCATTAAACCATTGCTTTGCTTATTTGTAGAAGTTGCTGCAATAATTTTAATGAAAATTGTGTTTCTTGATTATGAAATGACATGTTAAGTAGTTGGTCAACAATATGCTACTGTACTTTAAAGTGTGAGTTGCTTCAATGTTCATATAGCTGTGCCCACTTCTTAAGAGCTGATCCAAGAATAGGCTAAAAATATTTTCAACTGATGTGTAATAATGCTCAGGCAACAAGTGTGATTTGTGATCCTCTTACCTCATCTGTCATGAAAGTGTGAAATACATCACAGAGCCATTTCCTTGGTGACAAGCTATTCTCTTGAATATTTACTTTTTAGTATTTTTGCTAAACAAATTATTTCTGAAACAAGTTGGGCTATAGCCCTGTGGAGGACTGGCCTTCACAGAAGGTATGTCTCTCACACAAATTGCAATAGAGAACTGTAAAAGTTGAAGGAGAGAAAAAACAAAACAAAACAAAACAAAAACCGAAGCCATGACAACCCCGAGGGGGGGTGCGGCTGGGACTTAAACAAGGAAGGGCAGAGACCCCTGCCCCCCTTGCTATGTGTGCAGCCAGGACCCAGCCTTTGGCTGGAGCATGGAAATATTGTTGCAGGAGCCACAGGTAGGAGCTGAGGACTGAGCAGACAAAAGGCCAGACCAGCCTGCATAAGCATGTAAATAGGACGACCATTATGGATCATTATTGGTCATTGGTGTCCATTATTCTTTGCTGCTGGAAGAAAAGACAGAGAAGAAAAAAAGATAGAAAGAAAAGGAATAGGACACAGAATCACAAAAAAGCCTTCAGTGGCTGGGGTGGGACTCCTGCTATACTCCCTGCACTCCGGGACTGCTGCTATTCCCTGCTTCCTGCTTGCTTGCACTCCTGCCTCTTCTTGTGGAAGTCTGCTCGTGGAGGAGCTGCGTGAAAGGAGCTGAAGAAATGGAGAAGAGAGCTAGAGCACACTAAAAAAGCTAAAAGAGCTGGAATCACTGCTCGCTCCCCAAAACCCTCTGTTATCAGTGCTCCCAGGCCAGTCAGTGCAGCTCCAGCTGGTTGTAGCTGTTTGCCACAGCCACTGCCTGCCCAGGCTGAGGCAGCCACCACGGGCCATCGTCAGCACGTGCCGCAGCCGCCTGCACTGGAGCTCCAGCGTGTGGCCGCTTGTCACTGTGTCCCGCTGCAGCTAAAGCCTCTCACTGCCCAACCCGCCTGCCCAAGCCACGCTTGCCAAAAACTGCCCTCACCGAAAACCCGCTCTTAGAGCCATAGACTCCACCAAACCTGTCAGTGCTTCTGAGTCTGTAAGAATCTTTCCTTTCTTTGCGTACTTTTCCCCATGCAAAAGTAATTGGCCACATTCACACACGCACCTCGTCTACCCTATATGGGAAACTCACTGGGCACCCTACCCCCAACTATAATACTGTTTCTTTCTTCCTCTTTACCTATCACAAATTACACATCCCAAGTTTGTCTCCTGTAACTACATTTGCATATTCTTTCCCCCCCACATACTCCCTCTGCTCCAAAACTATTATAGTAAAGTGGTATTTCAAACTCATAATCTCTGTGTTTATGCTGGTGAACGTGCACATCTGGGCAGTGTTTGCGTTCTATAGAAATTTCCGGTGTAGCCAGCCAGTCCCAAGCTATGGATGGACCCACTGGGAAATTAAAACCAGCCAATTAGGGCCTATTCCTCTTCTAATTGAGGAGAAGAGAAGGGGCGATCCGTGTTTTGACTCGAGTTTTCCAGCCCAAGTCGAACTCAGATTGCAACATGCCCTAAAGATGGGACTTCATAGCAGAAACATGAGGACTCCCAGCAGGATCATATTGAAACTGCTTTAGATTTGACAGCAGGTTGCTGAACTTGAAATATGCAAAATCTCTCACTACTTCCCATTGAAAGGCAGGTGTTTCTCCGTTTCAAGGAAAGCATATAATCATTACTTGGCAAGAGAAACACCATATCTTCCAAACAAAAGACTTCTCTTCAGATAGGGGCAAGGGAAGAGTGGGAAAGAGGGGAGACTCATAGGCAACTCTCCTGGGTGGCTAAGAGCAGTGGGTAAAGAAAACTTTTCCTCACATTTCAGAACTTCCACTTATCCTCATGGTGTACTGGATTTGGCTGGGATAGAGTTCATTGTCTTCGTAGCAGCTGTTATCTTTTGACTTTTTGCTGAAAGCAGTGCTGATAATGCAGAGATGCTTTTGTTATTGCTGAGCAGTGCTTTCACAGAGTCAAAGCCTTTTCTGCTTCTCACACCACGCCACCAGCAGGCAGGCTGGGGGTGCATGAGAAGCTGGGAGGAGACACAGCTGGGACAGCTGATCCCAGCTAACCATATAAAGTCATGTTCAGCACATAAAGTTGGGGGGAAGAAGAAGGAAGGGAGAGACATTTGGAGTAATGGCGTTTGTCTTCCCAGTTAAGCAGTACATGTGATGGAGCTTGGTTGGTTGCCCTGGAGATGGCTGCACACCAGCCTGCTGATGGGAAGGAGTGAAGGAGTTCCGAGTTTTGCTTTGCTTGCATGCATGGCTTTTTCTTTGCCTTTTAAACTGCCTTTATCTCAAGCCATGAATTTTCTTACTTTACTCTTCCAATTCTCTCTAGCATCCCACGAGGAGGAAGTGCATGAGCTTCTGTATGGGGCTTAGTTGCTATCTGGGGTTAAACCACAACACGTGGTCAGAAAGAGGCACAGCAGAGAGTACCAGTTGGTCTTCTGGGTTGAGCTTTGTGGTAGTGCTCGTGTGAGTGCTCAGTTGAGAAAAGTCTGTTACAGAAACTCTAGCAATGCACAACTTCCAACATCCCATATATTGACAAATAATGGATTTTGAGGATGCAGGACTGTACAGGCAGCAGGGACGTCCCCTGTGAGGAGTGGCCGGGGCTGCTGCATGCCGGAAACAGCTGGTTCCAGCTAGCTCTAACAGCTCCACCACGGGGCACAAGTTTAGAAATAACATATTTGACATGCACTGGCAGTCATGGGGAATAGAGTTTTGCATGTGGTTAGGATGTTATTTGGTTGCTCCTTGAAGCACATTACAAACTTGTACTAGACAATTTTTATAGAAGTTCCTATCAAATATATATAGCTAGTGAGTGGCATTTTTTTTCTCATCCTTCAGGATTCATTAAGTTTTTATGCAAAGGTTGCTTCCCAAGTAGATCTAAGAAGGCCACTTATGGCAGAAAGGTCTGATTTAGCAATAAGGCAAGTAGGAACCCATTCTGGTCATCACAAGGGGTGAGCAATAGTTAGATGTCACGGTCCAGTTCTTGGTGGACGCATGATGGTTCATTTCAGCTGTGATCCCAAAGTGCAAAAAATGAAATGACAAGTCCAGGGAGTTACGTTATCAACACACAATTACTTTATTGGTCTTGCCTGTAAAGCAGCATGCAATAGAACGGAAAAAAAACAGGAAAGATGAGGTAAAAAGGGGAGGAAAGAGGATAATGGCTACCACCACTGGTCCGAAGGTGTCCCTATGGTCCCGAATCCAGAAGGCTTTCTGCTGCTTCTTCTTCAATTGTCATGATCTCTCGGTGGGGAAGATCTTCAAAATTAGGTTACTAAGTAACCATATTTTATTCTGGATAGCACACCTTGCTCCACCTTGGACTCTACCTCTACTACCCACTCTACCTCTTCTCTACAAGAAGGGCAAGAAGGAGGACCCGCGTAACTATAGACCAGTCAGCCTCACCTCCATCCCTGGAAAGGTGATGGAACAACTTGTTCTTGTCACTATCTCTAGGCATATCAAGGACATGGGGGTCATCAAGAGCAGTCAGCGCGATTTTATCAAGGGTAAGTCATGTTTGACTAGCCTTATAGCCTTCTATGATGAAATTACTAGGTGGATAGATGATGGTAGAGCAGTAGATGTGGTTTATCTAGATTTTAATAAAGCATTTGACACCATCTCCCACAGCATCCTTGTAGATAAGTTGATCAAGTATGGGTTTGGTGATCAGGTAGTGAGATGGATCAAGAACTGGTTGAAAGGAAGGAGTCAGAGAGTTGTAGTCAATGGGGCAGAATCTGGTTGGAGGTCTGTGACTAGTGGAGTCCCTCAGGGGTCGGTACTGGGACCGGTGTTGTTCAACATCTTCATCAATGACCTGGATGAGGGTACAGAATGTACCCTCAGCAAGTTTGCTGATGACACTAAGCTGGGAGGAGTGGCTGACACACCAGAAGGCTGTGCTGCCATTCAGAGAGACTTAGACAGGCTGGAGAGTTGGGTGGAGAGAAACCTGATGAAGTTCAACAAGGGGAAGTGTAGAGTTTTGCATCTGGGGAAGAGAAACACCATGTACCAGTACAGGTTGGGGGCTGACCTGCTGGAGAGCAGTGTAGGTGAAAGGGACCTGGGGGTCCTGGTAGACAGGAGGATGACCATGAGCCAGCAATGTGCCCTTGTGGCCAAGAAGGCCAATGGCATCCTGGGGTGCATTAGAAAGGGTGTGGTTAGTAGGTCAAGAGAGGTTCTCCTCCCCCCTCTATTCTGCATTGGTGAGGCCGCATCTGGAGTATTGTGTCCAGTTCTGGGCCCCTCAGTTCAAGAAGGACAGGGAACTGCTTGAAAGAGTCCAGTGCAGAGCTACAAAGGTGATTAAGGGAGTGGAACATCTCCCTTATGAGGAAAGGCTGAAGGAGCTGGGTCTCTTTAGCTTGGTGTCGCGGACCGAGATAGGTAAAGCCGCGACCCACACCCCCACATCGGGGAATCGAGGGCTGAGGACCGCTCCCTGTCACACTCACAAACAACGCTTAGGAATCAAACGCTGCAGTCTGTGGTCCTGTGCGCATGCGCCTGGTACCTCTCTCCTCTTCTCACGAGTGCCGGGGAGTACATTACCAGGACTGATCAGTGACTGTCGTTGGATTAAAGGCCATTATAGAGTCCGTCTCTCACACTTGGAGAAGAGGAGACTGAGGGGTGACCTCATCAATGTTTACAAATATGTAAGGGGTGAGTGTCAGGAGGATGGAGTTAAGCTTTTCTCAGTGGTTACCAGTGATAGGACAAGGGGTAATGCGTGTAAATTGGAGCATAGGAGGTTCAAGGTGAATATCAGAAAAAAACTTCTTTACTGTGAGAGTGACAGAGCACTGGAACAGGCTGCCCAGAGAGGTTGTGGAGTCTCCTTTGCTGGAGACATTCAAAACCCGCCTGGACAAGTTCCTGTGTGATGTGCTCTAGGTGACCCTGCTCTGGCAGGGGGGGTTGGACTAGATGATCTTTCGAAGTCCCTTCCAACCCCTAGGATTCTATGATTCTATGATTCTCTGTCCTGTGGAAATGTGCCAATCTCCACCTGTCTGGAGTGAGGCTTCCACGCATGCCCAGAGTGGAGTGTCTGAGGCATGGCCAGCTTTGGAGGCAGGTAGCTTCTTAACAGGCGGTGTGTTTTTGTATTATCTTCATCGTTGTTGGCACAGCAAGTGCGATCCATTTTCCTTGACAGCAGTTCTCCGCTTTGCTGCTCCAGTAGAATAGACCTGTACCAGATACTGACACTGTTCGTATCTCAGTCTGTTCTCCATGATTTCTGCATCTGATAATAGCCAGTTCAGCAAGCCACTGCAAACTCATGTCGAGATGTTAGTCCAGGTTTTGGGGTCTAGTTACTGATGACAATGTTGAGACAATACTGATCTTCTGATCGACTCTTACATTAGGAAAGTTTAAGTCTTCTTTGATATTATTGCATTTCTTGATGAACAAAACGTCTTAGAATGACTAGGCAAGTGTTTAAAGCCTCTCATTCTACACTAAAGGTTGAGATCGAAACGTGAGTTCATCCAGTTTTGCACAAAATGCCAGTGGGTCCGTGTCAGGATGGCCAGAATCAGGAGCTGTCCACTGGAGGATGTGCAATGCTGTCACATTTGGGGCACAACCTTGTGTGACTCTTCTGGATTTACTGCTGGTAGAAGACTGGAGTTCTTTCTTTCTTTCCTTCTTTCCTTTCTTTCTTCCTTTCTTTCTTTCTTTCTTTCTTTCTTTCTTTCTTTCTTTCTTTCTTTCTTTCTTTCTTTCTTTCTTTCTTTCTTTCTTTCTTTCTTTCTTTCTTTCTTTCTTTCTTTCTTTCTTTCTTTCTTTCTTTCTTTCTTTCTTTCTCTCTCTCTTTCCTTCCTTCCTTCCTTCCTTCCTTCCTTCCTTCCTTCCTTCCTTCCTTCCTTCCTTCCTTCCTTCCTTCCTTCCTTCCTTCCTTCCTTCCTTCCTTCCTTCCTTCCTTCCTTCCTTCCTTCCTTCCTTCCTTCCTTCCTTCCTTCCTTCCTTCCTTCCTTCCTTCCTTCCTTCCTTCCTTCCTTCCTTCCTTCCTTCCTTCCTTCCTTCCTTCCTTCCTTCCTTCCTTCCTTCCTTCCTTCCTTCCTTCCTTCCTTCCTTCCTTCCTTCCTTCCCTTCCTTCCCTTCCTTCCCTTCCTTCCCTTCCTTCCCTTCCTTCCCTTCCTTCCCTTCCTTCCCTTCCTTCCCTTCCTTCCCTTCCTTCCCTTCCTTCCCTTCCTTCCCTTCCTTCCCTTCCTTCCCTTCCTTCCCTTCCTTTCTTTCTGTTTCTCACATGCCCCATGTTTCTCCCCTCCTCTTACTTCCAACTTCACCCTGGACTTATATGGGTAACAAGTAACACCACAATAAATTTTGCTGATCCATTCACTTGTAGTTAACAGTCAATCTGAGAGAAATGTTGTTGTAAATTTTGCCAAGATTGTTGTGTTTCTGCACTTTTTTGCTGGTTTCGTTCCTTGTATGTTGTCCAGGGTTTGAGTAAAGTGGTTTTGTTGAGACCTCTTGAGGGTGTTTGTGGTCTCTCTTCCTACCTAAAGAGAATAAAAAAAAACCTCCCCAGGTCAGTGAGGACAGGATGGAACATAGACCTATACAAGCCACTATGAAGAAAACTAACTCTACCCTAGCCAAAACCTATACATATGTTTATAATTTTCTTCTCCTTCTTTTCAGCTTCACTCTCTTTTCTGCAGTGGCTCAGGAAAATGGAATATTTTAACTCAAATTCCTACAATTTGAGTGTACAAAGCAAAAGCCTATCCTCTTATTCATAGTCTCGATAAAAGTTTTATAAAATACATAACTCAGTGGGCTATGTTTGTACTCTGAATTTATCCTGATTGAATTTGGGAATTCCTAATGAAAGTACTAGATGTTTTACGAAAAGCAGCATGAATGATGAATTGCCCATTAATTTCCTGGAAAGAAATTCAATATTTCCCAATTTAAAATTCTGGCATTTTTTCTCAAGCAGTAGAAAATTGTTTTACTTAGAAAAAACAAGACAAAAACAAATAGTAAAAAATTATTTACAAATACATAGTAATTTACTCTGAATGATTAATGAAATAGCTACCAATAATAAATGGGACCAGAACGATCAAGATTAATTCCTGGAGTATTTGCAATCCAAAAAACCCACATTCTTCTTCCTGATGAAGTCTGGACTGTCATTACCATACTTAAACCACAATTACAATAAAATCTAAAGCAAAATATTTTACAAGTCAAATATAACTATATCACAGACTATATCTGCTGTCTAAAACATATCGTCCAGGTTTGAATGACAGCAATTCTTTCAATGACTATGAACTTAATAGTTTCTCCTAATTAAATCGATGAATATTTTTTGAGGCAAAATATTGCTGACATATTGCCTTTTCAGTTTGAACTGCCTCACGATTCAATTTCAGACATTATTATGAAAGTAGAAGTAAAAACTAAATGTCTTTCCCTAACTTAACCACCTTCTATGTGATTTCCACTCATTTTTGTGGATCCACTAGTTACATGGAGCTCTGCAACTAGCTCCTGCCGATACAGAGCCTATATTTCCTTTCAACCTTTGAAAATAATAAAAAAACAAAACTAAAACTAGATGTCCTCCTAGTTTCAAGGAGAAAAATGTACAGGGAGAGACAGTAAAATGCTTTCACTTTTCATCACATCATACCTAAATTCAGTTAGAAGTTATTTGGGGCTAGAATAAACGTTAATGCCTTCATGAAGTTGTATACTATTGCAACTAGATATTTTCTGATGTTGAGACAAGGTTGGCTATCTCTATTTTGAAGATGAAATGCAAAAAATGAAATCTATCTTTCTTATGATAGTTTATTTATAACCTGAATCCTTGCCTGTATCTCACACCTGTGTAATCCAGAAATAAATAACAGTTAAACTCGTAATCTGTAGAGATATACACTATCATTTTCTACTCCTGAAACTAATTAACAAAATTTTCCCCAAAGCAATGTCAAATTATGAGCACAAATTATCAGAAATTGCAGCATGTTCTACATATAATGTTCCTCTGCAGTTGCAATATGTACACATTCACTCTGTAGGAGTTTCTATGGCTATAATGAGACAATGCAGCAGCTGTGCAATAAACTGTACATGTGAAGTCTTTCTCCTCTGCTTACCTCTTCAGAAAAAAATCCAAACATTGTAACTTTTTTTTATACCTTTTTTCCTCAATAATTTCATTAACTATAAAAGTTAGCGGAAAGAGCTCAGAGGCAGAAAAAATTGGCACACACCAGGCTATGTCTGCACAAACATAGATGCAGGAGGACTGTATTCTAGATATGAGATAAAGTATCACAAACTGCCTCCAAACCTTACTGTTTATTGTGTGGAATGCAGCCCAGACAGTAAATGCTTTCCAGCATTAACATAACTTACTTAATATGTATCCCTTGCCGATCTGCCTACACAACACATTGCCCATAAATTTGCTGGACAATCCCTTTAAAGTACAAGAGAGATACAAATAGATTTCTCCAAATGATTGTTAAATAAAAAGCTTAGGAAAAAAATTGAGTCAGTACAGCCTCCTCAAACAGGAGTGAAACTGGCAAGAAAAGCCTCTTCTTTGGCTGCCTACACCCTGTGCTCAGGAGAGAGGAAAGACTACTGGAGTGGAAGCTCTTTCTGTCATTATTTTAACATAGTGCCAGTGAAAACTATCATGGCCACAAGTATTTCCTGGACTGACTCAAGTATCCAAAAATTATCATCAGAATCTTGAGCTGTAAATAATGTTAACATAAACTGTGTATTTCTATTGAAGATTTGAATCTTGAATACTTTTTTTATGCCTGTTGAGTTTTGGGAAATTGATTTTGGGCGCTAGAGAAATATTCTTGGACACTCTTCCATGTAGATCATTTATGGCACAGTCAAAAACATTTTTTGAGGTTTTTTAAAAGTGCCAAAGCTGTACAGGGTCATAGTTACAAAATTGTGTTTTTTTTCCATAATGCCTCCTATAGAAACAAAGCTAAAAATAATCCATTATTACCTTAATAAAATTTAAAAAATCTTATTTATTTCTTTTGTGTACCAAAATCAGTGCTGTCAGATCTTACAACCTCTACCCTGAATCTCGTGATTTCAGCATTCCTCTTGAAGAACAACATGGATTTTTCAAATTAGGAGGCTCCCTTTTGATTTTCTATTTTGCTTGGGCCACTTAAGATGGAAGAGAAAAAAACTTCAGAAAACCAAAGTTCTTTTGTTATTTCTCATTATAAAACACAAATACTAGCCTGCTTTCATGTTGATGCTAGTAACTGACACTTTATTTCTAGAGAAACTCTCTGAACATTCAGAGATTTTTATGGTGGGGAATACAGCACATCTTCTAACAGAAGCAGATTGTCCATTTTCAAAGATCACTGCTTATTAGGAGAGTTAAGATGAGACCTGCAACCATGAGAGTTTAAGGGCTGGTGATTGCTTGGATTTTGAATGCACGTAGAAATCTGTCCCACTAATTTTCCCTCACCTTTCTCAAATCTTGCTTGCAATGCTGGAATTTTGTTCCATTATCTGCAAATGCCTGACTGAAACATGTTGTCCTGGGTTGAGCGAGGATGAAGCCAATTCTCCTTTTACTGATTTTTTTTTTTTTCCTTCAGTAAGCTCTCTTTTAACTAGCAACAAGTGTTGCAGCTAGTGAACTGGTAGCACTGGAATGTTTATCTTTCTGCTGAGACGTGAAGGTCAGTTTGTTCTACTCAGTGAATCTGTCACTACAGATGCTACTGAGAGCAAGGGAGTCATATCTATGGCCCCCCCCGTGGGAGGCTGGACTAGACAGACAGCAAAATTGACCAAAGGTATTCCATTCCATATGTCTACGTAAGCTCCGAGGAAAGTCAGAGATCACAGATGACAATTTCCTTCCTGCTTCTTCATCCCTTCTCTTCTGTCCATGGCCGGTGTCCGGGGAGGACTCCATCCATCCATCCATCACTGTCGACCCCTAGGCTCAGGCATCTCTGACCTCATAACTCTATCCTTAGCCCCTTTCTGCTCTGCCTTATCTCTTGCCTGTGGGCTGGGATATTTTGGGACTGCTCACAGCTCAGGAGAGTGCTGGGAGAGTTGCTGGGAGTGGGGGTAGGCAAGAGGCTTTTGCACATTCCTGAACATACTTATATATAATTGTACATATAATTAAAGCTGTCTAATTTAGTTTTCAACCCAGCAAAGTCTCTCTCCTTAATTCTCTCTCTCCTTCCCTACCTGGGTGGGAGGGGGAGGGGATTGAGAGCATTGTTGTCTCTGGTTTATTTGCCGATCCTGAGTCAAACTGTGACACATATAGCAGGCTCTTGCATGCAGTGTTAGCACAAATGCTATGTATTTTTGTGTTCTTGTTTCTTTATGGTATTAATAAAAAAAAGAAAAAAAAAGAAAAAGAAAAAAGGAAAAAAAAACAAGCAGCCAGAAGGAAAAATTTAAATACAAAATATATTTATAGGCAATTATCTCTGCTTTATTGCTAATGGTTTAATCACAGTTTTTACTTTTACGAGTAAAACTTATTTGTGATGGTATCTGGGAAGCAAATAGACATGACAGAATAACATACACAGACACATTAATTCCATAAAGAAGTTCATACTTTTTTTCACTGATTTATTTTATGGAAATGTTTTTTTGTTTGTTTGTTTTCCTATGCTTTTTTCACTGAAGCAAAATTCCCTAGCTCCCTGAAATATCCAGAAAGGATAATAAAATGCATTTTTAAAATAAAATGTATTTTCCACATCCTCCAAGTAAATTTGTAAAGTACTTGCAATAAATTTTGTATTCAACACATTGCTGCTTGTAAAGAATAAATGAACAAATCTATATATACACAGTCTTAATATTATGTTTAATAATTTATCTTGCAGAAAGACAGCAAACCAAGACTGCTCTGCTTTGGCAATTAGCTTCTCACATTTTCACCATGACTATCACTTTCCTGATTTTTCAAGAGTAATGAATAATTACTTAGACCTCCCTGATTAATTTATTTCTGAATTCATAATCTGATTCCAATATGGTAGTAAGCATGTTTTCTTCAGTGTTATTTCAACGACAGTGAATTTTAGGAAAGTTTTCTGCATATGCAGCTACACAAGGACTTATGTTTATGTAATACTCATAGGGATATAATACCTTTTCCTTCTGTGCAGATTCTTGGGGAATAAAAAATTCTGCTGGTTTGTGAAAACCAAACCAGAGCAAAAACAAACAAACAAACAAACAAAAACAAACCAGTGATAAAACATTTTGTTTACAGCTTTCCCAGTTCTGTATTTGAATATCAAATTATTATGGTGTCTCCTCAAACTGTAAGCTAACAGCAACAAGTTGTTAATGTCTTCTGTGTTGTGTCTTGTATCAGTGAATATGTTTAAATTGTCTCATAGAGAATCTCTAATTGTGTTTCCCCATTTCTTTACAGGTGTGGATAGTCCCAATAATGACAGGGACCTGTCACTTTTCATACAGAGTTTGGTAAGTTCTTGTCAGTTAGAAACAGAAATTTCTTCACATTCTATAAATTCTTCCATTGTAAATAAGAAGACCTTGGCCTATTATTCCTAATAAATAATTGTTAGCTTAGTATTCTTAAGAAGTAACCTTCTGTTTAAGTGGACAGTGTGAGTAGTTCCACAGAAGTGTTATATGTATTTTACCTTGCTGGGCCTGATTTTGTCAGCAAGTTGCATTTGAAACGTTGGAAAAAGAAAGCCTCCCCATACAAAGAGAATGGTTGAAGTGAGGAACCTTTATGGTGCTCTGCAGGCTGCAGTGTTGTTTTTAGTGAAAACTGAAGTTACACTGTCTGTGCAAACTGGTTTAGTAAAATTCAAACTATTACTAAAAAGGTAAGGAGAAATAAGTATCTGGCAGCTGTGGAGGTTGGTCTTCAAAAAGCAATTTTCTTGACTACTCTGTTCCTGTTGTCATTAATGTTATTACTGCAGCAAATTCATTAGTTAGAAAAGGCAGTTCTTACTTTCACAAAGGGAATTTTATCCTGTTCAACTATTTGGAGAACTTGTTGAGCTTCTTCAGCTTTAATGATCCAAGAATTTAATTTTAGGACAGAGGTGGAAATCAGCAAATTAGAGCTCAATGAACTGTTTCAAAAAATATGAGCTGATCTGAATAAACCACAATTAATTCAGCTGAACCAAACTGTGGTATCATGAATGTAATTGTTCTGGCTTATATTCTTGCAGTTTTCACGTCACATGCTAGCTAAGATACAGTGAGTCCTAGCTCTCAGCTACACAATTGCACCACAAGATGCAGAATGGGTGTCATGCTTGTTTCTCAGCTGCCACAGCTCACAGCTCAGCATTTTAAGGTCATGAGAAATGAAAGCAAGTTCAATCTGATATTCTGGATTGTGATTTGTGGCTGCTCAAGGTAGATGCTTTGCCTCGTCTGCTAACATGGATAGCAGTGCATTGCAGAGAGTGGGCAGGTGGGGAAACATACTGCTTAGAAAACCTTCATCAGGATTGCCTAAGGTTGTGATTGAAAACTCTTAACGTAAGAAAATGTTGACATTTGCATGATCACACCACAAGTGCACCCAAGATACAGTCCTAAGAGCAGCCTGTTCATTTAGGAAGGAAAGCAGCCTAGGAAAGTCAACACAGTCAGGAACAGTGGTGGTACCTTTTGCTGAGGAAGCAGTAGGTCTCTGTATGTTCAGTCTCCATTTAGAGCATAAATTTGAAGATAACATAATCAAGATGTTTCCTAATTTTTATTTACTTGTAAGTACTGTGATGTCTTTGACCAAAACTAGAAGCAATCACTAAATATTCAAAAAGAATTATGTTAATTCTTAAGTAATTTAAAGCAAACTAAACATCAAGAGTTAAAGATACTTTATAGATGACTACCTCTTTCATTCTTGTTCCTCTCCCTGTAGATTATTTAGCATGAAACTAACAAAGCCTACTGAACTTCCCACTGGGGATTTTAAACAGGTTCCTAATAACAGAAGCTTAAAAAATAAATACATAAAAGGACTAATGTTTTTACAATATCACATTTTGAAGACTGCAATGAGGGAATTACTTGTAGACAGTCAGAAAATAGCTTAAAAATGTCTGTAGTGTAGTGGCAAGAAGGTTAAAAAGAGATTCTTGGAAGTTATCCTTGTAAAATATGCTGAAGTAAAATTAAATCTAAAAATGAAATTTTAAATATGTCTCTATTCAGTATATAGAGCTGTCAGACATTTAGATGTAGTGCTTAGGGACATGGTTTAGTCATGGACTCGGCAGTGCTAAGTTAATGGTTAGATCTGACGATCTAAAGGTCTTTTCCAACAAAAATTATTCTATGATTCTATCCACAAATGGAGTCTTCATTGTAGAATCATAGAATCATCAAAATTGGAAAAGACCTTCGAGATCATCAAGTCCAACCGTCAGCTCTACAACCCCAAACCACTAAAACATCTCACAAAACACCACATCTACCTGTTTTTTGAACACCAGAGATGGTGCCTCCACCATCTCCCTGGGCAGCCTGTTCCAATGCCTCACCACTCTTTCTGTAAATAAATTTTCCCATTTCCTTTTGTCCTATCGCTAGTCACTAGGTAGAAGAGGCCAACAGCCAACTCACTACAAGCTCCTCTCAGGTAGTTGAAGAGACCAATGAGGTCTCCCCTCAGCTTCCTCTTCTCCCGGCTGAACAGCCTCAGCTCCCTCAGTCTCTTCTCATAAGGCTGGTTCTCAAGATCTCTAATCAGCTTAGTTGCCCTTCTCTGCACCATCTCCAGCACCTCAATGTCCTTATACTGCGGTTGGTGGAATGATACTGGAGTCTATGCCATACTGTTACACAGAGCTGCATCGATTTTGGTGTGTCTGGCTTTGGGCTTTTGCTATGAGAGCATATTATCTGTTGAATCCTTCTCAAATGTCAGTATATGGTAGATTTCTTCTTGGCACACTTGTGGTAGGAATGTGATTCCTAATAAACAAGAATGTAGTCATATCTCCATATCTCTTTCCCCGTAGAGAACTGAATTCAACCTTGAAAAGTCCACTAGAGCATGTTCTAACCAGTAAAAAGTGAGCCACACTCAAGAAACATATCCTGTTTGCCAAGCATGTGAAGTTTGAAATAAATACCACTGATTCCATGGTTCTTGAAACACATTTACTGAGATTAATTCATGCATCTCCTATTATTTGATTCTGCACAGATTATCATTTGTCTTATATTCATAACAGGAAAAAATGCATTAATATTTAGATATTTTCTAAAAAGAAAATATTCATGTACATTAATACTTCCATTGAGTGCAGCTTCTTAAAGTATATGTGTGTAAGTATAGAGAAATGTTGGTATATAAAATGTAGCCAGCCTCTTGATAGGCTGTAAGTATAGATTTAATGTAAATGCATTTGTAAGTTTATTTCTTACTCCAGTTTGTGTCAGCATAGCCTGTAAATGAAGAATGGACTTTGCAAAAGCTTTTTCTGTGTCTGTTAAAGCTCCAAGACATGCAGTTCATGAGCAGCTGCCGTGAAAAATATTGTTATGCTTTGCACATGTTTTCTTGCCTGAGGAGCACAGAGGCCTCTCAGAGTGGTGTTGACAGAATGGCCTTCAACTTAATTAAAAAGTGTAGTCAATCTGCTTGGGATTTCTCTCAATCAGAGCTAAGGGAAGAATTGTGTTTAACCAAGTCTTTGTAGCGTATATGAATGATGTATTTTGAGTGCCATGTCAGGCCCTAGATGAAAAGTAAACAGAAATGTAAACAAAAAAGAATTCCTTAGAAACACTGAAAAAAAATATTTTAAAATATATTACATGCAGTACCTTGAGAATGCATTGCTGGGATAAAGCCCTTTTTAGGGCTCCAGTTTAGCAAATGACTTTGGTGAAATTATTGTAATCCTCGGGAATTTTCCTAGGTTGCTATCTAAACAGACCCTGGTAAAGTCCCTTATATAATGCAAAAATATTATTGATCTCTATCAGTCTGAAAAAGTCACCCATCTTCAGATTTTTGGAGAGCTTGGAAGTGCTGTATATGATTTCTGAGTTCTTTTTTTTCACATGCAACTGATATTTTGAATGACAATAAACGAGTCACCTGACCTGTGTAACTGTTGAGGTACAATGCACCTCTGTCTAAAATTGTTTTATGAGAAAGTATCCTTTTATGTCTTCAAATGATCACAGACTGCACCTATATGTCCAAGGGTGCTTTGGTAAAATTTACCTAGCATGCAAAGCCTCTTAAACATTTTCTGGGGATACATCTATCCTCTTTTATCCATTTTCTCTCCTAATTTGCATAATAAAAGTTATAAGTGTGGTACTAAATACTGTAATTTGAAATATTTATTTTATAGTCTTCCAATTTTAAGGCTATTCTATTTTTATTCTAAACTGTGATGTGAAAGATGTAATTTTACTAGATCATAACTTAATTTTCTGAACTTTTTTCAAAACTGCTTCTCTAGCTGCAGGTGTATCCTGGTTTGAGCCAGGACAGAACCAATTTTCTTTCTAGAAATTTTACTTTCCAGTTAAGTCTCTCCTAACCAACTGCACTTTCTGAAATAAACAACGTTTTTCAGTCAGCATCTGCTTCTAGGACTGATAATACTTGATGTTTATAGTTGCTGTTGAAGAATGGTGTGCAGAAACACTCTTGCTTATACCTATGCCTTTAGAAACCAAGGTCTCTGCTTGGTTCTGCTAAACTAATGCTCCAGAAACAAAAGGGTAGAAAAGGGGTCACACCTGTGACCCTCTTGTGGGAAAGAGTGGACCAGACAGGTGACCAAACCTGACTAGACAAAGTATTCCATCCCATAAGTGTCATATTTTATATAAAGCTGAGGGATCATGAGAGTCAAGCTCTATTCATCCATGACCAGTGTTTTGGGAGGACCCTGCCCATTTGTCTACCTTTCAACCTAATTCATATCTTACTGAATCCATGTCTTCCTGTATTCAGTTCCCAACTGTCACCGACTCCAGGATCTCAGTCTCTTTCCCGTATTCTCTTTCCTTTCCCTTTCTAGGAAGGGAGAGGGGTTAACGGAGAGCATCTGTTATTCATTTAATTGCCAGCCCAGCATTAAACCTTGACAAGATGAATTTAATTCCCATGTAATTCTTCCGCAAGCAGAAATTTGACTTTTATAAAATTTTATGAACTTTTTATGGATACACACACAGACCACTTCAGTTATGCTCCACCTGTGTGAGTTAGCTCACTAAATCAAATTCTATAAACTGACAACCTGAATGGTCTTGTGACAATGACCAATGCATCTACTGTTTAATACATCTTTTTAAGGAGGCATGTATGCAAATAACGTAGTTTTTTCCTTTATTGTTATAAGCAAAAATCTTTATTTCAAAGTTTTAAATATGTACTGCATAATTGACGTGTCTCATTCCTCCCATTCTAGTGCAATGAATGCATTATATCTGAAGTTAAAATAATGTTAGTTCAAGTAATTCTGTGGAGAAGCATGTTATCTTCTAGGTCTATTTAAACAGCTGGACATATTATACAGCATTTTTGGACACTATTATGTGACATTTTTAAGATTTTGCATTTGCCAAAACACATAAGAAAGTGAGAAAAAAATGTGTCTTAAATATAAATGTAACAATGGTGATTGCAGGTGCAAATATATCATCATAAATGAAATTATGCATAAGGGTCACATATATATGACAATGGGAATATGCATATACAATGGTGAATGAAAAATTAACTCATACATGTGACCCTGAATAGTTTTAAAATCTTGCAAATTGACATAGAAAACATAATTGGCTAAAAAGAATTTGCTACCTCCTCCCAAAACATGGTGGGTGACATCTACTATCTACATTTTATTTGCACTTCTGACAGCTGCAATGCAAATTCTGGATCACTGCTCCTATCTTTCTAAGAGAAAAAAATGTTGCCTTCTGGCTGTCATATACTATACTCAAGGCAACAAGCAATGGGCTATGACACAGATTAATATAGAACATTTTATTGCATGCACTCACTAATTGTCTTACAGTGCAGAAAGCTTTACACAACACAGAAGAATTTATATAACTGGGCTTTAAAGCACTACTTCTGTGTATCTGTAGATACTTTTTTTTTAATAAAAGAAAATTATTATTTTTAATAAGATGAACCTAAGAATAGAGGTAATCTTTCTTATTTCACATGGTTATTCACAGAACCTGGGGCAGTTGGAAGTATACTTTCTTGCTTTTATCAAATTGAGAAGCGGTATTGTCAAGGTAAAACATATATTGTCCCCGTACCAGTATTTTCACACATGTCTTGTTAACAAGTAGATATTACAGATTTTGTTAGCAATGGAGTCTCAGACTGCTGTGAGAGTGTGTAAGGATGAAATTAAGAAAAAAAAAGCCTTACAGGTTGCTGTAAGACTTCCTTCATGTGCACAAACAAAGCTTAACAAAAAGAGAGAATAAAACCTGTAATATTACTGTTTAGATCTGTATAATTTTAAGCTTGTAAGATAAAAACAAGCATACATCCTGCACTGAGCTAAATGATGAACAGTGATGATGTCATTAGGACTGCACAATGAATATGATTCATGGAATTCAAATGAATCTTACTGGATTTGCAAATGGTACCTCTTCTCAAAATCTTACTTGCAATCTCCAAACAAAGGATATCATGGCCAAAAAAACAGGAATTATATTCACAGATATGTGATACTATGTGCATAAAAACTTTTTAGATTGGAGTCCTTACATATCACTGGTAGTTAACTGAACTCTGAAGTGTTAGTGTTAAATTAACAAGGCTTAGATGTTTGCCACAGTACCTAAATAAAGATTACATGCAATTTTAATGTTGAATTTATCAAAAAAGGTTATATGGGCATCACAAGTCTTTACACCTTCATGGCAGCTCAACTTACAAATAGAAAATAAGCAAAGCTAGTGTCAGGCAGTCTAGGAAAACTGACACAGTCAAGCAAATGAGAAACAATAAGATGATGAATTATGATATACAATTATTTTAAATCTGTATTCAACCATGTTTTGTTAGGAGAACCTAGGGTATTTCAGTTGAATTTCTTGCACAACTGAGTTCATAATATTTGCATTATCTTAATCAAATGTAAAAGGATGAATTAATAAAATGAACAGTGACATTTAATTTTTAGAATGCAAAGATGGTACTGCAAAGGCAATTTTATGTGTGTGTGTGTGTTTCCAGAGTGTTAGAAACTTTCCTCTGTCAAAACTGGGATTATGAGGAAAAAAAAAGCAACAGTTTCTAAATTGTTTGATATAGCAGTGAAAGATTTTTTAAAAAGCAACCAATTTCTGACAAGTAAAAATGGTAAGGAAGAAAAAGTTGATGTCATAGAATCTAGAGATTTTCTTTATACAAGATACTGGTAAGGTAGACAGGAATTTACTCTTTTTTATTATTTTAACAAAGAAATAATGGATTTTCAAACTGAATTCTGGTAGAGGAAATAGTTCCACTGGTGTGTATGTGCATATGTGTGTGTGAGTTAATATTCCCCTTCTGCTTCCTTTAAACTTCTAATCTGTCACTTTCAACTGTATTTGCTAGAAACAAAGCTCTAAAAAGAGCTTTTTAGAATTTCTAAAAATTCCTGGAAAACTTTCTGTAAATAAAAGAAAGCCCCATCTCTTTTAGTGTCACCTGATAGCAAGGCATTACTTGTTAGCTATTAGGTAATCCATTCTGGAAGAGGAGTAAAAGAAAGTGAGTTTGTAGAGAAAAAGAAAGACTGTCCAGCACAGGGAACATTTATTTGGTACATACGAATTCTTAATCACATAATTCCATCAACAGTGATTGATAATGAGACAAGAAGAAACCAAGCTCCATTTATTCCAGTACTCATGGACCTAGTTGCTTTTGAAACAATGTTGTTCTAAATATCTTGAATTATGTCTTCAACACAGGTTGCCTTGGGGTTGCAGAGGAACATATACTTTGAGCTTAAGTCAATTTAGTTGAGATGTTTATAAGTATTGTATATAGAATTTGAAACCCAGGTGTGTTGGGTTTATGTGGCAAGGTTTTGGTAGCGATGGGGCTACAAGGGTGGCTTCTGTGAGAAACCGCTACAAGCTTCCCCCACTTCAAATAGAGGCAATGCCAGCTAGCTCCAAGATGGACCCACCTCTAAGCAAAGGCCCAACCCATCAGCAATGGTGGTAGCACATCTAAAGTTGAACAGCAGCAGAGACAGGAATGAGAATATGTGAGAGAAACAAATCTGCACACACAAAAGTCAGTTAAGGAGGGGGAGGAGGTGCTTCAGGTGCTGGAGCGGAGATTCCCCTTGTAGCCCATGGAAACCACCATGGTGAGGCAGCTTGTTGCCCTGCAGTCCATGGAGGTCCACACTGGAGCACATAACTATCTGCAGCTTGTGGAGGACCCCATGGTGGAGCAGTTGGATGCCCAAAAGAGACTGTGATCCCATGGGAAACCCCTGCTGGGGCAGGATCCTGGCAGGACCCATGGAGAGAAAAGCCCGTACTGGAGCAGGTTTCTTGCAGGACTTGTGACCTTGTGGGGGGTAATATAATCTTTGCCTAAAAAGATGGGGCCAACTCAAGACAGCTTTGATAAATTGGCTTTGCCTCACACTTCCCAGTGTTTAGCTCTAAGGCAAGAGCTGGGACAGTAGTGGATACAAGTCTCATTAATTGTCCTGCATTTAGGTCTCATAACTAAATCCATCACACATTATAATGGTGACAGTCCCAATAGGATTTAATCAAACCTATTAACATTTTTTTCTGCCAAGGAACAGTCTGGAAGAGCTACTATACTTACAGGGCTTTTTTTGATAGAAGTCATGGTAACACTAATTTCAGAAGAAGTATCCACATAGCTGCTTCCATCTTATCTCAGAATCATGTAGCTCAATAAAACATAGTTGGAAGTTTGTAAAGTAAGACTTTTTGATTTTTGATGGGTGTATGCATTTGTTGCCATTACCCAGACATTTTTTGCCTTTTGTTTGGCTACATCTGTAAAATAACTTAAAAAGTTCCTGCAAACAAAATGAGTGAAACTGGAAATCAGTTGTGATTTCTGATCCAGTAAATTCTCTGAAATAAGAGATATTTTCTCTGTAGTCTTGACACTGACTAAACAGAAAACATTAATATTAGCAACATTAGGAACTTGGCCATGAAATCTTAAGAGTATTTCCTAGATGCTTGTTCTGCCAGGAACACAAGACAATAGAAGCATTGAAGGAGACAGGTATTTGCACTGGTGTCACAAGGTACAGTCCTTCTTAAAAATATACTTACTTTGTGAAGGTGAAAATAGTCTCTTCAGAAAATACACGTTAGTGACAGTGACCCGTGTGTTGCAGAGAATAGTGCATTTCAGAGAATTATACATTCTGACTGCTGTGAGAGGAAGCCAATTAGTAGCCTACCAGTACTACCCAGGTCAAGGTGGAGAAAACTTGCTTTTCTGTAGACAGTGCAGCATCAGTATCTCTGCAGTGCATCTGGTATATACCATACACATGAAATATGTCTGAATTAAGAATATTGCAATGCTCATTGTGAATGTATAAAATATTTTTACAAGACAGGCTTAGCTGGAGTTTAGAAATTAAAAAAAGTGAGACAGTCAAAGATTTATAAAATCTTAATGGTGTATTTGGTTGTTTCAGGGAAGGAATGAAGGAAGAAGAGTCAAGAGACAAGATTTAGTAAAAAGCAGGATGGTGCATAACATGGTCCCCCAAGATCTAGAAGATGCATGTATAAGCATCCATAGTTCTGTATTGATCAAGGTGGCAGAATGGATTCTGTCCTCAGGGTCCTTCTCCTGTGTCTTGCCATCCTAGCTGTCGCTTAAAGCTCTGTGACTTCTCACCACCTCCTCCAGCACCAAGAAGATGCAATAATCTATAGTAACAGGCACATGCACACATGTGTGATTTATCTTTTTTCTCTCTCTTACTGCAGGCCTAGATGACATGGAGTTTGGGTAGGAGAGGCTACTGAGGAAGAGATCTACTACCATAAAGTTAGCATGAAGATCTGGGAGCCTACTTAGGTCATCATAATCTCACATTAACTGCCTCAATCACCAGATTATTGGTTACCCTTATCTGAGTCTATTTGCAATTCTTGGATGTGTTTCTCTTGTTTTACTCATAGTTTTATTCTGAGTCAAATATTCATTACCAGCTTTTATTGTGGTACAAAAATGAATATAAACATAGAAGGAAATAGATCGGTCATGTGGGTAGAAGGATTTCTACAAGTCCTGTGTGGTCATGGCTCTTAAAAAAAAAGTCACTGTTTATTGACTTGTTTCAGAGATCAGTCTGAAAATTATTTTTCTGTTGCACTGCCTACTTTAGAAAATGCTCCCATGGTAACTGAGTCTCTTAAAAGCTTTCTATTTGTTTTCGATTTTCTTGTGCATTTTATTTAGCACTTTGCCTTATTCAGTCTGCTTTATACCTCCTTTCATTTATTTGCTTAGATTTGGTATTGTTTACTTGCTGTTTTCCTTTGTTGAATCTTTCCCACTGATCTTTTCTGCCCACACGCTCTCCTGCCATGCTGTTCCTGCTGCTGCTGAGACAGAAGCCGAAGGAGAGCAAAAACATCATCAAAGCATGGATCTATCATTAACAGATCCATTACCAAACAAATATTAGTAAATACAGTTTAACC
Source organism: Hemiprocne comata (assembly GCA_020745705.1). Lineage (NCBI taxonomy): Eukaryota > Metazoa > Chordata > Aves > Apodiformes > Apodidae > Hemiprocne > Hemiprocne comata. The sequence continues at coordinate 82,712,679 of CM036587.1, read as the reverse complement.
CCTATTTAATTGTCATGAAGTTTCCCTTGGTCATTCAATAATAATCCTCCCTGTTCACTGCCACAAGCCGACATGCAGCACTTCCTTCTCAATGTCAAAGAGGTCCATCACCATCTGTAGACTAATAGTTTGAATCTACAGTTTTGACTTGTGCCTTTTTCAGAGGAAAGGCTCTGGGACAGTATACAGTTGGCCTGACCTGGCCTGCAGCAAATCTAAACTAAGTGCAGGCTTTTCTCAGATAAGATGGATGCCAATCAAGTCTAACTAGGTGAGATACAAGACAGAGCACAAATGTAAGGTGACTGAGAAAAATATACTTTGCCTGAAGCTCAGAAGTTGAAGGCAGCTGCTACTGCAGCTGACTTGTATAGAAACAGGAACTGCTGCCTTTTGTTGTTGTTCCTTCTAAATGTTCAGAACATCATAACCTACATTGTCTGCTGAATGGTATTTCCCTTGTCATATGAATTCTGTTTTGCCACTTCAGGTGTTATTTGTAGTCTTCAGGGAAGACTCACAACTAGCAAAGGACAGCAATCATACATTTGGAAAAAGTTTAGAGCAGTAAAAAATTGTTCTGAAGAGAACTGTAAGAAAACTGTGAAGGAGGAATTATGTCTTATGTATACAGCAAAGGAACCAACAATATGAAACATAATGAAGAGAAGGTACAAAATATAATCACAAACCTGAACAGACATTAGTTAGTTACAATTTTTGTTGTTGATTCTAGAAAACCCTATATCCATCATGCAGTTAGTTAAACATCACTGTCATTATTTCCACTGAAGACTAAAATTAAAATTCTGGAGGGTGCTCCTAAAGACCCATAAAGCTTTGTAAATCTTTGGCAAATCTAGAAACACGGAGACATAGTGGCTTGGGATGGAAAGGATCTTAAAGATAATCTAGTTCCAACCCTCCTGCCATGGGCAGTAAAACTTCTTACTAGACCAAATTGCTCCAAGACCCATCCAATCTGGCCTTGAATACTTCAAGGGAGGGGGAATCCACAATTTCTTCAGGCAACTGGTTCCAGTGTCTCACCACCCTTATAGTAAAAAATTTCTTCCTAATATCCAATCTAAATCTACCCTCTTTCAGTTTGAAATCATTACCGCTTGTCCTATCACTACACTCCTTGATAAAGAGCCCCTCTCTAGCTTGTCTCAGTCTTTAATAGTCATTCCAGTTATCCTCAGGTTATTCAGTCCCCTGAGCTGGAAGGCAGGGATGGAGGGCAGAACAAATGCCCCATAATCCAGGAAGAAAACATTAATGACCTACTACATCACCTGGACTCTCAACAAGTCTATGGGCCCTGATGGGATACATTCAAGAGTACTGAGGGAGCTGGTGGAGGAGCTTGCTAAGCCACTCTTCATCATTTATCCACAGTCCTGGTTAACAGGAGAGATCCCAGACAACTGGAGGCTTGTGTCACAACCCAGGTAGGGCAACCCAGGGAGATTCAGATTGGACCCCTTGCTTTCTAAACTCCTTCTCAGAGAGAAGCCTAGGTGCAACTGGATCCAACTTTAGTATCACACCTGGCCCTCCCAGGCCAAGTGTGAGAGTCAAATACTCGAAAGTGCTGATATGCCTTGATCAGATTAAGGTGAAACTACACTCAAGGTCTGTATTTTAATATTAGGTTTAATTAAAACTGTAGAAGGACTTCAATTAATATCTCAGGCTGTGCCATAGTACAGGCTGATTATTTAGATCAGAAAAGTCACAATACATATATGTTAAAGCTGCAGGACCTCAGAAATATTGGGTTGGGCCTTGAGTTAGTAAATTATTTAGGAAGGGAGAGAGAGAGAGATAGAAAATAGGAGAAGAAAAGTTAGAGAGAGAGATAAAAGAGAATCACCAGTCCTAGATTCAGTGCTGGGCCACCCAGTTGGGGAGGGTTGGTGTTAGTGAAGCTCCCAAAGCCCACCATCACAGCTCCTCATTTTATAGGCCTGTTTCACTTAGGCAATTGTTCTGCAATGATGAGTAAGCACAGTTGTGATATGACTGAGTAACTAGAATGGACCTCCACCCCCTCCACTTCTGCATATCTCTACCTTGTCCTTACGTCTGTTGTTGTCTTCATATGAAGGCCTTAGTCTACATTCAGGCCATTATTTCCATAGGTGCCAGGCAGTTCTTTGTCAGGAAGTCCTTTTGCTTTGTTCGAGGGCTTACAATGGTTTTCGACAACACTTCCCATAATAGTCCTGAGGGCTGGTCCCTCACAGCTTGCCAATGTGATGCCCAATGGAAGGAGGATCTGGGGAACTAGAGACCCTTCAACTTGGCCTCAACACCAGTGAAGATTATGGAGCAGTTCATCTTGAGTGAGTTCACATAGCAGGTGCAGGAGAACAAGGGCATCAGGCCCAGCCAGTGTGGGTTGATGAAAAACAGGTCCTGCTTGAATGATCTGATCTCCTTCTATGATCAGGTGATCCACTTAGTGGATAGGAAAGGTGGTGGTTGTTTTCTATCTGGACTACAGTAAAGCCTTTCATACGGTCTCTCACAGTGATCTAGAGAAGCTGTCAGCTCATGGCTTAGAGAGGTGTACTCTTCACTGGGTTAAAAACTGACTGATAGACTGAGCCCAGAGAGTTGTGGTGCATGGAATTAAATCCAGTTGGCAGCCTGTCACAAGTGGGGTTCCCCAGGACTCAGTGTTGGGGCTAGTTCTCTTTAATATCTTCATCAGTGACCTGGATGAGGTCATTGAGTGCACCCTCAGTAAGTTTGCAGATGATACTAAGTTGGGAGAGAGTGTTGATCTGCCTAAGGGTAGGAAGGCTCCGGGGAGGGACCTGGATAGGCTGGATCAATAGGCCAAAACCAACTGTAAGAGGTTCATCAAGGCCAAGTGCCGAGTCCTTCACTTGGGCCAGACAGCCCCAGGCAACACTACAGGTTTGGGGAAGAGTGGCTGAAAAACTACCTGGCAGAAAACGACCTGGGGGTGCTGGTTTACAGCCAGCTAAACATGAGCCAACAGTGTGGCTACCTTACTGCTCTCTACAACTGCCTGAATGGAGGTTGTAGCAAGGTGGGGGTCGGTCTCCTCTCCCACGTAACCGGTGATAGAATGGAAGGAAATGGCTTCAAGTCGCACAATAGGAGGTTTAGATTGGCTACTAGGAAAAATTTCTTTACTGAAAGAGTGGTCAGGCATTGGAGCAGGCTATGCTGGTAGAGTAACCATCCTTAGAATTGTTCAAAAATCATGTGGAGGTAGCACTTCAGGGCATGGTTTAGTTGGCATGGTGGTGTTGGGTTGACAGTTGGACTTGGTGATCTTAGAGGTATTTTCCAACCTTAGTAATTCTATGATTCTATTTCTTGTAGGCCCCCTGGGAATCCTGTACTGGGATTCTGCTATAGGGTCTCCCCAGAGTCTTCTCCAGGCTGAACAATCCCAACTGTCTCAGCCTGTCTTCATAGCAGAGGTGCTTCAGCCCTCTGATCATTCTCATGGCCCTCCTTGCTCCAACAGCTCCATGTCCTTCCTGTGTTGGGGACTCCACTGGACGCAGTACTTCAGGTGGAGTCTCATGAAAGCAGAGTAGAGGGGAACAATCACCTTCCTTGACCTGCTGACCAGGCTTCTTTTGATGCAGCCCAGGATACAGTTTCTGGGCTGCAAGTGCACATTGCCGGCTCATGTTCAGCTTTTCATCTATCATCACCCCCAGATCTCCTCAGATCTGTTTTCGATCCTGGTAAGAAAGGGCTTGGCTATGTCTGTCCAATTCTGACTCTTTAGATAAATGGTATGTACTATGAAAATGAACCAAGTACAGATCATTGTTGGGGGCTGCGGTCTGAAGCTTATCCAAAACATCCAGACTACATCTACCCTCCTGTAGATGTACGCATGGAAAAGAAACTAAAATGCACAGATGAACTCTTAGCTTTACATCTATGTAGGCCATTTGAAATGGGAGGACAGAATGTGATAGTAATCCAGAGAACAAGTTACCTAGAACAAGTCAAAGAGGTGGCCTTGGAGTGAGAGGACTGATGAGGCCATTGGTGACCAGCTGAGTTAGAAAGCTAAACCACTGAAAACAGCAGCCCTCTGGGGAGAAACACATCCATCACTGTGCAGAAGGATGAGCCAAAGGCCTGCTAAATGTAAAGGCCAGGTCACCAGCCAAGACTTGGACACCTTGACCAGCTGGAATGACTGGCTTGTTTCTCCGAATTCATTATACCAATGAAAAACTATAATCATCATCATCATCATCATCATAGAGTGGTTTAGGTTGGAAAGGATCCTAAAGATCATCTAGATCCAACAGCCCTGAAATGGAAGGGACACCTCCCACTAGACCAGGCTGCTCAAAGCCCCATCCAACCTGACTTTGAACACTTTCAGAGAGAGGGCATCCACAACTTCCCTGGGCAACCTGTTTCAGTGTCTCACCACCCTTACAGTAAATAAATTCTTCCTATTGTCTATTCTAAATCTCCCCTCTTTCAGTTGGAAACCATTTCCCCTCAACCTGTCACTGCATGCCCTTGTAAACAGACCCTCCCCAGCTTTTCTGTAGGCCCCCTTCAGGTAGTGGAAGGCCACTATATGGTCTCCCAAGAGCCTTCTTTTCTCCAGGCTGAACAAACCCAACTGTCTCAGCCTCTCTTCATAAGAGGTGCTTCAGACCTCTGATCATTTTTGTGGTCCTCCTCGGGACTTGCTCCATCAACTCCATATCCTTCTTATGTTGAGGTCTCCAGAAGTGGACACAGTACTCCAGGAGGGGTCTCAGAAGAGTAGAGTAGAGGGGGAGAATCACTTCCCTCAACCTGCTAGGCACACTTCATGATCATCATCAGATCTTCAACAAATGAAGTATCCAATCTTCTCATGTTTCCCCATAATCTTTCTTGAAAATAGGTTTTGTCATTACATTATTATTTATAGGTAGTCCCATATTAATTTCTAATTTTTCTCCCTTTGTTTCCTAATGTGAAAAATGAAAAATTGATTAAGGGTAGAGTCAGTTTGTGAAATTTCATTAAAAATACTCATATTATCAGCAGAGATCAAGTGAAAGAGTACAGAGTTTGGATTTCATTTATATTTAGTTGTTCTTTATAATGTATAAATAGTCCTTCCATTTAGTGGTGATCCAGAACTTAAACACCAGTTTATGGAAGAATCATGATAAAACACTTTTTACGAAAAAGTTATTTTTTATTATTTCTGTCTAACTCTTAGATTTATTCAAAGAGGAAACAGAAAGTGAGTAGTGGTGAAGGCAAATTGGGAGAGGTAAAGGAGGCAGTAGCTAAGCAGTTTAAACTTACTGGTAAAGCCAAAACCATTCTGGATTTTGCAGACTTGGTCCTAACTTTTCTCTTTCATACAGACAGTCTTTACACAATTTCAATCAGTTCAAGGCAGCAAGATAATATTTTCTGCTTAATATGTTCTTCTTCAGACTACGTTTAATGGATAGTAGAAGAGATTTTATGGCAAATCCCCCAAAACTAAAGATGGTAACATGCAGAATATAACCATATACAATTAATAGCTCTCTCAAATTTTGTCCTATATCTGGCCTGCTCTCCTAGACAGGTAGGAAAATATAGTTTCATTTTTAGATATGAAATATTGGACTTTCTCAATTATTGTTTGCAGTTCCGTATCTCTACCTTTCTGTAACATTTCACCTCTTTGGAATAATCATCCCTTGTTATGGAGACATGAATCTTACCTTCACTGTACCCCATATTGAAATTGTTTGGGTTTTTTTGTTTTGGTTTTTGTTTTGTTTTCCTTAGAAAAAGTGCCTCTGATACTGTATATTAAGGACAGAATATAAAATAAGTTTTTACAACACCATGTGAAGATGAGCTATGTCAATCTTCAGTACTAGTTTCTACACAAATAAATTTATGTTGAGCAACTTCTGATAGCAAAAAACTATAAAGTATGAGCAACAGAAATTGACAGGTTCATGCCATAATATTACATCAAAATGCAAGGAAATTGCAGAGTACTCAGTCAAGAAATTTATATGAAAAAAAAAGAAAATCCTAAAATGCTAACATAATGCAAAACATTTAAGTAGAGAAAAAAAATCTGTTTTCAATTTTCAGGCAGGCAATGGTTGATGTAATTGCAATACACTTATTGATGCAAGTGTAAATTATAAGCCTGAGGTCCATGTTGAAAGAGCAGTTCTTGTAATAGATTCACAGAATATATTTTCTTTTAAGAACAATAAAAACCCCAACAAAACAGATGTAAAAAACGTTCTTATGAGATGAAGAATATGCATAGTCCTGCATTCATTCTGTGCTGAAAGTTGTATTTTTTTACGAAATGCCAGAGTGATTCTAAAAGAATAAGGATTCAAACTAATATTGTAAAGCTTTCTGAAAATAAAGGCCTTCATTCTTCATTGTGCTGGATTGCATTGCAGTTTGCCTTGAAGGAAAAAGGATTATTTCCCTGGAGATTCTTGAAGATGTCAAAATATTCAAAGTGTCACATCTTCTGCCTGCAATAAGATTTGTTATAATTGGTACAAAGTCAAAGGCATCATTAACTGTAGCTATACTCAAGAATGCCACCAATATCGCACTGCAGTACTTTCTGTTTAACTAATCCATTAACTTTCCCTGAAATCAATTGACATTAAGACATCCTTGTTTGTTCGTGAACATGCTAATGTGTAATGATTCTGTGTTTTTTTTTTTAATTTGAAATGTTGCTGTGTAGATAAAGAAGATTATTAATCCTCAATAATATCATTAAATTCTATATGAAATTATAATGACTTATTAGCAAAATCACACACACACAGAAATTTCATTTCTGTAATATTTCGTGGAGCTTTGAAAAGTGTTAAAGTGGTAAAAGATGAATTAGAATAGAAGTTCATGATCCTGCAAACTCTCTTAGATATAGGGTAAATCATCATTGAAATACATGGTAAAATTTCTCTCTCTTTTTTAGTTTTTTTAAATGATGTAGAATAAATTGAGTTTATTTTATTTTTATTATTAAATCCTGAAATTTTCATCTACCAAAACCCCATATCATATAAATTGCACAGTTAAGGAATGAAATAATAAATAAAAAATGAGAACAAGAAAGACATATAAAGGGGTTTCTATAAAGTAAACACCTGTCATTCTAGGTATCTAGGAAAAAAATATTTTCATCATAGAAATTGTGGAAATCTGATGCAAATTTTGTCAGGCTGCTTTGTATTCCAAATGACTACAGAATATCTAAGTTTCCCAATGTAGACAGGATATCTGCAATGCAGATCAGAGGAAGGAAATTCTGCCTATATTTACTATATACATGCCATTGCTTGTTTATGTTTTACTTACATGCCTACTTGCAGAGAAATACAGCATTTTTTATTTTGTCTACACTTATAAAAATAAAAATTATTTTTACTTTGGCACATGCCCACCACTAAAAAATCTCTGCCAACAATTTCTGTTCTTAGGGATTGAAGGAAGAGGAGAAGAAACAACACATATCCCTCCATACAGCCTCTTCTTTCAGGGGAGACAGTTTTCCACAGCTTCGCCTCTTCACTAGCTATTTTAGTGATTGCTAACTCTTTGTCTCTCTCTGTCTATCTGTCCATTTATCTATCTGCTTGTCACAGTTTGACTCAGGATTGGCAATTAAACCAATGACAACAATGCTTTCGATCCCCTGCCCCTCCCACCGAGGTAGGGAACGAGAGAGAGAATTAGGAGAGTGAGTTTCTGGATTGAAAATTAAACTAGAATTAAACTAGACAGCTTTAATTAACTACTAATGAAAAAAAGAAAATATATACAAATATGTACAAGTATGTGCAGGAATGTGCAAGATCCCTATCACAGCAGTGAAAAGAAAATATGCTTCATCCTGGCTCAAACCAGGACACTGCTTTAGTTCTCATGTATGTAGTGGTAGTATATTCAAAGTTATTACTCAATTGCCTTACTATAAGGCTTCAAAGTTAAGGTGACAGGCAGTTATTTAAGTTCCTTGGCTACAGCCATGCAAAATGAATAGCACCAAGTAATAGATTAGGTTTCAGGGTGAATCAAGGTCTAAGTCTAGTTAAGCTTCAATTTCACTAGTTTTCATTTTAAAAAAGACTGAAAAAATTCACATTTCACCAGCTTATCTTTTTCCCTCCAGACCTTCTATTCTCTCCCAGCAAATTAAGAAAATAATGGTTCTTCCTGAACCATTAGAAACACTCAAAGAAGAGAAAAAGCAGCTTTTAGTTTGGATTACACCCAAAGTAAAAAGCTACAACACAGGATCAGCAATGCCTCAAGGTTGCTGTGTCAGGGTGTGTTTTTTCATTCTCAGACTGGAGATTGAATGCAGTGGCAGCCTGAAGAGGCTGCCTCTCAGAGGAGAAGGAGTCCAAGTATCTTAATTGCTGTACTTGGTCTCTGGGTGAGGCAGCGGCTCGCAGTTTTTTGCTGAGTTTGGACCTTAGCGGAAATCTGGAAAAGAGACTGTTTCTCATAAATGCAACTGTCCAGGTATTATTCTTCAGTTGTAGACCCTCCGCTTGCCATTTAAAATCTGCCTTAGACAAATCCCACTGTGCTGTCTTCAGCAACTATACTACCTGCCAGTAGCCCCTGTTATAGCAGCTGCTTGAAATATTTCTCACCGCTATTTTCAAAGGTATTTAAACAATGAAACTTTTTCATTAGCACCTCTCTGTCTTATCATTGCCCTTTTCTGTTAAACTGATTCTATTACTAAAACATGTCTAGTAAAGTGGTTGTTGCATGAAAAGCAGAGGTCATTAAATTAAAATTTTTATGGGGTAGTGTTCTATGTTTCCTAGTAATTAATTTCTCCAGTAGTCACATTCTCTTTCATGTCCCTGAAGTTCTTTTTTTTTCTCCCTTGCACAACGTTTCCTTCCATTTCTCCTTAAATTTAATGGGAAAAAATGGTAGGTTCAGTTCAGAGCTGCAAGTATATTGATTAGATAGCTGTTTGCTTCATTCTGGAAGAAATACAGACCAGAGTTAGAACTGCTGCACTAATGTCTCTCTACTCCATTACCAGTTTTTACTGGATTAATAGTAGTAGAATACCTTTTTACAACCCTACTCGCAGCCAAAATTAACTAAAATAACAAACATTTCTCAAGGTATTAGGAGACATTTACAGATATACAGATGGAGCGAGAGCATGGCTCTCTTGGTTTGAGTCCAGACAAAACTAATTTTCTTTCTAGTAATTTTACTTTTCAGTTAAGTCTCTTCTAAGTGACTGTACTTGCTAAATTTAACAGCATGTTTTTCAGTAAGTGGCTGCTTCTAGAACTGATTACACTCGATGTTTATAGTTGCTGCTGGAGAATGGTATGCAGAACCAAGGCCACTTCTTGGTTCTGCTAAACATCTTATGCTTTGGAAAAAAAACGGCAGAAAAGGGGTCACACCTGTGACCCTCCTGTGGGGAGAAGCAGACCAGACAGGTGACCAAAACTGTCCAAATGAATTATTTAATCCCATAACTCCATATTTGGTATAATTCTGAGGGATCATGACAATCAAGTTCTATTCGACCATGGCCAATGTCCCGGGAGGACTCTGTTCATCTACCTTTGATCCTGCTCCATGTGTTCCTGAATCCATTTCTTCCTGCATCCAGTTCCCATCTGCTACTGACTCCAGAATCTCAGTTTGGGACTTTTCTAGGCCTGACATGCAACCTCAGTGGTGATGTGAGCATTACAGGGGGACGAAGGGCTTATGACAGTAGTTTTGTATATATTTGTATATATTTCATTATTTTTGTTTTCATCACTCTTGTTTCATTAAAACTGTGTAGTTTAGTTTCCAACCCGTAAGTCTCTCTCCCTTATTCTGTTTCCTTTCCCTTTCTGGGAAGGGAGAGGGGGTAAATTCATTTAATTGCAGGCCCAGCATTAAAGCTTGACAATGGCTGCAGACATCTCATTTCTTCAAGAAAATAGGCTGAAAATGCTGCATTAAAACAGCTTGATATCACAGGTGGTTTACAGATCTTTGCTGCAAACCCCCCCTTCATGGAGTTGTCTGGTGAAAACCTTACTGAAAATAAAATATCAGAACAATGACATTTCATATTTATAAATGCAAAGTGATCTATGAACTTATCCCTAGTTGATAAGTGTGCCTTGGCTCCTTTTTTTCTGATAGCTTTAGAACTCTCTAAAAAGGAATAAAAGGTTCAAAATATTTTCTCTGTTGTGTATGAAAGCTCTTTTTTTTTCTTTTTTTTTTCTTTTTTTTTTTTTACTTTTCTAGCTAGATTCATTTTTACAGTGTGCTTTATTTTTAATCTCTTAGGGGGAAAATCATCTTCTATGAAAAGATGCAGTTATTTACAAGAGCTATGGAGGAATGAGAAAGCTCAAAAGAGTTTCAACTTCAGGGAGTGTGTCGGTTTGGCAACGAGTTGGCAGTCTCTCGATTCACCCCTCCTCCCCCTCATCCCCTAAGGTAGGGAAAGAGGGAGAAAAAATGAGAAAGAGAGGCTTTCTGGGTTGAAAAGTGAAACAGATTGATTTTAATTATTAGTGATAAGGGAATATATATATATTTGTAAAGTGATGTGCAACACCCGATCCCCTCTCTCCTCCCCCAGCAACTCTCACAGCAACTCTTCTCCCTGGTGACTCCCAGCTGAAGGGGGGAGTGTCCGGGCGCACGGACGGGGTCCTCGGGTGTCGGCTGTGAAGAAAAATGAAAAAAAAAAGAGAGAGCGCCAAAGAGAGGGCGATAGAAGTGACAGTAAGCAGAAAAGTGAGAGAAAAAGGAAAAAGAAAGGCTTGATTTCCGTGATGTCTTAACCTATACTGAAAGCCAAATACGGAATATATTATGAGAAGGGAATATTCTGATTTGCTGATCCTGCCTTCGGTCTAATCTGCTCCCCCGTAGGGCGGGAGGCTCCAGACAGTCAGAAGTGACCTTGGTTATTATCAGTCCACTGGAAAAGTTCACTGAAAAAAAAAAAAAATCAGCAAAGAGGTCACTCAAACCAAAACAGGGAGTCACTGAGAAATAAGAAACCACAAAGTAAAACTCTGAGGTTGACTGTTCTGTACCAAAGGTGGTAGTACTGTGTATTATGCTTGGATTTTGGAGGGGTGAAATTAACAAAGCTATTAAGTGATTTACACACAGTATTAATCTTTGAAATAAGTGATTTGGGATGTGAGCTGATATAGAGGTAAATCACTGGAGTTGATTGACTAATTCATGCAGCTTTTCCCCCCTATAGGGTTCACTGTGGGGAATGTAATCATGACAGGTCTTTGAGAGGCTCCTGAGTTGAACAGATCTTGTGAATATCCATGAGTTGGTTTGTTGGTTTAAACAGAAAAGAATTATATCAGTTTTATTATGTTTTGTAGGATCAGATTCCTTGTTACCCATGAGTGTTCAAAGGGTAACGAATACCAGTAAACATGTTTACAAGTTGTATAAAAAACATATTTTAAATGCAGTTATCTTCGGAATCTCTCTTATTCCCCATATGTATTATTCAGTATTCACTGCTTATTATGTACTAGGTTCAAATCTGCAATTCAATTAAAAATTAAATTTTGTAAAGATTCAAAAGTAGTATCCTCCCAGCAGGTTCTTAAAGGAATGGAGGAAACTTCAAGCTTCACAACAACGTGTTCTGTTAAAAATAATAATAACAACAGAACATGAGAAATTCAACAAGGGGAAGTGTAGAGTTTTGCATTTGGGGAAGAACAACACGATGTCCCAGTATAGGTTGGGGGCTGACCTGCTGGAGAGTAGTGTAGGTGAAAGAGACCTGGGGGTCCTGGTAGACAGGAGGATGACCATGAGCCAGCAATGTGCCCTTGTGGCCAAGAAGGCCAATGGCATCCTGGGGTGCATTAGAAAGGGTGTGGTTAGTAGGTCAAGAGAGGTTCTCCTCCCCCCTCTATTCTGCATTGGTGAGGCCGCATCTGGAGTATTGTGTCCAGTTCTGGGCCCCTCAGTTCAAGAAGGACAGGGATCTGCTTGAAAGAGTCCAGCGCAGAGCCACAAAGATGATTAAGGGAGTGGAACATCTCCCTTATGAGGAAAGGCTGAGGGAGCTGGGTCTCTTTAGCTTGGAAAAAAGGAGGCTGAGGGGTGACCTCATCAATGTTTACAAATATGTAAGGGGTGAGTGTCAGGGAGATGGAGTTAGGCTCTTCTCAGTGATGACCAGTGATAGGACAAGGGGTAATGGGTGTAAATTGGAGCATAGGAGGTTCAAGGTGAATATCAGAAAAAACTTCTTTACTGTAAGAGTGACAGAGCACTGGAACAGGCTGCCCAGAGAGGTTGTGGAGTCTCCTTCACTGGAGACATTCAAAACCTGCCTGGATGCGTTCCTATGTGATGTGCTCTAGGTGACCCTGCTCTGGCAGGGGGGGTTGGACTAGATGATCTTTCGAGGTCCCTTCCAACCCCTATGATTCTATGATTCTATGATTCTATGATTCTATGATTTGGGCAGTATTTCAAGGCAACATGTAGGTTTAGATCTGTGGGAAAAGCAGTAAAGGAGATATGATCTATCATATAACAAGAAATTAGCTTCAGAAGTCTGTTTCATGTGATCCAGACAAACCAGTCAGATCCTGTTCTGGATCTGTGACTGGGATGATGGATGAAGGTTAGCTGTTCTGAAAGCTCTCTTCAAATAGAAAAAGTTATGAAGTCAGAGAGCTGTATGAGTGAAGTAGAGGACATGGTGGAAAATCTGTTCTTCTTGCAAATTTATGTAAAATTGGTTCATGAGTTCAGCAGTTGAAAAGTCTGATTGGGTATTTGTATAGGCCATATATATACTAGGAAATTAAGTAACTCCAGGTATTCTTCCTAAGTAAAGGAAATAAATTGTTTCTAGGTTTTTAAGTTATCATAATGGTCCATGGTATGACTGTGATCTAATCCTATCTGCACTCTCAAAGAAATTCCTGAGAGTGGTTGGGCTGTTGGTACAGGAAAGAAATAGACAATATGCTTGCAGCCACCCTATTCAAAGGTGAACAGAATTCAGTAGTACAGATATGGGCCATTCTGTGCAAGATGGCCTCACATTGTGCACGTATACCGGTGATCTTGTCTAAATAAACAAAAAGGAAGTTAGGTTTTATTGTTGAAATGTAGTCATAAAATTATAACTGTCCTTTCAGAATTAGAGTCTGCAGAGAATTCCAGTCTCCTTCTTAACCTTCTGCATATATTATTCTATATCGAATAGGAGGCAGAAATTACAAAAACACTATGGAAATGTGGAATGCAACAACTCAGTTGGTTATTAGAGCTGTGAATACATTAAATCACAAGTTCCTTTACTTACCGTTACCCTGTAGCTATCTAGGTGCAGATCAAGATGCTGCTTTGATGTCTTCGACATTATGGGCTCATGAGCTAACCTTGGGATGAGCAGTTTCTTTCCCATCTCCATTTTCCCCCAGTTCAGAACAGCAGAAAAGATCAACTTTGAATAAACGGGAAGAAATAAAAACTAGGGTTTCATGTGTCATCATGTGTCTCTTCATTCAAAATCGCTCAAATCTGACTGCTTTGGCTGATGCTGTAAATCTGCTTCATTTGACAATTCAAAAAGGGGAGAAATCAGAAAAATTTATAAGGTTTTTAACAGTTTAAAGGTGTATTGATACCAATTTCAGAAACAGATTTTTAGTATAGCAGCAATATTGATATGCGCCAATGATGCACAAACTATATATCAGCATTTTTCTAGATTCTCAAATATCTTAGTATAGCAGTTCCTTTTAATAAAGACAAAATACATCCCTAAGACAGAAAGTCACACAGGCCTAGGTATCATATTAAAAATAGTACATAAATTCTATACTGGCCTTCCATAGTAGACCACATTTCACGTGCAAAGTTGGTAAATGAAGTCAATGGCACATTACTGAAATGCAATAAAAGAAATTGAAGAGAATCAAAGTTTTTGAGTCAATAGCAGTGCCTAAGTTGGTCTGTCTTTAAAGAGAAAACAGAGTTACTTTGGCTTTCAAATTGAACACACTATAGCTGTGAACTGAGACTCAAATAAATAAAAAGCAGTTACAAAAAGGAAAGTGTATTTGTATTTGTATTTGAAGAAGTGACAGGCCAGTTACAAAATTTTAAATGGAGGATCTGATATTCAAACAACATAAAAGTACTATTCATTTGATTCACTCTGTAGGTTGTTTTCCTAAGGAAGAATAACTTACAAATTCATACAGTATATGTATTTGGCTGACAGATTTATCCTATTATATTTTGAACTGAGTACCTAATCACAGTAGCAGTAAAAAAAGGAGTAAAATTCTTCAAAAAGTTATCCCTCCACAAGCTGAATGAAAGTTGACATTAGGATAAAAGAAAGACGTTTTTGTAATGCTTCTATGTGGGAAGACCCAAATTGTGAGTTAGTATCATCATAGTATCATAGTATCATCATTCTGGTTGGAAAAGACCTTCAAGATCATCAAGTCCAAACACTACCCTAGCTCTGCCACGTCTACCACTAAACCCTGTCCCCTGGCAGCACATCTGTCTTTTTAGATGTCTCCAGGGATGGTGGCTCGACCACCTCCTCGGACAGCCCGGATCACCAAGTCCAACTCCCGAGTTAATCTGCAATCCTCATTCATTTGACTGCCAGCACCTAGGCAACCAGGATATATTTACTGGGCCAGGCAGTTGGAAATTAGCTTTACATCAACAACATCTGAGGACTGGCACTTACATGACTAGCCATGTAAAGAAGGATAAGGAGCATATAATGATAGAAAAAGGGGTAATGGTTTTAAACTGAAAGAGTGAAAATTCAGATGAGATATGAAGAAATTATTTCCTATGAGGATGGTGAGACACTTCAACAAGTTGCCCAGAGAAGTTGTGGATGCCCTCTCCTTGGTAGTGTTCAAGGCCATGTTGGATGGATGTTGGACCAAACTGGTCTACTGGGAGGTGTCCCTGCCCGTGGCAGGAGGGTTGGAACTAGATGATCTTTAAGGTCTCTTCCAACCCAAACCATTCCATGATTCTATGATTCCATGAGTAGGGAAAAAGCTGGTGTAAGGCATTGAAATTCCTGGACATGAGGAAGGGACTTGTGTTTACTATGGCATGGTTAGGGGCCACAGGAATTTACACTTCATATGGAGGGTGGAGAGTAAGACCAATCTTATGGCAATGACATTGTGCAGTAAGAGAACTTTAGTACTTACTAGTAAGTCTGTAGGGAACAAACCTGCTGTTTGAGGAGCAATGAACAGGGCTCAATTATAAAACTGAAATATAGGTATGTGAAATAAGTTGCTTTCTTAACCCTCAGTATAGCCATCTGGGCGCAGAAATCTAGACTACGAGCAGCATCCTCCCATTTCAGGGATTTGGGAGATAAATTATTCTTATTGTTATGCTGGGTGCTTGTAAGTATGACAAATACATTGCAATTGCTTTATCTGATATAAGGAGTTTATAGAATATATATATAAACTGAAAAAAAAATTGACTGTATGGATTAGTAGCAGCTGAACATATAAACAACTGAAAGTTCTCTTTCATACCCTGCATAGAGAGCACACTATGTTAAATATGGTCTTTTTATGACATATCATGAAATAATGAAATTTTGTTTTTAAATATAGCATGTGCATGGTATACAGGTTTCCAATGTGTTTCTTAAATGCTTCTGTGTTTACCACAACATTTGAATATGAAATTTTAATCAATGGATTTCAACTATTTCAACTATTCAACAAGGGATTTTCAACTGCTATTTACTAGTGCTTCCAGATATTCTAACTCAGCTTACTGAAGTCATAGGGACTCTGTTTACAGTCTCTGTATATAAAGTCTGTGTCTCTAAGAGAGCAATTTGCTATTAATAATCATTAGTTTTAGTCCACATTTGATTAATGGATTTTGTCCAGGCATCAGGAATCTACACAACATAAGACATTTCAGGATCACAGCTCATTATTTCTGCCATTGTAATGTACCATTACTCTTATGATAAATGATACAAACATCAAATATTAATGGACATGGATATATACTGATGAAGTTAATGAGACGTAGAATCATAGAATCATAGAATGTCTTGGGTTGGAAGAGACCTCTAAAGGTCATCTAGTCCACACGCCTACAACAAGCAGGGATGTCTCACACTAGAACAGGTTGCTCAGAGCCCCATCAAGCCTGACCTTGAATGTCTCCAGGGATGGGGCCTCCACCACCTCTCTAGGCAACCTGTTCCAGTGATCCACCACCCTCGTATTAAAGAACTTTTTCCTAATGTCCAACCTGAATCTACCCTTCTCTAGCTTAAAACCATGAATCCTCATCCTATTGTTACATGCCCTAGTGAACAGGTCTTCCCCAGCCTTCTTATAGGCTCCTTTCAGGTATTGGAAGGTCACTATAAAGTCCCCCCCGGAGTCTTCTCTTCTACAGGCTGAACAGCCCCAACTCCGTTAGCTCGTCAATTTCCCATTGAATAATAGGCTGAACATTTGATCTCACGATCTTCCCTGGGCACTGCATTGATTGAAATCCTAAAATTAAATTAAATTACATCCTGAAATAAAATTGAAATTCCAGAGACTGATTAGTCATGCTCCACATGCATATAAAGAAATAACTACAGGTGATTCAAATCAGCCAAAGTTGTACAGATTTATGTTTTAAGATGGTAACACATTATTTTTATTCATGTCATATTTTGTGTGAATTAATTATTTTACCTTTGTCTAGCTAAAAGTTTTATTTTTATTAAGAAAAGAAAAAAGGTCTCTTTCTACGATACTCTTTTATGACATTTAAATTCCAGATGCTTTTAGTGACGTATGGAGTTTCTAGATGCTTTTACCAATTGCATAAATATAGAAAAGGAATGAATTATTTTATAACAGATGTAACTGTTGAATGCTTAACATAATTTTTCCTCCAGTTATGTCCTCCTAAGAGCACTAAATGCAACCCACTTAATTAGCTTTAAGTTGAAATGAAACAACTTTGTGCCTATTAAATATTCATTCATGCCCCTATATCTATTTGTTTATTTAATTACTTTAGAGAAGCATTTATAAATGTGGTAAATGTCATCTTCATATTCAATCTGAAAACTTATTTTACTACTAAGGATGCATCTTGTGCATGGGGAAGTTTGTTAGTGGCATAGAATGAGTTTATTTTCCACTATAGGACTGGGGTGGGAGTACAGTGCAAGAGAAAAAGAAGAATGGGAAGGGAAGTTTTTTAAAGAAGTTTGCCTTAAATCCTTCTGAAAACCAGCACTACAATGGAGACATGATATCTTGCAGCAGGAAAATAGTTTTTCATGTTCTCCAACCTTATGTTTTAGAAAAACAAAGAGTTTGCTTCAGTTTGACTCCTGCTTTTTCCTATCTAAAAAGTAAAGATACATTTAAACACAGAGTTTTGCAATACTCTCCAAATGATATCATTTCAGCTCACTCAGCTGATCAGGCTAAGTAGGTCTTATAGAAAAGTTGTTTTTTGGATATAGGCTAGATGGATATTGCCCGTATTTTGCCACTTTTATGAATTCAGCTGTCAATCAATGCAGTTAATTGTTAGTAAAGCATCTTAATGAACACTCTTAGGACAACCTTGATTAGAACTTAGTCATGTTCTAGCTGACCCTTCCTCCTCCCTCCATTTAGTTTGAATTAGGTGAAACCTAGTTGGCTTTACTCTTTATTGTCCAGCATTAGCATGGCATTTCCACAAAGGAAGAGTAGTTGCCAAGTGGATGAAAAAAATAACTATCTTCCAGTTTGGCAGGATGTTGTATCAGTTTTGCAGTGATCAAAACAATTATAATTGTTACATAGTGGAAGAGAGTATTGCTCACCATTTCTGGAAGCCAGGGAAACTGATCTGTTCAAGATGATTGGGAAGTGGACAGAAATGTATGTAACCCTCCAAATAACCAGAAAAACCTCCCAGAGAATCACTGTGCATCACTATTGCACTCTAGCTACTCTCCTAAGAAAACTTCTAACAGCATAATCAGTAAGTGGTAACATTTATACAAATGTTGTGGCAAACTTATTGAGGAAGATTTTTATTTTATTTTATTTTATTTTATTTATTTTATTTTATTTTATTTTATTTTATTTTATTTTATTTTTTTAAAGAGAACACCTGGAAAAGTAACTTGAACTTGACAATTGCGTTGAATCACAGAATCATAGAATCATAAAATATGCTGAGTTGGAAGGCACACATCAGGATCATCAAGTCCAACTGCTGTCCCTGTGTAGGGCACCCCTTGAATCACACCATGTGTCTGAGAGCATCATCCAAACGCTTCTTGAACTCAGGCAGGCTTGGTGCTGTGACCACTTCCCTGGGGAGCTTGTTTCAGTACTCAACCACCCTCTGGGTGAAAAACCTTTTCCTGATATCTAACCTAAACCTCCCCTGATTCAGCTTCCTTCCATTTCCCAAGTTCTGTCATTGGTCACAGGAGTGAAGAGATCAGTACCTGCCCCATCTCCTCCCCTTGTGAGGAAGCCATAGACTGCAATGAGGTCACTCCTCAGCCTCCTCTTCTCCAAGCTGAATAATCCAAGTAACCTTAGCTGCTCCTCATAAGTCATCCCATCCAGACCCTTCACCATCCTCATGGCTCTCCTTTGGACACTCTCTAATAGCTGGATGTCCTTTTTATATTGTGGTGCCCAAAACTGCATGCAGAACTCAAGGTGAGGCTGCACCAGTGCAGAGTAGAGCGGGACAATCACCTCCCTTGACTGGCTGGCAATGCTATGCTTGATGCACCCCAGGACACGGTTGGCCCTCCTGGCTTCCAGGGCACACTGCTGGCTCATATTCAGTTTGCTAGGATCCCCAGGTCCCTCTCTGCCACGCTGCTCTCCAGCCACTCATTCCCTAGTCTGTACTTACCACCGGCACTTGCCCTTGTTAAACTTCATGTGGTTGGTGACTGCCCATCTCTCTAACTTGTCAAGGTCTCTCTGCATGGCATGCCTGCCCTCAAGGGAGCCGACAGCTCCTCCCAGTTTTGTATCATCAGCAAACTTACATCAGCAAAATTCCTTTGAGTCCTGTGTCCAAGTCATTGATGAAGATGTTGAAGAGGACTGGGGCTAGGATGGAGCCCTGTGGGACCCCACTAGTGATCACTTGTCTGTGGTCGACCTGTGAGCCAGTTGCTCACCCATTGTATAGCACGGTTGTCTAGATGTATGCTGGACATTTTGTCCAGGAGAATACTGTGAGAGACAGTATCAAAAGCTTTGCCAAAGTCCAGAAATATTACATCCACTGGCTTCCCTTGATCAACTAGGTGGGTTACCATGTCATAAAAAGAAATTAAGGTTGACAAGCAGGACTTTCTTCTCATGAAGCTGTGCTGGCTGTGACTGATGACTCCTTTGTCCTCCAGGTGTTTTTTAATACCTCCCAGAATAATCTTTTCCATAATTTTGCCAGGCACTGAAGTTAGACTGACTGGTCTGTAATTTCCAGGGTCCTCCTTCTTGCCCTTCTTGAATATTGGAACAACATTAGACAGTTTCCAGCCAACTTGGATCTCTCCAGATTTCCAGAACCTCCCAAAAATCTAGAGAAGCCTGGCGATGACACCAGCCAGCTCTTAGAGGATTCTCAGATTAATCCCATCAGGTCCCATGGACTTGTAGGGATCTAACTGTAGCAGCAAATCCCACACAAGCTCAGGGTCAGCTAAGAATTGATCCTTGTTGCAGTCATGGTCCTCCAGTTCTAGGCATTGAGACCCCCTTGGTCCATCATAAGTGTTGAAGACAGAGGAAAAAAATGCATTAAATACCTCTGCTTTGTCTATATCCCTGCTGGTGAGGTGACCATCCTTATCCTGTAAAGGACCGATGCTGTTTCTACACTGCCTTTTGCCGTTAATCTATTTGAAAAAACTCTTTTTATTGTCCTCCATAGTTCTGGCCAGTTTTAGCTCCAGTTGAGCTTTGGCCTCTCAAATTTTCTCCCTACAGTGGCTAGCAGCATCTCTGTATTCTTCCCACGTCACCTGACCTAGCTTCCACTGGGCATACACCTCTCTCGATCCTTCAAGCTAATGTCCCAAGGCCTTAAAATCTCTTTTAATTGCTCTCAGAATTCTCTTTATCATTTCATCATTACCTGCTTGACTAACAAGTAACAGGTAGTAATCTGAGGGCCTTATTAGAGTAGGGAGTTTACCAATAATATCCCTTAGCTGAGCCCCTGGGAGACAGCAGACTTCCCTTTGAGTTGGTTCTGGTCTGCATATTGGGCCCTCTGTTCCCTTCAGAAGGGAGTCTCCTATTATGACTACGCTTCTTTTCCTCCTAGCAGAGGAGGTCACAATGTGGGCTACAGTTGCTTTAGTTTTGGTTTTGGGAGGCACTATTAACTCAGAAGGACCTTCTCCCTCATTATCAGTAGTCTGTCCCTCTAGTTCAGGACCTCATACCTGTTACAGGAGGTGCCAGACCTGCTTGTCAGATTTTCAGAGGCAGAAGGAACCTTCATCCTCTGATGTTTAGTGACCCTCTTCCAGCTCTTGTTATCGGCAGACTCTTGAGAAGGTACCCGCTTGGTTCTGGCTCCACCTGCTTCTTCATTGGGGTGAAGGATTGAGACTTCTGAGAGTCTTGAGACTGAAACATCTCTGAAAATCATCTGTCGATCTCTTGCTCATTTGCTCAAATGCTACGTAGCCTGTTCACTTCCTCCTCTAGCTTCTTCACCTGACATCATAGCTCTTCAACAACCGTACACCTTTTACAGAAGGACTGATTGTCAGCCCAAGCCTCACAGAGAGGCACCAGACACTCCTGGCAACTAGTAACCTGAAGAGCTATATCTACCATCTTTAGGTCAATCTGGCTGGAGGTCTCCACCATAGCTGGACCAGTAACCCCAGCAGCTATAGAGGATATATATATATATATATAGATATATATATACGCTTATAGCCTTCTATGAGGAAGTAACTAGGTGGATAGATGATGGTAGAGTGGTAGATGTGGTTTATCTTGATTTCAGTAAAGCATTTGACACTGTCTCCCACAACATCCTTGTAGATAAGCTAAGGAAGTGTGGTCTTGATGATCAGGTAGTGAGATGGATCATGAACTGGTTGAAAGGAAGAAGTCAGAGAGCTGTGGTCAATGGGACAGAATCTAGTTGGAGGTCTGTGACTAGTGGAGTCCCTCAGGGGTCGGTACTGGGACCGGTACTGTTCAATATTTATCAATTACCTGGATGAGGGAACAGAGTGTGCCCTCAGCAAGTTCGCTGCTGACACTAAACTGGGAGGAGTGGCTGACACACCAGAAGGCTGTGCTGCCATTCAGCAAGACCTGAACAGGCTGGAGAGTTGGGCAGGGAGAAACTTGATGAAATTCAACAAGGGCAAGTGTAGAGTCTTGCATCTGGGGAAGAACAACCCCATGTGCCAGTACAGTTGGGGGCTGACCTGCTGGAGAGCAGGGTAGGAGAAAGGGACCTGTGGGTCCTGGTGGACCGGAGGATGACCATGAGCCAGCAATGTGCCCTTGTGGCTAGGAAGGCCAATGGCATCCTGGGGTGCATTAGAAAGGGTGTGGTTGGCAGGTCAAGAGAGGTTCTCCTCCCCTCTATTCTGCCTTGGTGAGGCCCCATCTGCAATATTGTGTTCAGTTCTGGGCCCCTCAGTTCAAGAAGGACAGGGAACTGCTTGAAAGAGTCCAGTGCAGAGCCACAAAGATGATTAAGGGAATGAAACATCTCCCTTATGAGGAAGGCTGAGGGAGCTGGGCCTCTTAAACTTGGAGGAGACTGAGGGGCAACCTCATCAAAGTTTACAAATATGTTAAGGGGGAGTGTCAGGATGATGGAGCCAGGCTTGTTTTCAGTGACGTCCAGTGATAGGACAAGGGGCAATGGGTGCAAACTGGAGCATAGGAGGTTCCATGTAAATATCAGAAAAAAACTTCTTTACCGTGAGAGTGACAGAGCACTGGAACAGGCTGCCCAGAGAGGTTGTGGAGTCTCCTTGGCTGGAGTCATTCAAAACCTGCCTGGACAAGTTCCTGTGTGATGTACTCTAGGTGACCCTGCCTGGCAGGGGGGTTGGACTAGATGATCTTTGAGGTCCCTTCCAACCCCTAGGATTCTGTGATTCTGTGATTCTGTGATTGAGTATTGAAATCCAGTCTAAAAACAGAAGATAATACTTAGAACACGCCTAGAGGCTGAGGACCATTATTTTGCTATTATTTAGTATTAGCCTGTTATTGCAGCCATTTCTCAAGATTTTCATTAGAGTTTTAACTCCATTTTGTGTCACCATTTATTAATAGTATAGAAAGACCAAGGGAGAAAATAAAATTTTGTCATTTAACAGTAATTTCTCGGTAATCTTCAAGTAGCTATCTTTCAAAAAATACTTTATACAAACCCAAGCAAATTGTACATTGATTTAGTTAACTACTTTAAGCAGCATATATAAATACCCTTTAGACACAAGTATGAACTTCAATGACTGTTATTACTACTACAGAAGCCTAGGAATTCTGTGTTTGTGTTTTGGTCTCACACTGATTACACGCTGGGGATTCCTTCTATGCATTGCTGTAAGCAAAGCAGGAGAGAACGTTGTAGTTTTGATCAAAAATACAAACAGGAGAACAATCCAATTTTTAATGCCATTACTGAAATTTCCCTGTGGTGCATGCAAAAAAACCTTATGTACAATATATGTGATAGTATCTGTAAGCAGCAATTAATACTCAAAGAGAGATGCTTCACAATTTCCAAAGCTTCATGCTGCCAGCATGCTTTTCACTGGCAGTTAACAGCAAGAAATGACACATCAAAAAGTGCCAAGGGGAAACAGAGACTTTGATGAAGTGCAAGCTGTTTTTAAAAGAGTTTGACGCTATTCAGAAAAGCTTTCTTTTTTTCCCATTTTCAATACTATTACATTTTAACACCTTTCTGGTGTGCAACTGTGTACTGCCACCTTCAAAAATATGTTACATTATATGTACCACAATCCAAAGCTAAAATATTTTAATCAGAAAAAAAAATAAATCGTTACTACATTTCCCAAAGACCAGTAGTGTGCCTTGAGAAAGAACTTAAATCTTTTCTAAGTGTTACTGAGAGAGAGCCAGAAAAATCTTGACTCTTCTCCCTAAATCTCAGGAACAGGACACTAAACAGTCAACAACATTTCAAAATCTGTGGTTATCCTAGAGAAGTTTCTCACTATGACTATAAGCAATTAATATCTTCCAGAATCTAAAACAGTGATTAAGGGCTAATTTCTTCAATTCTTTCTCCAATATACAGAGCTATCTATATGTGGAAATAGCAAGTGATGTAAGAATTGGAAATATAAGTAAAATTTATTTTCTACTCAATCCTTACATCACCATAATCACTACTTACTCTAAGAGTCACCTGTATAAAATCAGGTTAATCTAATCAGCTGATCATGCAGATCCTATGGGCAGAGGACATCATAATTCTCTTCAAAAACCAGACATATTCTATCTACTCACTGCTATGCACCTTTGTAACTGTAGGCTCGTCTTGACTTCACTGTCTAGTATAAAAAGGGTGACAATTTATGTATATCCATGGAGAATAAGTTAGAAAGGTAGTAAAGGAAAAGAAGGGAAATAAAGACAAGTAAAAAGGCAAGGCAAGGGACCCAAATGACATATGTGATTCCACCATATAGTATGGTGGCAGCACTCACTCATATGATAACTGTTTTTTCAATTACATACTGGGAATCACAAGACTGCAGGAAGAGAGGAGTGGGCCATGGCTTGTGATCTACCAGAATAGTTTGTTCAGCTTATGACCCAATGTGTAGGATCACGAGGCAAGAGATGTCAGGAATAGCCAACATCTAATTGCATTCCTTAAGGGTAAAGTATTTAGTCTTCAGGCCACACAGAAGGCATTCTAAGATATAAAATATAATAATAATAATAAGAGGGAATGCAACTTTTTTAAGAAAAGCTTTAAATACAGTGTCCCATTCAAACTGCTGTGGAACTTATAATCAAATAATAAAAATTACACATGTACAGCCCTGTCATGATAATGATAATAATATCCTCCGTCAGCAGAAAGGGCCTGAAGCTTGCAGCCCACATTTCACGGCATGTGGGTTCTGAACATATCATTGTTAGACTGAGTACAACTTTTTAAGGTGTTTTATAGAAATGGAAAATTCTGTAATTTGCTAATGGTCGTGTGTTCTGAGCATCATAATTTCTCACTGCTTATAAGTAACTTTTACTGTTTCCCAAGAATGAATGGACATATTGTCAAGTTCGCCAATTTATTGACAACGTGCATACTCTGCTGCTCAATTTACAAGATTACAAGTTCTAATCAGTATAATTTTCCCTTTTTTCTCTGTGGTAAGTTAAGAAAATAAGTCATAGTAGACCTTAATCTAAGTAAGCAATTTTGAAATCTTGCAACATGGAAACATTTTAAACATTTTCTGATTTTGCATCCAGTGGGTTTATGACATCTGCCTTCCAATTTTTAAAACTTGAGGAAAGCTGTTCGATACATAAATCTTGATGTATTTCAGATGAAAATTTTCCAGCATGCGTGAGGTGAGGATATCACATCTTTCATTTGTTCCTCATGGAGAGCACAATTAACAAGGCTTCCTCCATGCATATTACCCAGGACTTCTAGCAACGTTTTTGCTTAGCTAATTCCTTCCACTGTGTTTTCTCCTGGAAGTCATTGGGAGCTCCCTCTTCACCAGTTCTTCAGCATCTTATATGACTTATTTTCTCCCTCTGTTGCACATCAAGAAGCCTAGTTGTAATGGAGAAATGGGATGTACACACATGATCCAGGAAAGAAATTCATACTCTTCTGTGTCTCCAATTTGCTTCTGTACTCTCCTACTCTCAGATATTAGAAGTTACATCTTTGACCCCTCTCACCCTTTCTTCCCTTCTGCCTGTTACTCTGAGTCATGGTAGTCTGACAAAGAGCTGTGATGAAATTGTGATTAAATCCTTTCCAGAACACTTTTAAATGCATACTCTACATTTCAAAGGACCTTCCTAAGAAGTAGGATGCTGTGATTCCTCTATATACATTGTTTTGCATATAGCTTTCGCCTTTCAGGAGATAGATACATGAACAGACCAGAAGGTCCAGTTACTTTTCACATTATAAGTCATTGGGTTTTAAAGTCCATAGTCTTGCATTATCAGTGCAAGAAATAGTAAGAAACCCAGCAGAAGTGTCTTTATTTTGCAATGAACAAAAACCTAAGCTACAATAGCTTTTAAGTAACTCGACACTCCAGATCCTAGAATACATCTGCAGTGTTGTAAAATATAATTATCTTATATTGTTTTTTTAATGAGGCTGAGGTACATGGACACATGGTTAAAGGCTGGATGTGAGAATTTTCCTTCACTCAATAGGATTTTCATGATCTATTAATATTGATGGGACTAAAGCTGATTGAATAACTGCCATTTCAAGTATCTTCATGTGGAAGTGCAGCTGCTAATAACAAAGAATCCATGTCCTGAATCACCTCCCTGTCCCCCACGTGCCTTAGCATGTCTTCTAGGAGGATCTGTTCCACGATCTTCCCAGGCACAGAGGTGAGGCTGAAAGGTCGGTAGTTCCCGGGGTCATCCTTTCTACCCTTATTAAAAATGGGTGTAATGTTTCCTTTCTTCCAGTCACTAGGGACTTCACCTGACTGCCATGACTGTTCAAATATCATGGAGAGTGCCTTGGCAACTACATCAGCCAATTCCTTCAGGACTCTGGGATGCATCTCACCAGGTCCCATGGACTTGTGTATGTTCAGGTTCCTCAGATGGTCACGAACCTTGTCTTCACTTATGGTAGGAGAGACTTTGTCTCCCTGGTCTCCATCCTGTGGGCCATCAACTTGAGACCCGTGAGAAGAGGGGTTGCCAGTGAAGACTGAGGCAAAAATGTTGTTGAGAATCTCAGCCTTCTCCTCATCTGTTGTTACCAGTTCACTGCTGTTGCTTATCAGGGGGATACACTTTCTTTATCTTTCCTTTTCTGATTTACATACCTGTAGAAGCCCTTCTTGTTTTTCCTTACATCCCTTGCCAAGTTCAGGTCCAGCTGTGCCTTGGCTTTCCGGACCTTGTCCCTACACAACCAGGCAATGTCCCTATACTCTTCCCAGGATACCTGTCCCCACTTCCACTGCCTATGTAGTCCCATCTTGCCTTTTAGTTTGACCAGCAGGTCTTGACTGAGCCATGCTGGTCTCTTGCCTTTCTTGCCTGATTTCCTACACCTGGGGATTGAGATCTCTTGCTCCCTATGGAAAGCATCCTTAAACATCTGCCAGCTATGTTCTGTTCCCTTGACCCTGAGGGCCATTTCCCATGGGGTCCTACTAACTAACTAATTGAAGAGCTGGAATTTTGCTTTCCTAAAATTTAGAGCCTAACTAAGCTTCTCATCTGCCTCATTCCCCTTATGACAGTGAACTGCACTAGTGCATGATCGCTGCAGCCCAGGCTGCCTTCAGCTTTAACACCCTGATGAGTTCACTTGCATTTGTGACCCTCAGGTCCAATAACGTATCTGCTTGGGTAGGACTGTCAATTTCCTGTCTTAAGAAGTTGTCATGGAGGCACTCCAGGAGTCTCCTGGATTGCCTACAGCTTGTTGTGCTACTTTTCCAAGAGATGTCAGCATGGCTGAAATCCTCCAGCAGGATGAGAGCCTGTGAGTGTGATGCCTCCTTGAGCTGGAGTAAGAAGGCTTCATTGATAGGCTCCTCTTGATCGGGTGGCTGATCTTGGATCATAGTAGACTCCAACCAGAAGGCTTCCTTTGTTGTCCCAATCCCTAATTCCTACCCTTAAGCTTTTGACCTGCTCATGGCTATTCTTTAGGGACAACTCTTCACCCTCTATCCACTTCTTTACATAGAGGGCAACACCTCCACACCTTCTTCCTCTCCTGTCCCTTCTGAACAGCTTGTAGCCATCAATAGCCACACTCCAGTCATAGGATTCATCCCCCCAAGTTTCCATAATTGCCACTATGTCACAGCTTTCCTGTAGCACGGTAACTTCCAACTCCTCCTGTTTGTTGCCCATGCTGTGTGCAATGGTGTAGAGGCACTTCAGCTAGGCTGTCAGCCATGTCACCGTCTTAGAGAGACACTCCTTTATTCCCCTAAGGTGTTTCACAGATGCTACCCTGCTGTCTCCTATTACCTCAGGAGCCCCTGGCTCATCTCTGTAAGACTTCTTGTGCAGTGTCTACAGCATGCCTCAGGGCAACAGGTTGAAGGCCCTTACTGTCACCCCATCCTTCCAACCCTGGTGTGTCTTCCTGCTGCTTGTCACAGACAATGTTGATTTTATCATCTGCCTCCCCTTTCACATCTAGTTTAAAGCCCTGTAAATCACCCCACAATCTCTTGGGCAAAGACCCTCTTCCCCCTTTGAGAAAGGAGGGAAGAAAACATAACCTGCACCCCAGATGCTGTGACTAATCATCCCAATGCCCTGCAGTCTCTCTTGATTGTTTGTGCACTACTACCTGCTGCTTCCTCTCCACCCACACGAAAAATCAGTAGTGGGTAGTAATCTGGGGACCTCACTAAGCTAGGAAGTTTTCTAGTGATGTCCTTAACCCAGACTCCAGGGAGACAGCAGACCTCCCTGTGAGGAGAGTCTAAGCAGCTTATTGGACCCTCTGTTCCCCTCAGAACAGTCGCCTACAGCTAGAACCCTTCTTTTTTTTCCTTGTGTGTGTGGTGGTGATACAGGCTGTAGGCCTGTCTGACTGCATAGACAACTCTGGTGTAGCTTGCCTCTTGTCCCAGTCTTCATTTGGCTGTTCCTCCTCAACCAGAGCCTTGTACCTGTTGTTCAGAGGCACTTGGAGGGATGAGGTAAGCAAGAGGGAATTTTGCCTGCTGCCTTTACCACAAATTTGCCTTCTCTTATTCTTTTCATTTAGGTTCTGCCATTGGCCTGACAGGGGCAGGATACAGAGGCCCCTTTATGCAGAGTGCTTTCTGATGAGTGCTCCCATTTCTGTTTTAAGGAGGACAGAGCCTGGCTGCACCACTCTGTCTTCTGTTTAGCCTCCCTAATGCTACTCAACTTTTCAACCTTCTCACACAGCTCTACCACCAAGATGAGCAGATCGTCCACCTGTTCACAGTGGACAAAGCAGTTTTCATAACTGCTAGTTGTTGCCAGTGCAAGGCTCTGGCACTCCTTTCAGCATGTGACCTCGACAGCTGCATGTTTCCATGTGAGTTCTGTCTGGGTCAACGCGTCCACTCTGGCGAGTGCAGAGGTCACTGCCTTTCACTGAGTGGAGACCATGGCTGAGGACTCCCACATGCCCTGCTCACACTTTCAACAAGAAAGCCACTGCTTCACTCTTTGCCGACTGAGTGTCACTTCCGGTTTCACTGGTTCCCCCCTCACACTCACCCACTTGCCCTTTGCAATTGCCACATTTAAATGTCCAACAGTTACCCCAGCAACACCCCCAGCCATGTCAGCCTCTCTTGCATGAACTGCCATGTCTTGCCAGACCTCTCCATTCTCCCACAGGCTTCCCTGGCCCCAGAAACCTCCCTGTCCACATCAGTCTGACGTACTTTTTTGTTAAGGCACAGCACTTACCTTTGCTGCTGCCTCTCTCCTTGCTCCTCATGGTATGAGGATATCATATAAGACAATACATCACATGGAGAAGTAGTGCATAAGAAGTACTCACCTCTTCAAGCAGCTTGGGAAACAACTTTTTTTTTCAAAACTGGATTTAATCTGCTGTGTTCAGTTATGATTAATAGCTTGCTTTCAGAATTTTTGAAGTAAAAATAAGATTTTGCACATTCATTTTTATTTCATAACACATTAAAGAAAATACTGGATTTTCTGGACGTTCAGTTTGAGACTCCAGAATGTGTTAGGTTCGTGGTCTCCTGCTGGTAAAGTGCAAGAAAATGCCAAAACTTGGTGAAAAATAGGTTTTACCATTTTTCTAAAGAAAGGACTAAAATTCAGTCTTCTTGTTTCAGACTGCCTTTGTGGCTTCTAAGCCTATTTTCACCTCCTCTACTGCAGTAGATGTTCTCTGTTCTTTCCACTGAGCCCCATAAAGAAACACAAAGGGAATATGAGACAACAAAAAATGTGCCTCTTATGTTAAGCCAAAATGTGTATGGGGTGAATATTACCTCATAGAGAAATGACAGCTTTGTTAAGCTTGAACTATGTCAGCATGAAAAATAATTACACTGATAATTTCCAGAAACAAAAATTATCTGGAATACATAGCCTGTGTAATAGGAAGTGCTTCCTTACTCCCCTCTAGCCTTATGGTCAGATACCTTCGTAACAACTAAATGGAATTTTATCAAACTTTTTAAGCACTTCATCTCTTGATTAAACACAAGTCTGAGAATTTCCTTCCAAGAGTTAGTAGCTTGGAAAGTTAGAAGCAGCAAAAATTAAGCACTTAAAATAGAAAGAACATCTAAACCACAACTATTAAGCTTGTGCCTTTGTCATCTCAATTTGTGAATTCAGTTCTCAAAGGATGCATGGCATCAAGCTGACTCGGTGCTCAGATGAGAGCCCTTTAGGGAACACTCAAGTAGAAATCCAGTAAATCAAGTAGAAATCCCACTGAGCTGCTAATGAATTCATACCCATGCCAAGTGTTTGAGGCTACCCAAGACAAGACATAGACTGACTAGTCATGTCATTAGTCTGACAGTGTAAATGTGAACCCTAATGTCCTGGTTCAAGGCCAATTTACACAGTTCCTTTATATCATCTCTCAACCTCATCTGGGCATGCAGCCCTCTACTTGCTCTGGAAGTGTCACACTTTATCAACAATAACTGTATGCCATCAGGAGCTAGACATTCAGCTGTTTCCATTGCCATTTAGTAACTATGCAGTGAGAGACTAATAACCACAGATATACTGCTCAGACCTTATTTGTGTCCCTGGAAAAGCCACACCAAACAGATTTTTTAACCTGCTATGCATGAAGATGGGCATTTAAACAAGGCACGTAATTCTCTCTAATTGTCTGATCTCTTTGACTGAAAGAGAAAGGCAGTGTTACCTCTTTTTACAACTCGTTTGTTCAATGAGGAGTTGAATTTAAGTACCAGTAAGTAAACAGTAGTGCTGAACTTCAGTCAACCTAATATCCTTCACTCTATTAGGATGACACAAAAATGCATTCCAGTCTCAAACAAAGGTGTCAGATTGTCAGTATTATTAGATACGTTGCATATGTACAATAGCTGATAAAGTCTGTAAAAGATCTTGGAATCTATTTGTATGGAATTTGTTTTACAAAGAGAATTTGTCATTCTAACAAACAAAAAGAGTAAAGAATGCCCATAGAGTCTGATTTCCCTAATATACTATTAATCTGAAGTTAGTATGAGCTGCTAGTGATTTATTTATCTGAAAAATCAAACTTTAAACTTTTAATCCTGTTTTTCTACTGTTGCAAAGCAGGCATTAGTAAATTCAATATAAGTTCAGATGGGAGCCTTTGTGCTTTTCTTCCAGCACTGGGCTTCTCATTTTCTGTACCTATTTCCCCTGGGTGACACTAGTTCAGAATAACATCTCACAGAAAGAAATCTAATGACCCTTGTCATGTAGTTTGTTCTTCAGACAGAGGTACACTCATAAAATAAGCTAATGCTCCTCTTTCTACTAAAACTATTGGCTAGTATGCCCTTTCAACAAATATCTGCACACATTCTTATACTCTGGTTTTCTGAGGAAATTAGACTTGTGCATTTGCACAGTCTGTCTATCTATCTATCTATCTATCTATCTATCTATCTATCTATCTATCTAATCTATCTAATCTATCACCCTATCCCTGCTGCCTACTCTTTCTTCAATTTATTGACCAGATTAACCAAAATCTTGTAAGAGGAAAAGCCATTTCAAATATCAATAGAATTCTGATTATAAATTATAATTAGATTATAGTATTATAAATATTGGTAAGTGACCAGAGCTGCAGTTACTGCAGTGAGAGGTAGCTTTAGGAACTAGATGATACTTTAAAACAAAACAAAACAAAAAAAACCAAAAAAAAAAAGCAAAGCAAAGCAAACCAAAACAGCTCTTTATTCTCTGGACACAATAATTTCAGGAAAGTCAGACTAATAGGGATATTTTGCATATTTGCCACCTGGAGACACACCAATTGATCGAACATTTTGTCATACTACTGTAATTTTACAGGCATAGGAATTGAGAACATAGGACACAGAAAAATTACTTATGTTCTTGCAAGTATACTGAAAAATCTGTTATTTTCCATGGCATATGGTGTCTTTCATACACCATTACAGAAAATTACCTGTGTTAAGGATATTTAGATTGTATTAGTTTTGGAATATCTTGACTTAGCAATAAATTATGTTATTCTAATAATTTTTACAGTGTTCATTAAAACAGGTATTGACTGTAAACATATTAAATGTATTCACTGAAAACACATTCATTTAATATGTATATGCATAATTTCTTCTTCCTCTTTGCAAACTATAAAAAATAAAATTCAGTTCTAGAATGGAATGTTGTTAATACTAAAGGTATGGATGAAAAAAAATTTTATTCTCCAACGATAGTAAAGAAATACATTATTAACTGAGTAGAAGGAAGAATACTGCAGTGCAGTAACTTTCCACAATATTCATGCTCATCAGGTTACTATTTTATTGTTTTGAAATATTTATAAATGCATGCAATAGGGACAAAATCATCAGGGGGAAATTCAACAGAGTTTTATTGAAAATGAATCTGTATTGCTTCTGAGACTGAGCTAGTTTGTCCACCTATGTAAGAAAAATATTTAAAAATTTTACTGAGAAGCTCCTATTCTTCACTGTAAACCAAACTACTTTTCCATGTTGAAAATAGGACAGAGGAGGATCTTTCCCTTTGGATCCACTGAAATTCTTATACTGTACCCTTTGAGGTATAGCTTTATAACCCAAAACCCAGAATAAATGCCTGTAAATCAGACATTGGATCTGAACT
The DNA here is from genome assembly GCA_020745705.1 of Hemiprocne comata. Taxonomy (NCBI): domain Eukaryota; kingdom Metazoa; phylum Chordata; class Aves; order Apodiformes; family Apodidae; genus Hemiprocne; species Hemiprocne comata. The sequence goes on along the minus strand of CM036587.1, from coordinate 82,680,511 downwards.
AGCATCCTTGATTCAAAGCCTATGTCTGGAGATACATGTAATAAGACTCCAGCCTCCAAACTCCACAAACTAGGATCTCTGAACTGTAGGGCATCTACTCTATTGAACGACAAGGAGTAGTGGTTTTAAATTGGAAGAAAGGAGATTAAGTTTAGACATTAGGACGAAATTCATCACCGTGAGGGTAGTGAGACACTGCAACAGGTTACCCAGAGGACTTGTGGATGCCCTCTCCCTGGAAGCATTCAAGGCCAGATTCGATGGGGCTTTGAGCAACCTGATCTAGTGGGAGGTGTCCCTGCCTATGCAAGGGGGTTGCAACCAGATGATCTTTAAGGTCCTTTCCAATCCAAACCATTCTATGATTCTGATTCTATAACTCTAAAAAGCCCTTCATTTATTCCTGCTTTCTAACAGAGTGAGCCTTATTTTGCTCTGCTGTGGCTTTATCTGTATTTTGCTCACCATTTTCACTGTGTTTTTGCCCTTAAACAGAGCCTCAGCTCTCTCTGACAGAATTGCACAGTGCTAAATACCATCTGGGACCAGAGCAGCCTTTGCGCTACATACATGGAAACTGCTCAGGTAAACACACAATAAAACGTTAACGCCCCACAGAGATTATACCTCCATAGGATACTAACAGGGTAACTGATGGTGACTCCTCCTCTTATATAAGGATGGAGAATACGTAGAATGAGTTTTGATATACCTCATTACATAAGCCACTCAAGCAAGAATCTAAACAGACAAAACCAAGACCAGCACTCACAGCTGGGATTCAGTCACACTTTTCTTACCAGGGAAGCTCCAATAGAAATAACAGCATGTATTCACCCATTTTTCATGGCAGGCTCTATACCCACATCTAAATAACTGAAGCCATAACACATCAATCAATTCATATAAAAAATACAAAACAAACACAAAAGAAAACAAAATACTGAACCTCCAGAAAAATTCAGAAAGGTAATAATCACAGATTATTTGGCAAGCTCAGCCTAAGTGCTGTGGTGCACAGCCTGTATGTCAGTTTCATGAGTTATTTTTTTCTACTTTAAGGAAAAAAAAATAGTATAGGATTCAAACTGCAGAGTTACCGTTACCAGGATTCTAACTCACCAAGTGGTCTCAGCCTTTCAATTCTATCTTCTAAAACCTAAAGTGGAATTTGATCAAATGCCAAATTGATTTTAAAATTGCTTTTATGACTTATGAAAGCATTGCTCAATTTGAGCTCCTCTGCATATATTTATCTTCAGTTCTGCCTCTGCACCTAAATTCTGTGCTGCTGTTTGAGAATAGTTGGCCGTTCTAAATAAAAGGAGCACACACTTGTCTTTGCCATGTACTGATTTCTGGCTTTAGGCTGAAATGCTCACTAAAGTACAACATAAATCTAGATCTATTTTATCTTTGATGTCAGCTATTTTGTAAATACAGTAGAATTTTTTTTAAGGCAGGCAGGAAGGTAAGAGGGAGAGAGGGAGGGAGAGAGGGAGGGAGGGAGGGAGGGAGGGAGGAAGGAAGGAAGGAAAATTACTGTAGGGCTCTGATAAATGCAGAAGACCTAAATAGTAAAATAGAATAGAATAGAATAGAATAGAATAGAATAGAATATTAAATAAAATAAAACAGAGAAAAAGATATTGATGGATACCATAACAAACCGTACCAACCAATACTAACAAACTTTCAGACAGAGATATCCCAAGTTATCCACAAAAGAAGAAATATTATTGCCACAGGATTGGTTTGGACTGTTAGGCTAATGGTTTATTACTTCCAGGCTGTGCAGGATGCATTTCATAGAAAAGGTCATGATAAGAAGAATTTACTCTTGAAATCTCAGCATTTTCTGAACATCTTCCTGAAAATGGGCAGGCCAGATGGAGAAAAGAAAGCCATGCATACACATCATAACCTCAATTTGCAAAGTGCAGTATATATCTCTATACAATTAATGTAACAGTACTGTTCCAAGAAGATTAAAAAAGAAACTTTATTTTGTATTCCGAACTACTTTTTTCTTGCTCATACTTGTGTCAAATGAAATTCAAGGTATGCTCAGGAGAAATAATAAGGAAATTAGAAAGCTTTTGGAAATAACTACATAGGTACCAAAAAACACAACAATACTGTCAGTAAAATGTTATTTGCAGAGTGCAGAAAATTTAGCAAAAATTTCTCAATATCAAACACATATTGTCTTATGGAAAGCAAAGGCACAGGGATTTGCACACTTCTTGGAGCAGGATTGAATAATGGGATCTGAAACAGTATTAAAACTGAGCCATTGGCACAAGAAATTTTAATGGTTGCACATTAATAAGCAATTTGGCATGGATTCAGACATGAAAAATAAGATTAACTGAGTGTTGTCGATATCACCCAAAATGAATACCAAGAAAAGAATATATGACTGAAATTATAAAATGAAGAAGTTTGGAAAAAAAAATACAATTTTGACACTGTATTACAATGTAAATAAAATTAAAGCAACTACACTAGATGTCTCCAAAGTAATTCTAGGGATGTCTGAGTCAGACATACATTACTACGAAGTATGTAGACAAATACAGAGGCAATAACACTAACATTAATGAACAGTGGAATTAAATATGTTACTGCATTCCAGTTCTATTTTCCTACAGAAGTGAGAGGCCTCACAAAAAAACTAGAAACCTTTTTTTTTTTTCAAATTTTATTTATGACTTGTTAAATGATTCCATTTATATGTAATTTGGAGGTTGATATGTTGCTGAAAAAAAACCTAGATGAAGATGCCATATGATTTTTACCTTTTTGTTACAGCACACTTTTTAAAAGAGGAATTAATTTTTCAGTTAACTCACAGCAATTTCATAGAGATCACTGTCACAAGAGATAATAAAAGCTCTAATCTTAACATAGGTCATCAAGAAGGATTAAACACCTATGGAAAATAATCATAGAGCTACCAGAAATGTTGAAAATTAAGGCATGTAAGTATTTGTAATTCAAATTAACCTGCTGTATGAATGCCAGAAAACCAGGATTCGATGGATATTCCCTCAGTGTCAGAATATTCCATAACTGTTAGGATACAATAAGGATATAATACTTTTAAAAATAATTCAGTATTGTCCACTTCAGAATAAGTTATTAGATGGATGAACAAATTAAATTGAATCATTGTGATTAGCTCTTTTAAAATATGCAAAAGTGGTGGTTACTGCTGGGGAAAATATTTTAAATTTGAACAGTTGCAGGTGGCCTTTAACTGTTCTCAGTTTTTGCATGGCCATGTTATAATACCTTAAGTTAGTTTCACTAGGGTGACCAAAGAAGTACAAACATATTGACTTGAAATTAGAACAATGTAGAAAGACTAGTCTTCTGAAAAATCAAGCTAAGATTTTGAAGCTGAGCATTCAAATTAGATAGCACTTGTAGAGGCTGACTTCCTTTGTGCCTTGCTGTCTGCTCTGCTAAAGAGGAACAATTGAGCCACCCAGTCTGATAATCATCACCAATATTTGTGATTCACTCTAATATTTGAGTTAGAGTACACTAAAATTACTAAGGAAGAGATTAATCATGTTGTATTTGGGAGAGGATAAACAAACATTTAGGAAGGCACAGTGAATAAGGAAGATGAAATAAATATTTGATTTGTTCTTTGAATGAGGCATCGAGGCATAATCACACTTAAGCATGGAATGTGAATTAAAATGGCACAGCCAGACTCCATCATAATCTTAAACTGGGCCACCTAGGAAGATTGTGGAATACCGCAATGGGTTAAACTGCTGGCTGTGAGGTGTTCACCAAGCCATGCTCTCACTCCCACTCCCGAGCTGCACAGGGGGAACAAAAAAGATGAAAAAAGATCATGGCTTGAGAGAAGGACAAGGAAATCACTCACCAATTACCATAACAGACAAAACAGACTTGATTTGGGGAAGAGAATTTTAATTTATCGCAAAATAAAAATAGAGCAGGTTTGAGAAAAACGGAACTAAAAATTCCTTACTCCCATCCTACTTTCCTTCCCAGGCTCAACATCACTCCTGACTCTTCTATGTCCTCTTCTCCCTGAGCAAAACAATCCTTCCTCCTTATGCTTCCCCTCCACTCCAGTGTGGGGTCTCTCCAATATGATACAGTCCTTCACGAACTGCTTCAATGTGGCTCCTTCCCACGGGCTGCAGTTCTCCTAGCTCTTCCAACATGGGTCCTTTTTTCAGGTTGCAGGAGCAGACTGCTTCAACATGGGTCCCTCATGGGTCACAGCTCTTGCTGTAAATCCTGTTTCTGCCTGGGCTCCTCTCCGTGTGCAGCAGTTACTGCCAAAGGCCTGCTCCAGCATGAGCTGTCCACAGGCTGCAGGGTGGATGTCTGCTCCAGCACCTCTTCCCCCTCCTTCACCGACCTTTGTATCTGCACGGCTTCTTTCACATTTTTCTCACTCTGTCTTATAACGACTGTGTCATGTTTTTTACCCTTTCTCATTCTATGATTATATATGTTATTACAGAAGCTCCACCAGCTTTGCTGATGGGCTCAGCTTTGGCCAGCAGCAGGTCTCCTTTGGACCCAGCTGGAAATAGTTCTGTCTGATATGGGAGCAGCTCTCTATTCTCACAGAAACCACCACTGCAACCCCCTCACTACCAAAACCACGCCACATAAACCAAATAAAAATATCCATCATTCAGGTTTTTAAAGAGCATTTTATGAAGATCACATATCATCTATCATCCTCAATTATGATACAGACAGATGGCAAAAGATCTTTGGCAATGTCTTGTGTCAAGAAAGGAAACATTTCACTGCCTTCTAGAAATGGAAACATCATCTCATTTACTCATGAGCAAGCAACACAGAGTGGGAGGAGAGACATCTGTTGCATTGCATCTGCAGAGTCCCTCAAGACTGAGAAGACATCAGAGAATGGCAATAGAGAGAAGTATTTCTTCAGCCTGGTGGTCCTTCCTTCCTGTCTTGGAAGCCAGTGTTGTTCTTCCCTCTTCCACATTTCTGAATGTTGTGGAATTCTCTGTAGGTTACACTACAACATCTTTCTCTATTTACTGTTTCAAAATTAAAGGGACAACACAAGTTTAAGTCTAAGTCCTTGTCACTAAGGTTTACTGCATACTGCTTAAATTATACTGGCTGTAAGATGGGACCATGTATGAAAGGGGCTACAACTTTTAGTCTATTACAATGGGTGGCCATATGATGCAATGTGATTCATACAGCTGAACTCTTGTGGAGAGTTAGACTTTGTTAGCCATTTGGACAGTTAACAGGAAAGTGCTTACACAGCTTTCATTGTAACTAATTGTAACAGCAACTCCGGAAAGATATCATATACATCTATTTTTTTAAAGATTTTGAAGAACAACTATGAAAAATAAGTTAGACATGGAAACAATGTGTGATCATCTGGAGTGTTAAAACAACAGAGGGTTATTACTGAGGTGGCTTAATTCTAGCAACAATAACACTTTCAAGTTATTCTTAATACCACACAATGCTATTTAGCACATTTAAATATAGATGTACATTAAATTAAAGATTAAGAAAGCAATACAGATTAAGATAATGCAGAATATAGTATACTAATACAAGTGTTAGTGTATTATATTAGTCTCATTAAGTCAGTTATAAGCCTATGAAATTCTCAGGTTTTTTCTAGCACCTGAAGATCTATCTTATTAGAAAATCAAGGTCCAGGTTACATAACAATGAGGCAAATAAAAAAATTCCTATTGACTTTGACAGGTTTTGTATGAATATTTCAAATTCTGGTTAAGATTCCTGAAGTTCAACTCTTTTGAATGATACCAACATTAACGTTAAGAAATTCTATCTCAGAGGAAGACACTATTATTGGACTATCAGAAATCTCAACAATATCTTACAGCTGAGCATGTATTAGTGTTGTTAATTACAACACTAATTAATTGAGGATTAATTGAATGTGAGTCTGTAGTATTTTTAAAAACATATTAATATTTCCTATCTGAAGGTATTTTAGGTAGAAAATGAGGTATCATAAAAATTTTCAGTACTATTTACAATGCCAGCTCCATTTCTATTGGGTGCAGGAAGTGGAGGGAATGGGAGAAAGAGCTGTGTAACTACATCACTTTATTTTTGTCATGCAGTCCATTAACAGTGGAGAAAGGAAGATTGCTATTTCTTCCTTAATACAATTCACCCTACCTTTCACTTCCAGTAAATAAACCTTACTAAGTTACATAAAACATAACAAGTACTAGGCTTTTTATACAAGTAGAAGGGATAATGATTGTCTCCGAGAATTTTATTCCTATTTTGTTTATGTCCATTGAAGTTAAAACAAAATTGATAACAAAATAAATCTGGGATAATAGAAGAAAGAAAGGGAAACACCAAGCAGAAAACACCTGAGAAGTAAGGAAGCTATGTGGGGAGAGAAAAGGAAAATGTGGAAAAAGAAGCAATCAATATGTAAAGAGTCATTATGCAACTGTATTTCATGGCAACAAATGAGACAAACCTGTGGGATCTCAGGGTTTGTCCTAATAAGAGAGGAGGGTGGAGAGCTACCATAAAAGGAGTGTCCTAAGTATAGCTTCTGCTTTTTGTAAGTGGTGCTCTGAGTCTTCCCCTAGTTGGTGTTTTCCTCAACAACATGTGGGCAAGTTACAACCCCCATAGCATCTGGGTGCTTTGCAGTCTTATATGTAAATGTTTTCACCAGGCTACCTCACCAGCTTGCAGGTAGGAAGCAAAGTGCAAAGAAGCTACTGATTACAGAGCCAAAAATTTGGAGAAATTGTACCCTTGAGAAGAGCTGCTCTCAGAATTTAGGCTTAGGAGAACCAGTGGGGAAGCATAGTTCCAGATGGTTGCCCAAGTACCTTCTACATGGACTGAAGAAAGTGGTAGAAGGAGAGCAGAAACCTGGCCTCAGAGAAGGTGTTGGCAGAGGGGTGCACAGCAAAGGTCATCTCTTTCTATTACCTGTATACCTAATGCCCACATGGGTCTCTTGTGCTGAAGTGCAGTGTCCTGGATTTTAGCAGTTATTGAAAACAAATCAAGGGCAGGTCTTTGTTTTCAAGTCAGAGAGGAATGTTTATGGAGTGCTCTCTTGAAGCAATATTCAGGAAGGTGTCTGAATTTTTAATGATGTAAGTTTCTGAGGACAATTTGGACTGTCAGCTTTTAGGAATGAGGTAGAGTCCTTCCTGTTGGGGCAGACTGAGAAAATAATGTTTCTGTAAGGTACAATTTACTTCATTTTTATGATTTAGACTAGAAAAGATAAACAAATTTATATAAATTATAAAGCTCAGGAAAGCTAGAAAAACAAACCATCTCTCTACAATTCTTCACCTCATTCTTTATGAACTGCTATTGTGCTAGGAAGATACCATGCAATAAGCCACAAAGCAATAACAGTTTCATTTCTCTCTTTCAAATTCTTCCCTCTTTGGCAACGGAAGTTATTTTTGAACAACAAAAATCCATTCTGTGATCTTAATAACATATGCTTCTATGCCAGCATGATATTATGAAAATGACTTAGTTTCAGTAGGAGCTGCAAGCATGCAGCACCTCTAAAAATCCATCTGTTTTTTTAACCTTAAAAGGAGAAAAAAACCCACACTCCTGAGCTATTGTAAATCAGATATATTCTAGTGAATTAATTAGAAATCTATATTCTTCAAAATACAAAATTAAGGACTCTATGTGATATAAAAAGACAAAATCACTTTATTGTCACTATACAAGATCAGTACTCTATCATGGGTGGGGTTTGCATCCTGAATTGATACACACAAACCCCAACCCCCTTTTCATATGCTAGTCACAGAAAGGAGCGTTAAAGGAGGAAAGTAGGAAAATTAAGAATATTTTTATTTGAGAGAGAGAAGGCAAAGACTGAATTGGCCTATTTATTTTTCGTGGAGAGGAGGTATTGATTACTCAGTCACCTTAGAATATGATTTAGAGTACAAAGGCTATGAGCTGATTTTTTTAAAGTCCTCAATGGAAACACACGCTCTAAGGGAAGATTCAGAACACCTGTGTTAGAGGCCTGAACTAGCTTTATGAGTCCTTGTTCACTTTCCCCCTCTACTCTTCAACCTCATCCAGTTTCAAAGGAGGAGGAAACTAAAACCCTAAAATAACCATGCACAATGGGAGCATTTCAATCATCCTTGCTTAATGTTGTATAATTCAGACTATTTCATCAAAAAGTCTCCTGAAATACCTGGAATATCCAGCAAAAGGTCTCCTGGAACACCTCTAGAATTGTTTGGAACTGTGTCTTTAAAGATTGTCATGCAGGTCAATGGCTATGGAGTTCTTTCTGATAATAAGACATTTTAAAATCATCAGTCAAGCTGCCCATCAATTTTAATCTAGGATTCCAATAACCCAGTCACACAAGTGTTTCAGTATCTTAATTACTTTTAGAGTGGCATATATTGCCCTAGCAGCTATATTGCCCTAGCAGACTCAGAAAATTACTCCCTTAGTCACTAATGAACAAAGTTAGTACCTCGGCAAATACCCAAGCCTCAGAAATCAAAAGCAATGGTTCAATTCCTTTTGAATCCCAAAACAAGTCAACTTGTAAGAGTCCATATTGTGTTTCTATTTAAAATAGCATTGAAGACAAAATTAATATGGAAGAAAGTAATCCATCAGTTCCAGTTTCTGAATCTGGTCCTTGTTCTCAGCACTCTGACAGTCAAACAATAATGATTTCCTTGAATATATTATCATAACCTTCTGCAGAGCCAACTGAGCACAAACCAGTTTGGACGTATAAACCAGGAAGTACATTAGCTTAGTGTTCTGATTGACTTAATATATCCAGTCTTTATATATGCACTGATTTCAACTTATTTCTATGTTCGGTTGCTTGTTTTTTTAGTGTGGCATGCTAATTTACAGCTGGTCAGTTATCTGCCATACTATTGTTCCTTTATCTGAACTAGAAGGCACCAGTACTCTGTACATGATGAGTTCACCTTTTGTGAAGACTCAAATATATTTTCTTGCTGAGAAGCTAAGAAATGTCTATCATGGTGGCTTTTTCAGGATGACGTCAACAACTCAGACCGAGTCCTACATGTTTTGAAGTCAGAGTTCAAAGGGAAAAGAACCTGTCACCTGTCTCACAAGCAGTGATGTCTTCTTTCAGAATTTTGAATGGTTTAACTGGTGTATCAGAGAAGTACAACAGCTAATGAGTGGGACAGTGGTATTTATTATCATTGTATCAGTCACCACATGGAGCTGCGCTGATGTACAGAAGCACAGAATCGTCATGATTGGAAAGGACCTCTGAGATCACTGAGTCCAACCATCAGCTCAAAAAAAACCCAGAAAAACACAAATATACACACATATTCCACCAAAAAACACCCACAAAAAACCCCACCTCAGCCACTAGACCATGCCCTGAAGTGCCACATCTTCCTGTTTCTTGAATACCTCCAAGGATGATGACTCAACCACCTACCTGGGCAGCCTGTTCCAGTGCCTCACCACTCTTTCAGTATAGAAATTCTTCCTAATGTCCAATCCGAACCTCCCCCGCTGCAACTTTAGGCCATTTCCTCTGGTCTTATTGTTATTTACCTGGGAGAAGAGGCCAACACCCACCTCCCTACAACCTCCTTTCAGGTAGTTATAGAGGGCAATTAGGTTTCTCCTCAGCTTCCTCTTCTCCAAACTAAACACCCTTGTTCCCTCAGCCACTCTTCATATGACTTCTTCTCTAGACCCTTCAACAGCTTGGCAGCTCTCCTCTGGACAAAGTCCAGTACCTCAATGTCCTTCTTATAGTGAGGGGCTCAGAACTGAACAACATTACTTGAGGTGCAGCCTCTACCAAGGCCGAGTACAGGGACACAATCACTCCTCTACTCTTGCTGGCCACACTATTCCTGATGCAGACCAGGATGCTGTTGGCCTTCTTGTCTACCTGGGCACACTGCTGGCTCATGTTAAGCTGGCTTTCAACCAGCACCCCCAAGTTTTTTTCTGCTGGGCAGCTTCCCAGCCGCTCTTCCCCAAGCCTGTAGCGTTGCCTGGGTCTGTTGTGATGGAAATGCAGGACTCAGCACTTGGCCTTATTGAATCTCATACAATTGGCCTTGGCCCATCAATCCAGACTGTCCAGGTCCCCCTGCAGAGACTTCCTAACCTCAAGTAGATCAACACTTCCCCCCAATTTGGTGTCGTTTGCAAACTTACTGAGGGTGCACTCAATCCTCTCATTCAGATCATTGATAAAGATACTGAACAAGACCGGGCCCAAAACTGAGTCCTGAGGGACACCACTGGTGGCCGGCTGCCAACTAGATTTGACCCCATTTACCACAGCTCTCTGGGCATGGCCATCCAGCCAGTTTTTTACCCACTGAAGAGTACATTTGTCTATGCCATGATTCACCAGCTTTTCCAGGAAAATGCTGTGGGAGATGGTGTCAAAGGCCTTACCAAAATCTAGGTAGATGTGAGAGACGGACTCTATAATGGCCTTTATTCCAGCAACATTCACTGACCATTCCTGGTGAGGTGTCCCCCCAGCACTCGTGAGGAGAGGACAGAGGTACCAGGCGCATGCGCACAGGACCACAGACTACAGCTCCCAGGAGGCACGGCGGGGCCGGAACCGGAAGGGGAGCAAAAAGGCGCGCACTCTGTGAATACCATATGGATACAGCCGCCGCTGCGGAGGCTGCCGTGAAGTTCTACGGCGCCTTTTCCTGTGGTTGTTGGTGTGTGGGCGTACCGAACGGACTGTCTCAAGGGAAAGGACGTGGATCCCGACCAGGGATTGGCTTCGGCTGTACCCCGGTGGTGAGAATTGCGAACTACATTCCGAGGCTTCTTACTAACATTCCTACATAATATTCACACATACCAGACACTCACTTCTCTTTTCCAATATTCTTCTATTTCCCAAAGGCTCTCTCCAGGCTTTCCCTCTTATCCCTGTTCAGGAACGGGAACAGGGGGGAAGGGGAGAGGTTATCTCTTGTTCTCTATGTGTGTTGTTATTGGTATATAGATGTAGCGTTGTATAGCTGTTGGTATATGGATATATAGATGTGGATATAGATATATAGATAGTCCTTGTGTGTTAGGTGATATTGGACTTGCCAAACCCTCAGTGCCTTTAATAAATCTATTGATTCCTAAGCGTTGTTTGTGAGTGTGACGGGGAGCGGTCCTCAGCCCTCGATCCCCCGAGGTGGGGGTGTGGGTCGCGGCTTTACCCATCTCGGTCTGCGACAGTAGACAATGTCCACAGCCTCCCCCTCATCCAACAGGCAGGTCACATCATCATTGAAAGAGATCAGGTTGGTCAAGTAAGACCTCACTTTCATAAACCCATGCTGGCTGGCCCTGATCCCCTGGCTGCCCTGCACTTGCCATTCAAGTGCACTCAAGATGAACTTCTCCATGATCTTTCCCGGTACTGAGGTCAAGCTGAGAGGCCTGTAGTTCCCCAGATCCTCCTTCTTGCCCTTCTTGTAGATGGGCGTCACATTAGCCAGCCTCCAGTCATTTGGGACCTCCCCTGTTGACCAGTGTTGTTGGTAAAAGATGGAGCAAGGCTTAGCGAGCGCCCCTGCCAGCTTCCTCAGCACTCTAGGCTGGATCCCATCAAGCCCCATAGACTTGTGTCTAGGTGCAGAAGCAGATAATTAACTACTTCCTCCAGGATTACGGGGGTGTTGTTCTGCTCTCTGTCCTCATCTTCCAGCTCAGGAGGCTGAACACCCTGGGGGAAGCTGGTCTGACTATCAAATACAGAGGCAAAGAACACATTAAGTATCAAGTAAGTATCAAGGTTAAGTATCCTTAACCTTGGTTGCAATATTCCCCCCCCGCATCCAGTAAGGGATGGAGATACTCCCTGGCTCTTTTTTTATTGTTTATATGTTTATAAAAGGTTTTTTTTTTTGTCCCTTATGTCAGTGGCCAAGTTGAGCTCCATCTGGACTTTTGTCTTCCTAACTTTCTCTCTGTATGACCTAATGAGATATCTGTACTCTTGAGTTGCCTGTCCCATCTTCTAAAGTTGTTAAACCCTCCTTTTTTTTCTATGTCTCAGCAAAAGCTCCCTGTTCAACCAGGCTGGCCATCTTCCCCGTCCTGTGATCTTGCAACACATGGGGACAGCCTGCTCTTGGGCCTTTAAGATTTCCTTCTTGAAGATTATCCAACCTTCCTGGACCTCTTTGCCCTTCAGGACTGTCTCCCAAGGGACTCTCTCAACCAGTGTCCTGAACAGGCCGAAGTCCACCCTGGGGAAGTCCAAGGAGGAGGTTTTGCTAACCCTGCTCCTTACATCACTAAGAATTGAAAACTTCACCATTTCATGATAGCTAAGCCACACTCAATCCACAGCAGAGTGGCTATCTTGGCTCACAGGGTTTCATTTTTTTTCACTCTTTCTTTCTGAAGGTTTCCCTCTCACAGGGAAGCACAAGGGGAGAGGAGACACAGAGGCAGAGCCGGCAGCTCTCTCATGAGAGACGCTGACAGGACCTGGGTGTTACCGCGGCAACGGCTTCTACCCCTGCCTGTAATGAGTGCTTCCAGGGAGCGCAAGTGACCCTGAGAGCAGCGATCAGACTGGGCAAACAGGGTGTAGCATGAAAGAAGGGCATGGCGTGGCAGTTTACATGACAGTTCACACAGTGTGGGTGCGCAGGGAGGGTGCTCTCCGTTGAAGGGCAAAGCTCCAATTTCAACTGCAGGGCTCAAGGGTGCACATCCTACCAGAGAGGGCAACATGGTGAGCACTTGGTCCAGAGCTAAGGCTGCACCTATGGCTGTGGGGTCTGCGCCATCCACCCCAGTGGTGAGGAATGTCTCCACCCAGACAGAGGTGGAGACAAAGGCAGTAGCTGCACGGACCACCAGCTGTGGGAAATGCCTAGTCCTCTCCCACAGGGCAGGGGCTGGGGGCATCCCTGCATCCAAAAGGTGTGCATGGGTTGTGGACATTCTGCTGAAGGTTGCTGAACTGCAGAAGATGGTAAGAGGGCTGAGAAATATTAGGGAGACAGGCAAGGAGATAGATAATTGTCTCCAGACACACACTGAGGCAAACTAAGAGCCTAAAACTGCTGATACAAAACCTGCCCCATTAAGAAAAAACGGAAAAGGAAGTGAATGATGTGCAAAATGATAAAGAAGAATGAAATATTGAAAAATCAAAAAGCCAAAGGAAGAAGAGACTTCCTTCAAAACCTAAGGGGCACCTACAGAACCATTTCACAGTTCTGCAGAATGAAGGGAAAAAACAACCCATGCATGATAATCTGCCAGAGCCAACTAAGGCAGATCACTCGGTGCATCCTATAACAATAAGTGCTTAGAAGAAGCAGCGACAAGTAATAGACATGGGAGACTCCCTTCTCAGGAGTACTGAGCTTACAAGGGGCTCAAATCAAAGACATAACAGAAAGATTACAAAAACTTGTACAGCCCACTTATTATTATCCTCTGCTAATATTTTACGTGGGCAGCAATGATACAGATAGGAGTAACCTGAAGACTATCAGGAAAGACTATGGAGTACTGGGAGCACTGGTGAAGGGCTCAGGAGCACAGGTAGTGTTTCCATCAATCCTTCCAGTCAAAGGGCTAGAAAGGGCCGACCGAATTGGAAAAGTTAACAAATGGTTACTCTGCTGGTGCCAGAGTGAGGGCTTCAGTTACATAGACCACAGGACTCCCTTTGAAAAACCTGGTCTTTTGGGGACTGATGGGATTCACTTGTCAGAGAAAGGGGAGAGTCTTTGGCCAGAGGCTGGCCAATTTAGTTAGAAGGGCTTTAAACTAGTGATGCCAAGGGGACCCTCAACTCACCCCACACCCACCACTTTGAGGATAGAGCCAGTAACAGATGTCCTGGGCCTACAGGAGGATGGCAGGCCAACAGGAAAGCATCTGACCTGCAAAATACAATCCCTGACAACATGATTGCTATGAAGGGGGACCATCTTAAATGCTTCTATGCAAATGCACAGAGCATGGGGAATAAGCAGGAGGAATTGCAGATGCATGCATGCGTACAGTGCTATGGTGTTAGTACCACTGAAATGTGGTGGGATGACTCCTATGACTGGAGTGTGGGGATGGTTGAGTGCAAGTTCTTTAGGAAGAACAGGCAGGGGAGAAGAGGAGGGGGTGTCACCCTCTACATCAGTGAGCAGCTGGAGTCTGTGGAGCTCTGTCTGAGAATGGAGGAGGAGTCGACTGAGACCTTATGGGTCAGGGTTAAATGGGTGACAGAAGCAGGAGGTGTCATAGTGGGGGTCTGCTACAGGCCACCAGACCAGGATGACTGAGCAGATGAGGCCTTCTACAGGCAGATAGGAGCAGCTTTGCACTCATAGGCCCTGGTCCTCATGGGGGATTTCAACCACCTCGACATCTGCTGGAGAGACAACACAGCAAAGCACCAGCAATCCAGGAAGTTTCTGGAGTGCATTGACAGCAACTTCCTCCTCCAAATGGTAGAGGAACCAACAAGAAAAGGTGTTATGCTGGACCTTGTTCTCGCCAACAAACATGGGCTGGTTGATGATGTAAGACAATGGGAGACAAGGCTATAGCAACCATGACATGGTTGAATTCAGGATCCTTAGGGCAGCGAGGAAGGAGTGAAGCAAGCTCGCTACCCTCAATTTCAAGAGAGCAGATTTTGGTCTCTTCAAGGATCTGCTTGGTAGGGTACTGTGAGACAAAGCCCTGGAGGGAAGCCCAGAAAAGCTGGTCCATATTCAAGGATCACTTCCTCCATGCCCAGAAGCTATGTGTCCCAACAAAGAGGAGAGCAGGCAGGAGTGCCAGACTGCCTGTATGGATGAGCAAGGAGCTTCTGGACACAGTTAAATGTAAAAAAAAAAAAAAAAAAAAAAAAAAAAAAAAAAGAAAAGTATACAGAGAGTGGAAGCAGGGACAGGTATCCTGGGGGACATACAGACAAGTCAGAGAAGCAAGGTATCAGGTAAGGAAGGCCAAAGTACAGATAGAACTGGACTTCTCCAGGGATGTTAAGAAGAGCAAGAATAGTTTCTACAGGTATGTCAGCAATAACAGAAAGATGAGGGAAAATGTGTGCCCTCTTCAGAAAGAAACTGAAGACCTGGCCATGAAGGACATAGAGAAGGCTGAGGTACTCAATGCCTACTTTGTCTCAGTCTTCACTGTTAAAGGCTCTGGTCACACCATCCAAGTTAGAAAAGGCAAAGGCATGGACTGTGAAAAGGGAGATCTCCCCATTGTAAAAGAAGAGTAGGTTTGTGACCATCTGAAGGACCTGAAGGTCCTTCACTCAAAGAGTTGTGATTAATGGCTTGATGTCCAGATGGAGCCCGGTGATGAGTGGTATTGCTCAACGGTCAGTCCTTGGACCAGTGCTGTTTAACATCTTTGTTGGCAACATGGACAGTGGCATTGAGTGCACCCTCAGCAAGTTTGGTGATGACACCAAAGCATGTAGTGAGGTCAACAAGCTGGAGGGAAGGAATGCCATCCACAGGGACCTTGACAGGCTTGAGAGGTGGGCTTATGTAAACTGTGTGAAGTTCAATGAGGCCAAGTGCAAGGTCCTGCACGTGGGTTGGGGCAATCCTGAGCAAAAATACAGGCTGGGTGGAGAATGGATTGAAAACAGACTGGAGGAGGAGGACTTCACAGTGATGGTGGACAAGAAGCTCAACATGAGCCAGCAATGTGAGCTTGCAGCCCAGAAAGCCAACCATGTCCTGGGCTTCATCAAAAGAAGTGTAGTCAGTAGGTCAAGGGAGCTGATTCCCCCCCTTTACTGGGCTCTTGTGAGACCAGCTGTTGAGAGCAGACTATTTTAGAATTCTTAAGTCTAAAAGGCCTCTTAGATAAACATGCTCATCTTTCACACATTTCAGTCACTTTTAGATTGGTGAAGAAATAGAATTCCAGCAATATAGATAACATAACTTGAAAAACAAAAAACAGTTACTAATCTTGGTCTGGAGGGTTTTGAGCCTTTATTGTTGAATAAGCTACAGTGCAATGCACAGCATAAAGAAAGTATAAGCATATTAACAAAATATATTTGTCTGCTAAAAGTTTCAAATTTTATCAAATATGGAGCAGTAGACTGACAAAAACTTCAACAAATTTTCCCTCTTGTATTACATAGCAATGAAGATGAGAGGGTGGCAGCTTAAAACTACTATTCTTGTAAAGTTCTATCAATTTGAGGGGACTTTCTTATTGCTCAGAGAAGATGGTGAATGGTAAAAAAATGCGTAATTAATTTTTAATTAACTGGCACTAGCTGTAAATTTATCCCCATAAGCCTAATGTCTTACTCAAACTGAGTGTGAACGGAGGAACATTATACAGAGAACATCACAAGGAACAGATATTTTGGATATTTTTATGGTATTTTTAAACATAAACAGGTATGAAACTACACTAAAATCTGGCTTATGAATGCTATCACATGTGCAGGTGTTTAGCTCATCCCATTGGTTTTAGTAACTGTTATGGTTTGGGAGACCCTGGCACGGTCTTGGACACCTATCGGAGAGAGAGGGTCCTTAGCACCCTGACAGACTGGCAGGGGTCAATATTCCCCTGTGGGGACCGTTCCCCACACCCACCCACTTCCTGTCACAGTCTATAAAAGCCAGGAGAGCCAGAAGCCACTTTCTCCTTCCTACTACTCCTCTTCTCTTGACAGGTGTGCTACTGGTTTCCTTCGGCTTCCCACGTGCTCGCTCCAGAATCCAACTACATCGGGTGCTGTGAGGAGCCGTGGACCTCTCCTGGAGCGGCCCTGCATTTCCCATATCCCTGCAATCATCGAGATCGGTTTTGTATATAAATATTTACCCACTCCTCCCCCCCCCGTTTTACCCTTTTTCCTTGTGTTATAGTAAACTGGTTTCTAGATTCAGTTTCCAAAGTTGAAGTCTTTCTTTCGTATTCCCCTTTCTATCTTCCCTTGGGAGGGTTGGGGGGGGGGGGGCGTGATAGAGAGCAGTTCTGTCCTCTGGTGTGTTTGGGGTTCACCTTTAATATTTAAACCAGAGCAGAAGTAACACATTTTATTACTCAAAAATTTTTTGAACATGTTTCTGACAGCTGTAGTTGTGTTTCCTTTCTTCACAGAAATATAAAAATACCAGTAATGATGATTTGAGAGAAATAAATTTAAAGAACCCTACTCTTAAATTTTAGACCTTAAAATCTATTATTAAAAAAAAAGTAAAAAAAACCCCAAAAACCCAGTAGGTTAGAGAAAGCAAAATCTGCCTCAATTTACAGAAAGGCAACTGAAGATGACGAAGCAAAGCAACCTGTTTTCAACACATGTAAAGACGATGTAATGAGGTAGGGAAACTAGTAGAACATAGAAACTGAATCCAGATCTCTATAGCCTTAGATACTTCTCATTGCACACTACATTTCTGAACAGTTATTTTGTGGCAGATTTACACATAAGCATTATTTTAACTTAAGCTTAGAAAACTGAACATTTAAAAGAAAAACACTTTCAAACATTGGGGGATTTTTTACTGCGTTTCACTAGAAAATAACCTAATTTGAGGGAAAGTGCTCTTGTTTCTCTTAGTTATGGAAACGACTTTGTCATAGCAACCTCTTGTTCACTGATATGTTTGTTGGTTTACTGTAAAACAATACTGAGTGACTGAATATAGATGAGAAGGCTGCTGTTCTTCCATAAATTTGAATTATAATTGCTATCATTCTAAGTAGAGAAACAATATTCTCGATTTTTCCCTAAGTATGAAAACATGGTCTACTAAGGCATGATTACATGTATTCTAATTAAAGTATGGGAAAAATGAGAATTATTAGTACCAGGTTTCTCCTGTTACAATAAATGAATAGAATTTGCAAGTGTGAGTAGGCTTTCATATTGAACTCTAAGGTCTGGATTTATCTTATTAAATTTAAACAAACTACTCCTAGGACTATCAGTCATAAAGTTAATGGGTTCAAATGCACTACTGTTCTATGTTTGTTTAAAAGTATAATACTAGAAAAACTTATTGGATGGAGGTCTGATACCTCATTGATTACAGTATTCTGGAGGTCACATTTATTAGAGACAGCTCAACACAGCCTAATAAGCCTAACAGATGATGGAAAACATAGTTCTGTTGCAGAAATAACTGCTGTGTTTAAGGATGGGGCATAAGCCAACTAAATATCTCTCAGCAGGGTAAGACGGATTTTTCACATTTTTTCCACAAACTGAAATAAAAATGGAAAAATAAGACTTATTATTTTTACTTTGTCTGTACAACCACTATAAGGTTTTTTCCAACTGAATCTAAAATGCTAGTATGGCTTTACAATTTCAGTTAGAGATTGACAAATGCTTTAAATAATGATTTTTGGATTATAATATTTTAAAAGAATTCCCTTGAAAATTTAAGTGCCTCTTTTTTTTCTGGTCATTTTTTTAGTTCAAAACATCTAGAGTGTTTATGGAAGATTATATTTAAAGTTTTGGAAAACATCAAATTTAAACTTATACTAAAGAAATACAATACTTATTCCGTATGGGATAAGAAACAATAATGTGGTGGTTTAATTTGGCCAATCATGACTAACCATTATAACTTAAATAGCTGGAATAAGTACTTAAAAAGCATTCTAGTTATCTGTAGTACATTGAAGTCTTCTGTATAAATGGAAACAAAGATATACACTGATGTTCTTTTTTAACTTCCTTGTTAATTTCTCTGTGGTAAATAAACATAGACTGACAACATTCTTTTAGGCAATTCATTATGTAGTTTATTATTCTTATACAAAGTTTTTTATGGTGCAATTTAGCAACTACAAAAAAGAGAAAGATGGGAGAGAGACAGGGTGCTGAGGGTTTCTGCCATTATGAGAAGTACTTGCTTTTCCAACAGACTGAGGGATGTGATTTTCTCTACAGCAATCACGCAGTAATCATTAAGAAGTAAAACAGTTGTTGGTCTGCTGAGACAACAGGAATTAAAGGAAAAGAATAAATAATTCAACTTGTCTACTAAATTGTTACGATTAATACTTAAGTTGCTTTTAATGAGTAAATGGAAACAAAATGCACCAAAAAGCATGCTTCAATTAATGACTAAACAAGATAAACTGGATCAGCAATACAAGAGATTACATAAATCAAGCATCATATTGCTTATTTCTGCAGTACTTTGAAGTTAATTGGTAGAAATATTTCTTTTTTCAACACATTTATAAAAATTGAAAGTTATTAACAATAAGGTTAACACCAAAATTGATCATCATGATGGTATATCATAAAGTGCTGTCAATGCAGATAGTTATTTGAAAAACTGATGACCAAAAGCAGAATTGCTGTATTTCAGCAATACATTTACATAGTTTTTCAACATACACATTCTAAAAAGGACAGCTGTCATCCATTACAAGGGAAACAAAACTAAATTTTTGCCAGTTCTCAAAGTTCCTTCCACAGTTTTCCAACTCAAAACCAACCTTTACAATGCCTTCAGCAGTCAAGAAGTTTTCTCAGAACCAAGCCTTGACAATGATCAGATCAGAGCTATTCCAAGTCTGGGGTGAAGATCTCTCCCAGGCATTCTTGCAGAAATCATTGTATTGCCCGTTTGCCTGTAAATCAGATAATAGCTTAGCTCATATACACCATGTACTATGGCAATGGCATTAGGGTGTCAGGTTTCTGCCAATTCAGAAAAGCAACACAAATCACATTGATTGATTACAAGCATCCTAGAAGTTCAATCAAACATGACATATTAAAGAAGTAACTTATGGCCTAAAAAAATTAATGCCAAATCAATCTTAATTAACTGCTTTATTTATAAGTGCATCTTTTTCTTGGTTTCACAGCAAAAAAAAAAAAAAAAGACGAAGACAGAGAGTAAAAGGTAAGAGGACATAAATGCATAAAAATGGTTTTACTTTCCTTGCATATCTATTTCTGTGCTTCCAGGGAAAGTTAGGAAAAAGAGAACAAAGGATGACAGGGAAAGCTAGTGCCATTAGTCCAGCTTGAGAGCACTATTAATTCCAGGAATCAGTGCATTTGGTCACCAAAATATCCAAACAGTCCTGGCAGTCCTTACATAATTTAAATGAGAAAAATATGTTTCTATAATCCTGGTGTTAAATGTTCTCTTTCAGACTCTAAAAAATAAGCAAAATAAGCCTGAAAATGACCATGGAAATATAGACTATAGTAATTGCTCCCTTTGTAATTTATGCTGACAAAATAACTCCTGAGCTTGCATGACATTTAATTAGCACTATACATTTAAAAGAATTGACTCCATGATAAAGAGAAAATATTCTTCTTGAATATCACAGAATCATAGAATCGTCACAGTTGGATAAGACCTCTAAGATAAGTGAGTCCAACAATCCACTCAAGGGGAAAAAAAAAAAGCCACAAAACCACAACCGCGCACTCCCCAAACCAAAACCACATAACCCACAAAAATACACCACACCCACTACAGCATGCCCTGCACTGCCCCATCTACACGTTTCTTGAATTTCTCCAGGAATTGTTACTCCACCACCTCCCTGGGCAGCCTGTTCCAGTGCAGAACTACTCTTTGGGTAAAGAAATTCTTCTTAATGTCTAGTACAATATCACAGTGAAAATTATTTCTGTTCTGAGCTTTGAAGAAAATTGGCATTTTAGTAATGTCATGTCATGTATATTACTCTTCTCTCTCCTTTTTTTCTTTCTTCATGCATTCAGAGTCGATCTATGATCTGAATCATTGCATGTTTCACTATAAACAAGGTAATAATAAGTAAGGTAATAATACTGTACATTATTATTAGTCTTTGAACTGAAGAAAATACAATGTGGAGATTTACTTTTGAAAGAAAGAGGGGAAAAAAGCTTTACTGTATAATAAAGTTATATCCCAAAAGAAAATGTATATAAAAAACTAATTATCATCATTCATAGCTTGTAAATTTTAACAGGTTTAATACATTAAAAAAACAACAAACAAACTGTCCTGGTTTGAGCCAGGATGGAGCCGATTTTCTTTTTACTGTTTGTTTGGTTTTTTTTCCCCTTCAGTTAACTCTTTTAACTAGCAGCAAGTTTTCCAGATAGTGGACTGATAATGCTGGAATGTTTATGTTACTGCTGAGATGCCAAGGTCACTTTGCTCTTCTTGTTGAATCTGTGGCCTCTGATGCTAGAGGAGCAGAAGAGTCATATCTGCAAGCCTCCCATAGGGAGGAGTGGACTAGACAGACAGCAAAACTGATCAAAATATTCCATTCCATATATCTACATAAGCTTGGTGTAAGGTCAGGGATCACAGAAGTCAAGCCCCTTCCTGTTTCTTTTTTCATTCCCTTCCAGCCGTGCCTGACATCCGGGGAGGACTCCGTCTATCCATCACCATTGATCCCTAGGCTCGTGCATTCCAGACCTCAACTCTCCCCTCAGCTCCTGTCTGCTCTGCCGCTCTCTCCGGCAGCACTGCAGGACATTTCAGAGCTGCTCACAGCTCAGGAGATGCTGTGGGAGTTGCTGGGGGTGGGGGTGAGGTGATTGGGTTTTGCACATTCCTGAATACATTTGTATATAATTGTACATATTTTCTTTCATCATTAGTATTTAATTAAAGCTGTATAGTTTAGTTTTCAATCTGGAAAGTCACTCTCTCTCTTCATTATCTGTCTCCTTCCCTACCTGGGTGGAAGGGGGAGGGAACTGAGAGCATTATTGTCGCTGGTTTAATTGCTGATCCTGAGTCAAACTGTGACAACAAACAAAATAAAACAAAAGAAAACAAAACAAACAAACAAACCTTTTAGTTATTTCAACTTAAAAAAAAAAGTTATTTGACTCAACTAAATTTGATATAGCTATCTTGGGTCTTGCTACCAATGCAGCCAAAGAAGTTAGAGAGTATAGCATAGCTTCTTGAGGGTTTATCCAGGACATTGGACAGATTTTATGTATTACTTGGAATCCCTCACTGCTTTAAGTTACCACTAAAATTCCTTAATGTACTTAGCTTAACATTAAATCAGATTTATCTACAAGCTTCATTTACACCTTCAGATTTCATTGTATTCATATCTAAGGTCTAATTATTTCAGATATTTCTAATATTTCCTAAAAGTTCTGTCATAGAGTGATCTGGTTCCAAGTATGCATGGTTTCACCGTGAATCTGTTCTTAGTCTGAGAATTTACCTTGGCTTAATAAGCTTGTGGGCTACTGTCGATATGCAAAAATAAGTTAAAGTCAGGCATGTTCCTCCCTTGGGGTGTGGCTGTAAAAGAATAATACTTGTTGCCACCTCCTAGCTGAAAATACACAAGCTCTTATCCACTAGATTCCTCCAGTGCAGACTCCTCAAGTTTTTAAAGATCCTCTGTTTGAGCTCTGAAACACAAGTATTCATACAGTCAATACTAGACCCCTCAGAACCAGAAGTGACCCACACCCTTTTTCAGTTTTCAGGCCTGACAAACATAGGATATGTTGTCTATTATATTCAATAGCTTCATGTCACATATTTCAATTCTGATTTATGCTATAGCTCAACTTCTGAGATGTCTGTATTGCAGAATAGACTAAAGATGGGCAACAAGTCGAAGTCCCGCACGTTTCATAGCACAGCTTTATACACACTTAGACATAAGAACCTTTTCATCCTATGGTCTGGTAGCAGTTCACCCAGATATAAGAGACTCTTCTTTTTTTTTCTTCCGAGTTTTTTCCTTCCTTCATGGTGAAATATTACACATATTTTCACTGTTTCCTACGTGGTGTTATTATTGAGGCCAGCAATACTATCAGCTTCAGGCTCTGGTTTCAAAACAGACACCTGTAAGATGCCTTGATTTGTCTCACAATACTTTCTCAGGCTAAAGCTACACTGCTTCCAATATTTTTGTTCAAAGCAGTAAGAACCAAGTAACTCTTTCTCTTATCTTCAAACCAGTTCTAACAAAACTTTGATACAAAGCCTCAGCCCCATTCATTAGGGCTCAGATACACTGTTGAAAATCTGTTATGACTCATATTCAATGCTGAATTTTTCACGACTCACTGACCTTTCAAAAGAACCCAGAATCAAATGTGATATTTTTTATACATTAACATCAAAAACATCCACATTTCACAACCTTGCGTGGTTTATGCATGAAACAAAAAGAAGTTGTTCAGAGGTTTATTTTTCCTGTAAGTATATGATTGTATTCCAAATTCAACACAGATCTCTCAGTTTGCAAGTTCACATAGATCAAAATTGACAAGGATTTGCATGTACTCTTAGGATGTAGGACTGCAGAATTTTGCATATCAGGTTCACAGGGTGTTACAGTGTGACTCATCAGGATTACGTGAAGACAAGAGACTTCCTCAACTGCTGCAGCAGCTCTTTAGAAGTGACAGGCTGACTGAGTCATGAAAGCTGCTGAAACCACAGCCTACTCGAAGGAGGGACCTGACATTTGAAACTAACTGGCAGGGTGATTTGGTTTGTGTTTTGTTATGTTTGTGTGGAGAGCACTGTCTCCTTACATAAGCCAAACACACTCCACTGCCTTCCTCTCTTTGGGGCTTTTGACAGGAGAGTCAGCTGGAATTCAAACAAAAAAATATTTTTAACTTTTAACTTCCTGGAGTAATAGTGGAACCTAAACCATTATTTTGAACTTAAACCATCTAATCATGCAGCACCTTCTACAAGAGAAATCCATTGTCTGAAGATAAGAGTAACTTATATTGATCAAAAGCAATTCCTTTCTGTATTGCAACATTGTGTGACTAAGTTGGATGAGGTATATTTTAATTACAAAATTTGTTGAACTAAATCTGAACTGAAAAAACAGATTGAGGATTTTCTTTAAAAACAGCTGAATGTGAACTATTATTTTGAAGCAGTTTTAATTTAAACCAGATATGAATTAAAAATAATTAATCATTGCTAGTAAATCATAACAATTACATGGAAACCTGACGTTACACCCGCCTTCCGTGGAGGTCATATCCACAAGGGAACTCTTACTATGTCTATATTTTGAAGTAATAGGGAGCAATAACTGTGCATCTGTGACCTGAACAGCTGGCACTGAGAACTTCACATTGACACTTTGCATCCTTCATATAATAAAACCCCAGCCTAGACCAGCCTAGTCTTGTGGCCAAAATGCCTCACAGACGTGGGAATGCAATAGGTTCATGTCTGGGACTCGTCTGCCAATTTAGTTCCACACAAAGGGAACCAAGGCCATGCTCTTAAAGTGTTTTTCATGATTTTACCCAAAGTATAGTCCCACAGGGGTAACTGTTACTTCTCCCTGTCCTAACAATAATGCTACTGTAGGTGCACCCACTAGTTATTAAGGTCTGCCAAGTGATCCAGTGTTTCAGCTGTTCCCTCTGCTCTCCCATGGCATATGATTCACCAGCATTTCCACACCATCACCATGAATACTCTCTTCTGAAACATGAAGCATTGAAGACCTCAGAAGAGTTATAAATATTCAGTAAGTGGGAATTTCACCTACCTGAAGTAAACTTCTGTTAAATTTCCTTTAAGAAATGTAGAACAGGGGGAAATAGCAGCTACTTTTTTGCAACCAGCCTGCTCTTCTTTCCTATCTCCCTATTGATAGACTGTGCTGCAAATAAAATACTACATGTATATTTCTGCTCCTTCTTTGATGTGCATAAAATTTGGCAGAGGGTGTATAGTGTAACCTCCTTTTTCACTGAAATTTTGTCCTTGCACGCTCAAAGCAGAATTTTATCTATCTGCCTCTCTGTGTTACATCCTTTGGAGAGCTGAAAAGGAGTGAAAGTTGTGAGGCAGTGGCACACATACCAGTACAGCTGCTACAGGAAAGTAGGAAATGGGATTACAGTCTCCTCCAGGCTGTAACTCCAGGCTAATGGACCTTCCCATTCTTAATGCTCTATTTTCTAATATGAATCATATACTGCATTTGATATGTCAAAATAAATAAATATGGATCTGAATTATTTCTCAGACATTTTGGTGTGTACTTGACAGCAGTTGAGCTGAGAGAAACAATTTGCTAAATAAGGGAGATGGGAATACCATTATATATTTAATATTCAACAGTGTACTTGTTAAAGAGAAAAATAGCAGCATGAAATAAACTTAGATGACATGCAATTAATTTGCCTACCTGCAGGCAGTTAATGCAATAAGTAAACTAATTCAGTTCTTATTAGGGCTTTAAGCTTACAGTGAGTTCTTAGTTAATTTAAGAAATATTTTAAAAATACCTTACAGTTAGGTAAATCACATCACAGCAAAGCAACTGGTATTTATTAATCCATTTGCTTGGTGCTTACTTAACATCTTTTAAATTATTTTGTTAGAAATCACAGTAAACCTAAGCATCTCTTCTGGCTGTTCTGATTTATCAGAAATTTTGTTTCAGTGATCCTACCTGAGTCCTTCTTTCAATGACATGTCTTCCTATCAGAAACCTCTTGGTTCTGCTCTTATACTTGGCCATTGTTAGATGTGCTATCAGTCTTACAAAGTTAAAGAAAATCTGTCAAAAGCTTGAAGGAGATATATATTTTTACTGTTATTTATAATCGTTTCCCAGGGAAATTAGTTTTTTATCACCCGACACATTTTAAAGGGTATGAAACTTGATTGGCTTTTGTTTTGCATAATTTTCCCTTAAGGAGAAAAAAACTCTAGCTATTAGAAGTTATTTATTTTATTTTCTGTTCTTAACACCATGGTTTTGTAATAAATTAATACTCAAGGGTGTTTGTTTCGATGTTTTGTTGTTTGTTTTTTTTATTTCCTTAACTTAATGTATATTAGAGAGAGAGGGTGGAACACTGAAATAAATTTTGGTGGATTTCCCTCCTTCAGCCTATCACTCACTCTCAGTGTATTACATTAAAATGATTCAATGCAGAAATCATGATCTGGATTTTGGTCCAGTATACCCAAGGTACCGAGCAACATCAGTGTACAGAAAATGAAGTCTGGAGGCAGGCAGGGAAGAAGAAGTGGAGGAGTCACACTCTATGTTAAGGAGAACTTGGAATGTATAGAAGTCAACTATGGTAATTGTGGTAGCCCTATTGAATGCCTCTGGGTCAAAGTCAGAGGGGTCCTCTCCAAGGGAGACTTTACAATAGGCATCTGTTACTGACCACAAAACTAAGATGACAAGACCAATGAAATGATACTTGGGTCACTTAAGCAAGCTTCAGGTCAACAAAAACTGGTTCTTATGGGAAACTTTTAACTACTCAGACATTTGCTGGAAGAACAACACAGCAGTTCACCTGTCATGCATCAAGTTCCTGGAATATGTAGTGGACTCCCTCCTCATATAAATGTTTGATGTCCCAACAAGGAATGGGGTGCTGCTGGTTTTACTACTCACTAACCAAGAAAGCCTGCTTTGTAATATCTTGGTTAGTGACAGACTGGGATGCAGTGATCACGATATTGTGGTGTTTGGGATACTGCTGAGCCCAAAGAAGGTTAATTCCAGGACAAAGGTTTTAGATTTTAAAAGAGCAAGCTTCAGCTCACTCAGGGCTCATTGGAAGTGATCCTGTAGGAGGCTTCCATGGAGGATAAAGGAGCTAATGAATGCTGGGAGTTTTTAAAGAACACTCTCCTAAATATGCAAAACCAGTTTGTCCTCTCTAATGGCAAGGGAAGCAGGTGGAGCAGGAGACCACCTTGGCTTAACTGTGAGCTTCTGGGTTTGCTCAGAACCAAAACGGATATGTACCAGAGGTGGAAAAGTGGAACATCACCTGTTGAGAACTACAAGGGCATTGCCAGGGTATGCAGAGACGCAGTTAGGAAAGCAAAAGCTCAGCTTGAGCTGACATTGGCCAAAGATGTAAAAACTTCAAGAAAAGGTTCTTTAGATACCCTAACAACAAGCAGAAACAGAAGAATAATATTGGCCCACTATTAAATAGGAGAGGTGAATGAGTCACCAACAATGCTGAAAAGGCAGAGGTCCTCAATGCCTTTTTCAGCTCTGTCTTTACCAGAGCTGTTGGGTGCCAAGCCATAGGAACAAAAATCCAGGTTGATGCAGACACTGACCAGCCATCAGTGAAGGAAGAGTTGGTGTGTCAACTATTACAGGAGCTTGACCTGCAAAGCTGCTCTCCATAATCTTTGAGAAGTCGTGAAGACTGGGAGATGTCCCTGAGGACTGGACAAAGGCTAATGTCGCCCTCATCTATAAGAAGGGTCCAAAGGAGGACCCAGGTAATTATAGACTGTGAGGATTTCACCCCTCACCAAGGGAAAATTGTCTCCCATAAAGAACTATTCACTTGGTAAAGGAGACAATAGGGCTGCACCAGGAACTACTACACAGTCAAGGACAAGTCCAGGACAAGCCTGGACAAGTCTTAGACCAAGACTATTGCTAAGCCCTGGATGGAACTCTGCAGCTAGCTAGCTAGCTATCCGATTGGCTGGAACCATATGCAAATAATTCAAAAGATGAACCAATCAGAAGGCTCCTAGGGGCTATAAAGGGACCACTCACTGGGGTCCTTGCTCTTTTTTTTGCCTCTGGATCTTCTCGCTGCCTCGCTGCCTTGCTGCCGCACCCGCCTACCTGCACCCGTCTGTGCCGAGGAGAAGAAAGAAGGAGAGGTAAAAGAGCCACGGATCTCGGCTATGGAGGCTAGGTCTCCACCTGAGAATCCAAAAGAGGGAAGCCTAAAAGAACTATAAAATCACTACTCGAGAGCCGGGCTTAAAGCAGGAGTTGTAAGCTCAGTATCTGCTAGCCCCACTGCCTTGAGAGAACCTGAAAGAACAGTGAATCTTCCCCAAAGGTGCTCTCTCTCCCTCCTGCCATTGGAGAGGACGCCCGCAGCCTGCCGTCTGCCGCGAGCCGCTTTGCTATAGCGCAGCCCGCAGTCTTAAAGCCGCCACTACAGCTGCCATGAAGCCTGCAGCCTGCCGCCGCACCCAGAGCCGCTGCTGCCTTTGCCATAAAGCCTGCAAACTGCCACCACTGCTGCCACGTGTAAGCCGCCATCTTAAAGCCGCAGACTTCCTCATGCAGCTTGCCGGGACTGTAAGATTTAATAATATTTCTTTCTTTTCTGTCATTAACCGCAATCTTTCCCTGGGGTAAACCCACAAACGGCCCTCACTTCCACACGCAATGTCGACCCTATTGAGAGGGAAACCGCGCCGCGCTATACCAGCCCCCTCTATCATAAATTTTCTTCTCTTTTCAATCTAAACTACTACGCACATACACACACATACCCCTTGCATCCTACCTTCTAAATTTACCTCCTATATATTTGTGACTCCACTCAAGCAGTTCAAGCATATACAATATAACTTGGTGTCTGGTCTTCATTGCGTGTGGACGTGCGTGCTCTCCTATTTAGGGCTTCTGGTATATCATACATGGGGTCATCGCCATCCCCAAAATCAGGGGTGAATCCTCAATATAGAAGGGCTAACTGCTCAAGCCCATCCGAGTCCAAGTCACCGCTTGGACCGGGACATAGACCCAGTAGTCTCACTTCAGTCCCTGGGAAGGTCATGGAGGAAATCCTCCTGGGGCCTGTCACAAGTCAGTTGAAAAATGTGATTGGGAAAAGCCAACATGGATTTACCAGGGGCAAATTTTGTTTGACAAACTTGATCGCCTTCTACAACAAAGTAACCTGCTCAGTTGATGCAGGGTGAGTGGTGGACATAATCTACCTGGACTTCTCCAGGGCTTATGATATGTTCCCCACAGCCTCCTCCTGGAGAAACTGACTCATTACGGCCTTAACAAGCGGTCTGTATGTTGGGTGGGGAACTGGCTGACAGACCATACCTAGAGGGTGATAGTAAATAGTTCCTCCTCATAGTGGCAACCAGCCACAAGTGGGGTCCCCCAGGGATCAATATTGGGCCCAATGCTGTTTAACATCTTCATAAGTGACCTGGATGTTGAGATTAAAAGCACCTTGATGAAGTTTGTTGATGACACCAAAATGAGTGTAGAGGTTGACATTCTGAAAGGGAGAGCCATCCTCCAGGATGACCTGGACAAGCTGGAGGAGTGGGCTAGCAGGAACCTTATGAAGTTCAGTGGAGAGAAGAGTAAGGTCTTGCACCTGGGAACACATAACCCAGGAGTGCAGTTCAGACTGGGATCCACCTGGCTGGAGAGAAGCCCTGTGGAAAGGGACCTGGGGGTCTTGGTGAATAACAGGCTCAATGTGAGTGAACAGTGTACTGCAGTGGCAAAGAAAGCCAACAGGATTCTGAGCTGCATCAACAAGGGCATCACCAGCAGAGATAAAGAAGTCATCATTCCATTCTACTCTGCACTTGTCAGACCATACCTGGAGTATTGTGTTCAGTTTTGGTCTCTGCTATACAGAAAAGATGCAAACAGGCTGGAGATGGTCCAGAGAAGGGCCACAAGGGTGATCAGAGGACTGGAGAACCTGCCATATGAGGAGAGGCTGAGAGAACTAGGCTTGTTCAGCCTTGAAAAGAGAAGGTCTAGGGGAGGCCTTATTACCATGTACCAGTATATAAAAGGTGGTTACCAAGAAGACTTCTTTTTACAACGAGTCACATGGAAAAGACAAGGGGTAATGAATACAAGTTACTCCTGGGGACATTCCAACTGGACATCAGAAGAAAATTTTTCACCATGAGAACAGTTAGACATTGGAATAATCCCCCAAGAGAAGTGGCGGACTCCTCTACATTGGACAGTTTATGAGTCAGCTGGACAGTGTGCTGGGCCATTTCATTTAAACTATATTATTGCCTAGAAAGGTTGGACCAGATGATCCTTGAGGTCCCTTCCAACCTGGCATTCTATGATTCCATTATTTCTGTCAGAAGTAAAAAACTTTGTGGTCTTGTACACTATTTATTATGGATATAAACAGCAGAATCAAGCCTATACTAATTCTTTCTGTCTAAGTATTTTGTGGAATTAGAGACTGTTTATTCTGCATGTGAAGTGTATATATATATGCATATTTATGTACATGTATATATCTATCACTACAGGAATTCAGGGATTGAGAAACTTGATGGAAAACATTGGGACCATAATTCAAGTGTGTACTGTGCTACAGTTACAAAGAATCACAGAAGTGTACACTTGCATTCCTCACTCTCTGCAGTAAGCACACCTTTTTTGTTAAATGATATGTTACCAGCCTTCTTGTGATTTACTTCAATCATTGCAGAATTATTTGCATCCATTTAAACATTTATTGAACTTATTTTTATAAAGTAATTTGTATACATACAGTTTTAGGTATCTTACACCATAATCAAGACTTATTTGCTGAGATTTTCTTGGCAAAACATGTTTACAGTAGACGCTTAAGTAGCTGCACTGTAGTTGTTCTACTGAAAAGGATTATTTCAGGGTGAAGATAAATGTTTTCTTTTTTCTCCCTGTCTCCCTCCCTCTCCCCCTCCTCACCTCCCAAACTTGCTCTCTCTAAATGTTGTCATACTTTGTTGTGTATTTTTTTTCCTAGCATGATGAGAGCAGGAAAGGCTGAGCCTATGGAATCAAAAAGCTCCACTAATCTCCAATACTGAATGAGTTAATAGTATGATGACTGTTCAAGAGAGGTACCTGCCCAAGCAAGGAGCCCGGGAAGCCGTGCAAGAGAGGAGTGACTCGGAAGGGCTCAGCAGCTCTTTTGAGAAAAGCTGACGTGGCAGGGGGCGCTGCCACAGGCAGAGGCTCCCCTCAGACCACCAGGAGAGCGGGCAGCAGCAGCCGTTGCTGCGAACAGCGTGAGCAAAGAGCGTGAGTGTCAGAGGAGGGATCAGTAAAACCAACTAGTCGAGAAAGAGGGCTGAGCGTGGTTTCCACCCGGGCAAAAGCTATTGCCAAAAAAACTGTGGCAACCCAAAAAGAGGTTCCTCACAGATATCTGGGGCTGTAGGTCTCTGGCTGCGGGGAGTGCCTGAGCCTGTCATTCCTCCTGGAGAATGGCAGAGAGAGCAGCTGTGTGGGGTGTGAGCAGATAAACGATCTGCTTGGCATGGTTGCACAGCTGAAGGAGGAATGTGAGGAATGTGAGAGGGAGATAGATCGTTGGTGTCATGACTTAGCCTCCCTGAACCAGGTCCAATCGTCAGGTGAGGCTCATGATGTAGAACTCTCCCTGTCCCCTCTCCACCCGTTCAAGAGCAATGGCCCACAAGATAGTGAGCAGTGGCAAGAAGTCTCTGCACAGCGCAAATAGCGTGATGTGTCCCTGAGGTATCTGTTCCACCTCTCCAGGTGACCTTAAATAATAGACTCAATGCTCTGCAAAGGGAGACAAATGGTAAAGAGGATAGTTCACCAAACTTGGAGGTGCCTCCGAGGTCTAGTCAGACTGTACCTTGCATCAAAACCTCCACAGTTAAGAAAAAAAGATGGGTCCTTGTCATAGGTGACTTGCTCCTAAAGGGAGTGGAAGGCCCTATATACAGACCAGATTCACTTCTTAGAGAAGTCTGCTGCCTCCCTGGGGCCAGGATTAAGGACGTAAGACATAAACTCCCCACCCTAGTGAAACCCACAGATTACTACCCATTCCTTATCTTGCAAGTATGCAGCAATGAGGTAACCACCAGAAGTCATGGGGCAATGAAGAGAGACTTCAGGGGCCTGGGTCAGCTGGTTAAGGGATCAGGAGCACAAGTAGTGTTCTCCTCTATCCCTCCAGTTGTGGGGAATGATGAGGGACTAGTCAGGATGAGCCAGCAGATCAATACGTGGCTCCGAGCTTGGTGCTGCCGGCAGGGGTTTGGCTTTTTTGACCATGGCTCGATTTACAGGAGACCAGGCCTGCTGACTAGAGATGGGTATAGTCTATCCTGTAAGGGGAACAGGGTTCTAGCACAGGAGTTGGCAGGGCTCATAGACAGGGCTTTAAACTAGAAGGGGAGCAGGGGTGAAACTGGGGCCACTAGAGAGGATCCTGAATGCATCATACCAGTGCTTGTGGAAGAGCAGGACACTAATAAGGTCTCACTATCTTGGTTCTTGGTAAAGAAGAAGGATGATATTAATTGTGGCAGGAAGAATAAAAGAATTGGTGAGAGGTTGGTTACTATGGAAACATCTGCATATGGTCTGGAGGGTATTAGGGCTTCTCCTACCTAAAAGCGCTAAAGGCCCACTTGAGATGCATCTACACTAATGCACACAGCATGGGTAACAAGCAGGAGGATCTGCAGACCATTGTTCAGATGGAAAACTATGATATAGTTGCCATCACAGAAACGTGGTGGGATTACTCACACAGTTGGAACACTATGATTGATGGCTACCAACTTTTCAAAAGAAACAGGCAAGGAAGGAGAGGCAGTGGGGTAGCCCTCTATATTAGGGACAGATATGATTGTCTAGAAATTAATGATGGAGATGACAATGTTGACAGCTTATGGGTCAGAATCAAGGGAAAGGCTAATGAGACAGACATCATTGGGGGAGTCTGCTATAGACCACCCAACCAGGATGAAGAGGTGGATGAACTTTATAGACAGTTGGGTAAGATCTCACAATATCTACCTCTTGTTCTCATGGGGGACTTGAACTTCCCAGATATCTGCTGGAAATATAATACAGCAGAGGGGGAACAGTCCCGAAGGTTCCTAGAGTGTGTAGGACATAACTATTTGTCGCAGATGGTGAGGGAGCCAACAAGGGGAAGTGCACTCCTGGACCTGCTGTTTGTTAATAGAGAAGGTGTTGTGGGGGATGTAATGGTTGGAGGCTGACTTGGGCAAAGTGACTATGAAATGATAAAGTTTTTGATCTTTAGTGAAGCAAGGAGGGTGTCTGCAAGACTGCCACCTTGGACTTCAGGAGAGCAGACTTTCATTTCTTTTGGACCATGGCTGAGAGGGTCCCTTGGGAGGCAGTTTTGGAGGGCATAGGAGCCCAGGAAGGCTGGGCATACTTTAAGAAGGTAATCTTAGAGGCATAGGGGCTGACCATCCCCAAGTCACAGAAGATGAGCAGACAAGGAAAGAGACCAGCCTGGCTGGAACTCAGAAACAAAAAGAAAGTTTATGGTCTTTGGAAGAGAGGACAGGCAACTTATGAGGATTACAAAGATGCAGTGAAGCTGTGCAGAGAGAGAATTAGAAGGGCCAAGGCCCAACTGGAACTAAACCTGGCCACTGTGATGAAAAATAACAGGAAATGTTTCTATAAATATATAATCAACGAGAGGAGAGCTAGGGAGAAACTCCATCCTCTTTTGGATGCAGAGGGAAACACAGTGACCAAGGATCAAGAAAAGGCTGAGGTACTTAATACTTTCTTTGCCTCAGTCTTCAACAGTAGGACTAGTTGTTCCCTGGGCACACTGTTCCTTAAGATAGAAGACAGAGATGGGGAACTGATTAGGCCCTATGTAATCCATAAGGAAATGGTTATGGACCTGCTTCACAAACTAGACACTCATAAGTCGATGGGGCCAGATGGTTTACACCCTAGAGTGCTAAGGGAGTTGGCAGATGTGGTTGCCAGACCACTCTCCATCATCTTTCAAAAGTCCTGGCTAACTGGGGATATCCCGTTGGACTACCAGTCAGCATGGGTTTATGGAAGGCAGATCCTGCTTGACAAACCTGATCTTGTTCTATGACAAGGTGACCTGCTTAGTGGATTAGGGAAAGGCTGTTGATGTAGTCTACCTGGACTTCAGTAAAGCCTTTGACACCGTCCCCCATAACATCCTCATGGAAAAGATGGATGCCCATTGTTTTGATGGGCATATACTCTGCTGGGTTAAACACTGGCTGGATGGGCCCAAAGAGTTGTGGTTAATGGAGTTAAATCCAGTTGGCGGCCACTCACGAGTGGTGTCCCCCAGGGCTCAGTGCTGGGGCCACTCCTGTTTAACATCTTTAAAAATTATCTTGATGAGGGGATCGAATGCACCATCAGTAAATTTGCAGGTGACACCAAGTTGGGAGGGACTGCCAATCTGCTGGATGGTAGGAAGGTTTTACAGAGGGACCTGAACAGACTGGATCGATGGGCTGAGACCACCTGTATGAAATTCAATAAGGCCAAATGTCGGGTCCTGCATTTTGGTCACAACAACCCCAGGCAACACGACAGGCTTGGAGAAGAGTGGCTGGAAAGCTGCCTGGCAGAAAAGGACCTTGGTGTATTGATTGACAGTCGGCTGAATACGAGCCAGCAATGTGCCCAGGTGGCCAAGAAGGCCAATGGCATTCTGGCTTGTATCAGAAATGGTGTTTCTAGCAGGACTAGGGAGGTGATCCTGCCTCTGTACTTGGCACTGGTGAGGTCCCACCTCGAGTATTGTGTTCAGTTTTGGGCACCTCAATACAAAAAGGACATTGAGGTGATGGAGCAGGTCCAAAGAAGGGCAACAAAGCTAGTGAGGGGTTTGGAAAACATCCCCTATGAGCAGTGACTGAAGGAGCTGGGGCTGTTTAGTCTGGGGAAGAGGAGGCTGAGGGGAGACCTTCTCACTCTTTACAGATACCTGAAAGGAGGTTGTAGTGAGAGTGGGGTTGGTCTCTTCTCACTGGTGACTGATGACAGGGCAAGAGGAAATGGGCTCAAGTTGCGTCAGGGGAGATTTAGGTTGGATATCAGAAAAAATTTCTTTAGAGAAAGGGTTGTTAGGCACTGGAACAGGCTCCCCAGGGAGGTGGTTGAGTCACCATCCCTGAATGTGTTTAAAAGTCATCTGGATGTGGTGCTTGGGGACATGGTTTAGTCTGGATGTGGTGCTTGGAAACATGATTTAGCAGTGGGTCATCAGAAATAGGGTAATAGGGTTAGGATAAGGTTGGACTCAATGATCTTAGAGGTCTTTTCCAACCTGAACAATTTTATGATTCTATGATTTATTTTTTGTTATTACATGTTCATTGTCTTCAAAGATTTGTGCAAAGGAATATCCAGAAAAGTATCAATCTAAGGAGGCAGACGACAAATTATGGCAGTGAACATCGAGATGCCATGTAATCCTCTGTTCAATCTATTCCTGCCCAGTAGAGCTACACCAGCAATCTAGCAGGGACACCTCTGTCACTTTGCATAGACTGAGAATGGGAGCAGGAGAGAGAAAGTCTGGGTGTGGCTCCACCCTGGCACTTTAATGCAGGGATTCCAGTGCCTCTGCCTGTCCCTATACCAGACTTCTATCAAAAAAAGTCATGATACTGTAGTGTCTTTACAGAGGAAAAAATGCAGCAAAGAAGAGCAATACAAAACCACAGATATTTTAATGAGTGGTATAGCACCTCCACTGGAGCAAAAAAGTACTGTGTGTTTGACCCGGTGAATAAGAGATCATGATACGGTGAAACAATGCAATTTCTAGACACACTGGTTTATCTGTGTTCTCAGTGGAAAAAAATGCAATCATTTTTAGTGGATGGACTGACACTAAGCACACTTTAAAAATTCTAAAACTTTTTTCCTTCCCTCAGTCGCATAACCTCAGATAAAGTTTATCGTTAAAATCATATTCCATACAGATGGTACACATGAAGACACCACACCACCTCACCTGCCCATGCATGATTAGCACATAGAAAGCTATCAGAAGTGAAGATGCTCAGGAAAAAGATGGCAGTAGTGTCATATTATTTAAATAAACATTATTAGCCAAGTCATATCTTTTGTCATCAGTGAGAACATCTTATTAAGAGGAAATCTGCAAATATACAAATGTGGGAAATCAATTTACCAATCAAATATTATTTCACCTCTCTAGTTTAAAAATTTTATTTTAAGGTGCATGTGTTAGAAATTCTGTTTTCCTTTTGAGAATCAGTTTTTAGTCATGTTAATAAAGCCATGTAATTCTGTTCCTCTTTTCCCCAATACTAGAGCAATTACTTATGTTGTCATAAATGGGAAAATAATTCACCAATAAATTAAATTAAAAAAACCCAAGATGGATTAATTCCTTGCTTATACAGTGTAACATGTTTGGTATGTAAATAGAAAACACCTGTTGTCATGCTTAGAGAAATATGACAATATCAGCATGAAAACATAACTAATATTAATATAAACATTTATCTTTAATGACAGACTTTTGTATTTATCTATTTGCTAATTTTATCTGTTTGAATTTCTGTTGGGAAATTAGACATAGGACTACATAGTACATATAAGCTTTTAAAAATACAGTATCTTTTTTTGGTAGTGAAGTTGCTAGGCAATTAGAATTGTCTGAACCATGTTTTTGAGATCAAAAAAGAGTTTGGACTACACAATCATTCTCTGGAACTAAACCTCAGTTTTAAGTTTCCCTTTTTTAAGGTCCAGTTATCATGGAGGTGTCAAATACTTGAATAATAACTTTTCATTCACTTTTCCTCTTTTCTCCAGAGAAAATGGGAAAAAAATAGTTTAATCTTACAATACCATCAATACTGTCAATAAATATACAAAGTGAGGAAAAAAGTATGTTTTCTACATATGTGAATGCTTTGTAACAAATTTTGAACTCTTTTCACAAGTCCGCTTCTGCAAAGCTTTACACTGGAAAGGTTATTTAGGTTTCTATGAGATCTGAAGTTTGTATGATTCATACATATATTTCCATCAGGTTTTGTTTCATAGAAGAGATAACCATGATCACTTAAGTAAGTGAAAAAGGTTGATTTGTTTGACTGTTTGTAATGTAAAAAAAATCAAATAAAAGCATCTCAGCAATACTCTTGGCTAAAGAGACACGTGAATTAAGAATTTCTTCTTTCCCTGTCTCCCTTTTGTTGCCATGGAAAATATCTTTCTTTTGGAAGTACACTTGTTCTGCTTGACCTTAAAGACAGGTATACGTGAAAATAGTGAAGTTGCTTTGGTATTTACATTACCTATAATAAATTATCTCCACATTTCAAAACATGCCAATACATTAAAATGCTAAAACCTTAAACCACAAGTCTTTTTAAGTTCTGCGTGCATAAGAACTCACACACACCCAAATGATGGTGAGATTTACCAAGATGCTACTTCAGTTACTTTAATTCATACTAATGACACAAAGTGGCTGTAAAATTGATTTTTTCAAGGCAGAAAGGAGCAATGAACCTGGACCATATCTGAAACCTTGATTGCAGGGATGCAAATAGAGAAAGAAACAATGTCATATTTTTTTTAGAGATAGAAATTTTATTTATGAGCATTTTTATGATACAAAACACACAGACTAGAACAGACGTCCCACAGGTTGGTTATATTCTTAAGGGAAACTGAGAAGAATATGCTTAATTGCTACATGTTAAGTGAAGGAGGATGGGGGAAGAAGAAGCATTACACATATTCTATCTGTGTTTAGTGAAAGCAATTCAGTAGATGTCTCAGAGAGCCATTGTGAAAGTTCAAAAGACTGAATTGACAGCACTTGCAGCAATGTTGTATGATAAGATACCCTAGTTCAATATTCAATCAATTACGTGGCAATTTCAAAACAATTTTAAAGGAAAAAGGAGTAAGATTTCCTTTTGCTTCTTCCCCTCCATCCACCTTTCTCCTTTATTATTTACATTATATATTAGCAGCTTGATAATTCTTTTATTATTATTATTATTTTTTACATAATTGGCTACTGTGAACTACTTTCACAACAACAAGGATACTGTGCTAAATGTAGTATGTTGCATCCTTAAAGCTGATTATGCTATAGACCTTTGCTAGAGAAAGGAAGATGTTCGTGTGAAAGACAAGAAGTAGAGAAAGAGAATTAGAATAGACATGGAAAGGGCAAATCTGAAAGATTTCTCAGTAGAAAGACATATTCTTGAGCACCAGGAGAATGCTGGAATTTTTTCAAGGAAAGAAATTTGAGACTTTCTAGCATGATGCATCATCAGGTGCTTCTTATATTTTTGTTGAAATATTTCCATAATCTGGAGAGGATTGTTATAGCAACTGAAACACTAGGCAGTACGAAGCATTCAGAAACACCAGGAAGCTGAGAGATTAAAAAACAAAATATGTAGAAACAAACTAGAATTTATAACTTGAATATTATGTTAAACTCCAAAAATTGATTCGTAAAAAAAAAATATTCTCAGCAATGTCCTGTAAAAAAAGAGAATATTACCTGGGTACACATTTAAAGCATTCTGACTGTAATGAGGTAGTTCACACAATGATGCTGGAAAGACAGTGCATTAAGTGCCACTCTTGTTGTAATGTGTGAATTATTATTATTTATAAAGAACTTTCATCTCCTTCCATCTCACCATCACAAATATGGCTTGAAAGTCTTACTCCCCAAACTGCTATATCCACTTGTGTGTGAAGAGAATGACTATCTGTCTGAGCACTAAATCTACAACAGAATGTTCTGCTTCACCTGCAGTGCCATCTTAAAATTGTATGACTGAAGGGGTTACTCACCCAGGCCAGCTGCTTCCCACCTCTCATGGCTGTTCATAAAAGGAAGTCTGAACAGCTCATGAAGCTCTTGAATCATCACAATTTTCTACAGATCATGAGATTCAAATAAGGATCAAGTAGTGATAGTGCACCAGGTTAAAAGTGTGGTCATTCAGAAACTATTACAAGGTTTTCCCTGGTCAATGTCAAAATGCAAAGCAGAGAGCATATATGAGTGGGAAACTCTTTAAACAGACTGATTTTTATTCCTCACTGCATCTGTAGCAGAGCTTTCAAAGAACTACTTAAATAAGTAGTCTCAGTGACTTTAAAGTTCAGTAAGGCACAAGCTTATTGCTTATCTACCTTGCTGTTATGTCAGCCTACTTACCCACCTGAAAACTGGCTGACAATCTTGCTTAGGCTTTTAAGATGGTTTATTGATTACAATCACTTAATGTGTTTCCAGAAATCAACATTGTTGTCTGTGAGTATTTCTGAGTTTGTTATGAGTATTAAAAGACCTTTTTCCTCCAGTGTGCAATACTACTGTGTTTTTGTGCATAATTTCAAGAGGAATAGATGAAGTAGAAACAAAAAGGAATATGTGTTTTACGTGTAGAGCTGGTATTGAATTAGGGACATCAGGACAATATTTTCTGTCCGTCTTTAACGCATGGGAAAGTCAAGTTCAAAAGTGTTTGTCTTGCTAACAGCTTCAGGAAAATGTACAATTAATATTTCATATTGTTGAATTTTATTTATCAAGTGCTTGCAAATTTAACATTGTATTGCCTTGTCAGAATTCTGTTTCGTTTTCTATAACTCCTAGGTCTATAAAAATTAGGATTTTATTGATATTAAGGTGTGGTATAATATTGTCAAACCCCTCTATATGTTAATTCTAACAAAAAAACCCAAAACCTAATACAATTTAACTGGAGTTCCAGTAGTGTTTCATTGGAGCAAACTATATAACCTTTAGGAAAAAAAACAAACACAACTGTCATTTGACTGCTAGTAGTTTTCACCTGACTAACAGCCTACTTCCAGACAGGAAAAAAACCCACAACAACCTGTTTACATGGGTTTATTGTTCTTCTGCTGGCAGTCCCCTACATACAGAAGATTACCACTTCCAGATAATGGCCTAGTGCTACTGTAGACATGATCAGCTTATGCTTTGCAGTTATACAGTTCCAAAAATGCAAAGTGAACCAGTTTGCCTGTATGTTTTAGACTGCAGCACCTTTCCTGGAGACAAAATCTTTTATTTTATGGTGTTGTTAATGGAAGCAATCTTAATCAAGCCTCTGTGCTACAGCAGTTGAGCTTGAGGACAGAGCACTGGGTCCAAGCATATTTCAGAAAGTTGTTTTGTTGATTAGTCTTTTGCAAAAAGTAGTAGCAATAGCACAATTGACTAGATACCGTGTTGGAAAGAGGGAAAAGGATGTATGACACCCCTCTTATGGTTCACATTTTTAATGATATTCAGAATAGGCACCCAATTCAAATCTTCATGCCTTGCCTTGCCTTGCCTTCCCTCTTCTCTCTTTATCTTTTCTCTTTTCTTCTAGATTCAGACTTTGCAGTGCTCTTTTCCAGATTCCAGAAAGCTTGGAAGAGAGAGAGTTTGTTGTGAAACTTACCCTCTGTTGACACAGATGGGATTGTTTGCTGGTGATCCCAGTTGTAATACTCTCATAAATAAATTAGTGCTTATGAGCAACTACATCTGTCAATAAGGAAATAATTTATTATTTTCTTGGAAGTATGCAAGGGAAGAAAATTAATTGTTTAATTTTGTTTACCAGTGATACACATAAATTGACTTGACAAACTCAATGCTTTTATTTCAACCCCAAATATCGTTTCTGTGACTAGAAAGTACTCCTCCAAGTCATTAAGTCTGGATTTTAAGTATAATAAAGGCCTTCTTCAAAGAGATTAATTGGTCAAAGACTGACATGGAAGTATTTCAAAATTATGCAGATATTAGCAGTTCAAACCATCAGTTCTATAACCAAATAAATTACCTTGCTGGGACAATAAGACAGGCCCTATCTGACGAGACCCCTGCTCTGTCAGCCCAGGGAACCTACATGAGTCCCAGCCTGCAGGAAACAGTAGCCCTTGCTGTACCCTTACACTGAATCAAAGAATAGCTCTTACTATTAATATCCAGTATTTTTTCACTATTAATATTACAAAATTCAGTATTATTTTCCAGTACAATTTAGCAGTAGTCCAACATCATTTACTTGCTCTTTTCCAGGAAACTTGACAGTGGTCACAGAAACTTGGCCTAAATTCTTGGCATCTTTTTAAGCAGTCAAACATAACAGCTAAGAGGTAACATTTCAGAGATATTTAAGAGGACTTAGCAGTTACTACTGGCTTTATTTGCAACATGCATACCTTAACACCTGTTCTGGGTTCTGAATATTTGTTCTTATTAATATTTAGGTTATGTTTTATGCTAAGAGCTCCCAGGGTAAATGCCCACATAAAATTTCTGTCAGAAGGATATACTGTACTTATTTAATCAGGCATAAATGGCTATGTAGCATGCATATTTGGAAATGGGATATATTTTACAAATTTGCAACAAAACCAGTTGAACGTGTAACTGTGGTATCAGGACTGATGTAGACTAATCAGTTGTATTTTCATTAAGGAGTGGGTCTTCAAATTTATGAGAATATTACCTTATTTTTCTCATCTGTTTTTCAAAACCTCAAATAAAGATCAGCTCATTCCACAGAGGTGTATCTGCAGTGAAGAAACTGAACCACTACCAACAAGGCAGGTGGTATTTTTCTGGCTAAGAAAAATAATTATAGCAGCAATTTTCCCTCCTAATTCTTGCTGCCTAGGAGCTAAGTTTCAATAATTATACTTCTTCTAAAAGATGTGACCCTTTCTGAGCCTCAGATATAATGGTGCCCAGGTTTAGAAGAATATGTCTAACCCTATACAACAGACTGTGTTGTAGATAGTGGAGTTGCCAGAAAAAAAGCATGGAAGTGGATATTATTCTGATCTATAACTAGAAATACAATTATAAAACTTTTTTTAAAAAGCGATTAAAATCATATTAATCACTGAAAAGACACATACAAGGGGAGCATGGTAAATTCAAAAGCAAATATTTGAAGTTAGTATTGCTGAAGTAAATCAGTGTTTTTCAAAGGTATCTTTCTTCTAAAACAGCTACCCAAAATTCAGGGTCTTGTGAATAGCTTTTCTGCAGAGAAAATGAAATAATCTGCTATCTGTGATATAATCCCCCTTTTTAAAAAGTTTATCTAAAATCATCTGGAACATAGCAAGAGGAAACTCTATTTTTGCTAGCAAATCTAAGCATCTTTCAACTTGCACTTTACAGGATTTTCATGTCTATATTTTTTACTTTGTTATTCATTCTGCTGGCAAGTCAGACATTTCCCTGCTATTTTCCAAGGTGTTTTGTGTTTCTATTTCAAGAAATAGTTACATAAATACTGGCCAACAAAAGTTTTGTTTGTTCGTTTCTTTTTTGTTTGTTTTGTTTTTCTTTTAGATTCACTGTTAGATAATGGCCTGCACTTCTCTTTGGGAGGACGTAATGGAGTTCTGTTAGTTTCTTAAAGCTGTCATAAATGGAGAACAGAAATTCCATTCAATCTGCAAGCAGTCACCTTAAATCAAGGACATTTTTACATGCCACCAAAAAAACTTGCAATAAAGAAAAGACAGTGTTATTGTATGGTGGGCTGGCCTTGGCTGGATGCCAGGTGCACACTAAAGTCACTCTATCACTTTCCTCCTCAGCTGGATAAAGGAGAGTAAATATAATAAAAAGTCTCGTGGGTTGAGATAAGGACAGGGAGATCACCAAGCAATTACCGTCACAGGCAAACCGAACTCGACTTATGGAAAATAGTTTAATTTGCTACCAATCAAATTAGAGTAGGATAAAGATATTAAATCAAATCTTAAACACCTTCCCCCCATCCTTGCCTTCTTATCAGGCTCTCAAATTACTTTGCTCCCAAATTCTCTACCTTCTCCCCTGAAGCAGTGTAAGGGAATGGGGAATGGGGGTTGTGATTAGTTCATCACATATTGTCCTGGCCAGTCCTTCCTCCTCAGGGGGAGGATTCCTCACACTGTTCCCCCACTTCAGTATGGAGTCCTTCCCATGGGAGACAGTCCTCCATGAAGTTCTCCAGTGTGAATCCTTCCCATAGGCTGCAGTTCTTCACAAATTGCTCTGGTCCAGCCTGGGTGCCCCATGGGGTGACAAGTCCTGCCAGCAAACATGTTGCAGTTTGGGCTTGTCTCTTCACGGATCCACAGGTCCTGCCAGAAGCCTTCTCCAGAGCGGCCTCTCCACGGGGCCACAGCCTCCATTGGGCATCAGCCTTCTCTGGTGAGGGGTCCTCCAAGGACTGCAGGTGGATATCCACTCTACCACAGACCTCCATGGGCTGCAGGGGGACATCCTGCCTCACCATGGTCTTCACTATGAGCTACAGGGGAATCTCTTCTTCAGCACCTGTAGCACCTCCTCCCCTCATTCTTTGTGGACCTTGGTGTCTGCAGAGTCATTTCTCTTACATATTCTCACTACCGTCTCCAGCTACAATTGCATAATTCTTTTTCTTTCCCTCTCCTTAAATATATTATGACAAAGAAGCTACCACTGTTGCTGATGAGCTTGGCCTTGGCCAGTGGCAGGTCTCTCTTGGAGCTCACCGGCATTGGCTCTGTCAGACATGGTGGAAGTTTCTAGCAGCTTCTCACAGAAGGCACACCTGTAGCCCCCATTACCAAAACCTTGTCACACAAGCCAAATACGTATTGGTACTGTTGTTCTCTCAGACTAAAGTTATAAAAAAATCATCATGGAAGAAAGGTGAAAATATATAAGCACTGACTTTCATAGCAACCTTATTTCAAAATACACCTATGTTTCGCTAAAAGAGTTTGCTGTTCTCTTGGCTGATTGCATGCACACTGTGCATGTGTAATCATTTGACATGATGGAAAGCCTGACACAGCATTGGGCTTACCAGTATTCTGTAAATTATTCAATAAAGGCAGGAATATGTTACCTGACTTTCTGGTGTTGTGGAGCCTTATAAAGAGATTGCGCTAAGGAAGAGAAAAGCCATAGATCAATGTATAGAATTTAAAAAAAATCTGATTCATACCAGATTCATTCAGTAGGAAACTAAAGGCAAGCTCTGTGTAAGAAAAAAAGGAAAGAACAAAAAAAGAGAAGCAAAAGCATGTTCATTTTATCTTCACAGTTCCTTTGTGTCTTACCATCAGAAAATCTTGATGACTCAGGCACTGATGTAGTCATTCTCTCTAAACCCCAGACACAGGTAGACAGTGCTTTGGAAGTAATATCTAAAATAGCTATAGGTTCAATATAGAAAGTCTATGGCAAAAGCAGAGCAGAACTGCCATGCTGAATCCCAGTGAAACACCTTAAACATATCCTTCTCATCACATAAAAATAACAAGCAACT
Organism: Hemiprocne comata; assembly: GCA_020745705.1. NCBI lineage: Eukaryota > Metazoa > Chordata > Aves > Apodiformes > Apodidae > Hemiprocne > Hemiprocne comata. The sequence continues at coordinate 82,636,535 of CM036587.1, read as the reverse complement.
ATTGTTTGTGTGAAAACTGAATTGCTTAAACTGTACAATCTATCTTGACATCTATTGTGTAAATACAAAGCAGAAATTTCCATTTTCTTTCCAAATCTTTCATTCCCACTTACAATCATTTTAATAGCAAAAGATTTTCTTTCTGGTCTTCATTAAAAACACTACATCTGCCCATCGGTGTCTACTGCCACATTCATACTAGAATACACAGAACTTATTATTTGTTTCACAACTGATGGACAAGATATTAAATTCTTCTGGCTTTTGCCTTGGACAAATACAGAAGTAAATATATAAGCAAGTGAAATATCTTTGAATTCTGGAAAACTTTTGTTTTTTCCTGTTTGCTTTTAGAGTCATCCATGGCAGTTACTAAAAAACTATGCATGGGATTTATTTCCAAAGAAATACCTGAAGTGAAAATTCTAAAGCACCATCCTAGCCTTGAGAAAATAACTGTAAATTATCATGGATACCAACTTCACTGTCAGAATTATTATTGAAAAAATTAGCATTTTAATAGCTTTGCAATGTGGAATAATTTGTTTCTTCCTTGTGAAATTGTTCAGCATTGACAGTTTTATCACAACTCTTACTTCACAACCACTGAAGATGGATCAGTTAATCAACGGTGTCCAAACTGTGAATGTTTTCAGTCTTCTGCTACTTGTAAAATCCAATGTACTCTCATTCCTAAGTAGTTAAACACAATGGAGAAAAAATGCCCTTGCTGTTTCCAACAGAGACTTACTTCACAAGACCAGGACCTGATACAGAGATGGCTATTTACCAGCAAACTGAGTGAATGCTTTTCTGAATCCAGAATTGCCAACATGTTATTTACCTATTCTAGAAAACCTGCTATCTTCAGAAGGAAAAAAAGAAAAACAAAAAGAAAAAAACAAAACACAACACAACAAAAATCAATATTTTACAATATTTAATATACTATTCCTACAAGCAAATAAACCAGCACTGTCTTATGTTCATGAATTCTTTGGCTTGGAATGAACATGAAACAGAAGAAATAAAACAGAAATTAAAAAAATCTTAAGCCAGCTCAGCGCCTAAACTTTGAACACATTCATCTCCTTTCAACATTAGCAGAAGTATTTCAGTCACTTGATATATCAGTTTGAACCCACAACTATTTTGAAGCACATGGTGTACACTCAAAGTCGTGCTTAAAAATTTAATAGTCCCACAGGCACAGTGCTGACCTATGTCTAAATATGGGGTTTCCAGCCTAAAAGTCTCTGAATAAAGAGGTCAAAAAAGGACTTTAGGTACTTTTTCAGAAATTATATACATACAGTAACTAGGCCACTGACAGGATGAAGTGTTGTACAAAATGCCTCCTTCCAGGACATGACCTGTGAGTCCAGAGTGACCAGAGAGCATTAAGTACGGGCTGCTGATGCACACAAAGACTGATAACGATGCCTTGCACAGTCTGCAGCACAATCATGTTACTGAATGTGCACAGCTAACCCTCCACAGCAAACTTCTGCTATGCAGCATCTGTTCTCCATGAAACAGAAAGTGTTCCCAAATTGAGGATGAACAGAATAAAAAGATATGACAGCCCAGTAATAGCTGTCAGATTTCCATGGCTGAGAGAAAACCCTTAATAAAAAAAGAGAGGCCAACAGGAATAAATATGGCTTGTACTCTTGTCTTTCACCAAAAATGGTTAACTCTTGTAAAATCCCAGTACCAGCATTGCGTGAGTTAATGCCTCAAAGAGATGCTGTGGCAGGAACCTGTGGAGCAGGGGTAGACCATTGCATTATGTAATACTCCCTCTGCTGCTAAGGGCAGGTGAAATCTGTTTCTTGCACATATGTAGCTTCTAGGAACCTTGGTGACAGTGAAGACAGCCTGCTTTTTTGCGCATGCATGACTATAAAGGTTACATTTGGGCAGCCGTGCACCTCTGAAGGGTTCTATTCAGTTGACCCTGTGGGAAGGGGACTGCAAGACCCCCAAGACTCACACCCACCAACCCAATTTACTGCACATGCTCCAACCCTTGCTTGGAAGGGTGGTCGTTTACATATAAAAGGGACCTAGCACAATCTTTCAGGCTCTCCCTCTCCCTCTCCCTCTCCCTCTCTCCATCTTCATTCCTCTTTCTCTCCCTCTTTCTGTAGCCCACCAGCTGAGGATCATGACCAGAAGATGGTGACAAACACAGGATCCTGAGGGTGTCAATATGTCCCTTTCCCTCTCCCTCCCTCACTTTCCCTCCCTCCCTCTCCCTCCCTTCCTTTCTCTCCCTCCTTCATTCCTTCTCATTCTCCCTCTCTTCCCCTCTTACCTCCAGGTTCACTCTGGGCTTATATAGGTAACACCACAATAAGTTTTGCCAAGAGCAGCACATGGGCAATCATCAGAACAGCTGCCTTGAAACCATTTACACCACATTTACCTCTGCTTTCCAGCTTGGTTCATTTTCTTGCAAAAGGCCTGGGCAACCTCTGCTTAGAAGAATTCCCTCAGCACACAAATGAACACTCAGAATCTTTAACTGCAAGGAAAAGCCTTTCTAATTTACTCCCTTGAAATAATAAAACAATGTAATTTTATTTAATATACACACTAAGCAGGACATTCTAACTCTAGTTTCAGTTTCAAACACTAATGCATACAAGAGGATCCTTTTGTTGGCTTCCATTTCTAGAGTTCGTTGTGCTTTCATTTAGTCAGAAAGAGACTGCTGTTCTGCAGAAATTCTGATATATCATCAATGTGGTTGTAAGATTAGCCAGAGTATTATAATTAATTTTTATTTTCAAGTAGAAAATCCAGTTTCAATATCATTCATGTCCATAGCACAAATAAAAGATACTGTACAGTTTCAAATGAAGCCATAGCTAAGACCATTTACTGTAATGTGTTTTTTTTCCAGTTATAAAAACCGTATCTGCAAAAAAGTAAACTGTGACAAGAATTAGAACCAGGAAAAATTGTACAAAGTGCAATCAAATCAAGATTATAGATACGTTGTTTTTCTTTTACTATTCATTCCAGTCTGACTAAGATGTGATGACATCTGCTTATCAGATCACTGACATAATAGTTATTAAAATAATATAAGTCAGAAATAGAAAAAGCACAAATCCAGGACACTAAATCCAAATGCTCAGAATTGTAGAGGGAGGTTGAATTCAAATTTCACAACATAAACCCTTTTTGTGCTTTCAGTTATAGGTCAGAGCTAAAATCACACATCTAAATGTAATTCAAATCCAAATGTCAATGCTTCAGTTAATTTCTGCTTATGATAGAATGCATTTGATATTAAAAGATATGAAATGTTTCATATTTCACATCAATATGCACTGCTTACCTTAATATCAAAATGTACTTTTCATTCTTGCCTATGAGTCAGTGGAGAAAAAAAAAGGAGAAAATAAAGAGAAAAAAATAGAAACAAAAAAGATAAAATAAAAACCCAAACACCTCAGTGACAATGGAGATCATCAGTTATCAATTAGGAATTTTATCACCGATCTCAATTTTTACTTTAGCTCATTCATTTTTCACATCAAAGTAATTTTTCCTTGAACCCGATTTCAAGAGAACAGGAAGAATCTTGGAACAAAATTATTTTCTATTCCTGACTCTTCATGCATAGGGCCACATTTAAGTAAATTTTAATGTCATGGAAGAAAGTAATGAATCTCATTCAGTAAGCAGAATCGTGATCATTGGGTTAGACAGGTGCTTTTGCATTTTCACATACCTCCTGTGGGAGTTACACCTGTGAAGATCCTTTCTACTATGAATCTCTACAAAAATCAAGTTGTAGTAATGCTTTATCAGATAACACTGGAATGATTTTATGCATCTGTACATCTAAAAGACAAAGATGTTTCACAAGAAGAAGTGAAAGCCAAGTTTATACATCTTGTCTAAGAAAGTATATTTTGTCCATAGTTTATACAAAGACAAATAGCATAAGTTCTTTGCATATCAATCTATGTATATGCACATAAGAAAACCTGATTATTTGGAGCATAATGCTCATAGTAACTGCTTAATTGCTGTGAAGTCTTATTTATAGACCTCTAATTTCTGTCCAAATCAAAGAGTCTGAAGCATTTGAATCCAAAGATTATTATAACTGTTGTAAGAGTAACATCTTGCAAAAAGAATCTGAAGGATAGATTTGTCTATTATCATATAGCCTCATTGGTTCAGAAGGACATTGTGTGGTTTCAGTGACTCTGAGAGGAGAAAAGGAGTCGACAAGATTACAAGCCCACATTTGGATACACATTAATTTTTGAGGCATTCATATTCTGGTATGAATTCAGAAGTGAAATTCACATTTGCTTTTTAATTTGGCAATAGGACCTGGAGCAGAGATGCTGTTCTGTCCTGTTTAAATCCCTTGAATGCTGAAAAAAAATCCATGTCACCTTCCTCAAGGGACCTCTAGTGTTTTTATAGTCTGTCCTGGAATGATCTTTTTTCCAAGTAGCTAAGAAGAAATATTCAATTCCAGAGAGAACAGCTCAGAGGAGAAGCTAAAACACAACCAGATGAATCAATGGCTTTCTCAAGCTCAATCACTGCTCTCTATTCTTTCAAGGTAGACTCTAGTGACAGCATCTTAACTCACTACTACCAGAAGGTCCCTAATAAAAAAATAATTTAAATGTCTCTGACTTACCATCCTCCAAGAAGACTCTGAAAGACAGTCGTGTTCATTCAGCTTGTGCTGCTTTCCAACATTTGCATACAGAACAGAAATTGTCAACCCTCTCCTCACCTGAGGTAGTTCCAAAGGATTTTCTGATACTCTTAACACTCATTCAGTACCTGACTGTAACAGTAAGAATAGCAGGACAGTGATGTTTAGGATCCACAGAACTACTTTATATTTTCCTGGTGTGGAAATTCATACAATTAAAAATTAAAAATCATACCATTAAGAGATCCTTGAAAATAGACTTAATAACAGAGACAAAAACAAACAAACAAAATTTCAAAGCTCTGTTTGAATTTTGCAACTCACTGAGTAAATTCAATAAAAAGTTTCATGGACTATTTATCTAGTTAATAAGCTCTGCAAATAAAATATAATAGAAACACATTTAAAAGAAATCACAAAATAATTAAAAATAATTATTTTATCAGCTTTAATCCCAGCACCCCATAGCTTGAGAAGATTTTGCAGAAATTCTGTAAGTTCCTCTTTGTGCTACATGTTTTAGGGAATTGTTGATCTCAAAGGTTATGAAATGATGTCTTCCTTTTTCCCCTGGTTCTCCTTGCAGTTCCATTTTTCACCCTTCACGTTAAGCCTTCAGTACTTCTGGTGTACAGATTAATGGAGAAAGCTGTGATAAGAGTAGTCAGAGGATTGAGTACCTCTTACCAGGTTTAGCCCTTATTAGTATTTTCTAATTACTATTTTCCTGTCTCTATTGACATCATAACCATCTGCTCTAAGCACTCCTCAGCTAAATGGTTTCTGATTCCCTTGGTTCCAGAAACAAATCAATGTATCTCAATAAGAGAGGTTACTATGAAATTAGATATATGAGTTTCAGGTAGGAGCAATGTGACAGATGGAGCAACTGACTCACAGAAAATCCCTGCCCCAGTTTTCTCAGGAACTCATACTTCAGAATTTCTCTATGAATTTCTCAGTCCCAGTTTTGTCCTAAACTCAATGTATCTCTCCAGTTTCTACAAAATAACTTTCAAAATCTCCTTCAGTCTCCCCAGTAGCTCTGTACATACCCACAGCACATAGCAATATAGACGATTAGGGGATGGAAACTTTCTCTGTTTGTAAGTAGCTTAGACAAATTTCTGAGGAACTCCAGTCATGCGCCGTATCTAGAAAAGGCCAGATGTAGGTCCTGGATTGTTATCTTATTTCAAAGACCTAACTGGTATACAGACTTTCCTGATCTTTTGGAATAGGACATAGTAATGCCCAAGGTGACAAGGATTTTTGGTTTGCATAGCCACTAACTATGCAGTTAGCAAGAGTTGGAATATTTGACTAAAAAAATCACTGATTCAATAATAAAAGATCAATTTAACAGTTGTAGCAGACCAATTCTACATCACTTTGCATTAAGTTACAACATGAAATTACTTAGATGAGGAAGCAGGCTACTAGTTGATACAGTTTGATATATGGTTTCAGTTGTCTGCCAGGTCAGCATTGGTTAACATGAGTTTACGTCGATACTTGTTGCCTTAATATTTATTTAATATTTTTAAGGTTGTGCTTACCAATTGCTTACATGTAATATCTTTACAGTTTTTTAATTATTTGGAATTTTTAATTCATTATTTTTCCTTTTGGAACCTTAGGATCAAGATAATTAAATAAAATCATATTACTTTCAAAGTACAGTTCAGGCCAAGGACTTCTCCAGTTTGTTAACAAAGTACCATTCCTATCTGATAAACAAGTTAATGTCCTCATTTCTATTTTTTGTCTCCTGATTCTCTCACTCTCCTTTAAAAATTAAGAGTGTTTCCAGCAGGTGGGAGAAACCCAGTACAACATGAATCATTGCTACAGTTGGGAGCCGACGAGAATTACTCTTTTCTTTAAAACTAGAAGAAAAGGTCTGAGGAGAGAAACAAGGGTTCTCCTTTTCTTTCAGTGTTATACATTTTAACTTAAATTTAATTTATATAATTTTTTGCTTGAATTTCCTTGATTTTTATTGGGGTTTTTTTGTCATTGTTGCTGGGTTGTTTTTTTTTTACTGTTACTTATAACTTTCCTATTCAATGCACTGGAAATAAAACTTGAGCAGGCAACAGAAACTATATTTCAAGTGAAAGAATTTCTCTATTCTAAATTTAGTCTTCATTCCAAGCTGTAACAAAACCTGAATGTTACAAATTTTGTATTTTTGTTTGGTTTGGTTTTTTTTATAAAGAAATTTTTATTTAGATAATAAATACTTCCATTTTCATCCAAATAAAAACATCCACATTCTAAAATCAATTACATAACTAAAAACTAGCAACAGTATTTACCAATCAACTTTGAAGAAAGCTTAATTTCAAGAAGTCAAAGACCAAGCTAGGCAGCAATTTAGGCCTATTTTTGAAATGTAGGCTGGACTCCTATGATTATTCTTAGTCTAGGTACTTACACTAAATAAATATTCCAACAGTGTTTCTGATATTTTGCAATTTTGGGAGGAATGCACTCTATCACTGAAGTGCATGATACTTCCCAACTATACATTACTGATGATAGCAATCTGTTGTATCTATAAATTATCCCAATGTATGTTGGGTGCATACAGGTATATTTGAGTATTTTCTTATTGCTCCAATTGTTACAATTATAAATTATGTCAAATAAAAATAAGAAAGTAGTCACAAAATATTTCAAGGTACTGTTAGTGACTTGTGGAAATCACTATTACATAGGCAATCTAAAAGCTTAAAAGTTATATTAATTTTTTAAATGAGTGCCTAGGACTCTGTGAAAAGTGATTCATTGAAACTCAGATTTGACAGTTAAAACTACAGCCAGTTCCCAAGCTGCCTGTTAAAAATTGTATTTGGTAAACTAAACTGTCATGCTGCTCTCCCACTCATGATTCTGCTCAACAGATCCTCCTCTGCCTCAAGATGATCTCTCAACAGGTATGATCAGGATGTTTCACTCCTGATCAGCTCCCAAATACCCCTGACAGATCCTCAGAACTGGCTATTCTAGTTGTAGTTTGACAAAATGCCCTTGCAGGTAATTGCTAACTCTACCTGTTGTTGATAGATGCTCCACAGTCCAAATCCAGTACGCTTATGTTGGTTCGATATTCTTTTGTTTTAACATGATTCACCTGAGACCTGTCAGAAATGCTTTATGAGAGATTTGCAGGTTTCTAAATATAGATTTCTGAATGCAACTTTTCACTCCCATTTCCAAAATTTCCAAAATTTTCACCAGCTTGGTAAAGAACATTTCTGCCTTGGCAAACTCTTTACTAATAGACTGCAGTAAAAAGGGTCTCTTTTGTAAAGAACAAGCTCATTATTGAGGAAGTGGTTAGAGACATGAAAGTTCCACCTCATTAGGGATCAAAATCAGCTGAAAGACCATAGAAACTGCAAAAATCAGAAAAGCTGCCAGAAATAAAATTATATCTTTGTAGAGTCTTAGCAGTTGCCTTCTTTTTTAAGAAAAAAAATAGAAGTAGTGATCATTTGAAGCATGAGTCATATAAGGAGTCAAACTATGTGTTTAGTAGAAAAGGAGGGATTAAGATTTTTACATTCAGCTCTGTTAAAAAAAATATTTTTGTTTTCAGGATTCCACAAACTCTCTTTCCAAAAGTGGCTGCTGGTATCTGAGAATGTTACTTGTTGAAATGAAATCTTTTGTTTATATAAGCAGAAAAATAAAACAAAGATTGCAGAAAATGGGAATTTAAGAAAATGGGATTTTAAAGGTCTTAATTATTTTTGTGACAAAAGGAATATAAAGCTTCTATAATTATCTCAATATTTTCATCTAAGTAAACATAAAGAAGAAGAGGTAGAGGTACATAAAATATGCCATATACTTTTACTACTACGGTAATTGGTGATCCAAACATACTGCATTACTTCATTATTTAGAAATTCATGTCATTTGCATTTTGACAGGGTTTCATCTGAGTTTGCCCTGTACTTTCTGTTCCAATAATATTTAACAGCTAAAGCAAGATAGAGGATAAGTTATAGAAATCAAATCCATTCATTCAAATAATTTCAATTTCCTACTTCCTATTAGATAAAACATATTCTGTCACACCAAGATCATCAGATGACATGATACTGATACAGACAACTTTTTGATCTGCCAATCTCTCTCTTTTTACTAATTGACAGGTAATTTTCTTCATTTATAGTGTTGATTTAAAATTTGTTCTCCTGAGGATACCCCCTACAGAAATGAAATTTCTCATTCTCATTTGTATGCTGTCTGCAAAGAGGACACAACACTGACACATAATCTTAAGCATTTTGCACTTTTTTATAGTAGACCTCAAATATGCAATCAAATCCATTTATTAATATCTGCTTTGAAAAACTGGATATAGAACAACCTAGCATTTTTTAGTGTCAACATTCACGTTTCTGCTGAGAGGAAAACAATTTGAAGGAAATGAATATTTTTAATAGACCTTTGATCTTCTGAATCTGATCCATTACAAGGTCTTTTCTATAACTAAAATCTATTTTTCTATAGCTTCTTAAGCTACAATGTCCATTTCAAATAGTATCATTAATCTGAGATGCAAAAGAAATAAAAAATTTGCACTTTATACCTCTGGGCATCAAATTCTATAATTACAAGAGCTATCTCTTTATATGATTATTTTTATCTTCAAAAATCTGAAGGGAATGTATACTGCTATATTAAAAAACATGTTTTATTATTAAAAGAGAGATCTTATCTTGAAAATACTATCTCTATTTAAACCTAGTATCTTCTCTACTATTGTATTATGGCATTCCTTAAATATATAAATTTATAAAGATGCCAAAGATGGATTTTAATAGGACCAATAAGTCAGTCTTAACTTTTTAAAAATTAATGGTCTTTCTTAGCTACCCATGGAAATTTATGATAAAGTGGCAGTAAGGATTTTTTTATTAAGGGACTTATTGTACTTTAAAAAAAATATATTAATTCAGCTCTGCGGTATGTAATCAGTCAACAGTAGATGATGTCGGATGCATTTTTCATTAAAAATCTGAAATATATGAAGAAAACTAATCAACACCCAAAATTCAAAATGAAGATGTATCTAAAAGATGCATTATTGCTTTATATTTTTTCAGTTATGTTGAGTGAAAATTAGAATGATGTTTTCATATTTCTCTTGCATCAAAACAATTATATTAATATTAAAATTATACCAGAAAATGTAAAAGCTGATGCAAAAAGAGGCAGCCATACCCTCTCTCCCTTCTGAACATTAGACTTTGTTGGAGCACACCATGAAATGTTCCAGATTATTACTGATTTGCTTTGTCTAAAAACCAATTAATTCACCTGAAATGGCAAATACTAGAAATAGCCTATTTGCAAAGTATTTTGAATTACAGAATGACCTTTATTCTAAATTGTTCTGTGATAAAATTTGAAAAACATAAGACCATAAAGTATTTGGGAGGTAGAAAAGGTAGGATGAAGGAAAAAAAAAAAAAAAGAAGGATTTTTTCACAAGGGTATGAAAGAAAAAGACAGTGGAGGTTTTTGGTAATTTTTTAGTATCAAATATCACACCACTCATCAGTTCTGATTATACTTTATATTAACTTCTTGAAAAGACTAGGTTTCATCCATATTTCACTAATTTTAAAGTGAGTTTTGAATTTCACTCACTGTCTCTTGACAGTTTTGAATGGCAGTACTCCTCATTGGAGAAACCCCAAAATAAGGAAGAAGCAAAATCACGCACAAAGTAAGGCATGTTGGGCTAGATCATCGGGATTTTTGGCAGTCACTTCTAATTGAAATGCTAAATTTGGAATTTTCCTCTTGTATTTTTTGACAGCAGTGGGCATCACTAGAACAATCCATAACATTCAACCTGTTAGTTTCACAAAGTAATCTCTTCAGAAAGCTCAGTTTGACAACACATGCTGCGTGGTGTTTTATGTCAAAAACTATTGAATGCCTGTTCTTCACAGAACTTAAAAGTGAAGAGTATTGCCAGATTACTCAGAACAGCTTTCTGAAACTTGCAGATAAAAGGATTAAAACATATTCCTTAATATGTATATTTAATAAGAAATAAGCAGCATGACAGTTCTGAGGAACATTCTATTTCTGCAATAAATGTTCTTATTAAGAGTTATGCAGTACTTAGATCCTCTTTTTTTTTCAAGTTATAAAATGAAATTCTTGGCCATGGGCAAGTTTAAATACATTTACTGAAGTTTAAATCTGAACTTTAAACACAACGTCTGTATAATATGTTATATAATGTCATTCTTTACTGTTTAACATACAGCACACAGATTCATTTATATATATGCTTCTGTTTAATAATTATTCTGCCCTCAATACCTCCAGACCCAGGAGACATGTCTTGATCAAACTGCAATGTCTGACTTTGGAAATTTACCTCATCTATTTATACTCTCAACTCATAGCATTTTCTTTTAAAAATAGCTAGCTATAAATAAATAAAAACATGGGCAATGGCATAAGCCATATGTAAAGTTTAACATATGAAATTTTTCCAGAGATTAAGATGGAAATAGATCAGATTAATAAAAAGTGCAAATTAACGGCCACAGTAAATTACTTAAAAAATTTTAATGGAGAAAGATCAACTTAATAAAAATGTGATACCCGTTCTCCTGTTTCCAGAGTTGCAAAGCCTGATCTTAGAAAGCAGGTTAAGAAAAAAATGAGATCCCTTCCACACTGCAAGAACAGTTGAAAATTACTACTGTGGCTTGCTTTGCTTTCCTGGGGCCTCATTCAGATTTTATGGTTCTTTTGATCTCTTAGTTGCCTTCTTTTCCTGTTGATTGAAACTGTGCTCAGTATATTAAAAAAAACAAAAATCAAAACCAAAACCAAAACAAATAATGTGTGAAAACTTATGTTGTGCACATGAACTAAGCCTGTGCAGAGATCCATACCCTGCTTTAGCTCTTAATCACCACCCAGTATGACTGTGATGGGGGGACACTGACCTATGCAGACAGCTGTACCTAACGAGGACAGCCGAAGTGTGGCCAAAGAGTAGCCATGGAAGTCATCCTGATATGATGCCAAGACAGAGCAGCATCACTGGCCTGCATAGCACTTGAGATCACAAATATAGTCAATCAAATTTTATTATCATTGTCTGTAAAAAGAAAAGAGAAGGCTACAGAAAATAAGTGTATGCCAGAAAGCATGCATTTGAATTCTAAATACAAATCACTTAGTAAGAATTTTAGTAAGCATAGGTCAGCCAGTAATGTATCAACTTTTTTAGAAAAACTTGCCCAAAAGGCTTAGAAATGGGTTCCTTACAAATTTCTTCCTGTGCTACTCAGATAGTAAATTTAACATTTCTTGACAGCAACTCAATAGGCTTGAATTTTGCAAATACTCTGACACCCTGATAAAAGTACAGAAATTCCTAAATGGAAGCTTTGCTTTCTCTTTAGTTTACCTGATTGTTTCTTTAATCCTCATCTGTTACCATGGAAAAGCCAGGAACATGCAGATGAGCTAAGGTTTACCATCAAAACCATGAAGAATCATGTGTACAATTACCCTTCTGTTTACTACCTATGCTTCAATGTAAAGAGATGATGAACATAAATTGGGTTGCACCACACATTTATGAGAATGAGATTCTTGAAACTTTACCCTATTTACTTTCAAGAGATACCCTCATGTGAATTTAGGCTTAAAATAAAATATATATGTATAAATAAGTATTTAATTTCTATTCATACTTCTCTCTGGACATGATAACATTTCAGTCTCATTAGAAAATACTACCATAGCAATGTACCACATTTTATGACCTTTATGAACAGCAAGGGAGGATGCAGGATGCAGTATTGATATCGTCTTTCTGAACTATCTCAATAGCACTCAAAGAGAACAATTCACAAGAATGTCTACTAAGGTTTACAGAATCAAACAGCTTATCAACATACGAAAGTACAATTAGCAAGAGCACTTACATTTTTAAGGTAATAAAAAATAGAATATGTACCTTGATGACTACTAGGTCTGTATACTTCTTTATTTAAGAAAAAAAAGGATGTTATTTGTTGGAACTTATATGTTATTTCTACAGATTAGGCAAATACAGTTATCATTTAATTCATATGCAAATCAGAACATATTTTTGTCTCTTTTTGGACTTGTACTAAAACCTGGATTAAAATTTTAAATAAAAAAACCTAAAATTGATCCTTCAAGTTTCACAGTCTTGCAGTTACATAAAAAACTTCCTGTGACCTTTCTATAGGTAACATTTTCTTAAAATATATATGCATTATATTTTTTGTAAAAAAAATTATAAAATTCCACTTGCTCTCGCTACTAATGAGTCAAGTGTTTTCAACTGTTCCTCACTGATACTGCTGATCTTCAGGAGTGCACAACATATATTACAAAGCAATAGCATTACCTTCCTTCAGATTCTGCCTGAAAATTCAGCTCATATCGTTCCTGCAAAATACTGCAGTAAATACTCCAATGATTTAAGAATTATTTGTTTAATATTCCACCTGCTTGTCTTGCATGTTTATTATATTAAACTTCCTGTGGCTTTCTGTGCAATTAATTTACCAATGGGTATTGCACTGAAGCCATTTGTTGCCTACATCAGAAAGTCTTTCTGAACACAGTCTGTAGCACAGTGGCAACGTTACTCCTGAAGTCTTGACAAGTATTTTTTCAGGACTACCACAGAGCAAATAATTATCAGAAGCAATTAAAATTAATGATTTAAACTAAGGAAACAGCAGTATACAGCTACTGTATTCTTCAGTTAACATTTCAAATATCACCCTCTTGTACATAAAAGGAGATTTTTCTTTATTTGCATAATAAAGTGGGAAAAAAACAACCTATTTGCACTATGTGTGAGTTGTACAGAAAAATAGTAATGAAAGAAGCTCTTTTGCTTAGGCACTAAGAACTCCAGGGTTTTAACTTTTCTTTCATTCTTTAAGTTGCATTATTTTGTGCAATATCTTTAAATATATGTAATAAAAAGCTTTTTTTATTAATAGATTGATGCTTTTGTCCCACTGATCAACACCAAACACTCTATGCATGAATGTACATCATCCCAAATATCAATCTGTGTGTTTATAATGATATTTGTTTCCTCTAAGACTCACTTATGAATGTATAATTGAAGGTCCATCCTTCAGCTATATTATAAATGTTGCCTTCCAATAAGTTCACTGAGATTAAGTGCATAGGGTCTGCCTTCAAAAAATTTAGGCAGATAACACAAATTGTGGACTAGGCACTAAGACTCCCCTGCTCACCTCATATACATATATACATGTATAAGCATGTATGCGTGCACATGTAAAAAAATAAAACAACCCAGTAATATAATAAATACAGAAAGTAATTGAAGTTAGTGGGCTATTTTTTATTCAGTGAAGCTTAGGAATTTTTTAACATTTAGACATTTGATAGAATTACACAGTCTTACTGAAAATAAAGATACTACCATATTACTTGAGGTATTGACATCTGTGCTTTACTCTTTCCTGTAATAGTAGCTTCTATTTGGTTCTTCTGGAAAAAATGAACTTCATAAAATAAATGTTATCTGTAACAGTGGGAGTTTTCTAAAGCCTTATTGATAATCAGTGGTGCTCATTTATTGGAGAAGGGAGGAGAGCAGGAAGAAAGGAAATGGTAGAGCTGCACACATCCTCCATTATAAATTGCAACAGAATATCAATATTTCTATATATGATAGTCCAGATGACCTATATGATATGGGCTCTAAATTGTAGTTTAGCATTAGCTGAAGACACTGACTTGTGTTTCCCTGGGTTAAAATCTGACTTCTCTGAATAACGTACCACAAAATTTCCTAAAGAAAACTAGATACGGTCAAATACCATAAACCACAAGGCAGTAATAGATGACAGGAAAAGACAAAGGTTTCACTTTTCCTAGGTCTTTGCAGTGTTGGAGAATTGTCAAATAATATGCCCAGAAGTCTCAATGCCCTGTTACTTTGATTCCATTATTTTTTCATATCACTTTTCATTACACAGAAACATGAAAAATGTTGTCTTTTATGTCTTTATCAGGAAAAAAAAAATCGGTGCTAATCCTTGTGAATAAATAAATGGAAGCTTCTATACTGGAGGCAAAAACACCAAGATCAAAATCTGTTTCAAAACATTGAGGCACTTGTTTCTTAGATCAGTAATAGAATTCTTCTAGACTTATTTTTTCCTTCCTTTTTCCCAAATAATTTTCACAGTATGAGTTAAGACTTAAATAAATCTAAAGTACAAAAAGGCTTACAATGAACCTGTCAAATGGCTTGCTTGTAATTTGCCTGAAATGATATTATTTCCTGAGAATGTGGTTCTGTCTTCATATAATTCTTCCTGAGATGCCCAATACAGAACCCTGAAAATGGGTGTTGACAATTTTGAGTTAAAACCACTGGTAGTTGCTATACTAATATGCTGGCTGAAATGCCTCCGAGTAAAGATTAGGTATAAATCAACTTCACCTTGCAAAGCATTTTTTTTTTTCTTTTCTGAAATAATTATTTTCTTCTGAAATGGTTGAACCTAACAATGCATAAATGTATCTTTCTACTTGTTAACATGCTTTCAACACAGTTTAACTACTTCTGTTCAAATTCTTTGTCAGTTTTTAACCGATTTTGCTGCAGTATTCATCACAATGGTAGCACTGGTATAAGAGTTGAGTTGAACAAGTATTGTATTCCACAGCTCCTTTTACATAGACGTATGAACCAGGAATTATTCTTCACTACCTCTTTAAGTACCCTGCTTTGTTGAGCACATTTTGTCCAGAGTGTTTCTGAGAACAAAGGTGGTGCTTCTCTCCCTAACGTGCTCTGTAGGGAGTAGCATAATGGGCAGATGATCTGACTTAGTGCAGTAGTCCTTACATTTTGTAAATCCCAGATTACACTCAACAAGAAACAGAATGTGACTGCTTGAACCTGAAAGCATTTTTTTCCTCTTATTTCAAAAACAGTAGAAGAATACAGGTTTGTTCTTTGTTTGTTTGTTTTCTGTAGAACTTCCCTCTACCAGCCATGCTGACTGCTTTTAACTGTCTGCACCTGTTTGTTTCTGAAAATAATGGGATGATTTATGTTTCCTCAAGCATTTCTTAACTATACCATAACTGCTTTTGGAACTCAGTCTAAATAGCCATTCTAGGATCTTAGAATCATAGAATCATAGAATGTATTTGGTTGGAAGGGACCTATAAAGGTCATCAAACAGCTTGGTGTCATCAGCAGACTTTCTGAGGGTGCTCTCAATGCCACTGTCAATACCATTAATGAAGATATTAAACAACATTGGGGGCTCCTGAGGGACACCTCTTGTCACTATTTTCTATCTGGACATTGAGCCATTGATCACTTCTCTCTGGATGTGATCATGTAACCAATTCCTTACCACTGAACAGTCCACCCATCAAACCCATATCTCTCCAACTTAGAGACAAGGATATTGTGGGGAACCATGTCAAAGGCCTTGCAGAAGTCGGTATAGATTACATCCATGGGTCTTCCCTTACCCACTGAAGCAGTCACTCCATTGTAGAAAGCCATTAGGTTAGTCAGGCAGGATTTGCCCCAGTAAAGCCATGCTGGTTGTCCTGAATCATCTCCCTGTCACCCATGTGCCTTAGCATGTCTTCTAGGAGGAGCTGTTTCATGATCTTCCCAGCCACAGCGGTGAGGCTGACAGGTAGTTCCCAAGGTCCTCCTTTCTACCCTTTTTGAAAATGGGTGTAATGTTTCCTTTCTTCCAGTCACTAGGGACTTCACCTGACTGCCATGACTTTTCAAATATCATGGAGAGTGGCTTGGCAACTACATCAGCCAATTCCTTCAGGAATTTGTTCAGGCATTTTGATGTTCTGTCATAAAATTCCTTGCATATTAACTTACTTTACTCCTTACAAGCTTGGTATGCAGTGTTTGTGCCACAATATAACAATAAGTTTTGTAGAAGTTATCCTTTCACAGGAAGTGTTAGAATTTAATTTAGGTTTAACTTATAGGATCTTCTCTATTCATAGAATCATACGATAGTTTGGCTTGGAAGGGACCTTAAAGATCATCTGTTTCTATCTCCCCTGCACGGGCAGAGACACCTCCCACTAGACCAGGCTCCTCAGAGCCCCATCCAACCTGGTCTTGAACACTTCCAGGGAGGGGGCATCCATAACTCCTCTGGGCAACCTGTTTCAGTGTCTTACTAACCCCACAGTAAAGAATTTACTCCTAATGTCTAACCTAAATCTACCGTGTCCAGTTTAAACCATTACCTCTTGTCCTGTAGCTACGAGCCATTATAAATAGTCCCTCCCTATCTACTCTTGTAGGTTCATTCAAGTATGGAAGGCTACTATAAGGTCTCCCCGGAGCCCTCTCTTCTCGAGGCTAAACAACCCCAACTCCTATGAAGACAAGTTGACTTGCCAGTGAAGAATCAGCAGATCTACTCCATATTTAAATGGTTACAATACAGCTCAGCTTCAAATGTGTTGTCAGCACTATGAATACATTTTCTTTATGTAATGTATTTCCTTCTATTCTAAAGTTTGTTGATTTCATGAAGAGAGATTTTATGAAATGCTTAATGTCTTTTTAAAAATCACTACTACTGAAAAATTATTGCCTTACTTACTGTTCTCTAGACATTGAGCAACTTAAAGCAATGCAATGGCTAAACTGCAACTATCCCTGTTTATTACTAATGTAACACTAGATTTCCTTTAGTATCTCATATGGAATAGCAGAATACCAGATTATGACTAAAAATCCACTAATAAACAAAGCTAATTTCATAAATCCAAATTAGATTGTTGATCTGATGTGGAGCAAGATTTTTCCGTATTTGGGGAACATTTCAATCTCATGTTCTTATTCATAAACCTGTATGGAGAATCATAGAAACACAGGACATAGTATATTGACTTCTGCAATTAAGTTTACTCTGGTATTCATGTACTCATTTTCCATGTTGCCTGCCAGGCTTCTGGAAAGCTATCCAACATTAATTACAATGTATCTGTCCTGACAGTGTGAAATATTTCTAGAGTATATGTTCTCTGCTTACCTTTTCACTGTAACATCAGAAGTTTGTCAACCAGCAGTACAAAGCATTCAAATCTGTCTGGACATTCGTAATTTAGCTTTTGGCAAGGTTATATTCTTTCTTTAGATGAGGCTTGATGGATCCCTTAGTTTAGACAAAATATCAGGCATTATTCCTGAATACTGAACCAACTCTAATGAGGTCAGAACATGCCTGAGACTGTTTGGAAAATGGTTTAGAACCTCCAGTGCAGTCAGAGAGGAAATGGTTGTATGGGACAACCTAGGTGTTCTCAAAAATATTTTTGTACTGTGGCTTTTGTTATTTACTAGAAGATAAAGACACTTTCTTGCAAAATACAGGAAGTCATAAAACTAAAAATATGATTGAACTCTAAAGGTCAGTATTACTGTGCATTGATGCAATCTTTCAGCTGGGATTTTTGTCTCTTAGGTTTCAAGATTAAAGAAAAAAATAATGCAGTGAAACAGTAGGAAAAAAAGTCTTAAAATATATTTTGAACAAATACACATTTCTGGGCAATATAATTTCTCAAGTAACTGTACCATTCACACCGTTATCACGTGCTATTTTTTTCAATACCAAGTCATTCTCCATGAAAGCAACTTATGAACTAAGTGTTTGATCTCTTTGTTCTCTAGAACAAAGGACATTAATTTCTCTCTCTCTTTTTTTTTTTTTTTCCTTTATTTGGCCAACTGAAGGAAGCCACACTTGTATTCCCAACTCCTCCTCTGCTTCAGCTAGAAAGGTATCTGCTGATCAGGAGAGGGGCCTGCCAGCCACTTCTGCATAGAGATCTTTTTGTTAATTAGAGCCTTTCCTGAGGTAATCTTACTGTTTCCTTTTCCTGATCCAAACAAAAATTACTGGCAAGTCTGTCTCATTTATAATTTCTCCTTCCAAAGGAAAAAGTCAGTTATCAAGTCACATGGCCTGTCCTGTCTACTTTTTTCCACCAACTTATTCAAAGACTCATTTCCAGACAGTGGTAGTACCACAGTTGTCTGGTTTCTTCTTTTTTGGTAGGCTCCACTATATTGCTAAGAGCTACTATGCCATCTCTTTAATATTATATAAAGAATAGTTGAATAGTTTCTATCTGTGTAGTTTACCAAGACACTAATTAGAGGTGATTGGAATGATAACACAAACAGCTTATAATTTTTTTTCTTTTTTAATTTTTTTTTTTTTGGAGATAGTTATATCCAAAACATTCTTTAATGTTTTCTGATATTAGTACTTACCACAGGAAATAACTAACTGCATTACTTACAACACTTGGCTTTTTTTTTTTTCTTTAGTTCTTCACAACCAGGTAAACTAAACCAAGTAGGTCAGGAACACAACTTAGCCCAACCAAAAATACACACTTTTCACTGCTGAATGTAGAATTTTAATCAATACCTCCACACTAGCTTGGAAATATGAAGAGTGTGAATCTGTTTCCACACATGGTGCAGAGTATTTGCTCTCCCCATATGGGTTTGGTCTGAAAGACACTGTTTTCTAAGGGCCACAATCATTATTAGCAATATTAGCTCATCAGTACCATGACGGATAAGGCCAATAAGAGAAATTTGTGCTGGAATAAAATGTGCATCTTTACTGGCTGGTAGCAGGACTTGTGAAAATCAAAACAGAGCATATATATAATTTTAGCTGCATGTACATGTTCTTCAGTATCTGAAAAAAAGGCATTTAAAAAACTTCTTTCTACTCCACTTTCTGTAATCACTTTGCCTCTTTCCTTGTGTTCCCTATTCTTCCTCCTATGTAGTATTTTGTCTTTCACTGTTATCCACCAAAAACCACTCCCACACTGTCTATGTCCATCCTCAAGCCTCTCTCTCTCATTCCCCTTTCTTTCTTTGTGACCTGAAGAATCATAGAATCATAGGGGTTGGAAGGGACCTCTGAAGAACATTGAGTCCAACCCCCCTGCTATAGCAGGAACATCTAAGGAAGATCACACAGGAACGCCTCCAGATGGGTCTTGAAATTCTCCAGAGAAGGAGACTCCACAACCTCTCTGGGCAGCCTGTTCCAGGGCTCCATCACTCTCACAGTAAAGAAGTTCTTCCTCATGTTGAGGTGGAACTTCCTGTGTTGTAATGTGTTGCATGAGGGAGAGACAGTCACATTCTCAGGTCTGCCAATACCAGAACTAGAACTCTCCCATAAGATTTTTTGAGTGCCTTTTAGCACATATGTGACTGTTTTGAAAACCAGAATATTGAAGTGTGTCAAGATCTTGTGGAAGCTATGGATAGTGCAGTGATTAATGATTGCATGAATTTTGAAGCATTAACTTTTCAAAGCATGAACTGCACCTTTTCACCTCGAAACTAGAAGCAGTTTAAGTATCATTACTGATTAGGCATCATGTAAGTTGTAGAAGAGTATATAAGCATTCTCTAGTCAAAACTTGTGAACAAAAGTCACCACTGTTCCTGTGAAGAACACAATAACAGAGGAAGAGTAATAATTTCACTTGAGACAAAGAGCTAATTGTATCTTGAGCAGACAAGATAGCCAAATCCCTGAAGCAAAACCATAAATTAAGGCCTAGTATAACACACTTTGTATGAACAAAGAGATAAGATCATTGACTCAATCAGGGATCTAGAAAAAGAAATACATTCAGGCAGGGGAGATGTAAAGCAAGATGAAACTGTTGTGCATTTTTAACATTTAGTTCTTATACTTGCTTGGTACTTCTGATAAAAGACTACTGTGGATAGAGATGGAAAAAATGGAAAATACCTGCTGGTGAAAATGTCAGATATCACTATAAGTGTCTTGCTTTTAGACTGCATTTGACCAAAAAGAGAGAGAAGAAGTCTGTTAGAGGAAGGTATATCATGCCTCATCCAGCAGCATGAGAGAGGTGAGGCTGCTGCAGTTCCATGTACCTAGGTCCAACTAGAGGCTGAAGATGTACTCCCAGTTGGCACACACACACAGAGTGCACATATCTCGCACAGCAAAAATGTAGAAAAATCAGGAGATCTGAACAGAAGTGCAGTTTGAATACAAAGGGTATATTAACAGTGAATTATACTACTTAATTCAATCAAACAACAAAGGTTACCATTAAAATGCCAGCAACTTACTTATTATTAAATTCTACACTAGGCTTAGAATATTACTTATCACTCTTAACGGTCCTTACGCTCTCAAACTTAATGTTGAAAGCTACCTAACAGTAAGTACACTAGTAAAGACAATGAAAGAGTAATATTTCTCATCCTTGCCAGACTATAGCTGGTATCCTTGGGTGTAATTCTCAATAATTAATCTCTCTGGCAGGTGTCCTCGCTGGAGAGGAGAAGGTCCAGCACACCCTCCTGGAAAGAGTACGGAAGTATCACTGATCAAAAATGGGACCAGGCTTTTATAGAATAAAGTGGATTGACTGCTGTCATTTAACCACCAGCCATACCTTCTACATCTCTCATTGGAGAATAAAAGAAAAACAGTGGGAAAATTCACGAAGGCCCTGTTTCCACCAAGCAAACTCTCTTGTTTATCTGTTCGTTCTTACTTTATCTCTGTTTCAGGCCTAGTTGTGGCTGGGCTGAGTTCTGTGTTCTTCAACACTGGAGAGCAGCTGGTGTTATGAACATCAACTTGACCCTCTGTTTATACCTTTCAAGGTTGTTACCAGCTCAGAGTTTGCTAGGCCTTTTTCTTTCTCACGAGAACCTTTCCACTGCAGGCCTGAGCCTGCAAAACCGAGAGAAAAAAACAGCTGAATAATAGAGTAAAACTGAGGCAGGCATATTGAGAGATGGAGCATCTTGCTACAACATATTACACTATACAGATGTGTATACCCACGGCCAGCCACATAGTTCACAGACAGACACTCAAAGCACTAGCACAAATATGGACAGCACCAATGGGCTCATCCTCCCCTCATGGAAATGTCCTAGTGAGACCATATATATGCATTTGTACAAGGTAGTTCCCTCCAGCAGCTGGGCTTACTCAGTCTGTCCAGTTGCTGGCTCCTGGAGCCCAGTCTTCCCAGTTGTGATGGCACCTGGGCATATGAAGCCCCACTCCAGTTGCTCATACAGCCTATTGTGCACACACACACACACCCAACAACACCTGGAGGGGACTTCTCTGGTCCCACAGCTAACTCTGCTCCCCTCTCAACCCTGAAGAAACGCATCATTCACACCCAGAGAGATGAGCTTTATCATATAACTTAAAACATTGTATCAAGGAAATATTTTTTTCAAGCAGCTAGGAACATGAAAATAATGCTTTTTTCAGTTTTCTTCTAGGGTGAAGCACAAAAGAAGACTTCGGGGGAAACAGAGAAAGCATAAAGTTAAAGAAGTGGAGGGAAAAAGTAAAATGCTGTCGAAAATACAACAGTTTTAAGACACAGCAAAACTTTGAGACTCCTATTTAAAATAATACATGCAAAATATATGTGTTAGAATTGTTTATGCAAATCAGGCTGTTTATCATGTTCCTGGCAGGTATTTAATGTAAGACTAGATTTGTTCTGTGCTTTTATAAACTTGGAGATAAAATGCCTGTAAGTTCCATTTCTTTCATACTTTTCATTTTTAATTGGATCATAGAAATAATTGGTTTGTTTCAAGAATGCATTTTCCTTAGAATTTAAAAAAAAAAGATAACAATTTTACTTGTAATGTTCAGACCATACCCGATTACACAACTCAAACTTGAAACCCAAAATTCTTCTCAAACTCAGGAGAACTTTGATTTAGTCATTCCTGCTCCATATCACTCTTGATTATTTAGGCTACTAAATTCCTACAGATATCTCCAGAGAAAACATTATGTAGGTTGCAGCATTTGCTTTCACCTTTGTAAGATGGCCTTTCTCCGAATGTTCATACATCTGTTAACTGTCACATTCATAAGAGACAAAAGGGTGACATTTGATTTATGTCAGATAGCATTTCAGCTGAACAGAAGTAAATCTTACGGGATCATTCTGTCTTATTCTCACTTCTTTCTTAGAAATTCATGTGTAGAGGATTATGCATTCACTATAACACAGGATAAATCCTCATCAGTTGCTTGTAATTAATTAAAAGTTTATTTTTTTAAATTAAGCCTGAGTGATGCATATTTTTTTAAGCTGTGCTGAACAACCCAGAACATCTCAGCTTACATTTAATTTATCTTGTATTGTAAGTGGACCTAAAAAGTTAGAACTTCATGCATTTTGGGCCAGGTTAGAGACATCTTACCATACAGAAGACATGCAGATGCATGAGGGTTCATGTGATGAAAATGTCCAAAGCATGCTAAAACATTTAGCAGGGACGTCTCCCAAGGATTCTGCTTCCTCGGAATGGATCCTTCCTGTGAAGATTGGTTACTCCTTACAACCATGCCAGAAAGGCTGAAAAAATGTAATTGTTTGGGGTTACCTGTCTAACAGGTTGATATTTTTTGCAAAATTTTAGTGAAAATGGTTGTCTATTAAAACAATACTAAGGGAAATCAGAAGAAATGACATTGTTTTACCTGAGTTAAATTTTTTAAAAAAACTTTAATTGGAAAAGTTTATTGATATCTGTTCAAGTTAAGAATTAGAGCCTCAGTAAACATAAAAAAAAGGACTCCTGAAGCTAGAAACTTAAAAATTCCTTGCAGCATTGGGCCTACTTCAACTCAGAGCCTGGGATTACTTTATTTTTTTTTAATGTCATTGTGACATTACTTTATACTGCTATAGTTTACAGTGGTTCCAGGATGCTGATCTGAGAGTAGACATCCATCTTTCCTGTAATTTTAAGGACAGTTTTGGGGGCTAAAGCAAAACAAATGCAGTATTAAAGAGGAGAGAAGCAGAGAAATAAAAAGTAGGTTTGGATGTGGGTATGGGTTTGAAAGACAAGGAAGGGCAGCAGTGTTTCTTGGGGACTAGTACTGGTTATTCTTCAACAACTACAGAAATAAGGATTGGTTTGAAAGGTTTTTGTAAGGGTTTTCCTGATCTGGCCCTACTTAGCTGGTTGTAGCATGGTGAGACTGCATTCCACCAGGGAAGGGCGTGTTCCCTCCACTTGTGGTCACCTACCACCCTTGTCCAGCTGTTAGGACAAAATGGGATTGCACTTGTAGGGGTAAGGAAGAGGCTTTTGTGTGAAGCAAAGCATAATTCTGGCCACAGAATGACCTGCTCCAAATCCTGCTCTTCTGATCAAATGCTGTGAAACCTACATGCAAAGCAATGTTTTTGGTCCTCTCCAAAAAAGCTAACCACTTACTTTTGTCATTAGGTACCTCTCTAGGCCAAGTAGCAACATTCTGCATGGACTAAAAGGTTATAGCACTGCTAATAAACCAGTAAGTTCCAATGCAGTATTACAAAACAAAAATTGTTTTTTCAGTTTGAGTTTTTAGCAAAGGCTTAGGAAATTGCACACAAATTGTTAATACTGTAATCTTAAGCACTCAGAAGGTAAGAAATGCAAGATTTCATCTCCTAGGTAATCTTAATTCAGATGCTTAGTACATATGCATCTTGATTCAGTCTTAATTATATGATTGCAATAGTCTGTTCCCCTCTGTTTAATTCTGTGCACTGGCAGAGTGATGTTTACTTAGCTAAGAGCTGTTCAGTATTTTGTTTCAGCCTTGTGCAGTGTATTGTTCTATACTGTATTTACTGCATTCCTTTCAATCCCTATATGAAGTCAGAGTTACTTATTACTTCCAGGGTTTTACATAGGACACAACATGACACAGTATTTAAGTGCTTCACATTTATTAAGAATTGTCACAACATCTCTGAGAGATGAAGGGATAGTATTTATTATGTCATAGTTAAAGATGGGGAAAGATAATATAAGATAAAACATCTTGTTCCTGGAGACCTGTCTAAGACACTTTGCATGTGAACTCCCAACATACTCTTCCTTTTATAGCACTTTACATGTTCAAAGCACAACCCCACTGACTTCAGCTGCGAGTTTGAGGCATTTTTATAAGATTCAAATAACGAATTTAGAATTGAGGAATCTTTTTGTGTGATAAAGAACTATTTTAAGTACATTTCTCATCAATGCAAAGGAAACCTTTGACAGTTTTAGGAAAATCATCTCATTTCTTTGGGTAAAATACCTTAACAAACATCTTGCAATAAGCTGCCCCTCACTGACTACATGAGCTCACCTTCTGAAAATGTCTTTTCATTACACAGATCCACTGCTGTCACCAGAGAATTTGCTTCTGTATATTGAAGAAAATACTTTTCCTCTACATCTCAAGGCCAGGCAGGGGTGATGGGGTGTGAGTGTGGATGAGGTTAAATTGTAGCTGTAGGAATAATATTAATTCCTGAATTTCAGTATTTGAGTGCTCATTCAGGTGCTTGAACTCTTGCATTTTATTATTTTATTTTAGTTTGTGTATGTGATATCTACTCACATTCTATGTATCTCTGTATCTAGAAAGGTGCAGATTGGTATTTTAGGTAGAAACAAAAAAGACCAGTTTTAAGATGAAAACTTGACTTATTCCATTATGGATGAGTTCACGTCATATAATCTATGAAAGATTAGAAGGTTAAAAGGCAAATTCCACCCCTTAGAAACGACTCACAGGGGATACTGCTACATGAATGCACAACCTGAATTTCAAATTATGAATTTTTCCAGTGAGCACACTTGCCTGCACAGAAGAGGAAGATTGGAGACAGGGTTGCAATCACCTGTGAAAGAAGCATAGGGGCCATCACTGCTCTTAAATGTTCAGGAAAACTTTAGCGATGAAGGAAAACCTTGCAGAGGCACTCTGGCTCTCTTATATTTAGAGCATATTTCCCAGATATGTCCACCTGTCCAACACCCTGCTGATCCCTTCAGTAGATTAACTCTTACAGGACCTACGATCCCATGCACCTGGGTGGGGGCAATCCTAAGAACAAATGCCAGCTACGTGGGCAGTGGATTGAGAACAGCCCTCAGGAGAAGAACTTGGGTGTGATTGTTGATGGACCAGCAGTGTGCACTTGCAGCCCAGAATGCCAACTGTGTCCTGGGCTGTATCAAAAGAATCTTGGCCAGCAGGTCAAGGGAGGTGATTCTCCCTCTCTACTCCACTCTCATGAGACCTCACCTGCAATACTGTGTCCAGTTCTAGAGCCTCCAACATAAGAAGGACATGGAGCTCCTGGAGAAAGTCCAGAGGAGGGCCATGAAGAAGATCTGAGGGCTGGAGCACCTCTTCTATGAAGAAAGGTGGAGAGAGTTGTTCAGCCTGGAGAAGAGAAGGCTCCTGGGAGACCTTATAGCAGCCTTTCAGTACCTGAAGGGGGCCTACAGGAAAGCTGAGGAGGGACTTTTTACAAGGGCATGCAGTGACAGGTTGAGGGGAGGGGAAATGGTTTCCAACTGAAAGAGGGGAGATTTAGATTAGACATTAGAAAGAAATTCTTTACTGTAAGGGTGGTGGGACAGTGGAACAGGTTGCCCCCTCCCTGGAAGTGTTCAGGGCAAGGCTGGATGAGGCTTTGATCAACCTGGTCTAACAGGAGGTGTCCCTGCCCACGCAGAGGGGTTGGAACTAGATGATCTTTAAGGTCCCTTCCAACCCATTCTATGATTATATGATTTACTTTTCATCACTAGTTCTCAGGCCCCTCAGATAAAGAATCCATCCACACTCTTCTCCCTGACATATCCTGTCTTTCTCTAGTCTTACAACAAGAAGGAGTATCTTGGCAAAGGTTATTCAAGCAACTGCTATTCCACACTTCTGAGGCGTATGTAAATACACTCGTCTTCCTTGGGGCAAAACTTACTCTCCATTGAGTTAACCTGGGATAGGAAAGGAGGACAGCCAAAGAATAACAAAACAAAAAACAGACAAGAATTTTTGAGGTAGGAAAGTAAAGCAAAAAATAGTAAGGAGAGAATGGCTGTCAGTTCTTTAAAAGTACTTTAACAGTGTTTAATAATTTCCTAAGGTGATTTAAGAACACATAGAAGAGAAAAAGGAAATTAAAAGTAGTAGTGTGAGGATTTCAAGTTCTTATCCAGGAGATAGGACAAATTGATGCAGCCTGTGTAGAAATTTCCTGTTTCTGCTTTTGCAATTCTATTCATATGCTGATTAAGTAAGAACTTTATGTTTTCAGTTATCAGGAATGAATGTTCTTCTCCAGAAACAGACAGAAAAAAAGAGGTCATTCACACATCTCAGTGAAAACAATGTTTAATTTGTTGGTGACAGCTTGGAAGCTTTTGTGACTGATTTCACATTCTTGTTTCACTAGGAGGCAGAAAAGAGACAATTTATAAGAATCACATTTAAGCATGCCACTGAATGAATCACCATTCAAAAATATGGAAGACGTTATGGTAGATCAGAATGGTGAAATGCCATTCATGTCTACTCAAACATGTTTCCCTTAAGTGTCACCCTTCGTGCCATTGAAAAAATCTTAGTGCTTTCAACACATTAGTACATTAATAATTAAGGGTAAAGTATGATCAACACTGTATGTGATCTTGCTGGAAGATTAAAAACATACTCAGTTTTCTCCACTGATAATTATTAAAAATCATAAAAACATATAATTTGTTGCCTGATCCAATGGCCTATTAAAATACTTGGTATTACCACCCTACCCATCATGAAGGTTTTCTTGTCCTTAGATCTAAAGCTAGGTAATACACATCAAACACAACTTGAAAGCATTTGAATTCTTCTGCAGATTTTCTTCTAATTTAGTTAGCTAAGACAGAGCGATTTTTGTTTACAGATCTTCCAAAGTAAGTGTCTTGCCCCTCAATTTCATCCAGTTGAGACTGAATGTCAGACTAGTATTGTAATTGTAATAATTAAATTTTTAGAGTATTGATGGTAATTCAACTTTAACATGCAATTTAGTGTTTTTAGATCTACTCCATTGCTTAAAGGATCAGTGCTATAAATAACTAGCCTGTCTCAAGATGAAAGTCAAACAAATTCCACTATCATAAATATTGTGCACTTTTGCTACGACAAAATTTTTCTAGATAAATAAGGATGTCAGCTCATTCAGAAATAATGTGGTGCTATTCATGGGTGTTTCAGTATGTATAAAACTGGTTCTATTGCACTCCAGGCTTTTTCTTTTTTTTTTTTTTTTTTTCTTCCCTGGTAGTTCTTTACAGACCAGAAAAAGTTTTAAATTCAGATGTTCTACTGTCTATAGTTTTACTTCTGTGGGTGTCACTTACATTTGTGCTGGTTGAAAAAGTCTGCCAAAAGAAAATGATGGTGTTTTATTCTCTCTTTTCATAACTGTATAGGACTACAGAAAGTGTATTCTATGATGAAATAGTCCTAATGTACTTTGTGACAGTATGGACCCATGTCCTTTCTCTACATATACCCTGTAGCCACACAGCTCTGTGCTTTTTACATGTCAAGAGAAGACAATTATTTCAGTGGAACTATATGCATAACAAATATTAAGCACACATGAAACATCTAAGTATCAGCACACTTCTGACATTAGCAAATTAAAAAAACCTAATATTTCTTGATACATGGCAGGCATTGCATTTTGAGAGAACTGTCAAAATCACATTTTGGAAAACACATTAACTTTCAAAGATTACTTTCTGAATATTTTACTAACCCTAATTAACATAAAATTAATCACAATTAACCCAGTCACATTAAAGGTGTTCAGAATTTCAGAAAACGCAACACTGTCTGCAACCAAGAGAACATAAAAGAAAGAACTGTCAGCTAGAAATAGTCCATTTTAAAATGGAAATAAAAAATTCAAAAGTGGCACTTTTGTTGAGCACTCTTGAAATTTTTTTCATTATGTGAAAAGTAGTTTTGTGGTATCTCGGTAAAAAAGTCTACTGCCCCCCTTTATGAAAAATACATATACGCATAAACTTAAATATATATTGACCTTTTCTTTAGTAGACCTGTAAGCATTGTGCCAAATAGATAAATATCTTTATCCATAATTTACACAGTGATAAAATGAGACAGGATGACCTGCCTTCTCTGTTTATGACCCATGTGTCAGCCTTCAAATATATCTGAGACAAGTTGTTCAACTTGCAAATTTTTTATAAAAACATATTCACCATGCAAATTGCCACAAAAGTAGATTCCTAACTTCCAAAAATGTCTTTTTCCTGTGTAGTTTTCTGTAAGAACATCTATATTAATTGCAGCATCAGATCATTATGGTAAGTACTGAAGGTAAATATATATTTCTAACCTTTTAAGAATACTTCAAATTCCACATCACAAGGACTATGGCAGATATGTTAATTATCTAGCTGTATGAAAACAGAGTTATCTTTGAGCCTCTGGCATTTTTTAAGTTCATAAATTTCCTTACCTTGTCTTTCTCTTAAGTGTTCTTTATATTGAGAAATTGTAAATATAGTAGGATCATAAAAATTCAGCCCAACAAAGAGCTGAATAAGGAGGAGCATTTACTGTAATGGGATAGAGCAGTTTATATTGCATACATATATTCATTGTTTATTCATTCAGTTATTTTATTTTCCTTTTTTTCAGCTACCCATAGCCAGCTCGAGAATGACGGACACTACTTTGACTTGATACTTCTCAATAGATAAAAGGTAGGGATTATAACAATAAATTATTAAATACATATTTAATATTAAAGAAAAATACTCATACTTTGAAATGTGACAGCATCAGATTTAAATAATCTAACATCCAAGGATTCAGTCAACCAGCAAAACTGTAAAGCAAAGAGCCTTATTCACTACTGCTTTGCCCTTTTTAATAACCTGTGCCACTGAACAGTTGAGTGAATCAGAATTAACCAGTTTAAACAAGCAGCTTACAAGCATTCCACATTCATGTCAGTTATCGCATAAAAGAGAATCCACTCTGAAATATTTCCATTCTCTAGAAATTTCTGAATTAGAGAGATGTATAACTCCCTGCTACACTCTTCAATTCAAATTCTCTTTTACCAGTAGTAAGAAAAAACTTAAGGGGCAATGTGATTTGCTGAGAAGCTGTGGAGACTTCCATGGTGAGGAGTTTATATACTGATAAAATGGCATCTGGAGTCTCCTACCTGGTATTTGTGATCCATCTGCAAAGCTGCATTTGAACATTGTATGTACTGCTGATCACAGTACAGAAGGGCACTTTTAGAGTAAGTTAATATATTGCATATAATGTTCTGAATTACCTGGAAGGTATATATAGGCTGTACCTGGGTCTGTGCTCACAGTCTCAAAGCCTGGATAGCTGTAAGTCTGATCACCTGGACAGCCTCAGGACATAAACATACTGACAAAGTAGGCAGGTGTTCTGGTTTAAATATTAAAGCTGAACCCCAAACAAACCAGAGGACAGAACTGCTCTCTATTACAACCCCCTCTGCCTCCACCCTTCTAAGGGACGATAGAAAGGGGAATATGAATGAGAGACTTCAACTTTGGAAATTGAAACTAGAAACAAGTTTACTATAACACAAGGAAAAAGGGTAAAATGGGGGTGGGGGGGGGGTGGGGGCAGAAGAGTGGGTAAATATTCATATACAAATATACAAAACCGATCTCAATGATCGCAGGGATATGGGAAACGCAGGGCCGCTCCAGGAGAGGTCCACGGCTCCTCACATGTAGTTGGATTCTGGAGCGAGCATGTGGGAAGCCGAAGGAAACCAGCAGCACACCCGGCAGGGGGAAAGGAGTAGGAGGAAGGAGAGAGCGGCTTCCGGCTCTCCTGGCTTTTATAGATTGTGACAGGAAGTGGGCGGGAATACTGACCCCTGCCAGTCTGTCAGGGTGCTAAGGACCCTCTCTCTCCGATAGGTGTCCAACACCATGCCGGGGTCTCCCAAACCATAACAGCAGGTATGCACCTGAAGAACAACAGAGCCTGTCTTTGCCTCTTGGTAGCATGAAAGGCAACTGTGAGACAAAAGTGCAATGAATCATGTTCAGCAGCTGGCATGGAACTAAAGCCTGCTCGGTGCCAAAAATTGTTCTGTTATTGATAATGCATGTCACTGATGTGTGTTCATTTACCAATGCTCTGGTAAATTCTACTACCAGTGTTGACAAAAGGAAAACATACTCAACACTTCCGGAAACCGTGTTTAAAGCCATTTTAATGTTTAAATGCTAATCATGTTCAAGAAGCACCAAGCAATTGTTTTAGCCTATGATATGGTTCACCTGTTTTAACAATTTGATATAGTTCAGTTTACCAAACAATAACATGTTCTATGTTAAGCTGTCATCAGTGATTTTCAATATTATGAGGTTTACAATTGTTCTCTGATAGATACCTCAGTTAAATGGATTTCATACTAATGTGCTTCCTGATTAAGTGGAGTCTCTGCCTGAATTTTTCTTTCTATTATGACCCTATCATTAAAACAGTGTAGCTGCAGCTAAGGTTTAAGATAGAGCATTACACCTCAAACTCCCTTATTTCTCCCTCTGTTGGTGATAGAACTGACTTGTTTCCCTCAAAAGTTTAATTATCTTTATACATTTATTTGTGTGCATAACTTGGTGCTACACAGACAACTTGCTATGAAATTTAAAGCGATAGCAGATGTATCACAGGAAAATGCTCTCTGATTTATAGCTGTTCTATATAACATACTCAAATATTCTTATTAAAATATTTGATATTGCTTTAAGTGTTTGGAAAAGTAATGGTAACTCTATCATAAAGGCAAAGACATGAAAAGGATCTGCTTTAACATTCCCTTGTAACATTATGTCTTCTGTTGCTACTATAAGATGAAGTCAAATAGTACCCACAGCTGAGGAAAAGCAACACTGAGAGGAAAAATCCTTACAAGCTGTGTTTTAATAATACATTAATTAGAAAGACTATTCATTGGTTAGGTTTCACAAGGGCTAGAGATATTAGGAGCCCCAGATGGAACACAGAGTTTTACTAATTCAAGTGGGCCTGAATTGATATATTAAATTAAAAAAAAATAAATAAAATATTCCCTTAACACAGTCAAAATACAATTATGTAGTTGTTAAAGTGCCACAGGTTGCAAGACTTTTCTATACACTTCCTCATTTGCACTGAGCAAGTAATTTAGTTTATCTGCAAAAAAATGCTGTAAAGATGATGATACCTCCCAAAGGTAGGAACACTGGTAACAGCTGTTTAGTAGGAGAAATTCCTACTGTTAAATCGATGAAATTTAGGGTAGAATCATAGAAACATTTTGGTTGGAAAAGACCTTTAAGATAAACAAGCCCAGCCATTAACCTAGCACACTGCCAAGTCCACCACTAAACCATGTTCCTAAGGACCACATGTACACATCTTTTAAATACCTCCAGGGATGGTGTCTCAATCACTTCCCTGTGCAGCTTGCTCCAGTGTCTGACAATCCTTTCAGTAACACATTTTTTCCTAGCATCCAATCTAAAGCTTCCTGGTGCAATCTGAAGGACATTTTCTCTTGTTCTATTGCTTGTTGATTGGGATAAGAGATGAACCCTCACCTTGCCACAACCTCCTTTAAGGCAGTAGTTGGATAGAGTGATAACGTCTCCCCTGAGCCTACTTTTCACCAGACTAAGCAACTTCAGTTCCTTAGCTGCTTCTCATAAGACTCATGCTCTAGACCATTCAGCATCTTCTTTGCCCTTCTTTGAAAGTGTTCCTGTACCTCAGTGTCCTTCTTTTAGTGAAGGTCCCAAAACTAAACACAGGATTTGAGGTGAGGCCTCATCAGTGCCTAGTACAAGGGGATGATGACTTTCCTAGTCTGATGGCCACCCTATTTTTGATACAAGCCACAATGTTGTTGGTCTTCTTGGCCCCCTGGGCACATTGCTGGCTCATATTCATCTGGCTGTCAGCCAATACACCCAGGTCCCTTTTTGTGGGGCAGCTTTCCAGCCACTATTCCCCAAGCCTGTATTGTTGCGTGAGATTGCTGTGACACAAGTGCAGGATCCAGCACTTGACCTTGTTGAACCTCATACAATTGACCTCAGCCAATCAATCCAGCCTTTCCAGGTCCCTCTGTGGAGCCTTTCTACTCTCAAATAGATCAACACTTCCTCCCGATTTATTTTCATTGATCAACTTACTCATGAGAGTGCACTCTATGCCCTCATTCAGATCACTGATAAAGATACTAAACAGTACTGAGTACTG
This sequence comes from Hemiprocne comata, assembly GCA_020745705.1. NCBI lineage: Eukaryota > Metazoa > Chordata > Aves > Apodiformes > Apodidae > Hemiprocne > Hemiprocne comata. The sequence goes on along the minus strand of CM036587.1, from coordinate 82,603,547 downwards.
CCCCAGTACTGAGCCCTGGGAAACACCACTTGTTCCTGGCCACCAGCTGGATTTAACTCCATGCACCACAACTCTTTGGGCCCAGCCAGTCAACCAGTTTTTTACCCAGCAAAGCATAAACTGAAGAGTTTATACTCACCCATTCCAGCACTTCAGCTGTGTGATTCATCCCACCATGTTGCTGTGATGACACTTATATCAGAGTTTTCCTACTGCACAATGAGTTCCAGCTCCTCCTGTTTTTTGCTGCATGCATTGGTGTAAATGCACATGTTTTGGGCTATTGGTCTTGCCCCCTTTTTGTGGGGATAAGCCTTAATTCCTACCTGATCCTTAGGTGCTACAGTGGTTTCTAACCCATCAATAACCCTTGTGTCTTTCCTGTCGCATGGCACTGCATCTCCTACCTCCACTGAGACAGCAGACCAAAGGACCTCACTAGCACACCATCCCACAAACATTGGTGTGACACCCCCAGAATTATCTCTAGTGAGCCTGGTTTTATAGCAATGTCATCACTGCCTACCTGAAAAATCAAAAATGGATCATAATCTGATAGCTGTACTAGGATAGGAAGCTTTCTCTTCGCATCTTTGACCTGGGCCCCAGGGAGGCAGCAGACTTCCCTAAGAAATGGGTCTGGTCTGCATACTGTGCCTTGTGTTGCCTTCAGAAGAGAGTCTCCTGGAACTATGGCCCATCTTTTTGTATAATGAAGGCAGTTTTCATGCAGGGCTCAGACCAACTTAACCTCAGCAACAGCTCCAGGATGGATGAACTCTGATCCTCCTTGCTGTTCAGTGCCACTTGCAGAGCCTTGTACCTATTATGCCAGGGCACCTCAGAAGGTGGGATAGTCACAGAGGAGACGTGCCTGTTATTCTGGGTTGGAACTTTTCACGATTGCCCCCTATCTCTTACGTCACTGTGGTCAGCCAGGTGGAGAGAGGATTGGGAGTCCTCCGTATCATGTGTCCTGTCTACCTGTAGGACCTGTTTCAGGGAAGGCAGGATACAATTCCAAGAGTCTATCTCTTTCTCACAGTTCCTGGTACTCCTCAACCTACTCACCTCCTCCCAGAGCTCTGTCACTAAGCAGAGGAGTTCCTCTACCTGGGGACACCTCCCACAGGTGTGCTCACTGCTGCCATCCTGTACTGACATGACAGCTAGGCAAAGCCTATGCCCTGACATCTGAGTGGCTGCGTGTTCCCACTGAGGCTCTGTCTAGGAAGCTGTGTCTGTCCTGGTGGGTGCAGAGCTTAGAGTGGCCATGACTTTCTGCTGGGACTATACCATCACTCCTTGGTCAAGATGATAGAGATGATGTACCCTTCCTGTACACCTTTCCATGCCAACTGCAGTGCAGACTGCCGCACCATGTCCTTTCTGATGTACCATGCTTTGTTTGTCGTCCCTGGTTGATGGCACTTCCTAAGGGCTTTTTTTATATATGGGGGAGCGGGACTTGGCTGTGTTTTCTCCTGGACCTGCCCAGACCTTGTCAGCTGCTCTCATCGAGCTCTGGGCTCCTGGCAGGTTTCTCAGCTTCCCCTGAGGATCTCCCAGTTTGGGAAACCCTCCTATGCACCAAGCTGGAGTGCTCCACTGCAGAACACTGGCGCTTTTTGCCTCTGTGACCAAGACGGACGGACGGACGGACTGATGGATGGATGGATGGATGGATGGATGGATGGATGGATGAGACAGATGTGCCATTTTAGTCCAAAAAGATATTCCGTCTCAATATACTTAGTCAAAATCTTCTAAATAAAATAAAATTAGGAATGCTAAAACTGCTACTAGGCATAAAACTAAGTTTCTCTTTATTTTCTTGTTTTCTATTCAGACCATGATGACATTACTGGTGAAGAAGGTATGTTGTATTCTGTTTGAAAGGAATCCAAGTATGTAATTTTTGAGCGAATATGCATTGTTAATAATTATTCATTTACACACATTCTTCAGATTTGAATAACTAAAATAATAATCTTAATGGTTATTGTTCACATAAAGATGATATGACTTTGATGTTGATTGAAGTTCTCTTTTATTTATGGTAAAAATTAATTCATTTTTGAGACAGCCTGGAATAGTTTATATAGTTTCCCAGTTTTTAGCATTCAGTGAAAGATTATATGTTGACACTTTTAGAGATATATAGCATAGTTTACTGGTAACAATACTGCTGATTTTTCCAATGTGTGAATGCTACTTTGATGATTATGAAAAAAGCTTCATGATATTCGTCTGATAGCATGTGTCCACCTTCAGTGACACTTCTGACAAAATAACCTTTCCTAAGCCTTTTAATTTGGAAATATCACTGGAGTGTATCCAATATCACTGAAATGGCACAATCATGGACCAGTGCTACATGCATTCCCCAAGCCAATGAGAAATCTGCTGACAAAGTAAGACTGGCATTAACAAAGCTAAACAATTCACTACATTGTCCTCAGGGAGTAGTATTGATTCAAACATAGGCAAGTCTATTGTGAAAGAAACTAGCTGCAGCAGTAGGCAGAGCCTTCTTGAGGTCTCAAGACTGAATGAATGCTTTTGCAGTAATGTTTGCCTGCCATAAAGGTCGTCCCTTCTGTTCACATTTCACACAAGGACTGTCCACTGTAGAGGCACTATTGTAGGGAACATAGATACAATTTAAATAGGAATATGGTTGGTATAGAGGCCAGTTCCTCAAAGAGTGATCTGCAGCCGAATTCACGCTAAACTAATATTTTAGTCAGTAGAACACACAGAAAAAGGAAACAAGCAGTCAGGAGAATGGTAGTAGAGGCTTTTAATGAGGTATTATTTCAACCTAATAATCTAAAACCGGGCATATGTGTGTTTGTGAGCATGCGTATGTATACATATTATCTTAAGAAAAAGATCTTTGGGGACAGAGCTAAACTGGACTGTATTTGCCAAACAGTTTGACTCTACCCCAAATAATATTTTTTTTTAATATTAGAATAAATTGTGAAATTTCTTTTTTCAGTTGTTTTTTGGTTTTTTTTCTTGATGAATGTGACTACATCTCCTCATGTCCTAGTGTTCCATAGGAATCACTTGATGAAGAAAAAGTGTGCCTTTTTCACTCCTGTTTCTGTCCAATAACTCTGGAGTCCTCTCTTCTTGGAAGCTTTTTTTTCCCATGTAGGAAGCACCAAGGGCAGCCTGCTCAGCAAGGAAAAGGGAACTGAGAGCTGAGCTCCAACACATGGCTGGTGAGACAGGGGCAGTCTCATGGTACCTGAGCAGGGTGAGAAGAACCAGTCTGCTCACAGTAGTCAAATTCACTCAAAAGTCTCAATAATCAGATATGTCCATCACAATGAGGTAACCTGAGTCAGCAAGTCAGGGTCAGGATGTGCAAACGTAGAGGAGCACAACTTTTCACATGGACAGGGGTGAAGAATTACTGTTGCAACTCTGTCTTTGCCTCTTCTGAACATCAGGTTCATGAGTTTCAGCTGAAAATAGAAGAAGATGCCATGGGAAATGGAACAAAAGAATGAATCTTTGGTCTGTATCTACATTATCTTTTGAGAGTCTCCTCTATGGTGCACTTGTTAAATCTTCTGCTCAGGTGGAATCTCTTTATTTTCAAGCCCCTGAGCAGCAATCTAAGAAGACTGTAGCTGAAAAGTAGAACAAAAAAGCTTTTGGATATCCATCTGTTGAAATATGCTCCAGTTTACCATCTTCACAATATCTGTTTGTGCTGTAGTCTTTGTGTCGTCCTGCTCTTAAGCCCACAGGGGGGTAGAATCACATTTTGGCCATGCAGTGAGTGCGTGGGCAAGACTCTGCGTCTCCTGCTGACAGCTGATATTTTCCAGGACAAAGCTCTTTCCTTGTTAGTGGGTATCCTCTCGTCAGCTTCTCTAAATAGGGAAACCTGCAACATGAGCCACCTACTGTCTTGCTACCATAAACATATGTATGAGCTAGCAGACGTTGTTTACATTTTCTATTTCTAATGTGGCTTTTAAATTTGTAATACCATTGCCAGCCAGTACCAGATTTATTAGTAGACCCAAATCTTCCCAGCAACCAACCTTCTGCGCTCCCATCCAATCAACTCACAGCCTGGAAAAACAACAGTCAGTTACACCTAGATGACCAGTTTACATGTATGCATATGCATAAGGTAATTTTATGCTTCAGAACTCACTTGGTCACAGCTCTTGCTCTGCATGACTTCCTCACACACCCCTTCCCACTCTTCTGCCAAGCAGAGAGGCCATCTCAACCCACTTTGCAATTTTTGGACAGGAAAATACACAAGCACAACCAGCATGTATCCAAGCAAGGAGAAAACTGAGACAGAAGTAGTATTCTCTAACTAAAAAGCATTCCTTAGACTGCATTAACTCATTTTTGTTACTGGCATCCAAACAAACAGCATCAAATGCCAAAGACATGATAGGTGGAGCCTGTGACATATACCTGAACCTTAAGTTTTTCAGTGTGAGGGAGAGGGAGCCTGTTCTGCTTTCCACTGAGGCAGGTCAAGCCTTTGGATCCCAGTGATACCAGCTCCAACCTATGGGGACTGATAAGCTCTAGAGCAAAAGTGTCTCATAGCTCATTACTGAAAGGTTTTCTGAAGTTACTCCCTAGTCAAAATAGTTTCCTTTTCCTTGCCTTTTGCTGCAGCATTCTGGGAGATAACAGCATGAGTCACGTGGTGTTCTGTATATAGTACTACATGTGACATCCACAGAGCTGGACTGAGTGGCAGGCCAGCATTGCTGCAAGAGGGAAAATATGGCAAAGGTCTACTTTAGCAAAGATGTCATGATGCTCCAGGGAATCTCAACCTGAAAGACACTGAAGCATGCCAAAGACTTAAAAGTAATCAGTGGGAAGGCCAAGTTCAAATTGTCCTTTCAAATTTTTTCCTCAGGCCAGGGCCACTTCAGTACAAGCAGGTTCAGCTACCAGATACACAAAATTATGGCCTGAAAGAAATTAATACTAAGTGTGGAGAAACTAGTTAGATAAAACAGTCTCTGCTCTTGGATGTTCCACCTTTAGCAATGAACTCATTGTGAACTGGTCAGTCTAGTTTTGCAGACCTCTGTGATTGGAATAATTGAGTAATAAACTAGCTGCTTATCAGTGGAATACCAAATCCTTAAAAGTTCACCAAGGTCAGATTTATTATTTAATCCCTGGTCAAAAGTATGTTCCAGCAAATAACAGAATATTATTGCATTCTAGTTCAAAGGACTTAGGACTCAGCACTTTACAGTTTCTGATTAGTACACAAGCTTCATCACTACAATTGAGAAGGAAAAATATACAATTTAAAATACAACAGTACCAACAAGAGAGAATATAAAAATATTTTTTCCTAAGATGTATGATTACAAGATATATGTACTTTGACATTTAAATCATGCAGAGATTTCTAGAACTTAATTATGTGAAAGTCCAAATGGTAGATGAAAACCTGAGTGGATAAATTATCTTTGTTTTGCACCTTAAAGGGTTAGCCTACAGTTTTTTGAATATTAGCATGCAGTTGGTTTGTTTGCTAAAGAGGTGAAAATGGAGACAAACTTCAACAAATATGCCTTCGCTTGTGCAAATCAGCTATATAAAACATCCACAAAATCAGCTGATTATTCTGTGTAACCATTACTTTTCTTAATAGAACATAGGTATTATTCTATCATTTGTATGTGGTAGATTTATATACCATTAACTGTAAAAAAAAGAGGTGGGGAAAAAATATATAATAAAGAAGAAAAATTACTTTTCCCTTTAAGTTCTAGGGGTCCATAAGGTTTGCATTTCAGTCTCCAATAGGGAAAATTGACTTCCTATCCCTAAGGTAAGCAAAAAATATCTATTGTCTTGGCTAGAAAATTGGAAATGTTTAATAATTTTCCATTTTAGCCAAGTGGTTCATTCTGATTGCTAAGCAGCACATTGTACAGCCCATTATCCTTCCTTGAAGTTTTTGGTAGAGTCTCCAGTTTGATATTTCATACTGTCAGACTTATGTTAGTGACAGAGAATATTTTTTCTCATTTTCATCTCAAAATGTGCAAGTGCTAGATAACAGGCTAGTAGTCACAGATCTGATTGTAAGTCTGGCTGATTAGTTGGTTTGGATATTGCTTATTTTTAAATCCTTATACAGTCATCTCCAGGTACATATTTTATTATTACTTTTTTTCTCTCAGTAGCTTTTTCTTTTGATCCCCTTTTTCATTTATTTAATACCAGTCATTTTCTCATCCTGTGTTTTTATTATATTTTGAATATAATTTTAAAAGCCTTTTAAAAATACAGACATTGACTCTTTGTGGTTGCTTTTGTTCCTTCTGTACAATTGGTGACATTGAACAAATGACACACGTGGTTCAAACATGTACTTAAATGTACACTGGAGTGTTGCATGTAACCAGCAGTCATTGAAAGACATTTCTCTTGGTGTTGCCACTGCCTTTACCTGATGCTGCCAAAATGGAGAGGCCTGCTACCTTCTGGGAGTTTACAAATACGCAGAAAAGCACTTGGGGCATTTTATGGCATGTTTCAGTATAGGGTCAACACTTGCGGGTAAGGAGGACTGGTGTTTTCCAGTTCTCTTCAGTTAACACAAGATAAATACGCAAATGTGATTTTTTATTAATAGCATCCAAAATACACAATACAGTTCTAAATGTTTGCAAAGACAGAAGTACAAATGACTGAAACACTATAGTTAGTCATAGAATCACAGAATCATTAAGGCTGGAAAAGACCTTAAAGACCATCAAGTCCAACTGTCAGCCCTACACCCCTATGACCACTAAACCATCTCCTGAAGCCCCACGTCTGCCTGCTTTTTGAATGCCTCCAGGGACGGTGACTCCACAACCTGCCTGGGTAGCCTGTTCCAATGCTTCACCACTCTTTCAGTCAATAAATTTTTCCTAATATCCAATCTGAACCTCCCTTGGTGTAACTTGACCCCATTTCCTCTTGTCCTCTCACTAGTGACTAGGGAGAAGAGGCCAACACCCACCTCACTACGACGTCCTCTCAGGTAGCTGTAGAGAGCCATGAGGTCTCTCCTCAGCCTCCTCTTCTCCAGGTTGAACAGCCACAGCTCCCTCAGCCTCTCCTCATAAGACTTGTTCTCCAGACCGCTAATCAGCCTAGTTGCCCTTCTCTGCACCCTCTCCAGCACCTCCATGTCCTTCCTGTACTGCGATGCCCAAAACTGCACACAGTACTCGAGGTGTGGTCTCACCAAGGCTGAGTATTAGGGCAGGATCACCTCCCTGGTCCTGCTGGTCACACTATTTCTCATGCAGGCCAGGATGCCATTGGGCCTTCTTGGCCACCAGGGCACATTGCTGGCTCATGTTCAGCTGGCTGTCAATAAGCACCCCCAGGTCTCTCTGCTGGGCAGCTGTCCAACCACTCCTCCCCAAGCCTGTAGTGCTTCTGGGGGTTGTTGTGGCCGAAGTGCAAGACCTGACATCTGACCTTGTTGAAACTTATACAATTGGCTTTGACCCATTGACCAAGCCTATCTAGATCTCTCTAGAGAGCTTTTCTATCCTCAGGCAGAGAGACACTCCCACCCAACTTAGTGTCCTCTTCAAACTTACTGAGGGTACACTCAATCCCCGTGTCCAGATCATTGATAAAGATACTAAACAGAACCGACCCCAGCACTGAGCCCTGGGGAGCACCACTTGTGACTGGCTGACAACTGGATTTAACCCCATTCAACACAACTTTTTGGGCCGAGCCATCCACCCACGTTTTTTATCCAGTAAAACGTATGAACATCCAAGCCATGACCTTATCTAGGAGAATGCTGTGGGAAACTGTGTCAAAGGCCTAGCTAAAGTCAAGGTAAACAACATCCATAGCCCTTCTCTCATCCAACAAGCAGGTCATTGTCACAGAAGGAGATGAGGTTAGTCAAACAGGACCTGTCCTTCATGATCCCATGCTAGCTGGACCTGATCACCTGGTTGGTACGTGTGGTTGCACGTACTGCATAATGGCACACATATCATACACTCACTTCTCTTTTCAATTTTCCTCTGTTTCCCAGAGGCTCTCTCCAGGTTTTCCTGTCCCTGTCTGGGAATGGGAGCAGGGGGAAGGGGGGTTTATCTATTGTCTTTTTGTGTGTTGTTATTGGTATATAGATATACTGACATTTGATATCGGACTTGCCAAACCCTCAGTGCCTTTAATAAACCTATTGATTCCTAAGCGTTGTTTGTGAGTGTGACGGGGAGCGGTCCTCAGCCCTCGATCCCCTGAGGTGGGGGTGTGGGTCGCGGCTTTACCCATCTCAGTCCACGACAGGCACTGAGGATGATCTTTTCCATCAGCTTCCCCAACACCAAAGTCAAACTGACAGGCCTGTAATTTCCTGGATCATTCTTCCATCCCTTCTTATATATGGGGGTTACATTGGCTGTTTTCCAATCTGCTGGTACCTCTCCAGCCAGACAGACCTGCTGATAAATAATGGAAAGTGGCTTGGTGAGTACACACACCAGCTCCTTCAGCATCTTGGTTGCATCCCATCTGGCCCCATAGATTTGTGCACATCTATATGGTGGAGCACATCACTGACCATCTCCTCCTGGATTGTGGGGGGGTCATTCTGCTCCCGATCCCTGTCCCCTAGCTTAGGGAGTTGGGTTCCCTCTATATAGGTGGTATTACTAAAGACTGAGGCAAAAACGTCATTAAGCACCTCAGCCTTTTCCTCATCTTTCATCACAGCTTCATCCTGCATCTAATACTGGATGAAGGGCCTCCCGGGTCTTTCTTTTGTTGTTAATATATTTATAGAAATTTTTCTTGTTATCCTTTACCACAGAGGCCAGTTTAATTTCTAGCTGGGCTTTGGACCTTTTAATTCTCTCCCTGCAAATGTAAGTCTTTTCGTGTCTGTGGAATAGGACAGATTAAACCATTAATTTCTCCTTCCACATCATTAGTTTATTCTTCCAAACCCTAACATTTTCTTTTTCCTGTACCTAAGGGCTAGTCTGATCACTCACTTAACTTGTTTGGCAATTTCCCTTCAATAGCTACATGAAGTATTTTTGTTACATTAGAAGTTATCTCCTGTACTTCAGTCATAGAATCATAGCATGGTTTGAGTTGGAAGGGACCTTAAAGATCGTCTAGCTCCAACCCCCCTGCTATGGATAGGGACACCTACCACTAGATCAGGTTGCTCAGAGCCCCATCCAACCTGGCCCTGAAAACTTCCAGGGATGGGGCTTCCAAAACTACGCTGGGCAACCTCTTCCAGTATCTCACCACTCTCACACTAAAGAATTTCTTCCTAATATCTAACTGAAATCTCCTCTCTTCAATTTTTAATCCATTACCCCTTGTCCTAACACTACCTACCTTTATAAAAAGTCCCTCCCCGGCTTTTCTGTAGGCCCCCTTCAGATACTGGAAGGCTGCTATAAGGTGTCCCCAGAGCCTTCTCTTTTCCAGGATGAGCAATCCCAAAGCCCTTAGCCTGTCTTCACAGGAGAGGTGCTCCAGCAAAAAATCAATTGCTTCAATGAACTTTAAAACTCTTGTTCTCTCTTTGGTGCCTGTTTAGAATGTTTCAGTCAGAAAAGGACCTTTTGCTGATGATTTTATGTCTCTACAGCAAAGTAAGAGGTAATGCAAACACCACCACTTCCTTATTGTATGTACATTATGTAAATTATTGAAATGAATAATTGTCTCAAAACAGCCACCCTGACAAACTGGACATTGTGTTCAGGTGGGGTCCTCATTCGATAAGCTACCTGGACACTGTTCATGCAAGGGGAGCCCATTGTTTTGTAGCCAACCTGATAAACAGAACACACTCCTTATTCAATAAGCAACAGTGGGCGGCAAGTGGGGAAGCAGAGCGCCTTCTTGTGAAAGCCCTGTGTGAAGCCACCAAACAGGGCACATGCTCAGTAATTAAGGTCATTGCTTGTTCAACCCAGCGGGTGGCGGCGAAGTGACCATCTGGACCCCCATGCCCCACCAACTCATTTCCAGAAAACTCTAAAACTCCGCATGGAGTCTGCACAGGATACGCCAAGCCCCTCCCTCCCTGAAAAAAACGTGGGGTCAGGTATTATTAAAGAGGCAGACTCAGGACTTTTGGTGTGCACCCACTATCCAAGCACCACAATTTCATGCCAAAATCATCCCTGGATCCAAGGGAGGCAATATCTTTTCTATCCCCTTTTCTTCATATCTCTCTCTTTTTCTCTGTTCTCTGTTTCTAAACTTATTCTCAGCATGTAACGGTAACCTCACTTCTAACTTTGCTAATTTTTTGTAATCTGTTGCTTTGGCAATGTTTCTAAGTTTTGCTAGTTGTAACCCATTGCTTTAAGAGCACCATTTTGCTAAATTCTGCTACTTGTGATCCATTGCTTTGAGAGTATAGTGTGGTGTGGTTTTTGCAAGCTTTATAATCTTACTCAATTTTAAGTGAAGTTGTGTTTTGTATAAACGTCCTGTGTGATGGTCTTAGAGTACCACACAGAGAATTCAAGAGCTTAATCTCACCAAATGATTTTTTAAAAGAGATCAACTAAGAGAGGGTTAATCCTGCCCCTGGGGCAGTTAGAAAAGGTTAACTTTACTCGATAGGAAGGGCCTGTTATGACCGTCCTTGGGAGGGACAGGTCTGAGGGCTGGATCCATATGCACCTAAGCTCCTACCTTGAGAAGGAGTTTAGAAAGCAAGGGGGTCCAGTCTGAATCTCCTTGCATTGCCTGCCTGGTAGGAAGTGACACATTACTACAATTCTTGTCTGACACAAGACATGACTGCAATCAACCACTTGGAGGGATAACAGATTTAAGATGTCAGCTCTCAATCTCTTTCTTTTACACATTTATGACAACATAATCTCTCCAGAAATTTGCCTGTTACACACATTACAGTTGTACTTAAAGCCACAGTATCTAGCCAGAGACATATTTTATTCATTTACCTAAAGAAATAGAATTTGCATAAGAATACAGGTTGGATGGAGAATGGACTGAGAACAGCCCAGAGGAAAAGGACTTGGGGGTGTTCATTGATGAGAATCATTGAATCATAGCATCATAGAATGCCAGGTTGTAAGGGACCTTAATGATCGTCTGGTCCAACGTTTTTAGGTAATACTATAGTTTATATGAGGAGGCTCAGCACTCTGTCAAGCTGAGACTTAAAACTGTCCAATGTGGGGGAATCTACCACTTCACTTGGGAGACTATTCCAATGTTTGATTGTCCTCATGGTGAAAAAAATTACTTCTTGTGTCCAATCAGAAGCTCATAATGAGTTGGCAACATGCTCTTGCAGCCCAGAAAGCTAACTGTATCCTGGGCTGCATCAAAAGGAGTGTGGTCAGTAGGTCAATGGATGTGACTCTCCCTTTTTACTGCACTCTGGGAAGACCTTATAGCAGCCTTCCAGTACCTGAAGGGAGCCTACAAGAAAGCTGGGGAGAGACTTTTTATGAGGGCACATAGTGATAGGACAAAGGGTAATGGTTTTAAACTTGAAGAGAGTAGATTTAGATTGGACATTATGAAGAAATTCTTTACTGTGAATGGGGTGAGATACTGCCCAAAGGACTTGTGGATGCACCCTCTCTGGAAGTGTTCCAGGCCAGGATGGGGAGGGTGGTTGGAACTAGATGATCTTTAAGGCCCCTTCCAACCCAAACCATTCTATGATCCTGTCTTATATGTTAAAGTTAAATTAAATTCCAGTACTTCCTGTGAAAGGATTTTATGATTCTATAAATAGATAAGATCTAGACTATAAATCCAAGAGTGACATCTACATTTGGAACAACTGCAGTGAGGTAAGAAGAGGGCATCATTGTTGACATGTGATAAGCCTCCTGATCCAATTCCTTCCTGGTGAAGGACTAAAATGTGGAGCTTACTTCTGGTCTGCTCATTTATCACAAGGACTTGGTGATGCTCTAGAACAAGTATATTTCTCCCACCTGTCTTGTTTGCTAAAGAGAGGCAGAAAATTTGTAACTTCATCCATTCTTCTTAAAGGAAGAAACAGAATGTAAAGCCACCCACCCATGTGTTAGGGAGGATCATTGATGGAATAACTTCCAACGCCTGGTATATACAAATGTATGTGAGCAATATGAATAAAAATCAATAAATATAGTCAACCACTTTAAGTGAAGTTGTGAGAAAAAGGAAATCGGCTGTATGCCTATGATGTAACTGGTTTCAACTGTAGTATCATGCTTTGACTTTTCAGACATCTCTTCTTATTTGCAGTGCAGTAATAAAATTATTGAATATAGAGGCTGTTCTTCTAAGATGAGGCTATATTCCATCTAAGAAGCATATGTTCTCTTCCATGTACATGCATACAGTACCCATTCAAATGACTATCAGTCATTTGAAAGCTCTGGAAATTAAAGAATTTATTGAAGTGGAGAAAGCACTCTAAGAAAATCCAGAAAAACAGCAGCAGTAACAGGCATTGTTGTAAAACATTTCTATCCAATGAAATTAAATGCATGAGAGAAAGCTGAATATAGGCTTCTTTATATTTTATATTCTTATTTCAGATAATTATTTTACTCTGATTTTAGAAATGAAAAGGAAAAATTTCCTTTTTATCTCTGGTATACCTTCATGTGGGTATGGAAATCCATGCCACTCCTCTACTTTCCTGCAGTACTTTTATTATTATAGTGGATACATCATATGTATCATGATCATATGATATGATCATATTAGCTAGATTTACAAGGACTAGAGGAAGAACACATAATTACTAATGCAACACTAATGAAATAAACACTTGCCCTGTGACCACATTCTTCATTTTATTTTCTTATAAGTTAAAATTTCTTTATTATTTTTTGTTGTTGTTCAGTGGCTTCTTTTTCCTAGTAAATCTCACTCTTTTTTATAGTTTATCTTTCCTTCTTCATATTTCTGTTCTCTGGTTTATATCTACCATTTAATGCTGACCTTCATTTAAAGTCTACACTATGTTGGCTCCTTCCCTTCACAAATAGTGATGAGAAGTGGATTTTAACAAAGTAAGGGATTTCCTGTGTAGTAATCCATCAACTTTTTACAAAGGACATGAAAAGCTGCATGCACTAATGAATGTCACTGAAAAGATAAAACAGAAAAGTCCTTTTCTTCTGATTCAGATCATATGTGTAGCTTTGTCATCTCAAGGCCACTAATCAAGTTTCTGTCAGCGATACAAAAAAGTTAAGTGTTCCAAAATGAAAACTGACAGGTGTGAAGGACCAGATATTTCCTCACACGAACATAACATGCCCTTTAGGTCAGCAGTCATAACTGGCTTAAAGATGGCTGCTCCACGTGGCACTCTAAACCCTCTCCTGCCTGCCTCCTCTGCCAGAAAACAACAACTCAGACGCCCTGAGGGGGTAGCTGCTGCTAGAGAGGAGCAGTGGCGGGAAAATGGCAACAGTGTTGCAAACTGCAAGTCTGCAGTGGCGGGAAAAAGTCCCCGCCTGATTGGCTGAGAAGCCTAGAAATACGAGACTGGCCAATTGGGAGCAAAGAAGACCTAAAAAGAGACAGCGTGCGTGCTGCTTTTGGGCGTGCTTTTGCACAGACACTGGAGCTGCTGCTGCTTGCTTTTTGGCGCATGCTTTGCTGAAGCTGCTGCCGCTGCTGCTTGCTTTTGGGGGGTGACCTGTGCCTTGGGGGTGCCTGCCTGAGGCCCCCGGCTCCCAGCTCGCTCCCTGCAGCCCGGTTCCCGGCTCATCCGTGCTCACCCCGGCTCATCCCGGCTAGCCCCGGCACCCGCTTCACCTGCAGCCCCGCTAATTCTTGCAGAGCCATCTCGTCCCGCCTTGCCCGCAGCTTTTCCTGCCAGCTTGCCTGCCATCCTGCCAGCTTGCCCGAGGTCCTGCCATCTTGCCCGAGGTCCCTGCCTGCAGCTTGAGCACGTGCGGTGAGACTTCTTCCTGCCACACATGGTTCTAAGACCAGCTTGCAGGGGAAGTGACCCGCAGCTACTATGTAAGTACCTAGAGCATCTCAGGAACAAAGTAAGGAATTGTATTTTGGGCGTAATTCTCTCCCTAAGGTGTTCCTGTCTCACCTGCACACAAACCGCGCCCCTATTCAGGACAAGCGTCGGGCATATCCTTCCTTCCTCCTCCCTTCATAGATAATTAATCTGGGTGTGTAAATAAGGTGTACCTATATATAAGTATTAAGGCATATATATAAGTTCTTGGTATTTGGTGTTTAAAAGATATTTCACAGCTCCTATGTGTTCTAATTACCCTTTTTGAACCTCCTGCCCCAAATTGTTTTATTTTTCCCCTCAATAAACTGTGTATTCGTAAATTCTAATTGGGGATTGGCTGCTGTTCTTGGAAACACTAGTGAGCACTGAACAAGTGGCTCACCTGAAAAGTCAGTGCTGAAGCTCACTGCTCCTCTGTGAGAGGCGAGCACCGCGTGCAGACCTCTCGGCAGATCCTGATAAACTAAAATGACTCCAAAAAGGAGATATAATAGCTCGCGGATCGCGACAACAGGAAAAACAGAAGTTACCTTTTGAAAAGGTGGACTCTCTAAGGTTTGTTATCGGAATACCTGCATGAAAATGGCTCTGCTAATGAGGTATTATCATTTAGTATCAAATGTATTTTATGTATGGCAAGCCTATTGAAGAAAACACACAAAGTTTTGTTCTTTTTTCTGTCCGACCAGATCTGAGGAAGCTTATTATAAGCTACATACTCAAAATGTATAGAATCCTACTTTAGATTTTCACTTTGGTTTTAGATAGTGGAAAAAATTCAATATAAACATTGATACAGTGAGTTATATGTGGTATGTGTTATAGAAGAAATTATAAGGCATATTTATATTTTAGATATGCAAACAAAAATATTTTTCAAGAAAAAAAATTAGAAATATGAGTTTGGAGAACTAACATTTATTCACAACAGAGCTGAGATTGAATCCTGCAATGTTATATCTTAATAAACTACCACAAAACTAGTATACATATATTAAGATTTTAATTATGAGACTAAATTAAATACCTCAGTAATACTTAACACAACCATTTGTAAAAGTAAACTGCTTTGTCCTAAGTCACTGAGAATATTTTGTTTTAACATGGTCTGGTGCCTAGTTTATCAG
The DNA here is from genome assembly GCA_020745705.1 of Hemiprocne comata. NCBI lineage: Eukaryota > Metazoa > Chordata > Aves > Apodiformes > Apodidae > Hemiprocne > Hemiprocne comata. The sequence goes on along the minus strand of CM036587.1, from coordinate 82,588,364 downwards.
ATGAACTTGTGTTATCTTCCAGATACCTTTCATTCATGAGAAGACTGAAAACAAGGAATCACTTTTTGGGGTTGGAGCACATAGAAAAATATTTAAGACCACAGTGGTCACATTATAAGAGAACAGAAAATATGTTTTTCCATAAACAGAATTATACATCTATATCAAGCAATTCCTAGAGTTTTTACCATCATGAAAAAACTGAGCACAACATACTGTAATGCTGCAATTCTTTTTGATGAACTGAGCTCCTAAAACTGCCTTAGGAAAGCTTGTGTTGATGCAGAATCCAAGGTTTTAATATCATCATTTCTGCTATTCATCAATGCTTAAACATTCAAAACAATTATCTGAATAAGATAAAGAAGATTACTATTTTGATAACAAAATGCTCTATAGAAGTGAAATATTTTTCCAAGGGAGATTGGATAAAGTTAATGAGAACTTACTTGCCTTCAATATATCCCCACAAAAGATAGACCAGGTCAGAGTTTGATGAGTGTCTAACACAGAAAGCAAGATAGCCGGTGAATTTTCTTCTCCCTGAAGATAGAATGTCACTCTATATTCTCTAGTTCTATGAAGGCTGCTTGATTTTAAACAGCTTGGATTTCTCATCTTAACCATTTCCGAATTTCTGACAATAAACTGGCAAGTGTTGCTAGACTGATCAGTCTTCTAGGTACAGAATACACAACCAGGACTACCTTTTTCTTTGTCTAGAAGCTGCTCTTTTCAACAGAGCAAAACCTTGATGTTTCTTTCAACCATTATCCTATGATATTACATAACCATTAAATACCAACAACAATAGTAATTTTACTTTGTAATTTAGTAATTTAGATTGCTTTGTTCATCTGAGACATGAGATCCTTGAACTTTTCAGCCACGAAGTATGGAGAAACTCAGTCACTGTCCTAGTCTGAGCCAGGGTGAAATGAACTTTCTCTTTGCTGATTTTTTTTTCTTTCAGTGAACTTCTTTTAGCAGCGCCAGTGGACTGGTAATAACCAAGGTCGCTTCTGACTGTTTGCAGCCTCCCCCCTTCAGGGGAGCAGATTAGACCAAAGGCAGGATCAGCAAATCAGAATATTCCCTTCTCATAATATTTCCTCTATTTGGCTTTCAGTATAGGTTAAGACATCACGGAAGTCAAGCCTTTCTTTTTCCTTTTCCACTCACTTTTCTGCTTCCTGTCGCTTCTATCACCCTCTCTTTGGCTCTCTCTTTTTTTTCCATTTTTCTTTACAGCCAACACCCGAGGACCCCGTCCGTGCACCCGGACACTCCCCCCTTCAGCTGGGAGTCACCAGGGAGAAGAGTTGCTGTGAGAGTCACTGGGGGAGGAGGGAAGGGACTGCGTGTTGCACATCCCTTTACAAGTATATATATATTATCACTAATAATTAAAATAAATCTGTTTCACTTTTCAACCCAGAGAGCCTCTCTTTCTCATTTTTTATCCCTCTTTCCCTACCTTAGGGGAGGGGGGAGTGAATCGAGAGTGTTATTGTTATTGGTTTGACTGCCCAACTCGGTGCCAAACCATGACAGCGCTCCAAGCAAAGTGTATACTTTTCTTTTCTTTATTAGCTCATTTTCTCTGATGGTATATGTAAGACATAATATTTCTATCATCAAAGTTAACTAATAATCTAAGTCTCTCTGTTCCTTGAACTTACTCTAAATTACACTGATTTAGTTACTATCTTGAGCACCAAATATAATGGAAAATCATAAGAAATGCTGCATTTTGTGTTAATGTAGTTCACTACCATTATTACCAGAATTTTACCTGAACACTCAGCCTTACTAGAGACATTGTCTTAATATCACAAATTCACTCTTACTTTATGTCTCATGCAATCTTTTACAGGAAACATCTCCCTGTTTTTCAAAAGACTTCAGATTCCTAGAATAGTAAATCTAGGTAAATAATGAATAATATATATAATATATTATGGTTTTCATGAAATGAACAATTTTTTTTTATGTTATTTACCATCATATTAAAATTGAGATCCCAGACCTTGAGTTTATAAATGCCCCAATGCAGCAAAGTAAATAAATTTATTCTTAACTTCCAGAAAGTCAGTATACAAACTGGAATACAACTTGTAAAGTTGTGAAACAGGTTGTCACAGTTTAACACAGGATCCGCAATTAAACAAATGATCACAATGCTCTCTATCCCCTGCCCCTCCCTCCCAGATAGGGAAAGGAGAGAAACAATCAGGAGAGAGGCTTCCAGATTGAAAACTAAACTAGAGAGCTTTAATGAAATACTAGTGATAAAAGAAAACATGTACAAATATATACAAGTATGCACAGAAATGTACAAAACACCTATCAATCCTGCCCACCTTCAACAACTGCGACAGCACTTCCTCTGAGTTGCATACAGTCCCAGGAAGGTCCAGGACTGCTTCTGGACATAGCACCAAAGGAGACAGGAGCTTAGGGTAGAGATACAGAGATAAGAAACATGTGGGCCTAGGAATCAAAGGAGATGGATAGGCAGAGTCCTCCTAGGATACCAGCCATGGATGGAAGAGAAGGAAGAAGAAGGAAGGGATTTGAATTCCGTGATCCATGAATTTATACTGAGAGTTACCTGTATCTGGGATGAAATAATTTGTTTTGCCAATTTTGCCATCTGTCTAGTCCACTCCTCCCCATGGGAGTTTTGTAAATACAACTCTTCTGCTCCTTTGATGTCCAAAGCAGCAGATTCGACAAGCGGAGCAAAGTGTTCTTGGTCTCTCAGCAGTAACTATAAACATTTGGGCATTATCAGTCCACTAGCTGGAAAACTTGCTGTCAATTTCAGCAAGTGTGCTGCTTAAAAGAGAGTTCAGTGAAGAAAAAAAATCAGTGAAAAGAAAATTTGCAATAAAACGTGTTTGAAGCTGCTTACTGCATTAGACCTAATAGACTCACCTCTCCTAGCAATACTGCAATAAATTCCTATTGCATTATTAGGATATTTTTAAAAGTCTTGAGGTAAAGCTAAAAGTCACAGAACTTGAAATACACAGATGACGTAACTGGAGCTACGTAACTTCTGACATTCAGCTTTGTTATAAACATAATGGCATGTTTCATGAGCTCTACAAATAACAAAATCTGGTTTTCAATGAAATAAATTCCATGTTAGCCATATTAGCTAACGTCATAGCATCATATTAACTCCAGATGAAAAATCCTTTTTGAGCTCCGGCCTTTCAGATCTTGCTACTATCCCTTAACTCTTTTCTGTGTCTCCTAATTGTGAGGAGAAAAAGAGATAGTGAGTATTGCAGCTAGTTTTGAATAGTACAGAAATCATAACCTGATTAGACATGTACCACACCCATCTTGATGAGGCACTTGACAGAAAAAGCTGAACAGTTAACAGTTTAAGCCTTAAATTGGATCTTTCCTTTATACCAACCTGTTATTTTCAAAAATGGTACAGGAACTTAGGATCTTTATGATTTCTAAGTATTGTCAAATCTGTGTGTCATGGTTTGACTCGGAAGCAGCAATTAAACCAGTGACAACAATGCTCTCGATCCCCTTCCCCTCCCACACAGGTAGGGAAGGAGAGAGAGAATTAAGGAGAGACTCTCTGGATTGAAAAATAAACTAGACAGCTTTAATTAAATACTAATGATAAAAGAAAATATGTACAATTATATACAAATGTGTTCAGGAATGTGCAGAACCCTATTGCCTCCCCCCACCCCAGCAACTCCCACGGAATCTCCTGAGCTGTGACCAGTCCTGAAATGTCCTTGAGCGCTGCCGGAGAGAGCGGCAGAGCAGAGAGGAGCTGAAGGGAGAGTTATGAGGTCAGAAATGCACGATCGTAGGGATAGCTGTGATGGATAGATGGAGTCCTCCCACGATGTCAGCCATGGATGAAAGAGAAGGGAAGAAAAAAACAGGAAGGAAGTTGACTTCCATGATCGCTGACCTTACACGGAACTTACGTAGATATATGGAATGGAATATTTTAGTCAATTTTACTTCCATCTAGTCCACTCCTCCCTACAGGAGGGTTGCAGATACAAGTCTTCTGCTCCTGTAGCATCTGAGGCAGCACAGCAAAGTGACTTTGGCGTCTCAGCAGTAACATAAACATTCCAATGTTATCAGTCCACTAGCTGGAAAACTTGCTGCTAGTTAAAAGAAAGCTTACTGAAGGAAAAGAAAAAATCAGTAAAAGGAAAATTGGCTTCATCCTGGCTCAAACCAGGACACTGTCTTAAATTGATGAGTGAGTTTATAAGTACCAAAAAATAAGCACCAACCACAGACCTATGAATGGTTGAAATCACATTCACATTAATTGCTTCCTGATCGGAAATTAGATTGAGAAAAACTTTCCATTACTTAGACACTTCCCCTACCCCCCCCAAAAAAAAAAAAGAAAACAAAACCCTACCCAATTATAAGAACTTCTTTGTGGATTTTTGTTATAAATTTAAAATATTATAATCCAAAATAATCAGCATTATCTTGAAGAGTAGCCTAAAAGTACAGTCAATCCATATTCCTTTTCTGATGAAAAGAGGGAAACAACAGAATTTTCATCAGGGGAATAAAAAGTAAATAAAGAAAAGGAGTCTGAAAGCATTTGTTTCTGCAAAATTCTCAGCCTGTGTCTATTTCAGACTGTTCTCTGTCATGGGGTGTAGCATGTGCCAATTCCTTAGTCTAATTTCTTCCAAGGTCTTAGCTGCTGATACAGACATGTTGGGGTGGGCAAAAAATTTATAGCGACATCCTCATTTTTCACACATTGTACTCTGTATGTTCTTGACAATGGCAGTCATAACAATGAGGTATCCACATTAAGTTTGTATAGATAGAAGTTACAGGTGGAGAATCATCACCATTCTTTGGTTCTGTTGCTCAGCTGTTCTATACGTGATACACTAAGTAATGCAGAGGGGACTATGCTAGACCTGCACTATTACACCAAGACAGCGTATAGTTAAAATCCATAGCATCTAGAATGTTTACTGACAGGTGCACAGAAGGGCTCTAGTAAGAAGACTTACGGCATCTTTTATTGAGAATATAATAAAAACTGTGAATATAGATCACCTCACAACCTAAGGATGTTGTTCAAAGAACAGTTTGGAAAAGCAGCATGATCTTTACTGATATTTGCAGAAATGTTTGCAGAAAGAGAGGTTGTGAATCTTACTGAGGCTGAGACCGAGACCTGATTGGTTGTATTGCAGTGACATCAACTTTTCTCCCCACTTAGTTCTGTCAGAACATGTCGCAGCTTTTCTGTATCCAAAACTGGCAGAAGAAGCAGCAGATGCTCTACCAACTCTGTCAGCTACACACCTGGTCCCTGTGACTATCATAACTGGATGAGAGCTAAAGATGCTGGAATTTGGTGTGGGTCCTATTCCTTCTCTATAAGATCCTAAATTTGTTTTAAGGTGCCCATAATAAACTGCATGCTATCATATGACAGGTTTCCTTCATTTAGTCACTGGAAAGTCCAGTGACTTTTCTGCAGGTGCTCAGCAAGGAGTGAAATGCATTTCCCAATCATTCCTTTAGGGTGAAGTTATATCTCTTTCTATAAGACAGGGAAAAGGCTTCAGGATGCTATTCAGCTCATCTAGCTAAAGTCGAATTTTAGTGGGGATTGAAATAAAAATGTTTGATCTCTTGAAGATTTAGTATCTTGAATAGACCCCAAATGAGGAGGTAAAGGAGGAAAGGCTCTGAAACTCCCCAAATCACCAGTTTTATCATTCCACTGTGATTTAGAGGGAGAAAATCACCACAACTCACAGTTGGGATAGTAATTTCCTACTCTTCTCCTCTGTTCCTTTATCTAAAGACTCATAGCAGGTGAAGCAGAGCTCCAGTACAGTTGGGAGCAAGCTAGAATTGTATGATTCAGTCTGATAATGTTGGTTTCCATAGGTCTCTACAATCTATAAACTAGTTGCAGTCAATATCTGGAAAGAATGAGATGGAGAACTGGTGAAAATAGAGAGTGAGACAGAATAAGAAGGGAAGGGGCTTTTCACTTTCTCTTGAAGTATCAGATGGAGATCTACACATAGAAGCAGGACACTGAGGAAGGCAGAACCAATGTTCTGGTGATATTCATAAGTGCTGTTGCTTCACAAAGAATACCATAGCATCAACAACTAGATCTAATATATTTCCTCTTGGAAATAAAAGTATTTCTTCAGGGTACTAATAAAGAAAACAATTTGCGAAAAGGTAGTTTTATATGGAGTCATGCTGTTGCAGCCTTTAAATTCAAGTGAAACACCATCATTACATCTTTAAAGAACTGTGAAAAAAGGTATCGAAGACATCATATATGTGTCCACGTTCAGGGACCACCTCAGGGATAAGGATAAGTGAAATGATTTTTGGAAACCAGCTGATGTTTTCTGACCACCCATAATTGTGAGGAAGTTTCCACCAAAGCTTTAGTGATAGGCATGCTGTATTCAAGGTTGTGAGAAGTAATTCTATCAGCATGCGTTTGCTGAGTTCCTATAAACCCCCAAATGTAAACAAATTACAAAATATTTTAAATAAATAATTTGCATCATGCTAGGCATCTTAGACAAAAACAGTGAATAAGCACTGACATCGGTGTTCATGTGTCATTTGCACAGGCAGTTCTCACATATTTAGGGTTTCTCTATTTCAAAATCTTAAGCAGTCAAATAGAAACTTTTTTCTTTTACTTTTTATTCCATCTGTAGAAAAAAAGTCCCAAGACATTCAAACAATGATCCATACTGATGATTTGTTTCATTTGAAAGAGAAAGAGAGAAAACTTCAATGATTTTAATTTTCCTGGAAATATTTTCTCCTCAATTGGTTTTGCTTTGCTGTCTTGTTAATACTGCAAAATGGCATGAGTCATTGTCTTATCCAGTGGTAACTTTTTTGTTTGGCTATAGGATGGATAATTTTCTTCTTTTATTCATTAGAACATATTTTTTTCCAAGACACAACATCAGTCTTTTTTTCTTTGCCTCTCTCGTGATCACTGCTAGAACAAATGAGCTTATTTTTTATGAGGAGCCCAAACTATTAAAATCCAAAGAAAATTTAGTTTCCTATACATTTACAGAAATATATATGTAGACTTCTGGCATTTATTAAAGGTCTAGGCATAGCTTTCCTTGCTGAACATCTATATGTCTCTTACGTTTCCTTCATCTCTTTTTTTTCTAAATTATTATGCATTAACACAACTAAGGATACCAGGAGAATGTAGCAATTCCTATTTTCATCAAAAGACAAATGTTTCAAATACTCAGTTGTCTCCTGCAAGGGTTGGATCTGGAAAAACGCATTTGTTGCACTGCAACTGCAGTTAGGCAACAAAGATGCAGTATAACTTTGGTAGGAAACAAAAATGTTGCTTCAGTTCCTGTACTTATTACGACTTCCCTTTGCAGGACTTACTTTATCAGTATAAACAGGTATTTCAGTTGGAACTGTAAGATCTCACTTATACTTGCTCTTGAGATTAGATACTTAAAAAATAATTTTGTCCATCTTTCTGGGAAAACCTTTTTATACTGTTCAAGGTATACAACAGCAGTGCCCGAAATTTCTGCAAGATGAGCTAATTGCCTGTTTTGTCAGGATTAGAGCTGTATTGTTATCTTCCCAATTTTTTTGTTTTTTAGCTCCACACTGGAAAAGTTGGGTCATTAATGAAATTTCAACTCCAGTCACAGAAAGCTAGAAGAAAGTTCTCACACTTGGATTGGAAAAGATACCATATAAAGTGGATTAGTTTACTACAGGGCAAAGTTTTACCCCACAAAATCCCAGAAGCAGGTATATGTCACATCTTAGCAAAACCATGGATTTCCATATGACTACCTGTATCCAGGCTGGATGAACTTAGTTTCCAGAACTGTATGTCAGTCACCATGTTCAGGCTCCTTTTGTGTACTCATTGCACTCACAGAACAACCTAACATAAAAAAAAGATTTATTAATTCATTAAAAGCCAGTTGTATAAGAATGACCTGGCTAGTAGTTTCGATTACCTTTATTGAGTAGTGCAACAAAACCAGTCAATTTTAAAACCACATTTTTAATCCAATTTCAGTATTCTGTTTGGGCAACCCTTGCTTTATAAATATGAACTTTTAATGTGTGGTTTAAGCAAATATATTATGCTGTCCAGACCAAATAAAAGACCTCAGTGTCTTCAGTTTGGCATTTGGCTCACAAATTCAGCACGTCCTTTCAAGATTTTGCAAAGTAATGGTATGTGTAGCCAACCAATAAGTTATAAGTGTTTAACTCATATTCATGAATACAGAAAATCTCCTGTCAGACATTACTAGTGGACCAAACAATTGTAATGCAAACCCTGCTTCTTTCCCTTTACTTTTACTCTACTTTTGATGGATATAATTGATTTTTTGTATATTAATCTCTCAGTGCAGTGATTTTTGCTCAATGTATTTAGTCTTCTGCTGCATATTTTTTCAATTGAGAGTTGTTAAAGGGAAAATATCTGTGCTGGAATTCAGTAAAAATATCTGATCATTTTACACAATTCATCCCACGATTTACCACCTCAGTCTCTACTGGAGGTGAAATATGACATGATGCAAACAATCCAGGAGATTTCTAGAGACTGCCTAAGACAATTGATGATTAATTGATTGAATTGATTGAATTGATTGAACCTATAAATTGCTCATTTCTGGGTCAGCTAAGGAAAGAGCCCCTAGTTGGACTGCTTATTTATAAATGAAGAAGAATGGATAAATGTCACCTTAACTTTAAGGAGGTTTTTGACACAATCTCTCATATTATCTTTACCACAAGATTGGAACGTTGAGGTATGAGGAAAATTGGCTGGACCACTGGGCTCAAAACGTTGTAACTAGCAGTTGGCAGATGGTTATTCATGGGATTCATCAGAGTTTTGACACTGGGACTGTGTGGTGTTGCAGACTGACCCACCCCTGGACCACAAGTGCAGCGGGTCCAACACTATTCTTGTTTTAATTGCAAATGCAGTGAGATGGGACAATCTGGCACTTTCTGACCTTGCCCACTGGGGTGGTAAGATGAGACAATTTGGCACCTTCTTGTCTTGGTACAACTGCAGTGAGTTGGGACTCTAAGGCACTCCCTAAGCATACCTGGCACTCCTGTTGCTTGGAAAACATACCTGACACCCTTCCTGCCCATTCTGAAATTTGCCAACATCACCTGACAAGAATCATGGCCACAATGGAAAAATACTAACCAAAGTCAATCATCTCGTGACCCTATAAATATCGATCCTAAAGGAAGGCTTTTCAGAGCTCTTCAGCATTGCAGCAGGTCGCTACTCCATATTTCACAGTGAAAGAGCAAATACAATGTGGAAAAGAGTAATTCACTGTTTTTCATATTTCAAGATGGAAGATCGAATGAGTGAGTAATTTGCTGTAACTCAATTTTTTGTAATGTTCAGTAGTAATTCATTTTAATTCAATCTTGTGATGTCTAAAGATTATTGGGTACCAAAACTTACTAACATCTTAATCATAGGTTAACTTCTATATCTGTGTGTGTGATTTAATTTAGAAACTTCTTGAATCTTTAAATTGCTATGTTTGTTTATAAAAAAATCATTGATTATTGACTAAGTTGTTAGAAAATCATATACTCTAATTTTGTGATTTGTTGTAAGTGTGTTAATGAACCTCAAATTACTGCTATTCCAAAGTCACACAAGACCCATAATCGTATGTTGAAGAACTACATTAAAATCCCTGCTCCTAATCCCTTTAGACATAAACTGTTGACCGAGTCTGGGACTAGTAGTGTATTCAGCTGCACCTAGACTGCTGTCGGAGAAGGAGTTTAAAAAGTAAGGGAGTCCACTCTGTACCTCGTGACTCAACAGGACGGCCTCCCTCATTCTTTTTCTCAGATCCCTTTGCAAATCACTCCAACTCAATCCCAATTTGATTTCACTGGATTTCTGTATAAATTTCTCCTGATCCCCATGTAAAACAACTCCAACCTAATTCCAACCTTTATGTTTCTATCATACAGTAAGTAAGTAATATAGTGATCCTTGCCATGAACTCTAGGTTGTGCTTTTACGAATTTATATCAACATTTCCTTTTCTAATCTCTTTGATCGTGATTCTTTAGGTGACCTTAAATCCTTCCACTACCATCCAAGACAAAGTGATAGTGTTTAATGTCTGCACTCAAGGCCTGATGAAAAAATTACAACCTCAGTAAATATGAAGGTGAATCCAAACTGGGGACAGTGTATGAAAGTGACAGTAGTTATGAGATTAAAATGGCAGTATGTTTGGGAAATTATTACTGACCTTTGAATGAGCCACCCTCTTCTATTGAAAATCTTTGAAGTGAGGATATTTGATTTAATAATTATTTCTTGATTTAAGAGAGTTAAATGATGACTTATTAAAGAGGGGATGCAATGTAAAGCTGATACCTGGGATTACACTTTTAAGAGGTGCTGCTCTTAGCAGTAAACCCCTCCCACCAAAAAAAATCAGAGTTCTGAAACCACTTATTATTTTTATCAGCACACAGCAATATAGTTCTTTTCATCTTTGATGTGCATAACTTTGCTTTACATGTTCAAATTCCTTGCTCTAAAGAGAGCATACTTTCCTGGTTATGGTCTACTAGATATGACCTATCATCTATGAAAACTAATTGCAAATATCAGACCTTTTTTTTTTTTTCCTCCCCATTTTTAAATGAAAGGACAGCTTTATTCAAGAAAATCACAGAAGTCTTTAAGCTCTGTCAATTCCACCATCCTTAGTCCCTGCTAACTTAATTATTGTTCATGAGGAGATTAATCCATTGTTTTTCAACTGGCATTCTTGGTTCAGTGGGTAATTGCAGGGTTAAAGCTGCATCTGTAGCTTCATTCTGGCAAATGCCTACCCTTGCCATGCACTCATAATGAAGCATGCTTATTATTCCATGTTAGAAACACTGCAGCTATCAAGATGGGAGTAGCAGATGTTTTCAGAAGGGCCTGGGGACCAGTAAAATGAGCAAGATGGAATTAGGGACTTAAAAGGAAGAAAGCAGAAGGGAGATTATCTCTTCCTTAAAGTATTCTTTCAAAATAAATGCCAAGGCCAGTTCTTAATTAAATACTGCAGGGCTTGCCCCTCTACTCCTGTCCAGAGATATTTCATATCATCTTAGCTGATGAGTCCAACACTACTTCTGATAACAAAATATTTGAAAGGAAGCAACAGATAAGAATATAAACTGAGACAGCAGAATACATTAATGACTTTCATTAAATTTTTCCCAGTTTCCTCCATCTCAAAACTTAACTTTTACTGGTTTAAATTAGTTCTCAAAACTAATGTTTCAGGCAGCCTATGTGAAAGGGTAGGAGATATATTCGGATGACATAATGGACCACAGGCTTTCATTTAAATCTCCTCTTCACTGGACTAGTGCAGGTTTATCAATCTGTAAAATGTCAGGAGAAATTTCCTAATATGAGGCAACCTTAGAAGCATATTTGTTCTATTCTCAAACATGCCTTAGCGAGCCTATCAAGAATATTTCTGTGCTGAATTCAAGCCCTATCTGCATTTGGAAATTCACATTGGTGCAGTTCACTTGTTATTGCTATCCAGTGAACCTACACTGATACTGTGTTCCCTCAAAAGGGTATCAGAATAGATTTTCTTAAAGGTAAAAACAATAGAGGCCATCCTAAGCAGAATAAAATAACAATCAAGAAAAACAAAACAAAACAAAACAAAACAAAAAACCTAACAACGAACAAAAAAACAACCCCCAAAACAACAAACAAGCAAAACAACTGAAGACAACACCAGAAAAATCCAAACAATAACACCTGTTTACTGAATGAAATACTAAAGCATACTCATAATTCTGCCTTTCTTTTTCTATTGGTCCATTTCCAATGGATGATAGCAACCCTAGTATCCTGTAGGGGTATGTAAATGCTCTAATGTCAGATGTTCAGAATAATCTCTTAGTAAAGTACATATGGTCAAGTGCAGAGAAGAGTCAAGGTTGAATGCAGACAGCTCACATGATCTGTTCTATATTGAGACATCCTAGTCATGGACGTGGGACAGGTACTATGCCAGGTACAGTGAACACAACAACTGGCTCTAAGAGAGAGAGAGCTCTGAACTGATTGGACACAAACCTCTTCACTTCATCTGACTTGCAGGTAAGGGAAGCACTCACTTAGTTGGGTATCTTTTCTAGTGAAGACATAATTCTTGTCTTTGCTGCATTTGTAGATGTCTTTTTGGACTGAGATAGCTAACTCATCCTTCTTCATGAAATATTCTTGAAGGCACAGAGCATGAATTCTTTTACCTTGATGTGGCTAGGTGAAGAAAACGTCAGATGACATTAAAACATTGAAGGAAACACAATTAACTGTCTGTAGGGAGATAAAACCAGATATGTTTCCAATAGTGTTTCACAGCAAGGTAATGACAGAAAGTTAATTAAATCGTATTTCCAGTGAACATATAATAATTTCTTAAATATTTTTTAATTAAAATTTAGATTCTGAAGGACAAAATAATGGAAACAGTCTAGAAAAAATATCAAAAAGTGATGCTGTGACGAAGGAGTACAATTCAATACCTGGTTGAAGTCTTACGAATAAGAGGCCCATTAGGGAATGTCAGACAAACAGGTCCTCACTGGTAGATGATATATATGACCTCTGGGCAATTTTAGTGGCAGGTTGAGCACTAAATTATCCTTTGCAGCTTCTTTGTAAAGATAACAGAATTTGTAGAACAAAACTGTAACATTTTTAGCATGTATGCCAAGAGTGAATGACAAAAAATATTAATTAGCATCTACATTAATCCTGAAAAATGAAAAGTAAATGGCTCATGATGTGCATGACTTTCTGCTTCTCCATTAAGTTGAAAATTATAATTGTGTTTGAATATGGTTATGAGATATTAACATGTTTGTAGGATTTCCTCTGTTCATTATTGCAATGACAGATCTGGAAGGAAAATACAACAGTAGCACTAAAGAAATCATATCGTTTTCAAGGACTTAGAGTAAACAGGCTATGGAAGCAGGTTTCAAAATTTTAATTGCGAGTTTTAAAATGTAATACAATGCAATTATCCCCAGGAAATCCTGCTGCAGGTTTAAAATTTGGAAACAGAGCTGGTACTGTTAGGCTGTTTTTCTATTCAAAAGAAAGAAAAGTGTTTATTAAACAACTTTTTAAAGCCTCTTCTTATTTTCACATGCTTCTTTCCTTGCTGTGAATGGTCTTGTGCTTGACTTGCAAGAGTGAGTTTACTGCAAGCTTAGTTTCTACACATTGAAATTACTTGCACTGATATTCCCTGACAAGATAATGCAAATTCTGGACTTCCTCTTCAATAAGCAGTAAGTTAGTGCCGATTTGACAATAGATGGAAGGATGCTTCTTGACCAGTTTCCTAGCTGCCATCCCATGCTTCTTTGCACACTGCATGTATTTAAAGAAGCATTTAATGAGGCCCTTTGTTTGAGTGTTCTTTAGTGATGTGAAATCATGTTTCCTAGATGTCACGTCCTAATTCAGATGCTGATCTCAGTAAAATCTGGTCAATTGACTGTGGGACTCATCCATATCTATATGGTGCACTGTGATGGTATACCAGACCAAATACATTCTGTTGAAACTGTTGAGGGATTGTGAATATCCTGGTCAATCTAGGAGACCAGCAACAAATAAACCACTCTTCACAACACAGATATTTGAAGCATTTGCTAAAGGGAGAAAAATGTGAGAAAATGAAAGAGTAAAACTATCTCTTTTATTGCCCCTGATATTATCATGGGGGGCCAGTTAAGCCCCACTAGCTCTAAATAATTGGAAATTTGTACTCATTTCATTTAGATGGGTACTCTGAAGCAAGTATAAATGGAATTTTATGTATTTAATGTGTTAATGACTTTTTTTAAGTTACAGGCAGAAAATCGTCATGTAACTCATTCCGCAGCAGGTAGTTTTGATTTTGCTTCTGCTTCTAAAAAAATATGTCATTCATCCTAAAAAGTACAATTTGGGTCTTTATTTTTTTTTGCTTTCTGGCATATTGGGGTTATCCTCAAAGTAAGGGCTTCCTACAAAATATTATCTTAGATTTCATGTTTCTGTTGTTCCATATTTGTCTACCCTAGTTCTGAATTTTACTTCTGCAAAGCACTGCATATTTGAAGTTATCTACTTCATAGCAGAGAACAATGTTTTGTCCATTGTGGCTGGTAATGGTTGTAAGTGGAATGACCTGGCCAAAACAAGAGGAGCAACAGGGTATTGGGAAAAGAGAATCTTGATGCTTGACTTCTGGTGCCAGAACCGCTATGGCCTCCAGGTGGCTCCCATTTTTTTATCACAAAATTTGCTGTGAGAAAAAACCCAGAGTGCATAGAACCAGTGTTAAAGCAAGAAGGATAAAGTAACTGCCTGTGAGGCTCATCAAGAGAAAACCTTGCTGTGATTTCGAGAGCAATGTAAGTTGGCTGTCCAAGGGGGCAAAGTTATGACTCACTGAGCAAGTAATGAACCATCACATAATGTGATGAAGCTCCAGCATCCCACCAACTCTGCAGAAAGTAAAGAAGCCCTATAAAAGGTTTTGTTTCCTGATGCTTTTTCTTTTCCAAACTTTCTTTACTTTGAGACATTTCCTACTAAGCAGCACAAGCATCTCCTATGTTAAACATCATTATACTATTCATATGATGAACCTTCCACAGGCTGCTGCCATAGAAATAATGTATTTGGATTCAAAATTACTGTAATCATGTTGTGCTATGGTGTTAAATCTGACTGAAGATAGATGTATTTTCCTCCTACTCCTCAAAAATGGAATTCACCACGAAAAAAGCTACTTCAGTGAATCACCACAATGCTAAATGTACAGGACAAGTAAGATTTTTGAAATAACACAATTTCCCTTCAAAAGCCAATTGCATTGTTGCTTTCTGTGATGGATGACACCTGTTTTGCTCACAGTTAATCTTTTCTATTAAGAGCATGGCTTAGCAGAAGAGTATTCTTGTGTGGCATTCAGAATGTATAGTGCTTGTCTCGAACAATCCAAGAGATAAGTGATGGACTCTGGTACTCAGGATATCTGTTGTCTGTCCTGTGGCATCTGAGAGTTAAACAACAGCTGTTGATGAACTAAAGAGATGTCTCAGCAACCCACCCACCCCTCCTGCAGCAAGTAACTGGGGAGTTTAGTGTGGGACATGCTGAGCTTGAAGAAAAAGATCTACAGCTGACTCTGGGAGCAGGATATCCAGTGATAACCAGACCTTGATATCTCATGAAAGCCACCAACTTAGCAGGACAAGATAAAGAGTGTCACCTCCTAGGACCAAAAACACTGCAATAAACTAAGCCTGTGGTACCAGTTGTCTCGACCTCCTTTTTGTATTCAGAGATCTCCAAACAAAGACTTATCTGCAGGACTTAGCCCAGACCTACCCCCCCCCCTCCTGTCTCAGAGGACTGAGAAGATAGGAGTTTTTCCCTGACGCAGGGAGAAAAGTGGGGGTGCAGTGGGCAAGAACTGTATAAAAATCTGGGACTCTGTGGGTGCATTTGAAGCACTTCCCCACCAGGAACCACTTCTCCACCAATGACATCGCTGGACCGTGGGTGGTAACTATTCTCTCGCTTGCTGTCCTCTTATCTCTCTGCTTTCTCCTTTCTTTTCTGTCTCTGTTTTCCTGCCTGTCCTATCTGCTCTAGGGACCTTTGCTGTGTTGCTCTAATAAAATTTTGTTGTGTGTGTGACATCTGACCTCGTTTGCGTCTTAATTTCACCATTTGGGATCACCTTTATAAAAATTGCCACGTATCCGAATACCGGATCGTGACATCTTGTTTTCCTTGTTCAGCCTGCAAACCTCTGCAGCCAGCTGGAACTCTCTACGGAGCAAGGGGGGGAAATGTCTCTGAAAAGTATGCCTGAGACTGCTCAGGTGGGTGACTTCCCCAACATACAGGGGAGCAGGCAGCAACTGAGAAAGAGCATAGAAAAGTGTAAGAGCACAAGGAAGATTCTGGAGAACAGTGGAACAAACAAATAGAAAAATGTCAGAAGTGACAGAATTAAAAAAAACCCCACAACTATTAGAGATCCATAAAAGGTGTGTGGCATCTGCTGTAACTCAGAATAATTGTTGAACTGAATGTAGAACTGGTAAATAGGACCTTTTCATTAAGAATGCAGACAGTAGGCTGAATATTAATTCTCAACTGATTTTACAGATTGTCTCCCCACCAATTGATCTAAGTGTCTTTGTTTAGAAAAAGGAAGTCCTTCTTCATTTTAATTCATTTCAGTAAATATTTAGTGTTGGAGGTGCAGTCTTTGTGGTGCATTCAATTTCTGGAAATATGTATAAAAATTTTCTTCAAAATTCTGACACAATTTTGCAACCATAAACTTCAATAGAGACCTATCCCTGACATGTTTAGAAGAGTAAATGATAAGGTTATAAAAATCACTTCTTCCTCAGAGAAAAGAGTGGGTATAAATGTTAATCTTGTGCATTGGGTTTGCATAGGTATGTTTTGGCAGTGGGAGGGCTACTGGGATGCCTTCTGTGAGAAGCTGCTAGAAGCCTGCCCTGTGCCTGACAGAGCCAATGCCAGATGGACCCTCCACTGGCCAAGGCTGAGCCCGTCAGCAATGGTGGTCGCACCTGTGTGATAACATATTTAAGGGGAAAAGAGAAATCTGCACAATTGCAGCTGGAGGGAAGAGCAAGGATATGTGAGAGCAACAGCTTCACAGACACCAAGGTCAGTGAAGAAGGAGGGGAGGAGGTGCTCAAGACACCAGAGCAGAAATCACCCTGCAGCCTATGGTGAAAACCATGGTGAGGCAGCCTGTTCCCCTTGCAGCCCGTGGAGGTCCATCCTGGAGCAGACAGATGCCTAAAAGGTGCTCTGGTCCCATACAGAGGCTGTGCCAAAGCAGGATCCCAGCAGGACCTGTGGACCCTTGGAGAGAGTAACCCACAGTGGAGCAGGTTTGCTTGCAGGACTTGTGACCCATGCTGGAGCAATTTCCTGAAAGACACCACCCTGTGGAAGGGACTCACACTGGAGCAGTTTGTGAAGAACTGTTGCCTATAGGAAGGACTCATATTGAAGAACTTCATGGAGGGCTGTTTCCCATAGGAGGGACCCCACACTGG
Source organism: Hemiprocne comata (assembly GCA_020745705.1). Taxonomy (NCBI): domain Eukaryota; kingdom Metazoa; phylum Chordata; class Aves; order Apodiformes; family Apodidae; genus Hemiprocne; species Hemiprocne comata. The sequence continues at coordinate 82,571,111 of CM036587.1, read as the reverse complement.
AGCAGGGGAAGAGTGTGAGGAGTCTTCCACCTGAGGAGGAAGGAGCAGCAGACACAACATGTGACAAACTGACTGCAATCCCCATTCTTGTCCCCCTGCGCCACTGGGGAGGAGTAGGTACAGAAATTGGAGTGAACTTAAGCCCAGGAAGAAGGGAGGGGTGAGGATAAGGTATTTTAAAATACAGGTTTTATTTTTCATTACCCTACTCGGATTTGATTGGTAATAAATGAACTAGTTGTCCCAATTCAAGTCTATTTTGCCTGTGATGGTAAGTGGTGAGTGACCTCCCTGTCTTTATCTCATCCTATGAGCCTTTTGTTATATTTCCTTCCCCTCCACAGCTTGTGGAGGGGAGTGACAGAGTGGCTTGAGTGGGCACCTGGCACCCAGCCAGGGCCAACCCATCTCATCGTGTTACTATTGCATAAGTGGACTAGTAATAATTCATTTTCTTATGTGGAGTAGTATCCTTGTCTGCTGAAAAATACAAGTGTCCAATTAATTGTTCACAATTAATTATCAAAACAAGTAAGATATGAAAGTAATTTGTAGCAGGTGACTTTAATACTGTGGCTTTTTTTTTCAGCCCAAATGTCATAGCTAACGTGCATCAGAATGTAAGAAAAAGTGTTTTATGTTGACTGCTATTGAATTTTTGCAAATTGAATTTCCTAGCAAAGAGAATATCTTGTGATAATGTCTCATAGGTTAACATCACAACTCTACAATACAACCTGAGGAAAATGAATGGGAGAAATGTTGTGTATAGTATTGTTTGCCAGACTTTCACTATTAGCTAGAACAGAAGGCCAGACCACCACAAAACATATAGAAAGGTATTTCTGTGTGAGTCTTTCCATATTATTTAACATTCAGGATGTAAAATGCAGAAGTCTCACTCAGAATTGAAAAAAACCTAACAAATTTCCATGCTATTTTTTTCCAATTATGTTCAATATTTTGAAGTTATTTTTCCATTCATGGAGTGAATTACAGCAATAGGGAAGTTTTATTTGATACTGTTGCACCTCATGATATGAGCTCTGAAGGCCTGTTTTTCCACTCTCTGTCCTTCAGCTAAAATAACAGCTGTGGGATCAGCTTTATATAAATACAAATTGAGAAAGCACTTGAAGGAGGCAGGTGAAAGGTGGGTGACAGATGTCAGATATTAAATTGCTGGCACAATTGGCTCTGAAACCCTAATATCTACTTTTCATTTCCATGCCTTATTCCCTAGACCACGTTTCTAAGTCCTCTGATAGTAACCTTCAACAGAAACCAGCCAAGAAGAATCGTTAGTTTCAGAAGTGCTAAATAAAAATAAAATATGTTTTCATTTAATTTTATTAAATCCCTTTCCAGAGAATCAGGAGTCTTCAGCTGCTTCTAGCATCCAGAAAAATAAATAAATAAAAAGAGAGAAATACACATAGACCAATTGGGGATTCACACATGGGATGCAAAGTCTATATATCTTGAATTTCAAGTGTTATCTCTGTGTGCACCACTCAAAACACAGAGGAAAAACATTTGAAAATTACATATAGACTATATGTTTTTTAAAACGACCAGCAGAAATATGGTAAGACATCCAGATACCTCATCTCTGCAAAGCTAAAGACAAGCTTCTGGAATACTCAACATTTTCTGCAAAAGTGACTTAAAGTTAGATGATGTCAATGGATCATTAAATAGAGATGATTTTCAACTGAATGATGTTACAAAAGGTTTAATCCTTTTAATTATTAAAGAGTAAAGACTATGTTCCCGGGTCTTGGTTATCATGCTAATAAAATTCAAAGCTATGTAAAATATGGGTTCTAGCATAACATATAGTGAAATATAATGAAATACTGAAAAGCAAATATTACACACAGGTAAATGGGTTTATAAATAAGATCTGAAATGGTCTAAAAGGTGACATACATATTTGAAATGAAGCATTTTACTCTGTTACATTGTACCCCATACAACCATTTGTGTATAGCACAAAGCAGGTGGCACAAATATCAAGAAATCAGAAGGATAACTTTGATTATCATCTCAGTTCTATCTGTATTGCTGTACTTGAAAATGTAGTTCAAGGACTCTCTGGGTTCGGCAGCACACCCACCATAAGAGTTTCCCTTTCTTCCTCTGCCGGTTTCTGTCTATCCTTATGGTACCCCTCATTTTTTCAAACCAACTGTTGGAAGGGCTCATCTGTAATCCAGACCACTTTACTGATCTTGGTTAATAAACAGACTGCAGAACAAAGGATCAGGGGTGGTTAATATTACTGCGGTATGCTCACTCTAATATTACTGTTCCCTAGGTATGTTTCAGCTTTACCAAGAAAGGTTAGAGGGGAGGCAAACTGCGATGCAGAGACAGGAATAAGAAGTGGTGATAATTTCTTTAGTAGGTGTTACTGCCAAGGCCCATGTCTCATTAAACTACACCTGGATACAAGAGTCCTGGAATACTCGTACTTCACTTTGTGAAGTCCTGAACCAGGGCAACATATGCTGAAATTCACTATAGTTCACAGTATGATCATGTAACACACCTGTTCATCCTGTCCTGCAGTGACTGATGGCACAAATCAGAGAGAATGAGAAATTATACACCAAAATATTTAGATGAATTTGAATTTTTTGGAGGAGAAAAGGCTTCATTTCCCTCATTCCATCTTAAACAACCCTTAGCTAAGTAGTCTGATAGTTTTAAGAAGAGTTACTTCAGTCTAATTTATGATTTCTTTTCAGCCAAACATCTGCACTAATAAATCCCCATATGTGTACAATAAGACCACGTAACCATGATTAACCAAGAGATTGCTTTCTTTGCTTCTTCACAGAATAAAAGTACCAGTACAAAGTTTTTCTGCATCACCATATTCATGCAGAGCAAGGTAAGACTATACAACTTACTTGTATCACAATTCTGTTCTTCTTTCTGACAACAAACCCAAAGGTCTCAGAATCCTACAATACCTTGTTACACGAGTAAAATTCTTTCATTTTCCTCTCAACTACTTTTTCTGCCTTCTTCATTAGCAAATATCTACTTCAGAGTGACTTTCTTTGCCCCTCTATTATTTCCAATTTAAAACAAGGTTTGTTGCAACTGGCCTTGGCTACTTCCCTTCTGTTGGTTGTCCTTCTGCAGGCATATCAGGCTCCAGGCAGACTCTGCCAGCTGTTCCACATGGGACAGAGAATAAATTGGCATTTTACCTGCCTTGGAAGAGGCTATGAGCAGTTAATTGTTCAAGATCCTGTGCATGCAAGGCACAGTACACATGTAAATTATTAGTCTAATTGCAGCAACAAAATGGTAAATGGAAATGAGCAATGGAGAAGCTGCTGCATAGATATTTAATTGCTTGTATGCAACAGCTGTTGTAATTGAAATTGTGACAAGACCTTGGCATTAATGTAATGATTCTAATAACTGGACACACAAAGGAAACATAAACGAAAAGTTACCTCTGGCAGGACAAAATGACACAAAAACTGCAATTAAAGAACAAACAAAATAAAAGTACCACATGCATGGCACAATAAAAAAGTTTATATTAGCAGCATCCTAAAAGGTTTTGCTTTTCTTCTTCCTTTTCTTCCCCTCTTCTGAGATTCAGAGCACCCTCCCATCCTTTTGAATGAGAAGATATATATTCCTCAGTGTTACATTTCTGTCAAAAACTGAAAATCGTAAGTAGAAGAACTCTAGCCTCTGGGACTGTTCTCAGAAGAGATTGAGTCAAGTGCTAGTTCACCTAGTTTCACACACATAAACGGAGAGAGAATTTGTAGCTCCTTGGTGCAAAATGTGCTTTGTAGCTAACTTTCAGAACACTCTTATTTTCACTCTTTATTTTCTTGACAACATTGCTATAACGAGACTTCAGGTTTTTGTAATAAAAATTCAGAAAACAGTAACGGAATTGTAAGTAAAATTAACTGCCTTTATCTGATTTTCAGTTTGTGTTTCTAAATGACTAGATTTCTATGACTTCATAATAATTGGGACTGTATTTTTTTAACAGACAAAGAAAGATGCATTCAATTAAATGCCAATACAGTATCTGTGGGACTGAATGAGCTGGAGCTTTCTTCTGCAAATAACACCTAAATTGTTTTTAATTCATAAAAATATTAAGTACAATTTTTCATAGATTTAATTAAAAAATGTTTGTGATACTCAACCGTAATTTTACTTTGGTGTTTGATTTGCTTCCTTGTAAGATTTTTCTTTATTTTCAAACAGTATAAACACCACAAACTGGATTTTATATGCTCAAAAGAGAACAGCGAACCATAATATCTCGAAATATAAATTCTATTAATCAGTAGTTCAACCATAGCTTCAAGATAATATTTTTTTTTCTAATTTTCTAGAAAGTAAAATCTATTATTTCACCATTTGCTGTAGAAATGTTTTACTACTACTTATGCAATAACGGTAGCTTTTTCATTTCCTCTAGTAGGGGGTATGTAGACATTATTTTGGTGCAGCCTAAGCCAAACATTTAGTGATGATGTGGTAATGAAATCAGTCTACCAGCTGGTAGTAATGCTGCTGCACTCAGATAAACAGGAGTCCTAGTTTGTCCAGATTCCCTCTCCAAAGTACTGTGTCTGCTATCTATTTTCTCACGACAATACAAATCTCACTGCGGCAAACACGTTTCTGATTACCTGGCCTGTTTGCCTGCCAGTGAGTAATTAATACTGTTATCACCTAATCAACTGCTGTTTAGATGCAGAATGTAAACTATGTCCTTGGCTTTGTTCTTTTCACTCTGTACACTGGTGAAAACAATAGTCTCTTCAATAAGGTTTCTCACCGCTCAGGCTCTTGAAATGTCAGTACACAGAGATTAAAGGAAAAGAAACTCCATTGCAATACTATGCAGGTTTCTGTACCTAGAGAATTAAACGCTTTAGCAGGCTATTGTAGACATTTCCAAACTTGCTTTTTTAAGATGTCTGTGAGAATATTTTTGTTTTCTTAAATATTCTAATTGTTGCTTAAGACTCCATAAAACACCAATTATTTCATTAGACAACTCGGGCATCCTTCAGCTCTTGCCAGCAGGCTGAATTTCCTCTGACATGGTGCAGTTAACTTTTAGTTTATGCTACAGTCAGTAGGGTCTTTTCATTTATTTCACAGGACTTTGATGAGGTGCTGACTGACAGGTGAGCCATTCCTGCACCTTTTCTAGAGCAAAGCTCACTGCTACACAAAGCCACAAGGTCTGTATTAACTGATAATAGCAGCATTGCTGGGGGAGGAGACCACAGACTCCACACTGGGCTCAGGTATTATGCTCCAAGTATCTCATCTTCAGGCTTAAACAGTAGTTATAAACTCTACTCAACTTGCAGCAACACCAGACTGATTTTTTCAATGTGGATCATTTGTTTTTTCTCTAAGAATTTTTTTTCTGGTCCTGATTTAAAAAAAAATAAAATAAAAAATTGGTAGATAACACAAAGCTGTTCTATTGTATTTATTATTGTTGTTGTTGTTATTGTTGTTGTTATTCTTTTTCACAGAATTAGAAAGGCAATATCCTTATGACAAGGACTCTTAGGTGGGAAGTGGAAGACCCTGGGAGAAGATTATATTCTCCAGTTCTTCCACATTTCTGTTGAGTTTCTTATCTACTGTTCAATCAGAAGTAGGTCACTGTCATTCTCTGCTAGAAAAAAAAATTATGAAAGTAACATCTGTCACTTGAGAAATTCTGTGGCAGAACTTACGTCTTCAACAACCATATTGACTAGCATATCTTTATGCCTAACAGATATTATGTGTCTCTCACCTCCATCAATTTCATTCTGCACAGTAAAACAAATCTGTTCTCATCTAGATTGGTTGTTTGGGGTTTGTTTTTTGGGGTTTTTTTGTTTCGTTGGTTGGTGGGTTTGGTTGGTTGGTTTGGTTTTGGATTTGGTTTTGGTTTTCGTTTAATAAAATATTGACTATTTCCAACTAAGATTTTTACAAATGGATACAAGCCAGAGGTCTTTTCATCATCAGGCATCCAGAGTGTTACAGCTGGGAGCCTCAAATCAGACCTGTGTCTGGATTCCTGTGCTGCAGAGGACTTTGACACCTAGACACATTTTCACAGTAAGTTGCACTTTATCCCTTGTTCAAAACCCCACCGTGTGCTTCAGAACTGGTTCTCATAAGGTCAGCCACTTCCAAGAGAGTAGATTTAAACATGCCTAACCATGGGAGAGGACAATAAAAGTTGTAAGTAAATAGCACTAAAGCCCAGATTTAACTGCTTAATTTTATGTAGTTCAGGTATTTAAGTTAGATTTTTAGGTACCATGGACTTTTTCAGAAAATAGACAGTACATTTCTTTTTTCCTCCATTACCTATATTAAGAGCTTACAGTGGAAAATTGTAATTTAGTCATAACAGTAAGGTATCTAAATTCAGAAATTTAATCCCCATATCTCACTTCTCCTCTGGACAATGACGTGAGAGGCAGAAGACACTTCTATTTCCCATCTTTCTGGAAGTAATGAGTAGATTTCAAAACCTTGGAAAAATCAGAACAATTCAAACACTACAGACTCCCACAGCTTAAACAAAGCTGTATGAATTATATTGACCAAAAGGTCACTTTGTGAATCTTTCTAGAACCCTAGCTGTTATAATTTTCAGGAATTCACTGTTTTTTCTGTCAGACAATTAGAAGAGTTCCTGGGGTTTTTTTTATTATGAAAATATATTTTGAATGAAACAAAAAAATTTAAAATACTAACTTTTCTATTCATGTATGAAAGTGTATGAAGTTAGGTTTCAAGTAATACATTACAATACAAACATATGCATAGGTTGATATTTCTGACACTTTTTGCTTTTCTTCAAGGGTTAGAATATGTTTAGACCTATGTTTCTACCCCTATAGTACTGGAAATTGAAAAGTTACTCTGTATTTTTTCTGTATGAAACACATTTGAATGAACACTAAATACATTACATTACAAAGATGCAAAAATGTTATAGTTATCCAAAGTTATGTGGTATTTGGTAAAATGTAAGTTCTATAAAACATGCTAGTATCAGTAAAAAAAAAAAAAAAAAAAAAAAAAAAAAGAATAATTCATTATCTATAATGACAAGTGAAAGGTGCTGGAATGATGTAATAAAAACATTTCTTTTAAAATGCAGTCTGTACTCCACTAGCGCTTCCCAACTTTAGCCCTGCTTTCCTGAAAGAGCTTATCCACAAATAAATTTATTACCAATATTTTCTTAATTACAAACTACGACGGCTTGGGGTGACCACAGGAACACTGAGGATTTACCCAGTTCAGCAGTCTAAGTCGTCAAACCTTAGACCAGAACTGGCATTAACATTGCCAACCTTTGTTTACCATGTTCTTCCAAACACTTATGGTGCCCATGACCCCAAAGCCTGTGTCCTACTAATGTTGACACTACAAGGAGGCTGCAGTCATGCTGCTGCCACTTCAGGAGTACCCTCCAAAAATATAAGAATGCAAGTTTATTCCTTCTGAGATATCAGGAACAGTGAATATAGCAAACCTAACTGAAAGTAATAGTACCGACTGTCATCTAATTCTGAGAAACAGAGTGACAAAGCTATCTCTCTGACAAAAGAAGCCACAAAACCACAACCACACATGCCATAAAACCAACAACAACCCACAACATACAAAAAAACACACCATGCCCACTGGACCATGTCCTGAAGTGCCACATATACACATTTCTTGAATACCTCCAGGGATGGTGACTCCACCACCTCCCTGGGCAGACTGTTCCATTTCCTAACTGCTCTTTTGGTAAAGAAATTCTTCCCAATATCTAGTTGAAATATACAACGACAAATACAAAACAAATCAATACGGCAAAAAAAAGTTGTTTTTTTGTAATGATTTATAGTCATTGTGTGGTAGATGTAGTTCTGTCTGTGTTCTGGTGGAACTGAACATATTGGATCTATCTGAATTCCAGTGAAGTAGAAGAACATTAATAATTTAGGTTTTGACAATCTTCTGCACGTTATATTACTATGTTTAGCGTAAAGATAATAATAATTAAAAAACAAACAAGAAAAACAACTACAAAACAAAACAAAAACAAACCTTAATTTTATGAAACATATCTGTGAGCCAGTGAATATATTCATTTAACTAATTTACCTGTAAGTAAATTCTCAGTGAATCGTATTGATTACAAGCTGCAGCATAGTATTATCACAGTATATTGAGGTAAAAATGTTATTTAAAAAGAGAAACAGCCCATAAAAAAGCTGGGTGTTTTAAAAGTAATTATGACAGTTCTCATTCAATTTAAGTTTCAGCTGAGGCCTTCTGCAACCTGGTCTAGTGGGAGGTGGCCCTGCTCATAGCAGAGAGGTTGGAACCCGATGACCTTTAAGGTCCCATCCAACCTTAAGCATTCTATGATTCTATGACATGGGCTACGGAGCTTCCACATGCTGGGCTCCCATTGTAGATATTCTCCTCTGCACAGGTGCAAAGAAAATAACTTTTTATTCTTGCATTGCCATGAACCAGAGCACTCCACCATTTCTCCATGTGAATCAATGCGAAATATTGGAGTACAAAATGTGTTTCTGAATTCACAGTGTCACTTATCCAAGACTTATTTAACAGATTTGCTGAATGCAGGTATCAGATAATACATTTGGGTGTCTTAGAGAAACCATAGGTTTTTCAGTCTTGAAATTATTAAATCTAAATCCAGCCTGATACTGGTTGCTTCACATTAGATCTAGCTTTACAGCATTTAAATCCTTTCTAGGTACACATTTGAAGCTGGAGATGCACCACTGTTTGGGAGTTCCTGACTGCCAAAAGGGGGAAACAAAAGATAGTATAAATACAGGAGTGTAAAAGGAGGATTCCTGTTGGGTAGATTCACAACTGTATGAAAAACTTTGTACATGTCTCCTTTTATCCCATTCAGAAAATTCCAATAGTGTTATGGAGCACTAGCATTTTTTTTTTTGTAGAATAAACAAACTTTTTTTTTCAGTCAAAAGACAGAGACAGAATTGTTGTAATAATACAATATATAATAAATTAAATTAATATATGCTGCAAAAGACAGACCATCCTCATTTAGAAGCCTGAGAAGACACTACCTTCTCTTTAACAGTTTACTACCCCAGCGTTAATCAATAAATTTGCTTTTAAAAGCTTATTCTTTCACTAAATTACAATGAAATGGGAACAAGATGTCCAGATAGCATGTTTTAACAAAGTATTGCATCCTTGTTGGGCTTTGGACTCGGTACTGTAAGCATGCACAGTAAGTGGTATTGCTAAAGGTATTACTTGGCCAAATTACTCTTAAATAAGTTCTGGCCTAATGTTGATGCTCGGTTACTGAAAAGGAAAATGTTTGCAATCCTTATAAATCACAAACTGGAGGACCAGGAAATAATTCCTTACTTCCTCCCTCCCCCCCCCCTTTTTTTTACATTGGGATTAAAAATTCATGCTCACTAATAGGGGATATGTTATTAACAACCTCTTTATAATAAATATATTTGCTTCAGACAGAGTTGCAAAATTAATGTAAGTTTGAAGGAAGTGGCATGTCAACTTTCAACTTCTTGGCTTTTTTCTTTTGCTCCAGGGAAGAAGCAGTATGTGCCAGACTAGTAGGAGGCTTGACTGTTTTACCTTGGTCAGCTTGATGGGTTGTTTTTGCTGGTGTGCTTGCCATTGGTTACAGAAGCAAACAGTCCTATCAGTAGCAGGACTAATGAACCCTGACTTCATTTGGATTTATGATTCAAAGGGTTCTCCTCCACTTACAGCATCTCTCCTCCATCGAGTCCCTACTGTCTATTGTGACATGGCCTTATGCTGCAACATTATTTTTGGGTGAGGGGAAGGGATTATTTCCAGAGTGGGGAGACCTTAGCACTGGTAGGGTCCCCTCTTGCACCCAAGCATCTGGTTTTGTAAGTTAACTTCTAACCCTGTTTATTCATTTGTCAAATTTGAGTAAAAGTTATGATCTCAGTTCTCTGACAGCTGGCATGAAAATCATCATGAGGCAGGCAAAGATATATAAACACGTATGGCATGCATGGAGCAGTACTCTTGCTTTCTTAGGAAGGTGGAATAAGAGGGTTCCTAGTATTTCTTGTTTTGCCTGCTCTTGGCATAAAAGCTGTTAAGTGTCTGAAGCTCTAGCTTCCTCTTTGTTCTTCTGTGCCCTGCAGTGCAGGTAGTTTTTGTGGGAGTAACAAAGTCCCCAGGCAGACCATGACTTTCCTCAAAAACTACTGAACCCACCTGTGTGATATGTGAGCAGGTTACATGAGAACACAACATGCACATGACTTTGAGTGAACATCTAACTGTAAATTCCTCTCAGTAGAGAATAACTCATTCTGATTCTGAAGAATCTTCCAAAGCATTTTAGCTTTGTTATTCAGTCTGATTTTTCTCTTCTGTTTTTAATATTCTCATTCAGCCTCAAGTTTTGAGGTTTTTACGTACTGCTTCACTAGAATGAGACTCTGGCTTTCACTACACAGTAGTGAAAAAGCACCTAATGGGATGTAGAAATATTACTTTTCTAGACTAATCTTCAAGCATTTCCCTATCAGTAAATTCAATTTCTAAAAATATATACTGCTTTATCTTGTGCATTTTCTTTTGAGGTCTTATCCAAAGCTTTTCTGGAGCTGAAGAAAGAAATAATGAATCCTTCACATATCTGAGTCAATGATTTCTGCACTGTTAAACTGATCTAGTAATATTCCAGTAACTCATTAAGCCAAATTAATACTAAATGTCAGATCTAATAATCTAAGATCTAACTTCATTACTGTGGCATTCAGAAGGAAAAACTTTTGTGTTTATACTCCTGAAGCTAATTTCTATTCCTGCTATTATATCGTGAAATACTGTTTTCAGATGAATAATAAAACACATTGGCACTTTTTGTCAGGTCTCTCTAACTTAATTAAAAATTTAAGTAGAATTTTTGCAGTGTATACACACTTAACAGAATTTCATCTCCAAGACACTCTGAAAGACAGAAAAAAAAAAGGAAACACTCATCAATTTTTCAAGCAAATGTTCAGAGCTAGCTGTTTCTAGCAGTTTAGACTGTTCTTCATTGTTAGTGGGCCAGATCTTAGCTGTCATTTTTTCTCCAAACTATTCAGATACCTCACTGTGCAAAACACAGATTCTGATACTCTTTATGTAGAACATTGGCTTACACTACAAGTCCCATTCATTTCACCAGAAGAATTTATAAGTGAGGTACTATTTGATATAAATTAATCAACCAAAAGTCCTGTATCCCCAACTTATCATCTCCTCTAGAAATAAAAATATGTTATGTCAACTATTCTAAGAAATATATGTCTTGCTATACAGTATGGATTGCTCTTACAGCTTCTGTCCCTAAATTACAAACAAAACAAAACCTAAGCTGTTTTTAAAACAAAAGGTTCTAATGTAGAACTGGAAATTTCAATTCCAGCAGAGAAGTATTTGCAGTACTCTTGTAAGTACCTTCCTTTGAATGTTGTTATTATTCGAGATTTTTCTGCATTTAAATACCTATTTCTTCCTTTGCTGTTGTTTTTTTTTTTATATGCTATTCTTGGGTTTTGCACTTTTTTTTCCTTATAAGCAGTTCACTGGATGACCATCAGCAATTATATACAGTTCTTTAAACAATATTTTTTACATCAGAAGACAAGATAATTTTACATCCTCAGCTTACTTTCTTTCCAGAAGCTTCTCAGAGAGCATGCAGACAGCTTTTCTGAAGAACTTAATCTTTTCTGTAAAATACTGCATCCCAAAAGAAATGTTGTAAAACACAATCTTAAGTTTCATTTTGTGAGACCACAATAAAAACTTTAGATTGGGGAATAAGAGATTCACATGACAGTACCTATTCCAGAGACAGAATAAGTAAGAAAAGGTTTTTTTAAATACGAAGCTATTTGGCCAATTAATATATTTTGGAAATACTCTTCTGCAAATGCATAAAAGCTCTGCTTCACATTCCATCCAATAAGTAGTCAAGAACAAGTACCTGAAGGGTGGGTGCAAGGAGGATATAGCCAGATTCTTTTCAGTAGTTCCCAGTAACAGGAAAACGGGCAATGGGCACAAGCTGGAACATAGGAAGTTCCATTTAAATATGAGGAAACAATTATTTACGGTGAGGGTGAACAGAGCACTGGAACAGGCTGCCCAGGGAGGTTTTGGAGTCCCCTTCTCTGGAGATATTCAAAACCCACCTGGATGCAGTCCTGTGTAATGTGCTCTGAGGGATCCTGCTTTAGCGGGGAAGTTGTACTGGATGATCTCCAGAGGTCCCTTCCAACTGACAATTCCGTGATTCTGTGATAGTTTGTCTAAATTTAAAATGCAGGCACTATTTCTCAATGTCCCTTAACAACTTTTACCTCATAACAAAGGATGTTATGAAGTGGAGGAATTTAAATGTATCCTGAAATGGACTAGTTATAATCATGAAGAAAATGGGCAAACTGACAACTCTTAAGGGGGGGAACTTTAATGTGAGGAGAAGGTGAGAAAGAAAAAGGGAGGGGAGAAAAGGTTTGGTGGATCTTTCTACAACTTCTATTTCTTTTCCACATGATCTCCTAATACATCTGACTTAGCGTTTCAGATCCGTTGGTCTAATTGGTATAATTATTGTTCTTGTAAATACTGATGCAGAATTCTTCAGAGTACTAGGATTTGTTTTTAATCATCCACTTAAAAAGAATTACAAAAGCTGCACCACTTCTTAGATACATATGAAATAAGGTTTAAGAGTTATTTAATTTTTGATATGTTATATCTGTTCTAATCTGTATTTCTTCAAGAAAGCTTACATAGCCAAAATTAACAAGAGCCTTAGTTATTTTATTTCAAGTAATAATTGTGAACTGTTGAGTAAGGATTGCTCTGTTATGTACCCTTACAAAATGTTAAAATATTCCAGTTCTATTTCAACAGGTAATCTGAAGTCACTCAACCAAAGCTTTCTGATTTGTAAAAATAGCTTGTTATTTGTATCTGAAATAACTTCTTTGCTTGTTTAGCTGCAACCTTTTACTGTCAGTAACACTGTAAACGTAGATAAAGATACATAAAATATATAAAAAATATAAAAAATATAATGACAGGACAAGAGGGAATGGCCTGAAGTTGCGTCAGGGGAGGTTTAGGCTAGATATTAGAAAGAATTTCTTTACTGAAAAAATGGTTGGACAGTGGAACAGGCTGCCCAGGGAGGCAGTGGAGTCACCATCCCTAGAAGTGTTTAAAAGAAATAGAGATGTGGTGCTTAGGGACATGATTTAAACATTGAACAGGTAGATAAAGGTTATGGTGGGTGGATTTAGGTTATGGTTGGACCTGATGATCTTCAAGGTCTTTTCCAACCAGGTTGATTCTGTGAAAGGAGCTAAAATTAAAAGAGAAGAGAACAACACATTTTAATTTTTTTTATTATTATTTTTTTTACATTTTATGCTTACTAAGTATGTACTATGCTAAAGAAGATATTTGGTCTCATGTGTATAGTAAGTATGTGGCAGATGAAAATCTCTGCATGATTAGACCAAAAGTTGCATCTAGCCTAAATTTCTGTCTGTGAAAGAGGACAATTAGGGTTGGTTAAAGAAATAACCTTCTCCTTCTTTACCCTCCCGATTAAATCACAGGTTACTTTCGTTTTAGTTTATAGTTGTGGGGTTTTTCAGAACTTTTATATTTGGCTGTCCAAAAAAGGCTAAAATGCCAGACACCCTTTAAGTTGTTCAGCACGTTCTAGCTGCTGCTTCAATCTGTGACAAAACCAACCTTTAAGGGACATACAGATATCAGCAGATCAACACTATGTGTAAAAACACAGAAAACTAAGACTCTAAAATATTGTATGCAGAGGCATACAATGGAATGGTGAGAATAACAACTATCTCAAAGGAGAAAAGTTGCTACAGGCTTCTGAGTAGACAAAGCAATGATAAAAAAAAACGAGAAACTGCCAATGCCTATTGGGAATGAAAGTGTTGATAAACGTAATGTTATCGACAAAGACTACATCTTTCAGGGTTCTACAGTAAAAATATATCAACTAAATATAGTGCAGGCAACTTGAACTCTTTCTGTTCACATTCAAAACGGGACACAAACCCATTCAATTCTGAATCACAGAACGGTGTGAGTTGGAACGGACCTTAAGGAGTTCCAACCCCACTGCCATGGGCAGGGACACCTCCTACTAGGCTCCCCCTGCCCCTCCACACATACACACGCATGCACTGGGATGGGGAGGACAAAGGCCAATTAGAAGATCGTAGGTTGAGATAAGAAGAAGGAGGGTTTGCTCACCATTTACAGTCCCAGGCAAAAGAGACTCAACTTGGGCAAAAGTAATAATTTAATTTCACACTAGTCAAATGCACACAGGACACAGACGACATAAAGAGCAGTGCTTACATACATCACCCCACCCCTCCCTTCTTCCTGGGCCCAAATTACTTTGTCCCTGATTCCTCTACCTCCTTTCCCCCAGCATCACAGGGGGACAGGGGATGGGGTTTACAGTCAGCTTGCAGTCTGGTGTTTCCTGATGCTCCTTCCTCCTCAGGGAGAAGGATCCCTTACAGTATTACCCTGTTTACTCATGGGGTCCCTCCCATGTGAGAGAGTCCTTCATGAACCTCTCCTTCATGAGTCCTTCCCACGAGGTCTGGAGCAAGCTGCTCCAGCATGGGCTTCCCACAGAGTCACAGGCTGCTTCAGGAGCAGTCACTCCTCTGACGCCAGTGTCCTTCATGGTTGAAGATCCAAGTCCACCGGCTGCAAGTCCACATTCACCCCTCTTGGCACTTTCAGGGAATGTTCTACCACGTTCTTCAATGAATGCAGGAGGAAAGCCTGCCATCTCGACATAGGTTGCAGGGAAAATTCTGCTTGGGCACCTTCTTTCCCCTTCTTCCTCACCAACCTTGGGATCTTTACCCAGCACAGCCTTTGCCCTCTCCAGTGCAGCTCTTTCTGCTTGCTCTCTGCTCAGGTCTTATATCAGTTCTTTCATATGTTAATCACAGAGGTGCATCTGTTGTCTCTCTAATGGCTCTGGCCTTGGTTACCTGAGCCAGGGAAGCTTTTTAATAGCTTCTTACAGAAGCCACTCCGGAGGCCCCTTCCCTGCTACCAAAAACCATACCAGAACCAAACCAGCACAACAATCATAAGGGAAGAAAAAGCTGAGGAATGTAATATTCTTGTTAAGTTATGCTGACATGCCAGGTATAACACAGAAAAGTCTCTAATGGGATTACACTGGGATTCTATTTCCAGTAGGGGACAGCAGCAGAGGGCACAAAGAAAAGTGGACAGTTAGACATTGTATGTAGGCAGCTAGAGGACAGCTTGTTCATAAAGAGAGATTCCTTCAATTTGATGATTAAGTCTCAGCTTACAAGGCTTGCATAGTTCTTGTTAACATTTTGAAATTTTTTATTATTTCTTCTTGTATCTGGTGAAGGCATACACCCATGGAAGTGATTCCTGTCATACAACCAGACAGTGTTGTAGCCAGGTAGAAGAATTACACAATAATGGACAGCAAAATATTGAAGAATGTATTGTTATTGGAATGGCTGCTTAATGCTAGTAATAGTATTAGAAAAATAGAACGGCTACTTCATTCCACTTGTCCTGGTTGCAGTTTATGGGTACCAGAAGTGCACCAGAACATCACAGGTTTTTTTGATGAAGTTTACAGTGCCATTTTTGAAGGTGACTCAATGTTCTTTACCTTACGCTTAGAGCATCTTCAGCAATCTTACATATATCACTGCTCACCGAGGCCATTCTTGTTCAGAGGATATATTCACAGTAATGACATAAATAGTCACATCTTTAGTTTCTCTGCTGTAGAAAGTGTTGAAGGTGCCTAGTAGGAGAAATGGTGTTGCTGTTGCAATTGCTACTATCTTGTATAGCCGCCTAGTGTTAAACAGCTCCTTCCTTCCCAAGTACGATATCATACCCCTCTGCCCTCTCTGAAACCAAGCCTCTCTTGACATGTATTTTGTAAGAGCACAGACATGTTGCACCCAAACCAAATGCTAAATATTTGCACACCTAAACCCATAGAAGTGCACTACAGTAGTTTAACTGGCAGTAGTATATCAGCATTTTGTAACATTCTAAAACCCACTAATGATACTTTGTAACAATGATAAGCCTAAATGGAAAATAACAGCCATTGCAGCAAAGAAGCCAATGAAAACATCTGGCATAGTTACACAAACAAGGTGAGTGCAAATATGGGCAAAGATTATCTGCAAGATAAGACCTGAGGATAGAGAACAATCTTGAGAAATGTCTCTTTACATCAAAATAAGCCTGCAAAGCAGACAGAAAAGAAGGCTGATAGAACAGGAATAAACCTTCAGCATAAGTAAGAGACATGCATGGTGAAACCAGAGCTAGTCCTCATCTTGAAAATATGTCAAAAGGAGATGAGGTAACCCCCTTTTCTTTTAAAGGGGGTGAGGAATAAAAATTGACAACTATGAATGGGAAAAAAAAAAAGGAAGGCACTCCATTTCCAGCTTCCATCATCAAAGATCTCTTGGGACTTGATGCCTTGGAACCTTGGTGCCTAAAACCATTGACAACAGACGACAGTGAAAACTAAGCTGCACCTCTTCCACTCTTCTGTGTGCTTACTCTGATTGAATATTTTCAGCAAAACTAGAGATTTGAATGAGACTTTTCTATTTTAGAAATTACATCATAAAAGTGAGCCTCCATCCACTGTTTCATATGTTCTGTAGATTTGAATGTACCATCAATATTTACCAAAACCTTCCAAAGGAGTGCTTCAACAGCACATTGAAGTTTTAACACTTAATTTTAAATCTTCAGTGTAAAATTTTTCATTCTTAAATGCATCTATCTTTCCTGCTTCTCTTAGTGTCATCCCTGGGCTCTATGCACTTCAAGGCAAGGGAATTCAGTAATTAAAGACAGTAAAGATAATAGATTTTTCTTTCTTTTTCTCTCCTGATCTTAACATCATGACCAAACAGATTTAATTTGCCTATTTCTAGCCGAAGGCATCTTATTTGTGAACATTCTTCACCGATATTCATCCTTATCAGGAATCAGAATCATCACAGGAGAGAAGCATCCTTTCTGCTTTCATTAATTACAGATGAGCATCCCTCTTTGAAATGCCTGGAGGAACAACATCAGTGTTACAAGGCATACATAGAAAAAATTTTCAGGGAAGGCTTTCTTTCAGCTACTGACTGTGTTTGTTCCAGATTAACATGAAGAATAGCTGAATGAGTACAAAATTTCAAAATATAGAAAATAATCTGAAATTCTACATATTTTTATATATCACAGAACACTTCAAATATCTCCATGTTTATATAAGTCATATACTTTTTAATATTTTATCAATAAAAATTACCCCAAAAAGCATATTATTCCTATGGACTAAGATATTTTCCATTCATAAGACACAATATTTTTTTTCTGCAATTATTTAGAATTTCATTGAGTGATTACAGAATCACAGAATCACAGAATGGTAGGGGTTAGAAGGGTCCTCCGGAGATCATCTAGTCCAAACCTCCCCTAGAGCAGGGTCCCCTAGAGCAGTTTACACAGGAACATGTCCAGTTTTTGAGTGTCTTCAGAGATGGAGACTCCACAGCTCCCCATGGCAACTTGTTCCAGTGTTCTGTTACCCTTAGAGTAAAGAATTACTTTCTCATATTCAGACTACATCTCCTGTGTACCAGTTTGTGACAATTGCGCCTTGTTCTGTCACTGGGCACCACTAAGAAGAGTCTAGCCTCATCCTCCCGATCTCACCCTCTAGATATTTATAAGCATTAATGAGACCCCCCTTCAGTCTCCTCTTCTCAAAGCTAAACACACACAGCTCTCTCAGCGTTTCCTCATATGGTAGATGCTCCAGTCCCTTAATCATCTTAGTGGCCTGGTGTTGGACTATCTCTGATAGTTTCTTGTCCTTCTTGAACTGGGGAGCCCAGAACTTCACACAATACTTCAGGTGAGGCCTCACCAGGCCAGAGTAGAGACCCTTGACCTCTTGGCCACACTCTTCTTAATGTACCCCAAGACGGCATTGGCCCTCTTGGCTGTGACACATGATAGTATTTCAGTATTTTGTGTAAAAGTGATTGTGTGTCAAAATAAGTGATTAACCTTCCAAATAAATTAAATAGAGAAAATATAGTTCTAAACAGCTGTAATTTCTCCTGCAAAAAAATCCCCAGTACTTCCAACTTTACTTTGCAACTTTCCTCTCACAACACCCTCAGACTTCTGGCCTTAGCAGTAGTAGGATACAGATTTCCATTTTTTGGCAAAGCTGCATCTTCTACTTTACAATGGTCATATGAGTTACAGGAATAAAACAAACAAACGACAGAAAAATAACACCTTTTTATGTTACATGCCTAGTTCTAATAGTATAAGCTCATTCATTAATAACAATTGCCTTTGTAAGTGATTTTACTGTTCAGATATATTTACTAGCAGTACAAAGACATAGGACTCTTGGTTTCAACAACTGCACAGAATTTCTGGTTGTTGTTTTAGGTTATTACACTTCAAAACAACAGGTTTGACATACATATATTATATCCTTTAACTTCAGAGGTGCAATATTTAGCTACCTCAAATTGAGGTTTGAAAGCGTTAAAAGGAAGAAGAAAAGTATGATTTTTCAGTGATTGTTATGTCACCGATTTCAAGTTTCAACAGTCATCCTCTAAGTAATGGCTAGTTCAGACAGAAAGGAGCTTTAATGTGTTCCAACCAGAGCACTGACTGCTGGCTACTTTGTGATCCATCCACAGTCAAAGCAGCCATCCTTATCCTTTTTCTTCTCGCTGTACAAATCAGCTACCAAATCTGTATGTGTTGTTTTCCCTGACACATGTATTTTAATCAAGACATATCTTCTCAGTACTTAGGGAAAGCATTACAATTGGGTTCTTTGCCTTCTTACACCACATTGTTGTATTAAGTAAAATAATTTGGCAGAAAATAAACCCCCTTGCATCCTGGCTTGCCCTCAGATGTTAGAGGAGCTGGGGGTGGCTGGGCTTAGATTCTGAGTGATGCCCAATTTGGCATCAGTAGTGCAGTTGTGCCCAATACCTCTGTTGGACTATCACGATTACGGATGCACTACTAACGCTGCACTGTCTGTCCAGCAGTGTTCTGTGAACTCTCATGGCCACACTCAGGAATTTGGTCAGGTTCAAGATCTCTCATGGCTAGAGTAACGAACAGCATAATTTATTAAAGCAACAGATACACAAATTCTTTTAAACTGCTGGTGATAAATTCACTTTCTGCAAAGCACATGCAAATTGATCAATACAGCTGGGTTACCCATGCGTGGGGTAATAAAGTAACTCTATAGAGATTTCTGAGTTTCCCGGGGAGGCACCTGGGATAGTTGAGTGTTTGAATTTACCCAAAGGTATCCCTATGAAGGAGAAGAGCAGCTCAGCCCATTGACTGGTCCCAGAGGTTGGGGGAATAGGGTTGTCCCTGCAATGATATCTTCCCTAGCATCCTTCTTCTCTGAAGCCATTTTATAGTTAATATTTTACCTTACAGGTGGAGCTTGAGTGACTCTATTGAACTGGGAAAAAAAGGGTTAAGACTTTTGAACAGACAACAGAAGACCGAGATAAGGGGAGTAACAGTCTCTTATCCATCCTGTAAGAATTCTCCTTGGCTAAGCAGAACTAGATGCTTGCGGTTACTATTCATCACTAACTGAGTCAAAGTGCTTCAAAGTTAAGAGTTGACTGCGAGGAAGAGTTCCAGCCTTCATCCTGAAGACCCCACAAGACCACTACCAGACAGCACTGCGCATGCGGAACTAGGCGGGGAAGTAATTAGCATAAGCAATGCCTTTTCTAAGAATTAATGAATATGTATCACGACCACATGAATATTCATGTACCTGCTAGATAAAAGTAGAGCTTTACTAACACAGGGTGTGCAAGATAAGAGGAGTTATCCCCCTTGCACCTGGAGCCATAATAAACATACCTACTTTATAACCTTCCTGAGGTTGTGAAGTTTGTTTCTGCACGTCACTAGTCATATATACCTTTATCATGATTGGTGCAAAATTATCTCACTTTGCATTTAAAGGTATAGACTAGAGAAAATTCAGAGTGCAAGCCCAATGAGGGGTGGTTGCACCTTTGGAGGTGGGCAGTTTTTGGGATGGAGATGTGTTTTGATATTATAATGAGATTAGAATGAGCAAAGTTCACCTAAATGACAGGATTTTGTCAAAAGGTGACAGGTTGTTGGCCTAGGGTATTAAATATGCAGCTGTTTTGTTCCTCAGTATCTTTGAATTCCATTGTTGTCACAGGGCGTGGCCATGGTGCCTCCACTCCGCTCCGGCCTCCATGCAATTTCTCTTAAACTTAGCACACCAAGTTCCCCTGATGTTGCCAATATCTAGGGTTGCCTAGGGAATTGCCATGGTACAAATTCATTGCACATTAGCTGCATTCCACACTGCTTCAACACTGTACCTTTCCTTAAAATGTGAACAGAAGTTTGATTTCTAAGTCACCTCCAGCAATTATTTCACACATACTTAAGAACTTTACTATTACTCAGTCTTTAATTCAGTAGGATAATGCTGACATAAAACAGAGACACAAAACTGATAATCTAGACCATAGCTTGTTAGAATTATATACAGCAGAAGGAAAATTCTTGATTGCATAGTTTCATTTTTAAAGATTAATTGAGTTATTTCCCCTAGTGGCTTTTTTAAAGTAATATTTTACAAGCAAAATCATGTAGCAAAACAAAGCTAAAACAGAAATTGCAGATGAAGAACTGATTTGTCAAATAAAGTCATATTCCCAGGAGGCTAATTTTGATATGCATAAGTAACAAGAACCTAGGATGGCTGTCAAACTCATGAAGTTCAGTAAGGCCAAGTGCAAATTCCTGCACATGGGTCGAGGCAATCCCAAGCACAAATAGAGTTTGTGCGGAGAATAGATTGAGAACAGCCCTGAGGAAAAAGACTTGTGGGTATTGGTTGATGAGAAGCTCAACATGAGCTAGCGATGTGCCCTTGCAGCCTAGAAAGCCAGCCATATCCTGGGATGCATCCAAAGAAGCATGGCCAGAAGTTCGAGAGAGGTGATTCTCCCCCTTTACTCCACACTTGTGAGACCCGAACTGGTGTACTGTGTCCAGTTCTGGAGGCCCCAGCACAGAAAGGACATGGAGCTGTTGAAGCAAGTATAGAGGAGGGTCAAAAAGATGATCAGAGGGCTGGGGCACCTCTCCTACAAAGACAGGCTGAGGGAGTTGGGGTTGTCCATCCTGGAGAAGAGAAGGCTCCAAGGAGACAGCAATTTTCCAGTACCTGAAGGGGGCCTGCAAGGAAGCTGGGTAGGGACTTTTTACAAGAGCATGTACCAATAAGACAAGGGGGAATGGCTTTAAACTGGAAAATATTAGTTTTAGGTTAGACAGTAGGAGGAAATTCTTTAGTGTGAGGGTGGTGAGACACTGGAACAGGTTGCCCAGGGAAGTTGTGGATGCCCCTTCCCTGGAAGTGTTCAAGGATATGTTGGACAGGACTTTGAGCAACCTGATCTAGTGGAAGGTGTCCCTGCCCATGCAGGGGGTTTGCAACTAGAGGATCTTTAAAGGTCCCTTTCCAATCCAAACCATTCTATGATGCCATGAGGAAGCACCTTCTAATCAAACAACCAGGGTTTTTTTGTTGGTTTTTTTTTTTTTAATAGTCCGCTGAACAATGTAGTTATTTATCTAATGAGAGAAATATATAAAGTGTATCACCTACTTATGGCTACATTTTTACAGCAGAGCCACTGAAAAGACTCTGAAGATTGTATTTGCTGCAGCTGACAAGAATGAGATGCAGCCACTCAAGAAAACATTGCTGCATAATTTAACGTCAGCTGTAAAAATTATATACAAAGGTCATATCTTCTTAATACTTTTACTTTCCATTAATTAAACTTATGTCTTATCTCCACTTTCCATTCCATCATCACAAGTATTAGAGCCTAATCATGTGAGAGACTTCAACTTGCAGACTTAATCAGCTGCAGGGCATAACCAACTGACATCCTCTGTGAGCTACACAAAGATCTGCAACGCATCTGCTGATGAGCTGCCTCTACTCCTCACGGACTGTACAAAATAGCATTTGACAGGAACATTCTGAAAGATCAACAAAGTGAAATCCCAGCTGAGCTGAGAGTCACATTCACATGAAACTGGGAAGTTTTCTCTGTAGTCTGAACCTTTACTATCTTTGAATATCTTCTAAATATATAATAATTCACCTTTCTTGGAGAAAGAAAGCTCCTTTTATAACAGAGCTACATCACATTTTCTGTGCACACTAAGCATTCTACAGCACAGATCATAGAATTTCAAGATCCAGGATCTGGACAAAATAATATAGCATGCTGAGAAAATTTATAAAGAATAATAATTCTCACCCCCCCAAAAAAAAAAAAGAAAAAAAAAAAGAAAAAAGAAAAGAATATTCCATCAAGATGAATTTTTTAAGTTTGGTTACTTTGAAGATAACTAGTTCTTATCTCATGACCTTGCCAGCCTTTTTCTTCTGATTATATAGTTCAGCATAGAGACTGATTGTGAAAAAAGGAAAAAATGTTATTTCTGATTCTAGGAAAGGGTTAATGATAGCAATAAGGTTACTTAAATGAAGTATTTGCTTTAACCTATCTTTCCAGCCTTAATATAGCTGCTGCTCAAGGATTCCCACTGAGCTAGCTATACGGAATAAAATAATCCTAGAGCATTTCAGATCACAGAGGAGAGATTTCTTCATTTATATGCTTCCAACTGGTGTGGCAAAGCCCTGTAACTTCCTCTCTGTCCAGTTATAGTAAAAAGCAAGTGGTATGTTTTTGCTACTTTCTTATTTGAGATATTGCATGTCCTAAGACAGTCAAACATACAGTTCTAAAAATCTACCGATTTTAATTCTACTTTGCTGCTATTCACAGGCTTATCTTGCTCCTAACTGTGATTCCTGCAGAGTAGCAACCAGAACCTGGGCTGTAATTAGTCAGTCACCTGGAGGTGTAGATAAAAGCAAGAAAACCAACACTACCACTGAGTACAGAGTACAGTTGCCTTTGAGTGAAGAATAATTCTGTACTTGGAATCAGATGTACGAATAACCAAGTTCAGGACACCTAAGTTATGTGCAGCTGGGTCATAAGGGTTGGCTTGAGGGTCAGCTACCTTCAAGATGTCTTGCTTAAGAATACCTGGACTATATGTCTATGACCCATCAATATAAATTGATCAAAGATAATGAACAGCACTATAAAACTCCATTATGTTTCAATTAAAAGTGCTAGCAATATTAAGAAGATCTACAGATTTTTTGTTTTATTTTTTTCTGTGTTCATTCAGCGGTGTAGTGAACCTCCCCTTTTTCTTTGAATTAACAGATTGTGTGCTTGTTTTGTAATAGTAGTTAGTCCTACTGCATAAATTAAGGCACCAGGGAAGCATAACAATCCAAACCAATTAATATGCCTACTGGCTAGTCTATCTAAGGCCTATGTATAAACATAAGAAAGAGAATCATCTAGTGAATGATTTGGGACACTTAACTTTAGCTCTTAGCTGAAATTACTCCCTAGAGGAAACTCTCTGCTTTTCAACCATATGTGCACACTAGCCTCCAATCTCAAAGTGCTTAAAGCTAGGTGGTATGAAACTCCCCCATTATTTTAAAGAGAAAGGGTTCTACATTCTTAACCTTGCATTTCAATTCAAAACTATCTTTTCTGATTTTTGGTTAGTGACTTTCTAAGCTTATGAATGGGGCAGAGGATTTTTTGAGGGGAATTTTGTACAGCAGATGCTGTATTACAGCCTGGTGGTTTAGTAATGCTGCTAGGCCCAATGGTAATGAAAAGCTATCAGTAATATTACAACCATGTTAAATTTTGCTCAAAAACTCTAGTAGCAAACTCTACATTTCTTTTAACAATATCTAAAGAATTAATTCCAAAGCAGAGCTGCACTTAACCTATTTCTGTGAGATCTCCACTCAACCACAGACATTTAACCTATCATTACCAGAACTACTTCTAACACTCAGAGTGACTGATGAGCCTCAGGTCATGGGTATTTAATTACTGAATTACTGTTTTGAACAGTTACAGAAAAATGCTGCCTTCTTCATTGGGGTACTATGGTCATACTGTGGTCTCATATAGAAAATGAGGTCTGTAAAATTATTTACATAACCTAGGGAAAATAATTATGCAGGGACTGAGCTATTTTTTTTTTTACCCATTTCCTTTTCTTGTTGTTGCTGTCATTGTTTTCTGTCTACACTTTTAGCCTGACTTCATGATTGTTCTGAATAATTGATTTTATGGTGTATAATTCCAAGCCCATCCTCATTTCATACTTCTTTGTTTATATGCATTCTTATTTTTATTGTTTTCTTTCTAAAATGCAAATAATCTTTTGCTTGTTTATTGTTTTTTTTTCCTACTGCTTCTAATACTAAACAAAGAGTATCTCATGTGTATCCCTGTATACTCGGGGGTGTTGGTGACAGGAAAAATAAGAAAACAAAAGTAAGGAGAAAGAGGAGAAAAATGTATTTTAATGCCATGGCTTCTGTAAATTTTTGCTTTTACTGCTTACCTTTAATGCTCCACAAGGAAATGTGTTTTATTCCAAGGATCTCTAAAAGTGTCTCCACACACACTGAAGTTTGGGTCAATCATTGCCTAGTTCCTGGATTTCCAGACCAGTATGTAAATCACACTTTCAAAAAATGAGGTCCTTCTCAGCTGAATTGCTTCTTGAATGTGTTTTGCAGACAGAAAGGAAGAAAGTGCTATTTCATCTCTACCCACTAATTGTGGACTTGGTTTCCTTTAGATGTGTTTCAATATTATCAACAATAGGTGAAGAAAACCAAGATTGGGCTGTACATTTTTGGGTCAGATCAATTACTTCTACTTGTAGTCTTATCATGTGTCCATGATTTTAATGCCTCAGTCCTCCAGCAGTGCATTAAGGAATGCACACGTTTTACTTCTCAGCTTCAAGAGCCTACCAGTTGTAATGTTGTATAATGGGGGAAAGTATCAGCTTGACTTTTTATAGGAGGGAGTGATTTAGGGTTTTTGGTTTGTTGTTTGGTTGCATTTTTAATAAAAGTTAAAGTGTCTTAAAAATTAGGCTTTACAATATTTTAGGTTGACTGATGCATTATTTTGTCTACTACCTGTTGGTTTTGTCCTTGCAGAAGTCCATTGAATTAGTGAAACAAATCTCTTGGAAACATTTGTCAGCTAGTTTTTCTAGATAACATCAGGCCAGGCTAAAGAGAATTTTGATATAGACTTGCATATAGAAGTGATTTCCAAGGAAAGTCCATTTAGAGAATACTAAGATTCTATGGTTCATCTTTAAGGAAGGAAATTAGATTTCTTATGTCTTTTCAAGGTTTTTCTGATGAAAATGTTGTCACTTGTGCCTATTTGTTTTTCCCCATAGGAGTTCAGAAATTAGCTAATGCTACTCTAAACCAGAAAGCTCATAGAAAATGTATATTATTTACTTTTCTTATTTGAAAAGTTGGATGAAATCTCTTCAGGAACATGTCATGCAACTCAAGTGACTCCCTTATGCTCTGCATAACTAATGGAGAGTAGTCCAAGTGACTAATTAGTAAACAAGTCACAGGACAATATATGCAATTCCAGTTACATCCCATCTGCATATTTAGGTGCTCTGAACTACTTAGGCATTTGAAAAAGAGACTTGGACTTCTGTGCCAATTACATATTTTTGTTTAATTTGCCCCATTTTGAAATCTTTCACACAGAAACAGTGGCAGATATATATTTTTTTTTACTTTCCGACGTTAATATTTGACTACATTTATAGAGGTATACTAAAATAATACTGAATTTCTTTAAAATGTAAGTAGTTCATAAGAATTCTCTGTGTTAATTACTTTACATGAAGGAATATATAGCTTTGTCGGTAATTGCTGACATTTTCCATAATTCATATCTGGCACTGTGCAAAACCAGTTTTTTATATAATTATTTTTTGCCATGTCTGTTACTTAGGGTGAGCATGAATGCCATTTACTCATTTAAATTCAGAAAAAATAATATAGTCATCTGTTGTCCCTGATCATTATTTCAGCCTATACACTGAGGTTTTAGGTATTCTCCTAAGTGAAGGCATTGTAGAGGTGTTACAAAACAAACACATTTTGTTCTGTACAACAGACCAGCTTTTCCTGCTCAACAAATCAGATTTTCCTGCCTTGGGAAAAGCAATGGGATACTCAAGTATGACACAGGTAGACTTCTATATTAATTGCATGATCCCATAAGGTTACTAACAGGAGCATGTAGACAGAAATTATATTTACCCAAGGGGAAAAACAGTCTCTCCGAATTATGAGAAGTGTTCGTATGTGATACCTTACTGCTGATTTTTGAAAATGAAAAATGGATGCTGACCAACACAAAAAGACTCATTCAAGTCTGTAACCAATGCACTTTTCAAGGCCTTTATGTAGAATCATAAATTTTTATCCATGATAGAATAATGGACAGTATTGCTTTCTTTGTCCCACTAAATCATTCAGTTTCACAAGAAGAGACTTATAAAAATCAGCAACTAATATTACACAGATTAATACTTAATCACCCTCTAAATAATTATAATTTGTTATAGGAGGATGAACCATAAAATGGAAGAGTGTATATATATATATATAAAAGAACATAGTATTTCTGACTTTTGATTTGTAAAGTAAGAAAAAATGTATTAAAGTTTTACTCACAGTAAAAAATCTGTTACAAACACCTGCCAAAATAAAGGATTAATAATGTACAACAGATTAAACTGCCAAAAATAAAATAAACAGATAGTAATGGAGATTTTCAATTTGGAAATCTCACAAATCTGTAGAATGCATAATGTTTCTCAGATTTCACTATGTTTCATAGTAAAGCATATGACTGAATTCTGGGACATAGAAACATGGGTATTTGTAGCTAGAGATCTAGAGATTTTTTTTTAAGGTTTTTATAGTGGTATTGATCTTTCTGGAGCTTCTTCACCACATCATAATATTGAAATACAACATTTTGTATTAATTTAGATGTAGTATGCCACCACAGAAATTTAGTTTCCTAAAGCTAGTACTTTCATGGGAAACCATATCTCTTTACAAATAAAAAAAAGGTTCTATTTCCATAGCCAGCACTCTAACGCCTCTATTGATTGTAACTGATTCTTGATTATTAAGTTATTAGAAAATCATATTATTTAATTCTGTGATTCATTATAACAGCATTAAATAATCTTAATTTATTTCTATTTCAAATCACAGCAGACCCATAATTATGTGTTAAAACACTACACTGAAATCCCTACACTTAAACCCCTTAGTTGTTAACCAGTGATCAAGTCTGGGACTAGGAGTAGATTCAGCTGCACCCAGACTCCTCTCTGAGAAGGAGTTTAGAAAGCAAGGGGGCCCACTCTGAACCTTGTGACTTAACGGGAAGTTCCTCCTCATTCTTTTCCCTGATCCCTGTGCAAATTACTTCAATCCAATTCCAACCCCTACACATCCCTCCCACATAGTATGTAATAGAGTGAACCATGCTATTGAATTCTATTAAGTTGCACTTTCATAAGTCTGTATTAAAAATCGCCTTTTCTTGATACCTTGGTTGATGATTTTCAAGCGACCTTAAGACCTTCCACTCTCATCTACAACAGATCTCCTCCTATTAGTACATTAATTTACAGTAGGTTATATAGTATAAATGTATCTGTTATATTTCTCATAATAGGAACTTCATGTTCATTTCTATTGTTTGACCTGGGCGTCTAACTATGACTGAAATCAAGGCAAGTTAGTTTTATGCCTTTATCTTCCTATTTAGAACCAGGACTTGAAAGGCCATGAGGGGTACCCACTAGGTGCATATGAATAGTGATGGGAATGTCATTCTGTCACCTCCAATGTTCCTGCAAGACAAGCACTGTGCTTCTGAACAGAGGCTGTGATCTAGCAGAAAGTTAGGCCAGAAGGAAAGGCAAAATCAAAAGCCCACTGCCATCCAGCACAGAGGTTTTATTCATGTGATGAATATGAGTCAAACCTATTAAATGGCAAACAATTAACTAGAACATTGCTATTGTTCTAATGATATGGTCATGTCACTGCTGAAGTTCCTCTGTTCAAGTAAGTCTGATAAAGCTGTGACAACTGATTGAGGCTAATTTTTGAGCTGCATTGGTGTTCACCATTAGAAAATATGCCCATTAATTTTTTTCATTGACAGCTACAGCTTATGAGTTTGTATATTTTTGGATGCCCTCTGTCTAGAAGGATATGTGATTCTTTGCATATACGTATGTATGCCTGTGTATATGTATCTATAATGTAGGTATGTAGTAAAATAATCTGAAAAATATGAAGTTGTTAGTAAAAGCTTAGAAGCACAATATAGGACACAATATGTGGAACCATTTTTAATAATTAGAGAAAGCACAGAAGACAAGTGTTTCATTTGTTCAGAGGAGACAAAGAACAGACATCTTTTTAAACAGAGGAATATGGCAAAAGACATGAAATATGAACCAGATAAAAAGAAAAGTGAAGAAAATGAGCAAGCATCCTCCAGCACTTTTTAGATAAACTTAGAACCAATGTACAAAACTCGGAACAGATGGCCTTTGAAAGAAATTATGAACAAACAAAAAAACCAAACCCAAAATAGCCTCAAGTAGGCTATAACCCTAATACAATTTTTGACAGAAAGCCTAAGCAGAACATTCCCAGATACTATATGTTTCTTTATGTGGAAGACATAACTTTTGCAGATATCTTTGGTTGTCGGGAGTGTCAAACCCTGATCTTTCTCTCAGTAAGACAAAAACAGTAAAGACCATAACAAGATTGTTGCATATTAGCCTACACAGGTTAAAAAAAAAAATGGACTGAGTTATTCTTCTCTGATTTCTGGAAGTTATGACAGTTAAGGGGACTAAGGCCAGTTCCTCTTGGCATCTTGGAGGAAGCATCTCACCTCCTCCTCATCCTAATACTTTGAGGTATTCTGGATCTTAAAAACACTAGCTGCAATCTGCATACTCCCTGGTATTATGTTCAGAAGTTCATTATGAGCAAAAAGGATAGATATCTTATATAGAGAGCAATGAATTTACTAGTGATACTGGTGGTGTTTTTATGGATTATACTGATATATGTCAGAAGTCATTACTACTCTAGGTAAAATTGTACCTACACAACACATCAATAATGAAAATTGCCCAGCCTAAATAAAAGGGGCAGAGAAAACAGTCATGTCATTCAATCATTAATATTCTACCTTATCTGAACTTCTTTCTTGCTGTTCTGGTCACATGTGGTTTCCTCGTTTCTGTCTCTTTCCCTCTTCAGGTTTTTTATAAATTTTTGCAAATTTTTGCATTTCCTTTGGGCTCTTTTTATGTTGGCGATTGTCAGTATGCTTCTTTTCCAATTGGTCTGCTTTTCTACACTTTAAAATTGGTTTTCTTATAATTGTTTACTGGACCTTTGATAGGAAAGATACAGGGAAGTACTACCATATATAGTTGTAGCAGGACACTCCATCTCTCAGTATGCCTGCCTCAGTTTCCCTCTGTGATTCAACTGCTTTTGTCTCTCAGTTTTCCAGGCCCAGGCCTGAAGTGAAAGATTCCCATGAGAAAGGTAAAGGCCTAGCAAACTCTGAGCTGGTAACAACCTTGAAAAGTACAAACAGAGGCCAAGATGATGTTCATAACACCAGCTGCTCTCCAGTGTTGAAGAACATGGAGCTCAGCCCAGCCACAACTAGGCCTGAAACAGAAATAAAGTAAGAACGAACAGATAAACAAAAGAGTTTGCTTGGTGAGAACAAGACCTTTATTTTTTTTGTCTACTGTTTTCCTTTTATTCTCCAATAAGATGTTGGAGGTATGGCTAATGGTTAAATGACAGCAGTCAATCCACTTTATTCTATGAAAGTCCCATTTTTGATCAGGGGGACTTCCCCAAAGGTTGCTGGACCTTTTCTCCTCTAGCAGGGATGTCTGCCAGAGAGACTAATTCTCGAGAATTACGATCCAGCCAAGGACACCCAGTTGTGGCCTGGTAAGAGTGAGACATATTAATTCTTTCACTGTCTTTATTAGTAAACTTAACATTAAGTCATCTTCATTATTAAGTTTAAGCCTGTAGAATCCTTTAAGAGTGATAATTAATATTCTAGGCCTAGGATAGAATTTCATAATAAGTAAGTTTCTGGCATTTTAATAGATAACCTTTGTTGTTTTATTTAATTATAAGTAGTATAATTCACTGTTAATATGCCATTTGCATTTAAACTGCACTTCTGTTCCAATCTCCCAATTTCCCTACACTTTTGCTGTGCTTGTGCCTTGTATCCTGAATAGTTAAGACCCCAACGTTATATGCAATAAATCTTGATTGGTGCATATAAGTCTCGTCTGCCTTCCGTTCCATCCGGGACAGTGGTATTTGTAAGCATTAGTTCAGTTAAGCACTAGATCAAACAATTTAGTAACATAAATTTGAACAAGTGAAGAGATTAACAATAGTGAAAAAGGCCCACAGTTTAGCAACATCCCCCACTTGATTTTTGCCAGCAGACTTTAGCCACCTTGATGTCAGTTATTAATTAAGTAAAATTTTGGGGAAAAAACATAAAAACCAAACAGACATGCAGAATAAAAACAGACCTTACATAACACTGAAACTGCAAGAATTAGAGAAAAGCACATCCCAAATAGTCAACAGCCCATCCTTGAGACAGGCCTGCAAAACAGGAAAGGGATGGCAGTAATGCCCACAACTTATCCTGGTTGTAGCCTCGAGTACGAGGTAGAAAACACTGACTAATTTGTCTCACTGTACTAACATATCACCAGCACATTGATGAGCTTCTAGCACACTACAATACCCACCCACAGGCTAGAGGAACCCCTACTAACAAAAAGCCCCTTACTCTTTGAGCATGCCTAGCGAAACTTTTGAGCATAGCCACTTTAAATGGAAGTGAGGAATTAGTTAACCAATCATGTGTGTCAATGGTAGAAAAATGTTGGAGGTCCTTTATCATTATTTGGGGTTTAAAAGTAGCACTTGGGTTTTGGGAAACAGAGCTTGCTTTGTGAAATACCACCCTGCTCCCATTTCTGCACAGAACTGGATATTAAAGCAAGTATCTCAACTCCGTGTGTGCATCAGCTTCTTGCACACCAGGTGAGAGACCTCACTTTTTTGTAGAACAACCAGACTGCTTCATAGCTAGTTCAATAAAAAATTTAAGACAAGATCTTGGGCTATATTGAGATCCTGCTGGGCCACAAGGGCTACAACAGAATGGAGGAACCAAATAAAAGAAAAAAGGTTTCTCAGTGTGCTCTTGAGAAAGGGAAGGTACAGTGGCTGAGTACAATGGTTAGGTAGGGTCTTCTTTCCATGCCATTAATGCTATAACTTCACTCAGTGGAACAATAGCAACAGCTTAAATTAACCTAAAATACAGCTTTCAATTTTACTTGAACATGTTTCGCACTGTACCGTAACAATGCAGAGTTACAGGGTAAGGGTTCACTTTCTATTTCCTTGGGCTTGAGTTCCCCTAGTAATACTTGACTTTTTTTTTCCTCAGAATTGAAAACAACTGGCTGAAACTGTGTGAAGAATTCAAGATTTATTCATTGTATTTGATGGGATTTGACATTTTAAAGAAGCTACTGTGTGAAGAATTCAAGATTTATTCATTGTATTTGATGGGATTTGACATTTTAAAGAAGCTATTAATACTTCAGAAAGTTTCTGCAAATATTTCATTTGAGTGTGATGTGTTGTGTCCTGGTCTGGACTTTAGTAAGAACACTATGAAATGGATAATTTTTTAAAAAGGCCACCACCGTCTGGTGATTAATATTGTTTAACAACAAAGTGGTAGTTCTTGTCAAGTGAGCATTTTCTAAATCAATATCACTTCAGAAATCCCATCTATTATAAATAACAACCCCTTACTTATTCAGTGTTTTCATTCCCCTGAGTTCGCAGCAACTTAAGATTTCAGTAGACCTGGTCTGACATTTCTAACACTCTAGCTAGTGCATGCATAATTAACAGTTAAGCAAACAGTGTCAGGAAAATTAATAGTGACAGTCAAAGGGCCAAAACCATTTGCTCATCTCTTTTGCCCATATACATCCAGAAATCTTTCTTACACTCTAATGTAAACATAGCTTAGTATCTGACAATCTCATAAAATGAGATGCATTTCACAGACAAGTTAATAATGAAGGGATTTAATGGAAAATTAGCCTATGCCTTGGATTTATCTATACATATAGCAACTCTGGAATACTTTAAATTTAAACTTTCTAAATATGTTCTTTCTCTGCCTTTCTGGATTTTAGATAGAAAGCAGTCATTGTGAAGATACGTATTTTTAAATTTGTTTCCAGAAAATGTGAAAAATTATGGAATTTCCGTATTTTTTTTCAAAAATGTTTGAGGGAAAACAGAATTTGTATTGTGCTTTAACTTTCTTGGAAGTACCTGTGCAGAGGACTGCAAGATGAGTGGTGCTTAATTGGTGCATTCAGCATTGACCTGACAGGTAGGCTAGTTTATGTCTCGTAGGGAGGACAAGCCTGGCTCACTGGCTGGAAGAGATACATCACTGTCCTTGTCTGCTTATTGTCAAACTTAGGTTCCAAATGGCTACATGGTCACATGACTTGTGAAGCAAAGCTCCACAGTCAGAGGTCGTGCAATAAAAGCCAGAATCAAAACCTGTATGACTTCATGTGGCAATGTGCATGCAAAGCAAGCCCTGGCCATTAATGAAGCTTGAACTTACATGCAAAGCAGGCATTGGGAATCTTCCCTACCTTTTTCCTACTTAATAAACATAGTTAGCCTATTAAGAAGCAAACAATAGGCTAGTTATGACCTAAGTCTCGCACCCTCAGTAGATGTTAAATTACTCTTGGAATCTTTTGTTTGGGGTGAGAAGAGCACCTCAGTTGGAACAGGTCAAAGGGCTTGATTGTCTCTTCTTCCACTCAGGCCGGGATGCCTCCTTGAGTAAGATATGGCAACTTCCACCTTTTGGGTAGGGGTGAAAGCATCCCTAGGTATCTTGTGTACTTTGTATTATTATTTATAACAGTATTAAGATCTCTTAATAGTGATATTGTAGTCAGTGCATTTATCAACAGCTATCTGGAACTTGTATCTGTCACCTTAATTAACTACTTCATATTTACAACTACTTTGCATTTGCCACTTGGGAACCATGGCAGGCCTTGCTTGAAGACAGTGAGACACTCAAATGTTGTTAAGTGGTTTTACACATAAGCACACATAAAGCATTAACACTTGGGACAGAAGACTGCAGTCCAGCCACCCCCAGAACCTCTGTATAAGAGCAAGGAGGGTCTAGTCTGAAATCCTCTGGCTTCAAGGGGAGGAACCCCTCAAAAACACATCTGTGTCACAGTGGTCCATTCAGATACATGCCCATTTCACACACACATCATGGCTTTTGCCTTTGAACAACATTGAAGGCTCTATCTTTAGTTCAAAAAGAAGTCAAAAGATGGCAGACAAAATGAGGACAAGAAACATTTTCCAAACTCTTAAGCTGTTGACTAACTGCTTTGAACCTTTTTGTCGAGTCTAGAACCCGAACAAGCTTCGTAACAACAGTTAATGTGACAAAATGTATCTGGGCTTTTGGAAAAGCATTCTGTGATACGCAAGATGACCCCTGATAAGCCATGAAGCACCAGGCATCCAGGGCAGCTCAGCAGGCAAATGCACAGAAGTCAGAAAATTTGTAAATGGATGAGTAATGAAGCAGAAGTGAGACTGAGAAGTACAAAAGCATAAAATCACTTTTATATTGATGAATTGCCACCTGAACTTGGATAGTAAGGCTCTAGAGATAAAGTCTTTTGAGGAGCAGCTGAGAGTAGTTGGTTAGCCTGGACAAAAAGAAGCTCAGAGGAGACCTTATTGCTCCCCACAACTATCTGAGAAGCAGTTGTAGTGGGGTGGGTATTGGCCTCTGCTCCCAATTAGTAAAGGATAGTGATGTCAGTTATTAATTGAAATAAGTAAAATTTTACGGTAAAAAATCTTATTTGGAAAAAAATCACATAAAGAGAACAAAAGGGAAACACAGAATAAAAACAGAGCTTACATAACAGTGAAACAATAAGAATTAGGAAAAAAACCCCAACAGATTGAAGTTTGAGAAAAACACATCCCAGGTAGTCAACAGCCCATCCTTGAGACAGGCCTGCAAAACAGGAAAGGGATGGGAGTAATCCCCACAACTTATCCTGGTTATAGCCTCGAGTACGAGGTAGAAAACACTGACTAATTTGACTCACTGTATTAACATATCAGCATATTGATGAGCTTCTAGCACACTACAATACCCACCCACAGGCTAGAGGGACCCCTACTAACAAAAATCCCCTTACTCTTTGAGCATGCCTAGTGAAATTTTTGAGTGTAGCCACTTTAAATGGAAGTGAGGAATTAGTTAACCAATCATGTGTGTCAATGGTAGAAAAATGTTGGAGGTCCTTTATCATTATTTGGGGTTTAAAAGTAGCACTTGGGTTTTGGGAAACAGAGCTTGCTTTGTGAAATACCACCCTGCTCCCATTTCTGCACAGAACTGGATATTAAAACAAGTATCTCAACTCCGTGTGTGCATCAGCTTCTTGCACAGCGGCGAAGGGAGCCCAGTTTCAGGCCAAAAACAGGATGAGAGGAAATGGCCTCATATTGTGCCAGGGAAGGTTTTGATTAGATACTAGGAAAAATGTCTTCACTAAAAGTGTTATAAAACATTGGAGCAGGCTGCCCAGGGAAGTGATTATGTCAGCATCCCTGGGGGTATTTAAAAGATATGTAGATGTGTTGCTTAGGGATGTGGTTAAGTTGTAGGACTCAGCAGTGTTAGGTTTACAGTTGGAATTGATGATTACAGAATATGAGAATGGCAGGGGTTAGAAGGGACCTCTGGAGATTACCTAGTCCAAGACCCCTGCTAAAGCAGGTTCCTATAGAGCAAGTTACACAGGATCACGTCCAGGAAGATTTTTAATATCTTTTAACAACTGTTTTTACATTGCAATGAGCTCCTAAGGGAGGAACTGTGTCATCAGTGTCTGCAGTTCTACCTCTAGATTCTTATTGCCCACAGGCTTAGGTCATGCTTCAGTTAATAATAACAGTATGGTCATGGTCTCACAGATAGATAACTAATCTCTCCTTAATATTGTGTAGCAACAGAACAAAAGGCAATGGTCTTAAACTAGAGCAGGGTAGATTGAGATGAGATATGAGGAAGAAGGACTTTCCTATGAAACACTAGAACAGGTTGCCCAGAGACAGTGGTGAAGGCCCCATCCCAGGAGAAATTCAAGGTCAGGCTTCATGGGGCTCTGAGCAACCTGATCTAGTTAGAGAGGTCCTTGTTCACTGCATCAGGCTCGGACCAGATGACCTTTAAAGCTCCCTTCCAACCCAACACATTCTATGATTCTATGATTAATATATGTAAATTGGTGCATTTATTTATATTTTATTAATAATTATTATTTATTATATATTTTATATTTGCTGAGCTACAACA
Organism: Hemiprocne comata; assembly: GCA_020745705.1. Taxonomy (NCBI): domain Eukaryota; kingdom Metazoa; phylum Chordata; class Aves; order Apodiformes; family Apodidae; genus Hemiprocne; species Hemiprocne comata. Next base: position 82,535,226 of record CM036587.1, on the reverse strand, counting down.
AAGTTTTTAAGCTAATGTATTTCACTCACCAGTGTAGTCCTAGGGAAGAGGAGGTGACTGGTAAATTCAGAACCTTAACATTTCAGAAATATGATGCATTGGTATAATATTACAGTGTTTTTGCTCACAAGCAGTCAGAAAAGACTGACATGCTGGTATAGGCTATATGCATATATGCACATATATTTTATATGTGATATTTGTAGTTTTAGGTAACAATGTGAAGAGCTCTTTGCTGTCATCAAGCTGAACAGACAGCAAAACATTGAAATATATGAACTCTTAAGTGAACTTTTGGGGTAACACCTTTGAATTCAAAACTCCATCTGTTCAGTTGGTTTGTTTACTCAGACATTTTTCAGTATTCATCACGGCCACAGTTTGCTTCATCTGATCACTCTTGAAAGAAGGAACAAATTTCATTTGGGTAGCCAAGATAATATTTTGAGAATTACAAGGAAAAATTACTTCTTTCCATATTGCTTTGGAAAATATTACAAGTACTATACACTTATTTTCTAACATCTCTTCTATATAATACATAATTTATAACATATATATAACACATCATCTATATCTATATCTATATCTATATCTATATCTATATCTATATCTATATCTATATCTATATCTATATCTATATCTATATCTATATCTATACCATCTATATCTATATCTATATCTATATCTATATCTATATCTATATCTATATCTATATCTATATCTATATCTATCTATATCATCTGTATCTGTATCTATATCTATACCTGTATCAACTATAAACCCCATAAGGCATGCTTTACACTTCCATCATTAATTTGACAAAGTTCTAAGAAAACATCTCGGGTTGATGTTGTATAGCAGCCATATGCACAGCCTCACTTGAGTCAATGACATTTAAAGAAATGCACTTTTCATAGTACAGGAAACTTATTACATGGTCTGCACATTGCAGAATAAATTATTCATTATAGATAAGTCTCTTCAGTTTAGAAGGAAAGGCAGGTTATAATGCTGAACTGTAACTGAATACAACTGCTCAGATCCCAGCTCTGACACAGACTTCAAGTTTGACCAGATGTAAACCCTGCAAAGGTATGTCACGGTGCCTCTATATGACTCCTTGAGGAGCAGATTCAGTTTGCAATGCTAAATAAGAAACAAAAAATTGTAGCTATTGCAGGTACAGCTGGTCTTAAGATACAACTGCAATGACTATTTAATGTTAATTTAGGGGAAATAGAGGACAGTAAAACAATCCATGGCCAGTAACAGCTGAAGCAGCAGAAGCGTCCACCAAAAAGAAAGAAGTCATGTAAGTGAGGTTCAAGACTGCATAAGACTCAGTCATCAAACTGCCCTCAATCTGCCTGCAGTAATCCAGGATGAGAAGAGGGAAGATAGCTGTTAGACCACAACGCAGAATGAGAAGTTGGAGGAGAGGATGCCTCATTCAAGGGAGAAGAGAATTGCTTGATCTTTCCTGTGGAGCTCATCAGCTTCTGTAAGAGATAGTGTTTCAGCTACGTATCTCTCTTGGTACTGTTTTGTGGTCTTCATCTCTACCCCCCAGTCTCCATTTGAATAAATGTCTCTATTAGCTGTGTCTGAGATTTAATAACTGCTCACATTATAAAAGAGGCCCTTCAAATTTATTTTTAATTCTTTTTGTTTAAGTGGCTGTGCTGGGTGCTGCCCAAAATGAATGATTCTGTTAATCTATTTTTTCTAAAGTATGTTCTGTGCTAGTCCTGAATGACAAATCACTGTAGCAGAAATGGTGTATGTAGTATTGGCAAACAGTCCTAAAACAAGTATTTGGATAATTGGGGCAAAACATAACCAATGACAATTTAGAAACTGAAGTTTATAAAAATATAGGCTTATCAGAAGGGCAAGAGTATATATTTAGGTAAATAATATGTTGATCTCTTTATGAACTTGGATTTGATTTAGGTTTAAAATGTGTGGAGCTTCTGTAAAGAAATATAGAATCATAGAATCATCAAGGTTGGAAAAGACCTTCAAGACCATCAAGTCCAACCATCCACTCTACAATCCCTAACCACTAAACCATCTTATGAAACACTACGTCTACCCATTTTTTTAACATCTCCAGGGATGGTGCCTCCACCACCTCCCTGGGCAGCCTGTTCCAATGCCTCACCACTATTTCTGTGAAGAATTTTTTCCATATATCCAATCTGAACCTCCGCTGGTGCAGCTTGACCCCATTTCCTCTTGTCCTATTGCTGATCACGAGGGAGAAGGGGCCAACACTACCTTTCAGGTAGTTGTAGAGGACGATGAGGTCTCCCCTCAGCCTCCCCTTCTCCAGGATGAACAGCCTCAGCTCCCTCAGCCTCTCCTCATAATACCTGTTCTCAAGACCCCTTATCAGCTTAGTTGCCCTTCTCTGCACCCTCTCCAGCACCTCAATGTACTTCTTATAGTGCAGTGCCGAAAACTGCACACACTACTCAAGGTGCAGCTTCACCAAGGCCGAGTAGAGGGGCAGGATCACCTCCCTATTTCTGCTGGTCACACTATTCCTGATGCAGGCCAGGATGGTGTTGGCCTTCTTGGCCACCTGGGCACACTGCTGGCTCATGTTCAGCTGGCTGTCAATCAGCACCCCCAGGTCTCTCTGCTGGGCAGCTGTCCAACCACTCCTCCCCAAGCCTGTAGTGCTTCTGGGGGTTGTTGTGGCCGAAGTGCAGGACCCAACATTTGGCCTTATTGAAACTCATGTCATTGGCCTTGACCCAACACTCAAGCCTGTCTAGATCACTCTGCAGAGCCTCCCTGCCCTCAAGCAGATCGACAGTTCCACTCAGCTTAGTGTCATCTGCAAACTTACTGAGGGTGTACTCTATCCCTTCATCCAAATCATCAGTAAAAGATGTTGTGACATTCCAAATATATAGTGTCTGTCTCGAACAATCCAAGAAATAAACAGTGTATTTGGACACTCAGGATGCCTCGTGTTTGTCTTGAGACATCTAAGGGTTCAACAGGATTTGTTGCTGGACTATGTCTTAGGATCCCACCAAGCTGTTTTACTCCCCTCTTCACACCTACAAACTGGGGGGTTTGATGTGGGATATGCTGAGACTGGAGACAAAGGAGCTCTACAGCTGGTGCTGGGAGCAGAATATCCAGCAATAACCAGGCCTTGAGACTTCATGTAAATCACTGACTTGGCCAGAAAAGTAAAGGGCAAGCTGACCTCCACCTGATAAACCATCCTGAGGTGCCAAGTTGTCTCATCCCATTCAAGGACCCTGTTGCTGGCCCAATCAATGGCTTATCTTAGTAATGAGCCTGATAAAGACCATCTGCAAGGCACAGCCCTGCACCATACCCCCCTCTCTCTCCCTCCCATCTCAGAGAAGCATGGAGAAGACAGAGGAATTTCCGCCCCTGTACTGGGAGAAAAATGTGTGGGGGGGGGACAGTGGGCAAGAACTGTATAAAAGTTTTGGACACTATGGGTGCAGGGAAGCGCTTCCCCACTGACGACATCACTGGATCGTAGTGGTAACTATCCTATATTGCTAATCTCTGTAATTCTGCTTTCTCCTTTCTTTTCTGTTTCTGTTTTCCTCCCTGTCCTATCCGCTCTAGGGACTTTGCTGTGTAACTCCAATAAAGTTCCATGTGCACGTGACATCTGACCTTGTTTGTGTCTTAATTTCACCATTTTTGATCCCCTTTAAACCTTTTCACAGGTCCTGCCAGACAAATGGGTGCAGCTGCTGTGTGGCTCACACCAGGAGAGGGAAGGCAGAGTCCAGCCGCCCCAGCCTCCCACTGTGGTGAGGAGTGTCAGAAAGCAAGGGGGTTCTGCCCCATCTCTCCTAAGACCGCACACCAGCCCCAGTGCCTGTTTGTGCACCTTTGTTTTGTCCTGGCGAGATCATAAAAAATTGCCACGTATATGAATATCGGATCATGACAGATGTTAAACAGGAGCTGCCCCAGCACTGAGCCCTGGCGAACACCACTCGTGACCAGCCTCCAACTGGGTTTAACTTCATTGAACACAACTCTTTGGACCCAGCCACCCAACCAGTTTTTTATCCAGCAAAGTGTGTGCACATCCAAGGCATGAGCAGCGAGCTTCTCTAGAATGCTGTGGGAAACCTTGACAAAGGCCTTGCTAAAGTCCAGGTAGACAACATCCACAACCTTTCCCTCATCCAATAAGCATGTCACCCTGTTGTAGAAGGAGATCAGGTAAGTCAAACAGGACCTGCCCTTCATGAACCCATGCTGACAGGGCCTGATCACCTGGTTGTTTTGCATGCTACAGATTTTGTTGTACTCTCTCAGATATTAAAGGCCAGTGACGCCTGGCAGGCCCACACTAAAGAAAATGAATGAAAATGAATTTTTAGTATATATGTAGTGTATGATAATATCTCTGTCTGCAAATGCTCCCTTTATTTCTCTCATTACTATAGAACATACTAAGTGAAAGACAAAAAATTGTATTGAAATGGAATAAACTAAGAATTCTGTTGATAGAAGTCTTTGACTGACTCCTAAAATGTCTGTGCAGTCTGACTCACAATTACATTATATATTCCTTTAAAAGAATTACTACTATTGCAAATATTACATGTGCTTTTTAATCACTACTGCGATTACATGAGATGTAGAACATAAGAAGATCAATTTAACTCATATAGAGAACCTCAAACAGGTTCCATAACTCAATTGTTTAATTTCAGTTGAAATTGCTAAGTGCATTATCTTGGTCTAACTAGTTGAGCTCTTCACTTCTGAAAAGAGATATGATCATGATCAATATTCTAATGACTTCTTTAAGTCAATACAGGTGCCAAAACTTATGTTCTCTTAATTTAGACCATTTTTTGGAGTATGTTTCAAATGCTTTTTTTTTTTTTTTTTTTACATTCACAAAGGTATTGCAAGTTTTTTATAACCTATGGGGTTTTGGAATAAAAGTCTTGTGATCATAAGCCAAGGCAGTGTTTAGGTGTAAAAGAATGGGGTGAAAACCTCATCATTTTGAAAGGATGTATAGATATATTAGGAAATGCCTGGAATAGACAAGAGTAATTCCCCATCCATTGCCCACAACTTTTTTAAGCACTCCATAAATGTTTCTCCAGAGATTTTTATTAATTTGGATGGAAATATTTCTTATCATGCAGCAGACAGTCAAACTGGTTGCTATAGAAAAACTATATAACTAAATACTCTCCTTCTTTTCATTGAAATAATATTTTCCACCAAGTTTCTAAACAGCTATTGTGTGCCTCCATAGGCAAGTTTATTTTCTATTCTGGAAATTTCCCTGGATTTATTTTATCCCTGATTTATCCCATTGAAGAAGAATTTGTATGAGATAGACATCAAATACGTCAACCAATCTCATAAACAACCATATTTTAATTGTATCCTTGAATGACTCTGGATTTGCATCATGATGCACTCAGTTGCTCTCTTGTGACCTGCAGCTCTAGTTTCTCATCACAAATCTCAGGGGAAAATGAGATATTACAATGATGTCAGTCATGAGTATTCCTTTTGTTGCACTACAATTATACTATTAAAAGTATTTCAAGAGCCCAATTCAGTACATGTTGGTCCTGCAAGGCATTTTGTTACCTGTGCAGTATAGCTTACTAAGTAGAAAAACTAAGTTCCTTTACCTCTTTTAAGTAATTTAAAAAATATATACTATTCATTCATCCATGCTTAACTGTGCAAACATATCATTTTGCATCTAAAAAAAAAAAGTGACCTATTAGTTTTTCAGCATTAAAGGTGAAATGAGAATTCTCTGCCCACCTATGTACAAAATTCAGTCTTCAGATAGTAATCTGCTTTTCAGAAGTGTGACTGCTTTCATGAAAGACAACTGTCCCATCTAATTTGGTAATCTGTTTCTATATAGCTGTTTTTTTCTTCTTTTGTTTGCAAACAGAAGTGCCAACAATACAGTGGTGGTGGGACTAGGTCACTCAAAATTTGCCTACATTCAATCAAGAAATCAATAGCTTCCTGAATTTATACTGCTTTCCTCATACCAAGATATAGAATAGCACTAGTATTTTGAATAGATTTGTGATTGTAAAATGCATTGACACAGATGTTTAATCTGATATGGGAAGGCACCCTGTAATAGCATAGACACCTTCATGTCTTTTTAACAGCAAAGAAGAAAGAGCTAAACAAAACCTGTTTCATACAAGGAATAAGGCTGGCAATCAGCAAAGATTTCAGAAATAATTCGTGATTTTATAATTCACAGAATTACAGAATTAATAATTCAACTTTAGTATTTGACTTAGGACATTCCAGCTGGTCTGCTAACTATCTCCAGGTTATCAAGTAAACATCAGCTTTTAATTTTAATCGATTAATCAAGTTCAAAGGGGCTTTTATAATTTGTTTCGGAATTGACCATGGTTAAGATTTTCAGTAATGATTGCCTAGATTTAGTCTTCTATATTCAGTCTCTGAGGAAGCATAGACTTTATGGCATTCTGAACATCCTCTCTATCTGTGTAAAATAAGCTAATACTGCAGATATAAAGTCTCTTCTGGAAAGTAAAGGCAAAAACAGGCTTAGAGTTTTGAAAAATACAGAAAAAACACAATAGATAGCAGAGTTACCATCAAAATTACGAAAATACATAATGAGCAGTGTTGGAACAGATGTCTCATCCCCTTTTGATTGTGTTTCCTTCTGAGACACCTTAAATTTTCATTTACACACTAATAATAGTAAAGAATGAATCCTTGTTCTACTAAGTCAATGGCAAAAATTCAGCTAATATGACTTCATATTAAAATCAGGGATCATATCCTGTCAGTGTGGTCTAAATGTATTACAATTTATTTATTCACAACTGGGGTAGAAATATAAATGCTATAGTCCTGTATACCTAGTAATTTAATGTTTGTTTTCTTCATTAAAACATGCAAAATGTAAGAAAAAAACCTTCAAAAATCAGTACTCTGCCTTCATTGCAACGTTCTATAGCAATAAGTAAATCTGCAGTAGTACAATGGGATCTAATGCCATCCTCAAGGTACTGGCAGGCAAATGGTATAACACAAAATGTCACATCATAGGTAGGAAGAGAGGGTATTAATTAAAACTAGTGATGATTTACAGAGAGAAGAGCTGTGGGCGAGGGGATAAATAGACAACGTCCAGAAGAGATCTAACATTGAAATTAGCCCCTTCTGCCTCTAAAGAGAAAATGTGGTATTTGACGAGGACAGTCCATTAAGTCATGTGACCTGATTCAGCTTATTAATGTTGCTGGCTGTATTATTAAGATGAATGAGAGATAGAGAAGCGAGGACTGTGTAAGCAAACAGATCCCACCTGGGTGTGTACTCCAGCTTAATTCTTTTTACACTGTATGGGTAAACCAAATGTCAAAGTTCAGGAAAATCAGTCAAGCAAATTATGGGATTATAGTTCAAGATGAAAAGATGAGGGCACTGTAGGGAGGAATGACAAATGCTCTTTCACCAGAGGAATTATAAACAGATGTAATATTTTATTATAAAGTATTTGATTCTCCTCCCTGTCCCAGGTTATTGGATACATACTTACACTGCGAAAAGTAGATATATATTTCAAAAATAAGCTTATCTCATAATTTAAACTATTTTTCAAAAAAATTACTGAGTTCAGTACATTTCCTCAATACACGAGAAAGAATTTTTATTTTGAAATGAGTTACAGAGATGAGTGGAGGAAAATTCAATCTATATTTCTCTATGATAAGAAAGGAAAACAGAATCAGAATATAGAAAATATGTAACTGCTATTTTTTCTTCTATTTAGTTATGCCCAAACTAAAAGCAAGTATTCAAAACATGATGCAAATATTACATGAAATCTCATAACAATAACTTCTAAACCACCAAAAGAAGTACTGAAGACCATTGTAGTTAGCTTGTTCATCAAAAGTGACAGAGAAGAGTCAGTGTATTTGGTTTCCATTGCAAGGTTTTGGTAGTTGGGCGGGCTTCAGGGGTGATGTCTTCTGTGAGAAGAAACAAGATGCTGACATGTCAGACAGACCCAGTTCCAGCTGTTTCCAAGATGCAGCTGCTGTCCTGAAAGCGTGGTCTGTTACCCAGTGTGCAGGAAGCCGATCCACACACAGAGTTGAGATATTTGCTTTAATATCCAGTTCTGCACAGAAAAGGGAGCGGGGTGGTATTCCACAAAGCAAGCTCAGTTTCCTGAAACACAAGTGCTACTTTTATACCCAAAAATGTGAGAAAGAACTTTATCTCCAACATTATTCTATTACTCACACACACGATTGGTCAAGTAATCCTTCGTTTCCATTTTAAGTGGCAATGCTCAGGAATTTTGCTGCACATGCTCAAAAAGTAAGGGGCTTGTTGTTAGTAGGGGTCCCTCTAGCCTGTGGGTGTGAATTTTAGTATGCTAATGGATCAATAATATATTAATACAGTGATTTCAATTACTGAATGTGTTTTTCCCCAGTGCTCAAGACTGTAACCAAGATAAACTGTGGGCAGTGCTCCTTTCCATCCCGTTCATCTGTCTTGCAGGTGTCCTGCAGGCCTGTCTCAAATTAGAATCTGGTTTTATCTAATTCTTACCGTTTCAGTCATATCTAGGCCTTGTTTTTATTCTGTGTGTCCCTTATGTTCTCTTTTATGTGTTTTTTTTTTCCCAAATGTGAATTTTCCTCCTTTTACTTATTTCAATTGAAAACTGACAATACAATCACTGTTATTCTGTTTCTGCTTCTAGCATAGCTTAACTGGTATTATTTTGTGGGGTCTTGCCACATATTTCTTGCCTTGAGCAGGTTTAAGCTTGCCATTTTGTAGGGAAAGTCTCTAAAATAAACTTTATTTGGGCAAAATGACGATAAAAGGAGTAAATATAGAGAAAAAATACATAGAGGCAGAAAAGGAAAAGAGAGGAGATAAATTGTGAGAGAATAATGGATGTCAGCGAAGTTAAAAAACTAACAGGTAGAGAAAGTGTCTGGAAATGTGTAAGGAATCTAAACATTTGTAGCTCTTGGACCATGATGAGCTGTGTGTAGCAGAGCATTGCATGTTACCTTGGAGACTGAGAAAGAAGAACTGTAAACTTGGTTTACTGGTACAAGATTGCAAAGCACAGAGAAATGTGTGCACAAAGGAGTAAGGAGTATCTGTAATGAAGAGTAACAAGAAGAAAGGTAGTAAGTAAACTGGTACACTCAACATTTTAGACATGAGCAACCAAACACTAATGTGCAACACATTGGGTTACCAAAAAGGAGGATCCACACACCTTAAACATAGCCAAAATTATGAAATTATGACCTAACTGGTTCAGCCGTAGACTGGTGGCATGAATTGCATTAATGGATTGTTGTTCTAAAAAAACCCCTCTATTTCACAGGTTCTTAGAATAGGGAAAGAAATAAGACACAAAAGGGTGTGCATGTCAGGGACACATCCTTTTGCATGAAGGTTCATAATTTAGAAGGAAAGAAGCTTTATGAAGGGTTCTGAGTCATAGTGGATAACATTCCTTCCTTTAGAAGGAATCCATCAAGTCTAGAGTAAAAACTTACCCGAAACAGCTAAGAATTTATTACAGAAACTATATCAAAAGCATTTTGGAAGAAGGATGGAAGCCTAATTGAGGGACCAGCACAGCTGAATCATAAATTTTTGAGAAATCTCAGATGAATACAGACAACAGACAAAGTGGATAAAGCATCTACCAGAAATGAATTTTAAAGTATAACTTGTGCATTAGGACCAAAAATTGAAAATAACATCCTCTCTCACCGGAAAATTAATTAGAAAATTTATCAACTACTTTTATGAGAAAGGTTGAAAGCTCTTTCATGTCTAACAGTTCTACCTATTATGAAAACTATTTTGAAAATTAATGGAGGATATATAACATATTGGAAAACATTTTTAAGAGATCAGCATCAATTCTGTTTGATTTTAACATTTAGTTATTCAAGAAGTTGGGTAATTGCCAACAATACCCATCAAAAAAACCCAACACAACGAACACCCTGGTAACCCACCAATAAACTCTAAATCCTGAAATCAATATCAGGCAAAGGGCCACTGCTTAATCAAACCAACTAAAGGATTTTAAAGCTTTTGGCTACTTCTGAACACACAAGAGGCCAGCAAGTACAAAGAAACATGGAGTTTCAACTCTACTAGCATAATGAGCAAAACCACTGTCTGACTTTAGTAAACGAAGTGCAAAAGCAAGGAAATTGTCTTGTTTCAGCACAGAAACATGATTTAAGCAGCTGAAAATTTTCATGAGTGTTCTGTGTGTCTATCTGATATATAATCAGAGATAAAGATAGCAGGATTGCTATTTCTTCTCAAATTTAGTTGTGCAAATCTGTACGATTGATCATTTTATCAGCTGAATTTGACCTATTTTAACTCTTTAAGTCAGTGTATCTATGAAAGTGGCTGTGTTTTCCAGAATCTGAAATATCCCTTTTGTTAGGAAAACTGAGGAATCAAGTAAGTTTTAAACTGCTTTAGCAGGTGACTTCATTTTCTTTAAACAGAACTAGATGTATAATCAAATCAATTCTTTTAAATCTATTTTTGTCTTTAAATCTACTTGATTTATAATGGTCTTTTGAACAGAGATTGACAAAGTAGCAAAAAAGAGCAATTCAATTCACACAAAACTAATTACATTCTCAATGCATCAGCTTAAAATAAACTTGCTCTCATTTAAACAGTATGTGTACCTTCAACACATTCACTTGAATACTTGAGTAGTAAAGAATTTTAGTTTTTCTCAGCTGGATACACATAGTTGTCCTAATGTTTTCCTATTGAACAGGGTTAGATATGTATTTGCCCAGAGACTGTTCATGTACAAAGAATAAAAAACAAATACGGGCACCTTCCTTAAAATGCCAAACTGGTATGAACTGTTTTTTCAAGAGAGCTAACAGAACTACCAGTGCCAACTTGGAAAGGCCATCCATAATCTGAACTATCACATTCCTTTGACATGTGCAAGAATAGATATGATTTGATGGCATTCAATAGTTTGTTTTAATTAGATCTCAATGATTGATATTAGCCTTCATTTCTCTATTACTGACAGTAACCTAAGCATACAAGGATGAAGTAGGATAAGATCCTCCTGAATTAACAGTAGCGTTAGGGAAGGAAAAGTGTATGCATGATAAATTGATGCATCTAGATGCCACATTTCTTCATCTTTCTCAAATATGATGTTCAGAAAATGGTCTCTAGGGCAGCGGGACAACACTATGAGTGATGATTTAAGGTACTGCCTACATGTTTGTATGTTGTTTTTTTTGTTCAACACACCTGCATACTAAAATAGAACAAATGCTGACCAAAAGTCTTACAAAACTTAGTAAAGTGGTGCATTTTTTTAAATGGAAGTCAGAGAACTTACCTTGAAATCTGAATGTCATCGCTTGTGGAGCCATTTTATTATGCATCATTGAGTCTTGACAGTGTTAACATACAATGCCTTTTCCCTTCAGTGCAATACCTGAATTTATTCAAAGGTGATATTTTATATTTATGAATCTTGTTCAGGAGGAAAAAAATGGACTTTTAATTCAAGCTTCAAATGTGCTGCATGACTACTTAGCTAACACAACACATGGGAATTGTAATCTCCATCAAGTGAAATAAAAATGACCGAATCTATCTGAAAAGTGCTACAAGAGCTGTTTTGAGAGGCTTGATCACTGCTGTGGAAAATTAGAAGTAAAGGAGGCAATGTTAAAAAAAAAGGAAAGAAAGAATTTCTAGTTACCTCCAAAACTGTTTCTAGTTGTCTGGCTCTCTGCACAAAACTATGTGGAGTTTTATAGGACATTTTAAGCAATTAGACTTAAAGGCATAAGAAAATAGTGGGGTTTTGCCATGCCTGAAATAAAAAGTACATTGATTTACGGCAAACACCATTATGAATAGTGATGTCCTGTACCAGCTTACTCAGGAAGCAGATCATGTACTATTCAATGAATAAATATCATGCAGTATTCAGCATTTTCTCCTCTGCAGTGCTGCTGGAAATTTCAGCACTGGACAAGCCTCAGGGAGCATATTTCAATACAGAGGTATGTCTTTTTTTGTGTGTGTAGTGTCTTTTATCATGTTATGTTTTAGAGGTTCTTCTATCTTCATTCAAACTGAGAAATCAATAGCACTTCTGTTTGTGCTTCTTCAGATTCAGTTTGAAGTTTACAGGAGGGGCAAAATCAAGCAGCGTGGAGGGAATGGGAAAGATTTTGCAGTTCTGCAGACCTGTAAGGTAACTAGGTTTGTTACCAAGCAGAAAACCTATGAATACACTCTCTGAGCTAGATGTATTAAATCACATCAGCTGCCCTCAAGCTCTATCCAAACCAATAAAATCATTAGGTAAATATTGCATCATCAGAGAGAGCTTAGTGTCTGACCACTAAAGATGAGGTAATAGCTACTGTGAGAGACGGACTCTATAATGGCCTTTAATCCAGCGACATTCACTGACCAGTCCTGGTGATGCGCCCCCCCGGCACTCGTGGGGAGAGGACAGAGGTACCAGGCACATGCGCACAGGACCACAGACTACAGCTCCCAGGAGGCACGGAGGGGCCGGAACCGGAAAGAGGGGAGCAAGAAGGCGCGATATAGAGATATAGAGATAGACCCTGTGTGTTGGTTGATATCAGACTTGCCAAACCCTCAGTGCCTTTAATAAACCTACTGATTCCTAAGCGTTGTTTGTGAGTGTGACGGGGAGCGGTCCTCAGCCCTCGATCCCCTGAGGTGGGGGTGTGGGTTGCGGCTTTACCTATCTCGGTCCGCGACAGCTACACTTATGTTTACAGAATACAGGTTGTAGGTGCAAACAGTTTATTCAAAACCCCGTTAAAAAGGGCAGTAATGCTTCTATTGGCTTTTACAGAGGTTAGATTAGACAAGCTAAGACTGAGGTTAGGGGAAAAATGGAAAAAAAAAAAAACGCAACACTTTTTGAAGCCATGCAGGATCCAATGTAAAAAAAAAAAATAAAAAAATCAGTGAGATGTATTAAAATAATGGAAGACTCACGGCTATATATTGGGGGAAGATTCTAGAGCAGCTATACTGGGTGCTGGCAGCAGCAGTGTTGTGGATGGTCACAGGGGCGGCCCCTGTAAGGAGAACACAGGGCTGCCTCGCACCACACACTGTCAGTTCCAGCCGGCTCCAACGGCCCCAGCGCAGGGCACAGCTGAGCCCCTCAGCCACGGGCGGGCGCCTCGGGGAAACCTGTGTCAGAAAGGGCAAAACGCTGCCCGGCAGCCAGGGCTGAGGGAAACGGGGAGAAACAGCCCTGCCAGCCCCGAGGGGACAGCAGGAGGAGGGGCTCCAGGCACCCTAGCAGAGATGCCCATGCGGACCCAGGAGAAACCCTGGTGGGGCAGGGGAAAATTGTGAGGAGAATGAATGGCAGGGAGGAGCTGTTACAGACTGACTGGAGCGCCGTTTTTGTCTTTTCTTCTTACAATTTTTCTCTATTTTTAATTGTCAATACACTAATTTTCCCCAGGTTGGGTCGGTTTTCATGTGACAGCAACTGGTCAGTGATGTCCTTAACTTCATCTCGCCCCACAAGCTTTTTACATCTTATTTTCTCTCCTGCCTGTTGAGGAGGCAGAGTGAGAGAGGTGCTGGGTGGATGCCTGGAGCTCTCCGAGGTCAACCCAACGACCCAGCCTATCAAGATCAGGCAGGAAAACAAATTTAAAGAAGGAATTTGGTAAGTCTGTGGAAAGGATCGCAGTATTTAAGTTGATATAATTAGTAATTCACTCATTGATCTAGGAGGGCGGGTGCTGGGGGCTTCCCAGGTCAGTAATGGCAGGGCCTGGCAGCCAGGGTCCGTCCCACCTCCCAGCCAGGAGTAGGACAGCTGGGGCCACTGGAACAGGCCCAGGCCCAGACATTGCACACCTCCCTGAGGATATGGACTGGCCAAGGACGGGACAATAGGTGGGCCCGTGGGTGAGCCTGGCTCAGTGGGGCCCATGGCTGGGCAGGGCTGTGGGGAGCTGGATACCAGCCCTGCTGTGGCACTGCTGGGGCAAGGGCTGACCCCAGTGCATGGTTGTCCAGTTAAATGCATAAGAACACATTGACATAAATCATTAACTGTCTGCCCAAACTTGATAGCAGAACTTAATAATGAGATTTTTAAAGCATTTTGTTACTAAAATTTATTTTCCACTAACTGTAGAATATAAGAAAATCAGAGGAGCTCATTAAATTTTTTACTGCTCTAGATTGCCTATATACTTGTATTTCTGCAATGCCTGAGAGTCAACTCATAGAAAATGCAATGTTTAAATCAAATTTGTTTACAAATAAAAATAAAATAATAGATTGCACAAAGGGAGCATGGACTTTGTCCTCTCAGTCTTTAGGCCAATAAATGAAATCAAGGCTCCTATTAGACAGAGGTCTAAGTACCAGATAACCTAAATGAATACTTGAACTTCCAGGTGTAATGATAAGCAGAAGGCTGCTGAAAGAGTAGCTCATTATTCCCTAGTGCCTATATTCCTGCCATGAAACATCATAAGAAGTTAGCAGCCATGACTCCCAAGTGCTGCACTGGAAGAATTCTTTCTAGTTCTCATATAAAAAACCCTTTCTTATTGTTGTGTGTCTGGCAACAGTATGAACTCACTACAGCTGGATGTGTGACATACAGCAAAAATTTATTTAGAGAGCCCTGCTGGGAAGCAGTTTCACTCCATCCAGCAATATACAAAAGATAGCTCATCACTCCCAGCTGCACAAAATTTAGGCTTCAGAAGCAGCAATATCCTGATGTAGGTCAGCCTGGCACTGTATTTCTGCAGGACAGAGGCATAAAACCCATCATTATCTCTTCTAATAGAACAGACTTGATTTATAGGCAGTTACCTGAATTTTGGCTTATGTGGAGTGGTTACAAAATAATTTTTTTAAATAAAAAACATTTGAATCTCACACGTCAGTTGTATTTTTTCTATTCCGTTATGCTCTGTAAGGCTGGGACATCAGTCATAGCTAAAATATAGTTCAGAACTGTGCGTGCCCTAGGCTTTTTGAAACAGAAAAGTAAATGCCTCTAGCTCATATAACCCACTATCATTTATCTCTTAATATACCCCCAATACCTTGGAATGCAAGGAAATTTTCCCCCAGGAAGACTATCAGGGTAGCATCTTTGACCCGAGAGACAATCTGAGCCTATTTCAAAAAGAACCAGCAGATCTGGCAAGCAGTCCCAGAATGCAATTGTCTAGTCAGTCTTATGGCTCATGCAACTATGTTAAAAACCAGACACAAACATGTAAATATAAATATATAATACAGAAATAATCTAGCTCCAGTGCCACCTCAAATGACGAAGAATTAATGTCCCATTAAGTGTAGATTCCGGAGGTGTTGTTTCATTTGTCTCAACTCTCAGTAATTTTTCTACCTCAGTGATTTCTCTATAACAGACCATATCTTACCAAATAGAAAGCTTTTTTTTTTTTCATTTTGACGCAACAAAAACCCTTAGTTCAGTCAAATAAACACTATACTAAAGATGATGTATTGAAGCTTTTCAGTACAAGGATAAAAGCTATCTAGTGTTTACAGAAGTGGAATTTGTTAACCTGCTGTGACTTTCTGTTTCTCTCTTTAAAATACTGTTTCTCAGTAGTTTAAACTCTTTACTCAAACCAAGCTATTGATCTTACCAATTGTTTAGAATGTTTAAAATGAAAGAGTATATGAAGGGTGTGCATGTGAGGGGGTGAATCTGTGGAAGGTGTGGATCTGCTTTACTGAGTAAAATTTGATCTATAAGCAGAACTTTGTGATACAAGGCTTTTATTTTTCTAGTATTCCTAGAATAATCTAAATAAAACAGGCAGAGTTATTTAGTCATATGAGCAAGATTTCCTCTTGTATTTTGTGCAGAAACATGTTAAATGCCAGTACTTAACTGGATTATAGGCTATTGTGGCCATTATATTGGTGCAAGTTCAGCATAAATAAATGAGCTGTTATCCATCAGTGGTAGCTGTCACATTTACAAATGACATTGACAGAACTAATAAAATTATTTTAGTAGATATAAGCTTTTATATCCTGATTAATTTTAAATACAAGAAATAAATGCTCCACTTATCAAGTAGGAAGAAATACTCACTGCAACACAGTCAGTCTCCACAAAATCTTAGTCTATTATTGACAGACTCTAAGTATCCGTAGAATGCAATCTTCATTCTGCAACGGGAAGATAAGAGCTATAAGCTACAGTGTATTTATTTTAGGGCAATAAAGCTTGTGAAGGGTCTAGAGCATAAGTTCTATGAGGAACAGGTAAGGGCACTGGGGTAGTTTAGCCTGGAGAAAAGGAGGCTGGGGCAAGACCTTCTCATTCTCAACAGCTATCTCAGTAAGTAGCATTTGGACTTTTTAAAAATGAAAACCAGTCTATTTTTAAAAATAAAGTATTAATAATTATCGGGTCACATACTTAAAAGTAGTTCCTTTAAAAAGTTTAGGTACTGGAAAAAGGAGTAGTTCTGCTAAAACCACTCACTAATTTACAGGTAAAAACTAAATGTGTTTTTGGTGACACATGCCTTTCCATATTCATAATATGAATAATTTATTTGCTTATTACATAAGTAATGTAAAGTTTATATGTTTATATGCTTAAAATACTAAAGTATTTACTTTCAAATTATCACGTTTCTAACTAAAGATGGATAGTTCAGTGCATTCTTCTCAATTACCATTTCCAACAATAGATGGATTTAAATGATTGGGTTTTGTTTGAATGTCTTAAATTTTAACATAAACAGTTGCAATTTTTAATATCAACGTTTTCTTTGAGCTACCCTGATACTGAATAAAGCACATAGCTAAGTTAGTTTCTTACCAGGTATTTTGTCAGCTACGATCCCAAGCATAATATGAAAGAACACCATGAATGTCAGAGGTGATGTGATTAATAGTGGAGAGAGATAATGATTCACATTTTTCTCTTTAAAACTGAGTCTGTGAATCTTTTATGTGGTTGCTCTGTAATCTTAGGTCTCGATAATTTAATTAAGTAATTACTTACTCCAGAACATTTTGAATGGTATGATAAATGCCTGTGGACAGTATAGGATGAGAAGAGGCCAGCAGTTCTTTGACTTCAGTTTCATAATTTATCGGACTTTAAATGGACTAGCGAGTTCGTTTTCCTGACTGGCACTATCTACAGATTAACCAAATCAGCTGAAGAAGTTTCATGAACTACATCTCTACTTGGGTGACAGGCAAATCAAGCAAATTTTAAAGACATAGAAGAGGACAGAGGTAGGCATTATAGGGCTGGAAATGATTTGATGGTATCTTAGTATTGCAAATGATTAGGCATGAATCACTGGAACCGTTTTTAACCCTATAGTGATTTGGTCTCATTTTTAGTATCTCTTCCTTTTGCCAGGAAACAGATTTTTTTCCCTTGCCACATGGAAAAATGTATTTGGGTTGAAACAGTTTTTCAAAACAACCCTAGGAGCATAGTACAGCCCAGCAATGCCCATGCCTGTACATAACAACAAATTGCAGCTGTGTGACTTCCAAAGTAGCATCTGATGTGGAAAAAAGGCTCTGTCAGCTTTGTATCTACAACACGGCTTCTATTCTGTTAAGTAAAAACTCGTGTTATAGATTCCAGTTCTTCTATTGTGAAAAATATTTTTTTCTGTTTATTTCTGGCATGACAGCCCTAATTTTTAAATCTCTTTTTAGAATGTATTAAATATTATTTTCATCAGTCACTTATTTTCCATATTGAAGACACCTAACTTTTAAAATCTCCTGAGAAGGGTGTTATTCCACATATTTATATATTTTTCTTGATTTCTGTGTGCTTCCTCTAGTTTTCCTATGAGACCAGACTATTTACTGGGCAGATGAAAAGTGGAACCACTCTGGGTCTTTGAAGTAGCATAATGACACTTTATAATTTGTTTCTATTATTGCCTAATAATTCTTAACACCAGATTTAGTTACTGTGTTTGATGACTGCTTAGCAGATATTTAGATAGAAACAACTCAAAATATCCTTCCTGAGTAAGAACAATTTCTTCTGAGTTCATGGTGTAGATGTATTTTGCATGGGTTTTACTTTGATTCATTATTTTGTATTTATTTCAGTTTCACCCACAACTTTGGTACATTCACTGAGTGTCCATTGATTTCTATGAAAGTCTTCACAGTTCACTTTTCTAGATTATCTTTGACTCTATCAAACAATTCCAGTCCTAACACAATACCTAATAGTACTTTTTACACTGAGAAACCTTACAAAGTATTCCTGTACTTTGTTTCCTGTTCTTAAATCAGATTTTAAGATGTCATTCCATAATAGGTTTGATGAAGGACTTTGACAAAAGCTTATTGGAAATCCATGGGTTCCAAATCAATCAGGTTATCATTATTCAAAGGTTTGTTGACATCTTCAAGAAATTCTAACAGATTAAAGTTCTACATAAACTAGATTTACTTTTCACTCATATTATGTCCTATGTATTGCTGTGTCTGCTTGATTTTGCTGCTTGTGACAGTTGCTAGAAAATTGAACAATAGAAGATAGATTTTGAATTTTTCTAGCACTTTCACCCCAGGTTCTTAAAGCACTTAACAAAATGGGATTTTCAAAGCTAGACATTAAAGTCAAGCTCCTAAAACACCTAGTTTTAAGGTTCCAGATTATTAGTAGAAATCATCACCAAAAAGCACTTTAACATCTTCTGTTTAGTGCACATAGATATATGGAGAAAATTTATACCAGACGAGCATATTTGAACAGTTGGGACTCCTGACTTGCACACTGGAAGAAATACAAATTAGCTGCTTGCTAATAGGCATATATTAGAGTATTTGCTTATGGACAGAAAATGAATCAATGGCAGAGACAGGAAAAGATTATTTGTTTATGGATGTATGAACATTTCTTTTTCATGTAACAGAATTTTACTTTTATTCTACTAAGCTCAAGGACAAAGTTTTCTTCTACTGTTAATCTTCTGTCCAGGAAAATATTTGGCCTTGATTCTACATCATTAGATATACAAAGTGCTTTCTTATCATTAAGTGAACTACAATTTAATTAGCATTATTACTGGATTCCATATGTTTTTTTCCTCTTTCCTGTGTATATAGTAAAGTTATCCCTTATCATGTTTCAAAGAAACTGTATCAAGGACGTTTGCTCACCTATACATTTCCCATTGTACTATCGAGAAATATTAAATCACCCAGAAGCATAGTTATTTATGCTGTTTCTCTCTGAAATTATTCAATATTATCTTCCCTTAGTTAGGTTGTCTCTTGCACTTCAGTTACAAAACATCCCCAATTAGCATTTTTTTATATTCAGATTTCTTCTGTCATTAGCTGGATGACAGCTTTTCTCAGCCTCAGGTAGATTAAAATCTCACCTGGCGGTTCTTCCACACCAAGAAATTCAGGTCCTGAACATCCAGAAATTATTTAGGTGATACTGCAGTATAAATAAATAATTTTCTGTGAATTTCTCATTTAACAAAGCCATTCTAATTTCTGGCCCTTGCAGTATGTAAAAGTCCTGTATGCTGAGGGTCCAGTAGTGTGATTTGTTCTTATTTTCCTCTACAGCAGATCGACAATAATTCTGTATTACCAGTGGCTGCTCAAAGGCTTCTGAACTGTCCTCTGCTTAAAAAACATTTCTACCATTTGCTCCTTATCCCTTAGATGATTGATATTATTGTCACCATGTCTTTATATTATTTGGCCATTTTCTTTGATTTTTAATTGTGAAATGTCTTGGCTCAGGTTCCACTTTAGAAAAGTGGACAAACCCTAATTGCATGATGAAAGGAGGTGAGAATTTGAGCTGTATTTTACATAAATCAAAACAGAAAGAAAAAAAAAAAACACAGTAGTTACATTCTAGAACCAGACAGAACAGGTTTACTTTGATGAGTTCTTTAGAAAGATTTATTCAGATTTTGACAGCTGCCAAGACATGACAGTGTCCCACTCCAATCGGGAAACACTGCCAATAATACAGCAATGATGGAAGCTGGAGAAGGAATACTGTGCTGAATACAGCCATAGTGGTATTATTTTAAAATTGGATAGGTCTGTTTACAGGCATACTTGTCAGATCTCCAAGATCACAGAACAAACTCAGAATATAATTAGGAGTGGACAGAAATACAGTGATTAATCTGAGTGACTAACTCTCTGACACTGCCATCATGCAGGTTTTTTGTACTAACACTGGAGTGAGATTACAAACAAATTTCATGTAAAGAAGTAGTTATTTGGTGCTAATCATGTTTGCATTTCTCATTTCCATTTCAAACATGAATTAATGACCTTGAACTGAAATGCTCAATGTTTCATATTAATTTTTTTAACAAAAAAAATTATCATCATATTTTATTAAGAAGTCTGCCAAGAATGAGATCCTCCTTACCAATACCAATGAATATACAGGCTGCACCATCAAAAGCAGACAGCACAAGATGGAAAAAGACAGATTGACCATGAAAACCTCTCACATTCAGCATCAATCCTTTCAAGCTGTGATAATATCTGACATAAAACACCTTGCAAACAAGGAAAAGCTTTTCACTTTCAGAGGGCAAAAGTTTTCTTTTCCCTAAGAACAAATCATAGCAGCATGTTCTTGGCTGTCAGAGTAATAATGTAAAACTCTACAAGACACCAAATACTCCTTCCACATTCTTAAATTGGGATGTTTTTATTATCTGATCTGTTTTCTCATCAGGTGTTATTTTCTTCTAAAATATAATGTGGAAAGAAGTAGTCTAAGCTCAAGTCTAAATTGCTGTCCAAAGTCAATTACTTTTCCATTGACACACTCCATCTTCGTATGTACACATTTAAGTCGTAATTTCATTGACATGACAGTGGAGAATCGAGTGCTGAAGTCAAAGGGCTGAGTTAGCCAAAGACTTTGCACCTTTTCACTTTCTTCTTGTAGGGAAAAAGATGAGATAGTAAGCTGAATATAGCACAAGCTGCACAAACTGTGCATTTACATTCTATGTTTAGTATGACCTCTATATTCTCTTGACTTCTTTTTTTTATAGAAGCTAAATGACACGGGAGCAATTAAATCATATTAAACTCACCTAATCTGAAATTTGGGGAGACATAAAAGAACTGGAAAAGAGTCAGCAGAGGTTTTTTATATGTACATAAGGCCAGAAGATCTTGCCAATGTTACATGAGCTCTGCCAATATTTTGTCCAGATTCAAATCAGGCTAAAAGCAATAGATTCCTAGAAGTAGACACTGACGCTTTTCACATGCCACGCTCTATGTAGTTGTTTCCACTGTTCTTACAATGTGTAATCTTCATCAGAAAAATTAAAATTGTGCTACAGAAGTAAGGAAATGCTAGCAATTTTTCATGATAAAAGTCCAGTCCAAAAGTTCCTACAAAACAAAGTAGTTTCAAAATCCATATGCAAAATGAGCAAGCCAAAAACTTAGACACATCAGTGAGAACATGCATGTATATGACTAAGCCAGCTATGTGGGGTGCTTACACTAGCAGCAATAGCAGTTATCATAAGCTGAATAGTATAAAGTGACACAAAGACAGATATATAAATAAATAGATAAATAAATAACTTCTAAACATGTTTCTTTTTCCACTGTGATTTTTTTCTGAATTTCATAGTCTATCCCCATTATATATGACATATAACTTATATTTTCATCACCTGTAATGGGAATGATCATAAGATATTGCAGTATTAAATCATGAAGCTTTACAGTAATAATGATCACAGAATCACAGAATCACAGAATCGTCAAGGTTGGAAAACACCTTCAAGATCATCAAGTCCAACTGTTCGCCCTACAACCCCTAACCACTATACCATCTCCCGAAACACCACATCTACCTGTTTTTTGAATGCCTCCAGGGACAGTGCCTCCACCACCTCCCTTGGCAGCCTATTCCAATGCCTCACCACTCTTTCTGTGAAGGAATTTTTTCCTAATATCTAATCTGAACCTCCCCTGGTGCAACCCCATTTCCTCTTGTCCTATCGCTAGTCACTAGGGAGAAGAGGCCAACACCCACCTCACCACAACCTCCTCGCAGGTACTTGTAGAGAGCAATGAGGTCTCCCTTCAGCCTTCTCTTCTCCAGGCTGAACAGCCCAAGTTCCCTCAGCCTCTCCTCATAGGGCCTCATCCGTCCTGTATCGCTATGTATTTTATTGATTGTATGGCTTATCTCTGATCATTTCACCAGTAATTGTATCAGCCCTGTGATATTTGCTATCTACTCTACTATCCTTCTATTGCTCTTCACAGTTACTACACTTCCTTTTCCTGTCTTACAAGTCTTTGCTTTGTAACACTGGCTTCCGAAATGTTGCATTTTAAGCCAACAAATCTTTAGCCATATATGTGATTTTCTATGTGACCTAGGACACTAGGATCTTGGCCAATATAAGTGCTTAATGACACCAAGATTGTTTCAGTTATCATAGAAGATTATTTGGATTTCATATTATTATGCATTGGAAAAAGGTAAAGAATTCAGCTGTGATAAGGTCCCATTAAAATATTTGCCCCAGAGTGAAAAATTAATATTAGTACATTTGGCATGAGATACCACTGATAAGTATTTCCATTTTTCAGAGAGATGAAGTTTTATTCCTAGATTCCCCTGATATTCTTAAGATATTTTATTGTACAGTGCTTCAAGTATCCAGCACAAAAAGGGGGCCAGTGGGGGTAGAAAAGAAAGAAAACAATGTGAAAGAATTAAAAATGAACAAACTTAACTCATCTTTTCAGGGCTACTTATCCCCACAGAGCTTGACAGAAAAAAAAGAATGCTGTTTTACCCTAAAAATACTCATTAAACAAACAGTAACATACATTTAAATTTCTGACTTTGGATTATGAAAGGAATAGTTGAACTGGGAGATCCTCATCTAATGTCCTGCTCTGTCCAGTCTTCCACATCCATGATAAAGTGCTTTGACCAGTCAGTTATCAATTACATCTTGCAGATTTTGATGAGAAGATCTATGATAGACTTAGTCAAAGAACAGTCCTGATACACTTTCCATCAAATTCAACAGAAATGACTTCTTAATGTTCTGAGGAAATTAGAAGAAGAAAATTTGTCAAAAACAGAAAAAAGTTTTTGACATTTGAACTGTACTTCGAACCTTCCTCACGGAGATGTTCCTTTTATTTGTCAGGTTTGAAACACTTTAGAGATGTAAAAGAAATGGCACCACAATCTCTGATTGATGTTTTATGATAAAAAACAAGTAACAACACAGACATTATTTATATTATCACCAACTTCACATGGAAGTGACTTGTTTTTCAGTGCTGATAATCCAATTTTTTTCATAAAGACATTATGAATTTTAGTCTTTTTTATATAAACTAGAGATTAAAAAGGTTTCAATCTCTGATTCATTCTCCTCCGTGTTACCATTTCCCAGTTGAAAATGTATGTAGCACAAAGCATTGACGCTAACTAGAAAGTACAAGATTAATAAAGAGTAAGTTCAAAGAGGTTGCAAATGTTACAGACTGTGAGCTGATTTTTACTTCTTTTTGAGGGATTCAGATGTGCTCTTCATGACACAATCAGGATGTGTGTATTTTCTCATACCTTTATGCTTCAAGCATAGTTTTAAATAAATAGGACTACACAAAGAATAGTTTGCTTAGTGAGATTGAATTTTACCTTTTGTACACAAGCAGTATTTGATTTTTGCCCAAACCAAATCCTCTAATGAAAATTTGTTGTTAGTTATGGTTTGCTTGTGGCTTCAAAACACTGCTGAATTTTACTTGTAGGAACTTTGTCTTCAGAGCAATTCCAGAAGACACTGATATTAATTCAGATTTTAAGTACACAATGTACAATCTTCATAATAAAGTCAAGAGCAATCTAATTTGTTTTAAAACAGCTGCTGTGGCAGGTAAATGTGTGTGTTAGAACTGTAGCATACCTTGGAAATGGGTTCACACCAAAAGACTGGTAAATGCACTGAGCCCTTACTATCCAGGACTCTTAGCAAAAAACATGGCAGTTCAGATATTTGAGTAGTCCACCTATTCACATGTACCTTTATTAGTCTTTCCAATGAGCTCACCAGGTATCTGGACTACCAATGAACATGCATGAATTCTACAAGGTCTACTATGAAGGTGCCATGGACCCTGATTTTGTTCAGTCTTGGCTACAATTATAACACCTTTCAAACTTTGTGTGCCCTATGTTCCTCTGAGAGTCCTAATCCCAATGTCCTTTTTCTCTTTGAAGGTTGCTTTGTTGGATGAGGATGTTTTTGCAGGTACTGACTGCCCACTAGGTATAATACACACCATTGCACATACTTCCAGAACAAACCAATTTCAGATGCAGCTAGTGTGGAGTTTGTTGGATCTTCAGGACCTTCTTGATTAATTTGATGTTGAGGTGTGCTGATAGATCTGTGAGAGTTACACAGCACAAAAATGCCACACAAAGTCATGAAGCCCACAGAAAAGGTCACAAGTAAACTCACAAGTAAAGCATACTAGCTTTTGAAAACTCTGTATCCAAATACATTTGCATCATGGAAGGAGTAGTATGAACATCAAACAACCTAAGATTTAATGCAATCATAATATAGGAAGACAATAAGCTTCACTAGGAAAAAAAAAAGCTCAATGAATCTTATGTATGAAAGATGATCTAAAATCTTTATAAACATTCTTTAGAAAGTTCAAATACCTCAAATGAGGACCAAAACAAAACCAGGAAACCTAGCAGTTCCTCCTCTGAACTTGCATTCAGATTCAGGGTGATAATATTTATCTTTCAATTTTTTTTTTTTTTTTTTTTTTTTTTTTTTTTTGCGGGGGTGGGAGTTGGGCACTCTGCTGAGGCACATGTGGGAATTGCATAGCATGGTGGTATGAAATCTAAATTGGCCTATGGACAATAAAGTAGAGCAACTAGGGTACTATAACAATATTGTCCTTTCATTTCCTGTCAACCTTAGCTTTATTTTTGAATTTTATGTCTGTCGGGGAAAGAGTATCTTGCATGCAACAAGTTCCTTGTGAGCCAATCAATATTTTCTGAGATCTACTTATTGGTAAAGCCTGTTACTTCCTTTGAGAAAGGATGAGTGATACCTGTACACTTGCATTGAATGTGTTTGAGCTTGATCACTATGAATGTCCTTGCCTGTTTTTTCTCTTCTAATCTGTATCAATTTAGGATAATAACCCTGGCTGTTACCACCAATCTGGATTCATGGATGTGCACTTCCCTAACTCACTCATGCGGGTAATGTATTCATCCTATAATGCTGTACTTCAGTTTCAGGACAGTAATGGTTGGAATGCAATAGTTGCCACAAGTAAAAGTAATGAACCATTTAGCAGTTAAACTGCAGTGTGTTACAAAGTATCTCCTGGTGTCTCTGACTCTCTCTCCCTACCCATCGGTAGCAATAATCATTTAAGACAGTCTTTGAAATAGTGACACAACTGAGTGAGTATACCAAGCATTAAAATCTAGTTTAAGTTACCATACTGTTTCTGACATTGACCTTATTAATACTGCTGTATCACATCTGATTCTTAAAGACAGAGCACCTTTAGATAGTTATATTTCTTTGGTGAGCATAAAATTCATGGATGGAGAGAAAACAACCCATTTTAGTTGTGATGAGGAATACAATAACCCATCACCATAGCAAAGAGTGTATTTTATTTGAAAAATACGAATAAAAGATTTTGTCCCTTTTGTTTATTAAAAGAAAACATAACAATTTCTATCAGTAACACTTGCATAAGGAGGTATACTTTACATTACACTTTTGTTAAAAAATATATATATTTTTGGAGACTTTGGAAAAATAGGGATGTCCCAATACTTGCAACACACTCTTAATGTTCTTTAGAATACACTGTGCCATTTATCTGTACTGCAAGTACAAGGTCTTAGCACTTTATTATCCAAGAAGTAACCCTAGGCAGCATAATTTCATATTCCTCTCTGCATTTAGAACATTTCCTGTGTTACCCTTTGAGTGAGTCTATGAGTTAGTTAACTCCAGACTGGTCCAATATCTAGATTTTCTAAAGGATGATTTTACAAAACCTTAGAACACAGAAAATGTGTGATTCCTTTTAAATAACAGTGAGAACATTTTACTTAGACATTTGCTTGCAGTATTCACAACTTAAACAACTGCATCAATTAGAATTCAAAACCAAAAAAGTTTACAATTATTTTGGTTTTATAAGAAGAATGCAAAAAATAAAGTGCATAACAGAGTGAAATTGCTTTCACCTTTTAGTCTTCTATGGGTATATAATAAATGGTGACACTGACTACTTAGTTTTCAATGTATGAATCTTAATCCAATGATGGTTGAATTCAAGCTCTTCCTTGACTGTAAAGTGTATGAAGTTACATATTTTACTGTTTTTAGGTTGACAATACGTTTTTACATTTTAAAGTAATTATACAGACCATTGTCTCAGATGACATGTCAAGACTACAGCATACTGATTCCCCTCACCATTACAAGAAAGAGGGTTTGTTCGAAAGAATGAAACAAATTATTTTTTTGTAAATGTACTATTAGTTGAATAGCCGTTGCAGTAATAAAATTGTAAATCATAAAGCCCTTAAACATCACTTTGTATGTGCCATTTAACTTCACTCATTATCTTCCAATTTAAGTAAAACTGGCAGTTTTCATGGTTTAGTTGTCAAAGCAGCAACAGGATTACTATTTAGGCTAACAGGAAAATATCTGAGAGTATGAGTACACAAAAGATCCATGAAAGCTTTAAGCAAAGTCTATACAATCAGACTTAACCATAAACTAGGAAATTTTCCCATAATACTTTCACAGAATGTATACTTCATTTAAACAAGCAATGCTACAAAATGATTGTGCCCTCCATGGCATAGTGTTAATATTCTTCAGGTTTAATCAATGTTAACACAGAAATTCTCAAATATAGTTTAAATTTGTCTCTAGGACACAAAGAACCAAACAACAAATTGTGGGACCAGGAAAATTTTTTTGTAAACCTGTTCCTTCTGCATTGTGAAGCCTTTTTCTATGGCCCTGAAGATTTAATATTCTGCTATTTGTCATGCAAACAACACGGCACTGTGATGTGAATTTGAGTTAAAAAAACAGTAAGCATAGCAAGCATGCAGACATATCATGACAGAAAGCACATTAGGTGATCACTGTCGATAGGACATACCAAACAGGACACACCACAGAATCACTGAAGCCGTGTCTCAACATCCCTGCAAAGTTTTGAAGGACTTAGAATTCCTGGAGCTATGGATACAATGCACATGCTGTACAACAGCAAAGAGCACCAGGAACGGTGAAAAGGGCATTCTTATTTCTCTGAGGTATGACCTCTTTCTCCCATTAACATCAGAACAAGAGCGTAAGGAGTGATCATGTCTCTGCATTTCTCTTGGCTTTAAGCTAGAATGTTCTATGATGCAAATAAAAATTAAAAAATTGTCATAATACTGCTTAAAACACAAAATACTATTGATTTTCCCTGCTTCAGTGTAGTGCCAGAGGGAGCAGACATAATGATAACTAATACCTGGCTCTAGAAGCTATAACACAACAATTAATGCAGTTTTCATGCAGATGGGGTACAAAGTATTATTGCCTATGATACTACTAATGCTGAAAGATTTTCTTCTTAGCACTCTACAATATAAAAATTTAGATGTTGGCATAAAGCAAGTGCAATCTAAATAAAAATAAAATTTCTCCTCATAAAATCCTGTGCTACTAGTTGCTTCATTTCAGACAAAACTGAAATATATCCAAACTCTACTCCCAAAAAAGACAATACATAAAGTATTCTCAGCTTGAGTATAACTTAACTGTGTTAAAGCATCTGGCTAACTTTACAATCAAAATGTCTTCTTAATGCATTTCTAGCAGATTCTGTATTTGGTAAAATTTAAAAAAAAACAAAACAAAACAAAAAAACCCACAACCTCTGAGCAAAAATTATTAAATTATTAAACTACTTTAAAAAAATCAGCAGAATATTTTAGGATTCAGGGTTCTCTCCCCTTTAAATTGCCTTGTGGGTTCAGATGTTGCCAGAAAGTGAAACATTACAATTTTCAAGATGCAAACTTGAAACTGTGTAGCAAAAACCAATTCTGGAACTACAATGCAACAAATACTTTTTAAGAGTTTGAAGACTTTCTTACAAAGCTACCTGCTAATTTTTCCAGTAGGCTGGTTAAACCAGAAGCAGTCCACAACGTCTCAGTAAGAAGTTCATTTCAAAAAAGTCATGTCCAGGACCTACCCAACTACAGGGAAGAAGGGTAGGCTTAATAAATTTTAATTAAAGCTGGAAGAGGGGAGATTTATATTAGATATTAGGAAGAAATTCTTTAGTGTGTGGGTGGTGAGACACTGGAACAGATTGCCTAGGGAAGTTGTGGAAGCCCTATCCCTGGAACTGTTCAAGGCCAGGTTGGATGGGGCATTGAGTACCTGATTTTGTGGGACGTGTCCCTGCCCATGCAGGGGCATTGGACCTAGATGACCTTTAAGGTCTCTTCCAACCCAAATTATTCTATGATTCTATGAATAATCTGGTTCACCTCTGTGGCCCACAGTAGGTCAGCAATACAGACCCTCTTTGGGGGCACAAAAGGTATTCCTTCTCTACTAAGCTGAAGGTAAGTGGCACCTAGAATCCATAGGGTAGAATCTAGTGGAGTGTACAAATCTGTATTACACCAGCCCACAGAGTAAAATACCAGTACACAACTGATAAGCAGTTCTGCAATGCTAAAATGTACTAACATGATAAATCAATTTAATTAATTAATGTATTTTAATAAATTGGTGCATTTTAATGTTTTCTTCCTCTATTGACTTAAAAAGGTTTCTGTTCCCATGAAGCTTGAAATAGGGAGAGAAAAGCTTGCTCTGCTTAGATGGAAATTGGTCTAAAAGAAATTAAATATCAGTAGATTGAACTAAAAAAGAATAAAGCATCATAATCTTACTCTGTTTCACTTTTCTCTATTCCAATGTTTTACAAGCAACTCTATTTTGCTTTTAGTCACACATGGAAATAGAGAGACATTATAAATAAGAACTCTGTGTTGTAAACTGATTGTTGTATTGCCTGGTCTCAGACCAGAAAAAGACTTGAAAAGCTTCATCTGTTGATATAAGTGAAGCACAGTGAACCAAACAACTGCATAGTTTAATGGTGCTGCCATTCCTGTTTTTTTTTATTGACAGAGCCTATGCTTCATCTGTTTTGCTGCATAAAGAATGTTTTGGACCCATTCCATTTAAATGAATCATGTTTCTGTGAAAAGACAAAAAGAAAAATCACAATTCTGGAAACAACAGTTCCTCTAGCACACATTATCAGAGCACGTCTGGGGTTATGGGCTAGAGCCATGTCTGCAGTAACAGCCCTCTTGCTGTTAGCTGGTTATGGATGAGAAGATTATGAAGGACATAATAAAATTACATCATCTCAATGCAACCTGTTAATTCAGTAAGACTAAATTATCAAAGGACTATTTATTTAAGAGGACAGGTGTGGGTTATCGCTCCTGTAGAAGGAAACAGACTGTCAGCATTTCTCAGACTGATAATAATTCCCATTGGCTACTTCACATTGGGATCACAAGGCCTAGAGCACAGCTTGAAATGCAACATCGCAACCACCTGCAAGAGATTAACTCCTTCCTTAGCTATCTTCCTAAAAAGGCATGACCATAAACTTACTGTAGCTTGGAGATGTTTAGGTTTTGTTACAGATACAATATCATGGACTTTATTGAGCAACTAAAAAAATATACACAAGGGACAATAACTTCTTTTTTCTGTATTTTTCAAAATTTTACTTTCTTCCAATTGGAGAACCCAGTTTCAAATACGAAAAGGGCACTTGTTCTACAGTAACTGCATACAACTTGCTCAGTTCCAAGTACTGCATTCATTTTTTTTACTGTTGCTGTTGTTATATCTTCAGTTGTTCAGGAACTTCTCTGTTCTGGGAATTATAACTAAGTTGTTCTTTCTGATTCTATTTCTCCATAGAGTTCAGCTAGCTTCTTGAACTCGGGTCCCCAGTCTCCAAGGTAATTATAATCCTGGTCAGAGTGTGTTGTGGCTGAATCCAGAGAGCTAATAGATCCAGCTTCTGATCTATGACCCTCATAGGCATATGTCTGTAGGGAGTCATATGGGGGCACAGTGGGGTCCAGGTCAGCCTCTACCAGTCTTTGTTTTATGAACTCCTGAACATCTATCCTGTCAAGGCTTGAAGAAAGATGATGCCTGGGCACAGGCTTTACTTCAGGACGAACATCCCTCCGGTATTTTAGCTCCTCAGCAGCTGATGGATTCCGCAGTGCTGTGATATCAAATGCTTCTGTGTCTTCTTCTCCACCGCCCTCATCATCATATGTCACAACATTTTCCCGGACATCTTCTTCTGAAATGATCAAGGGCTCCTTCTTGCTACGTCTTAGGGTGATGAAAAGGACCACAATTGCTAAAGAGAAAACTGAAGATATTAGATTAAAGTTTTCATCTGAGGTAAGTACATACACACTACAGAAAATAGCAACTACTAAATTATGAATGGAGACTGAATACTTTCAGGATAATACTGGTATTCAGGATCATTACATCAGGCACGTGTCTGTAACAAAGGGTAACCAAACCTGTCCAATCTAGAAAAGAGAGTACGTATATTCCTAGGAATAAAGTGAGCAGTACCTTTGCTGTGTAGCAAGATAACTGAAAATAGATTACTGTATGCCTGGAAAGCACCCATGAAATCCATACAGCTGTGCTTTGACATAGGAACATGTGGAAATGCAAAAAGCTGAGACCATACAATTACAGGGAAAATTAATAATGTAATAATGCTGTACTGAATCTGATACAGCCTTTTCCTCCACGGGACCAGTAAAGAGAACTCTTCTGCTGATATTTTTTGGTGGGGATTGCTGAGGTTTCCTGAGCCATTAATGACCTCCACTAGTTAGATTATCGCGGAGATAGAAGAGAATAACATACTTTCAGTTAAATAAGAAATTAGTAACTAAGGCTGACTTTTTTCAGAAGCATTATTAAGGGCTTCCAGTGCTTCAATAAAATTGATATTTAGGGTATATATTGAATGAAATTGTAAAAAAGTTTATTTTTTTCTCTTACAAATATTCAATATTGGATGATAAAATGTAAGATTATAAACTGAATCACAGAATTGTTCTGGTTGGAAAAGATGCATTATTAAACATTTTTAAACAACTTTCTGACAAGGTAGTTCTGAAGTAACCAGTGAGAAAAGTAGTCTTTAGAAAATGTAAAGATTTTGGAAAGAAAAAATCCTCAAAACCTCCAGTATGGGTCACAGTGCCATTCTCATTATTTCTTGCCATTTCCATAGAAACTAAGAAAAGCACTTGAGTAGTACAGAAATATGTACCCAGCAAGTTGTTCCTCTACCAGGAAAAAAAAAAAAAGAAAAAAAAAAAAAGTAACTAATGGGTAACATTAAAATTGGTCTGAGCAAAAAAAAGAAATAATCAAGAGAAAATGTACTTGTAAGAGCATTTATCTAAAGGAGTCATCTTATAGTTTCAAATGTCCCTTGCCCCTGTGGATTATGTTTTGCATTGCCATCAACTTATCCCACAAGGGTAATTAAGAAATGGCTTTTGTGCAATGGTAATGGTGCTCCTTACAGTGTAATGCATTTCAAAAAGCTTTCCTTATCTCTTTTCTATCATTTTTCACACTGTTCTAAACATGGAATTAGAGTCAGTAGCTTTTTGAAATCTTTCCAAATTACAGAAAAAAAGATCTGCAGTGCTAATTACTTGATAACCTCCGAAAAATAATTTCCACTGGATTACAGACATTCATTAATGTACTTTAAAGGCATAATTTTAGCTAAACCTTTCCCCCTTAATCACAACTCTTTTTCTAATTACTTACTACTACCAGGAAGCAGGTTGTCCTTCAAAAAATATATCATATTAAAAATTTCTGCCCTGTCACATTCAGAGAGCCAGTGGAAGGGTAGCATTACTTAACATTGAAAGTGGCTTACCAAGAAGAATGACAACACAGAGCAGGATTGCGATTAAAGCTCCTGTGCTTAAGCCAGCCGAGGAAAGGAAAGCTTCAGCATGGCAAGTTCTCACTCGCCCATCTCTCTCACATGCACACACCCTTATTGTGAGAGTACTGCTGCTGCTGAGAGGGGGCACTCCACCATCAGAAATCAAAACTGGGAGGTAATAGATATCTTGAGTGGTTCGACTGTATTTCCTTCGTCTTGTCAGGACACTGGCTGTATTATCTACAATATGAAAACCAGAATATTATTTTAATGAAGCAAAAATTTTAAAATGTTATTGAGTGTTTGTTTCCTGTCTAGTAGAAGCACGGAGCGCCTTAAAATGAGACAGTCCTAAAAAACCTACAATCTAGAATTAAAACTTGACAGGAAGCATTTGTGGCCAACAGAAAAAAAAAAAAAAAAAAGAGGCACAGAAAAGTAACATTACGTAAATAAGATTATAGAAGCTCATGTACCTGTTTTAGAGTCTATATGGATTTCGATAAATGTTTAGGGCCCAGTTTGCAAGTGTTTTAATCCTATTTTATGCTGTTGGTAACATATAGACACTTGTAACTGTGGTTTCACACAAGACATATATATGAGGTGGGAAGTATTACTCATGCTGCTGAGCCACTGTATTGAAGTTAATCAGCTTTTCTTCTTTAGCCTCCCTACTTATCTTCTTGGAAATCTCCAGCATTGTGAGTTTGTTATAAACTCATTAAGTTTTGTTCTCATTTTCAGTGGGTGCAAAATATGGCATTTATTTATGTATTTATTTGCTGTGAGCCTTGAAGTCTTCCTCTTCTTGTTCATGTAAATATATACTTTTTATAAATTAATTCCAAGTTTCATGCCAGCTTCCTCTTTAGAGGCATGACACCAGGCAATTATAATGTGGTTTATATTAATTCCATTTACAGAACCCTATTGAAACCAGAATAAGATTAACAGATAATTAATCTGAAAAAATCTGACAAAGTGTAAGATCATCATGTAAGATCAATATTTACATGGAGGTTATAAAATACCTATGATAAAACATAGTAAAACATACTATATTCCATACAAAGTTGCCAGATGCTACACACAGACACACAAAATAATCTTACAGGACACAAATTACAAGGAGGTAGATTGCCTGCATGTCTTTTTTCAACGAATATATTGGTACAATCAGGGTGTAAAGTAAACAGCAATTTTAAGTTTCTCCTACATTGCATTGTGCTGGTTTAGTTTGGTGGGTTTTTTGGTAGTGGAGGAGGGGCTCCACAGGTGGCTCTGGTAACAAGGTGAGAAGTTCCCACTGCTCCAAAACGAGCCAAGAAGCCACAAGAGAGACAATACATGTGCTTCTGTGATTAACATACAAAAGAACTGATGTAAGACCTGAGCAGAGCAAGCAGTTAAAAAAGAGGACCTGTGCTGGAGAGGTGAAAGGCAGTTCTGAGGTGAAGATCCCATGGCTGGTGAGGAAGAAGGTGTCCAAGCAGAAGTTTCCCTGCAACCCATGGTGAGATGGCAGGCTGTCCCCCTTGCATTCATGAAGGAACATGGTGGAACATTCCCTGAAGACGCTAGGAGGGGTGATCTTGGCCAGTGGACTTGGATTTTGTCACCAGTGGACTTTGATTTGCTGCCAGTGGACTTGGATTATGCAGCTGTGGAAGACCCGGCACCAGGGGATGTGACTGCTCCTGAAGCAGCCCGTGACTCTGTGGGAAGCCCACGCTGGATCAGCTTGCTCTGGACCTCATGGGAAGGACTCATGAAGGAGAGGTTCGTGGAGGACTCTCTCCCATGGGAGGGACCCCATGGGGAAGCAGGGGAAGACTGTAAGGAATCCTTCTCCCTGAGGAGGAAGGAGCGACAGGAACCACCAGACTGTGGACTCACTCTAAACCCCATCCCCTGTCCCCCTGTGCTGCTGGGGGGAAGAAGGTAGAGAAGTTGGGATCAAAGTAATTTGGGCCTGGGAAGAAGGGAGGGGTGGGGTTAACGTAAGTAAGCACTGCTCTTTGTGTTGTCTGTATCATGTGTGCATTTGATTAGTGTGAAATTAAATTATTATTTTTTCCCCAAATTGAGTCTGTTTTGCCTGGGACCTTAATCAGTGAAGAACCCTCCTTGCCCTTTGTCTTGGCCCATGAGCTTCTAGTTGGCCTTTGTCCTCCCCATCCCACTGCCTGTGTGTGTCTGTGGGGGGGGGGAGTTGAATGAGCGGTGGCTGGTTCTTTGTTGCTGTATTAGACTCAAACCATGACATCCATAAAAAACTTGTATTTCTTTTTAAAAATAATATCTCACCCATTTTCCACTGTCTCAATTTTTTTTTTCATGCTAGACTATCAGTCCCAACTTCCCTAATGCTTCTGGAGGACACAGCTAAAATCTTCAGTGGTTCAGAGAGGGAAATTGCCATAGAATACAAATGACCTTCAGCTGCCAAAGCTGAAACTTTGAGCTCTAGATACAGCTCAAGAGCTGAAATAAACGCACATATCTGTAATTACTCGGGAATTTCAAACTAATATATATTTTACATTAAAAATAAGTTAATGTTCTCAGTATATATATAAGAAGATGATTGCTGCTTCTGCCTTTCTACACTCAGAAAAATCTTTATCATCATTTCCCCCATATTAATGAAAAACCACTGACTTTCTAGTTGTTAAGAATCCCATTTGTAATTATTTTCCTTCCTTGATTACTCGTTACAGATTATCAGCACAGCCCCTTTCTAGGAGTTTCTCTTTTTATCTCCTGCAGTTCATGGTTGTTAAACAAAACAAGGCTGGGGACTGAGTTCAATCCCTGGAACATTGCCTGTTCACACTGTTAAATTTTAGCACTCTCCCTGGAATTTCATTGGTCTGGGCCAACTAAGACTCTCTTCCATAACACCCAACCACAGCTGGAGTCAATAACATATACCAGAGACCTTTCCCAGCAGGCAGTGTGGACAATAGTGCAGCAGGTTTGTCTCCTACAGCTTTCCACAGTGCTTCAACATTATTCTAACAGACTGTGGCTCCTTAAGCA
Source organism: Hemiprocne comata (assembly GCA_020745705.1). Taxonomy (NCBI): domain Eukaryota; kingdom Metazoa; phylum Chordata; class Aves; order Apodiformes; family Apodidae; genus Hemiprocne; species Hemiprocne comata. The sequence continues at coordinate 82,499,898 of CM036587.1, read as the reverse complement.
TCCCTAAATAGCCTCAAGCTACATTCTCTGCAGCACATAACTTCTTTTGTGATATGATAAGATTGCTCTGTTGGGCTGCAATACAACTTTCACATTATTTCATAAACTCAGAAGAGAAAAAAACACATAATAATGAAATCTGAGCTCCACTGGGTACTACACAGGGTCCAAAAGAGGTACAAGGATAAGTGGTGTGTAATGTACACAGTCAGCCTGTGGTATTAAGCTCCATTGCAAGAGAACAGTCACAGTTCTATTTTTCTTTGTGAGTGGTTATTTTTTTTTCTTTTTATTTGCCCTCAGTATTAATACGATCACAATAAACTGAAGTCTGAGTGGTCACCCAGAAATCCCACTGAAGTCTAGAGAAGTGCAACACTCCCATATGCGTTTTTTAGTACAGGTACTAAGAACAGAAAGATAAAAAATTTTCAAAGAAGTGACAGCTATAAGGAGAGCTATATTTCAAATTGCAAAAAATGAGACAATAACAATCATACAAAGTTATCCAGAAATAATACCTTAAAAACCTAAGAATTTGTTCAAGGACTCAGTTTGAAATGTAATTCCCTATTGCTAGTAAGGGACACCATATCCATGAGCTAAGGATTAATACTAACATCTGTTGTGTCTCCCAACCCAAAAGAAAAAATTATCAGGTCTTATACTGCTAAATACAAAAGATGAAAACAAGCGTTAGTACCAATAATAAGAACAGCCTTTCATTACTTCTTAATACTGTACTTCATTTCTGTTACAGTGTCCACAAGCCCCAGACACTTCAGTTCAGCTACCTTGTCCATAGAAGTAAGAAAGTTCTACAAAATATTCTCCATGTGAATTTTCTTGGGCTTACATCCAAAGAAGACCCAGTATTCAAATTTGAGCAGGAAAGCATAACCTCCTCCTTCCATCCTCTGGCTTAAATGTAAAAATGAGTGAATGATCTAGTGTCATACCATACAGCTACAGGAGCAGCAATGAAAATACAGGCTGGAAAGAAAAGCATCAGAGACAAAAAATAATTAAGACAAACGGAATAATCCTGAGCAGGAATCTAGAAGTAATGAAAGGATGGAAGCACAGAGACTACTGGCAAAATTGTAAAGGAAAGAGAATTGAGATGTGAGCATGTATGCTATAAGGATAACTGTGGACAGATGAGGATAAAAATCATAAGGACAATAAAAACAAAACAAAACAAAACACAACTGTGAGAAAAGTAAAAAGAGAAGACCAAAATGACAAAGTGGACAAACTGAACAATTCAGATCTTACAGTGAAAACTTTTGAAAAGAGCTACAATTATACCATGCTTGGCTGGGGTCGAAGGTCTTGCCAAAAAATGAACTGACATTGTTATACTGCACAAGATAAATACAAATTGAAAAAATATGCATTTTTTCCTGTAATGTTTTATTTCTTCTTTAAACATTAATTTGATTTTCTTGTATTGTTAAAATAATATAAATAAATATTGATTTAAGATGTAATTTTAGGCGAAGAAGAAGCCAGAAGTTCAAAAATTTGTGATGGTGAATCTATGTTATTTGTATTCTCTTGAGCAATAACTTGATTTCTGTAGAAACAGCTGTTACATGACATACTCAGGAGATTCTGTGACAACATACACAATTCTAAGCATTCTCAAAGAAAAAATGTATTTTTACAAGGTTTTGTAGTGAAAGGACAAGGGCCAATGGATTAAAACTGGAAGAGGGGAGATTTCTGTTAGACGTTAGGAAGAGATTCTTTAGTGTGAGGGTGGTGAGAAACTGGAACAGGTTGCCCAGGGAAGTTGTGGAAGCCCCAACCCTGCAAGTGTTCAAGGCCAGGTTGGATGGGGCTCTGAGCAATCTGATCATAGAATCACAGAAGAATAGAATGGTTAAGGTTGAAAGGAACCTTAAAGATCATCAGGTTCCAACCTCCCTTCTATGAGCAGGTTCACCTCCCACTAGACCAGGCTGCTCCCCTCCAGGGAGGGGGCTTCCACAACCTCCCCGGGCAACCTGTTCCAGCACCTTACTACCCTCAGAGTGAAGAACATCTGCCTGATGTCTAACTTAAATCTTGCCTCTTTCAGTTTAAAACATTACCCTTTGTCCTATCACTACCCTCTCTGGTGAAAAGCTCCTCCACAGCTTTCCTGTGGGCCCCCTTCAGGTACTGGAAGGACACTATAAGGTCTCCCTGAAGCCTTGTCTTCTCCAGGCTAAATAGCCCCAACTCTCTCAGCCTGTCTTTGTAGCAGAGGTGTTCCAGCCATCTGATCATCTTCGTGGCCCTTCTCTGGACTCTCTCTAACAGCTTCATGTCTTCCCTGTGCTGAGGGTTCCACAGGTGTACACAGTATTCCAGGTGGGGTCTCACCAGAGCAGAGCAGAGGGGTAGAATTACCTCCCTGGCCCTGCTGGCCATGTTTCTTTTGATGCAGCCCAGAATGTGGTTGGCTCTCTGGGCTGCAAGCGCACGCTAGTGGCTCATGTTGAGTTTCTCATTTACTACCACCTCCAGGTCCTTCTCTTAATGCCTCTTCAGACAACCTAAAGCAACTAAGACATGGTCTGGTATCTCGTGTGCTTATTTGTAACTCTAAAGCTCTGAAGTCACTTCACTGGCCTGCCACAGTCTGTGTGCAATAAGGTTGGATATAAGAATTTTACACATATCATGGAAGATAGATAAACAGAAACTTCTGCAAGGAATTAATGCTGGGATGGGGTGATTTACTTTCTGCAGGTTGTTCTCTCCCTATATAACAGCAATGCCAAGTCAAACCGATCTTTTTTTGACTTATTTTTTATTTGTAACACAGAAATATGTTAATTTGTACAACAGGCATGGGTGGATGAACACATGACAAGTTTCATCTTATACAGATGCCATTGAACAAAATGTGCTCCAGATTTTGTAGACAACAGGTCTCTACTTTTGCGGGTAATAAAGAATCTTGTGGCATAACATTAAGAAAAAGGAATCTCCAAAGGGATAGTATTAGAAAAATGGCCTAACTCCAGAATACTCTCCATCATTGGGTAATTTTCAAATGGCCAGATGTTTAAGAAAATTGGGCAGATGGAAAAAATAAAACTGCAACTATTTTTGTAAATTGCAATATTTGTTCTGAAGAAATAAAAGGAAAGGCAAACAACTGCTGAGCATTTTCTAGGGAGCTGTTATTCTTGAAAGGAGGTAAACTTTGTCTACTTTCAGAAGATGGCAGTCTCAATTTATCAAGGTAAGAGAATGCACAAATCTTATTGGCAGTCTTGGGTGAATGTGCACAGTCTCAGTACAAACCTTTATCATCTAGAAAATTTACAATATGCATTGAAGCATCCATGGTAGACTATATATTGTGAAAAAAAATATAATGCCACCTTCAAAATAGTGCTTTAAACAGTGCATAAAAACCATATATGTTCTCTTGCATGTAAGTCAGATGTTCTCTGGGGCTTCAGTCTTTTGCCAGCTCCCTGAAAAGTGTGGTGTAAGGTCTGTAATAGGTAAAAAAATAGGCAGAAAGAGGGAATACATTTTTTAAACTCAGACACAGAGAGAGCAATTATGCAGGTGTGGGTCTATATGCTAATGTTTGGGGATATCACAACAATGGCATTTGCTCATATGTATCTTCCATCAAACTAACAATTTTTTACATATTTATCAAGCATTCTTTAAGCATCTGGGAAAATACTATGCTTGCTTCAGGGTAAAAAAAAAAAGGTATATTTTTAAATTTCAATACTTCGAAACATCTCCATTCTGAAGAGTTTCTGAAACTCTTTCACATTTCCTGAGTCCACAACAGAAAGTGCTTTTGGTCTCATACTGCCCTGGAAGACTTAAATGGGTCAACCAAAAGCAGGTATTTCTGATTAGGCAAAAAGTGTAAATTAAAGACATTGTAAAAAGTGAAAAAAGGATTTTAAAATTTTCTGTGATAACTTCTTTAAAAACAAAGTGACAATAACACAGACAAAGATGAACTGAGTTAGGTAGCATCTGAACTGCACCTTCAAAGCACCACCAAATTAAAAAAGCATTTGGCTGCTGAAGTTTTAAGAGAAATTGAAGTATTTTTCTGGGCAGAATAGATTGTAAACAGTCCTGTTTTCATTAAAAAGCCTTCATAAGTACTATTCCCAAACAAACAAAAAGGCATCTTCCCTGGGTTTGCTTTCTAAAATTGCAGGAAATTATTGCAACTTAATGCGTTTTCTTTGTATAGCAAAGACATTCTATTGCAGCTCTTGTTTTGTGTTGCTTATATGTGTACAGATACTGCATCATTTTGTTGGCTGTCCTCTTGTTCGTACTCTTAAGCCTTTACTTGCTCTGGATAGTACTTCTTCAGTATATATATAAAAAAAAAAAAAAGAAGCAAAGAATCTACTGTAACTTAATCCGATCAATAGGGAAACAGGTAATATATTCTGCCTTTTCCATTTTTTTTTCTTTAAAATGAAATCTATAAACACCAATGGAATCCAAAAGGTGATTCAAGAAACTCTTAGGTTCTGCTGAACTGCATATTTCGTATAGCCCTGTGACTGTTTCCTGACATATTCCTCTGAGGGTTTTAAGCTCTGCGTTATGAAGATGCATATTCAAAGGCTGGAGCTTCAACACTGGATTGTTACTGAGTAAGGACACAAGTTCAGGACCAAGAGATAAAAGCTTAACTGTTCATATAAGCAATTACCTGGACTGAAACATTAATACCTATTTCCTCTGTTGAAGCCATGGAACATTACTGACCGGAATCATACACATGCTGGGACTGTGTATTGCTGCAACCTATGCAGGTACGTAGGGTCAAACTATGCAATATTATACTTTTGAAAGTTATCTAGATTTCAGTCAAAGTGCATAGATATGTGTTAATATTTAAAGATCCAATTCAGTGCTGTAGAGTCTTTTGATATTGTAGCTCTACTGACGGTAACAGAGTTGGGGAACATTCATTCAATACTGTATTTGGGCTCAAAGAGCAGAATTCTGTTGTTCAGGGTTATGAAAACAAGGGAAGAAAATGTCTACTGAAATTTTTCTTATACGAAAACTCTCCCAAAGAAATAAAAGGAGAGGATGACTGGATCCAAAGATGACTGTAACAGAAATACAGCTTTGCAGTGACAGATACAGTTGCCACTGACTATCACTTTCAATGTGACATTGAGTTTTCAGTTTTTATCATTCTGCAAAACATATTGAGGCATTAAGGCAACTGATGCAGTTTGCTTCTTAAAAAACATAACAAACAAATAAAACTCTCCAAGAATGACAGCCCTTATGGAATTATTAAATTCAGAGGTAAAAATAGCAGGTATCACGTTAAAAGAGTATTCTGATTCTTTTTAATAGCTAGTGCTCAAAACCAAGAGTTTTCAAAAGTGCAAACTAGTCACAGACATAAGAAAAGCCTCTTCTTCCTGACATCTCTCAACTATTTTCTAGAACAGAAAACAACAAAAATTAAATTTCTGAATAGGAACAAGTGATAAAGATGAAATTTGTGAATGCTAGCTAACTAGGTATTGTGAATGCACAATAAAATGTCATTCTATTAATTATATGGATAAAATGGAAATTGTGTATCTGGGGTCTCTTTACATGTAGAAGTTCTATGCAAGACGCTACAGGAAGTGTTTACTTACATTTTTAACCCCCTTGGGTGATATAAAAACACAATGCACAACAGGCCTTTACCTTAAAGGACATCTTCTCTAGTTCCTTCCCCTATTTCCGCCTGTCAAATCCAATTTATGATAGCCCAGACATGGCTTTCTGCTGTTGGTAAAGTCATTGATCATTTCTTTTGGGGAAGTAACAAGAAAACTAATATTTTATGCTGTATACTTATAACCTAAGCATGATACTGCCTCATTAGAGATTTACGATAAGTTCTTACCCCCTTATAAATCTGCCTAGGTAAATAACATGTCAACATGCAATCCTTAAAGTAAAACAGTATTTTTCACTGGTAATAAACACATACAATACAGATCCCAATTAAAAATATGTTAAAAACCATAAAATACCTACTTTAATAGTTTAGGAACAACTATTCAAAGCACATCTTGATGTAAGTATCTTTTACTAAAGTGAACATGGCCATGGTCTCCCACATGAGATCACAGTCCAATACTCAAATAATTTATTTGAATCTTATATTCAAATGCAAAAATACACAACAGTACACTTCCTTTACTTCAGGAACAATCCTCTGGCTTTTGCTGTAATGACCGATTACCATCTGAGTGGAACTAATATACTAATCTGAGAAAGAGCTGGAGTCATCACTTAAGGAATATTTTTAATATATTATAGAATCATAGAATGGTTTTGGTTGGAAGAGACCTTTAAGGTACTCAAGTCCAACCATTAACCTGGCACACTGCCAATCCACCACTAAACCATTTATTTCCCTAAGCACCACATCTACCGGTCATTACAATACATTCAGGAATGGTGGCTCAACCACTTACTTGGGCAGCCTGTTCCAGTGCTTGTCAATCCTTTCAGTGGAGAAATTTTTCCTAATATCCAATCTAAACCTTCCCAAGCACAACTTGAGGCAATTTCCTCTTGTTCTATCACTTGTTACTCGGGAGAAGAGACCAATCTCCACCTCGCTACAGCCTCCTTTGCAGTAGTTGAACAGAGTGATAAGGTCTTCCCTTAGCCTCCTTTTCTCCAGACTAAGCAAACCCAGTTCCCTCAGCTGTTCCTCCTAAGATTTGTGCTCTAGACCCTTCACCAGCTTCATTGCCCTTCTTTGGTCTCACTTCAGCACTCCAATATCCTTCTTGTATTGGGGGGCCCAAAACTGAACACAGGATTCAGGTTGCAGCACACCAGTACAAAGTACAGGGGGACAATCACTTCCCTAGTTCTGCTGGCCACAACTGCCAGGATGCTGTTGGCCTTCTTGGCCACCTGGGCACATGCTGGCTTATATTAAGCCAGCTATCAACCAATACTCCCAGGTCCTTTTATGCCAGGCATCTTTCCAGCCACTCTTCTCAAAGCCAGTAGCATTGCATGGAGTTGTCTCCCAAGTGTAGGAGCTGGCATTTGGCCTTGTTGAATCTCATATGACTGGTCATGGTTCATTGATCAGCATGTCCAGATCCCTCTGCAGAGCTTTTCTTTCTTCAGGCAGAACAACACTCCTGCCCAACTTAGTGTCGTCTTCAAACTTACTGAAGGTGCACTCAATCCCCTTGTCCAGATCATTGATAAAGATATTAAACAGAACTGGCCCCAGTACTGAGCCCTGGGGAGCACCACTTGTGACTGGCTGCCACCTGGATTTAAATCCATGCACCACAACTCTTTGGGCCCAGCCAGCCAGCCAGTTTTTTACCCAGCAAAGTATACACCCATCCAAGCCATGAGTGGCAAATTTCTCCAGGAGAATGCTGTGGGAAACTGTGTCAAAGGCTTTATCAAAGTCTAGGTAGACAACATCCACAGCCTTTACCTCAACCACTAAGCGGATCACCTTATCATAGAAGAAGATCAGGTTAGCCAAGCAGAACATGCCTTTAATACCCCCCTGCTGACTGGGCCTGATCACCTGGTTATCCTGCATGTGCCACATGATGGCACTCAAGATTATCTGCTTCATAACCTTCCCTGGCACCAAGGTCAGGCTGACACACCCAGATCCTCCTTCTGGCCCTTCTTGTAGATGGACGTCACATTTGTTAACCACCAGTCAACTGGGACCTCCCTGGTTAGCCAAGATTGCTGATAAATGATAGAAAGTGGCTTGGTGAGCACTTCCACGCAGTTTCCTCAGTACTCTTGGGAAGATCCTGTCTGGCCTCATAGACTTGTGTGTGTCTAAGTGGTGTAGCAGGTTGCTAATGAATTAATCCTTCAAATAATATCAGGTTTTTGGAACCAGAATATGAGTGCCTTTAACCTAATCTGAACAAATACTATGACTACTCTTTTTTTTTTTTTTTTTTTTTCCCCCCCCACTGTAAGTATAGTTAAACATTGGAATAGATTATTTAGGAAGATTATGCAGTCTCCTGTTCACTAGGGCATGTCCTGTTCCCTAGGGCATGTAACTATAGGACAAGGGGTAATGGTTTGAAGCTAGAAAAAGGTAGATTTAGGCTGGAAATTAGGAAAAAGTTCTTTAATATGGGCGCGGTGGATCACTGGAATGGGTTGCCTAGAGAGGTGGTGGGGGCCCCATCCCTGGAGACATTAAAGGTCAGGCTTGATGGGGCTCTGAGCAATCTGCTCTAGTGTGAGATGTCCCTACTTATTGTAGAGGGGTTGGACTAGATGATCTTTAGAGCTCCCTTACAGCCTAAGACATTTTATAATTCTATTATTCCTTCCCTGAAAGGTTTTAAAAACAGCTAAAAAATATCTCTAAATAATAGTTTCAACAATCCTTTCACAGAATCACAGAATCCTAGGGGTTGGAAGGGACCTCAAAAGATCATCTAGTCCAACCCCCCTGCCAGGCAGGGTCACCTAGAGTACATCAAACAGGAACTTGTCCAGGCAGGTTTTGAATGTCTCCAGTGAAGGAGACTCCACAACCTCTCTGGGCAGTCTGTTCAAGTGCTCTGTCTTTGTCTGCCATATGGATCAATGATGCACTTAATGCTTCTCAGTCATTACAGATGAGTAGTGATCCGTAAGATCTCAGAAAGTATTCCATGGCACTATAGCAAAAATGTAACTGTAAAATAAAGCCAGTCCCCACACACTTCCACACATGCATATAAACAAAACCATGCAATACACATATACACAAAAGCTCATGAGAAAAGCTACTGACAAGCATTTAAATTTTAATTCAATTTTCATCAGGTAGCAAAATGGAAACCATTAGGTAATACTTAACAAATAGTAAGGCTGATATTTGGTTTTGTTGGAAAGTCTGAATGGTTCTTGTATTCCAGAAGTGTTCAGAAACCTTTGGCTGGGTGACTCTGAAGGTCTTTTTTCTTCTGGTGTTATCTGATAATGATTTTCCGATTGTGCTTTTTAGGCACACTTTGTTAAGAAAAGTGTGAAACAATAAACTTAAAAATTCAGGAAGCACTGAAAAACCTGCTCTTGGTATTATATCTGTAAAGGTAAGCACAAATTCAGCTTTTTATGCCCCTTACATTCTTATTTTCCCCTTTAATCAATAACCAGCCATAACCTTGACAGTATCCACTCCGTGCTATTCACTTAGAAATAGACAGAATTGTTGACATCTTTTTCATTAATCACTTTATAAAAAAATTCTTGAGTGTATGAAATATAAGCACTAAAACAAAATGAAATAGAAAAAAAATCACATTCAATATCTGATTATTCATAGTTTGCAGTATATTGCAAGCCATGTCCTTGATATCATCCAGTTCAGTGATGAAAGATTACAGTTTTCCCTTCTGTCAAGAATGCATGGAAACTTCTGTTCAAGGAGACATCCCAGACAAAACACAGAATGATTTATTTGAGATTTATGTGTTTGATTTACCTTCATTGTCCCTTAGAGTAAAGTTGGGATTCAAAGAAAGCCCTTCATCAAGGGAAAAATGGAATCTTGCCCCATTTGCAGCATTATCTTTGTCAGTTGCAGTGATAGTCTGAATTACCTGAAATAAAAATTAACAATAAGTGTGCTGAAACTTGAACTTGACCCAAATAGCACCTGACCTCAGCAGGATGCTCAAATTTAGCTTATTTTAATTTTATACTTGGCTGCTGCAAAATTCAACTGATGAAATGACTGGGCCATTAGCTTGCTTTCTCTTGCATGAAATATTTTAGGAACCACACTTCAGACCTAGATAAAAATATCTAAAGCATCTATACTTTCTGACATTCTAATATAGGCAGGACTGGGTACAGAGATTTTCATCAACTACACTGCTTCCTGATGAATTTCAGAATTACAGTTTCACCTAAACATCTGTTTTTATAGAGCCAAAATTCAGACTAAAATGGAATAGTCTATGTGGAGCACCATCTGCTCTCCATCCCAATAATTAGATGCACTTCAATATTAGTTAGGAAAAATAATTGTTTCATCAAAATGGTGGTCATATAATATCAGTTCTCTGTTTAAAATTCCTGTTAAGAATCAGTTTTAAATTGCCGGAGAACAGAACAGGCAGAAGAGCAGGCAGTCCTTGTCTTATTTTGGTTTGCCCAAAAGGAACAGAATTAGATGTAGCAACTGTGTATGGGAGAGGTATTTTTGAAAGGCGGGACCTTTGTGTTCAAAAGCCCTGGTGGTTTTTAAAATTTACTTTCAACTAAAACTGAGCTAAGCTTTTGGAATGTGTGACCAAGCAATATTTCTACCTCTGCTTTCATTTTCATGCTGCGCCTGGAAGCTCAAGTGCTAAAGTAGAATTTAATAAAAGTTGTTCTTGTGATATAGCCAGTGAAGCCCACACAGACTGCTGCACAGAGCTGATAAATATCCTGGAGGAAACATAAAAGGAGGAGGGAGAAGTGCTTTTTCATGAGAATTTTTTCTGTTCAGTGTTCAGCAGTAGTTTGTCTGGATTGAACCTGAAGCATAAACAATGTAGGTTCAAGTGGTTTGGGCTGTTTCAGACTAACACTAAAAGACAGCACACAGTTCTCTATCTCCATTCACTCAAGAGAAGCAAAACAAATGCATTTTAAAGCCAATAGAGTAGAATGCTTATTCTATTGACTATATACAATACAGTATATTATCTTTATTATCCACACCTGAGACAATTAACAATACTGATGATAATTGCTGGGAATATTTTAAAAGTGTTGTTACACTTTTTTGCTGAACTGCAGCAGAATAAGATCATCTGTAATGTTTGTAATCATACCAAAGTCAGGGTGATAGTGATGAAAAATTCGTTAAAAGCTAGTTGTTCTCTACTGAATTTTGCAGTGGTGGCATACCTGTTATTGAAACAACTACTGTGCAAAAACAGAAATACAAGATTTTCTTAGATATATTTAGTTAATAATGTTGAAATGGCATGAGGCAAAGTAAGAAAAAAAAAAAAGTTGATGGAAGAATATTTTCAAGATAATCTTTTCCTGTTATTACTCAAATACTAAAAAAAACTGTTACATACCATACATAGATCTAAAATAATCCAGTAAGACCTTTAAAAAGACATTAACTTATTAAATATTGTTTATAAATCCTCAGTGTTCTTTATCAGTGATATATATTTCATCTTGCCATACACTTTCAGCTTATGTTTGACAGCCTAGCAGATAAACTTTCGTCCAGCTGCCCTCTCCTACCTAATATATTCAATGACATTTTACAGAATCTTGCTTCCAGAACATGTTATTTTGCAATAAAAATACCTTTGATCAAGACTTCTGTACCATGAGACTAATGCAAAATTTGTTTTTAAGACTAATTTTAAAACTCAATGAAATTCACACACAGAAATTCAAGTATCCCCTGAATTCACCAATGTATTTAAGAAGTATAGCACCAGATGCTATAGAAATTGTGTATTTCCATGTGGAAAGCAGACATTGTGTAATAGGATAGATCAAAATATTTTTGACAGAACTGTTTAAATAGAAGAAGGTCAGTCTTTCAGAAAAGGCTCTTGCTTTGTAAGGAAAGATCTTGAAGACATGCATTCAGAGGTGAGGAACAAAGATGTGTGTCCTCTTGACATCCAAATGTATTTTTAACCCTTTTCTAATTAATAGGCCATTTAAGTACTGGGTTATTAGCAGACATGAACATGCACCTTACCAAAGCTGATTACAATAATAATGTAGACACAGAAACCTAGCTGCTGTAAAGCTCACTTGACACCACTGAATTGATGAAACTGAATGGTTATACTACTTTTATAAAGGCAAGAGTTGATGAAAAAAGGAAGAATTTCAAGAATGGTGGAGAACAGAAGAGGACAGAGAGTTAGTGCTAAATTCTACTCAGATCCTTTTTCAGAACTGAATCAATAAACAAGTAAATATATATACATAACAAACTTACAGCAGAGACATTCTTTGCCAGCTAACATTTACTTCCTTTGGCTATTAGAAATAATACCGTCCAGGGTGAGGTAGCTCATGCTGGCAGCACAATACTTACACACCCTGATTCTGAAAAAAAAGTGTGTTTGTGTGTGTGTGTGTTTGCATGAGGGCAAGTACACACACCTGTGAGTTAATTTATCTTGACAAATAGTGTCAGGGAAATGACATTTGACTACTGTCATAACTTTTTCTATTATTCTTCTGAAAAAGATCCTAGAGAAACCATCATCTTTGAAGAGCTATAAGTGAATATCATTAGCAGATCTACTCATATATTTTAACAGGTTTATATTCTGTCAGGACAAACACTGAACTTGGAAACATTCAGAAAACTGTCAATACTTCATTCTTTCACTTTTCAGAAGATAGCATTTAAACTTTTTTTTTTTTACATTACTATTTGCTCACATTATCTTAAAATAATAAACAAGTCACATTTGAAACAAAGGAAAATTTCATTTGTCAGTTCACTTTGTCAAAGATCGCAAAATTTCATTTTCCTACACTAGTTAAGTTTCACAATCATGCAGAAAATTAGTATATTTGTAAAAGTCAGAGTTCTTCAAGGCTGGATTCCATCTAGGATCAAATCACAGGTGCCTTATCTACTTTAATATATAATATCTACCAGGCTTCACCTTGAAGCTGTTGGAGATACTTAGTTCATCTTCTAAATAAGGTGACTACTAATGGGGTGAAGTCATCACTTCAGTGTGGAAATTATCATCTTTGTACAAGGTGCCTTAGGGGGGTTCACTTAAGTATTTAAATCCTTTAAGTTTAATTTTTTTTATTTTTTTTTCTTGAAGTAAATAAATCAAGGTGTGGAGGGAAAAAGAAGCAGGAGACGGAGGCCATGAAATTAAATGATATGTGATGTCTCTCCATAGGTGCCTACTCTGAAAATAAAAAAAAAAACAAACACAGTGTCTTCCAATGACAATCTATTGGTTGGTATATCTTGGACATAATAAATTCCAAATACATGTGCTGATGGATGAAATAAGGACTCTTACAGGGCAATGCTGGGCTGGAGCCCATCTTCAAACCATTAGTGAAGCAGAGGTGCCTGGTAGCACCTGACAGAATTTGTTCTTTAGTGATAAATCTTATGAAACATCTCTGCAAGGTGATGAAGAACTCAGTAAATACTGCCTTTTCAGTGACTTAAAATCATCAGGCTGGGCACACTTTTTAGCATATGGAACAGTTGTTTTGTAATCCTTGTTTATTTGTCCCTCCTTAATATTTGTTAAACACTGTCATTTTCTTTCTTTAAGTAGACAGTAAGATCCTCTGAGTAAGAGCCATGTACTTTTGTGGTTTGTGTTTTGTTTTTAGTTTCTGTACATTGCAGTGGTAGCACAATCTTTTCTGAAGCCTTTTCCGGCAGCACAGAGAATAATTAGTATATGCCATGTACATAATGCAGGCCAGTTAGGTTATGAATACAACAACATGCTTATGCAGCCCCTCACATTAAACTACTGCTTGTAGACTCCTTTATAGAACCATAGAATTATATTTGTTGGAAAAGACCTTTAAGGTCATCAAGTCTAACCATTAACCTGGCACACTGCCAATCCACCACTAAACCATTTATTTCCCTAAGCACCACATCTGCCAGTCATTAAAATACATACAGGAATGGTGACACAACCACTTACTTGGGCAGCCTGTTCCAGTGCCTGACAATCCTTTCAGTGGAGAATTTTTTCCTAATATCCAATCTAAACCTCACCTGGCACAAGACCATTTCCTCTTATTCTATGACTTGTTGCTTGGGACAAGAGACCAACACCCACCTCGCTACAGCCTCATTTGCAGTAGTTGTAGAGAGTGATAAGGTCTTCCCTCAGCCTCCTTTTCTCCAGGCTAAACAACCCCAGTTCCCTCAGCCACTCCTCCTAAGAGTTCATGGTAGCATTTAACTTGGGTCTTATACTGCAGTGCTACAGAGGTCAGGAGTCATTCACACTTGCAATAATAACTAAGAGAGAAATACAGTATTGACCTAAGTCAGAAGCAAAGGCTGTTATAGTAAAATTTATTTTATCTTTATAGTAAAATTTATTTTATTCTTTACACATCTCCCTCATAAATTTCTGTATACAAAGCTATTATTGGAGAATTCAATCTCTGCTAACAAGAAACATTAGATGCTCACACCCCACAGCATCCCTGGCAAACAGAGCACTTCCGACCTAGTTTCATTGCATACTTTAGCTTATTGTTAAATATAACAACTATTTCACAATTATTGTTAAATTACATAATTTTTAAAAGTCAAAATATCTTGAAAGCAATTGCAGTTAGTGGTTAAGGGAATTTATCTTTTCCTCTAAAATTAGACTTTTACAAGTTCTAATTCTTTTATATTTGACTCTATTTGAGGTTTTCAGAACATTATTTTTACTTAATTAAGAATGTTAAAATGAAATATTCAGTTGATAGAGAGACCTACTTAGATTTTAGAATCCTTTCAATGAGGTGTCCCAGTAAGAGCACTGAAGAAAACTATGCAGTCATGAGATAAGATGAAAGGTCCTTACATAAATTGCTCAAAAGACAGGAAATAGGGTCTCTTCTGTAAATTGCCTTTTCCACAAGGAAAGGAAGCCACAGAGATTTCCTGTTCCACAAAGATTTAAGCTGGACCACTTGTTGGTCAGTGTAATAATAAGTGTTTTATAAAGAGTATGAATAATTAGCCCACCAAATCTACTTATGATACTGAGTTGTTCAAGGAAGAAAAGAGGAAGGGCTGACACTAAAGGCTTTCCAACTCAGCAGCCAGGCAATACAAAGACAGGTGAAATTTATTATACATAGACCTAGAGTCTTAACTTCACGTAAACGATGATGATCTCTGAGCTGACCATTACTTCTAATAATATTGTTGTTATGGCAGGCAGGTTTTTTGCATTCAATGCTTACTAGTCATTAAAAAGCAAAGCCACTGTTAGAAATTGCTAGGAAAGGAATAAAGAACAAAGCAGAGATCATCATATACTATGAAGCATGAGCTATGCTTCATAGAATTATTAATCACTGCATACCTGCATCTTGAATCTTGATTCCCCATGTCAAGGTGATAAGAGAGGAATTGGAGAAAGGAGGACAAGATGAATGATCAAAAGTCTAGAAGGGCTTTATCTCGGCCTGTCCAAGTTAAGTAGGACTCTTCAGTCTGGACAAGAGACGGCTGAGGGGCAATGTGCTAGAGATTTATGAATGGCACAGAGATAATAAATAGGGATCAACTTCTCTCTTTCTGTGTCTCTCTTCCAACACAAGAACTGGTAAATATCAATTGAAGACAGCATGGGAAGATTAAAAAAAATAGTATTTTTTTTTAAAAAAAGGTGGTAGTTCTTCCTGAAACATGCAATTAAAACTGTAAAATTCCTTGCTGCACAAAGTAGCAGATATCACAAGTTTACGTTTGTTGTAGGACAAGCTAGACAGATTCAGATGAGATGCTTATTAAAGGATTATTAAAAATACAGAAACCACACCTGGATCAGGAAATGATCTGCAAATGATCTGAGACCAAGGAATTATTTGGGGTAAGTATCGTACACACTTGTCATTTTTTTATACTGCTCTTTATGCGTCAGCTTTTGGCCACTGGTTGTATCAAGATAACTTTGATCAGCCTATAATCTAATGAAGTATAGCATTTTTATAGTCAGAGTTAAAAACAGAAATGTGCCACTATGCATTTATGTACACTACTTCTAAAGATTTGATGAGAAAAGTGTTATTACTAGTAACACATTCGTCAGGAAAGATTTGAGATCACAGTTGCTACTTACAACCTGTGTAATAACTCAGAATCATTATAGAGTGCTGGGTAAAAGCTGCATCTATGCAAAAAAAGCAAAGGCACTTGGCAAAACTGTCAAACCATGGACTGCAATGAAGTGCATAAATCACAGGAGCAGTGGCTGGAACGTGACTCTTCTATTCAGTCTCAGTTCTAACCCTCCCCATGCTCATAGCTGTGAAAAACACATTCAACATATTTTCCATTATGACCCTGCACAGGCAAGGGCAATCAACATGCAAAAAGTGAGGATGGCAGCCATGTTAACCAGCCATTTCACTGAGCTGCATTTAATATCTTGCATACCATGTGACACTTAGATGAGAGATGTTAAATCTGCTTCATCTATTTTTTTC
Source organism: Hemiprocne comata (assembly GCA_020745705.1). Lineage (NCBI taxonomy): Eukaryota > Metazoa > Chordata > Aves > Apodiformes > Apodidae > Hemiprocne > Hemiprocne comata. Next base: position 82,483,668 of record CM036587.1, on the reverse strand, counting down.
AGGATAGTGTCTTGTCAAATTTCTTGTCAAGTTCTTGTCAAACCACTTATCTGGCAAGAGTAAAGTTTTGCCTGTCTTCACTGAAGATAGTTTGGATATTTTTTTTCAGCAACAAGAAAGATATATTGAACAAATTCACAAATCTTCTCTCTCAGCCTAATACAGTTTAAAAGTTGAATCAAATGTGACATACGAAAATGAAATCAGTAAGAATTATGACGTGTTCCCTGAATCAAAATTCTTACATATGTGGTCTTAACAGATAAAGTAATTCTTCTTTCTCGGTGGGAGAAAGATAAATGTGAGAGTTACCTGACCAGGCTTTGCATTCTCACAGACGACTACATCATACTCTCTGGCAAGTTCTGGAGGGTTGTCATTGACGTCCAGTATTCTAACAACAACTGGAACGTGGCTCACTAGTCCAGGATTGTCTGCAAAATACACAAGAGACTATTAAACCTTTTGAATATTCAATATTCTGTGACATCCTCAATTTAAACATGGTTTAACACAATAACTGAATTAGAACTAGGTGCAGACATTTGGGTAGCAAGATACTAAAACATGTTGTTTGCTGTGCATCATTAAGTGTTTTGGAAAATAATGAAGAAAAAAGAAGTAGAAAGTATAGTATGAGTCTTAAGTCGCTGTTATATCAATTAAAATGTAATCTGGAATTAAAGTGGGAGAAAACTGTTGGAGCTATCATATAGCATCACATTGTATGAGAAATTGTTAATTGCTTTGTAATGAATGTAAAAGTGTCATCACAGTATTGAAGAAAATCTAATATGGAAAATATTAAAACATTTTCAATTTCTCAGTCCCTTAAAGAGTTTATGAAATAAAATACCAAAATAATAAGAAAATATTAATATATAGGCACATATAAACTTTTCCTAAGCTAGAGTTTAGATTCATCACAAGTTACTATGCTATCACACAAAGTAGTTAATGTGTCTTGCTTTAACAGTGACATACTAGCAAAAAGAAAACAATGTTTAAATAACAGTGTCTTAGGCTATGATTTGTACTTACATGAGAGCTCACCCTCAAAAAGAGCTCACCCTCAAGGAGCACAATAACCAGAATCCTTTCAGTGAGAATACAATTTCCATGATGAAATGGGAAAAAATCCAATTTTGTTTAATCCCTTTGTTCTTACTACTAAGTACTTAGAAAAATGTGTGTTATTGAAATAATTATGTATTTAAACTTTTTTATAACTAGCTAAAATACACTTTTTGAAATCTGCATAAGTACCCCTTGGTTAGATGACAAACTTCATTTTATTTCAACAATAAATGAAATTATCAGTAGAAGCCAGCAAAGCCACCCTTTCAAACACAAGATGGAAAAATGGGTCCTTACAGATTGACGTTTTAAAAGTGCATGTAGTCTTAATCTCATTTGCCTTGTTTTTTTTTATATTAACCTACACCATGTTTCTGTCAAAATTGCTCATTTTTAAAAATGTCTTAGATTTGCCACACCTTTAATAGCTTCTGCTCAGAATTATGAAAAAATTATTGATTCTACACATAATGTGGATTAAAAGCCACCAGCTTCCCAAAGAAAGAATACTTGAGAATGTCGAAGTTGGTTTTGACAAAGTGAGAGGTTTATCCTTGTCTGTTTTCACCTGAGATACTAGTCAAAGACCTTGGTGGTTAGAAGTTCTATTCAGATTTTTCTCATTCTTTTTTTAATTAATATGTCTGTGTTCACCTGACAATTTTGAATCTCTTTTGGAACTTTGTCAATTATCTCCATAAAATAAGAATAGAAAGGAGATTTAAAAAATCAACAGATAAGGAAGACTTAGCTTAGATAATATAGGAACCTCTATTGCTAATTAATATTACCATTGGAATTCATAAGAACACATTCAGAAGACATTTATAGACTTGGAAAATCCACTTTCTTGCTGAAATTTTCCTTGACAGTTGTTATGTTCAGTTATACCTCAAAATATATCTTTATAACAGGTGAATTAAGGGATTAAAGCAGGCTATCTCCATTGTGTTAATGCAAGACTGAGGTTTCCACTGATATCTAGAAAACACATTTAATGGAAAACTTTGAGGAATATTAAAATACTGGGAATATAGGAAGTGAAGGTGAGAAAGAATGGCACTTAACTATTCACTAAGAAGTTGGCTGAGAGGAACCATTTGTCTACCTTTACTCATTACTGTAACAGGAACAGAAGGAGTTGGAAGCTACCATGCTACAGGAAAGATGTGACATAGGTGGCAATTACAGAAACTTGGCGGGATGAATCCTATGACTGGAGTGTGGCTATCAATGGTTACAAGTTGTTCAGGAAGGACAGGAGAGGAAGAAGGAGTGGAGGTGTTGCCCTCTATGTAAAGAAGTGGATAGGGGGTGAAGAGTTGTCCCTAAAGAATAGCCATGAGCAGGTCAAAAGCTTATGGGTAGGAATTAAGGATCGAGACAACAAAGGGAGTCTTGTGGTTGGAGTCTACTACAGGCCACCCAATCAAGTGGAGCCTATCGAGGAAGCCTTCTTACTCCAGCTAGAGGAGATGTTGCACTCACAGGCTGTCATCCTGCTGGGGGATTCCAACCATCCCAACATCTCTTGGAAAAGCAGCACAACAAGCTGTAGTTGAATGACAACTTCTTAAGACAGGAAATTGACAGCCCTACCCGAGGGGATGCATTATTGGACCCGATGGTCACACATGCAAGTGAACTCATCAGGGATGTCAAAGCTGAAGGCATCCTGGGCTGCAGTGACCATGCACTAGTGCAGTTCATTGTCATAAGGGGTATAAGGCAGATGAAAAGCATAGTCAGGATTCTAAATTTTAGGAAAGCAAACTTCCAGCTCTTCAAGGAGTTAGTTATTAGGACCCCGTGGGAAACAGCCCTCAGCAACAAGGGAGAAGAACAGAGCTGGCAGATATTTGAAGATTCTTTTCATAGAGTGCAAGAGATCTAAGTTCTCAGATGTAAGACATCGGGCAAGGAAGACAAGAGACCACCATGGCTGAGTTGAGAGCTGCTGGTCAAACAAAAAGGCAAGATGGGACTACACAGGCAGTGGAAGTGGGGACAGGAATCATGGGAAGAGTACAGGGACGTTGCTCGGTTTTGTAGGGATGAGGTAAGGAAGGCCAAGGTGCAGTTGGAGCTGAACTTGGCAAGGGATGTAAAGAAAAACAAGAAGGGCCTCTACAGGTATGTAAACCAGAAAAGGAAGGTTAAAGAAAGCATACCCTTCCGATGAGCAACAGTGGTGAACTGGTAACAACAGAAGAGAAGGCGGCTGAGATTCAATATCATTTTTGCCTCAGTCTTCACTGGCAACCCCTCTCCTCACAGCTCGCAAGGTGATGGCCCACAGGATGGACACCAGGCCCACAGGACAGACACAAGTCCCTCCTATCATAGGCAAAGACAAGGTTTGTGACCATTTGAGGAACCTGAACATACACAAATACATGGGACCTGGTGAGATGCATCCCAGAGTCCTGAAGGAATGGGCTGATGTAGTTACCAAGCCACTCCCCCTGATATTTGAAAAGTCATGGCACTCAGTTGAATTCCCTAGTGACGGGAAGAAAGGAAACATTAAACCCATTTTCGAAAAGGATAGAAAGCAGGAACCTGAGAACTACCTTCCTGTCAGCCTCACCGCTGTGGCTGGGAAGATCATGGAACAGATCCTCCTAGAAGACATGCTAAGGCACATGGAGGACAAGGAGGTGATTCAGAACAGCCAGCATGGCTTTACTAGGGGCAAATCCTGCCTCACCAACCTAGTGGTTTTCTACAATGGAGTGACTGCATTAATGGACAAGGAAAAACCTGAAGATGTCATCTATCTGGAATTCTACAAGGCCTCTGACACGGTCCCGCACAATATCCTTGTCTTTAAGTTGGAGGGATATTGGTTTGATGGGTCAGTTGTTCAGCAGATAAGGAATTGGCTGGATGGTCACATCCAGAGGGTAGTGGTCAATGGCTCTATGTCTAGATGGAAAACGGTGACAAGTGGTGTCCCTCAGGGGTCCATACTGGGACAGTGTTGTTTAATATCTTCATTAATGATATAGACAGTGGCATTGAGAGCACCCTCAGCAAGTTTGCCAGTGACACCAAGCTGAGTAGTCTGGTCAATATGCCAGAGAGATGGGATGTCATCCAGAGGGACCTGGAAAAGCTGGAGAAGTGGGCCCAAGTGAACCTCATGAGGTTCAACAAGACGAAGTGCAGGGTCCTGCACCTGGGCCAGAGCAACCAGAGATATGAATACAGGCTAGGGGAAGACATGCTAGAGAGCAGCCCTGTGGAAAAAGACCTAGGGATACTAGTGGATCCAAAGCTGGACATGAGCCACCAGTGTGCACTCGTAGCCCAGAAGGCCAACTGCATCCTGGGCTGCATCAAAAGAAGTGTGGCCAGCATATTGAGAGAGGTGATTCTGCCCCTCTACTCTGCCCTGGTGAGACATCACATGGAGTACTGCATCCAGCTCTGGAACCTCCAAGACAAAAAGGATGTGGACCTGTTGGAGCAAGTCCAGAGGAGGGCAATGGAAATGATCTGAGGGCTGGAGCACCTCTCTTATAAAGACATGCTGAGGGAGTTGGGGTTGTTCAGCCTGAAGAAGAGAAGACTCCAGGGGGACCTTATAGTGACCTTCCAATACCTGAAAGGGCCCTATAAGAAGGCTGGGGAAGACCTGTTCACTAGGGCATGTAACGACGGACAAGGGGTTATGGTTTCAAGCTAGAGAAAGGTAGATTTAGGTTGGACATTAGGAAAAAGTTCTTTAATATGAGGGTGGTGGATCAATGGAATGGTTTGCCTAGAGAGGTGATGGAGGCCCCATCCCTGGAGACATTAAAGGTCAGGCTTGATGGGGCTCTGACCAACCTGTTCTAGTGTGAGATGTCCCTGCTTATTGTTGGGGGGTAGGAGTAGAAGACCCTTAGGGGTCCCTTCCAACCTACAACATTCTGTTATTCCATTTCATACTGAAGGAAACAATCTTCTCTCCAGGAGACGATTTGGGGTATGACTATTAACACAAAATGATGTTTGTTCCTTCTTTGCAGGTAAGCAATGAGATTGTGCAGAACATCACAAGTAGTGGAAACTGAATATGTCTTATTGATCACTGATATATAGCTTACAAACTTATTTAGGTAACTTCCTGTGTCAATGTCATCAGACAATCCAATTACAAAAATCCTGTAATTGTAATTACAAAACATGGTATCAAGCAATAGATGATCCAGAGATGATCTGTGCCTCAAAGGGGCTTTATTCTTGAGGCTTTGTTCAAGAGGCTCTTGCACATAGTTTGCGACGTTTGTGAACTAGAAAGTGGTATTAATTAAAGCAGACAAAGAGAAAACACACAAAAGCATGGAAAGGAGACAGAATACAGACATCACAGTAAAGGGTTAAGGACTAACAAATCCATTTGGGAGTGGATTCACTAACTATAGTGAAGGAACAGAAGATTTTAATACTAGAGAAATCTCAAAGAAGGTTTTGCCAGAAGGCAAAATCAGCTGTCATTTTCAGATAATCATAGAATCACTGAAATATTTTGGTTGAAAGAGAATTCTGCAGGTCACTAGTTCAGTCCTCAGCTCAAAGCAGGGCCATCTTCAAAGCTATAAGGAGGTATAATACATGTAAGAAGAAGGCAGTAAAATAAGCAGGAAGAGCGCAGTGCAGAGGCTACCAGAGATAGAGAAGACTGTTCTGTAGGTCTGGCATGTTTGGAACAGTTACTGGGGAAGAAAAATAAAACTTTTAGTTCAATCTATGGCACAAAAATGGTAAAGACTTTTGTTTCAGTACAGTATATCAGACCTCTGCCCCATCTTGAATGTGTCCCTTGTAGGTCTGTCACTACTACCCAGTGCAGTCTTATTCTAGTCTGTTGAATATGCATTATTTTCACAGAGGTTCCATGGAGAGTCAGAGAGTTTACCTTTATTTTTTCTACAGCTGCTTTGCAGTACAAAGAACTCATAAATACCTTAATAGTTCAAAAAAGCTCTCAATGCACAAAGTGTTATTAATATCTTTCTGGAAGCAGCTACCTCATGGGATTGTTAGCATTAACAACACTTACCAAAACAGTCTTGAAGTTTGTTAGATTGTTTATACTACATAGATGTGCATACAGGATGATTGCACAGTTTCTAATAGCATGAGAGAATCCGAATTAATTAAGAGGGACCTTATAAATATGTTTGTTTGGGTTCTTTTAGGTTTGGGTTCTTCAGTTTATTATAAAATAAATATAAACTTAAAACTTTTTCAGGTCTGCAACTCACCTACAATACCCAAACCACTCTAATAACTGGTCCTGTTAGTAGTACATTTTTGTTAATTATACATTTTTTGCAGCAGCAGTGGTTTAGGAAGTTTCCAGTTTTAAGATAACCAATATTGACATGTATTTCAGGCCTGTTTATTATAAAACAGCCAGATGCATTACGTGTCCTATTAACATTATGCCTCAAGAGTAGATTTTTCAAAGTGAATGCTTGCTGTTTTAAGGGATAACTGAAGCAGAAATATTGCTCTGATTCACCTATACTAGATATTTGCTTTCTTGTGCCTGAGACTTTTGCCAGAATAATTAGTTCTTCTGCCAGAATACTAAATATCTGTAAAGTGAATCAATTTCATTGAGTATCAGCCCCTTCATCAGCAACTCCTCTGTGAAGTCCCTGTTCACCGCCAGGTGAATCTTCTGTTAATTTCTGTGGTCAAACTTGAAAACCCTTATTTAGTAAGAAAGCTTTTTAATACGGCTACTGCTATCTGAGACTTCCTCTTGTTATTAACAAAATTTCCATGGGTTTTATGAAAATAAATTATTTCTGAATTATGTTTTTGTTTGTTTATTTGTTTTTAATTTAGACTGGTATAGTTAAACAGTTATCATTATGAAAGCTGAGTGAATAGCTTAACTCAGAGACAGCCTGAACTATTTAAAAGGGTGAAGGATTTTACAAACAAATTAAGTAATTTTACATGTTTTCATGATCTAGAAAAAAAAATCTTCACATGGATTAGAATTAATATCTATCCTTTTGAATCATCAATATTAAATATTGATCTTAATCAGTACAATAACAACTTCTTTTTTTTTCACATTTTGACACCTTTTCAAGACCCTATGAGCCAAGCCAACACTTAGGATGTTGTCTGTATTTGGGCAGTTGTTCTATCACCTGATGAACCCTCCTCAAATGAGAACGGGAATCAGGAAAAAGAAAGGAGACCCATGGGTTTTCAGATTTCATAAAATAATAATAAAGAGTGACTATTGATCTCAATATTAGAATGAAAACCAAAGTTATACTCAGCCCATATAGTGGTCATGAGCTGTGAATGCTGAATACCAAACACTGTGAGCACCACAGCTCCAGTGAGAACGCAATGGTCACAGCAAACAGGAGAGTAGGCCTCTGTGCTGGTTTGGTTTGACTGGATTTTTTGGCAGTGGGGGAAGGGCCCCTGGGGTGGCTCCAGTAAGAAGCTGAGAAGCTCCCCCTGAACTAACCAGCCAAGGGGCCATTAGAGGGACAATGGATGTGCCTCTGCAATTAACATATGAGAGAACTGATACAAGACCTGAGAAGACAGAGCACTAAAAGAAGAGGAGCTGTGCTGGAGGGGCAGAGCGGTGCTGGTGGTGGGTGAGGAAGAAGGGGAAGAAGGTGCCCAAGCAGAAGTTTCCCTGCAACCCATGGCAAGATGGCAGGCTGTCCCCCTTGCATCTGTAGAGGAACATGGTGGAGCATTCCCTGAAGACGCTAGGAGGGGTGATCTTGGTCAGTGGACTTGGATTTTGTCACCAGTGGACTCAGATTTGCTGCCTGTGGACTTGGATTGTGCAGCTGTGGAAGACCCTGGCGCCAGGGGAGGTGACTGCTCCTGAAGCAGCCCTTGACTCTGTGGGAAGCCCACGCTGGAGCAGCTTGCTCCAGACCTCGTGGGAAGGACTCATGAAGGAGGGATTCATGGAGGACTCTCTCCCATGGGAGAGACCCCATGGGGAAGTAGAGGGGGACTGTAAAGCATCCTTCTTCCTGAGGAAGGAGTGGCAAGAACCACCAGACTATGTATTAACTCTAAACCCCATCCCCTGTCCCCCTGTGCCACTGGGGGGGAGGAGGTAGAGAAACTGGGAACAAAGTAATTTGGGCCTGGGAAGAAGTGAGGGGTGGGGTAACATATATAAGCACTGATCATTGTGTTGTCTGTGTGTGTTTGATTAGCGTGAAATTAAATTATTATTTTTTCCCTAAGTTGAGTCTGTTTTGCTTGGGACCTTAATCAGTGAAGAACCCTCCTCACCCTTTGTCTCGACCCACGAACTTCTAGTTTGGTTTGTCCTCCTCATCCTGGGGTGTGTGGGGGAGTTGAGTGAGAGACCATGTGGCTGTCTCTTTGTTGTCATGTTGGGTCTAAATCACAACAGCCTCAGAAGAAGCACAATGGATAAGATCATCCAGGGACAGTGGCCTTTGAAGAAGAGCCCTGTCCCCAGCAAACTTCCCAATGTATATTGAGAGTGATGCTTATGATATTCCCAATAATTGTTCGCCAAGTTGGGTCAGCTGCTATTGGTTTCACTCCTCCTAGCACTAGCACCTGGCTAGCTCAAAACTGCTGACGACCTCAATCACTGTGGAAGACCACGTACCATGGCTGAAAACAAACTGAAACTAAATGCCTTATCAACCTTGTTCTCACAAAACTGGGTGCTGCAGTTTTCTCAAAAATTGCAGCTTCCCTGAACAGAAATTTGATTTTATAATTCTATCCCAGCAAAACCAGGACAGAAGTTCAACCAACTATCTATTCCAGTAGTTTTAAGAAGAGAAGTAGAAAGCACTTACCACCCTTTTCTAGTAATTATTAGTTTTGATGCATTAGAAGACTAAACACAGATCTAGGAAGAATAAAATATACTACAAAAAACAAAGTGATGAAAGAAAGGCTAGTATGTAAGCGTGAGCATTAATATTCAGAAAATACTGTGTTTAATTCAGGTTGGTGTACATGTGATAAACTAGATATTCTGTCAAGGAGAAAAATATGCAGAATTTAGTAATAAGTGTAATGTTCTATCCTTTTTTAAGATAGTGGGTACTTTTAGATACTATTACCTGAAGATGGCTAGAAAATGTTTTCATTTTTCTTACAGCAAAATTTGACTTTTCACTGATGGACACAAAACTGAAGGCACTCATAACATCTCTTGGATCATGCTAGTAGTTGTAAGAGTAGTAGTAACAGAAGCCATAGTAGTAATAATAGCACTGCAGCAGACTTAAAACATATAGCGCTCTCAAGCTGGCAACTCTCTGTGCCTTAATGCAAGAAAAAATCTGCAGCTCATAGACAACACTGGTGCTCACCTCCTAAACAGATCTGGGCACCACAAAATATACTGGTTCTGTGGCCAGAAATGTGTGTTTTGAGATTCAGGTACCCATTCATAAAGCCCTGAACAGGGAAATGTCACATCCCAAAGACTCTCTTTTCTTTGGGGACCCACCCTTGTAGCCAGGAAGAGCCATACCCTGCATCATCTTCAGATGACAGGGTAGAATATCTTCATCATACCTTTCCCCAAAGAAACTGAAGAGAAAAAAATCCATCATGCCTAGAAGCCAATGACTAAACCAAGATAAACAGGGAATAAAGCATCAGCTTGGAATTAGAATTATCACTTCTTGTGCAGGATGGAGAACTAGCTGCCATTTGAAACTGTTGTTTTTTTGTTAAATTGTTTTGTGTAGATTTTCCGTATTGCATTGATAAATACTTTTAAAAGAATGGCAGATTCTGATGTGAATAATATTATTTTGATTTTATGGTCCATTAGTAAGTAATTTGCCAAGGCTGAAAATAAACTGTCTATCCCTGGAAATTTTGGGCAGGATACCAACATTGTGTCTAGCTCCCACCATTAATAAGATATCAGATATCCAGTTTGTCACTACTCTATGAGCAAAATAGTCTTAACATTCAGACCCTGTAGTTTTTAAAGTCTACTTTGATCTGGTCCACATTTTGGGAAATATTTTTGTGGCAGAATCTCTTCCTTGGAAAAAATAAAGTAATTGTTACCAGTACCAAAACTCTTTCTGAAACTGAGCTAGAAGGCAGAATGCAAGTGATGTCAAAGATTAAGAATAAATGTGAGTGATAATCATGTATGTAGCAAAACAATATATAAGACAAAATTTTCCTGTGCTGATGTTAAAAAAAATAGTGTATTTTATTATTTAAGTATACTCTGTATTGTTAAAAATATTAGTTTTTAATAAAAAATTATAGACTGCAAAGAAGTATGAAGAAATTTTATATTTAGTGCAAGGAAAAATTCACTTTAAGGAAAAAGTAAGACACAAAGCCAGCAACAATCTCACTAGTATTAAACAACCATCTTGCTGTCCTCCAGATAGAGAGGGTTAGGAGATTATAACACTGTAACAGCACTTTGTTCTGATTTATTTTCTTTCAGATCTTGAAAAGGCTTCCTTTGCCTAAAAATTAATTGACACAAGGCGTTAGACTTATTTTTGATTATGGGAAGAAATTATAAAATAAAATGTAATTAATTCTTTTTTTCTAATTCTTTCAATGCTGTATGTCAGGAAGCTATTACGCTACAGACTCATTTCCTTCCGGCAATGCATATGTTGTTCTCATGTGTTTCAAAATAACCAGAAATAAATATCTATTTTTGTCTTCTGATTTTACTTTTTGTAAAATGAATGGAATTTTCTGTATTTCAATTTCTGCACATTGCCTCCTGTCATTTCACTGGGTACCATTCAGATGAGTCTTTCCTCATCTTTAGGCTACTAGATATTGTCCAAAGAAGGGCAACAAAGCTGATGAAGGGTTTGAAGCATATGTCTCATGAGGAGCAGCTGAGGGAGCTGGGTTTGTTTAGCCTAGAGAAAAGGAGGCTGAGGGGAGACCTTCTCCCTCTCTACAACTACCTTAAAGGAGGTTGTAAAGAGGTGGGGATGGGTCTTTTCAATGAAGTTACAAGTGGTAAGAGGAAATGGCCTCCAGTTGAGCCAGGGGAGGTTTAGGTTGGATGTTAGGAAGAATTTCTTCACTGGAAGGGTTATCAGGCATTGTAATAAGCTGCCCAGCACAGTGGTGGAATCACTATCCCTGGAGGTATTAAGAGTCGTATAGACATAGTACTTAGGGATATGGTTTACTTAAGGACTTGTCAGTGTTAGGTCAAAGGTTGGACTTGATCTTTAAGGTCTTTTCCAACCAAGGTAATTCTGTGAGTCTGTGATCTTTGATCACCTTCTTTTGCCCCACTATCAGGTATGTAAACACACTGATAAGCTCTTCTGAGCCTACTCATCTCCAGGCAGAACAGAAACAGATCTTTCTGCCACTCCTTGTATGACAAATAATCCAGTTCTTAATGATTTCATGCCCTTCACTGGACTTAGTCCAGTTGCTTCATGTCTCTCTTGCACTGGGGAGCCCAGATTTGGACCCAGCATTCCAAGTTTGCTGATGATACTAAGCTGGGAGGAGTGGCTGACACACCAGAAGGCTGTGCTGCCATTCAGAGAGACTTAGACAGGCTGGAAAGTTGGGCGGGGAGAAACATGATGAAATTCAACGAGGGGAAGTGTAGAGTTTTGCATTTGGGGAAGAACAACACGATGTCCCAGTACAGGTTGGGGGCTGACCTGCTGGAGAGTAGTGTAGGTGAAAGGGACCTGGGGGTCCTGGTAGACAGGAGGATGACCATGGCCAGCAATGTGCCCTTGTGGCCAAGAAGGCCAATGGCATGCTGGGGTGCATTAGAAAGGGTGTGGTTAGTAGGTCAAGAGAGGTTCTCCTCCCCCTCTATACTGCATTGGTGAGGCCGCATCTGGAGTATTGTGTCCAGTTCTGGGCCCCACAGTTCAAGAAGGACAGGGAACTGCTTGAAAGAGTCCAGCGCAGAGCCACAAAGATGATTAAGGGAGTGGAACATCTCCCTTATGAGGAAAGGCTGAGGGAGCTGGGTCTCTTTAGCTTGGAAAAAAGGAGGCTGAGGGGTGACCTCATCAATGTTTACAAATATGTAAGGGGTGAGTGTCAGGGAGATGGAGTTAAGCTTTTCTCAGTGATGACCAGTGATAGGACAAGGGGTAATGGGTGCAAATTGGAGCATAGGAGGTTCAAGGTGAATATCCGAAAAAATTTTTTTACTGTGAGAGTGACAGAGCACTGGAACAGGCTGCCCAGGGAGGTTGTGGAGTCTCCTTCACTGGAGACATTCAAAACCCGCCTGGATGCGTTCCTATGTGATGTGCTCTAGGTGACCCTGCTCTGGCAGGGGGGGTTGGACTAGATGATCTTTCGAGGTCCCTTCCAACCCCTAGGATTCTATGATTCTATGATTCTATGTGTGGCCTCACCAGTGCTGTGTAGAGGGGAAGGATCACCACCCTCTACCTGCTGGCAACACTCCTTCTCATGCAGTGCAGGATGCAGTTGGCCTTCTTTGCCACAAGGGCACATTGCTGGCTCATGTTCAACTTGCATCCACCAGGAAGTCCACATTCTTTTTTGCAAAGCTACTCTCCATTTAGTTGGCCAGCCTGTGTACTGGTACATGGAATTATTCCTCTCCAGGTATTGGACTCTGCATTTCCTGTTACTGACATTCACAAGGTTCCTGTTCACCCATTTCTCTAGTCTGTCAAGATGCCTCTGGATGGTAGCACGACATAATCACAGAATCATCATGGTTGAAAAAGACCTCTAAGATCACCTAGTCCAACTATACACCCAGCTTGGGGGGAAAGGGAACAACACAACCCACCTGAACAAACAACAAAAAAAGGCCCCACAACCACACACCCCACAAAACCAACAACAACACACAACCCACAAAAAACCCACCATGCCAACTAGAGCATGCCCTGAGGTGTCACATCTACATGCCACATTCTTGAATACCTCCAGGGATGGTGACTCCATCACCTCCCTGGGCAGCCTGTTCCAGTGCCTAACTACTCTTCCAGTAAAGAAATTCTTCCTAATAACTAGCCTAAACCTCCCTGGCACAACTTCAGGCCATTTCCTCTAGTCCTATTGTTATCCACTTGGGAAAAGAGGCCAACACCCACCACACTACAACCACCTTTCAGGTAGCTGTAGAGAGCAATGAGGTCTCCCCTCAGCCTCCTCTTCTCCAAACTAAACAATCCTAGATCCCTCAGTCTCTCTTCACAGGACTTGTTCTCTAAGCCCTCCACTAGCTTGGTAGCTCTTCTCTGGACACACTCCAGCACCTCAATGTCTTTCTTGTAGTGAGGGGCCCAGAATTAAACACAACACTCGAGGTGTGACCTCACCAGTGCTGAGTACGGGGGCATGATCACTTCTCTAGTCCTGCTGGCCACACCATTCCTGATGCAGGCCAGGATGCTGTTGGCCTTCTTGGCCATGTGGGCACACTGCTGGCTCATGTTAAGCCAGCTGTCAACCAGTACCTTCAGGTCTTTTTCTGCTGGGCAGCTTTCCAGCTGTGTCATTTGCAAACAATCTGAGAATGCACTCTGTCCCATCAACCAGGACATTAATGAGGAGATTAAACAGTATTGCATCCAGCATCAGGCTCTGGGGGTACTCCCTTAATGACTGGCCTCCAATTGCACTTTGGATTGCTGACCTTTGACCCTTTGAGCCTGCCATTTTAAGACAGTTTTCAACCCACTTCAGCATTAATTTATCTAGCCCATACTTCAATCTGTCTTGTTCTTACATTATTTTCTTTAAATCCTCCTTAATTCTTAGCAGCTAGGGAGGTTTTTTTTGCGAATCTGAATCACATCCTATTATTGTGTGCTATCATTACAAAGAATTCTAATTGATAGATCCTACACCAGTCTTTAAAATAGCTCAGCCTTAACTTTTCCCACTCCCAAAGGAACAACCATTCACTATGACTACATTTCTTTCCTCTAAATCACTCTTTAATTTGTTATAAAACTTTGTGCACTTGCTCTGTATTGCTGTATCTCCATTACTCAACAAAGACTTTGTCAAAAGGCTTTAATAGAGTTAAGCAAATTGTACCTTCTTTCTCTTTCAAATACTCTTTTATAAGCTTTTCCACAGAATTCAAACATGCTAGTGGAATGTGAATAATTCTACATAAAACGTATTTAAAAATCCTATTACTATCAATTTGTAGTCATTTCCCCTGCCACAAACATAGTCTGCAGATCCTTCAATGTATTACTTCATCATTTTTTAATTATCTAATACCACAGTTTTCAGGAAGCACTAGTAGTGAAACAATCAAAGTTACAGCTTCAGTCGTGTGCCCTGGACGCCAAAATCCCACTATTCCTTACTGTATGCTGCTGTTAAAGAATAGTGCATGTTACAGAAAAAAAGGATTGCCCCAGTCATTCTCATGGCAATGAACTCTGTTGTGCTTTAGGAAGCATCTGTGTGAATGGAAAAAAACACTGATCATTACATGAACACTTCTCCCACAGAAGAAAGTGGTAAAACTCCTACTGATTTCAGAGGCAACAAATGATCAATGTCGAGCATATATCGCATATTGACATTAAAAGTGAAAGTAAATGTCTTATGAAAGGTTCAAACCCAAGAGGGCTGAAGCATGAGGATATATAACATTTGAGGGTAGAAATACGAAGTTGATTCTAAATTTCTTTTGTATAAAATAGGCACAGTTATAAATAGCTGCCCAAAGGATTCCCCTAAGAAGGTGACATGGCTGGCAGCCCAGATGAAGTAAGTGCCTCTACACCATTGTACACAGCATGGGCAACAAACAGAAGGAGTTGGAAGCTACCATGCTACAGGAAAGATGTGACATAAGTGGCAATTACAGAAACTTGGTGGGATGAATCCTATGACTGGAGTGTGGCTATCAATGGTTACAAGTTGTTCAGGAAGGACAGGAGAGGAAGAAGGAGTGGAGGTGTTGCCCTCTATGTAAAGAAGTGGATAGAGGGTGAAGAGTTGTCCCTAAAGAATAGCCATGAGCAGGTCAAAAGCTTATGGGTAGGAATTAGGGATCGAGAAAACAAAGGGAGTCTTGCGGTTGGAGTCTACTACAGCCAACGCAATCAAGTGGAGCTTATCGAGGAAGCCTTCTTATTCCAGCTAGAGGGGACGTTGCACTCACAGGCTGTCATCCTGCTGGGGGATTCCAACCATCCCGACATCTCTTGGAAAAGCAGCACAACGAGCTGTAGTTGAATGACAACTTCTTAAGACAGGAAATTGACAGCCCTACCCGAGGGGATGCATTATTGGACCCGATGGTCACACATGCAAGTGAACTCATCAGGGATGTCAAAGCTGAAGGCATCCAGGGCTGCAGTGACCATGCACTAGTGCAGTTCATTGTCATAAGGGGCATAAGGCAGATGAAAAGCATAGTCAGGATTCTAAATTTTTAGGAAAGCAAACTTCCAGCTCTTCAAGGAGTTAGTTATTAGGACCCTGTGGGAAACAGCCCTCAGCAACAAGGGAGAAGAACAGAGCTGGCAGATATTTGAAGATTCTTTCCATAGAGTGCAAGAGATTTAAGTTCCCAGATGTAAGACATTGGGTAAGGAAGACAAGAGACCACCATGGCTGAGTTGAGAGCTGCTGGTCAAACAAAAAGGCAAGATGGAACTACACAGGCAGTGGAAGTGGGGACAGGAATCATGGGAAGAGTACAGGGACGTTGCTCGGTTTTGTAGGGATGAGGTAAGGAAGGCCAAGGTGCAGTTGGAGCTGAACTTGGCAAGGGATGTAAAGAAAAACAAGAAGCGCTAGAGAAGGGTAGATTTAGGTTGGACATTAGGAAAAATTTCTTTAATATGAGGGTGGTGAATCACTGGAATGGGTTGCCTAGAGAGCTGGTGGAGGCCCCATCCCTGGAGACATTAAAGGTCGGGCTTGATGGGGGTCTGAGCAACCTGTGAGATGTCCCTGCTTATTGTAGGGGGGTTGGAGTAGAAGACCGTTAGTGGTCCCTTCCAACCCAAGACATTCTATGATTCTATGATTATCAATAGAAATTAATTATGTTGGTGAAGTGTAGTGTAAAGTCAGAAGAGGAAAACACTTCCTGAAACTAACTATAGCTGTATGTTTTGGATCTGTGTGGTTGTGTTTTGGTAGTGGGGCAGGTGCTACAAGGGTAGAAGCTTTAAAAAGCTACTAGAATCTTCACCAGCTCCAAATCAGAGCCAGCTCTGGCCATGGCCATACCCATCTCAACAGGAGATGTGCTTCTGCATTTAACATATCTAAGATAGGGGAAAAGAAACTGGAAAAAGACCTGCAGCAGAGAGAGAAGTGGTATGTGAGATAAACACATATAAATACCAGGGTCAGTGAGTAAGGAGGAGGAGGAAGTGTGCCAGAGCAGAGATTTCCCTGCAGCTCCTTGTGTGATGGCAGCTGTGCCCCTGCAGCCCATGGAGGACTATGGTGGAGGAGATGTGTACCTGCAGCCTGTGGAGGATCCCACACCAGAGTAGGTGGCTCTACCCTAAGGAAGCTGTGGCTCTGTGGGAAGACCACACGCAAGCAGTCTGCTCCTGAAGGATTGCACCTCATGCAATAGACCCACACTGGAGCAGTTTGTGAAGAGCTGCAGATCATGGGAAGGAGAAGTTTATGGAGGACTGTCTCCTTTTGGAGGGACCCCATGCTGGAGCAGAGAAAGAGTGTGAGGAGTCCTCCCCCTGAGGATGAAGGATTGGCAGAGACAATGAGTGAGGAACTGACTGCAACCCCCATTCCCTGTCCCACTCTGTTGCTGGATGGGAGGAGGCAGAGATACAAGAAGCAAAGTATTTTGATCCTGGGAAGAAGGGAGGGATGGGGGAAGGTGCTTATAAGATCCTGTTTCATGTCTCATTATCCTATTATTTTGATCGGTGAAAAATTTAATGTATTTTTTTCTCAAGTCTGTTTTGCCCATGACCATAATTGGTGAGTGAAACCTCCCTGTCCTTGTCTTGACCCATGAGCTTTTTGTTATATATTCTCTTCCCCATTCCACCTCGGGGGGAGGAGTGAGCGAGCAACTGAGTGGTTCTTTATTACTGGCTGGACCTAAGCTGTGACACCATAACATTACTTCAGTGGAGCACCTCTTACTGTTAAAGCAGTACAATCTTTTTGGGCCTTGCAGATGCTGCTATGTTTCTGGCTAAGCAAATAACGTCAGAAGGTACAAATGCCTTCTACCATGTCAGACGAACCTGAACACTGCCACTCTCACTGCTAAATAATATTTTGAACATAGACTTCTTTTCAGCTTTAGTCTTAGTTCTGCACTTCTTTGTGCTTGGATTTTAAAGTGAATGTCATAAAAGGCTGTAGATATGGGATGGATAGCACTTTACTTACGACCTTGATACTGTATACTCAATGTATACTCATTCTTCCATCTTAGATCCAATTACTGGTTTCACAATGGATTTGGAAGAGTGCAGCTATGTTGTAATTTTGAAATCACTATAGGTAAGAAAATGGCCAAAGAAGTGGACATGAGAAAGGCTGCCTGTCATTTAGGCTGCCTATCAGTCTGCCTGACACCTGTCTCTTCTTCAGTGCTGTCTCTTCCTTTTTTGGCTCCTGTTTGCTCTGCTGCTATCTCTGGAAGTTGTCTGGGACTTTTCGGAACTGCTCACAGCTAAGGAGGGTGCCATGGGATTTGCTGGGGGTTGAGGAGGTGTTAGGGGTTTTTCACATTCCTGCGTATACTTATATATATTTGGACATATTTTCTTTTATCATTAGTATTTCATTAAAGTTGTCCAGTTCAGTTTTCAATCCAGAAGCCTCTGTCCTTAATCTCTCTCTCCTTTCCCTACCTGGGTGGGAGAAGGAGGGGATAAAGAGCACTACTGTTGCTGGTTTAATTGCCGAGC
Source organism: Hemiprocne comata (assembly GCA_020745705.1). Taxonomy (NCBI): domain Eukaryota; kingdom Metazoa; phylum Chordata; class Aves; order Apodiformes; family Apodidae; genus Hemiprocne; species Hemiprocne comata. Next base: position 82,465,693 of record CM036587.1, on the reverse strand, counting down.
CTGACTTAAACCTTGATAGACTGTCTTACAAAAAGCAGCATTTCATCCTCATTATTCATTCTATTATCTTTTAGTTATAAACATAATCCTTCTCCATTCTCCATACCATTCTCTCAGTATGGTACCTGTACTAACATTCATTTAACTATGTGAAATAAAGTGTAGAAAGCTACATTTAAGTTTAATGCCATTGAGATTTATTTCTGCACAATAATTCCCTTTGGAAGGCTTCCCCAAAAGACTAGTGACTACTCTTTTTTTCACTATGTCTCCAGGCAACTTTAAATCTTAATGCAAATTAACACTTACTATGCACCTACTTATGATTAGGCTTATTCTTTCATGCTGCACTGAAATAACACATTATGAATGAAGACACTGTCAAGCACACTGAAGTGTGAATGGTTACCTTTTTTAAAGGGGTAACAATGAAACTTTAGATTTGACTATTTTTACTATTTACAATAGAAATTTACTTAGTTCAAAAAGTCAATTTTGTTATGAAAGCATGTCCAATAATAACAAACATATTTTTTTTCCTTATAATATATGTACATGTCGTTAATTCTGTAGCATGTGCTAGTGATGTAGCAGCAGAATAGTTTCTATTTTAACCCAGAGATGAAACAGATGAAAGCAGAAGAGGTTCAAAATTGCCAGTGGCACTTATTTAACTGCCACTAAATGAAAGTATCACAAAGAGAACTTAGAAGGATGTGATCTATCGATCCAGGTTGGGATATTTTTTTTTCATTTGTTTTGTTGAGTTCTTTAACTGTGCCAAAATAAAAGCCCTGTAATTAAAAAAAAAAAAAAAAAAAAAAAAAAAAACAAAACAAAAAACTGAAATGTTTTTTAAACTTTTTCTCATGTAAAAATATTTATTTGGGACTACTGAGTCAGATGTTTCTTGACTGTTGCAAGGCTTATCTGAGGCAATGGAAATTCATCAGACTTCAAGACATTTCAAATGCACAGGAAAGTATTTATTGTATCTTGGCAATTTGCCTATTAAAAGTAAACTGGCAGCCTTCTATTGCATATAGAAAAACATGGTAAATTTACATAGGTAGAACCATGTGGGGTTTTGTTTATTTGTTCTGTGGAATTAAGGAATTTATGAACACAGAAAATTCTCTTTTATCAAAACTGGTTAAAAAAATCCATGGTGTTAGAAAGAACATAACTTCTTATGATAATGCTTCTTAAAATCTAAAAATTATTATTTTCCTTTTGATTTTTTTTAATACCATGTGCCAAATATATTATTTACCTATCTCAGAAGCAGCCACTGTGATGTTGTACCAAGGTGTCTCCTCTCTGTCAAAGATCTTTGCAGTCTTAATGGTCCCAGTACTAGCATCAATGGTAAAATACCCATCATCTTCTGTGTTATGATCAATGAAATATCTATGAAGAAATAAAAAATTAAATATATACTCATTGTATTATGTATCATCCAAAATAACCAAAAGCTACATAAGAACATTCCTTTCAAGTTTTTAAAACAATAGAATTTTTTCAAAAATTTCTGTTATGGAGATACCCAAAGTAACACCATATTTAATTTATTTCATAATGTTAAATTTCTTTTGATACACAACAAGGTTTTGACTGTGAGTCACTAACATATCATTGCTAATAGGTGATACTTTACACAGTAGCATCCAGTCTTGTCAAAGGTAAGATACAGAGATATTTTGACTAAAAAATCATAAAATAGAAAAACCGAAAACAGGTATTAAGATACAATTCTTTTGCTTGTTTGCTTGTCACTGCAGATCAATGTGCTCAGTCCTAGTACCTGTTTTGAAGCATGTCTCTGTGACATGAAGTTCATGACATGATGACATAAACCATTTTGAACATAATCGTTACAGAGACTAGTAGCAGAAAGGGCTGATTCCAAGAGCTGCAATTGACACTACTCTAGAAGCAGAACTAAGCACCCCTGTTTCATTCCCTTGGTTTCTGGGCAGAGAAAGAAAAAACCTTGAAGTGGGTAATGGAAGCAGAGGAAGGGAACACAAAAGAAGAGATTGACAAGACACTTTTTCTCAAAGCCACAATAATTTACAACACCCTCTGACAAATGAAGTAATTACAGACCCCTATCAAGTCTTCTTCACTAACTTCAGACTTGATGAAAATAATAAGGAAAAAGCTTCTAAGTCTTTTAAATAACAAAACAGTTTTTCCTGATAATTTGTCAGCCCTGCTTTCATTAGTGAAGTTTTTAATATATGGATACTATACATAGGTCAAAATTATCCATTTGTCCTATTCAATTGCTCTTATTTCTACATCACCAAAAGTGTAATTGCCAGCTAATAAAAAGAGTGGTGCATATAAAGGCTGCCAAGCTTAAAAAAAGTTAAAAATAACCTCAGTTTTGTTTATCTCATAATGTACTTATTTAGAATATTTGTGAAAAGGAAAAACAAACAAGTAAACATTTAATTGAATTATATATTACATTAAGATATGATATGTGATAAAGCAATGTAAATAAAGCACCAGAGGAGAAGGCAGCCATTTGAGTGAGTCACCTTAATTGGTCAAAGGACAGGATACTCAGTGGAAAAGACAGCTAGGTCTTGATGACTTAGGTTAAATCTTCCTTTTTGAAGAGAACCTGAATCCAACTCCTGCATGTGCAAGAAGTATTTTACATCTACCTTACAATATGCTATTATGACTTGGAACTCAAGATTTTCTTTTCATGTTTCCAGGGTTTTTTGCAATTAACCAACTGTAGGTCAGACACTGGAAATCAAAACAGCCAAACCTAGCTTAGAAAATCTTTCCTTCTTGTCTGCTCTCCATCTTTCTTGCAACATTGTGAAGAGTGAAACAGCTCTCGTATGGGAGCTGCTGGAGAGGCAGCAAACCTCAGTTCCCAACCATGTTATATTTCCCTGGAGTAAGGATTTAAATTGCTGTCTGAATTGTATCTGTATCTGAGATATAGTCAGAACCTATGTATAGTTCATTAACGACCAACACCTGAGAATACCTCCTTCTAATATAATCCAGAAGTGCTCAATAGAGACACTTTGGCTGTGCAACATGGCAGCTGAAGTTGTTTCCAACAGGTAACAGACCCAGACTGTCTCCATACTGAAAGAACATGGGCAAAAACTTGATAATGTAGGGGATGGCACAAATATTTTTAACAATTTAAGTCAGGAAATACTTTTTCAGAGGACATTATTTAATCAGTGTGTCCCAAATTGGATGAAAACAATCAAAATAAGTGATGTTGCCAGAAAATGAACCAAAAGAAAAATTGATTCATTTCTAATTGCTGAATCACAGTGGGCATTGCAGATGCACTTCCAAAAGTTGGTGGGCTTCTCAGTGTTCAGTAAACTCAGAAGATGAATTAAAAGCAAACTCTTGATCACCATTCATCACAGTGGTCTTGTCATGCTGGATATTACAGCTATGCAAGAAAATTTATGTTGTTTTTGAGGAATATTGGAATACTCTGAGGACCCATCACAAAGCAAACAAACAAAAAGGGATGACACAACTATCATATTGTCATTATTTTATGTGGCAGTATTGGTCCAGGCTACCCATACCGCTTTATTTGGGAATCGGGATTTGCTTTTCAATTTCAGAACAACTGATTTTTCCAGAGTCTCTGCAGATCTCAGTCTTCCATGAAGCACAGATTTTCAGGTTCTCCAAGTCTTTATTTGTCATGGAAATATTTTGAAAGATTGTGCCAGTATCAGTGGAGAAGTTGTATTTTCTAAAGGTGCAGCTAGCCTAACCTTTTACTAGTTACAAAACCTTTAGAGACAGAGTGGAATCAAATTCTAAAATTCCATAAAGCTGCTATGCTTGCCACGGTGTTGTGTTGAGATTTGAACATCAAACAGAAGACCCATGCTTCAGATGGAGAAATCTCCCCTTGCTTCCTCCCTTATGCTCAGCAGTGTAGGAATCTGAGCTATGACAAATAGTTGAAACATCTTAGCTATACTACTATTAATGCAGAAACAATGAACATTTGGTTGTGTTGGGCAAGATGGACAGAGCACATACACACAAATATATTTTACGTGATAAACTCGTTAGCTGACAAAGGAAGCACTGGAAGCATAATTGTCCCTCAAATTTCTTCGAGACATTAGAGTTTACAATCAGGTATGCAATGATGAAATTTTAATTCCTTCTCTCCTACGAAAGCCTGGTTTTTCTTGACTCTTGGTTCTCCTGAAAATGACAAGAATTATTTTGGGGAAAAAAAAAGCTTCACTGTATAACTCAAGAGTCGTGTCCCTGCAGACATTTATTACTGTGGACATTGTTTATTTATCATTAACATCAGGCACAGTGACTACTCTGTGAATCAGTATTGTGCTGACCACAGAACCATAAAAATAGGGATATTTAGTATTTGTAGACAGTTGCTTAAAAACAGAGAGGATTTCAAACTGGGCTTAGATGAGAAAAAAACATAAAGCAGTAAGAAAACTCAGCTGCTTTTGTGTGTGTGACATAACAAATCATTACCTCTCCCTCTAAGTACAGAACCAAAACCAACAAATACCTGTCCCAAATATGAAGCTTGTGTAGAAAAACTGGTTTGTTCTGTTACCAATTGTGACTACCTAATGCTTCTTTTTCATAGGCATTTAGTAAATCATTGTCTTATTTTTTTTAAATATGAACCCATTTTTCAAAAATGGTGATTTATATGTATTCTATAGAAACTAAAAGCTATCAGTTTTGAGAACTCAGTATTGAATTAATAATTTTATTTGTATTTTCTATGTAATTAATGGAAATAAAGTGATCCTGAGGTAACTTATTGTACTAATATTTTCACTTTCAGTGATACTACATTAAGGAAAAATTTTCTAATTTATTCACAGTAGAACTTCCCCTTCATGTGTTATTAGTTGCATATAGTTACAGACATATTGAAGCATTCATAGGTTGACAGAATTTTTCTTGATCATTAATAAATAAAAGTGGTCCTTTCTTATGCTTTCCCATTATGATAATGTTCAGTTCCCTTCCATTACTCCAAATTCTTCCTTAAGATTGCTTTGTATATCGTATTTAAAGCCACCATTGGCACTGCTGCAGTTTCCAACCTTTGTTAATGTCTCCGTAAAACAAATTACAGAGATATTCCCACAGCAGAAGAAGTAGGAATGCAAGTCTAAAGCACTGCTCCTAAGTGCTCTAATAATATTTTGTACAAGAGACTTCCTTGGTATAGCCACTCATTTTTGTCACATGTAAGAAAACATTTAACACAAGTTTAATTGTATTTATAAATTACTTGACATTTTACACCTTTATAAATACTAGCCACTGACTTACCTACATATTGAGAATAAAGACCATGCATATCCATAAATATACCATACTCCAGAGCCAATGATCCTTTTCTTAGGCTTCTCAATTTGTTTCATGTAGTAAAAAAACTACTTTCAGCTAGGTAGTAGTGGCAACAAAGATAGTCACACCCTTCCCCTCCTACTCTTCCCTCCACCTCTACTGAGTAAGTGCTTTTCAATATTTTTTCAAGACTGAAAAAAGCTATAGTGCAAGTTTTGAATTTCAAAGTGTTACTTCAAAACTGAATTTTCACTTTAATTCAGTTGACTCTTTTTGCTTAGAATGCATTTATTTTAAAATGAATTTACAATATTCATTGCAAATACTGGTTTACAGACATTTACTCATGACAAGGCTGGGTGAATTTGCATACTTTTAACCATTAGATCAGAACATCTGAGCTGCATGCTACATGTTAATAGGCAGACTTAATAACAAGACATGCCTAGATAAACAGCTTTCCATAAACTGTTCATGTCAAACCAGAAACAGAAACCAATCTTAAACAATCTACATTAAAAAGGATCATGAATATAGAGAACCTAGAACCTATTAGTCACAGTATCTGAGGAGAATCTGAAGGAAATTAAATACCAAAACTCAATCCTGCTACCACTAGGAAATGCAACATATACCACCTTTTTATTAGGTGAAGTCATTCAACCGAAGGGCATTCCTAGCTTCCAGGATGCCCTTATTCCTGTTTCTGATCAAAGCAGGTCCCTGGCTCCTGTGACTTCATTCCTCACTTCCAGTCTTTTAGTGGAACAGTGGCTCAGGGGCAATAGGCATTCCTATCTTTTCTAGCTGACAATTTCTGCCTGCATGCATTAACCACTGATCCTCTTTTCTGGCTAATTCTGCCAGTCAATGTATAGACTAAAAACAGCCCACACCCTTAGAGACATAATTCAGAAGTCAAAGTAAGATAAAGATTTGTCTCCTTTTCCTGCCTTTATGAATCTCTTCAGAGGATTACAACTGTCCAAATGCATTTCAGGTAGAGGTTTTGATGGCAGAAAAGCTATTTCAAAGTTGCTTTTTATTCAGAGAGATTAACATTCAGATTCCAATGCTGCTAAGACATAAAGTGCAGTCAGTGTTAGATGAGACTCACTTTTTGTTCCTAAAAGGTTTACCAGCTAAATGATGGTATTCTGCTTGCATATTATATTTTTTTTTTCTCCTCATACTAAAGACTAAAACAAATAAAACCAAGATTGATATATTTATGCCTATCTATTGGAGTTGAATGGCCTTACCAGAAGACTACACCACAGAGATATTAAGATATAAAAGCTGACTCTTAAAACCCTACAAGAATTTTAAATACTGGAGGCATTCTGAAGCCATTGTAAATTATAGAAACATAATGATGATGTCCTGGCATAGAGTCACCATATAAAGATGATCTGTCAGTTCTTTCTCTTACAGCTCTAAGTGAGGGATGGAGGTGGTTCCAGTTGCTGGGAGATTTTGAACACCATCCTGAGCTGGATGCTTCCTAGACTGAACAGCTGTCAGAATAGCTTACCAGTTCCTGTGCAGAGAGACAGACATTTTTGTTAATGGGAGTTCTTAGACAAATAGCTTGACAAGAATCAAAACTGGCCTAAAGGAAAAAATAAGCACCATATCTCCCACCTCCACACTATAAATAAGGTTTAAAAGGGTTCCTCCCTGTGAAGACAGACAGAGACTCAGAGAAGAAAATGGACAAAACTTCCCCTCTGTCTCCAGCCATTCAAAATAGGGTGTTCTTTTTCTGTTTTGATTTACTGATCATCCAGGACAAGAATAATACTTGAGGAATAGAGAGAGGAAAAAAATGAAGGAGAAGAGATGGAGGAGGATGACACCGCTCCTCTCTGCTAAGTAACTGTGAGCCATTCACATGCCCTGGGAACATAGTAATGTGTCTCTGTAGGTGTTGATCACAGGTTATGACAGTGCCATGTTTTGTAGGTCTGAGGAGAGTGGAGGAGAGGTGTCTGTTTTTGCTTCCTAAAGAGCAGGGTTAGCAGGATCCAGGGGTGATGTTCACCCATCAGGCATGTGACAGAGCAATGGTCACTACACAACAGCATTCGTCTCAGCAAGCTGTCCTAAGTATAATGAACAAAGCTTCCTGTGCACAGGATAGCAGAAAGCAAAATGATCTTATTCCACTTGCATAAAATTCAAAGAGCAAGTAAGACAAACAAATCAAACTAGGTGAAGAGGCTTTTATATTTTCCAGCAGGGGAACAAGCTTACCCCTTCTCCCTACTTACAGTAGGGGGGAATGGCATAGAAACCAATACTGATTTCAGAAGACAAGCAAAAAAGACATTTAAAAATACAGTTTTCATTTTCAATGCCCTCCTCGATCCCCTCACACAGCTCTCTCATCCCTTCACTTAATATGCTGGTACTGTATATCCAAAATTTGAAAGACTGAGTTTGAATGAAAAGCTCAGGTTTTATTCCACCTCTACTAAATATAATTTTTTCATTAAAAAATAGTCTATATCTGTCCTGGTTTGGTTTGGTGGAATTTTTGGTAGTGGGGCTCCACAGGTGGCTCAGGTAAGAAGCTGAAGAGCTCCCCCAGCTCCAAAACCAGCTAGCCAAGGAGCCATTAGAGAGACAATAGATGCGGCTCTGCGATTAACATACGAATGTGATTAAGTAAGACCTTATCAGAGAAAGCAGGAAAAAGAGCTGAGCTGGAGAGGCAGAGTGGTGCCTGTGGTTTGTGAGGAAGAAGGGGAAGAAGGTCCCCAAGCAGAAGTTTCCCTGCAACCGGCGGTGAGATGGCAGGCTGTCCCCACACATTCATGGAGGAACGTTGTGGAACATTCCCTGAAAGTGCCAGGAGGGGTGAACTTGGATTTGCTGCCAGTGGACTTGGATTATGCAGCTGTGGAAGACCCCACGGCAGGAGAGGTGACTGTTCTCAAAGCAGCCTGTAAGTCTGTGGGAAGCCCACACTGGAGCACCTTGCTCCTGACCTCATAGGAAGCACTCATGAAGGAGAGGTTCGTGGAGGACTCTCTCCCATGGGAGAGATCCTGTGGGGAAGCAAGGGAGGACTATACGGAATTCTTCTTCCTGAGGAGGAAGGAACAGCCAGAAACACCAGACTGTGGACTGACTCTAAACCCCATCCCCTGTCCTCCTGTGCCACTGGGGGGAAGGAGGTAGAGAAATAGGGAACAAATCAGACCAGAAAGAAGGGAGGGGTGGGGTTAACATAAGTAAGCCCTGCTCTTTGTGTTGTCTGTGTCCTGTGTGCATTTGATTAGTGTTAAATTAAATTATTACTTTTCCCCAAGTTGAGTCTCTTTTGCCACAACCTTAATCAGTGAAGAACCCTCCTTGCCCTTTGTCTTGACCCATGAGCTTCTACTTGGCCTTTGTCCTTCCCATCCCAGTGCATGCGTGTGTGTGGGGGGGGGATGGGGGAGTTGAGTGAGCAGCCATGTGGCTGTTTCTTTGTTGTCGTGTTAGGCCCAAGCCACAACAATAACCGAAATCCTCCACAACATGTTATGTCTTTAAGGTTCTCAAAAAAAAATAGTAGGAATATATGAAACTCCATGAGTATTTTCTTTAATCTACATTTGAGCATTCATCTTAAAATACCACTTATTGTAAATTAACATTATTTTCTAATGGCTGATGCCAGAAAATATTGAACCTATGTCTATGATTTATTACCAAAGCAGCAAAAGTTAAAATAAGTCTCCTGACGCAGGAATTAAAGAAAAAATTCCTACATCACATTAATCGTTATAACCCTATGTACTTGTAAGTCATTAATTTTTCAGTATTCTATCTGAAAAAAAGGAAGAGAAGGCTATCAATCTAAATCCAACAGGGGTAAGGCAACTTTGAATTCCTTATAGCTTCTAGATACCAGGTATGGTGTTGAAAAGCACATTTTTATACTCATTACTATATACATGTATGATACATCGTGTCTTATAAAGTAATACCAGAAGATCATTAGAAAAGTGAGAAGTGAGAATCAGGGCTGAGACTGTACTCTGACCAGAGAATGTACTGTTTTTTTGTACTTTTATACAAAATTTTTGACTCAAACTCAGAACAGTCCTGAGGAAAAGGACTTGGGGGTGTTCCTTGATGAGAATGTGCACTTGCAGCCCAGAGAGCCAGCTGTATCCTGGGCTGCATCACAAGAATCATGGCCAGCAGGTCAAGGGAGGTGATTTTTGCCTCTGCTCTGCTTTCATGACACCCACCCTGGAGTACTGTGTCCAGTTCTGGAGTCCCTAAAACAGGAAGGACATGGACCTGTTGGAACAAGTCCAGAGAAGGGCCATGAAGATGATCAGAGAGGTGGAGCACATCTCCTATGAAGACAGGCTGAGAGAGTTGAGGTTGTTCACCTGGAGAAGAGAAGGCATCAGAGAGACCTTATAGCAGTTTTCCAGTACCTGAAGGGGGCCTACAGGAAAGCTAGGGAGGGACTTTTTACCAGGGTAGATAGTGATAGGACAAGGGGTAATGGCTTTAAACTGGAAGAGGGGAGATTTAGGTTAGACACTAGGAAGAACTTCTTTACTATGAGAGTGGTGAGACACTGGAATTGGTTGCCCAGGGAAGATGTGGATACCTCATCCCTGGAAGTGTTCAAGGCCAGATTGGACAAGGCTTTGAGCAACCTTTTCTAGTGGGAGGTGTCCCTGCCTGTGGCAAGGATGCTGGAACTAGATTATTTTTAAGGTACCTTCAAACACAAACCATTCTATGATTCTATGATTCTATATTATTATAAGACGTGGCTTAACCATGGTATTTTCAAGCAATAAAAGATTTTGATACTGAAGCAAACTACTTGACACAGTGCAAAGAAGGGGGTTTAATTTCTCATAAATGTTTCAACAAGGCAGTAATTCCTGTGAATTAATTACAATTCAGGATGTTTTCTGTTGATTTAAAACACCATTTTAAAAGTAAATCTCTTTTTTTCAAATAATTAAAAAAATCTTTAATGCATGATGGATTTTTAATATCTTTTTGTATTATTTGATTATTTTTGCTTTTCGTATTTCAATAGAACAATAATATTTTATTCAAAACACAGCATTTTTAAAAGTTTCACTGAAAATGCATTTCTATCTATTTCAAGAAAAAAAATCAACTTAAAAAGAAAAATCCTTTAAAACAGCCCAAATTGTCAACCAGATGATGTCTGAATAAACCTCTCATATCTACATTTGTTATTACAGCAGTTATTTTGGCTGGGTTGAAAAAGTAAAACAATACTACATTTACTGGCACCAAGTCATTGCCCTCTGAAGACGGCTCAGCTCAGAAAAAAGCTGAAATCACTGTGATGAACTCGCAGTGAAGAAATAAGGAGGAAAAAAGGCCTGAGCCCCTTTTTTACTGGTAATGACAGAGTTTGTTGCTTATTTTTGGATTTTAGCTCAAATATTTTATATTTCAAATATTTCCCTTCAGCATTGCTAACTACTGTAACTACTCTAACCACTAATCTGGTTATAAGAACAATTTCTGCTACCAAAATATAGTGTTACTTAATCGGGCAGTGAACAAATCATAGCACTGTATCTCTTTTAGCAGTTGGACAACGAAGAAGTTATATGGTTGCATCTGAGTGTCTGATGTTTTATCAATCTCACACAGTGCAACAAGCATCCTCATAAAGTTGAAAGGATGCACAAGTGGATTAGGAAAAATGGTTAAGCAAATTGCTGCTCCCTAGCTTGTCTTGTAGAGTCACAGTGTCTGAAGATGTATCTGAGCCATTTGGCTGAGGAACCAGTATTCCATTACTCCATTGCTCCACATAGATCAACTGTGCAAGTCCTATCTGTAGCTATCTTCTCTGGAGACTCTGTGAATTTACATCTAATCTACCTGTTTTAATTTTTATAATCCCTGTTTTTATTTTGAATAAACTTGGAATTATGTAAAAATGAAGGATAGAGGTGATCTCTTTACCATTAGGCTATCTTTCAGACTGATCAGGGTTTAAGATGAACAGTGGTGGTGTTACTTGCAAATCAGCACAGAAGGATGTAAGCACACTGTGTGCATGCTTCTGAACAAAACAGCTTCCTGTGAGCTGCTTCTTTGCCCACTGCTCTTAGGGGAGTGTGGGGCAGCCCCTTGCCTTCAGTGAAGCAGCAGCTCAGCTGAGCCAAGCTGTTCTGCCCCTCAGGTCATGTGCCACTTTCAACCAGTTGCTTCCCAAGCTGCAACTCTTGAAACAACACAAAGCCCTTTTGCACAGTGTCAGTGTTTGTGTGCAAATTGAGGTGAGGGAAGATGGGTTAGACTTGCCCATTCCCAGAGCAGCCTTTCTCCACCCACAGCAAAAGGCTCAAGGAGACTCAGAGGGCACACCTGCCCAGCCTAGTACCTCTTCAGAGTCCCAAGTACCAGCATGTTAGTCTTGGCCTTAGAGGATCAACATCTTCCTATAGAGCCTGCACGATCACAAATTATATGCATTGTCAGTTCCACAGTGCTCAAAAAGTCTGGGTAGAGAGTGGACACAGTCACAACATAATGAGCTGGCTCTTTTCAGAGCATCATGATTCAGTAAATTTTGCTAGCACTTTATTTTGTTCTCCATTGGATCAGAGAGATATAGAAGGAATGATGCAAAAATAAACATTAATAGGAAAAAAAAAAGAGAATTGTCAAATTTTCTCCTCAATTATTTGACTAATATGGACACTTAATATTCTGGCCTCAATCACTGTTTACAAATTCCTGTTTGGAAAAAAGGCCAATATAAAAAGCAAAGTATTTGGAAACATTTTTCCTTCTGATCCCCCTGTCTTCAGATTCTTGTCTGTTTCACCCAGATGATCTATTTCTGGCCTCCTCAACCTTTGTACAAACTGCTGCCGCTTCCCTTTTACCTTGTCTGTCTTACCCCTTCCTGGACAAAACTCAGGGATCACAGACAGTTCAATTATGGAGGAAATAATTAAATCTTGCCCTACCTGCTCCCAAACTACCTTGACAGCTAATCTGTCTGACCATTTTAGTCGTTTCAGGATTATAGTCTTAAAGATACAGGCACTTGGCAGTTATTTCTAGTGAAATTTTCTAAGTAATGTTATGATTTAGACACAAATAACATAGTAGTAATTTTTCAAATGCAATAACTTGCTACTAAGAAATTGTATACATCGATTGTCTGACACTAAACATTTTGAATTTTAGACTATTAGCAAAAGAGAACCATAAAAACCTGATGCTTTCATTGTTCTGCAAAAATTGTTTCATCTTACCAAGACTATTACACACACTCAGCAGATTTAATTTCAGTCAAGAGACTAAAAATGCCCAATTAGCTTAAGAAAACCTGTTTTCTAAGTATATACTCATACGATTTCACAAAGGCTATATACCATTCTGTCATAAAAAGGAATAGCATCAGACATGTATTCATGAAGAATTTTTTTTCTGAAACATTTTAAGTCCACTACCACCTTTGAGAAATTAATTGTTCCACAAAATTCTCACACTGTACATCGGTTTAGAAAGTAACTCATCCCATAAATGAAGTAAAGAAAAAAATGTCATTGGATCCTATTAAAGGTGAAAATGTGTAGCTGAAAACTTTAAATCAGTAATGAATTCAAACTCCAATACCAGAGCATTCAAGGTTAAATACAAATGCTTTCAAATTTAGAAGAAGTCAGATTAATATCCACATGTATATTTTTGGCATCAATGCTTTTTCAAGCTTGCTGTGGGGGTATTTCCAGATTGATTTCACTTAGTTCAGGCCGTGACCTATTTCTAAGCCAGTTCTGTAATTATATGAAGCACTCCAGCCAAAGCAGCAACACAGAAATCTTCCTTCTATTTTTTTATTATTTTTTATTACTACTATTTTTTAATAAAAACTTTTTCTTTAAGACTGAATTAAATTAAAAATACCATCAATCTCTTTCTTTCCCAGTATGTTACAGATGCATTTAGTTTTCAAATAATGTATATGATCCTGCAAGTGCTTGCTTCTCAACACTTCTCTTTGCCCTAGACCTGGCAATTTGAGATGATATGACATATCCCTGACAACATCAGTGGGGTGCATAGTTGCACCCATTCTACCCATTCTATTCTTTTGATATCCCACTAAAACGGAAGGATATTAAAAAATAATTGCTTCCTCCTCAAGCACAGTTTTGCAAAAATTATGCTGCATGTTGTGAGGAAAGGCATACCTAAACCAGTTGTCTTGCACACCATCTGGGACAACTACAATGGAGCAAGTGTGCAGAGGGCCAGCACATATCATATGTGCTATCAGCATAACAGGGGAAAAACAGCATTATGATCCTGAACAGATTTACAGCTAGTGGCAGGATACTGATTAGCAGCAGGCAAGTGAAGTACAGCATATAATAGGATGTGGTAACATATACTGGCTTTGTTATGTGTGCTATTTAGAGAGGTGCTGTTACAGGAACGAGTGCATACAGACCTTGGTTTATACAAATGGCTCGATTACAATTTTAGTGCACAAAATCAAAAGGTTGAAGATTATGTTATTGAATATAATCTATACAAAATGATCATGACACTGTTCTGACCAATATTTCCCTTTATGTACTAAAATAAAAGACAGTGTCATACAGCCCAGATCTCATTAACCCTTTGGCAAGTGGAATTCAATCCAGTATAGTTTGAATTTACTATACCTCACTAAACTGCTGGCAGTGTCCGGATCTTGTGCTGTTACTGTACCAACAGTTGTCCCAATCTTCACATTTTCATAAACGTCCATGACATAGGAAGGCATAGTGAAGAGTGGAGGTTCATCCACATCGCCAACAATGACTTTCAACATTGTTACATCTTTGAATGGTCCCAAGTGCGAAAAGCGGAAATCTAGGTGAGTATTAGCTCCTTCTATGTTAAGTGTATATGACTTCTTTTTTTCATAGTTAAGAGGCTGTTGGCAGAAAAAGAGATTTATCAATAACATTCTGTGCTTCAGTTTATCTTGTTATCAAGCTAACTCCTTTTCTTTGTAACTTAAAACACATTTCTTCATGTTAACGGAAAGGCACAATATTCTGTGATATTCTGGCAGCCACCGCCATACCTTGTAAGTAGAAGGAAATCTGTGAAGCAGGATGAATTCAGGTTTTCTCTAAAACAGAATTGTGGGCAAGATAGCAGTTTTGGAAAAACTCAGGGTTTAGAATGTCAGATTCTTCTTCTGTGATAAAGTAAAACATCTGAATTGTATCACCTTTTGTTTTTTATTGGTCAATTCTAAATACTGAAAAAGGTTGAGCCTGATGTATCCCAAATTAAAATAACTTCATAACTTGAATTAACATGTTTAATAGGCAGTGATAGGAATACTGAAATTCTTTGGGGCATCTCTTCTCTTAAACCCTCAAGTGCAAAAAGCAGCTCCTTGCAGGAAAGCACTCCGTTATCACAGAACTGACACACTTGGAAAAGACCTCTAAGATCACCATGTCCAACTGTCAACACTCACCCCCCCAAAAAATAAAAAAAAAAAGCCCACTAGACCATGTCCTGAAGTGCCTCATCTACATGGTTTTTAAATACTTCCAAGGATGGTGACTCCACCACCTCCCTGATCGGAATTGTTCTGTTTGGAAAAGACCTTTAAGATCATTGAGTCCAACCATAACCTAACTCTACCAACCATTAACCTAACTCTAGCAAGTCCAGTACTTAAACCATGTTCCTAAGCACCACATCTGATGATCTTTTAAACACCTCCAGCAATGAGATTCAACCACCTCCCTGGGCAGCCTATTCCAGTGTTTAATTACTGCTTCCATGAAGAAGTTTCTTCTAGTATCTAATTCTAAACCTCTTCTGGTGCAACGTGAGACCATTTCCTCCTGTCCTATTGCTTGTTACCAGGGAGAAAGACAGACACCAACCTCGCTACAACCTCCTTTCAGGTAGTTGCAGGGAGCAATAAGGTCTGCCCTCAGCCTCCTTTTGACCAAGCTAAACAACCCTAGTTGTCTCAGACTGTCTTCATAAGACTTGTTCTTCAGACCCTTCACCAGCTTTGTTGTCCTTCTCTGGACTTGCTTCAGCACCTCGATGTCTTTCTTGTAGTGAGGGGCCCAAAACTGAACACAGTATTTGAGGTGTGTCCTCACCAGTGCTGAGTACAAGGGGACAATTACTTCCTTATTGTAAGAGACAGGAATTTAAATGTGTAAGAATAGCCTAACTGTGCTTATGTGCTCTTCTAATCAGAAAGAGTGTATCCCTATATTCTAAAACATTTTATTTTAAATTGTTCACCAGCAATAATGAGAGAGACAACTCTTCAGCCTCAGTCTCACCATGTACTGCTGTGCTGCACATGGATAATGCAGTCATAAATGAGAAGAAATTCTGCAGCTGAGGATATGCCTTCTACAAGGCCTAATGTTCCAATAAAACTCAATAGAAGGCACAACCACAGCTGTACCATCCAACAGAAGCACCACTGCCACTTGAATATTGCCCTTCTATTTAAATCAATAGATTCCCACTAGGAATCCTACCTCCCTAGTAGGAAGGAAGAAGCTAGGGGGTTGACTCATATATCACACAGCATGGATACTTTCTTTCTTAGGAGTCCCAGTTCTAGCTTGCTATTTACACATGTGAAAATTTTGTCTGCCTCGTTCAGTTGGTTTTCAGATTGTTGTGAACTAATTTTACTGACTTGATATACTTATTTTAACCCTATATTACGATGCTACTATGCTGTCTTATGCAAGATAAAATATACACAGGTAACTTAGTTCCATTACTGGATATACAACTAAACAATGTTTTTACTGAAAGCCATGTTTACACTACCACAACAATTTTGAGTCAGTTTCTTCAATGTCCCTGAAGTAACTACTTGTCATAGGCAGCCCATCGAGAATTTAATGTGAGAAGTTCTTTGTTCTATACTTTGTCTGTTAGTTCTAATTCCTGAAATGGCTTTAAAAGAAAGCAGTTCAGCATAGATGTGTTAAATATCTTAATAAACTGATCTAAAACCTCATAATCAATGGCAAAAATGTATTATTTGTTGTGCTGCAAAACTCTTTCAGCCCAGTTTATGATGAATAACTACCTTTTTCTTGATTTTGCAGAGAAAAAGAAATGTATAAATGAAGAACTGTCAGTGTCTTCCAACCTCTTCTGCAACCTTAGTATGTGCCCACTTTCCAGATAGAGTATGAGCCAGTCCCTCAGCCCAGAATTGTACTATACTGACTGTTGAGCAAAAGCAGTCTTTCTTGATAATAGACATCTCAATACTTACTGGGTTACAAATATCTGGTTTTAGCAAATTTATAAAGAAGGATAGGTAGGTTCATATTTATTATTACAACAAACAAAGTAGATAGTTGCACAGATATATATACACTACCATTAAGTTTCCAACAGTGTCAGAACACAGGCATAATACTAAAAGAACCTTCATACCCATGCAAGTTTTTTATAAACAATAGAAATTATCATGATATTATGGCATGGCAGAATTCTGCTACAACCAGTGGTGTTCTGTGTGGACTTGAAAACCTGGCTGAAAAGAACTCAGTACAAGTATTCAAGTCGTTGGTCAAGGCTAAACTGGTACTTCCTATCATCCTGAAGAATAGAATAGTAGTACTTAAGGAAAGAGATATGAGGAACTCAATGCGTGAATTGTCAATGTCAATGTGTACTTTGTAGATAAAATCTACAGTGAATTTGACTGATGACGTATAAGAAAAGTAGTTGGTCAGGATTTACGTATGCCAGATATTCCTTTGATTTCTCCTCTAAGTATTGAAGGACAATTAATTCATTCTCTTTACTCTAATAGTATGAGACTTTTTTTGTCTTTTTCTTTCTCCATCTCCCTATCCTCAATGCAAAAATTAAAATTTTAAAGGCATGGCTTTCTACTATAGCTTGATAATTCTACTACTATTAAAAGAAAAAAAGAAAAGGAGTTGAGTATACCACTCAAATTAAATCAATGAATGAAGAAATATAGGTTTAGTAAATTCTAACTCAGATGTCGATCATTCATTTACGTTGTATTTCAGTTATGAGCAGGGAAATATTAAATAGTAATTTCCATTGTTCTGGAGCAAATATATTCTAAGATTCTAAAAAGTTTACAATAGGGTTGCAAATTGTAACTATGATGCCTTTTGTGAAAATTAAATTGAGTTTATACTGACAGTGATTGGATTAGGTTGTATAGGAAGATTAATTTCGCTCAGAAAACACAAAAGGAATAATACAAAGTCTAAAGTAGTGTTTTCTATCTTTTGTATAGCTATTAAATCAGAAAATACCAGCACTTTTTTTTTTTTTCTGTCCAGAAATACAAGAATTATCCATTTAGATAAAATAATGATCCATGTCAGCAAAAGCTGACACTTTAACCACAGCCAAGGCTGTTTTTTACTTTGATTTTCTCCCTTCTTCTTGTCTCTGAATTAAAGAATCAGATACTGGGACCAAGGAGAAAAACAGCCTACTTTCCTGCACTGTGATTTACAGAGGTGAAAAAACAACACTGTTTTCAACACTGAGCTATTTTAAACAGAAAAACACATACTGTGCTAAGCATTATTATTACCAGGGGTCACAATTAGTAATTTATTTATTTTTTTACCTTGTTTTCTCCCAAAGAGCAGTAAGGAACTTTACAAGCAAAGTAAGCCCTGTGATAATCCACATCTTTGAACAACTCACAAGTACAGTTCTTACATCACTTTTGCTTTTGGTACAATATTAAAAAACGGAAATCTGGTTGCAATTTGAATCTATAGAAATGTATTTTGCCAGGCTTCTCCTTAAACACTGTGTATGTGTTAAAATAGACATTTATCTTTCATTTGAAGAAAAACTTGGATTCCGATTCATAGCCTAATGTGCTAAGAAGTTTGCTCATATACTCATCCACTATTTCAGGTAATCTGAGCTGTTTACCAGGAGGAATTTTAATTGCCATCTTTTCCTTTATTTTTTACATATAATTTATTATTATATTGTCCTGGTTTGAGCCAGGATGAAGCTAATTTTCCTTTTACTGATTTTTTTTTCCTTCAGTAAGCTCTCTTTTAACTAGCGAGAAGTGTTCCAGCTAGCGGACTGATAACACTGGAATGTTTATGTTTCTTCTGAGACTCCAAGGTCGCTTCTTAGCTCTGCTGCTACAGAGGCTACCGGGGCAGGAGAATTGCATTTGTGACTCCCCAGTGGGGAGTTGGACTAGACAGACAGCAGAACTGACCAAAGGTATTCCCTTCCATATATCTACGTAAGCTCAGAGGAAGGTCAGAGATCACAGAAGACAACTTCCTTCCTGCTTCTTCTTCCCTTCTCTTCCTTCCATGGCTGGCATCCAGGGTGGACTCCATCCATCCATCATCGTCGACCCCTAGGCTCTAACCTCATAAGCCTCATAACCCAGCCCCTGTCTGCTCTGCATTATCTCCTGCCTGAGGGCTGGGACATTTTGGGATTGCTCACAGCTATGGAGAGTTCTGGGAGAGTTGCTGGGGGTGGCAGGAGGCAAGAGGCTTTAGCACATTCCTGAACATACTTGTATATAATTGTACATATAATTAAAGCTGTCTAGTTTAGTTTTCAATCCAGCAAAGTCTCTCCTAATTCTCTCTCTCCTTCCCTACCTGCGTGGGAGGGGATCGAGAGCATTGTTGTCTCTCGTTTATTTGCCAATCCTGAGTCAAACCGTGACAATTGTAACATTCAGCTTAAAATAACTAAGCTATTCTAATTCAGCAAGAGTTTGGGCATAAAAATTATAATGTAAAACTATTCATATTTACAAAGGAACTATTTCATCTGTTTCATCAAATTTTTAACAGAACTCATTTAACTCTAAATAGCCAAACAGAAATATGTGGTTTTGTCCTTTCTGACCCCTTACTTTCTCCACAAGAAGCAAATACTCAAAGTACTTGCAAAAATGTTCACTTTTAATGTGTAAAACTTAAATTTAAATTCTCCTTCATTTAACTCATGGGCCTTGAATATCTGTTCCCTATCTCAGTCATTAGCTGTACCTATAAGGTAGGAGAGGAAGCACTGTTCTGCCTTTATAGAAATCTAGATTTACTTAAAATTGTCCCAACACTGAAGATCATTCACTCTTTCCTGGAAAGAAAACAAAACTTTTATATTTTAGATGGACCAAAATATAATTTTTGTTCATGTTTTATTTTCCCAAAGAACAATGTCTTTCCATGACCATTAGCTACATATCTTCAGTATGTATTCACTGCTTATTCTGATTTTCATGCAAAACTGAAAGTACTAAATGTAGCTCGAACAACTAGTTACTGGAAAATACTGCTCTTCATTATACTGCAGTTTGTGTTTCTAGTATCGGACTCCCAAAAGGAACAGAATAATTTTATCAGAAATAAATACTTGCTTCCTGAACATTTCCAGTCTCATTATACAAAATGGAAGAGACATGGGCTGTTAAGACTATGTATTTCTGGGAAGCCTGAATGTTTCCGGCTGACGTGATGTCAGGAAAGGTATAGCATACTTCTCCAAAAGTCACAACAAGGCGGGAAAATGCTGAACAGCCATTCTCTGAAGCACACAGAGAGTCATGGCTTTCACTGTGCTTTTTTGTTTTGGTTTCCTCCAGTCTCCCACTCAAACTAGGAACTGCATAAAGCAAAGGAGACATCCTTCATGACAGTATGCAATCAACCCTATGTAGCAGAACCTTTGAGACTGAAAGGTAGCTCCACAGGGCTGGTCAACAGGGGAGATGATGAAAGTACTGGATGTTGTGGGTCAGTCGAGAAAGAAACTAGAAAAGATTCCTTCCAAGGCTCAGGTTTTGCATGCCTGTTGATCAGCCTAGCATGGAGGCACTAAGAAATTTGGTTTTTGCATCAGAACGTCATAAAAGTGAAATTTCAAAAGTTTTGAGGAGGACTTCAGACCTTCAGACACAGTAAGATATTTACTTCTGGATTTTCTGATGTGCCTACCATGCATTCTTCCAGAAAAATATTAGAAGAGGACAAATAATTTCATTCTACTGTTACATAAGGTACTGGCATCTAATATATGAAACAAAATCAATCCAGTTCTTGGTGGAGATTATCTGCTTTGGGTAGGCTATTAAACTAATTCAACTTCAAACCCAATCTAAATTAAAAGTAATTACAGCACACAGTATATAAAATACTTATAAAATTGCATACAAGATCTGACTAAAGAAAACTATTTAAAAATTAGATTACCTTTTTGTACTGTACAAGGGGATATTATAACTCCTCTGAGGAAATTGAGGTATTCCACACTAATTTATATAACTTAAAGTGCTGAATTTCTGCCCAACTGAAATATGAACCACCTAAGAAAAATGAAGCCCTTCTCGTCTTGATGGAAATATTATTAAACCATTGTCATGTGTATGTATAAGAACAGGCATCCTATGATTTTGTCATATTCTAAAATACAATGAAAATTTATCTGAAGTAACTTCTTTGGCCAAAAAAAGTAAGAAATGTGATTTTACAAATTTTATGTGTGGACTTCTTCATTTTCTTGCAAATACATCCTTTCTGCTTCATGTTCTCTATATGCTTAAAAGTTGTATTTAATGAACTATAGTAATGTGAATTTTTAAATGGAGAATTTCTCATTTTGAAGAAGTTAAAACAGATCATGGCATTAGCTACATCCAGGCCACCAGGAAATAACTTTCACGGTATAAAAGACACAGAGTTTACATTTATGTGGCTGAAAGATGTGGGCATTACACAACCTTTATAAGAAGACACTGAATTAAAGCTTTTTAAGATACTGGCTGAGATAGCAACCCTTTTAAAATAATTTTGAATTATAAAAATAATATTTCCTTCAGTGTCAAAATATTTTAAAGATATTAAATTAAAATTTACATACAGACATATCTACTCAGATGCAAAACAACAACACTTTCTATAATAGTTTTTATTTTTTCTCTTTTTCCACTTTTTCTCACTCTCCTTATGTTAATCAGACCCAGAATGCATATTGCCAAACAGGAATACAAACTCACTTTTATTTTTTATGCTGCATGGATATAATTGATGCATACAAGACTCAATAACAACAAATCCACATGAGAATTGCTAATTGATGTCTGTTGGTTCAAGTGAAAACCTGAAATCAATAAATTATTTCCCTTTGTTGGAAAGGCTTTTTTTTTTTTTTTTTTTAATAAATTATTACATATAGTAACCTATCTCTCTGGGTTATTATAAAAGTAAATTTAAATCTAGCCATATAATATTTGCATAAATTGGCAGACACATCAGAAAATGTTCACTATGAACTCAGTTCAGAGAACTTAATATGGAGATGAAATTATCTATGGAATTAGATTTGAGCATGGAATTCTGTTAAGAATGAAACAAAATGGCAAGAACACTTTATAATAACTAGTTTAGACTGGGATAAATATAGAAAATTAATATAAATGGTAACTGTGTGATGGCTTGACCGGTTATGTTTTGAGTCTTTATAAGCAAGTCTGTGTTTACATGACACAATACTTGAACTTCCAGATGCCGGCTGCCAAGACAGTAAAAGAGTAACAGTTGGTGAAAACTGAACTATACACTCATTGCCACAGAGAAACTTTCTGTGTAAAGATTAATGCAGTCTGGGGACAACAATACAACTTTTGCCCAAATTTTACTTATTTCAAAGACATTTAAGTTGCAAAGCCATCATTCAGAAAAGTAAAACTTATTCTAAAATTCAGTAAAATTTTATTATAATATTAGATAGAATCATAGAATCATTTTGGTTGGAAAAGACCTTTAAAATCATCAATACCAACCACTAACCTAACTTTACCAAGCCCACTGCTAAACTAGGTGCCCAAGAACCATATCTACATGACTTTTAAACACATCTAGGGATGATGACTCCACCACTTCCCTGAGCAGCCAGTTCCAGTGCAACTTGAGATCATTTCCTCTTGTCCTATCACTTGTTTCTTGTGAGAACAGACAAGCAATAAGGTCTCCCCTCAGCTTCCTTTTCTCCAAACTAAATAGCCCCAGCTCCCTCAGCTGCTCCTCATAAGACTTATCCTCAAGACCCTTCACCAGCCTAGTTGCCCTTCTCTGAACTTGCTCCAGCACGTTGATGTTGTTCTTATACTGTGGTGCCCAAAACTGAACACAGTACTCAAGGTGCACCTTCACCACTGTCAAGTACAGGGGGACAATAATTTCTCTAGACTTGCTGGCTACACTATTCCTGATGTAGACCAGGATGCTGTTGGCCTTCCTGGCCATCTGGGCAGACTGCGAATTCATTTTCAGTCGGCTAAAGATCAACACACCCACGTCTCTTTCTACCGAGCAGCTTTCCAGCCACTCTGCCCCAAGCCTGTAGCACTGCTAGTGTTGTTGTGGCCCAAGTGCAGGACCTCGCACTTGGTCTTGTTGGAGCCTATATGATTGGCCTCAGCCCATTGATCTGGCCTGTCCAGGTCCCTCTGAAGAGCCTTCCTACCCTCAGGAAGATCAACACTCCCACCTAACTTTGTGTCATCTGCAAACTTACAGAGGGTGTTCTCAATCTCCTCATCCAGGTCGTTGATAAAGATATTAAACAGGAGTAGCCCCAGCACTGAGCCCTGGGAAACACCACTTGTGACCATTTAAAAAGCAAAGAAGATACACGTAACTGTTTCTTTCCTTGAATTTATTTTCTCCCAGCTTTTCCTGCAAAGATTTAAAGTGTCTCAGGAAGCAACATGGAGAAGCTTACACTAATGAAGTTCATGGTTCCATAGGTTTGCCCTGTAAAATGTTTTCTTCATGGTATATACTTATTCAGCATTCATCATTCTATTTTAGTTACATGCACAGGGAACTTTCAAAGTCTATTGCTTACCTTCTTCAGGGAAAGAATTCCTTCCCTTGTTTCTTTGTCAGTGGATATGGAGAACACCCCAGAGCCATCACCATTTATAATTGTGTACTTCATGTCTGCATTTGAACCAGTATCTGCATCATTTGCTTTTATTTTACCAACTGCTGATCCAACTTGAGCAGATTCAGGAACATATAGTTGATAATGTTCTGAAGGGGAAAAAAAAAAAATACACAACACAATAGCTTGGATATTTTTTAGCCAAACTAAATTAGAGAACTATTATGTGCTTGATACACTTCTGAGTAAGCAGAAGAGCATTTCATATGCAAACCTGGCAAATAAATGTATGAACTTTTTTAGATTCCTGAAAGAATTCAAAAGGGAGTTGTATTTTACTTGGGATGCCTTCATTCCCTACTCAAAACTCAAATAATCTAATGCAGAATTTTGGTTTTTACAGTTATTTTTGCTCTTCATCACATAATACAAAAAATAACTCTGGAGCTTATTTCACACCAGTATTTTTAAAAATTTATCTTCTCCATAAGCAAAATAAATTTATCTTCACCAACTAATCATTAAATGCATAGCCAAATTAGTATTTTTTAACTGGAAAACATTTGTATGTTATATTTATGTTTATATTTTTGTTCCAAAATCTTGGTAAGTTTTGAAGCATTGTATCAATATTTAATAATACTCAATCAACACATTTTTTCTACAGAAAAATGCAATATTTTTTTATATTTTACCATTACTATTTTGTAGTGGTTTTGTTGCAGCAAAAAACCTTTTCCACACAAAATTTACTGGGCATCCACAGTAAAGGAAAACAAATACAATGGATACATAAAAGTATTACACAGTAGTGCCCATAAAAAGCATCCATAATAGGTATGACCTCCTTTCTTTTTTTTATAACCTGTTATGTTAATCATTAGAAAGTTAAACATTTTTCTGAAAAATAATTTTCTTAACTGTCTCTGTCCTTTTGGTTTAAATCTCCTAACAGTTACAAAATTACCTGGGGTACACGAAGGGGCCATAAGGAGAAAAAAGTGGCAAACAGACACAATGTGATTACATATACCTCAGTTTCCTTCTGAAACTAGGCCAGAAAGGCAGCTCAAAGAAATTTCCTCCAATAATGCTAGTGTTGTAACACCACAGGGATGCTGAAACCTACCAGCACTGAAAAGGAGAATACAAGTGTGCACACACTAAAAAAAACATCCAAACAAGCTCTCATCCACATTCCTCCCCAACAGTCTGCACAGTTAACATCACAGGCCAACCACCAACACAGAAAACGGATCAAAAAGAGAACTTCTGCTATAATACATCTTCTGAAACCCCAGAAAGTTTGTTCTATATTCCTCTTCAACATGCTGTGACAGTGAATGCCATAGTGCAACACTGAGGTGCCGGAGAGTGGATCAGAAGATGCTACATCTCATTAAGCTACTGTTGTTAGTTTGCCAAGTTTAAAACAGCTAGGATGACTGCAGAGGTAACCTCAGTAGGAATGTGGAAAGAGAAAGGCAAAATTTAAACCTGCACTGAAGCAGAAAAACGCTATTAGTTGGATGAAATGAAGAAACTGTGAATCTACAGAAGTTGCAATTGCAGAGAAAATGGGTTTTATCACTAGAATACAACTAACTTCAGTCACTTGTTAGAAATAACAAGTCTGGCTAATTACTTCCACAGTGGTTCCTAAACCTATTTATAGTCTTGAAGAGTTTTTTTATAAAACTTGCCTGTAATACTAATTAAAAAAAAAATTAGTGTGAGAAGGATGTACAAGCACACTAAACTTTGATAGTCCAAAAAGAAAGAGAGGTTTCCTAGAAAAACAAAAATGGGTTACTATGCATTAAAGACATCTCAAGGGAAACAAGAAATACCCAGAAGAACAAAAAAAAAAAGTATAATTATGGAAATATATATATATTATGGAAAAAAAAAAAATTAACACTGATGTAACAGGAAAATTGCTTAGTAGTTGATTCAGTTAAAATGCATAGTAAATAATCTGATGCAATTCTTTGATATGCTTATAAAGGCCATATTAAAAAATCTCAAAAAAATTGTTCTGCCATGCATTCTGTTGCAATACTTCGTGTTTACAGATTATGTCAACTGGCACTTCCATATTACTGGTTGTTTTATTTCATACATAAAATTATAGTGATGGGATGAGATTAATTTTGGCATTTACTTATTGTTAAAATAAATGTGAAATGTGGTCTTCTGACACTTTTACTCTGACTAATGTGTTCCAAAAAGGAAAAGTTTGAGGTTATAAAGAATATGTTATGTAGCAGCCATAAAGAATATGTTATGTAATCAAACCACTTCAGGAACTGGAAGTGTTATAACCCATAAGAAAGGGTGAAGTAATTAGAGATTTCCAATAGTCAAGCTAGTTCAAATATATCCCCATGACACTACACTCTGCTTTATAATCACACCCCAAGTGTTAGCCATCTGTTTCAGAAAATCATTTTACTGATACTAGCTTCAAACATTCTGAAACACTTCAAGCAAAAAATATTCAAAATCACAAATTAATTACCTATCAGTACTTGTACAATTGAAATGTTTTTAAAAATTAATGAATGAAAACTGTTAAAAAATAAAAACTCCTAGACAATAAGGTCAGAACTGTCTCCCAAAGAGTATTTAACCACTGTGCCACAGAGTTTGCAAATGACTCAAGCAGACATAAGCCAAAAAGATAATTACAAACAATACTAACTAAAACCAACAAACATGTAAGAGGATAAAATTCAACAACATGAAGGTTAGATAAAATATAGACTTGTTTTAGACTAGTGTTGGAAATTGGAAATGTTCTTACAAAACACTAAATGATTGTAAACGTTATTACTGGCAAGTAGAGAAACTAGCTAAAGGCTCAACTGAACATTTTCCTTGGGCATTAAATATATTTTGATACAACATCAAAATAATGTGGGATGGGTATACCGCAAATTTATTATTCTTTATTGTAAGCTCCGGGTCTTTCTCAACCCTCTAAAAATTGTTTGGGAAGCTATGAGCCCTGAGGATCAGGTTCTGTTCTGCATCAAAACTATTTCACCAAATCTGCCTGAACTGAACAGATTGTTCCTACACACACAGCATCATAGCCTTTCAGGAGCTGTTGTAAAACAAAAACTTCTACTAGTCTCGGGGATGCTCTAATTTGTTCTAGAGGATTTGCCTAGTGGCTTATGTATCAAGATTCTGTAGAGGTTGCTTTAGTTCTTAATTTTTATTTTAACATTGGCTCAGATGCATTCACTTAGCTCATGAAATTAGTAAATTAATACTCTTTTCCAGTTAACGTGCTGTATAGGATAGTCATACCACTGTGCAGGACTTTATGCTAATTGAAACACTGTTCAAGTGCATATAGGTGATCTTTATCTTTCTTTCAATAAACTATATGGTTTACCTCTCATTACAGTACAGAAATGATTTATTGATCTGTAGAAGAATTTACTTCTCATTTCAATTAGCCTACAGGCAACCTATAATGCTGCCGTTTACTCTCAGAAAAGCAATTTCTCTGTCTGAATCTCCAAAAAAAAGTATGACAGTATTTTATGAAACTCAGCAAGCCCTCTATTAACTCTATTTTCTTAATCTATTCTGTAGATAATTTTGATTGACTTTTCTAGGTTACAATGTTCTCTTGAACAGTAGGAATTATCTTACTTAACAAAGGATAGGAGGAGAGGTATAATTCTGAACTAATAGAGAAATAAGTAAATATTTCACCTGCTTGTTATTTTTTTCCCCAAGGCATAGTTTTAGCAACATGACTATAAATATTTCTTGGTGATGAACCAATAGATACACTCATTCATACAGCACAGCTCATATACCGATGCCTTTGCCTATCTACTAGTAAATTGATAAAAAGAACAACTGATTGCCTTAATATAAAATAGCATTATATCCTATACGTGTATCAAAGTTCTATGTGAAGAGATTTTACTTGAACCTAATTGATAAGATGTGGAGAGTAAATGGACACTGAGTCAGGCTTGAAGTCTCATGATTACCAGCACAAAATTCAACTGGCAGACAATTAAAAGTAATTGTTCAGGAATCAAAAACAGCAGCTGATACTTTTGAATGTCTAAATTAATGACCTGAAGGATAGGTTGCATGTACTCGAAGCAAGCGAGTGGACAATCCCAACTTGGGGAAAAGAGGTCTGTATGCTGGAAGGAAGGGCTGCTGTTAAAAGACACCTAGACAAAATGGAGAAATGGGCTGACAGGAACCTCACAGCATTCAGTAACAGCACTAAGGAAGGAATAATGCCATCCACCAGTACGTGCTCGGGGCCAATTGCCTGTAAAGCAGTTTTGCAGAGAAGAACTTTAAAAATGACATTTCAAAACTTAACTAGACAAGACCCTTATCAACTTGATCTTGCTGGACTTGACTTAAGCAGAGGTTTGAGTCAAATGACTGTCTGGATGTCCAACATGGATCTGTGTTCTTGGCATTAATAAATTTGTGTCTTACGTTTTACTGCTAGCTATCTTTGAGAAAACTGAAGTGAAGCTCCAATGCTGGACTTGTTTGGTGGCTTTCTACTACAAAATTATTCTTCATTCACAGAACAACTTGTTTTAATTACATGTAATAGATTATTCTGGATTTGTCTTTTGAGACTGCAGAATTTTAGAAGTCCATTTCTCACAGTATTTCTTGGGTATTTGTTACATCTTTCTTCACTATGTTGATTTTTAATGTAATAAAATACATTTTAATCCATCACCATTATGAATAGAGAAACTTTTATGATTCCAGAAGCTCAGTCAATTTTATGTCTACTGATTTTGTTCTAAAAATTCCTTTTGATGACAAAATATCTTCCACACAGCTAAACTAAGGAAGAAACTTCTAAGATGTATGTTTGGCTTATTCTTCTTCCTTGCCAAGAAAACAATGCTTTTGCACTTTATAAAAGTATTTGAAATGTAAGTGAAGTTATTTCTTATTTGCAAATGTGACACTAAACTAATGTTCACAACTCAGACATATTGCTTGCCTTGAAACTCCAGAGAACATAACACTCTTTGGTCAATTTAGAAAAAAAAAAAAAAAAATTCTTCTTAGATGCAATAGACTCTTTTGCCTGGAAAAAGACTTGTGCATCTCGGTACAAAGAGGGAGTTATGTTTCTTCTTAAGATTATAATCAGTGATTACTTTATTTTATATTCTATACAACTTTGCCTTTACAGACAGTAACTAAAAGTACCTGAAAACTTCCTGACTAATTCTCAGAGATCAAAAGTATCCTGACTTCTTCTAGAAAGTGTGAAGTTTATGCCACTCAAGGGTAAAAGCAGAAATAGAAAGAAAATTGGATTTCCTGGATTTTCAGATTCAGTAGTTTCCTATTGGTATTGAATGCCCAATACATATTTTCTATGCTAATGACGTGGGAAAAACATCATACACACTCCATAATCATCACTAATGACCAACTTAATGGTTGGGTGTGATCTGTAGCAGTCTCTAGAGCGATGCATATTTCTATACCATTTACAAGAGGGACCCATTGGGGTATACCTTCATAAAGGACAATTTTGACCAACAACCCTTAAAACTGAGTGGTCTGCTCCAAATTCTCCACTAAGTAAACAGACAAAAGAAAACAAATTACCCCACTCACTCACAAACCCCTTACTGCCTCATTCAGATTCCTTATAGAAAAAAAATATTTTTTTTAATCTAGAGTATTTCAAAATTCATCTTATATGTATGATATATGCAATGAATAGTCTACCTTGTACACAGAAATCCTCAAAGACAATAAGCAATTAAGTGAAATAAAAAATACTGCTACACTCCATCCTACTGTCAGGAGCAAAGCTGATGTGCTTAGTTGACATTAAAGTTGACAGAACACACATTTCCTAAAAATATTTAGCCAGACTTTGCAATAAATATATTTTTGCCCCTCCAAGCCTCCTTTTGTATTTGATGCTGTAAACAAGTTTTATTGTAGTGAATTCTTGTTAAAGGAGGGTTTTAAAATCAGATATTTAAATGCTCTTGAAAAGTATTACATTTAATTCCTTTAATTTTTACAGTAGAAAATCTGATTAGGGGAACCACACTTCTCATACTCAGGAAATGGAGTACTAAGAGACTTCCTATGGGATCAAATACTGTTAAACAACTTACGTCAGATTTCAATGACAAATGAAACAATTTGGAGGCTTTAACTTGAAATATGAGAACAAATCAATATTCTCACAAACAAACAGAAAAAGAACAACATTCAACAAATAACTTTATACAATATTTGCCCAGTTTATGGAAGCATGTACTCAAAAATATATGTATACTTTATTTATTGTATCTTAACTCTCTTAAGTACTTAATGAACATCATCTCTTAAGCAATGTATTCTTCGTCTCACAAGTCCATCTCTTTACGTATGTCATAGAGTAATGATCGATTCCAGCATGTTAGACAGATACAACATCAGAGAAAATTTAGAAAATCACTCAGATCGCTGAGGCTTGTCCCTTTTAACAGATTTCCTCAGAACATTATTGATGCTAGCTGCTTTTTAAACAGCCCATTGCCCTTGTGCAGGTGCCTTGCTAAGCAGGTGATTCTAAATACTACTAGAGAATCAAAAAAACATCATATTTCTTTTAATTTTAAGACTATCAGCTGTTGTCTTTGGCCTGATATATTTAAGTCACACACCTTCACCAGGTAACACCAGCATGTAATAGAATTTTTCCCCTTTACATGGGCTCCTGGCTGTCAGAGTAAACAGGAAACTCAAGTTCTGAAAATTGACAGAAATGGAAGCTTGCTGGGTCACATTCGCCTGCCTCACATACAGTTTCTGATGTGAAATTTTAGCCATTTCTAAACAAAGAAAAATTAGGTCAAGAAGCTTGGAGATTTACTTGTGATGATTCTCTGTAAAGGCAGAAAATCAGTGTAGTAAACACTAACTGCACTCATAAAGGAAGTGTCACTCCCTAGTCATTCACTTTGGAACCTGAGTACGCAATTTATTAACAGAATTGCTCAAAAAAAATTCTCTACCTTTAGGAATATGAGAGAAGAAAAATACTCATTATCACCAAAATCATGCTGTGTGACTCTTATGTGAATATTTACTATAACCAATTTTAATAGCCTTTAACAACGAATACAGCTTCTAAAACATATACAATCCATTAAATGCCTTGGCAGATTTTTATAGAAATCTTAAGGGCAGTTCTAACAATACACTTCAGAAAAGAAAATCTTGCTAATTTTCTTTTCATACAGAGATAACAAAAAAATGATTTATGTAGATAAAATTATAATTTTAAAAGTCTATATTGAAATGCTATTTACATCTAATCAACAGTAATGGCAAAATTGTCTAGGTTACAAGTAATTATTTCTATGTATTTTTTGTATCAATGTTCCCCTGTTGCTTAAGATTTCCTAGTAATATGTTCTGGATTAATCTGTCTGTAGAAGCCTTCTACCCTCAAGCAGATCAACACTCCCATACAACTTGGTGTTATCTGCAAACTTACTGATGAGGGTGCACTCAATCCCCTTGTCCAGGTCATTGATAAAGATATTAAACAGAACTGGCCCCAGTACTGAGCCCTGGGGAGCACCACTTGTTACTGGCTGCCACCTGGATTTAAATCCATGCACCACAACTCTTTGGGTCCAGACAGTCAGCCAGTTTTTTACCCAGCAAACCGTACACCAGTCCCATGAGCAGCTAGTTTGTCCAGGAGAATGCTGTGGGAAACTGTGTCAAGCCTTTACTAAAAACTAGGTAGACAACATCCACAGCCTTTCCCTCCTTCACCAAGTGGGTCACCTTGTCACAGAAAGAGACCAAGTTAGTAAAGGAGAACATGCATTTCATATCCCCCTGCTGACTGGACCTGATCACCTGGTTACCCTGCATGTGCCACATGATGGCACTCAAGATTATTTGCTCCACAACCTTCCCTGGCACCAAGGTCAGGCTGACACACCCAGATCCTCCTTCTGGCCCTTCTTGTAGATGGACATCACATTTGTTAACCACCAGTCAACTGGGACCTCCCTGGTTAGCCAAGATTGCTGATAAATGATAGAAAGTGGCTTGGTGAGCACTTCCACTCAGTTTCCTCAGTACTCTTGGGAGGATCCTATTTGGCCTTGTGTGTATGCCTAAATGGCGTAGCAGGTCACTAACCTGCACGTAGCAGGTCTCCTTGGATTATAGGGAATCCAATCTGCTCCCCCAAGCCTGTCTTCCAGCTCAGGGAGCTGAATAACCTGAGAACAATTGTTCTTACTACTAAAGACTGAGGAAAAGAAGGCATTAAATACATCAGCCTTTTCTTAATCCCTTTTCACTGTTCTCCCCCCCATCCAATAAAGGATGGACATTCTCCTTAGCTCTTCTTTTGTTGCTAATATATTTATAGAAACGCATTTATTATCTTTTACAGCAGTAGCCAGATGAAGTTCTAGTTGGGCTTTGGCTCTTCTAATTTTCTCTGTGCACAGCCTAAGAACAACTTTGTAGTCCACCTGACTTGCCTTCCCCGTCTTCCAAAGACCATAAACTCTCCTTTTTTTCCTGAATTCCAACCAAAGCTCTCTGTCCAGCCAGGCCAGTCTTCTTCCCTTCATCTTTTTGCACACAGGGACAGCCTACTCCTGCACCTTTAAGGTTTCCTTCTTAGAGACCATCCAGCCTTCCTGGACTCCTTTGCCCTTCAGAACTGCATCCCAAGGGACTCTGTCAACCGATCTCCCAAAGAGGCCAAAGTCTGCCTTCCAGAAATCCACGGTAGCATTTCTGCTGAGGCCACTCCTTACTTCTCCAAGAATTGAAAACTCTGTCATTTCAAGATCCCTATGCTCAGGATGGCCTCTAACCATCCTATCACCCACAAGTCGTTTTCTGTTTGCAATTAGCAGGTGCAGCGGGACACCTTCCCTAGTCATCTCACTCACTGTGTCAGGAAGTAATCTTCCACACACTACAGGAACCTCCTAGACTGTTTCCTCTCTGCTGTACTGTATTTCCAGCAGATATCTGGTAAGCTGATTCAGCCATGAGAAGATGGTGAGACTTCTCGCAACTGCTTATATAATATTTTGTCTGCCTCTTCGTCCTGGTTGGGTGGTCTAGAACAGAATCCCACCATGATACCACCATTCTTGGCCTTCTCCCTTCATTCTTACCTATTAACACTCAACCCAGTTGTTACCATCATTAGGATCTAGACAATCAAAACACTCCCTAACATACAGGCCACCCCACCACCTCTCCTTCCTTGCCTAATTCCTACCTGACTATGCTCAGGCTCTTCTGTTGTTTCTAACTCATCAATAACCCTTGTGTCTTTCCTGTCCCATGGCACTGCATCTCCTACCTCCACTGAGACAGCAGACCAAAGGACCTTGCTAGCACACTGTCCTACCAACATTGGCATGCCACCCCAGGCTTATCTCTAGGGAGCCTGGTTTTATCCCCTTCCCCCTTCAAATCTAGTTTAAAGGTCTAGAGATGAGCTCTGCTAACTCCTGTGCCAAAATCCTTACATGCTTTGAGACATGTGTACCCCATCTGTTGCCAGCAACCTGGTGTAATGCAAACTGACCTGTGATAAAAAAACCCAACAGAATTCTGCTGGTGCCACCAGGCTCCAAGCCAGGTATCGACCTGCTGGCTCTTCCTGTTCCTTTCCTCATCCTTCCCTGCAACTGGAGGTATAGAAGAGAACACCACTTGTGCTACTGATACCTTAACTAGTTGTTCCAAGGCCCTAAAATCTCTCTTGATTGCCCTCAGACTTCTTGTAGCAACATCATCACTGCCTACCTGAAAAATCAAAAATGGATCATAATCTGATAGCTGTACCAGGATAGGAAGCTTTCTCTTCACATCTTTGACCTGGGCCCCAGGAAGGCAGCAGACTTCCCTAAGAAATGGGTCTGGTCTGCATACTGTGCCTTGTGTTGCCTTCAGAAGAGAGTCTTCTGGAACTATGGCCCATCTTTTTGTATAATGAAGGCAGTTTTCATGCAGGGCTCAGACCAACTTAACCTCAGCAACAGCTCCAGGATGGATGAACTCTGATCCTCCTTGCTGTTCAGTGCCACTTGCAGAGCCTTGTACCTATTATGCCAGGGCACCTGGGAAGGTGGGATAGTCACAGAGGAGACGTGCCTGTTACTCTGGGTTGGAACTTTTCACCATTGCCCCCTATCTCTTAGGTCACTGTGGTCGGCCAGGTGGAGAGAGGATAGGGAGTCCTCCGTATCATGTGTCCTGTCTACCTGTAGGACCTGTTTCAGGGAAGGCAGGATACAATTCCAAGAGTCTATCTCTTTCTCACAGTTCCTGGTACTCCTCAACCTACTCACCTCCTCCCAGAGCTCTGTCACTAAGCAGAGGAGTTCCTCTACCTGGGGAAACCTTGCACAAGTGTGCTCACTGCTGCCATCCTGTACTGGCATGACAGCCAGGCAGAACCTGCAGCCTGACATCTGGGTGGCTGCGTGTTCCCACTGGGGCTCTGTCTGGGAAGCTGTATGAGTCATGGTGGGTGCAGAGTTTAGAAAGGCCATGACTTTCTGCTGGGTAGATGTCATCGCTCCTTGGTCTAGCTGATAGAGCTTCAGTGCTCATCCTGTGAGCCCTCTGAGCGAACTGCCATGCCACACCCTCTCTGATGCACCACACCGCGTTTGCCCACCCTGGTTGCTGGCACTGTCTAAGGGCTTTTTTTAAATGTGGGGGACTGAATTTGGCCGCGGTTGCCCCTGGCCCCACCCAGGTCTCATCAACTGCTCTTGTGTGAGCTTTGGGCTCCTGGTAGGTCTTGGCTCCCCCTGAGAACTCCCCAGTTTGGGAAATCCCCCTGTGCACTGTGCTGGAGTGCTCCACTGGAGATCATGCCAGCACTGGAACTGCTCGCCTCGACTGAGATATTTTGGTACTGTGCAAATCTGGCTTTAAATCAACTTTCTAAATGCCCCTCTACCCTAATTTAAGGGCTTACTAAAAAATTTAAACATCTCTTCAGCAATAATTTATACTTGGGACTATTCAACTGCAGTACATTTTACCACTAGTATGTTACAGCTAGTAGGTATTCAAAATAGTGAAAAAGGTAGTAAATGTTGTAGTGTGACATATGAAAAAGGCATTCCTGTAAATATAATTTTAAAAAATTCTTATTAAATAAGCAACATTCCAATGTAGAACATTTTCTAGAAGGAAATGCTTCCTAATACTACCTGAACACTGGATCATTGCTGTACTTCTCATCATCACATAAACAACACAATGAACGGGAGACTAGATTACTAGATATGAACAAAATCTAATTTACCAAGGTGCAGTTAACCAGATGTCAGCAATCTTAAGCCAAATCAGTTAATCAATTATCAAGTCCTTTTTTTTTCTTTTTTTTTTTTTTTTTTTTTAATCTGTGTTTCCTGAGGACATACAACTCCTGTAATCATTTTAATTCAATTCTCTCCAATAACTTTTAACCCCTGTCCAATTTCAGTCATATCTAACAAAAGGGAGAGGCCTTAAAGGCATTATGATTCTATAAGCCTCTTAACAATTACTGGTTGAACAGAGGAGAAAGACCTGCTAAAAGAAAGTCAGAGAAAATTCTGCTTTATTCATATCAATTGGTAGCAGCACATGGTCAACCAGCAGGCAGATAGCTCTGGACTAGTCACCAGAAGAAGACACGACAGTATTACAGTGCATGGCAGTGGCAGTGAGAGGATGCCGACTATTAATTATGAGGATTGTATGAACTGGATACGGAACTGAGGAAATGGAATGGACTATATTGGAGCATAAATTCAAAAAGAAAATGAACAGCTACCTTTGCACTTAATAACTAATGAGTTATAATAACATGGCTGGACAGTAGACACCTTACTAGCACAGAACAGAATTAATGTATACTTCTAGGATGTGAGCATACTTTTTCAGAACTAACTGAAGTATTTTCATACAACATTCCTATTCAAACATGGTTCTGTACTTTTCATGCAATCAGAATCTATTCATTCTAAACAGAGCAAAACATGTAGAATCTATTCATTCTACAAGACCAGAGAGAATTAATGAAATAAAAGTGTACAGAAAATTTTGATGTAACTCAAGTCTGTTAACAGTGTCATCAGTAGATGGAACATTTTCAATAAGATTACTGAAATAAATTGATGACTATGAAATTAGGGCCCCGAGCCACCAACTGAGTGGATCCATCAGTGGTAAAACTAATAAGAACTGAGAGATGCTGATTATTGAACAGCAAAAATCTTCCCATGAAAAACACTGTCTGTCAGCTTACATTAAAAAGATAGTTCATTCATAACTGTACTCTCTAAAGAAAGGAAATCTGTGGTAAGGAAGAAAAAGAAAAGGAGTAAAAAAATAAATCAGTACAGGATCCACTGAAGTAATTGTTAAGCAAAATGTAGTTGAGGTTTCAGGTTATTCTCCTGAATTCACAATCCTGTGCCTACTCTTGGGACAGACTACTGCGTTTTGCAACCACAATTTTTCAGCTATGTTTCCTATTCCAGAGAGTATTATCACCACTTCTTTCAGAACAGCAACCATCAGACTGATAAAATTATGCAGTAATGTTTCATATTCTTCCTCTGAGATTTGTTGATAGTTTTGAAAAGTGTAGCTCCTCTGTTAGTAATTTCTTTGAGTGAGTACAGAAAAAAAGCACAGTAAATTAATTTAAGCATATATATTTACAACCTCTATTTCTAAGTAGATTTTCAAAGTGTTTCTTTAAAGGGGACCAGTCTTGCATACCTTCTTCCATACACATCCCCAATGAATACTGATCTATCAAAGCCAGGAAGCTCTTATATGTACAGTAAAATGAATAATAAAAACATCAATCAGATGTGCTTCCCAGTATGATCTCAAATAAAGTACTCATACAGTTAGAGTCCGATTCAAATCTCACAAGTATGGCAATGGAGAAAAGGAAACTAACCAAAAGAGAGTCTGAGGTTTAGCTAAGGCTCAGCCTGTCCAAAGGGTTATACACTTCATATATGCAGTTTTGGTTGGCACTTCCCTTGAATTAAGTTCTGCATGTGACAAGCCTCAGTAAGTCTCATTTAGCATTTTGTCTAATAAGGAAATTGAAGAGAAAGTTAACTGAAAACCATAGCATACAAAAAAAGGATAAGAAAAATAAACAATGTCATTATTTCTGTTAGTGCAGTACTCGTGTTACTGTAACAGTTCATGATGCTAAGATGGACTGATTTCCTATAATCTATAGTTCTGTTTTGTATTACTAACATATAGCTACCATTCTTCTGCAAAGGGTTCAAATTACACTTTTTGAAAAGGAGGAAAAAAGCAATGCTACAGTGGTATATTGTGGTATACAAATCCTGTGTAAGGAAAGATAAAGCAAATGTTTGTATTCTACAAGACTTGTTTTATGATTGGTATTTTCTGTTAAAAATATTGTGTTAATATATATATTTTTTTTTTTACTTTGCTTTGTTAAAATATGAGATTCCATTAAATGTGAAATCCTGTATTGTGGTTTACAATGTTATTTTTTGCAATCATTAGAATGAAGTAAAACATACAGAATATGAACATTTTGTATTTTTTCCAATACAGATAAATATGTGTCAATGACCAGTTCTGCCTGCCAGTCAGCCTAATATTCCAAACCTCCCATTCAAAAGAAAAGAGGCCAGTTCTTGAAAAGTGGTAACGCCTATTCAATATCTTTATTGACGACCTGGATGTGGGGATTGAGTCCACCCTCAGTAAATTCGCAGATGACACCAAGCTGGGGGGGAGTGTCAATCTGCCAGAGGGTGGGAAGAAGCTGCAGAGGGACTTGGACAGGCTGGGTTGATGGGCTGAGGCCAATGGCATGAAATTCAACAAGACCAAGTGCAGGGTCCTGCACTTTGGCCACAATAACCCCAGGCAGCACTACAGGCTGGGGGAAGAGTGGCTGGAGAGCAGCTTGGCAGAGAGGGACCTGGGAGTGCTGGTGGACAGCCGGTTGAACATGAGCCAGCAGTGTGTTCAGGTGGCCCAAAAGGCCAATGGCATCCTGGCTTGTATCAGGAATAGTGTGGCCAGCAGGAGTAGGGATGTAATTCTCCCCCTGTACACAGCACTGGTGAGGCCTGACCTTGAGTACTGTGTCCAGTTCTGGGCCCCTCACTTCAAGAAGGACGTTGAGGTGCTGGAGCAGGTCCAGAGGAGAGCAACAAGGCTGGTGAAAGGACTAGAGGGAAAGTCTTATAGGGAGAGGTTGAGGATGTTGGGGTTATTTAGCCTGGAGAAGAGGAGACTCAGGGGGGACCTCATCACTCTCTTCAACTACCTGAAGGGAGGTTGTATTCAGGTGGGGGATAGGCTCTTCTCCCAGGCAACCAGTGACAGGACAAGAGGGCATAGCCTGAAGTTGCTCCAAGGGAGGTTTAGGTTGGATATTAGGAAGCACTTCCTCACGGAGAGGGTGGTTAGACATTGGAATAGACTTCCCAGGGAAGTGGTGGAGGCACCATCCTTGGATGTGTTCAAGGAAAGGCTGAATGTGGCACTTAGTGCCATGGTCTAGATGGTGTGGTGGTGTTGGTCATAGGCTGGACTTGATGATCTTAAAGGTCTTTTCCAGCCTTGGTGATTCTGTGATTCTGTGATTCTGTGATTCTGTGTGATTCTGTGATTGCTTCTGAGTCTGCATGAAATTTAGGATATTTTTTTTCTATGTTACTTATTTTAGATGTCATGTTTCTTCAAAGATATGCCTTACCTTCTGATCTCCAATACTTAGGAAGTATTAAATAGAGTTATGGGTCCAATGATAATTCGGTGGAACATAAAACCAAACATACTTTACTTAAGGCTCTCTTCCAAAGGCTTTATGTTTTCATGTGTTTGTGAGGCAAAGAAAAAAATATTAATTTCAACAACATTTTTAATGAGCCTTTGTACTGCTTCACCATATTTTATATAATGTGCATTACCAGGGAGCTTTGTATTTCCTCAGAGTTTTGTGATCTCTATTATTGTTTATAAATCTTCTCATTCAACAGCTTAATGCCTTTCCTACTGGATGTACCTATAGCTACTACCCATTATGTTCTACAAGGGCTCACGCTATGTCTTAGTCCAGATTACAATATTCTTATTGGCCTTGAGCCAATCTGCAAAGGATGGCAGGTTTAGCTATGCAATTATATTCCAGAAGACTTTAAAATGTATTTTCATCTGAATTAAGAATTCCTACAAGACTCCATCTGTTGTGTCACATCAATGTACTAACAACGAGTTGGATAGAAATGAACTTCCTATAAATGGTTATATTAAGATATTCTAAGAGTATTCTAGCATATACTTTTCATAAACTCATGTCAGAACGTTCAGTTTGACATCGACATCGACAATTCTTTTAACTGAAATAAATACAGACTCCAGAGTAGCTCAACAACAGTGAGAAACAGCTTAGGATTTGACCATCTGTAATGTAAAAAGTGATCTTAAAAGTTTGCACAGGCATAGAGAAAGAAACAAGAGCAAAAAATTATAGATGTGTATGGAAGCAGTAAAGGCATGCTGGATTCAATCCTTTAATGTGTTGCCTTTTGTTGTTGTCTACCATGGGAACAATGTTATTCACTTCTGGGATCAGAATGACACAGTTATTTCAATAGACATTCAAAAAGGACTGGAGAATAACCCACATAACACAAGAGTATTCATTTATCACTCATCTCACTCTTACTGAGTGTTGAATTAAAAGAAATCTTAACTGTTTTCAGTTGCCTAGCTATGCCATCTTTGTACTTCATCTGAAAATACTGGAAAACTGAAAAATATTGGTCAGTCCAAATACTTCCCTAGTTGCTTTCTACCCAAGAATTTGAATAGCAACAGCTTCTTACTTCTCTGAAAATCAACATGATTTTCAAATCAATTATATGCTGAAATTGTACATACTCTGAGGAAACCTGGGCGGATTGTCGTTGACATCAGTAAGTGTGATATTTACAGTTGTTGACCCTGACAGCCCTCCGACCTGCCCAGCCATGTCTTTGGCTTGAATGACAACAGAATAATGCTCTCTGGCTTCCCTGTCCATGTTGTGCAAGGCAGTCCTGATGACTCCTGTGATGGAAAGAAGACAAACAAACAAAATAAAGATCAGGATTATATTGTTCTAGCAAGTGGAAAGGCTGGGCATAACCATTCTTTTCAGGAAAGACAGGGCATGACAGATTTTCTGAAAATGCAAAGCTTTCCTACAATCAAAATAATCTGGCTTTAGTTGTCTGTATTTTTTATAAATAAATATATGTATATATAAGAACGCTATATGCTGCTAGACAGTCAACTTACTTGAGGATACAAAGAAATTAAAATAATAAATATTAAAATATCAATTATATTAATAAATAATTAATCCAACTTATATTACATTCCTAGCAAAAAAGTACATTGCCAAAATGCTCGTGTTTTCTATTATAACTTTTCTATTACATTATAACTCTTACCCCACAGAAGAAGACATTATTTCCTTTTTAAGAAAACTTAATTCTGAATTAAAATATGACATATGTCTTAAAATTACCCAAAAGATAAACTTTCTTATCTGACAAATCTCAAAAAACCTATGCTTGCCTACTTGACACATGTCAACCATACACAACAATGTTCACAAGTGTGACTTAGCTAGTACTTCTCAGTAAGTGAAAGATAAGTTATTATTGTTTTTCCTACAGTATACAGAGAAAACTAAAACTGAGTGATCCTAAATTTCTGTCTCTTATTACCCATCACCATCAGAAAGTTTGTAACATTTAGTCAATCACACATGCAGAAGCAAAGATCACACCAAAGGAAGAAGAGCCAACTCTGCAGGCTTAATTTCCGTTATGGGACATTTTTCATTTATGATGATGCCTGTAAATTAGTTCCTGCTAATTTCTTTGATCACAGGCTGACAGAAACCTCATGGAATTCAATAAAGAGAAACTTCAAATTCTGTGTCAGAGAGCCAGTACATGCTATGGAAAGGCTAGCTGGGAAGCAGCTTTTCAGAAAAGGATCTAGGGGGTCCTCAAGTTAGACATAAGACAGCAATGTGCCTTTGCAGCAAAGAAGGTGAAGAGCATCCCGGGCTACATTATGAAATGAGTTACCAGCAGGTCAAGGGAAGGGATCCTTCTCTACTCAGTACTGGTGATGCCACATCTGGAGTGCTGGGTCCAGTTCTGGGCTCACCAGTACATAAAAGACATTGACAAATTGGAGCAAGTAACACAGAAATAAACAGGCATGTGAAATGCTAGATTTATTAACATTACATTTTTAAAAAAACCCTAAATGTTTAGCAGAAATTGGTTTTGAACACTTAAACTGAGTAGCTATTATAACTAGTAGGAAAATATACGATACCATGACCAAATATTGCTTTTGGGTAAATTTCAAACATATATATAATAGCCATTAACACGAAGCCATTTTAGAAGAAGAGACTTGCACTCCTAGACAACTTGCTGCATAGCATGATTCTCAAGGGGTTTGATTCCCAGAGTCTCAGGTGATGCAAAATTGATTTCCAGAACACTATTTTTCTTGTATTTCAAAATTATTTTATTACTATTTCTTCAGTAAAACCATTTAGCTATTATTACATATGAAATAGAAAATTTCATGTCGCTCATACCATTGTTTCCATTCTATTTTGTAAACAAATCACACATAAATAAGTGGAACTATCCATGAAGAATAATATTTTAAAGTATCTATGAAGATTCAGAATTATTTTAACGCAGTTTTGCACTGTAAGTTTCTTTTCATCAATTCTGGACAAGCTGACTACAAATAGTATACCAGTCTGTTATAGTTAATCAGTGGTTTTTAACTTTAAATGGTACAATTATAAACAGTTTGCTTGTTTGTTTGTTTTTCACAAATTTCACCACGATATACTGCAATTAACTACAATTTATGCACATCATAACAGAAAGGCATGGATACATTTGGATGAAAGAAACTGATAGAACTGAAATATGAAGTTTCATCAAAATCAATGATTCACAAAATCTGGTACTATTGTTCTGAAAATTCATTTTACTGAAAAATAGGAAGATAGAAAAGCGTTAAAATTAAAAATGTATTGCTTTGACATTTTTCAAATAAATTGCTTCAGTTTTTCACATTGAAACCAGATTTATTGGAGCATTTAATGTTTATGTATATGCATGAAGGGAAATTTTTTTTAAAAAACAAACCTTCTATTTCAATTTGAAACAGACCAAATTTTACACAGCAGAACATCTGTGTTATGTACAATACTTACAAATACACTAGTCACATTTTTAAACTAATTTAAATAAGCAGAAATTCCTCTGAGTTACAATTACTTTTGTCTTCCTTTTTGCTTCAAGGGGTACGGTACTGAATCAATGCTTGTAGACAGTTAATAAGGATTTATGGATGACTAATCATTTGATCTCTCATATTTGCATCAAATGCCTCTTTCTGAAAACTGACTAAAGGAAAATGGGCAAGTTTTTAATTCAAAAACTTGTATCCAAAGTTTAGAACAAAAAAAAAAACTGGTTTTGAGCTTGGGATATGCTGAAGGACAAGAGATAAGGGAAGATTAACTATTTTCTTAGTTGCACACACATACATACATCCTAAAATTATATAATCAGTGTGATGTATGTAACTACTGTGAGGACCCTAATCACAGAATCACAGAATGTTAAGGGGTTGGAAGAGACCTCTGGAGATCATCTAGTCCAACCCGCCTGCCAGAGAATGTTCACCTAGAGCAGATTGCACTGGATGGCATCCTGGCAAGTTTTTCATGTCTCTAGAGATGGAGACTCCACAACTGCTCTGCAGAGCCTGTTCTGGTGCTCTGCCACCCTCAAAGTAAATAAGTTCCTCCTCATGTTTAGATTAAACTTCCTATATTCAAGTTTGTGCCCATTACCTCTTGTTCTGTCACTGGGCACCACTGAAAAAAGACTGGCTCCATCCTCCTTACACCCACTCCTTAAGCATTTATATAAGATCACCCCTCAGTCTGCTCTTCTTCAGGCCAAAAAAACCCAAGCCTTTTCCAATAAGATTATATTAAATGTTCCTGTAGTTATTTTTAAAGTAGGAATTGCCCCTAAGTATCTTCATTATAATTGACAAGGCCTCCTATAAGTCCCACAAGAAGACTGGAAGTTCATATTTAGGAAGACATCTCCCTGTCTAAGACAGTGAGGAAAGAAACTAAAAAAGAAAACTGTCACAAGCTTTTTAAATTTAAACATAGCCTTAATGTTGCCTCATATTTGTTAGGCAGCACTGTGACCCTGTTAACTGAGTACTTTTGAGATATGTTTTCGGTATTTGTTCACCTTTACTAAGAAAGTACAGCAAGAAAAAAAATGCAAGATGTAGATATCATTACGGGGACACTTCATTTTTTTCTGGCATTAAATGAGAATTTCTATAGAATTTTGACTGATATGTTAAAAAAATCGTGAAGAAAATGTTGAGTTTTAGATGGCAGGAATGGCCTGCTGAGTTTAGTCATACCTTTTTGCATCTTAAAATTATGTGAGCCGTGATTTCCCACATGAAAGACTCTCTCAGAAAACACTTTTCTTCTGGCTTCTTTTCTAAGTTTATTCACCTCTAAATCACACCAATTTTTATGTTGTTTTTTTTCCTCTGACAATTTCTACAATCTTGGAAAGCATATTTTCCAACTAGAATTTATTTTCCTTGACCAGAAGGATAACCAGAAACCTACCAACATTCCAGATGAGATTTTATCACCATCTTTTCTAATTAAAACTTTTTTCCCCTCCAGATTACATCACCCTAGTCATTCATCTATGATTGACTAATATACCCAGGTCATTCTCCTCCAATGACACTTCCAAACTAATGAGACAAGAGTTACTGTAGAATCATACACTATCTCAAGTTGGAAGGGAACCATAACAGGGAGCTGGTGGAGGTCGTTGCTAGGCCACTCTCCATCATCTTTGGTAAGTCGTGGGTAATGGGAGAGGTGCCTGAGGACTGGAGGATAGCAAATGTCACACCAGTCTACAAGAAGGGCAAGAAGGAGGACCCGGGTAACTATAGACCGGTCAGCCTCACCTCCATCCCAGGAAAGGTGATGGAACAACTTATTCTTGGCACTGTCTCTAGGCATATCAAGGATGAGGGGGTCATTAAGAGTAGTCAACATGGTTTTACCAAGGGGAAGTCATGTTTGACCAACCTTATAGCCTTCTATGAGGAAGTAACTAGGTGGATAATGATGGTAGAGCGGTAGATGTGGTTTATCTTGATTTCAGTAAAGCATTTGACACTGTCTCCCACAGCATCCTCGTAGATAAGCTAAGGAAGTGTGGTCTTGATGATCAGGTAGTGAGATGGATCGTGAATTGGTTGAAAGGAAGAAGTCAGAGAGTTGTGGTCAGTGGGACAGAATCTAGTTGGAGGTCTGCGACTGGTGGAGTCCCTCAGGGGTTGGTACTGGGACCAGTACTGTTCAATATTTTTGTCAACGACCTGGATGAGGGAACAGAGTGTACCCTCAGCAAGTTTGCTGATGACACAAAACTGGGAGGAGTGGCTGACACACCAGAAGGGTGTGCTGCCATTCAGCAAGACCTGGACAGGCTGGAGAGTTGGGAGGGGAGAAACTTGATGAAATTCAACAAGGGCAAGTGTAGAGTCTTGCATCTAGGGAAGAACAACCCCATGTGCCAGTACAGATTGGAAGCTGACCTGCTGGAGAGCAGTGTAGGAGAAAGGGACCTGGGGTTCCTGGTGGACAGGAGGATGAACATGAGCCACCAATGTGCCCTTGTGGCTAGGAAGGCCAATGGCGTTCTGGTGTGCATTAGAAAGGGTGTGGTTAGTAGGTCAAGGGAGGTTCTTCTCCCCCTCTATTCTGCCTTGGTGAGGCCACATCTGGAGTATTGTGTTCAGTTCTGGGCCCCACAGTTCAAGAAGGACAGGGAACTGCTTGAAAGAGTCCAGCGCAGAGCCACAAAGATGATGAAGGGAGTGGAACATCTCCCTTATGAGGAAAGGCTGAGGGAGCTGGGCCTCTTTAGCTTGGAGAAGAGGAGACTTCCTTCTCCACTCAGGCTCTCCGAATTCAATCCTGATACTGAACTGCCTACAATCAATTTTTTCCCCAGTATTCTTTAAAATACTTCTATGCTCTGCAGCATCTGACAACATGTTTTTTCGCATTTTTTTAGCATTCTGTGAATAATCATTTTACTTATATGGAAAAGGAGCTATTACAGAAGGCTCAACCGTAATTGAGA
Organism: Hemiprocne comata; assembly: GCA_020745705.1. NCBI lineage: Eukaryota > Metazoa > Chordata > Aves > Apodiformes > Apodidae > Hemiprocne > Hemiprocne comata. The sequence continues at coordinate 82,420,991 of CM036587.1, read as the reverse complement.
CTGTAAAATCAAGACTTTGTAATGTGCAGACAATTATTAAGAAAAAGTCTGTCGCAGCCAATTGCTTAACAATGTATACCAAAGTATCTAACTATGTACTTCCCTGTTGGTCTGGTACACTTAAAGTAATTTATCTTATTACTTATGCAAAATAAGAGCTTATTTTAGGTTCAGTAACCACTGCAGACTTTTCTTCAGCTTTATCTTACAGCCTACTCCTACATAATGTGTGAACGGAGCCTTCCCAGAATAAAACATGACTCATTTTAACATTTTGAGCTCAAAGGTTTTCTATCTAGTGGAAAAAAAAACCCAAAGTAGCTACACTTTAATACCAAAATAATTTGTCATAGGCAAGTTAATTTATTTTTTTTTAGTTTTTATTCTGTTGTTGAATCATGAGCCTGGTCACTAGAGATTTTATGAAGAGCCAGTAGGACACACTGCATCCCCCATATTTTAATTTCTTATATCTATGTCTTCTCATGATCACAGCCATCGAAGGGTTCAAATATAATTTTAAATATCTATCTAAAAATAATTAAAATATGGTATTTTACTAATTACTGAGGGAAGTGAACTCTTGAAGATGGTAATTTCCTTAATATTTTACTTTGTGAATTAAAGCTCTATTTTTATCACTGCTTTGCTTTAGGATATGTAGTTAGCTTATTTTATTGTAACTTAATAACCTGAATATATTGTATATATTCAAATACATGTCAGAATCTAATAGTATTCTACCTTGAAAAAATCAGACAAATCCCTTTTAAGAGAAAGAAGTATAGTTTTTGCAATTTTTGCATTTTAAGACAAACACTGAGCAAGTCAGCAGATGCCTTTTTTTTTTTCCTTGAAACTTCAAAAATAATTTCAAATTTAGAATTCCCATTAGGCTTTGACTTGGATTTGTGATTTAATTCAAACTATAGCTGTAAACAAAATATGCTATACAGAGATTATGGTCATACTTCACATTCTGAATGCTTCCATAAATAGATGATTTTAAATCTAGACTTTTGAGTCAGATCTGTTTTATATAGATATTTTGTTCTTTTACAGGGGAATCACTAGGCACTTTACAGCTAAAAGTCAAAGTGCTAAAGAAATGACAATTTGTGGTCAATCTTCTTCTATAATAATGATTACAGTATAGAAAGACTATGCCTTTTCCTGAGGAAAATTATAATTGAAATAAAATGCATTAATCCAACATTGAAAGACAATTGCTGTAATAGAAATTGATGAAAAATCAGTATATTTTAAAAATAAAATAGCAAGGATTTTAAAATAAGTAGGTAAGAATACTGTTCATTTAGTATTAAAAGAAGGAGGGATTAGGCAGACTGATTATATTACAATGGATACCCCCAGCAAAAGAAAGAAAAAAAAAGAAAAAGAAAAAGAAAAAGAAAAAGAAAAAGAAAAAGAAAAAGAAAAAGAAAAAGAAAAAGAAAAAGAAAAAGAAAAAGAAAAAGAAAAAGAAAAAGAAAAAGAAAAAGAAAAAGAAAAAACAGCATAGTACCTTCCACTGTATTCATAATGCAAAGCATATTCAAATGAATTCAGTGAAGAATCTGCTGCCATGCTGTGTCCCATAAAGCAGAAACAATCCTCTAATCTGCTCTATGCAATTGCTGAAAATAGAAGGAATATCTATTACAGAAATACCATTGTAAGTGGTCAGCCTTTTTGAACAGGAAGCTGTCATTTTTCTTCTTGCCAATAGTTAAAGTGTATATATATTGATGCCAGCTTTACCAACTCTGTTTCAGTTGGGATGGTATGCAGTTTTTACAGTACATTTCTGTCAGCCTCATGTAGGCTGCTTTAATCAGCAGGACATTATTACCAGGGATGTTTTCCCACTGAAGCATTGTACTTGTCCCATTGCTGCTACTTCCAAATCACTATGCTGTGGAAGAAATATTTCCTGGATTTATTGGTAGTGGATTGTTGGTTTATTCCACTGTGATTTTTGCCATTCCAGTAAACATCAACTTTTCACTTTGGCCTAGACACCTACATTAAACTTTCAGGCAACTTAGCATTTTATTAAAATGGACTTTTTTCATGCAGATCTCATTATCTACTCACAATACAAACTCTTTGAACAAACCTATATTTGGTGTGGCTTTATATGGCTGTAAAGATACAGGTGTCTTTTCATTTACTTTGTTGAGCTGTACACACATGGTTCTGCTGTCTGAGGACCTCTTTGCATGTTGGACCAGAAACCTGAGCTTATATGCAAGACCCCAGTGATATCTGGCAGGCTGTATGAATGCAACTTGAAGTACTGTGTATAAGTATTTTTTTCCATGTTTAAAAGTAGTGGAGAAGAGTTAATTATACTGAGTAAAATAGTTGTTAGATTGTAGTATAGATGGGATGGAAAGATATTCTAACAGAAACAGTCAGTGGAAATGGAACACAATGAAGTGTTGCTGTCATGGTAATGACAAAGTATAATGCAGAGTCGCTAGATTAAGTTGGGTTCAGTAAGACCACCAGACCTCCAACAGAACTCAGGCTGTTAAAGTCAATTAGCACTGTACTGAATCTGGCAGTTTGATTTTCCTAAAGTGCATCGTCCTGAAAGCATGTGTCTTGGTCAAACCGTGATATCACGTCATTTTGAACTGAAGTGATCAAGAAATAGAAAATACCACCTGTTTCCTTGACTAAATATTCCAGTCATTAATCATAAAGTCAAAGTTCTGCCCTTACTTTAGTAAAGTGCACTTTCAATTTCAAAACATTGACTATTGTTACCCTCTTTCAGACTGTTAGTTACCAGTATTTCTCCTTGTAAATGTACTGCTATATTCTTGTGAATCTAACTTTTCTAATAAAGTAAATAGCAAAACCCTTTTCACTGTAAAACCTTTTCTCCCACTTATAATGTTATTTGCTCTTTTCAGCTTTCTAAGACTTTGTAAAAATACAAATAATATTAATATTGATATTTCAATAATGCTAACACCACCATCACCCGCAATACCAACCTCTGATGCAAATTTCAGTTTCCTAATCTTCTTACAATATATAAATAATCTATCTAAGGGTTGTACAGGGCTTTTTTTTTATGGCTCATTACAGAGTTACGGTCCTCCTGGATACATTCCCATCCACTTCAGTTCCACTTGTAGGGCTTTGTGTTTATTGCATTGAGTGGCACAGGTCAAACAACCTGGGTCATTTTAACAGAATGTGTGGTTCTCCTCTTTATTGATCATTCTGCCATTTTTGTGTCATCCAAAGATTTTATCAGCGGTAGTCTTACATTTACTTTTCATGCACACAGAAAGAAGCTGAGTAGAGTTGGTTTTACAGTGATCCCTGTAGAGTCCTGGAAGATTCTCTTCCTTTCATGATGATTCTTCCTTGATGACAATTTTTTGCTACCTCCCAGGTAGCCATTTCCTAGCCATTTAATATATGCTTTCTTTCTATTACTTATCATATCTATTTAGCTAGAATGGCCTGTGACATGGCAGTTATCTTTTCCAATATAGCTTAGAATTTCATAAAATAAATAAATCAGGTTTCTTTACCATGACCTGTTTCCCAGAAAAACACATGGAAAGGCATTATTACTATTTCTGCTTTTTTACTGGCTAATTTCTTTCTCAGCTCCTTTATTTTTAGTTTTCTTTTTGCCTGAATTTGCCAGTCTAATGTTAAAGATTCTCTTTTGTTTGTTGTTTTTATTTTTTTATTTCTTTTGAAGTATAGACTGAAAACAACTTCCTATTAATTTTCAGACAGCAAAATAGAATCAAACATTATTTCAAGCACATCTTGTATCTGAGCGATTTTGACCTCTCCTAAAGCTGTTTCTTCATTATTGAAGATTTTATTTTTTACTACACAAAACCCTTGGAGATGAGGTATGGAGGACTAGAAGAAATCCTAAAGACACACTTTGACTTGAATAAAAATATTCCTGTGTCCAGTATCAACATGCCACTATATACTAGTTTTCTGCATAAGTGCGCATGATGAAATAATTCTATTTATAACAGAAAACACTTCAATGGTTTACAACTGACTCATGTGATTCCCTTGGAATTGAGTCTGAATTAGTGGCATTTCTGAAGTTCTGAAGCAACATATTGTTAGGAGGAAACAAGGCTAAAGGGTCAGATTCTCCAACTTGAACAATACGGTGGTCAAACTGTTGTGTTTCAGTTAATGCAGTAGGTATGAACCTTAGGTAAAGCAGCATGAAGTCAGCCTACAGAAGTATGATGCTACTGCTGTGCTGAAAATTTATTTTCCTTTTTTGAAAATTCAGTTAAAAATTTATTTAAAAAACAAAGCATAATCTGTACCTTAAATAAGGAGGGAAAAAATATAATTGCTCAAAGCTGGTAACAACTGCTGGTTTTATAATGAAATAAAGTATTATGTTCAAGATAAATATGAAATACACCTAGATACAGATGTACATGACTAACAGATAACTTAATGCTGCTTAGATGTCAAGGACTTCTCCATAACAAATTACTTGTCAGGTAGACAAGCAGAGGAACCAAGTCAATTACATGAGTATGAAAATAAAGCAAGGGTAAAGAATGCCAGAAGGGAGGAAATAACTTACTACGTTAAGGCTCAAACAGGATGGATTTCTTTGGATATAAACTTCTTACAAATGCATTTAATCCTTGGTGAAAAGGAACAACCTTATAACAAAGAACAAAGCAATTAAGTAAAAGGGAAGTGCATTCAGTAACACCTGAATATAGCAGATGGGAATTAAGTACAGGAATCTTCTCAAAAGAAATCCCATTTGACAACAAAGAGCTTAAAACTGTCTTAAAACTAGCTATTTATATTCACAGGCTAGGAAATACCCCTCTCTGAAATTAGAAATAGTATTGACTCCTGTATCAAACACTGCTTCTTGTAATGTCACTTACCTTTCAGCCTACATAAAAATGTCTTTAATTTATAGTTTGAATGGAAATTACAAAATAATAGACAGTTGAAGGTTAAAGTTGCCAATATTTCACTCATAATCCAAAGCTACTTTTTACTTGCTTCCTGATGGAAAGAAAGATAATGATGGAGTCGCAGACTTGGCTTCATATTTATAATCTATTATTATTGAATTAGACTTAATAGAAATTAATTTAAAATACTTGTCTTTAATAAATTCATTATAATGTATCTAAATAAAAAAGTTGAAATAATGAACATAGCCACCTATTACGTTGAATAATACTAAGGTTCCTTTTCAAAGTAAATCACCTTCATAAGAGGAACAAGAAGAGAGACAATTATTGTAGGCATGACAAAAAAACTTTTAAAATAGGGTTAAAATGGTTTCTGACCAATTAAAAAACTGAATTCAACATATAATCTTGGAAAGAGTCCACATTTGGACAAAATTTCATGTGCTGGCTAATTTAATTACAACTGACAAACAAGCTCTGAACATATGATGCAGATTATCCATTACTCAGAAAGCTTGCTTAGCCAATAGACTGAGAATTTTCATGGTAATTGTCTTCTTTTCTCCCTGTGATACTTATTCGTTACATAACCATGAGCATCTCACTTCACTGCAATGCTTCATTGATGCATGCATAACACATGAAGAATCTTATAACAGTATAATATAATTTATAAATAGTTGCTATAAGTCATCTAGAGTGCAACCTTACTCAGCATTTAAGTATGCTTATTTGTAAAGTGCAAATGAAATACAGTGAGACTAGAGTCAATATGGAATTTGAAACACTTTTTTTCATGTATCCTAGGTACTTGAATTACAATGTACCCATTTCTGCTTCATGTCTTATAATAGTGACCGTGCAAGCTAATGTCTCTTCAAAAAAAAATCATTAAATTCAAAAATCAGTAAAATACCATAAGTAAAAATTCTTCATTTTGGAGGTTGCTTTAGTGCTAGATTAATTATATTAGAGTGTAAATATATATATGTGTATATGCTACAACTACCACCTTACAAATATGATTGATTGGTTTGCTTACAGGTCACTCAATGAAAAACACTAGAAACAAAATATTGTAATATTTTCTGAAAAAAAAAATCAAGAAAAATCTAGACATTCATTGAATGCTTAGGACTTGTAACAAAATACTGGTCTATTCTCAGAAAAAAAATGAAAACTATTAGTTCATATTCTGCATAGGAGAAAAAATGTCTAAGCGCACTCTGCGTAAATAGAGCACTGACTAAGGAACCACAGTACATCACATATAAAGATTTTTGAATTATGAAAATGTGTCTGTGATAGTAATAAGTGTACCACAATTTTCATAACTGCCTGACACACACACAAAAACTGGTGTTGTTATATGGATAAAATTTAAAGAAATCCTATAATAGAACTTTAGACATATGCGTTCTCAAATATTATTTTCTTTCTTAGACGCAACACCCACAAAATCATTGTCTATTAGATGACATAAAAGGTAGCTATTCACTTCTGTTGAGATTCAATCAGGACTTATTGACCTGAGAATTAGATATTGATCCTGTCAGAGAAAAGATTAATCTGTACCTAGGGATACAAAAAATCTTACAGTTGGCTGAAACAGAGTCTGTGTTGTTCCATTGTTACAGGTGCACTTTTATCAAGAAAATAAATACTGAATTAGTGAAGTGGAGAAGCTTCTTAAAAAGAGGCACCCCCACATTACGATAAATTAAAAAGCATCAAAATAAGGTAACAGAAAACATTAAATATTACAACACCATAACAGGACACAATTTTATAAAGTTGTTTCTCATTTTTATTTGACTGAACACATTATTCTGCAAGGCGTCCAGCCTTTGCTGGATGTATTAGCATTGAACACTTCTTTATTTGAAACTGAAGCTTGTCTGCGTTTGACATTATTCTGAATTTCCACAAAGCTCACATTTGAAAATAAACCAGCTCACTCTTAAACAGTCTTACTGGAGAAAGACTTATTTAGCAATAGCTCCACATATATTTTCTCATCATCATTGGGAAAACCAGGGAAAACTTTCTCAGAGATCACATTCACAGTGAGGAAAAATATGGAAGTTCATGAGGCAACTCACAAATGCCACAATTTTGTATTTTTTTTTATTACAAACCTTTACATTGGGTACTGTAAAGAAAAAAAGGAAACAAAAAATGAAAATATCCTCTTTCCTTTTCTTCTTCCTACCGACCATTCTCATCTACAGTCACTCACAATGCAATAGCTTTTGTTTTGTACCTTAAGGTTTCCAATTTTCTTTGAGAAGATACGGAAACCAATTAACTTAGAACTTTATTTCCTCGATCAATCAGCAACAAGCCTAATAAACTACAATAATCTACATGACCCCTTCTGGAGAACACAGTACTTATATAACTGCATGACAAATGTACAATGAGCTCAAGCTCAGTTTAGATAAACTAAACCACCCAAATTTAATTAAAGGTTAAGTGAGCCTGTGAAAGTGGGATCTTCCCAGTGTCTCAAAGTTATATTCAATTTGGTTATGCATTGGCAACATAACATACTGCAATATTTCAAATATGCACTGAATCAACATCAGCTGTTTAAATCTACAAAATATACAGAAGGAATTTTTTACTGACTGGAATGACATGCCAAAATTTTAGAAGATATTATTGAAAGCTAGTATTGAAAAATAGCATGCACAAAGATTAAAAGTTGAAATACAAGTTTTTTTACGGATAGAAATATTGTAAAAATGTAAAATGTAAAAAATGAAGTAAAGATGCTTGCAAAACTTCACCTAGCTTTTTAAAAGAAGGTTTTCCTAAAAAAGAATCATAGAATCATAGAATGGTTAGAGTTGGAAGGGAACTTAAAGATCATCAAGTTCCAACTCCCCTGCACAAGTAGGGACATCTTCCACTAGACCAGGTTGCTCAGAGCCCCATCCAGCCTGGTCTTGAAGGCCCCAAAATGATATTTTCAATTAGTCTGTTTGTCTGATTATTAATTTCTGATCTATAAAGGGCAATAAACAGACCAACAGCACTGTCATAGAGCTTTTTCCACTGTTTAGGGTTCTATCTAGTGCAAATACTTGCCTTATGTGGGCCTGGAATGAATAAAAATGTGGACTTTGGTATGCTCTGTCCTTTTTAGAGGCCATATAAGTTTCTAAAATTATTTCCATTTTCTCCACTCCTCATTAAAAAATTTTAGTAGGATAACACAGACAAAAGATAATAGCACTGCCTTGATTTACAATTTGGTACAAAGTGTCAGTAATTGTTTACCAAACATATGTTCCGACTAATGATGTGAAGGTTCATTCAAATGCATTCAAATGAAGCTATGAAACAATCACTAAAAAATAAACTTTCAATAAAAAGAGACAAAGCTGTCTTCCTTAACATGGTTGCCCTTAAATTAGACTATTACTGTATCTTTCAAATACGAATGACAAATTTAAAAAATAAATAAATTATTCAGACTTTTGCTAATATTTAGGAGAAGTGAGACTGCTTTTAAAAGTGCATAAAGAAGTAGGCTGCCTATTTTAAATCTAGTCTTTGATTTGCTTAAGTTCTTATCCCAGGGCTAAATTGTCATTCTTGACTTAATTGTTCTGGAAAATTATGTCACAGGCCACATAAAAGTCTCAATTTCTAATTATTATGACAAAATAAAACAAAGATTCAGAGCAGTGTACCAGTTTTCAATCTGAATGTATTTCACCATTTTTCTTAAAACAAATAAACATGGAAACTTATTATTTTCGTACTGTTTTCTTTGTATATGGCTGTAGAGGAATTCTTTCCTCTAAATAGAATCTCCTACAGCAAATATTGTGTGTAGCTCAGTTTCCTACATCTGCAGAATGACCTGTGGTAATAAGAAACAGTATACCTAAAGCAATTTACATGTACCTACACACATGGTGACTAATATGTAAATAAAGAAAAGTGCATTTAATCTCATGTACCAGGCAAGAACCTATTAACATCCCTGGTACGACGCCCAATATAAGGAATCATAATCAGAGTAGACAGGAGCTTTTTCTGTGCAGAAAATATAGCAAATATGGCTTGCCATGTTCAAAACTGTCAAGTGTTTTTCTTGTCCACTTTTCTAAGATCTTCTTATAGTACATATATGATGAAGGAAAGCAGGAGCTCGTATTGTTTATCTTGATCTGGTATAAATCCACAACCTTCAAATAAAGATAATCAAGCAATGCTGATTTACATTGGCAAAGAATCTTATTTTTTATTTTTAGCAAAAAGCTTCTTACCATTATTAGGGCTAAGCTGTCAATCTAGTAATCTAGTTGATGAGTTTTCACTCTGCAGGTGTTAATTGTGAGGACAGTTTGTATCAGGGAAGACTTACATGAGCTAGGTTGCTGTCACAGCTCCTGAGAGTGGTCAATAACTACACTTTCTTTTATATACCGATTTTTTTTCTAAATAACATCTGAAAATTAAATTATACAATTGTGAATCTGTGTGTTAAGGTCAGGAATAAGAAACACAGACTGCATGCCTATTTGGGCCATTCTCTTCCTCTCAGGAACAGGAAATTCAGTTAAAACTTCTTTACCTCTACTTCCAAACCACACTTCTTTCATGTTTAAATTTTAGACTGTCCAGAGGCCTTTATCATTTTTTCTTACTGGTGAAAGCCCAGCATGAAAGTACTACAGGCACAAAGTGGTGTTCCAATATAAAACAAGCAATAATTATAGAAGGAGACTTTGTAAGAAATGTATTTCTGCTAAGGAAACTTTGGTGGAGAAATACAGAACTGTGTCTTCTGAGACAAGCTGTAAGTAAACCAACAGTGGGAGTGTAACTGAAAGAAAATTTGTACTCCCTAAAGCTCAGCTACTTTGAATTAACCCAAACACTGAAAATTTAATAGGTCCAAGTTGGGAAATACCTACAAAAAACAATATATCTCCTCGAGCTAGTATAGTTACTTGCTAAATGTAGTTGTTGTAGCTCTCAGGAAAGTGAAAATTAAAATGAAGCATGTGTATTGTAAAGTATTTCATATCTGAATAAACAATATGGCTATTTTCTGTTGTATTTCAGTAGCTCTGCTATTTATGTTAGAAAACATAGCTTTCAATATATAATTGACCAGAAAGTGGCAATGGTGCACAGTAGCTGCTTTAGCACTAGTAGAGGTTGCCCATTTTTGTCAACAAATCCTTCTTAATATTGATTAGGACTTCTTTCACACTTCTAAAACTCAGTTTTAGCAAGGAATATTTTCCTATATATAGGAAAATTGCCAGCTTGACCTCAGACAATATAATATCCTGATAAATCCTTTTTAATACTTTGAAGGCTCTGTAAAAAGTTGTATTCTGATTGTTAGGACTCTGAAGAGCAAACATTAAACATATATTTTGACATGCAAAAAACTTTTGCATAGTGATCCACTACAGTAGCACAATTATGTCTTACGGTTTTTTATTAACAGTGTTGCAGAAGTAATTTACAGAAAGACTGGAGAAAAGATTTTTATTACTCTTTCTAGGAGATTGCATTTATGAAATAGACAATGACACACATATCCTCAAAATCTTAAGATGATTTAATATTTTACACATATATAGTTTGCTAGGAACACAGTTATATTGCTGTGCTTTGAAAAAATTACTGTGTTTTTTTCATGAACAAGGTATTAAAAGTTTCTAAAACTGTCTCAAAGCATTAAATCTTCTCTTATTGGTCTGATTCTGGAAAAAAAAAAAAAAAAGCCCTCGCAAAATAGGGGCTTTTTTACACAATAGCAAGACAATATCATAGAAAATCATAGAATCCTAGGGGTTGGAAGGGACCTCGAAAGATCATCTAGTCCAACCCCCCCTGCCAGAGCAGGGTCACCTAGAGCACATCACATAGGAACGCATCCAGGCGGGTTTTGAATGCCTCCAGTGAAGGAGACTCCACAACCTCCCTGGGCAGCCTGTTCCAGTGCTCTGTCACTCTCACAGTAAAAAAATTTTTTCGGATATTCACCTTGAACCTCCTATGCTCCAATTTGCACCCATTACCCCTTGTCCTATCACTGGTCATCACTGAGAAAAGCTTAACTCCATCTCCCTGACACTCACCCCTTACATATTTGTAAACATTGATGAGGTCACCCCTCAGCCTCCTTTTTTCCAAGCTAAAGAGACCCAGCTCCCTCAGCCTTTCCTCATAAGGGAGATGTTCCACTCCCTTAATCATCTTTGTGGCTCTGTGCTGGACTCTTTCAAGCAGTTCCCTGTCCTTCTTGAACTGAGGGGCCCAGAACTGGACACAATACTCCAGATGCGGCCTCACCAATGCAGAATAGAGGGGGAGGAGAACCTCTCTTGACCTACTAACCACACCCTTTCTAATGCACCCCAGGATGCCATTGGCCTTCTTGGCCACAAGGGCACATTGCTGGCTCATGGTCATCCTCCTGTCTACCAGGACCCCCAGGTCTCTTTCACCTACACTACTCTCCAGCAGGTCAGCCCCCAACCTATACTGGGACATCGTGTTGTTCTTCCCCAAATGCAAAACTCTACACTTCCCCTTGTTGAATTTCATCATGTTTCTCCCCGCCCAACTCTCCAGCCTGTCTAAGTCTCTCTGAATGGCAGCACAGCCTTTTGGTGTGTCAGCCACTCCTCCCAGCTTAGTGTCATCAGCAAACTTGCTGAGGGTACATTCTATACCCTCATCCAGGTCGCTGATGAAGATGTTGAACAACATCGGTCCCAGTACCGACCCCTGAGGGACTCCACTAGTCACACACTTCCAACCAGATTCTGCCCCATTGACTACAACTCTCTGACTCCTTCCCATCAACCAGTTCCTGATCCACCTCACTACCTGATCACCAAACCCATACCTGATCAACTTATCTACAAGGATGCTGTGGGAGACGGTGTCAAATGCCTTACTGAAATCCAGATAAACCACATCTACCGCTCTACCATCATCTATCCACCTAGTAATTTCCTCATAGAAGGCTATGAGGTTAGTCAAACATGATTTACCCTTGATAAAACCATGCTGACTGCTCTTGATGACCCCCATGTCCTTGATATGCCTAGAGATAGAGACAAGAACAAGTTGTTCCATCACCTTTCCAGGGATGGAGGTGAGGCTGACCGGTCTATAGTTACGCGGGTCCTCCTTCTTGCCCTTCTTGTAGACTGGTGTGACATTTGCTGTCCTCCAGTCCTCAGGCACCTCTCCCGTTACCCATGACTTACCGAAGATGATGGAGAGTGGCCTAGCAATGACCTCTGCCAGCTCCCTCAGCACCCTTGGATGCATTCCATCTGGACCCATCGATTTATGGATGTCCAGATTACTCAACTGATCCCTAACCCAATCCTCATCTACTATGTCAAACTCCTCATCTATCTTGACTACTTCTGGGGCTATATGAGTCTGGGGCTCGTGGGGAAATCCTGCAGGAGTAAAGACAGAGGCAAAGAAGGCGTTCAGCACCTCTGCCTTCTTTATATCCTCTGTCACCAGGGCTCCCACCTCATTCAACAGTGGGCCAATATTGCCTCTAGTGATAGCTTTGTTAGCTATGTATTTGAAAAAGCCCTTTCTATTATCCTTAACCTGACTTGCAAGGTTAAGTTCCAAGGAGGCCTTAGCTTTCCCAATTGCCTCCCTACATCCTCTGACAACAGCCCTATATTCCTCCCAAGTGACCAGCCCCTCCTTCCATGATCTGTAGATTTTCCTTTTCCACTTAAGTTTGCCCAGCAGTTCCTTTTTTAACCATGCTGGTCTCCTAGCTCCCTTACTAGATTTCTAGATAAAAGCCGTAATTTTTAAATGTAAATGGCTGAAAGCAGTAATTTAAAAACATGGCTTGCAATTATATTTGCCCACTTATCCCTGAGAAATCATACTTAACACTGGGAAACAATATTGCAAAGCACTGACTTCACCAATAGATATTTTTATATCTAAAAAACTGACTTTCGGAAGAATTCCCCATCAGTGCCAAATGGCAATCATAACCTCGGACTTCACTGTCCTGGGGACTGAATGAATACCCATTGAAGTCCTAGAGCTTCAGTGAGTGCTAGATGAACTATTCACTGAATGTGCTTCTGGTCTAGATCTCCTTCCAATTTTTATATGCAGTACAGTCATCATGCAGAGCAAATAGCGATAATTAGAAAGCAGCCCTGGCCAGCTGACTCCAAAACAGCCTGTTTGACCCATATCTATTCTCCCTTTGCATTATCAAGCTTTAGAAAGGTGCTGCTCAGAGAATGTCTGCTGCAGATCATACACAGAATGCAATTACATCTTGATTTCAGGAAAAGTGCTACCCTTTCATAGAGTCCAGAGATAAACAATGTCTTCCCTTGCAAATTTTGTGGTTTTAGCTCTGTGAGTTTCATGACTTCTCATTATTTATTTGAGCTTTACGTATTTAACACAGAAGGAAACTTTTTAAAAATCATCCCAATTCCACAGAAGTGTTCCTAGAGACATTTTTAAAGCTATTTCTAGGAAAGAACTGAAGACATGTTTGTGTGTACAGTTCTGCATAAACACCATAAATGCTCATAAATTTGTCAAAACAGAAAATAAATAATCACAAATTAAGATCATTGTTATTAGAAAGCCATATAAAAAGAATGAGTTGTCAGCATCTGGGATTTAAGATTTATATACGTATTCTATAATGGTACAAAGAGCCTCTTCGTAATTATAGACGTCTACTGAGTTTATTGAGTGCAATATTCAAAGGACCATACTGGGCAAAGAGTAAAAAAATATATGAAGAATTTAACCTTCTCTCAAACTCGAAAAAGAGTTTACATTTTTCTCCACCTGCATCTAATATCTTAGTCTGAATTCCAGAGCTTTACTTGAGTCCTTCCATGAGCAATGATCCACAGACTGGCATTCTCTTTCTTTCAGAGGACTCACATCTGAAGTAGAAGAACTACTAAACTGTGGATGCCTGGCTATCAGTTTCCAAAAAAATCAAAGTCACATACACAAACTATTCTACCAGTACTCATCCATAACCACCTGCCAAAACTTCCAGTTTAGCTTTCAGAAGTGTTTCAGAGCCCTATTGAAACTTCCCATTAAACTATTTCCAGACTTACTTCTATTGACAACTGTGTTCTGATTGCCTAGCGATTGCCAGTACAGAACATACTAATGTGAAGATTGTCTGCTTCTAAAGATTACTCTCTGTGGAAGGATCCTTGTGGTCTCTGACATTAAACACAAACTCCTTATGCAAAAGCATGACAATCTCATAATTTCTCATTGTGTATTTGAAGAACAAGCACAATTCCCAACAGTTGGACATCAAACAAGAACCCTCAACAAGAAATATTACAAATAATCTAGATCATTTAACAAGGATTGTAATGTAAAGACACATAATGTAATTTTATCTTTAAAAGTCTTCAGAACTAATTGCTTGAAATGGTTAGGGAAAACATCAACAACTGTGGTAATCACACTGCCTGACAAGGCTCGGTATATCAGATCAGGCACTAAATAGCACAAAATGTGAATACTACATTTGAAAAGTGAAGGTAAACTGAGACCTGCTTGACAAGTCCTCCATATAGATACAATCTATTCCTCTGGAAAGGGACTTCAGAAAACCTGTATCATAATCTTGTCAGCAGCTTCTGTATTACTTTTCCTTCAGTAAAATATTTTTTGAAACTGCCGGCCCTGCAATTACAACCTTAAGTCTGAACAGTTGCAACAGTTTTTTGACTTGTGCTTCATTATTATGGATACACCTTCTCCAGAGGAAATATGGTCTTCTTTTATGGTGAAAAACAGAAAACAAAACAATGCATCATTAGGCTATATATGTATTTTAATGGACGGGATGAACCAAATGATGCCTTCTGATGTTCTAGAAGTGCTTATGCAAATGCTTAAGAATTTCCATCAACTTTCAGCACCCTTCAGCTTTACTCTGACCAATTTCAAGAAATCCACTGAAGTATTCTGAAACACTTTAGCATAGTTTTTTTGTTGTTAAATTCCTTCCTGCTTCCTTTTGAATTGTGGAAAGAGAGGTCATGAAAGGAAGACATTTATCATATGATACTCTAGCCTTCAATGAAAATCTTGCAGTGAAAACAATATTACACGACTAAACCAAAAACTTAGGACAAAAAAGGAACAGATTTTTAATCAGGGCTGTCACCCATCCTTTTTCGTTTGGTCTTTTTCCAGGTATGTTCTGCATACTAGTCTGAAATTTTATGCAGGCAGGCTTTAAGAATTCTGTATGTTTCCCAAATACACAGCAAATCTAACCAGTTAATGCTGGAATCCCATTGGAAGTGGGATGTCCTATACATTCTTCTTCGTATTTACTACAGATGCACTACACAGACAATAGGTACCTACACAGCTAGTTTCATGCATTCAGGGAGTAAAGACACCTTCCACTGTAAATAAAGTCTTTACACACTCCATAATTCGGTACATTGTAAAGTAATGGACTTAGTGACCACACTTAGAGCAACTACTTTTATATATGTAGGTGTCTGACATGGATGTATATTTCTGGAAATGTCATATGGAAACATGAGACCCCTTCCTCCACTTAGAGAACTTTGTGTTTATTATTTCCTAGTACTTCTTTGTTTCATTCTTTACCTATTTTTCCCTGCAATCCATTCAGCCCTTCCATCCAAAGGCAGCTCTGGAGCAAGCAAGTCAATTCCAGGCTAGGCTAGTCCTGCATCTCAAGAGAACACTCATTCAGCCACGTCACCAGTTCTGGGTTATTTTTGGTCTGCTATGTTACAGATTGAAAAAATAGAAAGGTTTGAATTTCACATTTTTTAAAGAAAAATAATAGGTTTTCCAGGAAAAAAAAAAAATTGTTTCACTTTTCCTATGAGCTAAGGAGTGAGTATTCCTCCATGAAAATCACTTTGGCAGCAATTAAAATAATATAATATTATTATACAACACATCTACCAGCCTTAATTATTCTTTAATCTCTATGTGGATACAATCTTCAAGTATATCAGTTTCAAACACCAAGGATTACTGCCATAAATGGATCTGACCAAGTATAAGATAAAAGAATCACAGAGAAATAAGTCTTCCTGTCATTAGGAAGGATAAACTATATTTGAAACATTATTGACATATGTTTGTCTGATGTGTTTTAAAGACATCCATTAAGAAAACTGGCATTTCTTAACCAGGCAATCTATTCCAATTCTTCAACAAACTTATTATAATTTTCCCTAATGACTACCCTGAATCTTCCTAGCTACAGTAAAATTCTATTGAAATTCACTGAGATACAGATGGGCCAGAATACACATCAGTGACACCACACATATATATATACACACACATATACACATGTATTTATTTTTATATTTATTTATAATTTAATAAGAGATTCAGTTATTTTATTTAGAAACAGTACCCAAAACTAAGACAAATACATTAATAAGAAATTTATTTACAAACATGATATAGTAACCGGCATAATTGTGGGTTTTTTGATAAAGGGATGGCCTGCACAGCACCAGCAATGCTAGCATCAAATGGGAAACACCTTTCTCAAAGGGAGAAGAAGGTCTTTGACCAAGAGATTGTGGGGCTGATTGACAGGGCTTTAAACTAGATGTGAAGGGGAAGGGAAATAATAATATCAATATTGTCTGTGATAAGTGGCAGGAAGACACACCAGGGTTGGAAGGATAGGGTGACAGTAAGGGCCTTCAGCCAGTTGCCCTGAAGCATGCTGTGGACACTGCATTACAGGCAAAGTCTTACAGAGACGAGCCAGGGGCTCCTGAGGTAATAGGAGACAACAGGGTGGATCCATGAAATGCCTTGGGGGAATAAAGGAGTGTTCCTTTAAGAAGGTGACAAGGCTGGTAGACCAGATGAAGTTCCCCTACACCAATACACACATCATGGGCAACAAACAGGAGGAGTTGGAAGCTACTCAGCTACAGGAAAGCTGGGACATAGGTGGCAATTACAGAAACTTGGTGGGATGAATCCTATGACTGGGGTGTGGCTATCAAAGGCTACAAGTTGTTCAGGAAGGACAGGAGAGGAAGAAGGAGTGGAGGTGTTGCCCTCTATGTAAAGAAGTGTTAGAGTGTGAAGAGTTGTCCCTAAAGAATAGCCATGAGCAGGTCAAAAGTTTATGGTTAGAATCTTTACCAGGGTGTGTAGTGATTGGATGTACGGTGATGGTTTAAACTGGAAGAGGGTAGATTTAGATTAGAAGTTAGGAAGAAATTCTTTCCTGTTAGGGTGGTGAGACACTGGAACAGGTTGCCCAGGGAGGCTGAGGGTGCCTTCCCCCAGGAGGTGTTCAAGGCCAGGTTGGAACGGACTTTGAGCAACCTGGTCTAGTGGAAGGTGTCCCTGCCCATGCAGGGGGGTTGGAACTAGATGATCATCAATTTCCCTTCCAACCTAAACCATTCTGTGGTTATATGATCCTATGAAATTAGGGATCGAGACAACAAAGAGAGCCTTCTGGTTGGAGTCTGCTACAGACCACCTGATCAAGTGAAGTCTGTCAATGAAGCCTTCTTACTCCAGCTCAAGGAGACATCACAATCACATGCTCTCATCATTCTGGGGGATTTCAACCACCCTAACATCTCTTGGTAAAGTAGTACAGCAAGCTGTAGGAAATCCAAGAGACTCCTGGAGTGCTTTGATGACAATTTCTTAAGACAGGAAATAGACAGTCCTACCCAAGGGGATGCATTATTGGACCTGATGGTCACACATGCAAGTGAACTCATCAGGGGTGTCAAAGGTGAAGGCAGCCTGGGCTGCAGTGACCATGCACTAATGCAGTTCACTGCCCTAAGGGGTATGAGGCAGATGAGAAGCATAGTCAGGACTCTAAATTTTAGGAAAGCAAAATTCCAGCTCTTCAAGGAGATAGTTAGCAGGACCCCATGGTAAATAGTCCTCATAGACAAGGGAGCAGAACAGAGCTGGCAGGTCTTTAAGGATACTCCCCATAGGAAGCAAGAGATCTCAATCCCCAGGTGTAGGACATACTAGAGAGCAGCCCTTTGGAAAAAGACCAGTTTCAACCCAAAAGGCCAACTGCATCCTGGGCTGCATCAAAAGAAGTGTGGCCAGCAGATCGAGAGAGGTAATTCTGCCCCTCTGTCCTGGTGAGACCTCACCTGGAGTACTGTGTCCCGCTCTGGAGCCCTCAACAAAAAAAGGATGTGGACCTGTTGGAGCGTGTCCAGAGGAGGGCAACCGAAATGATCAGAGGGCTGGAGCACCTCTCTTATGAAGACAGGCTGAGGGAGTTTGGGTTGTTCAGCCTGAAGAAGAGAAGACCCTAGGGGGACTTCATAACTACCTTCCAATACCTGAAAGGAGCCTATAAGAAGGTTGGAGAAGACCTGTTAACAAGGGCATGTAACGATGGACAAGGGGTAATGGTTTTAAGCTAGAGAAGGGTGGACTTAGGTTGGACATTAGGAAAAAGTTCTTTAATATGGGGGTGGTGGATCACTGTAATGGAGGTGGTGGGGGCCTCATCCCTGGAGACATTCAAGGTCAGGCTTGACGGGGCTCTGAACAACCTGTTGTAGTGTGAGACGTCCCTGCTTATTGTAGGGGGGTTGGACTAGATGACGTTTAGATGTCCCTTCCAAGCCAGGAAATTCTACAATTCTTTGATTCTATTATAGTACTATACTTTTTTTTTTTAATGATTTCATGAGAAGAAAGGCTAATTTGATATCTTATTTTTCAGTGTGCCAGCTACAACTATATTTCACCCTTTTCACACTGGTGTTAACTGACAAGAGTTAACTGCAGCACACACTACATTCTCATGTTTAGCTATTCAGCAAGTCTAAAATAATTTTCTAGACCATTAGGTGCATTCCCCACCTAAAAGACTGATATGCTGATAATAACACAAAGATAATTCAAACAAGTGTATGGAGGTGCAAACCTGTCAAATGGCAAAATACTGCAAGGTTAATGGGTTTTCAGTTATCACTTCTAATCCTCTACTTGAACACAATGTTTGTGTTTGGTATATATTTCTCCTGTGCAGCTGGCATATTATTGGCCCACAATAGCAGAATATTTGCAGAGCCAAAAAAATGAATACAAATTCTGGTTAAATAAACTGACTTCAGAAAGAAATTCTGGAGGGGAAAGAGGAGTCACCACATTTTTTAAAGTTAAATGCTTTGGTTTGTCTGGTGTATGCTCGATAACTATGTTTACATGTAAAATAAAAAAAGAACTAATTTAGAAATAATAAAAATTTGTTTCATGCACAAATATGATTTTTTGTCATTATATCTATTCATTTCTGCAATAATTCCAAACATTTAAAAGAAACACAGTCTTGAAATGTACATTTATGAAAAAAGAAGCAGCAGAGCTCAACTTTGAGTATGAGGAAACAGTAGTAAGGAATCCACAAAACTATAACTCCTCTGAAGCATTCTCGGAGAGAGCAACTACTCAGGTCATTAAAACTGGGGGAATTCCTCAAATTTCATAATTCATGTGCAAATCATCATAATCATAATTTTGCAACAGACACTGCAGCAAGTGAAACACTAAAAAGGTTTACGCAGAAGCCTTAGTCTGAGACTTTGCAGAGGCCAACAGTATCATGCTTGTATCAGAAACAGGGGGGCTGGCAGGACTAGATAAGTGATTGTCCCCCTCTGCTCAGCACTGATGAGGTTGGACCTCAAACACTGTGTTCAGTTTGACGCTCCTCACTACGAGGACGACATTGAGGTGCTGCAGCATGTCAAAAGAAAGGCAACAAAGTTGGCAAAGTCTCTAGAGAAAAAGTCTTAAGAAGACTAGCTGAGGGAATTGGAATTGCTAAGTCTGGAGAAGACTCAGGGGTGATATTATCACTCTACCACTACCTCAAAGGAGGCTGTAGAGAGGTGGGTGTTGGCCTCTTCTCCCAAGTTCCAAGAGATAGGATTAGAGAAAATGGCCTCAAGTCATGCCAGGGGAGGTGTAAATTGGATATTAGGAAAAATTTCTTTACTGAAAGGGTTGTCAAGCATTGGAACAAATGGCCCAGGAAAGTGATTGTGTCACCATCCCTGGAGGTCTTTAAAAGATGTGTAGATGTGGTGCTTAGGGACATGGCTTAGTGCTAGACTTAGTAGAGTAGGGTTAATGGCTAGACTTGATCTTAAATGTCTTTTCCAATTTAAATTATTTTGAGTTTGAACAGCTATCCATGTGAAACATGCTATACTTCTTAGTAGCTTTTCACAACTCTGACCATAGCTCTCCCTTATGGAATGAGAAATAATTCCAATTACTTAAACCATAATTGCAAAATAGAAATGGAACTCTCTTCTATTCTGTTCAATTCTGTTATTTTGTGTTCAGTAGAAAAATTAAATGAAGTTTGCTCTCAGATGTGGAGGAGATTCAGTCTCTCTTTCTCTTTTAACCTTCACATTTCTTCTCAATTATGGAAATATGTTTGCAAGTTGTTATTAACTAGGTACATTGAGAGTTGTGAAAACAGATATTTTGCTAAAAATTTAACATAATTTATGGTTATTTATTCCTTATCAATACTTCAGTTACTGATATTATCCCTTCCTGGACACTGAAGGGACATGGAAAAAAAAATAGTCTGACTAAGACTCTTGACATTATTCTGACATAGCTTAAGTATATTTTGAAAAATATTCCTTTGCCTGTAGCAGTTTGAAATAGCAAACTATATCCCCATTCACAGTCAGGATGAAAGTAATACAACCCCAGGAATCTTTATGAAAAAAAACCAAACAATACTAATAGTGAAGACTTTCATATTAGTAATGCTACGTTATTGTATTTTGAGTTGAATTCCCAACTATAAATATAAAACGAAAATGTATTTCAAAGATTTAAAAAAAACACAACCTGATTCATCTGTATTAAGTGTTTTCATTTCAGCTATCCAGGCTTTTCCAACAAGAATATATTTTCTAATAGAATTGTGGTCAGCTGTCAGGGAAAACTGTATATATTCAAAAACTATGAGGGGGATTTTTTCAGTCACAAAAGTCTTGGGTTTATATTTTGATGACTTTGTGAGAACAACATGCATGCATGTAACTAAACTGCTTGAGTATTGCAGTTTCCTGGCAGAGGTGATTGTTGTCAGCTTTGCTGGAATTTTTATAGCTAGTACAGAATATAGCATGCCGGCTTGAAAAACAGTTCAATCATCATGCCTGTCTTTCAGGCTGGCTGCCTAGAAGGTGGTAGATTAACTTCATATAATTATTTCTGTTAAAAGCCTTTGATAGCATAGCTCCTAGGTATCTGTCAGACTTCCTTCTTCTGTCTTCTTCTGAAATGTGACTTGCTCTTTACAGATCATAGCAAATTCTCTTACTTTAAAAAAAAATAGGTGATCTCTGCTGCCATATTTGCTTAGATATATCATTCTTATGACCTTTATTTCCACTCACTCTACCCCATCTTACAATTATAATTATTTTCCTTACCCACCACATTATTTCTTAATAAGCTTTCTCTGACACCAAAGTGTCCTGATTGCCACCATTGCTCAACCTTTAATTTTTTTGTTAAAACAGTAGAGATGAGTTGTTAATAAAAAGTATTTTTCTTACTAGTGATGAGGTAAAATAGAATAGCAGTTGCATTGGAACATGCAATATCAATAGGTAACCAGGTCTTCATTTTGCAGCTAGATCTTATTGCTGTCTCTCAAAATAAAACCACTTTAAAACCAGAGGTCCAAGACACAGTTAAAATCAAAGTTTGTTCAACACTTTTCTCACTGACTGTATCAGGAATAAATCCAGTATAAGTGCATAGACCTAGAATTATATAAGTCTGGAATGAATGAAACAAAACAAGGACTGTATAAGCTCACTGCAGAACTGGCCAAGAAGTGTATTGCAAACACAGAAAAAGACTTTTCTCTGATAAACTTAAATACAGTCTGTGAGAATTAAACCATGTACAGGTTTGAAGTGGGAGGGAACAGACTTGCAAAGCCCTTTTATCTTCATTATTCTATTACATAATTATTAGTTTCAGCAACACTTGGCTTTAACTTTCCTTGCTAATATACATGTATTTGTTAGGAACTGTCAAGATGTTTTTTTTTTTTTTTTCTTTTTGTAGCAATTGCACCATGCTGTTTATTAGAATCTGGAGGAACACTAACAAGGAAATTAATGTGGCTTCTTTTCCCCCATCTTTCTTATGAGAACTGTATCTACAGAACGTGTTGTCTTTTTTCCTTTCAATACAGGGGCAGAGATGAAGGGATGATATGTATTGGCTAAATGTCACAACACACAGCAAGGTAAGATGTTTTTTAAAACCAGCTAGAAATCAGCCACTCCTGCTCCCAAAGGATCAGGTCACAGTATTGCCCTCAGTACAGTGTAGTTCAAACCATCTGTGAATGTCTGTGAGAGAAAAAGAAAAAGGGAAAAGGAGCTGATGTAGTGAGTTTACTCATTGTCCACTGGACCACAAGTGGCTGGGACTGAATTCCTGGGCAAGAAAAAATCGCTGTTTGTCTACAGAATGTATAACATCTTAAACAGATATTGGATCTTATATGACTATCATACATGATACATGTATCACTTGAAAAATATGTGATAACAGCTACTGGTTGATAAGCAATGTTTACACTAACACTACTCAGAAAATAAATTGGTTTTCATTTAATAATACCTAAGTGCTAGCTTCCAAATAAACGTAAACACTGAAGAACTTTTTTATTTACTCTTCTTTCTCTCTCCCGTTTAGATGCTGCTTTTCCTCCTGGGGCACTAATGCACTTACTCTAAAATCCAGTGAGTTAACCAAAGGCAGACACTGGCTGATACATTCATCATACTAATTATGTGTTGCATGGTGTATTTCTCCCATCAAGTGCTCCTACATATTTGATATAAGCCTTTCAAATCAAAAAGAAGAAAAATGAAAACAAGCCTCAAAGCCAAGCTGCATGATTGAGAGAATCACTTATCCTAGTGTCACTGAACTACAAAATCAATTAATGTCTTCTATCATCTCCAGAAAGTGCTATCTAACAGGCAGCCTGCAACAAATTACACCAGATATTTCAAAAAGCAATTTCTTCTTCCATTTAGGATTAGAATGGAGGTAAATTGACCCTTTCTCTGTATGTTCACAGTGTAAGTGAACAGGTCACTTCTCTTCTGCAAATCTTTCAAAAAGATTCTAAATGTCTTGAGAGGACAAACCGAGGTGTAATTGAAATTCTGGTTGAGGAACTTAAAAAAGAATATTTAACTAAGGTGCAATTTCTATGTAAAGTAACTTTCCTTAGATACTTTAGTGCTTCATATAATTTAAACAGTGGAATTGACCTTGACCCTAAATGCATTTGAAGAAAAAGTCAACCCACGCAATCTCTTTTCCAGTAAACAAATCTGCACAGCTATTCGTTACCATATTCAGTATCTGTTTTCCATGTTTTGGTTTTCCGAGTGTGGGTAATCAGCTTAGCATCAAGCAGGTGTCTCATTCCTTTTTCACAGCATTTTGCCAAACTTTTGCCAGACTACATTCTAACAATAAACCTTTCTCCATTTCCTGTCAGGTTGGAAAAACCATATTTTTCAAAGTAAGTAAAAGAGGATTGGAATTAATGTCTGGAAAAATAAAACAAAAAACTACCTAAAAGGCAAGAAAGTTCTTTTCCTGCTCTCACAGGTAGTTAGACACAACTTCCTTCTGCAGTTCAGGGTACTTTTCAGTTTTGTCAGAAAGTTTTGTTTCTCACCTGCTTCTAAATGGAAATCAAACAGTTCATCTTTAACTGTAGCTCTTCACAATGTAGGTACTGACAGTCATAAAAATAGCTTGTTTTCATTCACCATTTCAGTTAGATTAATGATCTAAGATAACATTCACTGACTTGAATGAACATCTGGAGTTAAAACTGACAATTTTCAGTAGAAGTTCCTTGACTGGAGACTGCATGAACCAAATGCAGTTTTGCTGATGCATATAAAATGCTTCAAAGCCACTTTACATAAACTTGCTTTGTGTGAGAACTGATTTATGACATTGATTTCTCATTTACATTGTGCAGTCCAGTATGATGTTGTGCAAAAGGGAAAGTAAGAAATCTTAGTAATGACTTATTTGCCTTCCTTCCATTCTTCCTTCCAGGGCCTATGCTTTTTCTTCTTGCCAGATACCATTTTCCTGAAGACAGTCTATATCATAACATTTTTGAGATTGTCATCTGCAGGTTTTATGGGTGATGTTCTTTGGCCTTCACTCTAGCTTAAAAAAAACAGAAAAAAATACCACTCCTTCATTCCTTATTTTGGTACTCAGGGCAATATAGATCTAAGATCCATTACTCCTCCTGGGCCCCTAAGTACTCCTCTTGGGGTTAGCCTTAATGTATGATCCACTCACTTTTTGTATGTTTAAATTCAAAGCATAATTTCGTTATTGAATAAGGAAGTAAACCAGTCCACTTTTGACTGACTGTTTTTAAAAGGACATGTATCTCACCTGCATTATCTATGAATAACAATAGTATTTGACATCTAAATAATCTGATATGGCTCAAAAATGCATAGTACCCAAAGAGCTACAAATTAAGCAGATAGAAGAACACAGAAAGGACAGCAGGTTTCAGAAGCTTTTGTATAATTTTCATTTTGAATATGTCATTTGTGCATTTGGTGTAGTTTTCCCTCTGCAGATGGTGCATTACTGTCCCAGTAATGGAATATCTTCAGAGCCAAAAATATGAATTAAAAATAAAAAAAGAAAAAAAAAAAAAAAGGAAGAAAAATAAGAGTATCCAAAGGAAGTGTAAGTGTGCCATTTTTGGCTCACTTAAAAAATTAGCAATTGTTTATGGAAGTCTTGAATTGCCCTTTCTTTCTCCTTCTTTCTGTCCCTGAAGCCCTAGATGACTGTCACTGTCCTCCTAGCTAACGAGCTTGGATACAGCTTCAGGTGTCTGCCAGAAAACAACGCTACTGAATGACACACAGTATTCCCAAGCTCCAAGGATACATTTGGCTTCTCTGCAGTAGTGAATATTTATATAGAGGGATTTTGCTGCAGTGGAACAGGGAGGATGGAAATACTGCTATGACTTTTTTGTTGGATTTTTATATTCTGTCAAAAATTATATTCATTATTATGAAAGAAGCAGTAAAATAAATAATGCATTTCCTTTTATATACAAGCTATGTTCATTCACTTTAGTACCAATTACTCTCTCAAGCAAAACCTCTAATTACATTCCTTTCTGTTTAGAGACATTGTATCTATTATTTACATACATAGATACACCTAAGCCGCAATATAATTTTTTTTCTTCTTTTTCATGCTTTTAACTACCCTCCATAAACCTTTAGCTAAGCATGGAAGTGTGAAATGGTAACTATGAAAAACTATAGTAGGATTAACATTCTTAATTCTTCTGTGCTTTGTATGTAAACATCTGTAGGTATGCAATGGAAAGGGATATGAAAAGTCTATGTGATTGCTTAGCTATGAAGTGGATGCCACCCACATCAATAGTTACCAGTAACTCTATTCTTAGTACAAATAGTATGCAAGTCACATTTCTGTCAGGCTGCTTCTTGGGTAGACAAGGCCTGTACTGTAATGATCTTGTTTACAGAGACCTAATGCCTCTCAGGTTGTTTTTGGGTTTTTTTGTCTTCTTTGTTTTTTTCCTTTTATTTTCTAAGCTAGAATAAGTCACAAACTGACACAGTGAGAAACTTTATCTTACTAAAAACTTCTTCCAAGTCAGCTAAGGGCTCAATCTTTTTAAGAACTGACTACTTGACATACTCATGGTCAGGAACAATTTTTTACACACAGGTATGTCCACTTGAAAAATCAGGCAGCAAATCTGAATCTGAATGCTCTCCTTCAATGTAAAGGAGCAACAATTCAGATACTAAAATACCAGGAACTCCTTTTCGTTTGTGTTGTTGTTACTTGAAAATACATACATCATGGATATATGAACTCAATCTCATGGTGAAAGAGTACTTGATGGTTCTTTCACTTTTCCACCATGTCAATGGAAAATTATTTTATTAGAGTGAATGCAAAATATTACTGAGCAAGCTGAAATATAGATTTGTGAAATATTTTTAAAATACCTATTAATAGAATAAATGTATTTTTCTTAGAAGCCATCTGTCCAAATGTTTATGCAGCCATACTGTAGAACTGAAATAAAAATGTAGTCTACAGATACATAAACAATCTTAGCCTTCCCCTCATATCCTGCTTTTTACTGCTATATCAATATGGTGAAGTGTGCAACACTGTAGGCTGATGGGCTTCTGAGTCTGGGCAGTAACAAACTTGGGCTTTTGCAAATCTTAAAAAACCTCATTGTACAGTGACATTGCTCATACTGTGAATGGTTGAAACAGAATGACTGAAACTTATTCACAGTAAATATTCCATGCATTTCTTTATGACAGCTCAGATAAGCCTGGAGGAGCTATGGTACACTATGTGGCACTGCACAAATGAGTAGCCAGTTTCTCATTTCTAATGCTGCTATTTCATGTGTTGCTTCATTATTAAAAAAAGCACCTCTATTAAAGAGGCTTATGCAAACTGCATGCAGCAAATAAAGTACTTGTTACATTAATTTATTGACTACTGTAGTTGCTATTCTATTCTCAGTGATTTATTTTAGAATTCTAAAATGTTATCCTGTAATTTGTTCATGAACTTTGTTCTTAGTCTTGGTTTTCTGTTCATGCTGCTGTTAATGTCATATTCAGTGATAAATTTAAACAAGTTTATCCAAATGTCAGTTGAAAATACTCCCATAAAGAGCATGCCCCTTTCAGCACAAGGCATACACACATATGCTGTCTTCATAGTTAACCCATTGCAGTTCTTGTATTTCACACATTTGTAGTACTACTTAGCTCGTGCCTCTTAGCTACTTCATTATTTTCCAGGCACTAGCTGGCTCCCCCTGCAATTACCCACTAGCATCACTTTAAACTTGGGCTAACAGAGCAGAGGAAAGTTTGCTTTCCATGCTGGAAGGAGTCCTAACATGGGTTGCTTCGTCTTCTCAGCTACAGCTGCAACTCCAGTCTCCCTCCCTCTCTCGCTCTGTGCCCCCCCATTCTACACCACTGCACACATGAAAAGAGACCCCATGTCCCCAAGTGTGAACTCAAGAACCTCACATCAAGCATTCTTACCAGATGTTATTTAACCTGATTTTAGAACCTCCAATGGTAAGGGGTTTCAAACCCTCATGGACAACATATTCCAGTATGCAACTGTTTGGTTCCTATGTGTTTGTTCATTTTTTGTTGTTTTGTTTTGGTTGGGTTTTTTTGTTTGGGTTTTTTTTGTTGTTGTTTTGGATTTTTTTTATTGTTGTTTCATTTGTTTGTTTTGTTTTGTTTCTTTATTCTGTAAAATGTAAGGTGTTGGGGTTTTGTTTCGTTCAGTTCTGGGGCAGTGTCTAAAATTTAAATAAAGGATAGTATTATATGAAATCTGGCAATCTAAATTAATTAACACTTCCATCTACAACATACACAGAAAATTATTATTTTCCTTTTGCTGCAGCCCTTTTTTTCAATATCTTAGGACTTTTATCACTTGTTTTTGCAGACCTTTTTTTTCTTTTGACCAAACAAGGTCACTTCCAACAGTGTCTTAGCTATCCTTCAGTCATCATTATGTTCTAAATTTCTACTGTGTTAATGTTATTCAAACTGTATTATACATAGTACTGACGATACATTTTTGTTTTAAACACTAATTTTCAACTTAGAATTTTATTTACAAGATTTAGTATCTTGGATGATATTTATACAGATGTGAAACAGGCAACTTCTATGTTTCCATTCACATATTTAGGTGATACCACCTTCTAACCAACAAAGTATCTACATACTTCTAGGACATTGCAGATTTTCTGATGAGATGAAAAGTGTCAGAAGTACCAATTTCCCTCAACACACCATGAAAGAAGTCGAGACTGACAAGCAGAGACACATTTAAATAAATTGACATATGTAAGTAACAGAACTTCAGAAGAAAAAACTTTCTAGAGGAGAAGGCAAAAACTGATTTAGCGTAAAAAATGTAATCTACGCTAAAAGACTTAAGTTTCAAGGATGTGGATGTTCCACTGATGCACTCCTCAGGGCATGAAAGAAAACAGATTTTAGGCTTTTAAACCTTTTTTTCCCCTTGGCACTGCTAATGGGCATTTTGTAAAGACTTTCAAAAGATGACACTTGCCTAAGTGAAACAAGCAAATATGTAATGCACAAGGAGCTTTCATAGGTAAATTATTAAATTAAATAATTTAATTTGGAAATCATCTAGGCCATGTTAAAATTCAAAAAACTGAAGCTCCGCAGAAAAAGAAACTATGAGCTTCAGTTGCTAATATGTAGTTTATTAACAGCAGCAGGCTTTAGATCAATGTTACTCATTCATTCCTTGACATCCAGAAAAAGGAAGCCATGAGGAAAATAAAGATTTCTTTCTTTTTTTTTTAACAACTCTCATTAATGACTACTAAAGAAAAATACAGGATTTTGGCGTAATGGCTATCCCCAAGATTTTCTTTATAAATATGGTTTGAATGTCTTCAGGAAATTCTGAAGTGGTAAGTATTTTACATCTGTTATTCAAGTGAAAATACATGTGCTACACAGCATGGACTACTGCCTGCTGCAGTAACTGAAAATTCCTGTTTTCATATTAACTGGGCATTTACCTGCATTTACTAAGCCTGAGCTGGTTGTCGAGATTTTCCTTCTAACCAACTAGGAGAACTAGATACTTCTAAGATGCTTTAGACATTTTGATGATGTGAGAAGTTACAGAAGTTCCCATTTTCCTCAACAAACCATAAAAGGATTTGAGGTTGACTAGCACAAACACAGGAAGATGTACTTTAACTGATTAATCCCAATCTCTCCATTCAGCATAGAAATTAGTAACAAACATTAGGAGTTCAAAAAAATAAATATGATGCTCTAGGTTTTACATTCAGTTGCATTTTAGCCTATGTCATATTATCAAGCATTCAAGATCTGTGTCAGCATCCAAACTTTCCATCATTTCCCACTCAGTTTGTCAATATTAGGTAATCTTCAGTAGTGATTACATAATTTCTTCAGTCCACTGATAGTTTTTTACTAATGTACTGCAGGTAGATTACATAAAGACCAACAAACCCAACCATGATTATTTGACAACACGCCTTTTATTACCTACCTCCCTGGAACAGCTAAGAAAATCTGAAATGTTTCTAGCTGAGATCTACAGGAATATCGCAGAACAATTATTCTTCCACCATAGCAGTGGATGAAAGTTCTTGCTACAGAGTACAGGAGTCTCAGCAAAGGAAGCCACCTAGCTGAGAAAAAGGGATACTCCAAGAACACTCCTGCCACAGAGAGGAACTTCAAAGATGGAAAGAAATAAACAGGTCGTGACAATGGAAATATTTAACTATTAGACTCATAGGTAATAAGTCTGTGATATCTGAGATGACATAGATTAACTTGCCTTCTAGGTGTAAAGGTAACATAGATCTCCTAATATGTCAAGAGAGCTGGGAGGTGTAGGGGAGGACTCAGTAGGCATAGTCCATATTGCTATCGGTGATGTAGAAAAATGTAGGAGGGACTGATTTATACCTTCAGGGGCAAGAGACTGAAGTCCAGGATTTCAGTGGAAAACTGTCAGTTTAATATATAAAACCTGCGATACAGGCTGAGATTTACAGTCTCACTATGTGGATGACAGTATGATGTAGACAGGAAGAATGTTGGCAAAATAGGAACTAGGGATGCTTTTGAGACAAGAGAAACCCAGAAAGAAATGTCAGGCTACTCTGTAACAATGAAACCAGGCTGCCAGCACTCAAAACTAAAAAGGTCACAGAAAAGTATTTAAACCAGGAGTGGGAAGAAAGCTGAGAGATACAGAAAAGTATCCTGTTCAGTCTGATGCAAGTCATGGGGAAGAAACAGCTATCACTTACCATGACTCTGAAAAGGCCAAGAGGGAAATAAACAGTGCAGTAACAGTAAATATCAGAAAGAACTCAAAATACCTACAACATCAACACCAGCAAGAAACTCTATAAGCAGCTCAAAGAACTGTCCACAAAGGTGAAAGATGAGCTTTAGTGCACAGAAATGTAAGGTAATACACCATGGAAAAATTACTTAAACCCTGTCTATGCATACTGGGAGTTATAAATAAGGAAAACAAAACTTTTAGTTATTGCTGGCAGTTTTAGATCACAGGAATAGCAGCAGCTACAAAATTCAACTACGTGCTAGGCACATTGGAAGAGGTACTAAGAACAAGAGAGATGATGCCACTGTGGACTTATTAAAACCTAAGGTGCCCACATCTTGAGTACCGAGAGAAGTTCTGGTCTTAGAGTGTAAGAGCACATAACTTAAAGCCCAAGAAGTGTTAAATAAGGTACAGAAATGAACAAGTAAATTGATTGTTTGGTGCAGGTCCTTTATGAGGAGGCACAAAAGAGGCTGACATTCTTCAATCTATTGACTGAGAACTTTATTAAGACATGCTTATTGTTTAAAGAGTCAGGAAGGTAGCAGATATTGCTGCAGGAGAAGTAGGATTTGTACATCATGTTATGTTTGTCATTTTATTTGCACTATTATTCAGTATTTCTGTCAAAGACAAAGGAGTGTTAAATGAAATCCCAAAGTCAGTACATAACAGTAAGCTCTTCTGAGTAATGAAATACAAGATAACAAACATAAAGAGAGAACTATTTTTCACCAAATCCAAGAACACTAGAATTGAGGACAACTGATTAAACTCATAAGAGAGGCTGGTTTAAAACAGATAGAAAATACTACTTTAAATCAAAGGTAGTGAACTTTTGGAGCTTGTTACCACAGGATAGTACCAGAAGTTTCAGAAAACGATTAGATTAATTCATGAACAACAGATTCACAAACAGTTACTGTAAGGACTAGGCAAGGTGCAACCGTACAACCCTAATGCAATGGCTGTGGATGCTGGTGAAGTATTAAGGGATCAGATTATAGTAAGTGCCCAGACTGGTGTGTTCTCACTAAAGAGCGTCTACCCACTGACGTTGTCAGAGGCAGGATACTGGGATAGATGGCCCACTACTCTGACCCATAAGACTTTTATTATATCCTGATTTCTTAAGACTTTTTTGCTCAGTAGTGTTTATTAGAAGTCATGTAGATTTTATATTTTCTGTGTCCATAATCAAGACTGAACTATTCATGTCTCCATTCAAGTAAAATCAAATAAAATATATCTAATAAAATACAGACTTAGGTCTGAAAGGAAAGTTCGGTTCTAAGAGAAGATGGCAAATTTGTCAAAGGCAAGAGTTGCATCGATTTTGAATTGCATTTACTTAGGCATCCAAAATACTGTCATGTTTTACAGTAATGTCAATACTACTAACAGGCTACAAGGTTAGGCAATACACACAGAAAGAGACAAAACCCAAACATTTCTATGTCATACTTGGGGAAAAAAAGCATAGAATACTAGAAACAGGAAAATCCATAGACCTGATTTAATCTAACCATTTCCCTTGGGCAGCTACTACTAGTGAAATGATAAGCCAGGAACATTGTTTTCCAGAAGCAGCAGCTGGTACACAGGTAGCTGAGAACAAAAAACGCAGCACAAAATTAGAATAAACACAGCAGGGTTATTATACAGGACCTAAACACAGAAAAGAAGTATGCATTTTATTAAATGGATTAGCTTATTTTTTCTCATGTATTTAAGTCTTCAGCCTGTCAATAATCAACTCAGAAGACAGTAACCAGTTTTTTCAGAAATAAATTAATTTGTCTGACACTGAAAGTCAGTGTGTGAAAGGATATTAAATTGCAGAAAAATATAGTGCTCCCTCCTTCTACCCACTTTTTTCTGTCTACATGAATTAATACAATAAAATCCTATTAATAAGGACTGGATTTTCAAAATTATGTTCTCTTAAAGTCACTTCCCTTTGATACTACAGACAAGTAAAATATAACTTAAAGCAGCATTCCCTCTTTTCATGCAGCAAAATCTTAAGATTCCTCTCATTCTGTAGTCTAGAAAATGGGTTAATGACAGAAGTTAAGAAATACTGCAAATTGAATATGTCAGCTTATGATTGTATTATAAAGAATAAACTCTAGTTTATGACATTTCAAGTCTTGTAGCTCTTCATCAGGGTAAAAGATATCAGCCTCTATTATTCTTTTAAAATATTGTCAGTACTTCTTAAACATCACAAAGAAGGGCTGGTTTACTCCAGAACTGCAGATCTCCTTTCTTCCTTTTACCTCATTGTTTCTCACAGGCAGCTGCATTAGATTGGGAGCCTGCTGCTTACTCAGACATCAGTCTAGATATCTTGTTTCACATCAGGTGAGTATCTGGGCATTACCACTAACACAGATTTTCTTTTCCTATGGAATACCCCCAAAATGTTCTCTCAGGATGCATTTTTTAATTTTCTTTCTTTTCCTTTTCCTTTTTTTTTTTTTTTTTTTTCTTTTTTTCTAGTAACACAAGAGTTTTTGTCATTATGCATTTGTTTTACATCCTGGGCTCTGTTTTCCTTCACCTTCAGCCACAACACAGAGAGCACTTGTGTAGCTGTGGAACTAGCCATTGTAACTACCAATACACCACAATAAACCACCAATCTCAGAAACATTTTATTTCACAAAGCTGCACGTAAATTCCTGTTTTATTCTACCATGCTTTTGAGTTGTCTATTTAATTAAAGCTGTAGTTCTGCAGCGGTATACGTTAAAAGCATTATGAAGATAATGTGAATGGAAATAAACTTAGAGTCCCCTCTCCTCCCTAGTATTCATCTTTATAGTCTACACCCTGCCTCCTTCCGTAGACTGTCCACAGTATACTCCTTTTCCTTCAGCAGATTTCATACCCATACACTCAATCCCCCACATCTGCTTTTGTTTTATGTGGTCTACCTGAGGAGGGTAACTTTTCAGAAGATATGTTTTATCTGAGGATACATTTTAAAGGAATAATAATCTGAAAAATGACAAGTGTTACACATTGGAAAAAAAAATCCATTAAGGATATAAAGCAAGTTCCCAAATAAAAAGAACAGTTTTCAGATAGAAGGCTTTAACAACAAGTAAACTTGCAGTTCTGTGTCACAGTCACTTTTTTAAAATCCTTTTTAAATTCTGTAAAAAAAATACATTCAAATTTCCTGTCTTATTGTTGTGGTAAATATCAAATCAATTATTAATACCACACCACTCATTTCAGTGTTGTTTTCCATAATTTAAAACATCTCCATCAAACTGTTCATTTTAAAAGCAAATATTATAAATTTAATTACTGTTAGGGG
Source organism: Hemiprocne comata (assembly GCA_020745705.1). NCBI lineage: Eukaryota > Metazoa > Chordata > Aves > Apodiformes > Apodidae > Hemiprocne > Hemiprocne comata. The sequence continues at coordinate 82,387,577 of CM036587.1, read as the reverse complement.
ATAAGTTAGTCTTTCTGTATATAAAAAATACGGCACATCCCCACTATAATAATAATAAAAAGTTACAGAATGAGGACAGGTTTCCTTCTCAACTATTCTGTCTCACCTTCCTTTTTTTGACATGTGGCACTCCACACTGGTACAGCCTGAAATAAGGAAGGTATAAAAATATGAAAGCAAGCCCTACATATAGCCATATAAAAGGATCTTAAAACAACGCTGATAATATTGGAACCTACACACTCAAAATGGCCATATAAATTGAAAACATGATTATTCTATGAAAGATAATCACAATTTCTCAGCTTTCATCATGGCAATATACCAATGTTTCCACAATAGTAAGTAATAAGTAACAGTGTTAAAGAAGTGTTTGAACAAATACAGATGCCTGTAACTGGCTCTAACAAATGCTTAAACCTGGAGCAAAGGAAAAGGACATGTTGTAGATTAAAAAGAAAAAAAAAAAAAGTGTAACTGGAGAAACCTGAAAATGCCATACTTCTTCCTCCTGGTAAACCAATTTAAACAGCAAGTAAATTTTAGTAAACCAACTTTTAGATAAATTGCAAAATTGAGTTTAACATTTTCTTTCTGAAGGTATCAAAATAAAATATTTTATAATATCCTGAACAAAATATTACACTGCAGAAATTTTTCTTTAATTTCTGGCCAAAATAATCTTTACTGATTCCATTTTTATAAACAGAAGGAGCAGTTAGGTAATAATAAACTTAAGGCATTCTTCATGTAGGAAGTCCAGGTCCAAAGATCCCAACTAATTAAAAATAACAAACTCCATCTCTAACATATTTGCCTATTAGATAAAAAAGATTATTAAATTATCTTCTACTGGCAGCTTTATAAATCTAATATTAACTTTCTCAACTTTTTGTTATGAATGTGGGAAAATTACATAATTTGTTTGGTTCTGAACAAATGATTGAAAAATATTAGATTTTATTTTCAGTTTGGTCTTCAATGAAGGATGCTATTGAAAAAAACCCAGATAACAATATATTTCTTCCAACCTTTTCCTACCTAATTTGGCAATCAAAGAAAATAAACAAATTATGCTATTAACCTTAAATTAATAACATTGAAAGGACTCATATTTTTCAAGATCAGCTGCAATGGAGGTTTCACTGATGCCTACACTCTCTGCTGATATGATTCTGAGCAGCTACACAAAAATGCATAAGCTATTCAAGTAAAAAAAACATTTAATTGCTTTCTTTATTATGAATTGCAAGTTATATTTTTCAAAATTAAGCAAAAACATAGCTATATCAAAGACAGAACAAATAATATTTGATTGCTATCAACAAAACTGTCAGGCCAACAAGTACAGTAGCACCAAAACATTGTCAGCTTCTTTTCTACCTTATTGGCTGCATCAGTGAATATTTAAACTACAACAATTATAAATTCTTCAAGATATTAACTGGTTTAAATGGAAGGAGAATTTAAACAACTGTGTACCAATATGTAGCTTATGAATCACCCCCTGCATGAGGGGACAGAGTGAATCCACAAAAGTGCTCCAGCCTCATCACAAAGGCTACAGAAGGTGAAAGCAGAGACTAGGACAACAAAGTACCTTCCACTGAAGGAGAAGAACAAGATGGTGACCACCTAAAGAATCTGACAGTGCATAGGTCTATGAGACGTAATGAGATCTATACATGGGTCCTGAGGGAGCTGGCAGATGCAGTTGCTAAACCTTTGTCCATCATATTTGAGAGGTCATGGCAGTCTGGTGAGGTTCCTGCTGAGTGTAAAAAAGGTAACATAGCCCCTATTTTTAAAAAAGGGGAAAAGAAGGATCTGGGGAACTACAGGCTGGTCAGTCTCACCTCTGTGCCTGGCAAGATCACGGAACAGAACCCCCTGGAAAATCTGCTAAGGCACATAGAAAATAAGGAGGTGATTGGTGACAGCCAACATGGCTTCACTAAGGTCAAGTCATTCCTGACCAATTCAGTGGCCTTCTATGACAAGGCTACAGAGATGGCAAACAGTGTGAGAGCAAATGGGGTTATCTACCTGGATTTGTGCAAAGATTTGACACTGTCCCACATGGCATCCTGGTTTCCAAACTGACAAGACATGGATTTGACAAATACATCACTCAGAGAATATGTAATTGGCTGGATGGCCTCACCCAGAGAGTTGTGGTCAATGGTTCAGTGTCCAAGTGGAGGCAAGTGACAAGCAGTGTTCCTCAGGGGCCATTACTGAGACAAGTGTTGTTTAACATCTTTGTTGGTGACATAGACAGAGGGATTGAGTGTATCCTTAGCAAGTTTGCTGATGATACCAAGCTGTGTGGAGTAGTTGACACCCTAGAGGGAAGGGATGTCATCCAGAGAGACCTTGACAGGCTGGAGAGGTGGGCCAACGCCAACCTCATGAAGTTCAACAAGGCCAAGTGCAAGGTCCTGCACCTGGATTGGCACAACCCCAAGCATTGCTAGAGAGCAGTCCTGAGGAAAAGCACTTGGGGGTGGTAGTAGATGAGAAGCTCAACATGAGCCACCAGTGTGTGCTCGCAGCCCAGAGAGCCAACCACATCCTGGGCTGCATCAAAAGAAGTATGGCTAGTAGGACCAGGGAGGTGATTCTGGCCCTCTACTCTGCTCTTGTAAGACCCCACCTGGAGTACTGTGTACAGCTGTGGAGCCCTCATCACAGGAAAGACATGAGCCATTGGAGAGGGTCCAGAGAAGGGCCATTAAAATGATCAAAGGGCTGGAGCACCTCTACTATGAAGACAGGCTGGGGGGAGTTGGGGCTATTCAGCCTGGAGAAGAGAAGGCTGCAGGGAGACTTTACAGTGGCCTTCCAATACTTAAATGGAGCCTACAGGAAAGCTGGGGAGAGACTTCACCAGAGAGGGCAGTGATAGGACAAGGGGTAATGGTTTTAAACTGAAAGAAGGGAGATTTAGGTTAGACATGAGGAAGAAATTTTTCACCCTGAGGGTAGTAAGGTGCTGGAATAAATTGCCCAGGGAGGTTGTGGAGGCCCTCTTCCTGGAGGTGTTCAAGTCTAGGTTTCATGAGGCTTTGTGCAGCCTGGTCTAGTGTGAGGTGTCCTGCTTATAGCAGGGAGGTTGGAACCTGATGATCTTTAATGTCCATATATATGGAAAGTGGTTGTCTAAAATGACAAGTAGCAAAACCAATACACACACACACAAAAAAAATATGAGTTTAGTTGAAAATTTTCAGTGGGAAATATTTTTCAAAGATAAATGTAGTTTCCTCATATACAAGGTGTTTTTGTGTTTTTCTTTTTTATTGGGGTGGGGGGAGTGAGGCAGGTTGTTGAGCAGGAAAAATTTCTCCTTCTCACTTTTCCACTAGACAGGAATCCCTTAACTTACATTAGACTATATAAAAAACATTGTGACTACCAATCTGAGCAGTGACTCTTGCAAATCAGAAGTTTGATCTTGAATCAGAGGTGCTTCATTTAATGATTCCCTAATTGAAACTTTATGCCTTCTAAACACATTACTGACAATTTCATCTTGATTCAGAAAAACAGTTAAAATTTTGTTTTTCACCATGTCCTGTAAGACAATTATTCTAAGTATCCTCAGCACTAATCAGTTCTTTTCAGTTAAAACTATAAGCATGATAAAAAACACTCAATAATGATGCTTTAAATATGTTATCATGTGGTATTTTTAAAAAGGTTGGGAAAAAAAAAAAACACTTTTTTTTTTTTTTTATTCCTTTCTACTTCAAATAGGCTTGATATTTCTTTTTCCATCCGTTGGTCTTTTTAGTAGGAAAAGGAAGACAATTTGAAACAAAGAAAACAAATCTTCACAAAAAAACCAATAAAGTACAGTTAGATCCTGTGCTGTTTCAGTACTGAAGGGTTAGACTTCAGAAGTTTAATGCAAATTTCACTGAATTGTAAAACCAGGTATCTTTGACATGAACAGAGTTTAAGCAGATTTTCTAAAACTGACTTGTATTATCCCTAAGTCAGTGAAGTAGTTCATTGCTGGGGAGTGAAAAAGTAATAATGCTGTCAAATTATAATCTGGATTGTGCTATGGTCTACTATGGGCCACTAATTCATTTTCTCAGAATAGTAATACAATTAGATGTACATTTCTGTGCATGTAAATTTAAATCTATATGACACTGATTTGGAGTGGAAAATGAGAAATGCTTCCTATGAAACCTGATGCTGTTACAATGTCACACAGGCACCAAGATGATTGCCACTAGATAGGAGATCCTTTTTGTCATTAATATAAGGACTAGTAATCTTCAGACAGACTTACTTGCCACTTAACATACATTTCTCTTTCCATGTTAAAAGAAACTGGACAGCACAAGGAAATGTTAACATAGAATCATTTATGTTGGAAAAGACCTTTAAGATACTAAAAAATGTCTACCATTTTCCACTTTGACTAGTCAGAAGGAGAAATGCCAACAAAGCCTTTTTTTATTCTTCTGTTCACTGTGTGGTAGACAGGGTCTCCAAACAGATCATGTCCACAGGAGCCCACAGCTGCAGGAAACACCAGTTCAAAGGCTGGCTGCTCCCTTCACAAGTCACAGAAGTACACAAGATGGCACAGCTGCCTTCATACCCTGCTTGCTCTTGAGGACAGGAAACATGTATACAGGCACAGGACACCAGAGGGCTAGAATATGCTGTAGTGTCTTTCCGTACAAGTAAATTGAGCAAGCCCTGGAGAAGGCCCCAGATATAAAGTGAATTGAGCTAACTATGTCAATACAAGATACCCTCTTGAGCTACAGGCAGCTTGCAGTGCAGCCATCATCATGGGCCTGCTTTTAAAACTACCACAAAATCTGAGAGTACTGAAAAAACATCTGGCTGGATATTCTCCTGAGTCATAACTCCAGTAATAAAAAAATATTTTCCTCTATGTTTGCACCAATGAGCACTTCAATTAATGTATTCTACAGAGGAGCTATCTGCCATACAACAAATGGTGCAAAATACTTAACTATAGGTAAAAATATAGTAATGTAGTGAAAAGATAAAGTAGGTAAAAAGTCCTACAACCTAACATGAATTTAAAAGCACTGCTTCTTTCTTACCTATTACTTCTTACACTCCGTGGGGTAAAGCCTTAGTTTTCACTAAAAACATGGGATCCCATGTAAATGTAAGTAAAAAGCTGACTTGAGAGAAAATGTAAAGGACATTCAGTTTTGATTTGTTGTTCTGCTTCTGCTTAGGAATATGTGTCAGCAGCTACATGAATAATTTTTAATTTCAATGCCTTGAAATTCACCCTGAGGACTCCTGTCAGAAAGAAAGGATCTTCAGAGTTAAAAGAAGAGAATCTTAAAAACACAGCAACATTGTGATTGTCTTCGGGCAACCACTGTTAGTCGTCTTATAAACTGAAAATTAATGAAAGACCAAAAAAATCTTGGATTTTGACAAGCAGACTAATGCAGTACTTGGTGAATGCATTAGATACCCCACAACTAAGGTTTGTGGAGTTTGGAGTGTTGCTAAAATATTGCCAGAGAGTTTCTAAGCAAAGGATGACAGAATTCCTGAAAAGTCAGATTAAACCACATTCAAATGAAAAGTATCTGTTGGTCTTTCACCTCTTGTGTGGCTAGCTGATGAAGACAAATACAGTAATTTCCATTCATTTCAGTGTTTGTTTCAATGGAAGACATGTGGTAATGGGTATCTGACATATAAGCCAGGGAAAAATATCCCTGGAGGACACTCCTATGAGACACAAGAAACTAATTGATCCTCATCTTGTGAATGGATAGTAAATATCTATCACTCTCTCTTCAAGCCACACCAAAAAGTCAAGCCTAACAATCTATCTTTAAAATTCCATTTAAAAAAAAATAATAAAATTTTATCTGCTCTTCTCTCAAAAGAAGGAACTCCAGAAATTGATGTTCCAAAAGCTTTTAAAATTATGAGATGTTGATTTTATGTACCTTTTCTGCATTTGTTTCAGCATTCCAGATTTTTTTTTTTCTTTATCATGTAAATACTACCAGGAAAAAAGAAGGTTCTACCTGAGGAGAAGTTGAAATATACAATTTACAGGAAAGATGAATATTCTGAAGATTTGTCAAGAAACAGTACTTTAAAAACAGTTACACAAGCCAAATTGAATTGTACTGCACATGTATTTCATATTACATTGCACTTGCTGTTAGTTTCCTGACTTAATAGGATTTCAGATGAACAGAGACAGGGTATCTTAAAATAAACAAATTTATATATTGAATATGAAACAACTGCTTTCTGTACTTTACTGTATAACTATGTTAAAAGTATTAATATTGTAGTGCAACAGTATTCTACCACATTCAGAAAAAAATATTTTTCCAATAATTTTTTTACCTTTTTTTATAGTTTAGAGATGAGATTTTTACATTAGCAATTTATCTATCTATAATTAATCACTTGTCATGGCAGCAATTACGAAAAATAAATTGCAGATACAGCTTATAGCATTTTGTAATGCATTGTACTATTTTTATTTCCTTAGTATACCTTGCAGCTACTGCTTTACTAGAGTATTCTGAAATTCTTGTGGAATGTGCTACATGACACAAATTAGAGGTAAGAAGCAAAATTGTTGGGGCCATTTCCAAAAGATTATATACTACTTTATATCAATGTTTTAAGAACCAAAAGATACAATTGTTGACATATATTGTCAACACCATCGAGATTCCCTTGGCCACAGTACCACACTTGAACCAAATCTAATCTATTTAATTAAACAGAGGTTTATAAAATATATCCAGAAAGACCATTGTATGTGAATACAAAGTTCTGTAAAAAAAGCTTCAAAGTCACTTTCCATCATACTCGAGAAGTCATGGCAGTCTGGTGAACTGCTCACTGACTGGAAAATGGGGAACATAACCCCCATTTTCAAAAAGGGAAAAAAGGAAAACCCAGGGAACTACAGGCCAGTCACTCTCGCCTCTGTGCCTGGCAATATGGGACATATCCTCCTGAAGGCTCTGTTAAGGCACATAGAAGATGTGGAGGTGGTTAGTAGAAACGAGCCTGGCTTCCCTAGGGGCAAGTTGCACCTGACAAATTTGGTGTTTTTTTACGATGGGGTCACAGCATCAGTGGACAAGGGGAGAGAAACTGATGTCATCCACCTGGACTTGTGCAAAACATTTGAAAATATCCTGCATGACATCTATGTCTCTAAATTGGGAAGATACGGTTTTGACAGATGGACCACTCAGTGGATAAGGAATTGGCTGGATGATCACACTCAAAGAGTAGTCAACGGCTCAATGTCCAAATGGAGAACAGTGTTGAGTGGTGTTCCACAGGGACTGGTGCTGTTTAACATCTCTGTTGGTGACATGGGCAGCAGGATTGAGTGCACCCTCAGCAAGTTTGCTGATGACACAAAGCTGTGTGGAGTAGTCCACATACTGGAGGAAAGGGAGGTCACCCAGAGGGACCTCGACAGGCTTGAGAGGTGGGCCCATGCCAACCTCATGTAATTCAGTATGGCCAGCATAATGTCCTGCACCTGGGTCAGGGCAATCCCAAGCACAAATACAGGTTGGGTAGAGAATGGACTGAGAAGAATCCTGAGGAGAAGTACTTGGGGGTGTTTGTTGATGAGAAGCTCAACATGAGCCAGCAATGTGCACTTGCAGCCCAGGAAGCCAATCGTGTCCTGGGCTGCATCAAAAGAAGTGTTGCCAGCAGGTCAAGGGAGGTGCTTCTCCCCCTCTACTCTGCTTCCATGAGACCCACCTGGAGCACCTCTCTATGAAGATGGGGGAGAGAGTTGGGGTTGTTCAGCTTGGAGAAGAGAAGGCTCTGGGGAGACCTTATAGCAGTCTTCCAGGACCTGAAGGGGGCCTACAGGAAAGCTGGGGAGGGGCTTTTTACAAGGGCATGTAGTGATAGGACAAGGGGTAATGGTTTTAAACTGGAAGAGGGGAGATTTAGGTTAGACATTGGGAAGAAACTCTTCAGTTGCCCAGGGAAATTGTGGATGTCTCATGCCTGGCAGTGTTCAAGGACAGGTTGGATGAGGCTTTGAGCAACCTGGTCTAGTGGAAGGCATCTCTGCCTGTGGCAGGTGGGTTGGAACCAGATGATCTTTAAGATCCCTTCAATCACAAACCATTCTATGATTCAATGATGCTATGTTATCAGTTACTTTTATTCCGATTGTTCTAAAAGACTGATGGGAAACCAGATGCATACATATTTATTCATCTAATATAGATTGTGTAGGCTATACATTAATTCTGAGATTACCTATGTTTTTAAAATCACAGGATTTGGGTACATTAAAAATATGTGTTTATATGCAACTACTAAAGTAAACAGCATCCTCAACTAATTCTATATGCTTAAATTTCTTTTCACGAGTCTTCCACTACTGGTCTTTTCCCCACATCCAGTGTGAATTGAACATAATTTCTCAAAATATGAAAAGCAAAAATGTGAACTTACTCAAAGTTATTATTAAAGCAACAGCATTATTAACACAATATATTAGTAAAAAATAAAATAAAATAGAGAGACAGGAAGTTAAGGCACTTAATAAAAATACAACCAGTGTGTCTCCAATAATAAGCAGGCACCTTAGCATTAACAAACTGACAGATAACATAGCTCTTGGAAGAGTACCTCAGTATTGCTGCCTCTCATTTTCAATGGCACTGCAAAGTTTCATTGCCACTCTTTAACTGCGTTTCTGAAATTATCCTCAGTAACACCAATACCCACAACAGCTTATGAAAGGGAAAATTAAATTTGAAAAGGGAACATAGACAAGAAGCAGAGCTGTGTGTGAATTAGTGCACCTCTACAAAGTTCAAATAATGCTTTTCTTCATTTCAGTTCCACAGTTAAAAAAATTAAAAGAAAAAAAAAAATTAAATGGCCCAGTAATTATTTCTTGTAGAACTAGAGACACCAGTAGCAATCTGCTGTCTAGGAGAAGGATACCTGTTAGAACAACTGCAGGCAATAAAGTCACTGCTTACTTCCACAACAATAAAGACTGATCTGTAAAAGTATTGCTAACATATGGACTGATCCTTGGGGGCAGAGTCTTCAAATAGTCTAGTGCATTAATCTTTTGAGTCAGGCTCTCATCCCAGTTCAGGTTAAACTCCAGTTACGTATTTGTGGCTTTAGGGTGAAATCTTTCCTTTCCCTGAAGTTAAACATTCTATCAGACATGTAATTTCCACACTTTGTTTGGATGGCACATTGGCTCTCCCTGTTTAAAAACAAGGCACTTACAATTAATGGTTTGTATATCCCTTGTGAAATGTTCAAAGACACAGAGAGTAACACCTGTTCACAGAAGTAATGCTTTTCTGGAAAAACTGACATCTTACAGACACTTGGAATAGAATGAATAGAATGCTTTTCTCACAACTAAAAGAAATGGTAGATTGTTCAGCTGCTTGTAATCTCTGCCTGAACATGTGATGGCTTAAATTATCCTTTGAATAATTCTAGGGAAAACTGTAAGAGTATATAAATATTTCAAACACACAAGAAAACTGTGAGAATTGAGTCCATTGTTCAGAGTTGGTCTTAAAAGTGTGAAAATTGTAGGTGTAGGAAGTCCACTATTTACTTGAAATTCAAAGCAAGGGACATTACAATATTTACATTACTCATTGCTGAGAGCTGGCAGATCACACTCTTAAACAAGTGTTCATGACAGTATTTTTAGATAGAACATGTATTTCTGGTCTTTCAGGAATGAAGCAGTGCATTGTACAGTATGTGGTAGAATTAGAAGGAATACAAAAGACTTTCACATTTTGAGTTTGAATTTCTAGTGGTTCTCTTGAAATCAAACTGTAGACTTTGGCAATGATATATGCTAGAGATGTAATTTCTATTATATCGTTTTAGAAATTCCTTGAGGGAAAACAAATATATTAAAATCTTAATATGGAATACAGTTCTTACAGATTCAGGATAAACTACAGTATCCATGCAAGCACAAAATAAATTTAATTCTATACACTGTTAGCAAGATGTATCACTAATAAAAAAAATTCAGCTTTCAGACTGATTCTTCACTGTGACCCCATCTTAATACTATGTAGAAACAAAACACACATAATTAAGTTGGAATTTCTACTAGTAACTATAAATGAGTGGTCAGCCATGCAAGTGCAAATGAGATTTTAAAGGTTCACCACAGATATTTCCTTACCTAACTCAAATAGAATGTGTCATTAGCAAAATTTTATGATTAATGCAAATACCATTACTGTTTTATAAGATTGAATTATTGAGCAACAACAGTTTAACAGCCCACCACTACAGGAACCTAGCTGTGGTGTCTTAACTGTGGAATTAGGGAGATGTCTTAAAGTATTCCTTTAGAGTAGAAGCATTCAATTTATGTTAGATACTTCTATAGCCCCTAAGGTAATTAAAATTATATTGGAATCTCTCAGCATGAAGCAAAGAGATAGTTAAATATAAGACTCCAGTTTCAGTTACCACTCTAGTATGAACCAGCCCACATATCAGCAGGAGATCATTAGCCCAATTAAACATGCTTATTTTAAACAGATATCACTAAGATATTTCAACTGAAAAAAAAAAAAAGTAATAATTTTCATATCAAAAAATAAGGATGTTCATTCAAGTGTCAGAATTTGATTTCTGAAATGATTTTACTAACTAGTATGACTTTCTGTGTATGTACATAGAGTAATGAAATATCCTAGCTTCATGCCAATTAGCACAGTAGATTCTTACCTGGTTTACTATGATAGACTATTGTATTAAAGCATGTAAAGGGTGCTTTTCCTTTTTGTACTGGAAAGTCTATACAATTTCTCTTTACACAACTTTAAGATATTTTCTCTAAAATAAGGAAATGAAGTAGAGCTTAATCCATTAAATCCATAATTATTACATCGGTACTAAAATAGCTTCATTTTATCAGATTTCATTACTTAACAATTGTTAAAAAATATTAGTATTTATTTAGCAGTACTAAATCCGTGAAAAACTTTATAAACAACTTCTTTTTCTTGTTTCCCAGAGGAATATACATACAACCTTAAAATTACATCCTTGAACTTCAGGGATTGCTCATTTGGTGTTTATGAGGCACACCTCTACACAGAAGCCCTTATCGCTCTCTGTAAGGAAGATCTATGCAGCCATTGACTATGTTTATTATTTGTATTGTGCTCTTAGTCAGGAACCAAACCAGATAACTAGCGAATAAGTCATTTCTTATAGGGATGCTTGATTCCATTTTTCATATTATTGCAAAGACAGAAAGCAGAAGGAGGTTGACAGTCTTCTCACACTTCATAATTAGACTGTGTTAAATTGCAGTGACGTTCTTTCATAGATAAGTATATATACTTCTTTACTATTTAATATCTTCAAGTAGAAAAAGTCCAAACAAGCTGATACGTGGCTGAACACATTATAATACTACTGCTGTAACAATGGATCATTATAAATACAAATAAAGACAAATACCTAATCTTTTTTCACATTCAATTAAATGATAACTATGTTTCTCTCTCAATCCACTAATGTCTGCACTTCAATTCAAAACTGCAATGAATGAGCCTTGTATTTCTTGTTTCATCACAGTTACAACCACAACTGCTGATGTGAAAAGACAAATGCTGCACAGATTAATTCACTCTATGTTCTGTTCAGAAAGACTGATGCATCTGGGAAGAGCTGTGTGTAGCTAACATCCTCCAGAAATTGATTTACTATTTAAGCAGTAGAATTGGACTACATTTTAATTTTCATTCCCAAAGCATGTGGCAACTGAAAGTGAGCTGCTATAGCAAGAAAAAAAAAAACCAAAACAGTCTAATTTGAGATTTCCCCAGGAAAAAACCTCCTGGGACTGGATTACCAGTCAAATGTTGACTGCTGCCGTTTTACGAGCCACACTTGACATAAGCAAAGAACAAGCAGGGATAAATCTTACATAAAGTTCATGGATCAAAAGACCTAATATTTTGGGAAAGGTGGATATTAAATCTGTAACTCAAACTCTGAGGAAAAGTTTTCATGTATTTTGGGGAATTTCAAAAGATGTTCAGAGTTCTGTGAGGAGTGGGAAACATATATAAATACTATGTGTATTAATAAATTATTTGCTTTACTCTTCCCTGATAACTTATTTTTATTGTGTTTTATTTTTTCCAGTAAGGTTAATGGTAGTCTAAAAGGATTAGTGACTCTAGGGAAGCAATTGTCCCCCTGTACTCAGCATTGGTGAGGCCCAACCTCGAGTACTGTATTCAGTTTTGGGCACCGCAATATAAATAAGACATTGAGATGTTGGAGCAGGTGCAGGGAAGAGCAACTAGGCTGGTGAAAAGCCAAGAGAACAAGTCTTATGAAGAGTGGCTGAGGGAACTGAGGCTGTTTAGTCTAAAGAAAAGGAGGCTGAGGGGGGACCTTATTGCTCTCTACAACTACCTGAAAGGACACTGTAGAGAGCTAGGTGCTGGTCTCTTCTCACAAGTAAATAGTGATAGGACAAGAATTAATGGCTTAAAGCTACACCAGGGGAGGTTTAGGCTGGACATTAGGAATTTTTTTTCTCTGAAAGGGTTGTCAGGCATTGGAACAGGCTGCCCAGAGAGGTGGTTGAGTCATCATCCCTGGATGTGTTTAGAAGTTGTACAGATGTGGTGCTTGGGGACATGGTTTAGGGGTGAACATGGTACAATAGGGTTAAAGATTGGACTTGATCTTAAAGGCCTTTTCCAACCTAAATGATTCTATTATTCTATTATTTTATTCTAGGGTTCCCCAAAACAAAATGGTTTAAAAAAATCCCATAATCCTATACAAATAATCTTTGCAAATACACCTAGAATCTAGACAATTACTTCCTCCCTCTCTTTCATCAGCATTATTAATACATACTTATTTATACAAATACAGCAGAATATTTTGCTGCAATTTGGGAGAAAAGCAAGCAGAAGGCAATACAGACTATCACAGGTAATTGCTAATTACATAGCTAATTACTATTACATCCCACAGCTAATTACTAAAAGTAATTTATAAGCGCAAATACAAAACACTTCCTTTCACATTCAAAGGGTTTGAAAATCTCACACATTATTTTATGCATGGACAGTAGTTTTGACATTCACGGTCATAAAAACATAGTTGCTGCAAATTTCTACACACAGACAGATTTCACAATTTTTCCTTCCCAGGCAAAAAAAAAAACAACCCAACACAACAAACAAAACTACAACACAGGCACTAAAGCAAATCACCTGAAAAACTAAAGATTGTTAGGAGCTGCTAAATTTGGTAGCCTGATGGAGGTGAGGTTGCAGGTGCCTGTTTTTAAGCTGTGATTTAGATGCAGTAGTGAGGTTTCTCTTGGGACTACACATACATGTAACCATGCATACAGAGGACAACACGCTCATATAAACACTCAGAACTCAAACACAAATGGCACAATCAGCTTCCAGTTGATGGGAAGGAAGGACTGATTAGTTGGAAATACATGTGTACTCAAGATGGATCCTTCCTGTAACTTACCTTAGACACTCGCTCTGTCCTGTAGCTGGCACCTGGATCCCCAGTCAGCCCAGCTGCTGACACTGGTGGACACACTCACACATCCCCACCCATCCCAGCACACTTTGGATCCCCCCAGTAACACCCCTTAGACTCTAAGAGTATCCAGTAACTGGCCCTGGACCCTACAGACTCCCAGTTAGCTTGCATGCCTACTGACACCCCCACATAGACATCATGGGCTCTGACTATTTGGCTTTAACACTCAGGCTATCCAGGAGCTGGATCCCAGCTCCTTGGTCTCCACCTTGCTTCATGCACACAGACACACAGATAGAAAAACAGGCCTCTCAGTCAACCCACAAACCATGCAGTCACTCCCATAGTCAGTCTAGTCCTCTGGACCCCTACTACAGTTGACTTGTGAACCCTTTAATCTCTCCAGTACCTGGCCCAGACTTTTAGCCACGTGGACACCTGGCACCCAGGCCACTCATCTGACTCCCAGGCTACTTAAACCTGATAATAGTGAGCCCACACTGACATTTACACCTATGCAATACAAACACATTCTGTACTCTCCAGTTTGCTGGCACTACAGACACATGGGACCCTCTGATCCATGGTCCATCTACAGATGCTGGCACTCAAACATTCAGATACACACGCATACCGACAGAGCCCCTTTACCCGGGAAAGTAGTTAGAAGTGGAGCATAAACAGATACAGGACAGACTGTGCTGATCACGCACAGGGCACGACTAGAAAATGGCACTGAGGAAGAGCCTGTTTACACAGGACTAACGCCTTTCTTTCCCTTATCCCTCTATTTTTACATGCTTTTTCCTCCCTATCTCAATCCCTCACTTTCCCTACCTGTGTTTCTTCATCTAAACACTCCAGAATAAAACTAGTACTATACCATAATGCTCTTCCTTGCATCCCATAGGGCATCCCATACCCCTGTACGCAGTACCTTCCTCAGCATGAAGGGGGACCACTATTACATTTTAGATCTATGAATTCTAAAATTCCATTTAAACAATTCAAAACTAAGCTCCTAAAAATCCATAATTTTAAAATCTTCAGATAGTAATTTGTTTAAAAACAAGTTAAGGCAGCTCTAAGCTAGAAGTAGAATTCTTAAGATGACTATTCATACTAGGGCTAGGAACAACTTGGTGTCTGCATCTGATACCTCCAAGAAGCTTTACCAAGAGCCATAAAGGATCCTTATGCTTCACAAACATCACATTTAGTCATGAATTTTGGGACCTTTCTCTTTTTCCCTGTTTTAGCCATTTTTTCTTGTAAATGAAGTTTGTTCACATCAGTATAAATTCAGAAATCTTCCACATAAAATAAAATTAAGATGGAATTAAACAATTCATGCCTCAGGAAAAACAGGTCACAGAAATGCTTGCAAATTCAGTGGAGTGATGTTTTTAGAAGATGTGTGTCTTAAAACCCAGAAATTCCATGTGAATTTTCATAAAGAAACACACTATTCTTCAGGACTTTTCCATAATTTTCAATGTTCTACTTCTTCCCATTATATCATGCCAAATAAAATCAACTGCTATTCTGGAATCATAAAAAGACAACTTATCAAATCAAAAAGCTTTCTCCAGTTTTTTCACTGTTTACTTACCTTATAAGGTATTTATTCTTTTGCCATTTCAATAGACTAAGGTATCAGAATAATTTTCGTATTCTACACACATATTTAAAAGAGTTTAAGCTCATAAAGTGTTATTAACTCCCTGTCAAAAAAATTAAATGGCGTCACAGAATCACAGACTTGTCAGAGTTGGAAGTGACCTCTAGAGATCATCTAGTTCAACTCCCCCACTAAAGCAGGATCCCCTAGAGCACATTACTCAGGACTGCATCCAGGCGGGACTTGAATATCTCCAGAGAAGGAGACTCCACAACCTCCCTGGGCAGCCTCTCACAGTAGAGAAGTTTTTCCTCATATTTAAGCAGAACTTCCCATGTTCCAGCTTGTGCCCATTGCCCCTTTTCCTGTCACTGGGAACTACTGAAAAGACTCTGGCTCCATCCTCCCTGCACCCACCCTTTAGATACTTGAAGGCATTAATAAGGTCTCCCCTCAGCCTTCTCTTCTCCAGGCTAGAGTCCCAGCTCTCTCAGCCTTTCCTCATAAGAGAGATGCTCCAATCCCCCAATCATTTTTGTTGCCCTCTGCTGGACTCTCTCTAGGAGTTCCCTGTCTCTTTTGAACTGTGGAGCCCAGAACTGGATGCAGTATTGCAGATGTGGCTTCACCAGGGCAGAGGGGGAGAATGACCTCCCTCTACCTACTAGCCACACTCTTCCTTATGCACCACAGGATTCCATTGTCCTTCTTGGCAGAAAGAGCACATCTGGCTCATGGATAATCTACTATCTACCAGGACTCCCAGATCCTTCTCCTTGGAACTGCTTTCCAGCAGGTCCACCCCTAGCCTATATCCATGCATGGGGTTCTTCCTTCCCAGGTGCAGGACCCTACACTTGCCCTTGTTCTCTGCCCAGCTCTCCAGCCTGTCCAGGTCATGCTGGATGGCAGCACAGCCCTCTGGAGTGTCAGCCACCCCTCCCAGTTTTGTATCATCAACAAACTTACACTCTGTCCCCTTGTCCAGGTCGCTGGTTGTTGCGGGCCGATATCAGTGGTTATCGGATGTCAGGATACTTCCGCGACTATCCCTCCCCCCCCCCTCCCTTCTCAGCAGGGAGCAGACAGGTCCGTGGATGGGACCGCACCTCAGAGGGTGCAGTGGAACGCCCCCCTCCCGCACGCTCACAAAGACCAATATGTCGCTCACACAACCGGAGGTTTATTGAAGGACCAAGGCTCGGGGAAGGTTATCTAGGTATATATCAGGGGTCTATGGAGTTAGTAAGTGCACTCCCCGTGGAAGAGGTGTGGGAGGATTAATGTAAGGGAAGGGTAGGACGTGAAGCCTGAGTGTGTAAGTGTACCCGTGTTGAACAAGACCAAACTGAGTATTGACCCCTGGGGGACACCACTGGCTACAGAGCCCCAACTCAACAGTGCTCCACTGATCACAACCATCTGAGTTCTGTCATACAGCCAGCTCTCAATCCACCTCACTGTCCACTCATCTAGCCCACACTTCCTCAGTTTCCTAATGAGGATGTTATGGAAGACAGTGTCAAAAGCCTTGCTGAAGTAAAGGTAAATAACATCCACTGCTCTTCCCTCATCCAGCCAGACAGTTACTATGTCATAGAAGGCTAGCAGTTTGGTCAAGGATGATTTCTCCTTGGTGAATCCATGCTGACTTCTCCCAACTACATTTTTTGCTTTCACTTGTTTTGTGATGATGTCCAGAATTATTTTTTCCAGCATTTTACCGGGGATGGAGGTGAGACTAACTGGCCTATAGTTCTCTGAGTCATCCTTTTTGCCCTTTTTGGAGACTGGAGTGATGTTAGCCCTCCTCCAGTCCTCAGGCACCTCCCCTGTTCTCCATGACCTCTCAAAGACAGTGGAGAGTGGTCTAGCAATAACATCTGTCAGCCCTCTCAGAAGTCATGGATACATCCTATCAGGACCCATGGATTTATGGATGTCCAGATTGGCTACGTGGCCACTAACCTGCTTCTCCTCTACCAAGTGAAAGTCTTCCTCTCTCCAGACCTTATCTCTTACCTCCAGGGTCTGAGATTCAAGAGGGTAGCCTTTAGCAGTAAAGACTGACCTATCTGTTCTCTTTATAACATAGAAACAATGATATAACAATGCTACTTTATTTTGTAATACAGACCTGATACTGAGAACATCCATAGTCATTCTTTGCTGACTGGAGTTCCAGGCTACAAATTTCACACAATTATAAAAAAAAATAAAATATAGGTCATTGCTTTAGAGTGCCAAAACAGAAGTAGAAATGTACAGCAGAGTTGTATTTCTAAGTAAAACAAGGACAGAGAGAGCCTGAGCACTCTACCACTGATTTTCCACACCTCTTAATTGTTAACATGTACCCCAGAGTGGTTTTAGCCTCTGCCAGATGGTACTCACACATAGGTGGGTAATGAGTGTGCCAGCATTCATTTCCGAAACATAGAATGTATGAAGAGTCTTGCATCAAGGTTGTCTCCCAGTGCCTTATATAGTCCTTCAACATGATCCTGCCAGGCTGTACACTCTTGGGCATTTCTAATGTGAGCTCATAAATTTATAGAATCATTCAGGTTAAGATAAACTTCTGAGGGTCACCGAGTGTAGCTTTCTACTCAAAGCTAGCTGAGATAGCAGGTATACACTTACTTTGCAATAAAGCAAGAGTATGGTTCCAAGTTCAACAGAGATTAATATACACAAGAAAGAAGACTTAAATGTAAAATCATTAAAATGAAAACTATTTTCACTACATTTAAATAACTTCAGCACATTTTAAAAATCATTACTTTGCCCTACAGTTAAGTGTAGGGATCACTATATTTCATTCTTTCCTCTCATTATTAAAGCTTTGCATAGATAGGGAAAAATAGTTACAAAATTAAGTGAAAAAAGTATTTTCTTTAATTCCATTTCCTCATTATTAAGAACTATAAATACATACTAAAAATATGCTGTCATATTAATATTTAAGATAAAACTTGTTAGAAAATCCAAAACTAGTAACAACCCCAACCCCAAAAGAGAATTCTCTCTTTAAAGAAAACAATTTGGATTTATTATGTATCATTTACATTTTGTGGAAAAAAGGAGAGGGCAATGCATCGAGTTTAAGCATAAATATTTCAGCTTATTCTTTTTCTTGAATCATTGAATAAATTCTCAGTAAAATGGCAACACTGCAGTTATAAAATAATAATATTAATGGATTATGGTATATGTGTTGAAGCACACACTGAGTGACCCTCTCAAGCCTAACCTTTAGGCAAAACAAAGCATTTAGAAATGTAACATCGTAGCCAAACTTGAGTCAATTCCTAAGCAGAGGCTTGAAAATATGAAAAACTGCTATTCCAGTTTGGCTGAATGTCTCACATTATGACATGATGGAGAACTAATTCTGTACAAAGGAGGCTCATTTTAGTACTCAGAAAAACATAGCAACTCTTAAATTTCATAGTGTTACAGTGAGAAGTAGGCTACAATAGGAATAAAAAAAAAAATTCCCACCCACCTACATTTTGTACATTGTACATTTAATCTAGCAGATTTGGTTAACTGCAACATACCGTCCAAATCACACTGACAGAAATATAAAATACCAACCTGTTTTAGGGTCAACAGAGAAATATGGCTGTCCCTGAAGAATACTGTACACCACTCTGGCACTATTTCCATACGTAGGGTCATCTGCATCTGTGGCTGTCACCTGTAGAACAGATGTACCTGTATTTACAGGAAAACAAAAGTTAATTAATAATGAATATAATTTTCAGACAAATGTAAATATTTTATATGCATTTTTGAAACCTCTACGCTCCTCACATTCTACCATTGGGAGATTAATACCATTTCCTCTATATGTTATTATCCTATCATAATTTTAAAGAACTATTTATACTAATTTGAAAAAACTTCTCTTTCGCTCTCTCTATGTATATATATCATAATTACATATATATAAAGATAAATAGTAACTACATAGCATGCGTATTTATGCACATTCACACTTACAGAAACCAAACTTTGATATTTCTTAGACTTCTCAACAACTCATAGTTACTTCAAGATTATCTTCATCCACAATACAAATTAAAGTTGAGGTACATATTTAAAATAATTTCCATAAACACCCCCAAATCAATAAAAGATATCAAGGGAATTAAAAAATCTAGCTATCAGAAGTCACCAAAGATCTGAAAATGAAGTAACTACTGGAATCTTGTTGGAATTTCAATGATAGATCCAAACTAGAGAGATTAGGGGTTGAAAAGATAAATATTTGTATTCTGCTAATAAATACAATTAGAAAAATAAAATATACATTTCTAGCATGTCAGTAAGTGGGATAAATTATAGGTAACACTTTGCAGAAAAATATAATGCATAAGTACTGCACACATAGAATAGAAACAAGTGATTTTACACTTTACTGTATTTTTCAAGACATTTAATGATTAATATTTTTTTGCTATCACTGCCCAACACCTCACATAAGAAATCAGTAAATGAAAGACTGACAATTTAATAAAGTTTCAGTCCTCATCCCACTTGTTAATCCTTCCACAGACACTGATTTCTACAGACTCCTTTGGGCCACTATTAAAATACAGGAAAAATAATCACAGAACAGGCAGCTTACATGTAATTCTGTATCTAAAAGTAATTTCTCAGTCAAATTAACCACTGAGGCATCACCTCCACTCTTTGGGTGTTTAATTTCACATTTCAGTTGTGAGGAGAAGTATGCTTTTGAATTTAATCCCTTGATCTCCCCTGCTTACTGTACTTTGATTTGCCTCGTGGAACACATTCAGAGCATGGTAACTAGATTCCTCTAGATAAAACTAAATCAGATGATGTACTTTAGCAGCACATCTGATTTATTCTAACTGCTAATGGGCATTTAGTCTCACACCAGATGAGAGCTAGTCTGAAATAAAGCTTCCCAAAAACTTATGGTGTGGACATTAGATCCTCAGTTCCAGCTGTTTAATTTCTTAGATGGGTTTCCATGCAGAGGACTGTTTGTTAATGTGCACACCCCCTGTGTACACTGGGAATAAAAATACCTAAAATAATGGGGTCTCACTTAGAGTACAGCAAAGCAAGCACGTAAATCTTTTCAGATTTGGATTCTTCACTGTTTGAGAAAGCCTTAGTCATTCGTGCCAGAATCACTTGCTTTTTGTATCTCTACTGGAGATTTAGTAAAAGGCACAGTAAACATGTCTGAAACACTTAAATATAGTGTCTTGTGGTCTCTGAATAGCCCAAAGACGTACAGGCTCAGATAAATATATTCCCGCAGGAGATATAAGTATGCCTTAAGGAATCTGAATTTGAATATTGTAATAAAATCAAGCTGGAACTAGTAGTCTGTTCATAGTTAATCAGGAGTTAACGGTAAAACTAACTGAATTACTGTATTTGGGTTTATGGGGCAAGGTAAACAAATATGAATTAAAGTTAGCGTCATTTTCTTAAAATGTTCTACTAATCTATTCAGTTATATTACCTAAATACTTCAATGCTATAGTTGTTCTGTAGCCCAGTTTGGCAACAATTTCAAACTTGAGATGGAAAAACTGTGACCTTTCTATCTTTTAGGTAAGTTTGTTGCATTCAAGGGTGAAGTCTTGTCCACGCTAATTTGTTGTTTTCCCTTTATTCATGGTTTTGTTATTTTTTTTTAGAATCTTTGGGAATCACTAAAGATTAATAACTTAGCGATATACATTGATTTTATTCTTTCTAATTGCATACAACAAAAACATATCCATCCAATAGATACGGTTAGTCACCTACCAGAGTTTACTACCCAGAATGCTGGTCAACTTCGGTACCTTTTTGTCTATAAGTTTTGCTTCTTCCAAAAAATAGCAGGTTTTGGAATGGATGAACAGATTTTTACTATTTCAGAAGAAGGAAATACTAGAAATACTCAGATTTCATTGTACTTTCATTTTTCAGATACTTCTTTTCTTATTTTGAAAGATAAGGGATAGAATCTGAGTGCTTGCATTGCTCATTGATGTGGGACAAAGAAACAAGACTAGTGAAAAGTAGTATGTCACATAAGCAGCTGGTCATTTTAGCATGAATGGAATGCTATTATACCTTAAAATTCACCATAATGATTTTCTAATACATCAGTATCTCTCTCCTAGGAAACACCTGGTAATAGTCATTTGGTACTGAATACTGGAAAAGTCTTCTCTTTCAATCTAAAAGAACACGTAGAATCACAAGTTTTAACTCAGCTCCCCACCTCACTTCTCAAACTCTCATTCAGTGCAATGAAGCCAATCAGATGCTTAACTTTTTCACTTTATTACAGAAGCACACTCAGCATCTTGATACACTCATACTGGCCTTTTGTTTAACTCTTGTCTGATTTGCTGAACTCAGAGGAAAGGCAGCTTATGAAAGCTGCAATTTAGAATGCCTTGCAAGATAAAAGGTAACGAGGTTACCTTTACCTTCTAGTTCTCTTTCAAGTCAGCATCATTCACCTCATCAACACGACAGACAACCCACAGTTTTAAATATATTTGTACCATTCAGATGTAGCATCAGTTTTTGCTGTTGAGCTATGTGTAATGAAGGATTTAGATGGAAAAGTATACAGTACAGCTGTCTTGTGATTTTTAATATTAACCATTCTGAAGAAAATAATCTAAAAAAATAATAAGGCTCTAATTTCCCTGGAGACCTCAGAACAGATCTGAACATTGTACCCAGAGGCAAAACTTCCGTACTTTCTTCACTAGCTCACTGTGAAAGTGTCTGTCAACATAAACTCAAAATTTTGCTATGAAAGCATTTTGACACTCCAGTTAGGCAATAAAAGAGATTTTTTCCCCCAAAGTGAAGGCTCTACAACTACCATTCCACATGATTACCTGCTACAGTTTAGAGATTACATATTCGGAATTGTGTTTTCTTAGCTAACACTTTATACAGAGCTGTAAAGTATGTATGCTCTGAACAGCATTCTGTAAGCTTAGTCTTTTTTCTGTTACCAAAAATAGGGATTATTTCATTTGGGAAATCAAATTATAGTTTTATTTCAAAATCCTGTCTTTTGTCTCTTTCTTTAAAGTATGTTTACAATTAAAATTATGTTTTATAACAAAGAAAAGCTGACAGGAAATACTTCAGTCTGTCTCTCTAAAGACAAATGTTTAATGTTTAATGAGGCAGTTCAATAAAATACGTCTGTTAAAAATGCAATTCTTTATGTATGACTTCCCATATTTTACTGCACTGTTAAAATTTCAAATGGATCAATATTGAACAAACAGTAAAAGAAGTGAAAATAAGATGGAGTTTAACTAACACAGGGATTTCCTGCCTAAGTAAACTAATTCTTAAAATTGTCTTAACACACTAACAAATCAATACAACATGTTTTAGTTTCATGCTACATTAGAAAATAGTGACTTCACCAGGAAATCAACACTTCAAGTCCAGTGACTATAATACTGATCCACATACTCTTTGTAGAAAATCTCAATTTTATTTTTTTTTTGTCAGTATTCTTCATTAGAAGATAAAAATCAACACAGGAAGAAAAATAGGCATCTTTTTGTACAAACTGTATTTATGAACACCATTAATATTGTCTTTCAGATTATCTGAAATTATGGCTATTTCATTTTATAATACCCTGGAAAGAAGTCCAGAAGAGTCCAGTGCCCCCATTAATCTCCTAATTAGAATTTTTTGGGAATACTTTTCTTATGCATTACCTCAATATCAGAAAATGAAATATGCAATATTTCTCTCATTTTGAAGCTATCTGAACATGAGCAGAAATGAGCTTTTACTGATTTATTTATTTTTTTTAATTTTCTTTTGTATTTAGATAATGATGACTTTCTCATAAACCTTAAAATAGAGTGTAGTTATAGCTCTCAATGAGACTGAGTTTTTCACATTGTGGAAGAAATAATTTCGGATATAAACCCTGGTTCTTGAACCAACTTTTAAGAAAAAGGTTCAAAGAAGGCAAGGGCTTCATGCCACAGTGAACACTGTGATCTAATATTTGGAAAATAATTTAAAAAAACAGACATGTACTTTCTTGTCTGTGACCTAAAAAAAAGAAAAGCCACAAAGGACCTACAGTTTTTATAAGCAGCCAAAAAAGGGTACAACTTGTGGGAAAAATATCAGTTAACTTATCAGGGAGACAGGAACCCACTGCTGCAACTAAACAGCATAATGAAGAACAAATACACCACTTGCCACTCAGCATGAGGGCTGTTACACAGACAGTAACACTGAAAGTTATTCAAATGACCGTGTAAAAGTAGAAGTAGTTTTTAAAGTAGTGAAGAATCCTTAGGAATTCATAAAATAACAATAAGAAGTTTAGTTATGTATAAACTCTACAGTTAAATGTAAAAAAATGTGTTTTTACAGAACTAGTAAAAATGACATAGGGAGTTCCATTATTTGATGGAAAGAATGTATCCTGTGGAAGCAATAATAGAAATACAATTCTGAGACTATAGGCAATAAAATGCTTTCAGTATA
This sequence comes from Hemiprocne comata, assembly GCA_020745705.1. Lineage (NCBI taxonomy): Eukaryota > Metazoa > Chordata > Aves > Apodiformes > Apodidae > Hemiprocne > Hemiprocne comata. Next base: position 82,363,825 of record CM036587.1, on the reverse strand, counting down.
CAATAAACACACACAAAAAAGTCAAGAAAGGAAAAAAAAAAAAGATCATTAATTTGCAATGAAAATATAATATATGCCTATAGCAGATTGTGTGGCAGAATATGAAACTTCAATTTTATTAACACAACAGGAAAGCTTTGTGAAACAGATATTTTAATGACTTACATTAGGTTCAACCTGTATTTTGTTTATAAAACATATGCATTAATGCTTTATTTTATCACTAAAACTTCCTTGGTTTACCATAATCCACTATTTTATATCCCAAAGTGTTATCCTAGAGCAACTACTTGATTTTTTCTTTGGAAAACAGTAGCTTTTATAATGTAGTTGTACAGTAATATCAAGATTCAAACTACTACAAAAGATGAAAAAGAATAAATTTTTGTAAATACAATGAAAAAATAGAAAATAGTTGCATTAGCTGCTTTTGACTTTGAGAATAACATTCACTTCTTTTCCAGTGTCTTTCCTCCTATGCAGAAAATAAAAGGCTTCAACAGAGGAAGGAAATGATAAATTAAAACTGTCTTCATTAGATAAAAAGGAAACTGAAGAAAGAGGAAGACAGAGCTATGCATTTTTTGATACAGTTGATAATGGAAATGAATTTCACATCAAGACAGTCAGTGGTGTGATGAGAGACAACTGAGATAAGAGCTCAGATGCTACAGAAATCAACTGCAACTCTAACAGTAAAACTATGTGCCACAGTTAATTATCAAAGACAACTGAAGAGGTTTTGTTCAGACCCACAACATTCTTACTGGGAGCTCTATCCCCTTACCGTAGTACTTCCCACAAAGGTGCATTGCTTAAATATTCCTGGTGTTACCACATTTCTAACAGAAATACTGCCCTTCTGTCTTTCCATACTTTTTTTGAGGGGGAATTGTATTTGTGATAATATGCTTATATGGTTAAAATGGGGAATTCTACAGTAAAAATGTGTCCTGCTCCATATACTAGTATCACTGTGTAGATGGGATGGAGACCTGCAAGTTGATAACTCTGAGATATAAAAGATGAGATTAAGAAAGTGAGTATTTGACAGGAAGCTATGGTTTAAGAGAACAATGAACAATATGAAAATTATTTTAAGGAATGAAAATACATTTGATTTATAATCTGAGAATTTTTATTAGCTAGATCTTGACCAAACAAGGATAACTAATAAAGATTGTTCTTCTGGTAGAGACCCAGATGACACTATTCGAAATTAAGTTAATAAATAATGATGTAAAATGTAGGAGGAGGAGGAAATAGAAATTACAAGAAAATATGAGGTAGCAGTTACCAGCTAGAGGGATACTAACTGTAGAAAGAAGAAAATTCATGAAAGGGAAGTTGAATGGTAATATGGGAACAATGACCTATGACAGAGGAAGAGAGAACAAAATAAAAGGAAACTGAATAAAGATGCTTCTCTCTTAATGCATTCTTGTTTCAAGAGGGATCACAGGAAAAAAAGGCTTAGAATTCTCCCCAGCTGGGAAGAGATATCTGAAATAGCACACTCTGCAAGGACTTGGAAAAAAGGAGAGGACTGGAAAGGGAGAAAGGGGCTACAAGTACCTACAAAGAACAAAGTATTAGAATAAGACAATTATGATGCAGACACATAGATTATTTTTCAGAACATCATCTACAGAGGACATTTTTAAAAAGAAAGTCAATGTGTCAGTGTAGTGCCAGTGGTAGTGAGGAATAAGAAGAGGCAGTAATAAAGTCAGGGGAAAACAAAGAGAAGAGGGGAAAAAATTTATATCCTTTAAAAACATGGTATTTGGTAAGCTCAAGAGTCCATTTAATACAATATTTGATTTTGCATGGTAGTTAGGAAAGAATACTTATTCTCTAATTCATAGAAGATTAATGCTACTTAGGTCAATGAAGAAACCACTGGTGTAAAAATTAGTCTCTGCTCTCAAACTGTTATAGCTCTGAACAGCATGGTTCAGGAATAAGGTTCAATGTATTCTGGTCTTTCCCGGACTGACATGATTACTACATGTTTGCGAATATTTCATATTCCACACTTTATTTATATATGCAAGAAAAGAACTGTAGATGTGTTTTGGAATGCACTATTTTTACTATGTGTATCTGTAATGGAAGCTGTGGTATTGCCCTGTTTAGTTTCTCCACACAAACTATCTCTATGCATCCTGTGAACCTGTATACAAATCAAATAATATGCAGACTTCCACAAACACACTAAACTTCCCTCACTACACAACCACCTATGTCTGAACTCAGCATAATAATGACAGGTGGTACCATAGAAGATGAACTGAATGCAGATTCTCAGTTTAAAAATAATTTCATCTGTCTACACTAGGAAGGTTGTAAAAGGTACTCTCCCATCGGAAATAATTATATTAGAAAATATAATATCTAACTTTCAAGTATGGAACAAAACATTTCTACTACTTTCTGGTCTACTCATATGAGCTATCATTACCATTCAAAGTGATCAAATTATGACTAATCATTTAGATTCAATGACAATAGTAATTAATTCTTATATGTATGACCAATATTGTGATGAAAGTTGAGTAACTACATGAATTTTAATATTTTTCCCTTTTTAGTTTTAAAATTAGACCCTGCAGAACTCTTTCACCTGCTTATTAGACAAATAGCAAGGACCAAAGAACAAATTATCTCCTTTTTTTGGGGAAAGTTAGACACATCTTGAACTTCAAGGTCATTTCTTAAATGGGGTATATCAGGATCTGGGTGGAAAGGAAAAAGTGTACATTCATGAAGTAACAATCTGTACCATCCATTCAGTAAAAAAAGACAGCAAATATATTTCACAAAGATCAGTCATGACAGTTAAGCTTTCTCAAAAAAACATATCTAGCGTGAAAGTCATATTTCCATCTGTCTCTCCTAGTCTAGTTATATAGCTGTGATGTTGTGATATTAGAGGAAAGTTATAAACTAATTTCCACAGAAGCAATACATAAGGAAAACTGATTGCATAATGTAGCACATCAAAGAATAAGAGTAGCTGAACTGCATTTCTAAGTGGGAAAAACAAAGATCAGTACTTTTTTGAACTTCAGTTTGCTTTATAAGAAACTTAATAAAAATAAATAAGAGACCATGGTCTAAAATAATCTAGACAACTACCATTCCTTTGTATTCTTTAAATTCTGTGAATGGCGTAGACTACTCATATAGACATACAAAAAATGTCATAAAGTGTATCATTGAACAAAGATACAGGAATACATCTTGTTTCTAGAGTGTAAAGTACCATTTGCCCAGGAATGCCTCTTAAAGCATTCAAGCTACTGTCAGCGTGTGCGTGCACTGCTTCCTTTATATGAATGCTCTAAGTAACATCCTAGGTTGCATCTGATGTCTTTTCATCTCTTCTCAACCTTAGTATCTTTCACATAAAATTGACGATACAATAACGTGTCATAACATTGTCAAACAGTATGTGGCATTTTCACTTGTTAAAAGATTGTCAAATAGAAAAATCTGTTTTCCTTACCCATTTCAGACATCTCTGGCACAGTAACAATGTATGGTCCATCTGTAAATTTTGGTGCATTGTCGTTGATATCCTGCACTTTGATAATAAATTCAGATTCAGGTTCGAGTGGCTTGTTTGTCCGTCTATCAATAGCTTGGGCATGAAGCACATAGTGAGTCTTCTGCTCTCGATCTAGGCTTTTGGTTGAATGGATGTCTCCAGTCGTGTCATCAATAATAAATATAGTACCCGCCCCTTCTCCAGTAAGAATATATTTGACTGATCCATCACCTTTGTCGGAATTGGAGTGCAGCTGCAGAATATATACACAGAAAATAATATAAAATGACATATTAAATTCATAAAATGTTATTGCACATAAGATACAAAAAATATACAATTATTTTAGCACCATTCTACTTAGTTTTTAATGTTCCCACCTCCTGTCATGATTCCTCATATGCTATTTCTGGCAAATCAATGATTTTATTAAGAGTCATTTCCACTCCAGCACAGCTGATTTTCTAAGCAAGGATTTCTTAGGTTCTATGTCCATTCTAGAAAACTTCCCAAAATCAAGAATATTCTAGTAACCAGGGGTTTTTTTTATTTATTTTGGTTGGTTTTAGTCCTTCTCATAGTTATCTGACACCACTTATTGCTAGAAACTCTGCCTTAAACACTAAGCCTGAAGCAGTCACACTGAGGATTAAGTTTGCTTCAATGACTGTAGTTCAATTTCACTACCTATATTATCTTCTGTGACCCCAAGGACAGCATCATATACTGCAAAAGAAAACTGCATAGTGTGGCACTGACAGATGTCTGTGCAGGATTAGTCTGTCCTCCAAAAACACAGACATTTTGTCTGGGTTTCGTTTGTTAGTTTTTAATTAGGAAGTCACCTAATTTACTTGTATTGAAATTCTTTACAATGAAGAAATTAACTTTGATCAATACTTACAGCATTTCTATTGTTCCTAACACACACTTCATGCTATGAAATATACGTTATGTGTATTATACCCCTCTTTCAGTAGATTAAAGCTTATAATTTACTGGGGGGGAAAAGTCACTTTGTACCCTGGTGTATGAAGAGCTAACATGAAACAGCTATCCATTCAGTCTCAGTGCTTCTAAATTGACTTTAAATAATTGCCTATTTATATTAAAAAATAACATGTGTTCTCTGAGGAGACATGATTTTTTGATAGATTGAGAGGCTTTGTGTTTTTTTCTCTAAAATGACTTTGAGAACAGAATGTATTTATTGAGGTGCACAATGAGAACAAAGTGATAATGCAGAAATGATCAGCCTCAGGTATTGTGCAGTTATATTGGGATGTTAAATTGGAAAGGAAACTTTCTAATTTTAAGAACTCACTCATTCTTATCCCATTTCCCGCACTATCTCTCAGTATCTGCAATGTGGTGTTACTAAGTTTCTACATAGAATCCAAGCAAAGTAGAATAAAAATGCCAGATACCATTTTTAATTAATGGAACACATGGTGTCAGTTTCCAGACTACTTTCAATTCTCAGTTCAGAAATCATTTAGGGTTGGATAGAGAGAAAGTAAGACTTTTGGAAGTTCAGATAATCTTCTTTCTGACTTAAATCATAAGATTGCTTTTTTCTCACTCTCTCCCTGTATTTTTTTTTTTTAGCCAGGTCTTTGTCTTGCCTTTAAAATTATCTAGCTTTCTATTTGTTCAAGGAGTAAGCATATAGGGCTTGATGACATTTTTCATCTCGTGTATTGAATCTATGAAATTTCGGTGTTGCACCTAATGTATCTTGTCCTATAGGAGGGTTTGGTAGGTGGAAGTATAATAAAATTAAGACTGTCAGCTCATGTAAACTTCAGCCAAACTTCAGTCAGTGCACCATACATTTATCTGAGCCACAAGGAGGTCTGACTGAATAACCAAAAGAAAACTGGGTCACCATTGTGGACTTTTTTTTTTTTTAATTATTTTGAAAATGGAAGAAAGAAAAATAGAAAGGGTCTATTGGCTTGGCTTTGCCTTTATAGGACAGCAGGACATTCTTACACCTTTCCTTTAGAGTAGTGATGAGTAAAATTCTGGTTACATCTCTCCTTATCCTCAGACTAATACTGTATTCTATTAACAAAGGAATAATTCACTCAATGTAAATGCCAGCAATCCAAAATTCCTATAAAGTCAAAATGTTCTCTAAAGTGATTAATTCTTAAAAACATGAATAGCAGTTATGCTGATATTCTAACCCTGGTTTGCTGGTATTCAAATTTTTCAGAAACAATCAGAACAGTTTTTCTCTTCTTGCAGGTTCCTTTTTTGATAAAATGATTTCTAAGTGCTAGTGTTTGCAAATGTTAAATGAAAGACTCTCTCTGATTTATGGCAAAAAAACCCAACAAGAAACCTAGGAGAAAATTTGTATGCCCAGGAAAATGACGAATTTGCTAACTTTATAAACCTATAAGGAACATAAAAATACCCCAAACTGAAAACAAAACAACAACCCGAACAGAGGAACCTTCATCCTTATTCTCTCCTTTTAACCCTGCATGGGTATATATAAAAGCATATTCAGATATACTGTATAGAGATGCCAGCAGAAATCACTGTATTCATAACTGGAATCATGAAATAATGTTCCAATTAAGAAATTAGTTACATAGAAAGGTAAGAGATCAAGAGAAAAAGGAACAGCTGTAGAACTTGAGAAATAAGCTTTCTTCAAAAAATGCAAATACCAACATAAACATGATGTTGCAATACCATACTGCAGCAAAACATACTCAGAATTCACTGTGATAGCATGAAATGCATGGAACATTTGGAAAATCAAAAACATTAGATATTTTCTGTTGTGCAGAAAAAAATATTTGTACTTATAATCAGTGAAGAAAATCCAGGTACTTTTTGAGTCAGAAGGCTTTTATGTCTAACAAGTAATAAAAGTTAAGAAACGCAAAATATTCTGAGTTGATTGCATGGCCAACCAATTATATGTTATTCCTGCTAAACATCATGTTACTTCACAAACTTCAGTTGAAAAATGCAGCATAGAATACCATTACAATAAACTTATCTGGGTATTAATAAATATTGAAAGCCTTCAGTTTGCACCTGGGCCTTTTACCCTGCACTGATAAGGAAGCAACTGAAAAGAAGAGAAAGCTAAGAGAAGTTCCTGCTTCCCTACTTCCTGATATTTCTTATATTGTTTGAAATATAACACTTTCATTTATGCCTTTTAATTTCTAATGCTAAATTTTAAATTCACATAGTGCTTCCACTGCATAACTAAAGGATCTTTCCTTTTTCTGTTACCTCATATTTTAGTTTTTCTGCAAAGTAAATATTAAATAACTGTTTGTCTTCTTTAATACTTCCTCTCAGTACAAATTTGCCATAGTAGGAAAATACCTAGGCTTCTATTAAATGCTTACTTGCAATATGTGTTGTGCTGAGGAGAGACCCAGGGAGTCCCTGCTTTAAGACAATGCCTACCAGATTAATTCATGCCACTGAGCATGGCTCACTTCTTTCTTTTCCCTGTGTACTATGAAATCACCTCCAGAACAGGTGGTTGTTCTGGTTTGGGCCTAACCAACAACAAAGAACCAGCCACATGGCCACTCACTCCCCACCTGTGACCTGCGCCCCCCACGCGCACACACTGTGGGATGGGGAGGACAAAGGCCAACTAGAAGCTCGTGGGTCGAGACCAAGGACAAGGAGGGTTTCACTCACCATTTATGGTCATGGGCAAAACAGACTTGGGGAAAAAAAATCAGTTTAATTTATCACTAATCAGATGCAAACAGAAGCAAAAACAAAAAACCCAGGGGAGGGGGTGATGGTGTTGCTAAGCAATGCAGAATCAAGCCAACCCATGTTGTATTCATCATTTCAAACCTAACTTGGTGGCCTGGGGAAGTCAGATTCATTCATACCCTTAGAAAGGGTGTGGACATTTCATTTCAATGAGATACCATCACCTCTGCCAATTACTACTGCAAGAACATGTACACACAGAGGATGAGACACTCACAAGCTGTAGTAGTGTCAATAAATAGCTTATATAAACACAAAATGTGGTGTTATTTTTTCCCCTGCTGTGCCAGTCAGAGACAGAAAGTTGGAACGTTGCAGGAATCTCTTAATTTAAAAAGAAATACAAATACATCACAAACTGAAACATGATTACTCATAATGTTGAAATTAGTAACACAGAAAAAAAATACAAGGGAAATATGCCAAACATAATACAAATCTCTGATTTCTGTATCAGAGGTTTTAACTATGACTAAGAAAGCATTACCTTTCAGTAGGTCTTAGTTTCTATGATAGTCCACCTCATCTGATGTTTATATATTGGTCTGTGATACTAACTTTTTAACTGCTACTCAAATAAGCTTTTTTTTTCCTTCTTAAATTGTTTCAACTTGCTTCCCTAAGCAATCTCACCTTAGACCCCAAACCCTATTTTTTAAATGACTTTGCAGACCAATAGATTGCCTAACCACTAGAGTCTAATACAGCTTGCACTCCCCACTTAGCCCTCCCTAGCCCCCTAAGGCACCCCCAATCCTGCCTACAGCTCAGGTCCCCGTGTCAGCCCCCAGGACCACCAGACCCTGCTACAGGAACACTGCAGCAGGGTCGGTCTCCAGCTCCCCACAGCTCTGTCCTGCCTGGCCATGGGTCCCACCATGGTGGGCTCATCTATTGGGCCACATCCCAGCCTGGACTGGCCTCAGCCTGCTCCAATCCTCAGGGAAGTGGCCATTGTCCAGGGCTAGGCCTGCCTCAATGACCCAACACTGACTGCCCTGCTCCTGGCTGGCGCTGCCATGACCCATGTGGAGAAGCCCCCAGTACACCAGCTGCAGGGAGCTGCCCCACTCTGCTGCTTCCTGACAGCATCATCTCCAATCCCCCAACTTCCAGCCAGTGCAGGCTTCTACATTTCTGGTGAAAATGCAGTTTCTATCCCAAGCCATGGGCTGGCTTCTGAAAAAGTTATGACTGCTGCTTTAGTTATGCCCCCTAACAAGAACATATCTATTAAATATTCTGAATCTCTCCACAAGCAGAAGACACCCGAAAGCATTTAGTTTTCATCCCCTTTGGCATTATTCCTGTCTTTATTTCTCTGAATTTTTAGGGAAAGAAGAAACTGAAAATAATAGGGGAAGAGCATACCTAGAATGTCACCTTCATCAACCCAGTGGGCTCCATTTCTTGACACATTTAATAACAGGTTGTATTCCGGACAATTTATGACAATTCCTCCACCTTTAACTAGACTGTATCACCAGTGTATGACTGATTTAGCAGAATAACAAGAGAGGTGTCCTTGTTTTCCTAAGACTTAAGTATTTTTCTTCCATCAGTCCATTTAAAAGCTTAACTTCCTTTTAGTTTTCCTGCACATACTGCAGAAAGGCTTAATTTTCCAAAGGCATGATTAGAACAGGTATACCAAACTTTTCAGTTCATGCATTTTCTTCATATTCTTACATTAATTTTTATATTACAGCTTTTAAAATACTTATAATTTGTTGCACCAGCATAATAACTGCGGTACAATGAACACATGGATTGTAGGCTTTTTGCCCAGTTAATGTGGTATTGTTACTGCTAGTAACTACAAAGCTACCAGATGGCCAAAGCCTAAATGCAAAACCAAGTCAGGTGGCTACTGCTTACATCTTTTACTGAATATTTTAGCTTATGTTTAGCCACACTGTACATGTTGAAAGTCAAGAGAATGACCAGAAATAGGCAGAAACTATGGGACAGTATAGAAGCAGGTAAGAACAGGAAAGACGCATGCCAACAAATTCTATAAAAACAATTAAAAAGTTGAGGATGAAGCCAAGACTTGGAATGCTAACAATTCACAGTGATCACCACTCATCCCTTTGCTTGCCTACAAAAGCCAAGCTGCAACCAGGAAACCATGCATGACCAAACATGAAACAAGTTTGGATAAGAGGGGCAGTTGTCTATCCATCATTTAATTGTGCAACTACTTCCCCTCATTTGCTTTAATTGAACTATTTGGATTCTTGGTGTGTGTGTGAGTGGCATTTTAAATGGAGTTCTAATTACTTTTTCAATATTTAATTGGACTATCTACAAATTCTTGAATCGGGATATAAAATATGAGCTGTTCTGTTGAAAATTAAGAGATTCCCATAGGTGTGCTAAATTCAAATCTGAAGCTGAGTTAAAAAACCAAGAACCGCTACACTAGCCTACTTAATTTAATCAGAGTAGAAGTAGTTATGTACAAGTAAATTTAAATTATTTTTTAATAACTGAGTAGAATTAATTTTAAATATATAGTTAACAAATAATTAAAAAAAAAATAAATATGCACAGAGTTCCAAAAGCAAAACCTGAGTTCTGGTAGTGACACCATCATTATATCTTTTGAATAAAGTATTATCTTCTGTTTGGGGGGAAGTATGTTCTTTCAAGGAGAGCAGAACTTCCCTTTCTCAATTCTGTTGTCATCACCAATCAGTTTAAACAGAAAACAAGAGGCCCCCAGCACAACACTACCACAGCAAAGTCTACCAATTTGTGCCCAGCCTAGAGGAGTGACAAAATAATTCCCAAACAACATGAGCTATGAGCTTTAACAAAGCATACAAGAATATCTTAAAAAAGAAAGTACGTGTGTTACATTATTTTTGTTGTGCACAACTATTCAATGCTTCACTAAAAACATAAAAATGTAGATATGCATAAAGAATTAATGGTACAACACTAAAACACTTAGTATACAATATTTCAATCTTCTCTCTAATAAGAACAGCAATCATGTTGACTTCCTTTAATGTATATGTAGAAACAACATAGAATTTAAAATATAGAAAAACTCAGTAGAAGTAAAAGCTGCATATAAAATTATTTGGAATGGTGCACACTGCAAATTCAGTCTAACTGATACTACTGAAATGTTCCTTGTGCCTATGCAGTAAAAGCATCCTCAGATTTGCTGCAGACTTGCTTCCTTTGGTCTGAGTTATAAGATATGTTGTCACAGAACATACTGCTCTAGGCAATGTCACACCTTTTGATGGAATTCTCAGAGGGAATCATTAGCCCAGGAGGTAACTGTAGTATCCATAGCAGTGTCCACAAATTGAAAAAGCTATTCCACAGCCTTATCAAACAGGGGAAGGAAATACAGAATTGCAATTTCTCCCATGTACTGGTTTTGTGTGGCAAGATTTTCATAGCAGGAGGCTAAAGAGGTGGCTTCTATGAGAATCTGCTGGAAGCTTCCTCCATGTCCGATTTAGCCAATGCCACTCGCTCCAAGATGGACCTGCTGCCGGCCAAGGCTGAGCCCATCAGCAATGGCGGTAGTGCCTCTGTGATAACATATTTAAGAAGGGGAAAAAAAAACCTGTGCAACTGCAGCTGGAGAGAGGAGTGAAAAAATCTGAGAGCAACAACTCTGCAGACATCAATGTCAGTGGATATTGAGGGCTGCAGCTGCTTCAGACACCAGAGCAGGAATACCTCCTGTAGCGAAGACCACGGTGAGGCACACTGTCCCCCTGGAGCCCATGGTTAACAATGTAGCAGATATCCACTTGCAGCCTGTGGAGGACCCCATTCTGGAGCAGTTGGATGTCAAAAGGAGGCTGTGACCCCATGGAGACGCCATGCAGAAGCAGGCTCCAGGCAGGACCTGTGTAGATAGAGTAGCCCACACTGGAGCATGTTTGCTAGCAGGACCTGTGCCCCCCTGGGGGACCCATGCTGGATCAGTCTCTTCAGGAACGACTGCACGCTATAGAAGGAATCCACACTGGAGCAGTTTGTGAAGAACTGTACCCCATGAGAAATACTCACATTGGAGAAATCAATGAACAACATTCTCCCATGGGAAGGACTCCATGCTGGAGAAGGGAAAGAGCGTAAGGAGTCTTTCCCCTGAGTAGGAAGGAGTGGCAGAGACATGTGATGAACTGACAGCAACACCCATTCCCCATCTCCCTGTGCCTCTAGGAGAGGAGACTGAAAAATCAGGAGTGAAGTTGAGTCCTAAAAGAAGGGAGGGGTGGGAGGAAGGTGTTTTAAGATTTGTTTTTTGTTTCTCATTACTGTCGCGGACCGAGATAGGTAAAGCTGCGACCCACACCCCCACCTCGGGGAATCGAGGGCTGAGGACCGCTCCCCGTCACACTCACAAACAACGCTTAGGAATCAATAGGTTTATTAAAGGCACTGAGGGTTTGGCCATTATAGAGTCCGTCTCTCACAATTACCTACTCTGATTTGATTGGTAATAAATTAAATTAATTTCTCCAAGTCAAGTCTGTTTTGCCAGTGAAAACAGCTTTTGCCAGCTCAGTGATCTCCCTGACCTTATCTCAACCCACATGCCTTTCCCTGTATTTTCTCTCCCTTGTCCAGTTGAGGATGGGAGTGACAGAGAGGCTTTGGTGGACACCTGGTGTCCAGCCAGGGTCAACCCACCACTTCCCATCTGCTGTAAGTTTTTTTCTAAGATAGAAAAAAAAATAAAAAATGCACTGTAATCATCCAGGAAAAGCACAACTGAAATGGTATTAATCTCATAGTATAACACTAGAGCATAAAAATATCTCTTATTGCAAGATGTGCTTATCTGAAGTCCACTCCTTTGCTACTGCTTTTGGGGAGACCAGGCAATGCCAGAGGTAGGCAGGTGAATAAGCAATCACATCTGAAGTAGCAACAGGTGTACCAAAGCTGACACAAGTGGTGAACTTTAGTTCCTATTTTCTCTATGTCCAAAAGGAGGACTCAGTGAATGACACGAAAAATAGAAAATGGAATCCTAAAACAAAACAATAAATGTTTATGTATAAAACTGTTACTTTGTTTTCAAAGAACACAACATATTTTCAAGAAAAATAGAATCCAAAATTGTAGTTTAAGTGTACTATGTATCTAAATTAATATAGAAGAAAAATTCTTCCACTCTGCTGAAGGTTTCATCTGAACTCTCTCCACAACAGTAAGCTTTCATTTCAGACATCTTTTACTTGGGCAAATGCTATGATGGGCATGGAAACTATTCTTTTTTCAAGAAAGTAGGACTTACACAGTGTGTTTGCTTTACAGGTTTTAAAGGGCTGGGCAGGCGTTCTGTTGCAGAACATGCTAACCAAACTCTCATAAAAGTCAACACATTTGAGTTTCACAGACTTCAACTACCACATTTACCCAGAAATAAGAAAAAAAATTTAGATTTTAAGAGCCCCAAAACAGACTCTGGTCTATCCAGCTTTGATATCACTAGACAATCCTGAACTTTGAAATTCCCAGAGAAAGTGGGAGGGGATGGATTCCTGAAGCCATAAAAAAAATATTCCTGGAAGGCTATAGAATTTCAGAATATTTAGAAATTCATCTTTTCCAGGCCATCAGAAAAACATCATCAACAGGAAAAAATGAGGGGGAAAAAAAGATAAAATTAAACTATGGGATATGAAAATTAGACCTTAAATGAATGCCAAACAATTATCAAGAATTAGGTCAGATTTCTGCTAGGTTTTTGTGTATAGTAGCTAAATGTCTGACTTCAACGGGTATGAACAAATAATTAATGGACAGATCAGTGTTCTATTACTTCCTAGCATTCTGGCGATGTGACTCCTTTCTCCCCTCTGATATCAAATGCCACAAATCTGTGCAGAAACTATTTCACACTATCTAGAAAAATATATAAAATTAAGTGGTCTTCAGTTTTCAGCACATTCTCAAAATCACTGTCACCAAAAATTCACTTTACAATCAATAAATCCGTAATTGTGGCAATAACTTTATTTCTAGACCCATGCAGAAAGACCATAAATTTGACTAAGTTTGAATCCAAATGCCTTGTTGCACTGTTAGTAAAAGAAGCCCTGGACACGTTACGTCACCATTGGTAGAAGAATATTTTGTTTCAGTTGTTTGTTGTTACTAAATTGCAATAAGGAGGTGTTATGACAGTATAAAGTAAATGTCTCTAGTAAACTAAATGTCTTGCCTTTCCTGTAAATGGGGACAAGCATCCAATCGAAGTGCTTCAGTACCTGGTATTCTCTCTGGCACAGGCCACATACTCACAGATGCATTAAACCCCAAAGATGAAGTAGTCCTAGGTACCAATATCAGAACTTGCATTATCTGGAGAAGTCCACTTTCATACAAGAGAATGCTTGCTTAGGACATTGAAAAGGTGAAGGTCAGAAAAATTTTAAGTGCATGCATTCTTTCAAAACATCAAGAAATGCAAGTGATGGGGCTCACTGAAGCAGTGGAAAGCTATTCATCTCTGGAAAACATTGCACGTTTGAGACAATGATGGAATAAAAACACTTTGTTTCCCCACCCTGTTTCTGCTGACTTTCTACAGATGCTCTTGACCATAGTTTCTGGTGCTTGCTTAGTCAAGCTACATTTATTGCAGTATTTTTTAATATATTTTTAAATTTATATATTTTTAAATATGCACAAAGAAAGATTCAAACTCTACTTTTCTTTTCCATTTGCAGTACAGAGGGAAAGAAGGGAACACATCTGATGTAACAGGGTCTTCCAAAAAGAAAATACATATCTGAGTATACTGGAAAAGAATGCCAACCTATGGAGTATTTCAGACTTTTCCAAATGAAAAAGAGCTATTAGTTCTCTAAAACCCTGAGCAATTAATTTTATGGTATGTGTGATCTCCATGTATATAGCTCCTCCTGAGATTAACAGGAGTGATAGAAATAGCTCACTGCAGTACAGAGCTTTAAGTGTAATAGTACTCAAATTCTTACAGAAAGTATGATTTATTTCTTTGTTTGCTTGTTTTTCTGACAGTGCTACAGCAAATACTGTTTGATCTATGGAAGATCTTAAGACAGCATATTAATTTTTAAGCTCTGGAAAAACAACTATGCAGTGTGCCCATGTCATATTCTAAATGGCTTCAATCTCCTTTACCCTTCCTTAACAACGTAGGGAAGACAAAAATAAAGATGTCATTTTCTGATGTAGTATTTCTTAGCCATGTAAAATCAACAAGAGAAAACTTTCTGTCAAGAACTCGATTACAGAATTTGATATGGAAAAAAATAGTATATGGAAAAGTTCAAGGAGAGATAATTAATTTACAAGCTTTCTTTTATCCCATCCTTCCAAAAAACTTTCACACATTTTTGGTTTTGATGTCGTTGAAGGTAATTTGCTGAGAAATTTATAAGACTGTGGAAGGATAACAGGTTAGCTACTGTCAAATGGCTTCTATTTCAGGTGAAAAAGTTGTTTCATTCAAAAGAAACTGAAAATAATGCACTATGATGCACTATCAAGGACTGCAGAGGTCCTTGTTTCAAAAGGATTTAATCTCCATACTTTTGTGAGCTCCTTATCCGCTCACAATAATGCACTTTTCCAGGCTAGATAAATGCATGTTTTCATTATGGGGTAAAGTGGTGGTAATGGTATTTTTTTTTCTAGTTCTTTGTATACTTTTAAAAATTTAGAAAGTGGTATGTCAATGCTGAATATCAGAATATTGATTTTTTGGGGCATTGATTTACTGCTTCTACAGTATTTAGTATTTAAAGGCATTATTTTGGTTTTACATCTGGAATGCCATTTAATCTCTTTTATGTGGCCTACAGCTTGTCTTCTTGTTGGGTGAAATTTAGATTTGTAAAAAACTGTCTCTGTATAGAGACATGTCTCACAAGTGTGAAATGTGTCGTCTACACCTCCTTTCAAAGAGAGTATGTTGTTTTTTTTTACTATCACAGACACTTTTCTTCTTCCTATAATGTAAGTACTCTTGCTGTTTGCTAGAAGCAAAAAGTACTCCATGACAAAGGAAAAGAGAAATTATGAAAAAATAATAATCCATTGATCATGGAGAATGCCAACTATGCTACTTTTGACATCTTCATTGGGTAAATCAGAATATCTATGTTCGCAGCAGAAGCTTATCACTAGCCCCGTCCACAGGTATGTCATATAATGACTGTAATAAAAAAGTGGAAGTGCTCATGACTATTACAGTGATGACTATGCTTTTACAAGTAAGAATAAAGAAATGAGAACATATCAAGGCCAGTGAATGGGAATGTAAACATCTGTCCTTAACTTTAGCATGCTTTTTATAAACTGTTAAAAAGCCTTCTGGCTCTCCTAAGGAGATCTCTTAAGGATGTAAACAGGATTTCCAGAATCCTTTTGTGCATTTCCCTACTTCACACATGCATTATCAAGAAGCAGTACAGTTTCTGAGTTTAGGTTTTTTAATCAAGTAATTGTGACCAATAAGCACAGGGTTTTTTAAAGGGGTAGGGTGCTACTGCTTATGTATTCTTCTTAGAGTCATCATGACCCCCATCTGTCCATAAACATCTGTACTACCACCAATGCAAGGCTTTGATTGTAAGCCAGAGTAAGCCTGTCATTATTTAGATTTGGTTCAGTACAACTTCTGGACAAGTAGAACACAAGTTGTGAAAATGTTTACAAATCAATTTTATATCACAATTTATGATGGGCTGGCATTTTGATTTAACAGCATTCCTACAGAGGACTTGCATATCATGTAATCTTTTGTGACTTTTTCTACCTGACAATGTAATTGCAAGTCCTGCATGTTATCTTTCCAGCACAGTATAAAGCACTTTCATCCTTTTATGGACAACATTCTTCATTGTGACTGACAACACATATTCTGATACTGAGGAATAGAAATTATGCTAGATTTCTGAAATAGCAACCAAGAAGACCAAACACTCCAAATTTCCAGAAACCTACATTTAGATTTGAAATACACTTAATTGTTCCTGCATTGAAACCATGACAAGTCTGTGTCTAGAAGTAGATGTGGTATATTTTTGTATAATGGGATATAAAAGAAGAATCTATGTCCATGAATCAGGTATCTGCTGCTGAAATTGTGATGTAAAATTGTCTTAAAATTTGATGTTCTAGTATTTCTGAGTAATAATTTTTACATTCAAATTCTCTCATATCTTAAAAAAACAGGCAAAATGTGCTGAGCAATTTATCTTACATAATTTAATACATGGATCTTTAAAAATTAAATAAAGTGGTGTCTTTAAAGTCCTAAATTTCTCACTGAAAAAATATTTATCTTCTTTGTTGTCCATTGCAAAGTCACATGTCTCATACTCGGACTTGTTTTCATTTGTCTGCAGGACAGACATATCCTGACTATGGAATGATATTAAATTTATCAGAAGAAAAAAAGAGTTGAGAACTACTTTCTTTCATGGCTACCCTTTGATGGTGTTTAACAAAGTATTTCAAAGTCAGATCCTCATCAATTTAATAAAACAAACAGTAATCTACTTTGCATGTTACATTAACACAGAATTTATGTTTCTCATTAAGCACTGTCCTATATTCATCATAATCTAATTCCAATAGGGAACATTAACGTTCTCCTTCTGTACCTGTAAGGAATCCCAGAGACACTGTTCCATTCACTGCCATCACTTATTGAAATAAGTGATAAAAAGTCTATTAAAACTTTACCTTTGTCCTTGACCAGTATTCTAAGTACAATAAATGTCACAACAAACTATTCATACTTCAAAGCAATGTATTTCTCTCCTTCAAGTTTCTTATTTGGATGCTGACATATCAATACAGATGTCATTTATCATTAACATTTCTGTGGCTTTTCTTTCCAGAGACTCTCTGACACCTTCTCCCCTCTCAAAAATATTTAGGCAGAATAGAATTACAATCTCTAAAACTACTGATTGCCAAGAAACAGGCAGGTGCACATGATGTTTTAAAAGACTATGTGTAAAATGACAGGGAAACTAATAAAAAACTAGTTAATTTCAGAAAAAAAAAAAAAAAAGAAATTACTGTTAGTATGTCTACTACTAGATATCTTGCTAGCAATACAAGGAGTTGTAAATGCAGAGTACCTATTACCTATTCATTAACATATTTTCCATAACAGATTGTCTCCTTTACACTTAAGGAGCCCAGGAGGAAGTGCTCTTATGGCTTAGCAGAAGACCGAGAGGTCTGATTCTGATCTTCTAATTTATCTAACCTAATTTCAAACAATAATATTTATTCTTTTTCAGGAAAAAATAAAAATATATAGCTAGGTACTTCAAACACCCACTAAATACAGTCTTTCACTCCACCATCCTGAAGTGAGTATATATTACCCATATTACAAAAATCTAATTTATTCCACATAAACAATAATCTCTAGTAGGTTACTACGTTCACTACTGCAGTATAGACGTATGGCCAGAATTCATGGCAACAAAGTAGACTGCTAGCTAGGCAGCAGAAATACACATTTTATTTTTATAAGAGCTCAACTATTTTTTTTTTTCTCAAGTAATATTTTTAAACAGTATTCAATCAGCTGGAAATATGTTCCTTCCAACCCTAACATTTTTATACCATGAGAACTAAAGAAAATTGAAACAACTGTTGGAAATATAGTAAATACCACATTCGCTAAAACTATGCTCAGGAAATCTCTGGAGTAAAACAGAAATTTCTTCCACTTCCCACCTCTTCTGTTAATACAAATAAAATCCTTATTCAGGCAGGAATCCACACCGAGGAGAATTTCCTGTGTATTCAGCATCATAACAGAGGTTGACGGGGGTAGTTAAACATGAAAAGATTGTATCAAATCTATTCCTCAGTAAATGTTAATGAGATACATTTTGTCATTCATACGGATAAAATCCTGAGTTGACACAACTCGTAGGAAAAAAAAAGTCTACATTCTGAAGAACATGCACCAATCATTTCCATTAGAGTTTGGTAACACTAGCACTGAACCAGTTTTGTTTTATTTTAGAGTGACTTTTTATCTGGCTTACAACTAAATCCAAAAGAAGTCAACTTAAAAATACTGCAGATGACTTATATCACTTGTTGTAATTTGTGGGAAATATGCTTCAAAGCTACATTTTTTAACTTAAATTATTTGGTTCCTTACTTTTCCTACAGATGCATAAAATTTGAAAAAGGGAAAAATGAGTGTATTTTAAATATGTTGATTTTAATTTAATAATCAAATTGTTGCTCTTCTTTTTTTAAAAAAAAATCATATTAAGTACTTTTCCTTACCTATATCCTGTGGTCTGAGTTCCACAGGTCCTTATGTTTTACGTAAGGGAGAAGTAGTTATATCTTTTGAGTGGGTTGAAACTTACTTCCTATCACTTTAATCGACATTTTTCCTTTATTTTGAATTATGGAATGCATAACATTATGGAAACCCCACTGATGCCAATGAACTTAAAATCAAGCCATTAATACTGGTAGACAGAACTAAGTAAAATAGTTATTCTTTCAATATTAAACATTAATTTCAAATATGTTTGTTTTATAATGCACATATTACTTATTTTATGCATATATATAATGCATGACAAGATACAAATCTTAAAATAAAACTAGGTAACATCACAAAGGGAGAAAATTGTAACTTTAGACCTCGGATTTTCTTTCAGAACTGAAGAGTGGGAGGGAAAAAAGGGAGTGTGTGTGGTGGAACAATTGCCTGTATCTGCAGTTAGATCTGGAAAAGAGCACTAAAGTAGCTCCTTCTTTGATTAGGTTTCCGATAATATGATCATTTTACTGCCTCTGAAGTATTTGGCACTTCTGCAAGCCACTCACATTCATATGGGTATGCTATGTTTTGCCATGCCAAAATAGAACTACTCAGATGCCACTGAAGCAATGGCAAGGTATCTGGATACAGACAAAATAGAATTGGTCTCTCTCCAGACCCAAGACTAAACTCAGATTGAATGAAAAAGGGACAAAAGGAGATAATGTGTCCTATTCCAAGGATTAAGGCCTATTGAGCTAACAAATTATAACCCTTCAACTGTCAGCAAGATCCGCAGACATCAGGTAGTTATTATACTACTTAGGCACTAAGTAGTACAAGTCTCCGTGGTGTTACACCAAACTAGGTCATGAATGGGTGGATAAGATGGTTCTCAAAACATTAGATGGCTATTACGTTATTAATTGCTTGCTTAGGCCCAGCTGTCAGTGTAAGCCAGGTCAGGGTGGAAGCAATGGCCTCTCAATCAAGCTGAATTCTGAGCTGAAGAGTATTCAGTGATATTGGAGATCAAAGAAATAAGTTTTCTGAAGTTAAGAGTTCAGACAAAGTTTTCAGAGTGGAATGATCTTTTTTACTTCCCCCCCCCGAAACTGCAGGTGGCTTGTTGTATTGAACCTTTATTTCAAAAAGACAGAAGTCCCACTCTGTTCCACTATGCACCCTAGCCTGTAACATTCATCTGTTCCTACACTCCAGATGCACTACAGTTTCTAAAAGCCCACCTCAAACTGCATTCACATTAAATGCACTGATAAACTCTGATGCCAAGGAAGGACACATGAAAGTTTAAACATCAGCCTCTGGCATTTAAAACTTTTGCTGAGTGAGATGGAGAATTCTGGGAGGATGATTAGGTGGAAAACTGCAGTGAATAGAGGGTTACAGAAACATAAATGGCAAAAAGCCATACATTTGCTTCAATATATAGATAAATATCCATTAACAATGATAACAATTTATGTACTTACCACTCCTCCATGATTAAACAGGAAATTTTCTAATAGAAAACAAAACAAACAAACAAACAAAAAACAAAACCAAAACAAAAAAAACCAAAACAACCAAAAAAAACCTGTTTGCTTTTAGAACTAAGGTAGCCAATGTGGAATTTTCATTAAAGTAAATAATTCAAAGGAGCAATCTGACTCAGGGCCATCTATGTTTCAGGCTTTCCTAAACCTATCCAAAGGCTCCATGGGTAGGTAATAAATGCATTTTCAATTTTAAAACATGCCCTTCCCCTCCCCACCAAAATATCCATATTTAATTCTGTGAAGGCAAACACATACTTATTTACATACACAGCACACATGCAATCTTGATCAAGAAAGACAGGTTAGAAATACAAATATTACAGAATAATGAACTGCCATTTTGCCTTTCTTTTTTAATGGAGAATTAAGGCAATTTTCACAATTGTAAATGCATTTCTGATATAGAGAAGAAAGCCTCTGGCAGTCAGTTTAAAGCACATGATATGGCTGTGATAAAAGCTTTGCAGAAAGCCACCAAGGACACAGAGATTCAATAAAGCATGAGTTTGCATGCTACTTCTTCACTGGAAGTGGTGCTTTCAGTATCATGCTGTTATTCAGGAAATTAGCATTTGAGGGGAACACTTGCTTGTGGAATTCTCAAATGAAGCCTTGTGAAAGCAGAATTTAATTTATGATACTAATCCAGAAAATAGTTTCATAGCCCGCAGTACATCGGGATTAGCACACCTAGTTACAGATTAATTCCATTTGTGTCTTGCAGTAGTAATATTATAGCTTTACCTCTGTCTGTGTAAATTTATTTCTTACATTGCGACACACACACCATGGTATGTTTTGTTAGTTCTGTATTTTCTTCTCATTTAAACTAATTATTTTTCAAGTTTCATATGGTCTCAAAAATGTCCTTGGAAAAATGAAAGCCTGTGAAACAGAAACAAAATACTGCCTGACAATAAACCAGCAAATTTATTCTAGTGAATATGGATTTTTCATACCTACACCTGCCGAGCAGTAAACATGGCTTGGTGTATATTAATACATCCAACACAAGATTTTAAGCCGTCTTTTAATTTCAGATCCACTGTCTATCCAGTAACCAATGGAAGATTTTTGCCAGACTAGTCTGGTCAGGAAAAATATTCTTCTCACACCTGTTCTGGACAATCCTCTCAAATAATATCAATAATGATATTTAAACTTATGTTAACGTTACCTAACTGCTAACAGCAAGAAGCGGAAAAAACTTTTCTGTTCCACTGTTAAAAAAGCTCGTTAAAAAATCAGCTGCTATTGCAATAATCTGTGAAGGTATCTTACATAAGCTCAACATGAGCCAGCAATGTGTGTTTGCATCCCAGAAATCCATGTCCTGGGCTGCACCAAAAGAAGCATAGTCAGCAAGTCAATGGAGGTGATTCTTCTCCTTTACTGGGCTCTTGTGAGACCCCACCTAGAGTACTGTGTTCAGTTTTGGAGCCCCCAACATAAGAAGGACATGGAGCTCCTGGAGAAAGTCCAGAGAAGGGCCACAAAGATGATCTAAGGGCTGGAGCACCTCTCCTACAAAGACAGGCTGAGGGAGTTGGAGCTGTTCGGCCTGGAGAAAAGAAGGCTCCGGGGGTCCTCATAGTGGCCTTCCAGTACCTGAAGGGGGCCTACAGGAAAGCCGGGGAGGGACTTTTATCAAGGACTTATAGTGAGAAGACAAGAAGTAATGGATCAAAACTGGAAGAGAGGAGTTTTAGGTTAGACATTAGGAGGAAATTCTTTAGTGTGAGGGTGGTGAGACACTGGAACAGGTCACCCAAGGCAGCTGTGGAAGCCCCATTCCTGGAAGTGTTCCAGGCCAGGTTGGATGGGGCTCTGACAACCTGGTCTACTGGAAGGTGTCCCTGCCCATGCGGGGGAGTTGGAACTAGATGATCTTTAACGTCCCTTCCAACCCAACCTATTCTATGATTCCATTATTATATAACACCTTCCTCCTCCCCAAACTGAAGTTCTGCCTTTAGTTGTTCATTTCTTTAGACACTAAAAAAACCTTAATCTTCATGGAAGAGTAACAAAAAATTTTCACGTCTGTGCTCCCCTGCCTCACGTGAAAAAAGAAGAGAGAGGTGATACTTCAAAACCTTAGCTGGTGATGTAACTGGACTTGATTGTCAGAAATACTACCTACTAACCCAAGATTCAAAAAAACACTCGTAATTATCTATACATGTGTTCTCCACCAACCTCTGCATGGAAGAGCTACCTCTCTCTGAAAAAGATGTATTGGCTCAGGGGCTCCAGAAAACCATTAAATAGGCCCTGGAATGCCCAGTATGGACTACATCACACCACGGACATATGACATCTCCCGATATCACATGCACTTAATAATTATGCACTTAACAAATACACTAAGCTAGATGAACATCTCTAGCTATTTCTAGATAGATTCTTAGTTCTAGACATGATGTCATTTTAGTTTGTGACGTTTATAGTTATTCCGTACCAACATCCTCAACTTGTGTAGGTAATTTCAGTAATGTACAAGTAACTCTGACACATGGACAAACAGCTTAGACCAAAAAAAAAAAAAAAAAAAAAAAAAAAAAAGGAAAAAAATTAAAGCTCAAAAGAGGATGAATGAAGGAATGAGATGATGCAAAAGAGTGCTGATTAAATGAGACAGTAGACAAAAATCTGTTACGAAAGGTTTAGTCATAACTGGTCCCATAGTGGGCTATGGTAATGAAACAGATGATATCTTGAGGTTTCTTCCTGATACACAATTCTGTGACCTTTTAAAAAAGCATTTTACCTATTTCTCACATAAATCACCACCTCACAGATAGGTAAACTAATTCGGTCCTATGAAGAAATCATACTCCGATATTCAAAGTTAGCATTTATAAAGGATTGAAAAAGGGTCTCATTTTTTAAGGGCATCATTATTTCATTGTATGTCTGCAACACCTAATTTATCTTACAGGCAGGAGTGCTGAAATACTACCACAACACATTTTTCTTGAGTCAAACAAAACCTGCAAAAAAAAAAAGTATTTGGTGAGAGAGTTTGTTCTAGCTCAAATATCTTAAGAGGTGTAAGGTTTGACAAATAACAGATTTATCCATTTTCTTCCATTTCTTAAAACAGCTATTTATATTATGTTTAGGCTTAGCCCCCTTAAGGATATCCTTTTATATAAAAACCGTGTGTGATCATGCCACTAATGTTACTATTTGGAGCATTTATCATGTTATTTACCCTTCTTAATATCTACATACACCATGCAATATTCTATTGTATTATGCTCACATATTTTATGCATCACACATGCTCATCAAAAGAACTTCATTGCTTTTGAAAACAACAACTAAAATTGTTACTGAGGTGAGGCTTAATCATAGAGGAACATTTAAAGAAAATAATATCTTTTGAACTCATAGGGATACATAAGCCAAGCATGATAAAAACTTGATCTTTTGCAGTTATCAGACAGGACAGAAAGGAACAATGCCAATATTCTTAGGCACCTGTACACTGATGGATACCCTAAACCCAGTATTTCATTTTAAATAATTTTTTAAAGGGCACTGTTAAAACTGTTAAAGATAATGTCAGTTGGTAGTATTATTCAGCTCATAGATACTACCAAAAATGTAACAGTACTCATTCTTATTTAAGTAACTCTCCTTCCCATTTTTCTGGCAATCTGAAGATCTCAGAGAGGCAAATGAATAGTGAAGCCAAAACTGATTTGAAACTTTACCCTCCTTTCACAGTCACGCTTCCAGCTCTGGCTGTCAGTCCTATCTCATCAGATTCTCTTGCACATATTAGTGCCTTGTTCTTTCTCCGTGTTTTGGCTAATGACTCACCGCTGCTCCATGCATGGTCCTTCTCGCTGTCCTGAGCAATGAGATGGCAACACTTTCACTGCTCCTCACAGGATACTGACACCTAACACTACCCTGGAGCAGGCAAAAAACTCACTGTTACGAATGAAGGGATCGCCCTTCAGCAGTGATCTCTGTTGTTTCACCTCCAGACTCCAGATGCTGTCTCTCCTGTCACCTCACCCTCAGAACACTATCCAGTTCCTCAAGACAGAGCATCCCCTCCCCCGCTTTTCAACAAAAAATTAATAGCCAGTTAAATCTAATATAAGCATTTGTGAAAGCAAAACAAGAAAAAAAAAATAGTAAGCAGCCCCAATTCGAAGACATTAACACAGAGAATGAAGTAACTCTAAAGAAGATAATATTCAGATCCAATGTAAAAAATGCCATATGAGAATCTGACTCATAAAATTATTCTTGACATCTTTGACAAAACAGGAAATAAAATGGAACATGGAAATACATACAAAATATAACACTGTTGTTCCTGTTGCACATTTCTAATTAGTTTAAATGGGAAAATAAAAACTATTTTCTCACTACACACATTTTATTTTCCAGTTAGACAGTTTAATGTTGCGTTGAACTGGGAATAATTTCTTCTTCCCCATCTAGAGGTTCATACATACGTACAAACAAATATCTTTGGTGCTCAAGTTCCCTCCTTGTCAGAAAAATAAATTCACTATTAAAGGCCATAAATCAAGACACTCGCAACTCAACTAATCAGCAAACATGATGATTACTTAAATAATCAATTAATTGATTATCAAGTTGCATCTCACACGCATAATTAATTCAGCCATATAGTTTCCCAGTGTGTCTTCTTATAGGCATCCCAGCTCTGCAGAATTGTAGAGAATTGTCCCTTTACACTCTGAAACTCCAAGTTGATGAATAACACAGACTCTTTTACCCATTACTTCACTGAGGTCCTGCTGATTCCGCATAACAAAAACCTATCAAGCAAAATTCAATTTCAAATTTAGCTTTTCTTTTCAGCCGAATGTTAATAAAAAACGTAGCATAGCTGCAATGTTCAGGAAACTTTCTGATGTCAGTTGGGGTTCTGCAAATTTCCTAGAAAGTTGAAATACTGAACATAACAAAGCTCAAAGCTGTGTAATTAATTTTTCAGAACTACATCTAATATTTCAGATTTTCAACTGTTTTAACTTGGAAGGCAACAAGAAAAAAAATCTAGGCAAATCTTAGTGATTTGCAGATATGGGAACTTCACAGGAATTACAAAAAGTGTTCTGCATACTCATCAAAGACAAAGTAATCTATTTTATTCTCATATGCGAGTATTTTAATTTGCTTCAAAATTCAGATGCATCTCTTATAACTAATTTTAAAGTCTAAAAATATCTGTATTCTTGCATGAGTGACAGAACTGAAAAAGCTGACCCACATCAGAAGGTTTTGAAAAAGTTATGAAATATACTGAAGGGTGACCAAACAAGTTAACTGTAATTTTATGCCAGTTGTTCTGAGATTAATTTGTACAGGCACTGCATAATGGCCACTTGGCCATTATTTCAATGCTTGCACTTTCTGCTGTCTTCTGTATTTCCCATGCACTTTTGCTCCACACATTATATTTTCCAATGACTGAAAGAAGAGAAATCAATTTCTTCACATGTCATCTTATAACCACACGTGCTTCCTAAAACATCTTACTATGTGAAGCTGACTCATGATCTCTTCTCTGGGAGAGCTCCACAGACTAAACTCTTCACTGGTTTCTGCGAGAAACTCTTCAGAGTGCATGAAGTAAATAAATAGCAACTAGGACACAGACCTCAACACACTACTATGATATAAACAATTCTCCTTGATTCTCATGGAGCTGAGGTAACATGAAGATTAAATAATCTTTTAACCTCCAAAGGATCCACATAAGGTCAGAGAGCAAGGTACTCTTTTAGCATCAGAGGTTACAATACCACAAAGAAAGGTTAGAAGTATGAAATACAATCACAGCTTGCTGGAAACTGCAATTGGAAAGTGCTGGAAAGTGCAGTTCTATAATAAAATTTAAACACATGAAGGGAATCCAGCTGAATAATCCAGCTGAAGAAGAGAAAGCATTTCAGCAGAATCTCAATGATTCGAAAAAATTTGTATCCAGTTCTTTAACAGCACTGCTAATGAGGCTGCGAGGGATGCAGGTGTTTAGAAAACAAAGTAACTATTGACTGGAAACAACTGGGGAGAATGGAATATAACGAGAAATTAGGAGCATTTCAAATTAAGACTATTTAAGGTAAAACAGAACAGCTGACAAACTGAAGTGTTTTTACTCTGCCATCTGTAAGTGGATACATTGAGAAGATTCCTTTTCTGCACTTACTTGGCTTTCAATAGACTGAAACATTTCAGATATTTTTTCTTGGAGGAATAGTATTGTCGTTTAGATGTTTCTGCTTCAGTAACCCTATATTGCACCCACAGATGTACTTAGGGGCTTTCATTGATGAAGACAGTTCCTGAATAGCAGTGAGTTCAGAATTCTCAGGTTTTGTGGTGGGTTTTTTTGTTTGTTTTTGGGTTTTTTTTGTGCGTTTTTGTGGGTGGGTGTGTGTTTTGGGGTTTTTTTTTTGGTTTTGGGGTTTGCTTGTTTGTTTTGTGGGGAAGAATATTGATTTTTAGAGATCAGAAATGGTTCTAGGAATTCTGAAGAAAACTTGAGTTACAAAAGTGTCAATTGAGAAAGACAGGAAAACTTTACATTCTCCCTCGTGTAGCTGCGTGGTTTGATATTTGTTATCACATTTCCACCCAGGGATTTTTTTCATTACGGTTTGCTGCAAAAGGCTGTCAAGGAAAAAAAATTGTCTCCCACAGAAAATAAAATTAACACAAATAAATGCTAATATTCTATAGGTTATAGCATTTCCAAGACATGTAAAAGAATGTCTGCTTACTGTGTAAGTGATCAGTACAAGCCTTGTGAACTACTTAAGTTATGCTGAAATAGTAGCTTCAGAGATAAGGATTACTTATATTACTATAGGACCTCATCAGTCCATTTCTCAGACAATGTAACAATAGACAGTAAGATCATGTCTCTTCTCCAAAAGTTACATGTAAGTAGATCATAGTAAGGTTACTGTTTACTACTACTTAATAGTATGTTTCTTTTATGAAAGAACCAGGAATATTACTCCTTTGATTTCCAGTGAAGTATATTCCTGTATGCTGTCTAATTAGGCAATATGCATTCTTTCTGCTACTATTAGCCACTGTAATAACCATCAACATCCACAGTGAATTCAGAGTAGTCATTACATTTGCAGGACACAACATCTCTTTACTACAAACTATTGCTTTCTGCAGTGGATTCGCTCAGAGGAAAATTATACATAATAGATGAAACACAGCATAGTTCTCAGTGAAGATTAATAACTGTGTTAGTAAGAAGGTGGCCACAACTAAGCACAATTACAGAATTTTCACATCTAGCAACTGGGGGAAGGGCGGAAGGTCTGGGGTTTTGTTTTGTTTTGTTTTTTGGGTTTTTTTAGATTGTTGGGTTTTTTCCCCCCACAAACTGTAGTTTGTTATAAGCAATACTATTATATGCATATTTCAGCTTTTACCTGGAATCTACATCCCAATTTTACATGATCTTTAAAATTCATGATTTAAATAAAAACAAACCTGGAACGAGTCACTATAAATTGCCAGTTTGCTTTAAGAATGAAAACTATCTATAATGAATGTATTCCTTGTGCTCTGAAAAAAACATGTCACAATGATCTGATACAATATAGATAAAAAACTGAGAAATTACTTCCTCCAAATAATATTTAAAACAAGATTTGCTCATGCTATTCCAGACATGTAGAGGAAAAGCTGTCTAAGAAAGGAGGATGGACTGGAAATGCTGAGTTAATCAATAATAGCCTCTGACATCATCAAGCTTGGAATAATATTAAATATGGCAACAAATCCTCATGAAATAGGTGTGTGATGGGCAAAAGTTATTTTTGTTAACATTTATTTGAGCTAAAGCTCAGCTATGTATATTTACAGACATGCAGCTCTGACTTCTTAAATGCATGGATTTTCTGTCAGACTGTGGTTTACTCTTAATCTCAATGTGCCATGTTTTTTACCTGCTGAATTACCTCCGTCCATAGAATCTTAGAATGGTAGAGGTTGGAAGGGACCTCTGGAGATCATCAAGACCAATGCCCCTGCCAGAGCAGGATCACCTAGGTCACGTCACACAGCAATGTGTCCAGACTGGCCATGAAAATCTCTAGAGCAGGATTCGCCAACAATTCATTATTGAGAGACTAATTAGGAACACTGATGTGGCATTAAACATAAAAGTATCCCATACTAAGCAGTTTTACCTGTGTCAACTTCATACATGAAGAATTGCATTATTTTCTTGATTTCTAGTCTGTCACACTTATTTCTTTGATTACTCCTACTGCTTGTTAGAGGGAATGAAAGGAAAGTGAAAAATTATTCCTGATTCACATTCCTCACACAACTCATGACTGTCTAAGGCACTATCCAACCCACTCCACTTCATCTATTTTCAGAAAGAAAAGCTCTCCCCTTCACAGGTGTTCCTCACACTGCTTCCAAGAAAGTAAAGCAATCCTTTCCCATAAAAAATCTTGTACTCAGAGAACAACTGTAATTTCAGAACTGAAGTTGTGAAATGAAAATTAGTTTCTTAAATAAAAGTGAGTGATAGTCTAATTAGTCACTTCTCATATAGAAACTGTTCTGTACATTAGATCAGCCTTGCAGTCCTCCTCAGGGAAGTTTATTTTACAAGACTGTAGAAAAGGATATGAAAGTGAGAAGTATGCTTTGCATTTGAGACACAGGTGTACTGTAGATTTACACAGTAAGATAAGTGGTGTTTTTTTGCAATTTTTTTTTGTTTTTTTCCCCCTAATAATTTCAGTTTGTTGATTGGATTGTTTCTAAGCACCGAAGGTTTATTTTAGAGCTAATATAACTTTACAGTCTTGTTAATGAGTGGTAACGGTCAACTCAGTTAAAACTGCTCAACTCAGCTGCTCCTCATGTGCCCCATTCTACATTTATCTGTATTGAATTTCATTCAGTCTTGTAAGATCCTTCTGCTAAATTTATGTTTCATCTTTCCCAATTTTTTCTTCTCAAAAGTTTAGTATAATCAATGATGGTTTTCACCCATCTATTCACTTGGGTTTCCAACCCTAATTGTTTTCAATTCTAAGTGGTATTGGTTTTCACCCAATACCAGTTTTGGTGGTTTGGGGGTTTTTTTGAAGGTGTCTTATTTACTTTGTTTGTTTGTATTTGATTGGGATTTTTTTGTTTTGTTCCTTTTTTTTTTGTTATATTGAAACCACTGCATACTTTGGACAGACATCAAAGCAGTTTTAGATAAGTATTAATAAAACAAAGTTATTGGGTTAGGTATTTCTTCTTGGATTACTGCACCAAGTACCTTTCAGTAATTACCGTTGATTTGTTCCATACCCTCTTTCACAGTGCCTCAGCTTGACACTCTTCCTTTGACACATGCCTCATAAAATGACTATGCTGTGCTTCCCAAGGTCTCCCATAGCTAAAGAGATTTAAAATAAATTCTTTTAGCTTTTCTACAACAGTCTTGCTTTGCTCTCTTTACAACTTTTATACCCCAACTTTCTTTTAGCACAACAGTTTCTGGTAGGCTTTTTCATCCTGATGTTCCTAAAGAAGATTTTTTTTTTTTTTGAAGTTTTGCCTCAAACTTTCTTTGATGGGTTACTGTGCTTTACAACTAACATGCAAGATTTCTCAGTCCTTTGTATTTCTCTCATTGAGAAACAACGGCATTTTTTAAAAGACTCTGCCTTTATCTGCCCTCTTTATTATGCCATTTAGTCATTCCAACTTCCTCTAGCTCTTCATGTCTTTCTAGCAGGTGCTTTACATTTGCTTTAAACATTAATTAAGACCAAGTTTAGCTTTCATTCTTCTTTTGGAGATTTGATTACTAGATAATTTATGAAGCAATCACTTATTACGGCTAGAGCCTTTTTATACTAGAGTTCAACATCAATGTAGAATTTCTCCTACCTTCCAGGGAGTAAGTGAAGTGCTCCATTACTGCTGCATTTTTACTGACTTAGAAGCTGTCTGAACACCCTTAACACATCCAAGAGCAACTTTGTTATTCCTGTCAGCAGGGTAATGACAATGTTTTTTCAGTTTCAGTATTAAACCTGAAACGTCCATATAGATGTTTTTTGATTTGTTAAAATGGTTGTCATGATTTGACTTAATGCTTTCAGATAGAAAGCAGTCATATATTAAGGGTGTGCAAACATGGTTTCTGTAATACTTTACCAGGTCCAAAATTATACCTCTTTATGATGCTATTGAATTTTACAATAAAAACTTGTAATTAACAGTAAGAAGTAAAATAAATATAGCAATACATATTAAAATTATTTTAAAAATAAAATTCAGTCATGCATTACAAAAGAGACTGTATTTATATGAATTAGAAAACAAACAGAAATGCTTATAAACATATACAGCAACCTCTTTCCCAACAGGCTTTCTTAATTTAAAGGAAGGGTTCTCTTCATGGATACCACCTCTTTTATTATCAACACATTACCACAGGAATGGCTTGAGTAGGTTCTTTGACTAATATGAAAAAGATCTCTGTAATTATTGGTATGTCTTTTATATGAGACTTTTAAAAGCTGTATTATTCATACAGATACCTTAAGTATATAACATGCTAATTCACTGGAAGATAGCAAACCAAACAAATACATTTTGGCAACAGCTAAGATTGCACATATCTGACTACAAAACAGACAATGACATACCAGAATGCCATACCAGAAAACAGGATAAAGAAAGCAACAAGGCTAAGTAGAAACAAGACCGTCTTTTCCCACAAAAAATTACTGTTAAAATCTTGAACTGAGAAATGTCAGTACATCTAAAGACATTGGTGCCATCAATTTAGGGATTCAATTTAAAGAACATGTAAAAGCCAGAGAACTTCAGCTTCTAGTGTGTCAAAATCATTAAAGGATAAGAAGTAAAGAATTAAAAAAAAAAGGTCAAGCTTTGTACACAATTTTTCAGTTCACTATTTTTCAGTTCACTAGAATCTGTGGAAAGATTCCATCACCTTGACAAAATTATTTTTAACCATGTCGCGGACCGAGATAGGTAAAGCCGCGACCCACACCCCCACCTCAGGGGATCGAGGGCTGAGGACCGCTCCCCGTCACACTCACAAACAACGCTTAGGAATCAATAGGTTTATTAAAGGCACTGAGGGTTTGGCAAGTTCGATATCAAATGTTATATATACAGGTAACACACAAAAAGACTATCTATATATCTATATACCAACAGCTATACAACAATACATCTATATACCAATAGCAACACACATAGAAAACAATAGATAACCCCACCCCACCCCCCCCACCCCCCTTTACCCCTGTTCCCGTTCCCGGACAGGGATAAGAGGGAAAGCCTGGAGAGAGCCTCTGGGAAATAGAGGAAAATTGAAAAGAGAAGTGAGTGTCTGGTATGTGTGAATGTTATGTAGGAATGTTAGTAAGAAGCTTCAGAATGTAGTTCGCAATTCTCACCACCGGGGTACAACCGAAGCCGATCCCTGATCGGGATCCTAGTCCTTTCCCCTGAGACTCCGGGCAAGCAGTCCGTTCAGTACGTCCACACGCCAACAGCCACAGGAAAAGGCGCCCTATAGCTTCACGGCAGCCATTATTGAAATAATGGTTTCCACACAGGAAGCTGATGTTTTGCAATACAGAACTGACAGACTGTATAAAGCTTCCTCACAAAAACAGTTATTACTATGACATATTAGATACAATGTTGCTGTTAAACATAAAAAAACAGGTTACTTCCTGGTGCAATCCACATTGACTTAAATGAAGTTAAAACAGGTTAACACTTTATCCCATGTCTCTGGAGCAGGACTGAGCTTCAATATGTTCATGCTTCTCTGCTTGCTCTTTTAAGTCAAAATGCCCTTGTCAGTCTGTATATAGCCATTTTCTGTCAAAGGACTGTAAGGTAAGTACTATGCTTCAGAAAACCTCAAATTGGCTGAACTTGCTAGAAGAAAGTCAGATTGATCAGGCTGATGAAAGCACTCTCTTCTCCTGAGTTTGATTTTCCTCCAAATAACCTTTGAATGTTTAATATTTTAAAATATTAAATTAAACTAAAGGTCCATGGAATTCTATGACTTGTAGAATTTGAGTAACATGCCCTCAGCCTCTCAAAGAGAAACCAAATAATAGTTGTTGAATAAAGGTAGGGTTATTATCAGCATGGCTGAGGTGAAGGGGGGGCCGTCTGTACTAACAGAACTCAAAAAAAAAAGCAATACACACTTGAAAAGCTTTTGAGTTGGCAACAGTCTTGAGTTAGCTCTGTAAAAATACAGTAGAAAATGAGATGGCTAACGTGATATAAGACCATATAATGTTGCACAGTACTGACCTCAAATTTCATGACAGCAGTTAAGAACGAGAGCTCACATTTTCTCTGTTTCTTGATAAGGTTGCTCCTTGAGCAACAGTGGGAGACACATAAGAGAATAAAGAAATGGGCAGTGTCCAATATGACCCATGTTGGCTTTCCATCAACTTCAGTGGAACTGTATCAAAATGTTATTTAGCAACTGCAAGGGTGACAAGAATTAGGACCTGAGTAATCAGAGAGCAGAAAAGCGTAAAGATAAAAAAAGACAAAAGTACTGTTAAATCTGAAGTTAGTGACCTAAAGCAATGAAAATGCTGTAACAGGGAAGATGATGATTTTGAGTAATCAGAGAGGAGAAAACCATACAGACTGAAGTAAATAGAAAGCACTATAGAATATTCAGTTATTGACCTAAGAAGAAACTGTTATAGGGAAAATTTTTATTATTATTAAAAGGTATCTATTAAAAATGCAAACTTCTGCTTTTTCAGTGCAAATATCTATAATCTCAATATTTCATGGATTTGCTGGGAGGTCCTCTGGAAGAAACTGGAGACATTTCAGTTTTGAATTGAAAATCATGATGCTGAAATCTTTGCTCAAATATTAAGTGTATTCCTTCAGTGTTGGTCATCTCCCTTCCTAAGACCCCCTGGAAGAATTAAAAAGTTAATCTCTTTCCCACTAGACATGTGAAATATGTGATTGTAAAGCTTGTTGAGCCAGAATTCCTTTCCTTTTCTTTTTATTTTATTTTCTACATAGGTCTATTCTAGAATAAAAATATAGAGAAGCAACTGAAGTCCACAAAAGAACAGAAGAATCTGTGGTTGCATATTTAGGTTGTTACGGCTACTATATGCCTAATAGCTATAGAGGAACATTATTTTATCTAAATACATTATTTGTGAAACTATCAACCTAAAAGGTAGAAAATGAGATTCATATAATTTCTATCATATCTATTATCACTTGCATGACTTTTTACAAAGGCATAAAAATAGCTAACAAGCTATGTGCAAAATCTTTAGACTATAACATCTACACTTTCCTTTTCATTTTCTTTATCATTGAAGCAAAACATTTTTTTATCAGAATGAATTTTGGAATTTTTGCTTATGTTTAAAATGCTGAAACATCTGATATGCTTCATTTTATGTAAACATCTAACATTGAATACAAGCATTTTAATTGTAAAACTCCACTTTTGTTTTTTCCTTAGTAATTATTCTGAAATATATTTTTCCCCTTACTGTCATTAAATGTGAGATATGAGATTCTCTTGATATCATAGAATCAAAGAATCATAGAATGGTAGGGGTTGGAAAGGACCTCTGGAGATCAAGTCCAGCCCCCTGCCAGAGCAGGGCCACCGAGGACTAGTCACACAGAAATGCATCCAGATGCGTCTTGAAAGTCTACAGAGAAGGAGACTCTATGATCAGGTAAGATGAGATTCACCTTCCTGTGTTAGAACAAATTTTTTGCAATGACATGTCAACATGATACTTTGTAAAACAATTTTGAATTACAAGTCTGTTATACTGTACTTCTGTTATCAAGAGTTAAATAAATAAATAGAACTGCTATCTTGAAAATCCAATACAACACTTGGGATTTCTTTCTTAATCTAATTCCCACTACAATGATTTCAGGACATTTTAAAAGCTGTTACTTTCCTCTTCCCTCTCCTGTGTTCACACTCATTTCCAAGTGTTCCATACTTCCTTATCTCCCACATCAACACAAATCTGAAAGTGTATTTGAATTACAGGTAAAAACATAAGAACTAAGTAAAGTGTCATTCACCTTACCCCCCAAATTTGGGAAGAAAAATGCAGTTTAAAAACAACACAGAGCCAAATACCTGAAAAGACATTCCTATTTACCTTTCAGAAGACACCTGAAGTAGATTAAGAGGTATACATTCAGTATTTCAGAGGTCCAAAAGCGTCCACAGAGAAATCAAATGTCAGTCTTGTTCATTATATTCCTCTGCTATTCCCTCTAATAGCATGACTCAGTCAGCCCCCCAAACACCGTTGATCTTCCCTTTACCACTGCATGTTTACTTCTCTCTCTAAACTAAAAAGGACAGTGAGTGTTTAGTTATGACTTGCTTCCATTGCAATTCATTTTTAATAAAAATCAGAAGGAGCAAGCTTTCTAGAGACAAAGAGGTGTGAGGGAGGGTTCAAAATTAAGAATGTTACGGACTGAAACATGTACTCTGTTATTCTTCTTTCCTAAAATTATTTATTTGCCATTTGTTCTCCATATCCTGACATGTGACTTATCTAACCCAGGAGGGTGCAGAAAATGTGAGAGAAATGCAAACTGTATCAGCCATAGCAACTGAGAAATGTTAAAGCTTGCAGCCCTACAGCCCAAATTTTTCTAGATTTCCTCAGAAGAATCTTCATTACTCTGAGCTGGTGCAGTCTGTAGCTGACTCCTCAGCAGTTCATGGTCCACTAGCCTTGCCCCTTTCAATGCTCACAACTGTGTTTTCATCAGAGAGATGCAAAAGACATGTAGCTGAAAGCTCATTTCTGTGGATTCAACCTGCTTATGCTCCCACTTAATCAAATTTCCACGCTATCTCTATTGCACATGCGCACGCGCGCACACACATTTAGAAAAAGAAGTCACTGTGGTTTTAAATTCTTTAAAGAATTTTTTAATACAAAACTATTGCTAGAGTTCTTTGTTCAGGAAAACATACCCTGAAACATTGAAGACTTTATCCCAGTGCAACAGCAGTTCAATAATTCCAGAACCACAGAAAATACTTAACATCTACAAAAGGATCATTTCTCATTTCTGCCACAACCTCATTTTTCCAGGACCTGTGTTTTGCCATGTTGCTGTAAAAACCTTCTGAGTACGGCTAAGACAGATTAATTTTATACAGATTTCCAGTCTCCAAATGACTTTATTTTGAGAAATGAAATAATGACCGAGGAATGGGGATGTGCTTCATATTAAACTGTAATGATGACTTGTTGTCCTAAGACTAACAGATGATAGCAATAAATTAATCCATTCTCTTGACAGTCATTTCATGGTAAGAATGAGAAACCATACCAGTTTCACTGCAGGCCTACCCTATTCTGGTCCTCGGTGTACATTTCCACAACAATGACTGTAATAATTGTAACAGCATGGTACATAATGACCCTTCTTTTCGTGGCGTTACTCCTAAATTGGGTGTGAAAAATGTGAAAGGACAGATCTCAAATGGCAAAACTCTCACCAGTGAGGCAGAGTAGTAGTCTACAGAATTAATAATTGACAGAATTGATAGCGTGCTGCCACTGAACAGAAGCCTGGAATTAAAAGGCATTGCTCACACAGTCTTTCTTCATAAACAGAGGGGCTTTGCATGAAAACCTGTTATCAAATTAAAGGCACATAGAATGAGACCTTGATGAGGTATGTACAATTAAACACAACATCAGTAAGCCATGCATTTTTCAAAACTAAAAGGAACTCTGGCACAATGACGACTACTGATTTTTTGCTAATTACTAATATATCAGTCTCAGCCAGGATTTGCTTTTTGCTGAATTAAAATAAATGCCTAAGGTAATATGAATGATCTTTGCAGCGAATCAGGTCATCAGAAAAAAAAAATGGATAATAGAGTTCACATGCTTCTAAGTCCCACAAAGCTTCCGCAAGGATGATCTTACTAATATTGTGAAGTACTCAGAGTAGAAAATTATGAACACCGCAGGGAATTCTGAGGAAAAGGGGAGAAAAATTGCTAAGTACAGAGGAAGAAATGTCCTCAAACAAGGCATGTAGTCACATGCTGACCACAAAGGATTAAAAGAAGCCTATTCATTGATCTCCGAAAATATAGCATTAATAGAGTGGTCAGAGGATGAAAAGAAATATATAATGCTATCACAGGAACATACAATTGAAAGGGACCATTCCTTAGCTCATTTAATCCAGGCCTCTGTTCTTCCATGCGATCATATGTATAAATGCTTTCATAAAGACAAGTACGCTTTACTTGTAAACGACTTCAGATTTTTGTTTCCACTCTTGCTATTAGACTCTTTCAGAATCTCACTCATCTTCGTATTTCTACTCTAAATTAACTCATGGCCACCAAAACCTCACATTTTCAAGTAAAAGCTGAATCAACTTTAATAGCTCTTTCACTTGTCATTTCTTCTGAAGTGTATTTTTAGAATAATGTGTGCTCTCCACTATTATTTGTGGGAGTAATTAAACAAGCCTATTTTATTCTTTGCCACTACTCCAACCATATAACCTCATACATAAATTTATTTTTCTTGGCCAGAAGTAATCAGAGCAGTAAACAGGTTAACATTATTTTGCAGGATGGTTTCAATACCATTTCACCTCTGTTTTGTTTATGGAAGCTTTTATAGCTTAGTCTCACATGTGCTTTCTTTAAGGCATGACAGTAGAGGCAATAATTGATCTAGTTACCAGATCTTTCTCTTTCTCTGTCACTTAAAACTGACAAACCAGTACTGGACAAGAGCAATTAATGAAATTGTTCTGTAAGAGCCTTATCATATTGTGGTCCTCTGTATTTCTATATCCAAATCTTATTCATGCTATCTAGCTCTTTTCAGACAATGTTTTGATTATCCCGCATAGCTTTGCATCAGCAAAATATTTGTAAAATGTTTCTTCAGTTCCAAAATCATTCAAGAAAATGTAAATCAGTCTAAGATGGGTCTGGAAGCATATTTCCTCATCCACTCACCCATTATAAAACCTTATCTTTCAATGCAACCTACAGTCTCCATTTAGAAAGGTCCTTCCCTAGTTTACATTTCCTGCAGAAATCTCAATGATTTTCAGTATGCTGAAATATCTGGTATTTTACTTAAATCTGTGTAACTAAATAATTTTTTTTTGTCTTTGTGTTAATAGTATCTTAAATACAGATGCTCCACTTGTTATTTTTAGTTCTGATGATACTGTTCATATTTGGAAGCCCTTGCTAACAGACATCTGTGGTTTCAGATGGTTTCCCTGGATATTTTTCATACTCTAAGAGAAAATTTTTGTGATTCCCAACTTGAAGGCAACCGAAATTGAAATAATTCCTTTTCCACGCTCTCATCCACATTAACCATCTTTCTTCACTCCTCATATTCAACGTCTTTCTCTATTTTCATTAAGGAAATTAAGATTCATCTAGATTATTTAATAAAAAATTCTATCATAATGCTCAAAGACAGTATTCAAGGGGAGAAGAGCTCCATTTTTTTTGCTATTTTAATGTAAATTTAAAACCCAAGCTATGCAGGCAACACTACACATGATAAAATAGACTGGCAAATTCACTGTGTGTGTATGTAGGAATCCAGGAGGTCCTTTAAAAAGGAGATGTCATCTAAGGAGATACTTCACCTTAATCAATGCTACATTTCAGGGGACAGGAAAATCAAAACCAAAACCAAAAAGAAGACAATGACCTTACCTTTCCTACATACTGAGGATCTGGTCCCATGTGTTCTTCTAAAACAAAGAACTGATTCCACACCCATCCACGCTTGGGACGATGATGCACTTCTGTTTCACCTTCTATGAGTTTGGTTTGATTTCTGGTCACCTTGATGGAGCCATAGTGAGCAGCTCCATTACACCTCTGCACAAAACAGAGACAAACTAGGACTGGGCAGATACAAGATGTACTTGTAATTCTCATTGTAGGATAAGCTTCCTGTTCAAAGTTTTCTTTTTTTTTTTTTTTTTTTTTTCGGCTGTAATCCTTTAATAAGTTCCCAAGACAGAAGATGAAGCCTGGTTCAGAAACACAGTCCAAAAAAGGTTTTTCTGCTTGTTCATGATTTAGCTGCCCGTTTGGGAAAGCTCAAATTATATTTACATTATGAAAAGCTGACTGGAAAAATTGATATGTCTTCTGAGGTCTTCACAATAGTGTTCCACAGCCGACCATTTTCTATATAATAAGGAAAGAAAAGAAAGCCACTTACTCATCACTAAAACCAGCAATTTTCACATTTTTGACCTTTGATTATGCTCACAGCTATACTAACCAGTCTCTGAAAGCCTCTCATTGTAACTAAAATGTCTTTTCAGTCCTTCCTGTAAAATTGTTTTCAGATTGTTTTATTAAAATACTGCATGGCTTTTCCAACCTATGAAAACATTCACCTTATTAAAAACTGGATGATTCAGGACAGTTCTTTTGGCCTTTACCTGCTGATCTGGTCTGACAGTAAAAGAAAATTTTACTACAGTGTCATTAGGTAGATAGTGATTGGTAATTCATTTCACATGATTTCTTGATCTTCCATATACCACACAGATATCCAACATGGTGAAAAATACCAAGGCTAAGATAGGTTTCAAAAGAAGGCCTCCAAAATGGGCTTTGAGGATTCTGATTTAGAGCGTACTGACAGGAACTTTCAGTCAAACTGTACCCTTTTACTTTCTGTGCTTTCTATAAATTCCAACCTATATCATACTGGAACTACACAAAATTATTTCATACTGACAGAAAGTCCAGATACTGTTGTTTAGAATATCAATATTATTTTTATAAAAGCTTCTAAATTCGTAATAAAAATATTTTCTGAGCTTCTCAAAAGCAAAACTTAACCTTTTGTAGTACAATAACAAAATTAAAAAATGTGCATGGTAGTTGATGTAGCACCTAAAGCAAAGTACCTTGAAAGAAATAAAATAACTCTTCAACCTCAGAGAAACAGTTGCTTTAAGGTAGCAATTTGTTCTGTTATCTGAGGATATCAAAGATCAGTCAATCAGGAATCTGAAAACATGCAACTAAATGTATAAAAATAAACACTCTTCCAATATTGTCATTGAGTATCATAAAGCAATTACAAGTTCTGTAAACAGAAACATAATGAAACTAATTTTGTTTCTAAGTCTCATGGGAAAACAACAGAACAAATTCAAAATTCTAAAGGATTATCAAGCAAGAAATTAGAAATAGATGGAAAAATACTGCAGTGGAAGGAAGCTCATCAACTGTCTCTTAGCAGCATATTTTTTTTTTCCCTTGTGCTTATTTCAAATCCATAATAGTACCAGAAACCCCACTATACATTCTACTGTATTCACCTAAATACAGCTTCTCATCAGAATAATGGAAGAATACTTCAAGACTGCTGTACATTAGAAATACCCAGAAAAGATGCAGTGGATTATGTGGAAGTAAAGAAAGAAATTAAGTCTTTTACAGGTGGCAGGACTTAAAAAATTAACTCTGTGTGGTATTTTCCACTGAGGAAAGGAATTTTTAGACAATTAGTATTACCCTGCGCTTTTTTTTTCCACATCAATGTATTCTCCCGTCAACCCCTATAAAGACCAAACCATTGGGCTCTTAAAAACCTCATACCTCAGCTCAGAACAGATTCATACAACAGGATGTATTATTACCTTCTTTAAGTACAAATGTGGTTTAATAGGAATTTTTCACAGCTAAATGTTATATGAAGTTTAAGTTACGCCAGGGACTGAATCCAGGCATCCTGGGTCTCACATTAGTTTCTAACTATATACTCTTCTTGGCTTTCTGCATTCTTTCCAGATTCTTGCTATAAAACACTTCTTGCCTTAAGGCATGCCATTTCCTTCTACAGATTTCTGTATTTAAAGATGAGCTATTTAAATAGGTTAGTCATTGTTATACTTCAGACATACAGTAAAATTAAGGAGTACCTCACAAACTAAGAAGGCTGAAGTTTTACCCTTTCAAGTATTATTTTTCTTCCCTTTGTTTCCATCTTGGGAAATGCCCGGGAGCAGTTCATAAAACTATAAGCAGTGCAAAATAAGTTAAAAATGGTGTATGCAGTGCACTGAGTTTTCTTAGAATGGCACATTTAGATGTATTTAAAATCACTACTACTGAACTTTCCTTTATAAAACTGTGGGAATGGTGGTGGTGGAAAATTATTTCCTTATAAAAGAGTAAATATAAATGAGTGCAGAAGATACCAACAAATCAAGATTTACTATATAGAACTTTGTTTTTCCCCCTCTCAGAAGTCATCCATGGGAAAAAAAAACACACCAAAAAAAGCAACAAACAAAGCAACAAACAAACAAACAAAAACCAAACAAACCCACTATGTTATTTAACTCAGTTCAGAGATTAACTGCTAAACGCCTGCCCTTAAAATTACAATTTTAATACTCTTTTTTCTGAACAAATATTTTGTAATAATAAAAATATTACAGCAGCAAGGTCCTACACCTGGGTTGCCACAACCCCAGGCACAAATAAAGGTTGGGGGGGGAGAATGGCTAGAGAGCAGTCCTGAGGAAAAGAACGGGGGTGGCAGTAGATGAGAAGCTCAACATGAGCTGCCAGTGTGCACTCAGCCCAAAAACCAATCGTGTCCTGGGCTGCATCAAAAGAAGCGTGGTCAGCAGGTCAAGGGAGGAAATTCTCCCCCTCTGCTCTGTTCTTGTGAGACCCCACCTGGAATACTGCACACCGCTCTGGAGCCCTCAGCACTGGAAAAATACAGACCTGTTGGAGAGGGTCCAGAGAAGGGCCACAAAGATGATCAAAGGGCTGGAGCACCTGTTATGAAGACAGGCTGAGAGAGTTAGGACTATTCAGCCTGGAGAAGAGAAGGCTCTGGGGAGACCTTATTAGCAGCCTTCCAGTACCTGAAAGGGGCCTACAGGAAATTTGGGAAGAGGATTTTCGCCAGTGAGGGTAGGGATAGGACATGGGGTAATGGTTTTAAACTGAAAGAGGGGAGATTTAGGTTAGACATCAGGAAGAAATTATTCACCATGAGGGTAGCAAGGCACTGGAATACGTTGCCTAGGGTGGTTGTTGATGCCCCCTCCCTGGAGGTCTTTAAGGCCAGGTTGGATGGTGTTTTGTGCAGCCTGGTCTAGCATGAGGTGTCCCTGCTCATGCCAGGGAGATTGGAACCTGCTGATCTTTAAGATCCTTTCCAACCTTAACTATTCTATGATTCAATGATTCTATAATCTTCTTCCTGTTATAATCATACTTAGAAGTTCAGGCCTCTGCTGTTCTTGAATTCTGTGTGAAGCCTGCAGAATAATTTCCACTATGACAAATTCAACCATTAAGAGGAAGGATTCGTAGCCTTGAAGATTCTTTGTAGTGTTTTCACTCTGGTAAACATCTTTTAAAATCAAAGCCTAATTAATACTCAGTATAAAGGTCCTCATTCTTACTTACTCAGCACCCTCCTACTAAAGGTCTAGCATAACCATTCATTAAAAACCTGCCCCAACCCCTCAAAAGAAACTTCAGCTTTGCCATGAAGACAGCAAAGTTTGTCTACAGGGGAAGTACAGATGGAAAGACCTTTAACAGTTAACACAGAAGAGACAATAAAGCAAAGAATAGATGAACTTGAACTGTGAATGGCTAAAAAACAAAAAAAAGGACTGAACTTTCTGAAATCCCTTAAATTGTTGCCTTAAGCTATCATACTGAGATGCTGACTGCTCAGTGCTCTTGTCTGCAACTTCAGATTAAATGTCCTGCATTACAGTTTTTGTTGCACTGATGTATGCAACTGCATAGACTTGTGTTATTGCTGTCTCCTGGGAGCCCTCATGAAAATGAGTTTTGTATCTCCAGAGACTGTAAGAGTGAGTTAAAAATAATAGTTAAATAAGATGATGTGGGAAAGTTCCACCAGTATTGTTAGAAATCATTGCAGTACAGTAGTTACTGCTTAGTATGGCAGCAGGTCACTATAATGAATTCCCAGGAAACCAGTATGAGTACAGTGATGCAAAATGTGTTTGCTTCACCGCCATGATGAGATGTACCCTTAGTAGCAGACACTTGTCCTGAATCTCAGTCTCCCCCATCTCCCATAACCAAATTGAC
The DNA here is from genome assembly GCA_020745705.1 of Hemiprocne comata. NCBI lineage: Eukaryota > Metazoa > Chordata > Aves > Apodiformes > Apodidae > Hemiprocne > Hemiprocne comata. The sequence goes on along the minus strand of CM036587.1, from coordinate 82,321,412 downwards.
CACATATTTGAATTCATCTGAATGATTCAGTTTTGCAGATGCACATTCAGCACAGCTCTACTCATCTTTTGTCACATCTCTTGGGGACCTTTTTCAGTTCCATGGTAATGGAGTGACAGTTATGGAACTTGTAATAAATTGCATTTCTTCTATACTTTCTGACTTCTCCATCTGCATTTTGCCTCTATAATTCCCTTATAATTCTATAATTCCTGTCTAATATTCTTCTATTCTCAAAATCCAACCAGCTGCAAATCAACATCATTATTTAGATATAAACAAACAGGCAGGAAAATATTTCTTTCTTCCTGCATTGCCTGTGCTTAGTTTATTGCCAGTGTCATATCCTTCAGCACTACAGAAATAATAATGTATTGACATGGACACCAAAGACAGAATAATGGGTTAGTATCAGAAAGAAAAATTGGATATTATTTTGTGTTTTATCCTTCTGAAGAAGAGGTTGGTAGATTGCCAAGAGAATATACAGTACTCCTGTGGACCTCTGGTAATTGGCAGAAAAAAAGTGACATTTGTAAGGAAATGTTTCATCTATAGTTGATCTCTATTCTCTTTTCCCAAGGAGGGTAGAGCTGAGCTATGAGACTTAACGTGAAAAAATGAGGCACCAAGTTTTTCTCAGCCTGTGCACTACAGACATGATATATAATCATCAGTTCTTTCTAACAAACACTGCCTTCTGCACATCCTAGTCAATCTGACAGAAGTAGTGTCACAACTGTTTTGTAAAGCATTTAAAAAATATATTGCATGTTGTTGTTTTGCCCCTTTGTTCTAATTACATTGTAGTTATGTGTATGAGAGTGAAAACTAGGGAAAAATGTAATTCTAAAAAATGTTCTTAAAATACTTTAATAGTAACTTCAATAACTAAAAATGCTTTGACGCTTTTGTTCTATATTAACAATATTCTAGAAATGGGAAGCTTAACTACATTTTACTTCAACAGCATACGGAATTTTTCTTTAATTCAGAATTTTAATTTGCATAAGATATAGAACTCTGAAATTATTGCTAAATTTATATGTAAGTATATTACTATTTCGAAAGCTAATCTTATCATCCTAGAACTCAATTTCCTAAAGAAACAGAGAAAAGAGCATTGCATATTTCCCTCCTCACCTCTTGGAGCCAACAAATGCAGCTGATGTGTGTACAGTGTCAAGAGGTGTTAAATCTTGTTCCTCTCTTTCACACTTACACGCAGTCTTTTGGTGAAGACCATGCCTAATCACCAAAAAAAAAAGTATCTATGCTACTTCAGTATTGACTATTATTTCACCTAGCAAATTGTTTTACATAAATTCCCTTTTAGAAAAAGAAATAGAAATAACCACAAAAGAAAACCTCAATGGAAAATAAAGATTGTTCTTTCATCTAAGAAAACAGAAATTCTGCTGTGGGGAGAAAGGTATGGGGTGGGGGGTGAGAAAATAAAAAGAAATCCAAAGCTGACAAACAATCAGACATTATATATAAAAAAAGAAAAACATAAGAAAATTTAGAATAAGATACAAGAAAGACATTGAAAAATCACTGAAAAAATATAAATCAAGATAGCAAAGAAAAGTCAAGTTTAAAGTGGAAAGAGCTGAAGCTGTAAAAGCTAGTATGTGACACTATCAGAAATTATTTTTCCCTCAGACCTGCAAGCATGTGTTTAAAAATCCAGCAGTACAATTCCTGTGAAATGTAAGAAATGCAGTGAATACATTTCAAGAGAATAACAGTTAACATAAATAAAACATTAAGTGAAAACAGAAATCGTGAAACAAAATTGCACATAAATAGGTGCATCTGTGAATTCAATCTGTCAATTGAAATTGCCAAAGGAAGTGCAAACCCAGTATTTATTTCCCTATGATTTTTACCTTCCATACCTGAAAAGCTCTTCTTCTAAATTCTACATTTTCACATATAACTCTCAGATCAAGTCAACTGATGACACATTAGATTCAGAATATATATACATGGATATATATACACAATATATAAAGTAATATTGAAGTCAGTTATTTATTGAAATAAGTAAGATTTGTGGGGAAAAATCACATAAAAGAGAATATAAGGACAAACAGACGAACAGAATAAAAATAGGGCCTAGATAACAGTGAAACAGTAAGAATTAGACAAAACCAGAAAACAATTAGAGAAAAACACATCCCAAGTAGTCAACAGCCTGGCCTTGAGATGGGGCTGCAGGACACCTGCAACACAGATGAAAGAGATGGAAAGGAGCACTGCCCACAGCTTATCTTGGTTATAATATTGAACACCGGAACGAAAAACAATGAGTAATTGGATTCACCAAATTAACATAACATTAATGTATTCATGAGCTATTAGCATAGTACAATACTCACCCATAGGCTAGAGGGACCACTACTAACAAAAAGCCTCCCACTCTGAGCATGTGTAGTGAAATTTTTGAACGTTGCCACTTCAAATGGAAGTGAGGAATTAGTTAAACAATCATGTGTGCGAATGATAGAATAATATTGTAGATAAAGTTACTTCTCACATTTTTGGGTATAAAAGTAACATTTGCGTTTCGGGAAACTGAGCTTGCTTTGTGGAACACCACCCTGCTCCCTGTTCTGCCCAGAACTGGATTTTAAAGCAAATATCTCAATTCTGTATGTGGATCGGCTTCCTGCACACTGGGTGACAGAGCCTGCTTTCAGGACAACAAATAAGGACACCAGCACAGGCTTAATGATTACAGGTCACCATGCAGTATGCATGGTAAATTGTGATATTCTTAGGTTCAATTTACAATCAGAAAAACACATGTAAAATTAATTACTTAGACAAATACACATCTCTTGCTGACACTGCCCAAATAAAAAACAAAAGGAAAAGAAATGACCTCCTTTTTTTTTTTTCTTCTCCTCTTTTACTTCCTGCCCCTCAAAGAAAGGAACAGCCATACCAAAAGCCAAAGAAGACACAAAAAAGAGCAACTGTATCCTGGGATATTATTAAGGAAAGGGAAATCACAAATTTGGGGGCATTCTAAAACAGTGACAGCAAAATTCCAGACCCAGATCTTTCATTTGTGAAAGAAAGCTGTTCACTGGAAAGTAAATTATTATGCTACATAACAGACAATTTGACAGCACAGATGTGGGTTTTACATGCCCTCATGTTGTCATTAGAAGCCCAAAATTAGTCATTACCCAAGGATTAACCAATTACTCTCCTCAACTGATTATTTAATGTTAACAGTAGCATTTAGCTGTAGAGTTAGCGTTAACTCGTTTTAAATTAATCAAATTATTTCGGATAGGAATGTGTGATAAATTTTTCAATAATATCCTGACTGACAGACATACATCAAGCAGTCCACCTACGAAGTTCCATCTGCCAACTGGCTTGGACATCCACAGAGACAATGTCAGAAGTCTTCATTAAATCTACAGTTCATATCACATAAAATTTCTTCGTAAGTGCTCATAATCCAGGTTCCTTTATGAATCTAACAATGTTATCTTTTTCTCTCTCCAATTCTTCCTCTATTCAAGGCAGATATTATTACTAAATACTCTTTTTACCTTCAATGATATACTTCATTAGGACTATTGCTAATTTTTATCAATTAATTTTTTTTTTTTACTTCCTCAACTCTATAAAGTAGCTTTGAAGTCATTGAAACCAATATACTATTATTGTTCTGTGAAGATCGCAAAAAATACAGCTTAGCCATCCCTTTAGGTTTACAACTGCTGAAAAACCTTTTCTCATTTTTAAATTAATTTGTATTTCAGAGGTTTAATTGAAAAAGTTTGTGGTTTTGTTCTTATTTGCATTGTGGGTTTAATTTAGACAGTTTGTACCTAGAACTTTAACACAACACCGTTATGGACTCTTTATTTCTAACACAACAGATTATTCCGATCTTCTCCTTTGTAAATGTATTATATTACATTAATAATATCTTGATATTGAAAAAGGAAGAAGATAAGGCCAGAGATGACTTTTCATCCAGCATTAACACACTGATATTTATAGGATTTTTTAAATTCTGACTATTTCGTCAAGACGGAACACAACATTTCAAAACTTTCCTTTAAAATCCTGACTGCAGCTCTAACAATTAGCTAGTGTTGGTTTGATTCAAATTCTAGATAAAACTTCATTTTAATATTTCCTTTACTTTTATCTCTAATATCAAAGCAGGTCAGAATCCAGACTCTTTGTTAACAGGCCTTAAATATTACCTCACTTGCTAGAACAGGTTGCATCACTTTAACTGGAGTCATAACCCAGAATAGACATGGCGTGAATAAAGCCTTTTGAGATTATTTATAGAAGAGGTCCCACACTCCTTTACAAAAGAAGGCATGTGAACTGGAATTCACATTTTGTTATGAAGAAAGTTGGAAGCAAAGCCTTGCAACACTTACGATTAAAACAGAACAGAAATACTGAGCTAATGCAAACAGCCCTGGGCAGAGCTGCTTCCTGATAACATGTAGGTTAAGGTAGATGAGTCATTTATTATATAAAGATGGGCTTCCTCAGAGGACAAAACCCCACCAGAACCCTACCTAACAGCACCATGAGGAAGAACAGAGAGTGTGAAAAGCTGAAATAGCCTTAGGAAATACTCACAAGAAACATTAAAAAGATTTTAATGTTGCTTGTGGCAGAAGAAACTCCTGGATAGTTACTGGGCTGGCACCTGCTTTATCATTCCTTTTTCTTTAATAAACGGAACTGTCAAGGCTGTCTTGTACCAAGGTCTTAAAATAACAGTTTTCATAGGAGTTTAAGGAATTTATAAAAAGCCATGTGGACTAGTGATTAAGGTACTCTCTTCTGGTCCTGTGTGTAGCTAATCACTAAACACAAGCTTTAATGGATTTCTTAATGGATAGCATCAACTGAGGCACCCCTCACAAAGAGTAAGAATTAGCCACATTACAGCTAGATAGCTAATGCAGCACATTATATGGCAAAGGAGAGTGATAACCACATAGACCAAATGAAAGATTCTAAGCACAGACACCCACCATGACAGAAAAATACAGATAACCTCTTTAACTATTTTTAAAAGTGCTTTTCAAAGAGGAATGGTTTGGGTTTTAATAAAAACATCAAAATGTAAAAAAAAATAAAATATAAAAATATAACGGGTGTGTCCAATCCTTTATATAAAAAAAAAATCAAATTTTTGCATACAAACCAGCCACGCCCCATAATAAAATCCTATCCACCCTTGAAATTCCCAGCAGAATAAAGGTTTTCATAACTGGGATACAAACAGGGGATCTTCTAGTGCAGGAGCAGTGTTATGCTGGAAATACATTAGAACCACTACAGAATTCAAGTGTTACTGTCATAACAGGATTTTAAAAACTGTATCTAATTGATGCTTTGGTTAAAAGATGTGCAAGATGAGCTGTATATCTGTTACGCCACCTTCAGCAAAAAATGGCTCCAGTGAGTGATTAACTGTAGAGATTATTTAAAAGACCCATTGAATTTAGAAAAAAAAGGTTGAAGAAAGTTAGTTATTCTTATATTCATGAACAGACACAGGATACTATTAAACACTAAAAATCAATGGATTTGCTACCCTCTTGAGCAAATACATTTTATGAAAGACTACAAATGAGTAAAGAAACATATGATGTTCCTTGAAAAAAGGAAGTTTGCAAACAAAAGAGAAAAAGTACTTAATTTGCAAACAGCACTGCATATAGATAGACAACAACTACATTAAACAGTTAGTGAAAATATGACATTAAAACAAGATTAAGGGATTAAATGCCTCTTCTTGGTTGGCATACAAAACTATTTCATGTAAGATAAGCAGGCACATAGAAGCTTCAATATAACAGAAATGCTCTGCCACAATCAGTGACTGAAAAAATATTTTTTGCAACTATATCCATATGGTTTGCACAGAGAGGTGCTGTCAGAACCATGATTCAATAAGAACACAATTAGTCATATAAAATCCAGACACTGTTTTTGTAACTGTAAGTGCCCATGCCGTCATGTTAGGCATTACCTGCTGTAAAAAGAACAGCTGTGAAATGCAGAGAGATGATTCATGAATCTGACTCACATCTTTCTTTTTCTCAAGCAGAGACCAATCCATCTACATTTATATCTGGAGTCCATGTAGCTAGTCAAGGATAATACAGGCATGCAAGACAGCACAAAGGTCCTATTATATTCCCAAAGCAGCAGATCTTTTTCTGCTGTTTCTATTCCCAAGGAACTTGATAGCAGAATAAAGATTTCAGTTATTTCTTGAGTCACTCATCCCATTTATAAAGGTCAGCTCACCCAATCAGGGAAGAAAGCAAATGCATGCGACTCTGATGAGCAATTACCCAGTTTAAAAGAGAACATGCAACAGCCTACTTGTGTATAATCCACAGGTACTGTTTGTCCTAGCAGATTATTTGTCAAAAATTTATAGCAAGAGCTCCTCTGAGTGGTGTGGTGGCATCCTATATGACCGTAAAAGTAAATAAAAGGAAAGAAGGTCCAATGTAGACATTAGATGCTTAAAAAAGCATTAAAGACATTTTCCTCCCATAGTTTGTTACCAGGTTAGCACTGTGTCCTTGAAACTCCTTAAAATAATTATTCATTATATTTTTGTTATAGAAATTTTGGCAATACATAATACAGTGTATATATATATATGTTATTGTTATTGTTTACCTAAACTTGAATCTCAGTGTTTTAGGGAAAAATACTAGATGACCAAAACTTTTAAACAAGTCTTACTATGTTTGCTTGAAATTTGAAAAAAATTCCCTTTCCACTATGTCAAGAGCACCAAGAAATTATGCCTAAAATGTAATGAATTTCAGTATAGAAAATAACTAAAACAAATATTTACTGGCTAATTTTTCCCTTCCTTTTGAACCTAAACATAAATTGTGTTTTTAAGATAATTTGCTTTCTTTTTTTTTTTTTTTTCTAGGTGCTTCACAAGACAGGAAGAAAAAAAGAAAAACAGATCTTTTGTTCAATTTTTGAATGCAGCAATATTTCTGAAAAATTAAGGCAAATAGAACTGAGTCAAAGTAAATAAACTGCTTCTATTTAATAAACACAACATATTTTTTAAATAGAATGTTGTAACATTTAAAATCAACTAGGATTCAAAGCAAAGGTAATTTTTCTTTAAGAATATTTAAACGGCACAAGTAAATAACTTTGAGCCTTTTTCCAATTGAAACATCTCTTCTAGAAAGTTTTGCTTTTCACACATTGAAACACTGCAGTCAAGTAACTTCCTGACTGAAAATACCCAAAAAGCTCTCCATTTAATTCATGCAATTTATAGGTTTTCTTCCCATAAATCACAATTATGACTGATTTATCCAATTTGTGTATGCTGGATTCAAATGACAATGCTCCAGATCCCAGTAGGAGAATTGCAAAATTCCAAATTCAGCAAAGATAAGCTTCAACCTAAGGTTCAGGGGTACTCAGCTTCAAATGCTTTCCTCCGTAAGAGAGCATCTTGCATATCTTCTAATTTTTTAAATCTATATTAATATGGTTTTGAGTTATAAATGTTCTATGAGCAAAAACCCATAATAAAACTATTAATAAGTCCTTAATTACAGCAATTTAAACAAAAGGGAATTTATGAAAAAATATTAGTGTTCAGAATGCCTCTTATGGGCTTAAGCTTTTGGGAAATCAGCATTAAGAGGTCAAATAGTGCCCCACTTCTGACAGGTAATCTGTCAGAAATATCTTTGAGTTAGTTACTAGACAAATAATAAAAAATCTGAAGATCTTTTTTCTTTTTCTTGGAACAGAAGAAACAGTAACCTGAATTCTATTTTGAGTTTAAATTTTTGAGCACTATGTGAATCCAAAGCAAATTGCCCCTTGCTTCTGTGAAAGTGGCATAAAGACTTTACCTATTTTACAACATCCTGACACCATGTGTGTGATGTCACACAATCCTATAAAACAGGTTGGGAAGGATCTTTGAGTGCCATCTACTCCAATGCCCTGCTCAAAGCAAGGACACCTAGACTGGACACGACTGGCTGCAGAAAAGCTTGTGGGGAAGAGGACACATGCACTGGCCTGGGATTAAACTAACTGAACAGGAGGTCAGAAACCACCGGATAAAACTTGATAAAACTGGCTGGATGAAGCATATAACACAGTAAGAAGTTACAGGCAGAGTCATGAGGAATGGCTGAATTTCACAGATTCCTATGTGAGAAGCAGCTGAACTTGACAGACCATTCCAGAAGTATATGGGGGCCTTTTTAGAGAGTCTTGCAAGGTCCACATTGCCTAGGTAACTCTCTGAGTAATATTTTCAAAAGTTGAGACTACCTAGGACACTACCAGGTTTGAATGCACTTGTAGAAAACCAAAGACATGAAGGAACAGGTAATAATGAGGAAGTTGTTTATTTGGGAGAGGGAAAGAAAATGTTAAATGGAAGAACCTGAAAGAGGAAAAAGCAAGGGCAGGGAGAGGAGAAAATATATAAGGCAGTGACAAATATTACTTGGAGATCTCTAAAGCAGCTCAGTGCCTGACCACTGGCATTTGGAGCACAGCAATAACCATGGTTTTTGCTCTGTATTGGTGTCTGACTTCTGCAATCAGAGGGACAGGGCACATCTTCCCTGAAGCTGTTGAAGGAGACCTGGCACCTTGTCTCCTTGGAATGATGGAGGAAACCCTGGAGGGTACCACCTAACAACTTTTTCCTTTCAGGTCTCTGTCACGGACTGAGATGGGTAAGACCGCGCCAGGGACCCTCCATTCATTTGAGAACTCCATAGATTCTGTTACGGTTTCTGTGGACCTAGATAAATTTTTTATTACAAATATATTTAATGAAGTGCATGATTAAGTCATTTTAGTTCAGTTAATCCCTACTCATTGTGTCACAGGTATATGAAGTTAATCAACTCCTGCAAGGGCTGAATCGGGTCATTCCTTGGATCTATACACTTCAGTTCAAACAAAAAGGGAATAATGGAAATTGGAAAAAGCCAATAAAAGATAATCTCTTCAGAAGTAACATTACAACGCAGGAAACCAACGCTGAAGAAAAGGAATAATTTTAAATGACATAAAAGTGAAAAAGAGTTTTGTTCCACAGTCATTTGCAGTTCCAGGATTTCTCTTACGATATTATAGAAATAAATATCGTAAGTAAAGAGAAAAGGAGACATAGATATATGTGGAGTCTAAATTTGAAGACTGTATTTAAAAACATGCCTTTTCACTTCACACTTCAACTGAGATCTCCTCAAGTCTCTGATTTCTCCTGTGATATTATTTCTGTCAAGCATATGATAATCACTGTCAACCACACAGCATTGTTACTAGCATGTTGTTTTCTTACCATTTCCCTAAAAATGTTTTTCTTCTACACACAACCAACTAGATATAATACTGAGCATACTTTTTTTATATATTTTTAAATCTTATCTTCCTGTCTTCTTTTCTCACTCTTTCAGTTCAGTCAGTATTAAACGATCAGTCATCACAATATATCACTTCCATCAACAAATGTATTTGGTGCCATTTTAGACTGAGTTATTAAAAATTCTTCAAATACAATGTCACAGCTTCCTCACAGATAGCTACAGTAAAATGTGTGATCTGTTAAATGCAAACAATGCAACTTAGCAGCTCATTTTGCAAAGTATTCACAAGTCAGAATTTATACACAAAACAGTCACATAACTTGCAAATGCAGCATTGCCCAGATGGGTGAATGAAGGGAATACAGATAAACATGCATGTTTTTGTGAGTATGTAAACTGGAAGCATCTGCCTGTAAGTAAAGAAACAAATAAAAAAGAAAATCAGTGTGATTTGGTCTTGGAATTTTCTTGGGGTAATTACTGTTACAAATACAGAAATACCTGAGACTTCTACTTTTGTTATCTTGGCAAGAAAGAAAGGTCTGATAATTATAAAAATACCAAATGCCTTACAGAAGGCTATCTGAACAGACTGAGTAAATGCAATTCTGCATGTCAGATTTTAAATGTCCTTCTACTTTGAAAGAAAGCAAAGCTTTGTTTGTAGCAATAAGTATTTTTATTGTCACATTTTAGTAGAAATTCACACAAGCATCAAGCATTTACTTGTACTTTTCACCCTAGGGGCAAGCTAGACATAGCAGAATGGATTTTTTCTGTGTATCTTATTTTTAAAAATCTTTCTTTTGTTGGCAGACCCCCCCAAATCCAGATAACTACATTTTCTATCATGGGACATGAACATTAAAATGTAATTATTTGCACTATATAAGACAGAACTTCTGGACCTTCTATCAGTGCAGTCACTACAGATAATGAAAATTTCCAAAACATCCCAAGAAAATATTTTCATAAGTTTTCTAGTTTGCTGTATTGCAAATTCAGAAAACAGTGATGTACTAATTTCAGTTGTAACCCAAACAGAAGAGTTAAATGAAAAAGATCTCAAAGTGAGTTTTCAAAAGAAATTTAAATTACTACAGTATCTTACTTGATTTTTTAGGGCAGTGTATTTCAATGGTTATGCAAGACTACATGAGGAATGCATCACAGTCTCCCAATTAATGCATATTATCAGAATTATCCTTTCTGCTATTATAATAACAAAGTTTCTTTAAGATCTGCTTGGATACTTAGAAGTACTCCTGCCTGTGATCACTTCTTCTTTGTTAATTTAGTAAAGCAATCTCATATTTTTCAGAAATTCACACTCAAGCATAATCACAGTATCTCAGGATTACAGAATCATTCTGGTTGGAAAAGACCTTTAAGATCATTGAGTCCAACCATAACCTAACTCTACCAATCATTAATGTAACTCTACCAAGTCCAGTGCTTAAACCATGTTCCTAAGCACCACATATGCCAGTTCTTTTAAAAAAGTCAAGGGATGGGGATTCAACCACTTCCCTGGGCAGCCTATTTCAGTGTTTGATTACCCTTTTGGTGAATAAGTTTCTTCTAATACCTAGTCTAAATCTCCCCTAGTGGAACTTGAGGCAGTTTCCTCTTGTCCTATCATCTGTTTTTAGGAAGAAGAGACCAACCCCCACCCACCTTGCTAAAACCTCCTTTCAAGTAGTTGTAGTGAGTGATAAGGTCTCTTCTCGATCTCCTTTTCTCCAGGCTAAACAACCCCAGTTCCTTCAGCTGATCCTCGTAAGGCTTGTGCTCTAGACCTTTCACCAGGTTTGTTGTCTTTCTCTGTACTCACTCCAGCACCTCAATGTGTTTCTTGTAGTGCAGGGCCCAAAACTGAACACAGTATTCAAGGTGCGGCCTTAGTAGTGCTGAGTACAGGGGGACACTCACTTCCTTAGCCATGCTGGCCACACTATTTCTGATACAAGCCAGGATGCTGTTGGCCTTCTTGGCCACCTGGGCACACTGCTGGCTCATGTTAAGCCAGCTGTCAACCAGCACCCCCAGGTCCTTTTCCCTCTGGGCAGCTTTCCAGCCACTCTTCCCCAAGCCTGTAGCATTTCTGGGGTTGTTGTGGCCCAGGTGCACGACCCGGTAATGGACCTTGTTGAATCTCACACAATTGCCCTTGACCCTTTGATCCAGCCTGCTTAGATCCCTCCATAGAGCCTTCCGACTTTCAGGCAGATCAACATTCTCTCCCAACTTGGAATCATCTGCACACCTACTGAGGATGCACTCGATCAGGTCATCCAGATCATTGATGAAGATATTAAATAATCCAGGACCAAACCATGTTTAAGTAAAAAATTTTACAAATCCACTGGAATGAATAAGAAAACAGTGACTTTAAAGAATAGGCAACTAATTTAGTTCTTTTCCACTGTAGTTCTAAAGTTCAGTTGTAGTTTTCTGTCGTTCTGAAATTAATTTATTCTAACTAAACACAAGAAACTATAGCTACAAGAAATATTTATTTCATTAAAAAATACTCTGATTTTTGAAAGCTTGTTAATACACAGATGCACAACCACCCTCCACATAGATATGTACATGTAAATGTGTATCTAAGTGAACAAAATCTCTACAAGCTCCCATTTCTCTGTAGTTGCACTGCTGTGTTACAATTTTTAACTAAAAGTTCCCCACTAAATTTATTTTTCTCAATTTCCAATTTCCATTGCTCTGAGTAGGTGAGATTGATAGATTTCAGTTCAATAACTGAACTCTTTATAACTGAGAACTTCTTTAATCTTGCTGTTTTTCTAACAGAAAGTAAAAATACTCTTATACACATGTTTATTTGCATTTTATATCTATATGCATTTTTTTGCCTTCCTTTCTTATTGGAGAGCAATAAGTATAGAGTGGAATATTTTTCAGTTTTGAGAAATCTTGTGTTACACGGCATGGTATTTGAAAAATGGGATAAAAATATATAAGAATAACAGTGTACTCTGGTAAATAACTATGTCCAACTACCACTGGAAGTCAATATTGACATGAAGAAGGAGGTTAACACGTTCTTTTGTTACTGAGGCTATCTGAAACCTTTTTTTTTTTTCCAGCAGCTACACATATTATCACCACTTTCTTTTTCAAGAATCCAAAACAGTAGTTTGTCTCAAAAGGACACCAAAACAAAAGAAAACATCCAACTCTTTCAATCCTGATGCATATATTGGTATCTTTGAACACATAGTATTTCATTAAAGTCATTCATGAATGTGAGTAGATTAAAATAATTTTTAAAAATTAATCATTTTAATACTAGAGCACACAAAATCATCTTCATTCTTAATACTCTTTTCAGAAGAGGAAGACATATTTCCATGCCTTTGTTTCAGTTCTTCCTAAGCTTCTTTTCAACCAAGGTAATCTTTCTTAACTTTTTATGTTTTTCCTCCATTATTTTTGTCTAGATATAAATCACTTCAATGTTCTTCTTTGAATAGTTCTCCATCATTCTAAAATTGTAAGTCTATATAATTTTTAATTTGAGCTGAAGTTAAATACATCATTAAAACCTTACTAATGACCTTAAGATAATTTCAGGTTTAATACAGCTGACAATTTTCATGTACCAATTTGTATTAAGGTTTAAATAGCAAAATGTGCTAAATACACTATTCCCACAGAATGGCCATAGACTTCATACATGCAACATTATTGCATTCTTGTGAAATAGCTTCCAGTCTTCTACAAGCAACTTCCCAATAACAGATACACAGGTAAATAAACTGAAATTCAATGTCCAAGACAGAACGCCAGCAAATCCTCAGAAACAGAAGGGAACGGAGATTCAAGGTTAATCAGTAGGATCACGTCTTAGCTTCTGATTGTGCAAACAAAAAAAGACTTACTTAACTTTAGGCCTATTAGTGAAAAGCTCATTCACATTAATGAGATTGTCTGCTCAAAATTAAGCTTAAATCTGAACTTTTTTAAGACCAGGTCATTGGTGTTTTAATGGAAGAGCTGGAAGTACAGCTTCTCTCAACAAATAACATTAAATACTTAAACTCACCAGGAAAAGTTAAGAATGAAGCATTCAGTTTCAAAATATGTTTTCTTCCATTAGTGTATTAATAATAGTCTAATGGAAACTGAAGCACTGTAAGACCATTTTCATATTGTTCATAAATAAGAGGCAGGGTATGTGATACTAGGTTTTCTAGTGTGGATTGAAGGTCTTCAAGAAATCATTCACAGTACGCTTCATAGAAATAAATAACTTTGAAACATATTATTTGCACCCAGAGGGTGTCTCAAACTGTAACACATGTTTCCTGGAGCTTAGCATTTTTCTGCAAGTGAGCAGGTTGAGGGCTTTCCACTCATCTAGAATCATTAAGAGAACTACAGGTAGGACTAAACAGCTAGAAAAATTACACTCTCACTTTAAGAGGGAAAGCATTTTCACAGGAAAGACCACTTTCTGAGCCAAAACTCATATCTCAATCTCATTTTGAGCTTTATGTGACAGTACTTAAAAGTACACTGTTCCTACATTACTCTATTGTGACATGTGACATGGTGGAGTCTAGTATTTTACAAGGAAGAAGCAGGGCAATAAGTAGGATTACAACCCTGGACTTCTGTAGGGCTAACTTTGAACTCTGCAAAGATCTACTTCCAGGAATCCCATGGGCTAAGACTCTGGAAGGAAAGGGAGCTCAGGAGAGCTGGTCAGTTTTTAAACACCACTTCCTCCAAGCCCAAGATAGGTGTATTCCTTAGAGTAAAAAATTGGGTAGAGGTGGTAAACGACCTGCATGGATAAGCAAGGATCTTCTGAAGAAAGTTTTGTGGAAGAAAGAAATTTTGAGTTCATGGAAGAAGGGACTTGTCACTTGGGAGAACTATAGGGACATTGTTAGGGGATGTAGGAAGACAACAAGAGGGCCAAAGCTCTCTTAGAACCTAAACTGGCAAAGGAAGTAAAAGAGAACAAGAAGGGCTTCAGTAGTAAAAGGAAGAATAGGGAACATGTAGGCCCACTGCTGGATGAGGTGGGAGCCCTGATAACAGAGGATGCAGAGAAGGCAGAGTTGCTGAATGCCTTCTCTGTTTCAGTCTTTACTAAGACCAGCCCTTATGAACTTCAGACCCTGCATATAGGAGAGGAAGCCTGGAGGAGGGAAGACTCCACTAGTCAATGAAGAGTAGGTCAGAGATCAGTTATACAAATTGAATGTACACAAGTCCATGGGCCCTGATGGGATGCACCCAAGAGTGTTCAGAGAGCTGGCTGATGTTACACCCTACCACTCTCCATCATTTTCAAAAGATCATGGCAAACAGGAGAGGTGCCTGAGACTAGAGGAAAGCCAGTGTCACTCCAGTCTTCAAAAAGGGCAAGAAGGAAGATCCAGGAAATTACAGACCAGTCAGCCTCACCTCCATCCCTAGAAAAATGATGGAGCTGCTCATTTTGGAGGTTATCTTGAAGCACATGGAAGAGAATAAGGTTATCAGTAGTAGTCAGCATGGATTTACCAAGGAGAAATCATGCTTGACTAATCTGATAGCCTTCTATGATGTCACTAAATTGATAGATGCAGGGAGACAAGCAGATGTAGTCTACCTTGACCTTAGCAAGGCTTTTGACACAGTCTCCCATAACATCCTTGTAAGCAAGCTCAGGATATGTGGGATAAAAGAATAGACAGTGAGATGGATTAAGAACTGGCTACACAATAGAGCCCAAAGAGTGGTGATCAATGGTGCAGAGGCCAGCTGGAGACCTGCTGGAGTGGAGTCCCTCAGCGATCAGTGCTGGGTCCAGTCCTGTTCAACATCTTTATCAATGACCTTGATGATGGGACAGTGTCTTCTAAGCAAGTTTGCTGATGACACGAAGCTGGGAGGATTGGCTGATTCACCTGAAGGCTGTGCAGCCATTCAGCAAGATTTGGACAGGCTGGAGAGCTGGGCAAAGAGGAATATAATGAGGTTCAACAAGAGCAAATGCAGAGTCCTGCACCTGGGAAGGAACAACAAAATGCACCAGTACAGGTTAGGAGGTGATCTGCTAGAGAGCAGCTCCGTGGAGAAGGACCTTGGAGTCCTGGTAGACAACAAGTTATCCATGGGACAACAATGTGCCCTCGTGGCCAAGAAGGCCAATGGTATCTTGGGGTACATTAGAAGGAGCGTGTCTAGCAGAAAGAGGGAGGTTCTCCTCTCCCTCTACTCAGCCCTAGTGAGACCTCCCTTGGAGTATTGTGTCCAGTTCTGGGCTCCCCAGTTCAAGAGGGACAGGGATCTACTTCAGAGAGTCCAACAGAGGGCTATGAGGATGATTAAGGGACTGGAACACCTGCCTTACGAGGAAAGGCTGAGACACCTGGGGCTGCTTAGTCTAGAGGGGAGAAGACTGAGGGGGGATCTAGTTAATGTCTATAAATACATGAGGGCTGGGTGTCAAGAAGGCAGGGACAACCTGTTTTCACTTGTGCCTGGTGATAGGACAAGGGGCAATGGATTCAAACTCGAGCACAGGAAGTTCCACCTCAACATGAGGAAGAACTTCTTTACTGTGAAGGGTTACAGAGCACTAGAACAGGCTGCCCTGAGAAGTTGTGGAATCTCCTTCTCTGGAGACTTTCAAGACCTGTCTGGATGCCTTTCTGAGTGATCTGCCCTAGTTTTTGGTCCTGGTCTGGCAGGGGGGTTGGACTGGATGATCTTCGAAGGTCCCTTCCAACCCCTGACATTCTGTGATTCTGTGATTCTATTCAAACAAGTCACGAAAAGTGGTAGATTGAGGTCTTAAATGCAACATATAAACTATCTTTAGACAAGATATAATTAGTCATATCCTATTTATGAAAGCATTCATGCAATGGAGTTAGTAGAAAGAGCATAATTGAACAAGTAATAGAACAATCAAAAAGACATTTAAAGTGTAACAGCTTCTAGATATTTTATTTTTTTTTATGAGGCCTGGAATATCTGCTACGAAAACAGTCAAGGGAAATAATAACTCAAAATTATGTACCTATAATTTTATCTTTTACCAGTCAAAGTGGGAGTCAAGCTTTTGACTGGTGATTGATCTCTCACATTTCAGTGTTTCATGTTCCCTCACTGGTTATTTGCTACTTTTGATGAAAGGTAATTAGTATTTCATTGATAAGGATACATACATTTCCACATATTCTAGTATAGATATACTGTTATTAGAAAGAGATTGGGCTGTGGATGATGCTATTAGCAAACCCTCATCATCCTTAGAGAATTAAAAGAAGCATGCAGTTATCAAAATGAACTATCACAACAGAACAGCAATATCAAGAAAATAAATTACCCACAGTGATTAGAAAAGCTTAAAAAGTTAATAAAAGTTCATGATCCTGATCAGATGCCAATGTAATAGCATTAAGGAAGTTTCAGGTCTGTTTCTTCTTGACAGAGAAATTATTTGTACAGAAGGCTAAAGCAACTTAGCAAATAGGAGACACCAAGGGGCTATGCCAACTGATCTGTTATGAGCATCTTTAATCCCCAGGTAATGGCTGATGGAATAAGAGCTAGTACAGCAACGATGCTCCATCTCAAACCCCACCTTAGACTGAAGAAACAGCAGTAAAATATTTTGTTTGCTTGTTTTCTTCAGGGACCCCTCTCTTAAATGGGTGGAACAAAGCTGGGGTTTTTTAATGATGATGAAGTAATCTCCTATACATCACAATGGAGCTTGCTGTAATTTTAAAACTTGAGTATCCATTTCCTTTCTAAAACTCTGAATTGTGAGATGCTGAGATTTCTGGAATTATGCATGTCTCGAGACTGAACAGAGTCTGTAAAAGGTACTTGTCAGATTTAAGCAACCCTGACTGGTGTTAAATTCTTGTGCAAGCCCCTTGCATAATGATGAAGGGCTTTTATATGATTATTGTAATAATACACATTTCTTATGCATTAAAAGGTAAACATACACATAAAAAGAAACATACAAATGTGAGCATCCAGTAAAGAATGTCACATTCAATGCTTAATCCAAAAGTAAGGAAAATAAGTAAGATTATTGTGGGACTAACACAGTTCAGAATCAACACTGATGACTTAATGGAGTAATAAGATACTATTTTCTCTAAATAACAGAGAGTAAAAAATGACACTCATCTGTTCCACTTTTCCAAAGAGTTAAATAGCCATTTTCCTCTCTAGAGAGCCTTCTAACATAACACATGAAGTTTAGAAAATAGTAAGTTGCAAGTTTTATAGCATTACATTAGCTTTTGTAAAAATTTACCTAATACTTTCTACAGCATTTTATGAAAACATATTCTTCACCTCTGTTAAATAAATCAATACAGAGGGAATAACAGAAAGGATTTCAATATTAGATTATACTGTAAGCATTACTCTTGGTAAACACTGGGAAAGCATTTAAAGGAGAATTTTTCATTAAACAGCAGTGCTACCTTCTACAAGTGTTTTTATAATTAATTGTGTTGGTTGGTTTGGAATTCAGGCTTTAAACTAATAAAGTATGTCACTTGGTTACTTTTCAGATCTTATATTTTAAAAGCTGAGTTTATATTCACTGTAAAAGCATACAAGAAACCATTAAATTGAATAAGGTGTATAAAATAATAATAATAATATCTATTTATGCATTTCTAAAATCCACTTTCTATTGAATATCTAGCTTCTATGGGAAGTGAAGATAAAAATAATTTATTTGTAAACAAGGTCACGCCCAATAATTTAGAAAAAGTCATAGACAGATGGAGCTCCATCTCATCTACTACAGCTGCTTTAGTAATAGCGTTATGAAGGTAACACTCCAGAGACCACACTTTTTTCTCATTCTTTCACCAGGGAGTGAGGAAATGGGACTCTAGAAGAGCTGACTACACACGCTAGTAGTAAGACACAGCCCATCTCTGATTTAAAACTCTCAGTACCCATGAACCTTCTCATACGCATAGGCAAGGCCCTGGGTAGCTAATACCAAAGTAATCTTTCTTTATCCCCAGCACAAGCTCACTCAAATGTGTTGTAGTTCTGTCCTGAAAAAGTCTCTTTCTGGATATAGAGAAGAGAACATCCTGCAGACCCACAACACAGGTACTATCTTCCATCTCTTCCATTAAAATACTTAACAAGAGAATTAAAAGTGCCAGCTGTGGAGAAAAATCATTAGATAGCAACTCTTCTGATCCTGCTGGACTAGGCAGGATTTGTACCAGTAATCTAAGATCAGAATCTCTGTTTCTGACAATAACGTAATCACCTACCTTATTGCCCCCAAAATTCAGGAAAAGAGTTTTTAAGTCTTATCTTCTTCATAATTCTTTTTAATATTTTATTGAAAGCTTTTATTTTTACCTGTATCATTCTTACAATTCAATGACTGCTGTCTGCCATACAGCCTTGGCTTTGATTTCTAATACAGTAATGTAATTATATCCCCATGGCAACTTGTTTTGAGGTATCTTCTCAAGCTGTACATCTATAAACCACCAGAGATGGCTTATATTATTACACAGTTATTTCTAAAATAAATAATATTAATTTTTAAAAAAACCCTAATTTTCCATTATCAGCCTACAACCCTCATAGTTTCTGTAATTTATCAATTTTCTCATTTCCTCAGTTCCTTCCTTGTTTTCTAGTAAACCACTATTTATTATTCAGCAGTTGAAGTTAGCTTCCACCCAAAGCCCAAGGAGATGGCAGGAGAAGGCATGCAGTCCCTCAGAGACAGAGGTACTTAATTGAAATTGTGTTGATGGCAGAAGGCTGTGGCTAGGCAAGATAGATTGTTTCCTCCAACACTACAGGTCTATTGAAATACGCAGTCTACTTCCTCTGGTTTTCTTCTCATGCTCTGTCATCTCACTTCAGTCTAGCCCACTTAATGGACAGAAAGCCTTCTGCGTTTTGGCTGAGTCAGTCTTTCTCTGGTTATTGTGCTGAACTGGCTTCCCAAGGGAATGAGTGAGTGTCAGACATGGTACCACAAAGAAGAGAGGAACACAGCTGGGAGCCATGCATCTAGTAGCAATGAGCCAGCAGACTGGTTTGACCAGGTCAAATCTATGTGCCAGTTACTTCTGCATAAATAAATTCCATAGATTCTACATGCTCTTTCCAGGTAGTCCTAGTCCACTAAACCACACCACCATTCCTTAGCTTCCCAAAATTGTTGTTTGCTGCTCTTAAAGAATCAAGATTCTTTGTATTCAAAAAGCTGCACATAGCAGCTTGTCCCAGAGCCAGGAAGATCATCTGGCATTCTCCTTCCTTGCACTTGTTTATAAACAAAATGCACTAAAATATCTAAAAGCAATGTTCAATTCCTAAGCTAATAAAATAAAAGTACAACCTAGGATTATGGACTTCTGCCTCAGCTACTTTCATATTTGCAGTTCTAAGAAAAGCAAAATGTTAATTTTAAAGTAGTTTTCTGAAGTAGTGAAGGTTTTAAAGATATGGTACATTAGGTGCAGAGTTTAAATAATTTTCCTGTGTGACTGTCCTCTAACAACAGCTGCAGTGCTTAATGCACTTGCAAATATATCTAAATATTCCTCCATTTCTAAGTCTGAGCTTCATACATTAGTGTTCAGTTTAGCTTCTGACATCCAAGTCTATTGTGTATAATCCATCATTATACATTGCTTTTTGCTGCAGAGATATTTTCTCCTGGGGAGAAATAGAAAGCAGTTAACACCTGCATTTTGAAACAGAAATTTTAACCTGACATGATCCAAAACAGCATTTGAATTAACAGACAAGCATGCTGCAAATAAAGCTGACAGTCATGTGTAGTGTAAAACAGTAGCATTTTTAGTAGCATGCAAATACAGCTGACAGGCATGTCTTCATTCAATTAGTTCCTAGTTTCCAAGGGCAGAGTTGTGTGCACATCAAAAATGCACCCTCTATTTTTAGAGGCTTTCTATATTGAATATTCAAAATTACTTAGTATCCGAATCAATTTAGCAGAATGTTACTTAATGTTCTTCTCAGTTTTGGCTTTCAATAATTTACTCTATACCTCAAAACTGCTTATGACTTGTTCCATAATTACATCTAAGCAGATCACTTGGCCTTTTTTTAAAAACTATTTCAGTTTCATAATAGTTAGACTTACATGTGTATACATTTTTATATGCTTTTTGGTATTATAAAAGTTTCATACCAATTTATCTGCATATCCTACTTACTTCTGTGGCTAAAACAGCAGGTAAAACAGGCACTTACTGTTCAGCAGTTACAGGGCACTTCTTCACTCCACCTTTTCCAAATGACTTGCAAAATCAAACCTACTGCCTCTTTAGCTGCTGGGAAACAAAAACAAAACCCCCACACATGTCAGAACTCAAGGAACTGAAGGAAAGGGTATTTTACTAAAAAAATCTCTTTCAGCGGATGTACAAAGCAGTGTTAACAGTGGTGTGAATCTCTGACCATGAAATTCCTTCACAAGAATACTGTGACAGGGCATACAGTTAACATTTTTAGACAAGAAAGAAAAAAACAACACCAGAAGCAATGATGTTAAAAATACACTGAAAAACATATAAGAAAGCAACTCCATCACCTTTGTGTTAGTTCAATTTTGTATCTTTTTACCATACTGTGGACCATGCAAATTTCAACAGTGAATTAATTTTTTCCCGTGCCTCCTCCATTGGTCTATTGTAATAAAACATTGAACAGAGTTTATGCATACCACATTAGTATCACACTAAATTCTTTTTTTTTTTTTTTTTATTTGCAAGTCCAAATACATTGCCTCTTCAATAGGGAATTAAACTTCTTTGAATAAGCTTTTTATTTCTTTAATACAAAAGTTGCAGATTTTCATTGGAGAAAATGCCACTGAGAAAAAAAGCGGCTCTAAGAAACTTTTTCTGAAGTACATGACAGCTACTGAATACTTAACAATCCCCAAAGGTATCAGTATCAGCAAGCAATGCAATGCTACCACTGGCCCTTCAACAGAGTTATTAATAATTGCAATTCTAGCACAAATCAAATGTCTGGAATTGTTCCTGTAAAACAAGCATTTACGATTTACGGTAAGCCTCATTTACAAGATACCAGATAGCATCTTAGAAAATTAAAGTTTAAACAGTCATTTCAGACCTAATGTGTATTAGAGATGTCACCACATTAAACACAGTTCTGTTTCACAATATGCGTAAAACTCATCACAACTAAAATATGAATTAAGAACAGTTTGCTCTCTAAAAGGAAACTCAGTGATGTTCTCATACCTTTTGTCAACACCAGACAGAGCTTTTAAATGACCACTGCCAGTTGCAAAACTATTTCTGGTATTCAAAGATAGCAGTGCGTTGTGATGCTGAGAGATTACATGAAGACTCTTTGCACTTTGCACTCCCACTCCTTACACACTGCTAGGAGACAGCCCCTGAACTGCTTAGGTGAAAATGCATTAAAAATGTATTTTTGAAGAGAATCATTCTCTGAATGAAAACAGTCATTATCTCCATCTTAGAAAAATGAGGCATGCCAAATGTTATGGGGTAAAACCTACTTCAAAGCACCACTTGGATAAAATGAGGTCTGAACATCTGCCCACGCTACTAGTGTAAGTACATACAGGCAAGAAGCACAGATAAACTGCTAACAACTTGCAATGCCTCTGGGGCAGGAGACTACAGGAAAGCTGGAAAGGGACTTTTTACAAAGCAGGTAGTGATAGGGCGAGGGACGATGTTTTCAACCTGAAAGAGGGTGGATTTATATTAGATATTAGGAAGAATTATTTCCTGTGAGGGTGGTAGAACACTGGAACAGGTTACCCAGGGAGGCTGTGGGAGCCCCCTCCCCAGAAGTGTTAAAGGCCAGGCTAGATGGGGCTTTGGGCAACCTGGTCTAGTGGGAGGTGCCCCTGCCCATTCAGGGGGGTTGGAACTAGATACTTTCCAACACAAACCATTCTATGATCCTATGATTCCAAGGTAGTAATGAGCTGGCTAACAACTGCTCATTGGCTTTAAACACGGAGAAAGTCAGAGACTGGCTCTGGGTGATGGGATTATTGAGGCCCTTGCTAACCACCCAGCTGTAAAGCCATGAACAAGGAGGGAGTAGCCCCTCAGCAGGAGGAGCCCAGGCGTGAATTGTGGTGGGGAGTGGGGCTGTTCGATGGCCCTGCAGCATTGCCACGGCCAGCATTAACAGCCTGTCCCCTGAGCCTGCGGTGCTGTCCATGATCACGAGCAGGTGCACCGCAGGTTCAGCAGATGTGAACATGCACACTGTACTGAAAATGGAAGTGTATCATACCCCTCCCGAAGCACACCCTGCCCCAGCTGTCCTCTGGCAATAACCAGCCAATGCACAATGTGAGAAGAGCAGTTCTCTTCTTGTGGCTGCCTCACCCCCAAGTTCCACATGACACCAAGCAACCTGCAGAAATACCATGAGACTGCTGTAGCTCAACATGAAAGAAGTTTTTCTAATATTCAGTGTATTCTGAGCACCTTAGCCTTCAGCTTCCTTCCCAAAGGTTTTTTTCTGTATTTTCAAATGAAAAAAAAATCCCTAGTATTACTTTTAAACTTACCAATGCTACAATTAAATTTGTATCAAGGAAATATTTTTTTCTTTTTTTTAAGGAGCAGGTTTTTTAAAAAAATGTGTTACTGCCATTTATATTCTTGCACTGCACTAGAACTCCAGCTATAGATAAAAGAACCTATGACAAATTATGTTCCTTTTCTGAAGAGAGAGTACTGTATCAAGTGCTGTATTAATCTCCCTTCCTCACCCATTTCAAATTAATTTAATCCTTCTCATCTCCAGAATGACACCTGCCACTGCAGCTGCTCTGCTAGGCATTTCTCTGTGTGCTAAAGTCCTGCAGAATGAAAATGTAGTAGGATAGTAGGAATCAGGAAGCAATGTAGGTACATGTAGTGGGGGAATGAGACAACACAAACTAGGACACTGGTGTGGTTGTTCCACTGCTCTGGTTCCCAAGGCTAATCCATGAAAAATAAAATACTACCACCACAACCTTTACAGAAGAGACCTGGGAAGATAGGTCAGGGGATAGAAAGGACAAAATACTTTCCTATTCTCATTTTTACAACTAAAAGAGAGATAACATGGAAGCAGATTGCAAACCACCAACAGAAAAGCAGGAGAGGCAAAGCAAGGCCATGAGTCTATCAACCAGTTTTGCCATTAGATCACAGAAAACACCACAAGTGAGAGTTTCTGTGATACTCCTGAATTCCACATAAACATCAAGCAGTACCTGCCTGAATGGCTGTCTGTCTCAAATTCTTCCCTTGCTCACTTTCCCCTGCTGGTTCAATCCAAATTATTTCATGTCAACTCTTAAATGGAGCATGTATTGAAATATTTTTATGGAAAAAGTATAGTATGGAATAGTATATAGGGTGAGGTAAAAAGGCTGCAGTGGCTTAAACTTGTATATTAAGCACTATTCACTGAAAAATATTTATTAAATATTAATAAATAATAATAACATTTGAAGAATATTTGTATTATTGGATACAAATCTGGAGACAATACTCAGAAATTATTACTTTGCAACACAGGATAATAAAGAGAAAAATATGTAAGCAATAAAATTTGAAATTTATAGTTTGAAGTAGCAAGCTGTTAGCATCCTGACATCTACAGTCCCACTGCTTTTGCAGCAACCCAACTGGTAAGTGCATTAACTAGAAAAGAGAAATTCCAAATCCCTTTTTCTAGACAGATATTCAAAACTCTGTATTTTATGTACTAGAGAATTCAGCACTAACCACATTTTACTTTCTCTATAAAAAAATGTAAATCTCTCTTGTAGCTTTTGATTTCCCCTACTCTTCTGCAAATGTTTAAAAGGGAATATCTTTTGGGAGGAAAAAGTTGTTGCTTTTTATTGTTTTCCTTTGCATCCCACAAAACCAACTGCATCAGTGAATTTGAAATGAGCGTATTTGCCAATATGTAATAAAGTAATAATTTTAAATAACTTTTAATCAATAAGAAATAATTTTTTCTCCTTTCTGGATTCCAGTATTATCACTAGAAAAAAAACAATGTCATATATAGAAGTCAAACAGTGTTTTCAAAACAGTAAAAAAACAGTTTGTTAATATTGGTCTTATTTTTAGTACTTATTTTTCCTTGAAATTATAGGGACTCTGTTTTCTTACTGGTATCCCAATAAGATTCTAGAGACTCTAGAACACAACTGATGTGTTGATACGCAAATTCTGTAGTAAAGGTTTCTAAACCTCCCAAAACCTGTAGTTTGAAAGAATACTGTTACTAACAGTACAGTTACAAGTAGTGAAGTTGCTCATACTTACATATTTAGCAAAATTAGTTTGAAGCATATTGGAACAAAAATCTTTCCACAGAAAAATAATGGCTGAAAGAAAAAGGTGTTGTCAGACAACAAAACTTGGTGGACAACAGGCTGACCATGAGCCAACAATGTGCCCTTGCAGCCAAGAAGGC
Organism: Hemiprocne comata; assembly: GCA_020745705.1. Classification (NCBI taxonomy): domain Eukaryota; kingdom Metazoa; phylum Chordata; class Aves; order Apodiformes; family Apodidae; genus Hemiprocne; species Hemiprocne comata. The sequence goes on along the minus strand of CM036587.1, from coordinate 82,296,486 downwards.
TAATGCCATCCTGGGGTGCATTAAGAAGAATGTAGCCAGCAGGTCAAAGGAGGTTATCTTCCCCCTCTTCTGCCCTGGAGAGGCTGCAGCTGGAGTACTGTGTCCAATTCTGGGATTCCCAGTTCATGAAGGATAAGGAACTATTGGAAAGAGTCCAGCACAGGGCCACGAAGATGGTGAGAGGAATGGAGTATCTGCCTTGTGGGAAAAGGCTGAGAGAGCTGGGGCTGTTTAGCCTGGAGAAGTTGAGACCAAGGGGAGACCTCATCAATGCTTATAAGTATCTAAAGGGCAGATGTCAAGAGGATGGGTCCATGCTCTTTTCTGCAGTATCCAGTGACGGGACAAGGGGCAATGGACAGAAGCTGGAGCATAGGAGGTTCAAGTTATATATAAGGAAGAACTTCTTTACTGTGAGAGTAACAAATTACTGGAACCAGCTGCACAGAGACATTGTGGAGTCTCCTTCTCTGGAGACATTCAAAACCCATCTGGACACATTCCTGTGTGATCTGCTGTAGGTGATCCTGCTCTAGCAGGGGGGTTGGACTAGATGATCTTCAGAGGTCCCTTCCAACCCTGACAACCCTAGGAAGTATTAGTGACTGTTCAGTCTGATCACTGTGGTAGCAACTGCTTAGCGCAAGGTAAAAGCTAAGGAACTGATTAGGAAAAGAAAAATAAGAGTTATCATGGAGATCAATAGCACCTGGAGCAGTAAGATATTAGGTCACCTCAATGGATTTAGGAGCCCAGGATGAACTGGCTGGATGCTAAACTGTAGAAGGACAATGTGAAAAGGCTTTCTTTAACATTTTTATATTTTCTGCTTCTTTTTATCACTAAATGATGAAAACAGAGTGTGCTAAACAATCTACCCAACAATACTAAGCTCTTAACACTCAACCTCTAATACCTGGACCTCAGCCATGTCTGCTACCTTCTATATTCCAAGTAGTGTTGTGTATCCTTTCGATTAAAAGGGGCTGAATGAATAATTTTAAACAATTTTAAACTAAGTAACCTGCTCTTCTTTCAGCTGTTCAGTACAACATAAGATAAGTCTTATTTGGAATTTTTTTTTTTTTAAACTGAGCTAGAACTGGAAAAAAAAAAAAGAATGTATCTACTTTTTTTGAGCTCTAGTAAAATTAAGCATGACAAATTCCATCAGAGCTACTGCAACTACACCCATTTAAACCAAATGCAGGAACATTCAACTAATCACAGTGATAGCAAGAGATATGAGTTTATAACTCTGATTATAAACATTGCAGTAATACCCACAGGTTTTTTAGGTTTAGGTCTGGGATTTATTTATTATTTCTAAGTTGAAAATATGCTCCACAATTTCAAGAAGACGTTGTTAACACCAAATATATTGTGTCTATTTATCATACCAACCCATTAACTTTGCTTATTCCTATCAGTTGCCAAGCTTGCCTTCCTCACTCTGCATCTTCTGTGTTGTGTAAAAGTTTTATTTATATGAATCTAATTAAGGCTAGAACTTAAACTGCAGAAATGGCTTCATTTTACCAGTGTTGATTTTATTCTCAGGAAGACATAAAAAGCCTGTTAAGGGATTTCAGTAACCAAGTACTTTATTTCAAACCATCCATGTATAGTACCTCTTAGAAGCTAGTGAATGGTCTGAGTTCCTACAATTGTCCTTCATAATGTACAACTTCTGATAGTTCTTAACGAAGAATAATCATCTGCTTTGTATAATTTCTAATATTTTACCAATTGTTTTGCAGAAAATTACAGTGTAGCATCACAAATCCAATTTCATTACACATAATGACAATATCTGCTAACAGAACAACCCTAGATGATCCTCTGGAAGTCTGAAATATTTACAAAATCTGGGCACAATAAAAAAGAAAACAATTTAATTAATATAATTATTTTTGTTCCTAGCTAAGGAAAGGCTACTTATATGTTCATTAGTCCTGACAGAGGAAACCTTTAGGAAATAACTTCTGGGAATCAAATTAAAATGGTTCTGAAATGCTAGTTCTGAAATGGTTATTTAAATTATTTCTAAAGTCACCTTTGCCACTGTATCATAGTTATTATCAGGGAGGAACAAACACTGCATATGATTATTCCTTTCACTTGTGATTTAAGGTTTAAAAAAAAAAAAAATGTCCTAAACAATTTAGTTGATCAAGCACTAGACAAAATGGGAGGTGTGTATTCAAAGCCTTTACTTGAACTGTGTGAGGCTTCATCCCTTGTGTGGCTTCAGTAATTACAGTAGGCTTACAGCAACTGCAGACTAAAGCTCATTGTACAGAGCAGAACACACAGCACTTAATTGTGTAAACTGCTGCACCTTTCTGATCAGAGCAAGCAGTTACATTTTAATTCATATTCCAGCTGTGTCAACAGAAAAGCTCCTGGCAGATTAAGAAAAGAGGTAAAGTTCAGCGCTGCCTTCTCTGTCTTCAAGCCAATAAAATACACAGGTAGCAATTTAAAATAATAGGACAGATATTCTCAATTAAGTTTGTGGTAAGCATGGCTGGTTTTTGCTTTTCTTTAATTCTTGCCAGAGAGGCAGGAAAGGAAGATCACTAAGATCATTTGCCATTAGCAAAGCTTAAGGTTGGAAGCTTTCAGATCTCTGTTAGGTGCATGCATTCCCCTGTGTGTTGTTCTTGTTTCTATATTTAGCTGGAATCCCACTGAGCAAATGGATTGCATGTGCAAGAGCAGAACGTAATCAGGCTTTTAGTATGACAACTTCTCACACTCACTGGGGAGAAATATAGAACACTTAAAGTAAAAAAGAATAAATATAAATAATTTCAGAGAATCTGTTTATTAAGGAAATGTTTAACAGGTTTTAGCAAACCATAACTGAGGTTTATATGTAATAACATTAAATAAATACTTGTATCAAAACATATAATTGGTAAAGTTCAAGAAGTAGGGAAAATAAATTCGTTGATAAGCTCCTTAACTTTTCAGCAGAATTTAGTGACCACAAAAACAGAACAAACAACATTAGCTCAATAATGTGATATAGCTCCCACCTGACATCAGCATTTCTAAACTCTCAGATGCAGGAAAAAAACAGTGGATCCAGGGAAAGTGTGCTGCAACAACCAGGCTGTGCTCCCATTTGACACACAGAAGTTCAGGAATCCGAAAAGTCACTGATACTTTGGTGCACCCTGCTATGACACTGAGGCATGAACACATGGTGTAGGCAGACTCTCAACTTCATTAAGTCCACAGGGTCTGCAAAAACCCTGATCTACAACACCCTAGCATTATCATACAATCATAGAATGCTTAAGGTTGAAAGGGACCTTAAATATCATCAGGTTCCAACCTCTCTGACATGAGCAGGGACACCTCACGCTAGACCAGGTTGCACAAAACCCCATCCAACCTGGCTTTAAACACCTCCAGGAAGGGAGCATCAACAACATCCCTAGGCAACCTATTCCAGTACCTTATTACCCTTCCTGATGTCTAAGCTAAATCTACCCTCTTACAGTTTAAAACCATTACCCCTTGTCCTATCACTGCCCTCTCTGGTGAAAAACTCCTTCCCAGCTTTCCTATAGGCCCCTTCAGGTACTGGAAGGCTCCTAATAAGGTCTCCCCGAGCTTTCTTTTCTCCAGGCTGAATAGCCCCGACTCTCTCAGCCTGTCTTCATAGCAGAGGTGCTCCAGCCCTTTGATCATCTTCATGGTCCTTCTTTGGACCCTCTCAGCCTGTCTTCATAGCAGAGGTGCTCCAGCCCTTTGATCATATTCATGGCCCTTCTTTGGACCCTCTCCAGTAGCTCCATGTCTTTCCTGTGCTGAGGACTCCAGAGCTGTATGCAGCATTCCAGGTGGGGTCTCACCAGAACAGAGTAGAGGGGCAGAATCACCTCCCTGGCCCTGCTGGTCGTACTTCTTTTGATGCAGCCCGGAAGGTTGTTGGCCCTCTGGGCTGCAAGCGCACCCTGGCAGCTCATTTCAAGCTTCTCATCTACTGCCACCCCCAAGGCCTTGTCCCAAGGACTGCTCTCTAGCCATTCTCCCCACAGCCTGTATTTGTCCCTGGGGTTGCCCCAACCCAGGTGCAAGACCTTGTGCTTGGCCTTGTTGAACTTCATGAGGTTGGCATTGGCCCACCTCTCCAGCCTGTCAAGGTCCCTCTGGATGGCTTCCCTTCCCTCTAGGGTGTCAACCTCACCACACAGCTTGGTATCATCAGCAAACTTGCTGAGGGTACTCTTAATCCTACTGTCCATGTTTCCAACTAAGATGTTGAACATCACTGGTCCCAATACTGACCCCTGAGGAACACCACTCGCCATTGCTTCCACTTCGACACTGAACCATTGACTACAATTCTCTGGGTGCAGCCATCCAGCCAATTACTTACCCACCGAGTGGTCCATCTGTCAAATCCATGTCTTGTTGGTTTGCAGACCAGGATGCCATGTGGAACAGTGTCAAATGCCTTTCACAAATCCAGGTAGATGACGTCAGTTGCTCTGCCACTATCCACTATCTATGTAGCCTTGTTGTAGAAGGGCACCAGATTGGTCAGGCACGACTTGCCCTTAGTGAAGCCATGTTGGCTGTCACCAATCACCTCCTTATTTTCCATGTGGCTTAGCAGATTTCCCAGTAGGATCTGCTCTATGATCTTGCCAGACACAGAGGCGAGACTGACCAGCCTGTAGTTCCCCAGGTCTTCCTTTTTCCCCTTTGTAAAAATAGGGTCTATGTTAAATTTTTTTCCAATTGGCAGGAACCTCACCAGACCACTATGACCTCTCAAATATGATGGATAGAGGCTTAGCAACTTCAGCAGCCAGCTTCCTCAGGACCCATGGATGGACCCCATCAGGTCCCATAGACCTGTGCACTGTCAGGTTCTTTAGGTGATCACCATCCTGTTCCTCTCCTTCAGTGGGGGGTACTTTGTTCTCCCAGTCCCTACTGTCACCTGCTGTGGCCTTTGCGATGAGGCTGAAGCACTTGCCAGAGAAGACTGATGCAAATACAGTAATTGAGAACCTCAGCCTTCTCAATATCCTGCGTAGCTAGGTCTCTCACTTCCTTCAGGAGAGGGCCTACATTTCCTTGGTTGTCCTTTTATCCCCAACATACCTATAGAAGCTTTTCTTATTGTTCTTTACATCCCTGGTGAGATTTAATTCCATCTGGGATTTGGCTCTCCTTACCTGATCCCTAGCTGCTCAGACAACTTCTCTGTAGTCCTCCCAGGCTACCTGCCCTACCTTCCACCCTCTGCATGCTTCCTTCTTAAGTCTGAGCTTTTCTAGGAGCTGCTTGTTTATCCATGCTGGCCCCCTGGAGTTTTTATCTGACTTTCTCTTAGTTGGGATGCATTGTTCTTGGGCCTGAAGAAGCTGATCCTTAAATATCAGCCAGCTTTCATGGGCCTCTCTTCTCTTCAGGATGTTATCCCATTACACTCTCCCAAGCAGATCCCTGAAGAGGGTGAAATGTGCCTGTAGAGTCCCAAAAAGAATAATTGTCTCAAAACAGCTGCCCTGACAAACTGGACATTGTGTTTGAGTGGGGGCCTCATTCTATAACCACCTGGACCCTGTTCTCACAAGGAGAGCCCCTTGTTTGGTAACCACCCTGATAAAGTGGACGCTGTCCTTGAAAGGGGAACCCCTCCTTTGGTAGCCACCCTGATAAATGGGACAGTGTCCTTACTTGATAAGGAGCGGTGGCAAGCAAGAGGAGCCCCATGGAGGCACAGTGCCATCTTGAGAAAGACCACTGTCCTGTTTAAGGACAGAGCACATGTGTGAGAATAAAGGTCATTGCTCAGTCAACCTGGATGGGAGGGCCAAGTGATCACCTGGACCTCCGTGCCCCACCGACTCATTTCCAGAACATTCCCAAATCCAACACTGAGTCTGCACAAAGTAGGCCAGACCTCACCAAGAGAGGCAGGGCCAGGTGCCATAAAAGAGGCAGATTCACGATCCAAGGACCACAACGTCATGCTGAGATCGTCACTGGATCCAAGGGTGGTGATATCTTCCCTATCCACTCTTTCTTCATCTCTGTCTCTCTGTGTCTCTCTTCCTCTCTCTTCATCTCTCTCTCTGTTTCTAACCTTATTCTCGGAATATAAGGGTAGCATAATTTCTAATTTTGCTAGGTTTTTCCAGTTGTAACCTGTTGTTTTGAGAGTACCATTTTGCTAAGTTCTGCTAGTTGTAATCTGTTGCTTTAAGAGTGATATTGTTAGGTGTTTCCTTTTGACAGGCTTTATAATCCTACTCAAGTTTAAGTAAAGGTGTGTTTTGTGAAAGCCTCCTGGGTAATAGTCTTGCTCTTAGAGTACTGCGCAGAGAATTCCTGAGCTTAATCTTGCCAAATGGTTTCTTAAAAGAGATATTTAAATTTAGTTTGGACTCCCAGCTCTGGGGAGCCACGACCACTTTGTGGGGTGTGATACTTATATTTAGTTTGGGCTCCCAGCTCTGGGGAGCCGTACCCACCTTGTGGGACGTGATAATGCCATACCCACCTTGTGGGACATGATAATGCCATACCCACCTTGTGGGACATGAAAGTGCTTCTCCCTTACTTCAGGCACAAGAGAATGGTCAAAGCAGCTTCCAAAGCCTGGAGTCTGCACAGCAGCATTGCACCTTAGGAACTTTGTTTGTCTGGACCCACTGGCCACTTCCAAGCTGGAGAATGCAGACCCCACAGCCAGAGCCGCAGCCCTAGCCTTCCTCCTCTTAACCACCATTCTGCCTCCTGCGCCTTCCTTCTCGCCCTGCCTCTGCAAACCACAGTGCAAACTGCTGCTCCGTGCCCTTTCTGATGTGCCACACCCTGTTGGCCCACTCTGTTCTCTGCGCTCCAGGTCGCTGCCACTCCCAGGGCTGCTTTTGTGGAAGTCAGCTCCGCCCATGCCTCCTCATCACCCCTCTGATGAGCTGTCCTTCCAGAAAAAGCCCCCTTTTTTGCCATTATTACACCCCGATGTGGACGTGCCTGCACTGGAGCTGTTTGCTTCTGTGAGTGACAGGGAAAGGTCTACAAAAACTGTCAACCAATTGAATCAAACAAAACATGTTTCTGATTAAGCATTTTGAATCAAGGTACTCAACGTCTTCACCTTAGTCTTTATTGGAAAGGCTGGCCTTAAGGAATCACAGGCCCCTGAAGGCCAGTGGCAAAGTCTGGAGTAAGGAAGACACCCTTGGTGAAGGAGAATTAGGTTAGGGAACTTTTAAACAATCTGGACATACATAAGTCCATGAAGCCTGACAGGAAAGACCCAGGAGTACTGAGGGAGCTGACTGATGTCACTGGGAGGCCACTCAATTACCTTTGAAAGCTTGTGGTAATCAGGAGAGACTCCTGAAGACTAGAAGAAAACAAATGTCACTCCTGTCTTCAAGAAAGACAAGAAGGATCCAGCAAAGTACAGGCTGGTGTCACCGGGGTGGTGATAGAGTGTCTAATCCTGGAAACGATTATCAGCAGCATGAAGGATAAGAATCTGATTAGGAATAGTCAGCATGGATTTATGAAAGAAAATAATGGTTAACCACCCTGATTGCCTTGAGTAATGAGGTGACTAGCTTAGTAGATGAGGGAGGAGCAGTGGATGTTGTTTACCTCAGCTCTAGGGAGGCTTTTGAAACTGTTGCCTGTAACAACCTCAGAGACAAGCTGATGAATTGTGGGTTAGGTAAGTGCAATGTGGGGGATTGAAAACTGCCTGGCTGGCCAGGTGAAGAGGGTTGTGAAAAGCAGCACAAAGTCTACCTGCAGGCCAGTGCTGTAACCCAGGCATTGATACTGGGCCAAATATTGTTTACATCTTTGTTAATGACCTGGGCAGTTGGACAGAGTGCACTCTCAGGAAATTTGCAGATGATATAAAACTAGGGGGCAGTGGAGAGACTGATGCACTAAATGGGTGTGCTGCCACTCAGGGGGACCTCAACAGGCTTGAGAAATAGGCCGAGAGGAATCTCAGGAAGCTCAACAGGAAAAAACACCAAGTCCTGCATCTGGGGAGGAATATGTCCACTCCAATCATGGATCATTCACAGATATAAATATATAGAGCCTAATTCACCGAGACAGGTGCAGAGAAGTGGGTGCTCTCTTGATAGAGAAATTATAAACTAAATGTACAGCCTACCTCCACAGGGAAAATCTTCTATACAGCTCTGATGATGGTCCCTTAGTGCAAAATGGACTGTATGGCTGAAGTGAATCATTTCCCCATAGATGTTAGAGCTTCAAGAAAATCTTGCACTGATAATGAAAGAGGTGAACACATTTCAAAGCTAATAGTACAGTTGGACAGTAATCCAACCAAAATGGTTCAATGTGTCTGTGTAAATTCTTCAGAATTAAACACCTTAATGCTGTTCAGGCAGAAATTCCTCAGCAGTGGTACAAATAAAGATACACAAACTGGTAATTTCTTTAGAAACTTTAAAAAAAAATCATATATTATGAACACTTGCAGCTGTTTCCAGTTTTCCTGCTAGTATGCTTTAACATTATGTTTAGGAAGGGGAAAAAAATATAAATTGATTATCTCAGCATGCTGTAAATCAAATGTTGTAAGTTATCATTCAGTTAGCCTACAGAGACCTTTTTTTCACAAAAAGTTTTGAAGTACTGACCAACCTAGTGGCTTTCTACAATGGAGTGACTGCATCAGTGGACAAGGGAAGACCCATGGATGTCATCTATTTGGACTTCTGCAAGGCCTTTGACACAGTCCCCCACAAAGTCCTTCACTCTAAGTTGGAGAGATATGGGTTTGATGGGTCGACTGTTCAGTGGATAAGGAATTGGCTGGATGGTTGCCTTCAAAGGGTAGTGGTTAATGGCTCTATGTCCATATGGAAAACAGTGACAAGTGGTGTCCCTCAGGGGTCCATACTGGGAGCAATGTTGTTTAACATCTTCATCAATGATATTGACGGTGGCATTGAGAGCACCCTCAGCAAGTTTGCAGATGACACTAACCTGGGTGATGTGGTCAATATGCAAGAGGGATGGGATGCCATCCAGAGGGACCTGGACAAGTTGGAGAAGTGGGCCCAGGGGAACCTCATGAGGTCCTACAAGGCCAAGTGCAAGGTCCTGCACCTGGGCTGGTGCAACCACAGATATGAATACAGGCTGGGAGAAGACATGCTAGAGAGCAGCCCTGTGGAAAATGACCTGGGGGGACTAGCAGATCAAAAGCTGGACATGAGCCACCAATGTGCAGTTGCAGCCCAGAAGGCCAACTGCATCCCAGGCTGCATCAAAAGAAGTGTAACCAGCAGGTTGAGAAAGGTGATTCTGTCCCTCTGCTCTGCCTTGGTGAGACCTCACCTGGAGTACTGCATCCAGCTTTGGAGCCTCCAACACAAGAAGGACCTGTTGGAGCACGTCCAGAGGAAGGCCATAAAAATAATCAGACAGCTGGAGCACCTCTCTTATGAAGACAAGCTGAAGGAGAAGGGGTTGTTTAGCCTGAAGAAGAAAAGACTCTGGGCGGACCTTAGAGAGACCTTCCAATACCTGAAAGAGCCCTATAAGAAGGCTGGGGAAGACCTGTTCAGAAAAGCATGTAACGATAGGACAAGGGGTAATGGTTTCAAGCTAGAGAAGGGTAGATTTAGGTTGGACATTAGGAAAAAGTTCTTTAATATGAGGGTGGTGGATCACTGGAATGGGTTGCCTAGAGAGGTGGCGGAGGTCCCATCCCTGGAGACATTAAAGGTCAGGCTTGATGGGGCTCTGAGCAATCTGTTCTAGTGTGAGACGTCCCTGCTTTTTGTAGAGGGGTTGGACTAGATGACCTTTAGAGGTCCCTTCCAACTCAATACATTCTATGATTCTACGATTCTAAATGTTGCTATATAATTTTAACATCTGATGAAAGACCTTACACAATTAAATGCAAGAAGCCACCAAGGGTGCTTCGGTGCTTCTTAAATTATCTTATAAAAGCTTCTGATCAAGTGTAATTTGAGATTGAAGGCAAGCAGAAAGAATACAACTCTGACTGCCATGTTGACAGTATGGACATTAAGTCAGCTCAATGAGAAAGGAACAGGTAACTTGACACAAGGTTTAAGCAGCAAGCTGAACTGCACCGTCTTTCACTTTGTCTATTTAGCCTATAAATATTTTAAGGTGTGTGTTCTATTTTGAATGCTATAGATAAATGTTAGTACTAGAATTTTTTCTTAACTTTGCTTGAATTGAGTTTGATTAGTGACAACTGGATAATAAAGTATTCCTTACCCAAATGTGTTGAAAATCTATAAACTGGATCCTGGAACAGCCTAACAAGAATGCAAAAATCTCCTCCAGCCCCTCTGGGTCTGCTGTGGAGGACAGACAAAATAAGTAGATACTAGAGGGCAAGTGGAAGCAGGACCATCTCCTGGTGACAACTGGTGACCTTGAGGGATCTCAGGTACACATTAACACCTCTAGCTTTATACGAGTATAACTGTGATGGATTTTGCATTGAGGTTTAATGTTTGGATGTTTTATAGCATATAATAGAACAAAACAATACAAATTCACAGTAATTATACTGTGCACAAACTACTGTTCCTTGGGATTTCTACTGTTAATGTGATTCAAGAATGTTTGCCTTTTCCTTTTACTGTGTAAAATTTTTTTCAAAGCTGTAACATGCTTCTGTAGGAGGTATTCAGTGTGCTTTCATAGTAAGAGTTGCTATCATCAGATTCACACACTAAACATCCTTTTGAACCTTTAGAAATTGTTGAAGTTTTATTTCCCCTATGTACAAATACTTTCTTTGGTTCTGAACACATCTAAATTGAAAACTCAAAACATAAGTCTTCACTTGAAATAGAACACATGAACTTCAATGTTGTTCAGAGATAACTGAACAAGGCTATATCCTGAAACAGCCCCAGCAAGTAAGTTTATGACTTAATATGCCCTGCTTTTGGAAGTTATGCATGAAAGTGCCCATAGTATTAAAACACTTAAAAATTCATATGTTTTCTTGCGATATAAATGTCTACAATACAATCATGTAAGGAGATAGCAAATACCTATTTTTAACAATATGGGAATTTTTTCTAAGGTATGATTTTTGTCTTGCCTATAAGTGTCTTTGAGGTATGTGATTTGTAGCAACAATAACTACAATAGAAAATCCAAATTTAAGTATGTTTGCTAATGTTCTATTTGCATGGCAAAATAATTTTTCTGATTCTGATTCCTACTTATTCTTTCCAAATAAAACTAATTTATTCCTGTATATAATTTGTGGTAAAACCTAGTGCTGCAGATTATTAAGTGGAACAAAAGATTTTCCCTTTTATATTCCTCAGAAAGCATCTTTCATCAGTAGTTTTGAAATCCTAGTGGGAAAAAAGAGAATAGTGTCAGCAACATTCCTTTAGTATGTATTCTGAAAAGGTCTGCTGCCAACAAGGTTTAGGGATGTACTGTGCCTTTAGTCACTTTCTGAACAATGGATGACTCTGCTTACAGTGTCACAGAGGCATTTTAGCTCAAAACCAGCATCCAAAACCTATTTCCCCCCTTCTCCAGGTTCACCATGTATATGGAAAGTAAAGCTAAATCCTTTTCATTATTCTCCTCCACTTAGTCTCCCATAAAGTCTGAATGGCACAAATTGGGTAGATCTAGAAACAAAGCAACAGCCTAAAAATCATGTAAAGGAACTCACTTATACATATAACATAGAAGATCAAATTTGTAATAGAATCATAGAATTGTTCAGGTTGGAAAAGACCTTTAAGATCACCGAGTCCAACCTTATCCTAACCCTATTACCCTATTTCTGATGGCCCACCACTAATCCATGTCCCCAAGCACCACATCCAGATGACTTTTAAACACATTCAGGGATGGTGACTCAACCACCTCCCTGGGAAGCCTGTTCCAGTGCCTAACAACCCTTTCTCTAAAGAAGTTTTTTTTCTGATATCCAACCTAAATCTCCCCTGACGCAACTTGACCCCATTTCCTCTTGTCCTCTCATCAGTCACCAGTGAGAAGAGATCAACCCCACTCTCACTACAACCTCCTTTCAGGTATTTGTAAAGAGTGAGAAGGTCTCCCCTCAGCCTCCTCTTCCCCAGACTAGACAGACCCCTCTCCCTCAGTCGTTCCTCAGAGGGGATGTTTTCCAAACCCCCCACTAGCTTTGTTGCCCTTCTTTGGACCTGCTCCATCACCTCCATGTCCTTTTTGTATTGAGGTGCCCAAAACTGAACACAATACTCGAGGTGGGGCCTCACCAGTGCCGAGTACAGAGGCAGGATGACTTCCCTAGTCCTGCTAGACACACCATTTCTGATACAAACCAGAATGCCATTGGCCTTCTTGGCCACCTGAGTACATTGCTGGCTCATGTTCAGCCGACTGTCAGTCAAAAAATTTCCCACTGTTGTTCTGACCAGAGGTTTAATAAAACAGCCAGAAGTGAGGGGCAATCGACAACAGGAAAAGGACAAGGTTATGTTTTAGAATATTAGGATGAAAATTAAAATTCCCCTCTGCAAAAATTTCTGAAGCTTCAAAGAAAACAGTTGAATTTTCACAGAACGCTTATTTGTTCCTTTCCATTTTTCCTCTAAAGTCTCTACTGCAGACACAGTTATCAGGGAACAAAGTTAAGTATAATGGTTTTAAAAAGCTCTCTTATTTCTAAATCAATGTATTCATTTTGTGGGGATATTTGCTGAAGCATGAAATACACTTTTCTTTTAAAGGCACTTTCAGCACAATCAGCCAGTTTGGACTTTCCAGTTCTTCTGAAAAATTTGAGATTCCCTTGCACACCAAGAATCATCCAAGATTAACTGGAAGATAGAGGAAAAAAAATAAAAGGATACAATAAAAAACTTTGAATGCTGGGCATGAAGACAACTCAGATGCAAGAAAACTATTTTATTAATAAAACAGAGCTTCTTTCAAAACTCAATCAATCATATCAGTCACTTGCTAGTGGCTTTTTGCTAATTGCTCCTCAACTGGAAAACTATCTTCAAGAGAGTATTTTGTTTTATTAGAGAGGAAAATTGAATTTAAAGAACTATATTCTATGGCCTCCTAAGACTAAGTACAAAGTCAGGCAAGTGCGTTTTGCCTTTGGGCTAGAGGAAGGTGGCAAAATATTTCCTGAACTTTAATTTCTAGAAAAAGTAACTTGTCAGATTTTGTTTGGGTCTCTCCTGTATATATATCACTTTCATTGATGCAGTGATCATTCACTTTTTCATTACCCTCAGAAAGGTCATTAAGTGTAAGCAGACAGTGGATAAATTGGAATTTTCAAGGATGGCAAGGCCACTTACAGGGGAACCTAAACTCCTTGAGAACACTTTGCCAAGATTTATGTCAAACTATAGCTTCTCAAGCTATATTTTGTATTTTGATAACTAAGCTGCTGATTTGATTTTCAGGTGTGATGCACACAGCAGTTCCCAGGGAAATACCATGAGACATTTAAAAAATGCATAAGGATTTAGCCATAAACACGTCAAACCTTCTCCTACAAGAACTTTACTCTCTCATTGCAGGCTGTAAAATCTTCCTTCCTCTCTCCTCCTCCCATCATTTTTAGCAACATTTAAATAGGGATGGATAAGTAAAATAATACATATCTAGGAAATTAGAGGTAGTATCCCAGGATTTGGAAAAATTCTGTTTCTTTCCCACCTCAGCAATGGACTTGTGGTGAGCTTTTTTTTTCCATCTGTAATGGACCTTTCCTATCTGAAAGAGCTATGAACATCATATCCATAAAAGACTGAGAGTTATTATATCCAATACTAATCCAAGAATCCTTTACAATTTGCAAATATAAAGACATATAACCTGAAAAAGGTATTAATAAGATAACTGTTTAAATGGCAGCAGAGATTTGACTAAGTGTAGAGATTATTTTTTTACCTTAATCTCTTTCCATAAAACAACTTTACTTTACTTCAAAGAATTCAGAAAAAGGTGAGCAAAGATTTATTAACAAGTATAGTCAAAGCTGGTTTTCTAAACCTCCTCCAATCTCAAATGCACAAATTTTCTGTTGACAGAAGTATTTTGTACAAAATGTTGATCTGATACCTGAAAATAAAATATGATCATTTTGTCTAATAGGAGGAAAAAAATATTTTTAAAAGAAACGTTATTCAATTGTCTGAAGTTTTCAAAGAACTGCTTTGTGTAAATCCACAAATTATTGACCTAAAATATCAAAATTCTGACATTCAATTTTCATATGCAAAGACTGCAATGAAGAAAGAAAGGACTAGTCTTGTCAATTCAGGCTTGAAAAATTCTGGGATAAGCTCTGAAATAATTCAAGATATTTTAATAAGATTAATTGGATAACCACTAAAAAATATTTAATAAGCTAAAAAAAGTGTGTGCCTACTTACTAGAGAAGAACATCAGCTAGGACAGGCAACTGGGATACTTAACTAAACCAAATTAGTCATTGAAGACATTACGTTCTCTGAGTGCTTCTTGCATTTTTATTTTTTTCTGGTTACTTTATACTGTTGGTCATTTTTCCATCAAACTGTAATTTCCAGTTATTGTTCAGTGTTTTCCATGTGGTCCAAAAATAGCATGAAAATAGAGGAACAGCAAGGTAAGATGTTTAATTGACCTGGCACAACATTCTTCAATAACTGCTAATATTCTAATCCTACTGATGTGAAAATATAGAAGCTCTCACTTTAGAGTTAGGAAACCACTATTTCAAATAACAGAAGAGATTCCTCAATGTATTGTCTGTATCACTTTCCTTTTCTTTGTGATGGACATGCCCTATCCTATTCCTATTTCTTCTTTTTAGCTGAACAGAGAGTTGCAATTGGTATGCAAATGCAGATTTGAATCTGCACCCTTGGAAGTTAACTTATCCTCACTCGCAGTATATGTTGTAATGCAGCAACTCCCTTCTGAAAGAGTACATGAGAGTGCTGTTTTTGCTCAAGAGGTTTCCTCAACAATGGTCTTAAATTATGACTTAATTCACAACCAAGAAAAAGGGACAAAATATTGACTGAGGACCTGAATAGCCAGTAAGGAGATGTGTTGCAAAAAAATACACACAAAAAAAGAAAACAGTTACTTTTCCTGATGCAACTTTTGTAGTACACAGGTTCCTGTAATTATTAATGTACATTGTTTAAAAAAAAATAAAAAATAGACAATCTACCCTGCAAAATATACTAATTTTCTAATCCTTTATATTATGCACCAATGCACAATTGGTTTATTGATTTGTAAGTTACATGCAGAATCTGTCAATCCTCTTCAGTCTTTATACTCTACCAAAAGTTTACACCCAAGCCTTAACAAAATGAAACACACAGAGCTTGATCCAACTTCGTTCACAGTGTGAGTGCCTTTCCATAAAGATTACTGAAAATCATCATATATTCTAAGTCAAGTCTCAGGGTTTAGCCTTAAAGCTCAATGGAATAAACAAACTTTAATCTATATTTCCCACATGGGGCAGATTCTAGACATTCTCCATTTCCACCAGAAATGTAATTCCTTCTGATCCCAAAAACCATTCCTTTCCCCTTGCTTACATCCACGTCAGAGCTGGACATACTCATTTCCCAGTACAACTCAAGGATAATTGCCCTGGATTTGTACAGTCTAATTTTTGCATATGTGACTTAAATCACTCAGCAAAAGGATTTCACATTCTTGCAAAAGCTGGAGAGGCTACTGGTTCATGCAGGATGTAACCAACTTAGTACAATAAGAAAATCACCCACCAATCTCAAAATTCTCCCAGAAACCAACTAACTCTCCCCCAGCCTCCTATGATTACTGCAAATTAGTTGAGTCAATCAATCAAGTTTATTATTTGTGAAATAATCACTATACAATAAGTTATTAGAGGATTCCCGGGTACACCACATCCTGACTGCCATATCTGAAAGTCGTTTGCTTGCAAATGCTTTAATCAGAATAGTGCAAATGAAAATTAAAGAATGTGGAAGAATAAAAGTGTAAAAAAATAATTATTACATGCTGCTTAATGTTAGACTAGTCCTTTAATATGTATCATTACAAGGCTATTTCTTGTTTTATCTGTGGTTAAATTATATTCATCCCATGGAGGCTATGTTCTAAGAAAAATTCCATTCACTCATGGAACTAAGTTTCATGGGCTTCAAAGTGTTTATTTCCTCTCCTCCATGTTATTATTTTTGCATAACTGTCAACTGAATATGCTCAAATACGTAATTTAGGCCCTTTTATAAACAAATCTGTGAATAGGACATCTTCACAACAGATTTCCAACTGACAGCGAATGGGATGTAAAATTATAGCTACAGTCTGATCCTCCGCCCTGCAGCAAAGTTTTACAATAAATCCCACAGAAGGGTCACCTCCTTCAGTCCATCTCTAGGTAGAAAACAACAATAACACAGCTATCAACATGTCCCTGGCTATAATTTTGACACTTTTGACAGTCAAGCCCCATAAGGTTTATCAGAATGCTGTTGATGTCGCAGTTAACAATATATAAAAATTTATGTCTCCTCTACTTCAGTGTCAAGAATTATCAATAAAGTCCCATAAATCCTTCATTTTCTTAGTTGGCATTGATAATGTTTATACTACTTTACTGCCACAGCCTAAGAATGTATCACTGCTTATGTATTTCAGGCACATTAAAAGAAAATAAGTTTTATTTGCATAATTGCGGATGGCTGGAGACTAATTCAATATAATAACCAGTTAAACAGTGATGTTCACAAAACTTACAGTAAGTAAGCTCTTCACAGAGGTGTAACCTTTGGTTTGTATGTATGTGTTTTCTTAGAGCACAGAATTCTTGACAAATTAACAGAATTGGAATATTTTGTCCAGATGAGAGCACACTTTTAAGTTCCATGGATTAAAAAAATCCCCCAAAAAATCAAATGAAATCAAAACAAAAAACAAACCAAACAGCAAAAACCCAGCCTCTCCTTTAAAATCCAAGCCAGACTTTATTACCACTGGGAGTTTATTTATTCATATCCTCAGGTATTCACGTATTTGTACTATGAGAAGAATATGCACCTACTGCTAGAAATACTAATGACTGAGAATGCTTACTGCACTCTCGCTTTCAGGTTAACCAGGGATGTTTTTGTGGGTTTTTTCTTTTTGTTTAAATAGTGCAAATAAATGACAAAGTGACATTAATGTCCTGACTCTACTTCCAATAAAGGCATGAGCTCTTTTAATAAAAATGCAGAAAATGGCTTTGACTGAATGATGTCTTTATGTAAGAAAAATACTTGCCATAGAAGAAGCTCTACTACTATTTTAGCAACAGTATGAAAACAAACAAACAAACAGCACCTCCCCCCCAAATGCACATAAACCAAGCACTGTATGATTAGTCTTGTTTCCATTTATTTGTGGACTCATTATAAACAGGAACAAATCTCGTGGTTTTTTGCTAGTAGAGTTCAAATCAGATAAAGTCAGGAGCAGCTGCAATGCTTGTCTATGACACATTTGAATACCGCCCATTGCTGGAAGTCAGAAGGGAAAACTCAGGAGCTCCTAACAAGAGCTTTCCCATATGCCATTCATCCTTTCTGCCAGAAATAAACTGGCAATGCTGAATTTCAGGGTTCCTATCCTAGCTGCTCAGAAAAAACAGAAAAGCTATATACTCAAGCAATAAAGGAAACTTTAAAATTAAAAGTGAAGTGCTTTAAATATTTATTTTATATACATGCCACTTTAAAAATAAAATAAAATAATTATGTGATTTATTTTAAGCACTGAATATAGAACTGTAGAATTAGGCTGGATAGGACCTCTGCCCAAAATAGGGACAATGAGATCAGCTTATTCAGGGATTTGACCTGTCAAGTTTAGCATATCTTCAAGGTGGAGATTCCACACCATACTGGGAAACCTGTTCCAGTATTTGACTGCTCTTGTATTTATTCTTTTCTGACCAAAATTTCTCATGCTTCAGCTTGTGCCCATAACATTTTGCACCACTAAATACCCATCTCTACCTTCTGTGTACTCTCATTAAGTAGCTGAAGACAGCAGTAAGACCTCCCCGGAGCCTTACCTTCTTAGGACTAAACAAACCCAGCTCCCTCAACCTCTCCTCATACATCACATACTCTGGTTTCCTGACCATCTCAGTAGCTCCTCCTTGAATTTGCTCCAGTACATCAATGTCTTTCCTGTCATGAGGCACTCAATTGGACAAAATACTTCTTATGTAGTCTCACAATTGCTTAACAGAGGGGAAAAAATTACTTTCCTCAACCTGCAGGTTACTTTCACTGCAGAATGCATATGGCTTTCTTTGCATGGCTTTCTTTACCAGGACCTGCTCATGACCTTTTCTGCAAAGATGCTTTCTGTCTTGCTGACACCAAGCCTGTATTGCCACATGGTAAATTATTCCAACTTAGATGCAAGACTTAGCATTTGCCTCTGCTGAATATAATGAAGTTTCTGTAAGCTCATTTGTCCTGTCTGTCAAGGTTTCTCTGCAATCTTCCTGAGAGTGCAGCCCACCTAATTTTCCAGGTCATTAATATAGACATGAAAATGATCCCTCTACCTAAAATCTTTGAGGAACAAAACTAGTCACTAGCCTCCAGCTGAATTTTGCACCACTGATCATAATGCTTTGATCTTGGTGGTACAGCCAACTTTCACTTTACAGTCAACATTTGCAGTCAGTATCGCAAAAAAGCTGACTAGAGGAGTAATATGGGGAGGAATAATAAGTGTTGCT
This sequence comes from Hemiprocne comata, assembly GCA_020745705.1. Taxonomy (NCBI): domain Eukaryota; kingdom Metazoa; phylum Chordata; class Aves; order Apodiformes; family Apodidae; genus Hemiprocne; species Hemiprocne comata. The sequence goes on along the minus strand of CM036587.1, from coordinate 82,277,690 downwards.
AAAACCAAGTTGAAGACCTTCTAGTCTCATTGTCTTCAGAGCCAGCCATCACAGATGACAGTTAGATTGATCAGCCATGGTTTGCCCTTGGTAAATCTATGCTGATTGCTGCAATCACTTTCTTGTCCTTCACATGTTTACACATGGCTTCTAAACTCTGCAACTTTCCCAGGAACTGAGTTTAGGCTAACCAAACCCATGTTACCTGGATATTTCTTGAAGATGGGTGTCTGCCTTTCTCCAATTATCAGAATCTTCCCTGATCACCACAGCATTTCAAAGACATGAGAGATCAGCATCACTGCAACACTGGTCAACACCCTCAGCACCTTCAATCAGCTATAGTCTGCTTGCTCCCATGGACTTGTGTATATTCAAGTGCTTTAAGAATTAACTAGCTCCATCCACTCCTGTGGAGGCTAATGCTTGGCACCCCAGTCTCTGCTGGTAGACTCAGGATCATGGGAGGTCTAAAAGAACAGACCCTAGCAGCAAAAAGCAAGGCAAAAAAAGACACTGAGGACTTTGGCCATTTCCATGTCCTTTGTCATTAGATTGTCTCCCCTACTGAGAAGTGGGTACAGTTTCCCTAGGCTGTGTTTTGCTGCCAATACACAAGATAGGCGTATCTTGTTTCTTTTACAGTTCTTGATTCAGCTGAGCTCTGACTTTCCTAACCTCATCTTTATACACTTGGAAAATGCCTCTCTAGAAAGTAACCAGGAAGCCCATCCCAGCTTCCTCTTTCTGTGTATTTTCTGTTTTTACTTATCTTCAGTCAAGATCCATGCTTGTTTTCTGCCATATCTGTGTGGCCCAGTGGCATAGCCCACTCTAACTCTGACTAAGTTGTTCTTGAAGATCAACCAGCTGCCCTGGGTCTTTTTGTCCTACAGTGCAGACTCTTATGGGATCCTGCCAAGAAGATTCCTGAACATGCCAAAGTTTGTTCTTCTCAAGCCCAGGTTTGTGAAGTTGTGGCTGCCCCCTCCCTGGAAGTGTTCATGGCCAGGTTGGACGGGGCTTTGAGCAATCTGGTCTAGTGGGAGGTGTCCCTGCCCATGGCAGGGGGCTTGGATCTAGATGATCATAGAATCATAGAATCATAGAATGCCAGGTTGGACAGGACCTCATGGATCATCTGGCTAACGTTTTAGGTACTACTATTGTTTATATGAGATGGCTCAGCACCCTGTCAAGATGAGACTTAAAACTGTCCAATGTGGGAGAATCTACCACTTCCCTTGGGAGACTATTCCAATGTTTGACTGTCCTCATGGTGAAACATTTACCTCTTGTGTCCAGTCGGAATCTCCCCAGGATCAACTTGTGCCCACTACCCCTTGTCTTTTCCATGTGACTCCTTGTAAATAGGGATTCGCCATCTTCTTGGTAGCCACCCTTTAAGTACTGGAACACCGTAATTAAGTATCCCTGAAGCCGCCTGTTCTCAAGGCTGAACAAACCCAGTGTTCTCAGCCTCTCCTCATATGGCAGGTTTTCCAATCCTTTGATCATCCTTCTGGCCCTTCTCTGGACCCTCTCCAGCCTGTCCACATCCTTTTTGTAGGGCAGGGACCAAAACTGAATGCAATAGTCCAGGTGTGGTCTGACAAGCACTGAGTAGAGCAGGATGATGACTTACTTATCTCTGCTGGTGATGTCCTTGTTGATGTAGCCCAGCATCCTGCTGGCTTTCTTTGCTGCTGCAGCATACTGTTCACTAATGTTAAGCCTGTTATCCACCAAGATCCCCAGATGCCTTTCCACAGGGCTGCTCTCCAGCCAGCTGGATCCCAGTCTGAACTGCACTCCTGGGTTATGTGTTCCCAGGTGCAAGACTTTACACTTGTCCCTGTTGAACTTAGTAAGATTTCTGTTAGACCACTCCTACAGTCTGTCCAGGTAATCCTGGAGGGTGGCTCTCCCTTCTGGAGTGTCAACCTCTCCACTCATCTTGGTGTTGTCAGCAAACTTCCTCAGGGTACTCTTGATCCCAACATCCAGGTCACTTATGGAGATGTTAAAAAGCATTGAGCCCAATATTGATCTCTGGGAGATTTCTAAGGTCTCTTCCAACCCAAATAATTCTATTGGTCTTGTTAACTATTTTTCAGAATTTTCAACTTTACAATTCATGATCACTGCACTCCACCACTGACCTTCACTTCTTTAGCCACTGCTTCTTGTTTGTGAATAACAAGTTTGCAGAGCACCTGCTTTTACTGCCTCATTGATCAACTGTGTCCAGATACTGTATTCAACACACAACAGGCATCTCTTCATTTGCCTGCATTCTGCCATGTAATATTGCCCTTCCAGTAGGTTGTTATAGTCTTCCATGATTTAATAGTCATGAGACTTCCTTAAGCTGGTCAGAGACTTCATAAACTTATTTCTTTTGGTCATGCAATTTCTAGCAAATATCTGCCACTGTGTTACTCAGGTTGGCCCCTCCCATGGCAATTACCCTCAGCTCTTTACTGTTTTATCACCCACACCAAGGCAAAGCCACTCCTTTGCTTAGAATGTTACAGTCACTTTTATACATGACTGTTAACAAAATAGCACAGTGCTCTCTCTTTATGGAGACAACTATTTCTGTGCTAATTAAGTTGCCTACACCTTAAAGACTGTTCTAGCTTCTGATGCATTTTGCAATTCAGGTGATTGATTATAATCCTACAACAAGAAGAATAGCCTCATGGTTTGTTTCTTCAGTGCTTTGAGATCCACAGGTTTAATACACCATAGAATCACACATTATTAATTTATTTTATCTTTCAGTGGACCAAAACAAAAAACCAAAACCAGAAACATTTAAAGCATATTCTATATACAAGTGACACATTTATGACTGCTTCTATGTATAATAAAAGGATCTATGTTTTGAAGGATCATTCATTTCATCTGAACTCGTTTACTAAAGCAGGTACACCACTCATCTGAATGAACTGTTTTTTTAAAATGTATTACACCACATTATTTTCATTTATTCACTCGCTCCCTTTGAGTGGCATGCAGATGGTACAGTGTAGAAATGGAAAAAAATGGAGGTTTTTTGTTTTACTTTTTTGCTTTTTTAAAATTTATATATGATTAGGATGACAGCTTTGGATTACTATAAAGTAAGGAAAGAAATAAAGGGGAATCTGATCAGTAATAAATAAATGCACTACAGTATCTTCATACTGTCTCACACACTTCATATGTAGATATCATTCTCCTGTGAGAAGAGTATATAAATCCACTTCTTTCCAACTTCTTTTTTATTTAATTGTGCACATTAACTAAAAAATATCGGTGTCTTTTATCACAGAAATTTGGCTAGACAGAAATTTAGCTAACACTCTTGTTACAAGACAGTAACTTGTGGTGCCTTAAATTTTAGTAATTCTTACAGAAGCTTAATACTGATAACCCCAAACACTAAATCACCAGAAGTCAGTTTTTTTGGGGGGGTGGGGGAAATTAATAGCATAATGAATTTTTACTTCTTCTACTTTGCTTTCTGAGCCTGGAGGGTACAGGGAGATAATGTTTTAAGTCTTTCTTACATGGCAAAGGAAGCAGAATCCTGCTGATCTTGTTTTTAAATTAAAACTGAAATTCTAAAATAAATTGCTTGGTTCCAGAAATCGCAGCTTAAGAAAGCAGATATAAAAGGAGAAAAAGGCATTGATGGAATGCTCTTCTCTTACACACTTTCAGGAGGAGCTGAATAGCCTACAGGCCAGATGATTATTTTAAAAAAAAAGGTTTTTTAAATAATGGCAAGAAAACTGAGTGACAGTATGGGAAAAGGCTGTCAAAGAGAAAAAAGCTTATATGAAGTGTATAAACACATCAGTTCCTCCTCTTGCTTCTTGCAATTGCGCCACACTTAATTTGCTGTTCATTCGTCTGTGCAGTCTGGAACACATAGTCTCTCTCGTCACTATTCTTTTGTATTCTGCCTTGGACAACCAAGACCTGCATCTGCAACTTGCAACAGTTGCAGACCCTGTATCTGCAACTTAGTGCCATACAAACTATTTGTCTGTGGACTGGACTTTACAACTGGAATTAAGATACTGAGTGTGGCCACAGTTTTAATTACACTCAAAATACAGACAAGTCTACTCGGAATCTAAATACGTAACAGATTAACTACATAGAGATCATCCCTGAGAATCTCCAGTGCATTTAGGGGTATGGATGAGAAGGATGAAGATCGCAGTTGAGGAAGCTGTATTGTTTTAGTGGAAATTGTGAACTAGCAAGAGAAGGGTCACTACAAGATGGCTTAAATAAAACTGGCGCTGTAACCAAGAATAAAAGAAAAATCATTTTGCATGTTCATCAGCACCCTTTTTTACTGTATCTGCTAAAGACTTAGCATAAACAAAACACCTCAGTCACTTTATTAGGAGTCCACATATCATCTATCAATTTATAATGCACATAACTTGTATAACTTACATATGCAGTAGAAAGAGTGTGCAATAGTAAACTCATGGCAGGATATAAAAGTATTTAACATACACATTCCTTGACATGGAGCTTTTGGAGAGAGTCCAGAAGAGGGCCACAAGGATGATCAGAGGGCTGCAGCAGCTGTCCTATGAAGGCAGGCTGAGAGAGATGGAATTGTTCAGCCTGGAGAAGAGAAGGCTCTGGGGAGACCTTATAGAGGTCCTTCCAGTGCCTGAAGGGGCCTCCCTCTGGGGAGGGGCTTTTTACAAGGGCTTGTAGTGATAGGACAAAGGACAACAGTTTCAAACCGGAAGAGGGCAGATTTAGGTTAGATATTAGGAAGAAATTATTTACTATGAGGGTGGTGAGACACAGGTTGTCCAGAGAAATTGTGGATGCCCCACCCCTGGAAGTGTTCATGGACAAGTTGGATGGGACTTTGAGCAACTTGATCTAGTGGGAGATGTCCCTGGGCATGGCAGGAGGGTTGGAACTAGAAGATCTTTAAGGTCCCTTCCAACCCAATCCATTCTGTGATTAGACAATGAAATACATTTAGTTTTGAAATAATAAGGAAGCTCCCCAAGTGTAGGATGTAAAGTTTAAAAACTAGGTAAAGAGGTCAAATTAGGTAGGCATAAACCTTTGTTTCTTTGTTTCTTCGAATGCACATTCAATTACAGAAATTAAAATGAATATTTTATTGTACCTACATAAGATTACAATTTCCCATTCACTAAGCTAGTATGTACTTCTTTGCTGTTTACTTTATTTTTAAGAGATTTATAAAATATTAATGAAAAAAATCAAAGTAAAATGTAAAAATACTAATTTTATGTTTAGGTCTCTTATATATTCACTGAAAGTTCAAAGTAAAGAGTAATATTAATAATGTTTTCTCTATTTAGATAAGCTCCACAGTGGAAAGACTAGGGAATGATTACAGCTGTATCAGTAAAGAAAAGTTTCTCTTTTTTTAGGGCCCACCACTAAAAAAAAGTTTAGGAACAACAGTGTTCAAGATTTCTTTAGGAATAAACAAAGTTTATAATCTGCTGTTGTCATAATTCCAAAAAGAAACTATGTCTGTAAAATGAGAAAAATCTTTCAGGAGATAAATAATACAATTTTATTTTTTTTTAGCTTTATGTTTTTTTTTTCTTCCCATACTGTCTACTGTACCAGCAATAAATATTTTATTGTCATCAAGGTACCTCTTTATCATCTAAGTCTACATAACAGCAAAGCAAATAATCATGCTCCAAGACAAGTGAGAATAAAAGGGCAATAAAGATTTATGTTCATCTATTAAACCTAGATCACAAACCCGAGCTAGGTTTTGAACTGAGACAAACATAACTTCCATCCCCTCTCTAACACCCTTCTTACATGCATTCAGCATATATGCCTTTAATTTGTTTGACAGCTGCTGTGTAATACTCATTACAGAAATACTTCAAAAGTTATGCTACTCATGGAAAAGAGAAGGAGTTTTGGCTCATTTGGACAAAACAAGGCATCTTGTGCATGTAATACTATTTCTCCAAAGTTACAACACATAACAACTGTATTTATCTGACTTAATGCCCATTATTTGCATGGGCTGAAAGAGACCTTCAGATTTGGCTGTATAGAACAGAGAACATTAAGTCAAACTAAAACTGGAATCTCTCTACAAACAACAGCACCTGCCCCCTTTTATGTGAAAACACAGTTGTGGAAGACGTGGAACTGGGAATAGTGACAAGAGAAGGAAAGAGTGTACATTTTTTTAATAAGTGACTAATTTTTATCTAAATATGCATGAGTTTCTATCTATCTGTATGTATACATTCTACATCAGCTTTAATCAGGTTTTGGTTTCAGACTGTATTTATATTCCTGCTAAAAGCATACTTTCCCATGCCATAGAATATTATCCTCGGTGGTTCTCTCCTACTTCCATTCAAATAGAACAGACCATACAAGGGCACTCTGTGTCTGAATTGGATTGCTCATTTACTGGAGAAGCCCAGTTAGATTTCATAACAAAATGAAATTACATTACAAAATACCTTTTTTCCAGATAATTATGATAAACCCTAAAGTGGTTAAGTTGTGACTGCAGCAGTATGTTTGATCTGCAGTGAAAGACATTTGGCTCAGAAAGCACCCTTCTGAAGTTTTCACATCAGAATACTCAGCACAGGGAAGGTTTCTCCTACTTCCTCCAAGGGTCAGGTCTTAAAATCAGGATCCTAGATCAGAAGGGGTTCTTTCCACTGGAATCTAAAAACCCATCATTCTTTACTCATTTCAGGAAGCTGAATGAGCAAATCAACACAAAGTCTTAACCATCTGCAGCAGTGACCCTTCCTATCAGGGTGTATGAGTCCTTAGTACAAAGGCAGCATGGTGCAGCCTAGACTGAGGTACAACAAACACATTTCATACTTAGTGCAGGGAAGTATTTTCCTAAACACTGATGTTATTTCTTTCCTCTCCATTAATACAAAACAATTACAGTAGTTTTCACTTTGGTTTGAAAATTTAATGGCTTTTGAAATACTCTCTATTATTACTACAAGTTGGTTTTTTTGTTTTGTTTTATTTTGTGCGTTTTTTGAGGGTTTTTTTGTCGTTGTTGGTTTGGGTTTTTTTAATGAATTAACAAGTTAAGAGAATTAAAACCTGAGAATCCTTTCTATATGAATATAAATCAAAGTACAGCAAAAAAAGATCTTTCTTCTCCTCAGGCCATTCAAAAAAATTTTCATGTATGAAATGTAAATGAAGTAAACAAATTCAAGCACATGATTAGTCAGGATCTGACATTTTCCATATTATAAAAGGATCAGTATTAACCAGTCCTATAAAAACATCTCTGATGTCTTTCAGTGCTGAAGGGATTTTTTTGTTTGCTTCTTTAAATACCAGATTTAAAATAAAATAAGATAATCACATAGGAATTATATTTCTTCTAACAAATTCTTTGGCTTTCACTGTATACAAATACACCTGGTAGAAAAAATAACAATAAATAAGGGTCTGTGTGACTCAGGCTCCCACACAACATCACTAATCCTTTTCATGCCTCAATACCATAATCATTTCCATGGTGTTTTGGATGGAAGTGTGGAGCTGCAAACTCTGGACAATCAATTAAGTCAAAACAGGGTAGATATAATTCCTGTGATGGCCCTGCCAAAAGAGTCAAGCACCTGTTTACTGAAGAGGAAGAGAAATCATGGAGAGACTAAGGTAGCAGCTGGAGTTTTGATGGCTGCAATACATGGAAAAAAGTCCTTATGGGACAGCTGAACAGTATGTGTATGCTTAAGCATTATGATTAGTATGATTTAGGAAGCACTTTCTGTCATTTTGTTAATATACCCTGAGAATTCCAAGGCACTCAAGATGTTTCTATGAATATTATAATAAACACAAACATGTTAAAAAAAAAAAAGAGAAAACTGTATTTTTAATTTTATGAGTTGGTGGAGAAAACCAAGATTAAATGCTTGTCACATTATTATCAGTGTTATTTGTGTGCTTGACTTCAATAACACTAAGTTAATATTCCTGATTCCTGCAGGGTTTGCTGGTTTTTTTTGTTTTTTTTTCTCCCTCAAACAAGTTCTGAAGAAATAGCTGAAAGCTTTTTAATAAATGGAGCAGAAAACACACATCAGAACAAAATATGTGACTTAGTTCATAAACTCTCTGATTCATCAGAGAAAACAGGAATGAAGTTAAGAAGGACTCTCAGCCTCGTTTCAATGTATTGTGAAATAATTTTTTCTGTGAAACTCAGAAAATATACTATAGCTGCAGATAGCCATTGAAGTCCTTCACATTTCTTGGCACATTTTTGAGCTTCTGCAGAGGCAAAATCCCTACTTTCTCTTTCAGTCATGCCCCGACATCCAAGGGAACTGAGGAGGGTATAGGGATGACAGGGAGAGAAAGCAAGGGTAAAATTCCTTATCTGCAAAAATTTTTGTGTGATATATGATCCCTTGAGGTTCTAGGTTAATGGCAGGTGTGCCTGAGATGCCAGAAATTATGCCCAGTGGTCTCACCAATTATGAAAATTACTCTTGGTGGACAGATAAAAGGCCTCCATTCTACAAATAAAACTCAAAAACACTATAACAAAATGTTCTCTGCCTGCTAAGAAGGTCTTCTGTCTAGCTGGTTCTCTCTAAAAGAGGTCCTGCAACTGCTTTATCACACTTTGTCTGATTTTTAAAAAGAAAAAATGTTCAGTCAAGCTAAATCTAATGAGCTCAGAGCAGTTGCCTGAAACTGAGCTGAGCAGATGGAATTTCAGTTGTTGGCTGAAGATGACATTTGAGTTCAACTGTCCTGTAATCTGCAAATATTAGTCCATAATATTTACTCTTTTGGTCTCCTGAATTCTAAGAATATAGCTTAAAACATAACTCTCCAGTTTACATACAGTTTTTGCACATACCCATTATACAGCAATAACTTCAGATATTGTTATTATATTGTAACTTCTCTTTATTTTTTATTTGCCTTGCAATATTTCTGATTCAATTTTAATTATAAGGTCATAGAAAATCCAGAGAAAGAATCCCGAAGTACTTCTTTGCTTCAGCTATAAAACAGAGAACATACATACCTTAAAAGAAAATAAACTTTTTTAAATTCCATAACCATTCTTTCAACTGTCTCACTCCTCACTTGTATATTAAGACTATTCTGAAATTACAGAATATGGTTTCTTCAAAAAAAAAGGTTATGAATGCACATGCTTATATCATTGCTTTGAATCTATATTATCTTTCCAGTATGTTGATGCTTGCAAGATATAATAACAAAATCAACAACAATCATTATAATAATAATAAAACATTGAGTCTTCATGGAGGTAGAGTTTAAGATAATTTTTAAGATAATTTCGCTTCCAAACCCGTGAAATTCTGTATAGTTAAGGGATTTTAGTTTCCTCTTAATTTGACCTGGATTCTGAATTTTTTTGTCTTAACATGGTGTTGGGCTTTTTGGGTTTTGTTTGTTTGTTTGTTTGTTTGTTTGTTTTTTTGTTGTTGTATAGTCGCTTGGTTGGTTGGTTTGGGTTTTTGTTTTGTTATTTTTTAATAATTAAGCATTCACATGGAATACCACCAATCTGAAAAGTTTTTTAATAAATAAGCTAGTAATTTTTAAGGCTATTATACCAATCATGAAATAAGTTTTTTTCCATTCTAAAATTCAGGATGTTGAGGAGAAACAGCTCAAATGATCATGAAGAGTCATTACCAAAGAGTAAACTCATGAGCAGGACCCTATGCAATTTGTTGAGGATAAGAGTAACTCCCACCATCTTCAACAGAAAATTACTCCAGAGAACTGTTCCCAGGTCACAAACTCTTGTTTTCTACTCACACAGTCATTGGCATAAATATATGTATTACTGCAATTTAATTAGGTTAGAATGGGTTTTTTTGTAGAATGCTTAAGCTTCACAGGAAATTGCTGTTGACTACACCTATATTAGAAAAAAAAAACATGCTATCTTGTTATTTTTAAATTATTGTTTCTAAATATTTAAAAATATATTTTATTAGTAATATCCTAAAAAATAAAAGTCAATTATTTGATTATTACAATTATTTGAAACTACATTTTCTAGTTTTCATTTTGTTCTAAAACAGTCTTTTCCAAGTTCTGACCATCAGAAATTAGAAAAGAGAAAAAAATTTCCAGGCTTCAATATCACACTTGAAAATGCAGAGCATAGCATTGACAAAGTATAATAAAAAGAAGAAATAAGCAATATTAAATAACAAGAACAAATACCTAATATTCTTGAAGGTTCAAACCTCTTAGTCTGGGAAAACTCTTCCTGATTGGATTCTTATAATACGTAGTAGCACTTTTGTCTCAGACTAGCAGCAAGGTTATATTTATTTATTCAGTAATGCATCATAAGGTGCAATTACTTTTCCAAATAAAAAGCTGCAATTCTGTTAGAACACTGAAAGTCAGAGAAATGAACAAAGGCAATGTAACAATACAAGGTGGAAACATACTCCATTATAGAACAAGTTATTGCTGCAAAGTAAAGCTCCAATTATTAAGAGACAAAGAATTAAAGGAAAACAAAAAAAACAATTTACCTGTTTAGGTGCTTGTGGGACAAACATTATGCTGACATATATAAACTTAGGGAAAGAAATAATGTTCAAATATTTTTTTCCTATCAAAACTGAGATGCAACATTGTAAGAATGTTACTAATCGCATTACTGGTCTGCTAACAGCTAAAACTGGCTAAAAAAATTTGATGCAGGTAATAAGAAAATACCTGCTTTTTCTACTCATGACTCGTTAATGTTAAGTATCTCTCCTATAGCTTGGGATTTTAATAGTAATCAGAGCATCCTACCAGAACCCACACTGCTCAGTGTTCCTAAATGAATGGCTGAGCTGGATAAAAGCCAGGAGCTTAAGGTATCTGCTTTCTATCTTCATAATTGGTGACAAGGCATGAATTGAATACTTAAAGGAGTGAAAATATTCTTAGACTGATTTTTAGTATGTAAAAATCATCCTACTATATTATCTTCTTGGCTGGCATCGTGAAATATGTGATCTGGCACCAAGTATAGCTCCAGCTCTGCTGAAACAAATGCATTAACTCCCACAATGTTATAGGAATGGTATTATAATATTCTGTGATGGTTCTGAAGATAAAGCGTGTCAATGTCATGGTGAATTATTTTATGCATAGGATGTAGAAAAGCACAAGCACACTCCCCCAGATAGAACAGATTCTTTAGTGCTGTCATTGAGGAGACATGGAGGAGACATTCTGATCTGAAAGAAAACAGGTTCATACAAAACCTTGTACTTCCTATGACATAATAAAATTATAGTAAATAGCCAAATTATCTATGGACAAAAAATATGTTATACTATTAAGATTTTGCTTACAGTTTGCTAAATGGATATCCCAAACTTTGTTTAAACCGAAGAAGAGGTGCAAAGCTAGATGCTAACATAACTCTTCTCAAATAAATATATGAACTAAAGAAAAAACAACCAAACACCCAAACAAACAACAAACTTTTGGGAAATTTAAAGGACATGAACTCTTGGATGTCTGCTGCAGACTCTGTGGCTGGGTGCTCCTGCTAAAACCCTGAGGAGGATGTGATAAAGGTGATAAAGCTATCCCTTCATATTTATAAGAAAGTGTGATACTTAGCATTTCAAAAACCAACCAAACAAAAACAAACACATCAAAACCCAAAACACACACACACAAAAAATCACCTTTCCGAGATCTATTCTTCACTTACATTTTCTACTGTTACTATAAGATCCATCCCACAGATCCCATTTTTGCCTTAGTGTTATCTTGGCTACTCTGCCTTTCAGTAGAACACCAGTAGATTGGTGACAGGGGCTTTTCAAAAGTTTGGACAAGTGCTTCGTACTCAGGCAGAATAGCTGATAATCTTAAAAATGTAGCTAAAACAATCCTTGTACTTCATTCTCCTTGTTTCATAATGTTTGGTACTATCTTTGATGTAATCTGGGGCCAATACCATAAACTCTTACTTGATTCTTTTTTTCTCTCACCTTCAGAATTGAGCACAATAGCTACTCACACAAGTGGGAAAAATTTTCTCTTTCTACAATGCTAATTGTACTCAAGAAGTATTCTGGAAATTTAAAAAAAGTATCTATTTCAGAATACAAATATAATACTTCACATTTTTATATTTATATATTGTATTGGAAAAGGCGCTCATAACTAATATTTAGAATACAAGGATTTCTCTTGGTTGTTTGTTGTTTTTTTTCTAAATGGAAACTATTGAATGTTGTATTTCTTTCAAATTAAACCTCATGAGTTGCAATGGCCTATCTTGAAGATGACCTACTCCAGTCAAACTTTTATTTTATTGGTTGCTATGGAAATTAAGTGGAAGCTTAATTCCATAGTCCTTTGTGTTTGTTCTCTTTTTTCTACTTTAATAAGAAAATTCTTTATCACAATCATTCTTAAGCTATTTTTCTTTCAGTTGGTCACAGTGACAGAGAGAGCTTTCTTATTTCCTTCTTTCAATACTTCTCATCTACTTATCTTGGACAAGACAGACAGCACACCCAGGACTATTCTTAAATCTGTTTGTTAAATTACTTATTATTCTCATGTCACAGAATCAAGGAGAGATTATGGCCTTTGAAGAAGGGGCAGGCAACTCAGGGGGACTACAAAGGTGTTCTTAGGCTATGCAGGGAGAAAATTAGAAGGGCCAAAGCCCAACTGTAACTTCATACACAGCACTGATGAGGCCTCACCTCGAGTACTGTGTACAGTTCTGGGCTCCTCACTTCAAGAAGGACGTTGAGGTGCTGGAGCGGGTCCAGAGGAGAGCAACAAGGCTGGTGAAAGGACTAGAGGGAAAGTCTTCTAGGGAGAGGTTGAGGGAGCTGGAGGTTGTTTAGCCTGGAGAAGAGGAGACTCAGGGGGACCTTATCAGTCTCTTCAACTACCTGAAGGGAGGTTGTAGTCAGGTGGGGGCTGGGTTTTTTTTCCAGGCAACCAGTGACAGGACAAGAGGACACAGCCTGAAGCTGCTCCAGGGGAGGTTTAGGTTGGATATTAGAAAGTACTTCCTCACGGAGAGGGTGATTAAACATCGGAATAGACTTCCCAGGGAAGTGGTGGAGGCACCATCCTTGGATGTGTTCAAGGAAAGGCTGGATGTGGCACTTAGTGCCATGGTCTAGATGGTGTGGTGGTGTTGGTCTTAGGCTGGACTTGATGATCTTAAAGGTCTTTTCCAGCATTGGTGATTCTGTGATTCTGTGATTTGGCTACTGCCATAAAAGACAATAAAAAATGTTTCTATAAATACATTTGCAACAAAAGAAGGGCTAAGGAGAATGTCCATCTGTTATTGGAGGCGGGGGAAACAGTGACAAAGGATGAAGAAAAGGCTGATATACTTAAAGCCTTCTTTGCCTCAGTCTTTAGTAAGAAAAATTGTCATCAGGGTACCCAGCCTCCTGAGCTAGAAGACAGGGATAGGGAGCAAAATGAAGCCCCATAATCGAGTGAGAAATGGTTAGTGACCTGCTACACCAGTTAGATACACACAAGTCTATGGGGCCAGATGGGTTCCACTGAAGCATACTGAAGGAACTTAGCCGAAGTGCTCACCACGCCACTTTCCATCATCTGTCAGCAGTCTTGGCTAACTGGGGAGGTCCCAGTTGACTGGTGGTTAGCAAATGTGACACCCATCTACAAGAAGGGCCAGAAGGAGGATCCAGAGAACTACAAGCCTGTCAACCTGACCTTGGTGCCAGAGAAGGTTATGGAGCAGATAATCTTGATTGCCATCATGTGGCATATGCAGGACAACTAGATGATCAGGCCCAGTCATCATGGGTTTATGAAAGGCCCGTCCTGCTTGACTAACCTGATCTCTTTCTATGTCAAGGTGACCTGCTTAGTGGATAAGGAAAAGGTTGTGGATGTTGTCTACATAAACTTTAGTAAAGCATTTGACACAGTTTTCCACAGCATTCTCTTGGAGAAACTCACAGCTTGGACTGGTGTATGCTTCACTGGGTAAAAAACTGGCTGGATATCCAACCCAAAGAGTTGTGATGAATGGAGTTAAATCTAATTGGCACCTGGTCACAAGTGGTGCTCCCCAGGGCTCAGTACTTTTTAGTATCTTTATCAATGAGCTGGATGAGGGGATTGAGTGTAGCCTCAGTAAGTCTGCAGATGATACCAAGGACGGGAGTGTTGATCTGCTTGAGAGTAGGAAGGCTCTACAGAGGGACCTGGACAGGCTGGATTGATGGGCTGAGGCCAATTGTATGAGGTTCATCAAGGCTAAGCACCGGATCCTGCACTTGAGTCACAACACTAGGCAATTCTACAGGCTTGGGGAAGATTGACTAGAAAGATAACCAGAGGAAAAGAACCTGGAGGTATTGGTCAACAAACAGCTGAATATGCGCCAGCAGTGTGCCCAAGTGGCCAAGAAGGCCAATGGTATCTTGGCTTGTATCAGAAATAGTGTGTCCAGCAGGAGCAGGGAAGTGATTATCCCCTGTACTTGTCCCTGATGAGGCTGCACCTTGAATACTGTGTTCAGTTCTGGGCCCCTCACTACAAGAAATACATTTAGGTGCTGGAGTGTGTCCAAAGAGGGGTAGCAAAAATGTTGAAGGGTCTAGATCACACATCTTACAAGAAGCAGCTAAGGGAATTGGGATTATTTAGTCTAGAAAAAAAGGAGGCTCAGGGGAGATGTTATTGCTCTCTGCAACTACCTGAAAAGAGGTTGTAGCAAGGTGGGTGTTGGTCTCTTCTCCCAAGTAACAAGCAATAGAATGAGCGGAAATGGCCTTAAGTGGTACCCAGGGTAGGCTTAGATTGGATGTTAGGAAAAATTTATTCTCTGAAAGAGTTGTCAGGCACTAGAACAGGCTTCCTAGGGAAGTGTTTGAGTCACCATCCCTGGAGGTATTTAAAAGCTGTGTAGATGTGGTGCTAAGGGACATTATTTAGTGGTATATTTGGAAGTGGAATAGGTTAGCAGTTGGATTTGATGATCTTAAAAGTCTTTTCCAACCAAAATTATTTTATGATTACGATGATCTGTGGATTCTTTAATAATGGCAAAGAGAAAAAACTGAGAGCTTTATAATGCTTTCAAATGATGGAGAGAATAAAACAGCCCAAGAATTGCATATATTACTTCGTTTTCTGAAGAACAAGGAAGTCTCATGAGAACTACAATGGCTATAGACACATGAATGTGCCTTCTATAGCCTTGCCCTTCTAGAGCAAGGGAAGAACTTGCTTAAAACTCCTTTTCTGAAGCACTTTGCAGCCCTTTGCAAATGTGCAGGGTACACAAGACAGTAATTTAAGTAACAGGAGCTAAAACTGTGTGAGGCATTAAGTTCAACAGTGTAAGCTCAACAAAGTATTTCACAAGTAAATTTAAACAAAAAATTATTTTTATTAATAAGAGCTGAATATCATTCTGAAATATTGGGAATTCACACACACAAAAAAATCCCAAACAGGCTATAATGCTATTTTGTATGTATATATACATACACATATGTATGAAAAGTCCAATCTTAAAAAAATTTGTTTCAGGGGCAAAACAAATCTGAAATACAATTTAAATAACCCCATGTTCTTGTCTGAGTGACAGACAAAGACTGAAAGCGTGGCAAGTATATTATACCTAAATTATTTTCAAATGCCTTTAATGCATATGTTAAACACATCAGCATAATGATAATTTAACATTTGTGGTCATGTTTCACACTTGGGCAAGATTCCAGCCCAGTGACAACGGGATTTCCCTTTTTGTGGAGAAACTTTAACTGCAGAGGTACAGCGTAAGTCTTCAGTTGTGCTTCATGCTGAGATTTGTACTAAATTTTTGTGGTTTAGTAGGGACCATCCCTTCAGAGGATAACTCTGAGGAGTCTGTCCCTTTTCCCTGCAATGCTGTTCCTGCCCTAGGAGCAGAAGTATAAGACAAGGGTGAATGACTTGGCTACTGAGTTCAAAGCCTTTCTGTCGCAGAATATATTTTGTCTTATTTATTTGTGTGGCCTCAAACTTTGCAACCCCAGAGTACCTTTCAGATCAAGGAACTGAATATTAAATTCATAGGGTCTCCAATGGTTAGAACATCCTTCCCCTCACTAAGCAGGCTAAAAAGAATATGGAACGAAAAACCACATGCTTCCTTCCCAGCTCAGTGTATCAGCAAGAAACTGTACAGAGAACACCAGAGAAAAGAAGCTGAATTATTATCTGAGCTGGAATAAATTACTTGCTCCACATAGCAAAAGAAGGGCAGGTGCTCTTTTTAGAGCAGAGCAGTGTACTCTGGTGTGAGCTTAGTAAGTCAATTGGACCCTACTGAGACAGATTGAAGATTTCAGTTGTGATGTACCTACAACCAAGAATTCTTTTTATCTTATACTCTGCAAATACTTGTATCATGTTTGTCAAGGCTATTTAATTTAAATCAACTCTTCAGGAACCAGATGCACAACCAGCAAAAATCTATTACTATATGGGCAGCAACGGCATTACACAGCCACCAGCTCAGTATTTGTATATCAAAGTCATAATAAAAGGCTTAGAAATGGATTTCAACATACTGCATGAAGAAGAAAAATGTGGAGCAATACAGAGATTTTCTGAACAAATAAAGCCATAGAAAACTAAGTTACTAAGATAAGCCTGATAGAGAATGAATATATTCAGTTCAACACTTTCTACATAAAACTCATGGTTCCCTGTATAGCAGATGATCCCAATTGCAAACGTTATCCTGTCTAGTACAGTGTAGTAAGATCTCAATGCATAATAAGTAGCATTAACAATAGACAATAGGCAAAAGTTATGAACTACAGTGTCTTCATCTAATCATTTATCTAAGAGAAAAAGCTGAAAATTTCACTGTTTATATTCTGAAAAAAAAAAAATACTCTGCTTGCACAATGTTTGTGTAAGGGTTCTGGAGGTTTTCATTGATGGTAACATCAATACAAGTCAACAATGTGCATTGTTGGCCAAAAAGGCCAACTAGAACTCAGCATTGGTGTGGCCTTGCCTCAAGTAGTGTGTGCAGTTTAGGGGTCCACAATATAAGAAAGATACAAAAATGTTAGAATCTCTCCATAGGAGAGCAACAGAGATTTTGAAAGGCCTAGAGCACATGACTTATAAAGAGCAGCTGAGGATACCAGGCTTGTTCAGCTTTAGAGAAGAGGAGACTGAAGGGTGCCCTCATTGCTGTCTACATTTTTCTCATGAAGGGGAACAGAGAGGGGTTGCTGATCTCTTCTCTCTGGTTAGTGGTGATAGGATGAGAGAATGGCTTAAAGTTGCATCATGGGAAGTTCAGATTGGATATTAGGAAAAAGTTATTCACTGAGAGAGTGGCCAAGCACTGGAACAAGCTCCCCAAGGAAGCAGTCATGACCCCAGCCCTGTCAATGTTCAAGAAGCATTTGGACAAAGCTCTCAGATATATGTTTTAACTTTTAGGTTGCCCCCTAGGGGCTCAGGAATCGAATTTAATGAGCCTCGTGGGTCCCTTCCAACTCAGGATACTCTATGATTCTGTGAAATATAATGGCTTCAAAAGCTAATACTTTGCTTTTTGAAATGTACTTGATAAAAAAACATGTTCTCAGGACCTTGGGTTGGGTTTTTTCCAGATACATTTTTACTAAATAGTTTTGAAAAGGATATTATTTCACACTAGTAGGAAACAAGGTGTTTTCATGCGGCAATAACTTTCCATTACAAAGAAATACAAAACTACTTTCATAGGTCACAAATAGAAGCTTTTTCATGCCATGTAGTAGGTGTGCAAAGAAGGTAAAAGATGTTATTAACAAATGTGTATTCTTTAAGTGATGGCAAATAGCATATGCAAAATCCAGGCTGAAAAATATAGGCCTTTGCATTTAATATACTTGAAGTCCTTTCTACAATCCAAGGCTGAAAAAAATGTTTGCATTTTTTATTTTGTGGGGTTTTTATTTATTTTTTTAAAAGCTTTTATTTTAGTTTTTATTTTTGCACTCAGGCAGTATATGGAACAAAACAGATCAAATTAGATCTCAAAAAATATATTACTTTTTATCTATGTTTGTTCAAGTTGTGTCCATTTATTATAAAGCAGTAGCTTTGTTATCAGAAGTCTGGCACAGCAAAATATTTCAGTGTTGAGAGACATAATTCACTGCCATTTTGGATATTAAGAAACATCTCAATACTGAAATACGTACAAGCAATCTGTTTACCAGGGTGCCTGCAAAGAAGCTTATTGGTTTATATAAGTTGCCCTCCAGAGGGAAGAGAGAAAAGTGAATTCATCAGCTAAACAAGGTATTGGAATCAATGCTATTACAGTGGCTCCTTGATAAATACACAGTTTATTATTGCTTTATTCATTTGTTGATTTACATTGGTGATAAGAGTGCAGCTGGTCCATTAAAGGCATTTATTATGCAGTTGGCTGCAGAAAGAATCTTATGTTTTATGTAAACTGAATAACTAAGGTTGATATGTTTCTTTAGAATGGATAATCCAAAAATAGTTGCTGAAGTAACATTCTCAGATGCTAAAATATTTTACCAGATGATTTATAGGATTTAAATTCTTTATTTACCAACACACAGAATTCAGAATTAGAAAAGGAAGCAGACAACTGTTCCATTTCCATTGAGACAGAAGTGATACCATTTTGTAAAGGTCTAGTTGGAGATACTCCATTACCATTCTAATTTAAAACAACACCCAAGATGTAGAAGTAAAATACGTGGTTACAAGCACATTTTCTGTTTTCTGTTCCCTTGAAAACATCAACCAATTATGACCAAAGAAAGAAGTAACTGTTGCCAAGTGCAGTGAAATCCAAAATAGAAACATTTTCAGGTGCTTGGATACAGAACTAGCATCATGCTCACCTTCTAGCTTACAGCAAGTATCAGCTTATTCAAAGTAATTGTAGCAGAATCATTGCCAATGGTCCATTCACTGAAAAGTTAAAATTTTCACTGCAGAGAGTTTCCTAGTTATGTAATTTAAGTACAGAATTAATAAATATTAATGAAAGTTTACATTAAAGAGGAAACTTTCAAACTCCTTCACTAGTAAAGAAGACAAAGAAAGAAATCCCAGTGTTAATCTGTAAATGAAATGTAAATGTAAATGAAATGTCATGACATGAGTGGGGGAAGGTTTTTTAGCAATGTCTAAAAGATCTACATCTTTAAGTTGTGTTTTCAAAGGACAAGTGCAAATTGCATTTTTAAATGATGCTACATTACAGTTTCAGCTATTTCTCATATATAAGCATACTGTAAAAGAACAGGAAAATAATCATAATAATCCCCCAGAAGTTACAATACAGTCCAATAAAGCAATTATCAAAATCTGTTTTCTGATGTACTAGCATAATTCAGAAATTACTTCACTTTTTGGTAAGGCACTCCAGTATAACACAAGAGAATATAGTCCAGGAATGAATCAGAAAAAAATATTTCCTTGCACAATTTTGCACTGGTATATTAAAAAGTTTGCAAAAATTGAATTTTTAACGAGTATACAAGATTTTTTATCCAATCATATATTTACAGCTGGAATGACAAAAATTCATCAGTTGCAGTCCTTTTAACAGCAAACCATTTTAACCTTGAAAACTGTTCTTCTGTGATACATTTAGCACCCTCTTTCACAACAACCCTAGAAAGAAACATAGTTCATAACACTACAAACTCAGAAATATGTAGCTATATCATAAAACCAAAATCAAAATAACTCAGTTTCTTGATTGTGGGATATTTAGTAGATGTTATCATACAGCAGCTTCCCCCTAGGAACAGCATTTATTTTTGTAAAATTTTATAGAAAACTTTACAACTTTGAGACTTCTAACCATCTGTGGAATTTGACAACAACTGGACAATGCATTAAGAAGTTGTTAACAATGAAGGAGGGCAGGATAACAGATACAGATACTACTCAGACAGTATGCATTATTAGATTGAATTCCTGTTACTTTACATTCTGCAGCAGTGTACTAATGTAAAAGTTACTGAAATATACATCTCAGATTGTCTTTACTCTGTCTAAAATTTAAGATTTAGCTAATTGGGATGGAATTCAGAATATGGCATACATGATGTATGAATGTTCAAAACATAATTCAACTTTAGAATATTAAATCTAAAACATGATAAAAATGTCCTCCTGGTTACAACTTTAATGGAAGCATCTCCATATGAAATGACATCTTTTTTGGAACTTACTGAAAGAAAATCTATGCAATTCCTTCATCATTCAAACACAAACACACAAAATTAGATTTCTGAAGAAATATATTAAGCCAGTCCATACTCAGAATCTCCACTGTGTAGAACATGTGAAGAATTTTGTATCTGTTTATTCTACATTACAATGTGTCCAAATTCAACATGAAGATGCATCATCTGTTTGTAAAAGGAGACTAAAAATATACATGGAATGACACTAGGAAGATGCCAGAGATAAAATATTTATTTCAGTTGAAATAACTTTTTATTGGCACATGGAAATAATACTTAAGAGACATGCAAAAGTTTCAAGAAATGAAACCACTGCTAACACACAGGGTCTAATTCACAGAATCATCATGGTTGGAAAGACCTCTAAGATCACTGAGTCCAAATGTTAACCCAGAAAAAAACCACCATGCCCACAAGAGCATGTCCTGAAGTGCCACATCTACATGTTTTTTTAATACCTCCAGGAATGGTGACTAAACCACCTTCCTGGGCAGCCCACTCCAGTGCCTAACCACTCTTTCAGTAACGAAATTCTTCCTAATACCTAGTCTAAACCTCTCCTGACACAACTTCAGGCCATTTCCTCTAGTCCTATTGTTATCCACTTGGGAGAAGAGACCAACACCCACTTCACTACAATCTCCTTTCAGGTAGCTGTAGAGAGCAAAGTAGTCTCTCCTCAGTATATATATTATATCTGAACTCAGTATTTGAGGTGCGCCCTCACCAGTGTGCCCCTCACTTCCCTGCTCCTGCTGGCCACACTGTTTCTGATACAAGCCAGGATACTGCTGGCCTTCTTGGCCACCTGGGCACACTGCTGGCTCATTTTCAGCTAGCTATCACTCAACACCCCCAGGTTCTTTTCCTCTGAGCAGCTTTCCAGCCATTATTTCCCAAGCCTGTAGCGCTGCATGGGGTTGGTGCAACCCAAGTGCAGGACCCAGTGCTTGGCTTTGTTAAACCTTATACAATTGGCATTGACCCCTTGATCCAGCCTGTCCAGATCCCTCTGTAGAGCCTTCCTACCCTCAAGCAGATCAACACTCCCACCAAATTTGGTGTTGTCTGCAAACTTACTGAGGGTGCACTCAATCCCCTCATCTACATTATTGATAAAGATCATTGAATAAGACTGGCCCAAAACTGATCCCTGAGGGACACCACTGGTGACCAGTTGCCAACTAGACTTAACTCTGTTCATTTGAGTTCTCTTGGCTCGGCCATCCAATAATTTTTTTACCCAGTGAAAAATATACAAGTCTATGCCATGATCCACCAGCTTCTCTAGGAGAATTCTGTGAGAGATGGTGTCAAAGGCTTTACTGAAGTCCAAATAGACAACATCCACAGCCTTTCCCTCATCCCCTAGGCAGGTCACCTGGTCATAGAAGGAAATTCAGTTGGTCAAGGAAGACTTGCCTTTCCTGAATCCATGCTGGCTGGCCCTGATGTCCTGGCTTTCCTGCACTTGCCATGAAAACACAATCAAGATGAACCTCTGCATGTTTTCCTAGGTACCAAGGTCAGGCTGACAGGTCTGTAGTTCCCTGGATCCTCCTTCCTACCCTTCTTGTAGATGGGCATCACATTGGCAAATCTTCAGTCATCTAGCATCTCCCCTGTTAACCAGGACTGTTGATAAATGATGGGAAAGGTTTGGCAAGCTCCACCAGGTCCCTCAGTCCTCTTGGGTATATCCCATCAGGCCCCATAGCCTTGTGAGTGTTCAGGTACTGGAGCAGGTCATTAACTTCCTCTTACTGGATTACAGGGGGGTTGTTCTGCTCTCCATCCTTATCTTCCAGCTTAGGAGGCTGAATACCCTGCTGGTAGCTGGTCTGATTAATAAAGATAGAGGCAGAGAAGGCATTAAGTACCTCAGCCTTTTCCTCATCTTTGATTGCAACGTTCCTCCCCACATCCAATAAAAAGCTCCCAGTCCAGCCAGGCTAGTCATTTTGCCCCACCATTACGTCTTCCTACACATGTGGACAGCCTGTTCCTGCACCTTTAAGATTTACTTCTTGAAGAGTGTCCAGCATTCCTGGACTTCTTTGTCCTTCAGGAATGTTCCCCAGGGGACTCTCTCAGCCAATGTTCTGAACAGGCCAAAGTCCACTCTCCAGAAGTCCATGGTGAAGATTTTACTGACACTCATCCGTACTTCACTAAGAATCAAGAACTAACATTTCATGGTCGCTAAGCTCAAGATGGCCTCCAACCACCACATCTCCCACTAGTCCTTCACTGTTTGTAAACAGCAAGTCGAGCAAGGCACCTTCCCTGTTAGGTTTACTTACCAGCTATATCAGGAAGTTGTCACCCACACACTCCAGGAAACTCTTAGACCGTTTCCTACCTGCTGTGTTGTATTTCCAGCAAACTTGTGGCAAGTTGAAGTCCCCCACCGGAACAAGGGATGGTGATTGCAAGACTTCTGCCAGCCACCTACAGAATGCTTTGTCTACCTCCTCATCCTGGTTGGGTGGTCTATAATAAATTTCTAACAGGATATCTGCCTTATTCACCTTCCTCCTCATCCTTATCCATAAGCACTACCCTTTATCATCACAATCATTGAACTCTATACAGTCGAAGCACTCCCTACCATACAGAGCCACCCCACTGCCTCTCCTTCCTTGCCTATCCCTTCTGAGGAGTTTATATCTATCCATTGCAGCATTCCAGTCATGGAATTCAGATATGTTGTCCCCTTCTAACAGAAGAAGCTCAAAATAAAGACCATAGAAGTATTCTAACTGTATTAATTTATCTCAGGTCAGGTATCAACCAAATACTGATACAAGATTTTTACAAAAGAACTTACTGCAAATGAGATATCCATAATTACACTGGCTGAACCAGAATTAAGATCAGATCTTTTGGATTAATTCCCTTTACTGATAAAATATCCTCCTGTGTACAGCTTAATACTATCTGATCATTATATGTGCAAAGTGGTCAGAGTATCAGTAAATACAGCAAAACGCAATGAGGACCAAGAATGACTAGTACCTAAGACAGTCTGTTACCTATCCAGTAAAAGACCTGGTCATGATCTTTATTATGCACAAGCTGCTTCAAATAAGCTACATTTGAAACTGGGATATCTAGGAAATACATATTCAAGTACTTGCCAAGAAACAGGTTCCACTGGTAGAAGAAAACTATAACAAAATTGCATTCCAGTACTGAAAAGTAGTTAAACAACTGATACGATTATCTGCTTCACTTTATTCATTAGCCAGTAGAAACTCCATAAATTTTGTACAGCTATATCAGCAAACAGAACACACTATTTCAGCTATCCACTGGATATTATGTTCCATGCAATTTAATTTGTTGAATAATGTTCTCTCCTTCAATAGTGAGGACTCTCAAAAAATCATCATAATACACTAAGACAAACTCTATTGTTCTTTAATTTCCATGAAAAAAGTAAAATAAAATTGTAAAGGGATAATTTTTCTCCTGTTTCTTGGGAGAAACATATAGAAACATATTGTACATACACGGCATCGTATTACTGTCTGCACCTTTTTATTCTAGTAGAGCAAACATAATAACATAAATGGAAAAATGTAGAATTTATGAATTCTATGAATTCTATGAATTCATAAATGAATTAAATTATGAATTAAGATGCTCCTCATATTTCAAATGTACATAAAGATGTATGGTTCAGTGATTTGGTATACTTAACATAATTTAGCATTCTGAGGGTATGAAAAATAAGACAAAGAGCAACAAATACTATACGGTTCATCAGTCATAGTCCAACAGTTCAGATGCATAATTGCAATACAGCCTTTTCATAAACTGCTTAATGCTAATAACATTTTTATGAGCTATGGAAACAAGAAAGCAGTGTTACAAAATGAAAAGTTTTTAAAAGGTGTCAGGATATGCCTAGCCTTTAAAATTTCTCAACGTAAAGATATGCCGGATCCCTTGATTCTATAGGACATAAACTAGCACTATTTGTCAGGAATACTAGTTTGAATTAGTATTTGAAAAAGAGATTTAACCTTTTCCTTTGAAATGCCATTACAACTCTATTTTCTATCTGCACTCAGTGAGACTGTTCTTTGGAATAAACTCTGTACAGCATCATATGTAAAAAACTTGCAGAAACAGCAACTACTAAGTTCACTTGATAAATAGGATATTCCTCACACTGTAAATGATTTCAAGTATACTCATTCATTTTCCACCTCTGAAAACCGGTATCATTTGCAAACATCATCTGCCAGAGAGTCTGCCTGCATCTCTTTTTATACATCAGTATTTGTCATGAATGCAAGATTTTCAGAAAAAAAAAACAACAAACAAAACACAACAACAAACAAAAACAACAAACCTCATGTGTGTGTGACAAATAACAAGATATCTCATGTGAAAAATCTTTTGCAAATCACTTCCTTCCTAGATCTGATGACTCACAGGACACAACACAAAACCCTCTTCCCAAGCATAATGGGCAGAACGAGTGCAGGAAGGCAATTTTGAAAAGCTGTAAATTAAGTGTTTTCATTAAGATGTACTCCAGTATCTGGTCCTTAGTAGTAGTGCAGTATTAGATAGCATTATGGCCTCTGCATACAAACTCAGTATCTTTTCTCACATAAAAAGTGATAGGACAAGTGGAAATGGCCTCAAGTTTTGCCAAGGGAGGCATAGAGTATATATTAGCAAAAAATTATTCACTCAAAGATTTGTCAAGCATTGGAACAGGTGGCGCATGGAAGTAGTTGAATCACCATCCCTGGAAGTATTTAAAAGCCATGTAGACATGGTGCTTAGGGACATGGTTTAATGGTGGACTTGGCAGGGTACTAGGTTAACTGTTGGACTCAATGATCTTAAAGGTCTTTTCCAACCTAAAGAATTATATAATTGAATGACCTTTCAAGACTGTTGCTTAAATGTTATACATGTACCATCCCTGACCAGAGGCAATGGGGAATGAGACAAAATGAGGAAATATTTCTATTAACTAAAAACAAAAGTACAAAGAACTTTGCACCATCATCTCAGCTAATTCGCCCTTCTGAGTATTACATAGACCTGTAAGATCTGTCTGAAGCAGCCAACCCTTTCAAAAGACACTTCTCTCACTCTCCCAGCCCTTATTAGATGAGAGAAAGCTAGCCACTTCCTTTCTTTTCACTTAAGTTTTCCCTTTTACTACTCTTGCTCTTCCACTGAGCGGCACTACATTCAACTTCCACCTTAGTATCAGTCTAGGTCCAACATCCATGATGTCTCTGCTGAATTTCCAAATAAATCTCTCTGAACTTTCTCTTATGTCAACTCCTTCGAGGGCAAAGAAGTGGTCACAGCACCAAGCCTGCCTGAGTTCAAGAAGCGTTTGGATGATGCTCTCAGGCACATGGTGTGATTCTTGGGGTGCCCTACACAGGGACAAGAGTTGGACTCAGTGATGCTGATGAGTCCCTTCCAACTCAGCATATTCTATGATTCTATGATTGTCATACTTCATGCTCACAATTTCTCCATAAACATTACCTCATTCTCCAGTTTAAATCTCTCCTTTAGCACGATCAAGCTAAAAATCAAGCCCTTATGCATCATGTTTACAAACATATTTTATGTTCTGTTAATCCTGATTCCACCAGCAATCATTTGCTGTTCACACCAGCTTTGCTGGTGATTTGGTCTCACTTATTAATTTTCTTTCAAACCTAGAAGAATTACAATTTTGACTCTTTCAGCTGTGTGCTGGAATTATGACAATCATATCAAAACCAAATGAAAGCATCCACATGAGGAAACCAATGAAATGTTAAGTTTTAGATTGCATTTCATCTTCATTGCAAAAGAAAAGCTAATGAATTATTCAATGTGGCACGCAGAAATTAAAGTATCAAAAGCCACTACACAGCTTTCCATAAGTCATTTTACAAAGGATATGTTGCAAGTTTTCAATAATATTATTAGTGGCAATGTGGCTGTTTATGAATAGTGACACCATAAGCCATTCATTAGTTTCAGTACTAAGAGGGAATGAGATCAAATTAGCTATGAACTTACCTAGACTGAAAAATTCTGCTATCAATTTTGTATTAATTCATTCTAAGTGGTGTCTTTCACAGCCTTATAAAAGAAATTATCTTCCTTAACTCCATTAAAGCATATTTACTGAGTGATGGTCTCCACAGCATGAAAAACTTATCTGATTGAGTGAGTTCATATTTCTAAATATTGATTTCTCTTGACTTTGAAAACATAGTAACTGTGCACAGACATTTCCAGCTTTGTAATGTTTAAAGTAGCCCTACTGGAAAAGGAAGGATAAAACTCCATAATGTCACACACCTTTCACTGCTAGATCACTATGCTGCCAGCAATATTGAGGAAGGCGACCCTTCCTCTCTACTCAGGACTGGTGAGAGTCCAGTTCTGGGCTTCCCAGTACCAGAGAGACACATACAAACTGGAGAGAGTTCAATAAAGGGACTGGAGCATCTCTCCTATAAGAAAAGACTGAGAGAGATGGAACTGTTCAGCCTGGAGAAGAGAAGGCTCAGAGAGGATCTTATCAATGTGTATAAACATCTGAAAGTAGAGAATGAAGAACAGGGAACCAGACTTTTTGCAGTGGTGCCCAGTGACAGGACAGGAGGCACAAACAGGCACAAAATGAAACACAGGAAATTCCAAATGAAGACAAGAATACATCTTTACTGTGCATTGTCAGGTTGCCTAATGAGGTTATAGAATCTTCATATCAGAAAATATTCAACACCAAATTGGACACAGTCCTGGGCAACTTTCTATAGCTTGAGCAGGGGGGGTCAGACTAGATGATCTCAAGAGGTCCTTTCCAAAACATGTGATTCTGTGAGTCTGTAATTTTTAAAAGATCTTCTACAAAATATCCATAAAGGTATATCTAAGCAGCTGCACGCACAACACTACACAAGTAATAATATTAAAATAGCAAATGCTTTAACATTAGATTATAACTACAAGACATGGCAATTCCAACAAAGACTACTTTTAATTCTGTCAGTGCAATACACAGCCCCATGCATTATCCTAACCATGGCCTGTAGGTGGTATCATAAGGCAAATAATATATGAAAGATAATATTAATGGCCATAAAGCAAAATATTTTAAGTTAATTTTTTTAGTCAGTTTACTATTTGCTTGTGAGACTACAGATGCAAGAGTGTACCAATACAAGTTTGTATGCTGTCTCTGAGATTTTTTTCTTTCTGTAACACTCCTCTACAGGGCTCTAAGCAATAATGACCCAATATTTAGGAATATGCAATACAGGAAAAGAGAAAAGAAAATACTAAACTTTCTTCAGTGTTATCAGAATCCAGGTGAGAGTTCTCTGAGCTTTGTTGGCACATATCAGAAGTCTTTCAAGCCTCACAGATAAGGTTTTAGAAGTCTACTTCTGCATAATGCTTAACTGTATCACAGATAAAGAAAACATGAACAACAGCTCTTCACAGTGAACTCTACGTAATTAATTAGTTTGTGCCTTTGGTATAATTATCCTGTTAAACATTATGAAGCAGTTGCGCTTAGACTGATGAGCACTATTCCAGCCTAATAGGAAAGGAATAATAATTCTGATCAGCCTGACTCTTCAGAGGAAAAATATTCCTGAGGAATATTAAAGCCTAAAGCTTCAAGAAACCTGTATATTTAAGAATTTTACTTACAAATTCTCCCTGTATAATATCCCAGCTCCTAGACTTCAGGCTCACACTTGCAGCTCTACTCCTGCTTCTCTAGAGGAAGACCTAGACTGCATCTTTATCAGGTGAATAAAAAGTCTGATTTATAGTTCAGGCAGTAAGGGCAAGTGATATAATAAAACAAGACAATATGTCAAATAAAATGGGTGAACAATGAAGATGGTGAGAATTGTGGCTGGATATGTCTGAGATTTTTTATGCCTAAACAAACATTCTTTTTAGCATAAATATGTCTCTGTAAATCAACATTTACATATATGTTGTTAACCTAATCGAACGCTCTCTGTTAATGCTGTACCAAGCAAAAGCAACCAAGAGGTTCAGAAGCAGATTCAAGATTCCATGCCAATTTTATACTCTTGAACTGGATATATCCAAATGTCCCAGACAATTCTGACCATGAACATAGGCAATTTCCACTGCAGTTTTAGTAGACAGGAGGGACAAGAAAATTCCACATCATTGTCATGGCTAACATTTTTCAGCATGTGAATCTATAATAAAAGCTTTAGGTTTCTGCAGTTTTTCTATAAAGTCACTTCAAAGCTGACCAGTTTTTCCTCTTGGGGGAAAAAATTAATAAGTAAAACAGACAACTTGCTTCAGTTACCACTTACAGGCATAGTTGCATAAATTTACCTTTGCTGAAGTATCTGAGTAGTTCAAGTTACATGTTTATTAACTGTCCTTTTATGTGTACAGAAACATTGTATCTCAGACACCATTTTGTGGTAAAAACAGATAAATGATGACATGGAATATCAACGCCTTTCCATATGGTATTTGCCAAAAAAAGATATGCTTCATATATTGATGGAAAATATATCACATATACACCGACTAGGTTGTTCTTCAGCACCAGCAATCAATGCTGGAGAAAACCTATGCACTTTACAGGTCTGCCATCCTAATTAGTTAAAGACCTTGCTGACAACCTGTAAGATAATTAGGCAATGAGGAGAATACAAATTGTAATAAAAAAGAAAAGATAATAAAATGCTAAAATGAGCTTCAGAAGCTAAAACATATAAACAAACATATAATTGTTAACAGAGATGACTCTGAATGTTGGATACATCACTATATTGCTTTGCACAAACTGGCCTCAAAATACAAAATTTGAATTTATTTTCTACATTAAAGTATACTTTTGTACTGTATGATGAACTAAAAAAGTAAAAACATCTAGCAACTCAAGTACACATTAAATCTAAACCTTAAAGTATACTATTTGAAAATTTTAGAAAGCACAGGTTTTAGATATATGAACACATCATTGCACTTTTGAGAAGACGTAGTCAATTGTAAATAATGTAATTGTTTTACAGGTAAGGTAGCAATGCACTAGCAAACCACATATGCAATTAAAAGGCAACAGACTGAATGGTAAATATCCTTTCCAAACATCTCATGATATAAAAGGCCTATCACTCTCCAAAAATGAGGGCCAGGTGCAATTTGAAATGTCTTTCTTTGGTTGTACAGTATGTAATCCAAATGAACTGTATTTATGACTTGCATTCAAGCAGAGAGGTAGGAATTACCATAAATCATGGCAATTCACAGTAGTATGTTTCAAACATCTAAATAACTTCATTATATATATGTTAAGTGCTTTTCTTTCCATATTCTGCTCATTTACGTGATGGAGTAAATGTATGTAAGTAATCCATACAATAAACACTGCATAAAAGTGTTGATGTGCTACAGAATTGCATCACCGCAGTGTGACGTCAATGGCTGAGAGCACTGAGCTAGGTGCCTGTTGCCTATCACTCAGGCCCATCTGAAATAGTCATCTTTATTCCCATCAGTTGTTTCCTTCCTTTCATGAAATGGAAATAATCAGTAAGAATCTCCACAGCCACCATTATTCATAAGTGAACGTTACCAAATCATAAGCTAAGATCTAGTGACTATATGAGTACAAAATAAAATACACCTCTTAGTTGCAAATCTAGATGTTGATATATAAAATATTAGGTGAAATCTATTATGCAGAAATATCTAACCCATTTAGAATTAAAATGACCTTTATTACTATCTTAATGAGAAACTTTGTAAATCTTAAAACCAGTGGTGGGTGCTAATTACTTGAAAATTTAACTTGAAGACCTGTGAAAAGAAGAAATCACACAGGTGGCCTAAATCTCCCAGTTCTAGATTCTCTCCACAATATTCGTAACCATAAATTGGTCTGACTAACCAACACAATAAAGAAGCAGATTTGTAATTGAAGAATTATCCTTGTAATAGTAAAATATGTAATCAGATAATTTTTTATTAATATAAAGAAATAATTCCTTTCAATTTTTAAACTATCAAGAGATGCCTTTGTGGGTTTTTTTGGGGGTTGTTTTTGTCTATTGTGGGTTTGTTTTTTTGTTTGTTTGGGGTTTTTTAAGCACTCCATTTGCCTTTTATCTTGGTCATACTTCCTGGTTACTTCTACAGATCTTACAACTGAACCTTTCCATATCATGTGAAATATGTCATATATATTGTACAGCAAGAGGCTACAACATTGCATCTTAGATGCTGTTTCAGCCTTTGTCACCTACTTGCCAGCAAGTTGCCCTATGCTCATTCTCTGCAGGCATATCTGGACACCCAGCATTACAGACCAAGTTGTCCCACTACTGGAACAGAATTAGTCACCCTACATAAAGTTCAGAAACCGTGAAAGCAGAGATCAGTGCCTAGATCTTCCTCCCTCTACAACTTTCAATGTCTGTAACACTAGACAAGCACAGTCAGTAACAACTTTGAGACTTTCTTTATAAAAGTTCTGTTAGAAAACTTAACTGGATCTGTATATTAAACTTTCTGTGATTACAGACTGCAAAATATTTGATTTCTGAAGAACTGTAAACTAAGAGCAAAAATAAGCAGTACTGTAGTTAACTAAGGCAACAGACTGATCTGAACCAGGAAAGAAATCTATGATTTTACCAGTTCCAACCAGTTACCAGTATCTGTTGACAAAATAAATAAAACAACTTCTCGGAAGTGCACTATGTATGCCATAAACTTTTTTTCTTAACCAGACTGGTGCATCTAGCTACAAAAGCATCTCTACTTCATTGTTTAAGGAGTCAACTTTAGACCAATTAGAACATGAGAGCTATGTACACAGACTTAGTACTCTTCTACAAATCTACCAAAAATCAGTAAATACATGATGAACATAATTTAAAAGGGATCTTATTATTATTTAAAAGAAAAACAAAAAGAAAGCCAACAAACCACAACACAACAAAAAAAAAACCAAATAAAAAACCCAACAAAAACACAAACCGAAAACCAAACAAAAAAACCCCATATTATGAGTTATGGACAATGTTGTACTGATGTCTTTCCACATGTATATTTTTTGTGTGTGTTTACCAGAAAGTAAGCCTTCACATGAGCCCAGATAACCACGTAGACACATACAAACGTACATCCAGGTAAGTGTATAGTCTTTTTTATCTTCCTGACTATGTCTGCATTTCTGACAGGTGTGCCAAAGAGAATTTAACCATATTGCTATTACAACAGTATTGGAATCAACTATGATCAATACCTCAAAACTTCCAAGGGTATCAATTGTCTAGAAGTCTTTTGAGGAGAGAAAAAATAAATATTCCATCTCAATGGACATTTTGTCAACTGCACTACCTGCAGGCCCAATAATAACTTCTGACAGCAACAATGCAGACATTCAGATACTAGGAAATACTTGAAAGAGTTAAAAAAATTGCCAAAGAAATATTGCTGCACATGTTTACAAGCTATTTCTAAGTTCCATTCTATGCAATAGTTTTTACTTCACTGACGCTGCATCAGGCATTAATCAGCAAAATTTCTGGCTCATTATGCTCAGAGTTAATTTTAGTGGATCCTGCTTATTAAGCAGGGTTCATTCCCCAATTCACGAAGTTGAAACTGAGCATTTAAAATAAAAACTAATCTCATACTGAAGCATCACTGCCCATTTGTTCACCAGGTAAGAATATGTTGTTATGAGGAGGAAAACTTGTAGTAGGGGCCAATCACAGCAAGACAAGCAAAAAAAGAAATTCGATAACTTTTTTTTTTTGTCAAATCTGTGACGTATTTTGCTAGTTTTACACCCATCTTTTCACTCTTCTATAAGTGGTTGTTATTAGACATCTTTTTGGCTGACAGTGGATTAAGTGAAAAAGTTACCATTCATGACCTGCCCCAATTGCTCATTGTCATCTTTCTTCCCCATATGTTGCTGCATCCTCAGATCCACTATCTTAACCTCATGCATAGCCAGTCCTGGTGCCAGTCAAATCTTTCAGTACCAGATTAAGCTTTGTTTTTAAATGCAGGTTATTTGACAAAAACAAGTTAAGGAGCAGCTACAGATGCAATTCTATCTACATATCTAACCAAGACTCATCATTAAATGAAAGTAAATACTGAATGCTTCACAAATTAAAAATTGCTCTGTTACAACGAATAAGGAAACAGGGAATTCACCTTCTTCTTGGGCTCCCGACCAGTGCTCTAGCCAGAAGGCTGCACTTCTCTCCACTTTCTTCAAATAAAATTCATTCTACGTTTTTTTCACAACACCTAAAAATGAAAAATAAGATTTTACTGAGATAGCATGTAAATATTAATTTCATTTAATCCCTTTTCAGTAACTGGATTAAGAGGTGTTTATAGTCCTGGCTCAGTACAAGAGATCATAAATTTCAGATGGGAACATCAAAGGCACTTGCAAAGCAATTTTACTAAGATGTTAACTCTGCATCTTTAACCCTTCAAATTATAAAAAAAGACAGGTACTCAATTCAAAACCACCAAAGATATGCCATGTTTTCTTTTTCCATGGTCAGCCAGCAATCTGTAATAAATTCAAACAGATGACACAGTGCTTCTGTGGAAAAGAAAAGGTAGGAGTCTACTTTCCTAATTTCTGTGTGGATAAAACACTCCAATTTAATTTCTATGCTGGGAAGAAAAAATAAAATCTAAATTATTCTTTTTTCAAAAAAAGTAGAAATAAATGTAAAGGCTTCTAGGAGACCCCGCAACAGCAAAAATGATACAGTATTCTTACTGCTTCTAAGAAATAGAAACCTTTGATTATTCTGAAGTAGCTGGCCAGAGCTGGCAGTTGAACTCAATTATGATTCCATCAGGTTCCAGCTGATACATTCAATAGTGTTAGAGAGAGGACAAAATACAGTAGTCCATGTAAATCATAACAGAAGGTAATTCACTAAGCTGATATCATGCTGTTCCTAGGTCTCATATTCCAGATAAAGAAAATTTAAAATACCAAAATTAAAGGATGAAATTACCTTAGCAAAATAATTTCAAAAACTTCTGTTTTAAATACACATTCCCACATAACTTAAAGCAGACACAAATTATTCTTGAAAAAGACCACAAATAATGAAAAAGATGGTATATTGGCTAATGCAATTACCACATGTCCATCTACAAAAGATCTAGTTTCTTCACATTATTTTGCATATGCTGGGAGGAGGTAACAGTAAGTTTGAGATTTATCCAAAGGTTGCACAACGCACTACACACA
The DNA here is from genome assembly GCA_020745705.1 of Hemiprocne comata. Taxonomy (NCBI): domain Eukaryota; kingdom Metazoa; phylum Chordata; class Aves; order Apodiformes; family Apodidae; genus Hemiprocne; species Hemiprocne comata. Next base: position 82,244,072 of record CM036587.1, on the reverse strand, counting down.
TAGGATTTACTCTGGATTATCAAATGCAGCTGCTTTGGAAAATATTAAACATACATAGAAGTGAAGCAGTTAACTCAGTCAATCAGTGCAGTTTGTGCTTCCTTTTGCTTAATGCCAGCTAGGCCCCAACCCACTGAGAAAGGCACTACAGAGCAATGTCTTCTGTCAGGCCTAGTTGTAAATTAATATTAATTCTAGTGGCATGTTATTTGAGCAGAAAAAGTCATTCTAAACTCAGAAAAAATAGAACTTTAAATTCTGCCCCATTAAATAAGAGGATTACCTTAGAAATTAAGATATTTTAAGCACACAAAGAAGCTTTTTCTCATTATTTTCTAGAACTCTGTTTTCCATCTGAGCAATTTTGCACCATGAGGCTTAACCTTCTTTCCTTCAGATACTATGCCAATGCCTAAAAAATTTTTATCCTCCTGGTAGTCAGACTCTATTTTCTGTATCTTACCTCAAGATGTCAAAAACATTTTTCTTCACCATTGCAGGTTCATCTTCTCCTTTGTCCTCAAAGCCATCAAACTCTATAAACCAATTCTACTCTTGCCATTATTACAAGCAAGACTTACTTATCCTTCTTGTGGCTCCAAGTCTGGAATTTTTTCATTCACTAATGCTATTACTTCTCCAAAAATACTTTTAACTCTCTACAAAAATGTGTATTTCTGGAAGAAGGGGGCTTGGTTTCATAATCAGTGTAGGTTAAAAACTATACTCCAAAAGTGAGTTTATCTAATTCTCTAATTTGATGTCTCTAGTTACTGAAGTTTGGAGTGGACATTCACATCCAAGGTGACTAGAAATGAGCACTTAATAAATGCAGTCCATTCCCATGTCTAGACTATCAAAGCAGTATATGGCTACAGACTTAGAAACGGATTTTATCCCTGTGGAGTTGCTGCTTAACTCCATAGAACTCAGTGCAAACAGGACTGCAGAGTGGACAATAAAAGCAAAAGTGTAGGTTAAAAGGAACTTTTGGAGATCACCTAGTCCAGATACCTCCCAAGGCAGGGCTAACTTCCAAGTTAGGTTGAGTTGCTTTAGGGTCTTTTCCAGATGAGTTTTCAAAACCTCCACAGATGGAGGTCCTTCCCTAAGCAACCTGTCTCATTGCTTAAGTTTGCTCCCTGTGAAAAGCCTCCCTCTTACATCCAAGAGGAGTTTCCTTCATTGCCACTTGTGGCCACCATCCCCCATCCTGTTGCTGTGCACCTCGCAGGAAGGCCTGGCTCTGGCTCCTCTACTGCTGCAACTAGCTCCATATGGTGCCTTTTCTCTTGTCTCCTGGCAAAACAGATCCTCCAGCACCTCAGTGGCCTCCCACTCAACACTGTGCATTTTCTTTACCTTCTTCTTCTTTTAGAGCACAGCAAACTGAGGACAGCTGCAATGGAAGAGGAGGATCCCCAGCCCTGACCTGCTAGCTGTGCCTGGCCATCGGGAAGCCTTCCTTGCTGCAAGGGTGCACAGCTGCCTCACCTGTAATTCACTGCCCACAAGATCCTCACATTCTTTCTTGCAGGATCATAGTCAACCAAGCCATTTCATTGTTCTGGGTAATGTCAAACCACATGCAGGGCTTCTGTTGAACTGTCTGTGTGAACAGTATTTGTATGAAGTTTTAAAATAGATAGTTCTGTTCTAAGAAACTTAAGCCTAAGCTACATGAGACAAATAGATGATGCGTGATGAAAAATAACTGTTCAAGAAAGGCAGGCTATTAAAAAAGAGTCAAGATAAAATTCTGAGCAGCATTCAGAGGGAACATAAAGAAAAATACAAATTTGGGAGCTTCTGTTCAGGGTGTGGGAGCTAGATAATTGAGAGACTCAAATCCAGGAATGGGCGATAGGGTTAAATAAAGCAATAGTATTAGAAGGTTACCTTGCCATAAGGCATACGGACAGAAGAGTGATTGAAAGGAAAATAGGATTATGTACAACCTTAGGCACATAACTCACCTCATCATTCAGTTATTTATTTTTTCACTTCTGAGATTCCAATTAGGCAACATCAAAGATACCACAATCCACTTTAGGTATAAAAAGGTCTTCAAAAGGAAAAGTAGTACTGAAGTCTGTCAGAGCTACCAGAAGAAGAAGAGTTCAATAATCCTCTACTGCATTTGAGCAATGAGGTTTGAGAAGTATAACCTAAAAATATAATTAATGAAAGAAATAGGTATGTGCCTGAAAGGAAATCTCAAATTCTTCATCATGCTTACCTTTCCAAGACAAATCTTAAATACAATGGAGGTAGCTGAAAATACCTATTCATTTTGCTTGTGAGAAAAACTAATCTCTCATGCCTTTAAGGCAGTAGACAGTTATGTGGTCTTCTGAGCTGAAAAAGTGCAAACTGTAGAAAATTAGACTGAATAAATGTTAAGATGCCAGTCCCACAGGGCCTTTGGGAACATAGTCAATAACAGTATTTTTGAGATGTCTCACACAGGAATGGTGTATTTGTCATAATTATTTACACATTGCAGAATAACCTAATAACAACAGAAGAATGTGTTTATACATGAAGGAACAGAGACAAAGACAAAGGAAATATCTGCATAAGAACACATAACAGGTATAAACAGATGAGTCATTTTAAGGTAAGCTGAAAAGGAGAAAAAAACCAAACAACCCAACAAGAAGAAAACAATAAACTGATAACTTTCAATTGGACCAGACTATAAGAAAATATTAATGTTTTCCACTTAGCATCTTTCAAATGTTGAAAAATTAGTCTTGTTAGTAGGGCTCTTTCCCTCAATTTATGTAGAAAATACTTCAAATGCAGGATTCATTTAGTCCTCATAGCCAGAAGAAACCTCCTTATCATAAAAAAAGACAGAGGCAAGCAATTGGATGGAGGAAAAGTTGCCTAAATCTGTAAAGATTATTCCAACCACTATTGTTATAGCTGTTGTAGATGGCGCAAGGGTGGTATCCAACATCCAAATTTGAGATGCATATGTCTGAAGAAGACTTATTGAGTAAGTCCTGGTTGTCAACCTTGCTGCAATGAATACAAGTTTGTGCATTTTATACAGGCTACCATAATGATGGTAGCTGTGGAGAAGCCCATCAGTCAGCATGATGGGAAGGTTAATACCAACAGAACACATCTCCACAGCACAAGTTCTTTCTGTGCTGTTGAGTAGGAATGCCAATAAAGAGCTGAGGCCCTTGGATGAGAATCTCAACACATCTCAAGGTCAGGGTCCAACCAGTATGTAGATATGTTTTGCTTTGGTGAGCAAATATGAAGCAGAAGATAGGTATAATTTTCAGTATCTAGTATATTGTTCATCCTAAAAATAACTTATAAACACCAATTATTTGGTCTAAACCTGTATTCCTCTTTAGGAGTAAGATATATAGTGTATAAAAAGGTTCTTGAGAAAAAAAGTCAACTTCAGTATGTGGCAACCTGTAAAACTAACTACATCTTCTTGTGAAAAGAAAAAAATAAGGAATCATAAAGTAACTGACTGTAATTGACACCTCTGCTGCAATAATCTGGAACAATACTACAAGGGGAGCAAAAAACAGGTTTAGTCATGGTCTTCTTTTGATGTATCCTACCCAAAAAAATTCTCTTTCTTAAATTACATACTTTTACTTCTTTATTTAATCTCTTTGATACTTTCCTTTTTGCTTTTTAAAATCAATTGCCAAAATTACACAGCAGAATTGCACATCAGGTATACAACACTTCCTTTCATTGACCTGAGATCTATAGGAGACAGGAGCTTAAAAGGCCAATCATTATGTGCACTCCATAAACTAACATTTCCTGCAGACAAAATATATTCACAATTACAGCAGGGATGGGGCCAAATTGTATTGAAACTATCCATCTGAGTTCTTTGTTTCTGCAACTAATCAAAGTCCATCTTTGTTTTAAATATAGTGTTTTCTAATGTCAAGTATATTGGGAAACACAGTGATCAAGGATCAAGAAAAGGCTGAGGTACTTAATAGTTTCTTTGCCTCAGTCTTCAACAGTAGGACTAGTTGTTCCGTGGGCACACTGTCCCTCAAGATAGAAGACAGAGATGGGGAACCGATTAGGCCCTATGTAATCCATGAGGAAATGGTAATGGACCTGCTTCACAAACTAGACACTCATAAGTCGATGGGGCCAGATGGTTTACACCCTAGAGTGCTAAGGGAGTTGGCAGATGTGGTTGCCAAACCACTCTCTATCACCTTTCAAAAGTCCTGGCTAACTGGGGATATCCCATAGGACTGGAGACTAGCAAATGTGACACCCATCTTCAAGAAAGGCTGGGAAGAGGATCCCAGCAACAATAGACCTGTGAGTCTCACTTTGGTGCCAGGGAAGGTCATGGAACGGATAATCTCAAGAGCCATCATAGAACATGTAAAGGTCAACCAGACAATCAGGCCCAGTCAGCATGGGTTTATGGAAGGCAGATCCTGCTTGACAAACCTGATCTTGTTCTATGACAAGGTGACCTGCTTAGTGGATTAGGGAAAGGCCGTTGATGTAGTCTACCTGGACTTCAGTAAAGCCTTTGGCACTGTCCCCCGTAACAACCTCATGGAAAAGATGGCTGCCCATGGTTTTGATGGGCATATACTCTGCTGGGTTAAACACTGGATGGATGGCCAGGCCCAAAGAGTTGTGGTTAATGGAGTTAAATCCAGTTGGCGGCCACTCACGAGTGGTGTCCCCCAAGGCTCAATGCTGGGGCCACTCCTGTTTGACATCTTTACTAATGATCTTGATGAGGGGATCGAATGCACCAGTAAATTTGCAGATGACACCAAGTTGGGAGGGAGTGTCTTCCATCTGCTGGATGGTAGGAAGGCTTTACAGAGGGACCTGGACAGACTGGATCGATGGGCTGAGACCACCTGTATGAAATTCAATAAGGCCAAATGTTGGGTCCTACATTTCAGTCACAACAACCCCAGGCAACGCTACAGGCTTGGAGAAGAGTGGCTGGAAAGCTGCCTGGCAGAAAAGGACCTTGGTGTATTGATTGACAGTCAGCTGAATATGAGCCAGCAATGTGCCCAGGTGGCCAAGAAGGCCAATGGCATTCTGGCTTGTATCAGAAATGGTGTGTCTAGCAGGACTAGGGAAGTCATCCTGCCTCTGTACTCGGCACTGGTGAGGCCCCACCTCAAGTATTGTGTTCAGTTTTGGGCACCTCAATACAAAAAGGACATGGAGGTGATGGAGCAGGTCCAAAGAAGGGCAACAAAGCTACTGAGGGGTTTGGAAAACATCCCCTCTGAGGAACGACTGAGGGAGCTGGGGCTGTCTAGTCTGGGGAAGAGGAGGCTGAGGGGAGACCTTCTCACTCTTTACAAATACCTGAAAGGAGGTTGTAGTGAGAGTGGGGTTGGTCTCTTCTCACTGGCGACTGATGAGAGGACAAGAGGAAATGGGGTCAAGTTGCGACGGGGGAGATTTAGGTTGGATATCAGAAAAAAACTTCTTTAGAGAAAGGGTTGTTAGGCACTGGAACAGGCTCCCCAGGGAGGTGGTTGAGTCACCATCCCTGAATGTGTTTAAAAGTCATCTGGATGTGGTGCTTGGGGACATGATTTATTGGTGGGTCATCAGAAATAGGGTAATAGGGTTAAGATAAGGTTGGACTTGATGATCATCTTTTCCAACCTGAACAATTCTATGATTCTATGAGAACTCCCCCAAAATGGAGTAAAGAACTTGGACCTCTAAAGTAGCTGCAGCTAAAAAAAAGACAGAAGAGAAAATACAGAGTGTGCACTAATTAAAAAGTCATGAAAATGTATAAAAATGAATTAAAAAGTATAAAGACATGAGGAAAAAAAAGTGGGGAGTTAGGAAGACAAAAATTCAGCAAGAATACCAATTGCCCCATCCTTGGCAGGAATGGAGGTTCACACTTCCCTACCTGAGTCTGGTGTGCAGGTACTCAGCAGGAAACTACATCCAAGTTAGTAGGCATTATAATGTTCTGCCTAGGAGCAGGTTAGCCTTATCTATCTATTGTTTGTATCAGATAATAAATAATTGCTGTGTACTCATAAACGCAGTACATTTCTGCTTGCAATTCTCTGTGGATGGTAAAGGACATTCAAATAAAAGTGACACAGTAGAGTAAGGTACAGAAAATAAAAGTACAGTTTGATGTAAGAGTTATCTATTAGTTTGAATTTACTAATACTGCAGTTTTTAAAATAAGAAAATGAAGGTGGCCTTCAGGTTTAGCAAAGGATCAATGACTTTGCCACATTGGAAAATCAGTCCATATTTTAAAGTCTGAATGATGATAGAACAGTATTTTTCAAACAAGCTGCCTCATTTTGAAGCTGCTTGCGTGGCAACATCAAGAGATGATAGAGAAAAGTATTTCCCTTTAGAGCTAACACTATATGTGGACGTTACAGGAATGTCATTATCAAAAGCTTTGGTGTCACAGCAAGATCACCAGCAATCTACAAAGATTGACTAGACAGACTGACAGGCTTAAGACCTTGTCTACAAATCAATTCGTACGGCATTAAGTTTCTAGTTCTCCTTTTCCTGAATACAGCGATGTCAGAATGCTAGTAATCCTCAGAAGACAAAATATAGTTCTATTCTAAAGTACCTGCACTTAGATTACAGATGCCATTAACATACTTAATATTTTTTTTTTTCAAAAAACAAAAACCTGAGACTGAAAGCTGTAGATTTGGAGGGGGTTACATACCAAATCATATTAATTCATTTTAATTAATACATTGAAGCCCTGAACTAAATATTTATGAGCTATTATTTAATACAAGAGTCTTTTAATAAAATCACTCATCTTTCATCTGGTATAAAATATGAATGCTAAGTATAGAAGCATACATGGTTTTGGATTTCTGCAATGTTAATAAAAGTAATACTCCGTTTTTAAAAGCAAAATTACAACTCTATGTTGCAAGTAAGTGCATGCACAAAAGTCCCAAAACATGTAACACGTTCATTTAAATGAGCCATGTGCATGGGGACATTCTTGAGTTTTGTTCTGCATGGGAGTCACAACACTCATTAAAATATAATAAGCTCCGTAATGAATAGAGCAAGTGCTCATTATAATGTAATGAGCAATAATTATCACACAATGGTCCTGTGGAGTAAACTCATTGAATTCAAAGAATGTTATACGTTTTTCTTTATAAAAAATACATAGCATGAATGGGAGCTTCTGCAATCTCAGTGCAGAACTAGGAAACATATAGGCATGTTGGTATTGTATAATCGACCAAACACACGGCCATAATATAACAACACAAACAAAGCTGACTTCAATAACGTAGTGGGCATTAATAGTTTTAGGAAATCAGTCCTCACCTGACCTTGTACCATCTGAAATAACTCAAATTCTTTAGCCTTCAAGTCAAAACACAAGGCTATATAGTCAACAAAGTTCTTTCCACTGGCTTTGCTTGAGAGGTATTAAAAAACTTCCTAAATAGGTTTCTGTCTAGGAGGCTACTTTTCAAAGGCATGTACAAAGGCACATCCCTCTGGTCATCTTTTCTATTCATCTACCTCATAGCTAAGGGAAGATTATTGAAATAAAGGTGCCCTATTTTTCTTTTCCCACCTCCAGCCTGTTGCTCCCCCCATTTTCACTGCATTAGTCTTGAACTTGCCAAGCCTTCACATAAAATGACATAGCTCTCTAATCTGGCAGAAAATTAACCCAAGAAATTTAACCCAGCAGCAAGCTGGGAACTGACTGACGGTATTCTGCTTGCACTGGGGACCTGCTCCCTATCTCTATAACCCACACTCAGCTTGGATGCCCTTAACGTGCCTGGTAAACACCTAGGAAGAAGCTGCTGCTACTGCTTGAAGGCACTTGTGGTAGAAGGTCACATGATCTGCTTCAGGAACAGTAACCATCTTCCACCACCCTGCTCCCTGGGGCAATTCTGTGGCACTCACTGTGTTAATGCACTCTGAACCTCATGCCTCGGATAGCTGTCCTGAGAATATACAGAATAACAAATAAACCCAGTTTATTTAGGAAACACTAGACCTTGTATGAAACAATTGTACCGTGAATACTTTGCAGTCTTTACCTGACACTGAAAGAAGCTCAACCAGATAGAAATGTTCAGCACCATTTGAAAACACATGGTTGCTTGCAGATTGTCTTGCGACTTCCCAAAAACCATTTAGGAAGGTTTCTAGTAGTAACTGACATTGGATTTCAAAGTATTAGTTGTGCATTCATTTAAAATGAATGAGTATAAGAATGAACGTTACATATCTTCAGTAGTTTTTTAAAAGAAGTCTTAGATGGTTCACAATTTAAAAAAAAATCCAACTTAACATACAATGCTAAATGAACTTACTATTTTACACTTTCTGCCATGCAAATACAAAAATATTTAATATCTCTCTAGGCTGAATAGGCAAGATAATAACTCTGAGCTCTCAAAGTCCTTAATATGAATGCTGGAATTCATACTTTAATGAATGGCAAATATATAACAAATTTTCTTCATCAGCAAAGTATGTGGAAATTGCATGTAATAAATGATGTGTAGCTTTTTCTTTTTTTTTTATGGTTCCAGTAAGAAGGCTTATTTTTTATTAGAAAGAGCAAAATGTAAAACATAAAAGAAATAGTGATTGGGGACTGCAACCCAGACATAAATTAGTTTTCTCTTTATTTTTAAATATTGGCAATTCTCATGGGCAGTTAAGAGCTGCCATTCTACAATGCTGCTCATATGCCCTAGTTTTATTTCACCTCTCCTGAAAGCCAAGATTTTACACTTAGAAGAGTCAGCAGTCCCCAGGTGCTAATACAATATATCAGTGTTAAAAATACCTTCTTACAGTCAGATGAAATCTTTCTCACTATTGAACAAACTAAAGCAGATCCCCTCTTTTTTAGCAACTACTTTTTCCACCAAATATGCACAAACACATGCATACACACTCCAACACCCTCAAAATTAATAGCAACACTTTTCCTGTCCTGCCGCCATTGCTTAACTATTACATTTTGTACTAATTATAGAAAGATTCTCTACTGAAGGAGCACTTGTACTTTACAATCAGTACAGGATTCACAGGGACAGGGTCTCAAACCTGGTTCTGAATATCTCAAATTCCAGCCCTACTAAACAGAGATTGTATGTTACTAATTCTAAAAAATTATTTATTCTATCAATCTGAGTACCATCAACAGCAGAAAATGACAGAAAGTTTGACAAAATCCTAACCAGAAGTCCAGCCCTGGGAAATGTCACCTCTTGTCCCAATTCCAAGTGTCAGCTTAAGCCTTGTTCTAACAACTCTCCTATACAGAATGGCTGTATACAAGGAAAAGACAGAACAAAAATGTTTCCTCTGGGCAAGATATAATTATTTATAATGAAAGATACTTCATACTCTCTTGGACCAAAAGATTTTCATTCACAGCTTTCTCACCACCCAATAAGAGTAAGATATGAATTAAACAGAATTCAAATCCAAACATATAACTTTAGTCTAAAAATATATTATTTGTTTAGTTACATGGTCTAATCATATAATATTATTAAAAAGGAAACTTTTAGTATAGTTCTGGAAATGCACATTGCCATCTGTGAAAATAAGCAGACTTGGGTCAAAAAACAGCTCACTGTGTTGCCATACAATGTGACGAATAACTTTCACGTGCTTTTAACAGTACCAAACAATTTTTTTTTTAAAGCTGATTTCCATTGTTTTGCACATTCCTAAAGAATATGCATGTGTGTATAATGATATATGCATTCGTAACTGTGGCTATAAGGTTTTAATGTCCATTAAATATGAAACAATAGACTGCATGATGGAACAGGTTGCCCAGAGAAGCTCTGGGTGCCCAATTATTGGAAGTGCTCAAGGTCAGACTGGATGGAACTTTGAGCAACCTGATCTGGTGAAAGATGTCCCTCCTCATGCGGGGAGGAGTTGGGGGTGGATTAGACTGTCTTTAAAGGTCCCTTCAAACACAAACCATTTTATGATTCTATGATACACCTGGAGATACCAAAAGAGGGAGTCAACCAAATACAGATAGCTGTTTTCAATAGGAATACTGCACAGGGAGAAGACATGATGGGTTAGATCACCTACATTTAGGCACATACTTCAGTTCAACCTAACTATGTCACCAGCAGGGGCAAAAAGGTTTCTCCACAGAGCAGTTCAAAACAATTCAAGTGCAAGACCCCACTGCAGCACTTGAAAAACCTGAAGTTGGCTGGTTTTCAGTGCCTGGTCAGTTGCTCCCAGCTGATGGAGAAACCGGATGAGGACACAGCAAACCCCCCCCATTTCCACCTCCACCTCAGACTGTCTTAGGGAAAAGTGTGCCTGTCCTACTGCCTCACTTCTCCCATCTGCTAAATTGAGACAATATGGCTGATCCCTCTAAGAAAAGCACTTTGAGGGTTCAACATTATATCATGTCCAGTATTACACAGACAAAAAAAATCACAGGTTGCTATAGTCCTATGAAAAAAATGCAGCCAGTATGTGAGCTACCTTGGGTATTTTTATATACTTCACAAACACCCTTTAAAATTTGCCCATTTAAGCACTGGTTAAATTATATTGAAACCTAGGTAAAGTAGAGTTAGGATTAAAAAATACGTCCATGATGTAAATATACTCCCCCTTTAAGAATATTTGCTTAAAAGAAGCAAATCGTTTCATAAAGAGTGGGGAGTCAAGTTTGTCATTGAAAAATAATTCTCTGCCTTTTCGATGATACCAAGCCTAGCCTTAAGTCTGCTCAGGTTTGAATTCCACAAAAATATAAATGGCAATTGCTATCACACAGAATAATGATTCTTACAGGCCTCAGGCATCTGATAAATGTATTTTCAGTGTACAAGAATTGTGGATGTGCAAACACCATCAAGCTGTTTATCAGTCACTTAGAGAGCTACATGACTGTGCTGTTCTGGTTGTGCTCCATGCACAAAGAACTTACTTTAAAAAACAAAAAACAGCACACCAATAAAACAACTCCCTTCCCCCTCAAAAAAAAAAATAAATCAACGTTCAAATAGAAGATTATGCTTATGCATGACACTGGGGAATTTGAAGGGAGCGTAGTAATTGTAGCATGTGTAGCATTGTTACGTCACTCCCTTCAAATCCCCAGCCGGTTTCATTTAAATTCCTGTTGATTCTCCATCTACATATTAAGACCAGTCAAAAAAAAGGTAATGGTACATCACCTAAAGCATCTCAGTATCAGTAGTTTGTCTGATAAAGCCTGTTTTTTTAGGACAAAAAAACTCATTCTGCCAGCCTTTCCTCTCCCTTATAGGAGATATAATTTTTTTTTCCTTCCAATTCAGAAGCTTCTTAAAAATTCTACTTCAGTTCTTGGATTGAATTTTCAGATTCCATGTAACTTCATTTGCTGGAAAAGGACAGCAAAATTGTGTTCATAATCAAACACAATCTAGAGAATAATGGAGACATTAAGACTTCAGTATTAGGCTCTGGAATATTTCTTTAAAACAATATTGTACAATATTTGTTCTGTAATTATTGTGCAATGTTCATGTCATACATGAAGCTACAGAGTGCTTCAGGGACTTGCCTAAGATTTCCCTTTAAGTAAGTGGTGAAATTAAAGCACTGCACCCTGATTTATCAGTGGACTGTACTCTCACACAGTTGACTAAGGAAAGTAAGTTTTCTAATATAATTAATTCTAGTGAGATTTACGTTCTGGATTATATCAACCTTTGTAGGCAATTTCTGCTTTTTCATATTATTTCTGCTTACGAACTTTGTATATGCATCTCCTTCCTCTAGGAGATTAATCTCTTCTATGAAGAGAATCTCTTTATATTGATTTTTTTTTCTATGTATTTTCTCCTCTTCCAGTCATGTCAGGTGCCACCTTTATTTTGCATTTCCTACAAGCAAACTGTGCCCCAGCGTGTCCTGATTGCTGATAAAGCCTAGGTCGTTTTGCAGGACAGGTCTGGCAAAACTAACTAGCTGTTAACTGTCCAAGCAGGAGCTCATGTTCACCTGCATGGAACGGATGACTCACTGGTATTTAGCTGATTCGGTTCGATCTGGTAACACTGATAATTTTCAGCACTACCATTATTAACAGAAATGTAGTTCTCTCTCTCTCCAGAGCAGGAGTTTCCACATGTGGAAAAGGATTTTTTGTACCCCTCTAATTCCATTTAGGCTGAGATGTAGGTTGACATGTTGTATAGAACCATATTGAGAAGTAACAACTCAGTTACTCACATTTTAAATGTTTTCATTCCTAGTTTCATACCAAGTCCTTATTAAAACCAGTGATTAAAGTTGAGTTCAGAGACAAAACTATGGTTTTAACTTTTTTTGTATATAATCACTTTTAAATACTGATTGTTGCCTGAAAGGTATTACATAAATGTTATGCACCACAGGAATGTCAGTACTGGTACAGTAATAACTGTATCTTTCTGGAATGCATACATGCACTCACACACGCTCATTTTGGACATTGAAGACATTCGTACCCTATTGTTGTATGACATTGCATAAGTTCACCAAAACTGTTATCACCAGCTAGCACAGCATGCACCAACAAGGTGGCAGAGTTAGGGTCTCTGCATTGCAGGACAAAAACACTAGACAACAACAACAAATTTAATGTGGGGAGTAAAGAATGCTGCTTTCAAATTAAACTGCCTGGGGAATTAAAATGGCCAAAGCATAAAAACTTCAACTGGTGTTTTGGCCCAATGGCAAGGTCAGCACTCCTATTCTGCTGAAGTCTTATAGGATCCTCAGCACCTACCTCAGCAGCTATTTAGTTTGGAGTATCTGTAAATGGTTCAGTCTGCAACACACTGCCCCCTAAGCCACGCCTGTGCACTGGATATGCTCCTATTCAAACGCAGATGCTGTCTGACACACTACTTCCCCTGTCATTTCTTAGAGGGAGAAGGTAACAGCAAACGGTTTGGTTGGGGTGTTTGGGGTTTTTTTGGGTTTGTTTGTTATATTGTTTGCTTGTCTGTTTTCCTAAGTAGACATGAAACAAAAGTTATCTATTGGAGTCCTTAAGTAGGATTATTAGCAATTTTAACTAGCTACAAAAGGAAACCATTACATTGTTTCCATAAAGCCACATTAAAAAAAAAAAAAAAAATCATCAAAATATGAGCCACACCTTAATTTGCATTAGGTAACTATAATGTAGCATGTCTTCTTCAGAAAATCTGAAACATTCTGTCAAAGGCAGTGTAGTAGATTGGGGAAGCCTCTGGGTTGTTTCTCTATATTAATCTTCTTACCTTTATAGTTAGGCAAAATGCCAAGCACATGCCAAACTTTTAAATTAATGCAAAATTTCCCCTGAAGACAAGCATTTACTATCATCCAGGGGAAGGACAATTATTGCAGAAGGAAGGCTTCTGTGTTTTCATACAAGTGTATATGATTGACTGCATCACAGAAATAAAGCTTTGGAAATGTAGGAGCTATGCTTAGTGTCTTGGACTGGAAAATAAAATTTGTACCTTGAATAGAGGCAGTGATTTTATCACCTGTGCTAACCAAAGTAAAAATTTTACCTGTATTTTCCACTGTATTTTTTTATCATGAAAATCTAATGGGCCATTGTTACTCATGAAAATGGATTTATTCTAAACTCCAATCTGAATTATGAACTACATTAAAATACAAGAAATGTTGATACTGCTTTACAGAGACCCACTCAGAGAAATACATGCAGGGGTGTGCATTTGTCACATTTCATTGGCTTCCATACCCTGTCCTCCTTTTATCTTGTCACTCATGTACACAAACCAGACTTTCACAGGGACACACATACACAGAGGTTCCAGACTATCTTGCTTCCAAAGATACACGTTAATGCAGTCATTCTAAGGAACTCCTTATTTGTAAAAAAACCACTCAGTTCCAGAGCACTGGCAGTGCAGTTGGTGAAAATGGTGTGAACTAAAGACACATAGTAGTTTTTGTTCATTAAGAAGGATATAATGGGGGTGGGCTAGAAGGAAATGAAGAGAGGATTAATTCCTGGTGATGCATTATTTACAGTGCCCTCTACAAAGAGTAAAGTTGGGTCACTGCTTAAGCTTTAACGAGCAGCTAAAGGTAAATCTGCAAAAGGTCTCTTTTTTTTTTTCTTTTTTTTTTTTTTTTTTTTTCTCCCCCCGGCTATTCCAATCCTCAGATACGGCACATTACAGTCATGGGGGGGGGGGAACAAAAAAAAAAAAAAAACAACCAAAAAAAAAAACCCAAAACAAAACACAACACCCAAACCCTGAAATTTCTGAAATTTCAAATACCAAGCTTAGTGTTCTTCACATACAGTTATACACGGCGTGGTTTTTGTATAGAAAGGCTCACATATGTGAATTCAGCTAAATCTGTCTGCCACCACCATTAAAATGCGTCTGCACATTATACCCGTAAGTTAAGCAGTAGAACTGTAGGTATTACGAACATGGTCACACACAAATACACACACAGAGCGCCGCTTCCTTTCTATGCCTGTATGTTGCGGGTCCCTTTGTAACTGCCTCGGACAAGCAAACGCGATTCTACAACAACACGACAGGGTAAGGCTTACGTATCAGCGGTAACTTTAAGACATACAAATTACAGGTTGTGGACCCACTGAGACAGCATTATTGCACAAAATATTTTGCACTGCTTCGAAAGCTGTGTTAGCAGCACAACTGTCCAGAAATATCCATGTTGCCACATATTAAAGTGTCATTTTATTTGAGCCTTACCTTGGCTGATTTGCCCTAACTGGTGACAAGGCACTTTAATTTATAAGAAGCAAATAGGGACTTTTCGCAGTGTTGGCAGCACAGCTGCTTGCCGTCCTTCAAGAGGCACCCGGCCCCGCGTCCCTCGGAGCCCCCAGCCCCACGTCCCTCGGAGCCACCGGCCCGGCGCCGCCGCTCCTGCAGAGCCGAAGCCCGGGCGATTGGCTGAGCCTCCCGCCCGCCCCCGCTCCCGCCCGCCTCCGCTCCCGCCCGCCTCACCTCCCCTCCCCGCCCGCCCCCAGCCTTCTCCCCTTCTCGCCTTGTTTTTTCCCCCCTCCAGCACTTCGGGACTACACGCAGCCTCCTGCGCGCAAATGGCAGACCCTGGCCAGCCCCGGCACTCGGAAGGCAGCGTGGTTCATCCATCCATCGGAATATACATACATACCGATATAACCGCCGCGTACGGGCACAGGCGCATCTTTGGCCAGCAACTGCGCTGCTGCGAAAACCCCCCTTTCGTGCTAGAGCTGCTGAAGGAGGAGGCTCGGGCTTGGCGACAGCAAGCCCCTGAATTCGGTTCCGGGAAGGGGGGCTGGGGGACGAAAGGCATGGGTTGTCGGGTGGGGTGAAAGTGCAGGGACGAGGCGCACCGCCGAAAGCCGGCAGCACGGCACTGGTGTGGCAAGCCGGCGATAAATTTTCCTATTGCTGTGCAAAGTCGTCACAGCCTGCTAAGCATTCCACTGGCGGCTCGTTCATCAGCCATCCACATGGTCCGACGGTGGCTGCACGATTCAGATTGAATTATGCCCTTTAATGCCTCTTTCCCACCCTGCAGGGGCACTGAAGGTTTCATACTGCCCACCTGTCCCCGTTTACATCAGTCTCACTCCTTTAGAGATTTTTCTGCCTTTTAACACCCCACATTCATGTTACTACACCATAAACTGTAAGTTGGAGGATAATTTATGTCCTTTCAGGTAGGTCTGGATCAAGCCAGGCTGGCTGATGCAAAAATCATTCCAAAATCTGGACCTCATATAACATCTTTACTCCAAGTACACCTTACTTGGAATTAAGATTAATGGCATTCTCCTGATTCAGAGTTTCAGTAATAAAACAAATGTGTCAGACACTGATTATCCATCCTGCTAAGGCAGTGTATTAAAAATGTACTTAACATACAAGTGAAAGCCCTGGCACATAACCTACTGGCACAGGAGGATGTGTGCCCATGAAACCACAGCCTGCTTGAGTCCCAAAGGAGTGGCAGGAAATGGAAGGATGGAAGAAGAGGAAGGTAGTGGTTGCCAGTATTAGGTGTCAGAAGCAGCATCCAAAGCATAACTGATAGGCACACCTAGAGAGTAATTGTACAATTTAACATAACCAGAAGGGAAGTTGTTACATCAGATTAGATAGACCAGCACTGCTCACTGAGATTGCGGAAGTCAAAGACAAGATAAAATCCAGTGTTTGATTTTGAGAACTTTTCAGACAAAATCACTCTGAACTGCTCAGTGATATACATTTAAGATTATTTTGCAAGGAAGGTAGGGAGCTGAAGGCAAGAGGCAGCTAGTTGTTGGAATTCGGGAGATGTTTCAATTTGCTATTTATATGTCCTCTGGCTTGCAACTGCAGCACATATGAATCAATGCTTTAATACGGTCTTCAGAATGTTCTCTCTCATGCAACTTCTGTTAGATTTTGCATAGCTCCAGATTCAGATCTCGTGATCTGGGGGATGGGCTGTTTTTTATCCAGATGCTTTCACTATTTTACTTCACTAAGGGAGAAGCAACTTTCAAATCATTTTGTCAGGGAGGCAGTTATGTTAGTAATATGGAGGGGAAAAAAAAGCAGAGAAAAAAGGAATGAAAAGACACCCCTTCCCTTTCAGTCTGTGAAGGTCCACACGATTCCAAATGAAAAGGTAGTCACACCAAGGCACTCTCCAAAGATGCCCTCCTCACTGCTTAAAGTGAAAGTGACAAAACAAAGGGTTAACTTTCAGCCTACTGACCACCAGATGACATGCTGCTTTGGTACAACAAGCCAAGGATACTGCTGGAAACAAAACATTTCATTTTAAAGTATTTTTTTCAGCAATTTTCAGTGAATAAGGCAGAGTTATGAATATTCATCAGATACTCAGAGCATGTCATCAACTCATTTGTTACTGCAATAAGAAGTATGACAAGCAGAGGTAGGTCTTGATGCTCCAGGAAAACATTTAAAAGGTGAAAATCTACAAAATTCTTTCTTCTTTTATATAGATATAATAAATGCATGCATATACATTTGTATCTACAAATTTCAGAGACTTCTCTCAATCAGGAGCAAGGAATTTGGTATAAAATGGTCAAAGATTTTCTTAACAATTTAATATTATGCCATTTCAAGGACAAAGCTGACAGTTTGAAAATATTAGCCTCAATGAACTCTGACATTTCTTTTAGGCCTACATTTTAAGACTAAACACTGAGATTTGGTGCTACTGATGTCAGGCCAATCCTTTCATCAGTCTGAATGTTAAAGAAATCTGGATTTGTCATAGGGAAAGCAAGCCTCATGAAAAGAACATCAAAATGAAATTACTGCCTGGGACTGCAGTAGTATCACTAGAGGAATTCCAGGGAAATTTCAGTATAACCTGTGAAGTCACTGCACAAGTAGGGTTTTGCCTTGGGAGTCCAGCAGACTTAAACAATTCTACCAGTATAAAAAATACATAAAAACACAGAACTTTGCAGATTGCATTCCAGAAGTTCCCTTCCAAGACCTGGGAGCTTGTGTCAATGATTACAGGGGTTGCAAAAAAGAAGATGCTTTTTTTGTACCCTCTAACTTTTGTACTTACTATATGCTTAAGAGCAATATTGAGAAGGTGGTGGACTAGTTATGAAGGAATATATATAGCTGTGTCGAAAAGTAACCAAGTTGCACAGATTATTAAAAAAAAAAAAAGTTATTCTTTTGCTTGTGTTGAAATTATCTTTGTTAAATAACCTCCAGCTAATAATTTATAAGGTATGCCTGCAAAATCAGTCTCTCTTTGTTGGTCCCTAATATGCTAAACATGTATTGATCATCTTGCAGGTAACTGCTAGATAACTGATCATTCAGCTAACATTCAGCCAATTATAAAAGAACCTAACTGGTTCATTAATACATAAAGTAATGAAAAATCCAGGTAATTTATCGATTACAAATTTCCTATACCCTAGATACCTTAGGAATGGCTGAGATCATACTGGGATAAGGATGTTGCTAAATTCAGTCCAGCTCTTTCATGTGCATGCTAACAGCTGCAGTTAAATAATATTAGCAGTCACTGCCAATAACCTCTGCTCACACACCGAGAACAATTATACCAGGGTTTTTCACATTTTTGTTAGAAAGCACCAGGGAATTTCCCAGTTACCCCCATCCCCAGCAGCAACCTTCCAGTCTTATGAACAAATTACAAACTACTTCCCTTTTTCCTGGAGTGAAGGGCTAAAAAACAGTAATCTACCATTGTGTTACGTCAGTTTCACAATGCGTGAAGAGGAATAACACCACCTCTGGAAAAAACAGCAGTAAACACTGGCTGTGTTTTCATTTCTTTCCAGTCCCAGCAATGTGCCTAAGCACAATGACAGTCCTTCCAGTTGCTATTTGTTTTCTTATTTGCTGAACAATTTTTATTCACAGTTACTAATAAATATTCTTACAACTACTAATACAAAATGATGGGACAGAATTTTTTAATTCTGTCTAGTGGATGAACACACAACGTCTTCATGTTCCTAATGGAAAGTCTCTGCAGGGTTTCCAGATCATGCCCATTGTATATTGTTGTGTTTGCTTGTTTGTTTGTTTTTTTTATTTGGTAGTGTGCATAAATATTCAGAGGGAATAGGACTCAGGTAATTCATTTTTTGTATGGACTATCTGAATATTCTTTAAGCCATGTATTTCCTCTAAAAAAAATTAAAATAGTTGATTAGAAATAAATACATTTTTAATACGGGTTAGCAAATTCTACACAATAGTAATTGCAGAGGGAATGGCAATGCTGCTGATACTGCCTTGGCTCCTTCTACACTAAGCATCACTGAAGTATTTTCTAATAAAACAACAGCAGCTGTTCCTAGATATATTATGCCAGTAACAGTTGCCAGTCATAGAAAACTCATGATAATATAGTAATTTGCCTTTAGTATTGCATGAAATGACAGGTAAAACATACTGACAGTATTTGGAGAAAACAACATAATACCTGGCATTTTGCTACATGTTACCATAAAACTCTGAGCTAATCAGTCCCTCTTTGAATGGAGAAAAACACAACAAGGGACTAACATGATGTTTCAAACTCTCAGTCTCTGCATCCCATCACGAAGGGCAAGACAAGAAGGAAGACTCAGCTAAAGGCAATTAAGTGATTGACTCAGACATTAGTAGTTTTTTCTGCCCATTCTGTGGAATTTCACGCTAGCATATATAATAGGCACCATTCAATCAAGAAACATTCTTAATTGGGATGTTTCCTAGGAAACTAATACAACCTTGTGACTGTATATAATGCACTGACCACTGTGAAATCGGATGCTTCTTCGTAACTGTATAAAGTTCACATGCAGTAGAAAGCATTTTTGTAAGTTTTAGCTTGGTAAGGAAATTATCCTGATGTTTCTGAAACCAATATAGGCAAAAAATAATCTTTTTTTTTTTTTACTTATAAGCTGATATTAAATCCTCATAGTTCAAGGTTTTCTCTGAATTGTTGCAAATGGTTATTTAGACACTGTGTTTTTATATATTAGCTGATTACAAAGATGACTGATTTTGAATTACAAACATTATATTTGGTGGAATTTGAATGCACTTACATTTGGTAATAAGATACAGCCTTCTTCCCCACTGCAACAGGAGCTTTAATAAATTTTTGCTTAGAGGTAGGTAAATACTAACAGGCAAAAGCTCCTGGGACATTCTAAGACAGATTTTCATAATTTCATCCTAAAGGACATGATTTCTGGGGCATATCAAGTACTTTATATCTTTACTAAAATAAATAAACTGTGTCTCTTAGCCTCAGCATTCAGTAGGCTAACAGCAGATCAAAAAAGAGAACTCTAAAATGTTACAATATGATTATGACATTTCTATTGAAGTGAGAATATCCTTTCCATTGAAACTATAATGCTGAAACATGCTGAAGATGTGTTAAGGAGAAACAGGGTTATTTTTTATGTTGAAACTTCCTTTGGACTTAGGAGTCCTCCATGTCTCCCCTGTCCTATTTCTTCATGTACTACCAGATTTTTTTTTCCACCACTTTCTTGCCAATATAAGCATGTGCCCAGATACTGTTTTTCTCCTTGCAAAAATGTACACGATCAACAACTTTAAAAAATAAAGTAGCTTTCACAGAATCATTGAGTCACTGAGGTCAGAAGGGACCTCTGGAGATTGTCTAATCCAACCAGCCCTTGCTGAGAGCAGGGTCAACTGATGAAGATTGCTCGGGGCTGGGTCAGGTCAGACTCTGAATATCTTCAAGGATGGAGACTCCACTACCTCTCTGAGGGACCTATTCCAGGGTTTCATAACCCTCACAGTGGAAAATTTGCTCATGTTTTAATACAACAATATTTGCTCGTTGCTTCATGCCCTGTCAATGGGCACCACCAAGAAGAGTCTGGCTTCCTTTACCTCCCTTCATCACGTGTTGATACATCTTGATAAGACCCTCTCCGAGCCTTCTTTTCTCTAGGCCAAACAGTGCCACCTTTCTGCTCCGTCTGGTACGACAGAGGATCCAAATTTCTTAATCATCTCAATGGCGCTTCACTTGATTTGCTCCAGTTTATGTATGTGTCTTGTACCAGGAAGCTGATAACTCAACTCAGCACTCCAAATGAGTATCACCAGGGCTGAAACAATGCATGGCTTGCTAGTGATGCTTTTCTGAATGTAGTCCAGAATGTTGTTTGTATTCTTTACTGCAAGGGGACAAATTAATACTGTACTTATAGTAGTTAAAATTTGTAATTATATTTAAAGCTAACATAGAATCAAAGTTGAATTTTTAAAATTACCCAACTATATAGCAGAGATCTCAGTTGCTGAATCTCCCACAGCATGTGGAACAACTGTATTTAGAACAGAGTTGTGGAGTAAATGTATATAATCCTGGTTCTTCCATTAGCTGGAATAACCTAGCTTCTGATTAGAGCAGGAAAAAAAGACATATCTGAGCAGTTTTCTGGAAGAGGAAGAAATTGAGGGGAAGTTAACAAAAGGATAAACTTCTTGGTCACTTCCAAATTCTGAAATATAAATTGACACATTTTCATTTAGAACTGTCAAACAAGAAAACAAGGTTGAATGACATACAGCATAGTCCACAAGGGTAATACATGGTAGCTGAAGGGAATTCTCCTCCACTAAGGGCTATTGTATAGGCCCAGTGTCCTTCACATTCTTTAGTGCAAGGCCTGGTGCTAGTACATCCCCTTCCAATGTGCTGAGCACAAGTGGGAAATGGCAAGATTTTACTGAAGCTTTTAAAGTTCCAGTGGAGATAAAACTCTGATATCACCAAGGTAAAAACCCCACCTCCTTGTCCTGCCCCTCCTCTCCCCACCTTGTACTCCTCTAGCCTGGCAATGAGACAGCTGAAGACATGGAAATAACAGTCAATAAACTAATTTATTCTTGTTCTTCTTGGGTTTATTTGAAGAAACACTCCAGCTCCACCAGCCAACTACATGCTCCCATTTAGAAATCTCATGACAGCTAATTTACTTAGATTTTTTTTAAAAACAATAACAACTGGGATGCTTCTTAGGATGTGCTTTTCTTCTGCCTTTGATTTATTACTGCTCACTAGAATTCTTTAGAATTAATAAAAATTAAGACTATCGCTAGTATGACCTGTTCCATAGGCCAAATTAGCAACAAGAAATAACCTCATGCTAGATGGTGACAAACAATGAAACAGAAACATGTTTGTCTCTGTTCCCCAAGCATAAACAGAGCACAGAATTTCCCTGACTAATAAATTTACTTTAATTTTAATTAAAACAGAACATTTAGTTACATTTCCTTTGTTCTTTCAAAGAACTAAACATATAAATGTCTAGCAGGGGAAAAAATGACATTTTCTTTAGTGCCCAAATTGTACACATAATCAATTACTACCCATCTGTTCACTAAAGGTGTAGGAAAGACACATAATATGAAGCCTTATTTCCATAAAAAAGCTTGCTAAATTACTTCACTTTTGATCTCAAAATGAAACCAGCGTTTCACAAAGCATAATCTATCAGTTCTTTTTCAATACTACAAACTTTTTCAATTATATGAACTATTGTTATTATTTTACTCCTCCAATTCTTTCTACCATTAAACCAAAACTACATGTCTCTCTCTGAGGAAATTGTCACAATGGCAACTCCATAGATTCTAACCAAGATGGACCAATTAAATAACAGTGTCATATGCAAGACAAGACAAAAGACTACACTAATTTTCTCTGGTAGTAAGCCTAACTACTGAGGTCTGATTAGTGCATAAACACTAATTTTGCATTGAGGAATTCAAGAAATGGATAATCAGCCACTTCCCTTGGTAGTTTGTTCCAACAGTTAATGGCTTCTTGATTTGGTAATCTTTATTTACTGTCTGTACAATCTACTGATTGTCCTCTTCTTCTCATCTTTCATTCTTTCAACCTTGCTAGAGATTCGTAGGTGAACTGGAGAAATACAAAACGACACTACATTCAGCAGTGGAGGAGAGTGACTGCTATCACTGGGGAAACACTCCCTGCTGTCTGTTTAACAAGGAGATAAATTCTCCAGCAATTGAAATATAGCAAACCATGTCCATCTTCCAAAAAAAAAATTAAGAAGGAAGATTCCCAGAATTACAAAGCTGGTCAGCCTTGTAACTGAGCTTTACCTCAATCCTTGCCAAATTTACAGAACAAATACTCATAGAAAAGATTTCCAGGCTGATGGACAGCAATAAGGTGACTTGGAAATATGGATTTATCAAGAGAAAATTGTGCCTGACCAAATCTTGCTGTGTCTTCTATGATGAAATGACCAGATGTAGACCAACAGAGCAGTGTTGATATCTTTTCTTGAGTTTAGTAAGGCTTTTGACACAATCTCCCACATTATCCTCGTAGCCAACTGAATGACTTATGGGTTGGATGGTCCAAAAGGTAGTGGAAGTCTGAATGGACTGTAAGGCTCCAGGAACCACATTTCTCAAGAGCTGATATTGGTCCAGATACTATTTAGCGTCTTCATCAGCAACATGAACAGTAGGATAGTATGCAAGTTTTCAGATGATACCATGTTGAAGGGAGTAGTTAATGCACTGTAGGGATGCAATAACATTCAGAGGAACTCCAACAAGCTGGCACATGGCCACTGAGGTGGTTTGAATGCTGAAAGATCTGATATACATGGAGATTCTGCATTGGCTGGGTATATTTTACTTGGAGACGAGAAAGAAGATGCAGCAGGGAGCTAATCACAGTGCCAGCACCAGAAATGGAGCAGCGGAAGAGACAGAGCCAGGACCTCCTGGGAGGTGCACAGCAACAGAATGAGACAGTGGTCACAAGCAGCAATGGAGAAAACTCCCATTAGACATAAGGAGGCAGCTTTTTACAGGGAGTTAGGTTAAACACTGGGACAGGTTGCTTAGAGATGTATTACAGGAGGATTTTCAAAAGATTTGAAGTTTTGAAAAACTCAACTGGCCAAGGTCCCAAGCAATTCAAATTACTTTTGAAGACATGAGGAAGGCTTTTAATCTATTTTTTCTTAGAATCTGCAATGCTAAGCTAGATATCTTAAAAATAAAGCAGTCTTTTTCTTTTCCTATAATTAAACTAATAAAATATTATCAAAGTTAGGCACCTGCAATACTTCTGCATTCAAGAGAGTCACACAGTGGGACACTTAGTCTCTTACTTCTTATGTAAAAAATTATATTCTCAATTGGCTATGCTAAAGACAATAAAGTCAATTTCTTGGCTTTATTGGATCAGCATTGAGAAAAGGAAAAAGAAGCAGAAGCTTGTATTTATTACTAAAAGGGCCAAACGTAGCAGTATGCATGCAGAGAATAGATATACTCAATTAAAAAATATTGTTTTGACAATATTCATTTTTTGTGTAGCAGAGAAATGTGATCTAAACCTGTAACAATATCTAAAATTATGAGTATTAAGGAAGAAATATGATTGATAAGGCAGAATTAATCAGCTGATCTTCTAATAATTTTTTAAATAGAAATATTTAACATCAAGTTTTTCAAAGCTGAAAGCTTGTTTAGTATTATCTTCCAGTCCTTTATAATATAGGGCTATAGGTTACTGATCCTTTCTCATTCTTCTAAATGCTTCAATAAAGTGAAAGTTCACTTCTGTAAATGAAAACTTAGTGTATGGAATGCATATATTTACACATTAACATTTCACTACTTGTATTTTAACACTTGCAATATGTGGACTGTTTTATGTTCAGATGATTCAAGTTCATACTGGTTAATATTAATTTCATTCAATATTAATTGGAATTTTACTTTACTTGCATACTACATTGTATAACATCTAAAAATATTTTTTTAACAGTGGCATTTAATGGAATGAGTACATTGCCATAACCTAAATGAACAGACAAAAAGTGATCTCCAGCATTGTCCTGTTCTGTCCCTTCATAACGTCAGTACTAATGAACAGACATTATTGAATTGCAACAGAGACATTATTAAATTTAGGGGTTTATTTCCATGGCCAAGACATAAGTCCTTTAATATGCCTTTTAATTAATAATGTATTTTCTAATTTTTTTTGCTTTTACTGTAGTGCAGGTTTTTTAACCCTGTCGGTTGTAAAAGGTTCATAAGTATCACCACAGTTGGAACATAAATCACTCTTCAGCTAATGTTACAGTTATAAAAATGGTTCTGTTCCTGTTGTTATAGAATATACATTTTTAAACTTTTTTTGGGAACAACTCAGACTTTTCTGTCTGGAAACAACACAAAGATTTCTCTGGAATCTTCATACAATAGTAAAAGTAAGAGTAAGGAAGAACAGTCCAGAAGCAGAAACACTGCTTGAGAGCAGCTGACTTCTGAGGCTGTCTAAACTCTTTCCCAAGCCTAGAGGAGGAAGCTGGAGGATGTGCTATGTGTAGCACCCAGCCACACTGGGGTGATACCGAGGGGCGCTGCAAGCTTGGTGCACGCATTACACCAGCTACCACAGGAGTACAGACATATAAGAAAAATTAAGCTTGAAGACCTCTAACTTTTTTTTTTTTTTTTTCCTCAGCCACATCTCTACCTCCTCTGCCTTCAGTCTGCTCCCAGACTGAGTTGTTACCATGCACAAAAACTCTTAAGAAACTCTTGCTGGGTTAGATTCACACAGAGAGCTCAATAGGACAACAGGACAAGGAAACAAACAGCCCCTGGCATCTTTTAAGGGTGAGCAAGCACTGGGGACAGCTCTGGAGGGGAACATAACAGAAGACAAAGCTATCTGGCTTTCGGACCAGCAAAGGTCAGCTCCAGAACTGACAGTCACCTTGGCATTAAGCTGCTGATAGTACTGATAAGCATTTATATAAATGGATGAAGGCTCTGAGGAGACCTTATAGTGGCCTTTCAGTGTCTGAAAGGGGCCTCCAGGAAAGCTGGGGACGGACTTTTTACAAGTCTGTGTAGTGATAGGATGAGGGCTAAAGGTTTTAAGCTGGAAGAGGGTAGATTTCGGTTAGACATTAGGAAGAAATTCTTTAATGTGAGGATGGTGAGACACTGGAACAGGTTACCCAGGGAGATTGTGGATGGCCCCATCCCTGGAAGTGTTCTGGGCCAGGTTGGATGGATATTCAAGCACCCTGGTCTAGTAGGAGGTATCTCTGCCCATGCAGAGGGGTTGGAACTAGATGATCTTTAAAATCCCTTCCAACTCAAACCATTCTGTCATTCTATGAATGTAAAAATACTGCAAAAGTCTACAGTCAACTTTAAAAGCCTTGGCAAAACTTTGACAAGATTTAGAAGGAATCTGAACATTTTTTTCAAAAAATATCTAATTTTTTTCACTACACTCTTCCCTCAAACAAAACCAGTCGTATATAATGCAATAAATTTGAAGATAAAACCAGACACTAGTGCCTGATACAGATAACAAAACTATTTTATTACTAGAATTGTTATTGTTTAAGCATTTAAAGCATTTTAAATGCAACTAAAGCATGGTTGTGACTGCATAGTAATCACATGTAGACAGGAAAATTTGAAAATGAAAAATCACTGAATAGTTTAAAAAAATGTAAACCTGAACCACTGGTTTCCTTCTTAGTTATACTCAAGACAAATATTAGATTTATTCTGTAATGGAAAGAAAATTACTTGCAATTTGTTCTGATTTTGAATTTGCAACCTCCATCTTAGTTCCTTCTGTCTTTAGTGTTGTTTTGTTAGAATGTCTTGTATGTTACATGGCTTATCAA
Source organism: Hemiprocne comata (assembly GCA_020745705.1). NCBI lineage: Eukaryota > Metazoa > Chordata > Aves > Apodiformes > Apodidae > Hemiprocne > Hemiprocne comata. Next base: position 82,217,755 of record CM036587.1, on the reverse strand, counting down.
AACAGTATCCCATGTCTTCATTGCTAATGCTATCTTGTGCGTTATCTAAAAACTTTATCAAATAGGACAAAAGACGACAAAAAAAGTGGGTGAGAAACTACATTTATTGTTGTATAATATGCCAACATTTAGGACTATTAAATTGATGGTAGTCATGTCAGTCTACTGTGATTAAAAATTGTTGATTGACTTTTAAAATTGACAGAATTTCACAATGTCAGGGAAATATCAAGAAGCAGTCATGACTGATTATTTTTAGATACTGAAATCAGATTAATTCCTCAGACATACCAATTTTTGTGCATATTAAGATGACACCCCATGAGCCTCTTAGGTAAATCCAAAACATTTCTTGAAATAAATTTCTGGCTTACCTTGAAATAGAGAAAATGTCTTTATAACATGTTGCACTTTTCAATACTTTTTAAGCACTAGTCTGTCTTTTCAGCTAGCACATTTTCTGTGAAGAATAACATGTTGAACTAATGTTTAGAGTGAGAGGCTCTAGAGACAGAACGATCAAAATACTCTTAATTGACAATGTTTAAAATAAAAAAAAACACAACATACTGGAATTATTACAGAGATTATACTCCTGGCTTGCCTGATAAGTTTGATATAACTGCCAGCACAGACGTTGAAAAATAAAAAAGTTTAGTCAGTGTCAAAGACATCATCCTCAACATTTAAGATACCCTCCTCTGTGTTTCCTAGCTGACAGGTGGAAGCTCCATAAACATTAACATTTACCATTTTTCTCTTTCTTATAAAGGCAGTCTGCAGATATATGCTCTGAAAAAAGTTTTTTTCCTTTGATTAAGACAGCAAAACACACTCCAATTATGGAATTCTTATTTCTAGAGTATCTGTAGCCTCATTATCACCCTTTCCTTCTTTCTCTCTTCCACCCTTGATGGAATTCTTTGTTTTCTCATAGTATCAGAGGATCTTTGGTATCTCCTGTGCTCTATTGCTTAATAGTAAATGTGAGCTTCAATATCAAACTGTTTACTGGAGCACACTGTCATGGTTTTTCTAACTTTGTAGAGCTTACGTCATTTTGGCAATAAAACCATTTTCTTTACATTACACTGATTCATCAGGCACAAGAACAGTGACACACACTTTTATGAGAATGATGATTTATGCAGCTTCAGTTTTTGTGATAATAGAAGATTAGTTCCCAGATTCTGTGAAGATTCATATGCATGACACAATTATTCTACAGCAAGAGGCTTCCATGATTACAGTGAGAAAAACTGTGTCTCAGTGTTCTTGTGGGATCTTTAAAATGTTATTGCTTCCAATAATACAATTTTAGGACATTTATGTTAGATTTTAAAAATGTTATAACACACTTCAACTTTCAGAAAGATACCACTATGTCTTAATTAAAATACTGTATGCATATTTAGTAGGAATCACTTTTGACAAAAAAATAGAAGGTTTTGATGGAATATGTGTATTTCCAACAAAGCTAAGAGAATAATTAATACACTCTCCAGCAGCAATCTGGAGATAATTTAGCAGTGAACACTAGTGATGTACTAAAATAATTTCTGTTAAATATTTTACAAACGCATGATCAAGTCCTTTAAGGTAATACACTGGGAAGCCGTATAGCATATTCAATTCTCCATTACCTTCACTGAAGCTACAGTAAGCAAGAGTTCACCAACTCTTTACTTCATAACAAAGATTTAAGTCATCAGCTTTGAACTGTGTCAACATGATTCATTACATAAAGAACTCATTACTGGAACCTTTTAAAATACAGAGATAAATGAAATGAGAATTGGGAATTAAATTCTGCTACTGTTAACAAATTTCACTACTGATCCACATACCATTTACAAATTTACATTACAATCAATGGCCATCTAGCAGTTGGATCCACTACAGAAAGATGGCAATTTGCTAGCAGATTAAAGACAGAAAAAACAACATTTATGTCTTCAGGATACAATTTGGATGTAAATTACTTGTACTGTGCAGATTTATTTTCCATGTATGAAAAGTATTACCGTGTTTTGCATGTTCTAGGAGTAAACAACCATCAGTCAATGTAGCTCCGCCAAGTATATATATATATATATGTATGTATGCATATATACATATATATATGTGTGTGTGTATATATATGTATGTATGTATATATCTGACTGCCAGATCAAGAAGAAGACAACTGGGGACAGCATTATACCAAAATAAAGTATTTAGATATACTCGCATAAGTTACTCACTCAAAGAATTTAAGGTAACTTCTCTGAATCTCAGTCAAACTATCTTAGGCAATATAAAATATTTTGGGGTTTTTTCCATCCTGAAATTTAACCACCTTCTCTTGTTTTCTTTCCTAAAAGCAGGGAAAATATTTTTTAAATTCTCACTCCGCAATTTTCTGTCTTTCCAGTCCCTCATATTGTGGGGCTGTCCATAATAAACAAAAAAGTCCCTGTTGGTGAAATCACAGAAGTAGACCTCTCTGTCTCTCAGGATATGCAAGTTTTTCACTTCCTGTCTCATTTCTAGGGTTGAAACAGAGATCCTATGATCTATTTGTATGTTATTCCCTCAAAAATGATCTCATTCAATTCCCTAGCCTTTCTTATAATGGCTTCTTTTTGACAGAAATAGTAAAACCTTGTTTTTAAGCTTTTTCTTTTCTTCTACTAGCTTTGTAGAATAGTAGTGTACTCCATATGCCCTTACCATTAGAATTTCTTCTATATCTTTATTTTTTATGCTTTAATAGATGTGAAATAAAGTTAAATTCAATGTTTTCAGGTATTATTTTTATTCATACTCTACCTTCTTCATCTATTTCCAGTGTCATTTCAAAACAATTTGGGTTTTTTTTTTTCCCATGTTTTTATTTTTCATTCTTTTGTATTTGAATTTCTCCCTTTGTTCTCAGTATGGGAAATGCAAATTTCAATATATTTACTGTTTTTTGCAGTGTCCATTTATTTTGTTTACTCTCACATATTTAAATTCACATAATTTCTTACAATACATTTGCAGTGGTGGTACACTTTTTACCCATTTTTTTCCTTCCTGAGTAAGTGCTACAATATTATCTTATTCCTCAGATATCAAGAAAAGACCTCTTTTTGGTGTAACAGCTATCTTGGAATAAAATTTATATTTTAAGCTTCTTACACATGCACTTCCTTTTCAAAGGATTGGGTAGATTAAAAACTTAAAAGGAAAAGGTTCTGTCTCTTTTCCCTCTCTGTAATTTTGGCTTCAAATAATTGCTGGTGAATACTAAGATTCTTTAAAGTTGGCTGTGCTGAAGAGAGGAAGAAAGTGACTGACAACTTCATGCCTCAAACACAATGGCCCTTTCTATTGCCATAGTAGAGCAGATTCTCTGTCATCTGTGCAGAGCTTTCTTAAGAATTGATGGGCACCATAAAATGAACTAGTGCTTTCATTACATTGCACTTCAAATGCAAGATGTATTTCTTCAGCCGCATCTTCTCTAATATAAACATAAACCTAAATTTACTTGTGCATTTCTACACAAAGTAGTACATCACACACATACTTGCAGGATAACGAGTGACAAATGAACAACAAAGACTTCTCTGCTGGCGTAAGTGCAGACCAATACAAATATAAATGCTTCTGAAATTGTTTTAGGGCTACTGGTCTTCGGAAAATGTTCTGACCATTTTGGTATCAGAAAGGCACAGAAAAATCTCCATCAATTCAAAAAACATTACATAAAACTTTTAAAGGGACATAATTCACTGATGAGGCAGGAATTATATATATTTGTTTTACAGGAAGTGAAGAAAATTTGTTTAGACTGATCTAAGGAGACAGAAAGAGATTAAGTCACCCCATATGATATATTCTCTAAAAAACCCAGAAAAAAAAATAAAAGATCACAGTTGCCTCAAACATTGTTTCATTGTTTCTATTGCTACAGAGCCTGACTGAGCACTCAGGCTTGAGTATCTGTTGTTCGCTTTACACAGATGTAACAAGAAAGGGTAAAAAGTTTACAATGTAAGAAACTCTTCCAATTTAAATGTAATAACTGAGAAGTGGGACCTTTGATCCTGTGGCTTACCCTGTTCTTCAGATGAAAGCATACAAATCAGACCGTCTGAGATACTTACTATCTCTTATCTCAGGAGTATAATACTTAAGCTCATTTCTGTATATAAATGGGATTTAAGTATTTGAATTATTTGTTGAACATGCAATTATGCTTTTTAAAAACAAAACAAAACAAAAAAAAAAAAAACAAAAAAAAAAAAGGAAAAAAGCAGAGAGGGAAAAGGCATCTACAATAAGTGGTTGGTTGGTGTTTGTTCATTTTTAAAATAAAAATTAGTGTTAATTCACAACTATTTATACATAATAGGAGCTAGATGAAACAGATGAATGATACAGTAACAAAGAAGATGATACAATTGTATTTTTATAAGTAGATCCCCTTTGCCATGCTTCCAAAGCACTGAAGCCTAAGGTTACCTTATCAATGTATGTAAATACCTAAAAAGAGGGTGCAAAGAGAACTGAGCCAGGTTCTTTCCAGTGGTGCCCAGTGCCAGGATGAGAGGCAATGAGCATGAACTGAAACACAGGAGTTTCCCTCCGAAAATCAGAAAACACTTTGTTACTGTGAGGGTGACCAAGCACTGGCACAGGTTGCCCAGAAAAGTGGTCTCGACATGGTGTGACAGTGTGCTTCCCTCTGTCCCCAACTTGACCTTTGTTTCCCATAACCGTCTCAAGCACAACCACCACTAGCAGTTATAATGGATATGTCTGATCATGATGGCTGCATCCTGCTTGAAGCAGATTCAGGTAAGAGTTAAAAACATGACAGTCAAGGGCTAACGTGAGCAGCGTGCCCACCTATCCACAGTGCTGGTCAGTGTCTAGCTCAAGCTAGGTTTGGTGAGGACTAGTATCTGTGGTCAGTATGCAAACATGGCTATGAATCAATCATCTTATCCCCATAAATAATGAGTAGCCAAAGAGCCCTTTGGGCTCTCCTGAAACAACAGCAGGCTGCATGTCAGGATCTCCCCTTGAGTAGGAATACCTGTCAAGGTTAGTCCTCAAGGTTGAAAGAATCCTTATTGCATCAGATACTCAGTTAGTGAATTGGGAATAAGCCATGAAACTTTGAAATCTTAGCAAAATTATATAAAGGATTGACTGTGCACATATATAATCCTTTAGACATAAGCCATTGACCAACTCTGGGACTAGGACTGGATTGAGTTGCACACAGATTCCTCTCTGAGAAGGAGTTTGGAAAGCAAGAGGGTCCTTTCAGAACCTTGTGAGTCAATGGGAGGGTGTCCCTGACAGTTTGCCTGACAGTTTACCTTGTCATCTACACAGTAAATAATAAAGTGTACCTTGCCATTGAATCTTTTTAAACCACTGTTGCTATCAAACTTTGTTAAATCACTGTTTGATATCAATGAATGCATTGCTACTTCTCTCTCACGAGTGAAGTGTATCACTCCATCTGCAACACATGGTCTTTGGGTACCGGATCTAGCTGACACTGCTTGAGTGGGAGGGGGGAGTGGGCCAGATGACCTCCAGAGGTCCCTGCCAACCTTTACCCTTCTGTGACTGTGAGATTCTGTTCCTTTGATCTACAACACAGTATTTCTGTTTGTCACAAAAATGATCCACTCTAATCACTCTTAATGCTCTTTTTATGTAATGAATTTCAGTCATCAGCACATTAAAAATTATCCTTTTCTGGGACAGTCCCAGAAGCTGAGGTGAGAGTCTGTTTCCCCTCCTTGCTCTGATACTATCTTACCTCTCCAAAATACGTGAGGCAAAAAATTTCAGCAAGTATTCCACATGGTACTGGTAACTGCTATGACTTGTTGATGCTCCTCAACTCTCATGTTCTTCAAGGCATTTGCACATCACTGCTCCTATCCGATCTTTAGTCTTTTTCTTCTTCCTCTATTTCCAGCAATGCTTACTCATCAGTTTCCCTGTTAAATGCCACTCCCTTCTTTCTTTCTTTTCAGGTCACTTGTACATAATGATAATAATAGAATCTGAAATTTAGCCAAATTAGTGTAGCAGTTCCCATACTCTAGGTGAAATGCCAGTAAAGAAGTTTGGGTTGGTTTTGTTTTTTTGTTTGTTTGGTTGGTTTTTTTACAGCAGACATTGGTCAACATTTTTGTATACACTTTTAAGTAAGGCACTATTTATTGCTCTGGGGCAAGGAGGACACAAACAAGGTACTTCCTTAAAGCCCGATTAAGCAAAGCATAAGTTTGAACCTGAAAGTTACAGGTGAAACTCTAATTGTGAGCTTGTTTCCCATATTCTACCCTCTGCCCTACTGACCTCATTTTAAGAAACTCCAGCAAAATGTTCTGAAAAACAGATATGATCTCAAAAGTTTTAGTTTTGTTTCAAGGTGCAGGTATTTCCCAGTCTTTCTTCTCAGGATTGCTGCTGACTCCTTTGATTTGCACTGTGAATGAATGGTCAATTATTTTTGATCTTTAAATATAATTAATGATCTTTTTCATAGTTTCTGTATATTTTTTCTTTTTTTTTTTCTTTTTTTTTTTTTTAATTTTAAATAAGGACAGTGTACAAAAGTTAAACTTTGACAAAACATTCAATGGCAGGTTAAAAAAGGATTCCTTATTCACAGAATCTGCAATTGCAAACATTCCCTCTCATACAGCTCTTTAACAATTTCCAGGGTGTGATTTTCACATGATCTGAAAGGAAAGCAGAAATACAGCACTGGTTCTTTAGGAAAAGTTAACCTGCCTTTTAACAGATGCTTAAAATACTTCAACAAGCAAAAAGTACTTACAGTGGAGAATGCACAGAAAAGCAAAAAGTACACAGAGATTTTGGACACTAGAGAAGCCAACCATATTCCATATTTTAGTGATGCAGCTGTAATTGGTGGAAAAGCTGAAACCCATGGGCTCAAGCTAGTAAACAAAACCACAATTGGAAAAATGAACGAATTATAACTAGAGCAAGCAGGCAATGAAATGTACATTGAATTGCATACTCTAAGCACGTTACAGGTGCTTTATAGGTCTGCCTTGTCACAATAGGAACCATTAGATCTCCTAATCTGACCTCCCATAAACTGCAGGCCAGAGACTTTATGACAAAGCACATGTGATTGAATTCCTGTAAAACAGAGTGGAAAAGGGGAGAGCCCTGGGCTCTACCAGAAGCTTGAGAAGTTCATGGCAGAGGCAATTGTTTAGGTATGCTTGGGTGACCCACAAGGGCAATCCATATCCTGGGCTGAAGAACACAACTGTCTATCACTCCCTCAAGGCAACTTACACAAGATGAAATGAAATAAAATTATCTTCACTTTCTACCTGTAAATATACTTATTAACATGATCCTGGCTGTATAGGAAAGATACATCTATCAGATACATAAAAAGAGCATTTTTATGCCAATTCAGACTACTGGATCAACCCTATTCCGTGTCCCATATTCAGTCCAAAATAAACCAGAGAAAGTCTTGGGGAAAACATTTATCTATATTCAGAAAAAATGTATTCATTCATTGTGCTTTGGAAACTAATCCTCCCTGAATCCTGAGAATAACTGTCTAAAGCCCTGGAACCTTGATGTGTGATTATGGTGTTTTTATCTAATGAGAGTTGGAAGTTTTTTGATGAGCATGTGGAGGCAGAATGAAGTGATCCTGTTTTCACCTGGGCTTTTAAAGAATTTTTAGGGTAACTCAGATATTGAGTTTAAAAGGAAAGCAGCACTACCCTACCCTACCCAACCATCTGCACCATATAATCTAACAAGCCTTTTCAGGGAAAACCAAAACCAAAACCAAACAAAACAAACAAACAAACAAAAGAACACAGGAAAAAAAGCAAAGAGCAAAAACCAACCAACCAAACAAAAAACCCAACCAGAACCCTCCCTCCTAATCAAACAAAACATAAAAAAATGAATTAGAACTTCTCTTTTTGAAACATACATCATCTTTACAGCAGTAATATGGTTCCTATTTCTCCTGCCTTCGTTAACTGATCTTCATTAATTCTCCTCACAGCCAGAATACACGTTAGTAAAGTGATAATTTTTTAAAACTTTCAATCAAGCATTTGTTACACTTCTGTCAACAAGGCTGGAAAAAAACCCTAAATTTCAGTCAATAGCTGAAGTTGTACATATCTCTGAAGTTCATGCTGCAATACATTGAACTATTCAGCTCTCATTTCAGAAGACTTCTTTTCTCATCTTGTGTAATTCTCTTGCCTTCTTTTCAGAAGTACTGCATAGTGCGCTCCACATCTTTTTGGCAATAAAACCATTTGAGCTATACACAGTATTTAACAGTGGCCTTTCTATACATGCACAGACATAAGAGCACTTTCTCTTTTCTTTCCTTTGGTCCCACTCCTACATATTCAAGGACTAATCCAGTCTTTTTTGCCATAGTAGGGTACTGAAAATTATTTTTGAGGCAATTTTCTGTGCTGATTCATTAGTAGTTTCCTGAGAAAGTATTTTCAGAAAAAGGTCTGCCATCATAAGGGAAAACTGAATCATAAAATAAATTAGTTTTACAGTATTAGATTTCCTTCTGTTGAATTGCTCTGCTTTCATTAGAATGTAGATTAGAGGATCACTCTACAAGCTGTGTCTTGCCTCCCTCATAATTTATTATATAACCAATATATATTTCACCTGCATAGTGTCCCAGTATTTGTTTGATCTGGAAACTACCGATACAAGACTATTGACAAACTTTATTAAAAAAAAAAAATCTAATAAAAGTTGTAAAGTTCTATTGATTCTTAGGTAGATTTTTTTTTCTTCCCCCTCAGGAAATCCTGAAGTCACCCTTTTAATTAAAAGCTTTGACTATTCCATTTTGTAATGTGCCTAATATGAGACAATAATTCGATATAAAACAAGGTTGCTTGAACAACAGTATTACTGGTAAAGCAAATAATGCAGAAAATTTGAGTATGATGTATCAACTCATACATGTATTAATCAGGTGTTTGACACTGTTAGCAGAAACTCTGGTTTATGAAGACTTAATTCTAAACAACTATAGTAGGTTCACACCAGTAACATCCAGCATTTTCTAAAATGTATTATTATACATAAATCTTTTCCTGGGATTTGTATCGGACTAACTAGTCTATAAATCTATCAGACTAACTAGTCTCTAATCTATACATGCTCATCTTTTAGTTTTAAATATTCAGCTTTCTTATAAAAATTAATGCTAACAGTTTAACAACATACAAAATACTCGAAATACATGTAAACCTCCTATTCTGAATACCTTTAATTTTAGCTGGTGTTACTTCATGTCCTCCTTCATTACAGATTAAAATTGTCAGTCATATAAGCAGCAGCCTGTGTTTCTTTTTGCATATGTTTCTGGCTAAAAGAATGAGCAAAGGGAATAGTCTACATGTGGCTACTCAGTCTACTTAAAAATTATAGAATCAGAGCAGACTCTGGATTTCCCTTGGTTTGTCCAGTTTCAGTCTAGTAAGGCAAAATTTAATCCTGACCTTAAGACAGGGAACTAGACCAGATCTCAGTACAGAGATTAAAGAAAAATTTTTAGGTGGGATTCAGTTCCTCTTCTGTTCTGTTAGTTCTGTCTTCTGCTTGAAGAAGACTGCTATAAAAATACCCTATTCTAATATATCTCTGTTCCAAGAATACATGGCACAATTTTTTAAAAGAGCCATCATATGAAGTTGAGAACATGGTTTTGTATAACTTTATGTAGGCAAGCAAATAATGCAATTAGCATATACAGTCAGTATACATTTTATTAATGAAACATCTGTTTTCAAAATGTGTTGGCACTTTCAATGTACAATTGCAAAACTGAAATCTCCATAAGTATGAATGCTACGTTTAGATCAAACATATTTCAATCCAGACTTTACTTTATGGAGTTTTTCTTTCATAGGCTCCTGAAGGTAATGCAAAAGGTGTAGTAATAGATGTAAGAAGTTGAAATGAAATTTACTGAAGTCAAGAGACTTTTCCTTATGCTAGTAACAGAAAGCAAAATATTTTTAAAATGTAGAGTTCTGTCCTTTTTTGCTGTAGAATTCAATTCAGTCTTCAGTCAATTAAATTATGTTTAAAGGTAGCATATGCAGCAATTTTTAATTTAGAATTAGGTTCCATAAAATAAAGGTTGTATGTACCAATTTAAAAAGAAATTAAGTATGGAAATATGTACTGTAGCTACAAAAACATTACAACAAGTGGTTGCGTCTGACTGAACTATTAGGTTTTCTCCTGCCTATTCAGCTCCTGTAGGCCAATTTCTGACTGCAAAACATAAAACAGCCAAATGATGATACGTGGCAGGCACCTGAAGAAGAGTGCTGCCTTGCATATTCCTAAGTGCAGGCTCAGTTGTTAGAGAAACTCAAACTTTAAAAAAAAGGACATAACTATTTTGATTTTAACTACTTCTATTTTATTCTGGCACTGTTTAAGACACATTAGTCCTTCACTGCAATTTATTTTTATGATACTCTCTCACATTGTAACTTCAGATTTCTTAGCTTCTTGATATTCTGTGTCTTGCAGGAATAAATACTTTCAGGTCTATTTGGTTGTATTCAGTTTATTCCATATGGTGATATTTACACCATCAGTTGGGAGAATGGTATGAGTTTCTAATACTAACTGTTCAGTGGCTTGTGAGATTTCTTTTGGTAGATTCGACTTTGATTTTTATGATCTGAAATGACTTAACCTTTCATAACTCTTCTGTGCTGGGTTGTTCTTTTGGGGTTTTTTTAGAACAGAAAACACAGCTATACTAGATGACTTTTTAGGGCTCTTTAAACTGAAGTTTTTCATTGTACCAATCTTGTGGCTGAACATTTATTATTATTTTTAATGTGAAAAAAGCAATAGAGGGCAGACTAATTACCTCTCAGCACAGGTAAGGGAGGTTGTTATATAATGCTAAGTACCAGATGGCGGCTAGCTTTTATGTTTGTAGACAAGTGAGGAGTTATTAGCAGCCCTGGTTCTCTAGACAGCACAAGGGCTGTTTATCACTGCAGTGCCTAGCTTCATAAAAGCAATGACACTAGGATGAAAACTTTACCATTTAGGTGGGAAGAGACATAGAGACATCTTGCTGGACAAGGACTTCAGGATTAAGAATAAAAATAACACCAGAAAACAAAGGGGGGGGGGGGAAAGGAGGTAGATTAAGTTCTTACCGAAGTAACACAGTTATTCCAGTGTTGCACTTCCCCATTTAAAAAATATGGCTGCTGCTACTTTCTCATTTTTCTGAAATGTGTCATAAAGCAACTAGTTTTAAAAGGATGTGCAATATTGCACATGTTGCAGAGGTGTTATAAAGCCTATGGGCATCCATTGTATCTCAGGGATGAATCTGTACCCTACAAGACCACTTTGCTTCTTAACATTCATACCATAAGTTTATTCCTTCTATTCCTCTTCCATATTCCTGTAGAGTGTCCCTTGTGCAATCTAGGAAGTGTAGGAAGTGGTGAGGAGAAAGTCTAATATGTCATCTCAAAACAAAAACCATTGCTAATATAACATCAGTAAACACACGGTAGTTTGGAAAAGACTTGAATGTAATGGTTTTTATTATAATACTCTGGATTGATTTGGATTGTGTTCTATATAAAAAAACCCAAACCTGTTAATCAACAGATTACAGGATTTTCGATTTTAATCCATTAGTTAGTAACATGAAAAATGAAAGGTTTTCTTTGACGAGGATTTTAATAGCACATTAAAATTGCTCTTCACACTTCCCTCTTATGAAGCAAGATTTTTCTAATTTCTAGCAATCCAGGAGGTACTTCCTTGGAAACAATGAAAAGTGAAACACAGCCAAGAAAATATGATTTTAGAAATAAATCCAAACAGATTAGTGCCCATCTTTTACAGATTAATTTCATCAAAACCAAATTCATTAGGTAATGCTCATACTACTTACAGGCACAGAAACTGTAAAATCTGCCTAAGTTGTAGCTAAATATTGTACTGGTGGAGATATAAAAAAATAAAAACAAAAGACCAAAGACTATCGAAATGCTGAAGCTCAGCTGAACAACACTAGTTCAAAAGTAAAGAAAACAATACAGCATATAGCATCAATTATCCAGAGGTCTAGAGGGACATAAGAAAACTTCAGATAATTGGAGAAGCCAGCTGGCAGGCCTTTAAGTCCCTCAGTCCCAAACACAGAGTTCACACTTGCTAACAACCTCACCTTCTGCTAGGTTGCCAAGGCTCAGTGAGAGGAGTTGCGTTTGGCTCCAGAGTGCACGCCTTGAAAGAAGGATCAAATTCAGATGTAATGACTTCAACACATAAACATCTTTATGCTCATGTCTGACTAGACCAGCCTTCTGGAGTAAGCCATGAAGAACAGATCTGCTTCCTACAGCTTCTTAACAGCCTGAAGATTAGGAATTTGAAGAGATCAACAAATGAGAGAGTTTAGGAAAGCAAGAGGATGCCAACAACAACAATTATAGCATTATTATAGCCAATGTTATTTCTTACACAAACTCCAGTGGAACTGAGATTCCATTCCTGGCTATCATGCCCCAAACTGATTAACTAGAATTACATATTTACACAAGTATCTCAATTTGCAGAGGTGCCACATGCCCAAGACATTGAACACAGGATCCCTTGTTCCACGAGGTATATCATCTTTACAGTCCTCTATGTACCTGCGTTTGAACAAGACTCCTCCAGCCTATAAAGCTCTGCCTGTTCTTTTTGGTACATAGGGAACAAGAAGAGAGGAACACGGGAAGGTGAAGCAGTTGCCCAGAGGTCAAATACCAAACCTACGGAAAGTCTGTTCTATTAATCCCTTGGCTAGGTCACTAGGTGCCAGCTGTCTGGTTTTTACCAGAGACAGCTCAGAACCTCCCAAGACAGATGGCTGCAGAAATGTTGGCTTAGACTTTAAAGTTTTCTTTAAAGTTTAATCAGCTCCAAGTACTAACTTATTGTTATTTTGGGTAAATGTCCTTTGTGTTTCAGAACTGCCAAGTTACTGCTACAGAACGGAATTCTGCAGACAAAAGTTTTTCCCCTCCTGGAGGAAAGCTGGGGCTTTAGTGTTCCTCTGGTACTATCCAGAATCAATTTAACCTTAAGCTTCTCTTGCTCAGTCTCACTGATAACTTCTGATTTTTAGCTGTGTAAAAAAAAAAAAAGAAAAAGTGATTGAGAGTCATGCAGGTTATTTCATGTCACTGAATTAGGAAGTGGTTTTTAATCCTTATGAATTTATTGTATAAAAATACAAGAGTGCCTATCTAAGTTTCTATGTACACATTCAGCAAATGAAATATCAATGCACGCTGATCTGTTCCGCTTATTGATGTAAAAAATTGAGCAAAAAAATTCTCCCCTTCATGTGATATAGAAGCAATCCCTATGCTTTGATGCAGTAATGGTGCAGCTGAGGAGAGAGGCAGCGTATGACAGCTGGGATTGAAGATTTAGAGAAGGTTGCTAAACTGTATTGGGAATAAATGGACTGCTAATGCTCAGCTCAGAGGTAGAAGTTGGAAACTAAAATACCTCATAAATTATCTTCTCCAGTAAATGTACATCTGCATACAAAACCTCAAACACAAGAAAATGAAGAAGGTTATATCATGTTATGCAGGTTTGTTCCTAGACACTCCTGAGACCAACACAACTGCCATATTCTTTCCCAAGAGGGTAGCAGACTTCAGCAAATCTACCACATGGGACTTAAATGTTCATTCCCTTCCCACATTTTTTTTTTTCAAAGCTACAGAAAAACACAAATTATGCCTGAATTATGTGATTTTGGAAAGTGTTCAAAGAATTAATAGAATTTTCTCAGAATCTAAGTCTGAAAAACTACAAAAATATTCTTCCATCCTCTTTCTATTTTCTTGTGATTTTTCTAGTCCTGAAGTTGTTAGAAATGTCCCATTTGATGTATTGATTGTGAGGCCCACACCTAGTACACTTAGGCACAGCAACTCAGAAGTACCACTGCCAGAAGGTAAGTATCAGACCACAAAAACCAGCGTGTCGAAGCTGTGATGCTTATGCTTGCACAGAAACTTTTTAACTGCACTGAGCCTGTTTCTGTTCATTTTAGGGGGAGTTGAAACTTAACCTGTGCCAAATACTGGAGAAGAATATAATTTTTAATATATTAAAAAGGTGAACATCAAATATATTTTAAGAAGCAAAGTGTCTGAATCAAACTAAAAACAACAATATTTTTCTTCTTGCATGACCAGGTCACTGCCAGTGTTAGGTTAATTAAATGCATAATTTATTAAATGGTCACTCTGAGCAATGAAATCTGTCAGAAATTAAACCAGATCAGTTTGCCATTATTATTTTGGAAGGAGGTTACAGACATTAATTTGGGTAGAACTCCAACCGCAACAGCATGTGAAGAGGAAAAAGAAATCATAGAATCATAGAATGGTTAAGGTTTGAAGGGACCTTAAAGATCACCAGGTTCAAACCTCTCTGCTATGAGCAGGGACACCTCACACTAGACCGAGATGCACAAGGCCTCATCCAAACACCTCCAGAGAGCGGGCATCCACAACCTCACCGGGCGACATAGTCCAGCACCTTATTACCTCATGGTGAAGAATTTCTTCCTGATGCCTAACCTAAACCTAACCTCTTTCAGTTTAAAACCATTACCCCTTGTCCTATCACTGCCCTCTCTGGTGAAAAGCCCCTCCACAGCTTTCCTGTAGGCTTCCTTCAGGTACTGGAAGGCCACTATAAGGTCTCCCCAGAGCCTTCTCTTCTCCAGGCTGAATAGCCCCAACTCTCTCTCAGCCTGTCTTCATAGCAGAGGTGCTCCAGCCCTTTGACCATCTTTGTGGCCCTTCTCTGGACCCTCTCCAGTAGCTCCATGTCTTTCCCGTCTTGAGGGTTCCAGAGCTGCACACAGTACTCCACGTGCAGCCTCACCAGAGCAAAGTAGAGGTGCAGAATCACCTCCCTCCCTCTCCTGGCCATACTTTTTTTGATGCAGCCCAGGATGTGGCTGGCTCTCTGGACTGCGAGCGCACGCTGGTGGCTCATGTCGAGCTTCTCATCTACTACCACTCCCAAGTCCTTTTCCTCAGGGCTGCTCTCTATCCATTCTCCCCCCAGCCTGTATTTGTGCCTGGGGTTGTGCCGATCCAGGTGTAGGGCCTTGCACTTGTCCTTGTTGAACTTCATGAGGCTGGCACTGGCCCACCTTTCCAGTCTGTCAAGGTTCCTTAGTATGCAAGCTTAGTCTTGGTTGTAAAGTTGACTGAACACAAAGCTCAGTTTTCCTCAACATTTTTTAAGGAAAAGGACTTAAAGTTTTAAAGAGATCCAGAGCACAGGAAGGAGGACCAAGGGCTGAGGAAGCTACCTTCAGATGCTGTTTCTTTTTTTTTCTTTTGGCTTATATATGGCCTTCTTCCATCATCTGGCAACACACTTAACTATTCTTATTAATGGAACAGTTAGCCCTGAAAACTTGTTCGAAAACTGTGTGGAGAGTACTGCTGCTTGCAACAGCTGTGTGCTCCTCTTCCCAAAAAGGCAAACCCTCCAACTTCCCAGATGAAGTGAATTTTGAGTACAAGCAGCTCATAAGACTGAGGCCATGTTAATTTGCTTTGAAGCCAAATATTATACCCCCCTTACAAAAAGCCTATCTTTAATATTTTGTTCTTCCTAATATGATGAGAACAAAGTTAGAAATTTATTACCACATTGTTATAATAATAAAAGAAGTTCTACAAGCGTTAATGATTAAGAGGAGGTGAAAGCATTTCCTCTATTTTTTTTTTTTCCAAAGCTATTCAAAGACACTGAAAATTATACTGGATTTTACAGTGTCTTTCACGGTCGTAAAGAATAACTAGAAGTTCAAATTTACCCATTGTCAGCCTAAGGCAGCATTAAAATATGCCAGTCAAGCAGAATGATGACAATGTTCTTATAATGCCCTAAATAAGACAAAACTAACTTCTGTAATCACTATATAGTTCTCTTCTCCACACCCACCCTCTTATAAACACCAAGACGTGATCTGACTTTTGACTTGGAGGGAAATGTTTTTTTTCAGAAGGTGGTAGGAAAACAGGGTAGTGGGATTTCTGTTTCTATTGTTAAAAATGGAAATATAGAGGATTTTTAAAAGTCATTTAGGGAAAAATAAAACCAAAACCATCAAACAACCACCTTCATACCAGAAGATGAAAGCATCTTAGTTTTATCACAGCTTGTCAATTATATAGAAAGAGCAAAACAATATCACCAGGTTATATTCTGTTGGCTAATATGCAATCAAGTACTTTTTGTGTTTATGCATATGTGTGTGTGTGTTTAAGAATGTACAATAAAAAAAATATTCTTACGAAGCAATTTTTCATTTAGGAAAATAGTAACTCTATCTCCTGTTTAATTCCTCTAAAGAAGACAACATCATAATTTCTGATTCCTGTAGATCAAATTCAAGTAATTTACTTTTTTAATGGTCAAAAGAAATAATATTTGTTTGACGAAATATGTATATTAGCTCATACCTATAAATATCTATACATACAAAATTAAAAGCCTCTTTCTTGCACAAAATGTAACCATTTACACAGGGTCCAATCCAATCTCAACAAGAGTCAAAGAGATGCTTATTTATTTTTTTTTTTCTATTAAGGAATTTTGTGTTCTTAGGCATACAACTCTCTACCACTATTTTCATATTTATGCAACAGATGTAGGCAAATGGTGTTAAAGTGTTTATTAGAACCACAGCTGTAAAAGGATGGAGTATCTACAAGTATTATTACTTTTAGAGCTAGAGGCTACTAAACTCCATAAACTTTGTGCCCAAATACTGTCATTTTACAGGAAGCTTCAGATTACCCTTATTCTGAATTTCTTTGTCAGAAAGTGACTAACAACAGGCATCAGATCTTTTCATCTCTCTTTTACTTATTCATCCTACACCACCATTCCTTTCTTTTACCCCCTCCACCCCTGTAAGTGTAATCTAGGTTTCTAAAACACTAAACCTATCAGTGTTTTTCAAATAAGTTTAACAATCTTTTTACACTTAATGGAACTATAGTACTCTTCTGATATCACTATTATGAAAATTCAGATGGTATATTCATTACTACTAAGAGTTTCTTCCTGAAATTGAGTAACTTTACAGCATTTTCCAGTTTGAGAAAGGAATGCTGATTCACAGAAGGCTTTAGATATTAGCAGTCTACTTCCAGGATTAATGAGAATACCAAATTGAAAATGAACCCTGTCTACCAGTTTAGTTAAGCAAATCATGCTTGCTGACTTTGCTCTCAACCCCAGAGCAGACCAGAATTGTCTTGCTTAATTTTGCTACTAGCATCTATCCTTACCTATCCTAAATAATACTGCTTCAGTTAGATCATTCTCAGCATGACACACCATGCTCAGATTTCAGCACCATCAAATAACTTGATGAAGCCCAAAAAATTCAACTACATTTACTGGTTCTTTGGTGATTCCAGATGTGGGGGTATGTACGCTATCAGTCCATCTATTACCACTTGCTGGGCTCCTGCCTGCCCTCTCCACTTTAGATACACAGCCTTGCACTGCCCGTTATAAAAATCAAAATCTATTGATGCTTGTGTTAAGCCACAGATCTAGTGCAGTGCTGCTGAAATGACTGAGAAAAAGGGAACACCACTGTGGTTGCCCTTGACTACGACTTTTTGAACTTTAAAATATTTTAAGCCATTTCTTAGTAGAAAAATTTCTGTTATGGGTAACTCCCTGACCACCCATAGGATTACTTTCACTCTCCACTTACATAGCATTGCTGTGGCAACTAAGATTCTTCACCTAGAAAAGCTAACTATGTTTAGTTTCTATTAGTGCAAATAAACAGTTGGAAACTAGAAGCCACCTAGAAGCCTTACACAAGCCACATGTATCAGTAGCCCTTGCACAAGTTTGAAGAAATGCCAGAAGAGAGATCTTTCTTTTGCCAGATCAAACATTCTTGCACGTATTAGGATGGACTAATAATACTCTCCCCTGTAAAGTCCACCGGATTATTCCTATTAGCTTCCAGCTTAATAATAATATTGACTTGTGGATATTTTCCATGTCAAAGACACTCATTAAGAACATGGGAGAATAGATTAAACAGCATATCCTCATGGCTCAGAAAGTACCTACAGAAAACACCAAAACTGTGGCTGCATGCAGCCACCTTTATTCTGGAAGTTCTGAGAGTTTAACAGAGTCCTGTACCAATAACAATCTTTAAAAAAATAGGCTGTTAGTATAATTTCCCAGATACCGTATCTTACAACCCATGTTGCTATTGCATTACAAAACTATGCATTATAAACAATGTTTACATAGATAACAAAATTAAGTATCATTTCTAGAAAATGAAATTTGAAATCTCAAGCATTATCCTAAGAAATCTGCTCAAGGAACCCTCCAAACAAGGAATAGTAGTTTACCAGACAGTTTTTAAGATGGAAAATGATTTGCCAACTCAATTGTCAAAAAGCAGAAGCTCTAAAAAATTAGTCATCAGGTATTGGAAGTCAAGGAATTATTAACAAAAACACTGAATGTAGTATCCCATAAATGACTCCTTAAACTTCACAGGGCACTATCATTAGATGTCCACTGACAACCGGAAAAATCATGTTAAATAAACACAAAGAAGTTGACATGTTAAATGACAAAATTACAGAGCAACTGAATCTTCATTCAGTGGACCGTTTAGCTGGTTCAATCACATTTAAATAAATTCCTTGGAATTTGATCATCAGTCATTGTTTATATTAAGTGTTGGGAAAATTACAAGAAACAACAAAAATCGGACAATTATGTGAGTCAAAATCACAGTATATTTTGCAAAACATCTATTTTTAGCACATAGAGCAGTATCCTCTAAGTAATATGAATTATATAGTACCTTATTAAGATATAATATAATTAATTTTGCTTTACATTTATCTTGCCAGTGTATTATTTAACCAAACAGAAACGTTGTTGTCTAAAAACTGGATAGTTAAAATAAAAATAATGTAGACCCTTTGAGATGCAGCAATAGTTCTTATATCAAAGCAATAATACTGGCATGAATTTTAATAAGCATTGATTCAATAAACAGCAACATTTTGAATTCTGGATGCAGTGCCACAACTGCAAAATTAAGCACTAGATGTGAAATATGCTTTTAAATTTCCACATATTAAACCTGAGAATGCTCTTCAGAGATATTGGAATGGTGGAGCTGTGCCTAGTGAAATCTGAACTTCAAATAGGAGCTGAGCCGTATCAATTGCTTAGAATTCTAAGGTATCCCCACAGTCTATCCATTTTCAGCTCAGAAAACTAAATGCCTGCCCCAGTGTAAGAAAATACGGAAATAAAATACAAAGCAGCAAATCCGTAATTGAGATAAAATATCCTGATTATCACTCTAAGCTGTCATTTTGCAGCTCAATATTTAGAAAAATCCTTTCTGGGAGTCAACAATTATATACAGGATTTTTTTTTTTTTCTGGCAAGGGACCTCATGTCTTTGGGCTGTTTCTGCTGCTGTTGGACAACTCATGTTATCTAGTTCTCTCTCAGTTCTTTTTTAACACCCAACACACACTATCTGAAACATGGTGACCTAGTTTGAGGAAATAATCCAGAAAAAAAAAAGACAAAAAACACTCACAAAAAAAGTGGGGTCTTTTAGAATCATAGAATCAAATCATAGAGTCATAGGGGTTGGAAGGGACTTCTGAAGATCATCGAGTCCAACCCCCCTGCTGCAGCAGGAACACCTAGGGGAGACCACACAGGGACACGTCCAGATGGGTCTTGAAAGTCTCCAGAGAAGAAGACTCCACAACATCTCTGGGAAGCCTTTTCCAGTGCTCTGTCACCCTCACAGTAAAGAAGTATTTCCTCATGTTGAGGTCGAACTTCCTGTGTTGTAACTTGGTGCCATTTCTTCTCATCCTATCACAGGGCACCACTGAAAAGAGACTGACCCATTCTTGACATCTACCCTTCAGATATTTGTAGACATTAATAAGGTCCCCTCTTAGTCTTCTCTTCTCAAGGCTAAACAGCCCCAGTTCTCTTAGCCTTTCCTTGTATGACAGATATTCCAGTCTCTTAATCATCCTTGTAGCCCTCTGTTGGACTCTTTCCAGTATATCCCTATCCGTCTTGAACTGGAGAGCCCAGAACTAAACACAATACTCCAGATGTGGCCTCCTTAGGACAGAGCAGAGGGGGAGGAGAACCTCCCTTGACCTGCTGGCCACACTGTTCTTAATACATCCCAAGATACGATTGTCTCTCTTGGCCATAAGGGCACATTGTTGTCCCATGGATAACTTGTTGTCTACCAGGACCCCAAGGTCCTTCTCCAAGGGGCTGCTTACTAGCAGATCAACCCCTAATCTATATCGGTGCATGGTGTTTTTTCTCCCCAGGTGCAGGACTCTAGACTTATTCTTGTTGAACCTCATCAGGTTCATCTTTGCCCAGCTCTGCAGTCTGTCTAGGTCTTGCTGAATGGCTGCACAGCCTTCAGGTGTATCAGTCAATCCTCCCAGCTTCATATCAGCAAACTTGCTGAGGATACACTCCATCCCCTCATTCAGGTCACTGATGAAGATGTTGAATAAGACTGGGCCCGGTACTGAACCCTGGGGAACACCACTAGTCACAGGTCTCCAACTGGACTCTGCATCATTGATCACAACCCTATTCTTAAATCAAGGTGAAGTCTTCCTCACTCCTGACTTCTTCTGTGGTCTGGAAGGTTTGGGAGTTCTGAGGGTCAGCCTTAGAGGTAAAGACTGAGGCAAAAAAGGCATTAAGTAACTGTGCCTTCTCCATATCCTCTGTCATCAGGGCACCCACATCATTTATCACTGGACCCATATTTCCTCTGGTCTCCCTTTTACCTCCAATGTACTTGAAAAAGCCTTTCTTGTTGTCCTTGACTTCTGTTGCCAGTTTTAATTCTAAGGATACCTTAGCTTTCCTTGTTGCACCCCTACACCCTCTGACCATATTCTTGTATTCATCCCAAATGGTCAACCCCTTCTTCCATGATCTCTAAACTTCTTTCTTCCCCTTAAGTTTGTTCAGAAGTTCCCTGCTCAACCATGCAGATCTCCTGGCTCTCTTACTTTATGTCTTACTCTTCTGGACACTCAGCTCTTGAGCTTATATGAGGTGGTGCTTGAATACTAACCAACTCTCATGGGCCCCCTTTCCTTCCAGTACCTTATCCCATGGGATTTCTCCAAGCAGTTTCTTGAAAAGGCCAAAATTAGCTCTTCTGAAATCCAGGGTTTTGACCCTGCTAGATGCTTGGTACCTGCTACACATGATTCTGAACTCTACCATCTCATGGTCATTACAACCAAGGCTGCCCCCAGCCTTAATGTCTTCTACCAGTCCCTCTTTCTTTGTCAATACTAGGTCTAGTAGTACACCTCTCCTTGTTGGTTTCTCCATCGCCTGAGTAAAAAAATTATCATCAACGCACTGGAGGAACCTCCTGGACTGTACCTGCCTGGCTTTGGGGTCTCCCCTTAGAAGGGTTTAATTTCTTTTCAGTTCAGCTTTTTAAACCATTCCAAACTGGTGCCAGAGGAATGTCAGCAATGAGGAAAGCAACACAAGAATGAGTATAAAGGAAGGAGAATAGTAAACATATTTTTCAGCAACAGCCTCCATTTGACTCTCAGAGACTGACTGCCCTGTAGTTCCCTGGGACTTCATTCCTTCCCTTTTTGAGAACAGGAGCTATTTTTCCCCTTTACCAGTCAGTAGGAACTTCATCAGACTGCCATGACTTCTCAAGTACGATGTAAAGTGGCTTTGCAACCCCATCTGCCAGTTCCCTCAGGAGCAGCGGATGCATCTTCTCAGGTCCCATGGACTTGTGCCCCTTCAGGTTCTTCATATGGTCTCAAACTTGCACTTCCCTTACAGTGGACTGATCTTCCTTCTCCCTGTCCCTGCTTCTGTGTTCTGCAACTAGGGTGGTGTGGCTAGAGCCCTTGCTGGTGAAGACTGAGGCAAAAAAGTCATTGAGTACCTCAACCTGCTCCATATCCAACATGACCAAGTCTCCTGTTTCTTTCTGCAGAGGGCCCACATTTTCCTTAGTCTGCCTTTTATCACTGGCGTACTAGTAGAAGTTTCTTCTGTTACCCTTGATGTCCCTGGCCAGATTCAATTATGTCTGGGCTTTAGCTTTCCTGACCTGATCCCTGGCTGCTCAGACATCTTCTTTCTACTCTTCCTAGGCAACCTGTCCTTGCTTGCACCCTCTGTAGACTTTCTTTTTACATCTAAGTGTGTCCAGAACCTCTTTGTTCATCCATGCAAGTCTCCTGGCATTCTTGTGTGCCTTCCTCTTTGGGATCCATTGCTTCTGGGCTTGGAGGAGGTGATCCTTTACTATTGACCAGATTTCCTGGGCTCCTCTCTGCTCCAGGGCTTTATCCTATGGTACCCCACCAAGCAGATCCCTGTAGGGGTCAAAGTCTGCTCTCCTGAAGTCCAGGGTAGTGAGCTTGCTGCACATTCTCCTTGTTGCCCTAAGAATTCTGAATTCCACCATTTTGTGGTCACTGCAGCCAAGACTGCCCTTAAGCTTCACGTTGACAGCCAGCTCATCCTTGTTGGTGAGGACAAGGTCAAATACAGCACCTTTACTTGTTGGTTCCTCTACCACTTGGAGAAGGAAATATTTATCAATGCGTTCCAGGAACTTCTTGAATTGCTTGTGCCTTCCTGGGCTGTTCCTCCAGCAGATGTCAGGGTGGTTGAAATCCCCCATGAGGACCAGGGCCTGTGATAGAGAAGCTGCTCCTGATAAATTAAGACTGATAAAGATAAGGCTGATGAATCATGGACGGTTATAACCATGTGTTTTACACTGTAATGCATTGCCCAGCACTGATGTTCTCCACGACGGCTGTAAAACATGATGCCACCTTCTAAAATACAAACCTATACAGTCTGATACAGCACTATTCATTCACTAGCGATGTTCTATTAGACCATGATATGCTGGAGTATAATTATAGGTTTACTAAATAGATCTGACTATTTATATTTTTGGGATTTTTTTAATGGAAAATGCGTTGCATTTGTTTTGGGGACAGCAAATACTGTTACAGTCCAAAGAGGGGTAGCTTTAAATGACAGATACCTGTCCACTCCTAAATTTAAGCTGCTCTTGAAGCAACTGATTTAATTAAACTCCCATCTGAATTGTTTAGTAATCCTAGTTGTTAAAAATGAAGTATTTTTTACTTCTAAATTTCATCCTAAGAAAAATTCAAAAAGCATACAAAGATAATGCTCAATTTCCCATCCTAATCAAAAAACATTCTTCCAAATTCCTTCCATTTATAAACACAGAAGTGTCAAGTCTTCTTTGCAGAGGATCCTTTTCTCAGTCTTCCACAAATACTGAGAAATGTTGACATTGTTTTTCTAAATCATATTACTCTTCTTAGTTAGAATGATTTTTTTTTAAAGGCCACTTATTTACCAAATGTAAATAGAATATGAAAAGATTAAACATTACAAATAAGGCCTCTGAATTCTAGTTAAAAGGACTCTAATACAATTTTTTTTTCTTAGTTTGTCTATGGAATTCTCATTGACTACAGCATCTGAACATAGTGATTGAAACAAGGGTCTGCACTGCAGAAGTCACACCAATTAAATGACATTCTATTCTGACAAAAAGGACAAGGAAAGATGAAAGAGTTACTATTGATCTGATTAATCATGTTTTTCTTATAATCCCTAATGCCTAAAATACCTGACACAAGAAAACACACTTGTTGGGGTTTTTTTCTCAAAAAGAGTGTCCACATTGTGTGTATGCTTTCCAATTTGCAATATATTAAAAAAGCAAAAATTCTGAAACATTATTTATACTCAGTACAACTGTAGAATACTGTAGATTACTATTATGAGCACTTATGTCACCAATATTCATTTAGTCCAGACAGAATAATCTATAGGATAGTAGGAACTCAAAAAAATGCAGTATTTATGTTTTCTCAAGTATTTATTGAATATGCCCACTGAAACTCAGGTTTTCCTCATTCCTTCTTCCTTGGTGATATTTATAGAGACTATCCATCTCCAGATTTGCATACCTGAAGGACTCTGCCATAGGTTAAGAATTATTTCTGTAGCTAATCCTTGGCACTGTTTTATACAGTACACTTCTTGCTGGAGTTGCAACATGTACATTTCTATGAAACCATAGAAACCATGACAATCAAACTGTGTCATAAATAGTACTCATGTGATGGAAGCTATCACCATAAATAATAGTTGAACAGCTGAACCTTATTCCTGTATATATTTTCTTCTCCCCTGTTACTGTGCTGTAGTGAATTGTGGGGCTCAAGAAAATATGCTAGGAAACCAGGAAACACAAAGATGAAGTCTAGAAGATATAATTGAATCAGGCTGTATTTTTCTACATAAGGTCAACCCATATAGAAAATTTTGTCTCCACTGCTGTATGTCCCAAGACAATAACAACATCAATAACTTCACAGAAGAAATTGATACATTGATATCTATCTTGCACCTCCAGTCGTCTGCAGGGGGCAATGTAAGGAAAAAGGAATGAAAAAAATTTTACTAGCAAATTCAGCAACATGACTGCCTATACAGCAGATATGCTGATTCAGTTGCGCTGTTTTTCAACAAAATTAAAAAAGGAATTACCAAAATATATTAAATTATAATCCCACATATTCAGAGAAATTCCAGAAACCAGAAGTTCGTTTACCATTCTCACTGTGTTTAATGATTTGGTGGTTAGTAGGTCAAGAGAGGTTCTCCTCCCCCTCTGTTCTGCCTTGGTGAGGCCGCATCTGGAGTATTGTGTTCAGTTCTGGGCCCCTCAGTTCAAGGACAGGGAACTGCTTGAAGGAGTCCAGCACAGAGCCACAAAGATGATTAAAGGAATGGAACATCTCCCTTATGAGGAAAGGCTGAGGGAGCTGGGTCTCTTTAGCTTGGAGAAGAGGAGACTGAGGGGCAACCTCCTGAAAGTTTACAAATATGTTACGGAGGAGTGTCAGGATGATGGAGCCAGGCTTTTTTCAGTGACGTCCAGTGATAGGACAAGGGGCAATGGGTGCAAACTGGAACATAGGAGATTCCATGTAAATATCAGAAAAAACTTATTTACTGTGAGAGTGACAGAGCACTGGAACAGGCTGCCCAGAGAGGTTGTGGAGTCTCCTTCGATAGAGACATTCAAAACCCGCCTGGAGGCGTTCCTGTGTGATGTACTCTCGGTGACCCTGCCTGGCAGGAGGGTTGGACTAGATGATCTTTCGAGGTCTCTTCCAACCCCTAAGATTCTGTGATTCTGTGATTTGGCTCAAAGACATCCAAAAAGATTAAAGTTCAAGCTTAGAAATAAAGAAGGGCTTTTTATCAACAAATAACCCACAAAATTCCCTCAAACCACTTCAGAGTTCTGGTTCCTTCTAAATCATCAACAAAATGCTTATTAGTGGTCTGACACAGTTAGTTGGCATAGAAATTAATATTTTTAAAAATTTTTATAACATTTTGCTTAATATTTCAAAAAAAGCAAAAACATTGACTTCTGATTTACCAGCCAAAATGTGTTCTTACCGAGGTCTAAAGGCGAGCTATTCAGTTTCCATTATGGTAGTTAAGTGATTCTGACTATCAAAGAGATTTGATCAGAAAATTTCAGATTAGAAAACTTTTTTCCATGGCATTTCTTTAAGCTTGTACTGATGTAACAGGACTAGAATGCGATGCTAGGGGATTTGATCATCCCAGCCATTTTTGGAAAAAAAATTCCTACACAAAATAATAAACATGAATCCAATACTATCTGAGAGCACTCGTATTTTTCTGGTCATTTTCTTCCACCTCTCCTGTCCAAATGACAAATCTGATTTTTAAAAGATGATTGCTGAAATGGAATATCCTGCAATGATAGCCTTTTCCCATGAAATTATATGAATACTGTCAGAAAGCAGAATCCTGCATGCTTGAATTTGAAACAGTGTGATGTTAGTGGTAACCTGTGCCTTCACTGCTGTCTTGTGATCCACAAAGGTATGTCATTTTACATCCTGTGATTAAATTACAAGTGTAAATCTATAGCTGAATACGCCAGCCTGATCTGTGTGATTGGGTTACGTTTCCTCATCATCCACTTGCCATGGGGATCTCAGTGAAACTGTAGTCTCCATTGGAGGACCAAACCTTTGCATTGTGATCAGGGCAGATATGCATTGTCAGAGCCCTGCAGGCACCAACAGGCCTTCATTACCCTGACCAGCCTCACCAGCCCCACCCATGCACATAGGTCCAGGGGCACACATACCTGGCCTGAGCTGTGTTAGAGTTACACCTGTTCCCAGTCCTGGCTGTTCCGGCACGGACACTGGGATTTCTCAGACTAACCTAAAACCTAGTGTGTTACCTTGCCTTTCAACCAGCTCATGTGTTGTGTGATGGTGTCCCACTGGTGATGGCCCTGCTGGGCCCAGCCAGGGGTCACCCCCTAATTCCTTACCCTTGTGGACCAGCCCCAAAGCCCATGTTGCAGCAACATGGAACTAGCTAGCCTTCCAGTACAGATAGTCTACTTGGCCACTGTCTCAACAGTTATTTTACCTTTGCTAACATAACTCTTATTATGCATTGCATTATAATGTGCCTTTTCTTGATTTGAGCTCCTTATTCTCATTTTTGTGTAAAAAAAAGTCCTTTCAAAAAAAG
The DNA here is from genome assembly GCA_020745705.1 of Hemiprocne comata. Lineage (NCBI taxonomy): Eukaryota > Metazoa > Chordata > Aves > Apodiformes > Apodidae > Hemiprocne > Hemiprocne comata. The sequence continues at coordinate 82,190,881 of CM036587.1, read as the reverse complement.
GAAGGAAGACATACAGTATTTTTGAAGTCTTTGATTCGTTAAAATGTGCTTTTCATCCTCACTTTAGTTGAAATATTGAAGTATATTACAGTAAAATATCATATTTAAGCCCTTTGAAATTACGAAAGAGATTTTCAGTTATTTTCATATAAATCCAATGCTAAAATATATTGTAAGTTATTGGTGACTTTATGCTAATGTGAATTAAAAAGCTTTAATGCAAACTGCATAGTAGTTATGAAGCATTATGTAATAATTTAGAATTTTTTTATGAGTCTATGCTAATAAATAGTTTAGGAACAACTATATTCTAGCATCTAAACTACTTTGATGGTGATGAATAGAGTTCTAGTGAAAGCAAGAAAATGCTACTAAGATTTGCTAAACTTGAAAACCCTTTATGTCCTACTTCTATATCACCTTACAGTCAAAGCTAATAAAGGCAATACAGTCCATGTAAATCTATATCTTAAAGAATGAAACAAAATTAACTCTTAAGAAAAACTACTAATTTAATACAATTTATCAAAAAATTGAAGGAGAAGGGAAAACACAGATACAAGAGTTCAAGTTTGATGTCACTGTACTCTGCACAAATAGTTTGAACACCCCTGTGTGGTTCTCTGGGCACTTTTGTGGAATGCAGATTAGTCTTTTGAAGCCACCATCTCCAACTTCCCTAGACAATTTCTGAGTGCAATCACAATCCCAGGGGAAAACCTACATCAGTGACTATGGACAGACAGACGAAAACTCACAGCAAGATTGAAAACTTCCATGTCTGTAGGAAAGTGGTATGGGCTAAGTAGTCAAAAGATACATCATACAAGGGATGTTTGCACTGTGATGCTTACATTGTTCAGGAGGACATAAGTGAAGCATCTTCCCTGTCTCCACCCACTTATGAAGGATTATATATAAGGCTAGAAAAAAATTATGTTTACAGTCTACTTATATTTTCATAGATGTTCTAAATACTGTACAGCTTTCTTTATAAACGGGCATGACTAGCTTGCCACGGATTGTAAAATTTCAGTAAGATTTAATGGGCACTTAAAACATCCTGGTCAGTCATTTGAATCATATTTTGTGGTAACGGTAAGGAACAGCTTTGAAAGCACAAACAGCAAGTAGATACCTAGTTCCTATTTATTGCCTTCATATATAGAGAGTGCTCTGAAGTACTAGAGAAAGAATATCACCCTGCTACGTTGCAGAACTCCAACTAAGTGATGTCAAACTCCAGTAGCTTTATTCCTCTCTCCAATCAGAATTTCAGTAACAATTCTGTTGGAATATCAGTCAAAAATGAGAGTAATGGAGATGGTCAGAAGTGCCTGATGAAAGAGAACATGACAGTTTCATGCTTGCTCCTTAAAACTCCAAACCATGATTCTGCATGAAGCCACCACAGGGAACTGAATCTTTCAGATCTAAACAGCAGAAGTGTTGGGATCCTGAACTTTCAGAGAGAAGCATCAGTCCCTTTTACTCCTCTCTCCTACTTTGGTATTGGTAGTGTTAAATTGGAAAAAAGAAACTAAGGAAGTGCAAGAACTGTCAGTATGACTGGGAGAAAGCAGAAGAAAGCTGAAAAAAAGTCCTCTTAGTCATCCTTTCCTTCAACCTTCAATCTTTTCTTCCTTTAGATCTAATTTTTTGTGTGTGTGTCTTTAGAATTGTTGAGAAATTTCTGAAAGATCTTTTCAATACCAACTCTAAGAAAAAACTGACAAGCAAAGCACAGTTTGTCCTGCAAAGTTCTTCTCCGTTCAATAAGAAACTGACTTATGGCTAACATCATAAAGCCTAGGAGATTGTTTCAATGTATAGTCTCCATAGCTTTAAACATACAAAATGACCAGAGCAGTGACTGATCTGCAAGAGTACTTTATGTTCCAAACTCGAGCTGGCCAATAAGTGTCAGGAAACAACTTGTGAATCATTACTTAAATAGTATCCTCAAAAACCTATTAAAGGAAAATATACAGAATAAATCAATTTAACACTTAAATCAGTCTGGACAGTAGGACATGATTTTCACACAATTGCCAGATGCAGAAAATCGTAAAACAATGCAGGTTAGAAGGGACCACATGAAGTCCAACCCCCCAGCTCAAAGCAACATAAAATGATCACAGCTAGTAATAAAAATGAGGAAAAAAACAGCATTTGGACTTGTATTTTGACAGTGCTCTATTCCACAAAAGTAAAATAATAAAAGCAATGTAAAATTATTCTTGCTAGGTGAATCAGGAAATAAAACTCCTATCTTGATGATAACTTATTGATATTGATGATAACTTCTTGATATAAATGGTGGATGAGTCAAGAAGGAGAGGGATGCTGCTAGATCTTATACTCACTAAAAAGGAGGGCCTGGTTGAAGTGGTGAAGGCTGAGGGCAGCCTTGGCTGCAGCAACCATGAGTTCGTGGAGTTCAGTATCTTGTGCAGTAGGAACAGAATACCAAGCAGGATCGTGATCCTGGACTTCAGCAGGGCCAACTTTGGCCTTTTTCAAGCAATTGGTAGGGGAAATCCCATGGGACAGGGTACTAGAAGACAAAGGGGCCAAAGAAAGTTGGTTAAAATTCAAGGACCACTTCTTCCAAGCTCAAGATCAGAGCATCCCAATGGGTAGGAAATCAAGGAAAGGAGCCAGGAGACATGCATGGCTAAAGAGGGAACTGCTGGGCAAACTCAAGCGAAAGAAGAGAGTTTACAGGGCATGTAAGGAGGGGCTGGCCACTTGGGAGGAATATGAGACTGTTGTCAGAGGATGTAGGGAGGCAATTAGGAAAGCTAAGGCCTCCTTGGAATTAAACCTTGCAAGAGAGGTCAAGGACAACAGAAAGGGCTTCTTCAAATATATTGCAGATAAAACTAAGACTAGAGACAATATAAGCCCACTGCTGAATGAGGCAGGTGACCTAGTGACAGAGGAGACAAAGAAGGTGGAGTTACTGAATGCCTTCTTTGTCTCTGTCTATACTGCTGGAAACTGTCGTCAGGAGCCCCAGATCCCTGAGGCCCCAGAGGAAGGAAGGATAAAGGAGGAGTTTGCCTTGGTTGAGGAGGACCGAGTTAGGTATCATGTAAGCAATTTGGACATCCATAAATCCGTGGGTCCTGATGGGATGCATTCACAGGTGCTGAGGGAGCTGGCGGAAATCATTGGTAGGCCACTCTCCATCATCTTTGGCAAGTCGTGGGGAATAGGAGAGGTGCCTGAGGACTGGAGGAAAACAAATGCCACTCCAGTCTTCAAAAAGGGTAAGTAGGAGGACCTGGGTTACTATAGATCAATCAGCCTTACCTCCATCCCTGGTAGAACAACTTATCCTTGGCACTGTCTCTAGGCATATCAAGGATAAGAGGGTCATTTGGGTCAGTCAACATGATTTTACCAAGGGGAAGTCATGTTTAACCAACCTGATAGCCTTTTATGAGGACATAACCAGGTGGAGAGATGATGGCAGTGCAGTGGATGTGGTTGATCTTGATTTCAGTAAAGCATTTGACACCTTCTCCCACAGCATCCTTGCAGCTAAACTGAGGAAGTGTGGTCTGGATGATTGGGTAGTGAGATGGATTGTGAACTTGTTGAAGAAAAGAAGTCAGAGAGTTGTGGTCAATGGGACAGAGTCTAGTTGGAGGCCTGTATCTAGTGAAGTCTCTCAGCGGTCAGTACTGGGACGAGTACTATTCAATACATTCATCAAAGACCTGGATGAGGGAACAGAGTGCACTGTCAGCAAGTTTGCTGGTGACACTAAACTGGGAGGAGTGGCTGACACCAGAAGGCTGTGCTGCCATTCAGCAAGACCTAGACAGGCTGGTGAGTTGGAAGGGGAGAAATTTCATGAAATACAACAAGGGCAAGTGTAGAGTCTTACATCTGGGAAAGAACAACCCCATGTACCAGGATAGGTTGGGGACTGACCTGTTGGCGAGCAGCATACGGGAAAGGGACCTGGGCGTCCTGACAGACAGAAGGATGACCACGAGTCAGCAATGTGCCCTTGTGGCCAAGAAGGCCAATGGCATCCTGGGATCCATTTTTTCACTGTGAGGATGACAGAGCACTGGAACAGGCTGCCCAGAGAGGTCGTGGAGTCTCCTTCTCTAAAGACATTCAAAACCCGCCCAGCCGCGTTCCTGTGTGACCTACTCTAGAGGATCCTGCTGCAGCAGGGAGGTTAGACTAGATGACCTTTTGAGGTCCCTTACCCCTAAAATTCTGTGATTCTGTGATCTTTATCTCACTAACTTAGTAACCCCAAGTGTAAAAGCAGAGAGTGCACTGCACTGTGCATCTTTAGAACTGACTGTAGAGAATGGGTCTGACTCTTTATTGGAGTACTAGATCTGGCTAAAAGAAGACATACAATACCACCAGCAGTTAGCTTCCTGCTGTCCTGTTGCTATTTATGTATGATTCCTGGCTCCTCCTGCTTCTGATTTCTGATATAGTATCTGATATTGAATAACAGAAATTAAATTAAAGCATTGTGACAATTAATGGATAGATTATTTTTTAAAATATAAGCATAAATCATTCTATAATAGAAAATGTGATGCTGTTATATGACAGCCAAGACCTAAAACACACTCCAGTCTTAAGCAGATCTTTTGAGGCAGCTAATGCTTCAGTTTCTTCATTATGTTTCTATTCATTTGGGTTCTGAAGTATGGTAAGTGCTAATACATCGGCTCTACTGCTGGTATTCTTCCAAGCTTCTTTTACTTCTTGAAGAATTTCCTTCTCTTACTTGATAATGTATCATAAAGAAAGATCAAAAGTAAATGTAAATTCCAATTTTTCATGTGAACTCTTAAACAAGTCCAGGAAAAATACTTCAGGTGTTTTAGGAAAAAAAGTTTAAGATTATAAATTTTTGTGAAGCACTACCTGCATTCCTCAGAATAATGACACTGGGAACACAGAAACATTTCAGAGATCTGTTTCTTTAAAATACATCCAATCCCAGCTGGATGCAACAATACAGCAAAATTAGAATGTTTATTTTACGGTGATCATTCCAATCCTGGTATTCACAATAATTATTGAGAAACTAAATGGTAAAAACACAAAAGCAAACAAACAAAAAAAACAAAAAAACCCACTCAAAAAAACCCCTTGAAATTTTCATTGTGTGGTAGTAACAGCAGAAATTCAAAATAGAAAATTTAAAAGATACTATCTTCCAGCAAATTAATGATTACCACTTACACTACAAACTAGTACTTCCAAAATTATAACAAAATTATATCAAAATGATGCTTCAAAGTAATCAAAATAAAATCACTATTTAAAAACAAAATAAAATTAAGAAAAATATTAATATTTTTATTTGGCATTAGGATCTAGATAATGTGTCTACATAAAAATGGTTGAAGGTTTTTTTACTATTTTATTTAATGCAGAAGGCTAAACAGAGCTATTTGCTGCTGTTCTTGATAAAAATCTTCACTGAATGATAAAATCAAAGAAGGTCACTGTCACAGTTAACTCAGGCAATTAAACAGGTGACACTAATGCCCTTGATCCCTTCCCCCCCACACCCAGGAAGTGAAAGGAGAGAGAAAATGAGAGAGACTTTCTGGATTGAAAACTAGACAGCTTTAGTTAAATATTAATGATAAAAGAAAATATGTATAAATATATACAAGTATGATCAGGAATGTGCAAAACCCATATCACCTTCCCCCACTCCCAGCAACTCCCACAGCACTCTCCTGAGCTGTGAGCAGCTCCGAAATGCCCCGGACCACTCTGCTGGAGAGAGCGGCAGGGCAGACAAGAGCTGAGGGTAGACTTATGAGGGTCAGAAATGCATGAACCTAGGGATCAAAGGATGTGGATGGATGGAGTCCTACCCAGATGCCAGCCATGGATGGAAGAGAGGGAGAAGAATAAGAAGGGTTTGACTTCTGTGATCCCTGAATTTATACTGACATCTATGTAGATATAGATGGAATACTTTGGTTTGCTGATTTTGCTGTCTGTCTAGTCCACTCCTCCCTATGGGAGGGTTGTAGTATGATTCTTCTGCTCGTTTAGTGTAGCAAATCCGACAAGCAGAGCAAAGAGTTCGTGGTCACTCGGCAGTGTCTATAAACACTGAGCGTTATCAGCCCACTAGCTGGAAAAATTGCTGCTAGTTTCAGCAAGTGTGCTGCTTAAAAGACAGTTCACTGAACTAAAACAAAAAATCAGTAAAAAGATAACTGGCTTAATCCTGGCTCAAACCAGGACAGTCACTTCTACAGTAGCACAGGCATATGGATCTCTAGTTGAGGATCTCAACTGCTTTTGTTATCAAGCAGTAGTATCAAAATAAAGTTCATCACTGCAAAAAGGTCAACATGAGCAGCATACACCTTTTAGATCATAGAATCATAGAATCCTAGGGGTTGGAAGGGACCTCGAAAGATCATCTAGTCCAACCCCCCCTGCCAGAGCAGGGTCACCTAGAGCACATCACATAGGAACGCATCCAGGCGGGTTTTGAATGTCTCCAGTGAAGGAGACTCCACAACCTCTCTGGGCAGCCTGTTCCAGTGCTCTGTCACTCTCACAGTAAAGAAGTTTTTTCTGATATTCACCTTGAACCTCCTATGCTCCAATTTGCACCCAGTACCCCTTGTCCTATCACTGGTCATCACTGAGAAGAGCCTAACTCCATCTCCCTGACACTCACCCCTTACATATTTGTAAACATTGATGAGGTCACCCCTCAGCCTCCTTTTTTCCAAGCTAAAGAGACCCAGCTCCCTCAACCTTTCCTCATAAGGCAGATGTTCCACTCCCTTAATCATCTTTGTGGCTCTGCGCTGGACTCTTTCAAGCAGATATTTTAGATATTTATATTACATGGATACATACATAACCAAAACCCATAAAAATTTGGTTCTTAGCATTTTATTACATTGCACTTGCAGAATGTCCCCTATCATCAGTACACGGTCAAGGTCTACAAAATGTAGCTACCATAAGTTGTCCTTTTACCAAACCCAGTCACTGGCTTGTTGGTCAAAGCACAATGTCTTTTTGTACTCAAACTTCTGTATCCAGGAAACAGGAATAAAACTCTCTCAAATTACACATACATTGTGATTATAAAGCACTTTGAGGTATGCAAATCCGAACCATTTTCTATGGTAATTTAGCACTAGCATGGATGTGACAGGGAAAATGTGAACATTTAGGCCAATGAATATTCACAAAAGTTACAAAAGAGAAATAAACAGTCAGCTTTCCTTAACTATGCACCTTCATTTACAGACTGCATGTTAGATTCTTAAGTTCTAAGCCCTCCTGCTTGGAGGGTACAATAGCAATAGCTACAGATACTGGCTACATTAGAAAGTGGAATAGAAGCACAGCACAGGGTGAAGCTGTAAGTGCTATGGTCCCTATAACCACAATATCTGCGTTTCATGGGATCTACTAATCTGATCCTGTGAATGAAGCATGACATAACAGCTGGAAAACATGGGGACATATGCACTCAGAGCAAATCTTCCAGTTTATTCTTCTCTTAGAGGAAGTAATGTTGAAATTGCCTAATGACGCAAAACAAAAACTGAGAGTTGTTAAAGATGGGCCTGCTTAAAGCATAATCCCACCAGTATTCTGCAAATGACAAATAGGTGAAATTTCAGAGTGAATATATTTAAGCCATATAAAATCTACAAGCAGGTAAGAATGGTGTCTTTATTGACTGACTTCGGTATGTCTTCAAATGGAACTCAAACCTGTGAAAAGTAAGCTGATATGTACTTTGACAAAATTTATCTAAAATTAGAGAGACTGAATTCTGACATTTCCTTAAAGCTTCAAGTAACCGTTATTATTACAATAAACAACAAATGGAACTACAAGTATTTTCTATAGTCCTTCCTCTGAATATGCTTTCTTACACAACAATTATTTTTTTATATACAGTTTTAAACTTTGGCATTTTAAAGCAATGATGCAAGAGTTAATCACAGCTTTCTCTGTCAAAATACCTAAGGAAGTTTATAATCTCAAGAAACAGATCAAGGACTACCAAATCATCAGTACATATGTACTTAGATTTAGACATCTGAGACTGAAAATGCTGAAATATTTTTGCAACGATTGCATCTAATCTGGTTGACAGCTTGCAGGTTTTTTATTCAGAACCTGAGAAGACTAATATAATAGATAAACACTGTCAATTTATTTAACAAATACTGGTGAAATACTAAGAAATTTTTAAAATTCTCTTCCTATGCCATAGTTTGGCACATTAAGGTACATAGTTAGGTTTTCACAAATACTGAACATATGAATATTTCCTAAGGTTAACAATGTCTACGGTGGGAAAAAAACTTTGAAAATACTCTATATATTTTTTTGATAATGTTTTTTCAAAGTCAAGCTTAAAACTACATTAGATTTAAAGACCTAAATAAAAAATGAAGTCTTATACACTACAGGAAATTGTCATGCACTTACCTTTTGTTCTTAACACTCTAACCTTAAAAGCCAAGTATAAAAACTGAGATGGCATGTTTATTATGGATGTCAGAAGAGCTATGAGAGGTTTCAGGGAAAAAACTACCAACGGAAAGTTAAATTGTGCATTATCTGAAATTCTTAGAATCAAAAGAGTAAGTCACACAGAATTTTCGCTCAGGTCTGGTTTCCAGTTCCCAATCCATTCAATTTTGTCAACAGTGACTATGGAGTCATTTTCACTCATCTCAGTTATGTGGTCTTACATTTATATAGTTATGCTTTGTTTTGTCTATAATAAACAAAACTATTTAACTATGTAAATACCTTATTCTCAGTTATAAATAAATAAAAAATATAAAAATGTCTGCACTCTCATATTTTCCACAGTTATCTGTGAAAATGGGACTTTTCACAAGTGAAACAGTGTCATCTTTTGTATTGCAGACTTTGCTTTTGCCAAAGGAGGAATATTCTTCCCTAGGAATGCTCACAGATCCTTCCCCCCCAACCCAAGAATGATATGAAGTATCCTATCTAAAGTTAGCAATTAAATGATTGAAAAAAATATTAAAAAAGTCCTTCAAGTCATTTCCAAAGCCCTGGTAAAATACCTTAATATTCTCCATTGAAGCAAGCAAGTGAAAACCGGTTTTCAAATGAAACAACCCAGAAGAATTAGATTGATTCTCCATAAATACATTTTACTCAGCTTTTTGTATAATAGATTAGATTCAGTTTTAATTACAAGCTTTAATATTTAATGTATATAGACTGAATCTCCATCTTTTTAATGTCCCTCTGTATCTATGTAAGTCCATCATACAGTTTAAGAAGTATTGATGACCTTCATTAAAATTAATAACATAGCTTACATAATTTTATTTTAATTTTATATATTCTGCCCTAAACTATTTTATTTTAGACAACCTAAAATAATTAATTTGCACTGTAACAATCTAATATCATATAGGAATGAGCAAATACCACTTTTAATTAACAGTTCACAAAAACAAACAAACAAGCAAAACAACACAACCCCCCCCCATGAAAGCTCTGTTTAACAAATATTAATATGGAAACAGGGTAATTAATAACTCTAGAGCAGCTCTTGATGAAAGCTTTCATAATTTTGAAAGTATTTAGTGACATGTACTGCCTATAATTTGGCAGACATGCACAAAATGCAGTTGTTTTATCAGCTGATAATTCTACCTTTTTGGATCCATAAAGTTATTAATTCCCTCTATCTCTAACTTTGCTCAGAAAAACAAAGCAAAATAAATAGTTGCTATTAGTACAAGAAACTCAGTATCCATGATGGAATAAATATTCCTGGTCCATACTGAAAATAACCTGTTTTTATAATCGTAAATATTTCAGTATGTCCCAGCCTTTTTTTAAGTTGGCACAAATGTTACAAAGCTTTTAAAACATAAATAGAAAATTTTTGAAATCACACTTGAATCAGCTGAAAGGAACATTTCTGAGGAATAGAACACTAGACAACTAGCAAGACTGAATGTCCAGAACTGGTTTGTACCAGAAAGGTAATAATGAACTGAATGATGTTTACGTTAGGAAATGAAATGTCTATCACAGGCATAATCTCAAGAGTACTCCATGTCACTCTTTTAACTTGCTTTGCTGAAACTGATAGAAACAAAACCGTAAGATTATAAGAATTTTTATAAAAATCTGTATTTCAGGGCCGAATATAATTTGACACATTACAAAGTAAGGAGTTGTGCTGATATTAAGAAGTATAGAATAGACAGAAACTTCTGTCTTCTACGTAATTCACATGTACTCTGTAATGTTACAGCTATTTTTAGAAACAATTCCAAACCAGTGAAACTATGGTAAGCAAGACTTACTTTTTCCTTATACTTTATTTTTCAGTCACAAAACTTATGGTATTCTAAAAACTTCAGAGAATATATCTAATGTCTCACTAAGGGGATTAAGCTCTCAAAAAATTCAAATTTATACGAAGAAATTCAAAACATTAAGTGTCCGCTGCTAGAACCACTTCTTAGCCCATGAACTATGGAACATACACAATGCTGATACAGAATTTCAAGTATTACACCAATTAAAATAATCTTCTCTGGGCATAGGTTGGCATTAGGGCAAAAAGATACTGAAGCAGAGTAATGCTTAAATTAATAGCAGTTGCAGTTGATGAGGAAAGGGTACTTGCTCTACGTAAATAAAATTACTTCATGTGGAGGAGATGGTGGACTTGGGAAGAATTAAATCAAGTGTCTTTAGGTGAGGACTTAGACCTGAACTTAAGTTCTCAATACTGATAATTTTTTATCACTACATTTGACATACCCACTACAGTTTTCTACATGTGTGTATACATACACATACATTTGTCTTCCATGTATATTTACAACATGTATGCATATTAAGTCACAACATAAAAATGTTACAACTTAAACACACTGTGTTCCAGCAGAAATCATTCACTTGGGCAGAAAGCCACCAGTCTCAGGGGCCAGAGTGGTTTGGACAGCTTGTCTGGTACTTTGCCACATCCTTGTCCTACCTGTGCCTCTATTTTGCAAATGCAGAAAGGTCTTAATAGATCTTTCTCCAGCTCATATCTACATTTATTTCATTATTCTAGTGTACCTGTGACTCAAACACTACGGTCACAGTAATCATATACAACTTTGATGACAAAAATGAACTACTATCATAATGAAAAGGCAAACAAGTCCACGCAAAGTTTATACTTTAAAAAGGGAAGAAGAAGCTTTAAAGAGTTGTTTTACACATCACTAAACCAAATAAAAAGTGGTCATGAAAGAACTTTTCCACTAAAATAAAGTGAATGGCTGTCCTGGTTTGAACCAGGATGAAGCTAATTTTCCATTTACTGTTTTGTTTTATTTTTCCTTCAGTAAGCTCTCTTCTAACTAGCAGCAAGTGTTCCAGCTAGTGGACTGATAACACTGGAATGTTTATGTTTCTGCTGAGATGCAAAGGTCAGTTTGTTCTACTCAGTGGATCTGCCACTACAGACACTACTGAGAGCAGGGGAGTCATATCTATGACTAACCCTGTAGGAGGCTGCACTAGACAGACAGTAGAACTGACCAAAGGTATTCCATTCCATATATCTATGTAAGCTCTGAGGAAGGTCAGAGATCACAGAAGACAACTTACTCCCTGCTTCTTCTTCCCTTCTCTTCCATCCATGGCCAGCATCTGGGGAGGACTCCATCCATCCATCACCGTTGAGTCCTAGGCTCAGGCATCTCTGACCTCATAATTCTACCCTCAGCCCCCGTCTGCTCTGCCTTATCTCCTCCCTGCGGGCTGGGACATTTCAGGACTGCTCACAGCTAAGGAGAGTGCCCTGGGAGTTGCTGGGAGTGGGGGGAGGAAAGAGGCTTTTGCACATTCCTGAACATACTTGTATATAATTGTGCATATAATTAAAGCTGTCTAGTTTAGTTTTCAATCCAGCAAAGTCTCTCTCCTTAATTCTCCTTCCTTACTTGGGTGGGAGGGGGAGGGGATCGAGAGCATTGCTGTCTCTTGTTTAATTGCCAATCTTGAGTCAAACCGTGACAATGGAACATCTAGAGAATTTAGATTTTATTTTGAAATCACATTCCAACAGCTTCCACAGAGGTCATGTATTTGTTACAATACAAAAATAAGTGATTAAAAGCTAAAAGCCAAGTAGGTGAGCAATGTACTCTGCAAGAGTGTAGTGACTGCATTCAGATTTCCATCAAGCTAACAGGAAAGTCAGAGCTCCACGTTATGAGTATCACACACTATGTTTTCTGTATCAGTTGTAATAAGACTTCAACACAATAACGAGCGGAAGACAATATTTTAAGCACAAAGAAGTGTGCATGTGCAACTAGGATCTAAAATACGACATCCAAATATTTGCACAGCTCATATTCAACCCAGTGGTCCTGTATCTGGGATATTTGTTACTTAAATTGTTACGTATATATTATCTGAAATAGTATCATTCAGCCTTTAGAAATAAGTGAAAATATTAAAATGGATGTAAAAGGACTATTAGGAAGCTCAAGAACTGGTTGTATCTTCCTAATTTTATTATTTTCTTTTTGTTTGTCCATCATGTAGTAAAGCCCTCTAAGTGTTTATTTTTTTTTGTTGTAAAACAAATTTGTATATACTTAGGTTACTGAAGATCCTTTATTAGTAATTGCTAGGTAAATTGTTGATGTATTAGTCAAATATTCACAAAAAGTCAATTTTCTCCATGATTTAAGAATAAAGTTGATTTAAAAATAATTTTCAAAACATTGCTGAGTATTTCTTTAGTTTGCTTTACACCTTTAAAACATGACAAAGAACATCCACCCTGAAAATTCAGGCCATTTGGAAATAATTTGTATCATAACAAGGTAAGACAAACTGCACCCATTTAAAAATAAAGGTGTGTCATCTCACTCTATCTTAGCTACTATGGCTCTTTGTGCCTCCTCATGTATATTATGTGAAAAGTTGACACAAGCTGTGATAGTAGAGAAGTAAATGAGGCTATAGCAGCTGAAAGAATACATCCTTTGTCTGCATTTGAGTGGCGAATTATTAGTAGAATGACTTTTTAATACAATTTCAATATCTGAATGGGCAAGAGAAATTATTTACCTCCAACTAATTTACTATCTACATATACCCACGGTGCTAATTGTTAAGGCAGACAGTTACTCTTTCACACATTTTCTAGGTCTAATCTCAAGTAAAAACAATTTTTTTAAAAGAGGGTTTTGGGCAGGAGGTTAGTAGGAGGGAATGGTAAAATTTTTATTCCATGTAATGGAAATTTTGTCTTCTTTTAGCCACAGCATATAAGTGCTGGGTTAACAAAACAGTACTGCAGATATTGTGAAAACAGATTTCAGCACACTGTCAATGAGCCACACATTTCAAATGCAAAGGTAACATGCCACTAAAATCCACTATATTTGGAGGAGAAAAAGATTGCCTGGCAAGACAGAAAGAAGTAGGCCGTATCCTAGGGCTACTGATTAATAAGACTCCGTTTTAACTTTTAAATTTGGTTAACTATTTACTAACAACCGTACCAATTTTTTTTTTCAATATTGTTTATAAACCAGTTCCTAAATTATTTTGAAACCTGTGAAATGTAAAGATATTAAATAAGCAGGACAATTCACATACTTTTAATAATGTACATACCTAAGGTATTTGCTGATTAAGTGCTGTGATGTTTTGTCAGATACAACATCCATTGAGAGGTCTCCTAAAATTTCAATAGAAATGGTATCCAGCTTCTCACATACGTTACTTCAATATTTGCTATTTTTCCCCTCTTATGGAACATAAAGGGCCAAGAAAGAAAGAAAACCTGGCACAAAAACCTGATATGAACTGATATGATACTGTTGACTGAGTAATTATTCTGCCACAGCACTTTATATCAATTGACCCTGTTTCATTACCCACCCTTAAAATATGCCACCATCTTAGACGTTACATAAAATGAGTTCAGAAATTTTTTTTAGATTTAGCTTATTCATCCAAAATGGAATTGGTTTTGAATCAGGTAGATCTGTCCTCAGCAATAGTTCCCAATATCCATTGTTATAACAGCAGTAAAATAGGAATAGTGCCTTATGTGAAAAAGTTATACAGACAGTAAAAATTCACCTGTAGAGTTACTTTAAAAAAACCCAAACGAACCAAACAACAACAACAAACCCACAAAAAAACCCAACAAGAAATTAATTTGAAGCCTACCTTGAATGGAAGTTTAGCACTGAAGTTTACTGTCTTTCATTTAATGTTCTCCTTCAACAAAAATGGTCACGTTGCTGTCTTAACCCCAGTGTAATCTTTTTTATCAAAAGCAAAATATATAATGACCTATGTGTCTTCACTATATTACTTTTCAATGAAGGTGAAGCATGTGAAAGCCCACTTAACATCACCAACAAAAAATGGGAAGACCCATTTAAAGAGTTATCAGGAGTTAGAGTATGAGAGCGAAAAGACTGGTAGCAGTTACAGCACTTTGCTTGTGCAGGAGAGTGACCTGACCTTCTCAGCCTTCCTAAAGAAAGTTTACCTCAATTAGTCTGTACACTATGTGAAGAGTACCACACTGAGGTTGTGATAAATGGCAAAGTCATCTTATATCTATTAGATACTTTTCCACAGAAATGTCTTTCAAAATTATGAAGAATCTGTGCATGAACCTCATTTTTTATTTTTACCTGTGTTTTTGCTAACACAATTATCAGCCAATGTTATGGAACATTTGAACTGGCATTTTAAGGAGATTTTCATGAGGTGCAATAGAGCTTACACACTGTAGATGATAAACATAACTGAACAAGTGTTTCCAACCTCATCTGTCATTCACTACGTATCATGTGATGCAAATATGGCACAGTATTACACATATAAGTGAAATACTTCAGATCAAATTATTCTTAGAACAAACACACACACACAATTAGAACAAATAAGCTGATTATTTGAAGACATCTTGAAAAAAAAAACCCTTGTGAAATAAAACTCTAGGTAATTATGTATTTCAAATATTTTTGCCAGAGGAAATTGAAAGCATAAACACAGTAAGCCTGAGACCAGTACTGCTGTTGACCTAAAATAAAGATCTTGTGCCTCAACCCAGTCTGGTGGGTCAGGTCACTGAAGAATATATTATGCTAATTTTGCCTTTTCTAAGGACAATACTGTTTAGACATTTTAATGAAGATACCTACTTTAGACACAGAATGAAGAAGTAAGAATCACAAATTTTCTAAATACTCTTGCTAAAAACAGAATAACTTTGTCTCAAATAAATACACTTGAACTAAAACTGATTTCTTGAGGAAGTTCAGTCTAGTTTTTAAAACTGACATTCACAACTGCTTTTGAAGTACATAGATTTTGAGCTGGTTAGCACAAAAGTCATCTCTGATATTTCAAACTGTGATCTTTATTTTCAAATATAGGCCTTAACCTCAGATGAGTTGTAAAATAATACTGAAACATTGTACAGGATTTTATAAGGAGGGATTCATTGTGTGAGTCTAGAGGAGGACCACAAAAATGATCAGAAGGCTGGAGAACCTCTCCTATGCGGACAGGCGGAGACAGTTGGCGTTGTCCATTTGGAGAAGAGAAAGTATCTGGAAGACGTTATTGTGGCTTTTCAGTACTTAAAGGGGGCTTATAAGAAAGTTAAAGACAGACTTTTTAGCAGGGCCTGTAGCAATAAGACAGGGTGTAATGTTTTTAAACTAAAAGAGGGTACATTCAGACTAGATATAGTCATAGCATCATAGAATCGTTACAGTTGCACAGAATCTTAAAGATCATCTAGTTCCAATCCCCCTGCATAGACAGGGACACCTCCTGCTAGATCAGGTTGCTCAGAGCCCTATCTATCCTGCCCTTGAACACTTCCAGGGAGAGGGCATCCACAGCTTCCCTGGGCAACCTGTTCTAGTGTCTCACCACCCTCACACTAAAGAATTTCTTCCTAATGTCTAACCTAAATCTACCGTCTTCCTCAGAACAGAGGTGCTTCAGCCCTCTGTTCATCTTTGTGGCCCTCCTTTGGACTCGCTCCAGGAGCTCCATGTCCTTCTTATGCTGGTGACTCCCGACCTCGACACAGTACTCCAGGTGAGGTCTCACAAGAGCAGAGTAGAGGGGGAGAATCACCTCCCTTAACCTGATGGCTATACTTCTTTTGATGCAGACCAGGACACGGTACACTTTCTGGGCTGCAAGTGCACATTGCTGGCTAATGTTGAACTTCTAATCCATCATCACTCCCAAGTTCTTCTCCTACGGGATGTTTTCAATCCATTTTCCTCCCAGCCTGTATTTGTACCTGGGGTTGCTCCAACCCAGATGCAGGAGCTTGCTCCTGGCCTTGTTGAACTTGATGCAGTTTGCACAAGCCCACCCTTCCAGCCTGTCAAGGTCCCTCTGGATGGCATCCCTCCCCTCCAAGGTGTTGACCTCACCACAGAGCTTGGTGTCATCAACAAACTTGCTGAGGGTGCACACAATGCCAGTGTCCATGTCACTAACAAAGATGTTAAATAACACCGGACTGAGTACCGACTCTTGGGGAACACCACTCATCAGTGGATCCTGCTCCATCTGGACCTTGAGCAGTTGATCACAATGTTTGAGTGTGACCATTCAGCCAGTTCTTTACCCATTGAGTGGTCCATCCATCTAATCCATATTGTTCCAGTTTTGATACCAGGATACTGTGTGGGACAATGTTGAAAGCTTTGCACAGGTCCATGTATATGATGTCAGTTGGTCTTCCTTTGTCCACTGATGCTGTGAACCCACTGTAGAAGGCCACCAAAATAGTCAGACAGGATTTGCCCCTGGTGAAGCCGTATTGGCTGTCACTAATCACCCCTTTGTTTTCCACACACCTTAGCAGGGCCTTCAGGAGATTCTGACCATGATCTTGCCAGGCATAGAGGTGAGGCAGACTATCCTGTAGTTCCCTGGGTCTTCCTTTTGGTCCTTTTTGAAAATGGGCGTTTTACGATGATGGTGTTGAGACACTGGAACAGGTTTCCCAGAAGGTGGTAGATGGAAATATTCCAGGTCGGGTTGGATGGGGTTCTGAGCAACATGATCTAGTTAAAAAAGTCCCTGCTCACTGCAGTGGAGTTGGACTAAATGACCTTTCAATGTGCCTTTCAACCAAAACAATTAAATTATTCTATAATTCAAACTTTTAAAACATTTTGTATTATTATTCCTTGGACTGAAATATTGACCTTTCTATTCTGCAGCTATGAAGCTAGCCAAACTTTTATAATCTCAGGCAACTTGGATTTCCACAAGTGGAGAATCCAGATTTAATTCTAGCCTCATCGCACATCACAATATGTTTCTTGAAGAATGATGTCAGAAGTATATCTTCTTAAAAAATTTTACTTAACAGAAACACAGAAAGTTGAATCTCAAAACCTTAAGTGAGAAGTTAGGGGAAAAAAAAAAGAAAAAAGTGATTTAACTTTTTTATTACAATAAAAGGGACTAGCAGCTCCAAAATGCAGACTGCATCTGGAAATAATAGGTGAAGAAAATGGAAGTGGGATAAGAGATGTAAAAAAGCAAGATACTCTTTACACTGACGCATTTCGATTAGTCTTCTATTATGCTATTTTATTTATTAAAGGAGAGCAAGCTGGTGCTCTATGTGATGTTGAAGTGTATCTCTTAAATAGCATTCATGAAACGTTATCACTCATTCTTGTAAATGTTCCAAATATGTCTTGCTCCTAAAAGAATGCTTCTGCCACTTTGTCATCTTTCCATAAGAATTTTTTTGTGTGTATTTTATGTGATAATGTTAATAAAGCCGGCTTCTAATATACCATAAAATTCACGTTTTGAAAACATTATTGAAGAACTTCAAAAGTACCATAAGCCAGATTGTATGTCCACTTGTTCTACTTCCCCAGTAGACGGGCTTCCCTTAAACATACTATAGCATCCCTTGTTTTGGGGAAGTATGCTTGATATTAAGCTTTGTATCTCCTGTTTCTGCAGCATGCCTCAGTAGTTGGTGCCAACCTTACCATTCCAGTAGTCCAAATGACTGCTTGTTAACAATCTGTTATCCAAATATAACTGCCTAAATTCACCTTTATTTATGTCATTCCTGCTTAAGACAAGGGACTTCTGGCACTGGAAACATGTAGAAGGTACAGGTCTAGTGAGATATGGTGTAACAGGTCCATCCATTCATTAGGATCACTGAAAGCCAATTTCAAAATTCCCTGAGGTTTACTGGCATGTGACAGAACACAAAATCCACCATACATGATGAACATGGAGAAATTAAAAAAATAGGCATGTTCTGATGTATGTAAGTGGCAAAGATATCTCATGCTTCATGATATATGGTTAAGTGTATTAATTAGAGGATAAGCACATTCTGATCAATTTTATGCAGTATGTTTCTGAATATTTAATTAAATCTTTTGTAGAGATACTTCAGGATCAAGTAAATTTCCAAAGTACCGGTATTATCACCATTTGAACTACCCAGTTGGTCCTAGAACTGCTACTCCAACATGAGCATGGTCACACACAGACCCTTCGTTGTTTCACACCCTCTCTGTCCTTGTCTGAAGGGGGACAACTGAAGGTGCCCTGAACAATACCCATCAATAGCTGAATGGAGTCTTAAGTGATCAATGTAACTGAATACCTGGTGAGTATCTAGGGCAATAAAGAAGACTGAGCCTGGCTCTTCTCCGTGATGCCCAGTGATAGACTAACAGGCAATAGGCACAAATTAATATAGAAGAAATTACATTTAAGCCTAAGAAAAAGAAGTTTCACTGTAGGGGTGATTGAACACTGTAACAGGTTGTAGAAATATTGACATCCTTGGAGATACTCAGAACCTGAGTAGATGCTCTCCTGAGCCACCTGTCCTAGATAACCCTGCTTTACACTTTCTACTACATTTTCTCTCCCCCTTATCATCTTTATGTTTTATTGTGACTACTAAGGACATTTGAGCACTAGAAGATATGAAGAAAAAAATATATAGGAAGGGAATTCTTTGCACTCCTGAAGCAGTATGTGAACAGCAGTCAGCTTAAGCACATTACTAGAGGAGATGGTCAAATCAGTGAAACAAAGTTTTATTGCTTCTTCAATACACATTTCCCCAGTACTGCTACCAAATAATATTCTTCAGAGTGAAGAGCTTGATGTAAATTAGACCTTGATGATATAATTATTTGAAAAATATTACAAGAGCTTGTCAGTCAGTATTTGCCTTTAATCTTTCTTATCTCCTGAATGCAAAAAATAGAATGTCTTTTTTTGAACCTGAGTTATGAGGTTTTGGTGTCTTATTAACAAGACTATCACACAAAGAGAACCAGAATGTAGTTCTGTTAATTTTCTTTTAAGGAAGACCTTTATATATATTTTTTTTAATTTTTTTTTAGGATGCAATAAATTGTCCCTAATAAAGTGGTATTCCACCCCTGCTCACAGCTGCTTTGAAAACTAGCTAGTATTTAAAACGTAGACCAGTGAAAAACAGCCAAGTATCAAGTCAAAAGGAAGTTTCTGGTGAATGCTGCTGGAATGAGTATTAGGTCATCTTTTAATTAAATTCCTCATTAGTGACCTGAAAAAGAGTATAAACAGCATGCTAATGAGATGCACATATCTAAATTGGAAGGTGCCTTACAGTCCAAACAATACAGAAAAGTCTGAACTGTGGGGGAAAAAAATCTCCTGTCTGTATTTTGAACATTTTCCGCTACCTACCAGGTTTTTCAATAAAATCAAGTGCAAAAATAAAATCTGAACTCACCTAGGTTGTGAGTTGTTTTCTTTTGTTGTTGTTGTTTATTTGTTGTTGTTTATTTTTAGTTTTTTTTTTTTGTTGGGGTTTTTTTGGTGGTTTTTTATTTTGTTGGTTAGGGTTTTTTGTTTAGTTGCTTTTTCGTTTTGTTTTGTTTTTTGTACTGGGATATGGAAGGCTGTTCAAATGAAAGATGTCTTGGAGACAGTAGCGGTGTACATAAAGATAGAAAAGATTTTTTCAGTGCTATTACATTCAGACTTGAACGTAGTGCAGACCACAGCAAAGGGTGGAGGAAATGCTTCACTGCTGGTCAGATGTTCTATCATCACATAGTTGAGAACATGCACATCCTGAGAGAGTGCTACTGTACAGAGATCAGCCTCCACAGAACTGTAGAACCATTTAGACTGGAAGTGACCTCTAGCCCTCTTCCCACTCCCCACACTCCAAATCTACATTGTAGTAGCAGATTAGCAAAGGGCAAAAGAACCTACAAAGCACCTATGCAAAGTCATAGGGGCAGAGGCATAACATTCCAGAAGAGGTAATTTAAGACAATTCAGCAGAGCTCTAAGTCTACACTTATTAGTACCACATATACTTGACAGCATTTTTGTATTAAAGAAACACTTATAAATTGATGTAAAAATTACCAAAAAACTCCCAACCCAGTTAAACAATGAATAGCTGTAACTGAGGTGAAAGAGCAGCATTAAAAAGTGTCCTAGATTTAAACTGACAGCATTGTGCAGAGTAAGTTTACAGCAGCTCAAGCAATCCTATTACAGATTTTCAACGTGTTTTGCATCTTATAAGGGGAACATCAGATACCTTTTGGAATTGTTTTACAAAATGTGTTTAAAAGTGATCAGAGGAGTGTTATAGAAATGGTATGAAAATATTTTCAAGCATTAGATGAAAAGCATGTTATGCTTAGCCAGCTGTATCCAAGTATATGTTCAGAGTTCAAACCAAAACCAAATATAGGCATTTTTAACTTTGAGTGAATGGAGATTCTGTGTTTCTTTATTATCAGATCATTATGCTATCCATGTATTTCTAAAACTGATGAGCAACTTCTAGCTCCGCTGAAGTCAACGATAAAGCTCGTCGGCTTTTTTTAACTTTCTGAAAGTGATAGTTTGGATGAAATACCATTTTGGGCATGAGAAAAAATCAAAGGCTACATGTTTTTTCCTGAGTTGTTAAGTAAATATATTTTAATTCAGTTCATTTTAGGAATTTTTATTTTAAAAATAAAATTTGAAGTAGCCTAAAGTCCATGACAGTTTTATCAGTATTTGCAATAATATTAACCTTTATGCCTAATACAACAAAAAGAGAACTCAATACAAAATAATGAAATCTATATGAATTTTATTAACTATATTGATTTAATAAATTTATGTTTACTTTTGCTTGTGATGTACACAGGTGATGAACATGACTTTTGAAATTTCATGTCAGTTACAGTTTAAGCAATCTCCTTCATGATACAGGAATGTGGTTTATGCTTAGTTTACCTTAAGCAGGAGCTAAATTTCTATAACCTTTGCAGTTCCGCTAACACTTTTTGCTAATCAGGAATTTTAATGAATTTCTCTTTCTATGACTAAATTACATAGATCTACATTTAATTATAAGAGCACTTACTAAATTAAGTAGAGTGTAAATGAACTCCCATTTAACCTTAATATCACTTGAATAGCATAGATGTCAAAGATGAATAATAAGTTTCAAAGCTTCAACCTCCTTCTTCTAGAACTGGTAAAGTCACTCTATTAAAAAAAACACAATAAACACTGTTAAGATTTGGAAGACTATGCAACTCTGACTGAATTATTAGTTGTTCTTCTCTGAGAGGTACATTGACCATGTAACCTATCAAAATTTAAAATATGTAGGCAATTAAAAAGTATCATGTCACAGAAATTTATTATTACTTTAGGAAGACCTTGTTGAAGCATAATGTTACCTTGTTCCAAAATATATATGAAAATGGAAGCTTGGACATTATATGTTAAGCAGAAACCTCTCCTATAATGGACTAACACAGAATTTTCAGTAAATTATTTTGCTAAGCTGACTTAACTTTCAGAGGTTTTTCTTAGTATGTGTATATTTTGTATATTTTCCCTTTTTTCTTGCCTTTGTTCTAAATTTAGCAAAACACAGCAGAACTTAAGCAATCGAAAGTACCTCAGATGAGATAGTATGAAACCGTGCAGCTGAGTGCAGGGTCTTCAATTAATTTGGCTCATTTTATACTCTGTAAGGTAATTATTTAACAATATATCCCCTTCTCATTGCAATGTATAGATGTTCCTGTCTTTAAAAAATAAAAATATTAAAACAGACACTCCTTGCATTTTACACAAAGAAAAAGCCAAATCTAGTTGAATGTGTGACATCACAGTTACTGTCAAATTCTGAAATCAATGACCTTATAAATAACTGTGTCCTGAAATATACAAATACTAGCAAAAAGTTTTCAGTGCAATAAACCTGGTGTTTTTCTCAATTAGAAGTTAGCTATATAAATAGCATTTCACAAACAATTAATTTAAATAAACAAATGTATCACAACCTGTTTTCTTCCCTTCTAAACCAAATACTGTTCTTCAGTTTACGGGGGGGGGGAAGAGTAGGACCCAGTAGGACTTGGGATTGTGCCTGTGATACTAACAAGTAGCAAGTTTTCAGACTAAATAAATGGAGATGTAAATGACTCCCCTTTCTGGATCATCATTTGCTGGCAAGAACCTTACCTATAATATACAGTCACTTTAAAAATATTATTTGAATGATAGTTGGAAACATTAATAAATACATTACTGATAGATTTCTGTGGTGGATGGATTTTTTTTGTTTGTTTTTTGCCTTCAATGACTTAAGCTGTAATGTTCAGTCACCTGTCAATTATCAGCTGTTAATTATTGCTAAAAACATAAGCCAGCTTGGTAACAGAACCAGTGAAGAAATGTTTCTACAGCAAAATGATATGTATATAAAACTGAGTGGGTGCTTCTCACTCTCAGCACAATTTCTGCTTACAATTTTAACTCTAGAAGCAAGTAAATAAAAAGCCTGTGGCTAATGACCAATACGACGATTTGGCAGAGGCTGTTAGTATCTACTATTCTTTTTTTAATATAACACAAACTATTTATAGGCAAGCATTTTACTCAGAAACACATGTAATTTTAGAAGATACTATTTTGTGAAGCATGGTTGTTTTATTAAATTCATTTCTGCTTTCTCTCACTTTAATCGAGGTAAACCATACCTTCTGAGATTTTTATATATTCAGATCTGTTATTTAGCCATTGGCTAACAGAGAATTCAGTCTTATTTTAGAAGTTGGCATGAAAGGAGTGACAAGAAAAGAATATTTTTTTGGCTCCAGCCACAACAATCAAATTGATGCAGCCTCTTGTTTTAAATCTCCAAGATACATTTTGTATCTAATTCCTGCTTTTTTGCCCATCAGATTAGGTGCCAGCAAGCCACTAATTTTGTTCATTACAGCCTCTGTATCACAATGGATTAGAGCTTGCAGATTTGGATTAAGTCTATTCTTAGTGCTTCTAAATCAAACCTGTGTATTTGAGTTTTATTTTGTCAGGAGCAGTATTGTAGCAGGATTTCATACAACTTCCCTAATATTTTATAAAACAAACCTGACACTAAGACTTCTCAACAGAAATAACTTGAAAACTAACACAGCGGTTGAAACTAAACATCACTGCATTTCATGAAGCTCAGAAATTATAAATGGTAAATGATACATGAGATAAAAAAACCTGTATGAAACAGCATCAAAATGTTATTTCCACCACCTTTCCTTATGTATTTCAAAGCATAGATGAAATAACCAACTGTTTCTGCAGCTGTATGTGTGAAGATTCTCTCCACTTGCAGTAAAGAATATCAAAGAGGACAAATCTTTTACACATAGCTCTCGGGAATTAAGTTCCAACTCATAATTTTAATAGAAATCTCGAGATTCAATTCTCATCCCCTACAAAACAAATTTCTTTTCTTCTGGTCTGATACATAGGCATTTATTTTGCTGCTGCAGCCTGCTCCTACAACCAGGTTTGATTTCTTACAGACATGTCATACCTGGTTCCTCCTAGTCCTCTCAATTACAGGTTATCTTATAACAGCCAGCAGCGTCTCTCAAGCACAAATATATTTTAACATGCAAGATCAGAAAAATAGGTTTATTCAGTTTTTAATTATTTTAATAAAAAACCACAAAAAATCTCTAAAGTTGTGTTTTTAAGTATTCCATCTCATAAATTAAAATCAGTGTTGGCCAAATAGTATCTCCAAAAAGTAAATGAAAGTCTGAAAAAAGGGATAGGACCCCTGAAAAAAAAATAGTGAAAAGTACTAACAATGGCATCAAGTTCTTTCAGCTGCACTGTACAGCAACTCAACTGTAATACATTTTATAAAGATGAGTTAAAAGTTACTGCTGATTTGTACAGTTTTATGCAGCAACAACCTTGCATGTTCAGTCTGAAATGTGGCAGCTATTTTTTAATTAAGAAACACCATTTTAAGCTGTGTCCTTTGTTGCATTTATGAGCTACATATAGAAATATGGATAAGGCACCCTTATTTTTTCTTTCCATCTGATAATCTCTCTTCAAATAGTATGCTCTTTGGGCACTCAGTGCTGTCCTCTCACACAAAGATCTCTGTGCATTTGGACATGCATTATAATGGTTGTCTACTTGCTTCATCTCAAAGCTTTTTGCCAGTATTTTGCCTTACTTTTTCTGTTTCAGGATTTGAAATGCAACATCATTTCATTCACGATTGTTCCTGTCCCAGCCGAGTCCTGTTGTTGTTTCTTTAAACCAAAACCCTTCACACACATGGGCTGCCAGTGTATCTGTGGTCTTTCCACGTGCCCCCTGCACTCTTCCTTTCTCTTAGTATCAATTTCATTGTTATATTGGTAAATAATTCTGCCAGTGTCAAGTCTACAACTGGTTTAATTAGTTATAGTTCTCTGTCCAGGAAGTAGAATTTTCTATGTCAACATCTTAATCCCTATTAGGGAATGAAGAGTGATGTCACCTAGGAAGATAAGTGCCAATATTAATCAGTCCCACAACCTAATTACAGACCCATTAAAATTGACACAGCATAAAGAACAGAGAGAGACATTCTGAGTATTGCATATATTTACTTCCTGGTTTTCCCCTTTTCACCTCAAGTTAATTGTGTGCTATCTATAGATGGCTGGAACATTATCTCAAGAGCAGGGACTGATCAGCTTCAGCATTTGAGAACTGATCCATTAAAAATAAGCAGAAAAAAATCCACTAAATGTGAATGAGATCTGGACATTTCAATTTTAGGTCATTTGGAAGAAATAAAGCTAGTCCATATTCCTGTTCAGGCAACTTCACAGGTTAATTTAAGCACTATTTTGTGTGAACCTGATTGTCTTTAAAACTAAACTCATTTCACTGTAAGAAACAGAACTAATAAATACTTTTTCCTGCTGAAAAGATGTTATTTTTTACAGAAATACAGAAGGTTATAAAAATTTAGGGTGCTCCATGTATAAACTAATTCATGTATTAATTTTATAAGGTCGATACCTCAAAAGAATGCACGATTCATTTGGTACTATAGCAAAAGTATACATGTTGTATGTGTGTATAACTATATATAAAGACAATATATGAATAGGACCACTGGGAAGATCAGGTAACTTCATTCCAAATCATAGAAGCAAAGTTAAATCAATGGTTTTGCTATTTTTTCCATTCTCCACAAGTTCTGCTCTAAGAGGATATGAAAAATCATCACACAAAGAGCAGTCTAAGGGTTCAGAGAGTCTTTGAACTCCACATTTCAGAGAGCACCTTATGTTCCCTGAGCATCTGGAATAGACAAATGTAAGATGGAGTATTATGCATGGAGTAAACACATGAGCTAGATACAAAAGTTTCACAGTGTATCTGGTATGGAGCATCGGTCAGCCAACAGTAACATACACCTCGGGGCAATTAGGAACAAGAATGGTTTAAATGCAAGTTCCCATTTGTCTATTTCATTCAGGTTTATTAAATCACTAAGGCATACTATTCCAAAAGTATCATTAACTTTTTTAGTAGTCCTTGCAGTGTTTGCTAAAGAAAGACTATATCACCAGGAGAAAATATTCAAGTACAACTTCAGATAACCATAAAATAATTTCTTAAAGTCTAACGTGAAGACTCTGAGGAAGGATATATTTTAGATAGATATGTGTGTGTATATATATAGTGTATATATGAAGAGCGATTCTTGGCTGCAAAAATTATCTCTCCCTTACTTTGATTATCATATAAGGCTCTCACATGGGGTAAGTCAGAGTCCTCTCTGCCACTGAGGACTACATTTACCATGGAAACTACTGTTACCGAATAATTTGAAGTCACTTGGGTAACCTGACCATTATTTGTAAAGTGTCAGAAATGTTGAACTGCAGATTAAATAAACCATTTGAAATACTTTTGAAATCACACGGTAACATGCCCATCACATAGCTCTATGAAATGACAGAAATACTAAACTGAGCAAGATTAAATAATTTGACAGATTAAATGAGAAAAGGCAGACATGTTCTCTTATTTTCTTTTTCCTTATGTTACATTTTGCTTGGTCCTTTACAATTATGTATCCGCAACTGAGAGAAAGTCAAGATTTTATAAAGGCTTACAAAATTATAGGATAACAAAAACTGCATGGGAACATTGAGGGATCAAGCTAGGCAAAAATATATTCAACTTCACAAATATGTATTTGTGAAGCATACTTTTTAAAGATTATTAAATATTTTACTTGTTGTCTTACTTCAGCAGACCAAATAAAATGAGATACTTTTTTATTTAAACTTTTTTTCTAATGGCTGAATATAAAAAAATTTACTCAGTATGCTTCTGAAAGATACATGTATTTAACATGGATACTATGGATTTTCTTGCTCTATATTCCATTACTGAGTCTACTAGTGATGAATTTTTATTGCAATCCCTATTTTTTCATTTGTAACTTATGTCTATATGATGTTTTTCTTTACATCTAGCTAATAGAAATATTTCTTGTATCTATGTAAAATGTAGCAATCTTTTTTGTATGCAAAATGAATTTACAGCTTTTTTCAGAACATTTTTATTTGGAAATTTTTCACAGTAACTATGGCACATGAAGAAAGCTGTAACTGTGAAGTCAGAAAGAACATAGAACCTCTAGGTTTTTTTAGCTTTGCATCTGGCTATATGTAATTTTCTAGACAGAAAGATGGTTCCAGATAAAAGAGAATCAGATTTATAACTAATTCACTACGCTTATCAAAAAAGAGAGAGAAAAAAATTATTTTGCAGTTTCCTTTCAAATCGATCTACATCTGAAGCTGTGAAAAAGTCACCAATGTTCAAAAGCAGTCACCACTACTCTTATACTTAGCAGCGAGATTAATTAATAATTAATGGCAGTTCCAAAAGAAACATACCTCAAAGATATCAGTGTCTTAATTCTTCCAAAGGATTACTACCTCAGCTGCCTTTTGGTCTTCTGGTCTTGAATTTGTTGTGTAGCCTAGGAAAAATAAATCTCAGCTTACTTTCAAACTGAAAACATAAGGCTAGACCCAAGGAAAAAAAAAAACAACAAACCCAACAACTTAATTGCATTGCAGTTAATTCCTCTGTAATCCTACCTCATTATCTTAAGCAAATAAATCTCTGGAAAGGATTGTCTTATTAAAAGTGAATTAGAAAACTGAATGTCATCTGTGCTTGAAGACATCCTCTTAAAATGTCAGCAAGAAAGCTCATAAATAGGGCACAATATAAAAATGCTCCTATCAGGCAATCCTTAGCAGATTTTCAACAGATGTGTACGTAACTATGATTTCACAAACTCCTAAAATAAAGCATGTAGACAGGATTTACCATGAACCTCCAAGAGTCTAAAAAATGTACTCATTTAAATTCTACAGAGAGAGCAATATTATAAAGATAGATAAAATGTAGCAAGGGTGGTTACTGAATTGTTGTACCTCCCACTCTTTCATGTCATCATAATGTTTGAATTACCAAGGAGAACGTCGAAAAAAAAAACCCAAAACAACACCCACTAAAAAAAAGGTTATTATATTTTTATTTCTATAACCATGCAAAATTTAGAAGGCATAGCTCCTAAGTACATCTTGAGACTCATGCATGTTCGGAAGTGCACATGGAGTGTACAAGCAGTGAAGAAGTAGTGCAAGCTAGAAAGAGAAATCAGAGACAAACTACTACATTCACGATAATTGTTAGAACATTATAAGTTTTCTCAGGATATGATTAGCAATGGTAAGAATTTTTTAACCTATGTTAGAAATAGAAAACATCTGTTATCAGATCCTTAAGAAAAAAATGATCAATACTATTACAACAAATATTTTTTCATTTAGGAGTGACAAATTTATTAACTTAAAAGAAAATAACAGGTAACTGTAGAAAAAAATTGCTCTTTGCATTTTTATCTTCATTAGTATTGAACTTCTCAGCTTCACTTCAAAATACTCCTCTTAATAAACCTGTGAGTTATTCCTATACTTTGTATACCTGTACCAACACAACCAAATTATTAAAAAAACCAAACCCAAACAACACAGAACACACCTTGCTCAAAGGGTATGCAAGGATAACAAAACTAAGTGATCCCAGCTCTGGAAGATGATTGTGTTGTATGAAACCTTAGTACTATATGGAAAAAACTAATGAACATAGTGTTCAAAAGAAAGTAATAAAAGGCAGACAGAGCCAAAGTAGAAAAAAAAATAATTTAAAAGGGTTGATTGGAGCTTCATTCATACCCACAAACCAGAAATGTAGCAAGTTTAAGGGAAATCAGGAGACTAATTTCTGCCAATAACTAGTTCTAAGTCCTTTGCTTCAGTATTTAAAAAAAAAAAAAAAGTATATAAACACATATCATATCAATATATTTGGAGATATGAAAGTCAATGCATGCTACAAAAACTAAAACATGGCATCTAGCATCCACAACAAGCAGTTCATATTACACTATCCTGTAAGTTTCTTTTAGAGCTAGGAGACTGTCTTTCCGGTTCACAAAATTATAACATTGCTACCATTAAGGCCAAATAGTGATTTATAATTATTGAAATCAAAGTATCCTTGACTTGAGAGTTTTGCATTACTTTTTGAAATAGCAATATAATGGAGTTTCATACCATTTTTCGTATCTTGCTCCTTTTGATAACCATTTTTGAGACTTGCAAGGTTGAAGCTGAACCAATGTCTCTTGATCCAAGAGCTATTTTTATCTGAGTACTACAACATTTTCATGGTCTATTAAAGATGAGATAATGGAGTGATAGTGGTAAAAATAACTTTGGCTTGAATGACATAACTTTTAATCAATATTTAGGTGATAATTGGCCAAAAAAGGTTCTTTTTTTCCTACTGACATCTTATTTAGATATCCTAAGTAGAAGCCTTGAAATGTGTTGCTTCATGGAGAAAAAGTACACATTTCACACAAATCATTACACCTTTGTATTGCTACATTGGGTTGATTATTTATCCAGACATTAATTTTATGGTGTTCACTGAGCATTGAGAAAATGCCCATTCTTTCAGCCTGCTATTTTTTTTTCCTGTTTCTTTTTCTCCTGACTTCGGTTGCTTGGGTGAGGTTTGTTGTTTTGTTTGTGTATTTTAAAGGCTCCTATTAAGTTGGCATCTTTGTTGATCTTGTTCTTGTCCATAACTCTGAAAACTCTGCCTTAAGATCCATAATTTCAGTATTATCTGTATTTGTCAAACATTTTAAGAAATGTATAAAGCATTTATTCTTAATGATACCAGTTTGAAAAAAACCCATGGATTTAGTCTACTCTCTCTAGATATTTGAAGGTCCATATTTACTATCAGAAAGACTTTGCACTTGCAAACTGACAGTCTTAGTTTTGCTTTCTCCAGTGGTTTCATCCCTGTAGTGCACAATTGTGTACAAGGTTGCAAAGAATCACTGATCAATTTGTATCCTAGTAATCACAGAAATTGAATTTTAGTGGCATCTAGACCCCTACCTTTTTTAAAGGAAATCCCTACCATTAAACCCATACTAAGAAAAAATATTTCCAAAAAAAAGAAGAAAACCAACAACAAACCAGTTCAATCATGAAACACAGAATTAGGTTAGTAATGTTCTGTTGTGAAGTATGGACACAAGTTCAACTCTTGTCTTTCTGGTAGTCACTGTATTCTTGGAAATAATGATTTTCAGGTTTCAGGAAAAAACAGTAAAAAAACCCTCCAAACCCCAAAATAACCCCAAACTTTCCTTACAAGTTTTCCACTGTCTTGTGTAATGTGAAGTGGCAAGTTATGGCTCCTAAGTCAGAAATACAACTAAATAAAGGCTATTTAAATTAATAATAAACTTACTTATATCTAAAAAATGAAAACAAAACAATCCACTAACAAACAAAAAACCCCTAACAAAAAAGATGCAGAAGAAAATAAGGTTAATCAGACTATGACAGTATAATTAACTACTTTCTAATTTTGATACTGTGAAGACTTACTAGTGACACTAGTTACTATTGTCATTCACTTTTTCATTAAATCTCAGTTCAAAATAACAGATGTGGACTACTAGCTACTATTTGTTTTTGTGTCAAAGAGAATTAAACCCCATAAACATCTTGGTGCACCCTTACCTACAGAAAAAAGAAACTTACAGACAACAGTGACAATGACCTAAATCTTCAGCTTACAGATGAAGCTATGGCTTACCAATAATTGAAAATCGGTTACTCAGCCTCAAACAATTCAAGTTAAATTAGAAAGAACTCACTTTATGGAGACAAGAAACTAAATTATTTTGCTCCTAAAAAATTTATTTGCAACGACCAGACAAAAGGAAGAGAAAAATAGCTTAAGCACCAACACAGAGGGACTGTGTGTATACAACATCATTAGCATCACTTAATTGTCTGTATACTGAAGAAAAGACATGTTGCATTCTAAAAATAAAGAAGTCTGGTGTCATTAAAGAGAAAACAAAATAATAAAAGGGAATGCAACTCTCCTCAAACACTTTTTGATCAAAGACCTGTGCTAAACAAAGCAAGGACAGGTAGAGTTACTATGGGCAGTTACTCAACCTAAATGAATCTGTGGGACATTTGACTCCAACTGACCAAACAGATATTCCACACCAGAAGATGTCATGCTCAACATATAAAGCTGTGGGAAGAAGGAAGGGGAGAACGTTCAGAGTGACAGCATTTGTCTTCCCAAAAAATGGTTGGTGATGAAGCCCTGCTCTCCTGGCGATGATTGAATACCTGCCTGCCGATGGAAAGCAGCAAATTAATTCCATGTTTTGTTTTGCTTTCACATGCAGCTTCTGCTTTACTTATTAAACTGTCTTGATCTCAGTCCATAAGTTTTCTCACTTTTACTTATGTTATTCTCTCACTCATTCCACAGGGGGGAGAGTGAGAGGGTGGCTGTGTGGAGCTTAGTTGACAGCTGGGGTTAAACAATGACAAAAAATTAAGTTAATATTAAGAAGTTCCATGGGAAAAACAAAGTTCAAGGTGCCTCATATCCATATTTTTTTCTGTTAGTAGGGTAATTTATTTTTTTTCTCTCTTAATTCCCATTCTAAATTCTCTTCACTGAATGCAGAGCTGAACTAGACAAAGGAGTATAATGTCACAAAGTCTTTCAATTTCTGAAATTCAGGGTAATGTAATTGATTTTTCCTTTTCTGTTTCTACTTAGAACAAAGTGTCTTGATGTTGACCATAGAAAACTTGGGTTTTTTAGAAAAACTTAAATAATATTTCAGTTTGCACTCTAGAAATATCTTTTCAGCAAACATAATGAATACTTTATTACACCCAAATGCACAGCAAGGCATTGAGCACCTGAGACCCCAAACAGTAATAATTTAATAACTTAACTTTGCTTGTCACTTTTCAGCTGTTATGTTCAATTAAACTTCCATTGTAACGAGATTGTGATTCCAGAAGCAAAATTAAAACATTTCTCGGGTAAAAACTGCTGGTTTTAAAATTAAACTTCAAAAATTTACTTAATAATAATCAAACTAATGAACATACTTAAACCTAGGAACACATTTACAATTATTTCTTACAGTTCCAGTTCTGTAGAGGGTAAGTAACTATAAAATGTAGCCTTGTTACTTATCTTCTCTGAGCAAAAGGCCTACAAGGTAGCTAAACTGTGGTGCATCACTATTCCCCTCTTATTTTGGATTCATTAGCTATGTAGGACACATCCCACTCACCTGTAATTTGACCTTTATAAGTCATCAACACAGGTATGGGCATTGAAGTCTCTAATATGGAAAACTGTCATTACTCCTATTTGTTGACTGAAAATGAATGCAGCATTCAGGATGTTTTACCTGTACCTACTAAAGGATCCTTAAATATTAAGTAGAATTTATCTTCATTGTGAAGAGCAAATTAAACAAAGAAACACTCCTATATTTTTACTCCTGAACAGACATTTTAAAAAGTTTATTCTTATATACTTGCTTCTGTAAACATCCATAGAAATACCCAGAAAGTATTTCCACTATACCACTAGGGCTATTTAGCTTTAAGTATGTGAGGTCAGGGGCAAAATTTGGCTGAACATAAATGCCACTGTAACACTGAAGTGTATACAAGATTCAAAGGAGTACAAAAAGTTCTTGAAACCATGTATACAGCAGTTCAGAAGGAAAGCAATCTGGAAATGAAATGGATCAATAGGGTAAAAAATATTTTCAGTAGAAATAAAAAATATGAAAGTATTAAAGAAAATAATTTGTCCTCTATAGCCTCACATATTTAAGGCAACACTCTTATTTTCTTGATATAGTTAAGAAAGTGCTATGCTTTTTCTATAATGTTCTTTTTACCTGAATTAGGTCCATTATAACCCAGTTATTTGTTGCCAAACACATAGCCTTGTTTTATTCCAATTTCTGAAATATTTTTTCCCTTATATGGCATGAAAATAAGATGCGAATTACTAGGAGCCAATATATCACCAGATAATCTTTCCTGAATAAAGAGCAATGCAGTTATTCACTGAAAGAACACACCCCAGCCAGAATTATGCCTCAAATATGGGTCACAATTCTGTCTCTGCTGCCACTCTTATTTGTGGAGATGTAAGTTGTATTGATTTTTCTGTTTTGTTCCCATACACAGGTTCAAATTTATATTGAGAGGCATGCAAAGAAGAAAGGAACTGAAGGGTGAAGGAAGGAAGTGCAAATAAATCTAATGAAACAAAAAATAAATGTTACCGTTATGCTGTATTTTTTCTTCTGAGCAAAAGCAGGCAAAACTTGACAGAGTCTGAGAAACTTAACACTTTCAAGTGCTAATAGCATTTTACTGTTTAGAGATAAATTCTAACAGTGAATTTAAAACATTATCTCTACTTTAAGAGAAGTCTGTCTTGTACTTAATTCATCATTTTAAATGTTTATGATTTCAATACCAGAATGAAGTATGCTAAATCCCATTCTCACTTAAAACCTTTGATTAAAAGAAATTCCACAACCACTTCAGTCTGTACTACCAAAACAATTCCTAATTGTCTATCTAAACATCCCTTGGGAGTGAAATACTGGAAGCATAATATGAACATAGACAACAGTGTCCTGATATCTGTAACAACTATAAAATTTACTAGAACAGTCATCCTAAAGTCATTTCCACTGCTACGTACTCACGTATATATATATATACACGTACATGCACATATACATATACACATGCATGTGTATATATCTATATACACAGATGTACTCATGTAAATATTGATAGGCTGCTGAATATGAGCCAGCAGTGTGCCCAAGTGGCCAAGAAGACCAATGGCATCCTGATCTTTATTAGAAACAGTGTGGCAAGCAGGACCAAGGAGGTGATCGTCCCTCTGTGCTCGGCATTGGTGAGGCCACACCTCGAGTATCATGTCCAGTTTTGGGCACCTCAATGCAAGAAACACATCGAGGTGCTGGAGCGTGTCAAAGAAGGGCAACAAAGCTGGTGAAGGGCCTTGAGAACAAGTCTTATGATGAGCAGCTGAGGGAATTGGGGCTGTTTAGTTTGAAGAAAAGGAGGCTGAGGGGAGACCTCACCACCCTCTACAACTACCTGAAAGGACATTGTAAAGAAGTAGGTGCTGGTCTCTTCTCACAAGTAACTGGCAATAGGACAAAAGGAATGACCTTTAGCTGCACCAAGGGAGGTTTAGACTAGACGTTAGGAAGAATTTTTTCACTGAAAGAGTTGTCAGACATTGGAACATACTGCCCAGGGATGTGGTTGAGTCACCATCCTTGGATGTGTTTAAAAGTCATCTAGGTGTGGTGCTTGGGGATATGGCTTACAGCTGGACTTGGTAAAGTAGGGTTAATGGTTGGACTCGATGATCTTGGAGGTCTTTTCCAACCTAAGTGATTCTGTGATTCTGTATATACATTAACAAAAAACTTTTAGATATCATATAAGAATTCCATTGGAAAACTGACCCTTCACTTACTAAACATTACATCTAATTTATGAGGAAGCTTTAATAAATTAGTTAGCTAAATCTCTGGCTGAAATAGATCAGAGCTGTGTCTTCCCAATTAACCTTTCAATGCACAAAAACCCAAATGGCTTCTAGTGATTCTGTTTGCAACTCACTGCAAATGGAAACTGTTCTCATTCATGCAGTACAACTCTACCACAGATTTCAATTAATTTTTTAAAAAAGTTCTTAATAAAAAGAGATGGAAAAGGAAAAGAAAGTACATTCCAATATTTTAAATATAATTTAATTTCTATTATTTACTCTTATCTAATTAACTGAAGGAGTTTCTAATAAAAATAACAGTCAGGGGGAAGGGATAATCAAAGGATCAACAATACATGCTCGTGAACAAGAAGCTTATTGGAATGTTTTGTTTCAATGTACATCTTTTATATGTCACAGATATAAACACACACATACAGATAACTACCATATATTTGTACATACCTTTTGTTAAATAACATCAGAAAAAACCAAACAAACTTCTATTATCAAAATGTTGCGCATCTTCCCAAAGCAAACTTTGATAAAATTCAGTATAGCTTGCTTTAGAATTATAGAATGTGTTTAGTTGGAAGGGACCTCTAAAGGTCATGTAGTCCAACCCCCCTATAATAAGCAGGGATGTGTCCAACTAGAACAAATTCCTCAGAGCCCCATCAAGCCTGACCTTGAATGTCTCCAGGGATGAGGCCCCCACCACCTCCTTATTTTAATTTATATTACCAAAAGGGCAAAGCTCTATGTCTAGCAGTGAGAGAAAACCAGACTTACTAAAAAGCAAACACACAAGAAAGATGATTAGGAGAAAAAGGACAAAACAGAACATGGAGGAACAACTTTAGATTCACCATAGTGGTATCATAAATTTTCTTCAGAGAATGGTAGTGAAAACAAAAACTGGTATGAGCTTATCTTCCTGTCAAAAAATCAAGAGTGATAGTGGATATGCCTCTTTGGATATATAGAAGTAAAGGCTCTGCTTTCCTTCAGACTACTTGAAGTCTGATGGTGTTCTTCACATAAAACAAGACATCGCAAGGTAAAGGAAGTAAGCAACATTTTTAAGTGACTGCTTAGAAGATAATTTCTGAGCTCACAGAAGGTCCCACAGAATATTCTAAATTGCACACTGGCATATAATCTTTTCTTCATAACGTATAATTGGGTCTCAGTCTGTTCAGTGAGGTTACAAAATAATTTTTCTATTTCCCACAAACTGACTATGTTGAAAACAATCTGTGACTTGAGGCAGAGGAAAACTTGAAACAACTGAAGGCTTTATTGAGTGTACAGTGCTGACTGCAGTTGTCTGTGTAACAGGAGAGCAGAGCAGCCAGCTAGCTTGGCTTAGGAGCAAAAAGAGATGAGGATACAACAGTGCTTGCAGACAAATGCTTTGTTTCCCTTAGCTGAGTTTTAGCTGCAACTAGAATATTCTTTAAATTCCAAAAATGCAGTAAGTAAAAATGTAAAGAAGCAATGAAGAGACTTCTCTGTCAACTAGAAAATACTTTTGAATTGAGAGAACTCTCCAATTACTAGTCTGATAAATCACAACTGCTCTACCATCATGAGCATTTTAGGCAGATGTTGCTTCAGTTTTTTTAACTTATAAAATGTGAATACCAGCATTTTTTCATCGCCTTTTATTCCCTATCTTTGGCTCATGAGTGGGTCAGGTAATTGCTGGGGCCTATGTAGAGTGATACTAAAGAACTACCCTTGGAGTTTCAGCACACCACAATCAGAATTGTATTACAAACGAAGGATAACTATTTCTTATGAGAGATAAAAAGTCTGCATTTACAGCTTAAATGTTTATTAAGTAAAATCTGAATGTTTAATAAAATTGACTAAAAATAACATTCTTCAATCTGATATTTTAAAACAGTTTTTGTTTAGGTAAGAGCACAAACACAAAAGATTTGCAACTAGAAAATGAAACACTAGCACTGTCAACTGCTTTCTGTTCAAGAAACTGCAAGTCTGAAGTGGTACAGTGGTACAGGGAGATCATGTAATGCCTAAAAATAGGAGAAGATTAATCAGAACCACTGAGATTTTTGTATTATACAGTGAGCATGCCTTCCCACCTGTATTGAGAAGGGCTTTTGTCTTACTTGGAAGAGATGAAACTGAAAGACAGAAAAAAACTCCTCTAAGAAAACACAAATGGACTTGCTTCACTTGGTTGTGGTTTTTTTTGGAAGTTTCTCTTCTTCATAGCAACAGAGTTGCACACTATTCAGATGATCTAAAAAACCTGGATTTGGATTTTTGAGGTTTACAAATGTCTCCTTCAATAAACCTGGAACACAGCACTTATTAAAGGAAACAGACTTCTGGGAAGAAAATTTTCTCCATTTCCCCTCTAATATTACTGGACAGATGTACACTCTTATTTCTCCATCAGACCGAAAAAAAGGAAAACAAACCAAGACTTTACCTCCTCTATCTAGCCTACCTTTTATCTTTTCAGCTTGGAACAGCATCATACATCAGAGTCTACAGACACAAAATCAGTTTATTTATTCTGACCTGCTCTTCAAGAAAATCACAGTAACTGTCAAGGAAGCATTCTGAGTATCACTATGGACATTTTAAAACAAATTAAGGAAGGTGAGAAGCACTATTTAAATTTTAGGAGGCTACTACTTTTATACAAAATAAAAAAAATGTACCCAAGTACCTAAAACATTAAAGTCATTTAAATAATTGTAGAAAAACCCCACACCTCACAAAAAAATTAGATTTTTTTTTTTTTACATTATTTATCTTCACATTTAAGAGTTTTGGTTTTACTCCTGGAGAAATACTCCATTATTCCATGCCAGATGAATAATTTATTTCTGTGTTCAATGAAACCTGTTGTTTCCTTTCTACCAGAGAAGCCTTACTAGTAAGCCCTGTGTTCTTTAGCTGTTGGTTTTATATTGGTTTGCATCTGTTTGTACACATAGTACTTTACATTGATCTGTTTATTTTGATCGTCCAAACCTGTCATGCAAGGTACACGGTTCGGCTGTAACAGAGGACACCATCAGCCTTCTTTTTGTCTCCCTTTGTGTCCACTAGGACCACCAGGTCCTTTTCTGCCAAGCTGCATTCCAGCTGGTCAGCCCCCATCATTTACTTGTGCTTGGGTTTGTTCCTTGCAAGGACATGACTTTACACTTTACACTTTCTCTTTCTTGTTGAACTTGCTGAGGTTCCGGATAGCCCATTTATCCAGGCTGTCCAGGTCTCCCTAGATGGCAGCATAACACTGTGGCCTGACATACAACTCCCTCCCAGTTGTGTGTCATCTGTGAACTCGCTGAGAGTACACTCTGCCCCATCAACCAGATGATTACTGAAGATGTTAAACAGGGGTGGACACAGTGTCGACCCCTAGGGTTCAATGCTAGTTACTGGCCTCCAACTGGACCTCATGTCACCGACCACCATCCTCTAGGGCCAGCCATTCAGCCAGCTTTCAGTCCACATCACTGTCTATCTAATCCACACTATCAGCTTCTCCATGAGGATCTTATGGGAAACTGTTAAAAGCCTCACTGAAGCCTAGGCAGCCTTGCTGACATCCACTGTTCTACCCTCATCTACCAAGACACTAATTTCCTCATAGAAGATCAACAGTTTGGTCAAACATAGTTTCCCATCATGGCACATGGACTTATGAATGTCCAGTTTACTTAAGCATTCCATGATCTGATGCTCTTCCACCCTGGGTACATCTTTCTTGTTCTAGTCTTTTCCCCATCTCTAGGGCCTGAGAATCCTGAAGGCTGGTCTTGCCAATAAAGACTAAGAAGGTGACATTGAAATCCTCAGGTTATTCCATGTTCCATGTCACCAGCTTCCCTTCCTCGTTCAGCAGTGGGCCCATATTTTTCCTAGTCTTCCTTTTGTTACCTATATACATATAGAAGCCTTTCTTATTTTTTGAAAACTCTAGCCAGATTCAATTCCATATGGGCTTTATCCCTCCTAACAGCATCTCTGAAGGCTCAAACAGTGCCTCTATATTCGTCCCTACTTCCACCTTCTGTATGCTTTCTTTTTGTGTCTTAGTTTGCAGAGGAGCTCCTTGTTTCACCATGTAGAGCTCCTGGTATTTTTGTCTGATCATCTACTTGTGGAGATGGACTGACAGCAACAAAATATAAATATTTATAAGTATTTATCAAATGATTCCTCAGTAGTGTAACCCATGGGAGACAGATTCACAAATCTATGCATACAAAGAGTGCATTTCATATTTAAATAAAGCTTCTAGGAAATCAACGAAGTAGAATCTACACTGATAGCACTGTTCTCATTTCATCCCAAAGTCACTGACAGCAAAAAAACAGTTTAGCTGCTAAACAGATTAGGGAAATATAATGAATCTGTGAAATGGTGTTGAAGTGTTGCCTCTTCCATCTTCTAAAAGCTTTTATTATGGTATTTCTTTGAGTCACTCATTTCCAAGGAGTGTTAATAAAGATCTCTCTGAGGACTGGGAAGCTTCAACATGTTAATCTTCAACAACTGCTGTACCATCCTTCCACTGAAACACTAAAGAACTTTCAGAGAGTACATACAGGGGAAAAATTTTCCTCTTCATTAGTAATTCACCTTTCTTCTAAATGCCCAAATTATTTGTTTTCAGACTGCAGGTAGTTAGTTCAATTACCAATAAAGTAAGACTTTATGTACATTCAAGAAGTATTTAAACTAAAGCAACTGATTTAATGCTGCTGTCTGGATCATTAGTGTAATAGCTGGAGCCTCCTAAATCACTAGTTTAAGAACTCCTACTCAGTTATTAAGGCATTTTTCAAAGTACTGCATCAGCATTCAGGGAACTTCAAAACATAAATAACTTGTTCTGTATCCAGCTAGTTACTAACACTTCTCTATTACTGTGACATTTTATGCTCATTTTGCAAAAGTGCAAGAGCTGCACAATATGAGGAAGTAAAAAAGCATCAGGTCTTCAGTACTCATTAAATACTGCAATTGCAAAAATGGCAATTACCCGGATTGTTCCATTGTGAGGCAATTATGTGACTGTTCCTGAGGGATATGCAATATTATAGTAAGTAAGGAATCACCACCTCATCCAGACTAAATCTGTTTTGCCAAGAACAAAAGATGAGAGGGGCACAGAATACAGCCAGTGACTGTCCTCTAGCATAGAGCATTTATTCAATTTTAAGATTTCCTTTCTGGTGCCCATGTGAAATGACATGACAAATGTAAGACAGTTAGCAGTGTAAACACATCCACACAGTTTTGTACCATATAATCCCACACTTACATAGACAATATCTTCATAATTTTGAATCAAACTGTTGTGCTCTTAGTATACTAAAACTTAGCTCAGTCATTTAAGTAGATAACATGGGTTTACCAGCTAATTTTACTAAAAATTTTACATAAAATGAAAAGTATAAAAACTCGGGAAAAAACATGGCAAGAAGTCATTATTATTATAGGGCCATATTCTGCTTTCACTTATCTCCTATGAGCCAATATTCAAAAGGTTTTGAAGTGAGTAGATGATAATGTGGCCTTGGGACAATTTTTCCCCCCTTGTACAATTTGTTTTTTTGTTAAAAAAATAAATTATTTTTTTCCTCAGTTGCTTTAGGATTCAGAAAAAAAGAAAAAAGACAATGAAATACAAGTTTGCATGCCAAATTTTCCAGGTGCCCCATGTCCTGTTACCGGGTCGCTGAACAAACAGCCTGCAAACACCATGCCCTGGCTTTGTTCTGCCAGCTGGAAACCACAGGTCATTCGGCACCCGGACACCACCACAGAGCAGATCCTCAGAAGGAGGAGACATTCTGAGCAAAATGCTCCTTTCATCTGACAAAGGGCACTGAAAAGGGACCTGGATTTTCTTCACATTTTTTTTTTGTTCACTGAGGAATATTTTCTTTGAAAAGGTCTCTGTCCATGCAAGTGACTCAGCTCAACAAACAGTGAGGGGTGATTCACTGCAGTGGCTGGTGACCTGTGTGGTGCTCAGTCTCCTCCTCACCAGGCCTTAAAAAATTACATCAGCAGTATGATTCAGTTGGTAGGACCATGGACAGCAGGTCTCCCACTCGGGTGCTCACTCCAGATTTCCCTTCCCCAACCAGCTTTTTCTTTCCTGAAAGGACAAGGAATAATGGTTTTAAACTGAAAGAGGAGAGACTTAGGTTAGAGATCAGGAGGAAATTCTTTAGTGTGAGGGTAGCGAGACACTGGAACAGGCTGCCCAGAGAAGTTGTGGTTGCCCCATCCCTGGAAGCATTCTAGGTCAGGTTGGATGGGGCTCTGAGCAACCTGATCTAGTGAGAGGTATCCCTACCCATGCAGGGCAGTTGGAACTCGATGATCTTTAAGGTCCCTTCCTACTCTAACCATTCTATGGTTCTATGATCACCACTATCTGCTGCACTGAACAGACTCTCTCCTCCACTAAAAAAAAAAAAAAAAAAAAAAAAAAAAAAAAAAAAAAAAAGCTGGAAACAGGTATTTATATTAATAGTAACTTACACATTCTCTTACTAGTTCCAAATTTGTCATTGCTGACATCCAAAATGCCTCTTTTGCATATTCTCGATAAAACCTCTGTGCACCCTGGAAGTTGGTCCTACCTCCTCTGAAATATGAGCACTCACCATAATTTCAAATAATTCTGCAGGGATCATGACTGTAGTAAGAGAACATATTTGGTTTTACCTTTCAATTAGCAATCTCACTTGTCTTAAGAGACTGCTACTTAGGATAACTACTGTCCTTCTCCTTCTGTAGTCCTGGAATACCACTAGCAGACAGCAACAGGTCAGGTATTAAGCACAACTTTCTTGCTGAAGTACATCTTCATTTTTCTACAGAAGAATACAGAAATTATAGGCTGAGATGTTGCAACTTTTTTACTCTTTCATTTTTTGTAATGGTGTAAGAACTGGTTGGGGAAGAATACAGCAATAAAAAATAGTTTCCACCCTCAAGGGAAAGCGTATGCTTTTGATCTTTTGGACTGAAATGGAAGTTAGCAACATATGAAAAACATTACAAATCCTCTTCTCTCCCCAAGAACTTGAAAGGAACAAAAAGTACAAGGATGCAGATCTCCTGGGCTACATTACAGTACCTCCTGATTGTGGTTAACTCCACCCTTCACATACTCAAAAACATAAAGGCTTGTTAAAGTTAGTGGTGGCTGAGTTATTTCAAAGTTCTCATCGGTATTGAAGCAACAGAAAAGTTCTGTACAAATCTTAAAAAAACAAGAGTGAATTCACCAGGTTCTTCTAATAATTAATTTATTTGGCACTGCAGCACATAACGTTATGGCATTTGCTCATAACATTATTAGCATTAACACATTCAAAGTTTTTTTGAAAATAGAACCTGATAAGGATTACGTTTACACACACACTTTCAGTATCCATAACATATCTTAACACATTGTGGGTGGACTACTTTTGTTAAAATGTAGACTTTTAAAATATATTCATCAGGTAGTTATTTAGCTTCTCCTTAGGGTCAGTGGATGAACACAGTGATTTGTGCAACTCAGCCTAATCTGTCTGTAATGGGTTGGACAAGTTGCTTACTTCTTTCCATCAGTTATAAAGCTTATGACCAGCCTTACCAGGAAAACTGATTTCTAAATAAATATTCTGGTCCTCATGCTAGACGCTGGAGACCTGTTTAATATGTGAAGTCTAAGTTCTAGCTCTACCTCCCAGGAACTTCAGCAAAATGTTACACCTACAGTTCTGGTATTCTGTATTGCCTCACAGCAGGTTAAAGGTTTTCAGCACAGAATACATGAGATGTTCTCTCATGTGTGCTTTAATTGCACCTGATCTCAGTCTTGGAAGATAAACAACACAGAGACAAGTAAATTCACCATTATCACATACCTTGCCTTGCCTCTAGATGACAGTCCTTAGAAAGTCCTTCAGAAGAAAAAATAGCTCATCACTCCATTATTTGTAGATGGGTATACAAATCTGCTAAAGCAAACCAGTTCTACAGGCTTTTTTTCTTCAAAAATTACTTGGTATGCCCAATGAAAATGCAAAAGTCTTTTTGATATCTGAGCACTAGAAAATATTGCATAAGCAAGTTGTTCCACAGAGAAAATTATCTAAATTATTCTTCCCACGGATTTGTGTTTCTTCCTGATTTTATGACAATAACATCAGCTCACCAAAATCCCTACCACACCTCTTCTAAACAAAATATTGCACGTACTATGCCTGCAGCTATTTGTGCACTGAAAGTATAGTTAGAATGAACACGATGACTGGGGGATTAGCTGCTACAAAAAAAAGCATGATGTTCAAGCCCTGTCCCACCTGTCCTCCCTTCAAATGAACACAAGTGCTGCTCTCCCATTCAACTTTTAAGCAGTTTTCACATAAATATTTAAAAAAATATTTCCTTTGAGGCTTCATTACTTCCACCTTCACCAGAAACTGGGAAACTAATACAGAATTCAGGAAGGTGGCACTGGCAGTTAAAAGCAGGCAGCTACATAAAACCACACCTAAAAAGGAAAAGAGGCCAAGAGCAGTCTAAGCATCTAAGGAAAATACAGATGAAGAACTCATTTTATGAAGAAGTAGTAAAATAGTTGTCATAAATTAAATTGTAGAACAATATGCACTGATAGACTATAATAACAACAGAGATTCTGTTCCCCTGCTCTGCCAAGACAGCGTTGATTGACTGGGTTCAGTACAGCACTGTGCATGAGAACTAGCTACAAAATTGTTCTTCACACTATGCTTGCCATATGTGTAGGCCTTTTGCTTAAATAAGCTATATGAGGTGA
Source organism: Hemiprocne comata (assembly GCA_020745705.1). Taxonomy (NCBI): domain Eukaryota; kingdom Metazoa; phylum Chordata; class Aves; order Apodiformes; family Apodidae; genus Hemiprocne; species Hemiprocne comata. Next base: position 82,147,554 of record CM036587.1, on the reverse strand, counting down.
AGATATAATTTTATCACACTTGAAAACAGAATGCAAATACAAAGCTCATGATTGCATCCTTATGACCATATGGTCATAAACGTGCAACATACAGGGACTAAATCTAAAAGGCAGTCCAAAATTCTCCCAGAACACTAACTTAAAAAATAATAATCTCTCATTTGAATTTTAATTAGTGTGTGGTATTTTTATGAAATGGCACAGGCATAATACGATAAATCAATACGATGTACTAAGTAAAAGACTGAAACCTAAAAGAACAAGTACAAATCTAAGTGTAATAAACTGCAAAGCTTTAAAACCATATCTACTTTTCTAATTTGGAACTCATCAGGATTATTCCTGGAATTCTAAAATCACTGATTGAAAATCTATTTTTCCCTGTTCACCAACTTTAACTGAATTTTATTCCTTCATAAACATTTCAAGAAAAATGATCTCTTCTAAATAATGGAAGCTGAATGTCATGGAATAGCATTCTCATATTATACTTCAACACAGAAGGTAAAATATTCATTAGAAAATTAAAAGGAAAGATGGAATGGTATTTTCACTAGAATATTTTCCAAATTATTACCAATATCAAGTTCATTTAAGTCTTGAGAGACTTTACCTGGACTTTTTACTTTTTACCTGATTTGCATCTCTAGCAGTGTGGAGAAAGATGGACCAAATATAAAAACTAACTTGGAAAGTAAACTATTTGTGACATTCTAGATATACAGTGTCTGTCTCGAACAACCCAAGAAATAAACAGTGTATTTGGATACTCAGGATGCCTGGTGTTTGTCTTGAGATATCTAAGAGTTAAACAGGATTTGTTGCTGGACTATGTCTCAGGATCCCACCAAGCTGTTTTACTTCCCCCTGCGCACCTGCCAACTGGGGGGTTTGATGGACAAAGGAGCTCTACAGCTGGCGCTGGGATCAGGATATCCAGCCATAACCAGGCCTTGAGACTTCATGTAAATCACTGACTTGGCCAGAAAAGTAAAGGGCAAGCTGACCTCCACCTGATAAACCATCTTGAGGTGCCAAGTTGTCTCATTCCGTTCAAGGCCCAGTCAATGGTTTATCTTGTTAATTAAGCCTGACAAAGACTGTCTGCAATGTATAGCCCGGCACCATATCCTACTCTCTCTCCCTCCCATCTCAGAGGAGCATGGAGAAGAGAGGAATTTCCTCCCTTGTACTGGGAGAAAGTGTGTGTGGGGATGGGGGGTAAGGGGGCAGTGGGCAAGAACTGTATAAAAATTTGGGACACTATGGGTGCAGGGAAGCTCTTTCCCACTGCAGCACTTCCCCACCGACGACGTTGCTGGACCATGGTGGTAACTATTATCTTGCTAATCTCCGTAATTCTGCTTTCCTCTTTCTTTTCTGTTTCTGTTTTCCTCCCTGTCCTATCCGCTCTAGGGACTTTGCTGTGTAACTCCAATAAAGTTCCATGTGCACGTGACATCTGACCTCGTTTGTGTCTCAATTTCACCATTTGGGATCACCTTTAAACCTTTTCAAAGGTCCTTCTGGACAAACGGGTGCAGCTGCTGTGTGGCTCATACCAGGAGAGGGAAGGCAGAGTCCAGTCACACCAGCCTCCCACTGTGGTGAGGAGTGTTAGAAAGCAAGGGGGTTCTGCTCGTTCTCTTGTAAGACTGCACACCAGCCCCAGTTTGTGCACCTTTGTTTTGTTCTGGTGAGATCATAAAAAATTGCCACGTATCAAAGAACAAAGAAATTATAATATTACACAATAATGTGGTAATCTGAGATAACATCATTATCTCACAACCTTACTTAGAACAATAAAAGTTGAACTAAGAAGTTGACTGAGCTGCAGCTCTGACTGAATGAAAATAGAAATCTAGCCAGAAAAAACTGATTAACGCACATGGAAATGAAACATGTATAAACACAAGAATAATTCTTGAAGACAGAAAATTAAATAAGCCACGTTTTTCCTTATTTAAAAAAAATACTACTTTTGAGATCAATAAAAATATTTTAGTTTGCAGTTGTGGAAGTGGGTTGGCCCTGGCTGGAAGTCAGGTGCCCTCCAAAGCTGCTCTCTCATTCTCTTCCTCAAGTGAACAGGGGAGAGAAAATATACTAAAAGGCTCATGAGTAGGCATAAGGACAAGGAGATCACTCAGCAATGACCATAATGGGCAACACAGACTCAATTAAGGAAAAAAAAGGGAGGCTACAGGAAAGCTGGGGAAGGGCTTTTCACCAGAGAGGGCAGCGACAGGACAAGTGTTAATGGTTTTAAACTGAAAGAGGGGAGATTTAGGTTAGACATCAGGAAGAAATTCTATACTGTTAGGGCGGTGAGGCATTGGAACAGGTTGCCCAGGGAGGTTGTGGATGCCCCCTCCCTGGAGGATTTCAAGGTCAGGTTGGACAGGGCTTTGTGCAACCTGGTCTAGTGGAAGGTGTCCCTGCCCTTGCAGGGGGATTGGAACTAGATGATCTTTAAGGTCCCTTCCAACCCAAACCATTCTATGATTCTATGAAAATTAATTCAATTCATTACCAATCAAATCAGAGTAGGATAATGAGAAATACAAAGATCTTAGAACACATTTACCCCCACCCCTCACTTCTTCCTGAGCTCAAATTCACTCCACATTTCTCTACCTCCATCCCACCCAGCAGCACAGGGGGATGGGGAATGGGGGTTGTGGTCAGTTTGTTGCATGAGGTCTCTGTGACTCCTTCCTCCTCAGCGGAAGGACTCTTCACACTCTTTTTCTTCTCCAGCATGGGGTCCCTACCACAGGAGACAGTCCTCTATGAACAACATCAGTCCTTCCCATGGGCTACAGTTCTTCATGAACTATTCTGGCATGGGTCACTTTCACGGGGTGCAATCCTTCAGGAACAGATTGCTCATACATGGGTCCCCCACAAGGTCACAAGTCCTCCCAGAAAATCCTCTCCAACATGGGCTCCTCTATCTCCATGGGTCCACAGGTTCTGCCAGGAGCCTGCTCCAGCACGGGTTCTTCACAGGGTCACAGACTCCTTCAGGCATCTAGCTGCTCCCATGTGGGGTCTTCCAAGGGCTGCAGGTGGCTATCTGCTCCACCATGAACCTCCATAGGCTGCAGGGGGACAGCCTGCCTCACCATGGTCTTCACTACAGGCTGCAGAGGAATCTCTGCTCCAGAACCTGAAGTGCCCTCTCCCCTCCTTCCTTGCTGACTTTGGTGTCCACAGTGATGCCTCTCTCACATATTCTCACTCCTCTCTTTGGCTGCAATTGCCTTTGTTCTCCCCCTCCTTCTTAAATATGTTATCACAAAGGTGCTACCAGCATTGTTGATGAGCTCAGCCTTGCCCCGCAGCAGGTCTGTTTTGCAGTCAATGAAGTTGACTATCAGAAAAAAGGGAAGCTTCTATCAGCTTTCCATAGAAGCCACACCTGTAGCCCTCCCACAACCAAAACCTTGCCACACAAACCCAATACAGCAGTGAAATTAATACTACTTAGTTGTCAACTTCATTTGTTGGCTGTGTGTAAAGAACATCACATTCAACTGCTTAAAAAGTTGCACAGACTTAGCAGGTCAATTCCCTTAAAAAGTTTACCTTATTAATAACAAATAGTGAAAAATACTCTTCACAACCACTGAAAAACTAGCTTGTTTCAGAAACTGGCAAGACCTACTAGATATCCTCTCTATGTGACAATAGCAGTGGTCCCCCAGAAAAATAAGGCAGCTTTGCATTTTCTTCTTCCTAGTCTCTTCTTGTAAAAGCAATTACGTTCTCTAAGCCCTTCCCTACTTCTTGTCATAACACTGAAGGTGAGATACTGGCTTATTTTCTCTCCTTTCAGTTCCCCGATCATCCAAAAAAAACTTAGTACTGTGAAAAAAATAGTAATTTCAGTGGTAAAATGAAGACTAAGTTAAACAAGAAACACAACTATTAAGCATGACTGAAGTAGAAAATAATAAAAAAAACAAACAAAACCAAAAACCACTGAACACAAAGCCCCCCAAAATCAACTATACTCTTATCTTGAAACCAATCCAGAAAATTTAGAGTAGCTTTTTCCCCAGAGACAAACTATGATAAGGATAATGAATGCAATTAAACCATCTCATTATCCCCCCAAGTACTCCTTTACCTAAGATATGATAGACAGTTGTGCATACTCAAGGGCAGTCTGAACTTCAACTCTCTGGCTCAGGTAAGTAACAGCATGCAATGAGTGGAAAGCATACCCTCAATTATGCTATAATTGATCCACAGCTGGCAAAAAAATTAGCAACAGCTGTAACTGAACTTGTACAGAAATGATTTTACTTTGTCTTGCAGATGAATCATGTTTACAATGTAACCAGCTGCAATAGTGAGATTCTTTATTTTGTACTACACAACTTAAATCTGAGTTTCTAAAGATTTAAGCAAATTTTATTCCACATTTTGAGACAAAGGGAAAAAAACAAAGCAAAATTTTCATAAGTATGCCTATTCTTATTTTCCAGTTAATGTTTCCTTGACAGCTCTGAGCTCTTCAGCTGCCTAACTAGAAACAGAATCAATTTTTACACACAGCTGAGTATCATTACTGCAAAGCCCCTTAGACACAAGATTCAGAGGTGTAAAAATTCTTCATACAGTCTTATGTAACATATACCAGCTAATGACCAATTAAATTAGTTATTAATTTTAGCTTTGAGTAATTTATCTTTCTAGGAAAAAAATCACAGTTTATCTTACTGAAATTCTTAATAGTGTAGAGGGGTTTATTTTCTTAAAATATAACCACAAACCAGTTTTTGGAATTATTACCTCAATTTTTTAATATCTATTGCAATTTTCTGTTTGAAACTGTGTTCAGTGTTCCCTCTATGTACCCAAGAAGATTCCTACCCTTCCATCCAAACTCTCAAGGTCTGAAGACATAACATGCTTGTCAGTGTTACTTGGTCCCAATTTTACATCTCTAGTGTCATTAGCTTTTCTAGTTAGAAAAATTGGATATTTCAAGAAACACTACATTCATGTGTCTTTTTACATATAGTGATTTATTACATTCAATCAAAATATGTTAAACTATGGACAGTATCTTTCTCTCTTTTCAACATCAATACCAACAGCTATTTTAATAAACATCCAAAAACCTCATTTAGCAAGCTGAAAGCTAACACAGAATTCTAGAAGCTAGGGCAACTCCAAAGCATAAAACACCCCTGAACTACACTCTTTTATACTTTCTATAGGATGAGAGCGAGTGTGGCAGCAGCTGCTGCTGCTGTCACATGGGTTTTCATTAACAGGTTAATTTACATGGCTGCTAAATGATCTTTGAAATCAATCTGGACTTCACTATTTGAAACAAATGGAAAATGACCCATCTTCTGAAAGTACATCCATTCCTTGACAAATGCATGAATAAAAATCAGTTTTTCACTTTCATAGATATTTGAAGACAACAACAGTATGAAAAAAATTTTCTTCTATAGCCAAAATAAGTGTGACTTAATTGTTTCAGCAAAATGTTGAATGTATTCTTTGCTTTCCACAGTCAGACCACCATACTACTTTATACATACACTGAAATATTCAGTAGTGTCTGTATAGTTTCGCCTGCAACTTCTGTTACCTGAATATAGGAGGAATTGGAAAGCTTTAAGTTCTGCTTTTTTAAGTCTTTCTCTTTTCTGAGGAATTCCCAGACTATTTGAGCTGACTGTAAAAAGCTGTATTTGCTAAACAATAGTCACTCAAGACAATTTTTTTTTTATTACATAACTAAACAACAAACTTCTCAAAGCCTTGGTCCCATCTTTGTTAGGTATCTTTTGCTTCAGTTTAGCAGTTTGGGCATTCTTTGAATAAAATATGTACCTTTTCTTCCCTGTGAGAAGTGGCATTTTCTTTGCAAAAAGAAATCAGGAGCTTTCAAATCCATGCCATTCTGCTTTGTGAACTTAGGAACTTAAAATATAGCCTCTCTTATTTGTTAATACCTGGTTAACAAATAAGTAGTTGGAGTAACGCTAATTACTCTAGAAGCCTGTGTTGGATGACATTTGATTTACACGAACTTCAGTATCAGTGCCTTCAGGAAATGAATTCTCTGCAATAAGCAAATGACTATTTGAAGAGAAATAGGGACCAATTAATCAAGCAGATTGCTTAGGAAATATTAAAAAACTCTTCAGGTGCTGAATTTAGAAATAATGAAGCCTTGAAGTAATATCTAGATAAATTATTTGGAATTTCTCCTAATTCAGTGATAGCAACTGTAATCCTGTTCTCATTCACAAGTTAGATCTCTTGAGATCTACAATCTACTGAGATCCACTTATTCAAAGCTGTTGGTTTTGGTGGCATCACACCATTATATACCAGCAGACAATTAATTCAGTATTCACATTACTTATTCTGATACTTAATCTGAAAATCTGCAGAAATGAGATGATAGGTACACAAAACCAGAAAGACAAACTCAGACCACTAAACAGAAACCAGCTACCCCAGTGCAGGTTATTCTTCATTTTCCTCTTCTGATGTGAACTGGCAAAAAACCTACTGAATATATCAAAATGTTTTGAGCCACATTTTAGTAATTATTTGGAATAGAAATATAAATGTGTCATTTGCTCTGTGTGTGTACAAAGGAATAACAGATTATTCTACCTGGGTGTAGTTCAGTGGGGTCACTGCAGTAGTTGCAATATGCCCAGGGTCCTTTGGGCAAAGGAGCAGTCCCTGGGGCTGGCCATAATAGTCAAGGCTACGGATCTCCAGTGAGGACAACAGAAATACACGTATTGCAACCATCTTCAAAAAGGGCCAAAAGAACAATCTGTGAAACCTACAAGCTGCTAAATCTCAACTGGAAAAATCACAAAGCAAGTCCTCTTGTTCTGCAGCCCTTCTTCAGCCTGGCAGGGGAAGCGTGAGGAGAACATCAGAAAAAGGGGTAGATCCTTGGAAATTTTCTATTTATCTCATTTTAACTGAATATGCTAAACTGAACTACAAGTGTCAGCATTATTGTTACTGGATTAATAATAACCTGGTTTTTAGACCATAGAATTCAAGAAGACTGTCTCTCTCAAATTGAAAGGAATTCAAGTAAGCTAATCTGAAACTTGGATGCAACAAATTGGTAACAATTTTATAGTTATCACTTTCACTTCCCATTCCTCTATCTTCTTTCAGAGATAAGAAAATAATTAAACTAAGTAATAACACAACAGGACTAAAATACTTTATATCTGATAATGTCTAATTTTTTTTTCTTATGTTAGTTTTCTGTATCAGTGTTATTCTAATGCAGACCCTTTTCCTTCTCATAAGCTAAGAACATATTTGATAACTTGAAATAAGCAAATTAACTTAAACACTTTAAAAATATTCATAATTGCTAACTGTCTTATCATGCAGTCACTCTTACATATTTGTTCCAAAGCTGCTCCAGCCTCTTAGGGAACTAAATATGTGCTTATACTCGGAGGTGAGCAAAGCCAGGAATTGGTTTTGAACCTGCAGGAACTCTTGACTTATACAGTGGGAGGACGATGCTAAAAAGCTAAATGGCAAAAGCTTGAAAACAGTCTAGGGGCATCCAACCACTCTTGAGTTCAGAAATCATCAGGACATGTGCCGGCAAGAACCACTGCCTGGCAGAAGCAAGAAATTCTCAGCCAGGTGACTGGGACACTCTTGAGGACAAGCTGTAGTCAGCCAGAGAAGCTACCATTCCTAAGGGTCAGGAAATCTCAGGTCAAGTTTTGGTTCTAGAATCCCCCTGCTGTTGACTATTACCAATATTGCAGCTCAAACACACAGCTTTGAACAAACTGTTCTTAGGATTTGCAGGAACCTTGGCAAAGCAGCACTTCTTGCTGATTTCCAACAGACATAATGAGTAAGGTATTTTCCTCATGGAAAGCAATCAGAAGACAGACAGAATTGCAGTCATGTTTAAAATTTTAAAAACCAAACCAAAACAGAAACCTGGAAAACCAGGATGATGTGGTAATTTTATTTATATTGTTCCATGTAATTAATTTCATCTGTTGTTTTTATTATATTTTAAAAATACTACTATCAATGTTCACTGAGGTCAAACTTTTTATCTGGTGTCCAGTACATCTTGCTTAGTTCAGCTCACAACTGCACATATGTACAAAATAATATTATTTTTTTGCTTTCAGAAACAATCAGACTACTATAAAAAAGGCAATTGAACTTAGTTAATGACAACATTTTTCACTGAAGGATATTCCTGTATCTTCACACTAAAACCAAGTTAGTAATGTCTAACAGCAAAAAACACAAATGCATTGCTCAAATAAAGTTATGAAAATGCTCATGAATAATCCAGGCAATTTCAGTGTCAAGGGAAAAAGTTCATAAAATTTCACAGCCTGAAGCTGTGATTAACTTTTAGAAATAGTCCCCCTTTACTAAAACACAAGATAATATTTCAGGGCTACAAAATGAAGAGTTTTAATGTGAGCTGTTCAAATTACAGGATGGTACCCCTTTGAGGTCTCTAACAAAAGTGGTCGAAGCCGGAGGATGTGTCATGTCACTAGTTAATCCTTCAGTAACCAACCCATCGTTCAAAATCCACTAACATTCTGTTTATATAGTCTAATCAATGAAACTCCATAAATCCAAAGATCTTCCAAATTGGTGACTCATGATGTAAATGCTTCTTCTTTTTTCCTTAGAGATTGGCCTCTCATTAGAAATTTGAATGAATTTGCAACTAATGGAATGCACCAGTGCCCCTGAGAAACTGCAAATCTTTCACATCTGTTGAACTAGCAGTTTATTTTATTATATCCTCATATAAGCAGGAGATTTAAAAGCTGTTTGGGTTACAATGTTGATAGTTTTTTTCCCCTGCCCAAATTGAAATATATTCCTCCTTTTAAATGGCATATGGTTTCTTTCCTTCACCGAGACATTTATTTCTTTCATGAGCTATTCCTCTGACCACTTTCCTCTGCCTTTTTTAGTTTGTGTTTGCAATGTAAGAAAGATAAATTGAGAATGCTCAAATCCAGACAATTTCTCTTTTATTTCTACTTTTAACTTATACACTATACAAAGGAAGATTGTTTTTGACCAGAAGGTAGTTTATCTTACTTTTTAACCTATTAATATTTTTCTTAAAATTATAAATGAAGACATTCTCTGTAACTCTTGTAACAAGAGCAGGTCACCTGCTTTGGGCACAGAAATTCATTATTTCTAATGGAAAACCACAATAAATTTATTGATAAGTAGATGATGTTATAAGGTTTGAACTGAATTACCCACAGTTACATTTAAAATAAGTAGTTTACGACCTGTATGCTTGCTTTCAATATTGATACAGAAGTTAATTCTACAACAAAATCCAGCTTTTAGAAAATAAGTGCAAATTTTAGTTCTTTAGAGATATTATTTTCAGTATATTTAATGCAAAAGCTTTCCAATTTTATTTTTTTTTCACTGCAGCATACCACAACTATTTTATTTTTAACTCTTGTTTGGAACTCTCAGGAATAGATATGAATGTGTTAATGGAGGTAGTTAGAAAATAAAGCTTGTAGTTTTACAAGTTCATTTTTAAAATATACTATCCTGCCTGAAATGTCATCTGTAATAGGACACTTTTATGGCTAACAATATTTTCATAATTCTTCATTCATAGTTGCATTGAAATAGTAATCTTCATTTTTTTCTGTAATGGAAACAATAGTGCTTATAGCATTTTCTCTGCTCCAGTCAGTAGCCCTTCTCTGATATGGGCTAGTTCACATGAAAGATCTCTTCTTTAGAGTGGCTTGAATTTAGGACAATTTGGTATTAGAATTATTATTTTTATTGAAGAATATTCAATCAACAACTCTTTTTTTCATGCTGAAATAGAACAGCAAAAGTAGTAAGTAAAAGATACAAAGCACATGAAAGGAAGAAAAATCAGACTTAATTGATGAAAATAGCACCTGCAGAATTGGATTTCCAGCCTTTCAATGTGACATGTATGATGTTTTAATAATACAGAAGGTGAAGAACAGCTCAGTTGGGCTGCTGTGTTTGGAAGAAGCTCCTTTTTCCTACATTCAGACAACAATAATTCAACAAGAATTCCAACCCACTGGAACTGGAAGTACATATTACACGAAATCACAACTCATAGTTACATTTCAATGAGCTTAAACTTTCTTTTGAACCTGTGCTAGTGGACAAGATACTTCAGTTTGCTACTTATCAACTATTATTCTATGACACCAAACATCTGTTGTATTTGACAATCTTCTCAATAAATTTCAGAAGTTGAAGGTGAATATTAATTTAAAAAAAGGTCGTATCTTAACTGGGAAAAACCCTAAAATGTACTGTGACAAAATTTATCTTTATTTGAAGTACTTACTCATCTAAGTGGCTTTCCATTTAAAAATACAATAAACTGTCTTCAAAACAACTAAATCACGAATTATTCTAATGCATTCCTGTTTTTGTTGCAATTTCTTAACAGAATCACAATCTAACTAGAATAAAAATTCTGAATATACACTCCAGGAACACCAAACCCAGCCTTGATCTGTGATGCACTCAGAGAAGAGTAGATGAACTCAGGCACAAGCCAGAGTTCCTAAACATTATCTTGATAAATTCCTCCCTTAACTGACTAGATGAATTTTTAAGCTTTCTTCATGTTAGTCCAGGCACTTTGCAAGAAGATGTCAAAACCCTTATTTATCAATCTATTATGATTTAGTATACAAGGAAAATTTCTGGGAGAAAACCCAGAAAGATAGGTGCTAAAGCTGAGATAATTTTATATGCTTTACTTGAAATTCACAGTAGGATATTGTTACACACGCATCCATTGAGTGATCTTTTATGAAAATATTCCCTTGTAAGGCCACATTGGTCAAGTTGAACTGCACTTCTGCTGGTAACAGAGAGCAGATATTTCAAGAATTAGCTATATGTCCTGCCCAGTGAAACTCACTGTGAAATAAAACTAACCACATCACCAGCACAGAGAATTTAACCTTAAATGCATATGCTAGACATTTAAGGATGTGTCCACATACTCTGGTTCTATTTATGCCCTGTGACAGCAAGTATACAGCGTACAAAAGGAAATACAACTATTCATAGCTGAGGCAATGCAATTGTACAAGTTCTCAGTTGTGAGATAAATAAAAACCCTCTTGCTTTTTTTCTTAAATATAAAACCTTGAATGAAAGAAAATGGATTCACTTTCATCTGGGTTACTTGCTGCTCTTTTTGACAAAGCCTATTTTGAGATACAAGTCCTCCTTTCTAGAAGATTTATTTTCATTCAGTAACACCTTTCTGAGTATACTGCCTGGGAGTTCTGCAAACTCTACAGATATTCCTTCCTTGTTTTATATGTATTAAATGTTTATTCCTTAGAAATATTTCTCTAAAAATATATATATATATATGAAACTTTTGTAAGGTACTTACATGACACACATTCATGTCAAGAACTAACATCTCTGTTTTTATGACAAACTAAGGCCCTAACTACTACACCTGTTATAAATCTATTCCTTTACTTTTCTAAAGATATTTAAACTTTGGGAAAATATTTATTTATGCCTCTGTTTTTTATCATAAAATGATAGAGTCGTTCTGCTTGGAAAAGACCTCTAAGATGACCATCGAGTTCACCTATTAACCTAACACTGCTGAGTCTGGTGCTAAAAACTGTCCCTATGCACCACATCTACGGGTCTTTTAAACACCTCCAGGGATGGTGATTCAACCATTTCCCTGGGCAGCCTATTCCAGTATTTAATTGCCCTTTCAGTGAAGAAGTTTTTTCTAATATCCAATCTAAGCCTTCCCTGGTGTAACTTGAGCCCATTTCCTATTGTCCTGTTGCTTGTTACTAGGGAGAAGAAACCAACATCCACATAATTCTAGCTTCCTTTCTGGTAGTTGTAGAGAGTGATAAGGTTTTTCCTCAGCCTCCTTTTCTCCAGACTGAACAACTCCAGTTTTCTGAGACACTCATAATACTTGTTCTCCAGACCCTTCACCAGGCTGAACAACTCCAACTCTCTCAGCCCACCTTCATATGAGAGGTGCTCCAGCCTTCTGATCATCCTCTTGGCCCTCCTGTGGACTTTCCCCAACAGCTCCATGTCCTTCCTAAGTTGAGGACCCCAGAACTGGACACATATCCTAACCCATATTTATGAAATAATGGAATTTATAAAATGGATTTGACAATCTCACAAGAATAAATTAGTCTCATACTGGGTTTGTCCTAGTTTTATGAAGCGGTAGACAGATTAAATTTGAGATTGCTAATACAGGTCTCATTGCCACAACATGTTTTGGAGGCCAAAAGTATAAATGGTCTCAAATTCACAAGGAAAACACTGTCAGTGACAACAACCTTTTTCGCAAAAATCCAAGAATTTATGGACTACAGAAGCTGTGACAATGTGTGAGGAACATCTCTTTGTCCATGTTCTTTTCTTGTGTTTTTCTATAATGATTAGCTACTTGTCACTAGTTGCAAATATATAATCTTTGTTTGACAGTGGCTGGCAGGTCTTATCTAGTAATCTTTCTCAGAGAGGCAACATGTCATGTAGCTTTCTTGCAGATGTTGTTCAGGAAAATCTTTGTTCTCTACAGTCAGTCCATACTTATAAAACTTGCCACTGGAGGAATACATTTTAATTTGAGTTTCAAAGAACATTTCCATGCCAAAGAAAGAGAGACAGCCCCACATAATTTTAACCTGACAAATGGTTGCATAGGAGACACTGAGATGTATGTAAATTATTTAGGTCTTCCACAGGTTACTAAGTTTGCATGTCTCCAGAGCTTCAGATATTTCTGAGGCAAGCCCATCACACAAGATAGACATGCCAAAATTATATTTTAACTTTGGAGAGAAAGACACATTCACAGGGAATCAGACTATGATTCTGTAAGAGGATATGGTTTTTTTGTTACTGTTTTGTCTGGTTTTGGTTTGTTTTTTTTTGGTTTTTGTTGTTCTTGTTTGTTTTATTTATTTTTTGCTATGTGTTTGGGTTTTTTTCTGAAAAACACTTTTCAATACTTTTCAACAATGTTGAAAAGTTTATCATAAACCAGGTCTATAAGAACAGGATTACAAGTCCATGAAAATTGCCTACCTCATATGTTCTGTGATCAGTAAGTGCCCTCATTATTAAAGTAACCAAAGTTTCAAAAAGAAATCCACATATTTCGCAACAACACAGAACAATTAATATTCTTGCTGAAATACTCAATCTTTGCAACAGACATTCAATGATACTGGCATTATAGACGGGAAGTACTAAAGTTTTTTGACATTATGTTGGAGCTGTCAACAGTTAAACTAGATTTGACAATCAGGATTTCAGCTGCAAACTAATCTTTGGTAATTCATGTAATTGACACTCTGAAACATAGAGAACAATGTACTAGCACCATGAATATATTGTTTGCTCAGATGAATCATTTTCACATTGCTATTTAATTGATGTGACTTCTGCTTCAGATACACTACAATTATCGTATCATTTTAACAATAGAGAAGATAGAGTAAAATATTGACTAAATTACTGTAATCTTTTTTTAAGGACAGAAGTTTAATTAACAGTTATAAAAACTCCCTACTCTAATTTGAAGAGCTATACACAAATGCTGAGCATTTATATCTAAAAGTCTTTTATTTCAATGTGGAAATACCAAAGATTGATTACTGCTGCCAAACAACAGGCAGCAGATACAGAATATTGCCACCACCCTACATGTACAGAGTAATACTTCACAGAATTGGCCAGGTTAGCCATCCTGTTGGAAAAATAATATTTTCTAAGAGAAAATTTATTTGAACAGCACTTACGATTCAATGAAAAGGAAGAAGAAATCAAATACACTTGTATGAACCTGATTCCAAAGACAGACTAAAAGTTTTTCCCATGTCTTTGCTAGTCAGCCTGATCTCCCTATCAGTAGTATGCTAACTTACAGATTTGAGTGAATGTCTACAAAAAACCTCAATAACACTTCCTTTTTTTTTCCTCAAGAAAGAGATAACTCAAGGTGATGCCTAAATCATACGAAGAACATAAGTAAGATTTACTTTCATAAGGGTCTTTAGTGAATGACTTTCAAAATACCGTGTTTGTAATCACAGTAAAATTTGCTCCACAAACCATTACAGCGAATAAGTCAGTCACTGCTACAAAGGGCTAAACCTCTATGGTTCAAACTGGAAGAGGTATCTCTGGAGACCCATGATTTTATCAGAAGAGAGGGCCAGGAGACAAAATGATCAAATGCAGTTAATTAGTTCTGACTAAGATAAAGCGTTTTGCTAGGCAGAGGTCATGCACAAGAGTTGGCTGTCTGTCAAGAATTTAAAGCCCATCAAAGTGTCATTGTATTATAAGCCTGTTGGCACATTGACACATGTATTTTCTGTCAATTTTTAACAGTACATATCTAACCCATTAACAATTCCAGGAACTGTACTTAGAATCCACTGATAATTATCAAGGTTTGGACTCCAAGTAAGTGACTGGGGTGAGGAAGGAAACAACAACAACAGCAACAACAATAAATACAACCAAAAAACTCCTTTTCCGTTCCTTATGGTTTACCTGTAAAAAAAAAAAAAAAAGTAAAACAGAATGGAAAGTTCTCCTGAAAAAACAGTCTTCTGTCTTGATGTTCAGTGGTTCCTGAAAAGCATTGATTTTTTTAGAATGCATGGATAAAAAGTAACATTTCTAAAAAAAAAGTTACCCTTTTTTCTTCCCCCTGCCCCTTTTTTCTTCAGTTACTTTGGATGGTGCAGGAAACTGGGAAGGGACAACTCTCTGCCGTCAACTCTCTGACAGAACATCTCTATGCCAAGACACCAGCACAGCCCTGAGTCATCTGCCAATCCACAGAGTTGTCCTAGACCCATTGGAAACACAGAATATGTTCACAAAAACCAGCAAATCCAGTAAGTATTTCTTGACCAGGAGCTATGAACATTCTAGAGATTTTTCATTGACTTTCAGAGAACCAGCTTTTATTCCAAATCCAAGTGAACTGTGGAAAGCAAGAATATCTTCAACCTGGATTACACATAGAATTTTTCAGAAATTCAAGGATTTGCATTGCTTTGGAACTATGTATATGTGGGCTTCAGAGTCTAAATAGGTACCAAACTGTCAACATCAACTAAAGAGAACACTGACATTTTTAAATAGGATAGTATTACATTCATAAAGCACTGAATTCCACAATATTTGCCTTTCCAGACATAATCCCACAGACTACTAAAGCATGCTGTTGCTTCTGCAAGGGCCTTCTAAATGGGCTTAAGTAGCCTAAATTTCTATTCCTATTAACAGGAAACTGAAATTAGTTATACAAGTTATGCCTTCTTACATCTCTACATTTTTGAGTGATGTTATACCCACATCAAGCCTGTCCCCTGGTACCCTTAACAGAAACTGATCATTCATTCCCCAACATTATAAAAATTTGTCCTTGTTTACTGTAGCAGGAGCCTACACTTCACTAGAGGCTGCACTGGAGCAACTTAGAGATGAATCTGAACTTTCTTGCAATAGACACTCCATATCATATCTCTGCATGCTACTAACTTGTAACACTCAGTGCAACCACCCTTTCTGTGTGACCGGCTAGTTCAACATGTTGACAATGATGAGTTTGCTGGCCTTCTGAGTCTCTGATCTGATGGCAAATTTTGTTTAGAGATGAAACCTATTGCTGGTCTGAGTGAACTGGTAAGAAAAGAGCACTTTAAAGCTATACAGTAATAAAAAAGCAAGGACTATTTCAGGTGAGACAGGATAGCAAGACACTGATGGCATAAATTGATTGATAGCCAGGAGACAATTCTTTTTAGTAAATCCAGTCTGATCATGCATCCCAGAAAGCAAAAATTAAAATAAAAAACTAATCTAAGTAGCTTAAAAAAAACAACCACCAACTATATTTAATTTTCCAGGAAGACTGGAATTTTGCAGTAACAGCAAGATGAAATAGCTACAGGAACTGGAGAGCCCAAATACCAAATTGGCTTTCCTCAATGTTGTCAGAAGCTGATTTCATCTCTTCATTGTGCTGATAAAGAAAGGTTAGAAATGCCTATTGTTTTCCACCCAGAGCTTGGAAAACAAAGCAATTTGAGACTCTGAACTCAGTGATTTTTCTTCCTATCACAAATGATCTATAAGTTTCATTACTGTATGATCTTTGATTCCTCAGGCAGAAGTTCTCTTATATAAAGTAAGCCTCCCAGAAACGGAAACAAAACCAGACATGCACAGAATTCCAAGCAAATAAAAACATCTTGACACAAAGCCTTATTTCAGTTTATCTACTTAACTGTGCTTTGCCTGTGGACCTACCCATTGTTGACTTGCCAGCAGATGCTATACTCACTCGATTGGTTCCTTCTTCAGAGCAAGTTCTCTCTTTAAAAAAAAAACCAAACAAAAACAAAACCAACCAAACAAACAAAACACAACCCAAAACCAAGAAACCAAGCAAAAATGCACCCTAACTCCTCACGATGAAGAACTAGGTAATCCAAACATTTGTCTCTTGCAGCATAAGCCATTTTCTTTTCATTGGCTACTATGCTGAAAGCTAGTTTTCATATTTCTCAAATATTTGCTTTCTTGCTGCACTGGAGGACAGGCACAATGATGTAACACTGAAGATGGAGGTAAAAGGAACTTAAATATTTTTTTTAAAAAGAAAAGCTGCAAAATAAGGCTTCTGGATTATTAATTTTATTAGAGAGTTTATGAAGAACAGATACAATTGCCCATCTTAACAGACTAGCTCCATCAGAAAGTATTTGCTGTCCTCATTATTGAAGTGTCATTAAAAAAAAATAATAAAAAAATTAACAACTCAAGATGAGCTGTTGATTACTAATGACTTTTAATTCACTGTGGCCCCATTCACAAGTTGCTGTCATGTTTAGTAAAGTAGCTAATTTGTTATTCTCTTCAGCTGTTGCTCTGTGTGGATAAATAAAAGGATTAAGTAGTTATAAATGTGTATGTGGGTAAGTATAGCAAACTAATGAACAGTAGCATCAGCACTGGTAAGCAGTGATTGCTCCTAAACTGCAAGTATACTTACCAAGTAGAGACGAGTTGCTTTTAAAGAAAAGTATGAAAAAGTAAAAATATTGAGCAGGAAAGCTTTCTAGTTATTCGGATTAAAATTTTAGATGTGTTTCTATTATGCAATGGAGAGACTTTCATGCAGAAAAAGCAGTTTTGGTAGAACAGGAAGAAAACTTGAAGTAGGCACATTACACTTTTGGGTTTGTTGGGGTTTTCTTGTCTGTTTTGTTTTTGTTTAAAATTAAAGTTAAAGTATGTTGTAACTAAAGCAGTCCATGACAACAGGAAACAACTAGTACATTTCAGGACTAAGAAGAAACTCACTGGCTAACTCCTGGTGTAGCTACAAAATCTAAGAATTCTGTTTCAAAAGGCAGAAGAAAACACAAAACAAAGAAAAAATATCTGAGATTCAGAAGTTTGCATTTGCAATGAGCAAAAGATGAAACAACTCCAGAAACTAAATTATCCTGCAATAGAATCTGGTTTCAAACAGCTGTCTACTCATTTTGGTATGCCATTTTGAACAGGCATTTCCCTACCTACAGAAATTTCTTAATGAGTGGAACATTAAGTGACTTGATTTTCCTCATTCTTGCTTAGGATAATTATTATAAATTCTATTAAAAATATAAAAACGCCAGAAATAAGAACAGCTTGATGGAAAGGGCTCACAATATGAAAATTAGAATATGAAATTATAAAATGCTGACTGAAAAAAAGGTTTGAATCCTCATTCTCTCTGTCTCAGAGTAGTAAACTTGAAACTTTGTCTTCAATATTCCTGTCTTGATTACTGACTGTTTTAGTGTGGGGGGACTTTCCCTCTACAACCTGAAAAAATATTTCCAAAAATCAAATTTTATTTTTTTTTGTTTTTTCATACTTTCACATACCTTTTCCCATCTACATGTTTTATCTGCCTTTTACCAGCCCCAGCCTCCCCCGCCCCAACCTGAAACAGCAGTGTCTGTATTGCAGAAATAATAATCTAGAAAAAAAGATTGTTCCATCTATTGCTCTCATAAAATGCTGTTTTTAAATGTTAGCAACAATGGGAAAGCATCTGATGAATTAGAGACTGACTATATATTACTCTTTACAAAAATGACAGACATGTTTTCTCAAAAATAACACATGACACAGTATATGCAATATAAAACCTTAATTAAAACTGTTGTGTTTCTTCAGTAGTTTGTGGACCTGTATTATTCCCAGTATTTTTTTCCATGAAAGAAAAGTACTTAATGCACCTTAATAAAACTATTCTACTTAGCCTCATATGTAAGAATGGAGCTGGCAGAGAAATTCAGGCTTTGTGCCATGGCCCAGGGGGCATTGCCAACCCTGACTGTCTCTTCCCATTCCCCTGAGCCTCTCCTCCCATTACCTGGAGCCCAGGACCCCATTTCAGTCCCTGGGGCTGTCAGTTCTTGCTCCAATGATGCAGCAGGAACGCCTAGTCCTGGATCTGTCTCCTGCCATTCTGGTTCACCGACTTATTTCCTCTAGAGACCTCGGACCTCCACTGAGAACAGCTTCATCTCCAGCACTGTCTCTCACCTAGACTCCTGTGGCTCCTGACCAGATCCCCGTCTTAGTTCATCAGCCTGGAACTGTTGACTGTCATCTGCTCAGACCTGCTTGGGTGCTGCAGGACTGCACCCTCTTCATGATGGCCCTGCCAGTGCTTGTGGGCACCCTCGGTGCCCATCTCATCCATCCTTGTGGAGCAGCCCTGCTCTTGCTACTCCCAAGCACTCAGTTCTTCTTAAGAATACATTAATATATATTTAATTAAACCTGTCAGGAACAATGGACTAAAAAATAAAACTGGTTTGTCACTAAAAGCTGTTTATGTACCTATTACTATTAGCTCCGTCAAAGTGCTGTGTGTTTAGGAACAACAGGATAAAGATATTACATTTTCTTCAAAAGATATGTAGGAAAGGAAAAGAACCTGAACACAGATGAAGTAAATTATAATTCAGTTTGTTCATTAATTCTTCCCAGAACTTTGTATCAAGCCTAGAGTTAGCTCCTGATTTTAGCTGAAGTTGAAATCAACTGAATTGATGTTTCAATATTTGAAGATGTTATTCCCCTGGTCCTCCAGTCAATCACTTGAGAAATTTCCTTTTAAAACTCTTACAATCATACATCTTATTATTATAATTTCAGGAAATAGTAAAAATGCCAACAATCAGACAGAACAATATACAATTATGACACCAATTCCAACCCTCTAATTAAAAAAAGAAATTGCTAATGCTGTCCATTGAAAGCTTCACAATCACTTTATCCAGGCTTGACATATTCACTCTGAATTTACTGCTCTATTTCTACACAACAAGAAAGGCAAACAAAATCTCATAATTGTATTTAAATACTAACTTAATGAAATGGTTTTAAAGCCTTGCTTCCATCTTTTAGATTGTAATTATTTGAGGCTCTGAATAAAATCCTTTGAAGTTTAATGAAGCAAAAACTCCTGGTGTTAATTTTATTGAACAAAAGCATAGATTAATAGATATTTTACATCTTTTGCTTAATTTAATAAAATGCAGCTATGCAACAAAGATACTGCAATAATATTGCATTGCTATATGGCACATAAAGCACATGCATTATTCAACTTGTATTTGGAAAATTAATTAAGAATATTGTACACTCTCAGAGATATATGATAAAATATTAAGGACAGCTTCTAGTGTTATGTGGCCATTTTTGTTGCAAAAGAGTTATACACTCACACAATGCTTGCTCACACAAACACAATCATTCTTGCAGAGTATTAAAATTATTCCCAATTCAAAAATTTACATGAAATTCAAAATTGCTACACCTTTTCTCTCCAGCTACAAAGTGGAGGCTCAGTGGATTTCCTGAACACAAACAGATAGGAAATTTAAGTAGTCAGCCAGCCCCTTATGAAAAAGATTGGAGGTACAGCTAGAAGTAAGGGCTTCCCCATTTATTTAACAAATAATCATAAATATGAACACTTTTCCATGGGCAAATGACACGCATTTATGCCTGGTGCAAGCACTTCATGGTCCAGAGAGACAAAGCAATCATTTGTACAGTGAGAGCAGCTAACTATGGAAGTAAGCAAAACCAGATAAGTGTCTTAAAACTATAAACACCTTTTGCATCAGTGTATGAATATAGTAAGAAATAACTGCTGTCAGATGTGCAGGGTCTGTTTTAGGGGACATTTTTTATTCTAAGAACTTTGATCTATTAATAAACCAACAGTGCAACTACCCATTTCATGTAAGATATTATCTAGTTCACTTAGTAGTAACACCAGCTCTAACACTTATTTCCATAATTTCCATAAAAGCTGGGATGTGAGACATTGAGGAAAGATCAATAACAAATTTAGTGCTCTGAAAATGAATAATGCAGGATGGTTTCAGAAGGTAATGGTTGGGAGGAGCCCATAATGCATCCAACTACCACAGATAGTTCTACGGCTGAAATCTCTTCCAAATACCTGTGATGCATGAATTTATCACTCTCTACATGAAGACTGGCAGAGCTTTTTTGTTTTAACTCATGTACATATTCTCATATAAAGTAACTCATTTGCTTAGAAATTTCTTAAGTGTTATTACCTGTGATGGTGACTCCAAGAGCTGATTTTACATGCTGCCTAGAGAAATGTTTTCATTCACTTGAAATATAATATATTTATTGGTAAGTAGCCTATCTGAAAAGTGTAAAAAGGAGTGTTATTTTGTGGGGTTTTGAAACATGGTTACCACATCTACTGAAACTCAGGATATTTAACAGTTCAGAAATACTTACAAAGGTAAAATTTTTTTAATTTTAAGAGTTGGCATAAAAAAATTCAGAAGACACCATTGCCAAAAGAGTTCCTGGGCAAGTACATTCTAATGAACAAATATAGCTTTTAACATGTGGAATATATTTTAAGATCCTTTCAATTGCAAAGCATAATCACCTTCCTGGGGCATGCCTCAGTATTTTCTGACACTCAGTGCTGATAACATGAAATACCTCCTGCAATTCTGAAATTGTTTTTGCAGGTGGGGGAAAATTATTGAAAACTTTAAATACATAACCTTCAAGATCAAATTATCAGTTATTTCAATTGTACTCCACTGTATTGTGCAGTACAGAAATCAAGCAATTAACTGTATGCAAATATTCATTATAGTTCTCCAGTAATTTGTATATGGAATAATTTCTTATGAAGTCAAACATATCAGTTTGATACTTCAGTTGTAAATCTCTTTCATAGTTACAGATATTCTCATTTACTGCTGTCTTAAAATTTTTCAGCTATATTCCAACATGAAAGTCTTCAGTATTTTGATACTTTTGTTGGAAGTATCAATGATGTGAAAGAAAAACATGCTCTATTTTCACCAAATCTATCATAACTTTTGTATCTAAAAGAGATTGGGGCCACTGCTGTTTAACATCTTTATTGATGATTTGGATGAGGGGATAGAGTGCACCCTCAGTAAGCTTGCAGATGACACTAAGTCGGGTGGGAGTGTCGATCTACTTGAAGGTAGGGAGGCTCTGCAGAGGGATCTGGACAGGCTTGATTAATGGGTTGAGGCCAATGGCATGAGTTTCAGTAAGGCCAGATGTTGGGTCCTGCACTTTGGCCACAACAACCCCCAGCAGCACTACAGGTTTGGGAAGGAGTGGCTGGAGAGCTGCCTAGCAGAAAAGGACCTGGGGGTGCTGGTGGGCACAAAGCAGACAAATACTTTGTCCTGTACTTCAGAACAAAGCATGGAAAAAGCCTTACATATGCTATTGCTTTCTTCACTGATCCATGCAGTCTTTTTTCCACTATTAAAAAAATAAAAAAAAAGTTTCTTATTGTTACATTTTAGTGGGTAAATACGGAGGGGAGAGATGGAAAAAGATGGAAAGGAAGATGAGGAAGGAATGGTTCACCTGGAAATGCAACTTAACCAGCTGAAACTGAGAAATCTTTGGACTCAGTTTTAGTTAAGAATCAAAGTGCTGAACATCTTTTATGTGATAGGATAATACAAAGCATATTACGTGTCTATATCCCATCACAAAAATACTTAGCTTTGCAAAACATGCAGTATAAAATAAAAAGCCTAATTATAAAAAGCAATCAATTACCATTCTTCTAGAAGGAATAAATATACTGGAAAATACACTTAAAATTATTTTTTCATTTAATTTAAGGGTTGAAAACCCCTCTCCTTGAAGTTTCTAATAAAACAAAGATTCTTTGGTTTTATAGCTACTTTGCAAGCAGTATTTGATGTCTTGGACACAAGCTGTTCTAAAGATCAGCAAGTGATTCCTGCGAAACAGCAAAGTAGCTCAGATTAATTTATTCAAAAGTACTTCAGAACAGGTAAAAACTTATGATACCTTCCTCCATTATCCCAAGTTCTTTGCATCATGAGTTAGCTATTTCAGTTTACCAGCAATGTGCCCAGTTTAGGATGCGCATCAGTCTCTACCAATCGTAGAGAGAGTCTTTCACCTCACTCTTTCTTTGATAGTTTCACCAAGTCCCTATCTTAAACTCAAATGAAGCTCACCTCTTTCCCCATTTCTACTGCACAGCTTTAATCCCCTACTACATTGTCCTTGGTATCTGGGAAATATTCAGATAATGTAACCGTGATACAGCGTAGCATCTTTCTTCAGTGATGTGCTGCTGAGCCTGAAAGAAAATTTCCTAAAAACTCTGGTAATACCTTCACCTAGAAAATTCCAGGGTTTGGTAGGAAGGGCTGACTTGCTACCCACATTTAAAATTCCTCTCATGCATGTACTACTCACTGAGTTTGGTGTCCTTATATAGGAAAGTATTTGTTGGTTATATATGTATTAATCTTCTAAAAGTAATTTTTCTGGCATGTCATATGGTTCTGAGGTTAAAAGTGCAGGAAGAGGACCTCAGAGGAAAAAAAGGCTTTTTTGGAGACAAAGAGTAAAACATAAAGCCACTGTCACAATTTTATTTCAGATGTAAAAATGGTTTGGTTTTGGAAATACAAATTGAGATATATTCTTTCTTTTTTTTTTTCTTTCCTTTTTTTTGTACTTTGTGAATTGCAGGTTTTCTTAAAAGTTATTTCAGATGTAATTACATGCAGAAAACCTGTCTCAATCAACAATTACAGTGTTCACTGTCACTCTAAAGATTTGATTAATCAGTACATCTTCCCCTTCTTTGTGTAATGGATGAATTATATAAGGACTGTCTTCACAAATAAAGGACACCTAATAGAATGGAAGGGTTTAATGATCATCTTGAATGATACAGGCAAAACTATTTTTACAACAGATCTGAGGGCTGGGGTGAAAGGAAAATGTCAGGATGCATTCCTTGATTCTCTAATTTAAGAAAACAAAAAAGAAAAATCATGCAGAATGGCCATCTGTACATATTCTCATATATAAAGTCTTGCACTGTTATTCTCATTTTTTAAAATATATAGTTCACCAGTTCCAAAGTTTCCTTCTTCCCAACTCACACATCCTATTGATGGTATTTAGACAGTTCTATATCATTTCCCAGCTATATCTGATACTAAAAGCTACTTTTCTGCTGTCAGTTTTGTCCAATACAAATGATTTCTTACTTTCCAAAGGCCAACAGACCATATATTCTCACCTCACTATCCTCCATCTCATTTATGTCCAGATTTTCTCACTATTGATTTTATATTCTTCTGTGTGAGCTGGTATTGTAACAGTTTCTTTCAGAATATCCTTGCTCCTCAACATGAAGAGCTGACAGTCAAATTAAATATAACTCCTGCAGAGCTGAAATTATTTACAGTCCTTGCTAGAAGCTGAATTAACATGAATACAAAAACTGCCCTTTTAAAAAGTGTTTACATTCATTGTAAGGGGAAAAATGTTTCAAAGACAGCTTTATTACATGATATTGGTACTGATATATTAGTATGTGTGCACAGGGCAAGTCTGTTATAGGACTTTGTGACTCTTATAGGACAGTGACTCTTTTCAAGTATTGTAGAGTATAAGATTTGTTACATTAAGAAATGTAATGTTCTGTAGCAGATGATTAACTAATGAGACAAGATTCCTTGGTAACAGCAAATATCCTTCTATTATTCATATTAATGTTTAAAGCAATAGAAATTTTTTAAAAAAAAATTTTTCATGTTAAATATTCACTAAATATCATTTAAAGTAATGGTAGGTTATAACACATCTCAGTCAATGTGGACATCTTGTTTACAAACTTTTTTCAGCATTTGATTAAAGTATTTTCAATAAACAGGAATAAAAACACAAACCAAATGATTACTGTATTCGTCTGCTTACCTAAAGTAGAGAAATAGAATCTCTATTCTCATTTGTCACCGGTGATAAACTCATCAGCTTCAGGACTAGCTTCTTTCCTCCATGAAAGTTAGGTTGAATTAATTTCCACTCAAGAAGTGTACTTGTTTAGCCATATTTCAGGTCAAATTTTGTCTCTTGTTGCTTCTTATGTGAATGGTCCTTTGTTCTGTATAATACAATTTCTAACAGTAGATTCCTATGTACTTTCTTTCTCAAAAAAAAAGGCTGCATAGCTCATTCAGATAAATTAGGAAAGCCTGCAGAGAAAGCAAGTTCAACATCTGTTTAGCTTCCTAGCCACATAAAATATTCTTACTACTCTGCCACAAGACCGTGTTTTAAAATGTGTCTATGTACCTTAAGATAAATTTAGGAATGTAATGTGTTTTCAAAAGAAGAGTTTGGGTGACCAAATCAAACAAGATGCAAAAGTTAGCAGAAGCAGCTGGAGAATTTCTGGTGTCAGTCCGTATATCTAGATACTTTTGGAAAAAGGCAGTCCTTGGAGCTACCTCCTGAAAACCTAACTCTGCTCACCTCTGTAATACTCAGATTATGAAGTGGTCACAGAGCCCCTGAAAAACCTCTAAGCTTTTGGAGTTCTTTAGTTTAGATTATTTATAGACATGTACCAGTATTCTTAACTCCATATACAAGGTCATACCTGCTTGTTCTATAGATTTGGATGTTAAATGCCCTATACATAGTAGACCCAATGCAGTGGACCTATGCCACTGCAAATTGCACATAACTTGCCCCTTAAAGAGATTTACAATAGAAAAAGTCTTCAAATTTGAGCCAGTATAATGATATTCTGCATCCATAATGATTACTAGGAATTTTTTGTGTCTATAATAACAGATATCCATTTCTACTGCAGAAATTTTCTAAATATACTGGAAAAAGAATATTAATAAATTTAAACACTGAATGTATGAATAAAATAGGATAAAACCAAAATCACCCTGATCCATTAAGCTACAGGTCACGAAAAGCAGGATTTACTTAGCAGCATAGCAGGAAAAGGAATTTCTTTGATCATGAAGCTTAGTCTGTTCTATTGATTACAAACCTACATTTGAGCTATTTTCCTTGATTTTACCTATTTAAGCTGCTTTAAGACCCTAGTCTTAATTTTACACTTTAGTTTATTCCTGCCCAGTTCAGGTTTTTTCTTATGTATTCCCTCTCTTATGCTCAAGATATGAAAGGACAGCAATTATTTTGCCCCTTTGCCATAATTTTTCTAGGCTTGGTAATTTAAATCTCAACTGGAAAGGAAGACTTTATATTAATCTTATATTATCTTTACAACTTCAGCTCTCCTGAATATAGGGCCAGTAACACCTTATATGGACAGGCAGGTAAGCACTGTCTTTCTCCACTTTTATCTGCTGATAAAACTCCCTTTAAAAAAAAGTGATTATAATTTCAAAAAGCAGAACTTGTTTATTTTTTCCTATTTAATTACACTTCAATGGTTTCAAACCTCAGCATCATCATGTTTCAAATGATATCTCAAGCCACATTTCTAGCCAAAATGTCTTAAAATTTCATGTCAGAATTTGTTCAGACTTCTTGTTTTGGAGACAAAGTAATTAAATAAAATAGTAATGAATCCCTAAATAAGGAATAAGGAATCACAGAATCATCCTGGTTGGAAAGGACCTTGAAGATCATCACTAAGTATTGTGAATTTAACCCTTTCATGGTTGCTAAGCCTAAGACAGCCTCCAACTTCCACATCTCCCACCACTCGTTCTCTGTTAGTGAAAAACAGGTCCAGCAAGGCACCTCCCCTGGTAGGCTCACTTACCAGCTGTGTTAGGATGTTATCTTCCATACATTTGAGGAACCTCCCAGCTTGCCTGCTTGCAACTGAGTTATTGTTCCAGCAGATGTCCAGTAGGTTGAAGTCCCCCACCAGAACTAGAGGTGGCGATTTTGAGACTACTGTCAGTCTCCTGAAAAATGTTTCATCTGCTTCCTCATCCTGGTTGGGTGGTCTGTAGCAGACTCCCAACAGGATATCTGCCTTATTTGCCTTCTCCCCCATCTTTATCCAGAAACACTCCACATTGACATCACTATCATTGAACAATGTTGTTAACTTCTCCAGACAAGCACTTCTTCTTTTAGCATAACACTGCCTCACCTTTAGCAACTTTTATCTGTTTTATAGCATCAATCAAATTAAAGTCCAACATAAAGGTAAAATGTTTAAAAGCATGTATTTATTTCAATCTGTAATTTTGTAAAAGTCACATGAAAGCATATTTGGTCTTGACTAAGGAACAATCAATACGGATTTGTAAAAAATCAAATATTGTCTTAAAGCTTGACACAGCCACAAGAGACACAGAAAGAATAAAAATTCTGCAGAGATAACAGGTAATTTGTAGGAATATGTATCCACTTCGTTTCCCTTAGAAGTTTCCCAGTTGACAGTCGAACCACTGAGTTCAAAAACAACACCACTTAAATCAGAATATGAAGGTAAACAAATATAAGCTGATGGATCAAAGTAAAATGCTGTCTTCCATCAGTTTTGCTTTGCATCCTTGTTATGCTTTGTAGATCTATCTGAACAGAAAAAGTTATTATCTTTTTTTTTTTTGTAAAAGACAACATTAAAATATCTTCCACTAGAAATGGAGCTAAATAAATTGTTTCAAACAAAGCAAAACAAGATAAACTAACCTGTGTCCAAAAGTAATTATATTCTAAAATATGCATGAATTTTGCTGATTTTTCTTAACTCTGGGCAAAGGCGTGAGTAAGATTTTGCATAATATTAAGTCAAGAAAAATCAAGTTATTCCTCTATTAAAAAAATAAAATATATTAACAAGGAACAGGTATGTTAAAATGCTTTTTAATCACAGATCACGCCATTACCAGAGAAGCCCACAAAACAATAATATGTGCTTAAATGAGGAAAAAAGGGAAAACAAAATTTTACTTCATTGTATAGGAGTGGTTTACCCAGTTATTTTTTATTTAAAACAATTCAGCTTGACAATCAAAATGTCTATACTAATTTGTGAAGTGGCCTAACAAAATTCCGGAGCACAAAGAACTAAAATAATCAACTTAGCAAAAGATAACTTGTAAAACACTTAACACAGCTCTTTGAGTCTCGTAATTGCTATCTTTTGCAATGTATACTGAAAGTAACATAATGGGTTTATATGGTGAAGCATTGTTTTCATCCCCTAATCTCACAAGTACTTGGAAGTCAAGAAGTAAAAAAATCATCACAGAACACCAGAGACAATAGACATAGGGTATTGTCACTCAGAGAAAGTAGCATTGTCATGACTGATACAGGAGATCCTAAAGCAGCATTATGAATATTTCAATACAAAACCAGATTCAAGATAAACCAATCAAAATACCCTTAATTAATAACCACTAAGAAAAAAAGGCACTGAATCTGCACCTGACAGTTTTGGGAGAAGTTTAAAATAAGACCAAGATCTAATTTACTCTCAATTCTGCCCAAACAAAATCCAACCAAGATTTACAAAAATCGAAATTACTTTTATCAGTAGTAGAGAAGTAAAACTAACCTCTCTCTGCAAGTGAAAAACCCAAAATGTAAAATGATGTGAAGGCTAGAACAAAATACATTCCATGTAGGTAATTCTAGTGCAAATGTTTTTAACACTTGGAGTCACAAATAATTGTAAAATAACAAAAAATTCATTAATTTTGAATAAGTTAAGACAAATAAATATTTGACTTGAATAAAATGAAATACAATATTCATTATAGTTGAATGCAGGCAGCTTGAAAGTGTGTGATTATTTCTTTATCATAACAAATTAACTTGTAGATAATCACAAGCTTGTTCATATACATGAAACAACAGGGAAAAAAAAAAAAAAGAAAAAAAAAAGCAACAGTATTGCACAGAAATGCCATAAATTGAAGCAATAAAGACTACAATAACACAATAATGTTCATCTGTCTTAACCAACTACCTGTACTATCTGCAAAATGTCACCCTCATGACAGAGTTTTAACTACTGAAGAGAGTCTAAAGACACTTTTTTTTCTGTTATGGACTTGCCATATGGAGAAAATATTCTCAAACAGCTTCCCAGAAATCGGGAATGTCATCTGCCTCACCTTTAAAAGGGATCTTTATGTCTATCACCAAATACTTGTCTGGATTTGTAAAAGAGGATCTTGTTATAGAAATACATATTTCATGTGGTCATGAAAATCTTTCTTAGTACTCTCAATGTACATTTAACAAATAAGTGGTTCCAATCACTTTATCCCACATCTAGAGTCTACTACTGCTTCTGTATAACCACACCTTTTCTAAGCTGTTTTAAACATTTGTGCAGTTGGGCCTGAAATGGATTTTAGGGCTCTAGTAGTTACAAGAATTTTACAACTTTTATATGGTAACCAACTCATTGCAGCCAACTCTGCTATATGTTGCAATCTCGCATTGAAATGAAAAGTGTGGAGGTGGAAGTTTGCAGTGGCATTGCCTCTTATTCACAGTGTGAACAGCATCATTTTCAGCCTTTTTTTTTCTTATGATTACATACCAACCTAACTGCTCACAAAAAGGTCAATTGATACGGATGGATTACATCTACTGATTAAATAAGAATATTGTTAATCTTTGATTAAAGATGAAGTAATAATTTATTTTTTTGTTTATACACCTGCAACCTCTACATATTCTGAACTAATGAACGTATGTATATAAATTTAGACCACACTGAAAACTTAGCTTTTGGTATTTCGGAATCATATTGAGAGATACTCACATGTCATAAATATTGGGCATAACTCAGATCTAGCAATGGACTAAAAGCAAAAATCACAGAAGAGTACAAAACTAAACGGTTAAGGAAAAAAGCAACTCTGAAAGAAGAGATCTATGAAAAGCACATTTTCTTTTTACTTTCTTAATTTTTCTCATTACAAGTATTTAGAGAAAGAAATTATGAATAGTAAAAAAAAAAAAGAACAGAAAACTCCAAAGCCAAATTAACTAAAAAAAAAAAAATAAACAACCCCACAACACAAGACAAACAGCAAAACAACACAGCCCATCCTAAGGAAATTCCAGTCAACTTGTGTAATTCTGCAGTATGTACCCATTTGTATTTACCCAGATTTAGTAGATTTTGAATTATTCTCCTTCATTCACCTGATTTTCATCTCCCATCTCTCTACACCACATTGTTATTGTTAGCTATTAACACACAACAAATAAACTGAATTATGACTAAATACTTTTTTGACTTTTAGAAAGAGAGAAGTGTTTAAAATACTGTTGTGATTGGGCTGGGGCGGGGCTTTGGTTTTATTTTTAACCAAGTGCATTTTTTTATGGGGCAGATACATTGTTAATATGTGGCAGAGATCAATCAATGCCTTACTTTGGATTGGCATCCTAAAGGATTTCTAAAGATCCAATCTCATTTTAATTTATTAAGGAAGAAGCATAAAAGTAATACATAATTTTAACAGGCTTTCATATAATATATATATTCATATACATATATTCTTCCTTTCCTACCCAAACATTTATCAATTAAGCTTGTGCTTCTATTTGTACAAATAGATCCTTAGCATTTATCATAGTTGGACTCTAAGTGTTAGGGATGATCAGCTTTTACTCTGGACAAAATTTCCACCGCACATTGCATGAAGGTTTTCGGTTATTTCAGAAATACACATAAAGGATTTCACAGTATCAAAGAACCTTAGCTGCACCACAGCATTTCTCAAGAGATGCCACTATTAAAAATAACATTAATATTTATGAGAGGAAACAAATGGTTAGATAAACAATTAAAAGAGGCACCTTTTAAGAAATAAAAAGGAAGTTTTTGTTTTGGTTTGGTTTTTACTGCAAAACAGTTCTCCCTGTCTTAAAAAACAATTTAAATAAAAAGCAAACAATGTGACATGAATTTTGACATTTCCGTGTAGTTTTTTTTGAAAGGTAACATGAAGAAGACAGGAAAGTTACGTTGTGGATGTTGATGCAAGCTCCTGATCCAACCTTTATGTGTCTAAAATCCTTAGAATTTTTCTAAAAGAATGAGTGAACACTTTCAGTTCACAAATTTATTCTTATACATTTTAATTATTTATAAACGTTGTATATAGCAAAAATGAAAGCAACCCATAAACTGGATTTCACTGATACACAAGTAGTATTTATTAACAAAGGAAGACACTGACATTTTTTACAATTTATTTTGCCACTGTTCTTTCACACAGTTGAATCAACTTGTTCTACTTATGTGTCACAGTTTAACCTAGAACAGACTTAACTGAAAAGTAGAATTGCTAGAACTAAAATTGGTTCTATCCTGGCTCAAACCAGGACATTACGGTAAGTGCATTTCTCTATAATCTGTCTGGTAACTGCTCCAAACTTTCTGATAGTATGAATCAGTGTGATGAGGCATTAGGCAGTTTTATACAAAAAAAAAGAAACATTTTAAGGTATCAGAATAAATTAATTCTGTCCATGTGACTACTACTACTGTAATTTTATTGTGTAATTGAATGAGATGTACCGGATGTTACTAGTAAATTTTTATTGTACATTCCAGGTACAACAGAAATTTAAAAAAAATGCCTACAATAAATAAAGTTCTATTCAATTTTTGTGAGCAGGAAAAAAACCTCTGGCAGATGTAGAAATGGCAAAAAACTTACTAAGAAGCTAAGAAAAGTTCTAGGGAGTTGTATCAGTGGTCAGAATCTAGTTGACAGGTTCAATATTCATAATTATCAGTTTCTTACGTGGATCTGCAATGTGTCACCTGATAGGTGCTAAATCATGCGATGAATTACACAGTTGTGTAATAAACTGCACAGATGCTTTGTAAAGGTTAAGCATCAACAGAAAATCATTGAACAGACGGTCAGCTTTGGGAGCAGACTGAAGAAGCTTTTGAAAACTCTGAATTAATGAACTGTTCAAACCTGAGTCACTTAATTTGTCACTTAGAATCAACATTACAGATAGTAGAAAAAAAATGAAGTAGCTTTTCCTGCTCTTTTTCTCAGCTAAGTGGAGTTCAACTTGGAACACTGGATTGCTTTGAAAAGTTTTGTCTCAAAGCAGTATTAGCTGTGGTTTCAGACTGCTTTATTGTAAGACAAGTTGATAAGGGTTTTTTTTTAAGTTTTGCAAGTCTGAAAAGGACAGGCAAGGCAATCGTAAAACATATGAGACTCTGACACCAGAAGTCTAAGCAAATAACATGAAGAAAAATAAAATTTTTTATTTGCTACCTAAATGCAGAACTGACTTGAAGCATTTTTTGTTTCTCTGCCTATGAAACAAAGATAGTGTCTGTAAATTAACACCCTGAGGGGAAAAAATATCTAATATTTAAAATGTTATTTAAAAAGAAAATACCCATATAACCCTAACACCATGTGTGATAAATTATAAAATTCACTGAAATAGAGAGAAAGGAGCTGCATTCATTAAATCTAAAAATGTAAGACTGGAAGTGAATTTAAGAAGTCAACATGCTTGCTGGGTAAGGCAAGGCAAGACAAGTGAGCCTACTTGGTAGACTTTGATTTCCAGCAAAGAGAATTCCAGACACCTTCTAGATAATGTGAACTAATGTTCATTATTATCACAGTTAGAAAGTTTTCCCTAATGCTAAATTAAATTTTTCACCTGAAATTTGAGTTCATTGTTTCTTATTGTGCCGCTAGTAGACACGGAGAAAAATTGATCATTATTTCTTCTACACCAGCAGTTTGTATTGGGTTGTTATGCACCAAAGTGCTGTGACTGTGAGCACAAGTACAGGGACCCAGTCGCACCAACAGTGGAACTACTCAGTCCATACTGACATTTCAAAACATCTATATGATGTCAAATTTTTTTTTGTTTTTTTCTTCAGACTAAACAAATGCAGTTCCTCCCACTTTTTTGTAGCAGCTGATAGTTTATACAAATAATTTTCACTGTGTTCCTCTGTATGCTCTCCAATTTACTTTCAACTGTTGGAAGAATAATGTTCTGTTCATATAAATTTTTTATCTTCAGTTCCCTGCATTCTCCAATTTGTTGCACTCCAACTTATACAGTGTATGTAGGTGAAAGAAATCCCCTTTGACCATCCTGGCCAGCATCCTTAAGGTGACTTAGATGCCATTTTAAGTCCACACGCATTACCACATTAGTACAAGTTGGCATAATGTAAACGTTCTTTTATGTCTATTTAAATTCTATCTTAAAAATAACACAAAACAAAGAAAAACACATAAGCCCCAAACAAACCAAACAAAAAAGCCCTAACAAACCCACAAAAAAAACAACTGAAGAATAACACATATATAAATTAAATAGAAGCCAGCTACACTTTGAATATAGAATATAAGCCTTTTAAGTTCTGTGAAAGTATTAATAAAAATAATTTCAGAGCAATTGAAACTGGAATTATCAATGCACTTCTCAAAATATATAGATATTTATGCTATTAAAGCTCATCTCACCATAGAGAAGATATTCAATGCTATGCAAATTTGAGACTGAAACCAAAATGCACCACCAAATAAGAGCAACCAAAAAACCAAGTATGTTTAGCCAGGATGGCAAATAAATAAAAATAACCCCTTTCATTACGGGAAAGAGTCTGCTAACTCTAATTACAAAAAAAAATAAATTAAAAGATCTACTGTGATTTATCACAAACTAACTAGATTTTACTTGATACTGCCTAATAATGATCAACCAGTTGAGAACAGGAAGTTATTAAGTGGATAATCTGCATACCCAGACACAAACTTCTGTCATCTCCACAGCAGCCTTTCTACACACTCAGCAAATCTGCTTTTCTTTAACATCTTCCAAGACTTGCTATACCTTCATCTTTTTGAGTTCTAGGTAATTTAATACACTTAGGATCATATTTGATTATGTTAAGTACACTTTAATTATATTATTCTTAAGTAAACACATATTTTATTTGTAACTGCTTTTTAAACAGTTGGGTAGTATGGGTTGAATCTGCTTCATAGGCTGTGTGGAAATATTAGATTATTTACTGTTGTAACACAAGAGATCTGGCCATGTGACTATAATAGGCTCAAATATAAGCTTAAATTTAACAAACTAATATTGCTTTCAGCCTCTTTGAGAGGCTCATACATAAATGGACTAAGCAATCCAGCAGGGCTGCCCTCTACAGAAACAGTCTGAAATCAAGAGCAGCTTTAGAAGATAACATGAAAATTATTCACTAAAAGGGAAAGCTGAAGTACTGTTCTCATCCAAATAAATCCAGAAAGAACCACTGTGAAGAAAACTGTACTTTAAGAATAATCACAAACTAATTTCCACACGGGAAAAAGAAAAAGGTCTACTGACTACTAAAGGGAAGAAGAATCATCCTTCCAAGAGCAATAGAGGCTTTGTGGAGCCAGACATAGTCCAGGGATGCTCTAAAAGTCCGAAGAGATGCATACATATTTTGACACTTAACATGGGCTGCTAGTCAGAGAGTCAAACAGCAGAATAAGAATTATAACTCACAAGGGAGGATGCCACACATGACTGTTCATAACATGCTAGTGAACTTATTTAAAACTGATGAAATTGAAATCACATTGTGTGCCAAACTTTTCCCATCATCTGTAGGTGATGGAAGACAGCACATACATCAATGTCAAAAATACTTAGCATTTATATATCCTTTATTTGGAAGT
This sequence comes from Hemiprocne comata, assembly GCA_020745705.1. Lineage (NCBI taxonomy): Eukaryota > Metazoa > Chordata > Aves > Apodiformes > Apodidae > Hemiprocne > Hemiprocne comata. The sequence goes on along the minus strand of CM036587.1, from coordinate 82,113,331 downwards.
AAACCATTAAAAAAAGTCTGGAAGATAGTAGCATTTTCTTGTCATCTTTATAGCTCCCCCACAATCCTTGGCTATCTGCCAAGATTTTTTCTTAACCACAATAAAAGTCCTAAAGCAATGCACAGTCATCATCTAAATGGGAAGCCATAAGCAAAATGTGTAAACTGATATAACTCTGACCTATGTTTCTGTGTTGTACATCTAACCTTGAAAATAACAAAAACAAATTTAAATAAAGCATGTTACACATCCAATGAACACTTTCAGCTATACAGAAGGTCTTTTCTTTTATTAGAGCTATGTTTTCATCATTTTTCTACTGCAATACTAGACTCAAATTTTGCACACAAATTGTCTACCTCTGGTGCTTTTTGTAACCTGTATTAATTTTGCTAATTTTCATTGAATTACAAAACGTGTTAATTAAAATTGTCTAGTGTTACTGAGTAGACAATGTAACCTGCATACCTTTTCATAACTGAATTGCAGCATCTGTTTCATGAAAATAATTACTGTTTTCAACAGAAAAAACATGCAGTAAACACAAAATGATGAATGCAACATCTTTGTGATACAACAACATAATTACTTACCAAAACATTACAAGAAGATTTACTCTTTTGCCCTGAATTAAATGTTCAAATGAAGTTATACTTTACTCTAAATACTTCATTAATTTTGGTAATTATTTCCCTTATTCAATTCCTTCAATAGTATTATTTGATTCTGAATGTTCAGTAGTGTTTCCTACTTGAATATTACAGTAGTATTAAACCTTAAAGGTTGACTATGAACAAGAAACAATTAAAACTCTTGAGTACATTAGGCTTCTCATAGACCATGGAGCTCAACATTACCTTATGTCATGCTCAGCTAAACATACCCACATTCTGACCGTGTTACTTTGACAGCTGCAAACAACAAGACTAGTCCATATAATTTTTAAAGCATCACAATAAATGAAGACCCCTTAGCTGCATCCTTCTCCACAGTAAACATTTGTAGAACAAATTTGTCTCCTCCCTCAGAGAATAGTAATGATGAAGTATGAAAAGGAGAAAGGCCTATGAAAACTTATTGGAGGTCTACATTCAATATAGTAGGTGGAGAAGAAAAAAGGAAGAGAAAGCTGTTTTGTCACATCTGAGATTAACTTCAATGGCACACATTTGATTGTTATAAAAAGTTCCACAAGCTCTATGACATTAAGAAAAATCATGACTGACCAAAACTATGCAAAATGTAGCAAATACTAATAATTTCTACTTTGAGTGGGTGACTTGAAGTAATTTTTTCATCATGCTTTTATGTGTTTCTCATATGAATTAAAAATTACTGTTCAGTGCTAGATGCCTAAAGATTATGAATATCCACAAATTATTCTCATATGTAACCATGAATATATATTATCAAACCGTGAGTGATGAATTATATCATTTAACCTTGAACATTTATCATTGGTGTGGATTTAACCATGAAAATAAATGCTGAATCAACCTGCTCCCCCTGATGATTCTTGCATTGAAATATATTAAAGAAGTACTGACAGTGTTTTACAGGTTTTAGCAGTAAAGTTCTCTTTCAGACTTGGGAGACACCTTCCATTATATCAAAGAAACTAATCACTCCTTTTCAAGTTTAAAGAGACCATAGCCTATACACTTCCCTTCCTGTCCTCTTGTAATCATATTTGTAATATGAAAAATTAACTATGAGATAGAGGCAACTCAATCAAACATGAATTATTTTCTAAAAGCAATGTTAAAAAAATGCAATTAAAAAGCCATCAAGACAGTTTTTAAAAGTTATGGTAAACAAATGCACATAAAAAACATCCATTATTTTTTTTAAGTGATGTTAAAAGAATTCAACTATAGAAATATAAAAAAAAAAACATTTTCTAAAAGTAATGTTAAAATAATGCACTTAAAAAAACATAAAAACACAGTATTTAAAAGTGGTGTTCAGGACTGCAACCTCTAATGAGCTGTTTGTAATACATTTGATTATCATTAATTTTTCATTTCTCATGTTTGATTGAGTTACCTTTATCTCACAGTTATTTTTTCGTGTTACAAATTTTGTGACTCATACAGTTGAACTCCCCTGTATATGCACTGTTTCCTGGAAAAAAACAGCGCTGACTGCACAGCTGCCTGCTCTCCGGAGTTCTGTTCACGGTGCTGAACGAGCGTCGCCTGCTGGTCGGTGCACTGTTCTCCTGGCAGTGGGTTGGCAGTCTAGAAGTGTCCAGCAGCTAGTTGGCGGCAGCCGTTTGTCCTAGGCTCCTCTGAAAATGCACTGTTTTGAAAACAGCTCTAGGCTGGCGTGAAGCATTTTCCAGAAGGTAGAGAGTGGCTGTGTTGGAGCTGTGAAGAATGGAGTTTTTGTACGAGTAGTTGTTCTATCACTGTTACCAGTGCTGCTGAAGCTACTATGATAGTAAGTTCTAGTGGTTAATTGTGAATGTAAAAGCTAATAAATCAATCAGGACTCAAGAGACAAAATTATTAAAGGACTGGAATATATACCTCAGAGACAGAGACTAAGGAAATTCAAACATCATCCTCGTGGCACTGTTAAATGGCCATTTCTGATGGAAGTATAAAGTGGGAAAAAAATCAATTCTGAGTAAGCAGAGGTCATGTTCAGACATTCTGAAATGAATTTTATCTCCAGTTCGAACAATATTTATAAAATGAGTGCCAATTTGATTTTCCAAACAAAGTCTGTTTAAAAATGGTGATTTAGACCTATTCAGATATTATATTAATAGCATTTTAATCATTAAATTGAGTATTAATTATTTAAGACATTTATTTAAAAAAAAATGCATATCTGCACTCTTCATATTTCAGACTTTTGGAAAGCTTAATATCTAATAAATTCCTCAGTCTTAAAGTGAATAGAAGAAACCCAAGAGAAAAATGTAAATGAAAAAGCACATACCTAACCTAGTTCATAAGAACAGAGTGTCTGATACTAACAGCGCTTTTAAAATACAACCAGGGCCTTACAGTCAAAAGAAACAACATCAAGTTCTGACCTCTGGGCCCTTCACCTTTTCTTTTGAGGGAAGGAGTTGTATGCACACATTTGTGTACATGTTTTGGAAAGGAAACTTGCTTTCTGTTCAGCATAGCAAAGTTTGTGGGCATATTCAGTCTTACAGCAGCACCAAATTCTTGTCAACTCTGTCTCATCCCTGATTCATCTAGACAAGGTTGGAGCTATGTTTAAAAACAGAAAAAACACAAACAAAACACACTTCCCCCTGCCTACACTTATTTGGAGCACTAGCCCTGCTGCACAGAAAGCTACTTCTTGTCACCAGAAGAGTGTTCTGGATTTAGAGCTTTCACTGTGTGGGTATTACTACTCAGACATATGTTAAAAGACATCTTAGAAAATGGAAGCAAAACCTGGACAACCAGTTATCTCATGCTGCAAATGACATATAATGATGTCACCAGTGGTCTGCTCCATGTATCCTAATATTTGCTTTATGTTAACTTATTTCAGTTATTGAATATACTAACTGGTGTTGATTTTCCAGACATTACTGGATGCTCAAAGTCTATATATGTTAGATATTAATTTTCCCTTTCTTTGCAGTCCAATAAACCTGTTACAAATTGTAAATACAAAATTCAAATCCACAATAAAAACTGAAAAGAAAGGCTAATCTAAACCAGCTAATTGTTTTTTAAAAAGCATTTAGAAGACTATTCTTGGAATATTTGTTTTAGCAAATATGAAAAATTTAGTTCTTAATAAGTCATAGAACTTTTTTTTTAAAGACAATTTAAACACTTATACCTGGTTTGGAAAGCTATTTAAATCAGCATTAACATTACACATTCAATGTACATTTTTATACTATTTAAGGCATTAAAATATGGGAGTGCAAAAAAGAAGAAATCTGAAGTGAAAGTTAATACATTATTTCTCTCTGCCCTCTTCACACTGCTGTTTTTATAGCAGAAGTTTGAAAGCAATATTGAAATAACAGCCATTTTATCTTCAAAAGTATCATTATTACCCCAGAAAATTCCTGAGATGCTTAAATGAAGAAAGGTTTTATAAATATCTGCGTAGCTCTTTATTATGCTACCAACAGTATTAACCTATCAGGAATCAGTATTTTTTAATACCATAGCCAGTACTGTGACTTTATCTACCCACCACATTTAGAGATTCCTCCAATAAATTATCATCAATGAACATTTGAATAGTCATCCCTTTGCTGTACAATCCTTCTGGATACTTAACCATGTTTACGATCTCTGACGGCAGTTTGTCACTCTGTCAGAATTGTACCTGGCATGCAAGTTACTAAAGAAGCAGAGGCAGTGCTCAGTAGCTGATGACCATCTCTTGCTTTAAATCCTGTGGCACTGCCCTGTTTCTGTCATGAGACTTCAAAAAGGGGTGTGCCTGCCTCAAGCCATCCTGCTAAATAGATGGAGACACGCCTGTGAGGAGATGGTATGCATGTCAGCATCACGTGTGAGCTCATAGCTTTGTGTCTACTCTCTCATCTCTTTTTGCAGATGGCTCAGTATCTCCCTTGTGAAAAAACCCACTAGGTTACTTCCATTTAGTTTGTGCCTTTTCAAGCCTTAACTTTTGATATTTATTTACAGTGTGTAAGACAAGGATCACAGTTATTTTGTCCTTTTCTTGTAGTATAATTTTTTGTATATATACTAAGTATATGAAGAAAGCATAGGAGTATATGAGCATTTTAAGCAAAAAATAATTTAAGAGGTTTATGATCTTAAACACTATTGTTTCAATGTTGAAAAAGAGGGCTGAATTAGTCATTAGTGACTCCCTGGAAACCAAAGCAATTATACCTGGGAGTGACTCCACACTTAATCTCTGTTTTCACATCTTCATAAAAATGATTTTGGTTTAGAGTTTTCTTTATCATTTTCAGAATAATGTTTGAGAGCAGACCCCAGAATACTATTAGAATCTTTATGCAAAATCCTCTCACCTCCAAAAAAACCAAGGCAAAAGATACTTTGTAGCTCCTTAATCACAGCTAATTGTTTTACTCCATGTAACATAAAATGGCATAATTATTTTAATCCAATAGTCACCAAGTTGCAAATAAATTCAAACCAAGGAATTCAACTGACCAAAGAAAGAATTTTATTATTATACTGTGGACAATAATGAGGATCGTAGCAGCATTTATGATAATCTATTCTCTGGCTGGAATCATTACTTGGAAGAAAAAGGTCAAACAAATGTTACTTAAAAATATAAATCAAGCAGCATAAAAGAGATTTTACTCTTTAGTAAACTACTTGAAGCTCTAAAAATAGTATTACAATGGAATGGTACTTCTATGCTAAGGCAGTTACAATATAAAAGGCAATAACTAACTCAAAAAATAACCTGATTTTCTCTTGCAGGTGATCCATTAGTGTTTTGGGTATTCACAAAGCCACAAGTAAAAAGAAGCTACTAAACAGTCTAGTACTTTCTGAAGACTTAAAGGAGTACATCAAAGCCTAGTGTTGTCCATGAAGCAAACATATCATGATCCTGGTATAACTAGTCCTGTAAAGCTCAGGATGCTTGCAGAAAAATACACATTAAAAATCCTCAAAACATACTCATCTGTAGGAGTTAATGAGATAGAGGGGGAATGGCAATATAGCCAGAAAATTAAATTTAGCTTGTCCATTGTAATTAAGATTCATTACTTGTCAAGCTTAGAGATATATGTCAGAATAAATAAAAGCAAAAAAGACTTCTAATTTAAAAGAAAACAATTTCTTACTTCCAGGTGCCTGACACCAGGCATGTTAAAATGATAATCACTTTCCATTGCACTAGTGACTGGTCTGCAGTTGAGTTATAGATCAGTCATTAGGTCACTTGGTTTGATAAAATACTGTGGCATCGACAGCCAAGAACTTTGTAAACAGATTTCATAGTGATTATGAAAGTAATTAGTTCAGTTTACACCCTGAAAAACAAAAATTACATAATTTCTGTTTTGTAACAATCAAAACAAAATAACTTAGTTGTTGTCTCTGTTACAAGGCAAAGAAATGATAGATGTATTAAAGCCTCACTAAAAGCTACATTCTCTGTTATTAGACCAAAGTTTCGATTCAATGGTGGTTTTCTGTAAAAATAAATTTTCTAACACAACAAGAAAACCCACTTTAATTAGCATTACACACTCTTCTCACTTCAATATTTATCCACCTTATACACTCCAACAACTGCATCATTCAGTTAGGTATATGGAGACTGTGTACATGAAAAAGTTTTACAAGAAATATTTTACATACAGTACAGTATAATTCACTTCATATAAATAATTCCTTTTACTAATATATTCTTATCAGTGTATGTCACTATGCTTAAATACTGATTAAAAATTACTTTAATTAGTTTTGTTACTCAGCTGTCCATTACACTGAACCTTCAATGTAAGTGGTAAGATACTGAGAAAAATTCAAAATACATCTATTTGTTAATATGTTACAAAGCAAATAAATAATTTATCAAAGTAGCTACATATATCCTGATATTTAAAATTCACCTCAGAATAACCTATTAAAGATTATTTATAATCTTCATTGATAAATGTCCTTAGAGGAAAAGTATGAAATGTCTTATGTTTTAAAAATATCATTTACTTTTAGAAAAGGAAAAGGTATATTGCTTTTTACATTTTTTGACATCTGAAAATATGTTGATTGTCATAATTTAACTGTTTTCCACATCTGACTGTGTAGTTATCACCATTCTGGAACCTGCTCAGACCTTATCACTCTCTTCAACTACCTGAAGGGAGGTTGTAGTCAGGTGGGGGCTGGGCTCTTTTTCCAGGCAACCAGTGACAGGACAAGAGGGCACGGCCTGAAGCTGCTCCAGGGGAGGTTTAGGTTGGATATTAGGAAGTACTTCCTCACGGAGAGGGTGCTTAGACATTGGAATAGACTTCCCAGGGAAGTGGTGGAGGCACCATCCCTGGATGTGTTCAAGGAAAGGCTGGATGTGGCACTTAGTGCCATGGTCTAGATGGTGTGGTGGTGTTGGTCATAGGCTGGACTTGATGATCTTAAAGGTCTTTTCCAGCCTTGGTGATTCTGTGATTCTGTGAATTCAGCCCGACTTTAATGCGCTAAATAATAATGTTGGAACTTCAGGATCTTTTTGTTCATTACTCTTATTGTGTTCCTCAGGATAGGCTTCTTACTTCCTGAATTTCTCCTAGAATTTCACAGTAGTTATTTGGGTCACAGTATTTTGTAGTTCTTAGAAATGGGAAAAATGGTCATCTATTTTAAAGTGATTTTCTCTCTTCATTAAGTGAATCAAAAGAGCTCTGAACTAATATGAAAATTTATTTCCAGTCAATGTACATAACCAGCAACACAAAATAACTAGTAATGTATGTGTTTAATAATTTACTTTGGTTTTTCTAACTTGTCTTGCCTACATCCATTCTTTCAAGTTGGTTGTTCAGCAGCTACATGCTCTGTCCAAATGGTAATAAGTTTGCTGACTTGATCATTGGATTGTATTAAGTAGAAGATAACATTTTGAAATACAAACTAATAGTCAGGAATCATCCTAGATTTCTTTCATTTTTTAATTTTTTTATTTTTTAAAGAGTATATATATGTGTGGGGGGGTCTGATAGCAAAATATACAATTCCAATGAATGCTTGATGCAGGGGGACTAGAGAAGATGGAACCAGACTTTTCTCCTTAGTGCCTGCTTATGGGCCAAGAGGCAATGGGCACAGACTGAAACAAGAGAGATTCAAAACCTGATGGAACACGGATCAGCCTGCTGTAGCTGAATCTGCTTTCAGGGAGGAAAATGGACTAGGTGACTGCTATTCAAACCCCAACAATTCTGTGATTCTCTTCAATTAAGACTGTTAGCTTAACAACATTACAATTTGTTTAATGACAGTGGTAGCAGTTTGATGATTCCTTAGATATTGGAGAAAAATTCATTAAAAAAGCATAAGAAAGGTCACAGAAAGGGTAAGAAAAAAAACCCAAAAGAAAAGCACCTGGAATACTCTACATTTGTTTGAAATAGAAATAAAAATAGATGTATTTGTCAAACACTATTATTAGTGATTTCATAAAATGCCCAAAATATCTAAACAATTTTTTATGGATATAGCATCAACTTTTGAATAAGCTATATAAGGTACACCTGAATTTGTATTTGTGACAAATTATTACAGTTTGGCAGATGTGAATTTAAGTAGCCAAGACTAAATCACAGTTCTAAACTCAACATGACTAAGCTACATAATTCTTGAACCAATAGTTAAGTGGATTGTGTTACTGTATTAGTGATCTTAATGAAAATCCTTCCAAAGTCAGAGTTTGTTTCATATTTAAAGTTACTGAACTGATGGTAGTAAAATCTGGGGTTTATTCCAATGTCATCTACTAATATTTTCTTCAACACACACACACAAAACCAGAATGCCTGCTGAGAGCTGGTAGCTCCTGACTGCCAATATAATGAATACAACAGAGACATGAATGCACAGTTTTGCAATCAGTCTTTTATTTTTCTGAGAAACAAAAATTAGGAAGTTCTAATTATTAGCAGCAATAAAATTTAACTCCATCTTAGTCATGTCAAAGAGCAGTGCCGCTCCAGTCTCATCAGAACTACTCATTTCACTGAGAAAACTGCCTTTTCCTTCTCTCTTCTTGGTATGAAGTTTTATTAAAACTGCCAGCTGGGTGTGAGACCCTTAGAAGTAATCTGACTACTCCCCTGTATCCACTGCTCCAGCAAGATCTCTGATTTTTTTTATTTCTTAGTTGTCCCCAAAGCAGAGGACACTGTGCCAGCAGAAACAAACAAAATCTTCTGAACATCAAAAATGTATGAAAGTATAAATGGGATAAACAGCAACAATGAAAACATACTTGAAATTATTTAGGACCTTAAAAATTGCTACTACATCATGAAAATCTATCTGGTAGGGAAGGCTAGCATGCACAGCATGTCAGAAATAGGAACAAAAGTTCTTAAAGGTCACTTGAAGAATCACCGACGAAGGTGATTTTAATATAGACTTATCAAAGTGCAACTTAACAAAATTCAACTACAAGGTTCACTCTATTAGTGAATATGTGGAAGAGACATGTAGAGGTTGGAATTGGATTGGACTGATTTACACAGGGATCAAAGGAAATTATTTGCACAGGGATAGGGGAGATGGAGTTAGGTTGGAGTGATTTGCACAGGGATCAGGGAACAGAATGAGGAAGGCCCTCTTGAGTCATGAGGTTCAGAATGGACCCCTTGCTTACCAAACTCCTTCTCAGAGAAGACACAAAGGTGTCTTCTTTCTCTTGAACCATGTTTTGCTTCTTTTCTTAAATAGCATTAGTTCATGCTTGGAGGCAGCTAGAAACCCAGAGCTTTTCTTTCAGAGACAAGTGAGATGACTCTAGCATCTAGAATTGTGAAAATGTCATGTTAAGTCACTCATGCTTGCATCTTGAAAGCTTACTGAAATGCCAGAACAGCAGTACTAACATGTATCTACTTTGCAGCAAATGGCAAAAATAATATCCAAATGATTTCACAAGAAAAAACTTGTTTTATGTAACACCTTGGGATGATAAAAAGTAATACAAATACACATGTAGCTCTGAAGAATCAAACAAAATGCTTTACTATTAATTGTATATGAACATAAGCAACTGCTACCAAATTCACTGACACTTCAGATGGCACAGAACAAGGCCAGAAATTATTTCCCCTCCTGTGGAAACCAGAATTAGTAATATTTATCCACCATTCAGTCTTAATTGCATGTTTATGAGACAACCAAGAAATTCTACAGAAGTTACATGTCTGACAATCATATTTCCAAATCACAGAATCACAGAATGGTAGGGTTTGGAAGGTACCTGTGGAGATCATCTAGTCCAACTCCCCTGCAAGAGCAGAATCCCCTAGAATAGATGATACAGGAACACAACCAGGAGGGTTTTGAATGTCTTGAGGAATGGAGACTCTACAGCCTCTCTGGACAGCTTGTTCCAGTGTTACATTATCCTCAGAGTAAAGAAGTATTTTCTTATATTTAGGTTAAACCTCCTGTTTACAAGTTTGTGACCATTGCCCCCCATTCTGTCACTGGATGCCACTGAGTAGAGTCTGGCTGCATCCTCCTGACACCTGCCTTTTAGATATTTATAAGCATTAATGAGATCCCTCCTCAGCCTCCTTTACTCTCAGCTAAACAGACCCAGCTCTCTCAGCCTTTCCTCATATGGTAGATGTTCCAGTCCCTTAATCATCTTAGTGGCCCTGTGCCTTTCTTTCTTGTGGCCCTGTGTCCTTGTCTTTCTTGAACTGGGGAGCCCAGAACTGCACACAGTACTCCAGGTGAGGCCTCACTAGGGCAGAGTAGCAGAGGAGGATAACCTCCCTCGACCTGCTGGCCACAGTCTTCTTAATTCACCCCAGGATGGCATTGTCTCTCTTGGCTGTGAGGGCACATTGTTGGCTCATGTTCAGCCTGTCGTCCACCATGACTCCCAGGTCTTCTTCCCCAGAGCTTCTTTTCAGCAGGTCAGCTCCTAACTTGTACAGATACATGAGGTTGTTCTTCCCCAGATGGAGTATTATACACTTGCCCTTAGTGAACTTCACTAGGTTTCCACCACCACCACCCACCCCCCTCCCCCTTCTATCCTGTCTAGGTAAAAGGAAGTTTAACAAAGCTGTTCATTTGCACACATGTAGAATGTAAAGTATTTTCCCCTAAAACTGGTACACTGTCATAAGATTTTTTAAATTTTTTTTCCAGTCCAATTGTTACAACTCAAATATGAAGGAAAAAATGCAAGCTGAAGACAAATGATGAGGCAAAGATATGGAATAACATATTATAGTGCTTGACAATGGAAAACTAATCACATGTTATATGTTGCATAGTACATAACCAGAATCACAAAACACAGCATGTGTAACCACTCTTTTTGCAGTTAGAACAAAGAATAGCAACTTGCAATAACAAAAGCAATTTTTACATCTTCTTAACTTTTTTACATCTCTGCTCAATGGATTTTTAGTATTTGGCACTATAGTGTTTAAAAATTACTGAATTCTCCATCTACTTTAAATTTTATTTTATTAAGGAGAGTACCTGGATTTTCTGGTCTTACGTATATCCTGTGGATATACATTTATGAAATACTGAAGGGATTCATGTTGGAAGTGTTCATGAAGGTCTTTCTCCTGTGGGAAGGACCCTGCACTGGAGCAGGGGAAGAGTGTGAGGAGGCCTCCCCCTGAGGAGGAAGGAGAAGCAGAAAACAATATGTGGTGAACTGACTGTAACCTCCCTTCCCTGTCCCCCTGTGCCGCTGAGGGGAAAGAGGTAGAGGAATTGGAAGCAAAGCAATTTGAGCCTGGTAAAAAAGGAGGGATGGGAAAAGGTACTTTTTTTCCACATTTCATTATCCTACTGTGCTTTAATTGATGACTAATTAAATTGATTTTTTCCCTAAGTCAAGTCTGTTTTGTCCATGTCATTTCTGATTTCACCTTTTATATATTATACATATGACACATGAGGGAAGCAAGTTGACCCAATTTTAATTCTAAGGAATTTAAATTTTAAATATTTAAAATTAAAGTAACTGTAGCAACTGTAGTAATTTGTTCTATAGGAAATACAGCAGCATAACAAAAAGGCCTATGCATTTTACTGTTCATCCAAGTTTTAAAGTATTGGCAGAGTGATGCATATTTCCTGGTGCTCCACTGGATGTATGCAATAAGTATCAGAAAAATGGACATCAGTAACTTTATTTTCACACTCTTCTTCCAGCAGAAAAGCAAATTCTTTACCATTGGATGTGCCTACTTGCATATGTATGCACACTGTTGTTGAATCTCTTTAATAATGGAAAACCTGGTGGGATGGCTCAAACTGGAGTGCTGCAGTCAATGGCTACCAATCTTCAGAAGGGATAGGCGAGGAAGAAGAGGCAGTGGTGTCTCTATATTAGAGAGACATATGAATGCCTAAAAATTAATGAAAGTGATTATAAGGTTGAGTCCCTACGCATAAGAATCAAGGGGAAGGCCAACAAGGGTGATATAGTGGTTGGAGTCTGTTATAGACCACCCAACCAGGATGAGGAGGTGGATAAAATATTCTATAAGCAGTAGGGAGAGGTTTCACAATCACTACCCCTTGTTCTAATGGGGGAACTTCAACTTCCCAGATGTCTGCTGGAAATACAATACAGCAGAGAAGGAGCAGTCCTGAAGGTTCCTGGAGTGCATGGAAGATAGCTTTCTAATGCAGCCGGCGAGGGAGGCAGCCAGGGAGGGTGCCCTTCTGGACTTGCTGCTCGTGAACAGAGAAGGACTTGTGGGGGAAGTAACAGTTGGAGGAAGTCTAGGGCACAGTGACCATGAACTTACAGTTTTCAATTCTTGGAGAAGTAAGGAGGGAGGTCAGTAAAACTGCCACCTTGGACTTGCAGAGGGCAGACTTTGATCTGTTCAGGAGTCTGATTGACAAAGTCCCTTGGGACATTGTCATGAGGGTAAAGGAGTCCAGGAAGGCTGGACATACTTCAAGAAGGAAGTCTTAAAGGCCCAGGAGCAGGCTGTCCCCATGTGCCAAATGATGAGCTCTCAGGGAAGAAGACCGGCTTGGCTGAATAGAAACATTTGGCTGGAGCTCAGGAAGAAAAGGAGAGTTTATGGCCTCTGGAAGAGAGGACAGGCCTCTCATGAGGAATACAGAAATGTAGTAAGGCAGGGAGTAAATTAGGAGGGCCAAAGCCCAGCTTGAACTCAACTTGACTACTGCTGTCAAAGGCAATAAAAAATCTCTCTATGAACACATTAATAACAAAAGGAGGACTAGGAAGAATCTCCATCCTTTATTGGATGCAGGGGAAAACATAGTGACAAAGGACAAAGAGAAGGCTGAGGTGCTAATACCTTCTTCGCCTCAGTCTTCAGCGGTTGAACTGGTTGTTCTCCAGACACCCAGTCCCTTGGGCTGGAAAATGGGGACGTGAGGCAGAATGAGACATTCGTAATCCAAAAGGAAATGGTCAATGACCTGCTACACCACCTAAACATCTATAAATCTATGGGGCTGGATAGGTTGCACCCAAGAGTACTGAAGGAGAAGGTGGATGCACTCACCAAGCCTCTTTCCATCATTTACCAGCAGTCCTGGCTAACTGAGGAGGTCCCAGTAGACTGGAGGGTAGCAAATGTGGTTTCCATCCACAAGAAAGGCCAAAAGGAGGATCCAGGGAACTACAGACATATCAGTCTGACCTTGGTGCCAGGGACGATCATGGAGCAGATAATCTTGAGTGCTATTATGTACCATATACAGAACAAACAGGTGATCTGGTTCAGTCAGTGTGGGTTTGTGAAAGGAAGGTTGTGCTTGATGAACCTGATCTCTTTCTATGACAAGACGATCCACGTGGTCGATGTGGGAAAGGCTGTGGATGTTGTCTACCTGGACTTCCATAAGGCTTTTCACACAGTTGCCCACAGCATTCTGATGAAAAAACTGGCTGCTCATGGATGGCCAGGCCCAGTGAGTGGTGGTGAGTGGAGTTAAATCCAGCTGGTAGCCAGTCACAAGTGGCATTCCTCAGGGCTCAGTATTGGGACTACTTCTTTTTCACATCTTTATCAACGATCTTGCTTTACAGAGAGACTTGGACAGACTAGATCAATGGGCCGAGGTCAATTGTATGAAGTTCAACAAGTCCAAGTGCTGGGTCCTGCACTTGGGCCACAGCAACCCCATGCAATGCTACAGGCTTGGGGAAGAGTGGCTGGAAAGCTGTCCAGAGGAAAGGGATGTGGGGGTTCTGATTGATAGGCTGAATATGAGCCAGCACTGTACCCAGGTGGCCAAGAAGGCCAATGACACCCTGGCCTGTATTAGAATAGTGTGGCAAGCAGGACCAGGGAGGTGATCGTCCCTCTGTGCTCGGCAGTGGTGAGGCCACACCTCAAGTATCGTGGCCACTTTTGGGCACCTCAATACAAGAAAAACATCGAAGTTCTGGAGTGTGTCCAAAGAACAAAAACAAATCTGGTAAAGAACCTTGAGAACAAGTCTTACAAGGAGCAGCTGAGGGAATTGGGGCTGTTTTCTGAAGAAAAGGAGACTGAGGGGAGACCTCATCACCCTCTACAAGTACCTGAAATAACATTGTAAAGAGGTAGGCGCTGTTCTCTTCTCACAAGTAACTGGTGATAGAACAAGAGGAAATGGCCTCAAGCTGCACCAAGGGAGGTTTAGACTAGACATTAGGGAGAACTTTTTCACTGAAAGGGTTGTCAGACATTGGAACATACTGCCCAGGGAAGTGGTTGAGTCTCCATCCCTGGATGTGTTTAAAAGTCACCTAGGTGTGGCACTTGGGGATATGGCTTAGAGCTGGACTTGGCAGAGTAGGGTTAAGGGTAGGACTAGATGATCTTAAAGGTCCTTTCAAACCTAAGTGATTCTATGACTCTGTGATCTGTTTAAGCTGTTTAATGACAACATAAAAGAACAACTAACTGGTAAAGGAAGTAGAAAAAGAGAAGTTAAAACCATAGGTGTACTACTGATCACAAACAGTGGAAGGGAAAACTGCAACACTGACAGGTAGCTGTGACAGCACCAGTCCCATTCATACAGCATGAGACCTCAGTACAACACAAGAGAATATCTTGGCTCCCAGTGCATCCTGGCTGCATAGTGTTGCAGCCCTGACTAGAGCTGTTCCAATTAAATAACCGATTCCTACCTTGTCCTATTTACAAGTTCTACTTTAAATTCTCTGGTAGGGTGGAGTAGAAGTCTGCAAAGGATGACTGTAAAACATAACATTTTGAGAATTAATACCTATGGCAGAAGCAATGATGCCTTTAGAGACATGATTCCACTGTGTTTGATCAGGAAAATCTTTTTCCTCATACTTGCCTGCAAAACATGTGCACTTTCCTCATCTGCAAAGATGTGCAGAAGTTGTTCCCCAGAAAGAGCCACTTTTTAAACATAATAGTGACTGTCCCATTCTGTCCCTCCCACCAAACCCTATGCAGGTGTTCCATTTGATGCATCTCCACCAACCATTCCATACAGCAGGCAAAAGATACACCATTAACATGAGACTGAGATGGTTGTACTTGGCAGGACCCTGCCTTGTTCTTCTGGAATATGTGTACTGACACACACAACACCTGCCCCAGCACACCTATAAGAGAGTTTCCAGGAGCATGTAATACTAGTTCTTTGTTAACACATTACTTGCTCTTCTTATCTTTTATTCCATGAGCCAATGCATGGCAAGCTCTCCTTGGCAGAACAGAAATCAGAGATCAAAGTCATACAACTGAGGAACATCAAGATACAACTTTCTAAAACTCCTTATTCATCACCATTGGAGAAAGTCCAGAGGAAGGCCACGAAGATGATCAAAGGGCTGGAGCACCTCTCTTATGAGGACAGGCTGAGAGTAGGGTTGTTCAGCCTGGAGAAGAGAAGGCTCTGGGGAGTCCTTATAGTGGCCTGCCAGTACCTGAAGGGGGCCTACAGGAAAGCTGAGGAGGGACTTTTTACAAGTGCATGGAGTGAGAGGACAAGGGGAAATGGATCAACCCTGGAAGAGGGGAGATATAGGTTAGACATAAGGAGGAAATTCTGTAGTGTGAGGATGGTGAGACACTGGAACAAGTTGCCCAGAGAAGTTGTGGAAACCCCATTCCTGGAAGTGCTCAAGGGCAGGTTAGAGGGGGCTTCAAGTGACCTGATCTGGTGGGACGTGTCCCTGCCCATGCCGGGGCGGGGGGGTTGGAACTAGATGATCTTTAAGGTCCCCATTTTTCACTCTGTGTCAAGGCAGTATGTAACATGAGCCATTTTCTGGTAGTTACGGGCACAAAATTTCTCTGTTCAGGATTTCATTAGCCTAAGATGATGACTGAACACTACAGGTTTGGCTCTTCTTCCATCTCAGTTGATATGTTAATGAATCTTCAGTACAGCTTTTCATTATACCTTTTTCCCAACAAGCATTTTCCGAGCTATACATCTTAAACTCTTTTTCATGAAGAGGACTAGTATAATACTTTCTTTTTTCCCCAATACTTAAAATTTGAAGAGTTAGTAAAACATAATGTGTTCCTTTTGCACAGAGAAACTGGAACGCAACATATGAATTTGACGAAATAGAATTAATCTCAAATTTAGAAATACTTTTGTATTCTTAATATTGAAAATAACTCTCCTCCTATGAACAGGAACAGTCTTTCTTCTCATTTGCTAACACTGCATTGAAAGAGATTAAAGCACTTTCTTTCTGTTCCTCACTTTTTTCTTAGTTCCTTCTTTTCTTGTAACTGTAAAATGTCCCAATGAATGATCACACAGAGTTCTAAAATTTTAATAAATGACAAGTCAGACAAAATTGTGAGAGATATTAGTACATATATTTGTGTAAAACAACATTGATTTTCATGGTCTGCACTGGGGAGATAAGCATAAATTTTAATTTAAAGTTGATTTCACATCATTTATATACAGAAATTTTATTTGCCACAGAGAAATATTTTGCTAGTTTTCATAGGCAAACATATGTTTGCTAGATATATATACTTAGTCTGAACAACTGCATAGAGATCAAAGCTTTTTTTTTTCTCTCTCTATTCTTTGTGAAATTTACTTCTTTTGAAATAGAGGAAAATCTGCATCCTTGGCAGATATTGTTCATGCAAGAGGGACAAAGATAACCTACTTCATTTTTTTAATCTACTCGATCTTCAATGCATAGCTTTTACTCCTTTTAAGACTTCTCACACTTCATAACAACCATTTCAAACTAAATCAGACACCCAAGGTTGTAATTAATACTGAATATTATATCACAAAGTACTTAAGAATAAACGGAGGTTATTTTATGAATTAATAAAGCTTAATTTTCTAAAAAAAAAAAGAAAAAGTAATTGTTTTGCACTTCTCCACAGTTCACTTTCCTTTCCTGCTCTTCTCCTGTATCCACCATGCCTGGTTCCCCGACTCCCTTCAGGTCCCCTTTCTCTTCTGACCATGGCTACCCTGAGGAGATAAGCAGTGCATGTGCTGGGACAAGACAGTGGCTAATCAGCTGGCTGGTTACACAGGGTGACAAACTGATTTGGCATCAGGCTCACCAGAAATGGTAACAGATACATTCATGCTGTACACACGTAGTCATCTGGTCTCATGATAGAATTACAGAAAAAAAAATGTATTAACATAAGAATTCCTCAGCTTTATGCACTAAATAGGTCAATTATCTTCACATTATTCGTGGGTTCTGCCTGTCACATTAGGGTTTTTGCGTTCTTGGTGGAAGGTACAAGAGTGGGGAACATAGTCTAAAAATCAGTATCATTGCATAAGTATTTTTAGAAAGTTAACATAAAATGAAACTCAACTACAGTGTTCAGAAATAAATGAAAAAAACCCAAATTAAAAAATTATTCCTATGAAACCAGAATGGTAAACTTTCTATCAGTAATTTCTGTTAAGTGTATGAATCATTGCATATATAAAATAACATTTCCTGGGAAGTAAATATATGTGGCAGCCATTTAAAATAGTCAGATACCATTTTTATTGTCTGAGGTATATGAAATCTCTGTAAATTAGTATTACAAAGAAACACTGAAAAATTGAACATGTCTAGTTTAATCACGCAGTAATTTACCTAGGTTTGCAGAGTGAATGAGTTAATAATTCCAAGTAACAGGACTCATTCGGGTTAATGGACACTAAATCAGATGCCAATTATGATAATTTAAATGTCAACATCATTAACCTTGCTAACTCTTTCACTGTCAAAGGAAGGGTGAAAGGAAGTATGTATCACATTAAAAAAAAATGACACAAGTTACTCTTGCAGACTGCTCCTTAAGGACAGCTTTTATTGTAGATTATGAGACTGAAGAAGCAGGAACATAATTTTAATCACCCTAATGCCCAATTTTCCAACAGTTATAAAATATTACTTCAGCAGTGAAGGAAAAAAAAAAAGGGATGAAAGGTATAAGGAGAAATACAAGCAGGCTCAGTCAAGAATAATTTTGTTTTTCTCAAAGAAGAGTTCAAGATTTCTCCCTGAGTGAATTACCTGTGTGGTTTCATCAATGCCATCTCACTATACACTTACAGAGACACATTCTTCTAGTGTTGCCCAATGACAGGACAAGCACCAATGAGTACAGAGAGAAACACAAGAAATTAATTTTTTAAACACTAGAAAACAACTTTTTTGCTAGGAGGTCAAACACTGGAAGAGGTTCCTTGGAATCTGTAGAATCTGCATCCATAACACAGGCAAACCTCAACTGGTCATTGTCCTGAGCAACTTGCTATGACTGAGTGGGGAAGAGAGTGTTGTCTGAGGCAATTTCCTAATGTCCCCTTGAAGCCCGGTCATTCTGTGTTGCTGTGAAAGGTGTCAAAGAGAAAAGAGCATGTCATCACTTACCTGAAAGAAACGAGCTTTAGAGCTGACAAAATTAGAATAAGAAAAGATAATTCTCTCTACAGAGAATACAGATATGGTAAGAGGGGAGATTTAGGTTAGATATTAGGAAGAAATTCTTCACTACAAGTGTAGTGTGTTACTGGAATAGGTTGCCCAGGAAGGTTGTTGATGCCCCATCCCTGGAGGTTTTTAAGGCCAGGTTGGATGAGGTTTTGTACAACCTGGTCTAGTGGTAGAGGTCCCTGCTCATAGGAGGGGAGTTGGAACTAAATGATATTTAAGGTCCCTTCCAACCTTAACAATGCTATGATTGTATGATTCTATATTTATCTGACTTTATTGTTTACTATTAAGATTCTTCAGAATTGCTTTCTTAGATATTTTGGCATTATATTCTATATGAATTGTTTCCATGTTTTCATTATCTTTATGTTTTCCTAGTTTTATTTTGTTTATAATGCATAACTGAAGGTAGTAGGTTTCATAAAAGGGGCTAGACACAAGAAAGAAAAAACAATTTAAATACCTGAAAATTTTCAAGACAGGTCTGAATGTTGGAATAAAAGCTGGTAAATCCCAGTTGTGTAAGCAAACATAAAATTAGGACCGTACATTACCAAATATAAAAGAAACAATGTAAATCAAATAGGAATTAGCTAATTTGGTAGCAACATTAAACTGTGATCAAATCCATTCCAGTAGACCCGATAATCAAATTTTAAGGGCTTGATTACATATGGACTATTTGCCAATTAAATACCTCTGATTTACTCTGTGCATAATATTCTTATTTCAAAATATGGGTGCCTTTTTCTTTTATTCTTATTTTGATGACATCAGAAATTCTCCCTTTAGGACATCTGCATACAGAATGATCCAGTGAGAGCCAAAAACTACATTGTAAATAGAGAAGAATTCAAGGAGTTTGCTTTCTGTCAATTTTAGTGACAATGAAGTGGTTCATCCAACAAAGTAAAATCTCTAAGTTAGGACAGGTGTTGCATACTAATAGTTTATCTGAGCAAATTACTCAGTCACAACTTTAGAACATGTTGGAATTTCAGTTATGTAACAGAAATATTCAGCCAAATATTTGTTTTTAACTGGTGGTGGTTTGGTTGAGGCTTTTTTTGTATTACAGGCTTTAGTGATGATTTCTGGAAAGTTTCTTCAGTACTTACATGACAATTATGGAACAGAACCTGAGCTGAAATTGTTATTATTATGTTTATCTCCTTAGGATATAAAAATTCAGAGCACTCTTGTTTGTGAACACTTCTGTGTTTTAGTAGTCAAGGTAAAGCAAATATATCCATACATATGCAAAAGTAAAAAATAAAAATCACCCAACAACTAAATTTTTTTATTACTTGGAATGCAATGTGTTTTTTTCCTTGAATAGGGAGATTGAATTTTCTCATCTATGCACCACTCATTACTTTATCTGTCAGCCTTATTTTTATTCACCTTTTTATAAAGGAAATAAAATGATTTTTTCAGTGTCACTTGAAATAACCATTTGGATTTTTGGTAAAAAACATAATTTGTTTTAGTTTTAGTTAAATCTTCTATGCATATTGGTTTGGAAAAAAGCAAGAAATTAAGCAACTACTCCCAAACTCACAGAAGTCGATGTCTTTGGACCATGTTTCAAAGGTTTTGTTTCAGTCATTCCAGTTACATGAAGTAGTCTTTCACTTCATACTTTAAAAGACATTTTAATAAATGCCATTAAGATTTAATGCACATACATGTGTTGAAAAGGAACTAAATAAAATTCAGCATCTGTAACTTCAATATTGTGTACCAAAGAAGCCAAATTAAATTATTTTTTAAATATTTCATTTAGTGTGAAATTAAGTTTCCTGAATTCATGTCAACTAATTCTGTTTAAAATGTCTGGTAAATAAGTTCAGGGAAGGATCATCTACCTGATATTTATTTTGTGGGTATTTTTTATTTTTTTTCTTCTGTCCTCAACGAGGAATGCTGTTTGGCATAGCTGTTTCAAAATCTGTAAGATTTCAGTGGGATATATGGTTCTCTGAGTTGCACAACATTAATTTCTACTAACCTTTTTCTACTTGCATGTAATTTATACTAATATATTTAGGTTCTGGTACTCATATAATCAAGTTCTAGTGACTCAATTTTTCAGCGATGGGAACAGTCCAAAAGCTAAGGTGTAAGTAGAAGGTTTTTTCTTTAGTAGAACAGATTATTGCATTGGAATTATATTATTATCAGAAGTTCTTACTGTAAGTGGAAAATAATGTCACCTTGTCACTCTTTCTTTTCTTCAGTTGATTCTCTCCACTGTTTTTTTTGGGGGTTTTTTATAGCTTTCTCTCTGACATCAAACAAGTAGTATTTGATTAAGTCAAAGAGTGCTAAACAAAAACTATGTTTAATTTAAATATTTTAATTGTTAAGATTAATAATTCCTACAAGATAAGATCACATTCCCTCAAAATTTCCTGTTGGAAGGACTGCTGTATTTGTTTCTTGGATCATCCTCAGTGTCATGTATATTGAGTTTCATCTTAGAACAGTGATTTTCCAGAAAAAATATCCAGAATATTTCAGTACTTGTGACTTCTAAATGTTTTAACTAAAAAAAATCTTAACTAATTGTACATGCTGTAGTGATCCAAGATTATTTTAACAAACATAAAAGTATCATGCAGGGAAAAAAAATTAATGACACCCCAAGAGTAATGAAAAATATATTTTTTAATTGTAACACCATTATAATGAACAATGTGTGCAGCGCTAACTATAGTTTTGCAAGCCTCCCACTGGTAATTGCCACTGGATAAGGCAGAAGGCAGTTATCCTTCCAGTATTCTTGTGATCAGCCACAAAATTCCTTTTCTTTTAAGGCCAATTCTTTTGACTTTGTTGCAATTTGTCTTTTTGATTCAAGACAAATTTATCATTAACATAAGTAGGTATCTTTTTACCGACTCTTCAGTTTAGTAGTAGTTTTAGGTACAATAGTGCTCTGGATATTTTAATAGAAAATATAAACTTCTAGAAATACTACAATATAAAATGAAACTTAGCGTCAAATCCATATGTTGTTAATGTTGAAATGGTTTGGGGTTTTTTTCTTGTTTCCCATTCTTACATTCAGTATGGCAACTTACTTATCATAGAATCATAGAATCATAGAATTGTTAAGGTTGGAAAGGACCTTAAAGATCATCTAGTTCCAACCCCCTTGCTTTTAGTTTAAAACCATTACCCCTTGTCCTATTGCTGACTTCTCTGAGGAAAAGCCCTTCCCCAGCTTTTCTGTAGGCCCTCTTCAAGTACTGGAAGGCCACTACAAGGTCTCCCTGGAGCCTTCTCTTCTCCAGGATAAACAGCCTCAACTCTCTCAGCCTGTTTTTGTAGCAGAGGTGTTCCAGCCTTTTGATCATCTTTGTGGCCCTTCTCTGGACCCTCTCCAACAGTTCTATATAATTTTTGTGCTCAGGGCTCCACAGCTGTACACAGTATTCTAGGTGCAGTCCCACCAGAGCAGAGTAGAGGGGCAGAATCACCTCCCTCCCCCTCCTGGCCATACTTCTTTTCATGCAGCCCAGGATGTGTCTGGCTCTCTGGACTGCGGGCGCACACTCGTGGCTCATGTCGAGCTTCTTGTCTACTACCACCCCCAAGTCCTTCTCCTCAGGACTGCTCTCTATCCATTCTCCCCCAAGCTGTATTTGTGCCTGGGGTTGTGCCAAATCCTTGCACTTGGCCTTGTTGAACCTCATGAGGTTGGCACTGGCCCACCTCTCCAGCCTGTCAAGGTGCCTCTGGATGGTGTCCCTTCTAGAGTGTCAACCACACCACACAGCTTGGTATTGTCAGCAAACTTGCTGAGGATACACTCAATCCCACTGTCCATGTCTCCAACAAAGATGTTAAACAGCACTGGTCCCAATACTGACCCCTGAGAAACACCACTCGTCACTTGCCTCCACCTGGACACTGAGCCATTGACCACAACTCGCTGGGTGTGGCCATCCAGCCAATTACTTATCCACCAAGTGGTCCATCTGTCAAATATATAATATATGAAAATATATATAATAATAATAATAATTTTTAAAAATATAAGTGGCAGAAACAAAGTGTAATAGTAAAGTAGGGAAAAGGAGGCACAAGAGTCAAGGGAGCTAGCAGAAGTGAAAAGAGACTTGACTATAATGTTGCAATTTTTCTAAAATAAATTTTCAGAAACTACATTATCCTTAATCTGATCCATGCCATGAATAGATTCTCAGTCTTCAGCTGCTAGATAAAAATGCTGATATATATTCTGTGCAACGACACTATTTTCCACCTTTGTCAAATCAAAAACTTCATGGTGACAGCTGTTCTCAGGAACAAGGAATGTCATGATCATAAGTGGTCCAAAGTAATGACTACATATCCTAATATTCAGCTTTGCTAACTGTGTGATTGCTTCTACCTTCAGGTAAGTTTTATTCTAGTGGAACATTCTTATTGCAGATGATTGGCCAGGTGATACACTAACAAAACAGGAAGCACTAGACACTACCGCTGTAATCACTCATAGTACAATGTGTAGCCTTATGTAGGTTGAGTGCCTCATCTGTTAGAATTTAGTTAAAGACAAATCTGTCTGTGAAATCATTACTTGTAGTACACATTACAACTATTTACTGTTGAGCCTTTCAACTTAATAAAGTATTATTTGACCTTCCAGCTCTTATTAGCACCATGTTCAAAATTCAAGAAGTATTTTAAATGACAATGGCAAGAATCTAAGCCCTCACAGGACTTCTGCTGCACCCCAATACTTCAGATACAACATCAGTGGCACAGTGACACAGTGGTAAGACAACACATGCTTCTGCAATGCCTTTCATGCTTCCACAGATGAGGGCTTATTCTGATGCTGCAGCACATAGCTAGAACCACCCATATATTGCTAACCAATGTACACAGATACATGCTTCTTCCTATGTATTTTCTCCATTATGACTGACTGGAAGCCAAACTACATACAAATTATCCTACTGCTGAGTATGACAAATAGATAAATTGATGTAAGTCAAAGTATGAAAATGAAAGTTTCTTTAGTTTCTTGTAACCCAAAATGCCTGACATATACAGAGATATGTTGGTACTGGTATTCTGCCACACCATCATAACCAGGAGTTACAGTCCCATTCACATCTACAAGATACTGTTGCTGTGCCTGCGGAAATAACAGTAACTACAAATTCCCCTAGTAAAATCCATCCAATGTTACAGCTTAGGAATCGGAGAGTTACTCAAGCCAAAGCTGCTGAAGATGTAAGGTTTACAATCAAGCAGGCAGATGGAAAAGGACATTCTCTGCAAAGAAGACTATTTACTATTTAGGATGAAAAAACCAGACAATATACGGTAGAAAAGTCCCTGGTAAAAAAAAAATGCTGTTAGACAACTGAATCTCTGCCACCATACATACTTTGTTACTTCTACTAATTTCTAGTCAAATATCTGTTGCTAATATCCTTAGTTATATAAAGGTCTTGATAGTGAAAAGCAGTTCTACTAGGGACTGAAAAAGCTGAACCAGGAAAATTCTTGTATAGGTCATCTGGTCCAACTGCTTGCTCAAGATGTCTCACCTGCTCAGCACTGTGTCCAATCAGCTTTTGAATATCTCCAAGGGTCTACAGCCTCCTTGGGCAATCTGTTCTGGTGCTTGGTCACCTCACAGTAATGATATTGTTCTTTGTGTTCAGACAGAAAGTCCAGTGAATAGAAAAATAATGATATGGTAATATATTTCCTTCAATTGACTTAAATTAATAAAAACAAAACAGAACAAAACAAAACAAAAACATCTGAAGATACATTAATTTACAAATTACCAAGCATCAGGGAAATTTTCTCAGGAGATCCAAGCATGATGGCCAGAGCATATGATAATCTATCTTTATGGTATTCACAAGAGCTTCCTTGCCTGTGTTCTACAATATTGAACTAATTGACCATACGAAATCCAAAATTTATTTAATATTTAAATGAAATAGAATTAATCTTTCTTTCAGTAAGATTTCTTTCTGGCAAAATTCCCAAACCAACCTCAGACTACCCCATCACATCCACACATAAAATTGCAAGAGTCCACAACTAAAAAACTTGTAATGGCTCACCTGGCACCTGAACAACTGAAGACTGAGCACCAACCATAGCACTGAGTAAAATTCAGAAGCACAAGGATTGTTTTGGCAGACATCATGCTTTTCTTCTGTGATTAATAGAACTGTGCAGTATGTAACACACACTGTCCTAGGATGGATTTTCCCTTCCCTTTTTAATTTGTTTTATAGACACAGTTGCTATTGAAGTTTTACGTTTGCTTAAATGGAATGCTAAAAAGATTGAGTGCTTATTAAAGGTATCTCTTCCAATGCCTTAGCCCCAGATATGCAACAGAACATGGCATTCTTTCTGATCTGAAATCATACAAGTAACTTTTTTCTTCTAGTTCTAGAAGTGAGGTCTAACTGAGAACAAAGTTATCTTGATCCTTTTACATAAAAAAAAGAAAAAAGGCAGCTATATAGATGAAGGTTCTTGGCATGTTATTTAAGCTCCTCACTCCCATTTAAAAAGAAAAATGAAGTATTGGTTTGATACAGTAGCTGTTACAGTCATGGATATTTCCTTGACAGAAAACAAAGCACTATTAAAAATATTAAGTGTAGCTCACGTATGCTCGGCAAAGCTGCAGCATGGAAAATAGTAAAGGTATGATAAAATGTAATTACCTTGTAAACAGTGATGGCTGGCAATTTTGCAGACTTAAATATTTAACCCACGGATAGCAGTGAGAGTTCTTCCATTGACTCCACCAAAGAAGGCTTCACTAACACAAGTAACGTGAATAAACACTTTGGAATTCCTGTTACTTGCTAAAGAGTCAATTCACCTTCAAGACAAATGCTATCCACTAAAATATTCACACTGGTAAGAATTCATCAGCCTATGCTTAATGTCTGTAAGACTGTAATTTCCAGGATAATTTGCATATTTCAAGGATACTCATTCTATATCCAATAATCCTGATTAGGAGAACTAAAGTTACTTGAAAGTCTGGTACAAAAGAAATCCCAACATATTAATTACATAAAAAATGACCTTGGTATTATAGTTACATTCACTACCCTCTGTGACATTCAGATAAAGTTGACTGCATTGCATATCAAACACTGTGGTAGTCTGAAGTGTACAATCACAAATTTACACCTGTTTGTACATTTACTGACTCGTTTGCTAGACAAAACCAGGTGCTTATTGCTTCCAACACAACTACGCATAAACACTACGCATAAACTGATGAGAATACATCACACACCATTTACAGTGAGTAGACTGTATCTAGTCAGTGAGAAGCCCCAACAGAGAAACAAAAGATTGCCAGAAATAATTCTTACTGTTATACAGAACCCAAAGGTCATTTTCTTGTGGACGAGAATTAACAGCATCTTATGCAGCAATATATTCACCTATAAATATTTCCAATCACCTATACAAAGTAGTATTTTATATGCAAGATTTTAAAGTCATTCTAGAGAAAACTAAAAATCACAGAATTATGTTCCAACAAAATAACTGTACAGGTGGTTTTTAATTCTGTATTAAAAAGTTATTAGTCCCCACTGAGTTCATAAAAAACAGAGGCAGAAGCAACTTGGGAAAAGAGAAGAATAAGGCATACAACTGGTAGGACACGTAAAAGGAGATCAAAAGGAAAATAAGGCTGTGAACTTACGCAGACAGAGCAGACAGTACAAAGTTCTGAAAAGGCATAGCAGTGTCCAGGTGTTTATTTGTTGGAGGATAAGATTTTAATTAAAGTAATCATTTTAAGATGGCATATTTTTAATGGATGCTTCAGAGAAGGTGAAAGGCATCAGTATATTCTAGAGAAAACCCACGTGCAACCAATAACATAATATTTGAAAATTGTCACACATCTGCATGGCTGAATTATTTCTTTATATCAACTTATGATAGTTGCCCAAGAGGCATAAAAAAAAAAAAAAGCATATTCTTCTAGTCTCAAAACTTTATTTTCTGATTTTTTTTTTTTTTACTGAAATACCCCATGTTCAATTAATATCATTGTACTCCCTTTTTTATTCTCTTCAGCATGCAAAACAAAGGGAATTTCGAGTGCAACTTTTTAGCTAAAGGTCTGAAAATTGATGAGCTGGGAAATGTCACCACCTACAGTAATATGCCAAGTATACAAGAGCTTGATTTAAGTTCTACTGAAATTAACCAAGATACCATTGCTCCATGGAGTATCGAGCATTCAGCTATAGCACAGTTTTTGACATTAGACATGTTATTCATTTGAGTAATTATACATCTATAAAAGATTCACTATCAGGCCTAGATTATAAATCTTAGAGCAATAAACTCACAGGCGTCTTAGGTGTGTATGTTCAGACAGGTGTTGGTTTACATTCTTAAAGAGAAGAGAGTGAGAATATCATGCCTACATTTGTGCCAGTTGAATGTTGGAAAGCAGGACATCTTATGGTGGGGTTAGAAAGACCTCTTTGGTCTTCCAGACTACACCTTCTTTTATTTTAGCATTATACCACAGAGTCTCTTTGAAAAACTAATTTAATTTCACCTATAACTACGTAAGTTGTGTTTCCCTTTTTATTCTAAAAAATTAATCAGAGTAAGAACAGAAGAGAGAAGCAACATAAGGGAATGAAATAGGATCATAGCAAACCAATGAATGTGTACAATTTAAAAGAAAAAATCAACATATATAAATAAATATTTGAAGATTTGGACCCATGTGTGTATGTAGGCATGTATATACACACACACAAAACCACACACAGAGTATATTTATGTATATGTATATGTATGTATATGTGTATGTAGTGGTAATGTAGAACTATCCTTTTCTACTATCTGAAAACACCTGAATGCAGGAATCAACTTTGTTTTTATCTACTATCCTACTTCTGAGATATAACTCATGTCAGTTTTCTGGCTGTGCTCTGCTATAATTAATTTTAAGAAAAAAAGCTTTGGTTACATAAATTTGTACCTTTCCTCACATAGGTAAGACTGTTTTGTCCTGTGTTCTACTTGTTTAATTTGGCTGAAGCTCACTTGTCTTTTCTGTTGCTATATGCTATGTTCATAAAATCATAGAATCATAGAATGTCTTGTGTTGGAAGGGACTTCTAAAGGTCCTCCTAGTCCAAACCTCCTACAATAGGCAGGGATATCTCACACTAGAACAGGATGCTCAGAGCCCTGTCAAGCCTGACCTTGAAAATCTCCGAGGATGGGGCCTCCACCACCTCTTCAGGCAATCTGTTTGAGTGATCCACCACCCTCATATTAAATAACTCTTTTCTAATGTCCAACTTAAATCTACCCTTCTCTAGCTTAAAACCATTACCCCTTGTTCTATTGTTACATGCTCTTGCGAACAGGCCTTTCCCAGTCTTTTTATAGGCCCCTTTCAGGTATTGGAAGATCTCTATAAGGTCCCCCCAGAGTCTCAGAGTCTTCTCTTCTTCAGGCTGAATAACTCCAACTCCCTCAGCTTGTCTTCATAAGAGAGGTGCTCCAGCCCTCTGATCATTTTTGCGGTCCTCTGGACATGCTCCAACAAGTTCACATCTTCTTGTGTTGGGGGCTCCAGAGCTAGATGCAGTACTCCAGGTGAGGTCTCACCAGGGCAGAGTAGAGGGGCAGAATCACCTCTCTCCATCTACTGGCCACACTTCTTTTGATGCAGCCCAGGATGCAGTTGGCCTTCTGGGCTGCAATTGCACATTGGTGGCTCATGTCCAGCTTTTGATCCACTAGTACCCCTAGGTCTTTTTCCACAGGGCTCCTCTCTAGCATGTCTTCCCCCAGTATGTATTCATATCTCTGGTTGCCCTGGCCCCAGTGCAGGACGTTGCACTTGGCCTTGTTGAACCTCATGAGGTTCACCTGGGCCCACTTCTCCAGCTTGTCCAGGTAAAATGTTCCTATATGCTACATGTTGTTCTGTGTTTCCCTTTTTCTTACCATTGTGAGCATTCTTTTATTTATTTTTTCCTACGAGTTATCTTTCACATAGGTACTTGGCAATGTTAAGGAATCATACCAGTTTTACAGCCATTTACATTTAATTTTTTGTGGTTTTTTTTTCCAGTCAGTAACCACTGATAAATTTTCCCACTCTCTATCTTTAAAAACAGAGAGAGGCCTCCCTCTCTTTCTTTCTGTTGCCTTTCATTTTTTATAGGCTCAAAAGCAAATTTCCTTCCTTTCTTCTTTGGATTTGTATTTGTAACTGTTTGCCTTTTAAAGGCTTATGTCTAGGTCAGGTCTGACACTTCTCACTGACAGTAGTAAACAAAATCAGTAAATATTTCTCATGCCCGCAGCAAACATTCTTCTGTCTGTTTAGATCACACTAACCCTATAATAGAGTGTCTAAATTTTAAGCTACAACCAAACAGAACATCATCAGTCACTTCTGGAGAGAGATTACTTGCTTCTACTTCCTCAAGGGCAAAGCCCTGAAACTTACAGTTAAGAAGATACTGGACTAATTAAACAAGACCATCTTTAAATGCATGGCCACCAGCATTTTGCTAGTGACAATATAAACCCACAACAGACAAACAAATATAAACCAACAAAAACTCAAAAAACCCAAACAAACCACCCAAAGAACTTTTACAGTACTGCATGTCACCTAGTAATCTATTCATAGAATCACACTGAATTGTCAGAGTTGGAAGGGACCTCTAGAGATCATCTAGTCCAACGCCTCAGCTAAAGCAGGATCATCTACAGCACACTACACAGAACTACATCCAGGTGGGTTTTGAATGTCTCCAGAGAAGGGGACTCCACAACCTCCCTCAGCAGCCTGTTCCAGTGCTCTGTCACCCTCACAGTAGAGCAGCTTTTCCTCATATTTATATGGATCTTCCTATGTTCCAGCTTGTGCCTGTTGCCCCTCATCCTGTCACTGGGAACTGCTGAAGACAGTCTGGCTCCATCCTCCTTGCACCCACCTTTTGTGTACTTACTGGCTTTAATAAGGTCTCTCAGCCTTCTCTTCTCCAGGCTAAAAAGCCCCAACTCTATCAGCCTTTCTTCTTAAGAGATTTGCTCCCCAATCCCCCAGTCTTCTTCACAGCCCTCTGCTGGACTCTGTCTAGTAGTTCCTGTCTCTTTTGAACTAGGGAGCTCAGAACTTGCTGCAGTACTCCAGATTTGGCATCGCCAAGGCAGAGCAGTGGGGGAGGATGACCTCTCTCGACCTACTGGCCACACTCTTCCTTCTGCAACCCAGGATTCCATTGGCCTTCTTGGAGACAAGGGCACCTTGCTGGCTCATGGGTAATTGATGGTTTACCAGGAATCCCAGATCCTTCTCCTCAGAACTGCTTTCCACCAAGCTCACCCCTAACTTATACTGATGCATGGGCTTGTTTCTCCCTAGGTGCAGGACCTTACCCTTGCCCTTCTTGAACCTCATTAGGTTCTTCTCTGCCCAACTCTCCAGCCTGTCCAGGTCATGCTGGATGGCAGCATAGCCTTCTGGAGTGTCAGCCACTCCTTCCAGTTCCGTATCATCAGCAAACTTGCTGAAGATAAACTCTGTCCCCTCATCCAGGTCTTTGATGAATATGTTGAACAAGGTCAGACCAAATATTGACCTCTGGGACATGCTGCTGGCTACAGTCCTCCAGCTCGACCCTGCTCCATTAATCACAACCCTCTGAGTTCTGTCACATAGCCAGCTCTCAATCCACCTCACTGTCCACTCATCTAGCCCACACTTCCTGAGTTTCCTAATGAGGGTGTTATGGGCGACAGTGTCAAAATCCTTGCTAAAGTCCTTCATCCAGCCAACTAGTTTTGACATCATAGAAGTCAAGCAGATTGGTCAAGCATGATTTTCCCTTGGTGAATCCATGTTGACTACTCCCAGTAACTTGTTCATCAACATGTTTAGAGATGACATCCAAAATGAGTTGCTCCATCACCTTCCCAGGGACAGAGATGAGACTAACCAGCCTGTAGTTACCTGGGTCATCCTTCTTGCCCTTTTTGAAGACTGGAGTGATGTTGACCCTCTTCCAGTCCTCAGGCACCTCTCCTGTTCTCCATGACATTTCAAAGATGATGGAGAGTGGCCCAGCAATAACATCTTACAGCTCTCTCAGCACTTGTGGGTACATCCCATCAGGGCCCATGGATTTATGGAGGTCCAGTTTGGCCAAGTGGTCTCTAACTGGGTCCTCCTCTACTGAGGGAAATTCTTCCTCTCTCCAGACCTTTCCCCTTGCCTCCAGGGTGTGGGACTCATGAGGTACAGCTTTAGCAGTGAAGATTGAATCAAAAAAGGCACTGAATAACTCTGCCTTCTCTGTGTCTTCCACCACTATGGTGCCCACTTCATTCATCAGTGGGCCTACATTTTCTCTACTCTTCCTTTTTTTATAGATATACTGAAAAAACAACTTCTTGTTGTCTTGAACCACAGTGGCCAGTTAATTTCTGCTTGAGTTTTGGCCCTTCTCATTTTCCCCCTGCATAGTTTCACTACATCTTGATATTCCTCAAAAATTGCCATTTCCCTTTTCCAAAGGTCATAAACTTTCCTCTTGTTCCTGAGGTCCAGCCAAAGCTGTCTATTAAGCCAGGCTGATCTTCTTCCCTGTCAGCTCGTCTTTCGGTACGATGTCTTTCGGCTCTTCTCACCAGCTGTGTCAGGAAGTTGTCTTCCACACACTCCAGGAACTTCCAGGACTGTTCTTTCTCTGCTGTGTTATATTTCCAGCAGACGTCTGGGAAGTTGAAGTCCCCCATAAGAATAAGGGCTAGCAATTGCCAGACATCTGTCAGCTGCTTACAGAATGTTTCATCAGCCTCTGCATCCTGTTTTGGAAGTCTTCCACCATGATGTCTGTTTTATTGGCCTTCCCCTTGATTGCTACCCATAAACACTCAACACTGTAATTCACAACATTAAGTTATAGGCATTCAGATTTATCCCTAACATATATATAACATATATAACATATCCCATATCCATAACATGGCCACCCCACCGCTTCTCCTTCCTTGCCTGTCCCTTCTGAAAATTTGGTAGCCATAAATTGCAGCACTCCTGTTGTGCAAGTGTTCCCACCACATTTCTGGGATGGCAACAACATCAGTTTTCTTGCTGTACAGTGGCCTCTAGCTCCCCCTCTTTGTTGCCCATGCTGCATGCATTGGTGTAAGTGCACTTCAACTGGGCTAATGGTTCTGCCACCTTTTTGGGTGGGCAAGCCCCAGTTCCCACCTGACTGCACTCAGACACCTCCATAGTTACCAACCTTTCACTAACCCTGATGTTTTGCTGCCACACCATCCCCCACCTTCACTGAGACAGCAGACTACAAGACCCTGTTAGCACTTTTACCCACAAGCACTGGCACACTGTTCCCAGGCTCCTCTCTAGTAAATCTGGTTTCATCCCCATCCCCCTTGAAACCTAGTTTAAAGGTCTCTCAATGAGCCTTGCTAAGTCTTGTCCCACTATCCTTCTTCCCCTTTGGGTTAGGCTTTCCCCACATGTTGCCAGCATGCCTGATGTCCTGTAGATCAACCCATGATCAAAGATCATGGTCCTGTTTACCCATCATGTTTGTCACATTCCTGGGCCACTCGCACTTCTTAAGGGCTGTACTTGTATGTGACAGGGATTGGGCTGCCTTCACCCTTGTCTCTGCCCACACTGAGGCAGAGCCGGTCCCCTATCGGTCAGGAGCTGTCACTTCCTGCTCGGGGCAAGGAGGCAGCCTCTCTGTGCTTGTTGCGGTTGCCACAGTTTCACCACCTCAGGAAAGAGTCCCACATCGTGATACACCATGAACCCTCAGCCTTGGTGACTACCTTAAAATGGCATTTCAATGGTGGCTTCATTGGCTTTTGAACCCCATAACAGCCACATGGAAAGTAGACATAACTCTTATTCCACTAGCTTGGATTAGGATTTTCTTTTACTGACTGCCTTGTTCTCTGGGTGAACTAAACAGAAAACTCAGATCTGACAATTTCAGTAAGCAAGAAAGTCCGAAGCTTAACTTAACATCAGAGTTTTAGTGATTTTATTAAGCTCTGGTACAAGATTATTTATAGTTGTAGCAATCTATTAGAATAATAGAATCATTTAGGCTGGAAAAGACCCTCAAGATCATTCGGTCCAACTGTTAACCAACGCTACCAATATATTCTTAGAGTTTACTTTTTCTACATTATACACAAGTTATTTAAAAAAACCCCAACCAAACCATGTTCTTCTGTTCTTGCTGAACTTGTAAGATACAAACCAGGTGTGAGAGACGGACTCCATAATGGCCTTTAATCCAGCGACATCATTACCAGGCCAGTGCTGGTAATGCACTCCTCAGCATTCGTGAGAAGAGGACAGAGGTACCAGGCGCATGTGCACAGGACCACAGACTGCAGCTCCCAGGAGGCACGGCGGGGCCGGAACCGGAAGGGAGCCGAAAGTTGCACATTGCAATATATGGATATATAGATGCGGATATAAATATATAGATAGTCCTTGTGTGTTAGGTGATATCGAACTTGCCAAACCCTCAGTGCCTTTAATAAACCTATTGGTTCCTAAGCGTTGTTTGTGAGTGTGACGGGGAGCGGTCCTCAGCCCTCGATCCCCTGAGGTGGGGGTGTGGGTCGCGGCTTTACCTATCTTGGTCCACGACACCAGGTAACTGTTTGGTAATTTTGTGCCTTGCCTGACAGTAAATTACAGCCTTCTCCTGCAGCTGAGTTGCCTGTTCCCTGGGGTGAGAATGATGATTTGCTCTTTTGCTATTATAATGTACAACACAGGGAAGCATTGACAGAAATCTTAGGAAGTGCAATTTATTTTTCAACGAATTTTATGGCATTTTTTACTGTGGCTTAACACAGGCAGAAAATGGATTTTGCCAGTGTAAAAAAGACTGATGTAGAAAATCCCCAAGATACCAACAATAACAACAATTGCAATTTACAGCAATCACACATGAGGAGATAGGTTGGTAACCTGGAACTTTAAACATTATTACACTGTATTATAAGAACTATTGGAAGAACTGTTCATTCACTGGCCAACAAGTTCAAGAATTGTGAACTTTAGTCTAATGTGTTTCTTTTCATTACAAAAAATATGGACCTCTCCAAAACCATGAAAAATAACTTTCCTATGTATCTCTTGTTTTCTACTAATTGTAAAAAACACATATGTAATATTATCTAAACACACAGTTTTGAAAATACACCTAATGTAAGACAAAGCCTATGATGGTTTCAAAATATCTCTGAAAGGAATGTCTGGGAGAATTTCTGTAGGCGCAGTAATGAAAATATTTATGATTCATTTACCATAGAATCACAGAATCCTAGAGTAACATATTGGAAGGAAGCACAAGGATCATCTAGTCCAAACTTTGTTGGAAAAAGCACAGTCTGGCAAGATGGCCCAACACCCTGACCAGTTGAATCTTAAAAGTGTTTCATGTTGGAGAATCCACCACTTCCATGGGGAGATTATTCCAAAGGCTGATTGTTCTCATGGTGAAAAATTTGCATCTTCTGTCCAATCAGATTCCCCCCAGCAGTAACTTGCACCCATTACCCCTTGTCTTTTCCACATGACTCCTTGTAAAAAGGGAGTCTCCATCTTCTTTTTAGCCACCCTTCAAGTACTGGAACATAGTGATGAGATCTTCCTTAAGCCTTCATTTCGCCTGGCCAAACAAACCTAGTTCTCTCAGCCGTTCCTCATACGATGGGCTTCTCAGTCCCTTGATGAGCTTCGTGGGCCTTCTCTGGACTCTCTCCAGCCTGTCCACACATTATTTTGTACAGCGGGCACCAGAACTGAACACAGAATTCCAGGTGTGGCCAGACAAGCACTGAGCAAAGTGGGATGATGACTTCTTCACATCTGCTGGGGATGCCCAATGCCTTTATCCATGCAAGCCAGTATCCTGTTGGCTTCCTTTGACACAGCAGCATGTTGTTCACTCATATTGAGCTTGTGGTCCACCAAGACCCCCAGGTCTCTTTCCCCAGAGATGCTCTCCAGCCAGGTGGATCCCAGCTTGTGCTGCACTCCTGGGTTATGTTTTCCCAGGTGCAAGACCTTACACTTGTCCCTGTTGAACTACATAAGGTTCTTGTTAGTCCACTCTTCCAGCTATTCTGATCTTCCTGGAGGGTGGCTCTCCTGTCTGGACTGTCTATTTCCCCACTCTGTTTCGTGTCATCTGCAAACGTAATCAGGGCGCACTCGATCCCAACATCCAGATCACTTATGAAGATGTTAAACAGTGTTGGGACTAACATTGATCATTAGGGGACCCCGCGTGTGATTGGTTGCCAATTTGAAGAAGAGTTATTTACCAGCGTCCCCTGGGCTCAGCCTGTTGGGCAGGTTTGACTCAAGGAGCACTTGCGTAGACCTCAATGCATCATTTTCTCTAGCGGGAGGCTATTTGGGACCAAACTGAAAGCCTTGGAGAAGTCTAGGTAAACAGTGCCCACCACTTGCTCCACATCAACTGAGCAGGTTACTTTTTTGTAGAAGGCAAGCAGGTTTGTCAGGCATGATTTGTCCCTGGTGAATCTGTCTTGGCTTTTCCCAATCACATGCTTCCTTTGACTTGTGACAGTCCTCCATGACTTTCCCAGGAACTGAAGGAAGGCTGATGGGCCCATAGTTACCTGGATCTTCCTTTGTGCCCTTCTTGTAGATGGGGTGACATTAGCCTTCTTCCACTCTTCTGGTGTGTCCCCTCATCTTCACAACTTCTTGAAGATTATGCACTTAAAGGAGGGTAAGTTTGCTTGTACGTATTTAGAAGAGAACTGTACTGGAAGGTTTTCTTATCTTCATTCTCCCAAACTAGCCCTGATGTAATTCTTATGAGTCAAAACAGTAGCTAGAATATACTATGGGCTGATAAACTAGTTTTCTTGGTGTGACACATGACAGCAGCTGAAAGGGTGGATTAAATATAGCTGAACTTCTAAGCCACATCATGATTAAAATCAATTGGTTAAAGAGGCTGCTGGAGGATAGGAAATTACTCTTACCATAGACTAGAATCATGCCATGGTTTAGATTGGAAGGGACCTTTAAAGGTCATCTAGTCCAATCTCCCCTGCAGTGAGCAGGGAACTCAACTAGATTAGCTGGAACACTTGCTGCTAGTTAAAAGAAAGCTTACTGGAGGGAAAAAAAAAATCAGTAAAAGGAAAATTAGCTTCATCCTGGCTCAACCCAGGACAGATGCTCAGAGTCCCATCCAACCTGACCTGGAGTGTAAGCATGGATGGGAAATCTACAACCACTTTGGGCAACCTGTTACAGCATTTCACCACCCTCATAAGAAAAGGAAATTCTTCCTTATATCTATATAATATATCTATAATGCTTCCTTATATCTAGTCTGAATCTACCCTCTTTTGGTTTAAAATCATTACTCTTTGTCTGATCACTACAAGCCCTACTAAAAACTTTGTCTCCATCTTTCTTCTTATCCCCCTGTAAGTATTGAAGGGTCACAATCAGATGTCCTCAGAGCCTTCTCTTCCCCAGGCTGAAAAATCCCAGCTCTCTCAGGTTTTTTTTTCATAGGAGAGATGTCCCATCACCCTGATCATTTTTGTGGCCCTCCTATGGACTTGCTCTAGCAAATCTATGTCTCCCTTCTGCTGGAGACCCCAGAGTTGGACACAATACTCCAGGTGGGGTCTCACCAGAGCAGACTAGAGGGGCAGAATAACCTCCCTCGACACATCAGTCACGCTTCTTTTGGTGCAGCGCAGGGTAAGGTTGGCTTTCTGGGCTGCAAGAGCACATTGCCAGCTCACATCCAGCTTTTCATCCACTCTCAATCCCTCAGATGATCTTGATACTGAGGTTTGCCTGGCACATGGGCATGACCTTGCATTTGGTCTTTTTTAACCTCATGATGTTGACATGGACTCACTTCTTCAGCACGTCCAGGTCCCTCTGGATGTCCCATCCCTCAGGCATGTCAAATGCACCACCACTCATCTTGGTCTCACTCAGCTTGGTTTTCTTCAGGCAAATTGTGTTGGTTTGGCACCGAGTTGCCAGTCTCTCAATTCACCCCTCCCCCCCTCCTCCCCCAAGGTAGGGAAAGAGGGAGAAAAATGAGAAAGAGAGGCTCTCTGGGTTGAAAAGTGAAACAGATTTATTGTAATTATTGGTGACAAGGGAATATATATTTGCAAAGAGATGTGCAACACCCGACCCCCTCCCTTCTCCCCTGACCACTCTCACGGTCTCCCAGCTGAAGGGGGGAGTGTCCGGGTGCACGGACGGGGTTCTCGGGTGTCGGCTGTAAGGAAAAATGGAAAAAACAAAGAGAGAGATCCGAAGAGAGGGCGATAGAAGCAACAGTAAGCAGAAAAGTGAGAAAAAAGGAAAACGAGAGGCTTGACTTCCATGATATATTAGCCTATACTGAAAGCCAAATAGAGAAAATATTATGAGAAGGGAATAGTCTGGTTTGCTGATCCTGCCTTCGGCCTAATCTGCTCCCCCATAGGGGGGGAGGCTGCAGACAGTCAGAAGTGACCTTGGTTATTATCAGTCCACTGAAGCTGCTAAAAAGTTCACTGAAAGGAAGAAAAAATTCACCAAAGAGCTTACTCAAACCAAAACACAAATAAATGCAATAGACATTATCACTGTATATGGTATAGAAATGTCTTTGTTTTCCATATAGTGTATACATTTTACTAAGCTTTAATCGAAGTATCATGTTATAGTTTAAGTGTTTTATTTTGGCAAATGATCTAGGCTTTTGTTGGATTTTAATTCCCCACGCACACCTCCATAGCATGTTCTGGTTTGTTTTGTTTTCCTTTGTTTGGTATTTTCTTGTGAAGTTTTTATCATATCTACGAGGTCCCTATGGCAGATGATTGGATTTGCATCTTCTACAAACTAAATATTTTATTATAATACTTTCTAATCACAGCAGAAGTCAAATAAAGGAAACTGAAAAATGAGTAGATTGAAACTACAATCCCTTGAAATAAATTCTTAACATTTTCAATTTAAAGAATTACTCTGTCATTTTTACACCTGCTTTCATCTGCTCTCTGTGGTTCTTCTTGCTGTGAACACCCTAAAGGTTTTTTCACCTCTGAGTATGTAGATCTCTTTTTAAGCTGTCATCTTAAGCACTTAACATTCCGTGCACTTGGATGCACTTATCATTTGCTTTTTGCTGAAGCTATAAATAATGTTAAGTGAATGTCAGTGTCTAGATGCCTTATCCTCACAACTGCAATGGAATCAGCAGATTTTACAAAACATTTATCAATATAACATTTGAATTTTTCACTCTGCTTTCTTTTGGAAAAGCAAGTGCTGCTACAAATGGTTTTCTCTAGACAAAGTGGTATTCAATTATTCCAATTACTTTAGGCTACAATAGTTGTACTAAACATTGTTCTATTTGTTAAATTAATATTGAATGCTGTTAACATCTTAAATGGAGATACTATAATTCACTGCTTAGACAGAGATTTGTGAGTAAATATAAAATGTGAACTAAGAGATATGACTAATTAATTAAAACCAAGCAAAAATATACATGGCTTGCTAAACTGATAAAATTTTACTTGAGGCTACATAATTCTGTTGTCGGTCAAACTACATATTGTGTAATGTAATGCAACAAGATGTTAATGACTGACATATTAAAAAAAAAGAAAAAAAAAGGACAGAAGAAAAATAATAAAAAGGAGCCTTGTTGTTTCTGGTAGTTTCAAAACCATAAAATGTAATAATGTAGAACATGTTGCTTGCTGTGGAGCAACAGAACACAGAATCATTTGCAAGACCATGTCAGAATTTTCTGTAGGGAGAGGAGGATGAAATTACTTCATTATATATATATGCTACAAGGAGGAAAAGAAGAGAAATTTGAAAACTAAGTCAGAAATCTTTGGTTCTATATCCTGCCTAAAATTGAATTGCTATCTACCTGAATTCACATCCCTCCTACCTCTTGAGATACCATGAGCTGTTCTTCAAAATGCAAATTATAAGCATGTTTTTCAATACTGAAGTTCAAACAAGGTTATGAAAACCCCTGTCTTAAAGCAAATAATGAATTCCCTAAGTTAATCTAACTTATTTAGGTACAAGATGTTACCATCTTTATTCTGATGGTAGTATCTTATGCCTAGGAACCTGCCTTATGAAGTCAACCAATCTCTGCTGAGTCTCTCTAATAGACCAAAAAACCATGTAAGCTTTAGTCAAATGTTCTGCCTGGTGGAATATTTGCAGATGTTTCTGTAATACACACTAAAACTAGCCTGTGTTTTGAATGGCATTTTCAAAAAATGACTCCCACAAAGAGCTTTCATTTACACAATAAAGTAATCTTCTCCTGAAAATAACCAAGACTTTTTGGAGTCTCAGTATTGCTACTTGACTGTTTGAAAAGATTACAGGACCTGAAGGAGAATGAGATTTTCTTGTTCCCAAAAGATCGCATTTTTACCAGCAAAAAGAAGAGTAAAGATCAGTATTATTGAATATATAAGAAAATAGCTGACACTGCCTCCTTACCCAAAGGAATAAATAAGGTTCACATTTTAAGTTAGTTTGTTTTTTTGTTGGTTTGTTTTCACTTGGTTTTTTTGGTTGTTTTGGTTTTGGTTTTGTTGTTTGTTTTTGTTGGGGTTTTTTTTTGTTTGTTTTTTTTTTTTTTTTTTTGTCTCCAGATTTCAATCCATCAAACAAAGATATACAGCCTTCAATTTTAAATATTTTTATTTTCCTGCACCTGGAGGGGAATAACCCCATGCATCAGTACAGGTTAGGGGTTAACCTGCTAGAAAGCAGCCTTGAGAAGGATCTTGGAGTCCTGGTAGATAGTAAATTATCCATGAGCCAGCAATGTGACCTTGTGGCCAAGAAGGTCAGTGGTATCCTGGGATGCATAAGGGAGACATTGTTCTTGTTTCAATAGCAAGTGCAGTAGGCTGAGACAATCTGGTGCTTTTTGACCTTGTCTATTGGAGCAGTGAGTTGAAACAATTTGGTACTTTCCAGTCCTAGTGCAAACACAGTAACTTGGAGTGATCAAGCACTCCCTAACAACACCTGGAACTCTGTTGTTTCTGAAATGTACCTAAGACTCCTCCTTCCCAGATCACAAGCACACAGTAAAAGTTGCTAAAGATGACCTAATTCGAATTGTGACCATCATGGAAAGGTACTGAACAAAGTCAATCATCTCATGACCCTATAAATATTGCTCATGAAAGAGGAAGCCCTTTGGAGATGTCTGGAATTGCAGCAAGCTGCTACCCTGTGTCTCATGAAGAAAGTTAGTCTGACTGAAAATAGTAACTTCTTTTTGGGCAGTTCAAGGATCTTTAGGTACCAAAATTCAGCATCTTAACATTGGTTAACCTCTATATCTGTGTCTGCATGTGCACACATTTTAGTTTAGAAACTTTGTTAGATCTTTAATTGAACCACTGTATTTGATTATAACAAATACTTTATTATTGAATAAGAATTGCTAGAAAACTATATTATCAATTTTGTGATTTGCTATAATAGTGTCCATCAACTTGAATTTGCTGTTATTTCAAATCACATCAGACACATAATTGTGTGTTAAAGCACTACACTAAAATCCCTACACCTGAACCCTTTAGTCACAAACCTTTGACCAAGTCTGGAACTAGGAGTGGATTCAGCCTCACCTAGTCTCCTTTCTGAGAAGGAGTTTAGAAAGCAAGGGTGCCTTCTCTGAACCTTGTGACTCAATGGAAGGGCCTTCCTCATTCTGTTCCCTAATCCCTGTGCAAATAATTCCAACCTGATCCTGACTCCATTTCCCCAACTCTGTGTAAATAATTCTAATGCAAATCCAACCCTTTCACATCCCTTCCACATGGTAATAGAATGAACCTTGTTAAATCTCATTTCATAAATCAGTATTCAAATCACCTTTTTCTGATACCTTTGTTGGTGATTTTTAAGTGACCTGAAGACCTTCCACTCCCATCTGTGACAACAGGGACCATAGTTCTATTTATATTTAAAAAAAATAATAAAAAATGCTATCCCTATTGAAACACTGTAGTCAGTTTCCATAATTTTTCTTTTACTTAAGGTTTTTAAGACCAAATATTTATTTTTTCACTTGACCAGGATTGCTAAGTAGGTTTAATATCTATGTTTATTTCAAATTATATGTTCATGTGTAGCTGATAAAAAAATGTCATTCAAGATCAAGTATCTAGAAAATAATTCCCTGGAATTGTTTGCTGATTTTATGGACACAACAATATTGTGAAAAAAAAAAAGAGAATGACACAAGTGTCTCCTATGAGAAGCAACAGGGGAACAGACTCTCATGAAGCAAACAAGTGGTGACACTCTGCAAGTTTATCCATATAAGCAAATTCCTGTGCAGTAACCTAACAATACAGATAAGCGTTGTAGGATCTGAGTATAAAGCAGTCTTTTAACAGATAAAAGGCTTTATGTAGAGAATTCAATTAATATCATTTTCATTTGACTCGATGACAATTTGTGCACAAACAGCTATGTTAATTTTATGTAATAATTCATCTTCTGCTATATGATAGTATATTTACTTCTTTTCAGTCTTACTTAAAATTGCCACATAGGAGTTTAAAAAAGAAATTTAAAAATTCCTTGTTAATCCCATATGCAATAAAACAAAAACAGTGTGGTTCTCTTCATAGAAGACTTTTTTTTGCAGATAAGAAAAAATATTATTTCTCAAAGTTAGCCTTCTTTAGAAGATGACTAATAGTATATCTTCTCAATTATTGGCACAGAAGTTGCAGACACATGAAATTTTAGTCTGGGAAGTCTGCCCTCAGTAAAAACATTTAATGCATGGACATGGTTTTCTGTATGTTTATGCTCATAGCCATCTGCTACATGGGCACTCTTCCCATTCACAAGCTCATTGGAATTTTCCTTAGAGTATTCATGGCTAGTAACAGGAACAATAAGCCAAGGCTTTCCCCTTCTATCATTTCTACAAGAATTATTTTATTTATTTATTTATTTATTTATTATAGACCACTGACACAAATACTTCTGTTATCACACTGGGGAAGTAAGTTTCAGAATGTAATATCTGAAATGTAGAAAAACATGTAATGAGAAATAAAAGTCCTTCTACTAGTAAGCTTTGTTGTAGCAAGTACTGTAGAGAATAACACTAATCACTTTTAGGGAGAAGAGATAGAAATAAGAAAGTATAAAGATGATAGGGTACTCTCTGCAAGTTAAATCATATGGCAGAAAATAGCATTAGAAAATAAACTTTATTCTAGACCTGAGTTATATTCTCCAGAGAAAACATCTGAGTTTCAGTGTTTCCATAAATGAATTTGCTATTCTGAATTCCTTCATATCTGT
Organism: Hemiprocne comata; assembly: GCA_020745705.1. Taxonomy (NCBI): domain Eukaryota; kingdom Metazoa; phylum Chordata; class Aves; order Apodiformes; family Apodidae; genus Hemiprocne; species Hemiprocne comata. The sequence goes on along the minus strand of CM036587.1, from coordinate 82,071,240 downwards.
GTGATCAACCTGAGATTGGCTAACAGATTCTCAAACAACTTAATTCTCAGAGAACTGAGGAAAAAAGCATTACCAATGTTAATACTTTGACAGCTTATATAAATCACTGTCTGATTTTGGGAGGTAAAACAGAGGCTCATCAGTCCTGGAACATGTCACTATTTACTGAATCCCAGACCCTGGAAGTAAGAGAGAAAGCTTGGAGGAAAAAAGACTCTCCACTGGTCAATGAGGATTGGGTTAGAGATCAGTTGGTTAAATTGAATATACACAGATCCATGGGCCCCAACAGGGTGCATCCACGTGTGCTGAAAGAGCTGGCTGATGTTCTTGCTCTACTGCTCTCCATCAGTTTTGAGAGATAATGGAAAACAGGAGAGGTGCCTAAGGATGGGAGGAAAGCCAATGTCACTCCAGTCTTCAAAAAAGGCAAGAATAATGATCCAGGAAACTACAGACCAGTCAGCCTCATCTCCATCCCTGGAAAAATGATGGAGCGGCTCATTCTGGAGGTCAGCTCTAGGCATATGGAAGAGAAGAAGGTTATCAGGAGTAGCCAGCATTGATCTACAAAGGGGAAATCGTGCTTGACTAATCTGATAGCCTTCTATGGTGCTGTGACTGAATGGGTAGATGCAGGGAGACCAGTGGTTGTAGTCTACCTTTACCTTAACAAGGCTTCTGACACTGTCTACCATAACATCCTTGTGAGCAAGCTCAGGAAGTGTGGGGTAGAACAGTGGCCAGTCAGATGGATTAAGAACTGGCTAAACAGTAGAGGCCAGAGGGCAGTGATCAATGGTGCAGAGTCCAGCTGGAGACCTGTAACTAGTGGAGTTCCCCAGGGATCAGTGCTGGGTCAAGTCCTGTTCAACATCTTCATAATCGACCTTGATGATGGGACAAAGTGTATCCTCAGCAAGGTTGCTGATGATACAAAACTGGTAGGACTGGCTGATTCCTCTGAAGGCTGTGTGGCCATTCAGCAAGATTTGGACAGCCTGGAGAGCTGGGCAAAGAGGAACCTAATGAGGTTCAACAAGAGTGAGTGTATAGTGCTGTACCTGGAAGGAATAACACCATGCACCAGTACAGATTAGGAGCTGACCTGCTAGAAAGCAGCTCTGTGGAGAAGGACCTTGGAGTTCTGGTAGACAACAAGTTATCCATGGGACAGCAATGTGCCCTTGTGGCCAAAAAGGCCAATGGTGTCCTGGGGTGCATTAAGGAGAGAGTGTCCAGTAGGCTGAGGGAGGTTCTCCTCCCCCTCTACTCTGCCCTAGTGAGGCCACATATGGCCTATTGTGTCCAGTTCTGGGCTCCCCAGTTCAACATTGACAGGGATTTACTTGAAAGAGCCCAATGGAGGGCTAAAATGATGAGTAAGGGACTGGAATACCTCTATTATGATGAAACGTTGAGAGGCCTGAGACTGTTTAGTCTAGAGAAGACTGAGAGGGGATCTTATTAATGTCTATAAATATCTGAAGGGTGGGTGGCAAGAAGGAGGGGCCAATCTCTTTTCAGTCATGCTCTGTGATAGGACAAGAGGCAATGGATGCAAACTAGAAAACAAGAAGTTCTACCTTGACAGAGCGGAAAACTTCTTTACCATAAGGGTGATGGAGCACTGAAATAGGCTGCCCAGAGAGTTTGTGGGGCCTCATTCTCTGGAGACTTTCAAGAGCCATCTGGATGCATTTCTGTGTGACCTGCCCTAGATTCTGGTGATCCTGCTCTGCAGGGAGATTGGACTTGATGATCTCCAGAGGTCCCTTCCAACCCCTACCATTCTGTGATTCTGTGATTCTATGAATGACTCTACAAGGCACAGGACTTTATGAAAGTTAAATACATCCATATAAATGGGAAACAAAAGGCTATCATTCTGATTTAGTAGAGGTTTACTCTGGTTTGTGTTTTGGAATAAATGTCCAAATAAGAGCAAGGTAGTAGAGATCCCTTGGAAAGTCATGCTTGCATTTGGGCTAGCAGCCAAAATGGAAGCATGTAGAAGCATTTAATACAGAGCAAGGACATGCAATAGGGTAGACTGCTTGTCTTCCACAGCTTACAGAGGAAAACTAAAATGACCACTGACTTTACATGGTAATCTCTTTAAAATAATATCTTATAAATAATGTCAAATAGCCAAGTAGTGACCATCTCAAGTTCTACTGCTCAGGGTCAACACATTACCATGGAGTATCTTCTAAAGCATACTACTAAAAAGAGAGAAAAAAATATAATTCTAACATGCGTTTGGGAGAAACTAAGTATAGATGGCTAATGAAAATATACTATGTTTTAAATTAGGTCCCAGCCTTAAAATTGTATGTTGCATTCAAAAGGCAAACTCTGCAGAGTAAAAGAATCTGGACTCAGAAGAAAAGCAGATATCCAATGGATTGTCCAAGAGGACTCTGGTTAGGAAATCTTCAAAAACAAGGGCTTGTACAAGCAACCTGGATTGACTCTCTCTCAGTAAATCTCATCCTGTTTACAAATATTTTATACGAAGTATGCATCTCTAACTAAAAAGAGTATTAAGATAATTAAATAATTATGGTACTTATGCCCATTCATCCTCTGCACTATAACTGAAACCTCATTTTCTGAGAATCAGAGTGCTTGATGTTCAAAATCAAAAAGATAAGTACACTAGATATATAATTACTGTCCAAAGAGCAAAGGCGTATTTTGTTTATCAAATCTAGAGCCAGTATTTAAGCATTGGATGATGTATGAAAGCATAACATATTTCATAGCTGTATGTATATGAATAAACATTATTTTCTTTTCACGATGTGTAGACAAGGTGAAGAATGTATCACAAATCAAAGAATTGTCAGAGTTGGAAGGGACCTCTAGAGATCATCTAGTCCAACTCCTCTGCTAAAGCAGGATCATCTACAGCACACTACACAGAACTACATCCAGGTGGGTTTTGAATGTCTCCAGAGAAGGGGACTCCACAACCTCCCTCAGCAGCCTGTTCCAGTGCTCTGTCACCCTCACAGTAGAGCAGCTTTTCCTCATATTTATATGGATCTTCCTATGTTCTAGCTTGTGCCTGTTGCCCCTTAACCTGTCTCTGGGAACTGCTGAAGACAGTCTGGCTCCATCCTCCTTGCACCCACCTTTTGTGTACTTACTGGCTTTAATAAGGTCTCTCAGCCTTCTCTTCCCCAGGTAAAAAGCCCCAACTCTATCAGCCTTTCTTCTTAAGAGATTTGCTCCCCAATCCCCCAGTCTTCTTCACAGCCCTCCGCTGGACTCTGTCTAGTAGTTCCTGTCTCTTTTGAACTAGGGAGCTCAGAACTTGCTGCAGTACTCCAGATTTGGCATCGCCAAGGCAGAGCAGCGGGGGGAGGATGACCTCTCTCGACCTACTAGCCACACTCTTCCTTCTGCAACCCAGGATTCCATTGGCCTTCTTGGAGACAAGGGCACCTTGCTGGCTCATGGGTAATTGATGGTTTACCAGGAATCCCAGATCCTTCTCCTCAGAACTGCTTTCCACCAAGCTCACCCCTAACTTATACTAATGCATGGGCTTGTTCCTCCCTAGGTACAGGACCTTACCCTTGCCCTTCTTGAACCTCATTAGGTTCTTCTCTGACCAACTCTCCAGCCTGTCCAGGTCATGCTGGATGGCAGCATAGCCTTCTGGAGCGTCAGCCACTCCTTCCAGTTCCGTATCATCAGCAAACTTGCTGAAGATACACTCTGTCCCCTCATCCAGGTCTTTGATGAATATGTTGAACAAGGTCAGACCAAACATTGACCTCTGGGACACGCTGCTGTCTACAGTCCTCCAGATCGACCTTGCTCCATTAATCACAACCCTCTGAGTTCTGTCACACAGCCAGCTCTCAATCCACCTCACTGTCCACTCACCTAGCCCACACTTCCTGAGTTTCCTAATGAGGATGTTGTGGGCGACAGTGTCAAAAGGCTTGCTGAAGTCAAGGTAGATGACATCTGATGCTCTCCCTTCATCCAGCCAACTAGTTATGACATAGAAGTCTAGCAGATTGGTCAAGCCTGATTTTCCCTTGGTGAATCCATGCTGAGCTCTCCCGATGACTTTCTTTGCTTTCACATGTTTTGAGATGATGTCCAGATGATTTGTTCTAACACCTTACAGAGGATGGACATGATAGTAACTGGCCTATAGTTACCCAGGTCCTCCTTCTTGCCCTTATAGAAGACTGGACTGATACTGGCCTTCCTTCAGTCCTCAGGCACCTGTCCTGTTCTCCATGACATTTCAAAGATGATGGAGAGTGGCCCAGCCATAACATCTTCTAGCTCTCTCAGCACTTGTGGGTACATTCCATCAGGGCCCATGGACTTATGGATGTCCAGTTTGGCTAAGCGGCCTCTAACCTGGTGCTCTTCTACTGAGGGAAATTATTCCTCTCTCCAGGCCTTATCTCTTAGCTCCAGAGTCCAGGATTCAAGAGGTTTGGCTTTTGCAGTGAAGATTGAAGCACAGAAAGCACTGAATAACTCTGCCTTCTCTGTGTCTTCTGCCACTAGGGCACCCTCCTCAGTCCTCAGCAGGCCTACATTTTTTCTAGTCTTCCTTTTTTTATTATTCATTTACTGAAATAAACCTTTGTTTTTATTCTCAATACCCGTCACCAGATTTAATTTCAGGTGGGCCTTAGCTTTCCTCATTACATCCCTTCATTTTCTGACTACATTCCTATATTCCTTCCAAGTGGCCAGTCCTGCTTTCCACATTCAATTAATTCCCTTCTTAGGCTTAATTTTTTCCAGAAGACTCTTACTCATCCATACAGGTCTCCTACCTCCTCTGTTTTATTTCTTCTTCATAGGAATGCACTGTTTTTTAGCTTGGAGGAAGCAGTATCTGAAAATTGCCCAACTCTCATGGATCCATTCTTTCCAGGGCCCTGGTCCATAGTATTTCACCAAATTGATCTTTGACGAAGCTAAACTTTGCTTTCCTGAAGTCCAGTGTTGTAATCCCACTTATTTTTCTAATTCTTCCATGTAAAATAGTAATCTCCACCATTTTGTGGTGGCCAAGACTAGCCCCAACCTCCACATCCCAAACAAGACCTTCTTTGTCAATACCAGGTCCAGAAGCACACCTCCACTTGTAGGTTCCTCAACTACCTGCATCAGAAAGTTGTCATCAGTGCTTAGCAGGAACCTCCTATACTGTGTGTGCCTGGCTGTATTGCTGTTCTAGCAAATTTCAGGGTGGTTGAAGTCCCCCACAAGAACCAGGGCCTGTGATCCTGAGGCTACTTTCAGATGCCTGTAAAAGGCCTCATCAACCTCCTCATCATGATCAGGTGGCATGTAGAAAACACTCCCAACAGTGTCACCCATGTTAGCCCTTAATTCTCACCCATAAACTCGACAGCTTCTTCTTTCTCTCCTAAGCAGAGATCAATACATTCCAGATGCTCTTTCACATAAAGAGCCACTCCACCACCTCACCTTGATGACCTGTCTTTCCTAAACAGTACACAGACATCCATGACAGCATTCCAGTCATCTGAGCTATCCCACCATGTCTTAGTAATTGCAATGAGATCATGGCCCTGTGACCACACACAGATCTCTAGTTCATGTTTGTTCCCTATACTGCATGCATAATAATATATAATGAACAAAATCCTCAAGTATTTAGCTGTTTCGTATTAGTCTACATTGTGCACCTTATCTTTATGATGTGGTTATGCAAATGTGGCATAGAAAGCCCTAGAAAGTTACAGAATTTTATGGTGATTCCTCATGCTATGTACTCCTTTAGAAGCAATAATCACTGCAAAAAAATCCACTTTCACTCTTTCTGCTCAGCTCTGACAAAAAAAGGTAGGGAAATATTAAAATAATATCAAAGGGCAGTCTAATCAATTAAATAAATATGTCCATCAGACTAAATAGCATAGAAAAAAAGTAGAAGCTGCCCCTTTTATTCTTAAGATATGATGGTATAATAAGATACTCCCATTCAATCATAGCTCAATCCTTTGTGTATTCAGTTAAAATAAGAGAAACCTGGCTCAGTTCCATTCTTCTATGTTGATTCCTCTTGATGTCCCAAGAGATACAGCCTTGGATCAGCATTTGCATCTTATGCTGCAAGGGAAAATCATGGCTCCTCTTTGCCTCAAATTTGCCTAGAACTCAAAGACTCACAGGGACAGAGAAAGAATGAAAGAACAAGGACAAAATGGAAAATATACTGACTTATATTCTGGGGTAATAAACTGAATTGAATCTTTCTGTGGATTTTTAAAAAACTTATTCCTGAGCTTATTAGGGGAAAGTGGGAACAAAAGGGACAGACATTCCTTAGAAAATTTTAGAAATTATAGCAACACATTTTGTACCTTATTCACCTACTTTGCTGCTGCTCTATTTTTCTAATTGCTGTAATTTCTCTGTTGAAATTTGCACAGCCCTTGTGTGGACTTCTGGGACACACAAACAGGATAGACTTACTTTAAGGACATTTCAGACACACCTGAGATTTGTACACACAGGCACAAAATCCCCCAAACTCTACACACCACTAAGTGCAGAAAATCCCCTCATATTCCTCTCCTTTTGAATATACATTCTAACATGAGCATTCAATTTTTAATCTCACTGAAAAAAAATAAACCCACACAGAAATCTGTCTGCTGCCCACTTACTGAAAAGACACTATAATTACCATCTTTTAGTAAGCACACAGATTCCTGCTAATCCATTTCTAAAAATTGTTTAAAAATATAGACGACTCTTCATATTCCTGTAGGAATACATAGTTCTAGACAGATTTTTTGTCAGTAAAATCAGAAGGAATATTTTAAATAATAAAAGGCAAATTTCTTCTGAAATGCGTCATTCTCCCATTCCCAACACACATTACAAATCAATATTCATTCTGTGTGCTTTTCCTAGCACATCCTCTGCACAGTGTTCAAACATCTTTTAATGAATCCTGAACTCTATACTTATTCACTATGGCTTTCTTTGTATTTCCAGAAAGGGCCACAAAAAATAAAATTACAGCAGACAAAAATATAAGGTGTGTTAGGATGAGATAAGTTACTTTCAGAAAAATAATTTCAATTATTACTAACAGTCTGTGCCAATGTTGCTCTGTAGGCTTCAAAGAGTATTTGTAAGAGCAAAGACATTTTTTCCACTGTCAGCAACTGTAGTTGTGCAGGAACTAGCTGATATGAACCACCACAGAGATTAAAATAGCATCTATACTGGGAGTGCAAAATAAAATGAGATGCTCTGTTACCTAAATTAGTTGAATTAAATTTTCATTGGCCTCACTGAATATTAATCACTTACACAGATTGTCTTCGTATTGCAACCAAAATCTTCTCCATTTCTCATAGCATGTGAACCTCAAATCCCTTTCCCTTTACATCTATTTAGAATTGTAGAACCTGAATCAAGATGTATATGTCTAAACATGAGTCTTTCTAAAGGAAAAAGGAATTGCATGACCACAGTTAGATTATACTGAGGTATTTCTCATTGTAATTTACCATTCAAACACTCCTTCCACATTAAGTTTCTGCAGGAAAAGTTAACCTCCAAGCATAAAAGTGTCTTCCTAAATACAAAGCTTTTATTTGTTTTGCTTAATTAAAAAAATCAAACAACTCTAAACAAACAAGTCATCCCTTAAACAACTTGTCCCTAGTAGTCAAATTTAAATTTTGCAGTATCTGATTAGTGCACCTCACAACTGGGAAATTCAATGCAGTTTGCTTTTTTTTTTTTTTTTAGTTATTCACAACTAGTGAAAGAAAATATCATGTGTTTTTTTATATCTATAGATTTGTAAAATATATCATTTAGCCTCTTTTAAAGTTGTCTTATAAATCGTTACGGGGGAAAATCCAAACATGCATTTTAATTTCTCTCTGTATTAGTCTTAGGGAAGTTTTAAAACTTAATAGGCTGTAAGCATAAGATATGGTATCTACTACTTCTGTGGAAGAAATTATATTCAAAAAGCAGAGCATTGGATTCAAAGGCTGATCAGAAACTATGTTCTCTTAAAACTACTTATTTTCTTAATATACTGAAAAGAGGTTATCTAGGTGTATTTCTTCAAAGTTGAAATACATTTCTACTAGCTACTTTTCTTCATAAGCTCATTTGCTGAATTTGTTTTGTAGAATCAACTGGTTAGTTTTGGACTGTGCCTGGATCTTTCAGTATATCATCAGAAAGAAACAAAACAGAAAAATTCCTGTCTGTGTCCCTTTAAAGCTAACTGGCTTTCCAGTCTAGGCAGGAATTAGTTGTCTTCTATCCCTGTTACATGTATATTTATGCTTTCCTAACCTATAATTACAAATCAGTCAATTAAGTCTTAGTACACTGTGTTTCTGTGAAGCTCCTGCATTCTTTAAGATACATATTCATTTCTAGACATATGCCTCTTCACCTCATTTATTTTCACTCACAACAAGGTGCCAGTTCCTAATCTAGCACTTTGTTACCCTCCTGTGACAAATTTAATTGAAAATACATGTTACAAGTGCTTCTACCTATTCACAGTTCACCCATACATTTTTTTAAATGCATCTTTTTCTTTAGACTGTTTAGACTTCTGCAGGATGAAGCAGAGCAGATGGGTTACACCCCAGTTCATGTCAATGCATCTTAGAGAATCTTAAACTATCTTGAACCAAAAGATTATCATTCCCTGCCTGAAGGGAGTCTTCCTATAACATAAAGCCAATATAGTTGTGTATGGACCAGCTCATTCTTTCTGGTCAGTGGAGGTCCTTCAAACAAAGGTGACATCATTTCTTTGAACCGTAACAACTCTTCTGATATTATTAGAAACTGTATGTGTTTTTTTTCTAACACATTAGAAAAATGTTTTAATTTCTTGCATGGCCCAGTTTGCCTTCAAACTATTATGACTGAATGTTGGCCAACCGCTGCTTTTCCTTTAAGCTCAGGAGCGTCAAGTCCTGCCATAGTACAGCTGGTGGTTTATTCCCTTATATTTTAGTACAACATGCTATGTTTCGTCAGTATAATGTTTTTCTCATGCAAGAGTGCTTTTACTAAAACAGCAAATATTTGTGAAACATTACTTTTTCTTTCCTAAAAGCACATATGACAGGTACTTATTGCACATACACTTACTCTCAGTTCACTGGACAGTACCAGGTGTATAGAATTCAGTCCTAAAACTAATAACATAGATAGGAATTTTAACATCAACTGAGATGGAAGTAGTTTTGTTACCTTCGTAAGCAGTAATCCAAGGTCCTCCAAACAAATTATCTTTTTTCATTCTAAGTTAAATAAAAGAAAATATGAACCAACAATAAAAGAGTAGTATCAATGAGATACTAAAAAACTGTTGTTGAGTGTTCAGGGAATGATATTACATTAAAAATATAAAAATATAAATGAAAATGAAACTACTAAGACAATATGAAAAATTACACTGATTATGCACCTTTTGTTTCATTACTTAATCAGTCTACTTCTTGCTTAATCCTGATTTCAGAATGCATAGCATGCCATAGTAAGAGTGATCAAGGTTAGATTTGCTCAGTAACTAAGAGAAAGTAAGTCAGCTCAATCTTACCTCAGCAAGGCATGTCTCCTGCTGACATAAAAGGGAGCTGCACAACTAAAGATCTTCAAAGGCTGTGAAATCTTACACCATTGTCTTCAAACAGGTAATGAATTTTTGAGTGTATCATCTGATGGCTCCTTTATAAATGAATACCTTTATTCCACCTCTCTATGTTGAACTTTAACCTGCTCAATGATATCATGCACAGTGTCACACCACTCAAGCAGCAAACAGTGAGCTGTGGCTCACTGACATCAATCATTCTCTTACTTTCTTAGGACACCAGATAAAAACCTGGTTTTGTTCTCTGTAAGACCTTATTTGCTTTATGTTAATACGAAAAAAGACAATACTAAATAAAACCAAAATTATTCAAGCTAAGTGTTAAAAAAAATTCATTACATTCAATGACACTGAAAAAACATATGTATTGTTCCTATGCTGAAAATACACTACTCCTCTAACTCAATAGTACATACCTGACACAATGCACACTCAGTTACAAATAGTACCAGCAAAAAACTATTCACATGATTTATGTTAACTTTCTCCAGCTACAAGCAGTTGTATGGCTGATTATGTTACCTTCTTGTATACATTTGAAAATGTGGCAAATTTAAATGTTTTGCCTGACCTTTTGAATGACATAGATGTGCACACTCATGTAGCAATTTCTGTACTTGTAAATTTCCTTAGCTTGTTATGAAAATATAGAAAATATTTTAACATAAATATATATACATTCAGACAATATTTAAAGGCTTAGAGGGATATAAAATCCCAAACATCTCAAATTACCAAATTTCTACAGCTACTCTCACTGTAGGTTAAATAACTCCCCTGATTAAAAAAATATTTTTTCATAGAATCATAGAATGGTTTGGGTTGAAAGGGACCTTAAAGATAATTTAGTTCCGACCCCCCTGCATGGGCAGGGACACCTCCCACTAGACCATGTTGCTCAGAGCCCCACCTAACCTGCCTTTGAATACTTCCAGGGAGGGGGAATCCACAACACCCCTGGGCAACTTGTTCCAGTGTCTCACCACCCTTATAGTGAAGAATTTCCTCCTAATGTCTAATCTAAATCTCCCCTCTTCCAGGGTTGATCCATTGCCCCTTGTCCTCTCACTACACACCCTTGTAAAAAGTCCCTCCCCAGCTTTACTGTAGGCCCCCTTCAGGTACTGGAAGGCAACAATAAGGTCTCCCATAGACTTCTCCAGGCTGAACAGATCTCTCAGCTTGTCCTCATAGGAGAGGTGCTCCAGCCATCTGATCATCTTCGTGGACTTCCTCCAGGAGCTTCATATCTTTCTTATGTTAGGGGCTCCAGAGCTGGACACAGTATGCCAGGTGGGGTCTCACAAGACCTGAGTAAAGGAGGAGAATCACCTCCCTTGATCTGCTGGCCAGGCCTCTTTTGATGCAGCCCAGGAGATGGTGGCTTTCTTCCTTTAATTTCTAATATTTGATTCCTGTTTAATTTTTCACTGAGTTTAAACCTAATCTTCCTTTCCAGATTTAGTTTAGATACTGCCTTGTTCTATGAGAGGTCACTGACTTAAATATTTTAATTTCACCATCCTTCCCACCCATTCAATCAGTTCAGTCAAGAGCTTTTTTTGTTAGGTTTAAATTAATAAAACTGCATTAAAAGTGAGGATATAATTATAATTCTGTTATCATATAAGTTAAGCAGTAATGAATAACATGATCAAACTGAGCTATCAAACTCTGAAATAAATAATTTTGGCATTTGTTCCCTACAGAGAAATATATCTTCATTTTTTATATTGCTGAGTGGTGTATTTAAATTATATGTTTGAACCGCCTCATTAGAAACATTATCCACCACTAAAATTGTAATATCTGTTTCATCAAATAGCAAATAACTAAACAAGCATTGCTGTTCTTGTTTAAAAATAGAATTGTATTTTGTAAACAGATCCAAATACATATTTTTGAGACTAGTCAAATAACTCAACTCAGACTGAGCTAACTGTCAAATAACTAGGGTTTTTGTTGTTGTTGTTCTGATTTTTGGTTTTGGTTGGGTTTTTTTTGTTGTTGTTGTTGGGGGGTTTGTTGTTGGGTTTTTTTTTAACTGAAAATTAAAATAACCTTTATATATTCTGAGGGAAAAAACCAAAATCACTATGTTTTCATGAGAGTGACTTAGATTTTGCGTCAATTCTGTGATCTTCACCAGCATAATTTTTAAAATGTTATGTCTGTTTTCTGAGCAGAATCTGCAAGGAACATTCAAATATCACTTCCCCATATTTGCAGTTTTGGGACTTCATTTTTTTCTATAATTTCTCTACCTCAAGTCTTAAATTTCTTGCTTTTCCATCAGCCCAGTTTTCTTCTTTAGGTTTAGAAACAAATAAAAAGAATAAGAATGAAAAAAATATTATGCTAGACAACAGCTATAGCAAGACCACAGGAGCTTCTCCTTTAAATAAGTGGGTTGCAAAGTTCTGTATGGAATTAAAAAGAAACAAAAAAACTAAAGACAATATTGGTATAAGGAACAAAGTATGTAAAATAGTTAGAAAAATGAGACAATCTGAAAATTAAACAGGTGGATAATAATAGAACCTAGCTGCTCAGATACCATTGAACTGAATTTACCAACTCTAGTAATTGATTGCCAAATACCATTCTTGACCACCTTTATCAAGCTAATGGAGCAATGTATTTGTTACAGACAATCCACTGAATTCTTATTCCTACATGTGCTTCACACTCTGGGACTAATACAGGTTTGTGAACAGCACTGATAGATGCTGAAAAGACTTACTAAGAAAGTGCTCCTCTTTTTGCTAAAGCACTTATGAACGTTATCTTAAATGTCTTACAGTCTTTAAAGACTCACCAGAAAATAGGAAAAAATATTTTATAGAAAAGAAAGGGAAAAAGAATTGCTATTTACCTAAAACAACCTGAACACCTCACTGGAGGCGAACGAAAATTGTGAAAATATGAGATACTATTTATGAGTTTATGACTAACCAAGAACTTAGAAATGTTTTCTGTCAATCTTTCAGGTCTACACTGAACATATCAGAAGTCTGAAAATTCAGCAGCTTTCACTGAAACAGAAAAACAAACTTCTGAATATTTTCAGATAATATTTTTCTTTGCATGATACTTAAGTAAACAGGCAACAGCATATGCACTGAACTCTACCTTGTAATGGGATATGAAGATGTTAAGAGGTTTATCTTGGTAAATTTATTAAGTCAGTGCTACAGTAATGTATTATATTTTATTTCTAAGCAGCTGTCCAAAACTGGAACTCTAATTCAAATAATTAAATTAAAATGCTATAGAGGCTTTGGCATTGCCAGAGACATGGTGGGAGAATTAAATGTGCTGTAAACAACCCAGCCCTCAGTTGCTGAGGGGAGCTAATCCAGAGCCAGCAAAACCTGCAGTGGAATGGCATATCTCAGTGCACAAGGGGTTTTCCCAAGGCATGGAAAGGACAGGGTAGTGGAGAAACACATCAGGACCTGGCAGCTCCCACAGGTGATGTTGACGAGGCCTGGTCTTTGCCAGAGCAATGGTGACTACCCCCTCACCTATAAAAAGCAACCTGGGGCATGCTGGTGACCAGGAATGCTGCCAACAGAGTGGACAAACAGAACATGGGCGGTCAGCAAGGGTGTGGAGAGGCAGTTTGCATGGAAAGCTGCACAGAAGGGTGCATAGGAAGGGTGCAGTGACCTTAACAGTTCAAGAGGTCAAATGCAAATGGGGATCTCACAGTAAGCATCTGCTACCTCCAAATCAATAGGATAATGCCAATGAAACAGTATTTGGGGTCACTTAAGCAAGCTTTGTGTCAAAAAACCTGGTTCTTATGAGTGAGGTCAACTACACAGACATTTGTTGGAAGAAAAATACAGCAACTCACATCATCCATAAAGTTATTAGAATGCATAGAGAACTGCTTCCTCATAAAAATGTTAGATATGCTCACCAGGAATGAGGCTCTACAGGACTTGCTACTCACAAAACAAGAAAACCTGCTTTGTAATATCCCCGTTAGTGATAGCCATCGCTCCAATAATCAGTATGTTGTGGAGTTTGGGATACTGTTGAACATGCAGAAGTTTAGTACTAAGACAATGGTTTTAGATTTTAGAAGAGCAAACTTCAGCTTCTTCAGAGCTCAGCTGTGGGGGGATTCCATGGAAAGCTTCCATGGAGGATAAATAAGCTAGTGAGTGCAGGCAGTTTTTCAAGAACACTCTCCTGGAAGCACAAAAAAGTGTCATAATAAAGTATTTAGTTTGTAGAAGATGCAAATCCAATCATCTGCCATAGGGACCTCGTAGATATGATAAAAACTTCACAAGAAAATACCAAACAAAGGAAAACAAAACAAACCAGAACATGCTATGGAGGTGTGCGTGGGGAATTAAAATCCAACAAAAGCCTAGATCATTTGCCAAAATAAAACACTTAAACTATAACATGATACTTCGATTAAAGCTTAGTAAAATGTATACACTATATGGAAAACAAAGACATTTCTATACCATATACAGTGATAATGTCTATTGCATTTATTTGTGTTTTGGTTTGAGTAAGCTCTTTGGTGAATTTTTTCTTCCTTTCAGTGAACTTTTTAGCAGCTTCAGTGGACTGATAATAACCAAGGTCACTTCTGACTGTCTGCAGCCTCCCCCCCTATGGGGGAGCAGATTAGACCGAAGGCAGGATCAGCAAACCAGACTATTCCCTTCTCATAATATTTTCTCTATTTGGCTTTCAGTATAGGCTAATATATCATGGAAGTCAAGCCTCTCATTTTCCTTTTTTCTCACTTTTCTGCTTACTGTTGCTTCTATCGCCCTCTCTTCGGATCTCTCTCTTTGTTTTTTCCATTTTTCCTTACAGCTGACACCCGAGAACCCCGTCCGTGCACCCGGACACTCCCCCCTTCAGCTGGGAGACCGTGAGAGTGGTCAGGGGAGAAGGGAGGGGGTCGGGTGTTGAACATCTCTTTGCAAATATATATTCCCTTGTCACCAATAATTACAATAAATCTGTTTCACTTTTCAACCCAGAGAGCCTCTCTTTCTCATTTTTCTCCCTCTTTCCCTACCTTGGGGGAGGAGGGGGGGAGGGGTGAATTGAGAGACTGCCAACTCGGTGCCAAACCAACACAATTTGCCTGAAGAAAACCAAGCTGAGTGAGACCAAGATGAGTGGTGGTGCATTTGACATGCCTGAGGGATGGGACATCCAGAGGGACCTGGACGTGCTGAAGAAGTGAGTCCATGTCAACATCATGAGGTTAAAAAAGACCAAATGCAAGGTCATGCCCATGTGCCAGGCAAACCTCAGTATCAAGATCATCTGAGGGATTGAGAGTGGATGAAAAGCTGGATGTGAGCTGGCAATGTGCTCTTGCAGCCCAGAAAGCCAACCTTACCCTGCGCTGCACCAAAAGAAGCGTGACTGATGTGTCGAGGGAGGTTATTCTGCCCCTCTAGTCTGCTCTGGTGAGACCCCACCTGGAGTATTGTGTCCAACTGTGGGGTCTCCAGCAGAAGGGAGACATAGATTTGTTAGAGCAAGTCCATAGGAGGGCCACAAAAATGATCAGGGTGATGGGACATCTCTCCTATGAAAAAAAAACCTGAGAGAGCTGGGATTTTTCAGCCTGGGGAAGAGAAGGCTCTGAGGACATCTGATTGTGACCCTTCAATACTTACAGGGGGATAAGAAGAAAGATGGAGACAAAGTTTTTAGTAGGGCTTGTAGTGATCAGACAAAGAGTAATGATTTTAAACCAAAAGAGGGTAGATTCAGACTAGATAAAAGGAAGAATTATAGATATATTATATAGATATAAGGAAGAATTTCCTTTTCTTATGAGGGTGGTGAAATGCTGTAACAGGTTGCCCAAAGTGGTTGTAGATTTCCCATCCATGCTTACACTCCAGGTCAGGTTGGATGGGACTCTGAGCATCTGTCCTGAGTTGAGCCAGGATGAAGCTAATTTTCCTTTTACTGATTTTTTTTTTTCCCTTCAGTAAGCTTTCTTTTAACTAGCAGCAAGTGTTCCAGCTAATCTAGTTGAGTTCCCTGCTCACTGCAGGGGAGATTGGACTAGATGACCTTTAAAGGTCCCTTCCAATCTAAACCATGGCATGATTCTAGTCTATGGTAGAGTGGAAGAAGGTTAATGTCACCCCATCTACAAGAAGGGCACAAAGGAAGATCCAGGTAACTATGGGCCCATCAGCCTTCCTTCAGTTCCTGGGAAAGTCATGGAGGACTGTCACAAGTCAAAGGAAGCATGTGATTGGGAAAAGCCAAGACAGATTCACCAGGGACAAATCATGCCTGACAAACCTGCTTGCCTTCTACAAAAAAGTAACCTGCTCAGTTGATGTGGAGCAAGTGGTGGGCACTGTTTACCTAGACTTCTCCAAGGCTTTCAGTTTGGTTCCAAATAGCCTCCCGCTAGAGAAAATGATGCATTGAGGTCTACGCAAGTGCTCCGTGAGTCAGACCTGCCCAACAGGCTGAGTCCAGGGGACGCTGGTAAATAACTCTTCTTCAAATTGGCAACCAATCACACGCGGGGTCCCCTAATGATCAATGTTAGTCCCAACACTGTTTAACATCTTCATAAGTGATCTGGATGTTGGGATCGAGTGCGCCCTGATTACGTTTGCAGATGACACGAAACAGAGTGGGGAAATAGACAGTCCAGACAGGAGAGCCACCCTCCAGGAAGATCAGAATAGCTGGAAGAGTGGACTAACAAGAACCTTATGTAGTTCAACAGGGACAAGTGTAAGGTCTTGCACCTGGGAAAACATAACCCAGGAGTGCAGCACAAGCTGGGATCCACCTGGCTGGAGAGCATCTCTGGGGAAAGAGACCTGGGGGTCTTGGTGGACCACAAGCTCAATATGAGTGAACAACATGCTGCTGTGTCAAAGGAAGCCAACAGGATACTGGCTTGCATGGATAAAGGCATTGGGCATTCCCAGCAGATGTGAAGAAGTCATCATCCTACTTTGCTCAGTGCTTGTCTGACCACACCTGGAATTCTGTGTTCAGTTCTGGTGCCGCTGTACAAAATAATGTGTGGACAGGCTGGAGAGAGTCCAGAGAAGGCCCACGAAGCTCATCAAGGGACTGAGAAGCCCATCATATGAGGAACGGCTGAGAGAACTCGGTTTGTTTGGCCAGGCGAAATGAAGGCTTAAGGAAGATCTCATCACCATGTTCCAGTACTTGAAGGGTGGCTAAAAAGAAGATGGAGACTCCCTTTTACAAGGAGTCACATGGAAAAGACAAGGGGTAATGGGTGCAAGTTACTGCTGGGGGGAATCTGATTGGACAGAAGATGCAAATTTTTCACCATGAGAACAATCAGCCTTTGGAATAATCTCCCCATGGAAGTGGTGGATTCTCCAACATGAAACACTTTTAAGATTCAACTGGTCAGGGTTTTGGGCCATCTTGCCAGACTGTGCTTTTTCCAACAAAGTTTGGACCAGATGATCCTTGTGCTTCCTTCCAATATGTTACTCTAGGATTCTATGATGAAATGCACAGCATTGGTATTATCAAGGTTTGTGGCTAGCTTGGGAGCAATTTGTGTTTTCATATTTCACACTAAATTTTGGAAAAGGAGCCTATTTAAAAACTTTTATTTTATAGCAATTGTGAATTACTTTCATTGAGAAATAAGGATGTGTTGACACTGAAATACACTGTTCAGAATAGATGAAAAACCTTCAAACAACAGAAATAATTAAGTCTTGATCTTGCACAAATTTATAACTAAATCTGTTTTAGAGAATATTTCATTTATATACATACATTATTTACCAGTCATTTTAAAAATATGGAATATATTGCAACAATCTCATTACATGTTTTGACTTTTCATAGCTATCATTACCTAACTAATCTCACAGTTAATGAACCTAATAAACATGACTAAGTCAGCCAATAAAATGCTTGATAAAGTTATATTAGAACACTAAGAAATAGTTTTGCATTACTTATGTTAGCACCCTGTCAGAAAATCCAATTACACATATGCAGTTTCATAATTAATGTGAAACCAGAAACAGAATTTTTATATACCATGGACAAATTGAAACAAAATCAAGAAACCTTTTTGATATTATATTTTTTTTAATCAGCTTTAGTGTCTATAGATCTATGATGCTGAAAGAATATGTCATACATGGAAGATTAATGAGTTTTAAAAATTGCATGTAAGGAGCATCATTTCCAGTATTGTAAATTTTACTAGTAAAATACAGTTTTATTTGAACTTAATTTACAAATAATCTTTGTTAGCTTTCTTAAACACACTGTTCACTTTAAACTGCTCATTAATATTTAATGATAAGAAACATGAAAACCACAAGCAAGTCTAGAGCTGTTTTCCATGCTCAAGTGTTTTCATTTACCCTACAAGATATCATCTTTCAAGTCAAGAAGCCCTCTTGCTTTTGACAGAAATGTCCTCAAGTATACCCCAAAGTCCTTGAACAAGTGTTTGGGTCAAGGTAGTAGCAGGAGTTGTAGAAGTGTCTCCACAACGGTGTAATTTTTACTGTTTCCTGTTTGCCTTCTTGTAATATAACTGAGAAGTATCAGAGATCTCTAGTCAACCCAGAGGAATTATAATCAGTAACAGCTAGATTTTCCTGAAAACAGTAACACAAAAAAACTTCAGCACTACAGATGTTGCACAGTGTAAGCCAATTACAGATAGTGTCAACTGCTCTAGCACCAGGCTGCTGATTCATGGTTAGCATCTGGGATGTGTCATCAATGACCTGACTTTCTTGCACATAAGCCTGTAGCATTCTTCCATACAACAGAAATAGTATTGTTGAGTTTACATTCTAAAATTATTATAAGGTTTACAGTCCCATCTATCCTGTTCTGCTCTCATGTGCTTTTCTTCTTAATCAGGAAATTCTTTCATGGTTAAATTCTCTGGTTTCACCTTTGCTAACTTTTTCTTGGTCGATTCCACCGATCTGACCCTTAACAATTCTCCTGTGGTCACAGAGGAAGAGGATAGATTTGCTTTTAAGATCCCATTGGAATAACTGGTCTTTGGCTAGTCTTAAATATACTACCATTGATAGCTTTATGAATTATACTTCCAGTAGAAATGACAGCAGTGTTGTTCTTTGTTTGCATGATCTTGATGTGTTTTTTCCTAGTATTAAAGTTCATTTTACACACTAAGATATGTAGAAGTATATTATCGTTATTATTGTTATTATTATTGCCATACTAATCATCAATTGCTGTTATTGTTAATTTATTCTATCACCTTTTCTGATTCTGTTTTCAGAGCTTGCTTTCTCTAAGATACAGGACTCAAATTCAGTAAAACACAAAATAATGCCTTAAGCAATTGTGGTTTCTTTATTATTTCTGTTGGTTTATTTTCTTAAGATCCCAAATTTGTCCAGGAGTTTTTCTTACTCCTCTACACTATTTCCTGGAAATCCAAAAACCAACTTCTGTTCTCAGTGCAATGTGTAATTAATTACCTGATATTAGGCTGACTGAGACCTGTAAGAACCCAAATTGTTCTGGGCTTGCAAATGATCAGCTCAATGACAGTAAAAAATAATCCCAACATGGATACTAAATTCTGACAAGTATCATAATAGAGAAAAGCTATCACTACACAAGAAATTACAGAGTTTTGGTTGAAAAGGCAAATGGTCATTAGCATTCAGCCGCCATCTTCTTTTAGACAGACATTCAGAGCCAGAAGTGTTGTGGGTGAGATTAGCTAAATATAGGCACCTAATGACACCCAAATGGAACAGTCAGATATAAAACTTGATTCTATGGTAGATCTGAAGCAGTCATCTGGTCATGGGTAAATATCACAGGATAACAGGATAACATGATATTAAGGCTGGTAATTCACACTCAATTATGCTGTGATGTTTTCAAACTAGATTTGGGTACAAGCTGCTAAAACATGAAAACCTTTCATTAGCATGCATCAGTTGAGATCAGTCCCTAGTATGCTAAGAATGAAGAAATGAAATCACTAGAAGAGAATCTGTCCTCTTCAGGGGATGGCTCTAGAAGATGGATCATCACTAGACTCTCTAGAGAGGATTCAGAAATGGCAGTGAAATGCTTGAACAGGAAAACTTGCTGAATAAAAGCCTAGGGATATTAGCCTAGCAAGCTTGTGTTCCCAGATTGATCTTCCCTTGATCACTCAACTGAATAATATGCTCAGCCCTATAGCAAGCTCTGCACTCTGCCTTTCCAACCTCCCACCCAGTGAAGAATGCAGATCCCCAAATTTAGGGTGAGCTGCAATTGCCCTTTAGAGAGTATGGCATAGAAGATGGTCTTAGATATATCAGAGTCCAATAAAATATACAAAACAACTGATAGTGTTAGAGGATGTATGCAATTATAGATTTTGTAACTACACCCTCTTCCTTTGCTTTGAAGCACTACATATTTAAAGTTATTTTTGCTTCTACAGTTCTTAATCTTCAAGGGAGTATCTTGTCTGGAGAAGACAACTTCATTACAGAGAACTCACATTGAAGGCTTGTTTAACATTATTCACAAGGTAACTGAGATTAATAGTACAGGACACAAAATATTTGTTGTTCTGCAAAAAACCTACCAGACTTTCATCTTACCTCTCACAAACAAAGAAACTCTCCTCATCCTGCAAGCTTACTCATCAAGCAACACTATGTGATGTATTCTAAATTGCTAGCAAGCCAAGGTTAGAAGAAAACGACACTATGTGGTAGCAAATTCCAATTACAAATCTCTGTCTGTAAACTTTATTTACCTTTAATGAGTTTCACCTGTAAACATGTGGCCCTGTAATTCAGTGTTACCAGTGCTATTAACAGGCCACAACCTCTCCACAAAGGCTGTGCAGTCCACATTCTTTAAAGTTTTCAAAACTCAAGTCTTGAAAGACAAAGGCCTCAGACACCTACTGTCACCCATGTGCTTGAGAAATGGGTTGGATTATTTCAACCTCCAAATTTCACTGATATTAATACAAATACATTGTATGCATAGACTAGACCATGTATTATATCTTCTTCTTCTATTTCTTTCTCTTTTTTAGAGAATTTGACTAGAAAGCAAGCTTTCCAAGTTTTGAGTAATATCACAAAATATTTCAAATGCTTCTGGTCTCAATCCTATATAACATGTTAAACTATGAAAAAGTCAGTAATGACACCAAAAACTATTGACAGCTACAACTACTGATGCTTTACTTGGATTTTTTGTTTCTATAGTCTTCTAAGTGAGTCATCTACCGAATCAACATTAGAATTCAAATCTCATTTAGAAGTCTTTCTTTGTTTCACAGCTGAGAACTGAATAGACCAGAGTATAAGTTGCTATATTTTCAGGATCCATGAAGGAATTCTCAATACCTTTCTAGCATTAATACTTTGTACAAAGCACCTAGTGCCATTTTTCAAACTTTCAGTGTCATAGGTTTACTTAGGTAAAACCTCTTTGTAATGGATTTCTACATTCATTACCTTTTAACACTTTTTCAAGATAATTCTTTTATGTGGACAATATTGTCTGCTTGACATCTTAAACAGTGCAGAAATGGTGTGGTTGAGAGCGTTAGCTCAAAAATGAGAACAGGACAAAGCAGGAGTACTCAGGAAGCTTGCTGGAATAAATGGATTGATTTTTTTTTTTTTGTTTTTAAAATACACAAGAACAGAGAAAAATTACTGAGGGAGAGAAAAAGAAGCCCTAAAAATAGAGAAAATGGCAAATGTTGGAGCAGAAGCTGCCTATGTCCCCAGTAAATCAGCTATGAGTACAGTATACCGCAGAGCTAATGGCTAAAGTGCTTGATGGTGTTAGTCAAGGTGAGTAGGCCTGTCAGATTTTTGAGAAATCTCAGCTCAAGCTCTTGCATGTCTTCTCCTTCATCCTTCTTAACACCTGATCTTTTTATGTTACTTGTGTCCCCCTCCAAAGGAGAACTCAGCTGCTCCTTGTGCTGCTTATTGTGGTTTTGGTTTTGCCAGTTGTTCCTCACAAGTGCTTGGCAGAGTGCCTTGCCTATTTGCACTCTTGTGCTTAGCTGTTTCTTAGAACTTTATCTTGCAAATTTTGTCACTTGGCTGCTTCACATGCTTATCTTTGATTTCCCTTTGTTGGTCACATTAGTCACTTATGAAAAATGCTTGCACATTTTGTGATCATGCTATCACAGTGTTACAAAATAATTGATATACAATTGTTGGTTATACCATTTTCCTGTGCTTATATTCCAGTTTGAGGGTGTCATTATTAACATTTTTCTGCTTAATACACTTTTAATATATACGAGTCTTAGACGTTTTTTGTTACTTTATATTATTTTTACACATTCCTAGTAGAGCACATGCCTTTCTGCTGTCTGGATTTACTGTGTAGATTGTCCCATTATTACCTTTTAGACAATACTTGCTTTTTCTGGAACTGCGGTGAATCTGAGGAAACTTCCATTCTGAGTGTGTGTAAATGATCATATGGGTTATTCTTTTATGGTTTCTTGGATATTATCCTTGTCCTGCACTGGATTATTTTCTTTCCACCTTTTTGGGACAGTTCTTTAATCTCTTCTCCTCAATTCTCAGAGCCCCATCTGAAATACTCTCACAATTTTATTGTAATTGTATGTGGTATGTAGGCTCCAATAATGTTCTGTTCTATTCCTAAATAACTTTCATCAGGTATCTACTGAGGGAGAATGTATATAATGGAGACCTAGGCACCTTTTGCTCCAAAGTTTGCCATTTTCTCTATTTTTAGGGCCTCTTTTTCTCTCCCTCAGTATTTTTTTCTCTGTTCTTACAAGTCTTTTAAAAACAGCTTACACCCGCCGCTTAGCTACTTATAGATATTGATAAGGTCTCTTTTCAGTCTTCTCCTCTACAGGCTAAACAGTCCCAGCTCTCTTAACCTTTCCTTGTATCAGTCTCTCCAAGAAAAAATAATATGGTCAAGTCAACTAAAGGGTTGTTGATACCAGCAGCTTAGACAATATAGCATAGGGGCTTGAAATCCTAGTGCAGGACACAAACAAGGGGAAGGAAAAAAACAACTGAAGAGGGAAAAAAAGCAAGAATAACAATAAAAACCATGGTGAAATGTTAAATGTTAATGTTAGTGCACTATAGTTATGAAATGATAAACGCATTAAGGAAAGGAAGAACAAAGGTAAATAATTATTATAAAAATAGGAACAGATAATATGAATATATGGATTACATAAATAAGGGCAGGCCATACAAAGAGTCAAGTGAGTCAAAATAACTTAAGAAGACAAAAGAGCAAGAGGGAAAAAAGAAAAAAACAAAGCCACAAACGTTTTACTGAACTGTTGAAACCCTCCCTGGCAAACTTTGGCATTGGATCAATGAGTGATCTCCCTACACCTCTCTCCTGCATCACGCAGGACTTAGTGCAGCCCTACACGTATGCAGCCACCTTTTCTGGAGGCTGGAACAGCTGCACAGTGCAATCTTGCCAAAGCAAGTAGGGCCCAAACACTGGGCCCAGCACTAATTAGCTCAATGTGATAGCTGTAGTCTTAACTGCAGGCTTTTCACAGAATCACAGATTCACAGAATGTCAGGAGTTGGAAGGGACCTCTGAATATCGAGTCAACCCCCTGCCAGGGCAGGACCAAAAACTAGGGCAGATCACTCAGAAAGGCATCCAGACAGGTCTTGAAATTTTCCAGAGAAGGAGACTCCACAACCTCTCTGAGCAGCCTGTTCCAGTGCTCTGTAACCCTCACAGTAAAGAAATTCTTCCTCATGTTGAGGTGGAACTTCCTGTGATTGAATTTTAATCCATTTCCCCTCATCCTATCACTGGGCAGAAATGAAAAGAGGTTGTCTCTGCCTTCTTGACACCCGGCCCTCATGTATTAATTAGATCCCCACTCAGTCTTCTCCTCTCTAGACTGAAAAGTCCCAGGTCTCTTAGCCTTTCCTCATAAGGCAGATGTTCCAGTCCCATAATCATCCTCGTAGCCCTCTGTTGGACTCTCTCAAGTAGATCCCTGTCCCTCTTGAACTGGGGAGCCCAGAGCTGGACACAGTACTTCAAGTGAGGTCTCATCAGTGTCGAGTAGAGAAGGAGGAGAAACTCTCTCGAACTGCTGGACACACTCCTCCTAATTCACACCAAGATATCATTTGCCTTCTTGGCCATGAGAGCACATTGTTGTCCCATGGATAACTTGTTGTCTACCAGAACTCCAAGATTCTTCTCCACAGAGCTGCTCTCTAGCAGATCCCCTCCTAACCTGTATTGGTACATTTTGTTGTTCCTTTCCAGGTGCAGGACTCTGCATTTGCTCTTGTTAAACCTCATTAAATTCCTCCTTGCCCAGCTCTCCAGCCTGTCCAAATCTTGCTGAATGGCCACACAGCCTTCAGGTGAATCAGCCAATCCTCCCAGCTTCGTGTCATCAGCAAACTTGCTGAGAAGACACTCTGTCCCGTCATCAAGGTCGTTGATGAAGATGTTGAACAGGACTGGACCCAGCACCGATTCCTGGGGAACTGCACTAGTTACAGGCCTCCAGCTGGACTCTGCACCATTGATCACCACTTTTTGGGCTCTATTGTGTAGCCAGTTCTTAATCCATCTCACTGTCCATTCTTTTATCCCACATATCCTGAGATTGCTTGCAAGGATGTTATGGAAGACTGTGTCAAAAGGTCGAGGTAGACAATGCCCACTGGTCTTCCTGCATCTATCCATTTAGTCACAACATCATAGAAGGCTATCATATTAGTCAAGCATGATTTCCCTTTGGTAAATCAATGCTGACTACTCCTGATAACCTTCTTGTGGGGAACAGACAACTCTTCCATGTGCTTCAAAATGACCTCCAGAATGAGCTGCTCCATCATTTTTCCAGGGATGGAGGTGAGGCTGACTGGTCTGTAATTTCCTGGATCTTCCTTCTTGCCCTTTCTGAAGACTGGAGTGACACTGGCTGTCCTCCAGTCTTCAGGCACCTCTCCTGTTTCAAAAATGATGGAGGGTGGTAGGGAGATAAGATCAGCCAGCTCTCTCAACACTCTTGGGTGCATCCCATCAGGGCCCATGGACTTGTGTACATTCAGTTTGCATAACTCATCTCTGACCCACTAGTGGACTAGTGGAGGGTCTTCCCTCCTTCAGGCTTCCTCTCCTATATCTAGGGTCTGAAGTTCATGAGGGCTAGTCTTAGTAAAGACTGAAAGAAAGAAGGCATTCAGCAACTCTGCCTTCTCTGCATCCTCTGTTATCAGGGCTCCCACCTCATTCAGCAGAGGGCCCACATGTTCCCTCTTCTTCCTTTTACTACTGATATATTTGAAGAAGCTCTTTTTGTTCTCTTTTACTTTCTTTGCCAGTTTAAGTTCTAAGAGGGCTTTGGCCTTTCTTGTTGCCTTCCTACATACCCTGACAACGTCTCTATAGTTCTCCAAAGTGGTTACAATAAAAATCAACAGATGTATTTGAAATGTTTCTAGCAAGTGAATATTAATCTTTCCCAGGAAATAAAATTTCCTGAAGTATGTCACTGCACAAATTGCAGCAATTAGGATGAAGTCCCTTTATCTCCAAAAACATCAGCTGTTTATTTACCTGGAAGTCACTGAATTGATAGGAAATTACTTCATAAATGGTTTTGTTGAGGCAACTAAAGAAAACCAGATTGTGGAAAATAATTCCACAGTTATCTTGAGAGTCTGAAGGGTCTAACATTGGCAGGAACATAGACCCAATCTCTTACATCTCAGGCAACAATTATGTACTTGTAGTGAAAGACTAAATGAGTTAAAGCTCAACAGCAACATTAATCTAAAAAAATACATTTCTGGCATCAGAAGCCACAGGTCTAACATAAACCTTGCTAAAAATCAGAGACAATTTTTGCAATGAAAAAAAAAGTTCTTCATACACAAAGAATTAAAGAAAAAACGTAAGACTTACCAATAATGACAGCAGAGTAAAAATTAAAAGCCATATACGTCTTTCCCAAAACTGGATTGCACCTTGTCTTGGTGCAATTAATGAACGTGGCAACACAGCAAGATGACTACCAGGATTTAGCAGGAACTACTATTTTCAAGATGAAAAATACTAAAATTATCAAGACTCTCCTACTTCCATTCCAGAATACTGAAATAAATAGTATGCTAAGACATGAAAAGTAGATAATATTATTTTATTCTGATAGCTTCCTTTGGTAATGCAATTGATTTTTTAAGTAGAAAAAATACAGTTGGTCTCACCTATCCAGATTTCAGTGATCCATGTGATGCAATAAGGCATGAGAAATTCTTACTTAAATGGGAGAATATATTAATTAGTGCAAGAGTTTTAAAGCAGCAAGGAGCTGGTAAAAGAAAAGACTAATGGGTTAGTGGTGAAAAAAAAACAATTAGAGCTCTTCAAGGACTCCTATTGGGATTTTTGTTTTTCATTAACCTTCCTCAAAATGCAGGACTGTTTTAATGAAAAGTGCAAATTACATATTTGTGAATTACTGTCAGAGGGGTGGAGTATCATACCTGCAGAACTAAAAAACCTTGAAAAAGATAGACTGCTGTCTCCAACAGAGTTTCAAGTTCCTTTCATTCAGCTTGACATTATTGCAAGAGAAAAGAACAAAAGAAGTTGACAACTGTCATACAATCCCTCTACAACTCTTCTCTCCATTCTTGCTAATAGCCCCAAGAATTACTCGTATTTCATAGTATCTATATACCAGAACCCATGCTATTCTTTGCCCAGCAATGAAATGTGTCCAGAATTATGATACTTTTTTTCCTGGTTTTGGTGGGAATAGAGTTAATTTTCTTCCTAGTAGCTGGTATAGTGCTGTACTTTGGTCTTCATATAAGAACAACGTTGACAACACAATGATGTTTTAGTTTTTGTTAAGTAGTGCTTACGCTAATTAAGGACTTATCATGTCCCGCCAGTGAAAAGGTGGTAGGGCACACAGTCAGAACAGCTGACTCAAACTGGCCAAGGGAATGCATTCTATAGCATAAAACATCACACTCAGTGTATAAACTGTGGGCATTTGGCCTAGGAAGGCCACAGCTCACGAACTAGCTGGGCATCTGTCAATGGGTGGTGAGGATTTGTGATGTGCATCACTTGTTTTCTATATTCTTTTATCGTTATTATTGTCATTATTATTATTTTCCTCATTTTCTGTCTTATTAAACTGTCTTTTACTCAACCCATGAGTTTACCTTTTTTTTTTTGGTTCTCTCCCCTGGGGAGGAAGTGAGTGAATAATATTGTAGTTGTTCTAGCTGCCTGCCAGGTTAAACCACAACACACTTAATCCACAATGCTACACAGACTACACAGGTACCTAGATACCAAACACGACAGGTACATTTTCTTGGGGAGACCTCTCAACAGTATTTTTCAATACGTTTCACATGCACTTACAACACAAAACAAACTTGAAAAAAATTTCAAAAGGGATTATCTACAAACACAACATCAGGATTTTATTAAATATTTCTTGTTGTTGCAGGATTAAGTTACCTGAGACAACCAAACATTTGATCACCCTTGCTGCTTTCATTTCCATATGGTAGTGAAATATTTCTGCTGAAACTGCCAGTTATGAATAGCATCAAATCAAGCTCATGATTAATTTTCATTACCAGATTATCTAACTGCATGCTGCAGAAAACTGTACTTAATTTTATATCTAAAATCAATATTAATCTCAACTAGAAAGGAAGAGCAATAAACCCATGTGGAAAATGTTCAAGGACAAATGAGGCAGGTGTTGAATGAATGAATATTTGCCTATCAATCTTACGTGGTTTAAAATGTTTCAGATTCAAACTTGTATCACAAGGCAGTATCAGTATATCATACTAGAAAAGACATTACCTGAGCAAGTACAGGAGTGTCTTCTTAAAAATATAAGACCTTGAGTTTTGTTTACAGTTCCCGGTCATATTCATTAAAACTTTAATGCAAAGACTTTCAGTAGCCAACAAGCATACACGATCTAATTTTTAAATTAATTCTCTCTTTTACATTGTATGAATCTACTTATTTCCACATATAAATGCACCCAAAACTTTCAGGTTTTAGAAGTTACGAAGAATAATTTTATCCTAAAAAATATAAATCTAGTGTCCTTATTAAAAAAAAATAAAAATCAGCCCACAGTTCCTGAACAATCCACTAATTTTATTTCTTTTGCCTTTTAATGTGAATCTTAGAAAATTTTGCCTATGAAAAGCTTTTGATGGTGAAAGAAATTAATCTCAGGAATATGAGTTTAAGCAGAAGGGGAGAAAAACTGAAAACATGAGGACTGGTGTTATCAAAAACAAGAATAATTGTTCTCCAATAATATTTATCATTGTATAGCTAAATTAATGGTTTATTGACTGACTAAAAAGTAATATATGAGAGAGCAAGTGCTCTTCATGCTGTTAGTTTATAGAGACAGAACATTAATATTGATTCCTAAATGTGATATCAGCTTATTACAGAAGGGAGCCAGGGGATTGGTCTTCTCTTCCTGTTTCTCCTTCTCTCTCTCTGTGATCTGAACACTGCCAATTTCTATGCAAAAAGAATGGAAACTGAGTCAACAGAGTCATCAGAAAATTCTCCTTTTAAAATGTACTATCTAGTTATGTTTGTACCAGTGAACTAAACAGGGACAGTGCACAGGGCTGGACAATGCTAAACAACAGCACTCTTCTCAGCATAATTTTAATTCAGGCCCACTAAGACCCTCTGTGACCTTGACTGTGAACAGTTCACTTGAGAGTGCTCAAGAGCAGCTGTTCTCAATAGGCAGGTGGAGAAACCACTATTTTGTCCTCAGAGGGGGAAGACTACAGTTTTACAGACACAAGCTGTGCCATGCTGCTTGCTCACAGCATAAAAACCCCTAAGTTTTGACTTTTTCCTCCACTAATGAAGCCCCACCTTCTCTCAAGAAGCTCACAGCTGAGTTTAGCCCTGCCCTGGCTTTAGCCAGCAAAACCAAGGAAGTTAAACAGAGAATCTGAATGCACCAGCAACCCAGCATTAAATAGACCAGCCTTTTACAATCAGGAAAATCAAGTTCAAGTAGTTCTTTCCTATTATGATTTTTTAAAAAATTAAACAAATAAAATCTATTTTAAGAAAACCTAGTTTATTGCCATACACCTTGTAATCTATTTTCATTCACAGCTGATGTAAGGATGATAGCTGCACAGCAAAGTACTGCATGGTTTTTGATAGGCACTGAGGCTTTGTCTTAATACACAAAATGGATGAAGGGCCATGAAACCGCCTCTCATATATATAAATCTGAACTCTCCCCCTCTCCCACAAATTTAAAGGGATCTTGTTCAGACTGGAAGCTGGGAATGGTCTTTAGCCCATGTTATTCCTCTGCCATTCCCAGGCACTCTCTTGGAACAACTGTGTAAAAAATATGCTATTAAAACACTATGAAAACCATATGCCACTGATTGAGCCCAGTCTCTATTTCAGTAAATACTATAGACATATTTATTTTGAGATACTAAAACTGTCTGTTTTCTGGCAGTGCTTCAATTAGCTTCCTGATTTTGCTACCTGCCATCTTTATTCTTTGTGAATAATAATTTCCAATATGGCTGGAAGAGTGAAAAAAAAAAAGGCTGTTTATTATTTGTGAAGATCAGTGATCATGGTAAACTTTCTTATTGCATCCACAAGACTGTTTTCTGCCATAAGAATATAATCATAAAAATAGACTAACACAGGTGTATTTATTAGTTTTGTTTTCCATAAATTAATATAAAGACGCCTTTTACAAAATAATTGTTGATATTTAACAAAGGAAATACTGCAACAGCTAAAGTCCCAGTTTTTATAAAGACTGATTTCTTTCCAGTATGTGAAACTCTCATCCACCATCTAACACCATTTTGGCTTCTCCTCCTCCTCAAAAAAGCTCTGTCATTCTTTCATGCCTGGGATGTTTCATAGAGCTCAGCTGACAATTCATACTGAGTTTTTATAAAACTGTGCTGAGAAAAACCTCTGCATTTAAAGACTGGTCTCTTCAGTTGCCTTACAATGCAGCATCAAACAAAGTCTACGTTTAGATAAAATGCTTGTTTTTAAACTGGGTACTAAAAGACCTATTTCCAAACTGTCCAAATTTCTTACTATATAGGGGTTGTGAAGGTACTACTTATTCTACATTTCTTTCCAATAACCATAATTTCACCTTACAGTAAGCCACTGAATACCAATATTAATGTTTGTATTTAAATATATTTGATACAGAGATTAAACTTCTAATTAGACATGAAAATCATAACCAGTTCCTGAAGTATTATCTATTACTATATATAACAAATAATTATATTTTCTCTCTGCTTTATTGCATTTTATTACAGAGAGCTAATAAACACCTTTATGTGCCAATTTTGGGATCCTTTGATATATAAAGGTACTACTTAAAGATCTATAACATCCTGACATTAATTTATTGAAATATTTTTTATCGCGGATATTTGAACAGTTTAAATTTATGTTAAGCAGCATAGTTGCCCTTTCTTCTCCTGTCTCAATTTGAATTTTATAGTGCTCCCTTATAGTGTTCCATCATTTTATATGATATAAGTATTTGTGAAACACATGATAAAACAAACTGGGCAGGTTTTAGGCAAAACTTGTTCTAAAATCAATATGGCAACACTTTCTCTAAGCACCCTATCAACTGAGGAAAAAAATAATAATTATCTTAACTCCCACTAGTTAATCCGAATTTAGTTCACTGCGGAGTCATATGAATGTATAGATCAGTTCACAAAACAGAGAAAAAAGAAACTGGCAGGAGAGGGTAGAAAATACGAGTGTCTCATGGCATTGTCACCGGACTAAAAGGAGAATAAAATAACAGTGTCAGAATGACACTTTAGTCTTGAATATAAAATTGAAAATTTTGAAGATTCATAATTAAGAAGATTATCACAATTTTCCCTGGAAAAGAACAGAATGGAAGATAAATTGAATTTTCAGGTCAAATTTTTGATTTATTACTATAGAACCTGAGTTGACTTTAAAACCAAAATCCTTAAAATTTTGAAGCTTAGATGAAATATTAGTACAGAAGGAAGAATAGTAAGCCCTGGTCACAGATAAAAAGAGCCAATTAGCAGTCATAAAACCTAACTGTAAATACAATTTTAGTTGTAATTTCAACATGTATCAAGGAAAAATAAAGAAAAATGCATTAAGCTAGTGAAATAAAACAAAAAACTTATAGAGCAAAAATAGGTGTAGATGACTGATGACAACATAATTTGAAGAGGACCATACCAGAGACTGCATTATATTGATATTAAATTACCATGAAAATATTTAAGACTTGAAAGTTAAGCACTGAAGTCCTAATTCTGAATAAAAGCTTATAGAATCACAGAATTATTTAATCCAACTTTTAAGCTAACACTGCCAAGTCCACCACTTAACCATGTCCCTAAGCATCATGTCTACATGTCTTTTAAATAACTCCAGGGATGGTGACTCAACCACTTCTCCAGACAGCATGTTCCAAAGTACGCTTCCAAGATTATTAAATAACATTTAAGTTTCATAATATACTAATATCCACAGAGTTTTAAAGAACATCAACCAACAACAGGAAGTAATACATTTCAAGCACCTTTCCATTTTTGCACCATTCCACTAGGTCCATTTTTCCCAACATCACAAATCTCTGCAATCTTCAGAAGAGAACACAGCACAACCTGCCAAGTCAAATAAACCTACTTTCTTATTAAACCTAGTAGTTATACAAGACTGAGTCTTGCATAAATATGCCTTAATAAAAAAAGCAAAAAAAGACAAGCTTGCACAGTCCAGTAACTTTTAAAACATGTATTGACTTCTTCATCTGTTTTTCATTAAAGTCATAAATGACATAACTAAGCCAAGATTGTTGGAAGAGTTCAGTCATTTTTTCATCTTTAGTTTTCTCTTTCGAAATAAGATTTTTTATTTTTTTCCCTGAAAACATAAGAAGCAATCAAGTAGAGGTAAATACATTAAATTTAGTCAGGAAATACAGAAAACGTACCTATCAGTGGGATTTATCTATATCCCACAAGTTTTCATATTAGTCTAATTGTCTGTTAGACTACACAGTGTACAGTTAATGCCACAGTACTGAAGATTACACTAAAATTTAAATGAGCTACCAAAGTAAATAAAAAGATATTTTAAAATGCTGCAAATCAGAGGAATAGAAAATTCAGGTTGTCTTGCTAAACACTGGACCTTTCCTACCTCCATGCTTGTACATTTTTACTTAAAAGCTCCAAGAAAAGTATAGTTACACTAGAAAAAGCCAAAGCTTATTCTTCTTTCATGCACACACACAGATCAGCTAATTTTGGATTGTCTTACACAATTGAGGAGACGCCTTTAGTATACAGAAGCAAAGAGAACTGGAAATACTTCTGCAATTACAGACAATGTGGTGGGCAGGCCTCTGAGAAGACTCTCTGTTTCACAGTGATTCCTAGTGCTCCCAAATCTGAAGATATTCCCTATTGACAAAACCTGAGCACACCGGATATTATTAAGTTCCCTTGGTAATCCATGACTTTGTCAGCTACAGCTGACTTGGCATGAAATCCACAAGGAAGATAAAAAGAAACTATTTCTTGAGCAAACTGCAGGTATAACCAGTGGACAGCTATTCTTTTATAACTACACCAAACGCAACAAATTTTAGAGACTGTTACGGTTTGGGAGACCCTGGCATGGTGTTGGACACCTATCAGAGAGAGAGGGTCCTTAGCACCCTGAGAGACTGGCAGGCGTCAGTATTCCCGCCCACTTCCTGTCACAGTCTATAAAAGCCAGGAGAGCCGGAAGCCACTCTGTCCTTCCTCCTATTCTTCTTCCCCTGTCAGGTGTGCTGCTGGTTTTCCTTTGGCTTCCCACGTGCTCGCTCCAGAATCCAACTACATCGGGTGCTGTGAGGAGCCGTGGACCTCCCCTGGAGCGGCCCTGCATTTCCCATATCCCTGCGATCATCGAGATCGGTTTTGTGTATTTGTATATAAATATTTACCCACTCCTTCCAACCCCCGTCCCCCCCCATTTTACCCTTTTTTCCCTTGTGTTATAGTAAACTTGTTTCTAGTTTCAATTTCTAAAGTTGAAGTCTCTCATTTGTATTCCCCTTTCTATCTTCCCTTGGGAGGGAGGAGGTGGGGGGTAATAGAGAGCAATTCTGTCCTCTGGTTATTTGGGGTTCACCTTTAATATTTAAACCAGAACAGATACAAGGTTCAAAAAGGACATACTTAATTTCAGATGTAGTGAACAGTAAAAATACAAACCATGAGATTGTATATGGGGACCAAAAGGAAGCATTGTAAAAAACTCTGGCTGAATAAGGAGGAACAAAGGGCCTCCAAAACACTAAAATAAATAAGGCAACAAATTCACTGGGAAGACAAGTTTAGAGACAATTGTCTCTTGCTGTGAACCATTTACAAGAAAGTTAAAACTAGGCAAGGTGAAGTAAAAGGCAGGAGAAGATCAATTTCATTTCGCTTCCTGAAAGTGAAGCAACATTTCAAACTGCCATAAAACACTTGTTGTTAATTGCTGGTATTGATCACTTCAGTTGTGTGGTTGTGTTCCATATCTCCCCTGTTATTCAGCTGCACTGTAAAAGGATAAATGTGTTGATTCATGTGTTCTTAAACTGAAACTAAATCTCAGATATTCGACATCTATATACTGTTCCTACCCCACAGTTCAGGTCTTCTTAGGCCAGCTATTTAGCTACTCTTCACCTATCTTGAACTGCACTTGGGTCACAACAACCCCATGCAAACCTACAGGCTTGGGGATGAGTGATTGGAAAGGTCCAGGGTGGAGAAGAACCTGGGGGTGCTGGTTGTCAGCCAACTTAACATGAGCCAGCAGTGTGCCCAGGTGGCCAAGAAGGCCAGCGGCATCCTGGCCTGCATCAGGAATAGTGTGGCTGGCAGGAGTAGAGAGGTGATCGTGCTCCTGTACTCAGCATTGGTGAGGCTGCACCTCAAGTACTGTGTCCAGTTCTGGGCGCCTCACTACAAGAAGGATGTCGAGTTGCTGAAGCATGTCCAGAGAAGAGCTACCAGGCTGGTGAATGGTCTGGAGAACAAATCCTATGAGGAAAGGCTGAGGGAACTGGGACTGTTTAGTTTGAAGAGGAGGAGGTTGAGGGGAGACCTTATTGCTCTCTACAACTACCTGAAAGGAGGTTGTAGAGAAGTGGGAGCTGGCCTCTTCTCTCAAGTGAATAGTGACAAGATGAGAGGGAATGGCCTGAAGTTGCACCAGGAGAGGTTTACACTAGAGATTAGGAAGAATTTTTTTACCGAAAGAGTGATTGGACAGTGGAACAGGCTGCCCAGGGAGGTAGTGGAGTCACCATCCCTGGAAGTGTTTAAAAGAAATATAGATTCAGTGCTTAGGGACATGATTTAAGCACTGAACAGGTAGCTTATGTTATGGTAGGTGGATTTAGGTTACAGTTGGACTTGATGATCTTCAAGGTGCTTTCCAACCAGGATGATTCTATTAATGTTGCTGCTTCTAATGAGAATATTCCACCAGTGAAAATAAAAGGAATGCATTCTGTTCTCCCTTTCTCCAGGACACTACAAAGCACCCTGAAGATTGATGCTTATAGCAAAACAAGCTGACAAGTCAGTAATGATGTTCATTTAAGAATGTTATTAATGGAAAATTGCTTGTCACTAAACGGTGACTGAACTGGAAGAATGTAATGCATTTTTTTCTACTTGATTTCTAGAAAAGATAGACTTGAAGATATTTGGAGTACTGCATGCTCAAGGAGTTTCTGAATATGTTAACACACAACTGAGTCAGAGCTTAAATTTCAAGATCTTTAAGAGACCATTGTGACAAACAAGAAGCTACTGAGTTGAAATTTAGATAGAAATCCAAAGAATAACAGATATGTGGTAAAGAAAACAGAACTTATGGAATTCTTACAATTGAAGTCAAATTCATATAAAGTATGTCATCATTATACAGAATGGGCAAAAAGAGCACATGGCAGTGTCAGTTATGAAGGCATTTAAATGAATGCTGAGGTATCTGGACATAAATCTATTCCTGAAGTGCAGACAAAACGCAGAGCAAAAAAAGAGATGCGGACACTTGAGCAAAGGAACGGCATCTAGTTGAGGTGCACATCCGAGTGATAACCTACCACAGTTACAGAGGAAATACGTAATATTTAGATACAATTCTGCAAAATAAGACAATGTCACTTGCACTATTATTCAAGCCTTCAAATATTGAATATTATTTTTTTCTAATTAAAAAGCTAAAAATAAGTGTAGATTTTGGTGAGAAAACTGAAAATACAAAGGAAGTCAGAAAAAAACCCCTTTTTTGTAAATCCCATTTAAAATACTAAAATTAGTCTGCACTCCAATTCTAATCTAACAGTGTCTGAGGAGCAGACTACAAATATTGATCCAAATACTGGTTTGGGAACTTATAGCCACCCTTAGCAGTGAAAAACTTCTGTTTACTTTTCAAATATTTGAGTAAAAAATGTCTTGTATTTCTGCAAAGTAGAAGAATACATGCACCTGTCATATAAATCTAAGTGCATAGACTTCAAGACAAAGTCAGGTATGTTTTGGTGTATCTTTCCAGAAAAATTAAACACATTTTTATCCCTACCAACATCTTGTCTGATAAAAGTTCTCACCAACCCAGTGCTGGCATTTCTTTGTAACATGGCTGTTCTACACTTAAATCTGTCTCCATTAACAGCTAAAGAAAAATTTCAGATCAGCACTGAGATGCTGCAGTACAAGAATAGCTTCTACTTCATGGCTCTGCTGGATGGAAGACAACTCATCAAGCTGAGGCAGTGATAAATTTAAATTGGATATTTCATGCTAAAATCAGCAAAGCTGCTTTTGCCTAAGAGCCCTCGTCTCCAGCCTAATCTGAAACATTTCAGAACTGCAGAATTTCAGTTCATGGTTCCTGAAAAAATAAGGGTTTAGGATGCAACACCCTGCAAAAAGAGGGAATAAAAGCATAAACCTGACACGATGATATGCCATCTCCTCAGTACAGTTGGAATTTCATGCAGAGGACTTAATCAGGCCTAGATTAATCTACCGATTCTTTGCTAAATTATGATGCTGTCATGTACGGAAAGTATCCTGTTTCACAATGGTTATTAGACGTCAACAATTTTAACTCAGTATCAAAAAAACTAAAAATCTTGTCTGGGTTTTAAACTTTAAATGTATACAAAAATGTGAATCCCAATTTAAATAATTCTACTGAAGTCATACAATGAAATATTTCTTTTTCTCTTTTACTCCTTTAATATCACAGGTAGCGTGACTGTGTTCATGTTGTCTTTATCAGGAATCAGAACATGCAAATCTACCTCCTTCAACCATGATCTACGTACAGAAGTACAAATTACACAATAACTTGACCCCAGACTAGCATTTTCTCTTTCACAGTGTCACACAGAAAGTTGTATATGCAGTGCATAGATAACACAGCAAATCCAGCATCATTAATCCAGGACAGTATTTTAATTCAGAAACATACTCCATAGACTGAATGAATGCAGATGTTCCTTCAATTTCTTCACTTTTTGGTGCTGTCTGATGCACAAACATACTATGTAATTTCTGTCAGCATAAGAATAAAATGCCATTACCACATTTGCTTTTCAAGAGTAAAGGGAAATGTTGCCATACCACTTGTATAGATCAGTAGATATGCATAGGACTTCCAAATAGCTGCAGAGATAAGAGAACAATTTCTTGACACAACTATGAGGACACCACTTGCATGCAAAATGAAATGCAGTTTTCAAGCTTGTCAGTGCCAAACTGACTTTTAAATTTAGTCATCTATATACAATGTTCCTTTAGTGTGCGGGTTTATAATAAATATATGTTTTACTAGCAGCAGTGAGTTTCAAAGCTTACGTTTCAAGATTTAGGGGGGTTTATATGCATTAAAAATTTTAATTTCTCCCAATTTAAAAGCAGAATGAATTTTCCTTCATGTTTCATGAATTAGAATTTTAAAATTATGTTTTATTTTTAATGGAAGCATATCAACTACCAGACACAGAGCTGCAATCTGTGTACTGAACTTTTCCTTAGCCTTTCAAAAGAGTAAGAGATACAATTTTTCCCCTGGTTTCCTACTGTACTGCAAGTTCTCTTAAGAGCTGTTCCATAATATGGATTAACAAGGTTAAATTTCTCATTTAATTTTTATTCAAAATTTAGCTCCTGAATAAAGCAATTCTTCATTCTTTAGCAAATTTGTACAGTGCTCCTGAGGTACCACAGCATATTTAAATGAAAACTAGCACTGATAGCTTTATCTGTGTCTGTATGTCTATATTAATAGATTAAGGTCAAATTACAGTATATCAAGTCCTGTTAGTAATTAACTGTGGTCCTGATCAAGTTCCCACTGAAAAAAATGCAAGCTTTTACTGATTTAAGCAGGAGATAGGATGAAGTAGTAACTTCAGGCTAGATGTGTACCGAAGATGTAAAAGTAAGATTATTGTGATTGAAAATCTATCCCCATATCCATTCACTGTAGTGACTAACTTTGCAGATACTGTATCAGTTTTCCTAAAACGTCTTCTTTAAATCCAGAACACTCTGATTTTTATTTTTAAATTAAGAACCAAAACTATCAACCAGAAAAATTGAAGTTTCTACAACTATAACTCCCTATTTTAATTTCTAATCTGTTTATTTGTCTTAGCTTCCTCTGCGTAACACAGCATAAAACCGCTCTTCATGTACACCCTTATTTAAAACCCTCTGTTCTCTATGGATTCAAGACTGTCCAAATTATGTGACCCATATGGTGCATTACAAAGCTCCAATGTTCACACTGATTTTAAAAGATAAAGATGGGAATGGAGAGAGGTGCAAAAATAATAAATGCATGCATCTGTTTCCTGTCTAGAGACAGAATTGGTGACATTTATGTACATCTTTTTTCAATCAGGGTGGCTTTAAATATACTGAAGTTGGGGTTTCCTTCCCCCTGTGTGGTCCTACAAGAAACAAATGCCGGTCTGGTTTTATAAATGCCTACCGGAATATACATACTATGTGCACACTCCACTGAGGATAAGAAGGAGAAAACATTGTTGATGAAGGACTGAAGAGAATAAAAGCCTTTATTGAAAAGGCCAAGAAAGCACCTGTTTCTTATGTTAATAAACAAGTTACAACAAATGTTGTAACAGTTTGACTCAGGATCAGCAATTAAATCAGAGAAAATAATGCTCTTGATCCCCTCCACCCCCTCCCCAGGTAGGGGAGGGGAGATCAAATGATGATGAGAGAGACTTTTCTAGGTTGAAAACTAAACTAGACAGCTTTAATTATATGTACAATTGTATACAAGTATGTTCAGGAATGTGCAAAACCCTATTGCCTCCCCCCATTCCCAGAAACTCCCACGGCACTCTCCTTAGCTCTGAGCAGTCCTGAAAAGTCCTGGACCCCTGCCAGAGATGACGGCAAAGCAGACAGGAGCTGAGGGTAGAGTTATGAGTGTCAGGGAGGCACGAGCCTAGAGGTCAATGGTGATGGATTAATAGAGTCGTCCCCGGACACTGGCCATGGATGGAAGAGAAGGAAAGAAGAAGCAGGAAGGAAGTTGTCTTCTGTGGTCTCTGACCTTCCTCTGAGCTTACGTAGTTATATGGAATGGAATATCTCTGGTCAATTTTGCTGTCCATATAGTCCAGCCCCCCTACGGGGGGGTCATAGATGCGACTCTCCTGCTCTCAGTAGCATCTGTAGCAGCAGATACACTAGGTAGAACAAACTGCCCTTCACATCTCAGCAGTAACATAAACATTCCAGTGTTATCAGTCCACTAGCTGGAACACTTGTTGCTAGTTAAAAGAGATCTTACTGAAGGAAAAAAAAATCAGTAAAAAGAAAACTACCTTCATCCTGGCTCAAACCAGGACAATATCAAAAAAGTTGTCGCCCATCTCTCCAGGTATCTGTTTTTCTTTTATCCTTCCAGTCCTGTAACACTGGTACACAGTGTCTCCGAAGACAGGAGGGAAAGAGAAAGATGTACTTTAATTCTTACAAGACAGTGTAAGACCCTATTGTTTAACATACATAATTTCAGAACAATGATTTCTCATGCATTACAGCTGTCCTGGTTTGAGAGAACCAGGATAAAAATAATCTGTGATCATAGTTACCTGAGGCTGCCCACAACCCCATCAACTACTACTGGCCTGTTGATGTGGCAGCTACAATGGGGAGAAGCAGCTGTGCTTGTGGGAGGAGAAGCTGGGTCAGGTGACTCAATTTGACCAATCACAGTGTTCCTGCCCATGGTGCTCAGTATGAAATTGCTCCTAAGAACACCCTCTGCTAGTGGCTTTTGCTGATGTGCTGATTGGGGTGGGTGTTATTTGTTTGTCATTGTTCTGTCTGCTGCTGTTGTCTCTGCATCTTCTTGCTAGTGGAGAATGTTGTTCATCAGGATAGGTTGCCTTTACCTGTCTCCTTGTGTTAGACTGGCTCAGCTGCTCCAAGGATTTTTGTGGACTGTCACTGAGAACCTTGACTCAGGCACCCTCATCTGCTGCTCTGAGTCCAGTTTGGGACTTTTCTTGTTGAGAAGCTATTGCCAACTGAGGAGTGCAGGTTCCATATTTCTATATTGTATGTAATTCATCTTTATTATTACTATTTTTTATTTCATTGCAAAACTTACTATGGGTTGTTTTTTTTCCAACCTTAGTCTCCCTTCCTTATTCCCCTTTTTAACTTCCCCTAGGAGGGTAGTGGGGGGATAAAAGAGGGCATCTGGCACCTGGTTATTGGCTAAAACTGTGACAACGGCTTAAACAGGTCACAGTAAATTCCATCAGTATCTTTGTATAAGTATCACTCACTGTCTTTCTAGCAGCCATGCTTTCTAATCTCTAACAAACTGTCTTATATGTAATACCATATATTCAGACCCAGCCTGTGGGTGTACTAAATGCTGTAGGTGTGCTGTAAATGTACTAAGTGCTGTCCCACTAAATCAAAAATGATAGCAGACGAGTGTGAATGCATCCTGACAGCAGTTCTGTCCTTGTGTCACATCACAGCAATTCCTAGCTTTCTTTTGACAGTGGAGTTGATGATAAGTCAAAACACCACCTCAAGCCAACCTTCAGATACTTTGTAAAATTAGTGTTGTGATCCACTCAAACACCTTATTTCCCAATTATACTTGCTAACTCTTCTCTTTTTACTTCTCTAAGAACACAATACCATGACAGAATGCAAAGAGGGCGGTCATGTCAGGCAGGGTCACAGCCATCCCAGAAAAAAGTTAGCACAATTTGCCTGCTTTTCCAAGCTCAAAATCAGCAGTATTTCAAGTCTTCAATGACTTAGAATAACTTTGACCTTCAAAAGAACAACAAGAGTGTGTACTGTATTTTAATTACTAAGCACACTGAACAACTGTGTATTTCCAATATTTCCATGTTCCCAGAACTGCAGAGAATCTGTTTTTTAATATAGCAAGCTTTCAAGTTCAATTACTAATTTTAGTTGGTTTATGTTAAAAACAGTTTATTTCAAAGTAATTCTGAAAGGCATGATGAAAAAAATCAACTTTATAGCCCCAAAGCCTCTTCTAGCAGATGGTAATTTATTGGTTTTTTTTGCAATGCAAGCACATGTAAAAGAAAAAAAAAAAAGACAAAGGGCAAAATACAGATAAAAGGCACCAGTACTAACAGTACTATCACTGTCCACTTGCCAAACAGTGGTTCACTACTAACAAAGTTATTCTTCATTTTTAGCAAATCAGATAGACTTCTTCATCTTCTTGAAAAGAACTGAATTTGTATCTCAGACAATAATACTTTATAACCATATATGGATTTTATTAAAGTTAATATATATCATTATGAAAGAGTATAGATGTTTTGTATGTGTGCAGATATAAAAACATAAATATACGCTACAAGAAATACCCTACCATTTTACAGCTCAGATTGTGAGCAATCCCACATACAGAAAGAGAGGGAGAAGGCTGAATGTTAGGTTAACTATGGACCAGTGGCAATGTGGTGCAGATATGATTCCAATCTCTTCTCTCAGTCATAAGGGACCAAGACAGAGAGAACAACCAGTTACAGCTTATAGATTGGGGGTGGGCTAAATTGCACCAGGGAAAAGAACAAACTTGTTTTCTGCTGTTTACTGAAATTTTAAATCCTGAAACTAAATAAAAAGTGAGAACAAAATACCTTTCTTCTCAGTTTCACAAGTGGTGTGCAAACAGAAGTCTTCATTCTGATTTCTTTAAATAAAAAGCTCAGATTTGAAATGGAAATGTTTAGTTCAGCTTGCTTTAGTTTCAATTTAGTGAATGTGGCAAACAAGAGTAACTGGCTTTCATTGAGTTGAAGCTCGTTTGGTTCTTAAAATACACCTGGTTGTTACTCATAGTGAGTAAAGGAGTATTATTAAGCTATAATTATTACAGAAGGCTGAAAATTAATTCATTTTATATTATGGAACAAATCTTTCCTTTTATTGGGTAGCAAAGTAGCTACAGATGTAACTTTTTTAGTATCTTCTCTTTGAAATTAATTCCTTTACTAAAATTCATTTTTGAACACTGACTTTTTAATTCAAGGGGTTTTTGTCTGGATAGAAGTCCACATAGGCAGTCTGCTTTCTGAATGAGCAACAGTAACTCTGAGAATCACAATCCCAGTGTAATTATTCTAGTTAAAAAATGATAAATTAATTTGTGGGAAGAGTCTGAATAATTGTTCTGTATTCATGGGTTTAGAAAAAAAAACAACAAATTAATGTACATGGCATATAATTCAGGTCAAGGAGAGGTTATTCAAGGTAAAAATTTTGGAGGGAAGGAGTAACAGGTGTCTTAATAAGGTACTATTTGTTGCAGAGTACCTTGAATACCTCTATGGACTTTTTCCAGAACCAGAAGATTTAATTGTATAAATGAAGACCTATGTCTTCTGTTCCTGCCTAGATCACTGGCTCTCACTTATTCAAAATGCTTGACAAATTTTCTGAATTACTTAGCATAAAATAGGATGAATAGTTGATTCTCTTGTGTTGCTGTCTTCTCTTTTATCAAGAAAACAAACCAGGAAATTTCTTTTTGAATGTTCCTGTGTTGCAGAAATTTCTCTGCTTTGTTGTAATTGACAGGTGATATCATGAACTTTTCATCTTTATTAACTAATGTCCAAACTCAGGGCATTGTTCAGGAAAAATTAAAAGCATTAACCTAGGGCAATACCAGATAAACTTTTCTTCATAATCAAGAGTTAAAATTGGCTGATGTTGTACAACATGCTGCAGTAGAAAGTCCTTGCTAACAAACAAGCAGATCATGCACTAACAGTAGGAAAAAAATAATAAAATAATATTCTCAAATTGTAAAAGAATATATGTAAAGAAATCTAAGATGTTTTCATGTTGATTTTTTAAGGCCTTTTATATGCTAAATACACCAAGTCCTTTATACAGTCAACGGTAAGACATAGGTATCTCCTGAAAGCAATTAACATAGTAATAGATATATCAGTGTAATGAGTATATGATAGTTAAGCTTCTGAATTAAACACCTCATAAACTACTAAAGCAGTAAATTTAATTTGGTAGTGACATAGATTTGGACTGGCACAAACAGCAATAAATTCCAGTGTTAAGTAATTCTGTCACCAGTGACCAAAAAGATTATCCATTGCTGACCTTATGTGGTGGGTTGACTTCGGCTGGATACCAGCTGCTCACCAAAGCCACTCTGTGACTCCCCCTTCTCAGCTGAACAGGGGAGAGAAAATATAACAAAAGGCTCTTGGGTCAAGATAAGCAGAGAGAGATCACACACCAGTTACCTTTATGGGCAAAACAGGCTCACTTCAATAGGAGACAGTCTTCCACAAATATCTCCCTTGTGAGTCTTTTCCACATGCTACAGTTCTTCACAAAGTGCTCCAGCATAGGTCCTCTCCATGGAGTGCAGTCCTTCAGGAGCAGATTGCTCCAGCATTGGTTCCCCACAGGGTCACAAGTCCTGCCAGCAAACCTGTTTCATTGTGGGTTTCTCTATCTCCATGGGTCCACAGGTCCTGCCAGGAGCCTGGTCCAGCATGGGTTCTCCACAGGGTCACAGCCTCCTTCAGGCTCATCTGTTTCAGTGTAGGGTACTCCATTGGCTGCAGGTGGATATCTGCTCCACCACTGACCTTCAGGGGCTGCAAGAGGACAATCTGCCTCAGCATGGTCTTCACCATGGGCTGCACAGGAATCTGCTCTGGTGCTCGGAGTACCTCCTCCCTCTCCTTCACTGACCTTGGTGTCTGCAGACTTTTATCTCTCAAATATTCTCACTGCTCCCTCCAGCTGCAAACATGCTAGGTTTTTTCCTCTTCTAAAATGTGTTACCACAGAGGTGCTACCACTGTCACTGATGGGCTTACTCCTTGGCCAGTGGCAGGTCCATCTTTGAGCTGGCTGGTACTGACTGACATTGGAACTATTTTCTATGAAAATGCATTTTTTTTTTAAAGTTACTTGAAATCTGAGATGGTGTTATTCTTTGTTTGTAAAGGTATTGATTTCTGTATTAGAGAACAAAATAATCTGGAAATGTTTGTTTAAACATGTAAAGCAGATTTTACTCTGAAAAAAATTTTTGCTTATCTGAGATTTTCCAGTTAGATTAAGTCATTAACAATGAGAGCTTCAGGAGAATGTTTGATAATTGTTTTCATATATTGCTTTTACCAGTAATGACCAGTGCTAAATTAAAGCATGATGATATAATGATATATAAGAACAAGGTAAAATGTACTTGTGTAAAAGAACTGGGTATCTATTGTACATATCATTTTATGCACATTAATATAGAAAAGATAATATATTGGCTAACAGAACAGTTGTATGTAGACATGAAAACATCTTACCATTATCAGTATTTCATAGGGAGACATCGGGGATATACTTCTAAAGAAGAGAACCCAAAGGGAAATTTCACTCTGCATCTCTTATTGCACTTTGCACAGTGCTTAACTGCATTTGTTCATATTCCTTTACTAATCATGATAATCACAGTCATAGTGTGGCATGAGATGCTTATCCTTACAATTAAGTTTCATAATTAAAGAGATAATGAAATGTTT
The DNA here is from genome assembly GCA_020745705.1 of Hemiprocne comata. Taxonomy (NCBI): domain Eukaryota; kingdom Metazoa; phylum Chordata; class Aves; order Apodiformes; family Apodidae; genus Hemiprocne; species Hemiprocne comata. Next base: position 82,027,282 of record CM036587.1, on the reverse strand, counting down.
GTGATCATATGAATTAGCAATACTGTAAAATGAGCTTTGATAAAGACAGGCAGAGTGGTGATCCCAAAAGAACTCACTGGCGTGACTTTCAGGGAAACACCAGGACAGCAGAAAGACCCATTAGGAGCCAGTGGCTCTTCCAGGAGCCACTAATGAGACCTGGGCATTGCCAGGGCTATGGCTCCCACCCCTATGCCTACAAAAAGCTGTCTGGGGAGTGCCAGTAACCAGGAGCTCTGCCAACACACTTCAGAGAAGTGATGCCATCCAGAGGGCCCTCGACAGGCTTGAGAAATGGGCCAGTGCAAACTGCATGAAGTTCAACTAGGCCAAGTGTAAGGTCTTGCACATGGGTCAGGGCAGTCCCAAGCACAAATACAGACTGGGCAGTGAATGAATTGAGAACAGTCCTGAGGAGAAGGACTTGGGGATGTTGGTTGATGAGAAGCTCAAGATAAGCTGGTAATGTGCACTTGCATCCCAGAAAGCCAACTGTAAGCATGGTCAACAGGTTGAGGGAGGTGATTCTCCCTCTTTACTCTGCTGTCCAGAGACCCTACCTGGAGTGCTGTGTCCAGTTCTGGAGACCCTGACATAAGAAGGACATGGACCTGTTAGAACAAGTCCAGAAAACAGCCACAAAGATTATCAGAGGGCTGTGAAGCACCTCTCCTCTGAAGACAGGCTGAGAGTTGGGGTTGTTCGGCATGGAGAAGGGAAGGCTTCAGGAAGACCTTATAGTGGTCTTCCAGTAGCTGAAGGGGGCCTACAGGAAAGCTGGGGAGGGACTTTTTATAAGGGAGTGTAATGATAGAATGAGGTGGAATGGTTTAAAACTAAAAGAGAGTAGAATTAGATTAGATATTAGGAAGAAACTCTTCAGGGTGAAGATGGTGAGACACTGGAAAAGTTGCCCAGAGAAGTTGTGGATTCCTCCTTCCTGGAAGCGTTCAAGGTCAGGTGAATAGGGCTTGGAGAAACCTGGTCTAGCGGGAGACGTTTGCATGCAAGGGGGTTGGTATTAGATTTTAAGATCACTTCTAACCCAAGCCATTCTGTGACTCTATGATTTGTATCAACAGTTTCCTAGATATTAGAGTGGAAAAATCTTACTAGGAAATAGCATGCTGAACAGAAGAAATACATTATGAGATATTGGTGTATGAAAGTTTCTCAAGGACTGATAAATTCTACAGAGTAATAGGTCTGTTTATTCTGAACATATCAATAATCTGAGGAGACCAAGAACCTACTGTATCCCTGTAGGGACACAGCATGCCCAGGACCAACAACCAGTTGTGTAGCTCAGGCCATGCTCAGGAAGGTGATGATTTCTATATACATATAAAGCTACAGGATTGTATATACATTTAATGAAATAGAAAACTGTCTTCAGAACTTTATGAACACTTATCTCAGAAGCTACTAGTGGCCAGGAAGAGACAACTTTTCACCACCCACTTTCCAGTGGGACATCAGTCCACTGGAACCTCTCTCCACAGGGACAGCTCTGCGCTCGGACATCTCTACATTGGGACACCAGCACAGCCATGTGTCATTTGCCAATCTGCAGAGAGTTGTCCTGGATTAGAGATCTCTTGGTGCAGAGATGTCCCGGTGCAGAGATGTCTCGGGGGAGAGCTGGCAGCAAAGAATTGTCCTAGACCCTCTGATGGCTTCTAGGTTCAACCTAGTCCTCCCAAATCCAAACCTTTGTTTCAGAGTGTGCAGCTGGGGTTCATCTCCCAGCTGTTGTCCCATGAGTTAATGTGTGAGCAAATATTTTGAGTAACTACTGTGTGACTAATTAACAACAGCTTGACTCCACTGGTAATAACAGCTTTGTAAATACGAGCTGTTCATAGAATTATCAATTGTAATCTGCCCTCCCCTGACTCCTATTCCTTACCCTTAATAAGAAAAACAAAATGTAGAAAAATGGAAAAACTATATATATAATTATATATATGCATATGTATTTCTATACCTTGATATAAATTCTATAATGAACTACATATATGTGTCCCATCTCAAAGCTAATTTCAACCACACTGATGGCACGCACACAGTTCAGAGCACACACCACCCCTGCTATCCATGTTCAAGTTTTGAACAGTGTTGCTCCTCCTAGCTGCTCTTAGCATGGTTAAGTAGTTTTACAGAATAGGAGATGTTGTGCTTATTTCCATCCAGGGACCGAAATATCTGCCACAAGCAATAACAGCTCCTACCTATTTGAGCAGGAATTATTAATTGAGTGTGGCTTGGGGAAGAGTTTAGGTCAATCTCTGGAACACAAAATTGTTAATCTCATTATTTTAACTCATGGCTTCAGTTACTACCCTTTTCTTTACATTTCTAATACATTTAAGTTGCCTTTTTATTTATTTATAGCCTCAGACACTGATTTCCATGTACAAACTACAACACAACTGATTTAAATTGTATTTTATCATTCTAACATGTAAGGACAAAATTAATCTCCATCAGACCAGCTTAAATCGTGGGAAGGCAGCAGTCTCACTGATGGGAAAACCTGACTGGTGGGAGGCAGGGAGAAAAGGGAATAGGGAGAAGGCAAAATTAATAGCTTTGTTATGTTTTTCCAGCTATAGCTACAGGCTAAACAAAATGCATAGGAACAGTATGTTCCACGAAATGAGATGAAGAAATATACTCCTTCTGTATATTAAGGGATAGCTAGAAACGTATTTGGATCAAATTTGTTTATTGTCTAGTTTATTTCTACCCTTTAATGAGGATGATCTGGTCTTATGTATTCTAACCATTCGCATGACCTCTTCTGCCTTCTGACTTGAGCATCTCCCAGTAGCAAATATATCCCTGCAAGAGTGATCTAAAATGTGGCAGTACTGATAACCATATTTTACATTATAAAAAGGTGGTTTATATGATTTTCTACAGACTGCATGCAGGCAGAACACAGGACTGACTTCCAAAGTCTAGCTAAGGCTGATCAGAGAGGTCGTCCTTCCTCTGTATGTTGTTAAATAGATGCATCTCTAGATGGATAAATATTTAAAGACTAGCCTAAAGTATCAGTGAACTGTAACCACTATTAACCTGATTTCACTCTTTTCACCAACATGAAAAGACCTTAACTCAGTCACAGCCCCCTGAGAAACTCCAAATCTTCATTCCCTTTATTCCAGCTGACACACAGGTTGGACACGTGTATACTTTTACCAAGCATACACAGTGTCAGCCTTCAAACACGGAAAAATGACATGTATATTTTACTAGCAGCAAATTTAATTGTATTACTTTCATTTAAACATCTGTTACCTCTCTGATTAGAAGCAAAGGAAATTGTGTCAAGAATGAAAACATCCACAATGTTTGATTAGATCTGAAAGAGTTGCTAACCTCCATCAAGCATATCAGAGACTCTATCCTTTTTCATTTTATGCAAAATGACTTGCAGGTAATTGCACTCTCTTCAGCTAATATAAAAATATTTTCACTAGAAAAACCTGTTGTGTCAAGGGCATCACCCTGATGAATTACATTTGACAGAAATTCAACATCACTCTGAGAAACCAAATTTAAAATAATACAGACGTACTGGTAGAATGGCACAGTTGATACACCTAGTACAAGGCAGCCTAGCCTTCAACTATAAACCACATGCTCAGGAGAGCTAATCGTGAAACAGATATAAATTTATTCTGTTTAAAGCTAGTGACAATTTCTTATTGACTTCAATGAGAGAAAAGCCAGACTGATCAGTAGCAATTTATTTGTATTGTGCAAAAAGCAGCCCCACAGAACCACAGGCTGTTACAGAATCAAAAGGAAAGCAACGTCTCAAGTGCTTGTTGAGAAAGAGAAGGTACAGTGTCCTGCTGATGAGCAGGTGGATTCTGATATCCAAACTCACTCTACTCAAGGGTGCTTCTAGCAGTACCCCTGGATGCAAGAGATTACTTAAGATGTGAATTAATGATCACTGTGAAACCAGAGCCATTGTGAATGACTCTTCTGCATTGGCTGCTCTCTAGTGCAGTGTTCTAGCAGCCTTTTATACTGGTATACACTTTTCAGATGCTCTTGTTAAGCCAATGTAATGTGTACTGCCCCACAGGCTTAAAAGGTAGTGGCAGCTATGATTTAGCTTTTACAGATATACACTTAATTCTGCACCCAAATGACACACACCTTCGTAGTAAGAATCCCAGTGGATTGAATCAAAGCTCCTTTCAAAGTTTCAGATGCTAAAAAGCTCTTGTTACAACTTTTTTTGTTTGTCCAGATTTTGTAATTTCTGTTTTTTAATTTCTCACCAACTCAGGAACCGGTAAAGCTTTGGTCTCAGCCTCACTGTTCAGAAGGTAAATAACACAACATAATTGTATATCAGTAAATTTCAACACTGGCTGAAAATATTTAACAAATTCATCCTGTGGTTTCTAAGGTCAATGAAGATATGTTCAGTCTGAAATCCTCTACAGATACTGGGAAACAGTGAAAAAGGCTGGGGAGATAACTCCCACAGTCCTGTTCAGGTTTTTTCTGCCCCTGTCTTTCCATTACAACTTCTCCATTTAATAACTCACACTCTCAACTTCATACCAGATTATGAGAGTGATGTAATTTTTTCTGGTTCTCCTGAGAAGGAGCTGCCTCACATGCTCAGTGGAAAGGAAAAGAGTTCACATGGATTGAGAGAGACAGAACTTGCTGACATTCCTTGTTCTTTAAAAACAGGATCAGTGCTGTTTTTTCATGCAGACTAAATTACAGCTTTTATTAGATGTTTAATAAACAGTTAGGTTAAGATTACTCTTGCAAGTAGGCTAATTTTGAAATATACATAGCTCAATGAAGTTATGGTGAAAGCTGGTGGAAGACAATAGAAAAATTCTTACTGATCTCAGTGGCCTTTGGCTCAGATCCATTGCAGTTTTGTGCTTTCTGCACTATATACCATTTCTTTGTTAAAAAAACCTAAACAAAACTAAAAAACCAACACAAACAAAACCACAAAGCAACCTCAGGGAAAAGTGGCATATTTTCCCTCCTTTTATGCAAAATTTATTCTTTGATTTTGGTTTTACTGTTTGCATATAAAAAGCCCAATCCACCTAAGAGCCATGTGTATTCTTACTGACAGATTAGAAGAAGATACTAAGTATTTTGCATGTACATTGATAAGTGTTTCTTTGCCATAGTTTGCTTTATAGATCCTTCTGTACATTACGATTTTTCATTTGTAAAATATGAAAATCAAAACGAAATTAACTAACAGAATGCAAATTTACAGATTCCAGAATTTTGGAAGTCCTTCATTCCACAACTAGCAGTAACCAGCACAGGATGCTTTCAAACATCAGCATGGGGAAGTAACACAGTGACTGTATAACCCTACCTGTGCACACTGTACTCTCATGACTGTAGATCTTCTATGCATCTCCAAAGACTTATCTGCTTTTCATCAACTCTTCAAATCCTAGATAAGGAGCAGAGAATTTATTTGAAACTACAGCTTTATGTCTTTTGCTTGTTAGAAATGTCTTTCACATTCTACACAACAATATACTTGCTTCCCCAAGAATGTCCAGCTCCCTATTAACACAGAATATAAAATCTGGTGGAACACTATGCAATTAATTTCGTATTTGATGAGAATGGCCACAATTTTTCTTCAATATGAAATGCAATGTTAACTTTTTCAAAATGAAATCAGCTAAAAAAAGATATAGAGGAGAAAAGAATTTTCCCTACAGGCTCTTTATTGCAAAAACCATCTACTTTTACTGATACAGAAGAAATACAGTTTGTTTTTTAGACTCTGCTTGGATTTTATGTCAAGTAGAAATTCACACCTGATATACACTTGAATAGAAGGGGACTAGAATAACAATGTTTATCTTTAGTTTTTAATTTTTTTTTCCCCTTCTGTCCATAGAATCAGACCAGTTAAAAATACAGTGGCATTATCTGAGGCAGCATACTCTAATATAAATTGCTAAGGGGAAAGCATGTTTATTTTTACTCAAAATATCAAGTGTTCCTAGGTTTTAAATGTGCTATCAGACTGGAAGTTGGCTGAATGCATCATCCTTCCATTCTTCTTCACTGCATTGTGATGATATGAAGCTTGCTTTTAATAAAATTTGCCAGCACTGGATGTTAAACATTTCTTTCCTAAGAAAGCTTTCTTTTCTGTTACCAAGAAAATTTTTGCAGATTTACCATGTTCTAGCTAAAAACTTCATTTAGGTTCAATTCCAGCAACACTGTATTTTTTAATATTTTTTTTTCTTATGATGCTGGATTTATTGTGGAGAGATGTGCTGCCTTTTTGAAATTTCCACCCTTTTAACCAGTGAAACATTAATAAGAATTGTTTGCTAACTCTAAGCATCAATGATGCTTTAACAACCACAGGCTTAAAATGGACTACATGGTAACATTTAACATAAACTCATGTTTTCTTTCTGTTGTCTTTACATATCCACATGAAAATTCTAAATACATCTAGAAAATTCAGCTCCATTATTATTGTCTTATCTTTTGCAGACCTATTTTTTAACAATAAGAATCAGGCTTTTACCTAGACAGTGGTGTCACTGATTTTAAAACCTGCTTGGGAAAAAAAAAATAAAAAATTCAAATCTATTTTCACTTCTTCTTCTTCCAACAAGTAAAATGAAATAAAATAAAATAAAAATGGACAAAAACAAAACTACTGTTTAATTCTATATTTGATATTTGACTTAAAATGGTTGGATCTCAGCTTGAACATTTCATTCATAAATGCCAAATGACCCTAAAGCTTTCCAGAAGTATATTCAACAAGTTGACTTTTCCCTCCTATCCACAAGAAGTTGTAACTTTGAGAATCCCTTTTACATGTTTATCATAAGTTAATGATGCTTGTAAATTAGCTTGACATAGTCAGTACAATATTAATACAGTTAACTTTAACTTTGGAATCCTGATGAGTTCATATGTTTATATTAGACTTTTTGGACTGAGTCAACACAATTCTGTTAATTGCAATAATTAACAAGCTGTGACCCTCCAGCTGATAGCTTAGACTGCAGATAGGACTCCAGAGAATTTAAGAAATAGGAAAAAAAAGAGCAGATTATATCAGACTGACCTCACATTACTGAGAATTATGCTATTCAGAAATTACCATTTTATGCTGGAGAACCAACTACATGGCAACAATGATATATAAGCACTAATATTGAACCTATCAACAAGCACCTTTTGTAGTTGTGATATGAAAAAAACACCAAACACAAAATAAAATCCAAACCACACCAAACAACAAAAAAAAACAACAAACACCAAAAAAACCCAAACCAAGCAAAGAAAACAATAAACAAAATGAAAACAGAACAAAATAAACCCCAAAACCAAGAATACCCCAACTTTGAAATAAAAGATCCGTTTGTCAACAAAATTCCAATTACTTTTTACACCACACAAACTTCCTTTTTCCCCCTAGAAACATAATATCCAATTTCCTCTCATCTAACCCTTCTCATTAGCATTTATCAAGCAGACAGATCAATCCTAGTGCCTCTCCAAGGGATTAGGACCAGCATTGCTCCTTTCTCAGCAACATGTTACAACCTCAGACTGCTGCAGTGAGCCCCTGAGAGGGAATCTGATTGCCCCCAGGCTTTCGGCATGTAGACCTAGCTGCTCAGAATTGAATTTTAGTGACAAATACCAATGACTTCTGACTCAATCTTATTAATAAATCTCAAATACTACAGTTCATATACTGATTGTGGAGTTAGGAATGAAATCTGAAAGAAAATAAAAACTACATTTCCTTGGTTTTGGCCATTCTCCTAAATATCCCATAACGAATTTTACATATTCAAACAATCAGAACATCCCTTGAGGTTTTACACAATCCCACAAGCCCTCTCAAAAATCCTATTAAGACTTTATTCTTTCCCATGAGGCCCAATAATAGTCTTGTTTCCCCTTCTCAGTTACAAAGTTCTGATTGAACTTCTTCAAAGCTCTAAGTGGTTCACCAAGTGGTTCACCAAGCCACTTTCCGTTGTTTACCAGCATGGCTGCTATATTACCTTCCAGTCTAACTAAGAAGGTGTCAGTTGACTAGACACTGGCAAATGGGGAACTACAAGCCTGTCAGTCTGACCTCAGTGCCAGCAAAGGTTATAGACTAAATCATGCTGAGTGCCATTATATAGTACATGCAGGACAACCAGGTGATCAGGCCCAGTCAGCACTGGTTCATGAAAGGCAGGTCCTGCTTGACTAACCTGATCTCTTTCTGTGATAAGGTGACCCACTTAGTGGATGAGGAAAAGGCTATGGATGTTGTCTACCTGGATTTTAATAAAGTCTTTGACACAGTTTCCCACAGCATTCTCCTGGACAAACTGGCTACTTATGCCTTTGATTAGTGTATGCTTGACCGGGTAAAACACTGGCTGGATGGCTGGGATTGAAGACTAGTGGTGAATGGAGTTAAATCTAGCTGGTGACCGGTCACAAACAGTGTTCTCCAGGGCTCAGTACTGGGGCTGGTTCTCCTTAATATGTTTATCAATGATCTGGATGAGGGGATTTAGTGCACCCTTAGTAAGTTTGCAGATAACACCAAGTCAGGAGGGAGTGCTGATCTGCTTGAGTGTAGGAAGGCTTTAAAGAAGGATGTGGACTGGCAGAATCGATGAGCTGAGGCCAGTTGCATGAGGTTCAATAAGGCGAAGTGTAGGGTCTTACACTTGGGTCACAACAACACCATATAACGCTAAAGGCTCAGGGAGGAGTGACTGGAAAGCTGACCATAGGAAAAGGACCTGGGAGTGGTTGTCAAGAGCTGGCTGGATATGAGCCAGCAATGTGCCCAGGTGGCCAAGAAGGCCAACAGTAACCTGGCTTGTATGAGAAATAGTGTGGTCAACAGGACTAGGGAAGTGATCATCGTTCCATACTAGGCACTGGTGAGGCCACATCTTGAGTACTGTGTTCAGTTTTGAGGCCCCCACTACAAGGCAGACATCGAGGTCATGGAGGAAGTCCAGAGAAGGGCAAAAAAGCTGGTGAAGAGTCCAAAGAACAACTCTTATGAGGAGCACCTGAGGGAACGGGGGTGACCTTATCACTCTCTACATCTACCTGAAAAGAGGTTGTAGCAAGGTGGGTGTCCATCTCTTCCCTGGTAATGAGTGATAAGACAAGAGGAAATGGCCTTAAGTTGTGCCAGGGGAGCATTAGATTGGATATTAGAAGCAACTTCTTCACTGAAAGGGTTATCAAACACAGGAACAGGATGCCTAGGGAAGTAGTCAAGTCACCATCCTTAGAGGTATTTAAAAGATATGTAGATGTGGTGGTGCATAGCGACATCTTCAGCAGGGGACCCAGTAGAGTTAGGTTAACAGTTGAACTTAATGATTTTAAATATCTTCTCTAACTAAAATGATTCTATGTTTCTATGGATCCTTCAGTGGCTCATTTATTAGTGAGCTTAGAGAAAGCAACTTTTCTATTTTCTCTGTTATCTCCTCTTCCTTAGGGTTTATGTATCTGCGAATCTAATGTATTACTTATCTTATGATTTGTCTTTTCCTCTTATGCTGAAGAACCATCAACTATATATTCTGACAAATCCTATACCCTTACATTAGCTGTAACATACTTAGTTAGCTTTAAGGACTCTGACTTGCACTATAAATACCACTGTAAGATCCAAAGTGTATTACCAATTTTCTCTGAGAAAAAAAAAAAAAAAAGATAAACAGAGATAAATGTCATGACATAATCATCAGCAAAGTCCAAATGTGTAAGAATGAACTAACTTTCAATTATGTGAGTATAATATAGTACTACTGCTTCACACACAAACATGGAAATGAAGCAGCTGTCTGTCTGTTACTGAACTAAACTTTCCTGACAAGAAAAATTCTTTTCAGTGCCCGGAGAGGTGTTACTAAAGAGGAAAAAAATAGATCTGATTGTTAATTCTTGTGCATAATGGTGCAAGAAGGCAGAGCGTTCTCTTGCTCTTAGCTTGGATTTTCAAGCAAATGAAATCTATAGGACTATGCTATCAGTTTATGCTATCAGCTAAGCCACTCTCAATCATTTATCACCAGTCCTGGCTCACTGGGGAGGTCCCAGATGACTGGAGGTTGGCCAATGAGACGCCCATCCACAAGAAGGGCCGGAAGGAGGATCCAGGGAACTATAGGCCTGTCAGCCTGACCTCGGTGCCTGGCAAGGTTATGGAACAGATCATCCTGAGTGGCATCAAGCGGCATGTGGAAGACAAACAGGGGATCAGGTCCAGCCAACATGGGTTTAGGAAAGGGAGGTCCTGCCTGACTAATCTCATCTCCTTCTATGACTGGGTGACCCGCCTAGTGGATGAGGGGAAGGCTGTGGATGTGGTCTACCTTGACTTCAGCAAGGCCTTTGACACAGTCTCCCACAGCATCCTCCTGGAGAAGCTAGCGATCCATGGCTTCGACAGGTGCACCCTTCACTGAGTCAAAAACTGGTTGGATGACCGGGCCCAGAGAGTGATGGTGAATGGAGCTGCATCCAGCTGGCATCTGGTGACCAGCGGTGTCCCCCAGGGATCAGTACTGGGCCCAGTCCTGTTCAATATCTTTATTGACGACCTGGATGTGGGGATTGAGTCCACCCTCAGTAAATTCGCAGATGACACCAAGCTGGGGGGGAGTGTCGATCTGCTAGAGGGTAGGAAGAGGCTGCAGGAGGACCTGGACAGGCTGGGTCGATGGGCCAAGGCCAATGGCATGAAATTCAACAAGACCAAGTGCAAGGTCCTGCACTTTGGCCACAATAACCCCAGGCAGCGCTACAGGCTGGGGGAAGAGTGGCTGGAGAGCAGCCTGGCAGAGAGGGACCTGGGAGTGCTGGTGGACAGCCGGTTGAACATGAGCCAGCAGTGTGCCCAGGTGGCCCGGAAGGCCAATGGCATCCTGGCTTGTATCAGGAATAGTGTGGCCAGCAGGAGTAGGGATGTAATTCTCCCCCTGGACACAGCACTGGTGAGGCCTCACCTCGAGTACTGTGTCCAGTTCTGGGCCCCTCACTTCAAGAAGGACGTTGAGGTGCTGGAGCGGGTCCAGAGGAGAGCAACAAGGCTGGTGAAAGGACTAGAGGGAAAGTCTTATAGGGAGAGGTTGAGGATGTTGGGGTTGTTTAGCCTGGAGAAGAGAAGACTCAGGGGGGACCTCATCACTCTCCTCAACTACCTGAAGGGAGGTTGTAGTCAGGTGGGGGCTGGGCTCTTCTCCCAGGCAACCAGTGACAGGACAAGAGGGCATAGCCTGAAGTTGCTCCAAGGGAGGTTTAGGTTGGATATTAGGAAGTACTTCCTCACGGAGAGGGTGGTTAGACATTGGAATAGACTTCCCAGGGAAGTGGTGGAGGCACAGTCCCTGGATGTGTTCAAGGAAAGGCTGGATGTGGCACTTAGTGCCATGGTCTAGATGGTGTGGTGGTGTTGGTCATAGGCTGGACTTGATGATCTTAAAGGTCTTTTCCAGCCTTGCTGATTCTGTGATTCTGTGATTCTGTGATTCAGTGTTAGGTAATTGAATAATTTTTGATCCTCCAGGTGATTATTGATCAACTTTAAAGGTGGACAGATAATATATATCCCGCTATCAGTTTGAACAAACACCTAATCAACACATATTGAAGAGAGAAAAAATCAGTGTCCTTTCCAAGGAAAAGTACAAAAAGCACAACTGGTTTATGATCTTAGTAGCATCTGGCTATCAAGTCAAGCTACAGCTAGCAGTCAACCTGTCATAAAATACATGCTTATTTCCAAAAAAAGTCTCAGTGTTTTGTTTTTTCCTCAGTAAGAACATAACAGGACACAAGGGTGAATTTCATTATTATTCAGCCTCCAGCATTCTGATACACAAAACCAAACACATAACCCATCTGTACACAGTCATTTTTTCTGTTCTAGCATCATTGCCTACTTTCCGTTACAGAAAGTATAGAGGATAATAAAATAACTCTGACTTCTCACCATTAGAAATACATTTGTTTCTCCCCTGTATTTGTACTGAGATATGGAACAAGTAACACAAAACTTCACTTATTATGTAGCTGGCACAATAAAGAATGTGTTGGCTGGAATCTCTAAACACTAAAGGAATTGAACTTAAATTTTCCTTTTAACACCTAGAAAAAAGAAAAAAAAAAAAGGCCAGCTGTCAATAAATATAGAATTCATTATCTGATATGATCTGGGTTTTTAAAAAACGTAACAACACATTTCACAGCTAAAGCTCTTGGTTTATTCAGGAAAATCAGAATTACAGCACATAATGTTTGTTTAAGTATATGCCCTGTCTCTCCTGCTTAGGATAATGAAACGAGATATAGAACTCATCAATAAGCTTCCTTTTCCTGTTTAAACTGCAGATCTTTAATGAAGTGTAGAGGACTGGAAAAGAAAAGAAAGTTTGTTGTAAAGAAATACAGCAGTATAATTTCTGTAAGTATATCCACTGTAGATGCTCAAGGATGAAATCTGGCAACTCACTGAAGTTGTCAATAAAACAAAGACATGCTACAATTTGTTACATTTCTGCAGTCACATGTCCTGAATATGTAGAAGAATAAATTGTGTTTTTAAAATGTGCTGGCTAAAGCAGTTTTTAAGGGCATGCCAACAAAACAGTATTTTGAAAGAGCTGAAAGTACCTGATAATGCATCTGCATCTAGCTAATGAGAACCCTTTGCTAATGCTCCTACACTTTAGGAATATGACTTTGAAACATTTGGTTGTGTTGTATCAAGTACACACATATGAAAATTTAATTCAGTACAGAAATAAAAATAAATTGCTAGCTTTTCAGCACATGTGTATTAGGTGATTGATATTGAGTGACTGCAGCTGTTCTTTCAGAGAGCCCAACAGACCTAAATGAAATCCAGATCACCTAAGGAGTTCTTTTCCTCTACACAGATTTATGGCACATAATTATAACAGTGCAATTTGTAGTTTTGTGTCATTTCTCTCACAATGCTTACATCCCTCTCGAGAGAGCTGAGACATCATCCACAGTAAGTCATACGTGTGAGATTTTCCTAGTTGGCCTTTTCTAGTTAAGCCCTTTATAGTAACAGTGCCTGCCCATCTTAATGGGTATTCTCAACAGGATATATCACATCAAAAGCAAACAAAACAATCTCCAAAATTCTGATCTTCATGCTCTAGCATGGCACTACCTCCTCTACCTCACATTTCTGACCAGCTGGATGGAGCCATTCCTGTGCATTGCCTCTCACATTTCTGCACAAACTTTACTGATAGCCTCATTTCGTTCTCCACATGCAGATTCCTTCTGGGCAAGATCAGAAAATTCCGCTACAAAGGGTAAGATAAAGTGTGCAGATTGTATCCCCAAATGAGCTTCTACTTCCATAACTTAAAAAAAAAAAAAAAAAGAAAAAAAAATAGAATACTTGTAAATTATGCACTGTTTTTCTAGTAGCAATTTTTGATATTTCAACATATGGCTGTATTTCTCCCTAATGTAACTCCAAGAAGCTGCATTTTGTGAGCTGTCATCTGTAGAACTTTAGTTCCTAAAAATGATACCAAGTAAAAAATCTTTCTTCTTATACTGTTGTTGTTCTTCGCAGAATAAATCAGTCAGCGATTAAAATTTTTTTTTACTCATATGGAGTCTGAAATATTTGAGTTTTGGTTTGTTGTTTGGGTTTTGTTTGTTGGTTCCCCCCACCCCCAAAGTGATTGTCTATTTTTAAAAATTTCGTAACACAAACCAACATCTTACTGTTATTTTTGACATATTTTCTATCTCCAGAGAAGGATCTTTTTCAGAAGGCTGGAATCAGATTATTTCCAGATATATGTAGATTTAGAAATGAAGATTTTTTTTTTTTTTCTGGATGCGTTCCTGTGTGATCTGGCCTAGGTGTTCCTGCCACAGCAGGGGAGTTGGACTCGATGATCTTCAGAGGTCTCTTCCAACCCCTATGATTCAATGATTCTATAAAAACAGTAAATAGCTAACATCAAGAGATAAAATTACTGTTAAAAAGAATGTTAAAAATAATGTTAATCTGTGATTCCTTATGGAGGATTACCACCATGAAGATTATATTTGACAGCATTTGTACATTCTAGGCCAAAAATCTTCAACCTATGGTTCAGGGGCTACTAAAGACTGGTGAGAAATCAGCACTCAAAAACGTTTTTTACCTGGTAGGTGGGAAATTATGCACACAAAGAGGTGGGCAACAACAAAAGTTAAAACACCACAACAAAAAATAAATATCCAAAATAAATTATCTTGTCAGAAATGAAAAACATGCTTTTGTGAATCATACAAAAGATCATTATGAAATTTTGACAGTATATGACAAATAATTTTAATCTACTGCCAAGTGAAATGTGGCAATAAGGGCTTAAGATAGTATGTGGGCTTTCTCAACAAGGTTTAGAATACCTGTAGCTACAACAAGCTGATAAACAGTGTTGCAGGCTGGTGTGGAATAAGCTCTCTAGTCAACAGACAGCCTGGACTACACTCCTTGTTCCTCTGATATTCCTTGTAGGAAGAGCACAAGCCACATCCTTTCCATTATCACCTCAGTGCCCAAAGCACACATACACTATACTGCTCATCAAGAACATGGCCATAAGCTATCACAAGCAAGTGGTAGCTATTTTATTTCTTGATACAAACTTAACCACATTATGCTGTTATGTAATTAATCAGACATGCTGTCTCTGCAGGGAGCTGAAATGAAAGCGCACAATAGAAGAAAAATAAATTTGCTTAGGAATTTGCAGCATTAAAAAGGAAAGCTAATCAAGCAGTATAGAAAAGTTTCAGTCTAAGCCTCATGTTACAGTAAGACTCAGAACAAAGGCACAAGTTGTGAGAGACAAACTCTATAATGGCCTTTAATCCAGCGACATTCACTGACCAGTCCTGGCGATGCACCCCCCCGGCACTCGTGGGGAGAGGACAGAGGTACCAGGCGCATGCGCACAGACTACAGACTGCAGCTCCCAGGAGGCACGGCGGGGCCGGAACTGGGAAAAAGGGAGGAGCAAGAAGGCGCGCGCTCTGTGAATACTATACGGATCCAGCCGCCGCGGTGAGCGTACCGCTGCGGAGGCTGCCGTGAAGTTACGGCGCTGCTCCCTGTGGTTGTTGGCGTGTGGACGTACCGAACGGACCGTTTGCCTGGAGTCTCAGGGGACAGGACGTGGATCCCGACCAGGGATTGGCTTCGGCCGTACCCCGGTGGTGAGAATTGCGAACTACATTCCGAGGCTTCTTACTAACATTCCTACATAATATTCACACATACCAGACACTCACTTCTCTTTTCCAATATCCTTCTATTTCCCAAAGGCTCCCTCCAGGCTTTCCCTCTTATCCCTGTCCGGGAATGGGAACAGGGGGGAAGGGGAGAGGTTATCTCTTGTTTTCTATGTGTGTTGTTATTGGTATATAGATGTAGTGTTGTATAGCTGTTGGTATATGGATATATAGGTGTGGATATAGATATAGAGATAGACCTTGTGTGTTAGGTGATATCGGACTTGCCCTCAGTGCCTTTAATAAATCTATTGAATCCTAAGCGTTGTTTGTGAGTGTGACGGGGAGCGGTCCTCAGCCCTCGATCCCCCGAGGTGGGGGTGTGGGTCGCGGCTTTACCTATCTCGGTCCACGACATTATTGGCGTAGTCGGCAGGATTCGAGGGTCTGTTGTAGCCCCTGCACACAGACGCGGTGATAGTGAGAATGGAGGACAAAACAAGCGAAGCGATAATCGATATCAATGCTCCTGCGGAGGAGGCGTCTGGCGCTGAGTCAGGCAGCCCTCCGGGGGGGGCGATGGGTCCAACGGGCGCTAGTGGTCCGATATCTACCGAGCCACCGGCGGTCCTTCCTCGCCCCTTGTATGCTGAGGTATTGGCACAGCCACCCGGAATGTACCCCCTTCCTTTCCCGTACCCCCGTGACTTTGAACGGCGGGTGTTGGAAGTGGTGGTGCCCCTAAGACAGGAGCTAGAGACCCTGAGGCAGGAGGTTGTGACACAGTTGAGGAAGAAAGACACAGGGGCGAGGCGTAAGAAGGAGCAGAGCGAGGGAGACGAGAAGTTGTTACAGGAGATTATACGGTTACAGGGAGAACAACAGGAGCATGAAAGAAAATACAGGGAGTTAAAAAAGGATTATACCGACATGCGAGCAGAATACGAAAGGAAGCTGCTTGACATGCAGAGGGAACTTACAAGGACGTTAAAGGCATTGGAGGACACGGAGAGGGATGTCAGGGCAAAAAACCGAGACATCTCGAAGTTGCAGCAAGATAACGTAACATTGCAGAGGGATACTGAATGGCTCAAACACGGGCCTCTTCCTCTTCCTCCACCCCCTGCTCCCCCTCAGGAAGAAAGGGAAAGCCAGAGAGGGAGAAACATACAGGGGTTTCTGGACACTATTACGTATGAATCAGGGACCCGGTATGGAGAGGGGGAGGAGGAAGAGCAGGAAGAAAAAAAGGTGCTCTGGCCTGTTAGGCTAACTACCTATACCCAGAGAGCTGGGGCTGCACAAAGAGATACAGAGATAAAGGAAAAGCCCTATTCGCCTATTGATCTGGGTAAACTCAGAGAAAAATATAGCAGACTGGCTTCAGAAACAGAAGCTGAATATGTCATGAGAGTATCACTCACAGGAGGGGACGATATCATGTTGACTGAACGGGAGGCAGATGGTTTTTGGGGACCTGGAATGGTGTTACTAACCGGAAATACAAATCACCCATGGTCTCTAATGCAGCGTGCAGCCTGGAACGTAGGTAAATCTGAGGTGGTGGAGCGAGGAGAACCGATTGCCCTAAAAGGGAGCCCCACTGACATTATGGAAAACGTTCGTAGGGCTGCTGCCCTCCAAATGATCTATGATCATGAGTTGGTAGCAGAGCATGCAAGTCCCATGTCCCTTCGGGTAAAAGAGAGGAGAATGATTGTGTTGATTAAGGGGCTTTCTGGGGGGCTCCAGGTACAAGCCACGCGATGTCGAGAGGAGATTGCAGCCAAGACGATCACAGGTCACGTGGGGTGACTTGGCCCAGGACCTGATTGATTGCGCTAAGATATGTGAATATAAGGACCCTAAGCCCTCCTCTTCTACACCCAAAAGGGCTGCTCGGCTGTCATATGCCAAAGTTGCTGCCAAGCCACCCCGAGACCCCCCTTCTCCTAGGCAAGACAGATCACGGGGTGACTGGAATGTGGTAAACAGATATAGACAGAAGAAAAGACAGCAGAAGTCACCCAGGAGACAGGCCTTTGATACACAGCATTCCTCAACACAAGATAACAAGGGGCCTTATGCTAGGCTTAAGGAGGAAGGCAGGCAGGCAGGAATGCCAGCATCGCTCCTAGCCAGGACTCGTCCTTATGAGGAGCTAAAGGAACTGGTTGAGTTCTTCCGTGAAGTGCTGGGACGAACCCGAGGCAGATCACAATCACGAACCCGAGCCAGATCACAAACTGGGGCCCGAGGCCGGTCACAGTCTAGAACTCGGACTCAAGCACAGGGAAGGTCCAGTAGTTCGGGAAACTAGAATTCCCTCCTCCTGCTACTGCTAGTAAGTCAAAAAGGCGACGGAGGAGGGGTAAAACACAGAGTCCTAGCACAGAATGTCAACATGACTCCCACATAAATCAGGAATCCAGGAACCCCTTAATCCAGGAATATTCTAGTCCCCCAAATGATTGGCAAAACATATTAAGACTCGTGTATAATAAGGATGGAGATCTGGTACTCACTTGAGCTGTTGGTCCAAAACGTTATCCTGTTACTTTTGTTGTAGACACAGGGGCCCAGATGTCCACATTGAATGCTGAGGAGGCAAGGTACTGTGGTATTACCACCTCTGCAAAATCGGTGTGTGTGAGTGGAGCATTTGGCAATTCTACTTTACAGAAAACAGCTATGGTCACCATGCACCTTCCAGGAGATGACAAACCGATCCGAACTAAAATGATTGTAGGTGATGTTCCTAACTTGTTAGGTTTGGATGTTTTGGCAGGTCGTGCCTGGAGAGATGAGCGAGGCCGCTACTGGACATTTGGCACGCCAACATTGGAAGTAAAGTTGTTACAACGTGCCCCACGTCTCCCACAGAGCAAAACAACAAAAGTAAAACAATATTCTATTCCAGTTGCTGCCAAGGATGGCATCAGGGAGGTAACAGCTGATTTAAAACAAAAAGGTATAATAGTGCCATGCCATTCACCATACAATGCCCAGTCTGGCCAGTCGGTCCGCGACACAAGTCATCCTCACACAAGCAGTAATTTTAAGTTATACCTTTCATCGCAACAAATGACCAGCTTCTGAAAATATTAATATATAAACAGTGAAACATAAATTAACAAAAGGGTAAAATATGTCCTAAATCTGTCACATTTTTAAGCTGGGGGAATTCCCACCAGGTCTTGCAAGTAAGCCTTCTCTATTTACCTTCAACTTTATAGGAGTTCCAGTTGCACGCTGCTTTCTGGTACAGACCTCAGTTCCTTGGAGTCTCTTTGTAACCCAACATTTTTTTGACAATATGAAACAAAAAGTGGGACCTGTTGCCACCAGAATATTTCATGTGGCAGTACAGCAACTTATTGCTGATCTTCATCTTCCCTAAGACTGTCTCCTAGGACAAAAAGATGGAAAGTGCCTGCCATCATTTTATACAGAGATATATAGATATATAGATATGTATATATATGCTGTTCCCCTTATTCACCCATTATTTCCTATGTTTTTCCTAAATGGAGACTGAAATGATGTTGGACTGACCATACCAGTTACCTGTATGCAGCCTTAGGACTGCCTGTGCAGTATTTTTCTGATGGTTTTGTAGCGTAAAGAGACAACAAAACAACTATGAGGAAGTACCAAAGAAATTGAAGCAATATGGTTCACAGAGACAGAAGTGCTGCAACTGAAGTTAAAATTGTAAAGTAGCTTGTTATCCTGAACAGAACATCCTGAGAACTGCACTGCTGAAGCAGCCTGAGAAGGCCTCCTTAAAAGCACAGCACCTTTGCAGAGATACTGGAAAGTGGATCCTGCAACAGCAACAGGAAATTAACAGTTTAGACACAGCACTATGTAGGTATTGCAGGCTGCAACGGAGGGATATCTTTATATAAGGAAAAAAAGAATAGGTACAAAGTGACCTGAAACAGAGCAGTTTGGCAAATGTCAAGGAGAAGCTTCAACAAGGTAGTGCACGACTGGGCTCAGCAAAGAGGAAAAGATGTGTGTGTGGTACACAGAAGAGCAAAAACAGGGCATCATGTCAAGTGTCAGCATGTTACACCCAAATGAGTAACAGTAAGTAGGAGATTGTGCTCTGTAATAAAGACTTGGTTCTAGTGTCCCTCCTGTATTTGTAAGAGAACCTTGCCTAATTGGCAGAAAAAACACAGCTTGCTGATTCACACACTTTCATGAAAAGCATATAAATGGCATATCCTAGACAGAAGAAATTTAGGGGGAAAGGAAGGTTAATTTTTTTCTCTATTTCTCCAGAACCTTATCAATGCCAAGAAAGTTACCACTTATGTTTACTTACTATATATTTGACTGACAAAAAATAATGAGATTAAACAAATCTGCAGATAGAAATGTTCCGGATGATCAGTCTGAACAGTAAGAATGATACTGGGAGATCTGAGTTCCTTTGGAATTAATCGGAAATATTTACAACATACAAAACCATGAGTAAAATTCTCTTGCTATTAAAAGCTTACTGCATCTAAATCATCCTGTTTTACCCTCTGTGCTGATATCTTCAGACAGTGTTCTGTGCTTTCTTGCCCTCCCCATCAATGGTATTACAGGAAGTAAATTACATTATATTATATTTCACTCTTCATTTTACAGTCATCTTCTGCAAGTCTTAGTGGTTTTTGAAATGTTTTACTAATAATATGTACTATAATTTATATTCCAAATGCTTAAAACTCACAAATCCAGCCATCTGGAGTCTCTGTTTTTTCAAACCACTGCAAATATTCTAAAATATATGTGCTAGTAGTTCTGTATTTGTAAAACAAATAAATATTCTACATGCAAAACAAAATCAAAAAGAAACACAAACCAAAAAGACCCCCACACACTTCCTTTCTGGTCCTACAAACTATCTGTAGCATATATTCCAGTAATTTCAGCAGTAATTTCTGCTTTTTTTTCCTGCAATTAAATACAAGTGACATAGTTATTTATCAGGTACTAATTAAAATCCAAGTGTACATTTAAAGTTTTATACTATTAATATATAGTAAATGCATTATATGTTTAAAAGCACAGGTATTTTTGTTTAAACTGTATCTAAACATGTATCATAATAAAGATAAAACAGATTTTGTAGCTCCTAAAAATATTAAAAGGCTGCTGAAAACTAGCAGAACCTACGAAACTTGCCTCACTGTGCAGCTGTTGAATGAGCAAGAAATTAGTCATCGAAAGGACTCTCTCTGTGTTTTACTGTATTACCCCATGCTGGAGCAGGTTTTTTGGCAGGATTTGTGACCCAGTGGGGGACCCACACTGGTGCAACCTGTACCTGAAGGACTGCAGTCTGTGGAGAGGACCTATGCTGGACCATTTTTGAAGAACTGTAGCATGTGGGAAAGACTCATAATGGAGAAGTTTGTGGAGGACTGTCTCCCATGTTAGGGACCACATGCTGGTGCAGGGGAAGAGTGTGAGTCCTCCTGCTGCAGGAGGAAAGTGCAACAGAGATAATGTGTGATTAACTGACTGCAACCCTATTCCCCTGTGCTGCTGGTGTGGAGGAGGCAGAGAAATGTGGAGTCCACTTGAGCCTGGGAAAAAGGGAGAGGAGGGAGGGAAGGTGCTCTAGGATTTGCTTTTTTATTTCTCACTACCCCACTGTGAACTAATTGGTAGTAAGTTAAATTACTTTTCCTCCAATTGAGTCTGTGCTCCCCATGATGTTAACTGGTGAGTGATCTCCCTGTGCTTATCTTGACTCATGAGATTTTCTCTCCCCTGTCAAGCTGAGAAGGGGAGCAGGTTTTGTGGGCACCTGGCATCCAGCCATGGTCAACCCACAGAATGTATAGAGAAACAAAATTCTGTGAGGAGCACAAAAGACCTTTACTATAACCTAGGACCAGCATTGTACAGTTAAATTTCTTTTTAACCAATAAATGGCTACCTCCTTGAAGTCATACTCAACTTTTTAAAGTTCCAAATTAATTTTCAAGGACAGAATCATCAAATCACAGAATCACAGAATCACTTAGGTTGGAAAAGACCTTCAAGATCATCAAGTCCAAACATTTATACCACTCTACGAAGTCCAGCACTAAGCCATATTCCCAAGTGCCACATCTAGAAGACTTGTAAACACATCCAGGGATGGTGACTCAACCACCTCCCTGGGAAGCATGTTCCAATATCTGACAACCCATTCAGTGAAAAGGTTCTTCCTAACGTCTAGTCTAAACCTCCCCTGGTGCAGTTTGAGGCAATTTCCTCTAGTTCTATCACCAGTTACTTGTGAGAAGAGACCAATGCCTACCTCTTTACAACATCCTTTCAGGTAGTTGTAGAGGGCAATGAGGTCTCCCCTCAGCCTCCTTTTCTTCAGACTAAACAGCCCCAGTTCCCTCAGCTCCTCATCATAGACTTGTTCTCAAGGCCCTTTACCAGCTTTTTTGCCCTTCTTTGGACATGTAACAATCCATAATTTTTGTGTAACAGTAAGAATGTAAAATTAGTTTGAGATTTTTGTGGAAAAAAAAGAGAGAAAAACAAATACATGACAAAAATAAACACCAAAAATCAAATAGCGTAGATGCTGATTATTTTCACCTAATCAAAGTAATATGAGCAATGTTTTACTTAATAGAAAAGCATAAATTTCAAGATCAGTAAACTTCAACTTGCGAATCTGTCCCAAGTGTGGATACCTTTCTGGCCACATGGACGCAATTATGTCAAAGAGGGAGCAGAGGCACCTCTGCTACAATCACTTCAGTCCCACAGTAGTGTGAATTTGCAAGGGTATGACATATTACTGCATGGACTAAATGCCAAGACTGAGGCCTGATGCTCTATGTACAGAATTGGTTATGGATTACAATAACAAACTAAAACCTTCTGGTGTTTGGTGTGAATTTCTTTTTAAAAAACAATGCAAATTATATTGTTGGGGACCACTAAAACTTACCAGATGCCACATGTGACTCTCTCACTGAATAAGAAAAATAAGTCAATCCAATACTGTTAGAATCACTGCCATACATGCTACCAATTAAGTAGAGGTAATATATGCATTTTAAACTTCTAGTGTTTCCCAAGTTACTCCTTACTTACAGTGGGGATAGACATGTTACAAACAAAAAAACAAACAAGGAGGTGAATCCAGGGAACTACAGGCCAATCAGGCTCACCTCAATCCCTGTGAAAGTTCTGTAGCAAGGCCATTTATGGGAAGTCATCTTTAGGCACTTGAACAAGAAGTTGTCTAGGAACAGGAAAAAAAAAGGCTTACCAGGCAAATCACTCTTGACTAGCCTGACTGCTTTCTTTTTTAAAACCCTTTGGGCAAGGGGAGAGCACTGGATATTGTGTACCTTAAGTCTAGGAAGGTCTTTGACACTGCCTCCTATAAAACCTCAATATCCAATCTGAGGAGAAACAGACCATATGGAAGCTTGGGTGGAAAAGCAGTTAGACCTCTAATCTCAAAGAATAATGATCAGTGGCTGTAAGTTCAACTGGCAGCCGATTACTAATGGCATTCCTCAGAGGCCAAAATTCTGTAACGTCTTCATAAAGACACAGACAATGGGACAGAATGCACTGTTAGCAAGTTTGCTACTGACACCAAATGTGGGAAAGCAGTCCGCATGATACAGGATTCAGAGGGAACTCAACAAGCTGGAGAATACAAACACGCATGCCATACGAAACAGAAAAAAATAAAGGTACCCAAGGACAAAAACTAAGCAAAACAACACGAGAAATCAGACAACCAAAACATGCAGCAATATAGGCAACAGGATAAGTAGCAACCGTGTAGAAAACTATCTGGAGTTCTTGTGGACCATTAATTCAACATGGTTCCCTAGTGTAACCTGGCAGCAGTGAAGACTACCTACTTTGTGGGCTGCATTAACAAAGACACTATCAGTGGTCAAGGCAGTGATTCTTCTCCTCTGTTTGAAACTCATGAAGGCACATGTGGAATATTACATTTCTTATGTGCAGGTTTGGGGTCCTCCAGTGCAAGAGAGAGATCAGAAAGCAGGAGATAATCATAGAGGGCTAGGAAGATGGTGAGAGAACTGGAGCAAAGGTAACAAAAGGAGATACTGAGGGAGCTCTGTTTTTCTTAGAATCATAGAATTAGAATCATAGAATTGTTCAGGTTGGAAAATACCTTTAAGATCATCGAGTCCAACCTCATCCTAACTCTATTACCCTATTTCTGATGACCCACAACTAAACCATGTCCCCAGGCACCACATCCAGACAACTTTTAAACACATTCAGGGATGGTGACTCAACCACCTCCCTGGGGAGCCTGTTCCAGTGCCTAACAACCCTTTCTCTAAAGAAGTTTTTCGATATCCAACCTAAATCTTCCCTGACACAACTTGAGCCCATTTCCTCTTGTCCTGTCATCAGTCACCAGTGAGAAGAGACCAACCCCACTCTCACTACAACCTCCGTTCAGGTATTTGTAAAGAGTGAGAAGGTCTCCCCTCAGCCTCCTCTTCTGCAGACTGAACAGCCCCAGCTCCCTCAGTCATTCCTCATAGGGGATGTTTTCCAAACCCCTCACTAGCTTTGTTGCCCTTCTTTGGACCTGCTTCATCACCTCCATGTCCTTTTTGTATTGAGGTGCCCAAAACTGAACACAATACTCGAGGTGGGGCCTCACCAGTGTCGAGTACAGAGGCAGGATGACTTCCCTAGTCCTGCTAGACACACCATTTCTGATACAAGCCAGAATGCCATTGGCCTTCTTGGCCACCTGGGCACATTGCTGGCTCATATTCAGCCGACTGTCAATCAATACAACAAGGTCCTTTTCTGCCAGGCAGCTTTCCAGCCACTCTTCTCCAAGCCTGTAGCGTTGCCTGGGGTTGTTGTGACCAAAATGCAGGACCCGACACTTGGCCTTATTGAATTTCATACAGGTGGTCTCAGCCCATCGATCCAGTCTGTCCAGGTCTCTCTGTAAAGCCTTCCTACCATCCAGCAGATTGACACTCCCTCCCAACTTGGTGTCATCTGCAAATTTACTGATGGTGCATTCGATCCCCTCATCAAGATCATTAATAAAGATGTTAAACAGGAGTGGCCCCAGCACTGAGCCCTGGGGGACACCACTCGTGAGCGGCCGCCAACTGGATTTAACTCCATTAACCACAACTCTTTGGGCCCATCCAGCCAGTGTTTAACCCAGCATAGTATATGCCCATCAAAACAATGGGCATCCATCTTTTCCATGAAGATGTTATGGGGGACAGTGTCAAAGGCTTTACTGAAGTCCAGGTAGACTACATCAACAGCCTTTCCCTCATCCACTAAGCAGGTCACCTTGTCATAGAAAAAGATCAGGTTTGTCAAGCAGGATCTGCCTTCCATAAACCCATGCTGACTGGGCCTGATTGTCTGGTTGACCTTTAAATGTTCTATGATGGCTTAAAAAAAATAAGGCTATCTAGGGGCGGGCCTAATTGCACTCATCTGCTACCTAAAGGTATGCAGTAAAGCAAACACTTCTCAGAGGTGTTGATTGTTGTAATTTTTTACCAGGCACTGAAACAGCTTGCTCAGGAAGACTGTGGAATGTCCATCATTGGTGCCAGGGACAGTTTGACTGAACAAGCCCTAAGTAAACTGACCAAACTTTGAAGTGGGGCCCTACTTTGGTAAGACTAGCTGGCTTTCTGACTTCCCTTCCCACTTAGACTTGAAACTTCTACCATTATAATACAGAGGCTTCTAAAGGGTATACCTGAATTATGAAACCAAATCCATAACAAAGGTGGCAACTGCATGACTCTCTTCTATAATAAATGGCCGCAGTACATGATGCTGTAGTATTGCTTTTGAATTAGAAGAGTATCCTTAGTGAAAGAGCTGATCTTTCATTAATGTCAGTCTGACATTTGCAAAATTGATTTGTTTTGACATTTAGAGCACTTCTGTTGTAGTGCGGGCTCATGTCTGACATTAAGCAAACTAAGTAACAGTGGTTTTGCTTAAAAGCTTCCCACAGAACACTGTTATTTTACAATGCAGACAATTGCTTCAGCAGACACAGGCATGTTTTAGAACAGGCATAGTGACTTATCTGGAAACAAAATCCTTAAATGAAGAATATCTAATGCATTAAATATTGGTCACTAAAAATAAATGAATGCTCACACAACTTCAAGGTTTAGTCATAAAACTTGGAATCCAATCAGATGTTTAAGGAAGAATCTTGTCTGTATTTTTATTTTAAGAGAAAAAATGGCTTACATCTTGAAAAGAAATACTAATAACCTGAAAGAGTGCAAGATAGACTGGAACTCTTATTTTAGCAGTACTCCAAGACTTTTTGTCATCTTAGTTTGCATTTGAAGTGTGATGCATTAATGAATCACAGAGGCAAAAGAAATCTAATTCAACAGAAACGTCTGATCTCCCTCTGAGTGTACACACATCTTAAAAGTGTATATATGAAAAAAAACAAAAACAGTTGTCAAGAATTTAATTTAAATCCACAATTAAATTATATTTTTTCCATTAACTTTACATAGGTCCTGCATTAAATACACTATATTTAAATACTGTTAATTTGAAAGCAAAACAATCTCAATCTGATTACTCCTAGGTGAGTGAATTATTTTTTGCTATCTTGTCGACTATTAAGATTTATTTATTTATTTATTTATTTGGGATGGGGTGAAACATATCAAGGGCTGAAATGCATGAATTTGCATTTTAGTAAATATTTGCATATTGATATGTCAAGCCAAGAGCATCATAGTAAGTTTACTCAGGCAGAGAGAACCTACATTTGTAATAAAATTTTAGCTTAAGAGGGAAAGGACTTCTGTCAAAGCTATTTTATATTTATATTTTATTCTCTTAGTTTTCATGTTTCACTGTCACTGTCATGGCTGTAACTGAAGTTCAGGGACAGTTGAAAACTTAAAGCAATATTAGTTAATATTAGTAGATAACTCTACTATATTGATAATTAACTCTACCAAGAGGAGCTTACTAAAATAAAACAGCTTAAGATTTTTTTTTTAAACTGCTGTTTTCATTGTTATCTAATGAAGATGTAAGAAATCAGTAGTCTCAGCATACCTTCCAACAGTGTTAAATAATTGTCCTTGAGAAGGCAATTATTATTTTACTTAATGTATGCCTCTATTGATCAGAAAGAGCAGTGCCACTTGTATTTTCTAATTATGTTAAGAAATCCATAAACATTAAACATATTCCAAATTTTGCACTATAGGTTTCCTTGCAGTTTTCATTTTCAGTGACTAATGAACTTCTAAAGCTAGGGAGTAATTTCAAAGTCCACATGTAATTACTGGAAAATAAACTGGATTATTAGTCTATGACTTATAATACAATGAATAAATTGCTCAGTACATGATTGCCATTCTTATTCAACACTTGTTGTTGCTTTATCACAGAATCAATAAGAATTTGCAGTCTATCAAGATGGGCAAATTTGTGCACTCTGATATAAAATAAAATGCATATTAATAATCTTGCAGTTACATGTAGAACTGTCTTTAGTGAAGTAGCACTTCTACACCCTGTGAAATGAATGTTTAATATCTTCAGGTTAGTTAAAATAACATGCTGGAATTTAGTGCTTGATTTCTGTATCTGTTTGTAGCAGAGGCATTTGCTGTGTGTTCTTAAAATTTATGTTAAAAATAACATGCTAATATTCTAGATATTAAAAGTCCTTTTGTCATTGCTTTTAAAACATTTGCCACTCCCTAAACTCAAACACTTTTAGGAAGGGTCTCAAATCCAAACAGCAATGCCAATACTTCTGAAGTGAGCTTCACATTAGCAGACTTGATAGCAAACAGCTCACCATAAATGCGTATCTGCAGTGTTTGCAGGAAATTAGCTGTGTTTAGCCTTTGCTTGTATTTGCCATCACACTGATGTTACTTCACAAAGCAACCCTCAACAACCTAAAAGCCTGAAACACTTCTGTTTCAAGTGTACATATACATTTTCTACATAAAAACCCATTGGTTTAGGCTCATGTGCATTGTATCTGTAAGGAATAAGTGTCCGAAAGAGATGCTAACATTATGGTATATTACCAACCTTTCCACATCAAAGGTATAAGCAATTACATGTTTTCAAATTCAACATGGTTGAATTTGAACATTCAACAAGGCTTTGTTATTGCTTTATTAAAGACTGGTCTCCATAAGCACAAAGGAGCACAGAGGCACAGCAAAAGGCGGAAGAACCCCAGCAACCCAGTCAGGGTGACCAGAGTGCCCCTGACCTGGCTCCTTCCAGGGCTCTCAGAGGAGAAGGATCAGGAGCAATATCCCTCACAATGAATGAGGCTCCTGGATCACCTCACAGACCAAGTGGGGTTCCTGCCTACCACTTTCTAAATAAAGGAGAGCCTTGTTGGACTCTTTCCCTTATTTTTTCTGATTTTAAAAATGCCATTTATGTAGCTCATGAAAAACTGCAAATCAACTGACAGAATTGAAACTCATTAAAAGATTTTACTTGAAAAGATGTTTCTATTTAAAAGCTGGAGTTTAGCAAAAGAAATTTACCAAATTCAGAATTTAGAGAAATTTCAATTACTTTGACACAAAGAAAAGTCTGCTCTTATTCCATATCATACCGTCGTTATATAAATATACTGTCATTTATTTTCCTAATATATACACACCTCTCTCTATATATACACACACATAAATATACCACATTTTCCTAAAATTATACATACCAAAAGGCATACTTGACTGTAATGCAATAACTTCCAGATTTCTAGAGCTGTTCGGTTTTCAGCTACACATCTGTAACCAAATGCCATAATAAATACTATCTTAGGTGACTTACCACAAGTGAGTAATCTCTCCTTCAGGGGCATGCACAGTGCTGAGAAACACATGTACGCACACTCTGCTTGAGTTTCTGAACTTCCTTTCAAGGTATATAAAAAAAGGAAAGGTTCACTGATGTATCTCCAAGTAAAGAATCTGATAAGAAAACAATCCTCTCAAATCACTATCAATGCTACTAGTCACAATTATGTCTCTGGAAAATGTTAATAGGTCTCTGAGCTCTTCATATCCACTGGTAGAATTCGTAATAAATTACTGCTTAGCAAAACATTCACCTATTCATAAAATGCCAACTTGGTATCTAAAAGATCATAAGGTAAACAGAACTAATTTTGTATCATTTAAAAGATCCAAAATGTTTATTCTATAAATTGCTACACTCTCACACTAATAACGTGAAAAAGACAAGTCTCACATTCTTACCACATGAGCAGGTCATCAAACAAATAAATGTATAGATAAAGCAAGAATTTTCAGTGCTATAGAAGCTGAATGTAAATGATGATAGAATTTAGAAAGCTCTCCATTTACACAATTTTAAAAAACCCAATTATTCTTACTACTTCTTGTGAATGCCTAAGTAGTAACCTCTTAAGTACCATGGGAGTGGTTAACTCCAAAAACGTAGTACAATAAGAAGACATGGTGAATCAGTAACAAACTGTACTTCATGATGACTTACCTTGCTCTGTAGCAGAAAATCCAGAGTCAGGGACTCTAAGCATTACAATAGAATAATTTAAAAAAACCCAAACCACACTTAATTAAAACCCAGTTTTTTAAGAAAACCAAATTATATTCCATTATTATTTCTTATTAGTAACAAAGGCAG
The DNA here is from genome assembly GCA_020745705.1 of Hemiprocne comata. NCBI lineage: Eukaryota > Metazoa > Chordata > Aves > Apodiformes > Apodidae > Hemiprocne > Hemiprocne comata. The sequence continues at coordinate 81,998,254 of CM036587.1, read as the reverse complement.
TATGCTCCAGTAAAAACTAGAATAAAGCCATAAGCTTTGATTCTCGTGTACTTTCCTCAGAGAGGCATATGAACCATTAAAACAGTCATTCAAAAGCTACCAAGAAAAACTGCAAATTCTGATTACTGTGTTCTATACAAGCACTAGGCCCATAGAAATGAAGTCTCCTGGGTTCTCCAAATTAAAAGCAGAGGCAGCAGCCATTTCTGAGAGAACAGTTAGTACAAAATATAGCCAGTCCTTCAATAGAAGGAAGTGAGAAGCTGTGGTAGGCATCTTTCTGACAGCTAAAGGGTTTGAGTGCATTGTTGGCTTTGCAGGATGTGCAGTCCTGGCAGAATGCAGATATGTCTTCTCAGAATCAACAACATACGTTCTTCCCACTGATGGACTTCAAGGGCTTAAAAAACCCCCTCAAACCAACAATCAAACACACAAAACCCCCAAGGACTCTCCAGGATAACAGTCCCTGCATATTACACTACTATTTCAGTATTAGGAATGAATCAAAATTATTCTTTTGCATTTTTTTCAACATGGGATCATTTCTGTTGCTTCTTTGAGTCAGGTTTACTGACAACTGGTTTTCAAAGTATAGCTGAGAAGGGCACAAGAATGGCTAACTAAACCAAATAATCCTACCAACTCTATACCAAAATTACCCTACTCCAATGTTGAAAATCAGTGTCAGCAAAACCAGCACAACAAAGTTCAGCACCCATATCCATTTCGAGGTTGTTTTCTTGGCTGAAAATGCATGCTAAGATGCCAGTTACTGAGAATCTCACAATGAATTTTATCCTAATGACACCTTTCTAGAGAAAGTCTTAAGATAACATACAGGCTATTTTTCAATTGATGAATTCATACTGAAACTACATAGAGAAGAAAGTAAATTATTTTTTCTAGAGAAAGAGATTAAAAGAAATTAGTATTTTAATGGGAAATACCGTTATCATTAATTAGAAAATCTGAATGCTTTATCTTTGTTGATTCAGCATCAGAACTGACAGTGAAATTCTTCACCAAAAATGAGGATGTAGTGATATGTACATAATGTATTGGAGGACAATCTTGACCGACATTTAAAATCTGCACAACTAGTTTGTAGGAATCTGGAAAACTAGGCAAAGTAAAAGGTTTTCACATTATTGTGTACATGCAAAATCCAGACATTTGGAGTGAAGAGATCTGGTTTAAACCTATAGAGTTTTTCTTCCTACATAAAAACAATTCAAATAACTCAATTTAATTTAATGCATGATATTCAAATATTAAAAAAAAAAAAATACAGGCTACTCTAGCAGAAAAACAATGAACAAAACATGTAACCAAGCAGATAATTCTAATGTGTTAATATGCATTGATATTGAAATAACTGAGAGAGGGAAGTAGGAAAATATAATACACACACAGCAGCCGTGGGAGGTAGGGGACTGGTTCAAAGCACATGGAAACAGAGAAATTAGTCTTATGGGAATTCTTATTAGTCCCATAAAAAATCCAACCTAAGTGAGTTTTTTTTTTTCTCTAGTACATTTCCTGAATAAATCAACCTTCTGAAAATTGTCTTTGGCCTACTGCCACCCACTTGCTTCATTTGCTGACTTGTCATACTCAGCACTTCTACACTCCATAAATGTCTGTTTACATGACAAGGATTTTAAAGGATGAACAGATATTAATGAAGTCACTCAAGAATATAGTAAGTCTTTAATCAAAAGTGAGGTTACTCTAGAGTCAGTGTAAAATGATTGACACTAGGGGTTAGATTCAAAGCCCACTGAACCCAAAGCAAAAGTTAGTCTTTTTATTTCTTGCTTTTATCTCTATAAACCTCAAAATACAGTTGCTTCATATTATCACACTGTATATAATTATATTGGATGTTTGATTACAATCCACTTAACAGAACTAAAGAGAAATATTGTAATGAAGAACAGCAAAAAATCACCTTGTTAATAATTTTCCATATATATTTTTTTGAAAAAATTACATTAACAGCTGAAGAATGAAATTTTAGAATGTCACAAGGAACAAAAGAGGTTCTATGCATGCCTTGTAGTAGCAAGTGAAAGACTGAGATAACCACCAAGAAAAAAATCCTGAGTCTAGGGTCCCTTTCAGACCCTCCAGGGAATGATACAGAGCTGTCTTCTCAGGCACTTTCAGTTAGGTTTGTTTGTCTTGCTCTGCCCATATTTCAAGTTAGCAGGAAGGACACCAGTGAACCCTGCTCTAAAACACATGTACACAAAACTACTGAAACATCATGGCACAGAAAATATAGTTGGTCTTTTAATCTCAGTGGCATAGTTTCAGTAATCTTCCAGATTGAAGACTGAAGCAAAATTGACAGTTGCTTCCATTGAGCCAATGGGCACAAATTCTAAGTATATATGAACAGAGAATGTGATGTAGCTGGTATCTTATGACAGATCCCTTTTCTAAGCCAGTATATCTTTATTTAGAATTTTACATTGCTAAGTATATCGTAGACTGGGGTTTTTTAAACTCAGTTGATTATGAAGTAAAAATTTCTCACTAAATAATGTAAGGATGTGCTACACAAAAGGAAACTCCATGCTCTGCTAATAACTAAACACAAACATGCTGAACTTTTGATCATGTAAGAAAGTCTTACATTGTTTCTGAAGCTCATTAAATTGAAATGCCTTCAGAGAACAAGTTCTGGGCATGTTCGATAATCTGCAGAAATTTTAATTGTGGTTCTTCCTGAAGTGTCCAAAATTACTTATGAAATATTCTTATCATTTAAAAAAATCCAAATCCAGTAACAACAGCAAAAAAACCCAACTGCAAATAAGAAACCAACAACTAAACACCAAAACACAAACAAAACAGAAAGCCACTGCAGCCTCAGCAGAACAGGTTATTTTCTTTGCCTTCCCTGTGGGCATAATGCATCCTCACAGAATAATGGATGCACTTGGAGCTGCTGGTGTCAGGACACATTGTTAACTGTTGCCAATTATCTCCGTTTCCACTAGAGGGAATGAGAGTTGAAAGCAGCTGGCACTGCAAGAGACTGGAACTTTAAATTAGGCATAAATTGCAATGCAGTAGACCAAAATTACTGTCCTAAACAGTCTTAATGAATACTGGCTTGTATTGAAGTGCCTACTGCCCACTGCCTTCCACAACACAAACAGCCTGGCACTCAGTGGTTGCCACAGAAACCATAGGATTCCTCCTATCACACCATGCTCCTATTTTAAATTCTGCTGCAGCACTGAAGCATCATTTCCACAGCATAACAAAACACATTTATGACCAAAGAATTCTGTTACTACATACTCATATTTTAAGGTCACAAAAATAAAGAAATTTACAACATACAAAAATACTGTTCAATTTTCAAGTATTTGTCATACAGATATCAACATCAGAAAGAGAGTCCTACGAATAGAAAAGTGTTACTAAGACTGTAGGCAAAAAAATTACATACCACTCCTTTACTCTTCTATGGGGAAATAAAAGCTATTCTCAGTTGTTTAATACACAACATTTTATGAGCTGCAATGTTACAGGCTGCCTGTACAGTGTTATTCTTGCACACTTGGAAAAAAACCCAACAACAAAACGAAAAAACCAAAAATAATTTAATGTACAGAATATATTTTGGTAAGTTATTCAAACTGGTATTACACAAAGAGAATGTATACTTGCTATACGAGACACATGAAGCCTAGGTATTGATATTATAACCAACTTCTCACATATTCTGTGGTCACAAACTGCTGTGCTTGTAACTGCTTTAGCAGAGAAGAGCAAATGAAAGACTGAGCAGCAAGCATAATATAACCTTAGCATGGCAAAAGAGAGGATAACTGTGGTCAGTGTACACATTCTTGCTATTCATTTATCAGAAATAACATGATTTTTTACAGAAAGTTCAGGTCACATCTAATTGCAATAAGGATTCCAAATGAAACAAACATTCTCTTCTTTAGATGATCTTTAAGATCACTTCCAACCCAAACCATTCTATGATTCTATATGATTCTCTAGAAATCTTTCTAATGTGTTGTCCATTGCGATTTGTATTCTTACATAACTGTAAAAACCCCACTTCTATTATTAAGGATTTAAATGTGCCTTGGCCTTTTACACAAAAATGTATCTGTGTGTGAGGAAGTGACTATAACTCTTAACAGGGCTTTAATTACTTGAATGAGTGAACTGCGCTAAGTAACATGAAGACAAGGTTGGATAACAAGAGCACTGCAGCTATTCTAAGTCCTCCTCAACATTTTTTATTTCAACACTCTAAGAAATTTAACATTTCAACACACACACTAGATACATATAACATTTATTTATTAACTGTTCCCCAATCTATCCCTCAGCTCCTAGTGGAACTTTAATCCCCCTAAACAAGGTAATTGAGCTCAAAGCTTTGAACATTACTAATTTTTACATGCTTGATACATTTTGCAATCCCTGTAACTTTCAGAATACCTTATGTGTTTATCTATTCTCTTGAGTTCCTGTGATGTCCCATGTTTTATGACGTGTCTCAGACCTTAGGACAAAATCCCCAGACACTGTCTACTTAAACCATCTCACTGAAAAATTGAACAGTCTGATATTTTATACCAATGATACAGTAAAAAAAACCCGAAACCAAATTAAACAAAAAAACAAACCAAACCAAAAACCTGGAAAAAACCCAACACCTAAAAAACCTCCACGAAAATAAATACCAACAAGGAACATATTGGCTAATTTTGATTTCTTTCTTGGTGTACAAAGCATGCCAAGTTTCTCAGAATGGCAGTCCAAAAAGACAAAAAAAAAAAGAAAGAACTAAATGTGGATGCTATCTTCAGACTTCTAATGAAGCATGAAGGAAACAGGTGTGAGTCCTAGACCAGTCCCATCTTCAGAATCTTACTGCCTCCAAACACAGTCTCAAACCCTCTGTTTGGAAAACAATTACTTTCCTACAAACACCTTTTAAAACTTCATCAGATGGTATTAAACATAGGCTCATATGATTATTCAGATGGTAAATACTCTGCATTCAAATTCAACCTTCAAACAGATGACATCCAATCACGTATGTTCCTTCATATTTCAAGGAAGAGTTTTATCTTATACATGGTATTTCTTACAGTGAAAAACCCTTTCCACTACTTTTCTGTCACACTCTTATGCTTTTTGTATTGTTGGTTGTGGGTTTTTTTTTCCCATCTTAATTTGACGCCCTCCCCTGAGTGCACATCACCTAAACAACAGGTTTATGTGTGTATTCCTGATCAGTCTACTCCCTGATGGTGATTAAATTCATCTGGGAGACAGAAAATGATACTTGGAAAGTAAAATAAATTGAGTGTAATTTTTCAGCTGAACCAATATGCTCAATTTCTTGATCATGTATCTTAACCGATAGGATATTACATAAATATAAAGGTACTTCCCCCACTCCATTCCCATCTTTCCATCTCAACAAAAGTAGTCTGGAATGTATGTATATTCCTAAGGAAATTTCTTCAAGAGCAAATATTTTATCGCTCTCTCAGTAAAGGTAAATGTTAGGGGGCTAACATGTTCAGCCAAGGCAGTACTTACAGAAAAAAAATTCCCAGCATCTGGCTGAGCAGGATTATGTTAGAGTTCTTCCACTGTGGAGCTTTGCATCAACCTAAATCAGAAACTGAAATTTCTTGCCCAAAAACTTTCCCCAAGATTTTAGTAAATTGGTTAAAATGATGTCTTATTATAGCATGCGGTCTGCAGTATAGCCATGAAGCCTTACCAGCACTGAATCAGTTGAGTGCTTTCTATACTTCCTACTTCCATTCTGTAATTCCAGAGATGACAGTAATGGGTTAAACTACATGCTGATCTCACAATACTGTTACCCATCCATCCCCACATTTGCCCATAAAATACATTCTTCATAAATGTTCAGTCCATGACTCTATGTGAGAGAAAGAGAGAGAATTTTAAACAGTACTCACTAAACAGAAGCCTTTGCATTCTTAGTGTTGTTATGGTTCATTTGCATAGCATTAGCTGAAAATTATGGCATAATCTGAAGGCAACCAACTTTAAACTACCCATGATTTGAAGTAAGTTATAAAAAAAGTTTGATCTTCCTTATCCCACTTCCAAAATAGCATAAATGTACAAGTGAAAAAAAAATAAAAATTCTCCCATCTCCTGAGGAGGTGTACAATGACAGAGTGCTCCTTCACAAGACCAAATCTTGGCTTTGCTGTTTATTCCTACAATCTACAAGGACGGCTCCAGCTAAGCCAAATGCAATTTGAAATGTCATTGAAACTGTTTTCCCATCAGATAATGGCTCACCAGATGCCAAAGCTCTGAAAACCTATCTACAACAAAAAATACAAAAATTCTCCTGTTACACATAGCAAGAGGGACAGAGGGCTCTCCCAGGCTAACAGCTCCAGTCCTCCTCACTATCCTGTTCCAATACATTCCCCTAATCCAAAGTACTCTGGCCATTTGCTGGGGAAGAGTTAATAAAAGCTGGTTTTCATAATAGAAAAGCCTCACTCTTTTTTCCAACATAGAAGACTTAAAATTGTGCTAAAAATAGTCCATTTTTATCAATGTAAGACTGAATAAGGAATATTAAAAAATAAGCATAATTTCTAGTAAGAAGTAACTAAAATAAAAATGGATTAAGGTTTAGCCTTCTAACACTCTCCAGCATACTTTATTTGATGAATGATAATATCTTTACTTTATGACATTGGTGTTTCACATTAACAAATGTACTAGAACCTGAAACTGTGTCCCAACTGTGTTCTGATACTAAAGACAAAGTATTTTCCCAGTCACATTCTGGAGCAAAACCAGTAAGAGTGATACCATTGTCACTGCTCATGGCATAATACTATAAAAGAAATGCTAAAAGATTATGCTTTTCTGTGACTGTGAATTTATTTGGTAGAGTATGTTCTAATTATTCAAGTAATTAAACTTACTACTTAAAAGCTCTATACAGGAATGTGGTGTTAACAGCTTTAAATAGGGGGAAAACCACAAAATTTATTATTATGATATGCATGCATCCATTGTTGGCTGTTTACTGAAATAGGTATTTGTCTGTGTTTATCTCAGTCTTCAAGAGTCAAAACTTCTTGAATGCTCTTTGATACGTTATGTAAAACATCCACTGGTACAAAACTAACATCTGTATTTATGGCTCAATTGATCATTATTTTTAATTGTGATATTTCAAGTGTAAACAACCCACTTCAAGGCAATCTGTAGGCTGACTTTTTCACGTTTTTACCGGTAAGAAGAAAACATGAACAAGTTGAAATCAGAGCATGTTTTTTAATTGCTGTTTATTTTGACCTTTACCTTTAATGATCAAGTAGTACTGAAAAAGACAAAAACCACAACTATTTACAAATGAGAACATCCCACTGAAATACTCTTCCATTGTATGTATAGTTCCAAGAGATAAAAACCAGTTATCTAATTGAATAGTTACCAATGCAGCATCTTATTTTAAGGTGCCTTAATTTAAAGATTCTCCCTCGGCTTAGGGTGCTGAGGGAGCTGGTGGAAGAACTGGCCAAGCCGCTCTCCATCATTTGTCACTGGTCCTGGCTAACTGGGGAGGTCCCAGATGACTGGAGGTTGGCCAATGTGGCACCCACCCACAAGAAGAGCCGGAAGGAGAATCCGGAGAACTATAGAGCTGTCAGCCTAACAAGCTTATGGAGCAGATCATCCTGAGTGCCATCAAGTGGCACGTAAAAGACAACCAGGGGATCAGGCCCAGCCAACATGGGTTTAGGAAAGGAAGGTCCTACCTAACCAATCTGATCTCCTTCTATGACTGGGTGACCTGCCTAGTGGCTGAGGGGAAGGTTGTGGATGTGGTCTATCTAGACTTCAGAAAAGCCTTTGACACAGTCTCCCACAGCATCCTCCTGGAAAAGCTGGCAGCCCATGGCTTGGACAGGTGCACCTTTCACTGGGTTAAAAACTGTCTGGATGACTGGGCCCAGACAGTGGTGGTGAATGGTGTTGCATCCAGTTGGCATCCATTGACCTATGGTGTCCCTCAGGGATCAGTACTGGGTCCAGTCCTATTCAGCATCTTTATTTATGACCTGGATAAGGGGATCGAGTCTATCCTTACTAAATCCACAGATGACACCAGTTTGGGGGGGAGTGTTGATCTGCCAGGGGGTAGGAAGAAGCTGCAGGGGGACCTGGACAGGCTGGGTCGATGGGCCAAGGCCAATGGTATGAAATTCAACAAGACCAAGTGCAGGGTCCTGCACTTTGGCCACAATAACCCCAGGCAGCCCTACAGGCTGGGGAAAGACTGGCTGGAGAGCAGCCCGGCAGAGAGGGACCTGAGAGTACTGGTTGACAACTGGTTGAACATGAGCCAGTAGTGTGCCCAGGTGGCCCAAAAAGCCAATGTCATCCTGGTTTGTATCAGGAATGCTGTGGCCAGCAGGAGTAGGGATGTGATTCTCTCCCTGTACTCAGCAGTGGTGAGGCCTCACCTTGAGTACTGTGTCCAGTTCTGGGCCCCTCACTTCAAGAAGGATATTGAGGTACTGGCGCAGGTCCAGAGGAGAGCAAGGAGGCTGGTGAAGGGACTAGAGGGAAAGTCTTATAAGGATAGGCTGATGGAGCTGGGGTTGTTTAGCCTGGAAAAGAGGAGACTCAAGGGGGGACCTTATCACTCTCTTCAACTACCTGAAGGGAGGTTGTAGTCACGCAGGGGTTGGGCTCTTCTCCCAGGCAACTAGTGACAGGACAAGAGGGTATGACCTGAAGCTGCGTCAGGGGAGGTTTAGGTTGGATATTAGGAAGCACTTCCTCACAGAGAGGGTGATTACACATTGGAATGGACTGCCCAGTGAAATGGTGGAGTCACCATTCCTGGAGGTGTTTAAGGAAAGACTGGATGTGGCACTTAGTGCCATGGTCTAGCCAATGTGGTGATGTTAGGTCATAAGCTGGACTTGATGATCTCAGATGTCTTTTCCAGCCTCAGTAATTCTGTGATTCTGTGACAGTCTCTTAAATTCATGTACCTGCAGGAACTTTCATGTATGAAGTATATCATACTTGCAGAGACTCTGCAAGCATCTGCCTGAGAGCAGGATATCAATAAGAACGAATTTCAATGTATTTTAGACTACTTGAGAAACAGCATAGTGATTTCAAAGGTTGAGGAATGCCAGACTATGTATCTATTGCTTTTATCTGATACTATAGGTATTGTCAAGAATTTGTAGGTATTTTCCTTTCTCTCCAAAATCCTTATCCTCACAGTATGGTTTCTAGAGCACAATCATCATCACATAATAGAGACTAAGTATCATCTGCTTCCTTAAATCATTCCTCCATACAGTCTTCTGTAAGGAAGAGTGAAGGAAGCAAGCCAGCTGTAGCTGGTCAGTTTACCCTCAGCTTCTCTCTTCAAGGAAGAGTTTTTCCTGTAAGGATGCTAACTACACAGCGCAAGTGTTGCATAGCAGCAATCCTGCTATGAACATTGGTCACTGTGGAAGATGTCAAGCAGGATGGACTAAAGAGTGCTTTTACTTACAGTGACTGCCAGCACTCAGAGCTGCAACACAACTTGACAGGTGTGTTCACAGACAGGGTGTTAATCTGAAGTAAACATTAAGACGCTACTGATATCCTGACTTCTCAATTTGAACCCACTTGGCCATTCAGTAAAACCCTGCATGAGCCATCAAAATACAGGGCATAAAGTTGGCCCATGGCTGGTCAGTCTCACTCACCCCTTCTGCTTCTGAAGCCTGTGCACGCTCTCCAGCTCCATGCAAAATTGGTTAGTGGTAAGTCACTAATACTATTTCTTCCTTCTTCACCTACACTATTTCTACTGTCCAGGAAATCAGAGAAAATCTAAAGAAGTGTCCAAGCCACTTCCTGGAAGGCCTTTTACTCTCAGAAGAAACAGATGGAAATGGAAATCTAGATGTGAGCTATAAGCTGTGATGACAATGACAGAAAATAGTTGTCTCGTTATGCAGAATCCTGCACTGAGCTGACCAGCCTCTGTTGTTCAACTACTACTACTTCATAGGAGCAGTACTGAAATTTTCCCCAATTTGTCCTCTCACAAAAAACAGAAACAATTATTTACTATCTTCTGTTTGTGAGACAAAATATGTTTTCCCTCAAGTGGACTGGGTAGGTCTTCTCAAATCTGAGAACACATGCCATAAGGTCTTAACAGCATAAAGTCAGCTCAAACCTGAAGAACTAACTTAATTTATCCAGCAGAATAAAACCAAGTAATCAATTTTTAATAGAGACTTAAGATGTAGTATATGTAACGTACATTAGCAAGCATTAGTATGTCCAAGATAAACATTTAAATAGTTTATAATGAAAATTAGTACATGGAACCAATGTTATATTACATCCTACAGAAAGATTTAGTACTAATTCAATTTCCTGTGTGACCTTTTAAAAAATCTCCCATCATAAATCCAAAATCTTTTTTCAAATTGTGACTAGTGTGAATCTATATGTCACTCAAAAGTAAGTTAGGAAAAAGTCCATCTTTTTATTTGTCTTTCTTCTAGAACAGTAATGAACTATAATATGATTTGTACATTTAAAAAATTTGCTAACTACAGACTTAATTTTTTTGTTTTTTTAAAAATCACTGTGAAGTAAAATACTAGTTGAAACATCTTGACAATTTACCTTGTGTAAATAAAACCAATGTCCTATAACATAGATCTGCCTGCAGAGTTATACCTAATGATGAAATAACAGCTGGTAAATTTTTCAATTACATATATAAAATGACTGAATAATCCCACAAAAAAATCAGGTAGGTTAGTTTGGATGACACCATAACAAAATTATTCTTCATAGGAAAAATACTACCTAAATTTCATAAATATTTGAGGGTTTTCAAATTACTTTGAAGGTAAAGATGAAACAAACAGATTTTGGGGGGCAATAAGATAACAAAAATATATGGTAGGCTCTGTAACTACAAATAGCAGACTGTTGATGAAACTAGTTTGGACACTTTCAGCAACAAACTCCATTCCTTTTTGATAATTTCTTCCATGCTGCATAATACACTGCTTATTAAGGGACCGAGTACAGGTGCGAATGCAGAGATGCAGAAAGAGCTTGAAGTTCCTCTCCTGATCAAAGACTTCATGATTACTAGCACTAAGTCACCGAGTCACAGAATCAGAGAGTGGTTGGGGTTGGAAGGGACCTCTGAGGATCATCTAGTCCAACACCCTTGCTAGAGCAGGATCACCTGCAGTATATTACACAGGAACAGGTCCAGATAGTTTTTTAATGTCTCCAGAGGGGACTCCATGATCTCTCTGGGCAGCCTGTTCCAGTGCTCTGTTACCCTCACAGTAAAGAAGTTTTACCTTATGTTTAGCTTGAAACTCCTGTGGCCCAGCTTGTGCTCATTGCCCCTTGTCCTGTCACTGCACACTGCTGAAAATAGGCTGGACCCATCCTTCTGACACTTGCCCTTTAGATACTTATAAGTGTTTATGACATCCCCCCTCAGTCTCCTCCTCTCCAGACTAAAGAGACCCAGCTCTCCCAGCCTTTTCTCATAGGACAGATGCTCCATTCCTCTAATCATCTTTGTGTCCCTGCACTGGACTTTTCCAGTAGCTCCTTATCCTTCCTGAACTGGGAATCTCAGAATTGGATGCGGTATTCCAGATGTGACCTCACCAGGTGAAGTGCTAGGACATTAGGCCCAAGCCAGAGTTGAGCTATAGACGAACCCTGAATATTTTATAATTATTAACTTTTGTGGTATAATTGTTAGTTTAAACTATCACTCAAAAACTGCTTATGCTGAAGATAATCCTGATATTTTAGGATCTTGTGTGCTTAACCACTAGCCCAGATACTTTAGACCTTTGTGCTGATGAAATGTCTAGAAACCCTTGTGTAACTCTGTGCAATGGACTAAAATAACTAGGCAAGATATTTTAGGGAACCCCACCAACCGTGTTCTGGGCTCTGGCCAAGCCCTGGTCTTGATTGGTTGGGGGGGCGTACCACCAGATGCTTCTGCACAATATGCAAGTCATTCTGATTTGCTGATTTGGCATTATAAAGCTGGGACCCTCTTGCAGTGAATTTTGGAGACCTCACCTGGGAGTGGATGCGCTGTGTAGGATTTCCCAATTGCCAGGATGGGCTCTCCAAATCCTCACTGCAACCGGGGCTCCCTAGCAACTGCGGATCTGGATGATGGTAACCTATTAAGGGCAATTGGTGATGTATCTTTTTAAATCACTATAGCTGCTTTCTGTGTAGTAATGATTAGATGCATTGCCACCCTCTGCTTTGACTTAGCTAAAATATTCTAGTTTTGCCATATGTGTCTTTAGCAGATATTGAATACGTTTGTTTGTAGTGGTTATTGTATCATTTTTAACCTTAGCCAGTAGAAATAAGCTAGCTTCCTCGATTTGGTGTCTGAGTCCTTTGCACTGACCCTGTCCCTTTGGTGAAGCACAAGTTGGCAAAACGCCAGGCCAGAATAGAAGGAGAGGATAACCTCCTTTGACCTACTGGCTACACTCTTCTTAATGCACCCCAGGATGCCATTGGCCCTCTTGGTCACAAGGGCACATTGTAGGCTCATAGTCAGCCTGTTGTCCACCAGGACCTCGAGGTCCTTCTCCCCAGAGCTGCTCTCCAGCAGGTCAGCCCCCAACCTGTACTGATACATGGGATTGTTTCTCCCCAGATTCAGTACTTTACACTTGCCCTTATTGAATTTCATTATGTTTCTACCTGACCAACTCTCCAGCCTGTCCAGGTCATGCTGAATGGCAGCACAGTCTTCTGGTGTGTCAGCCACTCCTCCCAGTTTTGTATTATCAGCAAACTTGCTGAGGGTACACTCTATCCCTTTGTAAAGGTTGTTGATGAATATATTGAACAGGGTTGGACCCAGTACTAGCCTCTGGGGAACACCACTATACATGGGTCTCCAACTAGATTCTGCCTCACTTATCATAACTCTCTGAGCTCTGTCCTTTGGCCACTTCCCAATCCACCTCACTGCCCTATCACCCAATCCACACTTCCTGAGTTTCTGAGGAAGGGAAAAAAAGAGTAGCGGAATTCAGTATTTCTCAGCACTAAAGGTTGATTTGCACTATAAACCAATATGGTATTAATTCTTTTATATATAGCTGCTTTCCAGAATATTTTAAGCTACAAATGCAAAAACTTTAACATATGATTTTTATTTTTTTAATGTAATTATTTCCTCAGTTGTAACCTTTTGCATCTCTGCCCTATAAAAAGAGAGAGAATGTTTGACTTACAATTCTGAATAGAATTCCTTTTGTCCAAAACCAGCCTGGGGTGAAATGATTACTAAAAACATTTTGACAAACAGCAACAACATATTGGAGGATGGTTATAAATGTACAGAACATTGTAAGTCTCTGTTTATGGCAATCCCACTGAGATAGATGCTCAGCTTGTTTTCCTGATTCTTCTTTGACACTCTAAAACTCATAGTACAACTGTTTCATTCAGAAATAAAATTATGTAATCAAAAGTCACCTCTCTCCTTATTCTCTCCTTTCCCTACCTGGGTGGGAGAGGGAGGGGATGAAGAGCCTTGTTGTCGCTGGTTTAATTGCCTATCCTGAGTCAAACCGTGACAATAATTTATTGATGCCAAAACATGAGGCTGTATGTTAAGCCCAGGCTATACATTCTGACTAATTGGCTGGGTGTTTGAAATTCCACCTCTGCTGGGAAGATTGCCTGAGATAGCTAGGCACAATGTTTCTGCTGAATATGTTGATGGGTTCAAAACTGGACAGATGATTTCTGCAATGTTGTTGGACCTTTTCCCCAACATGCAGTCATTATTTATCCTGGTGTACAGCCAGGATAATACTGCTCTGTGTAACTGCTTGTTACTTTTTTATGGTTTATTGACAGGACTAAAGCCATAATCAACCATGTAATAACCTATCTAGCAAAAACAGGGGTTTTTGATACTGATCTATATGGTAGCATTGTATGTGTAGAGTATAAATCCTCATGTGAACAGAAAGGTCTATGTTGGTAATAGCAGGTTCAGTTTTACCTTTCCATTTTCTCTTGGGCTGAATATCCCAGCTTTTGATCTAAATAGCATTGTTTTGCTAGGGATACTTCTTCTGAATAATATACTGTGGATGCATACAGTGAGATGTTGTTCCACTCACTGCCATTCCCCCACAGGCAAGCTTGCTGTCACCACTGCTGCTCCTGCAAAGACTAAGGCCACTCCCACTTGATCCAAATGGGCAAAAGTTAAAGTTAATCCTGTGAGTAGGAGCAAAGCAAAGAAACAACCACCCAAAACCACAAGAACACCTTTAACTGAAGAGGACCCCTTTTTAAAAGTGATGTTGAAAGACAATCAAAGGAGCAGGCACTTCTGAAAGATAAAGGATCAGACCCTTCTCAAGAAGATGACAACAACGATCTTGTCCAGCCTTTCTCTCTAAAGGAATTGCACCTCATGAGAAAGGACTTTACCTGCAATGACGGTGAGCTGCTTCTTTGTTGGTTTCTCTGATGCTTTGATAGTGAGGCTGATACATATGACGTGGACAACAGAGAAGCCAGACAGTTGGGATCCCTGGCCATAGATGCTGTCGCGGACCGAGATAGGTAAAGCCGCGACTCACACCCCCACCTCAGGGGATCGAGAGCTGAAGACCACTCCCCGTCACACCCACAAACAACGCTTAGGAATCAATAGATTTATTAAAGGCACTGAGGGTTTGGCAAGTCTGATATCAACGATCACACAGGGTCTATCTCTATATATATCCACACCTATATATCCATATACCAACAGCTATACAACTATACATCTATATACCAATAACAACACACACAGAAAACAAGAGAGAACCTCCCCCCTTCCCCCCTGTTCCCGTTCCCGGACAGGGATAAGAGGGAAAGCCTGGAGAGAGCCTTTGGGAAATAGAAGAATATTGGAAAAGAGAAGTGAGTGTCTGGTATGTGTGAATATTATGTAGGAATGTTTGTAGGAATGTTAGTAAGATGTTCGCAATTCTCACCACCGGGGGGTACGGCTGAAGCCAATCCCTGGTCGGGATCCACGTCCTGTCCCCTGAGACTCCAGGCAAACGGTCCGTTCGGTACGTCCACACGCCAACAACCACAGGGAGCAGCGCCGTAACGGCACGGCAGCCTCCGCAGCGGTACCCTCGCCGCAGCGGCTGGATCCGTCCGTGTTCACAGAGCGCGCGCCTTCTTGCTCCTCCCTTTTTTTCCCGGTTCTGGCCCCGCCGTGCCTCCTGGGAGCTGTAGTCTGTAGTCTGTGCGCATGCGCCTGGTACCTCTGTCCTCTCCCCACGAGTGCCGGGGGGCACATCGCCAGGAATGGTCAGTGAATGTCGCTGCATTAAAGGCCATTATAGAGTCCGTCTCTCACAGATGCTGATATTGATAGAGCAATTGGTAGTAATACAGGAACTACCACTCTTTAGAGCTGACTTCTTTCAGCTGTAAGGGAGAGATACCCCCTTAAGGGTGACATCGACTGACACCGAAGCAGAACACCCACTCTTGAAAGACCCATCACATATTTGAGAGAATTAGCTGTGCAAGAGGTGATCTGTAATAACCAAGGGATTACTAATCCTGATGACTTACTGTGTGACATGCCCATGTTCTGGAGGTTTGCACAGGCCTTACCAGCAGCACATGCCCACATATTCTCTTTAATGGGGTGTATTGACTATGAAAGACCAACTGTATTTGAATTGGCTTTCAAAGCATGACAATACAGGGACATGTTCTCTGACTCCCATCAGTTCCACACCTCAGCCATTGAAAAAATGACTAACAGAATAAGATGCCAAACAATGGGAAGGTAGGCCTCAGTACCTCCCTAGAGACAATTGGTCTCGTTTTGCAGCCATTAAGAGGAGATGTCCTGCTAGAAGACAGCAGTGAGAGACAGGGGACGCACTTGAACGCCACCGGTGGTCTCTCATGTGTGATTATGATAAAGAGGACATGAGAACTTGGGACAATAAACCCACTGCTATAATCCAGATATGCGTACAAGAACTGCTAAATAGAATAAATGCAGGAGATGGTCATTCCAAGAAGAAGGCTGCTCCATTCTCCAGGGGCTGGTCCTCCAACCAGGATGGTGCATCGACCTCAAATCCTCAACATTAGAGGTGCCCTGCTTCCAGCCAGGAGGAGGAGGGACAACTGAGTTTATTGGGCTGTGTGGATTCAGTGGCCTGGTACATTAGAACCACAAAAGTATAAAGCCTTGGTGGACACTGGGGCACAGTGCACCCTAATGCCAAATCATAAAGGGACAGAATCTGTCACTATTTCTGGAGTGACGGAAGGATCTCAAGAACTGACTGTTGTGGAGGCCGATGTGAGCCTCACTGGTGAAAAGTGGCAAATGCACCCTATAGTGACTGACCCAGGTGCTCTGTGCATCCTTGGCATAGACTACCTCAAGAGAGGATATTTCCAGGACCTGAAACGGTACTGGTGGGCCTTTGGTATAGCAGCTGTAGAGACTGAGGACACTGAACTGCTGCATACTTTGCCTGACCTTTCAGATACATATTTTCTCCTCTTATATATTTCATTCCCATCTTGTTTGCAACTGTTCCTCCTTTTTCCTCCCCCTGCTTATGTCCATCTACTAGATTCTCCTATTCATCTTGTATCCTTACTGACAGTTCTCCTAGTACAATCACTTACAGTAGCTGTATTTCAGCTATTAGGGAAGAAAATACCTGTTCTGGTATTTCTCATAGTCAAATTAGAGTTCATAGCATCATGGAATCATAGAACGGTTTGGGTTGGAAAGGACCTTAAAGATCATCTAGTTCCAACCTTCCTGCCATGGGCAGGGACACGTTTCACTAGATCAGGTTGCTCAAAGCCCCATCCAGCCTGGCCTTGAATAATTCCAGGGAAGGGGCATCCACAACTTCCCTGGGCAACCTGTTTCAGTGTCTCACCACCCTCACACTAAAGAATTTCTTTCTGATACCCAATCTTAATCTACCCCCTTTCATCTTAAAATGTTTACACCTCATCCTATGACTGCATACCCTTGGAAAAAACTTCCTCTTCAGCTTTCCTGTAGGGCCGTCTTTAGGTACTGGAAGGCCACAATGAGGCTTCCTTGTAGCCTTCTCTTCTCCAGGCTGAATAACCCAAACTGTCTCTGTCTGTCCTCATAGGAGATGTGCTCCAGCCTTCTGAGCGTCTTCATGGCCCTCCTCTGGACTTGCTCCAACAGCTCAATGTCCTTCCTAAATTGAGAACCCCAAAAGGGGTCACAGTAATCCAGAGGAGGTCTCCCAAGAGAGGAGTAGAGGGACAGAATCGCCTCCCTTGACCTCACGCTTTTTTTTGATGCAGCCGAGGATACAATTGGCATTCTGGGCTGCAAGTGGACATTGCTGGTTCATATCCAGATTTTAGTCAACAAATAACCTCAAGGCCTTCCTCTTAGGACTGTTCTCAATCCATTCTCCACGTAACCTGTATTTCTGCTTTGGATTGCCCCAACCCATGTGCAGAATCTTGCACTTGACATTGTTGAACTTCATGTGGTTTGCAAGGGCTCAACTCTCACACCTGTCAAGGTCCCACTTGATGGCATCACTCCACTCCTGCATGTCAGTGACAACACACAGCTTGTTGTCGCTGGCAAACTTGCTGAGGGAGCATTCAATCCCACTGTCCATGTCACTGATAAAGATGTTAAGCAGCACTGGTCCCAGCACTGACTCCTGAGGAAAACTACTCATCACTGATCTCCACTTGGACACTGAGCTGTTGACCTCAGCTCTTTGAGGGTGATCATCCAGCCAATTCCTTATCCACTGAGTGGTCTATCCTCAAGTCCATGTCTCTCCAACTTAGAGACAAGGATGTAATGCAGAATAGTGTCAAATACTTTGCCCAAGTCCAGATCGTTGCTCTTGCCTTCAATTATTATGTTATATAAAAACTCTCTGAAACAGTTTAACCATAATTTAGATTTTCTAGTTTTAATTATTTAACTGTGATAAATGTAAAAATATTTCAAGATACCACATTTCAGGAATACAAAAAGCTTCCTGTCTATAGGCCACATTCCTTATTTGTGGTTTCTGGAGTATAACTGTACTCAATCAGCATTTTTTACTTTTACCTCAAATGACTCAAAAGTCACTAGAGATAAGATTTCTAAAATCAGCAATGAATGAACTATTGACAAACACATCCAGCACAGTTGTAAGCCCAAAATTGGGAAGCCATTTTCATCTAGCCTAGGGCACACTACTGCAGCAGTAAAAGCCATTAACATGTTGAAAGGTGAACATGGCTCTTAAAGAGGTCTTAGTACTACAACATAAGATTACAGTTTTACTTAGAACTGACTTTTCAGCACATTTAGATGTGGTATTAAAATAAAAATAATCATAAAACAAGAAAGGAAAAAACCCCTTGAATTAATCCAAAAAAGTTAGCTGAGGAAAAAGTCTTGATCTGATCAAGTGCCTCATTATCTATTAAAGCTCCCAGCTGATCTCAGCAAAACATTTAGCCTCGGTTTGCTTTTCAGTCTCTGACCTTGATTCAGTGTTGTTAAACCCGAAATCCTTCTATTTAGACGGGAATCTTAAACATGACATTTTCAAAACATTTCAAGTATAATCCAGTGAGTCAGAAAGTGAATTGTTATAAAGCCTGAAATCTGAAATGAATCTCCTGAATTTATTGAAGAAGTTACATGAACTTCTATTTCTGGATAGAATTATGAACCAGTGTTACTATTTTCTGTATGATGTACTAAAAACAGAAAAAAAAAAAATTACAATTCTCTGCGTGGTAGAAATTAATGCCCTTTGTACTGCATAAACTGTAGATTACATGTTAATTTCCTGTTTTCCCTTCTTAACTTATATCCCTGCCTCTTGGCTGCCACCTCATTATTCTGTGTTCTACTTTTGTTCCTCTTCCAGTGTTTCAGAAGTCAAATGATGAAATTAAAAGTAGAATAACCTAACCTACTAAAGACACTGAATGAGATAAGAATTATGGATCTTCCTGCATCACCATTCACACGTACCATCTAGGACCACTGATTTAGTACAAGGTACTTCAGCAGAATTAAGCAGTCATCTCTTGTTCACTATACTGAGAACCTTTGCATCCACTGCTGACAGGGCTGCTTTTTCCTGAAAGTCACATACAAAATTTAGCACTTATAAAATGTGAGAAAAGGAAATGTAAATATTTTTAATTTAATAAACCATGACCCTACACTTTTTTAGTTAATGTTTTTTGTAGCCTTTTTGTACATTTGTAGCGCTACACGAAAAATGGGCTTTTGTTGACTCTTTTTACTAGACCTATGAAGCCTCTACTAACTTAAAACAAACAAACAAACAAACCGAAACAAAAAAAACCAACAAACCAAACCAAAAGATACTACCTTTTTTGATTTATCAGCCTTTTGCAACAGACAACAATTATAATGATAAAGTGCATCATCCTTGATCATAACATGGGGAGAAGTATCTTATTCTTTTGGGAACCATTCACAATCCTACAGTACAAAAAAGGACAGACTTCTTGCAGTAAAGCAGTAGAGCGTGTCATAATACAGTTCACCCTTTATCTTACTAAAGATCCTTCTGAAATGTTTTGGGATACAAAAATATTCTTATGTTCAAAACTAAGCATCTCTGGACACACATCAAATACATTAGTATCTGACAGCCACGTAGCATGTTCCATCTGAAGATCTCATTACCAATGAAGCAGATAATTTTATTATTCCCATCCCATTACTCGATATACACAAAATCTAAGATCACACAGCAGCTGATTGATGGGAGAAAACCCAGAAGTTCTGACCACCAGTTCTGGGAGCTACTCAAAATACATTTTTCTCTCAAGGGCAATTATACTTCAGGTAGTTTCTTACATTCTTACTATATCAATTAAGGATTTTTTTTCATTTCATAAATGAATTATTATAGAAAAAATAAAGGAAACATAAGTGGAAAAGAACTTAACACAAAAGCTTGTTAGATTCAATTAATAAAAGTTTTAATGATATACTGACTGGCTTAATGCCACTCTGCAGCGATAGAAGACCCAGGAGTCTAATACATCTTCAGAGTCACTTGCAACAGCTAAGATAATTTCTTATTCTCTTGAACTCTTTCATCTTATTTGTGAAATCCTGTTCAGAGAAAATGTAAGGTAAAGGAAGGAGAAAAGGGTGCTTCCATCCTCAGACTGATAAGCATAACACATACGATTAATTAGAACAGAGGCTTCTACTTTAGAGTTTTGAAGTTCCAAAATGGCCTTAAAAAAAAAAAAAGTACCACAGAAACCTATTTAAAGAAAGAGTGGATTATTTTTTTTTTTCTAAATAGTAAATGCACTAATGTAATAGAATAACTGAAGAACAAAAGAACATTTATTGAAGAACTCTTGCATCTTGTCATTCACAAAAAAACCACACTGCAGTCATTTTGAAATCACTACCAAGGGCCTTAAATGTATCAAAGTGTGCAACCTCCTGAAGAGAACACGTGTCTTTGGTGGTGACTGGTTGACACAGTTCAGCACATTCTCACTCAGCTTAATGTAGGACACACCCAAGCAAGGTATATGTCATCCCCAAATACAGAGAATTACCACACTACAGCATTCCATAACCGAATCACAAACTATCAGCTTATTTTATGCTGAAATAGAGGTTTCATCAAATGGAAAGCTACTGAATTTTAAGACATATTTCTCCTTCATTTCAGGATTTCAATATGTTAGACACACCTTTTAGAAATCTAGTTTTACCTAGAGTTGCCTCTAGCTGCAACACATCTTAAAAAGGTGTCTTGTTACAACTTTCTCATTGTCATTTATATTTGTAAAAAATCATATTGTGTACTTTAGATGATAAAAAATTTATGGTAACAAATGTGCTTCAGTGCCTAAGTTTCACTGTTGCATGCCATAATTGCATAAAAGTCTGGTTTAGTAAATGTCACTTCTCTTTAAAATACTACCAGCATTTTACAGTCTGTACTGAGGAGAAGATTCTTCCCTTGGACTCTGAGATATATTTGCTACTAAAACTTCACTTTTAAAAGCAATTATAGTGGTTATCAACATAGCAATGCACATAAATATTCAATTATGCCTCTACAGAGCATATAAGTTAAAACAAACCCTTTACAGACCTTTTACCCTTCAGCTAAATCTTCCAGCTTTAGATAGATTTGTATAATCCAGTTGTTTCTAGTTAGGCAGAATTTCCCTTGAAAATTTTCAGAAAAAGATGTCAGACAATGATGACTTGATACATCTAAACCTTGATCTTGATCCAGAGAGCTTGTACTTGACAACATTAGTGAAACCTTTGAACAAAATAACCAAACCCTCATCCTTGTGCTGCATCAGTGGTTATTAACAGCTTCCAAACCCATTAGAGAACATCATGATATTTTAATGTTTCAAAGGCTAAAGTAAGTCTTCCTTGAATTTATTTCATTCTATAATGCTGCTTTTGACCTTTTGAGTCCTATCATATAATTTTAGATTTTCTATCAAATTTTACAGAGAATGGTTTTTCTGGTTTACATTATTAGAGCTGCATATTATTAAAATATTTTTATAGTGAATTCAGGATTTATCCTTTATGCTCATTAAAAATATAATGTTGTTAATGCACACATCTACATATGCAAGGAGTCATACTTTTCCCTTTTATTATAACGCCATATGAAGCACATCCAAGATGTGGAGAAAATCTTTTTATAGCGCAGAAATTTGCAGTGCACATTGAATTGTGTAATATGGTCTTTTTTTTTTATTTGGCACTTCACTACTGAATTTTCAAAGATCTCCAAAAGTATGCCAAGTTATCAGTGTTGGAACACTCTATTCATAAAACAAGGAAGGCCAGAATAAAACCAGGGGTTCAAGTTCCATGCAAACTGGAAGAAGCAGTTTTTGTACAATGTTTTCACAGTTCTGAGAGATGATGACCTGCTGGTTACTGTCATATATAATATCACCGACTAGCAACAAATTATGTAGTAGCTGGATCTATGTAGGAGATGCCTGTTGTGATTTGTCTGCATTACTAAGCCACCACAACTGTGGACTTCAGTTAATGCCGACAAGTAAATACCCTATATGAAACAACTAAAAAAATGGATGGTCTACTGGAATTTTCATAGTTTGAAATAATCAAATCTAAAGACATTTTTTAATAAGTCATGCTATGAAAATGTGAGAACTTCTGAAGGAGGGGTTCAAGAAGGAAAAGAGCAACTACTGAATTATACAGCTTACATGACTGAAAAGCTTATGTGAGCCAAATACTTCTGAACTTTATTTCAAGTTCTGATATGGAGAGCATTTGAGTATGAAAAGAATAAAATGTTCTGAGTGATATTTAAAAGAGACAGATTTCCACTACATATGCTGCTTCATGTATCTGTATGTATGTTCTTCATTCCTCTATATCCCTACAAATATAGTTGTGCCTTGACTGACATGGCATTGAAACAGTAGTTCTCTTTATTATAAGACAATTTGAATTAAAGAACAACTAAGAAGGCTCCTAAAGAGTAAGATCACTTTAGGCATTACACTACAGGCTGACTAATGTCTCTAAAAGATTTTCCACCTTGTTCCCAAGATATTATACCCCTTTCCTTGAAACCACAAAAGAATTCTTTTCTTTCCCAATATTAAGTTTATTAAATTAAAATTATAACACTATTTTCCACCCTCACTTTTCACTCTTAGGCTAAACATTCAGATGGGCTGTTTTCTCTCCAATTAAACACCTAAGTTCAGTGAGTCACATTTTCTTCCAAGGAAGAAAGGGTATACGCAGTGACCTATGACCTCTGCTCCAGTCAAATTAGATGGATTTGTGTCAAGCTGCCATTTTGTGTTTGATGTTAAACAGCTGCTCCCTGTGCTGCACTCTACAAAGATTTGGTACCACAATGGCATGGTATCTAGCATTCTAGAAATATATAGGACAGGAGAACCTTAAAATACATCATTTCTTGTCATAATCTTCAGCTTACTTCATCATTCCATCAAATCACAGATGACAGGTAATGTAGAAATTGCTACCAATTTTTGTAATTAGAAGGAACAACTTTATGAAAATACTGCTTTTTGTCTGCTATATAATGTTTTTTGTTTTCATAACTAAATGTACTGTGATTTAGAAACAAAAGATTTATCTATTTAATTAGATAAAGACAAGAAGAGATGCCTTTAATCCCAAAATACACCAAAATATTTGAAAGAAAACAAGTATCAAAAATTAAATGGTGTTGGATCAGAATTTAACCCATGCACATCAAGAACAGTCCTGTTGCAATCAAACCCCAGTTAGCTTATTGATGCATAAATTGATAAAACTATTCTTAGTAAGTAACTCAGCGTCATCCTAACAGGGACCCTACAGGGTTTTCGAATGGATTTCCACCTGGGTCATCAAATTTTACAGATAACTCATCTAAATTCTTTTTCTAATTCCAACAGACCAGTGTGGTCAGATGGATAGCTGATGTTGTGGGGCTTGAGGTACTGTTAAAAAAGTCACAGTTCTCATTTAGCTGGGGAGAGTGATGGGGTGTAGTTCCAACTGAGGCACTTTGCAAAAGGTTTCAGATCCATCAAAAGAAAATCAAACCCATAAACAACCCTAACAAACAAAAACCCCTCATCTCCTGACATTCCCTTGATATCCAATGAGCTTAAAACCCAACACACTGTCTTATGCTGCAGGTATTCTCAATGTTGAACACCATTATCTTGAAGTAAATGTGAATTTGTTTTCATTAAGTTCCTACAATTTTACTTGATGAGTCAAACCACAATGGGAAACACCTTTCCAGAATACTTCTGAGAGTCTCAAGAATAAATAAAGGAAACATTACACTTTAGAAACCAAATTCATACCAAAGACAAATAAATCAGCCTCAACATGTCTTTAATTTCATAAGAGATGTTAATGAGATATGCACTGACTACTTACTGAGGAGTTCTTAAAGAAACCACATTTAAAATGTTCTTTTTTCACTAGCAGGAGATTGCTAGGGCTTCAAAAATATTATGTACAAGATTAGTATTTGAACCTTAATGAATAAAAAAACTTATGCCAGGTCTTTCATTTTCCTGTCCATGGAAAGACAAGAAGGTGATTCATGGGGGGAAAAAAAAGGTTGGAAAATGCAAATCACTCAGAGGAACAACTAAAAACCATGGATGAAGTTGAAGTTTGCTGCCTACATTTACAGTTAAAGCAACATTTATTTAAAGATTTTTTTTTCTTACAAAAACTAAACCTTCAAAAAAGGGACATCAGTTTTGTGCTGTACTATTCTTACCAGCATTGCTAGTCAAAATAAAAACGAAGTCTGAATCTCTATAATGGCATCTTATTTTGGGGGCTGTGCCCCAGCTCATGTGGTAAACTGATTGCTCAGTTTGTAACTGTTCAAGGCAGGTTCTTGAATTTCAAAGGATTCATACTACTGGAAAATAATCTGGGGAAAACACTCTATACTTATTTCAAATTATGAAAAACTGACAGAGAAAAATATGGTTTTGTTACTCTTCTTCCTATGTTCAACAACAAAAAATAATGGACTCTTCCAGCATATGGGCTACACTTCCCTCTTTTCTGTTAGTACTTGCAGCAGTCTACAGTAATGTTGACATTACAGTCAACTGTAATGAGATACTGCCTGGAAACTGAATGATACACAGACAATTGTATTCAGTGTTTTCACAAACCAAGTTTTTTTACAACTTTCCTTTTCCAAGTTAGTATTGTCATTAAACTTACTACAGCGAAGGGGATACAGAGGTATGAAAGAAAATCATGTAGAAGAGTGAAATGACAAATAATTAATTGAAGAAACTAGGTATTCATAACTCACAAAGACCACAGACAAGGTTTGCTTCAGATGAATACTAGGTTACCATCAATATTACTTCCATATAATTTGAAAGGACTTCACAATAATTTTGAAAACAGACAACTAACGATATGTTAAATGCTATACATTCTGCTTCTTAACAAGGAGAAAAAGGGGGTCCATCATATTCTAATATGGCTACTAAAATGAAAGACAAAACATCTGTTAGCAGAAAAATTGTGTTTGAGATTATATTTCCCTTTTGGCAGATGCATTAACACTGCTCTTAAAAATATTATAACGAAACAAATAAATTGATTAAATTAATAAAAAATTACATTCTGCAAGATGGCATTGGCCAGCCAAGTCCCAGAAAACACCTCACAGATTCATTAGAAACCAAAGACAGTTAAGCCTTTCATTAGCTAGTGTTATATGAGAGAGGAGATAGTACGGGGAAAGGTCCTGACATTGACAAATTAGCCTAAAGATATTAGCTGACAAATTTAAGCAGAAAAAGAAAATACAATCTCTTTGGTTCTTCTAAAATGCTAACTGTATTTGTATACTGACTGCCTTCAAATGGATCAACAATACCACCTATGATTTATCTGTATGGGAGTAAATTTGGCTCAAGGGTTGGATTCTTTTCTTGCAAGGTTCTGCTTTGTTTTTAAAGGGTTTGGGATTTGGGTTGGGTGGTAAGTGAGCAAACACCATTACCAGCACAGCAGAATTTTAGTCTTTACAAATGTATTTAAAGACATATACATATTTAATGACCTATAAATTTTCCTCTCTAATATAGAGAAATTATTTTTTCCAGTTCTGTTATTCACTGAAGTAAGTCCCAATTGGCAAAATAACACTTAGGTCACAGCTTGATTCACTTAAATAAAACAAAATAAAAATTTAAAACCTACAATCTTTCCCAATGAATGAATAACAAGAGCAGAATGGCTTCTGTCATCTAATGAAATGTATAAAATTCTATTATGCCGTCAAACTTACACATTACATACAAAGAATAATTTATGCAACTTAATAATTTACAGCATAATAATGATTTGTAAAACTGAATTATTGATGAAAAAATGCTGTTCTTTAAAAGAATAATAAATGAGAACATTCACTCCTGCATGCAGCAGTTTCACCTTATTTACAGAATTCGTATTATACTCAAGCTGCTTCCTTAGGATAGTAAATACTGCAGGAGAAGGCTCTTTGCAATGAATAAGGGGTTATCGCCTGCACGATAATCTGTACTTAGACAACAAAATATATGCACTATCCATGTTTTCTTTATTAAACAGTGTATTTCCTACTCCCCATTGTTCTAATCTTTCCATTGTTACCACTGATGTTTCTTTTTCAGATTTGTTCTTCACACTTCACTCCATGTGTTAAGACAGTTCCTACTGAAAGTATAATTTATCTTACTTTAGAAAGAAAAAAATAATTGTTTTCTTATTCATTAGTTCAGTGACTTAATTTGCTATAAAATTCCATGCATCAGAAGCAGCAGAATACAGAAATACACTTGGGAGGGATGGGCAGAACATATACGTTGGCATAAGTTGGTCTTGGCACCATGGTCTTGGGTGGCTTCCAGAGCCCGCTGCCCAATCCCCAACAGTGTCAGGCGCATGTTGGGAAACTAAAATCCCTAATGGAATAACAAAAACCTTCCAGATGAGATCCATCTCTGGATAGGCAATCCTTTAGTTCAATAGCAAGATGGAGCACTGTGGGGGCAAACGCAACTCACATGGATCTCAATCTGACTTAGAAGAAGATGACAAGAAGTCCACTTTCTAGTTCCTACTCCCTATACAGTTACTTTACACTTACTCCAAGACATCACTGAATTAATCCTGCAACTCTAGCTCTACACTGATCACCATTCGGAGAGTAACCTCTCTGTTCTATCTGTAGCCTCAAAGCAGTATCTGAATAAAACCCTGTGTCATCTGAATAATAACCCTGTGTCAAGGGGTTATTTACTTGCCATGCTTCATTCTCCACGTTGAATTCCATATTTCTTGCTAATTTAGTAGCCATCCTACTGTCTTCCCCCATATGTCTAAGTTCCTGGCAAGCCCAGAAGCAGAAAGAATCAGGAAATATGAGGGGAAAAATGGTAATCTCAAAGACACAAGATTTTGCAGGGACTAAATACTGCAGGTGCTAGTTAATATGGCAAGAAAGTAATCATTGAAGGACACCTAGGAGAGGACAATATACTGTTAACCTATCTGTCTTCAAAGGCCAGGGTGTGTCAAATCACCTTAATGCCTTCTCTCACCAGTGTTAAAAATAATAGGACACTGGTCCAGTCTCTGGTAGGGCAGCCTTAGCTTCAGTAGAGAGTAATTTTATCTGGATATCAGAAATCCATGAGAGGCAGCATTAGCAAGTAAATTAGCTAAACTTCATTCATTTAGAAATCTTTTCCTCTGTTTTGGACTAACAGATCAATAGAAAAGACTTTGAACACATGCCAGGACCTTGCACCCTTGTTAAATATGACATCAAATTCCGAGGACTAAAAAGCTATCTTGAGGTTTTGTAACAACTAGAAAATTCTTCTTCCTATATTTTTGAGCTATGTATTTGACACTATAATGTGAAGATATAATCCCAACTGTGAGCTTTACACCAAAAATATATAAAGCTTCAGTCACTTAAGAGCTGATAGTAAAGAAAACGATGAATTTCAGATAAGAACTGATTACATATGTTTGAAGTGATATTCCAAAGGAAATTAAATATGCATATCAACAATAAAATATTGCCAAAGCCTGTGTGACAATATAAAACCATGTATTATTCACAAAGTTTCATTAATAATTGAATTTAATTTAAGTTATAATTCATAGAATCATAGAATCCTAGGGGTTGGAAGGGACCTCGAAAGATCATCTAGTCCAACCCCCCCTGCCAGAGCAGGGTCACCTACAGCACATCACATAGGAACGCATCCAGGTGGGTTTTGAATGCCTCCAGTGAAGGAGACTCCACAACCTCTCTGGGCAGCCTGTTCCAGTGCTCTGTCACTCTTACAGTAAAAAAATTTTTTCTGATATTCACCTTGAACCTCCTATGCTCCAATTTGCACCCATTACCCCTTGTCCTATCACTGGTCATCACTGAGAAGAGCCTAGCTCCATCTTCCTGACACTCACCCCTTACATATTTGTAAACATTGATGAGGTCACCCCTCAGTCTCCTCTTCTCCAAGCTAAAGAGACCCAGCTCCCTCAGCCTTTCCTCATAAGGGAGATGTTCCACTCCCTTAATCATCTTTGTAGCTCTGCGCTGGACTCTTTCAAGCAGTTCCCTGTCCTTCTTGAACTGAGGGGCCCAGAACTGGACACAATACTCCAGATGCGGCCTCACCAATGAAGAATAGAGGGGGAGGAGAACCTCTCTTGACCTACTAACCACACCCTTCCTAATGCACCCCAGGATGCCATTGGCCTTCTTGGCCACAAGGGCACATTGCTGGCTCATGGCCATCCTCCTGTCTACCAGGACCCCCAGGTCTCTTTCACCTACACTACTCTCCAGCAAGTCAGCCCCCAACCTATACTGGGACATCGTGTTATTCTTCCCCAAATGCAAAACTCTACACTTCCCCTTGTTGAATTTCATCATGTTTCTCCCTGCCCAACTCTCCAGCCTGTCTAAGTCTCTCTGAATGGCAGCACAGCCTTCTGGTGTGTCAGCCACTCCTCCCAGCTTAGTGTCATCAGCAAACTTGCTGAGGGTACATTCTATACCCTCATCCAGGTTGAACAACATCGGTCCCAGTACCGACCCCTGAGGGACTCCACTAGTCACACACTTCCAACCAGATTCTGCCCATTGACTAAAACTCTCTGACTCCTTCCCATCAACCAGTTCCTGATCCACCTCACTACCTGATCACCAAACCCATACCTGATCAACTTATCTACAAGGATGCTGTGGGAGACGGTGTCAAATGCCTTACTGAAATCAAGATAAACCACATCTACCGCTCTACCATCATCTATCCACCTAGTAATCTCCTCATAGAAGGCTATGAGGTTAGTCAAACATGATTTACCCTTGATGAAACCATGCTGACTGCTCTTGATGACCCCCATGTCCTTGATATGCCTAGAGATAGAGACAAGAACAAGTTGTTCCATCACCTTTCCAGGGATGGAGGTGAGGCTGACCGGTCTATAGTTACCCGGGTCCTCCTTCTTGCCCTTCTTGTAGACTGGTGTGACATTTGCTGTCCTCCAGTCCTCAGGCACCTCTCCCGTTACCCATGACTTACCGAAGATGATGGAGAGTGGCCTAGCAATGACCTCCGCCAGCTCCCTCAGCACCCTTGGATGCATTCCATCTGGACCCATCGATTTATGGATGTCCAGATTACTCAACTGATCCCTAACCCAATCCTCATCTACTATGTCAAACTCCTCATCTATCCTGACTACTTCTGGGGCTATATGAATCTGGGGCTCATGGGGAAATCCTACAGGAGTAAAGACAGAGGCAAAGAAGGCGTTCAGCACCTCTGCCTTCTTTAGATCCTCTGTCACCAGGGCTCCCACCTCATTCCTCAGTGGGCCAATATTGCCTCTAGTGTTAGTTTTGTTAGCTATGTATTTGAAAAAGCCCTTTCTATTATCCTTAACCTGACTTGCAAAGTTAAGTTCCAAGGAGGCCTTAGCTTTCCTAATTGCCTCCCTACGTCCTCTGACAACAGCCCTATATTCCTCCCAAGTGACCAGCCCCTCCTTCCATGATCTGTAGATTTTCCTTTTCCACTTAAGTTTGCCCAGCAGTTCCTTTTTTAACCATGCTGGTCTCCTAGCTCCCTTACTAGATTTCCTAACCATTGGGACGCTCTGATCCTGTGCTTGCAAGAAGTGGTTCTTGAATGTTGACCAGCTATCTTGAGCCCCTTTATCTTCTAGCACCCTGTCCCATGGGATTTCCCTTAACAGTTGATTGAGGAGGCCAAAGTTTGCCCTGTGGAAGTCCAGGGTTCTGGTCCTACTGGGTATTCTGTTCCTTCCACACAGGATCCTGAACTCCACCATCTCGTGATCACTGCAGCCAAGGCTGCCACTGACCACCACTGCTTCAACAAGACCCTCCTTTTTGGTTAGTACAAGATCCAGCAGCGCTCCTCTTCTAGTCGGCTTGTCCACCATTTGCATTAAGAAGCTATCATCAATGCACTGGAGGAACCTCCTAGACTGTGAAAGGCTGGCTGTGTGAGTCTTCCAGCAGATATCGGGGTAGTTAAAATCTCCCATGAGGACTAGGGACTGCAGTTGTGAGGCTACTTTCAGCTGCCTGTAGAAAGCCTCATCAACTTCCTCACCTTGATCAGGAGGTCTGTAGTAGACCCCCACGACTGTATCACCCACACCAGCCTGCCCCTTAATTCTTACCCACAGACTTTCAACTTGCCCCTCATCAGACCCTGCACAAAACTCAATACATTCTAGTTGCTCTCTCACATAAAGAGCAACTCCACCACCTCGCTTCCCCGCCCTATCTTTCCTAAAAAGCACATAACCATCCATGGCCACATTCCAGTCATGTGACCTGTCCCACCACGTCTCTGTTATTGCTACCAGATCATAACCCTTAGCCCGCACACTGACCTCTAACTCTTCCTGCTTATTCCCCATGCTGCGTGCATTAGCATACAGGCATTTCAGGAAACAAACAGAGCCCACTGGTGGGACTAAATCCTCCTTAGACCACCTGCTTTCAGGCCCTGGTACGTTCCTCTTGTGCTTGTCCCTAATAGACCCAGTTTTCTCCCCTTCCCCCTTCACATCTAGTTTAAAGCTCTCTCAATGAGCCCTGCTAAGTCCTGCCCCAAAAGTCTCTTCCCCCTCTGGGACAGGTGCATCCCACCTGCCACCACCAGGCCAGGTGTCTCATATAGTATCCCATGATCAAAAAAACCAAAACCCTGTCTTTGACACCAATCTCTTAGCCATTCATTGATCTGTAGACTCTTCCTATATACCTCCCCATCCATTCTTGCAGGAGGGATGGAGGCAAACACTACTTGCGCTCCAGACCCCCTAACTAGCCGTCCTAGGGCCCTGAAGTCACTCTTCATTGCCCTTACATTTCTTGTGATAATTTCATCACTGCCAACCTGAAAAATCAGCAGTGGATAGTAATCAGAGGAACCCACAAGATTAGTGAGTTTCCTTTTAACATCTCTAATCTGAGCCCCAGGGAGGCAACAGACCTCCCTGTGGGATGGGTCCGGTCGACAGATGGGCCCTTCTGTCCCCCTCAGAAGGGAGTCACCCACCACAATTACTCTCCTTTCCTTCTTGATTGAAGAAGTCCTAAGGACTCGGGGTGACTGACGAGTTCTAGGTGCTTTACTAGATAAGTCTACCCCTCCAACTTCATTTTCCTGTCCCTGAATTTTCAAGGCCTCATATCTATTATTCAAGGGCAATTGGGAGGGTGGAAGGGGTTGGGAGGATTTTTTCTTGCCTTTCCGAGATCGGACTTCCTTCCATTCCTTCATATCTCCTAAGTCCTCTCCATCTGTCTGGTGACAGGAGGGGAGGGGATCCGTCACTTTCTCAACCTCTTCGATCTGCCCCTGCGTCAGGGTATGACTCCACCAATCTATTTCACTCTCACAATCTCTAATGGCTCTCAGTCTTTCAACCTCCTCTGTCAGATTAACCACCTGCCTGAGGAGATCATTTACTTGCTCACACCGCACACATGCGGTGTCACTGGTTCCCTCTGGTACCAGTGCCAGGCTCAGGCATTCACTGCAGCCAGAGACCTGCACTGCTGCATGCCTCCTTGGGAGCTCTGTCTGAGCCCCCACATTCTTTTTCACTGTGTTTTTTGGCCGTGTTGTGACCATGATCTATCCAGAGGAGGCTGCCAAATGGCCGCTTTTTAAACCTTGCCGCCGTTCACAGCCACTCCCCCTGCCACGTCAGCCTTCCTCTCCCTCGCAGGCTTCCCGCTCAGACTCGGGTCTCCTGGCTCTGCCCCGGCTTCACCGTCCCCGGGAAGCCCGGCTCTCTCTCAAATCCTCAGCAATTTAAAGGAACAGCGCACACCGCTGCCGCTCTCTGCTCTGCACTGCCGCGTGCATGATAATTAAAATATTATCAACATAAAAGTAATTTTTCTTTCCTTATAAACAATAATAATCAGAAATATTAATTGCTAAGTCAACAGTATTGTTTGCTCAGAGAGTAATAGAAAAGTAATTTTAAGGTTTTTTTCTTACAAAATTTTTTCAGATTTTTAATTATAGCACATACATTATAGTCACATTAAATGACTCAAAATGTCCATACATCACAACAGATTTCTTAATCTAGACATTTTCATTCCCTCCAAAATTGCAAAACAGCCCAGAAAAATGAAAATTCTGGATTTAATTATATCTAGCTTTGGGTTTAAGCTAAGCAATTTGGTCCACAGAGAGACAGATATAAATTTCTTTTAGAGGTGTACATGTTCTCTATCACTATACTTTATTATACTTTTAAATTCTCTGGCCTCGAAATGCTCTAGTATGATATGGTGTCAATAGGGATACTCTGCTGAGTTCTCTCTATACATTGTTAAAATTACATCTACCTCTGAAATAACTATTTCTCTGTTAGCAAACCAACTCTGCAACTACCTGAAAGGAGGTTGTAGCAAGGTGGGGGTTAGTCTCTTCTCCCAAGCAATAAGCTATAGGACAAGAGGAAAATGGGATCAAGTTGCACCAGGTGAGGTTTAGATTAGATATTAGAAAAAAATTCTTCACTGGAAGGGTAATTAAACACTGGAATAGGCTGCCAGGGAAGGTAGTTGAGTCTCCACCCCTGCAGGTGTTTAAGAGGCATGTAGATGTGGTGCTTGGGAACATGGTTTAAGCACTGGACTTGGAAGAGTTAGGTTAATGGTTGGTGGAGTTAGGTTATGCTTGGGCTTGGTGATCCTAAAGATCTTTTCCAACCGGAATGATTTTGTGATTCTGTGATATCTTTCACCCACTGTCCAGTTTCTAGGTCATAGCCTCCTCACTCAGCAGAAATGTTAACTAGCTTGTTGCACCATTAGTTACACGCACTTATACATCCTCTTCAACAATTTGAAAGGGGTTTCGAATAACACAATGTGCTAAGTCCAACAGCTTAACTCTAAATTTGCAGACCTACAACAACTGAAAATCATAATACTAAGTATTTTAATATTTGAAAGTACAATAAACATGAACTACACCATAAAAATATGTAACTGTTATTCATGCAAATGAAAAGATCTAGATAGTGCACCCAAAACTTGTATTAAAAGTCAGATAACCTTCAAATGTAGCATAAGATGACTAAAATTGGAAAGAAACTGTTAGTATCCTTACTGATGTTATTTCTAACTAGAAGGTACTTCCTATTTGGTTGAAATAGCTTGACTTGCTGAAAATCATGTCAGGTATTCAAGATGTAGACAACAAGACTTTGTTGATGTGTTTTGAGGATACATTCTGATTATAGTTTTTGACTTTGAAAAAAAATGCTGTCATTCTGTAATCAATGACAAGCCAAGAGCTTCCATCCCTGCAGTAGGTAAAAGGCTCTCCTAGTGCTTCTTTAAGCATCCTCTAAATTAATCATTTTCACATTTCATCCTTTTCCTTTAAGATTTGAAACAAGAAAAACAATTGAACATAGTATGTGACTTACATAATTTACTTGACATGTTCTTAATAGATACTATCATGCTCCTGCAGTTATCTTGTTAAAAGAAGTCACAGTCTCCCTATACAGGCCTCTTTGCCCAGACAGACTCCATAATTCAATATCTACTTAGGTAAATTCTACTCTGTCCAAATACCACAAATTTTGATAGCCCAAAGCTGTCATGAAAACCTAAATATATAAACACTTTTTGTTGATTTCTCCCCTCATGGGGCAACTATGTAACTACAGCATTCACTGTGTAGTCTTTGATCACAGGATAACAGAAACTACATACTGTGCAAAGAAAATGCCTCAAAAAGCACCAGTGTTTTTTTTTCCTCTAGCTCTTTGATCATTTTGATAGAGTTCAGAATTAGAAAATAAGTGCCTGTAAAAAGTCATTACTAACTCCCAACACATTTAACTAACTTCATTAGTCAAATAATGATTATTTAATGAAATACATCAGAAACATTAACAGCACAAGAAAGAAAAAATCTAACAAACAAAATTATAAAAACTCGGAAAGACAAAGCAAAATCATCTTTACTTGTTTGTGTTTTGGTTTGAGTTGGGTTTTTTTCTTCAGTCAGGCTTTTTGCTTTTTGTTGTTTTAATTTAGATCATTATTTAATGCCTTTATCCTCTAAGAGTATTTGAATTCACGTTTTTCAATTCATTATTCAACTTAATGAATTCAACATATTGCTGCACAGGAAGGAACAAGATTTAGCACTGCATCAAAACAGTAATTCTTAAGACATTTTTCTCATATAGACATTGTTCTTTTTTAGAAGTTTTCTTCCATCTACTTCAAATGCAAAGCCAAAAAAGAAAATTAATGTTCTTCTCTTTAAAGGCAATGTAAGAATCCTACTCTGCATAAGCTATCCTAAACACGTCAGGTCCCAAGATATTAGGAATTTGTTATTAATTCAATCAAAACCTTTTTGTATTCTGTATGTACCTATACTTTGAGACACCAAATTATTCTAGAAGAAACATATATACACACACAAAATATCGAAAAGGTCTCACAGGCAAAGCATGCCTTAAATACAGAAATATGCAGTTCTGCAATTTTTAAAAACAATTACTTATTTCTAGGCATGATCACAGTTGTTATCTTCATGCAATTCCCTAAAATATTTTACCAATATTGTTTTGCTATTTCCTTTACCTGCCTGAGTGACTTCTCAGTTTTTATTTCTCAGCTTCTAGTTAATGACTGAGCTCAGAGAAACATTGCACTTCATAGTCTAAATATGGCCCAAATACTTACAAAATGCGCACTATCTTGTGAAAAGTAGTATTTTCTTCACCATATCTTTTTTTCTGTTTTCCAAAGAGATTACTATTTGTTTCTGTGAGATAAATTACAGCAGTTACAGCAGCTGTATTTCAGCTGCTAGGGAATAAAATACTGGTTCTGGTATTTCTCATATTCAAATTAGTACCTTGTAGAATCATAGAAATAGAGTATGCTTTGGGTTGGAAAGGACCTTAAAGATCATCTAGCTCCAACCCTGCTTCCAGAGTTTAGACTGTTTATTTAAGATTCACTGAAGCCTTTGTATTGCAACACTGTACATTGCATTTCATTGACCACAACAGTGTTTGGACATCATGTAGAATTTATCTATGGCATTTGGAGTCAAAGTTTGAACAGATTGGAGGAGGGTAACCAAAACAAGATGCTAACCACAGTCAGTAACTTCCTGAAAGAAGAAAGGAGGGAAAGCAGCAGAAGGAGCTAGTGTTCAATGAGAGTCAGCTTTTAAACAAGTGACTCTACTGAACCAAGGCAAACTGCCACCAAGAAAATCCTGGTTGAAGTAGCAAGATATTTCCAGGGAAACCCTAAGTGTATCAAGAGTGACTAAATGGCTCCAGAAGTGAGGATCAAGGGCCCAAGATGCTGTCTCTTCAATCCTGCCAACTCAGTAAAAAAGCCTGAGAGAGAGCAGACAGATCCTGTGGATCCACATAACTAGTTGTGACAACAGAGATTTGGCTTTTGTAGATACAGGACTTTCCTTCAGGACTGAGGCTGCAAGGTAGAAAGGGGATCCAACTGATAAAATCATAGAATGGTTTTGGTTGAAAGGGACATTAAAGATCATCTCATTCAAAGCCCCCTACATGGGCAGGGACACCTCCCACTAGACCACATTACTCAGTATTTTCCAACCTGGCCTCCAGTTTTTCAAGGGAGGGGGCATCCACAACTTCCCTGGTCCCAGTGTCTCACCACCCTCACACTAAAGAGATTCTTCCTAATGTCTAACCTAAAACTACCCTCAACCAGATTAAAGCCATTACCCCTTGTCCTATCACTACATACCCTTGTGAAAAGTCCCTCCCCAGCTTCTTGTAGGCCCCCTTCAAGGGAGGGGACTTCTCCAGGTTTACCTCACTGCCTCTCTTCATAGCAGAGGTGCTTCAGCTCTCTCATCATCTTCATGGCCCTCCTCTTGACTCACTCCAGGAGCTCCATGTCCTTCTTATGTTGGGGGCTCCAGAATTGGACACAGTTCACTCCAGGTGAGGTCTCACAAGAGAATTGTAGAGGGGGATACTCACCTCCCTCTACCTGCTGGCCATGTTTCTTCTGATTCAGCCAAGGACACAGCTGGCTTTCTGGGCTGCAAGTGTACATTGCCAGCTCATGGTGAGCTTTCCATCAACCAACATCTCCAAGTTCTTCTCCTCATGGATGTTCTCAATCCTTTCTCCACCCAGTCTGTATTTGTGCTTGGGATCGCCCCAACTCAAGTGCAGGACCTTGCACTTTGCCTTATTGAAATTCATGTGGTTGTCATGGGCCCATCTCTCAGGCATGTCAATGTCCCTCTGGATGGCCTCCCTTCCCTCTAGAGTGTCAACCACACCATACAGCTTGGTGTCATCAGCAGACTTGCTAAGGATGCACTCAATTCTACTGTCCATGTTGCCAACAAAGATGATAAAAAGCACCAGTCCCAATACCAGCCCCTGAGGGATGCCACTTGTCACTGGTCTCCATTTGAACATCAAGCCATTGACCACAACTCTTTGAGCACAACCATCTAGCCAAGTCCTTAGTTATCCAGTGGTCCATCTGTCAAGTCCATGGGTTTCCAATTTAGAGACCAAGATGATGTGCTTTACAGAGGTTCAGGTAGATGACATCAGCTGTTCTCCCCTTGTCCACCTATTCTATGACCCCATTGTAAAAGGCCACCAAATTTGTCAGGCATGATCTTCCCTTGGTGAATCCACGTTGTTTGCCATCAACCAAATCCTCATTTTCCATGTGCTTTAAATGTTCTATAAAATGGGGCAAAAATATCTCTGATAACAGGCTGACAGACCTGGAGAAGAAAAGATAGCTCTAGACTAGGAGTGACAGAGGAGGGAAGTTACAACCCTAAGTCAAGTGAGAAAGTGATGGACTAGGTTAGAAAGCAAAGGGTGCAGAGTGATAGACATTAGAGGGATTTTGAAAAAAATATAACAGTCTTGCAGAATACTCAGCTTATGGGCCTATACACAAGTGCATACAGTCTGGGAAAAAAGAAAGAAGAGCTAGAGCTTGGCATGTGGTTGGAGAAATGGAAATTGCTGGAATAATTGAGATATGGTTGGTATGACTGGAGTGCTCTAATAGACAGATACAAGGTCTTCAGGAAAGACAGGGAGGAGAAAGGAAGAAAGAGTTTACCCTTCATAGAAGGGAGCAGCTCAGATTTAAAAGGCTTCTCTATGGGACAGGTGGAGACACTGGCTGTGAACTTGTAGGTCAGGATCCAGCTAGAAGCAAGGAAAAATGACAGTGTGATGGAAATGTGTTGCATCAACCCAAATCAGGGTGGGAAAGTTGAGAGATCCTTCTTTAAGCAATTGGAGAAAGTGTGAGGATCACACACTGGTTTGTGTGGGGAACTTTGAACTCCCTAACATCTGCTAGAAGGGTAATGTGGCAGAATGTAAGCAATCAAACAGGTTTCTGGATAGTGTCAGAAAGATGCAGGGACTGGATGACCTAACCAGGGGTGTTGTACAGCTGGATCTACTGGTCTCCATTAAAAAAACAAACAACAACCTGCTTGAGGATGTCTTAAGCAGCAGAAGTCTTGGCTGTAGTAATCTTTAATGGAGTGAGGAAGGTGACTAACGGAATACAGACCATAGAATTCAGAAAAGTCATCCTCAGCTTCTGAAAACTTCTAAGTGGGATACCATGGGAGGCAGTTTTAAAGGGTAAAAGAGCTGAAAGACTGACAGGTCTTTAAGGAAAGCATCCTCCATATGCAAATACAGTCCATCCTTTGGAGGACAGGAATTCTTATGGAAGACAGGCAGATGCCTGAGGAGACTGGCTTGGCTAAGCAGGGAACTCCTGTCAAGCTCCAATAGAAACAGTGCGGCACCCAGGATGGTAGGAGCAGGGACAAAGGAAGAATTCAGAAGTGTTGCAAAATATAAAGGGATGGTCTTAGGAAAGCCAAAGCTGAATTAATTTTACAATTTCAAGTGTCACATACAGTAGCAAGAAGAGCTTATACTGCTAAAAGTACTAGTAAAAGGCTGAACAAAGAAGACAGGAGCCTGCAGCTATCACAGGTGATTTAGTGAAAGCAGACACAGATAAGACTGATCTACCTACGTCATGTTTTCCACAGTCTTCACTAAGAAGTCCTCTGTCTTTAGTGAAAGGGTTCGAGGAGGAGAGGAGATACCAGCGGCAAATGAGGATCAAGTCAGAGATTATGTGCCACACAAGTCTGTAACATCCAGTAGGCTGCATGCAAAGGTGTTGGAAGAACTTCTTCACGTCTTGCAACATTGGGAGTAGTCAGCATGGATTTAGCAATGCTGAATCATGGCTGACCACCACGATTGTTTTCATTGATCAAGTGAAGATTTGGGGATGACAGGAAGTTTTGGATGTCATTCACCTCACTTTTACAAAGAACATATCACTGTAAGCCACAATATTCCTATTTCCAATTTAGGATGCTGAACTTTGGGCAAACAAAAGTGGAATATG
Source organism: Hemiprocne comata (assembly GCA_020745705.1). Taxonomy (NCBI): domain Eukaryota; kingdom Metazoa; phylum Chordata; class Aves; order Apodiformes; family Apodidae; genus Hemiprocne; species Hemiprocne comata. Next base: position 81,959,483 of record CM036587.1, on the reverse strand, counting down.
CACCAGTAGGGTACCCTGACCACCAAACAGCACCACAACCAGCAGATGAAGGCAGGATATATTCCCCCTTTACTCACAAGCACACAGCTTGAATACTGGCTCCAGTTATGTGTGCCCCAATACAAGAAATGCATCACCAAGATAAAGCATGTTTAGCAGACAGACACCAATATGATCCGTGCTGGAGCTCTAGGCCTGTGAAGAAAGGCTGAGGTAAAGGAGTTTTTTTCAACCTGTGGAGATGATGGCTTCAGGGGGATCAAACAGTAGCCTGATGGTACCTATGAGGAGGTAATCAAGACCACAGACAACTGGTTCTTCATGGTGACATGCTTATAAAACATAAGATGTAGCATCTGTAAACTGAAATAAAAGAGGTAGAGACTGTATAGAAGGAAAAAAATTGAAACATTTTCAGTCTGGAGACAGTCGAGCAGTGTCCAGGCAGGCTTTGCAGTTGCCATCCTTCAAGACCCAAATTGGATAAAACCCTGGGCAACTTCATCTGATCTCACATTTGATCTTGCTTTGAGCAGGACTCCGTGCCACAGACCTGAGATACTCTCTAACCAGGATCATCCTATGATCTAGTATAAATAACATGAGATAAAATTCATTCTTAAACCCTTTTTTTTTTTTTTTAAGCTATTTTCTTTTAAGGCTTTTCAACTATTGAAAGTCTATACATCAGTTGTTGTTATTCTTTTTACCATCCTGACATGCTGAATGTCTGCTTGTATAACAACAGTACAGATTGCACAAAGCTTACCTATCATTTAAATTCCATATAATTCCATTATTTTATGAAGCAGAAAAACAAGTTGTAAGGAAGACCTGTGCCTACTAATGGAAAAAACACGTTTAAGAAATCACTGAAGTAATTGCATACTTATAGCCTTAGATGGTGTCAGATTTTTTTCTGAGTACAGGGCAATGTATTTCCTGTACTGTATGTCACCCCCAAACTACATGTTCAAGTACAAAATACCACTTCCTTTTACACTGTCTCTCACAGTATTCTCTTGGAAAAAATGTCCAGCATAGAGCTGGACAAGTGTACCATAAAATGGGTGAGCAACTGGCTCACAGGTAGAACACAAAGAGTGACAATGAATGGGGTAACATCAGGCTGGAAACTGGTCACTAGTGAGGTCCCACAGGGCTCCATCCTAGGACGTCCCAGTCCTCTTCGACATCTTCATCAATGACTTGGACGCAAGACTTGAAGGAATTCTAAGTAAGTTTGCTGATAATGCAAAGCTGGGAGGAGCTGTTGACTCCGTTGAGGCCAGGCAGGCCTTGCAGAGAGACCTCAACAGGTTAGAGAGGTGGGAAGTCACCAATCACATAAAGTTTAACAAGGGCAAGTGCCAGATTCGGTACTTGGGATGGGGCAACCCTGGTGGTAAGTACAGACTGGGGAATGAGTGGCTGGAGAGCAGCTTGGAGGAGAGGGACCTTGTGGTCCTGGTTGATGCCAAACTGAATATGAGCCAGCAGTGTGCCCTGGCAGCCAGGAGAGCCAATCGTGTCCTGGCATGCATCAAGCATCGTGTAGCCAGCTGGTCAAGGGAGGGGATTGTCCCACTCTACTCTGCACTGGTGCAGCTTCACTTTGAGTTCTGTGTGCAGTTTTGGATACCACAATATAAAAAGGACATCAAGCTATTGGAGAGTGTCCAAAGGAGAGCCACGAGGATGGTGAAGGGTCTGGATGGGATGAGTGGCTGAGGTCACTTGGTTTATTCAGCTTGAAGAAGAGGAGGCTGAGGGGTGACCTCATAGCAGTCTATAGCTTCCTTACGAGGGGAAGAGATGGGGCACATACTGATCTCTTCACTCCTGTGACCAATGACAGGACTCAGGGAAATGGCAGGAAGCTGAATCAGGGGAGGTTTAGGTTAGATATCAGGAAAATGTTTTTCACCCAGAGGGTGGTTGAGCACTGAAACAAGCTCCCCAGGGAAGTGGTCACAGCACCAAGCCTTCCTGAGTTCAAGAAGCATTTGGATGATGCTCTCAGGCACATGGTGTGATTCAAGGGGTGCCCTACACAGGGACAGGAGTTGGACTCGATGATCCTGATGGGTCCCTTCCAACTCAGCATATTCTATGATTCTATGATTCCTGATTTGCTTTCAAAATAACCTTATGAAGGTGTCAACTGGTATTCCTGGTTTCTGTGTTTGTCTTCTCAGCAACAGGAAAACCTTCTGCCATGAATAACCTTATGCCAGGGCTCTAAATGCCCTATGAGTTTTGATATTTCTTCACTAGGTAAATTTGGTGTGGGGTAAAGAAAAAATGTAGCCAGACTTATACAATGAAATTCTAGAGTGCAAGCATCAAATTGCATAACAGCCTCTAGAGGTAAGCTAGTATTCCACAGAACTATTTTTCATGACTGCCCTAGAAAGAACTCTTGTAAAATAATATAGTTAGGCTTCCATTTAGTTTTAATGTCAGCTCTCACAACATTTCTCACCACATTTAGTACTTATTGATATTTAGGGGTTGGAAAAAAACAAGAAAAGACAACTGGTTTTTGGGGTTTTTTAAGGTCCTTTTTCTTCCCAATTTACTTTTATTCAATGACTTTTGACAGAGAAAAATTTTTTCTATTTTAACCATATAAAAAATGCCTCAGAATTTTTGTGCACTGAACTGCACTACTGTAACAAAGCCTTGGACCAATATTTTAGGCATGTGTGGCACTATGACTCTGTTTATGTGTCACATTTATTTAATTATAAATTATCACAGATTAATAATGATATCATATAACATGCATTATTTTTAGTCATTTGCACTGCTTATTATCTCTATTGTAGAAAACACAGGATTGGGCTTCAGACAGCCCTGACACAGAGTGAAGAGCTTGCTAAATGAAAGTGGGAGGTTAGGAAAGTAAAGATAAAAAGGTTGAGGAAGGGGAAGAAAAAAAAGGGGGGAATGAAGAAATAAGGTTATATATATTTGTATCTTAATTCTTACACTTTACCTTGCAGACCTTTAGTTATTTCAATTAATAAAAAATAGGTACGTTGGATGGATTTACTTCCTACAATTTTTTTATTTTTTTCTCAACATTGTGGTTTCGGTGATATTTTGACTATGGCTAATTGTGGGGAATGAGCTCCATGTTTAATTATGTCCTTTCAGTCAGCAGTCACTGCAGCTGAAAGGGCCTTCTCAACTTGTTAATAACTGCTTCAAGGACACTGGACAAGGACAAGCAGGCAGGTTGACTGATGGGCCCAAAGGTGGGAAACTATATACTACGTTGAAAACAATGACTGACAGCCTTCGCCCCGCCTGAAGCTGCCCAGAGACAAGACTGATTTGCTCCAAAGGGAAGTTTAGTGGCCCTAAGAACATTTAAAAAAGGGAAACAGCTAGGGACCTGATTGGTCCAGCCTTCAATAAAAGGGGAGCTCAAACACCAGGTTCCTTCTTTGCTTCTCTGTGCTCCTCCTCGTCTTCTTTTGCTGGATCTTGACAGTCGATGTGTTGTCCAGGACCTGCTGCTGCAGCGCCACCTCAGGAAGGTGCCTGCCTGTTGCTGCCTTGGTGCCACTTTCCCCTGGATACTTACCTTTCCGTGTGGATTATAATAGCTGTTCCTGAGCTGCAGCCTTCCCTGGATGCCTGCTCTCAGTTGCTGATCCAGTTTTGAGGAATCCGTGTCTGCCGTCTCCGCTCTTCGTCACTCATTGGGAGCTGCTTGCCTGTTATCAGCCCTGATCGCCTGGAGTGAACTTTGACTGCTGGTCAGGAGTCCTTTGGTGTAAGGCAGAGTGTCTCCCTATCCTCAAACCCCTTCACTTTTCCTCTATTCTTTTCCTTTCTGTTTTATCCTCTCCCCTCGTGTAGAGTTTGGGTACATCAGTGTCAGACAAGGTATTCCTTGTGTTAAGTTGACCTTTGAATTATATATTTATCTCACTGGTTTTTACCCGAATCCTGGTTCCCCCCTAATAAACCATTTAATTTGTTAAACTTAATTTCAGTGTCAAATTGACTAATTAAGGCACAGTACAGGTGGGATCTGCCGGGTTGTTCGGGCGGTTAACTCTTAGCTTCTCTAATCATATCCCTGGACCAACACGAAGGCCTCGGTTCTTGCACTCAAAGCAAGTTCCTGCAATAAGTGGCAGTCTGTGACGCAGCCTTCCTGACCACTTGTCCGTGATCGGTCCTAGTGCCCGACCCCAGATGTGGCTGGGGGCCCTTTTCACCGCTGCTTGGGCCGTCACACTAATGTAAGTAGAAGAGACAGAAATAATGAAACATACTTCAGTGAACAGCCACTCACCAGGTACCCACGATTTTCACACAGCTGACAGAGCTGGTTTTCATCAGGACCACATCAATCAAGTATGTCTAAGAGATGCAAACAGGACTCAGGAATTAAAACCATAGCTCGATGACAATTCTCTTTGTTGTCATGTCCACTGGTATTCACTATATTTTTCCTAGTGAATGATTTACCAGTCACAACAAAATCTGAAAAAACTGCAAACCAAACAACACCTTCAGGGATAGCCATTGACATTCAGCAGTCTAAGGGCTCTGAGTGATGTAAATGATAGCAGCATTTAACTTCATATTAAAGAGTAACAGCAGATTGAGAGTATTGTAATACAAACCTGGAAAATTGTTCACTATTAGATTTTTCTTTCATATCAAATGCTTCATCATCCCTGCCATGCTTAATATATGCAGTGTTGCAAACATGAAACCTTTCCCAATCATCACTGGAAACCCTGGCTCATCTGCTTTTTTTAGGCAGAAATAATGAGCCAGTTTGCATGATTAATACAGGAAGAAGACTTTGTACAAGCTATGTAGTTTAATTGAAGCATAAATCATGCAGCTGGTTATAACTTAGAACTATTATAATAATAAATAATTATATCTCTCATTGCTTTGCATGCTTCATATAAAACTAAAGTATTGCTTATCTGGCAGCCACTACATACTGGAGGTTGCAATCTGCTGCCAAGAAGCTATTAATCTAGCTGTCCAGTGGTTCAGGAAGTTGGACTACTTACGCTTTTTGGAAATAATTAGTAGTGAAAAGCCACAAAGAATCCCTGTTCAGTGAATAATTTCAAGTCTGTGGTTAATTCTAAACATAAAGGTAGGCCTACTATTTCAGAAAAGGACCTGGACACACAAATCACTTCCTCCATCCATATGCTTGGAATTGTCATTTAATGATTTGGCAACAAAGTCGCCTGTTTCTTATATCCAGGTTTTGGAATCAGCTATATTTTATTCCAATTTGTCTTCTTGATTCAGCAACTACTACAAGGAAAATAAGTTTCAAAATAGGCAATACTTTCTAACACACTTAAGTGTTTTTTGGTAGCAATTCAGAAAAAAACATACTTAATTTTGTATTCTGGAACTGTTAAAGGACGAAGGTTCCTGAAGTTTACCCACAGTTTGAAGCTCCACATTAGTCCCCAGTCATTTCAGAACTTTTCTTCTAAATGCAGACATGACATATAGATGAAAACATTCTACATTTACAGAATGTCAACAGTTTCCCGTCTGTCACAGACAAGACCATTCAAAAATCAGGATATTTGACAGCCCTGTTCTGCATTTTATAATAAAAATAATATCATAATAATTTTCTGGTAGTAAACTGTGGATGAAGTTTAAACTTAAAGTCAATCATGGTATTCCACATCTATTGCAATTTAAAACTAGCTGTGGATCTGAATTGGTTGTTCCCCCAATTATTTTTAGCAAAGCTGGCTCTAGCATTAAGAACCTCAGCAACTTCCACCAGTATGAACACTGAAGCCTTGGGTCATCAATCGTAAAAGCTAAGTTCAACCAAATTATACACTTTTCAGAGCAGACCAGTACCTAGTTATTGAGCAAAGGCATATTTGTCACCTTGCTGATAGAATTCAAAATAGATTTAAAGGGAAATGGGGATAAACCCAGTCTCTCTAGAGATAAGCCATGGTTATGTGGGAAAATAGATGCCTTGATTTTTTTAAGAGTAACTGTAACTGATCAAGAATGCAAGCTGATCACTGTGCCTACCTCCTACAAAGGGATGCAAGCCTTTTATCTTGCACACAGCCTTGGACAAGAGAGCAGCCTAATTCAGTGCACTTATCTTACACAGGACAAAAAGTACGGGTGGAAGGAATGGTCCATTACCTTAGCTAAGCTAAGATACAACCACAGCATCAGAAGTGGGATGACAGGAGACTGGTTGACAGACTACCTTCGGAGGAAGTCCTGAAGTGCAAAGGATTCCAGGAAGGCTGAACAACCTTTAAGAAGGAAATATTAAAGGCACAGAAGCAGGCAGTCCCTAAAAGATGAGCTGATGAGGAGGAAGACAGGCTTGTCTGAACAGAGAGTTTTCCTTGGAACTCGGGAAAAAAAAAAGTTTATGTCCTTCGGACTATTTCCTTTGTAGGTTCACCAAGGCTCATCCATAGGGTGGCTGCCCAAAGATTCCTGGTTATCTTAATGCACATAAGGCTTACATAAAGCAGATTTCATTGACCTTTTCAAGTCCATTCTAACCTCTTCTTCAGGTTATAATTATATGAGAAGTACTATCAAGTAAAAGAACTACCAGCTTGAGCTTAATAGTTCAAGACTACTAAAAAGAACCCCAAAACACAAACCCCATCAAAAACTCAGAAAAGAGCTGCTACACACACATGTGACTGGAGTTCCTCTTTAATGAGTCATCTTCAAGTGAACCATAAGTAATGCATTCCACTGACTTTTTTTTTTGTTTAACTTGAATACAAAGAGTCAGATGAAACTGCTAAAATGAAGTAAGACTCTAGCATTGAGCAAATTACACTACCTACACATCAAAAACGTCTATTAACTCATTGTGACATTCCAGATATATAGTGTCTGTCTCAAACAATCCAAGAAATAGACAGTGAATTTGGCCACTCAGGATGCCTGATGTCTTAAGACACCTAAGAGTTAAACAGGATTTGTTGCTGGACTATGATTCAGGATCCCACCAAGCTGTTTTACTCCCCTCTTCATGCCTGCAAACTGGGGTTTTTGATGTGGGACAAAGGAGCTCTTCATCTGGTGCTGGGAGCAGGATACCCAGCGATAACTAGGCCTCAAGACTTCACGTAAATCACTGACTTGGCCAGAAAAGCCTGACCTCCACCTGATAAACCATTCTGAGGTACCAAGTTGTCTCATGCCATTTAAGGACCCTGTCACTGGCCCAATCAATGGCTTATCTCATTAATTAGCCTGACAAAGACCATCTGTAAGGTACAGCCCGGCAACATACCCCCCCCTCGCTCTCCCTCCCGTCTCAGACGAGGATGGGGAAGACAGAGGAATTTCCTCCCCTGTACTGGGAGAAAAAAAGGGGCGGGGGAGGGGGGGCACTGGGCAAGAACTGTATAAAAATTTGGGACACTATGGGTGCATCGAGGCTCTTCCTCACCGCAGCACTTCCCCACCAACGACGTTGCTGGACTGTGGTGGTAACTATTATCTTGCTAATCTCCGTAATTCTGCTTTCTCCTTTCTTTTCTGTTTCTGTTTTCCTCCCTGTCCTATCCGCTCTAGGGACTTTGCTGTGTAACTCCAAAAAAGTTCAGTGTGCAGGTGACATCTGACCTAGTTTGCGTCTTAATTTCACCATTTGGGTGAAACTGGTGCAGCTGCTGTGCTGCTTATACCAGGAGAGGGAAGGCAGAGTCCAGCCGCCCCAGCCTCCCACTGCGGTGAGGAGTGTCAGAAAGCAAGGGGGTTCTGCCCCATCTCTCCTAAGACCACACACCAGCCCCAGTGCCTGTTTGTGCACCTTTGTTTTGTCCTGGCGAGATCATAGAAATTGCTACCTATCTGAATATCAGATCGTGACACTCATAAAACAAGAATTGGGTAACAATAATATTATTTTGTTAAAGTAACATCCTGCAGATATAAAGAATACCCTGTTGCCTAGAATTCATTTTCTAGACTCTTAGGTCATTGAAATACAAGAGATTTAAAGGAATATTTGAAGAGTGAATAGCTATACTAATAGGAAGATTACAGGCTGTTTACACATGCTTATAAAATATCACAAACAACTAAAGGAATGTTTTCAAATTAAGTCATTACCATTGTTAACTTATTAACTTGTAGAAATACTGAAAGACTACACTATTTGATGAATGTGGGAGGTTTCCAGAACAGGAACTATAGGTCATAAAATTTCTCCATTTTTACTGTCCACATCTATCTTCAATCATAGAGGCAAGAAAGTCTAAGATTATAAATTTCAACTTTCTGCTTACTTTGACCAAACTTTTCCCAGTAGTATTTCTATTTAGCAGAAGAATATCTAAATTACAGTAGTATAAGCTGTGCATGTTCTCTGTAAGAAACTAAGAAACAGTGCCAAAAGTTTCCCACATTCACTCACACAAAATAAATTCTTTTAAAAATCAATTTTACCATATTTTTTTCAAAAAGCTTAAAAATCTTACAAGTTATTAAAATTACCTGTGACTAGAAGAAACTTTCCAGTTTATGTACCTATTATGCATTAGAAATGGCATCCCCATATTAAAAAAAACTTACTGTGCTACATATAAAAAATTTTGAACTTACAAGTGCATATTACATATATAAATTTTCATATCAGAGTTTGTGCATATGAACTTTTGCATTTATTCTCACTCACTATTCATCCTTCTTCATCAGCATCATTTACAAGGAACATGGCAACGTTTCGATAATCTAATGTCTATTATTTTGTCAAACCTGCATATATACTACAGACAGTAAGATTTCTCCAATTTAGCCAAGCCTATCAGTTGTGACTTATCTAGAGTATCCCATTAGAAAGTAATTTGACTTAATTTTACTATTTCCAGAGTCACAGCTTTACTGTAAACTGTTCCAATCTTCATTAACTCAGATAGTTCAGATGAACTCCAGGGACACTGCATGTTATAGTGTGAGCTACCAGTGTATTAAACAGAACTAAGCAGAGTTCAGCACAGTTCATACTACAGTCTTATCCTCACAGCAGTGTGAAACACACATTAATTATGGCACATGGTATATTGATTGTTTAATCACTTAGCACTGAAAAACTGTGTCAAATTTATGTTAACAAATTACTTTTTGAAAGGTCAATCTTGTATCGCAAATTAGTAGGTTTTCCCCCTAAGTGGCACTACTTAAACAAATTCACTTGGGTGGATATGTATTTATAGGCTCCTGTGTTAGGAAACTAAGTGGTCTAATGTTTATTGAGAGTCCACAGAAGATGATGAGTTCTGAAATCAGACTGCTTCTTCAAGCAATTAAACTTAAGCCTGAACGCTAACTTTTGGAATGTCATTTTGAAATGCCCTGGATTATGAGAAGCAGTTGCTTGGGCATACTCAAATTGACAGTTCATCAGGTAGTGAGAAGAAAAGTATTTTTAGAAATAGATTTTACACATTTAAAAGTTTCTCAGCACTCCTGGTTCCTTTTCTTACACCACCAGCATTACTAATGAACTTGTTCTTGAAATGTAAGAAATGGATAACAAAACCTGGGTAGTTTTCTGCAATATAAGACTCTTCAAAGACTGAATGGTGTTTCTAACTGCCAAACATAAGGAAGGGGAGCCAAAAATACCCAAAATGTATTTGCAAAATCCTAGCAAGTTATGGTAGAACTTACTAAGAGTGGATAGTTGAGGGGATAAGGAGTGAGTTAGAAAAAAGGTTTTCTGTTCCAATATAGAGAAAAAGGAATCAATAACTGAAGTCAATATAATACAAAAAGTGTTCTGTTTCTTATAAAAAAAATAATTTATGTTCCTCTGCAGTGTCTTACATACAATAATGCTGATTAACAAAAAGCCATAAGGAGTAATGACAGGATATTTTTCAATAATGAATTTCTACTGGAGAATTAAAAATGGATTCACTGGTACAAAATTCCTTATAAAGTGTCTTGTAAAACTCCATGTGTGTATTAAGAAAGTCAATTATCATAATAAATCTACAGTTGGATAATACATTTGTGCCAAATGTTCAAATACTAAAAATATTTATCAATACTATATGAAGAGCAATAGAATTTCAAAAGCATTGTCATCTTCAGTTTAAGAGAGATTACTATTAAAAAAAAAAACCAACCAAAGCCAAAAAAAACCCCAAAAAACAGGACCTCTGACAAATTCTAGCTACACTATTTTGGAATCTCATAATAGTTTGGCAACCTGATTACAAATACATGAAACCTTCTTTTTGTTGTGCATTTTGAGAACGTTCAGAGATAAATGTTCACTTTCCCAGGAGAGAGTCTGCTTCAACATAAACCCAAAATTTTGTGGAGCAGTAGCTGGAATAGACACTTCCATTGGTATGGAGTTATAACTTTTTTATTTCCCAAAATTTTTCTCGGGGGGTCTAAAAAGTTATTCACTCCAGCTACAGGAAAAACAAGGTACTGATAAAATGATGTAATAATTGCTATACCATTGCAAAGATGGGCAAGAACACATTTTCCCCAAATTTTGAAGGTCACGGTAACTCAAATTAGCATTAAATATATACTTGTGTTTTGGAAAAAAAAAAAAAAAGGAGAATGAACCATAGAACAACTCTAAACCAAACAAACCAAAGTATTTGGTTGTTGGTGGGAATGATTCTCCAATGAAGAAAGGCTGAAAGACCTGGAACTGTTAATCCTGGAGAAGAGAAGGCTTTGAGAAGACCATATTGAGACCTTTCAATATGCATAAGTAAGGCTTATGAGAAAGACAGAGAGATTTCCTACCAAGGCCTGTAGTGACAGGACAAAGGCATCAGTTTTAAACTGAAAGAGGATAATCTTAAATTGGACATAAAGAATAGGGTTTTTTTAAGATCATGGTGGTGAGTCTCTGGAGTAGGTTATCCAAAGAAGGTGTTGATGCCCCATGGTAGCAAGTGTTCATGGTCAGATTGGATGGAATTTTGAGAAGTCTGAAGTCTGATATAGTTAAAGATGTCCCAGTCCAATGGTAAGTGGGTTGGATTTGATGATCTTCAAGGTCTTTTCCTACCCAAACCATTCAAACAATTCAATAATTTCTTGTAGTAAAGATGCGATGATTTTTTTTTTTTTATAAAAGCTATAGTGTTTTTTTTTCTTGTTAATATACACTCTAATTGGTTTTTAAAAACTATAAATGCAATAAACTGTAATAGAGCTAAAAGCTCTTATTTCTATTTATGCCTTTGGTGGATTGACTTTGATGAACTGTTAGATCCCCACCCAACCACTCTCTCTGTATTCTGCTTCAGTAGGACAGGGAGGGGTGAAATAAGACTGAAAAGCTCATAGTTCACAATAAAGACAGGAAGATCACTTCTCAATTATCATCACAGGTATAAAAATGCAATTTGGGGAAAATTAATTTAATTTACAGCCAACTGAAAGAAAAAAAAGAAAAGCAGGATGCTGAGAAAAAAAAAAAGAAAAAACTAAAATACCTTTCACTCACCAACACTAATTTTTTCCAAGGCTCAACTTCATTCCTTTATTCATCTTCAACTCGAACTTCTCTGCATCCTCTGTGCTGAGCAGCATAAGGGGAGAGGAAATACTTCAACGACTGAGTTTGGAAGGGACCTCTGGAAGTCATCTGGTCCAACCCCGCCCCACTCAGACAGGATGACCTTGAGGCAGTTGCTCAGAATCATGTCAAGACAGCTTTTTAATGTCTCCAATGAGGTAGACCTCGCAACCTCCCTGGAAAACTTCTGCCATTGTTCAGTCACACTAACAGTACCTTCCTAGGCAAAGTATTCCAGTATGTTACTACCCTCTTAGTGAAGAATTTCTTCCTGATGTCTAACCTACATCTCCCCTCTTTCAGTTTAAAACCATTACCCCTTGTCCTATCATTACCTTCTCCATTGAAAAACCCCTTCCCAGCTTTCCTATAGGTGCCCTTCAGGTACTGGAAGGCCACTATATGGTCTCCCTGAAGCTTTCTTTTCTCCAGGCTGAAGAGCCCCAAATCTCTCAGCCTGTCTTCATAGCAGAGGTGCTCCAGGCCTTTGATCATCTTTGTGGCCCTTCTCTGGGCCCTCTCCAACAGCTCCATGTCTTTCCTGTGCTGAGGGCTCCAGAGCTGTACATAGTACTCCAGGTGCAGCCTCAACAGAGCAGAGTAGAGGGGCAGAATCACCTCCCTGGTCCTGCTGGCCACAATTATTTTGATCCAGCCCAGGATGTGGTTGGCCCTCTGGGCTGCGAGTGTGCACTGCTGGCTCATGTTAAGCTTCTCAGCTACTAACCCCCACAACCAAGTCTTTTTCCTCGGGATTGCTCCTATCCATTTTTCCCCAGCCTGTATTTGTGCCTGGGGTTGAGCCAACCCAGGTACAGGACCTTGCGCTTGGCCTTTTTGAACTTCATGAGATTGGCGTTGGCCCACCTCTTCAGCCTGTCAAGGTCTCTCTGGATGGTGTTCCTTCCTTCTGGAGTGTCAACCCCACCACACAGCTTGGTATCATCAACAAACTTGCTGAGGATACACTCAATCCCACTATCCATGTCTCCAACAAAGATGTTGAACAGCACTGGTCCCAATACTGACACCTGAGGAATGCCATTCGTCATTGCCTCCACTTGGACACTGAACCATTGACCACAACTCTCTGAGTGTGGCCATCCAGCCAATTACTTGTCCTATGGGACAAGGCCAATTGCATGAGTTTCAATAAGGCCAAATATCTGGTACTGCACTTCGGCCACAACAACCCCCAGCAGTGCTACAGGCTTGGGGAGGAGTGGCTGGAGAGCTGCCCAGCAGAGAGGGACCTGGGGGTTCTGATTGACAAGACAGCTGAACATGAGCCAGCAGTGTGCCCAGGTGGCCAAGAGGGTCAATGGCATCCTAGCCTGTATCAGGAATAGTGTGGCTGGCAGGACCAGAGAGGTGATCATGCCCCTGTACTCAGCACTGGTGAGGCTGCACCTTGAGTACTGTGTTCAGCTTTGGGCCCTTCACTACAGAAAGGACATTGAGCTACTAGAGGGGGTTGAAAGAAGGGCAACAAAGCTGATGAAGGGTTTGGATCATATGTCTTACTAGGAGTGGCTGAGGGAGCTGGGTTTGTTTAGCCTAGAGAAAAAGGAGGCTGAGAGGAGACCTTATTGCTCTCTACAACTGTCTTAAAGGAGGTTGTAAAGAGGTGGGGATCAGTCTGTTCAATGAAGTTACAAGCAATAGGAAAAGAGGTATTGGCCTCAAGTTGCATCAGGGGAGGTTTAGATTGGATGTTAGGAAGAGTTTCTTCACCAAAAGATTATCGGGCATTGGAACAGGCTGCCCAGGGCAGTGGTGGAGTCACCATCCCTGGGGGTATTTAAGAGTCATATAGACATAGTTCTTAGGGGTATGATTCAGTTAAGGACTTATCAGTGTTAGGTTAATGGTTGGACTTGATGATCTTGAAGATCTTTTCCAACCAAGGTAATTCTGTGATTCGGTGATTTAACAGCTAATTATTCAGCTACTATTATATAATTTATAGATTTTCTTTGTGTAACTGGTGCTAAACAAGGATAACATTAAAATTACTTTGAAGTGAGAAGGCAGAACCTCCAAAAGTAGTCTGAAGCATTTAATTGCACAGTTATTTCTTTTTTACTATCACTGTATTCCCCCTTTAATTTTAAAATAAAACTAATTTAGCTCATATATTAGCATCTTGGGTAATTCAACAGAATAAACCACAAGTTACACATTCAGCATTAAAAGTTCATTTCCGAAAAATAGAAAGCTAAAAGTTAACCTTTAGGTTTTTATCAAGCCTTATGGATGAAGGCATATGTGCTTAATGCAGCATCTTATCAAGAAAAATGACAGAAGAATTACTGGGGCATGAAGCCACAACCTGCAGGAAGTTAATAGCAATCATTAATCACTGCACCACATTCATTTTTTGTTTTGTTTTGTTCTTTCCAAGATGGAAGGTCTGACAAAAATAGACCTAATTTTCTGTTTATTGTATACATTAAGTTCAAAATGCCATCACACCTTGTTGGTGAGCTGAAAAGTTAAGTAGTTGGCTTTGTTTAAAGACTGAATGTCTCATGGACCTGGATGTTTCACGAGATAAAACAGCTTCTCAACTCAAGGTTGTATGTTTGCAGCCAAATTAGATCAGCTAGCAGCCAAATTTATCATTACACAGTCACTTCTGAAGTAAGACTGGTGATGAATATCCAGGTCATGACAAAAAGATGTCTTGGTTGAAAAACACCTACTTCAACTTCCTAGGTATTCTTACAATAAACAGTAGAGGACAAGGAAGAATAAAAATAGAAGACATCACATTCTTCCTTGCAGGGATGAACTACCTCTACCAGTACACAAAATTGTCATCACTCTTCCTATCCCCTTTAGGGATATCCCTAAGGTTTTTGGCTTTTAGAAAAACAGAGTACTCTGAATTCAGGCAGAAGATACTCATCACTACTTCTGACTAAAAAGTGATTTGGTAGCCTTTTAGCTCTGAACAACATTTCTTTTTTATCCTAGGAAATAGGTGTTGTTCATCAGTTGGCTGAAGATCTTGCAAGACGAAGACGACTTCAGTCATCTTTGGTTGACCTTTGTAAAGGAAAATTATAAACAAGGAAAGGGCTAAACAGTTCTTGGATCGACAGTTTTTCTGGAATTTAAGCCATCAAGTAAATCAACAAAGATTTACACCACTGAGTACCAAGAGTTATGCGTTAGTTATGACAAGTTAAATACATTTAGAATTTCGCAACGTTTATATAATAAGATCTAAAGGGAGATGACACTTCTATTACATCTATGGCTAATTTGTCTTTAATTGGAATAAAAGCAGATGACTTTCCTCCAATTCCTTCAGTATTCCTTTAGTTCCTATGACTTCTTATTTTTTCTTCTTATCTTTTAAAAAAGGTTTAACATCTCTTCCTCACCACTGACTTTTAATGTTCCACTGTAGTACTATTTAAGTCTCAGGGGAGTCAGGGGAGAGAGAGGGTAGAGGAAGGGAACTTTCATAATGAGGGAAAGAAAAACAAACAGAAAATTTTGAATTCCTGCTACATTACTTAAAACCTGGTCCAATTACTGTATAAAGCATATACAGGAAAAAACCACATAAAACAAAAAATTAAAGGCAGATTTAAAGAAGGCAGTTTGAGATGCCAATGATGTCTGTTTCCAGAAATTCCAAAGGAGTTTCACAGAAAGAGGAAATTTGACAGTATTTAAGAATACATGGTTAAGTTTGCGCCAAGTGAACAGTTCCATTGAGCAATAGGCACTTTATTTTTATCATAGTTTTAAAAATACAAAACAAACAAAAAACCTTCAACAAAACTTAAAGGTATAACCTCTGACACCAAAACATCATAGACACTGCAAGAAAAGGAATTCTGCAATGAGTTTCTAATGATGCTCCAGTAACTGTACATGTCACAAAACACAAACATTGCAGAAAACAGAATTTTTGGTTTACAATACAAGGTTCAAATAACAGATATCAAAACATCTTAATTACCCAGCATGTTCTTTCTCAAAGGATTTGAAATGGAACATGTTCACTGTTTCCTTGGAATCATCCTCACAAACATGGGAGCTACTAGAAACTTTCAAAGGTGGGACAAAGATATGAGTTTCCCATGGTACAATACAGAAGTAATTTGAGCTCTGAATGCTCAGATGCTTCAGTACTTTAAAGTATCTAGCAGTCATTCATTAACCCTGCTAGGCTGGGTAGGACAGAATGAGATGACCAGGCTATATGGCAGCAAAGATGTGATCACAAGTTCCAGCAGGCTAGTTAACAAATTAATTCCTCAGAGGATCTCCCATGTTTTCTATTCTACACAACCTCTTTTGTCGGATCTGTGTTGAGCTCTAAGTAACATATACTTTGAGAGGTACTGAACAGCACCTAGCAATTGATCGTGTTTATGCACTAGTGAAGGCAGAAGTGTAAACAGGTAAGAAATTACTACAGAGCTCCATGTTTCTAGAGTACTATTTTTTTTTTAGAATGTCTAGTATTGTTCAGATACAAAATAGCTGCTTTTAACTCTCCAGTCACTATGCATCAAGTTCACAGTGGCTCACTCTGAAAAATTATATCCCACCACCTCAATATGGATTTTGTAACAGGAATTACTGTCAGCAAAATTACTGGTAAAACATGAGTAGGAAATTGTATTGAGTTGCACAAAGTCACATTTCTGATTTTAGTGGCCACCTGCTGCTTTCCTTAAGATGTAGAATGAGAGGAAGTAACTGCACAGGGTCTGTAACTGAAGGCTGAAAGAGACGGCTCTGCAGCGCCTTTTACAACTTCTTTTCATTCTCTTCTCCTAACCATGTTAACCTCTTTCCCCCTATTGACCTAACACCACAAGAGTGATGTCATGTGTGCATAAAGCCTTTATCAAGCTCTTCTAGACAAAAATCCCATCTTCAACAGAAAGGCCAAGACTCACAAAATGTATGAGGGTGGGGAAACAACTGTTGCTGCTAGCCCTCTGCAGCAGTAAGGCTCTCTATATTAGTTCTTTTTTAATCCTCCAATTTTCCTTTGTCACCAGAGGCAAACTCTCCTTTAATAATTCTCTGTCTTTGCAGAATTTCACTTACTCAAGGGTTGTCACTAAGAAAAGGAAACTGTCTTGGGAATATCTAACCCCAGACTTGTAAAACCTGGAATTACTCCTTTACACTGCAGATCACATTTGCTGTAAAAAAGTAGTAAAATGTCTTTGAAATGGAATAAAATAGCAAAAGCCATGGAACCATTCAAGGGATCAAAAATGCAGGGGCTGCTAGACTCATCCACCACTTGCAAGTCACTTCCTTGAGAGCTGACAACATAACCAGGAAAGTTACCTTGTCCCTTGTAAAAGTTGCTGTAACATACTTGCTTCACTTTTAATGCCCAACAATACAGTTACAACTGTTACAGTACAGCTGGCTGCACAGTTACAACTATTTTTAAGCTTTTGTTTCATTGCACACAGTTCTTGTGCTTGTTCTTAATTACTCCTGATAGTACAAGTGTCCGCAACAAAGCAAAACATTAAGAGTGAAATACAGTGTG
Organism: Hemiprocne comata; assembly: GCA_020745705.1. NCBI lineage: Eukaryota > Metazoa > Chordata > Aves > Apodiformes > Apodidae > Hemiprocne > Hemiprocne comata. The sequence continues at coordinate 81,942,363 of CM036587.1, read as the reverse complement.
TCAAATTTATGAGCAGACTGCTGCACTTGAATGCATTTTACAAGTGCTTCTCCCATGAGTTGTCTTTTCTGGTGGTATAACTGCAGCTAGAAGGGAGAAAATTCTACAGACTTACTGAATCTATGCAGCACATCCAGTACAACTGGATTATTGTTTTTCTCCATCGTAAAGGTTAACATGAAGCATCATCCTGTGTTCCTTCTACGTAACTGCAAACATTCTCCTGCCTGGCCAATGACCACCTTTAAACTTAACCATAAACTTCAGCTGACAGTCACATCTAGACTAATAGTAGAAAGATATAATTTTCTTATTGAAATCCCATATAAAACAGCAAATTCAATGATCTGCACCTTACAAAAACAAAAACAGCAATTTTATGGTGTGCTCACAGACCTTGTTTAGATTTGAAGAACAACTGCTTTGAGAAAAATCAGCTCAAAGTGGTTTTTTTTTCCTGACAAACACAGGATGTCTGCTAATGCTAGACTGCACAGAACTAATTTAAAAATTAGAATTTTCACAAAAAGTCTCTCAATAACCAAAAGAACATTTCTCAAATATTCTCATTGTTTAGGAGATAAACTGAGTAAAACATTTGCAGGCCATAGCAAATAATTTCTAATAGGCACAAACAAGTAAAAGAGTACTTATATGATAGCTTTGTATATGCATGAGATAATAATATGGCAAGTACATTGCATTGCCTAGCTTCTATGAAGACATAGCTCATGGGGATCTGAGGAGTAACAGTTCTGTTCTTCACACCTAGACAGATATGCAAAGGTTCCTACATTCTAGTAAGGTGGTTAGGGCTTTACTAATCTTAAGAGCTAGATCAATGATCTTTATATCTTTTTTCTAAAAAAAAAAAAAAAAGGGGGTGGGGGTGTTCAATGCACAGTGTAGACTAAAGACTAAAAAAGACTAAAAAAAATAAAATAATAATTTGGCAAATACCCGGAGCTATTTATCAATCTGGAAGACCCACCTAAGCTTCCTGATTTTTTGAAAGTAAAACTTACTTGTTGGTAAAAAAAAACTTCCTTTGTTCAGGCAGAAAAGCATCAAGACAAATGGTTGAATACTACAAAAATAGCTATGAAAGTTTTTATCTTATGCAATGATGCATTAAAAACCCTGGATGATATAGGGCTGAGACAAAACCATTATGATGTATAAAAGATTAAAAAAATATATTAAAGGAACTGATCTATGAAGACATGAGAGTAACTATATTTTTTTCCTTGAAAAATAATTAAGGTAAGAGGACAAGAGAGGAGATCATCATAATTGCCTGGGTGATCTCTTGCCTACATATATGTTTCTATATTTGTCTTCCACACTCAGCTAGGGCAAGATTTGCACCTAAGGAATAACATGGCTGTACCTGTCACTAATGTTGGTGCTGGTGACATAAGAGAGAAATTTTGCCTAAGAATCCATGTTAATTTGTCAGATTTGCAGTCCCCTCTGATAAAGTGAAATTTCATAATGTCAATTTTAAACTGTCAAATGTTAGAAGATTACCATGCCATTTTTAATTAAAAATCACTGGCTACTCAAGATCCCCTTATCCACACAGCATAGTTCATGGAGTAAATCATATTCTAATACAGACTAGATTACAATTTAAATACCTTATCTGCACCAACTTTGAGCTGATACTGTATCGGAACAACTCCATTAGTGGTAGGAGGTTGTAGACTGTTACCTAATAGTTTTACAGTAGAAGAGAATATTCCACAAACACGGCCAAAAAATATATATTTTAAGAGCACATAAAAATGAGAGATATGTCAAGGACATTTTTCTAAATAGCCATTATTCTTCCTTATATCCATTTAATGTTCCTACCGATTTGCAAAGAAAACCTTTGTTCATCTTCCCCAAAAGCATTTCCTATGAATGGATACTCTCTCATCTGCCACATGTAACCCTTACAGCATAACACCTGGAGAGCATTGTTATCAAAAAACACCACAACTTAGCTGGAAAAGGAAATAAAGCATTGTATTACAAGTCAAAAATATGGGCAAGACTTCAGACCAGAAGAAAATTAAACCACCGAGCAGCTCTATAAAATATGAAATTATATGGATAAGTAAGAGCTCCTACACTGACTATGTCCCACTGGTGATTTTGAAAGAACAGATAGCACAGAGCTCTGGCTATTTCAACAGTATTTGGTAATAATTCACAAGGTAGTTTTGAAAATTATAATTTGAGTGCTTGGCTATTGTGTTAAAATCCAGCAGGGAATGAAACTGGTTTTAAGAATAAGGTCCTTTTCAGTTGGCTTCCATAAATTTCCTAGACTCTGCACAATTTAAATTCAGTAAATGATTGTATATAATAGCACCTGTTAGTGAAAAAATATCAGATCCATATATGTGTTTCAGCAAACAGCAAAGAGCATTCCTAGAGAGCCCCCACTTAAACGCTTTTTTCCCTGCGTCACCTATTCAAGAAAACAGAGAAAACAAAAGATCCTCCAGAAAATCCAAAACCTCTCTTTGACCAGGACAAACTGTTCTGGCAAACCTGCCAAATATTGGTAAGGTCAAGCTTACCTTACAAACACCAATGAATTCAAATACATGGGTAGCATCTGACTTAAATGACAGACAACATAAAATCAGTACAAACTGGGAAGTATATGCTGAGTAACTTAGTGTTTTCTTTTGGGAAAAATCAATTATTTCTGTGTACTTGTGTCCAGTGATATTTTTTCTGTGTACTCGTGTCTAGTGATGTTAGTTAATAAATTGCAGGTCGTGACAACTTAAGGAGCCCCAGCAACGGTATCAGACCTGATTAACTTGCTATTGGACTCTGGAAGAGTTACTTTGTGCCAGCTAAGGGGCTGATCACCCCTTAGCCTGAACAGGGTACTCTATGACATCATGTCTCCTTCTATGCTTGCCTTTAAGTTGTTATTTGCAATGTATTGTATAGGATGGGTAACACTTGGACTGGTTAATATGCCAAAGGACACACTAGTACATGAGCCGTGGGACAGAAATTCATTCAATATCTTAGGACAAAATGTCAGTGATGTTTTAGGCTTAAAGAACTGCTGGGTGTGTGGGTCACATCAGGGACCTAGAAAAATATGTACTTGAAGAAAAAAATCTCTCACAAAAATATAAACCATACTCCTCAATAGCAGCAAAGTAAAGATGATGCTTTTTACTATCACCAATGTTCCAAGCAATATACTGTTTCATATTCAGCTCCAAATCTCTAGAGTTTAAAAATCCAGCAGAAGACCTTCAGAAATCACCCGCCTCTTGTCTTATAGTCCCATTAAAAACATCCAGATAAATTCATTTTTCACAGAAGATAACTTTCAAAAAACTTTCTAAAATTCATAAAGGACTCAAGAAAAATTCAGAGGCTAACTGTTTCTGTGCCTTACATGCATTTGTGGGTGACTCAATCAAGACAGTAAGCAAGGAGAGCAGTAAGGCTTTTTGGATACGCTTTAAGTTACCTCTTTGACAGTCCATAAATCTTCAGGTAGAAGGAAACTTCTATTGTACAGTACAGTAAAATTTTATTTTCCCACTGAAATATTCACCACAGTCTTAAATTCCACTGAGAATCATCCCTAGCTGATTTTAAAATTAAAAAGAAATAAATAAATATTAACTATTTGCTTAAAAACATGGCAGAATTCCACACCACAGAAAAAAGCATAGTTCTAATGTAGGCTTCTTTTTTTCCAGTTATCACATATGAAAAAGCACTAGAGTTAAGCCAATATCATTCAGTAATATTAAACAAACACTTTAATAAACTCTGGAAGTTAACTAATAGACTAAATTTGAGACTTAGGCACTACCCCTAGGGAAGAAGTATAGGAAGAATATTGTTTTCACTCCCATGACACATTTTTTGCAACAGTGTTTTCACAACAGCACTCCAAACAGGATCAGGTATGAATCCATTAATACAGAGGCATCTTTCCTGGTGAACGTGAAATCAGTGTGTCAGACTGTGCTTGAGAGAGGGGGCAAAATTAATCTCTGAAAGGGAACCAATGCCATGGAGTCATTGTCATTTCATGAACTACCCATCAATTTTCTACTTTTTTGCAAAAGTCTGCCAGCTTGAGTAAAGAGACAATTTCAGAAAACCAAAGACTTCTGCAGCAAGGAGGTCATGGAGAGTTAAGGGAGTGCCATGGGAACCACTGGCAACAGGTCTGGCAGCAATAAATAATGACAGCTTGTTCAAGGCTGCTGTGTTACTCTGGCCACTGGCAATGGGAAGGTAAGATTAAGCAAGGCAAAGGCCAGAGATCCCTTCTATCTGCCTTCAGCCTAGCAGAATTAATTACCAGCACACGAGTCCCTGAACTAAATCAGCTTCACTTCTCTAGGAGGCTCTCTTGATGTTACTTCATTTGGATTTGCACACTGAACAGAGGTAAAGCACGCAAAGTTTGGAACACCTTCAGCCTTTCTCCAGTTAGATTGCTTTACCAGCAGTGTAGGAGAGCATGCTTCAATGAGATTTAAGATTAGGATTAAAAGAGGAAAGTGAAACTAAACACAAGACTACACAATCCTAGTTTTCAGAGCTGAGTGCATTTTTAGTTCCTTATCTTCACTCAGTAGCGTCCATGGTATAACGCAGCCCTAGAGTTAAGGATCAACAATATTGCCCAATTTCGCACATATTAACATCAGTTACAACTCATACAAGAAGTCTGATACTCGAGTATGTCAGCATACAACTTGCCTCCCACCACCTCCAGGGTCTGCCCCTACCTGTCCACCTTTCTTTCTCCTACAGAGCTTCTTGTCTAACAGAAATACAGCCTTAACAACTTGCATCTCACCTACCACCACCACCATCTTCCAACAAGCAGGTTTTGGCTGCAGTGTCCCAGGTGACTTTCCCTGAGATTTAACACCCTGGATATTCAAAGGCCTTGCTCTTGGCCCCTCCAAGCCTGGCTGCGCTCTCACCAGTCTCAGCCAGAACCACCATTGCTCTGCTGCAGCAAATGTGACAGAAAATCAAACCCATGTTCTCCCTCCCTGCCCTGGCACACTCTGCCCCTCAAACAGCTCTGCAGGTAACAGTAACAGCCCCACTAATAGAAGTTTCTGTGGTCTGTCACAGGCCATGACTGAAAGCAAGCTCTTTGTTACCAGGCTGGAGTGAGAGGATGCATTGAGGTACTGCTAGAGACCCTTAGCAGGTCTGAGAGGTACGGTTAGTTATACTTGGTGAAAGGTTTTGTCAGTATTCTGTGCTTTGTTTAACCAGGATGGTGGTAATCAGTTTGTACGTTGCTTTAGTCACAGTTTAGAGAAGTCATTTTACCCGATTTAAACAGTTATCTGACATTAACTTCTGTTATTGTTAAACCAGTCATGTTACTGATGAACGTATCTATCAGAGTCACCTGGGTTAAAAATATTGTCGCTACACTGCGTGCAAGTGCAATGTATCAGTTTTGAAAACACCCACTTTTTTGTAAGGAGCAGAAGTTACTGAGACTGGGAGATTTTCTGAGTATTTGTTGAATATTTATCAACAGCAGAACAGATTTCCTCAGCTAGAAGAAAATAGCAAAGACTAGTTCATCCCACAGTCTGCTCAGAAGGTTGAGCATTATAAATTACTTTATCAACCCATGGCTGTGCTCAGCATCCTGCAATTCAGTGAACTGTGCAATCAACACATGCTAAATGCAGGTAAGGGGGCCTTTCACAGCAAGATATTACTGCTGAACAAGCATGCTATTTTATCATGATGCGTAGTTTGTTTACATTTTATTTTTGAATGTTATATTTTCTTGGTCCTTGTCAAGATAATCATATGTCCTGTATGTCTGGTTCATGAAAAAAACCCAAGAAACTTCCAGTTTTCTAAACAAGGAATACATTCTCACTTTGTTTGGAGATGGGGGTTTCTCTGGGAGTTTTGTTTTGCTTTGTTTTTTGGGGTTTTATTTTGTGTTTTTTTTTGTTAAAAAGTTGTTCAAAATATCTAAGAATAAATTTTTCTGATATCTAATACTGTGAACGTAGCACGCAGTGATCAGCACAAGGAGCAGCACCTGTGTTCATGATGAAAAATGACACCGAAGATACCTCAGCGTGAGGGACCAGCCCTCAGGACCAGCACTTGCTGGAATCGGTGTCTAAACCACATTGTAACCCCTAAACAAAGTCTCATTTGCATCCCAAAAGGCCTGCCTGAGAGGATGGAGACAAAGCTGATGGCCTGCATATGACCCGTGGCCTTCATGTACAGAGACTGAGATAAGGGTGGAGGGGTGGAGGCAGAGGAGGTCCACTCCAGCTGCTCAGTCTTATGACTCAAACATGCTTGCTCATCCTTGTGAAACAAGGAAATCAGGCCTATAAAACAGGGGGCTGCAATGGTGGGCTCAGGGAGCCTCACTGACACCAACTCTCCCCCTATGGCTGGCCCAATGCTAGATCCAGGGCTGGTGATTTTCTATCTCTCTGAACTTTTCTTCTACTCTATCTCTCTCTTCTTTCCTAACATCATTAAGTAATGCAAGGCCTAACCACGATCTTTTTCTCAGGTTGTGCAGCTTAAACATATATGTATTGGACTCTTGTGATCTAATTGTCAGCCTTTATGATCGTGCAGCCTAAGATAATAATTGAAGTATCCATATTCCTTCTATAGGTTTAATTAAACCTAATTCAAATACAGACTTTGAGCATCGTTTCACCTTAATCTGATCAAGAGGTATCGAATGGTCGAGCATTTCCTCAGACTGTGACATTTTACTCACTCTCCATGGAAGGGCCAGGTCTGAGACAAAGGTTGGATCCAGCCTCACCTACTCCTCTCTGAGAAGGAGTTTAGAAAGCAAGGGGATCCAATCTGAATCTCCCTGGGTTGCCCTACTTGGGTCATGACACTCAGTGTGGTACAAAATCACATACTTTAATTAATGGTGGTTTCACTACTTTAAAATACCATGGAACAACTATAATTAAAAGGGTGTTAGATATGTTGTGGCAGTCAAATAATACAAAGATAGGCAACACAAAAAATCACATCTATCCCCAGAGTGTTGTTTCTGACTTTCAAAATCATGTCTGCATGGCACAACTGCTCGGGGAGGCTTCTGGCCATGCAACGCAGGACAGATTTTCCTTTTTTAATGGGCCCTGTAGGGTTTTCATGCTTTGCTCCAGCTTTGCTAGTTATAAGCAGCTTTGTAACAGCTGTAATTCTGGTCACTGATACTTGTTTTATTGGCATAAGGTAATAAAGAATAACTACTGATTGTATGGCTGCAATTTAACTACAAAATTTTATACTTCAATACAATACACTGTTTGAAAATCATTAAGGAAACACTTGATGTACAACAGTGTATAGAATTAATGGGCAAACATGGAAGATTGGGAGCCTTGAACATCATCCAAGCTTACTTGAAGATACTTCAGATTTTCTGTGTCTCAAAATAGGGTTTGGATCTTGAAAGTAAGTTGCCCTGTAAAATGTTTATTTGCTATTACATTAAGAATATAATTTCAAGTGCTGGTTTCTTATAGTGTATTCATAGAATCATAGGGTCATCAAGGTTGGAAAAGACCTTCCAGATCATCAAGTCTAACCATCTGCCCTACTATCCCTAACCACTAAACTATCTCCTGAAACATCACATCTACCTGCTTTTTTAACACCTCCAGGGACAGTGCCTCCACCACCTCCCTGCGTAGACAGTTCCAATGCCTCACCACTCTTTCTGTGAAGAAATTTTTCTTAATATCCAATCTGAACCTCACCTGTCACAACTTGACCCCATTTCCTCTTGTCCTATCCCTAGTCACTAGGGAGAAGAGGCTAATGCCCACCTCACTACAACCTCCTTTCAGGTAGTTGTAGAGAGCAATAAGGTCTCCCCTCAGCCTCCTCTTCTCCAGGCTGAACAGCCCCAGCTCCTTCAGTCTCTCCTCATAAGATCTGTTCTCCAGACCTTTCACCAGCCTAGTTGACCTTCTCTGCACCCTCTCCAGCAGCATTCCTTCCTATACTGCAGTGCCCAAAACTGCACACAGTACTCAAGGTGTGGCCTCACCAAGGCCAAGTAGAGTGGCAGGATCACCTCCTTGGTCCTGCTGATCACACTATTTCTGATGCAGGCCAGGACACTGTTGGGGGTTGTTGTGGCCAAAGTGCAGTACCCCAAAGTGCATACAATTGGCCTCAGCCTATCAATCAAGCCTGTCCAGATCTCTCTGCAAGGCCTCCCTACCCTTAGGCAGATCAAATCTCCCACCCAACTTAGTGTCATCTGCAAACTTACTGAGGGTGCACTCTATCCCCTCATCCAAATAATCAATGAAAATGTTAAACGGGATTGAGAAGGCATGGTCTAAGTTAAATGACTTTTTTTTTTTAAAATTACAATAATTTTTGTCAGTTAATTGTGTTCTTCTTTGACATCTTGCCCAAAGGTGAATTTTAAGGGTTTTCTGTGGTGGTTTTGGTTTTGTGGTGTTTTTTTTTTGGGGGGGGTTTGTGGTGGGGTTTTTTTTTTGCTGTTCAGTATCCGATAACTGGAGCGGAAAAAAAGCTTCAGAGTCTCATCTCCTAAATCAGTTACAAAGATTTCTGGAGGAAAAAAGAGGAAGATGTGTAAAGAATTCAGATATTGCCATCATTTTGTTACTGCTGTAAGCACATTCATTCTCAGTGTTACAGATCTACCAGAGAAGAACAAGACAATACTTCTCACTATCAGCTGCTTTGCAGGGTTTTGTTCACTTACTTCATACTCCACAGACCAGAGTTAGTAATTATTGTTCAGAGAAAGGTTTGTCCATGCCTTGCTTCAGAGTCAAATGTAATCAGTATTTTTCAAAGCAATGGCACTTTTGGATCGGTTCTAAATGTTTGGAAACTCAAGTAAACCCAAAAAATGTAAGAGCTTTTCTTCAAATTGGACTGCCTACTTCAATGTTACTTTGTTGCATGCTGCACAACAAAGCCTTTCTGCTATCTCACCACATTAAAGCAGATGATGTTAACCAAATACTTTCAATATCAGGAAAAATAACATTTTGTTCTTAGGATACTAGCATCTGCTGATCTGCTGATCTGCATTTCTTGGTGGCACTCTCCTCATAACTTTTATCACCAAGTGGCTTCAGATCACAAGTTCTTCTATGGAACACAGAGTACATGGTTGGGTTCTACATGGCTATGTTTTTAAAAATTGCAAATTTGCTCTAACAAGTGTGTATACATCTAAGTGGAATACAGATAGTAAAAGATAAGCTTAAATATAGGTAGATGGAGAGATATATGCACACACATATAAATAGGATAAACCCAGGGGATGCAAATGTTAGGAAGCTGCAGGCTTTTCTTTCAATGCAAGTTACATAAACAGGAACTGGAAAAGACCTCCACTTGCTAAGTCATGTTATTTTTTCCAGTAAAGAAATTAGGAGCAAGAGTTTTTGCTTTTTATGACACGATGTGTAATTTAGTCTGTGCTTTTACTATTTGACTTCAAAATGTTTAAAAAATATGTACATGTATTACTTTGGTAAACTTCTCTATTTTTAACATTTAGACATATGATCCCCTGCATATTTTATAAGGAAAAACTTAAATATTTCTTACTTGACTACATGTTTGAAGAATTATTTTTACCAATCTTTAAACATTCAGTAGAGACAAATTATTTATTCATGCTTAATAGAGCATCCCAGACTGTTGCAGGTTTTATTAGCTGAATTTTGAGTGACTTCTGTTTTCCATAGTAATACTTTATATTTATACAACAGTTTTCATTCAAAAGTATTTCAAAGTGCTTTGCATAGTGTGTGTATATAAGGGATAAACTAACCAACCAGTAGATTAGAGTTAACTCCAGAGCAAAGCTCTGCAGAAACTTTGTGGCAAGAATCTTATATGAGTTTCTTTTTTTTTTTAAATGAAATGTCATTACTTTCAAGGAAGCAGAGCATACAATTGAATTAAACTGTGTTTGGTAGAGGAGAAAAGAGTCTTACAGCTAGGGCACTTGACTCTGGTGAAAAAGTGGTCTCTGTTACTTACCACAGACCTCCTGTCACCTTCAGGCAATTTGCTTAGTCTTATTTGGGCCTTAAATAAAGTCAGGATAACTAATAATTATACCAGCTTAGCTTTGGTGACTGTTGAGGTACAGAGTTATTTACTTGAAGTGCAAGAGAGTCCCGGCTAACTGTAGCCACCTTTTAGAAATGAAAAATCCCTTTTCCACTGACAGTAAGGTAATTTTTATGATGCTGTATTTGCTATTTGCTAATAATATAATTACTGAAGACCATCTGCCATGAGTCTGAACCATCACTTATTTATCTCAGCAATAGTACTTTATTTATTCCAGTTTTTGACAATTATAATATATAGAATGAACCTCAAACTAGAACTGTCTCCCTGACTATGCAGCAATAAACAAAAGGTCTTCAGATTGTGGCTGAATTTCTAGGTGCTCTTTAGCAGAACAAATCTCTCCCTTGCATGTCATCAGATAGTTGCTATAAGTGTGTGCATAAATTGAGAGACTACTCAGAACTGCAGTAAAACTAAGGAATGACATAATTCTTTAGCTTTAAAAAAAAAATCCATCTTGAACAGACTATTCTCCTATGTCATGAGTATAGAACACCACAAAGTGTGTAGTTCTTTTTTTTTTTTTTTTTTCTTTCTTGAATTGAGCTGGTAGTATTGAAATGTCTCCATCCTAATAACATGATGTAGCAAGTTGGTCAGGATGGGTAAAGCCATCTACCAAGATGGGATTTATTTCTTTCTTTCAAGTTTGGCAAGAATAAGAAAATTCTTCAAAACTAGAATAGGTGGACAACTATTTTTCATGTCTTTTGACACTCATGTTTCTCCTAACCTCACCTCAGCATGCTGCTGCATTGCTTGCAACCACCTTGTTGTGTTTTACAATAAAGTTACTATTTTTTTCTTAATCTGCTATTCAGATTGCCTTATTAATTGGCTATTCAGAATCTAACTCCCACAAGGAATGATACAAACTTCACACCAAATTTCACATACAGTGGCACAATTAATTTGCAGAAACTACTTAAGACGTAATAGGCAGAAAAAAGGATGTTAAAATGTGGTCCACAATAAGTTCAGTGCAGCTGCTTACATGTGAAATGCTTGCAGAATTAAGCTATCTTTCTGTTTCACTCTGTGTAATGAACAGTCATCCAAAAAATCTTATTGATATACTCTGCTCTTTTGAAAGAAAACCATCTACGTGAAGAGTATGTTCTACATACTTAAGGTTCCTATCATTACAATATAAAATAACTCAACAGGATAATTAATTATTTTTTTTATTGTTCAATGCCAGCTGCCCTATGGGTCACAGTTACTGGAATACATAAACAAGATTTTGGACAGCAGTGGTGCTTCATATTCAGTCTGATCAGGCTATTGACTTATTAACCCCAAAGATTACTTCAGAGCTCTGTGTTTTTGCTGAACCTGTTCCCTGCTTCTTCCTTACATGGTACAAGATAACTTCAAAACATAACAATCTAACTGGCAGTGGAAGAACTGTCCTCTTTTAATTATCTGCATTTAAAAAAACAAACAAACAACAAAACAAAACCAACCAAAATCTAACCAGTCAAACAAAAAATAAAGATTAGTAGTTATTTTGTATTACTAGAATGGTCTACACCCAGAATAAGTTAACAGAAGCAGGACATTTTTTTTATAACAAGACTAGTAACCAGCTATATCTGTTTAATGCAGTTTGCTGTGTCATATCGTGGGAAGAAAGAGCCCCCTAATGGCTTTAAATTATCTAGGAAAATAAAAATATATAGCTGTCTGTGAGTTCAAGCTAGGAAGCTATGCAAAATTAGTTTCAAAAAGGCCGGATTAGCCTTCTTGAGAAACAGGTGGTAAAACCAAATCAGTTTAAAATGTTGTAAAAGGTCCAGATTAACAGCATTACAGACTTGAAAGAAAATGCACGACTTTTAATATGCAGCCTCTTAAAATCTTACTGATATGAGGTTTTTCTAGAAATTTTTCCTGAATCTGGCAAAAGAAGATGATTACTCTGTAAATCTTTAATTGGAAATTAATAACATTCTTTATGAGTATAAACTTGACAAGATGTTCAGGCTTCTGATTTTATTTTGCAGGTTTTTTGTTTTGTTTTTTTTTTGTTGTTGGGTTTTTGGGGTTTTTTGTTGTTTTGATTTTGTGATTTTTTTTTGTTTTTTCTTTCTTTTCTTCTTACATAATGTTCAAATAGAATTTGCTCTTTACAAAAATAATTTGTTGTATTATTTGGAGTTTTATGTTTAGGATGTAACCTGAATACTAACAGATACTAATCTGGAGGAATTCATATAACTTTGAAATCACAGAATTATCATGATTTTTTTCCAATCACAAAATTAAAAGGTGTGTTTAAAAAACTTGGGTGTAGTAAAAAAGGCTTTTCAGAATGAAAAGAGAGAGATGAATAAGAACTGTAAGAATGCTTATGAGCATATGTAAAGGATTATTTTTGCAAGCTGAGCTGCACATTAAATATTTTTAGACAGGTCTTAGGGTTTATAGTGAATCAGGCACTTAACTCCTTATAAAATTCTGTCTCCATTTGGTAGATCTAACTCAATACCCCAGTTTTACTATCAAAATTTTCAGTTAGTTAATTAAAACTTAAAGAGTTTCTCTCCATTATATATGCCCAGATTCTGACACTCTGACTCCATAATCAATGGATGCAGTCCTCACCTCTGGAGGTATTTTATGGAATAAAATACCACTCAATTAAAGGTAAGGTGGCCAAATGTGCCCCCAAATGATTTTCTTGCTACCTGAAAAGAATTTCAGAAAAAAACATTGAAAGTGCTGACATGGACCAGCTGTGTGCATAAAAAACAACATAGGCATTATTTGCAGAGAAAATACACATAAATATAACAGATGCTGTAGTTTAAGTAAGCCTTTGCTTTCGGTTCATCAGTTTACTTCTTGTTTTGCCAGTGCTTATTAATATAATACATCATAGAAGATGAAGCTCTCTCTTAAGCCTTGCATATTTAGTTGATGTGGTCACTTATTCACCCCTTCAAGTTACTGTTTTGTATGTACATATATATGTATGTGTCTAAGTTCTTCAACATTTATGTATGTCTTTTACAAATTATAAATAATCATTTTTGTATCTATGGAAATCTCACTACACATTTGGGATTTTAAAAAATCATAAGTATTTGAGTATGGTGCTTTATAGAAATTTATAAAAACTGAGTAGAAGAGAAGAAAGTGCTATTGTGATGTAAGTGTGTTGTATTGTGTGTAAGTGCTGTAATTGTGATGCGTTTGTTATTGGATAAATACAATTAGGTGCATAGTCTAGCATCAATAGCCTGCTATACATGGTTTCTTAACTAGACAAAGCATTGGAAAATTTACTTGGCTGGGTGCAAATTGCTTAAATGCTTGGATTAATAGACTGATGCCTCTACTTCACTCAAAGAGAGTAGTAACAAGAGCTGGTACATAAAAAATTCCTTTCAGTTTGGAGCAAGGAGCAGAGTGCATAAACTGATGAGGAAGGTGGTATATATTATCACAGTTGGAAGGAATATGTCACTAATGAAGTGACAGTGCTGTCCTCTAAGCATTATATTCCCATGGTCTGTAAACCATGAGTCAATCAACTTCCTGACTTGCTACATAACCAAAATCTGGGTTATTACTCTGCTAGCCTATCATCTTCAGAATCACATTGTATCACAACCTATCACCGCAAAACTATTCCAGCACAGAAGAAGGAAATATTAGAAAGTTTATGTAGAGCTAGTCAGAAGACAGTGCTGTCAATGTCACACCAAAACAAGCAATCAGTCCACAGGACAGCCGCTTTAAATGTGCAGCACAGTGTAAAAGAACATCCTAGGTTTTGTATTCCAGGTCATAAGCCTTGATCTTTGCTTTTCAGGCAGAATGTTAACAATAACTACTGCATCTGTAAAAAGATGGCAGTCTAGTGCCATATTATTTAAGGCAGATCATATTTGTGCAGCAGAGGTAAGCTTGCAGTCAAAAGACTGATTCTGTTTGAAACTACTGACAAGCACTGATAAATCCTCCAGCTAAATGTTCTCTCTACCTGGCTTCACAACGTGTACAGTAATGAATTAATAACATGAGAGAGCTTGTGTGCTGTTATTACTTCAGACTGCTTAGCATGTGTGGGACAAGTTACATTAAAACGTCACACAAGTAGTTAGAAATAATATTTTCTGGCTGCTTCATTCTCATTTATTTGAAGGCTCGAGCATGATAAATATAATGCACAAACCATGTCCTGTTCTTAATTGGTTTTGACTATGCATAAGATTTGATACATATAATCTCTGAGTGAAAGAAATACAAGTGCAATAAATGCATTCTATAAACAGATGCCAAAGCTTGTATTTAACATGCAAGATACCAAAAGAATTATTCCTTTTTTTAGCTGCTCAGAAAAGCAAAGGAAGATTTCCTTACCTGGAAGATCAAACTCTGTATATCAGCAGTTCTTTGTGAGCTAAGGGGAGAGGATGAATTTTTGTCTTCCCTAATAAGCCTTCTTCAGAGATGCAGAATATTAAGAGATGTAATTATAAGCAAAATTAACTATTCCAATGTCCAGTCTGTTATCAGTTGCAGTGGCTTAGAGCTGGCATCTTCTTGCAAATGAAAAAAGGTAGCTCAGCAAGTTGTCCACTGAAGGAGCTCGGTATCAGTGTTATCAGGCGCTGGCAGTCACATACTGATGCTATGGTGTGTACGGTCTCCCTCTACTGCGTGTTTTCTCTGCCTAGCTCTCCCTCTCTCTCACCCTGATGTTCTCTCAGCTCTGAGTCTGAGCTACTTCTGCTGCTGTATAATCAATCTAGCCTGTCTGAATCTAATAGGCCTCTATTTAACCAGCCAATCAATAGCACAGATTCCACTGCTGCTCCCCAGGGACTTTTTCAGGAGTGGTACAAAGAATAAGAATCTGGCCAGCAATTTAACCAAGTATTTTTCATTATTTTAACTACCTAAAAAGAAAACATATATATATTTAGTAGAGCCCATGTTCAAAGTTATCTTTCCCTCTGTTTTTTCATTAAAATTATATAAACATTCACACTGTATTGCACTAGCATCCTGAACACGTATTTTCACCCATTGTATGTGTTTTATAATATATGTTAAAAAATATAGAGAAAATTAATTGCACACACATGCTCACTTCACCCAAACTAGAAAGCCTCAGGTTTTGTGTTCTCAAAAGTCCAGTAGCAAGTTTTGTAACTTAGACCTGTTCATGACAAATTTGCAAATTATGCTTTAACCAAGAAGCAGGAGAATTGTGCTTCACAAACTATGCTTGTAACCTGTGTCATCTTGAACTACCTTCTTTTCTATACTGTTTATAATTCAGCTTGTATGATTTTTAATTTTTTTAAAGAATTTTTTTGTATGGAAACAAGGTAAAATCTGATATGGGAGCAACTGGAGATAAAATATCTATTCAGTCACAGATTCATACAGGACAGCTTATTCTGCTAAAGAAATGATCAGAATTAAGTGAAACATAAATTAAGCAGCAAATAGCTGCTGTAATTTAAAAGTATACCCTATCTTGTACTGCACTGCATTCCCCATGTATGCAAGCAATAGACTGTCTTTTAGTAGCTAAAACCAAAATTCCAGGATGGATGTGATGCAAAGTGAGTATTTTTATTGCAACAGACTGACAATCTTTTTCCAATTTTTATTTTTTTTTAATTTAGGGACACTAAATCATAAGAACATTGATTTACAACCTGGTCATTCTGATTGCAGTTCAAAATTATGAGCCAACTTTCACGTTGAAGCAACTGTGCTAAGTACCTACTGTACTCCTGAGACCAGAGGGTAGGTTTCATCAGTCAGAGGTGCTTCTAGATTGCAGCATATTGACACTATTATATTGCTGTTCTATCATTTGAAACAGCAACTGTAAAAAAAAGAATACCAGGATTACACTGTATTCGGTTTTCTAGAGAACATACTGTTCCATTCTTAGTGGTGGCCTCACATAAGATTCTTGCAGACATTTGTCTGATTGCTGTCACAGAATTCAGAAACAAAATGAGAGCTTTGATTTTCTGTCTCTACAGTGTTTGAACTGTCCATCAGTCTAAGGGTCCCTCAACTCAGTTATTGTGTTAAGACCTTGTGCCTTGGATCCTCTCCTGAGAACTGGAATCTGCTGCCCAATGTTTATTCCATGGCTAAAATTGCCCCCATAGAGAGTCAGCATGGGTCAAATCTCTTACTGAAGGATGAGGACTGTAATCTAACATCAGAATCTGACATAAGCATACAAGCGAGTATATGTACTGATGATTAAACTAAAGTTTCTTGTGACAACCTGGATGATAAGGGTTTCTTCTTCATTCTCAGGATTTCTTCTGTAAGCTCTTAGGAGTGGTGAAAAGGGCCTTTCCTTTCTAGTACCTTTCTCAGAAAATCCCCCATTAAACACATTTACAGAGCCGTGTCAGTTGGTTTATGGTCTCCATAACCTATCTAGCAATCCAGACTTCTTGGATAAACACAAGCTAGTGCTACCAAGTCATCAATTTTATGGCATTAGTCTCTTAAAATTCTAGTCAAAGACTGAAAGCTAAAGACAGTGGAAAGAAATTCAGTATTACTGGAGTTTGCAATGCAAGAAATAAATATACAGTGTTCATAAGCAATAAGGAATACCTCTAAGCCTATTCAGAGATACAGAGCTATCAGGAAAATATTTCTATTTAGTCTGAGTGTTTACACAAGAGTATGCATAAAGTCATATATTGACAGAAAATAACAATACTCTTATGCACTTGAATCTCAACACACAGACAACCAAAATTCCAGAAAACAACCAATGAAGTGACAATAACCACAACAAATTCAACTCATCTATTCTTACTGTGAAATATCACAGTACCAAAAATCTCTGATTCCTCAGTTGCATATGAAATATCTCATTAATTGCAGGCTACAAAGCACATGTAACCAATGTCTCCAGTGTTTTGAGTAGTCTGCATCAGCTAAGTGATGTTCATGGCTGGAGAAAAAGATTAAAATATATAAATAAAAATTAAGATAGAATTATGATTGTACAATTGTATGAGTGAATATCTCATAGTGAAATTATGTATCACACAGTATCACAGAATCACAGAATCACCAAGGCTGGAAAAGACCTTTAAGATCATCAAGTCCAGCCCATGACCAACACCACCACACCATCTAGACCATGGCACTAAGTGCCACATCCAGCCTTGCCTTGAACACATCCAGGGACGGTGCCTCCACCACTTCCCTGGGAAGTCTATTCCAATGTCTAACCACCCTCTCCATGAGGAAGTGCTTCCTAATATCCAACCTAAACCTCCCTTGGAGCAACTTCAGGCTATGCCCTCTTGTCCTGTCACTGGTTGCCTGGGAGAAGAGCCCAGCCCCAACCTGACTACAACCTCCCTTCAGGTAGTTGAAGAGAGTGATGAGGTCCCCCCTGAGCCTCCTCTTCTCCAGGCTTAACAACCCCAACATCCTCAACCTCTCCCTATAAGACTTTCCCTCTAGTCCTTTCACCAGCCTTGTTGCTCTCCTCTGGACCCACTCCAGCACGCACCTCAACATCCTTCTTGAAGTGAGGGGCCCAGAATTGCACACAGTACTCAAGGTGAGGCCTCACCAGTGCTGTGTACACGGGGAGAATTACATCCCTACTCCTGCTGGCCACACTATTCCTGATACAAGCCAGGATGCCATTGGCCTTCCGGGCCACCTGGGCACACTGCTGGCTCATGTTCAACCGGCTGTCCACCAGTACTCCCAGGTCCCTCTCTGCCAGGCTGCTCTCCAGCCACTCTTCCCCCAGCCTGTAGCGCTGCCTGGGGTTATTGTGGCCAAAGTGCAGGACCCTGCACTTGGTCTTGTTGAATTTCATGCCATTGGCCTCGGCCCAATGATCCAGCCTGTCCAGGTCCTCCTGCAGCCTCTTCCTACCCTCTGGCAGATCAACACTCCCCCCCAGCTTGGTGTCATCTGCGAATTTACTGAGGGTGGACTCAATCCCCACATCCAGGTCATCAATAAAGATATTGAATAGGACTGGGCCCAGTACTGATCCCTGGGGGACACCGCTGGTCACCGGACACCAGCTGGATGCAGCTCCATTCACCACCATGTAAGGCCTGTATAGTCTTATATGATGGAAGAAAAGCAATTAGGGTGGATGGTGTTGTGACCTTGGAGGAATGTTGGGAACAGGGAAGGGTAGGGCATTGCAAAGTTCGTTCCAAATGTCAGTGAAAAAAGCTCAATAGCAAAGGGTGTAATAAAATAGCTTTAATAAGAGATAATAAAGAGGACTACAGATAGAGAGTAAAACTTGCATCTCCCATATGCTGGCAACCTGTCCTTTGTTCAGCATGGACCACAGTGCCACAGATGTGAGTAGAAGATCTTAAGGTAGATTAAAGAATCTCCAACAAAAGGTATCAGCAAAAGGTGATTTTAATACAGATTTATGAAAGTGTGACTTAACAGAATTCAATGGCAAGATTCACTCACTATGCGGAAAGAATGTTAGAGATTGAGATTGTATTGGAGTGACTTACATGGTGATCACAGGAAATTATATATACATTGATAGGGGAGATACAGTCAGGATCAGGTTGGAATTATTTGCGCAGGGATTAGGAGACAGAATGAGGAAGGCCCTTCCGCTGAGTCACAAGGTTCAGAGAAGACACCCTTGCTTTCCAAACTCCTCTCAGAAAGGAGTCTAGTTGGGGCTGAATCCACTCCTAGTTCCAGACTTGGTCAATGGTTTATAACTAAAGGGCTCAGGTGTAGGGATTTTAGTGTAGTGCTTTAACACATAATTATGTGTCTGGTGTGATTTGAAATAGCAGTTAATTGAGGTTATTCACTATCACAGTGAATAACAAAATTGGATGATAGGATTTTCTAGCCATACTTAATCAATAATCTACAGTGGCAAAAAAAATAATTTGCAATGGCAAAGAAGGCCAACGGGATGCTGGGATGCATCCAGAACATCACCAGCAGAGATAAAGAAGTCATCATCCCACTCTACTTGGCACTTGTCAGACCACACCGGAGTATTGCATTCAGTTTTGGTCCCCACTATACAAAAAGGATGAGGAAAGGCTGGAGAGGGTTCAGAGAAGGGAGGGCCACAAAGATGATCAGAGGACTGGAGGACCTGCTGTATGAGGAGAGGTTGAGAAAACTGGGTTGGTTCAGCCTTGAGAAGAGAAGGCTTCGGGAAGACCTTATTACCATCTTCCAGTACTTAAAGGGTGGCTACCAAGAAGATGGAGTCTCCTTATTTACAAGGAGTCACATGGAAAAGACATGGTCTGCACCACCATGCATGGGTGGATTTTCCTAAAGCATGCTCTGCAGATCTCATCCATGGAGAGGTTCTTTTCTCCCTCCCATGTTGTTGTGCCTTTTATTTTGTGTGACAAACAGAATCTCATACCATCTCCTGACAGGCTGAGGTGTTATCTCTGTCATAAAACCCACCAGGACTGCACAGGCTGGCATGGGCATGCCAACAGGTTCCCTTAAAGCAGCTGCTCATGTAAACATACAGGCTACTCAAGCCCCAGTCAAGGGGCCCAGTAGACCATGCATGACTTGTCCAAGTTCACCAGCAACGGGAATACAGTGTCTTCCAAAAGGCTCCTGATACAGATGGGAGGAACACTGTTGCAGAATTTGGAGTGGAAGCTCACTTTCAAAACACTCTTCTTGAATTTTTCTTCCTAACAAAGTCCTGTCTTCTTTCTGCACCTAGTCTAATGTAGCCCATGTAAACAAAACAGTAGTTATTATTATTATTATATTATACATCGTGCAGTTTTGTTTACTATTGTTTTGTTTTTCCTTTTCAGCTGAAGGCAGGCTGGTCAGGGTCACATTTTTAAAAAGAGGATGACTGTGTAAATCTCAGGATTTGGCCTTTTATGCAAACACTGAATTAATTACTGAAACTGTAATTGCACTTTGGAAATACAAATGTTGACACAGAGTTGTCTACAGGATAGCTTTAGATGCTACATACAATGTATGGAACTTGTGTGCACTAGAACAGGTTCATATTAAATGTATGTGAAAATAACGTTCTTGACCTTCAAGTCTGTGGTGGAGTATGATACATTTTTTGAATAATGCATAAATACATCATATCATAGCATTATGATATAGGGCTGCACATGTATCTTTAGTGGATTATATAAATCATTACTATCTAGATAAATAAAAGTTTACTACTGCAGTGTTTAATATTGAGGTCTGTGTTAAACTTAAAACCTTGAAAGGTTAAGTTAAACAATGTCAAAGTAGTTTAGAAAAAAAGGCATACTGTATATACTTCAGTGAGAAGCCTGGGACATCCACCTGTTGTTTTTTTTATTTTCCTTGGTTTGAGGAAAAATACGGTGAAATTACGTCATAGAACAATTCTGTTAATGAGTGTTGTGGGTTTATATATTATTAAATATCATGCTCTATGAGAAATTGGTTTTTACTATTTCAGATTTGATTAACAAAGAGGAAATATATATGCTTCCTACCTCATGTTTCCAAAAATAACCAAAGTAGTTCTTCTGTAACTGAGTAATCAAAGGAAAGCCAGAATATGGAGCTCTGTAAAACTAAATCTTGTAAACACCTAATGATGGTATAGCAGATGTCTATTCATACAGGTGCCTTTGATGGATGCCCTCATGACAAAAATAAAAATAAAAGTCAGGGTTGTACATTTGTACACCTTTCCCTGGAAAAAAATAATTTAATGGGTTTTCTACATTGAACCTAAAGAATGGTTACATGAATTGTACATTTGCTGAGCATTATTTTATTGATATAGGTATGATTCAACTCCTTCGAGTCCTGCAAATCCTCAACACTTTTCTAAAATGCTCAGGCTATTCACACACTTAAAATTTAGCACTGCATACTCAGATATGCAATGTAGAAACCTAAAAGATTATTTATATTTTTACTGATAGTTTGGGAAAGTTTTTTCCACAGCTGGGGTCCAAAGCTATTTTTAAATTTTGTTTTAAATGCTTCAATGTAAATGTAAAGACACTGAAGGTAGATTTTGTCAATTTTATTTAATTTTTCCTTTGAAAAAGTCCCTTTCAGATCTTGAATAGCATGCTTAGGAAAGAAGTCAAGATACACGGTATGAGAGATAAATAAGATAATAATACATAGTTTATTGTGTCTTATATAGTATTTCTCATTATTTCTCATAAAGTAAATATGTTACTGTTTTACTTGAAAGCTTTCAAGCTATAGAAGCTAGTACTTAAATTTGTAGGTACTTGTTTCTGTTTCTGTAAACATGCTTGGGAATAAGAGAAGGTGAATCTCCATTTATTAAGACACTGACTTTAACCATGGAAATTCTGTATATGTACACAATACAATGGAATACATGTTCATAAAATACAATTTACCTTTATTTTCTACCTGAATGCTTTAGTGAGCTTCAGGAAGAACATTGCTATAAAAAACAAACTAATATAATTGAAATTATTTTTTATCTTCACTATTAATATATTTGTATTATGATGTTTCTAGGTCAGACAAGTAATTCTCTAGAAGAGGCAGTGGTACTCTTCTAGTGAGGGAAAACATTCATGGTTACAAAACAAAATTTAACATGTAGCGTTTCTAAGGCTATATTTGTCTCCTGCTTCTCTGTGCAAAGATAAGGATCATCCATTCCAATTTTAGATATATTTCTCCTGGAATATACCAGATCTACTTTAAAATAGTATCTGTCTATAATGTACTTAACATAATAGAAATTGGCCTTTTTTCACACATTTTAACTGATGTTAGCGAATGAAATGGACTCTACCAGCCTTAAGGCCAGCTAATTCTTTTTCTTCCCCACAACACCATGGTTGTGTCCAAGGTACCTCTTGGAAATAGTTGTGACAGTTTCTGAATTTTGCATAAGCCTTATTTAGAAGTTAACCTAGGCCTGAACTTTTTTAGATATTTAAAAATACAGGCAATTTCTGAATTAATTTATACAAATTTCCTGAGTCCCCATATGATAAAATTAAACTTCTCTGAGTTTTTCGGTAAAACACAACAAAAAATGACTGTGTTTAAAAAGAATGGGATTTTCATGTAAATTCACAGTTGGTCTAGGGCCTATAGCTCCACAAATTAAATATTTGCACAGAGAACAAATTCTCATTGCAAGTAGTTTCTGTTCACTAAAACACTAACAGTAGTGAAGTCTACAAGTTACTTCAGTAACATATATACATCACTAAAATACGTTTAATCTAGCAGTATGACCTTTGACCACTTACTGCAGATCTCAACATGCCAATTAGTTTATGTTCAATTTGTGGTTTTTTTTGTTTTGTTTGTTAGTCTGTTTTGTTTGTTTTTTGTTTGGGTTTGGGTTTTGGGGGGTTCTTTTTGTTTGGTTTGGTTTTTTGTTTTGTTTTGTTTTTTGGTTTGGATTTTGCTTTTTTTGTTTTTTAAGTTCAGAATGTTGTCAAGGGCAAGAAGGAAACACTCTCCCCCATGCCAGTCTTTGCTCCATCTCTTATTATCCTATGCCTGTAAATTACAGCCTTAGATGTCACTACTTCTCAACAGTTCTGTTTTCATACCAGGCAATCTTACATCATTATGGTGTGCTAGTAAATATCTAATTCTGAGCAAAATAATTTGTTGCTACCATGCTTCTAAAACTATGGTTATGCCATACAAAGGTAGTCAAAAGAAATCAGCTATAGCCACCCGGTGGAAAATAATAAATTGCTACTATAGCTAAACAAGCTAAAACAAAGCTCAGGTTCAGATGGAGGAAGCTAAACAATCCTCAGTCCTGAGGAGCAGCAAATTTGCTATAAAGTCAGAGACCTCTCACTAGCAATGATGATAGGTCTGCAGGTTATAGAATTTTTCTCACAGCCCATACTTCCATAGTTTCACTGTTCTTGATACTGAAGTCTTGCAAAATAGATGTATATAAGTTGTGCTGTCATTGTCTTCAGTTTCAGCTCCCAAGCACAAAAGGCACATAATGAAAGATCTTTTTCTAGGGCAAAATGTAGTGCAGCTGCCTCAGAAAGCTGTGTATTTCTGATTAGGAGAAAAGTCTGTTTTCATTAAGGATCAAAAAGGTGGAGGCTCCTTTGGTGGGGTTATGCTAAGCAGCATTGCCTTGCAAGGCTTAAGAGTTTGAAACTTGTAACATGTAAATGTAGAGGTTGGTGCTGTTTGCCTGCACACTCTCAGCCCTTTCTTATTATGACAGGGTTGTGTTGACAAAGAGGGTTGTGTATTCTGGTTGAATTCACATTTTTTGGTACTTGGTAAGAACTATGAGTTTGTTGTGGATAGTGTATTATGTTTACATTCATACCTTTAAAAAAATGAAACAACTAGTAGCAAAGAATTTGAAGATTGTGTGCCTGTCAGTTTGCATTTTATACTGGTCCTTAAATTGATGTAATTGTTTCTTCTGCGACATGTAAAACTTGCATTTCAGAAGAAAATGTATTTGGAGGAAAGTGTTGGTCTAACTTTATTTTCTTTTAATGATTAGTGCTACTGCAGTAACATTTGGGAGCCTAGATGCTATGCACTGTACAATTCCAAATTACAATACAATATTTTACAGTATAGATAATTCTTTGACTGTAAATGTGCTTATTGTGCAATGAGGAACAAAAGATAGACAGCTTTGTAGCACAAATAATCTCTCTCCCTATGCTTCTGTGAAAAATTTATTGCCATTTTCCATTGAACTAGGCCTGCAGAATTTGGACCATGAATATTTAAAAAAACATCTATGAGTTTTTTGTTGGGGTTTTAAATTCTGGCAAACAGTCCTATCAAAGAGAATTAGCTTTAGCCTGTGAGTTCCCTGTCATCCAATATTTAGACTCACAATATCCAAATATTTTTCTACTAAACAGTGAAGACAATAGAAAATACCCAAATGCTCCAGGCACAAAAGTCAGAGAAGCTGATAAAACACATCTAATAGTCAGAATTGAGCTCTGTATCATAACATCGATTTGGATATTATATTTTTTTTCTACTGTATGCCTGAAAAAAATAAAAAACATAAATACAAATTGTAAACCAATGTAATTCTTTAAAATAGATTTTGAATTTACTTCGGTAGCTCGCACAGAGCAAGCCCAGGAGAACATTACTCTGAGTCGCTAATGGATGGCAGAGTTTACACTACTTTTGAAAACAGGGCTTAATATGTGAATGTTACCTTTATAATGAAGTGAAAGATCGTATACACAGTAGTCCAGTGTATTTCCTACTGCAGGAGGTGATGTGTGCTATGCAGCAGAGAAGGCTGTAGTCAAATGGCAGAAGAAATTGATAGCCTTCTTTCATTGCAAGTATTCACTAACTGTTTCATTTCTTGGACTCATTTAAGGTAATTTGTTGAAATTTTCTTTGGAAGCTTAATTTAAAAAAAATAGTTGACAAACCAGTCTTGTTTTAAATAGAACCCCTTGCTAAACAGAGTAGAATTTACCTAGCACGTGAAGTGATATTTCAATATAGTACTAACTGCTTATTTAATATGTATTTAATACTGATAAACTTACAAATATAATGTTGCAAATATTTCTGAACCACACCCAATGACTTTTGATATTGAATCTGAAATACAATTACTAGTAGTGAAAATTACTTGTATAGGATTTTGCTTAATAGACTACAATTGAATTTTTATTAAACATCAGGTATGTTTATTGTCAAAAAAGGCTTATTTTTACATAATCAGGAATATGTAGCAGATGATTGACACTTGCCCATCAAGAAAAATTATGGAAGTTAAATAGAATTTCTAAGCTGCCTAGAAGTCTATCCAGGGTCTAAACCCTAATCAGTTATGATGGATTTTAACCATCAGAAACAGAAAAGTTTTTTCTTGTGCAGTGGAAGGCAGACGAGTAATGGCTAAGCCAGAAGAGTAACAGGGGTAAGACAGAAAGGAGTAATGCTTAATATGTGAGCCTTTTTGTTTCTTCCCTATAGACAAAGAAAATAACTGACCTTTTATTTGCTGGCGTTGTGATTTGAAGGTTGTCCCACTGAATGCTGTCCAGCTGGCTACATCTCTGCTTTCAGCAGGTTATGATATATTTTCTAGGAGAGTTCTTTCCTCCTCTGTTGACGTAAGAATTCATTTTAAGATAAATGCTTCATGTCAAGATCTGGAGCGTGCTTCCCTTTTTTTTCTAGGAGTTTGGCTGGCTGCTTCCAAGGCCGGCTTACTGAACATGAAGAGCAGGAAGAAGCCTTGCCAGATACCCCTTCCACCACCTTTACTTGGGACCTGCCCGCAAGCTCACATGTAAGTTACACTGTAACTACATTGGCACTGCATCTGCACCTGATTGTATACCTTCCTGATCTTAATCTATAGGCTGGACTTACTGGTTCAATCTTGGCCATGTTTTCTCACTGTGATTTTACTGGGTGATTGCTGACCCTGGGTTATATCACAGAACCGTTCTCCTTACTCAGGCACTGTAGAACTGTGCCCTTGTTGCTGAGGTCACTACCCACTGCCCTTAACTGTATGATAGCTTCTTTGCTCCTGGCCCACCTTCCTTTGCAGACCAGCCCCTTGTTATTTTTTTTTTGACAGGTAGTTCAGGTGGGAGGCAGGAACAAGATCTTGCCTCAGCTTAAAAGCAGCTCCTAAGCAAAGGAGAGGGGAACAGCTGTTGAGTTTTTGTCTGGCTCTTCACAACAGCTTTTATCAGCAAGCTGATGCTGAGCACAGCAAGCTAGTCTTGTGGAAGGGGAAAGTGCCCTTCTCGCCTTGACAATGTGTCACATCAGCATTTTCTCAGAAGATGCTGGAGATTGTAGCAAATAAATATTTTGTTTGCCAAGATTTTAATGTTTGATTTAAAAAAAATTCTTATGGTTTACTTTACAATTTCAAAAGGCATGTAATTTGTTGTTTTTAATTTATTTTTCTTCATGGAGACTAGTATAAATTTTCTTCTCCCAGTTCGGATCACCTTGAAGGTATTGAAGTGCTGGCTTTGTTTTTTTTGTTTGTTTGTTTGGGTTTTTTTGGTGTTGTTGTTTTGGGTTTGTTTGGTTTTTTGGGTTTGTTTTTTTGTTGTTGTTGTTTTTGTTTTGTTTTGTTTTTTAACCAGTCGAAAAATAAGAAAAACAAGGAAGAAAACAACTGCAACAGCCTCATCAGCTCTTTATTTCCTCCTTCCTGCCCCACCCCCCAAGGCTCCTCTTCTCCAGGCTAAACAATCTCATCTCTTTCAGCTTCTCATATGACAGATTACTGCATCAACTGCATTTTCTCAAGAGCACTGCCACAGCTGTAACAGCAGCCATCTCGAATGTTATGGAGGAAAGTCTGCACCCCCGTGAGCAAGAGAGGTCTATGATTTTCACTTTATTGTATATAACCTCCAGGATTAAGGTCTAGCCTACATTCAGAGTGTCTCAAATGGGTTGGCCAGTAGGGTTGGGATCAAAGTTCTGGCTACCAGTATGAATGGAGCAGGAAGAGAGCAGAACAGGTTCAAGGGAGGAAACAAAATGTACAAGCCCTCTCCAGTGCCAAATGGCAATATAGAAGTAAATTACGTCAAGTTAAGATTCAATGTCATGAACAAAAGCAATTGTTGAATTATGATTACCTACAAATAAAACATCGCCTTCTATTTGTGAAATAACTGTGTTGTCCACTGCTTTTGGATTTTATAATTCAGGTATGTAGTATGTTAAACGAGTAATTGAGAATTATCTGCTGCAATTTTTGAACTGTGATATCTAGTGAGAAATTGTTCACAAATTATCTTGGACTCTTATTCTCTAGTTCCATCCAGGAAGTACTTCCAGCTA
This sequence comes from Hemiprocne comata, assembly GCA_020745705.1. Lineage (NCBI taxonomy): Eukaryota > Metazoa > Chordata > Aves > Apodiformes > Apodidae > Hemiprocne > Hemiprocne comata. The sequence goes on along the minus strand of CM036587.1, from coordinate 81,915,348 downwards.
AAATAATGAAAGTTTTATCAGAGTAGATAACAGGCTTGGACATATAATGTGTACGGTGTTTCTAATTTGGCTGATTACCTGAGACCATTTTGTTTGCACCATGGATAGTGCATACATGAAAACCATCTCCTTGTAGCAGAGCAAAATATGTAGTTAAAGCAGAAGAAGAAAATTTACATATCCATGGGTCTCCATTGTTTTCCAGGAGTCACAATACACTGAATATTGTATAGACAGTTCTGAGAGAACCTGGGAGCTAGGTCTACTTTTTTTCTTTAAATATTTCAGAGAGCAACATTTGTTGTCTTTCCTAGTAACTACCTGAAAAACCAATTCATTCACCTTGTGTCTTCCACAGATCTGACTGTAGCCTCCTTGAGCTGTTGCTTCCTAGCACATGAATCGTGGAGGCAAACCATTCAACAAGCAGCTCTAGCTGAAATCAAACCTCAAGACTGCAGAACTATAGGAATAAATGCAATAGATGAGGGACAAGTGAACACAACCACCATGAGAATAGAGAGAAATTGGCATTTATCAGTATATATTTTCATTAAAACAGGAGCGGTACAGGCCACCTACTCCTTAATTTCCCCTGACTTTCAAGGTTGTACAAGATGTTTTGGTATGCTTACCAGTAACTCCAGCTAAAGCCAACTTTTAGGAGCATAGGCCAGCCCTAAAATCGATGGGTGCCTGTTGTTTTTTTTTTCTTGGATCAGTTTTTCCTAGGTGACTCAGTCACAATACAAGAAGCCTTCTCAAAGAGTCATTGAAAGCTACCTGTGAGTGAGAAACGGGAATGATACTCCTTTTCCTGGTTTGGAAAATCTTGTGTTGTAACCTAGCAATGAGTAAATAATGGTGAAAAATATTTTTTTATTGAAAAAGGGCTTTAGATACAATAATAAAAATATTATTAGGCTAAAATGTACCTTATTTAAATGTTGCACAGGTAAAATCTTGGCCTGACAATTGTTTTGTGTTTACTCTCCATATGTCTTCTGTTGGAGATGGTACTGCTCAGAGAGGGGTATTTAACAGTTCCAAAATACAGTTTATTTTATGGTGAGGCAACTAATTCCCATGTAAGAGGCAGTACAGTCCTTTTGAATTTACTGAGAAGGATACAGTGAAAAGCCTGAATTTCCTGTTTTGCCTGGAGGTTTGAGATAAAGAGCTAGTTAGCACCTTAACACTAAAAAGGGCTTAGCAAGCTTCAGGGAAAAAGTGTGCTTGGGATTCTATTGCAAGAGTTTCTACTTCTGCTAAATTCAGAGTTTGCAAGACCTTATAATAAAAAGGCTGTTAAGTCCCTCTATGGCAGAGCACTCGTGCCCCCCCACACCCCTGCAGCCAGTACTGGGGACTGTTACATTATCTGTTAAGCTCTCTGGAGATGGCAAAAGAACCCCTAACAGGCCCACTTTTGTTAGGTCAGGCTGGGTGGCACTGAAACGCATTTCTGGTCTTAACTCCTGCTGGGCTGTGGAACTACCAGCAGAGACAGGGTGGCACCTGCTTTTCTTGGACAATTTGGAGATTGCTAGAGTGGGACCCTCTGTCGAGAAACAGGGTCGCAGCCAATCGGCTGTCTTGACCCGGGTAAAATAACGAATGAGTGACCACAGGTCAGATCTGACTTAGTCTATAAAAACAGAGCTCCCCACCAGGAAGCTGATGGGTTTTCTCTCGGAGTAGCAAGTCTGCCAGGAAGCCTACCGCCGTAGGTCAGGATGCAACCTAAGAAAACTTCTCGAGATTGAGTGGCCTCGTCTTTGGTGAGTGATATATTTCTTCTAGATATATCTTTGAGCCTTGTCCTTATTGGGCAAGTGATTCCATGTACCTGAGCAGGAGGCTTTCCCTTTTGCCTGAGTGAGTGTGCACATGTGGGATTATTATTATTGTAATTATCATCATAATCATCATAATCATCATTGTCCATGTTAAGATTATCTATGTTAAGACTAGTCTAAAAAGCTTAGGAGTTCTTAAGTAGCTGTGGTGTAGTGCATTAATATTCCCGACTCACATCTGAAACTGTATTATTTTTTATTTATTGGGGGGGTAAATATTGTTATTTGGAATAAATATCCATTCCTAATAAGCTCCTATGTGGTGTTGGGTGCCTCCATTACACCCTCTGACTAATATGATGGTTTGACAAGGGAGGAAAGGGCCTACCTTTATCTGATACATGCTCAATCTCACAGGATAGTCTATTTAGTGCCAATGGTTACATAAGTATCCTCCTTTTTCTTCTCACTGTAAAACACCAAACATTTCTTGACCTTCTCCCAGCCCTCTACTTATATTTCAAGATGTTACATAGAAGCAAGGATTAATGTCTCCTGTGCGACTCCTATGACAGCACCTTTTTGTTTCAAAACGGACATCTTCATGACAGTCTTACAATGAAATATGAACTGCTGCTAAAAGAAAATAAGACACTTAACAATAATTTTGTTTTAATTTTAGCTTAAGCAGTGATAACTTCGTGGCTAGCCCAGCTTAATGCAGGTGCAGTTAGGAAGTGCAACAATTAAAGGTGTATCTGCACTGTGAAAGAATTATCAGCTGTACTGTATATGATTGCTACACTGTACACATTCTACCAGTCTCTATGGCACAAAAAACAGTTCCATCAGACATGAAGTCTGGATGCAATTTTGGGGAGGATTCCCTCCTGAACTGCTGCAATACACTTGCTTGTCTCTTAGTGCACAATGTACTTTGACCCTGTCCTGAAGTTCCTTGGAGTGTTTCTCTCAAACATCCCCTTATGTTGTGTCAGGTGATGTGATACAGATTCTCAATGTCTTGTGGTGAAAAATACTAGCTTGATGGAATGCGGTGGAGCCCTCTCTTATTTTTGGCAGTTTGGACCAGAGTGATAAAAAAGCTGCCAACTGTAACATCTCTAGAGACAGTGATCTCAGTGTGATACAGTGGGCTATGCAGCCTGTGTGCTATAGAAGGAACTAGCTGTAAGCCATGTGGAAACAAGCCATTCTGTACCAGTTGGCTAGAAGGAAATATTCCCTTAGATGAAGACAGCAAATGTCTTCTCTGCGTTCTTACCTACAATGACATAAGGCTGTATTTCTCATGTGCTTATGTAATCTTGGGTCTGGTCAATGAAATTAGCATGTTTTCAGATACTAGAGTTGGGCATTTATGTAAGACATGCAGAATCATGACCTTCATATCCATAATATGCACAGAACTGAAATAATACATTTCCAGAAATAATATACATATAATAATAATATAAATAATATACATAACTATATGTAACTGCTGTAATACCCAATGTAGTGACAAAAACACTGTGTAAAATACAAATGCTAACCTTCTGTAACATCTTGTGCCTTTAAGTCAATCTATTTGGCATTAAAAATAATTTAATTTATACCTGAATGCTTTTTTATTCAGAACAGCCAATCTCATTCAGCATGTTGCTTCTTATCTCCACACATCTGCAGATGTCAGCAGCTTTTGTCTGATGAAGTATCTAGAGCAGCATTGGAATGTTTGGGTTTTTTTATTTAATATAAACTTGCAGTGATGAAAATTATGTTGGATGAGTGAAGAAGTATGAGGAAGTTTTAGGAATAGCTGGGCTTGAATTAATAAAGTTACTTGTCTTTTTGTTGTTGTTCTGTGTCAAGGGGCTGTCTTCTTCAATACCTTCTTACTACAGTGACTTACATACCTGTTAATTCCAAAGCATGTCAAAATTAACATCAGGAATGGCAGTTACACAGATATTTGATTACTGGAAAGGCAGGTTTTAGTTACAAAGTGGTGTGTACCTACAGGTCGATACCATAGAGAATGTGACAGCTTTCCTAAGCTGCATTAGGTTACAGCTTATTGTCCAAAGTGCTAAACAAAGGTTCATTAGAGCAAGACAGGAAGATGCAGTATCTTCCTCATATCTCCTGCACAGTGACTTACAGAGACTATGGTCAGTAATTTGGTTGGCCAGTTGCTTACACCAGCACCTTTCTTCTTGCTGAAGTAGTCATTGGCTTGCACATTTCTTTCTGTGAAATAAAGAGATATTTGTGTAAGAGCTGCACAGAAGTTCGTCAGACTTTCTTCCTGGTCTCTTGTTCTGAGATTCCAGAAAGCCAGAGCGAGGACACTGTTAGGTATACTCTGATAACATTTGCTAGGTCTACAGCTGCACACAGGATTATTTTGCAAAGTAAAGCCAAAGGTTCTGATGACATCTACAGTGAAAATCTCCTCAAAATGAAATAAAATAGGTGAGGATAAATAGTTTTCACAAATAATTTTTCTTTCTTCCACAGACAAAACTCCCTTCTCATTATGTTCACTTACTGTGGACTATACCTATTACTTCATTTTTAGGGGGGAAGAGTTATGATATCTACCTTTTTTATATTTAGGCAATTCTGGCCTCTGTTTTTATATGGATATACATTAGGTAAAGGAATTCTACCAGCAGGTTCTTATAGTATAAATATCAGATGTAATGTACGTGTTTTATAACTTTCAGAATTTCCTCCAGAATATTGGGAAGTATTTAAATAAAATGAGGATTTTTGATCTTTTTGTGAAAATACCTATTTCCTTGAGAACCTGTGCAGGCCAGGATTGAATACTAATATATCACATAATATAATATAATATAATATAATATAATATAATATAATATAATATAATATAATATAATATAATATAATATAATATAATCCACCATTTCACTTGGGTATCTCTCTTGAAAAAGAACTGCCCTTTCAAGGTAATTTCTCTAAGTATTTCCACTGTTTACACTTCTTGAAGAAAGCTCAGCAGAAGGACTCTCTTGCTGTCTGCCAGGAGTGCAAAAGTAGCAGAAATGTTTATTGTATTCACCATAGTTCATGGTATTATCTCTTTATAGATTTGGACCAAAAAAGTATCTCAGTACCAGTGAAAATCCTGTACTGGCTTCATGCTGCAGTGTTCATGCAGTCATCTTTATGTCACTGTCATTAGACACAATTAGCTTTTTCTTAGCTCAATTTAGGCTAGTCAATACTTCACTTCATTGTTGTCCTTTGTTACAATAATTATTTTCTCCTATGAGTAATTTATTTAGGCACAAATTTACCCTAATAGTAAACTGGTGTGCAGAATTTTCATTTACGCTATAGGGACATTTTTATTTACTTGTAAAAATCCGATAGAAAAAGTGAAATGTTTGAACAACGATTTTATTCCATGAGTAATTCTTTTTGAAATAGGCACATTCTAAAATCAGATTTTGAATGCAAAATTCCGTCTTTTAATAGTGATACTTAGTCTGGATAAATTTACAGCTCCTTAAAAAAACCTTTAAATTTTTATTGAAATCAGCAGATTGTGAAAAAGACTTCATCTGGAAGGATTCATGTTGTCCGCTCTACAGATCAGGAAAATCCTTTTTCTGAAATCAAATGAAGCCGCAGGAGTGTTAAGTGTTGTGGAGGACTGGCCTCCACAAAAGGTATGTCTCTCACACAAATTGACTGCAATAGAGAGACATAAAAGTCGAAAGAAAAGAAAAAAAAAACACCACAAAAAAACAAAGTGGCGACAACCCTGGGGGCGGGGGGGGGGCGGGTGGTGCGGCTGGGACTTACACCATGAAATGCAGAGACCCCTGCCCCCCTTGCTATGTTTCCAGCCTTTGGCTGGAGCATGGCACTATTACAGGAGCTGCAGGTAGGAGCTGAGGAGCAAACAAAAGGCCAAACCACCCTACATAAGCATGTAAATAAGACGGTCATTATTGGTCGTTGGTGTCCGTTGTTCTTTGGCTGGAAGAAAGGAGAGAGAAGAAAAGAAGATAGAAGGAAAAGGAACAGGAGACAAAATCACACAGAGCCTTCGGTGGCTGGGGTGGGACTTCTGCTATACCTCCTCCCCCCCCTGCACTCCTGCACTCCAGGACTCCTGCGATTCCCTGCTTCCTGCTTGCCTGCTTTCTGCATCTTCTCATGGAGCCTGTTGGCTGAGGAACTGCGTGAAAGCAGCTGAAGAAACAGAGAAGAGAGCTAGAGCACACTAAAAAGCTAAAAGAGCTGGAATCACTGCTCGCTCCCCAAACCCTCCATCATCAAATGCTCCCAGGACAGCTGGTGCAGCTCCAGCCGGTTGTAGCCATTTGCCACAGCCGCGTGATGCCACTGCAGCCTTAGCCCAGCCCAGCCCAGCTTCAGCTGACATCGCAGCCGCTGCCTGCCCAAGCCAAGGCAGCCGCCATGTGCCATCACCAGCACGTGCCCTAGCCGCCTGTGCCGGAGCTCCAGCTTGTAGCCACTTGTCGCTGTGTCCTGTTGCAGCTAAAGCTGCTCGCTGCTGCTGTGCTCGTCACCGCCACCACCTGCCAAAGTCGCCTGCCAACACCACACTCGCTGAAAACTGCGCTCGCACAAAGCCTGCCCTTAAAGCCACAGGTGCCGCCACACCTATCCATGCTTCTGAGACAGATACTGTAAGAGACCCACTGACCGAGAAATCTTTCTCTTTCTTTGCATTCATTTCCCCGGGCAAAAGTAGTGGGCCACATTCACACACACACCTCATCTGCCCTATACGGGAAACTCACTGGGCACTCTACCCCCAACTATAGTAGTGTTTCTTTCTTTCTCTTTACCTGTCACAAGTACCACCGTTACACACCCCAAGTTTGTCTCCTGTGACTACATTTGCATACTGAGCTCCCCCCCACACTCCCTCTGCTCCAAAGCTGTTACAGTAAAGTGGTATTTTAAGCACATAATCTCTGTGTTTGTGCTGGTGCAAGCGCACATCTGGGCAGGGTTTGTGTTCTATAGGAATATCTGATGTAGCCAGCCGGTACCAACCTAGAGACGGACCCACTGGGAAATTAAAACCAGCCAACTGGGGACTATTCCACCTCTAATTGAAGAGAAGAGAAGGGGTGATCTGTGACTTGACTCTAATTTTCCAGCCTGGGTCAAACTCAGACCACAACAAGTGTCTAAACATATTAGCAGGGAAGTAAAAAATGCTGTTTCTTCTTCTGTTACAAAAACTCGATGACTTTCTCTTTTGAACTCTGTCTTTCAATGGTTATTGAAATATTATGGACCTAGGAGTGCTGGTGGACAGCCGGTTGAACATGAGCCAGCAGTGTGCCCAGGTGGCCTGGAAGGCCAATGGCATCCTGGCTTGTATCAGGAATAGTGTGGCCAGCAGGAGTAGGGATGTAATTCTCCCTCTGTACTCAGCACTGGTGAGACCTCACCTTGAGTACTGTGTCCAGTTCTGGGCCCTTCACTTCAAGAAGGACGTTGAGGTGCTGGAGCGGGTCCAGAGGAGAGCAACAAGGCTGGTGAAAGGACTAGAGGGAAGGTCTTATAGGGAGAGGCTGAGGATGTTGGGGTTGTTTAGCCTGGAGAAGAGGAGGCTCAGGGGGGACTTATCACTCTCTTCAACTACCTGAAGGGAGGTTGTAGTCAGGTGGGGGCTGGGCTCTTCTCCCAGGCAACTGGTGACAGGACAAGAGGGCACAGCCTGAAGCTGCTCCAAGGGAGGTTTAGGTTGGATATTAGGAAGCACTTCCTCACGGAGAGAGTGATTAGACATTGGAATAGACTTCCCAGGGAAGTGGTGAAGGCACCATCCCTGGATGTGTTCAAGGCAAGGCTGGATGGGACACTTAATGCCATAGTCTAGACGGTGTGGTGGTGTTGGTCATAGGCTGGACTTGATGATCTTAAAGGTCTTTTCCAGCCTTGGTGATTCTGTGATTCTGTGATTAAAATATATTAGGAAGAAAGTCTGGAAAAATAATTATTTTTCCATAACATAATCTTCAGACATTAGGAAGACAGCTGTTCTTTACTGGGGCAAAAGAGTGAGTGAGCAAGACCGAGAGAAACCAGTTAATTGCAGAATAATGAACTCTTTACCTGCAATAATTATGACTAAGCGGAAAACTTAGTCAGGAAGAAAGTAGAGATTTGTTTGTGCTATTGAGATTATGAGAATCATGTATACTGTTACAATAATGGCAGTTTACAATAAATTGATTATGGTTACACAGATGCTACTTGAAATGTGGTATGAAAGAACCATATGATGATCAAATCGGGAAGTGCAGGAATAGTAACATACTTGCAAGAATATCAGGACTATTTCTGTGTTTGTGTAGCTCAGAAATTACTTACTCAATATCTCCCACATTCTCCAAAAAACTTTTTACAGAGTTCATCTTAAAATTGAATGAGAACAGCAGCTTTAGAATTGAGCCCTGTTAAATGTTTGCCTGGTCCTTTATGCATAAAACACTAACATTATACCAGTTTTTCAGAGAAGAAAACGGAGACAGAGATGAGGCATTAACAATGCACAAACTCACGCTGCATCATTTTATCAGAAAAAGGTAAAAAGCATTTTAAAGTGTTTCAGTTACAAAGATCCCAAAAGTATTGAGAAGGATCCATGAGGAAGAGAAATGATCTTTACTTTCTGAAGAACATGTGACATGTATGTAACACTGACATTATTGACAAGATCTCTCTCAAAGAAATGTGTGTCTGTGTGAGTGATATGATGAAAAGGTAAAAAAGGACAGCAGGGAAAGATATTCTGAAAACTGAAAATAATTTTGCAAACCAATAATTTCTACACTTCACATGGTGTGGTTAGGATAGATAATACTAGGTTTTTTGAAGTTCCTTTAATGAAGGTTCATTGGGTGATCACTGTTCATAAATTTTTGTCAGGTATTTTTTTCACTACCTACTTCAGGCAGAGAGTATAGCAGACAGTGAAAGACTGAGTGTATAAAGGTTTCTCTCTGAAAAGTCAGAGTGCTGCTGTAATTCCTCAGTGGAGTTAAAGTTACCAGTAGCTTCAGGATCCAGAATTTAAGAATTAGATGTGTTTTTAAAAAAAAACCAAAAACAAACATGAGGTTTTTTGTTGTTGTTTAAGAAAAAATTAAGCATATGGAGGTTTTCCGAGGGGTTTCTCTGAGATAAGGAAGAACACCTAAGCAATGCTGGGGTACTCCAGACTGAAAAGGAAGATGTACTTGGTCTTTGAAAAGAGCATTCTCCTGTATCAAAGAGAATTACGAAATTCCCCTTAACTCTTCCAAAGCCAGGGGAGGGGGAGGGGGGGGAGTGGTGGTGGTGGTGAAAGAAAATACATTTTTCTCAGAACAAAATTAACATTAATAAGGACTATATAAACATGTTTAAGATTTTTTTATCTCATACGATCATTCTGTACTTCTAGCAATTCTGGACTAAAGTCAGCTTCTCTCTCAGGAACATATAAAGAATCAATAGTCATAGCTGCTTCAAAAATGTGAGATGCATAGATCCAGAATGCTAAGTCAGCTAAAAAGGTGGGTTTTTTAATTAATCTTTCCTGGAACATCTTCTGGATCATACCTTAATTTCCTGGACTATCACATTATATCTCCATTAAAATGATGTTTTCTTGTCTAGCATTTCTTAGCCACCAGATCAAACATTAACCATCAGCAACAGCACAGTTACACTTTGATGTCTCATCTCCCAGGCATCATCTCTCTCTGATGCATAGGACCTTTTCAGGTCACTGAATTGTGGAAATCATTAACTCCAAAATTCCATCAGTCATTACTTCATGGTTCATAAGAACACAACAAACTCACGCTCATTTCCCAAACCAACATTTCCCTACCAAGGGTGTATAAGGATTCTCCATTCTGCAAGTGATTTTGATTAAATCTGCTGAGCTTTGTCTGTCTACAGACATTTTTTCTCTTTGTTGTTAATTACACATATGGAAAAAAAAACAACCAAAAAGACTCATACCACTTGTACCACCAAGTGTTATTTTCTTTTCCTTTCTCCTGATAAAGACTTCATTATCATTGTGATTCTCTCTGTTGAATATTTAAGGTTTTCTACCCTTCTGGTATGAGATTCTGAACTTCTCAATTTACTCCTGGTTCTTTAACCTATAGCCATCAGCAAACAAATTAGGGAAGTTCATCCTAGGAAGAGAAATCTATCTTATTCCTTTGTTCTTACCAGGTAAAATCTGTTTGTGTTCGTATTATTTTATGGTTGATATTTAAGAGTGGAGGTGCTGCCTTCACTCTCAGTAATCTAAGCTCATGAATGTGATGAAAAATAGTGGTAAAAAGCAGACTTAGATATACACATAAAAATAGACATTCATAGCAAAATAATTTGAGAGTAACACACACACACATTTGCCCACTTGCACATATTAAACACCTCATTTGATACTGTTAATTCTCACCAAGTACTTTTCAGTAAACAAAAAATGCCTCAACTATAGAAATGGGTTTGGTACTGTGCATGCAGCAAAGACCATTTAAGAAAAATTTGACTTATGTGTTTGATTAACACAGTGAAACATGTTCTGGGAATAATATTAAATGTAGGCTTGTGTGAACTATTGAGGATAAATTGCTTTAATGGCTCAGTGGAACTTATCCACTGAGCATTTTTACTTTCAAATTCTTACTTTTGAATTCTTACTTTTGAATTCCTTTTTTTTTGTGACTCTGTGCACAGGAAACATCCTGCATTTAATAGTCTCCCACAGAATTTGATACTTACTTCAGGAACGTAACAAAGTAGAGGAATATCCAAACCAAATTATCTGCAGTGATTATTTGAAAACATGCTTTTAGTCATGCATATTTATACCCCATTTTCAGTAAAATGAAGGGCTCTTCAAAGCCTTTTAAATATATTATGTGGTTTCTAAAAACAATGTGTCCTTTTCTTGGTTCACTTAACTTTGTTCAGACTTCTCTGTATGTCTGTTCTTTGGTGGTATAGTATCAGCACAAGAATTGATTGATAAATATGTTGATGTTCATTGATAGCAAGGTGGAGCTGAAGGAAGGAATAATCTATTTTCCCAAACAGATACTGAAACATGACTTCTCACATTCTTTACTCAAGTGTCTCAGAAAAGGAATATCACAGAATCACAGAATCCTAGGAGAGGGAAAAGACCTCAAAAGATCCTCTAGTCCAACGCCCCTGCCAGGTAGGGTCACCTAGAGTACATCACACAGGAACTTGTCCAGGCGGGTTTTGAATGTCTCCAGCCAAGGAGACTCCACAACCTCTCTGGGCAGCCTGTTCCAGTGCTCTGTCACTCACAGTAAAGAAGTTTTTTCTGATATTTACATGGAACCTCCTATGCTCCAGTTTGCACCTATTGCCCCTTGTCCTATCACTGGATGTCACTGAAAAAAAACCTGGCTCCATCATCCTGACACTCCCCCTTAACATATTTGTAAACTTTGATAAGGTCACCCCTCAGTCTCATCTTCTCCAAGCTAAAGAGGCCCAGATCCCTCAGCCGTTCCTCATAAGGGAGATGTTCCATTCCCTTAATCATCTTTGTGGCTCTGCGCTGGACTCTTTCAAGCAGTTCCCTGTCCTTCTTGAACTGTGGGGCTCAGAACTGGACACAATATTCCAGATGTGGCCTCACCAAGGCAGAATAGAGGGGGAGGAGAACCTCTCTTGACCGACTAACCACACCCTTTCTAATGCACCCCAGAATGCCATTGGCCTTCTTGGCCACAAGGGCACATTGCTGGCTCATGGTCATCCTCCTGTCCACCAGGACCCCCAGGTCCCTTTCTCCTACTCCGCTCTCCAGCAGGTCAGCCCCCAACTGTACTGGCACATGGGGTTGTTCTTCCCCAGATGCAAGACTCTACACTTGCCCTTGTTGAACATCATCAAGTTTCTCCCTGCCCAGCTCTCCAGCCTGTCCAGGTCTCGCTGAATGGCAGCACAGCCTTCTGGTGTGTCAGCCACTCCTCCCAGTTTAGTGTCAGCAGCAAACTTGCTGAGGGCACACTCTGTTCCCTCATCCAGGTCATTGACGAAAATAGTGAACAGTACCGGTCCCAGTACCGACCCCTGAGGGACTCCACTAGTCACAGACCTCCAACTAGATTCTGTCCCATCCACCACAACTCTCTGACTTCTTCCTTTCAACCAGTTTATGATCCATCTCACTACCTGATCATCAAGACCACACTTCCTTAGCTTATCTATGAGGATGCTGTGGGAGACAGTGTCAAATGCTTTACTAAAATCAAGATAAACCACATCTACCGCTCTACCATCATCTATCCACCTAGTTACTTCCTCATAGAAGGCTATCAAGTTGGTCAAACATGACTTACCCTTGGTAAAACCATGTTGACTGCTCTTAATGACCCCCTCAACCTTGATATGCCTAGAGACAGTGCCAAGAATAAGTTGTTCCATCACCTTTTCCAGGGATGGAGGTGAGGCTGTCAGGTCTATAGTTACCTGTGTCCTCCTTCTTGCCCTTTTTGTAGACTGGTGTGACATCTGTTATCCTCCAGTCCTCAGGCACCTCTCCTGTCACCCACGACTTACCAAAGATGATGGAGAGTGGCCTAGCAATAACCTCCACCAGCTTCCTCAGCATTCCATCCGGACCCATTGATTTATGGATGTCCAGATTGCTTAACTGACCCCTAACCCAATCCTCATCTACCAAAGCAAACTCCTCCTTCATTCTGACTCCTTCTGGGGCTTTAGGGATCTGGGGCTCCTGGGGAGAGTCTGCAGCAGTAAAGACAGAGGCAAAGAAGGCATTCAGTACCTCTGCCTTCTTTATGTCGTCTGTCACCAGGGCACCCACCTCATTCAGCAGTTGGCCTATATTGCCTCTAGTGTTAGTTTTATCTGCAATGTATTTGAAGAAGCCCTTTCTGTTGTCTTTGACCTCACTTGCAAGGTTAAGTTCCAAGGAGGCCTTAGCTTTCCTAATTGCCTCCCTACATCCTCTGACAACAGCCCTATATTCCTCCCAAGTGACCAGCCCCTCCTTCCATGATCTGTAGATTTTCCTTTTCCACTTAAGTTTGCCCAGCAGTTCCTTGTTTAACCATGCTGGTCTCCTGGCTCCCTTACTTGATTTCCTACCTATTGGGATGGTCTGATCCTGTGCTTGGAAGAAGTGGTCCTTGAATGTTGACCAACTATCTTGAGCCCCTTTACCACCTAGTACCCTTTCCCATGAAACTTCCCTTAACAATTGTTTGAAGAGGCCAAAGTTGGCCCTGTGGAAGTCCAGGGTTGTGGTCTTGCTAGGTATTCTATTCCTCCCACACAGGATCCTGAACTCCACCATCTCGTGTTCACTGCAGCCAAGGCTGCCATTGACCATCACCGCTTCAACCAGACTCTCCTTGTTGGAGAGTACGAGATCCAGCAGTGCTCCCCTCCTAGTTGGTTTGTCCACCATTTGCATTAAGAAGTTATCTTCAATGCACTGGAGGAACCTCCTAGACTGTGAATGGCTGGCTGTGTAGGCAAATATCTGGGTAGTTAAAATCCCCCATGAGGACCAAGGCCTTTAATTGCGAGGCTGCTTTCATCTGCCTGTAGAAAGCCTCATCAACTCCTTCATCCTGAGCAGGAGGTCTGTAATAGACCCCCACAACTGTATCACCCATGCCAGCCTGCCCCTTAATTCATACCCACAGACTTTCCACTTGCTCCTCATCTGCCCCTGGACAGAACTCAATACATTCTAGTTGCTCTCTCACATAAAGAGCAACTCCACCACCTCGCTTCACTGACCTGTCTTTCCTAAAAAAGGACATAGCCATCCATGACCACATTCCAGTCATGTGAATATGAAGTAGAAACTGGAGGCAAGACAAGTTTTAAGCGTTCTTAATACATTTGTCCTCAGGAAGGAGGGAGTCAGAGGTCCATCACTATAATGCTGCCTGAACTCCAGGGTACAGCTTCTGTGCTGCAGACACAGAGAGGCATGGAGTGCAACAATAGCAGAGTCTGAAAACACGTATACATGAAAAGCCAAGACTACTGAGTCCTCCACAGATTACAGCAAGTTTGATGTGGCAGATACAACCTTTGCCTTGGAGCTGTTCAAAAGAGGAATGTCTAGTAGAATCACATGTCTTTGTAAGCTGTTTGGAAGGCAGGATTTGGAAATATAGGTAACTATTTAGCTAAATTCTCATCTAACTCAAATGGATGGCAGTAAAATGCTTAATTAGTATATCTTTATGAGATGAAATGTGATCAGAAGCCATTCAGAGACCTAAAAACTCAAACTAAAGCTTTGACTGATTGCAAATGTATTAGCTCTATAAAGAATTTTTCCTATTTGCTTTTGTCTGGACTCCTGAACACTGGAATGAAAGAATGGCTGTGGAATAATTGTGTCCTGACAGAACCATTGAGTGCTTGTGGGTACCCACTTGCTATGTTGTGTGATACAGATTTGTGACAGAACAGTGGAAAGACATATGCTTTCAGGATGTAATTTAAAAAGTCACACATGGTTTTTTTGTTGTGGTTGGGTTTTCTTCTCAAATTGTTATTAATTGCTTTTTTATGTTACCCTGTAGTATGTGTTTAGGTTTAGTTTGATACTTCTCAGTTTTTTCTAGATGACCAGAATATGAAAGTAGAGAATTAAAATTTTTACTTATCAACAGTACTTTATTTATTTTATTATTTCTTTTTAATTTATCAATCTGTTTTATTAAGTTGATCAGTACGTACCTTTCTAGCTGTCTGGATCTCACGTTTGTACACTACACAAATCAGACAAGTGTATTAAAAATAAGAAGAATTAAAAACACAACAGTATGTATTTTACATCAAATGTCTTCAAGCCACCAGTCAAATTGTACATCAGTATGCATTCTAAAAAATTCTTGTTTACACATACTAGCCCATTTTTAAGTGTTTTGTTTTTTACTGTGAAACATTTTTTAAAATTAAACATAATTATTCCTTTAAATCAGAAAAAGTTACAAGTATTTGGCATAATTTAATAATGAAAGTCTTTCAGGAATAAGGACTGAGGCATTTAGTTGCATGGGTAAAATCCTGAATATTCTTTCCATCTTGTTGAGGAAGACAGATCAAATATTGCTGATAATCTGCTCATCAAATACAGTACAGCTGCAAAAGGCACAGCTTTGAGAGGAAAAAGGGGATAAAAATGTAATAGTCTATGTTTTTTTTGAGAAACTGACAAGGGATTTCTTATAAGATACAGATTGAAACAGGATTGTGTCAAATTCAAATAATTCTTTTAGTGTATGATAAAAAAAAAACAACCAAACAACAAATGAGCCATTTTTTCTTCCATTGAGTGAAAAAAATGCAAATCATTGTCCATTCTTCAATAACATTCTGAGTTTCTGTATTAATTTTGTGGGTGGAGGAAGACATCCTTAAAAGAAATTAAACATATGCTTTCAGATTTCAGGAATATATTTTGAAATTTTAGTTAGTGTGTATTTGGTCAATAGGCCTGTCTGGGAGAATTACCATTATTATAATAGATTTTAAGAACTCAGTAGCAGAAAGTCTTGTGATTTCAGGATTAATTTACTTTTTAAATTTAAGATCAGAGAGAAATGGGGAAGGCTAGCACTGTGGACAATTTTCCAATACATCAATTTCATCAACAATGGGTTAAAATGGGTTAAAATTCTAGTCCTCTTGTACCCATGCTTTGGGTCCAAATTCACAGGTTTATTTCACTGTAAATTAATTAGAATTTTCTTTTTTTTTTAAATTGTCTGTGATCACTCATCATTGTGAAGAAAAATCTTGAAAACAGAACCATGATAAATGCAGGCTCTGAAATTACAGATAAACAATCTTTGTCTTCATGTCAAAGACAGTCAGCAGCACCCCGCGCTACATTTAGAAGAACATTACCAGCAGCTCAAGAGAAGTTTCCTTTCCCTCTACTCAGTACTTGTGAGACACATGTGGAGTACAGGGTCCTGTTCTGGTCTCTTCAGCACAAGAAATATGTGGACAAATTGGAGCAAGTCCAGAAAAGGGCCAGAAAAATGACTAAGGGACAAGAGCATTTCTCAAACTAGGAGAGGCTGAGAGAGCTGGAATTGCTGTTCACCCTGGAGAAAAGGAGGCTGTGGAAGGGATATAATTGTGTGCAAATATCTAAGGGGAGGAAGCAAGGAACAGGGAGCCCTACTCTCCTCAGTGGTGTCCTGTGCTAGGGCAAGACACAATGGGCAAGAATTAAAGTACAAAAAATCCCACTTAGATATGAGAAAAATCTTTTTTTACTGTAAGGACTATGCATCAGTAGAATAATTTGCACAGAGGTTGTGGAGATCTTAGAGATAATGAACATGGCCTTGAGCAACTTACTGGGGTTGGCCCTACTGAGAGATGAACTGGACTAGGTGACTTCCAGAGGTCTGTTTTAACTTCAATGACTTGGATTCAGGGCTATGACCAATTTACGTTCTAGTTTGAAGACCTGATCAGGCTGATGCTAAGGCATTATCTCTCCAGTTTGGCCAGTTTTGTGATGTGGCTGCTGACATAATTATTTTCTCCAGTTTTCCTGCCATATTTTACTCCTCCTATGGAAGACTTTTTGCTACCATCCCTGGGCAAAGCAGAAGCTCCTTGGTGCTATGAATGTGTGGGGCTACTTTCAGCTGTCTTTTGATTTATTTTCATCACTGATCTGAATTTTTTTTTCTTAATACTTTTTTTCCTGTTAAATTAATTTTTTGTCATTTTGTTTATGCTTAGTTACCAACATGATAATCTTGTCCAGTATCTTTGATAGCATTAACACTTTCCAATCTGATTTTCACTTAGTTCATTCTGGGCTACAACTATGGACAGCTAATGGTTTGTCTATGGCAACATCTAAAGGTTTTACTCCTCTCCCTAGCCTTCCACATCCAAGTTATGCATACTTTGGTACGAGGAGTCTGTGTTGAACCATCCAAGTTATTTTCTTTCTAATTTAACTCCAAAGCCGTAAAATTTAAAACTGAATACTTTTATTGTAATTGTATTGTATTGTTTTATTTTTTAGTTTCTTTACCTCTTGCACTGCAGTAAGTCACTTTTAATATAGCAGATAAGGACTAACTCACAGAATCACAGAATCACCGAATAGTCATGGTTGGAAAGGACCTCTGCGATTACTGAGTCGAACCAAACAAAACCAAACCAAACAAAACCAAAACAAAAAAACACACCACAAAACACACCACAAAAAACCCCACAACACACAGCCTACAATCTTGGCCACTAGAGCATGTCCTGAAGATCCTCATCTACATGCTTCTTGAATACATCCAAGGATGGTGACTCTACCATCTCCCTGGGCAGGCTGTTCCAGTGCCTGACCACTCTCTCAGTAAAGAAATTCTTCCTAATGTCCAATCTAAACCTTCCCTGATGCAACTTCAGACCATTTCCTCTGGTCCTGTCATTATCGACTTGGGAGAAGAGGCAACTATGGATGCAGCTGCCGCTGCGAGAGCAGGAACCCCAGCATGTTGATTGGTTAGGTCAAAGTGGTCTGGGAAAAGATAACACAGATCTTACCCAGCCTTATCAGGATGTCATAAATACTACTTGTTGTGAGTGGAAAAACATGGCCAGAATGCTGCCGTGTATGTGTGAATCTGCCAACTTGGAAGACCAAGTTAACAAGCATGAGCGTATCATGTGAAGGCTGCATGATCAAGTACTATGAAAACATCCTGCTGGCTGATTAGCTAGATCCGTTTCTGGATGGATATAAGAGAGAACTCATGGAACAATAAAGTAGTTGCTTTGCACAGCAAAACGGCTCGTGCCTTTTTTCAGCTATCTCAGACAACACCCACCTCCCTACAGCCTCCTTTCAGGTAGTTGTAGCGGGCAATGAGGTCTCCCCTCAGCCTCCTCTTCTCCAAACTAAACATCCCTAGTTCCCTCAGCCACTCCTCACCAGCTTGGTGGCTCTTTTCTGGACCCTCTCCAGCACCTCATTGTCCTCCCTGTAGTGAGGGGCCCAGAACTGAACACGGTACTCAAGGTGCTGCCTCACGAGTACTGAGTACAGGGGCATAATCACCTCCCTACTCCTGCCGGCCACACTATTCCTGATGCAGATCAGGATGCTGTTGGCCTTCTTGGCCACCTGGGCACACTGCTGGCTCATGTTAAGCCAGCTGTCCACCAGCACCCCCAGGACCTTTTCTGCTGGGCAGTTCTCCAGCCAACCTTCCCCAAGCTTGTAGTGTTGCATGGGGCTGTTGTGACCAAAATGCAGGACCCAGCACTTGGCCCTATTGAACCTCATACTTTTGGCCTTGGCTTATTGATCCAGCCTGTCCAGGTCTCTCTGTAGACCCTTCCTACCCTCGAGCACATCGACACTCCCACCCAGTTTGGTGTCGTCTGCAAACTTACTGAGGATACCACAATCCCCTCATCCAGGTCATTGATAAACATATTGAACAAGACCAGGCCCAAAATTGAACCCTGAGGGAGATCACTGGTGACTGGTTGCCAATTAGACTTGACCCCTTTTATCACAACTCTCTGGGCCCGGCCATCCTGCCAGTTTTTTACCCAGTGAACAGTACACTTGTCTATGTCATGATATGCCAAATTCTCCAGAAGAATGCTGTGGGAGACAGTGTCAAAGGCTTTACCAAAGTCCAGGTAGACAACATGCACAGCCTTACTCCCCTTCATCCAAAAGGTGAGTCACATAGTCATAGAAAGAGATCAAGTTGGTCAAGCAAGACCTTCCTTTCATAAACCCATGCTGGCTGGCTCTGACCCCCTGGCTGCCCTGCACTTGCTGTGAGAACTCACTCAAGATGAGCCTCTTCCTGATTGTTCCTGGTACCGAGGTCAGGCTGACAGGCCTTTAGTTCCCTGGATCCTCCTTCTGGCCCTTCTTGTAGATGGGCATCACATTACCCACCCTCCAGCTGTCCAGGACCTCCCCTGTTGACCAGGATTGTTGATAAATGATGGAGAGGGTCGATCCCATCCGGCCCCATAGACTTGTGCAGGTCTAAGTGCAGAAGCAGATAATTAACTGCTTGCTCCTGGATTATGGGGGCATTGTTCTGGTCTCCATCCTTATCTTCCATCTTAGGAGGCTGAGCACTCTGGGGGGAGCTGGTCTGACTATTAAAGACGGAGGCAATGAAGGCATTAATTATCTCAGCCTTTTCCTCATCCTTGGTTGCAATGTTCCCCCCCTGCATCCAGTAAGGGATGGAGATACTCCCTGGTTCTCTTTTATTGTTGATGAATTTACAAAAACTTTTTTTGTTGTTCCTTATGCAGTGGCCAAGTTGAGCTCCAGCTGGGCTTTTGCCTTCCTAATTTTCTCTCTGTATGACCTAATGAGATCTCTGTACTCCTCCTGAGTTGCCTGTCTCTTCTTCCCAAGGTGGTGAACCCTTCTTTTTTTTCTTAAGTCCTGTCAAAAGCTCCCTGTTTATCCAGGCCGGCCATCTTCCCTGCCCTTAAGTCTTGCGACACATGGGGACAGCCTGCTTCTGGGCCTTTAAGATTTCTTTCTTGAAGAGCATCCAGCCTTCCTGGACCCCTTTTCTCCTTCAGGACTTTCTCCCAAGGGACTCTCTCAGCCAGTGTCCTGAACAGGCCAAAGTCTGCCCTCCAGAAGTCCAAGGTGGAGGTTTTACTAACCCCACTTCTTACTTCACTAAGAATTGAAAACTTCACCATTTTGTGGTCGCTAAGCCCAAGATGGCCTCCGACCACCACATCTCCTGTTAATCGTTCTCTGTTTGTGAGCAGGAGGTCCAGTGAGGTAGGCCCACTTACCAGTCATGTCAGGAAGTTATCTTCCACACACTCGAGGAACCTTCTAGCCTGCCTGGTCTCTGCTGTGATATATTTCCAGCAGACATCTGGTAGGTTGAAGTCCCCAGCCAGAACAAGGGCTGGAGATTGTGAGACTTCAGCCAGCCACTTCCAGAATACTTCATCTTCCTCCTTGTCCTGGTTGGGTGGTCTATAACAGACTCCCAGAACAATACCTCCCTTATTCGCTTTCCCCTTCATCCTTTCCCATAAACACTCAACTTTGTCATCACTGTGGTCAAGCTCTATACAATTAAAACAGTCCCTAAGATACAGAGCCACACCTCCACCTCTCCTTCCCTCCTTATCCCTTCTGAAGAGCTTATATCCATGTATTGCAGCATTCCAGTCATGACAGTCATCCCACCATGTTTCCATGATGGCAACTACATCATAACTGTCCTGCTGCACAATGGCTTCCAGCTCATCCTGTTTGTTACACATACTACATGCATAAGTGTAGATGCACTTGAGCTGGGCTACTGATCCACAAAATGGTCATCATACTTCCTCATAAAATCTCAGACAAATCTCTGCAATTTGAAAAGTAGCTAGATTTAACCAATATGCTGTGGAAGTATATGCCTTGTTAAATGACATCTTCGATTAACATTCTGGGCATTACTTATAGCTGCATCTGTTACCAAACCATACTAAAATCTCTAAATTTTATTCCCAAATAGGATTCCTTCAGTAATAAATGAAGTGTGCTATTGGATTTGTAATACATAATTATGATATGTAATAGCCTTATTTCCAGTCAAAATAATGTGTTGAAAACAACCTTGGTTTACCCAGTACCTCACACATCTTCATGGTTTTGTTGTACTTGTACTTGATCAGATTATTTATATTCTCAAATGTTAAGCTGGTATCAGTTTTTACATAATCTATAAAGTTGGCAGTGCTTGTATAGGGAAAAAATTTCCAATTATATCACTTATTATTGAGATAAAGAGATATGGGAGAATCTGTATTTTTGCAGTCATATAAAGTAGTGGCTCTACAGTGTCTTTGAGATGCTAAAGGAAGAGGGAGACAGTCTCAAAACTTCACTGAAGTGTCTGTAACTTCCTTTAGAAGCAAGCATTATGTTTATGGAGAAAGTTTTTAAGATGTTAAAAAATCAAAGAAATGGATTCTGTGATATCTCCTGGATACTCACAGGTGACTGAAACCCAGCAAAGTAAATGTTAAAAGTTAGCTATGAAAATCAAAGGCTGTGTAGTTTCTGTTTGGTACAATGCCTAAATAAATTAAAGGTTTACATTAATTTACATTTCTAGGGCAACTATTTTATTATCAGTAGTTATAGGTCTTGAAATATTATTAATACATAAAACGTAATTAAACATTATTTTTGTCAATTTAAATGCCAAGGAAACACTGAGATAAATTTTAAATAAAAGGGAAATACATAATAAATAATATCCAGCAATACTAAATTTCTCACAGGTATGCACAGAGCAAGTTGGGACTGGTCCTTAGATCTTCTTTCACTTGTCTTTCAACTGGGGTCAAGAGCAAAAGACACAAAGGACACCGAGAGAAATTGACACCAGTTTCCTACTCTGTACCTTTTCGTATTTAAGAAGCTTTGTGTTTCTACTCACATTGACATTCTTCCCTTGCTGAAAATGTATATTTTCTTTTAAAACTAAGGGAAGATATAGATATGCATCAAAGAGAGCGTATGGCTCCCAGGCCAGATTTGAAAATGGAAGGAATATCTGGAAGACGTATTTGCTAGATCTAGTTCCCTTAATGCATTATTCTTCAAGGTGACGAACTACTAATTTTCTACCAGATAGGAAATTATTAGTGGCACATTTTCTAATTAATTTCTTGATTTGGATAATTTAGTTCATTTTCAACCAGCTCTTTTGTACTCAGAATGCTAATTTCCCTTTTAAATCAAGTTCTGCTGAAGTCAGCACATATCTAAAAAAATTGAATTATATTAAACAATTTATACCCGGTGGAATCCAATGCAATTTTCATGAAATACCCAGATATTTAAATTCTTCTGTACATATTTTTAGTGTTTTCCATTTAATACTTTTGCATCAATATACTGGCAGTATAATAACGTCATTACTAGCCACAAACAAGAATTTTTTTTATCTGTAAGTACTGATTCATATGTTCCCTTTTATATTTTCGAAGTTGCCCAAGTGTATCTAAACTAATATGATTTTTTTCAATTTGGATTTCTTTTGTTTTGTATGAAGTTTGATAATGTAACACTCACTTCTTTATACTAAACCAAAAGTCATCAATCAAAATTATTTACAATGAAAAGAAATGTGTATGCATGCATTTTTTTATTTAGAAGAAGGTTTTTTTCATAAAATTGCTGAATTATATTTTTGGTCTGATGTAAAAAAAAACCCAAAAGCCTGTGAATGTGTCTTTCTTAAAGGCATTGGTCAGCAAAGATGTTATTTGTGACAAACCTGGATTGTGAAACTTTTAAATTACATTTAGTAAATGGTTCAGATTCTGGACTTGATTCTATTTTTTTCCCCACCATTAATAATAACATCTGAAACTCTGTTCATCCAAGGTTGAATTTCAGCTGTATCTGGATGTTTTTCCCTGTTTCCTTTTTGGTGTTTATTTAAAATACCCAACATTCTGCAGATGAACTGCAAAAGGAAATTTCTGTTTCTCAAAGATTTCTGTTTTGCTATTAAAAAAGAAGAATCTGGCTTTTTTTCCTGTATTCTGCTGATAGTTTTATTGAAGGAAAATTCTTTAATATTAACCCATAAGATCCACATTGTTGCAATAGTCTGCTCTTAGCATACTTAGGCCAGTGCTTTGTAATTTTTGACATACTGACACCTATCATGACCTTCTAAAATAAGCTTTGCATGTCTGTAAATCTTGTCTATGTTAGTCTTCATTTACCAATAGCTTTTGCTACTCAAATTTCCTCTCTCATAATTTTTGGCATACTTTTCATTTTGTAGTCTCTAAGATGCTTGTTGTATTATGTTATTTTAAGAAGTAATTTCAATGCCTGTAACTAATTGTGCATACCCTCAAGCCAATTTTCATTTGCCAGGTGTTTCAGTTTCTATTACTTAAATGAACACTCACATATGGCCTTCTAATTTGAATAAACAGCTCTCATTTTCAAAACCTCTCAATACTATTTTTCTCATAGTTTTTCTTAGTTTTCACATTGTGTTTTTTGTCTAGAGTGTCTTGCAAAATTTCACAAGGTAGATATATGCTTACTGGTAGAGCTGAAAACTGTATGGATTTCCATATTATGCTTGTTTTTCCTTACAAAATTGTAGTTCATGCTTTTATAAATTAGATAAAATTTCTTTGTACCCCTGTACTAAGGTAATATATCCCAGATTCATTGCATATCCTCATGTCTTCTTCCTCAGTATCCTTATGATAAAAATAAAGACTCATAATATTTTTAAGGAGACTAAAATATATATTTAGGACGCATCTCACATGTTTTAAATGACAGCAAAGGAATTTCCAGTACTGATGTATTTTATTCCTTTTTCACACTTCAAAAATACATTTCAACTTTAGCATGAGAAATTCTATGTGCCTTCAAACCATCCCCAGAGTTTTCTTGAACCAATCTAACAGTTTTGAATTATTTTAATTTAACTTTTCTTTTTTTTTTTTTTGTCAGCATGCATATTTAATAAATACAAGTCAAATTGTGCAATCTTAAGAAAGTGTTGCTACAAAAGCTATGAATTAAAATCAATATTGGGTTTTTGTTCATGCTCAAAGAAAACAGAAAAATAAGTAAAAATAAATACAGCAACAAAACTGTAGAAAGGTTAGACACAGAAGATACACAGGTATACAGAAGATTTTATATAAGACACACTGAACTGCGCTGCTGAGATCCTGATTGGAATTTCATCAAAATTCAAGGTTACACTCATATGGCTTATGGCAGATACAGGGAATAGTGGTCAAGATTGGCTCTGTGCTAGTACTTAAGGTTCTGTTTTTATTTTGGCCTACTTTTAATTTCCATTGAATGAGTCGGTTTTCTCTAGCTTCATGAAGAAAACTTTTAATATTTTTTAATGCAGCTGCTTACCAGATATGTAAGTCTACTTCCTCTGTTCAATTCTTTTAAAGAAAAAATAGCCTGACACATAATTCACTTTCCTCACTCATGCATATAGTGCCTGACATCAAAGACATTTAGCAGAGGAAGACAGTTTCAGGCTTTTCTCCTGAAGCCACAGAACTGTCAAAATTAATCATGTACATAATAGGATTGTACTGCAGTATTTCAAAGCACTAGTGTTTTTTTCCTTGTAACTTGGAAAAGGTTTTTAAGATACACTCTATTATTGTTTTAGTTAAAACAGTGACAGTGAGGGGCTAACAATCAAGTCATCACCAATTTAAGCGAAGAAGTTACTTGACCATAATTCATTAATGAAGCTGCACAGTCTCTAATCCTTATAGTTATTTATACTGTTCCCTTTTCATTGTATTTCAATATTTTGTATCATTTATGAAATATCCAAAGTGTCGGGAAACAGTCACAGTTCTTTGTAGCAAAAAAAGGACCAAAGATGCAAAGAAATTAAGACTTCCACAAAGTCTTTCAGGCCTAAAGCAACAGCTGAATCCTTAACGCTGTTTTCAGTATTTTTTCCTGAAAGCAGCTGAGCTTGCTAGGGACCTAAATATCCTTCAGATCTGATTAGCACCTTAATCTCTTCTGTAACCACAAGACAACTAACACCTTGCACTTGAATGCTCACTGCAAGCTCATAGTGCATATTTGCTTTGTAAACATCAGCCTGGCAGTGAAGTCTTTTAAAAATAAAGAATAATCCCTCCCAGAAAGATCCCAAAGGATGGCTGCTAAAAAGGAGAGTAGTGGCTGAGAAATAAATGAAAAGGGACAAGCGGATAGGCCTTAAAGATGTCCAGCTTGCACTTAACATTTGTATTTGTGTACTACAAATTTCTATTTAAAAAGTAGATCCATCATAAAGTACAGGAAAATGGCTGAGACAAAACATAAAAGTCTGGAAAAATAAGGACACCTAGGTATACCTGAGATGAAAATAACCCAAATCTGAGGCATCCGTATTAAAAAGGAGGCTAGAGTCATAGATTGTGAGAGGTGAGTCATTTAAAAAAACCCACACATGGCAGGGACCTATACTTTCCATGCTCATTACTGTTGCTAAAAAGCAAAAGTCACCAGCATGAACAGCTAGTGATTAATGGTGATTAGGCAGAGCAGCTAGCGAAGGAGTGGTGGTTCCTGCTGCAGCATGCCAAGGGTTTTGCTGCTGAGCAAGATCCAGGACAGAGCACAGCAACTATCACAGAGTGAGGAGGTGCCACTGCAAACGTTGGAATGCAGCAAACTGCTGTGGCAGGTACCTCAAAGAGAATACTGAGTATTTAAATATTTTTTCATGAGCTTTAAATAAATTTTGCTGCTGTGCATTGCAGAATGAGCATTTCTATATTGGTCTGTTCATCTCCCCTGTTACTTTTTTCTTTTCTTCAGTAAAGTTCTGTTGTCTTGAATTGTTTGATTTGCTATATGTAAGATAGGAGCATAATGTTTTGTTTTTAACGTTTTTGAGGTTCATGAATAAGAGCTTTAGCTAGTAGTTGTTACTGACCAGTAAAACCTGAAGCTGGCAACTGCTGCTGCTAATTTAGTCTTGACAAAAAACTTGTCTAGTTTTCATGTATCACTTAGTGAAGTTTCATTTTAAAGCTATTGCATAGCTGAGTTTGTTGTGCCATAGCTTCCTAAAATTATCAGCTAATAGCAGCATCCACTGGAGCATACCAGAAGCATGTGGAATGTGATGTCACAGGCAAGAGTGGAAGGTCTTAAGGTCACTTAAAGGATCACCAAGAAAGGTATCAGGAAAAGGTGTTTTTTAGTATAGATTTATAGATTTATTTAGCAGAATTTGATGGCAAGGTTCAGTCTGTTATTTGCTATGTGGAAGGAGGGTATAGGGGTTGGAAACGGATAGGAATGATTTATACAGGGATTAAGGAAAATGATTGATAAAGGTATAGGGGAGACTGAATCTTCACTTGCTTCTTTACAGTGCAAAGGTTTTCTCTTTGCTTTGCTCAGAATAAGTTAGGTGGATGAGACCTCTCTCGGAGGTAAAGACTGTAAGCATCACTATAATTTGATAATCCAGTGCCAAAATGGGATTATTTTTCCTTGTTCTTCTGCAAACACCCCATGTCTGCAAAGACCAGGCAACTCTATTTAGCAGTTGAATTAATCATGTATTATTACTGTAAGCAACCATATATTTTGTAGTTTATGGGATAAGTATGCTACACCTTACTTGTTAGAGAGCTATGGAAAAGCCCTGACCAACACTGCTTCATAGACCACAAAGCCCATTCACAGCAAATATATCAAGGTTTGTATGGGGAGTCTCTGAAATTTGCTCACAATTGTTGTCTTCCCACAGCAGGTGGCAACACTTAAAATTACTGTGCAACTTTTGATTTGGCCTAGGCACAGAATGTACAGCAATTTTTACTGTGTTTGTAACCAGATTTTCTCCCCTAGATATTATCTCTTTTCTACTTGTAACCCATGGAGAAGCAAGTTCTTTCAAATAACCATCTTGTGTGTCAGCAGTTAGAAAGGGAGAAAGCTGCTGAACATGTGTAACAAATCGTTACAGTTTCAATTAGCTTTGATAAAAAGCCTTGAGATACACTTTTCTGAGATCGCAAGTATAAAGTTTCCATCTGCTTAACAACAATTTGGTGTAAATGACAGTCATGGAAGGAGAAGCCACTGCCTTCTAAGTTTGTCATCATCATCCCAGTTTTTCAATGTACAACAGATTAAATTTTTAACTCAACCAAATTTGCAATCAGCATTTATTTGTATTCAGTGTTAGAGAAATCTGTGCCTGGATGCAGAGGCAATTGTAAGTGAAAGAAGGGTTTCCAACTCAATAATTCTTTGCCTTCTTCATGTTTTCCTTGAGAGTCTGCCAACAAATGTTACATCAGAATTATTATTCCTTTATGGCCAAGTCCAATCTAAGTTGACATCTGAAGTGGTTTTTTTATGTTTTAGTTTGTTGGTTTTGTTTGTTTGTTTTGTTCATGTTTTATTTCCCATCACTTTTAATTCCATGGAATATAATTTCAACAGAATTACGGTATGCATGAGGGCTGAAACGTAAAACTGAAACGTCAGTGGCATTGTTAGAGAAGTACAATGAAGCTATGGTAGGTTCCATATTTATGTTCCATAAATACTCTCAAAAACTTTAAACTAACCTTGTTTATTTTATTGTTTACTATACTGTATATTCACCAGTATTTTCATGAACATTTCTTCTCCTGAGTGAGAAGTTTTTAAATTAATAAAAAGAGAAGGAACATAGAAATCGTAATATACATATCTCTCCGATACTAACAAGCTTTTCCCTCTGCATTTTCTATAGATGATTAGTTAATAAAAAAACTCATGCTTCTAAGAAGCGATGCCTCATCTGGAATAGTATGGCAGATTGTTGAAGAATAACTAGAAGATTGAATCAGGTAATTAAGAATACAGTTTACTCACTGAGTGTCATGTCTTTCTCTGTTCAGAATATGACTGCCAGTGTATGATTATTTTCTTGAATCTGCTTTTCGAAAACCCTTACCAGATGTTTTGTATGGATAATTATTTAACTGGAGATTGTTAATAAGCAGTTTGTTTTGACTACTTAATATCTGAAATTCAGTCTATTGTGGTTAAACATTGGAAATCTGAATTAGAAAGATTCCTGTATTTAAAAAAGGGTGCTTAAAACTTATTCATGCACTTAAATTTTAGTTAAGAAAAATGGGAGTTATATATGCATGATTAACAGAGTGGTGGTTTTTCACTGGACAGCTAGAATTACTCCTACACGATTTCTTCTTTTAAAAATATACTTCAACTGATAATATTTATCATAAAGCAATCTTATGCAGCACCTTCTGGGGCTTTTGCCATGTGACAGAAAAGTTGCTCTCACTAGATTTGCTGAACTATGGGAACACAGAGTATCAGAATAGCCACTAACTTTTAAAATGGACACCATTTTAAGAAATTATTTATCAGATATAAGAAGTATATCTAATCATATCTCAGCACAAGCTGTCAACATGAAAGCAGATTATTGAATTATTTTCCTAAAAAAATGAAAAATACATAATAGATGTGGGGATTTATAGAAAATTAATATGCCTGAATTCAAACAGCAGTGTTGCAGGTGCTGCTGACCAAATTGTCAGGCGCCCTGAAGCAAACCATGGGATCAGTAAACAAGGTGGTGTCTCATAAGCTGGTATCTCGCAGGCCATTGTCCCACGGGACCAGTAAACAGCAGGTGTCCCACAAGTAGGTATCCCATGGTTGTTATCTCATGAAGTAGTGAGAAAAGAATGTTGTAGCAAGAACTGAGAGGCACCGGCTGGGAAGCAAAAGCCCTGGGTCATCACAACACGGACAACGAGTGACGAGACATGTAGCCAGTCATATATGAACTGTGTATGTATGTAACCAGTGGGGTTTGTACTGGGGTGGACCATCTGAAGTCAGAGGTGTATATATTGCCACCATTTTTAATAATAAAGGTCTTCAGTTATAACTCTCATAGAGTTGTGTGAAGTCCATACGCTGCCTCAACAAATAGGTTTCCAATGACCTGATAGAGAAAAATAGCTGTTCAGGCATCCTTTATATTCTTGCTTTTGGTTGTTAGATCTCGTGGTTATGTTTGAGGATGATTGACAAAACAGCTAATGAACAATGAGGTATATGTAATCTTTTACTTGACAGTTATTCCAGAAGCCAATTCTGAGGTGTACGGTTATCAGGCCTTCCAATTCAAACACCACACTTAAGTATGGTCATAGGTCTTCACAAAACAAAATCTATTATCTAAAAAGATATATGGACAGTCTGATACAGTTGCTGATTTCAATGGCTTAAATTTATGTGTTACTATTAAATATAGTGAAGCTTTACCAGCATACACCATCTGAAGATCTGGCTTAAACAACTATCAGCCGTGTATGTTGGTGGATTTTTTTTTAATATATTTTGAATTAGGTAGGAAATAGAAGAACATACATAGGAAAAAAACATAACACATATAGGCAGAGGAAGTAGTAAAAAGATAATTTTCAGGAAAAAGCACTGTGTCACAATTTATGAATAAGATCCCAGTTGGAGGTTTATTTCCTGAACTTGTTATGCAATGAATCACTTTCTTGAAAACAGTTATTTACGTGGCCTCAAATCTTGCATCTACAATACCATGCCACACTGTGTCAGTAGCGTAATAGCCGTACCCACAGAATCATAAAAAAACAATTTCAGTTCATAAAGTTCTAATGTGCAGCAAAGCTAAACTAGCACAGGCAAAAGGTATAAGGGAAAAAGTTTATGCAGCCTGGCTAGCCCACTGCCCAGACAAAAAAGGGTTTAGCTATTAGTTTTTCAGAATCTATCCAAGAGCCTTGCCTGTATTATCCAAAAAATAATTCCACCAAAACCAACCAAACTCTCTAGACTATTATTTTAGTCATAAATAAGAGAAGGCAGATTTCCTCCTAGATTCCCTTTACTACACTCCAGGTAATCATTTGGTTTTAACTACTTAGGGACTGCAGTGCCCTTACCATGTCAAAGTGTTAGAATCATAGAATCATAGAACGCTTTGGGTTGGTGGGGACCTAGCAGATCATCTAGTTCCAACCCCCCTGCCAGGGCAGGGACACCTCCCACTAGATCAGGTTGCTCAAGGCCTCATCCAATCTGGCCTTGAACACCTCCAGGAAGGGGGCATCCACAACCTCTCTGAGCAACCTGTTCCGGTGCCTCACCACCCTAACAGTAAAGAATTTCTCCCTAATGCCTAACTTAAATCTACCCTCCTCCAGTTTAAAACTATTACCCCTCATCCTATCACTACAAACCCTGGTAAAAAGTCCCTCCCCAGCTTTCCCGTAGGCCCTTCAGATACTCCAAGGCCACTATAAGGTCGTCCTGGAGCCTTCTCTTCTCCAGGCTGAACAACCTCATCTCTCTCAGCCTGTCTTCATAGGAGAGGTGCTCCAGCCCTCAGATCATCTTTGTGGCCCTCTTCTGGACTTGCTGCAACAGCTCTATGTCTTTTCTGTATTGAAGGCTTCAAAATTGGATACACAGTACTCCAGGTGGGGTCTCACAAGTGTGGAGTAGAGAGGCAGGATCACCTCCCTCGACGTGCTGGCCATGCTTCTTTTGATGCAGCCCAAGACACAGTTGGCTTTCTGGGCTGCGAGTGCACGTTACTGACTTATGTTGAGCATTTCATCTAACACCACCCCTGTGGGGGTTTATAGAAAATCAGCATGCCTGAATTAGAAGAAGGCAACAGTGTTGCAGGTGCTGCTGACCTAATGGTCAAGCGTCCTGAGGCAAACCATGGGATCAGTAAACAAGCTGGTGTCCCACAGCTGCTATCTCAAGAAGCAGTGAGAAAATAGAATGTTGTAGCAAGAACAGAATGTTGTAGCAAGAATAGAATGCTGTAGCAAGAATTGAGAGGCACCAGCTGGGGGTGCAACGGTGCCTGCATCAGGGGGTGCAGACAGCAAGTGACAAAACACGTAGCCAATCATGTATAAACTGAGAATGTATGTAACCAATGGGGTTTGTACTGGAGTGTGTGATTAGGAGTCAGAAGCATATAAATTGCAGTCACTTTTGTAAATAAATGTCTTCAGTTATAACTCTCATAGAGTTGTGTGAAGTCCGTTTGTGAAGCACCTCGACACAACCCCACGTCCTTCTCCTCAAGGCTGTTCTCAATCCATTCTCTACCCAACCTTTTGGCTGTGCCATGATTTCCTCTTTCATGTTTAAGACTAGCAGATCTCTTTGATAGGCACTATTTTTAAACTATTAAGTACACTATTTTTTTTTTCTACTTATTTGTAATTGTAAAACACGGAAAACATCAAAAGTTTCAAAAACTTTTTGTCCAGTGTTAAGAAAACATAGTTGGTGAAAACTTAAAAACCAAAACGTAATCATTAAAAAAAAGAAAAACATCAAGAAATAAGCATTTGCAAATTCCCCATGTGATTGGAAAGTGTTTGCTGAAAAATCATCTTGTCTAATACCTTTAAGTGAATAATTAGAAGTCAGCTTTGGGTTATCCATAAACATGAACCAGTCAGACTTTTTTTACATGTGACAATTTGCATCTAAGAACTAGCTGGGAGGTACCATACAGGTATGGCAAATGCAGGTAAATCCCTTACTGGCTTAAAAATTATTTATTTGGGATATCAGAGATAGGGGTTAGAAGTATATTCACAAAGTTGAACACTGAGAAGCTGGCTGTATCTTTGTCTTGCCACACATTATATATTAAACCAGCATCCATTTTTCATTAGGCAGCTCATTCTGTCATGGTAATTTCAGTAACATGAAAGTTGTTACAGAATGGATTTTCAAGATAGCATGTAGCTTTGCAGGCTTTTGGGCTTTCGTTAATTTCAGTAACAGACACTGATAAATACTATGTTTGCCTACAATTAGTGCACTTGAAGTGTCCTTAAAGAATATCATAGATCTCCATGCAATTCATTTAAGTTTCAACATGGCAGTGTCCTAACAGAGGAATGCATCACATAACTGATATGTACTGAAAAAATGTTTTGTTGCAACTTTTATATAAAAAATCATTTTATATGTAGTTAATTTCACTGAGTGGTAGTGATCCAATTGGAGAAATTGCAATTAAAAATCTGAATACCCGGGAAAAAGTAATTTAACTAATAAATTACTGAATTCAGAGTCAGGATTCTATATTCTCTTCTAAGTTCTACTACAGACATGATCTTAGGGGAGGCAGTTTAATCTCATATTTTATAAACTTGAAATATTATTTTTTAGGGAGCACTTTGATTGTTCTTAGAAATGTACCTTGGGGGTATGAGTCAGTTAAGAGATGAAAAGAAAAAGAAAGTCTTATTCCATGATCAACATGTAAAAAGTAATGAAAGGGGAAAATGAAAAACAGCTGTCTTTGTGGCCTAATTTTGGTATGGTGAAGGTTCACCAATGACTAAAGCAACTATGTCGCACTTAAACTGTAAAAAGAACTCATCCCACTGACGTCCACAGAAAGTTATTAAGATTACTCCTGTAAAAGAAAATGTAAAAATTGAAGTCAGGTTGAAACTGATTAAGTAAATTTAGGGCATTATTTAACTATTTCATAATGCTATATACCCTAATTTAGTCTTAAAAACATGTCCAGGCTGTATGTATGCAAGAAAATCTGTCCATTTATCTTACAAAAAATTCTGACCTTTGCTGATTGTGCACTGGTCTCTGATAAAGTAGTCTCTTAAGTGATATTATGGTATTTGTGGTATCATCTTGGCTTCTGGTGTTCTGCAAAAACACATCAAGAAACATCCATTCTCTTGTAAATTTGTTGTTGTTTTGTTGTGTTTTTTTTTAAATCACAAAGCAGTTGCAGGAAAATCTTCATTCTCTCTTGTGCCACCACTGAAGTCAATTTAGAGCAGGGGCAGGAGAATATTAGGTCTTCAGACTTTAAAACGCATGCAGACACTGTAACTGTACATTTAAAGAAAAACAATTCTGGTTTTGACTAAATAAAAGTTTTCTGGAAATGTTCTTACACAGCTGATCTTTTGAAATACTTAAGCCAAAATACAGGTGATATTCAAAGAAGCTTTGTACTGAGATAAGGTCTTCAGTATGCTGCTCAACTTCATTGAGCTGTGAGGCTGGAAGAATCCAAAAGAACTAAAATATCAACTGTAGGAGTAAAAGTGGAGAGACTCTGCCCAGATAGTGTATATATATATAAACCTATTATTAGATAAGAGCTAGATGAAGTCTTTAAATGGGAAGGCATGTAGGTAAAATTCTCTGAGCTTTACACTGTAAGTCTACACAGTATTTTTCAGACAAGAGAGCTCATGAGAATGCTGTGGGCACAGCACCACGTGATACAGCAGCAAGAAGTAGCAAAGCTGGTAGCAAAAACAGGTAGCAAAACTGTCACGCTAACTATAAATTCGTATTCCGGGGACTAAAGGGAGCTTTAATGATGCCTGATGTCTACTTTGTTACATACTTCAAACTGTGTATTCAGGTGCATGTGGAAGGGGAGGCAAGATTAGAGAGATTCTCTCTTCTGGTTTTGTTAATAATCTTCTGATCTCCCTAAATTTCCTTTCCAGAGACAGATAAGCAGCCTTGAAGAGAGGTTTTTAGCAAGAATCCTAGTCATTGAATTAGAAGTTCAGGAGTCACTGTTTTCCATCTAGACATCAAGCTATTGACCGTTAATCTCTGAATGTGACCATCCAGCAAATTCCTTATCCATTGAACAGTCCACCCAGCAAATCCATACCTCTCCAACTTATAGAGACGGATGTTGTGGGGGACTGTGTCAAAGGCCTTGCAGAAATCCAGATAGATGACATCTGTAGGTCTTACCTTGTCCATTCGTGCAGTCACTCCATTGTAGAAAACCACAAGGTTTGTCAGGCAGGATTGTCCCTAATAAAACCATGCTGGCTGTCCTGAATCACCTTCCTGTCCTGCATGTGCCTTAGCACATCTTCTAGGAGGATCTGTTCCATGATCTTCCCAGGCACAGAGGTGAGGCTGACAGATCAGTAGTTCCCAGGGTCCTCCTTTCTACACTTTTAAAATGGGCATAATGTTTCCTTTCTTCCAGTCCCTGGTGACTTCGCCTGACTGCCATGACTTTTCAAATATCATGGAGAGTGTCTTGGTAACTACAACAGTCAATTGTTTCATGACTCTGGGATACATCTCATCAGGTCCCATGGACTCGTGTATGTTCAGGTTCCTCAGATGGTCACAAACCTTGTCTTCACTTACAGTGGGAGGGACTTTGTCTCCCTGGTCTCAGTCTTTCAGAGCCATGAGAAGAGAGGTTGCCAGTGAAGACTGAGGAAAAAAGTTGTTGAGAATCTCAGCCTTCTCCTTGTCTCTTGTTAATAGTTCATCACTGTTCCTCATTGGGGGGCTATGCTTTCTTTAACCTTTCTTTTCTGATTTACATACCTGTAGAAGCCCTTCTTGTTTTTCTTTACATCCCTTGCCAAGTTCAGCTCCACCTGCACCTTGGTCTTCCTGACCTCATCCCCCCACAAGTGGGTAATGACCCTATACTCTTCCCAGGATACCTGTCCCCACTTCCACTGCCTGTGTAGGTCCATCTTACCATTTTGTTTGACCAGCAGGTCTCGACTCAGCCATGCTGGTCACTTGCCTTCCTTGCCCAGTGTCTTATACCTGTGGACTGAATTTGCTTGCGCTCTATGGAAAGCATCCTTAAAGATCTGCCAGCTGTGTTCTTCTCCCTTGTTCCTGAGGGCCTTTTCCCAGGGGGTTCTATTTACTAACTCCTTGAAGAGCTGGAATTTTGCTTCCCTAAAATGTAGAGTCCTGACTATGCTTTTCATCTGCCTCATACTGCTTAGGACAGTGAACTGCACTAGCGCATGATCACTGCAGCCCAGGATGCCTTCAATGTTGACATTACTGATGAGTTCACTTGCATTTGTGGCCATCAGGTCCAATAATGCATCCCCTCGGGTAGGGCTGTCAATTTCTTGTCTTAAGAAGTTGTCATCGAGGCACTCCAGGAGTCTCCTGGATTGCCTACACCTTGCCATGTTATCTTTCCAACAGATGCCAGGGTGGTTGAAATCTTACAGCGGGATGAGAGGCTGTAAGTGCGATGTTTCCTCAAGTTGGAGTAAGAAGGCTGCATTGATGGGCTCCACTTGATCGGGTGTCTTGTAGTAGACTCCAACCACAAGACTCCCTTTGTTGTCCCGATCCCTAATTCCTACCCATAAGCTTTCGACCTACTTATGCCTATTCTTTAGGGAAAACTTGTCACACTCTAGCCACTTCTTTACATAGAGGGCAACACCTCCACCCCTTCTTCCTCTCCTGTCCCTCCTGAACAGCTTGTACCCACACTCTAGTCATAGGATTCATCCCACCAAGTTTCTTTAATTGCCACTATGTCGCAGCTTTGTAGACAATTGTGGTTTAGGTTGTCTATTGTCCCCATCCTCATTTGGCTGCTCTTTCTCAACCAGAACCTCATTCCTGTTGCTCAGAGACAACCCTGAATCCTTGTACCACTGTTCTGCTCGGTTCTTACAATCCAGCTGAGCATGGTTTTATGTAACTACCCCAGCATGTGTATGATGATGAGCACCTTTCTTGTTTGGTCTGCAGTTTTGTTCCAGCTCCTCTATGCCACTCTCCTGCCTGTTTTACATCCTTCATTCTTACCTTGCAAAATTTAGTTTTCTTGTGCCCTGTTTGGACAACTATGCCCTAAGTCACAGTTTGCTTTGTCATAGTTACCTATTATTCTTGTACTTAGCAGTGTAACAAAGTGATTCTTCCTGGTTATGCTCTTAGTAGTGTTCCAGTGTTACAACACTGTCAGGTATTATGCTAATTTAGTGTGTGTGTGTGTGTGTTTAAGTCCAATGCAAGATAACAATTACAATATGCTTTGCCAGTTTCTACTTTATGGGTGCAACAGATCTATGCTTTTGCTACAATTTACACACATTTTTGATCTCCTCTGCTCCCAATACACTGTTTTCCCAAAACTCTGATAAGTAAAGATTTGTCTAGAATACTTCTTATGAATGATTTTTTTAATTGACTCAAGTTTCAGTATTTCAACATCATGATGTTACTTAGGATCTGAGGCGGAATTGGTGTCCCTACCCTTGCAAGGGGGGGGTTGGAACTAGATGGTCTTGTAGGTTCCTTCCAACCCAACTATTATATGATTTTATGATTCTGTGAATTATAAATTATTACAATATTTTAAATAATTAACAGGTAACTTCAAAATCATTCTATGAACTCCAACGGAAAGCTAATTAAAGTGTCATAAATGTATCCGTGATAACCCAAGATCTCAGAGTTCTCAGAATCTAAAAAGTTCTAACACCCCCAGCTCACTTGCAGTAAGTTAGATCACAGTTTTCTTCTCAGGATTTTATTTCCCACAGTAACCAGACTGGACAGACTTGCAGAACTGAAGTCATAATGCTGCAGTTCCCTAGTGCTGTTCTGTAGCGTTTTTCCAAACCTGTTTGTTAATACCTAGTTTTAATCCAGTGATAACACTAGTTACAGTTTGATGGATTAGGCTTTAAGGCCACATTCATTAAATTACTGCTAAGTGCTAATTAAAGTCTAACTAACTATGTTTCTTTCCCATGGCACTAGGGATTAGTTGATGTTTTTCCTCCTCTCTCATATATGAATAATTTTTAGATCAAATATTTTTATACCACTGGTGTTAAAAGAGTGGCTTACGGAATATTAATTGGAAATTCTGGTACATAGCTAAAATATCGCTTAAAACAGCAAAGAAGCTTGCTGAATATCTGGCTTCTTCTCTACTAGCAAATAATTTACTATGCTATTAAGACCCTGAGCTTCCCTCAGTAGAAGAAACTGTACTAGAAATCAAATAGCTTTTGAAATGCTGGGTATTTCAAAGACGTTTGTAACAAATTGCTTCCAGACAGAATATTTACTTTAAGTAGGCTAGCGTAACTTAAAATTACAAATGTTCAATTCTGCCTTTTTTGCATCTATATAAACTAAAGTGTCACTAGGGAACTAAAAATGAAATTTCATTCATTTTCCTGTTTTCTTAAAATGCATTTTGTGATAAAAGTTAAGCAATAAAAGCAGCATAATGACAAAATATACTTTAAAGGAAAAAAAAGTAATTGCAAATTGCCCACCTTTTTAACTTACCGAAGTATAAGCAGAGAAATAAATTTTAGTTATTATTAATTGTGGCACCTAAATACCTCAAATGAAATTCAATTCTCCCTCTAACAGATGTATACAAATATATAACTTCTGCCTAATGATATATTTTACATGTAAGTTCCTAAGGAAAACTCCTTTTAGTGTAAATCAAGCAGAAATTGCTGTTTGCTTTTCTTCTTCTGTGTCATAGTAAAATGTGCAATACCTTGCACAGTGTCCACAAAAACATGAAAGCCTTGCTCTCTTACAGAAAATTGTCATGAACATGAAATATAAAAATTTTAAAAAGCATGTTTTTCCTGTAATATTTTATACCTAAGTTCTTTGAAATTGATCCCTTGTGAAATATAGAAAGATGTTTTCTGCAGTGATTATGACACTTACTACAGTGACTCCTCAGTGCCAGTAATTTACCTGTTGCATTACAGGCAAGTTCAGTGATTTAATGTAGAATTCTTTACAAAGACTCTCTGCTTCCAGGTTTTCCTTCAGTCAGCTCAAAGACTTCCTAAACAGCAGCAGACCCTGTAGAGGCTTCTCTGGTGCCTGGGGAGAAAATCCAGAAATGTCACCGAAATCTAACCATCTGCTGTCTACAGAAGACTGTGCTTTAATGGAAGCTTTCAGATCTTCTGCAACTCCCTTCTTTTACCAGTTATCTGGCCAAGTGTCTCTGTCTGAACTTCAAACATCTGACTCCCTCCCTATAACACCAGACACGGGGACCCCTAGACATATCTCTCTTTTAGACAGATAAATTGACAGTACAGAAATATGTATTTTCCTCTCCTTTCAGGGAGGCACAGAACTTCTGTAAAAGAAATGAAAATATATATCATACTAAGTTGAGCAAAAATACCCAAACAGATTACATCCATTAAATGGATGATTTCTTATCTAGGATTGAAAGAACTAAGTTCATTTGTCTTCTGAAAGACAATACATAAATTATTTATGCACAGTACCAAAGGTGGCAGACTGTGAAGCAACAATATATATGCTTCTTTTGCCTCCAGATAGGAAACTCATTTTTTATTTGGAAATTTCTATGAACTATGTTACAGAGTTAGTACGGACAGCGTCTACTTCATGTTTGCTCCCTTTTAATTTCGGGGGAGACATTTGTAATATCTTTAGGAAAAGTTATTTGTTGAACCAAGATGCCTTTGTTTTTTTTGGTGGTGGTAGATAATTTTGTACTCATTCCTCTGTGTATGATTCTGAGAAAAGTGTTCCAGTGTTCTGTGGTATCTCATAGTAACACAGCTCTTGAAGGAACCATACTTTTGTGGAACAGGCAACAGCAAATGGGCACTTGGACTTCCTCAGAATGATTCTGACCAGTATGGATTTCCAAAGGACTCTGGATGGTACCATCCAGACAGAAACTTCAAGGATCTCTGACTATTAGCATTGCAGATGTGCAAATTAGTTCTGAATAAATGAATTTAGATGTAAGAGTACAGCTGAAGTGGTTTCTAAATTAAACTAGTCCATCCAGGAAACACCAAGCCAAATAAAGAAGAAGGTTGAGATAAGACTGTGTGTAATGATACTAGATCAACCCCAGAAATATAGATTTTGTTTCTAATTTTTTCCTACTACATTTATGCAATCTGACTTTGAGGTTGTGAGGAATACAGTTAATTGTAGATCTTGTCCCTGGAATTTGTTTCACTTTGCTAGCAGTAGAAAAACTCACCTTTTTTTGAGAGATTTTGTCTTAGTGTTGGTGAGCCTCGGAGTTTCAGTCCATAGTTTCACATTCTTTCATTTAATGTAAAAATAATAAAACCCCCTTATTTATAAACCAGTTTTACATATTGGTCTTTTTATTTTACTCCAAATCAGCTTAATTTGCTCAAGTCTATTGTTTTCTATGACTTTCTTTCTTAAACCTCCATGATTTACCAACATAAGCTAAAATTGCATCAACATTGTTGCTGTCATAAATTGTGTGGTAAAGAAATCTTGGGAAACATGTCTAATATTGGACTGTGTTACTATTCAAAGCATTTATTCTTATATTTTCACCTAAGAATATAAAGATCTATAAAGTTGCACAATTCTCAGTCTTACTGATGGTCAACACATACAGTGTGTTGCTGTGGCTGCCTTTTAAACTAATCATGGTCCAATTCTGTCTTAAAAACATTGCCCTTGATTTTTTCCTTCTGAAAATGAATACATTACCACATCATTGTGTTTCAGTTATTATTTTATTATTTGATCTGATTACTGATTCATGGTTTCTTACTTGTTCTGTATGTTTTATTACCCAGGATCTTGGTCTTAAAATTTACAAATTACATTTGTTTTTTCTAATCACTGTATCCTATTTCCCATCTGGTTTGAAAGACCTTTTTATTAGTAATGATACTGCCTACCTCACTGTTGGAGACACTGAAATGACACATTTGTTCATCTTCATTACCTTCGCAGTACATTTTTAGAGAACTATCTTGCTTAATGTGGACTCAGCCCCTGCTATGGTTGTCTTCCACAGTATGTAATTTTTAGACTTCAACATTTTCATTGAGAACCTGACAGTGAAGTATGTTCTAGCATGCAGAAACCTTGGTGGCTTTTTTCCATTCTTACGATTTTTTTCTTCTGTTTTCACTTTCAGCTGTACATCTTGGATTTCCTACTGTCACCTGGCATATGTCTGCATATCTACTCTTAAAGAGTTCACATTGACTTACATTTCAACCAAGGCATCTACGTTAGGACACTAATTCTTGTAATCCTTAATATACAGATGTCTTCATGGCTGAAAGAAATGGGTATCCTCCTGCTGAACAAAATGTTTGCAGAAAGTCATCTCTTGAAGTTCCCAATTTTGAAGCCTTTATTTGCCTAGAGCACTAAGAGTTCAAAGAAGTAGTCCTGCTCACTGTATTTCACCTGTTTAGGTAGATATATTGATACACAGAAGTATTATTCAGTCTGTCTCCATATTAATAACGTTGTAACTTCTGAAACAATGAGGAGGTAAATATTAAATGTGCTGATAATTACAAAGGTTCTATACTGTCCTGATTTTTTTTATTCATTTGCAAATAAATCCAGCTTATTGTGGGCTAAGAGAAGAAAATAAAAACCCCAGATGATAATACAGCTGCTAGCAAATTTTAAGGGACATTTAGAACAGAAAGATCTTTGACATTCCCAGCAGCTTTTCAGAATGTAGCTGGCTTGGGCATTCATGTATCTTTTGCAAATGCAGTGTCCAGTAACATTTGTATTCTAGGTGGAATTTGTCTGCAGACTTGATCAGAAAGGCATTCTGTATGGAATGCAAGTTGATTTTTCCCTAAAGATATACTAATATAAGCAATGAAATTGCTTTTCAACTGTTTGCACTGTTCCTTCTTTGTTTTTTTTTTTTTTTTTAATTTTTATTTTGGATTTATTTTTGTAGACTAAGTTCCTTTACACAGAATCACACAGAATCACACAGAACTACCAAGGCTGGAAAAGACCTTTAAGATCATCAAGTCTAGTCTATGACCAACACCACCACACCGTCTAGACCATGGCACTAAGTGCCACATCCAGCCTTTCCTTGAACACATCCAGGGATGGTGCCTCTACCACTTCCCTGGGAAGTCCATTCCAATGTCTAATCACCCTCTGCGTGAGGAAGTGCTTCCTAATATCTAACCTAAACCTCCCTTGGAGCAACTTCAGGCTGTGCCCTCTTGTCCTGTCACTGGTTGCCTGGGAGAAGAGCCCAGCCCCCACCTGACTACAACCTCCCTTCAGGTAGTTGAAGAGAGTGATAAGTCCCCCCTGAGTCTCCTCTTCTCCAGGCTAAACAACCCCAACATCCTCAACCTCTCCCTATAAGACTTTCCCTCTAGTCCTTTCACCAGTCTTGTTGCTCTCCTCTGGACCCACTCCAGCACCTCAACGTCCTTCTTGAAGTGAGGGGCCCAGAACTGCACACAGCACTCAAGGTGAGGCCTCACCAGTGCTGTGTCCAGGGGGAGAATTACATCCCTGCTCTTGCTGGCCACACTATTCCTGATACAAGCCAAGATGCCATTGGCCTTTCGGGCCACCTGAGCACACTGCTGGCTCATGTTCAACCGGCTGTCCACCAGCACTCCCAGGTCCCTCTCTGCTGGGCTGCTCTCCAGCCACTCTTCCCCCAGCCTGTAGCGCTGCCTGGGGTTATTGTATTTAGAACTACAACTACTGCGAGCTGTTAGCCAGATTCATTCTCCAGCAAATTCACTTCTTTATATAAGACTGTAATAGGTCTTCTTATTATTTTTGTAGTAAGACTTTTTAAGCACTTTGCATTCCTTCTAGAATGGTTGGTATCTACTTCGTTGGCAAACTAATAGGTAGCTTTATAGGTCAATCGTTCAGTCCTAATTCTTGGGAAAGCATAGGAAAAGCATATACAGTGAACTTTCATTAGAAGCAGTAACATTATTTAGATTAAGATATGATGTCCAATTATCCTGATCAAGATAATTTCTGTTAAGTTAACAAAAGAGGGTATGACACTCCAGTTGCATTACTTTGCTCCTAAATTTTTGCTAATGAAGAGGTTTTCGTCTGAAGACTCCCAAGTTCTTGAAACTTAGGTGCTTAAATTATCTAAGATTGCTAGCTAATAAATAACTTTTCTATTATTTTTTTCTCTGAAAGAATAATTATTTCATAGCTTTTCTATGTTTTTTAATTTTTGTTCTTTAGCTATATAATCATCATGTACATATTTCTCAAGTATCACTGTAGCACAAGAAATTTACTTGTCATACAAGTTCTGCAATGTCTGTTTTCTTTGTTAATTTATTGTATTGTACCATTTAGCTGTTAAGTACATTCTTCTTATCTGTTGTCATGAAAACCTTTTCTATTTCTATTTGGTACCTTTGAATTGCCATGAATTCCCTGCTAATATATGGAGTCAACAGCATACAATCAGAACCAAACACAGTATGCTTTACATGATCCATTTTTGTTGACACAGAAGCCATGACATTGCTGAAGACATACCTTGATAATGAGAAAAAAGTACCAAAATATCATTTTTCCAAAACTGTGCAATTATGTTCCAGTTCCTCTCTTCCACTGTAGTAAAACACTACAATTTTCTGTGGGTTATTCTGAAGTTATGCTTCTGTTGACCACAATAGTTTTGTTCTAATTTCAATTTGAACTAGATAATGATTTTCAAATGTACAACTTTAGGTATAATTTGAAAGCAAGATGTCAATTTGCAGTGGACATCTTAATTTCAAGCTCATGTTGACATACTGTAATAATTTTTCTTTACAAATGTGTGAACCCACTTTTTCCCCTGGATAAGAATGAGAGCATTTGGCCTTTTACCCTTGTTAATGGTGAAAACAGACGCTGGAATACCTGAATATTTCTTGGAATGTAGATATAATTTCCTGTAATTTTTAGTACAATATTCTTATAATATTTTTTCTTCTTTTAGACAGAAATAAGCAGGTGTGATGGAAACAAACAGGAAAAGTAAAGATTACCCAAAGAAAAGGAGTCAGCAGATCAAATCTAATTTCAGTTATAGCCATGAAAGAACTAAGTATTTCCCCTTATTCTAGAGATCTAGAAACATTTGTTTTAAAGGTCTACAGCCTAGATAAAATGAGTGGAGAAAGAGAGGAAACTGTAGATTTCCTTGGAAAGAGCTGCTGAACTGTGGAGGCATTATACAGGGACCAATGTAACAAAGGAGACTGATTGAGAAAGTAAGACCCATGAAACTTGGTGAGAGTCCAAAGATGCAGCCTTTGATTACTGAATAAAAGGACATAGCTGAAAATCAAAGGAAAAGCTGCACCTGTATTTCCCTGCATTGTGTTTTCCTAGAAATGAGGGCTCTGCATGGAAGGGGTTAAGGACTCATTAACCTACATAGAGGAAAAGCTCTCTGATAGCATACAACATTCTAAACCCTGAGCTTCGATCTGAACTCTGTTGTCCATTTATTTGGAGACCTAAACTAACTACAGTGATAAAAAATGTGCAGGGATGATAGAATATGAAGCCTGATCAAAGTGAGTATTGTTTGGTACTACTATAAACTGAAAAAAAAACCTTTGTAGGTGCTTATGTCTTCTGGTGTCTAGAGACTGCAAAGCATCCATATGCCAAAGCAGCAGTCCACTGCTCTTTAAAGATCCTTACATGGAAAACAGTGTTACCTACACTAGAAAAGGAAATTTAAGATGAATGGCAGGAGTAGCTTTACCATAGAGAGTGCATGTCAACTATAAAATGCACCATTGGTTTAAAATAAAATACTATATTGTTCTCTATCAATAAATTGATATGTATGTCAGGGACTCCATTAATCATAGATATGGTAAAAATTATACCATGCCTCAAACTGTTAAAACTGAGGGCCAGAACAAAAGTGAGCACAAAAGGTAATGACAGAAGAGGTGTAAAGAATAGAAAACTTGGAACAAGAGCATTAAAATTACTCAGAATATAGAAAATCCACATTGACTAAGACAGATGGAAGTTAAAATAGAAAGTTAGT
The DNA here is from genome assembly GCA_020745705.1 of Hemiprocne comata. NCBI lineage: Eukaryota > Metazoa > Chordata > Aves > Apodiformes > Apodidae > Hemiprocne > Hemiprocne comata. The sequence continues at coordinate 81,872,189 of CM036587.1, read as the reverse complement.
GGATACTGATTAATGATTAAAGCATGTGCAATCTAGGAAATTGCAAGAAAACAATAGGAGTAATTCTTCTGACTGCCAGTGACAATATTTGATTTTAATAATTGTAAGTAGAAAAAAAAATGTAAGAAGTATGAAGGGGATGGAATCGAGGCAGCCTGAGGGAGAAGATATCATATTCCTGTTTTAAAATCTTGATCAAATTCTGTTTTAAAATCTTGATCAAATTCATTAATACAACTGCTTTACATTTACCGTACCTCCGTTGGTTTTAACAAGTTTTAAGGAAGTTTTCCTTAAATTTAATAGGTAAAATAAAATATGGAGATATAGGAAAAATAATTATATATTTTAAATGTAACTATCATCACAAAATCATAGAACAACAGGTTGGAAAGAACCTCAAGGATCATCTGGTCCAACCTTTCTTGGCAAAGGCATGGTTCAGACTGCAAACTAAAGAGAAAAGTAAAATTCAATAAAAAAATTGCAATACAGTATAGCAGAATTGAACTTTTTCCTAAATAAGGATGTGTTTTGACAAAAAGAGAAACACCTGTCTTCTTTACAGGAAGGAAGGAAAGACAAATACTGTAAAATATAGAGTAATGTAGTACTTAGAACACATACTAAGGATCTGAAATCTCCAGGTTTGATGAAGAAACTTGAAATAAGAAACATGAGTCTCTTGCATGAGCAAAAATTAACCATCAGAACACTGACTGTGAAATAAAAAAAAAAATGTCATTTATTCTCTATTGCAGGATAAAACAATTTGCAAGACTCCAAATGGGTGAAAAGGAACTTATGACATACTTAAAAAATTTATACAAAGAAAAAGGGAGTAGTTAGCTGACATACTTCAGATACTGAAGAATGAAAACATGTATTTCACATTAATAGAGCTTTATGTATTTAAAAATACACAAAACCAACCCACCCCCCAAAAAAACCAACTACCAAAACAACAAACCAACAAGTGAGAGAACATTAGACTCATGCGGAGTAGGAGGGAACAGGGAAAAAAGCAGTGTGTTCTGGTAATGTAAATGAGATGCTGCACTTTAAAGTTACTTATTCACATACGCACACATACACATATAAGATTTTTCTTTCCTATTTTGCTTCACTAAGTCTTTTAAATTCATCCTAGTATCATTTCTAGAAGTAATAAAACACGCTGTCTTGAGTCCTCTATGTATTATTCAGGCTAAATGAAAAGCTAAAAATTGTATGTAATTTCTTCCTGCCTTTGGGGAAATAAAATAAATGAATGTAAATAGGAATTCTAAATGAGTTTGTGTCCTGACTGACCTTTGCAAAAACCTCTTACTTAATACTACCAACAGACCTGATTATCAAATAAATTAGATTTGTCCAAATACAGTTGCAGAGTTTTAAGTTTCATGTAATTATTTATTAGACTTGTTGTTAGTAGTGACTGGTAGTAATATAATGCTTAATCTATATCAAATCCCCTGTCTTGGGCAAATATGCACCTTATCAGGAGAGTACTCTTGGCTTGAACTGGTTACAGTCTAAGACCTAGATCCCAGAAACACTTATGCAAGACATTAACTTGAAGTTTCTGAGTAGTCCCCATTGTTCATCTGATTGCATTTGGTGTCAATGTAATCAAATACATTTACACTTACAAGATAAAGGTCCACATAGACACAACAGATAAGGGGAAAGATGGGTGTTTTCCTCTTCATATAAAGAGGGAGCTGATTTCCATTTCCAGTTGTGAAGGACTGGCTTCCACAAAAGGTATGTCTCTCACTCAAATTGACTGCAATAGAGAGACGTAAAAGTCAAAAAAAGAAAAAAGGAAATAAAAACAAACGAAGAAGCGGCAACCCTGCGGGGGAGAGGTTGGAGTGGGGGGAGGTTGGGGTGCGGGGGTGGGGTGTGGTGCGGCTCGGACTTACTTAATGAAGAACAAAGACAGTCAGCCCCTCTTGCTATGTTTGCAGCCAGGACCCAGACTTTGGCTGGAGCATGGCAGTATTGTTACAGGAGCTGCAGGGAGGAGCTGAGGACTGACCAGACTGAAGGCCAGACCACCCTACATAAGAACGTAAATAAGACGGTCATGGTGGGTCGTTATTGGTCGTTGGTGTTCATTATTCTCTGCTGCTGGAAGAAAGGCAAGAGAAGGAAAGAAAGTAAAAGTAATAGGAGACAAAATAAAACAGAGCCTTCGGTGGCTGGAGAAGGACTTCTGCATTCTTTTTACCCCTGCAACCCCTGCACTCCTGGACTCCTGCTATTTTCCTGCATTCCTGCCTCTTCTCGTGGAGCCTGTTCGCCAAGGAACTACATGAAAGGAACTGAAGAAACAGAGAAGAGAGCTAGAGCACACTAAAAAAGCTAAAAGAGCTGGAATCACTGCTCGCTCCCCAAACCCTCCATCATCAAGTGCTCCCAGGCCAGTCGGTGCAGCTCCAGCCGGTTGCAGCCTCACCACTGCAGCCCCAGCCCCATCTCCAGCAGACATCGCAGCCGCTGCCTGCCCAACCTGCGCTTCCAAGGCAGTCACCACGTGCCGCTGCCAGCACGTGCCATAGCCGCCTGCACAATGTCACACTGTAGCTAAAGCTGCTCTCTGCCCTGCTCCCAAAGCTGCCTGCCAAAGCTGCCTGCCAAAGCAACGCTCACTGAAAGCCACGCTTGCTGAAAAGCTGTAGCTGCCACCACACCCGTCTGTGCTTCTGAGCCAGATACTGTAAGAGAGACCCACTGACCGAGAAATCTTTCTCTTTCTTTGCATTCATTTCCCCGGGCAAAAGTAATGGGCCACATTCACACACACACCTCATCTGCCCTATACAGGAAACTCACCGGGCACTCTACCCCCAACTATAGTAGTGTTTCTTTCTTTCTCTTTACCTGTCACAAGTACCACCGTTACACACCCCAAGTTTGTCTCCTGTGACTACATTTGCATACTGAGCTCCCCCCCACACTCCCTCTGCTCCAAAGCTGTTACAGTAAAGTGGTATTTTAAGCACATAATCTCTGTGTTTGTGCCGGTGCAAGCGCACATCTGGGCAGGGTTTGTGTTCTATAGAAATACCCAGTGTAGCCAGCCGGTCCCAAGCTAGGGACAGGGCCACTGGGAAATTAAAACCAGCCAACTGGGGACTATTCCTTCTCTAATTGAGGAGAAGAGAAGGGGCAAGCCGTGACTCGACTCGGGTTTTCCAGCCTGGGTCGAACTCGGACTGCAACACCAGTTAATTCTTGTAAAACAGAATTGGAATCCCAATGAAGTTAGTGCATATAATGGCCTGCATCTAGTTGGTGTACTCAGGTTTCCTTTTCAAGCATGAGGAAAAAAAAAAGCTCTGTTCTGGCTCTGATACAGAGCTGGGACACCACGTGACCAAGTACCTGAAATCCAAGGCACTCAGAAAACCTGAAAAACAAATACGTCTTCAGGTAACTAAGGAAAGAAACTGTGTCACATTCTCACCAAAATGCATGTCTTTCATTTGTGTTCTGCTGTTTAGATCCTGGAAATTCAGAGGCTGATTTTAACAGTGGAATTCTACAGGCAGTACAATTAGACACAGTAAAATAATTCTTCTCCACAGTTGTTTGGGTTTTTTTGGGTTTCCTTTTGTGAAAATATATACAAAGTTTCAAATGTTACACAAAAAAACCCCAAAACAAACAAACAAACAAAACCCCAAACCAAAAACACAACCAAAAAGAAACAAACAAACAAACAATCAAAAAAACCCCCCAAAACCCCTTAATCAAGATAAACTCTGGAGTTGAGAGGAATATGAGGGTTCCAATTCAATCAGTGAAATCAAATGCTGAAAGGTTTAGAAAACTGAATTTTTTCATGAGTCAAACTTTCTTCTCAGATAGATTAAATACGTTTTCCATCTTATCACTGATAACTATAAATAAAAAATAGGAGGAAGCTAAAAAAAATATATCTCCATGTCTGTTTTAATTGTCTCTAGTGAAGGAAGAATGACGACAGTGCTGGACATTGTATGGAGTTTGGCCTTGGAAAAAAACCTCTTCTAGAAACATACTTTAGAGTAGGAACTGTGCTTAGGGTGGGCTCAGGTTTAGTGAAATTACTTAAATAGGTACTTAAATGGGTACAATGATGTTGAAGTTAACAGCTCTGAATGAAATCAAGTAGCAATCAAATCTCTAACCAGAAGTGCACTGAGGTCTAGATTCCACCCCAGCTGCCGTGCCCTACTATTGATTTGCTTCAGACTTCTAGGAGCACTAAGCTGGTAGAAGACTGCTGGCAAAAGCCCTAGGTGGAAATTAGGCCATCTGATTCTGCATCACAGACGGCAGGTGACTGCATCACAGCTGGTGATTAACCCACCGTTAAAACACAGCGTGAAACAGACAAAAAGCAGAAGCTTCCTGCCAAAGAAGAAAGAAAATGGGAATAGTAGTAAAGAAGAAATGTTTTCTTTTGTTGTTTGTGCTGAAGGAATATCACTTATTGGAGAAAATGTAAGTGGGGGAGTTATTTTAGGGTATTATATTCATAAGGAGGTTTTTTAATTTTTCCATCATTGAAGATGATGTCATATATGTCCCTTCTGTCTCCATCTCATCAAGTACACACTCAGTTATTAGGTAGAAGAAACAAGGGGAATTTTTTTTGCCTTTTTTCCTGTATGTTTCATATTTCTTTGGTGCAGTCATTATGAAATCTGAAGAACTCCAGTGAAATAAATAGTGACACATTTAATACTTAGGATTAAAATAAGCATTCACATAATTTGTCCATAACCAAATCTGAACAATATCTTTACTTTTTTCGTTTTTCTTATTTTCCCAGTGCTGTTCTTCATTCTTTGAAAGAATGCGAGTGACTTCTGAAATATTCTAAAAATACTCTTGAAAGCATAGAATGAAAGGGATAGGAAGAAATTTCCAGAGGTCATCTGGTCCAACTCTTGTTTTCAAAGCTGTGCTAACATAGGAAGGTTTTCTCAGGACCAGATGTGGGTTTTTTAAAGATTTTTTTAGATTATTATGTTTTTCCCCCATAAAATATCACTACATGTATTTCGTTTAGTTAGAGATTGTATGGTCTCAGTATATGAGGAGAAACACCAGCTGGACAGTATCAGGACAAAGTAACAGACTTTATTACCATAAATATGATACAAAGCTGTTGTATACTGATGATGCACACATAAACAGTGTTTCTGGCAGGCTTGTGCAGAATCTCTGTCCTTTCTGAGATGAAATATGGGAGAGAGAGAATGGAACATAACAGTTGTTAAACGAACAGTAAGAGGCCTGTTGGACTAACCCACTGCTTTTCTTGTCATTGCAGGTTTATTCATTACTCTTTCTATTTCTGTGCTTTAAATTTAATAAATTGAAATTTTTTTTAGTTTCTTCAGATGTTATGACATAACCTAAACCATCTCGCTCTTGGAATTTTTTTTCCTTTTCTTAATTTCCTGTTATCTTAAATTCATGAATATTTGCATACTCCTTTCTCTTCTTGTGTCTTTCAGATGTAGTCAGTAGTCCAAGCACAGGACCACGCATCACACAAGAAAAGCAGGAAATTATTCATAACCTCATAGGGGAGGAAGTGTGGGGAAGCAATTTCATTTTCATTCTTAGTCACACCACTGACTCATATCTTTTAAAAACTTTGACTTTGGGTGGAATATGCAAATCAGATGCCTTCTTCAGATGGATTGAAACCTTCAACATGACTAAATTCTGTGTCTGAATGTGGCAATACCATGATTTTTGCTGACTGGCTCATATTTACAGATGTGGCAAAAGAACTGTTTCAACAATAAAATATTTGGAGAGAAAATGTGCATTTCGAATGAAAAGTAGCAAGACCTGTCACTGCTGAAATACAGTACACTAGCCTGTTATTACCTACATATCTCAGTTCCAGCATCAAAGGTACAACAGAAAAGCTATCCTTCTTTGCTGTGGAGGAGTAGCAGGTAATATGATAAGAGTGTTAGGGAGGAGGTGGAAGAAAAGGGCTGATCCCTTAAATTTAAATTAGGGTAACTCTCAAGAAGTGTCCTGTGATCCCAGTGAGCCATCAGAGTAGATGGTAGAGAATAAAACACTGTGCAGAATTTATGTCCCCTACTTCTCACATTAGAAAAAGCAGTATTTCCTAATCTGACATAGTGAGATGGAACCATACCAGAAAAGTGTCATACTGGATGCCATACAGTATTTTGGTCCTCTTATTGGCTTTGGCTTCTTCCATGTTACTCTGATTCTCCTCTTCAGAGTAGCTTGTTGCTCATAGTCTTTGAGACAGGGATCACTTTGGTCTGGAAGTTACTATTGTTTCTCAGTAGCTGCAATATTTGTTGAGCTTAGTATCTGTGATGAACTATGTCTGCTGGAGGGCTATTATACGGTAGTGGTGCAGTGCTAAATTGCAGTTTGCAGACAAATAACAGTCACAAATAATGCCAGATAATAAAGTGTCTCTAAATTTTAAAAGAATAATCATTGGGAAGAGAAATATATCTGACAAGAAATTAAGGCTTATTCTCAGCTTCCATACGTTCTTCCCTGTTCCCTCATTTATGTCACCTCTTTGCACTGTTTTTTAAAAAAAGAACACAAAGACACACATATTGGTGATTTATCAGTATGCTGGCAGATTCTCTATTTGTAAACTGTAGATGGGTAGAAACAGGCTGTTAAACAAATCTTAAGCAGTATTTAACATATATTCTTTAAGGAACACCTTGAATGATTGTGTATTGCCATGTAGAGTTAAATCACTCCTGTGTATATTTTAAAAGTAATTTCAAATGGAGAAAAATATTAACCATTCACAAACCTACAGTAATAATTTAGATCTCTCACTTATCACAAATTGTTATGGTATCTGACTGTGTTACCATTATTCCATAGATATCTATGGAGCATGCTGGGTTGACCCTGGCTGGACACCAGGTGCCCACAAAGCTACTCTATCACTCCCTCTCTTCAATGGGACAGGGGAAAGAAAGCATAACAGAAGACTCATGGGTCGAGATAAGGACAGGAAGAGATACTCATCAGTTACTGTCATAGGAAAAACAGACTCAATTTGGGGAAACAAATTTGTTAACAATCAAATGAGACTTCCAATTTCTCTATCTCCTCTCTGTCAGTGGCACACTGGAAGACAAAACTCTCAGCCACCAAGTCTCCACAGGACAACTCACTGCCAAAGCCAACTTGCTGCTAGGTGTCCTAGGTTGAGCCAGGTTTAAGCTAATTATCCTTTTACTGATTTTTTTTTCTTCAGTAAGCTTTCTTTTAACTAGCAGCAAGTGTTCCAGCTAGTGGACTGATAACACTGGAATGTTTATGTTTCTGCTGAGATGCAAAGGTCAGTTTGTTCTACTCAGTGAATCTGCTGCTACAGATGTTACTGAGGGCAGGACAATTGTATCTGTGAGCCCCCTGTAGGGGAGCTGGACTAGACAGACAGCAGAATTGACCAAAGGTATTCCATTCCATATATCTAAGCTCCGAGGAAGGTCAGAGATCACAGAAGACAACTTCCTTCCTGCTTCTTCTTCCCTTCTCTTCCGTCCATGGCTGGCATCCGAGGAGGACTCCATCCATCCATCACTGTCGACCCCAGGCTCAGCCCTACCCTCATAACTCTCCCCACAGCCATGTCTGCTCTGCTGTTATCTCAGACAGCGGGCTGAAAGTTTTTGGGACTGCTCACAGCTAAGGAGAGTGCTGGAGGAGTTGCTGGAGGTGGGGGGAGGCAAGAGGCTTTTTGCGCATTCCTTGTATATAATTGTACATATAATTAAAGCTGTCTAATTTAGTTTTCAATCCAGCAAAGTCTCTCTGCTAATTCTCTCTCTCCTTCCCTACCTGGCTGGGAGGGGGAGGGGATCGAGAGCTTGTTGTCTCTGGTTTAATTGCCAATCCTGAGTCAAACCTTGACACTAGGACAACTGTCGGCTGGAATTTGGAGGAAATCTGGACTTGCCCTTTCCTTGTAGCATGATGATGCTTTTTTAGCATACATCAGCTTGGAAGTCATGGACATCCTTTGATGTCATCCACTTTCTTTCTGAATACTTCCTTTTGGAGTGGTTATGGTCTAGCAGACACTTCTCTGTAAACTAACCTTTCTTTTTCAGAATATTTAATTGTTTACTGACAATTATTTCAATTTTGAGATGACAGGCATTTTCAACTCTCTAACCGAAGATTGTTACATCAGAATTTTTATTGGAGATCTTTTAATAATTCTAATTATTTCACATGCTTCCTTTTATGTTTGTCAGTTTTGCAATTGTCTTTTGCAGTTGTAGCAGTTTCCTAATCAATGCAAGTCAAGCCATCAAAAGCTTCCTTAAACCTCCTTATTTTCTGGGAAGCTACAGCTGTTGTATAATGACTGCAGGTTGGCTATTCAGTTTTTTTAACAGAATGCTTCAACCTTTACGTTTGAAGAGACTGCCAAGCTTTGTGTCTGGTTACCGTTCTATGTAAAATTAAAATAATACATCAATAAATGCAGAAGTTCATGGTATAGCTACCTGATTTCCTAAAGCAAAAATCTGGAGTCCAGATGTTAGGTGAATGAATGACAAATTCAATTTTAACATTGCCCTGGAATAGGAAGCGATGGCTCATCTTGCCCACATCTGCTTAGCTTCTTGTAAATTGTAAATTGTAAAAATAATTTGGAAGTGTTCATACTTACATCTTTAAGACTAGATCTCCATGTTTTATGACAACACATTTACAATAATTGACCATAACACCACAAGGTCAAAATAGAGAAGTCTCACTAAAGTATTTTGAAACATTAACAGAAAACAAAAACTTGAGATGTTTTCCGCCAGTTGAAAGGAAGACTGGAAAAGCAGCTCAGAAATGCTTTAATTCAGAAAATAAATATTTAAGTAGAATGAAAATTTCTGCAGCAGAATAAGCAGTGTTTTGAATATATCCATGCCAATGACACTAACATCTATTTCCATATTTAATATTTGGGGCTGTGACAATATTTTTTTTTTCAGTTTTATTGTACCTAATTATATGTCCCTTGCTAATAGAGTGACAAGGTATCTTTTTGTACTTCCCTTAACAGTAGAGAGGATTAATTCTAATTCCTTTAGAATTATTATTATAGTAAGTTGGAAATGTTTTCTGTACAGGCAGAAGTTTTGAGATATTTACATTCAGAATTAATCACTTGTTATGCTTAGCTTAGAAGAATGGATTTTCCCTTTCATTAAAGGAAATTTTTATTGAAAAACAATTAGTTTTTATTTCTATGAGATAGAGAAAGTTCTTTTCCTCTGATTTTAAGATCTTTATTTAGGCAGTCATCAGACAATATTTCAGCTAAAGATGTAGGTGTTTCAATGACTTTTGAGCAAAAGTAGGCATTCTCATTGCTCTGATTTACCTGGTAACAAAAAAAATGCATGTAAGACAGCACTAAATGTGTGAAGATTTTCAAGTGGCTTACTGTAGAGGAGCTCTATTATAATGGTTTGGGGGTTTTGGCTTTGTATTTTTTATATTTACATGCTATTATTTAGAAATTGCTGAACTGTGGCAACAGACAGGTAAATTCTGTTTCTGAGCTGCCCGTTAGATTCACCCATCCACCCACAACTAAATTAAGAAGACTGTGGTAGAAAAATTCATTCTCACAAAATAAAAACATAGAAGCATAGAAGTTAACAGAGCTGGGGCCTGCAGGCCAGGGCTGCCCAGGTGAGGCAGCAGCAATGAGGCCAATTCTGACTTGGATCAGGCAGTAGGGACAATGTGGCTGGTGTGACTGGGGCAGAGCCAAGTCCAGGGGCAGTTTTCTCAGTATTCACAAAGTTTAAGTGTCACATACCTCTGTCTTACAGACCCAAATTTGGTGATTTGATCTTACAGCTCAGATGAGTAAGAGTTCTTTCTACGTTCTGGTGCAAAGCTATCCAGATTTGTCTAAGCAACATTTCAGAAATTGCAATGGGATCCTATGCCTCACTTTCTCATCCAGTCTTCAAAATATTTAAGTAGAATCACCTTAATTTATTTCCTCTAAGGGAAAACTTTGCATACACCAGGTATACGCATTAGTCATGTTTAAGCCTAGTTCAAATTCAGTGAAAGTGATTTTGGAATGTTACCTGTTCCACTTAATTCAATTTACAGAATTACAAGAAAAAGAACAGCAAGCTTGAATGGTAATTAGAGAGCAGAAAAGCTTTAAACAGCATGACTGCAACCCATGATTTAGTCCTTTAATGAACTGCCTACAACTTTCCACTTGAGTAGTTGTGTTTTATATGCATTATCTTTTCTTGAAAACAGAGTACAAAAAAGCACAGATTGTGCTTTTCCTAGAAGCAGATCTCGGTTTTCTCATTTGGAGACCTGGAGACATCTGTCACTTTTGGGAGCCCCGTAAAGAATTCAAATCAACATCACCACAGGGCTGTTTCCTCTTGAGTAACTTACCTGAACAGGAATTCTTGGCTGTTCTTCCTGGCACCAACCTCACCTTTCCTCTTTACATTCAAGTTGCATAGTACCTAAAGTAGAAGATAAAAACCTGAGTGCTTTCATATGAAATATGTCAGATGAGGTACCCTGCAAGCAGTAAGCCTTACAAAAAACAGTTAAGAGATTAATAGTACTGAAAATTATATTAAAATGTACAGTTAGTGGCAGGAGTCTAACTATTTTCACCATGATTAGCATCATTTTAAATTTGGAAGAGCAGATTCCCCAGGTGAATGAAGGCATTGACAATACTGAAAGTGATATTTTTTTTTTTTATTATGGCAAATACACTTGCAAAAGCACTTGTCTAATGTTTACCAAGCTAATGATCTTTTAAGGAAGGTATTTTATTTTCCTAGCCTTTCAGCAAGGGACAAACTAAAAATCGAAGTAAGAGATTCAGAATCACAATATATACCAGGGTTGTCTAAACTGTCCTTCAGACATCACATATATGTGCTAAGCATTCCTCAGAGATACAATTTAACCTTGTGAAACAAACTGATGTGAAAATATTGAAATTCTTTTTGACTTGCTTGAAATAAGTCTCAGAAAGTCAAGACGTATAATTGCCTGAATATTATATATATTTTTTTAAGCTTTCATTTTATATACAATTACTTCCCTATCATAGTTTAATTAGTCTTTGCATATCCCTACATATTCCCAAATGAGGATTTCTGTTGTTGCTGCTGAATTACAGCCAGAATCCTTAGAGCATCGCTGACTAGAGACCCTATATTTCCACAAGTATAGTAATTGATAAGTCAATAAAATAAAATATATATTACTGCAAAAATTTCAGAGTAATTTTAATCCTGGTTCCTATTCATAGTATCATAATTAAATACCCACATGATGGACTAATGGAACAAAATAGCAAGGTTTAATAACTGCATTATTTAGAGGGCATGCTATTTCAAAATAAACTAGCTACATGTTACTGTTATATAGTAAGAATTCTAAAATAATTTTCTTTTTTGAAAGATTGCAAAAATATTCTGAAAATGTTTCCAAATATATAGTTTACTTCAACCTGGGAAATTGTGCTCAACTACTAGTCAATGACTATGATGAGATCAGTGCCTTTTAATAAGGTATGTCTGTGAATGAATTACAATAATTGAATATGGGTCAATAACTTATATAATTTTTGTGTGAATGCAACAAACACACCACATAAAGTACTGAGAAATAAAAAAAGCTCACAAGTTTATGTATGCAATTTGACCTTTTAACTGTCTTAATTGTTCAAATGACACGTGACATCTCTGCTTCTTGACTCCGAATCTAATTCAGAAGATTGGTATCTCAGCTATGCTTGTATTGTTAAGGCTGTGTTTACCTAAAGGCACTTGTTGCAATTCTCTGATCTTCAGGATGATTTAAGCCAATACTAGAAGATTAGTATCAAGTAAAAGATTGCATGAAATAATGAATTGGATCCAGGATATGTAATAAAAGTTCTCATTTACCCTATTAAAATAAAGAAAAATATTAGAGCCCTGTCCAAATTTGTGTGTAAGAGCTAAAGGGCTTAAAAGAGAAGCTTACAATGTATAACATGCTAAGGAGTACTGGAGGTGGGGAGGGGGCATACTCCTGAAATAGTACTGAAAAGTCTATCTCATTTTTAATTATGTTATAATATCTGTAGTCTCAAGCAACTTTTTTTTCCCATCGGTTTGGATTTATAGTACAGAAAGACTGACATTCAACAAGAATACAAGGTATATGAGTATAGGTTAATTACAGTTTTAAAAGGCTTAAATGCATTAAACTTTTTTTTTTTTTTAAATACAAAAATAATGTATTTTTCAAATTTATCTGAATTTCTCTTATTCTCTCGGTAGGTCATTCCTTTCTGCTAATGGTACTCAGATCACTCTCAGTGATAGTCCTATGCTTAAGCAGCAGAAGCCCCTATTTTATCCTGCAGAAGGTCCTCTATCTAAAATTATTCTGAATTGCTGGCACAGCAGAACTCTGTAGAACTTGTCAATACAGTAGAACAGCAGATGTTATTTCAAGACATGTTGCAAATTTTATCTAATTGCTTAGTTTTTCCACAAAATGGGTGAAGATAGGTTTCTGTCACTGGTAAGCCATTTCTTTTGATATTTTTCAATTAATAGTGAGTGAACTAGTTAAGTTTTTGGACATTCTATGCTTGCTGCAAATCTACACTGATTTAGTACCACTGACATGATAGTTAATTTTTTATATTCCTATCACAGAGCAAGAGTCATGTTTGCAACATATTTTATAGGGTAACACTGGCAGTACACTTTACCACAGCAGTATTACAGATTTTGTTCCCCTTTGGGTCTGACAGAATGTTGTTCTTAGGCATGGCCTTATCAAAGTCATCAAGGAAGAATTTCTCATAAATTTCAACAGACTGGTATTTGGGCTCTTTTGCTGTCCTTCCTTGCTACTGTATGTAGGATAGATTTCATCCCAGTTATATTGACAGTAAATTTGTTAATAGTCTTGAAGAGCTAAAAGGGTGAAGTTTGCAGTCACAGAATCACAACAGTAGGAAAAGACCTCTAAGATCACCAAGTCCAACTGTCCACCCAGGAAAAAAAAAAAAAAGAAAAACCACAAAACCACAACAACACACCCCACAAAACCACGAAAAACCCACCATGCCCATTAGGCATGCCCTGAAGTGCCACATCTACACATTTCTTGAATACCTCCCAGGATGGTGACTCCACTGTGAGAGACGGACTCTATAATGGCCTTTAATCCAGTGACAGTCACTGACCAGTCCTGGTAATGTACTCGTGAGGAGAGGACAGAGGTACCAGGCACATGCGCACAGGACCACAGACTACAGCTCCCAGGAGGCACAGCGGGGCCGGAACCGGAAGGGGAGCAAAGAGGCGCGCTCTGTGAACTCAATACGGAGTTCACAAAAATTCCCCGAGGTGGGGGTGTGGGTCGTGGCTTTACCTATCTCGGTCCGCGACATTCACCAACTCCCTGGGCAGCTTGTTCCAGTGCCTAACCAGTGCACTTTTCCAGTTCCTTTCCCTTCTAGTAAATAAACTCTTCCTAATATCTAGTCTAAACTTGCCCTGGTGTAACTTCAGGCCATCTCCTCTAGTCCTGTCACTATTCACTTGGGAGAAGAGGCCAACACCCACCTCCCTACAACCTTCTTTCAGGTAGTTGTAGAGGACAATGAGGTCTCCCTTCAGCCTTCTTTTCTCCAAACTAAATAATCCCAGTTCCCTTAGCCTTTACTCAAGGACTTGTTTTCTAGATCCCTCACCAGCTTGGTCTCTCTTCTCTGGACTTGCTCCAGCAACTCAATGTCCTTCTTGTAGTGAGGAGGCCAAAACTGAACACAGTATTTTAGATGTGGCCTCACTAATACCGAGTACAGGGGCACAATCACTTCTCTACTCCTGTTGGCCACACTATTCCTGATACAAGCCAGGATGCTGTTTGCCTTCTTGGCCACCTAAGCACACTGCTGGGTCATGTTCATCCAGCTGTCAACAAGCACCCCTATGTCCTTTTCTGCTGGGCAGTTTTCTAGCCACTCTGCCCCAAGCCTGTAGCATTGCCTGGGGTTGTTGTGATCAAAATGCAGGACACAGTATTTGGCCTTATTGAACCTCATACAGTTGGCCTTGGCCCATTGATCCAGCCTGTCCAGGTCTCACTGTAGGGCCTTCCTGCCCTCAAGCTGATCAACACTCCCACCCAATTTTGTGTTGTTTGCAAACTTTCTGAGAAAGCACTTAATCCCCTCATTTAAGTCATTAATAAAGATATTGAACAAGACTGGCCCCAAAACTGAGCCCCGGGGGACACCTCTGGTGACCTGCTGCCAACTGGATCCAACCCCAATTCACTACAACTGTCTGAGCTTGGTCATCCATCCAGTCAGTACAATTTATGATATCATATTTTGACACCAGTATAGAAGCACTTTCCAATATAAATTATATTAATTCAAAGCACTTTATTTTAACTATGTTAGGGGGAGTGGTTTAGAATTTATCTTTGCCAGTCTTCGAAGTGACATGCTAAGCATTTCAGCTGCTTTTTTTTTTCTTTTTTTTGATTATGTAGTTGTAACAATCACTGAAAACTATTCCTGCATAAATCATGATACTTTTCATGCTCTTCCGGTGATGGAACCTCCCTCATTTCATTCCAGTATCAGGTATTTTGATGTGTATTATGAATACTTCCTTTATTTACTTGACTAAAACATGTTACTGTGTGTTTTTTAACTCAAGTCTTATAGTTCAGTGAAGTAAGTGAATCAGTCTCCTGGCATGACTTCTCCATGCCATCAGTACATCATGGATATAGATCTGTGGATGTCTGCTGGCTGTCTTGTTTTCTGAATAAAAAAGCATTACCAATTCTGAGCCTGGAAACACAACAGAGACATTTCAACACAAAAAGTAGAGAATAATAATAAAATAGTATGGTATTTACTATGACCTAGAACCATAGCTGGAGTAAATTTGGATAACACCTAGCACACAGCTGAAAAGCAGGATATGTGACCTAAGAAAAGGTGTATTTGTGCTTGATAAAGCTTATTCACAAAACTGCACATCAGTATGCTAGCAAAACTAGGGACAAAACTGCAGGAGAGGTTTGAAAAAAAATATGTTACCCAGCCTTCATTTTCTGCTGTAATATGTACAAAATAATCAGTGAAAAATCTTCCAAAATGCCCATTAGTTAAGGAACCAACAACATATCACTAAATATACTAATATTTTCCTTTCCCATTCACTGAAGAAAGAGCTGGATCAAACCCACAGTATCTATGGGATGAAGAATTACATTTCAGTCAGAATAATGTCCAAGGCAGCTTCTTTGAAATGGGGATGTTATCTGCTGCATACCATGACTACTGATTCTGTCCCTTCTACTGGTACTCCTCACCTGCATATGTTTCCATTAATCTACTGAGATTCTGCTGGAATCTTACTAGATTGCAATGATTTCAAACCCTGGCAGCATTGATTTGATTTTGACTTCCTGTTTGCTACAGGGTTAGTCTTCTACTGTTCTCAGTTTTAAAGATCAGTTTGTGTCAAATACAGCTGTATTTCTATAGCAGCATACAAATATTTTAATATCTTTTATTTCAAAGCTTTTTCCTTAGCTTCTTTTACATTTTTCCACCTTTACTCAAACAGGAGACCTGTCTATATTCAAAGCAGGTTTGGAATCTGTAGAAACTTTTTTTATTATTGTTCATGTCTGAATATACACTACATTTGTAAACATTGCATGTCTTCTGTTTACATTCAATATCATGTTATGAAGCTGTATTCAGTATAACAAAAAGTGCAACATTCATCAAGGGGAGCTGTTCTGGAGTCAGCCTGACCTGCAGTGGAGAGGCAGATCTCAGTGCACAGGCAGTTTTCCTCAGGCTGGGAAATGCCAGGGCAGTGGAGACATCTGCCAGCAGCCAGCAGCTCTGATGGGAGATGCTGATGAGACCTAGTCATTGCCAGAGCAACTGTGGCCACCCCCAAGCCTATAAAAATCACCATGGGCATCACCAGCAACAAGGAGCACTGCCAACAGAGCAGGCAAATAGAGCGTATGCTGTCAGCCATGGTGTGGGGTGGCAGTTAGCATGGTAGGGTACACAGGAAGCTCACAGTGACCCTATCAACTCAAGAGGTGAGTTCAATTGATGGTCATCACCTTCTAAGGAGCTTAGCTATGCTATCCACCTGATGGAAAGCTCTGTCCTCTGTACTCACCAGAATGGATGTAGCAACCCAGACAAAGCTGTCTAGGTCTCAGGCTGCAGCGAGTGCCACAACCTTTCACTGGTAATGGATGGCAGTACTGGGGACAACTGTGTGAGGTGTGAGCAGGTGGATGATCTGCTCAGTCAGGTGGCAGTGCTATGAGAGGAAGTAGGAAGGTTAGGATCATCAGGGAGGCTGAGAAAGACTGGTGAAGCTATGCTCTGCCCTCCCTAAGACAGAACATCCACCAGCCATCAGAAAAGCATCTGAAATAAAGGGACCCTGTATCCTCCTCCCACCAGGTAGACAGCAGTATCTTAAATGATAGGAGTGAAAGGAGGCCAACCCACACTGGGGGCTCAAAGCAAACTCCTTCCTCACTCACGTCACCTTCCCAGGTGCCTCTGTACAACAGGCATGAGGTTCTGGAGACAGAAAGTCAGTCAATGGATGATGGAGATGATGGTCCATCTATATGGGAGTTGTCACCAAGGTCAGAAAGGCTGCCTCCACTGTACCACTACAACCTCCACCAGGAAGAAAAGACTCCCTTCTGAGGGGAACAGTGGGTCAGAAATATGGGACAGACTCTCCTCTTAGGGAAGTCTGCTGCTTCCCTGGGAACTGGGTTAAGGACCTTAGTAGGAAACTTCCTAGCCTGGTACAGCCTTTGGACTATTGCCCATTGCTGATCTTCCATGTGGGCAGCGATGAAGCCCCAACGTGTAGTCCAAGAATGATCAAAAGAGACTTCAGAGCTTTGAGATGTTTGGTGAAGGAAGCTGAGGCACATTTTATTTTTTCCTCTCTCTTTCCAGTTGTGGGCAGTGACACTGGAAAAGACAGATGCATCCAGTCTCTTACTACAGGGCTCCATGGCTGGTGTCACTGCCACAATCTGGGGTTTTTTGATAATGGGTTGGCCTATACAGCACTAGGCTTGCTGGCATCAGATGGGATTCACCTTTCTCAAAGGGGCAAGGGGCGTCTTTTCTCAGGAGCTTGTGGGACTCATTGACAGAGCTCTAAACTAGACTGGGGTGGGGAGGGGTGAGGAATCATATCAGGCTTCCCTGTGACAAGCTGTGGGATGACATGTCAAAGTTAGAGGGATGGGGTCCTAGTGAGAGCTCTCAGCCTGTTTATTGGAGATGAGCTGGACACCCTGTGGCACACTTGAAGTCTTACGGAGATGAGCCGGGGGGTTCTGAGGTATTAGGAGCAAACAAGAAAGCACCAGAGAAACACCTCAGAGGAATTACAGCCACTCTAACCAGTAAGTCAGCTTCACTGGGGTCCCAGCTTGAGTGTCTCTATGCAAAAACATGATGTATGGGGAATAAACAAGAGCATTTAGAGATATGCACATACCTGCAGTGTTATGATCTTACTGGCATCACAGAGACATGATGGCATAGCTGCTATGACTGGAGTGTTGGAATGAAAAGTTACAGGCTTTTTAGGAATGACAGGGAGGGGAGGGGAGGGTGTCACCCTCTACGCCAGTAATGAGCTGGGAATCCATCCACCTGGGGATGGATGAGAGTTTATGCACCAGGATTAAAGAGACAGCAGGGGTAGGGGACAACATAGTGGAGCTCTGCTGCAGGCCACCTGCCCAGGAAGAGTGGTCAGATCCCTCACATTCAGAAGCCCTGTTCCTCATGGGGGACTTCAATGACCCCGATGTGTGTTGAAGGATGACAGCAGGGCATAAGAAACGCAGGATATTCCTGGAATGCATTGATTATAACCTCCTCATCCAAGTTCTACAGGAGCGAAAGAGGACAAGTGCTGTGCTGGACCTCTTCCTCACTAACAAGAGAGGCTAGTGGGGAATGAGAAAGCCAATCATATCCCAGGCTGCATCAAATGGAGCATGACCAGCAGGTCGAGGGAGATGATTCTCCCCTTCTGCTGCACTCTGATGAGACCCCACCTGCAGTGCTGTGTCAAGTTCTGGGGTCCCCAACATAAGGACAGGGAGCTGTTGGAATGAATCCACAGGAGGGCCACAGAAATTATTAAAGGGCTGGATATTTCCTGTGAAGACAAGCTGAGAGAGCTGGGGCTATTCAACCTAGAGAAGAGAAGGCTCTGGGGAGACCTTATAGCTGCCTTCCAGTACCTGAAGGGGGCCAACAGGAAAGCTGGGGAGGGACTTTTTATAAGAGCATGTAGAGATAGGACGAGGGGGAATTATTTCAAACTCAAAGACAGTAGAATTAGCTTGGACATTAGGAAGAAATTCTTTCCTGTGAGGTTATTGAGATACTGGCACAGGCCGACCAGAGGAGCTGTGGATGTTGCCTCCCTGGGAGTGTTCAAGGACAGGTTGGATGGGGCTTTGAGCAACCTGGTCCAGTGGGAGGTGTCCTTGCTCATGGCAGAGGGGTTGGAACTAGATAATCTTTAAGGTCATTTCCAACCTAAACCATTCTATAATTCCATTTGCATTCCTAGTATCACATATGAATTTATGCCATGGAGAAAGGAGAAATGACAATTTGGAATTTTTGTCTGAATGACCAAGGTGTTGTTTGGGCATTTTCAAAAAAGGGAATAGGTAGTCTTAAGGAAATGGTTAAGTAGTGATAACAAGGAAAACAAACAAACAAACAAAAAACACTTGCATCATATAGAATTTTTCCTTCTCTTCTGCAATGCTCGTATCTCTGAAACAATGCAGGAACTCTGCTGAAAGCCACAGTAACTCTTTTTGAAGTAATATAATATTAAATCTGAAGATTTTAATGATGTTCTGCATTTTCATTAAAGGTCTAGCTTTTGGACTCCTTTAAGTATATATGATTATTAGCCTTTGTTGAAAAGACATAAAAATTTTAAAATACTTTGCCAGCAAACAGAGGCATGACTCACAGTATTTGATGCAAAGGTAACCTTGTGTTCCAAAATTTTTCTAATAGAGAAGGCTTCTGCTGCAAGAATAAATGATCAGGCAGAAAACCTTTGTGATAATAAGCTAAGTAAGTCTGAATTAATGTGTATTTAAAAGACTGTGGATTGAATCTTCATCCAGAGGTGAAATGTGGTGTCTCCTAGTGAAAAGCAATAAGCAGGATGAATACTTTGATTTGTCAAAGTATATTGGGCATGAATCAGGAGCCATTTATTCTAACAACCCTGTTTCTGTGGTACCCAGGCACTGAATGAAAATCTCATATTCTTTCTTGGGGATACTCACAGAGTTAGTATGGAACAAAGATAATTAACTCAGTTAGTTGGATACACTTTCTCACTAGTCAGACGGAAGATTAAAAGAATTGAACAGTAGAGTCTGAAGAATGTTATATTTAGTCAGGTAACAAATACACCCAAGTAATGAGTGCACTATGTAGAGAGAGTATTCCAAAATATACTTTAGTCCATCTCTGCTCATCTGCAGAGACTTATTTAATTAGCTTGTGGATTTAGCTTCTTTTTGATGTGTTTATTGACAATCTCTGAATCCTCTCCCTCTTTTTACATCAGTAGGTTTCTGTTTCTCATTCATCAGCCTCTTGTGAATCCTAAGAAAATTCTGAAAGGTCATCCTATAGCATGAATAATAAACTACAAAGGTGTGCTTTAAACATGTTGTGTATTAAGAAAACTATGGCACTGCTCAGTACAAAACTCAGAATTAAAGTAATCAGGCAAAAAAGCCAACAGTTCTTTGAAGACTTCCCTCCAACTTTCGTGTGTTCTTCTACGTTGATACCTTACATCTTAGCAATATGATCTAGTTGGATCTACCTTGGTTAATACTGCAAGTTCTAACGCTAAAACTCACACGGACTCTAAGGGTAGATGTGTACTAATAATTGCCTGGTGAGGTCACAGGGAGGTCTTTTTGTCAGACCTGATACTCCTGGTAACCATATTTTAAAATGTAGAGGTTGCATTTAAAATGTTCGTATTCACGTAAAAGTTTCCGTTAGGACAACCTAAGTAATTTTCATGAAACAGACTGTTATTTGAAAATAACAGAATTTTTTTCACTATTACTAGCTTGAGGTTGGGTCAAACATATGCATACAAAAAAGGGACAATACATTCCAGGCATCATTTTGCCATATGAGGAGATTTGGTAACTTTCAGTTAAGAATTTGAAGTTATATAGTATGTTCTTTTATTACCAGCTGGTGTTAGATGTAGAAGTAGAATAACATTCTGTGATCTGCACCTCTGCACTGAAATTACCTTCTGGCTAGTGTGAAACCCAAGAGCATCAAAACTGGAAGGAAACTCTACCGTGATACAACATTTAGATATCAGTATATTCCTCAGTGGCTGTAGGCATTTTAGAGTAAGTTGTAGGCACAACGGAGGAAACTTGAAGGATATTTTAAAGGCAATAGATGCTTAAGGTAAGAAAAGGATATCCTGGATATTTTTTAGTAACAGAATGTCTTGTTCCTGGTGTTGAAGCTGGTAATGCATTTGAGTTCTGTCTGCTTGTATGAAAAATTGTATTTGCATGTATATATGTTTGCATAGGTGTATGATTCAGTATGGCATAGTCTAGTAGTTATATATCACTCAGAGAAGAAAAAAAAATAACCCAAAACAACCCCCCTTTTACCAATGAAAACGTCATTGGAAAAAAATTTCTTCTTTGTTTGCTCTTTAATCTATGGTTCTCCATTTTCTAAGAATCTTTGTGATACATGGAATTTTTATCATATTTTCAGGGAGCAAGTTAATCGTTGATAAGTTCATTCATGTCTTGGTAGGTAAGACATGCTCTGATGGATGCTCTGATGAGGCAGCTTCAATGGGTGCTCAAATTAAATGTCTTTATGTAAATGCACACAGCATGGGACATAAGCATGAGGAGCTGCAAATGTGCACAAACCTGCAGGACTATGATGTCATTGGCATCAATGAGACATGGTGAGATGACTCCTATGACTGGAGTGTGGGAAAGGATTGGTATAAGCTCTTTAGGAGGGACAGGCAGGGGAGAGGAGGATGGGGTGTTGCCCTCTACATCAATGACCACCTGGAGTCCACAGAGCTCCACCTGGGCATGTATGAGGAGCTGACAGAGAGCTTATGGGTCAGGGTTAAAAGGAAGACAGGGGCTGGTGATATTACAGTGGGAGTCTGCTATGGGCCACGTGACCAGGATGACTGAGTGGATGAGGCCCTCCACAGGCTGATAGATGCAGCTTCCCATTCACAGACCATGCACGGGGGATTTCAATCACCTTGACATCTGCTAGAGGGACAACACAACAAGGCACCAGCAATCCAAGAAGTTCCTGGAATGCAATGATGACAACTTCCTTTTCCAAGTGGTAGAGGAGCCCACTAGAAAAGGTGCTATGCTGGACCTTGTTCTTTCCAACAAGGATGGCCTGGTGGACAATGTGAAGCTTAAGGGCAGCCTTGGCTGCAGTGACCATGAAATGGTGGAATTCAGGATCCGCCGGGCAATAAGGAGGGTCCACAGCAACCTCATTACCCTGGACTTCAGGAGGGCAAATTTCAGCCTCTTCAGGGATCTGCTTGGTAGGGTATCATGGGATAAAATCCTGGAAGGGAGAAGAGCCCAAAAAAGCTCGTCAATATTCAAAGATTACCTCCGCCAGGCCTAGGGATGATGCATTCCAAGAAAGAGGAAGGAGGCAAGAATGCCAAGAGACCTGCATGGAAGAACAAAGAGCTTCTGGACACCCTTAGATAAAAAAAAAAGTCTTCAGAGGGTGGAAGCAGGGACAGGTAGCCTGGGAGAAATACAAAGAAATTCTCTGAGAAGCCAGGGATCAGGTTAGGAAAGCTAAAGCCCAGATAGAGTTAAACCTGGGCAGGGACATCAAGGGTAATAAGAAGGGTTTCTGCAGGTACATCAGTGACAAGAGTCAGAACAGGGAAGATGTGGGCTCTCTGAAGAAAGAAACAGGAGACCTTGTCACGCAGGATATGGAGAAGGCTGAGGTACTCAGTTACCTTTTTGCCTCAGTCTTCACCAGTAAGGGCTCTGGCCACACTGTCCAAGTCACAGAATGCAAAGGCAGAGATTGGGAAAAGGAAGACCCACTGAAGTAGAAGAGCAGGTTTGAAACCCTCTAAGGAACCTGAAAGTGCACAGATCCGTGGGACCTGACAAGATCCATCCGCGGCTCCTAAGAGAGACTAAATTGTAACACCGCTTTCCGTAATATTTGAAAAGTCATGGCAGTTTGGTGAAGTTCCCATTGACTGAAAAAGGGGAAACATAACCCCCATTTTCAAAAAGGAAAAGAAAGAAGACCCAGGGAACTACAGGCCAGTCAGTCTCAACTCTGTGCCTAGCAAGATCATGGAGCAGATCCTCCTTAAGACTCTGCTAAGGCACATGGAAAAGGTGGAGGTGGTTGGTGCCAAGCAGTATGGCTTCACCAAGGGCAAATCATGCCTGGCAAATTTGGTGGTCTTTTATGATGGCGTCACAGCATTGGTGGACAAGCAGAGAGCAACTCATGTCCTCTACCTGGACTGGTGCTAAGCCTTCGACACTGTCCCATATGACATTCTGGTATTGAAATTGGAAGCATATGGATTTGATGGATGGACGACTTGGTGAACAAGGAATTGGCTGGATGGTCACGCTCAGAGAGTAGTGATCAATGGTTCAATGTGCAGATGGACACCAGTGATGGGTGGTATTCCTCAGGAGTTGGTACTGGGACCAATGGTGTTTAACATCTTTTCTGGTGACATGGACAATGGAATTGAGTGCACCCTCAGCAAGTTTGCTGATGACACCAACCAGTGTAGTGTGGTTGACATGCTAGAGGGAAGGGATGCTATCCAGAGAGACCTCAGTGAGTTTGAGGGGTGGGCTCATGCCAAGCTCATGAAGTTCAACCAGTCCAAGCACAATGTCCTGTACCTGGTTTTGGGCAATCCCAAGTGCAAATACAGGTTGGGGAGAGAATGAATTGAGAACAACCCTGAGGAGAAGGACCTGGGGGTGTTGCTTGATGAAAAGACTGACATGAGCCGGCAATGTGCACTTGCAGCCCAGAAAGCCAACTGTGTCCTGAGCTGCATCAAAAGAAGCGTGGCTAGCAGGTCGAGGGAGCTGGTTCTGCCCCACTACTCCACACTTGTGACACCCCACCTGGAGTACTGTGCATCCAATTCTGGAGCCCTCAACACAGGAAACACATAGAGCTGTTGGAGCAAGTCCAGAGGAGGGCCACGAAGATAATTCAAGGGCTGGACCACCTCTCCTATGAAGACAGGCTGGAGAGTTGGGCGGGGAGAAACATGATGAAATTCAACAAGGGGAAGTGTAGAGTTTTGCATTTGGGGAAGAACAACACGATGTCCCAGTATAGGTTGGGGGCTGACCTGCTGGAGAGTAGTGTAGGTGAAAGAGACCTGGGGGTCCTGGTAGACAGGAGGATGACCATGAGCCAGCAATGTGCCCTTGTGGCCAAGAAGGCCAATGGCATCCTGGTGTGCATTAAAAAGGGTGTGGTTAGTAGGTCAAGAGAGGTTCTCCTCCCCCTCTATTCTGCATTGGTGAGGCCACATCTGGAGTATTGTGTCCAGTTCTGGGCCCCTCAGTTCAAGAAGGACAGGGAACTGCTTGAAAGAGTCCAGCGCAGAGCCACAAAGATGATTAAGGGAGTGGAACATCTGCCTTATGAGGAAAGGCTGAGGGAGCTGGGTCTCTTTAGCTTGGAAAAAAGGAGGCTGAGGGGTGACCTCATCAATGTTTACAAATATGTAAGGGGTGAGTGTCAGGGAGATGGAGTTAGGCTCTTCTCAGTGATGACCAGTGATAGGACAAGGAGTAATGGGTGTAAATTGGAGCATAGAAGGTTTAAGGTGAATATCCGAAAAAAATTTTTTACTGTAAGAGTGACAGAGCACTGGAACAGGCTGCCCAGGGAGATTGTGGAGTCTCCTTCACTGGAGGCATTCAAAACCCACCTGGATGCGTTCCTATGTGATGTACTCTAGGTGACCCGGCTCTGGCAGGGGGGTTGGACTAGATGATCTTTCGAGGTCCCTTCCAACCCCTATGATTCTATGATTCTATGATTCTATGACAGGCTGAGGCTTGTCTTCAGGGGCTGTTCAGTTTGGAGAAGAGAAGGCTCTGGGGAGACCTCATAGCAGCCTTCCAGTACCTGAAGGGGGCCTGCAGGACAGCCAGGGAAGGACTTTTTACCAGGTTGTGTAGTGATAGGATGGGGGGTAATGGTTTTAAGCTGGAAGAGGGTAGATCTAGGTTAGACATTAGGAAGAAATTCTTTAGTGGCCCCCTCCCTGGAAGTGTGCATGGCCAGGCTGGATGGGGCTCTGAGCAACCTGATCTAGTGGGAGGTGTCCCTGCCCAAGCAGGGGGATTTGAACTAGATGATCTTTAAGGTCTTTTCCAACCCTAGCCATTCTATGATTCTGTGATTCTATGGTGAGAGTGAACTCTGTGCATATAACAGATCATCCTTTCGTCTGGAATATTTTTACCCTTAGTTCTGTTTTTCTTCTAGATTTTGTGTTTTCTGAGGGTTTTCTTTGTTTGGTTGATTTTGTTTTTTGTTTTGGTTGGTTTTTGTTGGTTTTTTGTTTATTTGTTTTGTTTTGTTTTGTTTTTAGTTAGATGATAGGATCAGAAGAAGAAGAACCCCACCGTTGTGGGTTTGGGAGGTGTTTAAGTTCCATGATGAAAACTGGGGAAAAGGAAATGCTTTTTCTTTTCTCACTGGAGAAGACGAGTATTCCAGTACTTAAAGGGAGACTCCAAAGACAACAGAGGCTCTGTCTTCACATGGAGTCATATGGAAAAGACAAGGGACAACAGGTACAACTTGCAGTGGGAGAGGTTTCATCTTCACATAAGAAAGATTGGTTTTACAGTGAGAACAATCATTCACTAGAACAACCTCCCCAGTGATGTGGTTTAGTCCCCATCACTGAAGGTTTTCAATTAGTGACTGGACAGTGTGCTATATAATCTCATATTTCCTATGAAAGTTTGGACCAGATGATCTTTCAAGGTCCTTTGTCGAGGCAGTGTATGGACTTCACACAACTCTATAAGAGTTATAACTGAAGACCTTTATTATTAAAAATGGCAGCAATTTATACCCCTCTGACTCCAGATGGTCCACCCCAGTACAAACCCCGTTGGTTACATACATACACAGTTCATATATGATTGGCTACGTGTCTTGTCATTTGCTGTCTGTGTTATGATGACCCAAGGTGTTTCGCTTCCCAGCCGGTGCCTCTCAGTTCTTGCCACAACATTCTTTTCTCACTACTTCATGAGATAACAACCGTGGGATACCTACTTGTGGGACACCTCCTGTTTACTGGTCCTGTGGGGCAGCGGCCTGTGGGGTACTAGCCTGTGAGACACCAGCTTGTTTATTGATCGCATGGTTTGCTTCAGGGCGCCTGACAATTTGGTCAGCAGCACCTGCAACACTGCTGTTTTAATTCAGGCATATTAATTTTCCATAAATCCCATATTAATTTTCCACCAATCCCATGCTAATTTTCCATAAATCCCCACAGTCCCTTCCAACATGGACTGTTCTATGAGCATCCTTAGAGTATCTGGTCAGAGGGGAAGTTAAAGAAAAGTCCCAGAAGGAGAGGACAATTTTGGAAAGATTACAGAAAGCATTGGTGTGGCCTCACCTTGAGTATTGTGTGCAGTTCTGGGTCCCACAATTTAAGACAGATGTTAAGGTCCTTGAATGTGTTCAGGGGAAGAAACAAAGCTGGTGAAAGGTCTGGAAGGGATGTTCTACAAGGAGCAGCTAAAGACTTTGGGCTAACCTAGTTTGGAGAAAAAGAAGCTGAGGGGTGACCTCATTGCTCTCTACAGCTTCCTAAGGAGGGAAAGTGGAGAGGGACATGCTGATCTCTTCTCCCTGGTATCCAGTGATAGGGCACATAGGAATAGTTCAATGATGTGACAGTGAAGGTTCAAACTTGACATTTCTTTAACCAAGAGGGTAGTCAAACACTGTACACTGTACACAAACTTCCTACAGAGGTAGTTAAAGCCCCAGACCTGTCAGTGTTTAAAAATAATGTTAACAATGCTCCTAACAATATGCTTTAGCTTTTGTTCAGCCCTGAACTCATTGCAGGTCTCTTCCACCTGAAAATATTCTATTCTATTCTATTCTATTCTATTCTATTCTATTCTATTCTATTCTATTCTATTCTATTCTATTCTATTCTATTCTATTCTATTCTATTCTATTCTATTCTATTCTATCCTATCCTATCCTATCCTATCCTATCCTATCCTATCCTATCCTATCCTATTCTACAGGACTGGAAACAAAGTATTGTTTCTGCTGCTGACTTATATGTACTCTTCTGAAAAGTTAGGGGCCAAAAAAATTTTACAACTTCAGCCATAAATGTGCAGATTAACCATTCACCTTATTAGAGTTTCCTACATTACTGACTTGTTAAAAGAGCATGAATGCGAAGACTGTGCTAGGAGGCTACATTAAAAGCTTTCTTGAAGTGGAACTGGAGGCAGCTTGTACAAGCTGGTATCCAGGGGATCTGGTGTAGGTAGGAGTGAAAACAGATTGACCTCAAAAAAAAAAAAAATCTAGAGAATGTGCAGTTCTGTGAATAAGATCCTTTCAAAGAAATTTACAGCAGTTGAAATAAAAAGGGTTCTGCAAAGCAATATACCAGCTGTGGAAACAGACAGAATATTAATTTTCTTTCCTCGTAGAACAAAAGAATGAATGACTCAAGCAGTCATAAAATGGCACAGAAATCCATTTTACTAGTTGCTGAACAATTTATAGCTAAATCACTTCTTCATTTTCGATGGGTATGAACCAAAAATTAAACAGAAGGTGAAATTGTTTCTGTTCAAGGTAGCTTCTGTAGAGCCACAGTAGCTTCTTTGATTTTTCAAAAAAGATAAGGGCCTGTATTTTCAATTCCTACCTTGTTGCAGATATCATAACATTTTCGTTGCCGTAAGTGTTGCGTGGGTTTAAGCAGTGCATTAAAAGTTAAGATCTAACATTTCCTATATATGGTTTGATCTCTCATTATTTCCCTACATGTGTTTGGTTCATATGCTCCACTGGTACCAAGAGATTATAACCTTCTCAATTCTTTCAGCATTCTATTGGCTGAGACTCCATAGAAATACAGCCGGGTTTTTAGTTAATTCATAATAATATTTTGGATGAGATTCTGATTTGCTTTCTAAATAAAATAAAATAGAAAGATCAGATAAATGCCTTTACTTTAACACTGTTTTGTAACACACAATTTTTTAATTTATATTTTTTTCCTGCATGTTACATCTTCACAAAGGGTCCTAATTTATAGTTTTTGAGCACTGAAGATTGATCAGGAATTAACAGTATGAAGAAACATGTTTTTTTAAAGCTATTGGTGAAAACAGTAATCTCAATAAAATGTTAAAACAAACTCAATGGAATTAGGTAAATCTGAGAAATCTGGCATCCTCGTAAGGGAAATGAAAAAAAAACTAAACAAGTCAGACATCTTTAAACTCTGCAGTCCTCCATGGTTTCATCACATATGTTGTCTTGCCATTAAGATAAAATGTGCAAGTGTCTGAAAGTAAAGGAATCAAGCTATTTTCTTGAGAGATTAGAAGCTGTTACACTACTTTTGTTGAAAGATGGGATGAGGACAATCAATATAATGAAACTATCTAAAAATCTAATCTGCTGGGAGAAAGGCTACAAAAGCTTTCAAGGTTTAGCTATCATATACACCATGGAATAGCATATCACATTTATTTTAAGAAACTAAAATTATATTTTGTGATACAAGTAAACATTTAATTTTAGTATAATGTACTGATGTACTGTAGGGGACTTTAATGTTTTATGTCCAGACTATTAAGAATGCTGCTTCGGTGGTTTGGTTGGGTATGATAAATGAGACATAATTTTATTGTAACATTTCCATGTTTTGCCCTGTGAATAAACATATTAGTACAAGCTGAATTTTTTACTTATTTATTTTTCAAGGGTGAAATTAATTTGTGCTGACTGACAAAGCAGTTCAAATATCAAGCAACCAGAACTGCACTTCTTAGGAGCAAATACAGATACGTGTGCTAGCAGCTTAAATGAAAATATTAATGACATTTTTCAGCCCAGGAAGTTTAAAACAGCCATTAAAAATTCTTAAAATTTTTTTTGGGAGATAGTAAGTTAGAATTTGCACAGCAGAAATGTTTTCTAGATAGTTGTGACTAATGAGTATACAACTGAAAACTCCACTAGTAAGGCTTCAGTAATTCTTAACACCTTAATATGTAACAAATTTATATTTAAAATGTAGAGCCTTTGTAACTCAAAAAATTACATGGATTCAGGGAAGTTAATTTATTTTCTGCTAGAAAAAGGTTTTATAATTAGAATTTCCTCATCAAAAATAAAATTTCAAGTACATTTTACCAAATATTTTATCAGCTGCTGCAGTACGGACATTTCTTCCACAGAACTAGAAAACTTTCACATAATTTCAGTGTGACAATTATAGGGAGATGTTCTTTTATGCAACATGAAATTACTGACATTTCACAGATTTGACATGCCAACAAAACAGTAAAACATGGAAAGGCTAATCAGCAAACCCAAAATATATACAGAGGAAAAAGTAAAAGAATTTCAGGTCAAAGTTAAAATCTAGCATACATTGTAGGAATAGAGTATAAGAAATGAGAACAGGTGTATTACTTTTTTGTTGTTGTTGGGTTTTTTTGTTTGTTTTGTTTTTATTCCTCACGCTTTTTGACTGTGTTTTTTCCAGTACATACAGTTTCTTTGCATTAAAAAACAGAAACTTGAAAGTCACTTTTTATGGTGCCTTTCGCTTTCATAGTCTTTGTGAATCAGTAAAGCTCTGCAAAGGTTCTTCTGTTTTTGTTTTATCTGAAGAAGCATGTGAATTAAAAACATTCTTTGAGGATAAATCTGTAAGGAAAGGGGAAACAGGATCAGTTCAGAGTCTTTCATTCAGTTTAATTTGTTAGAGAATTTTTAGCTGTTGTTAAACAACTTAATGTTGACAGTTGAATTAAATGATCTCTCTGTAAAGTGCCCCGTTTAGCTCTTCTTTTTTACCCTTTTGAATTGTACTTCTTTTACATGGGTTGTCATACAGTAGTTATGAATTTAGCATCATCTGCAGAATTTGAGATAAAATAGTTTAAGAGGAAGACTGAATCATAAGTAACAAGTTCCTGAAAATTACCTGTGACTTTTCCATTAAATCATTGATGGATATCTTTAGTAGACAAGTATATTTTTTTTTCTCCCCCCAGTAATAGATTCATTTTAAATATTTCAGTTGGGAAGCCCTTAGCTTTCATTTCATTCAGTCCTATTCCCTTAATTTTATTCATTCATTTTGGTCCATTTCCTTCCTAGTATCTTGTCTGATAAATTGTCTTTTTTCTGAGTGTGACTTGCAACAACCTTTGAGATTTTCTTCCATTCTCTCAAAAATGAGGAGTGTGATCACTTGATTGTCTTGTATTTCTCATTTCTCTGTGCAAAGCTATACTGATTCACATAATGTTCCTCTGCTTAAGTGACCATTAGATTGAAAATACAGGAGAAACTGCAGTTAGTCATCTCAGCAGGAGTCACTGGAATCAGATGTGTGGGCTGAATCGAGAATGTAGGTTTTATATTGAAGCTAATCCTGGAAGTACACCTGCTGAATATACTCAAACTGATCTCAGAATTACAGAATCACCAGAACTGGAAGGGTCCTCTACAGATCATCTAGTCCAACACCCCTGCTAAAGCAGGATTGCCTAGAGCACGTTAGATAGCCCTCCTCCAGCCCTCAGGCACCTCTCCTGTTCTCCATGACCTCTCAAAGATGATGGAGAGTGGCCTGTCAATGACATCTGCCATCTCCCTCAGAACTCGTGGATGCATCCCATCAGGGCCCATGGATTTATGGATGTCCAGTTTGGCTAAGTGGCCTCTAACCTGGTCCTCCTCTACCGAATGGAAGTCTTCCTTTCTCTAGACCTCATCTCTTACCTCTCGGGTCTGGGATTTAAGAGGGCTGGCTTTTGCAGTGAAGACGGAAGCAAAGAAGGTATTGAATAACTCCGCCTTCCTTGTGTCATCAGTCACAAGGGCAATGTGGGAAACGGACCATTTTCCCTTCCCCCCCACATAAGATTAAACTGAATGCCTTTCAAGCCAGCGAAGTGCCTTTTGCTGATTTAGCCAAGGACAAACTGAAACAGAACTGGCAGAAAAACAGATAGCAAGCTAAAGGACTGCCTCTGAAAGACTAAGCACCTGGCCACTGCTAATTGGCTAAGTCGAACAGAGAATGTTATCTAAAAAAGAAAGCAAGCTGTGCCGGTAAACCAGATGAACTTCTTAGTCTGCCGGACTCGGTGATAGACTGAGCTGCCTGCGAGTGCTGCAGCCGCTCTGCGGAGGGGCCTGTTCTCGCTCACGGGGGATTGCCGCTTGCCGCTCGTCAGAGCCTGTCTGCTTGCAAGGAGTCGCTGCCCCAACCAGAACCGAGCTTGCTGTGCCCACTTGCCGTGCCTGCCTGTTGCCTGCTGGGGAGGTCGCCCCGCCGCCGGGTCGCCGGAACACTGGTCACATCGTCCCTGTGGAAAGAGGGTAACACACATACACATCCACACACACACACACATCCACACACACGTATCTGCTGGGCTCAACTCCTACCCTTTTCCTCCATTGATTCTACACCTCTCTGCTGGGGAGTGCACTTACTAATACCATAGTACCCTTGATTTTCCTTTCTGATATATGCCTAGATTACCTTCCCTGAACCTTGGTCCCTCAATTTGTGTTAACCCTTAATAAACCAATTAATTTGTAAGTTAAACACGGGTCTCAGTAACAACTTGCGAGTGTGGTGAGAGAGCATTCCAATCTACACTCTAAGGTACAGTCCCGCAGTGGCCGTTCCTCTGTGAGAGGCGAGCGCCTCATGTGCGCCCTCGGTCTCATTCACAAACCTCTCTGCTGTGGGGGGGGGGAAGTCGCAGAAGCATCCTGACAGCCGGTAGCCCCCGATATTGGCCCGCGACAGGCACCTGCCTCATTCATCATCAGGCCTACATTTCCCTTCTTCCTTTTTTTATTGATGTACTGGAAGAAACTTCTTGTTGTCCCTGATGTGCCTTGTCAGCTTTAGTTCCAGGAGGGCCTTAGCTTTCGTCGTTGCATCCCTGCATTTTCTTACAGCTTTCCTGTATTCCTCCCAAGTGGCCAGACCTGTTTTCCACATTCCGTAAATTTCCTTCTTTCCTTTAATTTTTTCCAGAAGAGCCCTACTCATCCATGCAGATCTCCTACGTCCTCTGTTTCATTTCATTCTCATTGGGATGCATTGGTTTTGAGCTTGGAACAAGTGGTGTTTGAAAGCTGCCCAGCTTTCATGGACATCCGTACCTTCCAGAGCCTTGACCCATGGTATTCCACCGAGTAGATCTTTGAAGAGCTTAAATGTTGCATTCTTGAAGTCCAGGGTTGTAGTCTTGCTCTTTTCCCTCCTACTTCCACCCAAAATAGTAAATTCCACCATTTCATGGTCATTACAGCCAAGTTTGCCCCCAACCTCCACATCCCCAATAACACCCTCTTTGTTTGTTAGTACCAGGTCTAGCAGTGCACTGCCCCTCGTGGGTTCCTCAACCACCCGCATCAGAAAGTTGTCATCAACTCTCTACAGAAACCTTCTGGATCCTTGCATGCCTGGCTGTGTTGTCTTTCCAGAAAATATCTGAGTGATTGAAATCCCCCATGAGAACCAAGGCCTGTGATCATGAGGCTACTCTCAGCTGCCTGAAAAAGGCCTCATCAACTTCCTCATCCTGATCAGGTGGCCTATAGTAGACACCCACAACAGTGTCATTCGTGATGGCCTGCCCCTTAATTCTCACCCATAAGCTCTCAACACATTCTTCCTTCTCCCCTGGCCAGACTTCGGTACACTTCAGGTGCTCTTTCACATATCGAGCCACTCCGCCACCTCGCTTTGATGACCTTTCTTTCCTGAACAGTACCTAGCCATCCATGACAGCACTCCAATCATCTGAGCTATCCCACCATGTCTCCGTGATTGCAATAAGGTCATAGCCATGTGATCGCATACAAATCTCAAGTTCTTCTTGTTTATTCCCCATACTGCATGCATTAGTGTATAAGCATTTCAAAGAGGGAAAAATACTAGCATGTCGTCCCACAAGTGCTGAGCCATAAGCCACGGGCACCTCTCTAGCAAGCCCAGCTGTATCTCCACCCTCCTTCAAATCTGATTTAAAGCTCTCTGGATGAGCCTTGGCAACACTTGTCCTCATGTTGCCCCAGGCTCACTTCCAGGGGTTTTATCCCCTAACCCCTTCAAGCCTAGTTTAAAGCTCTCTCATTGAGTCCCGCTAACTCCTGGCCAAGAATCCTTTTCTCCCTTGTTGATAGCTCTATGCCATTGTTTGCTAGCAAACATGGTGCCCTGTAAACATCTCCATGACCAAAAAACCCAAAGTTCATCTGATGGCACCAGCCTCTGAGCCAATCATTAATCAGTTCCATTTTCCTAATCCTTTCAGCTTTTCCTGCCACTGAGGGAACTGAGGAAAGGACTACCTGTGCTCCTGATCCTGCAAGCATTTGTCCTGGTTTTGTGAAGTCCCTTTTCATTGCCCTAAGACTTGGCTTGGCAACCTCATCAGAGGCCACCTGCATGACCACTAGTGGGTAGTAATCAGAGAGCTGGACCAGGCCTGGGAGCTTCTCGGTAACATCGCTAACCCAGGCCCCAGGGAGGCAGGAGACCTCCCTGTGAGTTGGGTCTGGATGGCATATGGGGCCCTCAGTTCTCCTCAAAACAGAACCTCCTACAAACAATGACCTTTTTTTAATTCTTAACAGAGGCAGTCCTAATGCATGGGGCCAATTGCCTCGGAAAATCCCTGGAAGGACCTCTGTCAGTAACCTCAGTATCCTGGTTTTCCCGATCCAGGGCCTCATACTGGTTCTGTAAGGACACACATGAAGGTGGGGGAGGCCGGGAGCAGGTTCACCTGTTGCCCCAAGCAGGGACCCGCTTCCGGTTCCCCTCTTCTCTCTGGTCTCCTACCTCTGCTAGGTGACAGGAGGGCAGAGGTGACTTCTCGTGAAGTCTCCACCTCGAGATTGTGTCTCAAGGATGGTAGGGTGTTACTCCACCAATCTATTTCTCTTTCACAATCCCGGATTCTCCTTAATCTTTCCACCTCCTCTTTCAGCTCAGCCACTAGGCTGAGTAAATCATTCACCTGGTCACAGCATACACAGGTGTTCTCTCTGCTACCCTCCAATATGAGTGACAGGCTGAGGCACTCTCTGCAGCCAGAGACCTGGACAGCTGCATTATTGAGAGGAACCTCCATCTGGCTCTCCAATGTCCTCCTGGCAATGGTTTTCACCTGAGTGGATACCATGGCTAGGTCCTCTTCGGGGTGCAAGACCACTAGTTGAATTCTTATCTTGAGCCAAGAGCGGGCCTGCGCCCTGGCCCGCTCAGCCCTGCCCACGTGAACTGCCATGCAAACTGCCGCACCACACCCTTCTACCGTGCAATGCCCTGTGTTGCCTACTCCTGGTCGCCATGCTCCTGGTCACCTGCACTCCCTTGGGGCTGCTCTTCTACCTGAGGGGCGTCGGGCCACCATCCCTTTGCCCCTGCCCATGGTGCGTCAGAGCTGCTGCTTGTCAGAAGCTCTCACGCCCCACACAGGGAGAGGGGCTGGGACTCCCTCCTTCTCCCTCTCTTCTCTCTCTCAACTTCTCCTCCTCAGTTTTGCCAGGGGTTTCCTAACAGTTTAACCACTGCAGAAAGGGTCCACCAGCATGATCCTTTGCTCTGGTGTCCCTCACCTCAGTGGCTTCACCGAAATGTTCACCTGACTGTTCTTCCATATTGGCTCTTTTTGTTGGTTACTTGAGAAATAGACCACTTTGGATAAGGGAAGTGCAGTCAATGGAATGATCAGCATAAATGTCTTAACAGAAAAATCTAGGGGAGATCCACAGGTTCTTTCAGGACAGGTGCTTAAACACTCCTGTAATTTTTTTCCTTTCCTTCCCTCTCATGTTGATTTCCCAGATGTCTGGTGGAAGGAGCCACTTCCAGCATGAGAACCAGGATGCTACCAGTGTCTTGTAGAAAGCTCAGAAGTTAAGTCATGGATCCACATACTAGAATCTGTGCCAAATCTTCCTACCTGGGAAGAGCAAAATCCTGAGAAGTAGTATGAGTACTCTTCCTGTGCTTCCAATGTTGACCTGGTTCTCTGTCCTGCTTCAGTTCTCTGTGCGTGCAATAGCTGTATCTTATTAACTGGAAACAATCATCTCCTTGGCCCATATGGTCAGAGAGGTTCAATTATATACACTGGTAGATGGTTTAAATATGAGAAGGATATAGAAATTAGCGAACTTTAAATTCAATATAACATAACAGAAGGAACAGATACTAAAAGAGGGAGATTTCTAAAACAATTAAGAAAACTGTAATTACGTGTATATGTATATATCCCTATAAAATATTGATATATTAATTATATTATTTTTAGTAATATTGATTTCATTTTAAAACAAAGGAAAAAATCCTCCTAAAAACAAGCAATTTACTACAATTTGTGTCTGGCAAGTATAGGAGGGTCATTAGCTATTCTAGCCTTGGCCATGAGAAATGAGGTGGATAAGACTCCTCCTCAAACATGATAATTCCTTAGGTTAAATACATTTTAGGGAACGTCTTTTCTCATCTCTGTCCAAGGAACCAGCAATGTTAGTGCTAAATGAAAAGTGTATTGGTCAGGCAGGTGCTGGTTGAGAACATACACTGCTGTTATCTTGCTCCTCACACCAGGTCTGTATGAAGTCACTGCCTCCATCATGCCTGCCTAGTAGGCTATCATGTTTCCAAAATCCTGAGTTTTTTTCCGAAATTATTTTTCCAATGAGCTAAATTGACCTCCCCCTTCAGGTACAATGTTTGTCTCCAGGCCAATGTTTGTCAATGTTTGAGACATTATTTTGATCTTTTTTGAATTGTCCCACTGATCCAGAGAACACTAATGACTCTGAGAATCATACTGTACTGTCTAGGGTGCTCTTTATACCACATTGAGTTATTGTCAGAGGAAATAGTTTTTAAAGCTGGGAGAAATCATTAGATAATTAACCTGTTTTCATAGTGTATCACAAGCATTACATTTCACCCATTTATTCCCCTAATAGATTTCTCAGATTAAACATTGGTAAAAGGCAATGTTTCTTTCAGAGGAAACCCCGCTGTTTCAGTTGTAAAGATCTTTTTAATACTGATAGTCTCTGCATGGTCCTATTCAACTTTTCAGTTAGAAAGACTATTTTTCACACAGCAGATGAGAAGTTCTAGCTCACACAGAGCATGCAGTCATAGATGGCAGTTAAAACCTGAAAGGGCATTAATAAGTTGACATATTCTTTAAATTGTCACTGGTTCTCTTGCAAACAATCTATTCTAACTCAATCAGAAGTTACAAAAATATTACTAGTTGAATATTTTCTCTGTTACATGCAATATCCTATTAAATTGTCATAATAGTTTCTTTGGCTTTTACAGTATAAGCAGCTGAAACTTCTGTTCATTGCAACAATTTAAATATAGGCTAAATAAACTGTAATCATTTTTATCTCCACGTGATTTCGGTAGTGAGCAAGTAATGTTAAACCATATGTTCACAGTTACGGCACCCAGAAAGGGAGCTGCCTCTATCAGCAGATTGTACTTCAGCTGCCCTTGTGCTGTATTTTGCCACCTTGCTGGGTGAAGGCAATGAATGTAAAGAAGAGTCATCTGAAGATACTGAACAGCTGACTAAGCATTAAGTTTAATGAGAGCATTGAGAGCTACCAGGAGCTGTTGGAAGGGAAAAATAGCACAGATGAACCCAGCCACTTACCTCCAAACTAACATTGAGAGCAAATAGGAAAGAAAGTTGGGAAACAGCTAGGCCATATACGTAGAAACAGAAGCAAAAAAGGAAAAATGAATTATTTAGTCTAAGAACAAGACAGCCAAGGAGAATGACTTTTCTTTCTGTATGCCTTTCCCAGAAAAGAAAGTCATGACACAGGTGAAGGGTATTTGTGATTATAAATATAGCTTTCATTCAAACAATACTGAACTAAAGCTAAAATCCTAATTCTCTCATTTTTAATGCAGTCTTTAAAAAGGAGGTGGTTTCCAGTTTGCTCTTTCTCCTGACATCCTCTGTCTTTTCTGAAAGAAAAAAAATAGGGTTCCTGTAGAACCCTACTGCTGAGTCAGGGGAATAGCTGTGCTGACTGCTGCCATTTGAGTTAATGAGGTTACAAGGGTTTTTGAGGGAATTAATGTGGTGTATTTTTATTTCAAGTGTGAGGAAGAGAAGGTTTGCTGATGAATGTAAGATACATTCCTCCTATTTTACCTTGGTGTGCTCTTCTTCCAAATGGTTTCTGTCTTGTCTCTTCATCTATATTTCTTATCCCAGGCTCATTCTCCTTGTCTCTGTAATTTCCAAACTTTGGTATCTCATTCCGCCTCCTCCAACTTCTTGTCCATTTTTTCTTTACTCATGCAAGGTAGTTTGAACATTTGCATATTTGACACATTTCCCTTTTCAGGGGAATAGGTGTATTACAGTTTCTGTGTCAAATATTCCATTTCAGTCATATTATGTAGAAGTGAGAATTTAAGTTCTGTTTCAAATGTATTTAAATGTATTTATAATAATGAAATTATTTTGTAGTTTAAAAGTTGGCTTACAGTGACTATGTTCAATAGCATTTTCTGACTTTCAAGTTCCTTGGGGTTTGCTTTTCTTTTCTGTGTTCCCTGTTAATCTTGGTATTACACTCTGTGAATTTGTAATACCCAGAAGACTATATTATCTTAATTTTTTCTTTTAGTAGTAACAAGTACTGGTGATAATTAATAAGAAAATAATGTCAGGGCAAATTCTCACCACATTATTTTCAGCTAAGTGTATAGCATACATTGTAACTTCATATTTTCTTATATGTTTTTTATTATGTTTTAGCTCATGGAAGGAATTGAAAGGTTGTTCTTAGGTTAAGAAATGTCGAACAATGCAAATTATTAACAATGCTGACTACCTTATAAGTGGCTGATGGAAGTCAGACAGAAAGTAAGAAAAGGCACAAGTAACACCATGGAGTGAGCTGTGCAAGGCAAGTCAGAGAAGGATCTCATTCCACCTTGGACACCAGATAAGAGAGTGAGTTGAAACTCATTGGAATATAGAAGAGTCTGAGAAGACTTGAAGTTTTCCCTCTTTCATGTATCATCTTCCCCCATATCATAAATCCACTCCAGGTTTCCCCTTCTGCTAAATTTGTTTTGCAAGCACAACCTGGTTTAGGGGAAAAAAAAAATGTGGAAATACCCTTATGAGAAAGAGTTTATATACCTTTATAGACGAAGGACCTCTGAAACAGACAGGAACAACACCTTAAATCAACCAAATACAATTAGTCTATTCATTTCCATTCAAATAGTTTTGAAAGATAAATTGTTGACAAACAGTATGTATTACTCCTAAATACCCCTCCTTAAAATTTTGCTATTGATTATTTTGCTTATTTCAGTTATGACAAACTCAAACTTAATTCATTCAATTTCAAAATGTTCTAAGGAACTTGGTTTTCATGGAATAAAATAAAAATATTTTTCTTTTTGCACTCACTCATTATGGCAGCTCAGTTCAACAATTCTAATGTCAAGAGAAGGCTTTCCATAGTATGCAAGGGTTGTTTTTCATTAGATACTGTTTTGCAGGGCTGTTAAATGGCTTGCTGCTGCACTTCTGTACAAAGACACTCTTTAAGCTGAAGGTAAATAGTTAAGGCAGCTTTAAGTTACCTTTACAATGTATATTCCTAGGGCTATTCTGCTGCCTGCGACATAGCAGAAAATACTTGGAATTCATTCTATAATGCCTGTCTTATGTACCAACATGCTGTGCAAAAGCTCTGGAGTCCCACAGTACCTTTTTCATCCCCAGCAGTGTTAGTGGCTCACCAGCTCTGCCTCTAGCCAGATTATCAGATGATCATTGGCGGGCTGCTTTATGGCTGTTTTCCTCAGTGCCTGAATCAAGGGAATCCTCCCACAGCTAGAAATAAGACTTTGATAGCTATTCTGTCTCATGGGTCTTTGGTACAATGCTTAGGATAAGTTCGGCTCCTCAAATAGTATTCAATAAACTTAGTTATTTTTTAAAAATGGCATTTTTTTTAGCCCAAGGCTATAAAGCTCTTGCAATTCAATTAGTATTCACCTGTGACAAATACAAATCAATACCAAATAATCTAATGGATATAGCCTCCAACTTATGAATTACTGCTAATTTAGTGATGTGCAGAATTAATATTTTCAGAAAAGAAACAATAAAGTCTCGAACGAATAGGGGCACAAAGTCTCAGTTTCAAATTGTTTTAGTCTTTGTGTGCAGTACATCTTGGTGCAGCCAACTCTTTATGATTAGTATAACTGAAAAAAAGAGGTTGAGACCAGTGTGGGCATACAACTCAGTTAGGATGCACTTAACCTCATCTATTAGTTGATTAGTGTAAATATAACCTTAGGTATGAAAAGTGTGCTGTATTGAAGGTGTTGCATAGAAAGAAAAAAATATTTTGTTTTGATACTGAAAGCAAGGATAAAACTTGCATGAAACCACTTGATTTTAGAAGACTGTTAATTTACAGAGACTTGGTCACTCTACATACAATCAAAGAATAGTTTAAGTTGGAAAAGACCCTTATGATCATTGGGTCCAACCATTACCCTAACACGGCCAAGTCCACCACTAAACCATATCCTTAAGCACCATGTCTGCATGTCTTTTAAAAACCTTCAGGGATGGTGACTCAACTGCTTCCCTGGGCATCCTGTTCCAATGCTTGACCACCCTTTCCATTAAGAAATTTTTCCTATTATCCAATCTAAACCTCCCCTAATCCAACTTGAGACCATGACCTGGACAGGCTGGAGAGCTGGGCAGTGAGAAACCTTATGAAATGTAGTAAGATCAAGTGTAGGGTGCTGCACTAAGGAAGGAATAATCCATGTATCAGTACAGGTTAGGGGTTGACCTGCTGGAAAGCAGCTCTGTGGAAAAAGACCTGGGAGTCCTGGTGAACAACATGATGACCATGTGCCTTTACGGCCAAGAAGACAAATGGCATCCTGATGTGCATCAATAAAAGTGTGGCAAGCAGTTTGAGGGAGGATATCCTGCCACTCTACTCTGCCCTTGTGAGACCATATCTGAGTATTGTGTCCAATTATGGGTTCCCTGGTTCAAGAAAGACAAGGAACTGCTGGAGAGTGTACAACAAAGGGCTGCAAAAATTATTAGGGGACTAGAATATCTCTCTTATGAGGAAAGATTGAGGGATTTGGGTCTTTTTAGTCTGGAGAAGAGAAGACTGAGGGTGGGATCTTATCAATGATTATTAATACTTAATGGGTGGGTGTCAGGAGGATGGAGCCAGTCTTTTTTCAGTGGTGGCCTGTGACAGGAAAAGGGATAATGGGCACAAACTTGAATACAGGAAGTGTCTAAACATGAGGAGGAACTTCATTACTTTGAGGATGGCACAGCACTGGAACAGGCTGCCCAGAGAGGTTATGGAGTCTCCATCTCTGGAGACTTTCAAAACCCACTCTGATGACACCCTGTGCAACCTGCTTTAGGTGAATCTGCTTTAGCAGGGGCTTTGGACTAGATGATCTCCAGAGATATCTTCCAACCCCTAACATTCTGTGATTCTGTGATTTCCTCTGTCCTATTACTTGTTCCTTGTGAACAGACAAACCCCCACTTCACTACAACCTCCTTTCAGGTAGTTGTAGAGAGCAATAAGGTCTCCTCTCAGCTTTCTTTTTTCCAGCCTGAAAAGCCCCAGTTCCTTCAGCTGCTTCTCATAAGGCTAGTGGCTCTAGACCCTTCACAACCTTCTTGCCATCTTCGGACACACTCCATTACCTTGATGTCTTTCTTGTAGTGAGGGGTGCAGAACTGAACAAAGTACTTGAGGTGCAGTCTTACCAGTGCCGAGTACAGGGGCAAGATCACTACTCTACTCCTGCTGTCCACACTATTCCTGATACAAGCCAGGATGCTGCTGGCCTTCTTGGCCACCTGGGTACACTGCTGGCTCATATTCAGCCTGCTATCAACCAAGACCGCCAGGTTCTCTTCCTCTGGGCAGCTTTTCAGCCACTCTGCCCCAAGCCTGTGATGTTATATGGGATTGGTGTGACCAAAGTGCAGGACCCAGCACGTGACCTTGTTAAACCCCATACAATTGGCCTCGGCCCTTTAATCCAGCCCTTCCAGGTCCCTCTGTAGAGCCCTTCTACCCTAAAGCAGATCAACACACCCACCCAACTTGGTGTTATCTGTAAATTTAGTCATGAGAGTGCACTCAATCCCCTCATCCAGGTCATTGATAAAGATTAAAGAGAATTGGCCCTGACACTGAGCTCTGGGGTACACCACTAGTGACCAGCCACCAACTGGATTTGACTCCACACACCACAACTCTCTGGGTGAAAAGTACACCCATCCAAACCATGAACTGTGAGTTTCTGCCAAAGAATACTGTGTGAAACAGTGTTAAAGGCTTTACTAAAGACTAGGTAAACCTTGTCATAGAAGGAGATCAGGCAAGCCAAGAAAGATCTGCCTTTCATAAACTTACTCTGACTGGGCCTGATCACCTGGTAGTCCTGTATGTTCCACATGATGGCAGTCATAATGATCTGATCCATAACCTTTCCCATCAGAGGTCAGACTGACAAGCCTGTAGTTTCCTGGATCCTTTTGTAGATAGAATACTGAATAATAGAAACTAATATTAAAAATTGCTTATATGCAGGAAAAAGTGTAAAGACAATTTTATTAACTATGGACCTTCTCTGTATTTCATATTCTAAGTAACTTCAGCATATTAAGTTATTTTTAGCTAAAAAAACACCCAACCCAGAAGTTTCTTTTAATCTGTTGCTTAGAGAATAAAGCAGAAACAATATGTCTTATAGCTTAGAACATTATATTCCACTAAAAGTCTGTGACTCAGCAAAAGGGAGATTTCTCCTCATTTTCCTTCTCCATAATGTTATAATCTGCTACATATTCCCTAGTATTTAAGTTTTGTTTGCAGGTGTCAACAAGCAAGACATTAACGCTGAGCAAGTTAAGGACAGCCTGCTTCAACTGTGTATATGCTATGTGCAGCACAGGCCGGCAAATTTCATCAAAACCCCATAACGTAACTACCTGTGGGAGAGAGGTGGCTATGAAGAGTAGGGTCATGATATAGTCAGGCTATGGAAAGAAAGGAGAATCTTCTGGAAATCCAGTGGTCTGTGGTAATAAAAGACAGGATGCAGCACATGAGGACACAACAGAGTGATTTTCAATTTAATTTATTTTTTCTATCTGATAAGACAAGATTATTATTCCAATTTCTTGTAAGAACTGGGCCTAGTTCCATGAATTCTCTCATGACTTTGTAGTTGATTAGCTCTGAGGAAAAGATCCAGGCAGATCAATTACAGAGCTCCACCTCCCTTCTCTGTCACAGGAGTACATAATTAAACCTAAAGTTTTGTATATTCTTTGTGTTTTTCTTTA
The DNA here is from genome assembly GCA_020745705.1 of Hemiprocne comata. Taxonomy (NCBI): domain Eukaryota; kingdom Metazoa; phylum Chordata; class Aves; order Apodiformes; family Apodidae; genus Hemiprocne; species Hemiprocne comata. The sequence goes on along the minus strand of CM036587.1, from coordinate 81,830,174 downwards.
ATCTCTTGTCTTGTCTTGCTTATCTCTGACATGAACTCATGTTGTCTGTTGTTATTCCTCTCCTGTGAACTAAAAATGTATTCTCTTGAGTGAAAGAACAGGTATCATTTTTCAAGCTGAGTTTGACCTGTAGCTGCTAACAGAACTTTCCTTCTTGCTCTTGTTCCTTCAAGACGAAAAGAAAAGAAAAAAAAAAAGAAAAAGGTGGTTAAAAAAAGCTGTGAACATGAAAGATTTGCCATCTATAAATAAAAAGGGACTGACAATACCTTTTGTATTTTCTAACAGTAGCAGTGAAATTTCTCAACCTTGTGTGACTGTGCTTTTGTTTCCTAGTCAATAGAAGATTTGAACTCTGCATGGATTGCAGGGTTGAGCCTCGTCTATTTCAGTGGGACTTTGTGCAATATTAAGGAACTGTCTTCTTAAGAATATGTTACAGAACTGAAATCTTAAGTTGCGTACAAAGCTAATCAAAAGATTCAAGCAGAGTGTCCATTCAGCACCATTTGCAGTGATTCTGTTACTGCTATTAGCTGATGTCCTGCCTCTTAAATAAGAATTCAATATGCTATCACTAATTATATCTGAAAACTGTGTGTTATAGTTTAATCAGTTAGTGAACTCAGATTATGAGAACTGTTAAGGACGTGTCAAGTTAATGTGCTTGACTGTGCCATTCAGAAGATGGATACCTTTACGTTGAGAAAAGGATAGTCATCTCTCTGTCTTCTGTGGTGAACCTACCTAGTGTAGTACTATGAAGCTACAGAATATGTTAATAAACATGCAAGTCTGTTAAAAGAGGAAGAACGAAAACAAAAATAATGTATGTGAACAGTTTATTACCATAAAGGAGTAATGCAATTGCAGATGTTTTATAAATATTCATACCAGGTAAAACCTATCCCTCCAGTCATTTGATTTCTGCAAAAGCCAAAGCTATAAAGTAATCAGTTTATGGATAAAGATCAAACCTTTAAGAGGTTCGATTATGGTTCTTTAATTTATTTTTTTTTTTTTAAAAGTCCTCTAGAAGGTTCCATTTCAGTTCATGCCAGGGTGTTTAGACATGTCCTGAGTTATGCTGTGGCTGTGTTGGAGTTTGGTCCTGTCTCACACTGTCTCTGAACAATGATTGAGCTTTCATGGACTGACTTCAGTCCTCAGTTGTTAACCTTCCTTTTGGCTGAAGATCACAGGTAGTCACTGGAACCTGTTGCTGTCACCATCTGGTGTTATTTATTCTGTTCAGGTGCTTCAGGACAGCACCTGGTGGTGAAGACACTGCTTGTGCTTTCACCGTTGGCTCCTGCCTCATCCTCCCTTGAAGTACAACCCCACACTTGCTGTTCCCTAATAGAAGTTTCCAAAACCAGACCGTAAGAAACTGCTTCTACAATGAAACTGTTAGCTAAAGGTCCTGCAAGTCAGTAACTGAAGCAGGAAAAGGCATGGGCAACCAGTCTGTGTGTGACCTAGCTGAGCTTCATGGTTTACATAGTTTGTTCTCCCTGTGAATGACCTGTCATTAGAATGGTACAACATTGTACTTGGCAGTTACTCACAGATCCAAATGAAAGGCAGTGTCAGAGTCCAATACTATCTGACTGGTTTCTTTAAAATATTCCATGCATGGAGGGTGTAATTTTTAATATCAAATTTACTTATTTAAAGATAGTCAATGCTGCATGATATTTCTGATGTAGCAGAGTGATACAAAATATAGTGAAAATACAAATGTAAGTCACATTAACAAAAACAGAGTAATTGCAGCATACAGTTCAATGCCAATACCAAACTGATTCCCATTACCAGCTTCTATAACATGTTCACTGTCATGACACTGAGTGCTTCCATTCACCAGCTCAAGCTTTTTGCTCTGTTCAAAATTCTTTTACTAGTTCACAGAACCACAGAATGTTAGGGGTTGGAAGGGACCTTGAAAGATCATCTAGATCAACCCCCCTGCCAGAGCAGGATCCCTTAGAGTAGGTTACACAGGAACGCATCCAGGGGGGGGTTTGAATGTCTCCAGCAAAGGAGACTCTCCAACCTCTCTGGGCAGCCTGTTCCAGTGCTCTGTCACCCTAACAGTGAAAAAGTTTTTCCTCATGTTTACGTGGAACCTCCTATGCTCCATTTTACACCCATTGCCCCTTGTCCTATCATTGGACATCATTCAGAAGAGCCTGGCTCTGTCCACCTGACACTCACCCTTAACATATTTGTAAACATTAATGAGGTAGCCCCTCAGTCTCCTCTTCTCCAAGCTAAAGAGGCCCAGATCCCTCAGCCTTTCCTCATAAGGGAGATGTTCCACTCCCTTAATCATCTTTGTGGCTCTGCGCTGGACTCTTTCAAGCAGTTCCTTATCCCTACTGAACTGAGGGGCCCGATTGTCCAGTTTTTGTACTGTATGGTGACCTCTGCCATGCATTCACTCCTCCCATGATGGTCTAGCTATCTGAGAGAGACATTCCCTCTCTTTAAATAAACTCAGATAGAAACATTTATTTCACTAGTTGATCCACTCAACTTTTGATAGCTGTTTATCTAAAACAAAGGCCACCCTCCAGTCCTCTGTGTCTTGAGATACAGTCAGCTTCTTTGCAACAGCTGGGTTCAATTACAACCTGCATTATTCCCTGAGCTTCATGTGCACATCCCCTTGCCCATCTTCTCCGAGCCCTCTTCCATTGTAGGATGTACAGGCAAATCAAGTCCTTTTAACTTGGGCAGTGTTTGTTCAAGTAGTGGAATTCCTTCTTTATATCTTTTTTCTTTTGCTTAAAGCTTTCCCTCTCCCTTCAACATTTTTAAAAATTTTGACCAAAAAAAATTAGTCAAGAACACTTCCTGAAACACAAGTGCATTTTTGGACTTTAGATCTAAGTGATACTTGCTCTTTGAATTAACATAGAATTTATAACCTGGGATTTTGGTGAAGGAAGACTGTGAGACAGGAGGGAAAGAAAGTGATGGAAAGCGATGTCTAATTTTAGTGTACAAATACAAGATAGATTTCTTTAACCCTGGTGGTCATTCTAGGAGTCCAATATAACGTTGTCCCATTGCACCTTATCCTTGGGAACCCTTCATGCTGAATGACTGATGTTTGGGTAGTTCTGGTGCTTGCAGCTCTGCTACCCCTCTGCATAGGCAGGCTCTAGCCCCACTCTTTTTCAAGCCCTGCTCACAGAGCAGTCTGCAAAAGATGGTCATGAGGAGTTCAGCATCTATATTACCTGTTACAGTACATGTAAGGTGGTATGTTTGGTTTTGGACTCTACGGTACAAGAAAACACAGTGATATTCTGCAGTGTGTCAAGCAGAGGGCCACCAAGAGGATTAGCAACTGGAGCATATGACATGAACATAGAGATTGAGATAAATGGGCTTGTTCAGTTTCAAGAAGAGAAGGAGGAGAGGAAATAAGTCTGACTACAATTACTTGTTGGGAGGACATGTTGAAGACGGGGTTTGACTTTTTGTGGAGGTGTGCAGCGGAAGGATGAGAGGCCGCAAACACTAGTTGTAACATGAAAAATGCCTAATTGATGTAAGGAAATTAAATTTTACAATTAAGGTGTTCAAACATTGGAACAAGTGCCTCAGGAGGTTGTGGGGTCTGAGAACTCAACTGAACATGGCCCTGACCTACCTGCTCTATCTGGACATGCTTTTAGCAATGGCTTGGACAACATGATTTCTGGAGGTCCTTACTAACCTACAGAATTCTGATTTCATTCTCTTTCTTTGAGAAATGTGACATACCAGAGATTCTCTGTTAGTGGATGTAAATTACAAACAGAATTATTATTGAAAGGAAGAACTCTGAAGAGCTGAAGTTAGAAAAAGATTATGCCCTATTTGAGAAATAGTGGGTTTTGTGAAGGTTTTTCAACCTCAAAAATTTGCTTGGACAAAAGGGAAACAATTTTAAGGGAGGATATTAATCAGTGGCAAATGCACTGAATATTTACTGTAATTAAAAACTGCAAATTTTAGTAACAATTACATGAAATAGAAACAAACTACAATCTCTAATCTCTGTATATGATGAAAATATTATGGTTTTACTCAAGAAGCAGCTTTTGTATCAGTCCCCACAAAGTCCTTATAATTTTATATCAACTGAAATTACTCTTTATTTCTGTACTTACTATATAGAAACTCAGTTTTCTGCATAGAATGATTTTACATGCTATATAGGAAAAATCGTGTGAACAGATAGGATTTATATTGCTTTATAATCCAAGAATCATAGAATCATAGAATGGTTAGAGTTGGAAGGGACCTTAAAGATCATCGAGTTCCAACTCCCCTGCATGAGCAGGGACACCTCCCACTAGACCAGGCTGATCAGAGCCCCATCCGACCTGAGCTTGAATGCTCCCAGGGATGGAGCCTCCACAACTTCTCTGGGCAACCTGTCCCAGTGTCTCACTACTCTCACACTAAAGAATTTCCTTCTGATCTCTAACCTAAATCTCTCCTCCTGCAGTTTCAAACCATTACCCCTTGTCCTATCACTATGTGCTCTTGTAAAAAGCCCCTCCCCAGCCTTTCTGTAGGCCCCCTTCAGGTACTGGAAGGCTGCTATGAGGTCCCCCAAGAGCCTTCTCTTATTCAGGCTGAACAACCCCAACTCCTCAGCCTGTCTTCATAAGAGAGGTGCTCCAGCCCTTGGATCACTTTTGTGGCCCTCCTCTGGACACTCTCCAGCAGGTCCACGTCTTTCTTGTGATAGGGGCTCCAGAGCTGGACACAGTATTCCAGGTGAGGTCTCACCAGGGCAGAGTAGAGGGGCAGAATCACCTCTCTTGATCTGCTGGCCACTCTTCTTTTGATACAGCCCAGGATGTGGTTGGCCCTCTGGGCTGCAGTTGCAAATTGGTGGCTCATGTCCAGCTTTGGATTCTCTAGTATCCCCAGGTCTTTTTCCACAGGGCTGCTCTCTAGCATGTCTTCCCCCAGCCTGTATTGATGTCTCTGGTTGCCCTGGCCCAAGTGCAGAACCCTGCACTTGGCCTTGTTGAATGTTACGGGGTTCACTTGGGCTCAATTCTCCAGCTTGTCCAGGTCCCTCAGGATGGCATCCTGTCCCTCTGGCATATCGACTGCACTGCCCAGCTTGGCTTAATCAGCAAACTTGATGAGAGTGGTCTCAATGCCACTGTCAATGTCATTGATGAAGATATTAAACAACACTGGTCCCAGTACGGACCCCGAGGGACACCACTTGTCACTGTTCTCCATCTAGACACCAAGCCATTGACCATTACTACCCTCTGGATGTGACCATCCAGCCAGTTCCTTATCCACTGAACAGTCCACCCATCAAACTCATATCTCTCCAATTTAGAGAGAAGGATGCTGTGGGGGACCATGTCAAAGGCCTTGCAGAAATCCACATAGATTACATCTACTTCTTTTCCCTTGTTGACAGATGTAGTTACACCATTGTAGAAAGCCACTAGGTTGGTCAAGCAGGATTTGCCCCTGGTAAAGCCCTGCTGGCTGTCCTGAATCACCTTGTCATCCATGTGCCTTAGCATTTCTCCTAGGAGGATCTGTTCCATGATCCTCCCAGGCACAGAGGTGAGGCTGACATGTTGGTATTTCCCAGGATCATCCTTTCTACCCTTTTTAAAGATGGGCGTGACATGTCCTTTCTTCCAGTCACTGGGGACTTCACCTGACTGCCATGACTTTTCAAATATCATGGGGAGTGGCTTGGCAACTACATCCGCCAATTCCCTCAGCACTCTGGGATGCATCACATCCCAGAGATAACGATAATGAAAGAATTCCAGAATGATAATGAAAGGAAACAATTTTGCATCAGTTACATGGCTAGACACAAACAGCCACTAGCGGTCTCTGACATAAAGTAAATAATTTGCTACAAGTAAAAATATTCTCTGATTGTATAAAGTGCTCCATTTCTGATTTGCATTTTATCAAACTTGACTTTAAGGCAATACTTTGGTTTACAATTGCAAGAATTTGTGAGTACTCTAGTAACTAAGGCAGAAATAGTACATTTCAGGTGGCAAATCCATAAATGAGAGATCTGAATAATTTTGTCTCCAGGTATTTACAACATTCTCGTAACAACACTGGGAAATAAAGGAACAGTGATTTTCTTGGGAAGGAGAGCATAGACTAGACAAAATATTAAACAAATAATAGCTTTTGCACAAGTATCTCTGCTGCAATGTTTTGAATGTCTCATTATGTCAAGTGCAATGATTTACTGAACAAATATTTACACTGTCTTTTTCTATCTCTGTGCTAATTACAACATATTAAGTTTTGATTAACTATTCTTTATTACAACAGCTGAGATATGTTCCTCTTGCACATTTTTCATGTTGGAATGAGAAAGAATAATTTAGATCATTTAATTAAAAAAAAAAAAAAGGAAAAAGAAGAATGCTTAATTTTTTAGTCTGCATTTTTTCCAGAAGGAAATCTTCAGGCAACACATGCAGATTTTTTCTAATTTTTAATTTTGAGAAATTAATAAAAGCAAGGTGCTCAGGTAGATGTTTGAAGCAGAGTTATGAATACAATTTCTATTTGTGCAGTTGTATTTCATTTGGAATCATGACTATTTAACTTAAGGCTTCCAGTGTCATGCCTAAGAACCTTACCTACCAAAACTGTGAGGTATGACAGAGTATTTGAAGTGAAATTTTGTTAGTTCTCAGTTATTGGATGTAATCACAGGTAGGAAGAGACTTGAAAATCTCTTTTCACTCTTCAGTCTAACTCTGAAGCCCCTGTCTCCAAATGTATTCTGAAGAATAGCTGAGGTCAAGTATTATTGTTTCCATCCAGATTTTTAACAACCTCCTTCCGGTATATTATCTCAGAAGCAACTCTTGTAGGTACCAAGGAAGAAAAATTCCTTGTGCAGTAAAATGTGACTGAAATGGGAAAAATATTCAGTTGAAATTAGACTGCTTTGGAAGTCTACCAGTAAACATCCACTCTACTGTAAACAATGTAACTACATGTTGCGTGGTTTTATATGCTATATATTTCTCAGGAAAAACTCTATATATAGCAACATGAACCATGTGGAAAACATCAGTGTAGTCCTCTTATTCCAAATAACAAACCATGTAAAGATAGTACTGCAGGCACATGCTGAACTCTCCACACCGATATGTAGTAGATCAATACCTCCGCCTGTATGAAAATAACCTAATAATTTTCAACTTAAAATTCAGGGTTTTTTAAACAATACTTTATTGAAACCACAAGAGTTTAAAGAGATATTAACACTTACCATGGTACTGTGCTGAAACACTACAAGTTATTGTTCAGCGAGTTGACAGCTATAATGAATTTTCTGTGGCCACAAGTGTAGCTAGAGAACATGAGAATCACTGAGTTATGCTCCTTACAAGATTCTTCATCATGAAGAAAAAAGAAAGTGAGATAATACTCTTTTAAACTAGGCGATATGAAGGACTGGGGGAGCTGGGGTGCAAACTGTTGCAAACTTTATGGTCAGAGACTGAAGAGAGAAAGAAAACAAAGATATAAATTCTACTTACCAGTTGCCAATATCTTTAAGAAATAGCATTGACAAAAGTATAATTCTTTGTTATCACTCTAGTACCAAATTTATAGACTAGGTTGCTGAAATGTTCATTCAATATATTGTAACACAGTTTTTGCATTTTGTGAGCCAAAGGAATGCACCATACATAAAAAGCCAGGAATTTAGTATTAGCCTAATGTTTTAAAGATCTAATTAAAGAATTACTATTAGTCTAGTTGCAATGATGACAGCACATAACATTCAACTTGTATACTGTTAAAAAGTTATACACAAAATTTCTAGTATTTACTGCATTTTTTGATGTTCTGCTCCCACTTCCATCGCTCACGTGGACATTAAGGTCAATGGCTGCACTCTGGAGATGGGATTAGAAGGAGCCATCAGCATCTAGACTCCTTCATAAGGAGACTAGTAAGGTTCACTCTTTTGCTTGTGGTCATTTTTGTCTGTTTGTTAACATCTCACTCTTTCTACTTTTGTTTACAATTCCCCATTATATCAAAATGTATTTTACATAGTATGTTACATAGATACCGGGGATTTTTTTTTTAGTTTGTTACTCTTCAAACACTTTTTGCCAATTCCCATGATTACACTTTTTAATGACCAGTAAAGGACCATTGATAAGTTATTCAAAACTATTGGGCCTCCCTTTCTTGTACTTCTCCATCCTACATTCTATTCTAGAATCATAAATATTGCATTTTATGCAGATTAATTAGTTTACTGCCAAGGCCCTGAGCATGACCTCTCCCCCCACCTCCCACGGCTTTTGTGGTCTGAACTCAGGGCTGCCCCAACAGTTGTTACTATAGTTGTATGTACAACAATAACCATAACACAATTGATAAAAATAAGCAAAAGCTAGAACTAAAAAAGGGTATAATAATAAAGGGATGATTAGATAATTCATTCCCTAAGGCTGATCTAATTATTTTTATTAAACTCCCCTCTCCCCACATGCACACTGGTATGGGGAGGACAAGGGCCAACTAGAAGCTCGTGGGTTGAGACAAAGGACAAGGAGTATTCGACTCACTGAGTACGGTCACAGACAAAACAGACTCAACCTGGGGAAAAATAATAATTCAATTTATCACTACTCAAATGCACACAGGACACAGACAACACAAAGAGCAGTGCTTACATACATTACTCCACCCCTCCTTTCTTCCTGGGCCCAAATTATTTTGTTCCTAATTTCTCTACCTCCATTCCCCCCAGCAGCACAGGGGGACAGAGGATGGTGTTTAGAGTCAGTTCACAGTCTGGTGGTTCCTGCTGCTCCTTCCTCCTCAGGAAGAAGGATTCCTTACAGCCGTCTCCTGTTTCCCCATGGGGTGCTTCCCATGGGAGAAAGTCCTTCACAAACCTCTCCAACATGAGTCCTTCCCACGAGGTACAGTCCCTCAGGACCATTTAAGTGGAAACCGTATCCTTCTGCCATATGTTTTTTTGCTGCTATTTTTGTTCAAAGATGTTACTTCCAGACTGAATTTGAGTCCATGCAACCTCTGGGGCTTTAGTAAGGATAAGTTTGCTGGTCAAGATACACCGCAATCCTGGGAAAATAACGTTTGTGTCATAGGTTACAAGAAATGAGTTGTGCAGTTCTTGGTTTTAATGTCTCAGGAACTCAGAAGTACCCGATGAGTCCATGTGAAATGTGTGTTAGGTATGGGGAAATAATGAAGAAGCAAAAAGCAAATGGAAAGACAAACTAACTTTTTTTCAGAGTAGCAGAATAAAACAAAACTTCAAATGTTACTAAAACAAGGATAAAGCAGTCTTGCTACTGAAAAGGATAGTGTTTTGATAGAGGCACTGCAAATCCTAAAAAGGAATCACGAAAGGTCTTTTCATACAGTGCAGTTTCAAAAGGAAAGCTTTTGGCAGGCACAGAGAGTAGACACAGACATGTGCACCTGCATTAATTGACTGCCTCTTTCTGCTGAAGTAGTATCAGGCAATTAAAAAGATTAATTACAATAGAGAGAAGTAATGTATTCAAAAGCTCTATAATAAGAGCTCCACACTGATGCTGAATTCTTTGGATGCAAATTGTTATACAGCGAAAAGGAATAGTTACAATAAGAAGGCAGGCTGCTAACCTTGTTGAAGATTAAAAATATGTAATATTTGACAAGACCTGATTATAATATAAAAATGAGTGTGCATTAATTAGTTTGACTTCATGAAACAATTTTTTAAAGCATTTCAGTGTGGCCTCTTCACCCAGTGTAGCCCTCCTTAATATGGACTTATGAACCATACTTTTTATTAGCTCTAGTTTTGTACTTCAGCTTAATGTACCTTGTTAAGAAATATTCAGCACCTGAGGAACATAATGAATTTGTCATTGTGGTTAGATGTGCAGTTCAGATTGGAGTTGAGCATCTGTTATATATTTTACATTCTTTCTCTTCTGCATGATTTTAAATTATTTTTTAAAACTTTGTTTTTATTTTCTTCATAATATTAATGTTCAGCATTTCTTGTCATCTTTTCTATTTATCTGTGCAGCATAGCTTGGAAAATCTAAAAATTTTATAGTGATGGATTGATCTTAGTACATTGCATAAGGTAAACTGGTTTTAATTTGTTAGGCTCACCTTTCATCTCAGGACCTTTAAAACAGCTTATAGCAAATCTACCACTACATTTTTATAAAAGTAGTTATATTTGGATCTCTGGATGTGCAATTAACTCAATTTGTAATGAAATTCTGTACAATTTTTGGCTGGGCTAAGAGCTAGTTTTCTTCATAGAAGCTGCTGTGGTGCTGTGCATAGGATTTATGTTCAAAACAGTGTGGATAATGCAGAGATGTTATTGTTGAGCAGTGCTGATGCAGATTCAAGGCCTTTTCTGATTCCCATACCACACCACCAGTCAGCAGGGTGGGGGTGCCCAAGAAACTGAGAGGTGACACTGGGACAGCTAACTCCAAATGAACAAAGGGATGTTCTATGTCATTATGATGTCACGCTCAGCACTGAGGAAACTGAGGGGGAAGAAGGAGGAAGGGGAGGCATTTGGACTCATCGTATTTGTCTTCTCAAGTAACTGTTACACGTAACAGAGTGCTGGTCACCTGCCCACCAATAGGAAGCTGTGAATTACTTATTTTGCTTTCCAAGCACAAACAGCTTTCCATTGCCTATTAAATTGTCATTATTTCAACCCATTATTTTTTTCAGTTTCACCCTTCCTGTTCTCTCCCCCATCTCACCAAGGGGAACTGAGTGAGCAGCTGTGTGGTGTTCACCTACCAGCCAGGGTTAAGCCAAGCCAAGTTCTAAATGAGGGATAAACATTTCAGGCTTTGTCTGTGGTCAGAAAGGAGGCAGATAAGGTTAAGCACGAATCCAATATTCAATTACTATTGATTCTAATTTTAGGTAACTTGAATCATTACTAAAACAAGTTGGATAAAACAACTTATGCCAGTCTCTCTTACATCTGTTCATATTATCTCTTTATGTGAATTAACAGAAAGTTGCATAAACTAAAAAACAACAAATATATTTTTGATAAATTAGTTATTTTATAATAAGATGTTTGGGGTTTTTTCAGTCTCTATGGCTTTATTTACAGTAGTCATCCAACAAAGGCATATTGATGTCCTCTTTTTAACTCTCAGTGGGATTCAGTAAGTCCAGAAACCATGCCTACATGTCCTCTGAACTATTTAGCAAATTATTGTCACTGAATTGTGCATCTTTTTTTTTTTTGCTTCATAACATATCAGCAAATGGTTTTTTATAGCTGTGGAAGAGGTAACCCAAAACTTAGTAGCTTTGTGTATGAATAGATCCTTCTTTCCTTACTCTGTTTTTTACATAAGTGCATTACTTGAAGTTGTTGTTTTAAGCTGCAAGAAGATAAACACTAGATAGTGCTGATGTCAGATCATGGTAGTTTTCTAATTACCTGAAACATTACAATAAGGACCTGCAATTTGTTGAAGTTCTGAATAACCATTTTTCAAAAGATGCAGAGTAAGCCTAAGTAAAATTAAAGTTTAACCAATTTTTTCTTATATTCAGTCCTTCTATTGTATCCATAACACACACATTAAGGATGTCCTTTCAGTCCTGTTTAACTAGCTGTTCCACCAAATGGAATTAATTCAATTAAATACTATCACTAATAAATCTATCTTACTAGCAAAAAATATCTAGATTAGTGTTGCCATCTGCATAAAGCAAATACGTGGTATCAGGTAAAAACCCTTCCATTTAGTGTTCTAATCAGTATTGCTACTGCCCTCTGCTGATTATTGGTGAGGAAAAAGTAGACCAGGTAATATATAGCTAGCAATAATAGCTGTGCAAGAACTCTGGGGTAATGTAAGCTTGTCTCATGTGTACACATGACCACTTCTTCTTTTGACTGTGAAGACATGAGCTTCTGTCAAGTCACTGTATTATTGAAAGTAATATTTTCTATTTCCAGGAAGGTGTAGTCGTTGAGTTTATACTTCTGGTGTTTATTTCTGTTGAGTGTTTTCTAACTAGATGGTTTTAGCTGTTACTGCTTATTTTCTGCCTGTGATTCCAGAAAACACCTGAAGTGCAGCATACCTTGTTTCTTCAGTATATTTTTTGATGTAGATATTCTTTTTATTAATGCTTTTTTATTCTACATTCTCCCCTATTACAAACCCTTAAAAGGGAAAGAAAAGAAAGGGTTATGGAGCACTGGAACAGGCTGCCAGAGGGGTTGTGGAGTCACATCTCTGAAGACTTGCAAGACCTATCTGGATGCATTTCTGAGTTACCTGCCCTAAATTCTGTGTGGTCCTTGTGAGTGAACGACCTGCTCTGGCAAGGCCATTGGACTCGAAGATCTCCAGAGGTCCCTTCCAACTCCTACCATTCTGTGATTCTGTGACATCAAGATACAAAACCTTTTTTGACTAGATTATCAGAATTTCCTAGCAGTAGGTAGTAGTTCATACCCAAAAATACTATTTCTGACGGATGGACAATAAATTTCAAAAATCATTATTTATTTATTTTTTTAAAAACAAACTAGGGGAAAAAAAATCTCTACTCGGTTTCTTATTGGTACATTCAACACAGAGAGTGAAATATATGTTAAAATTTAGACCTCTGAATTTCTGAAATCATACATAAAAATATGGTAAATTTAATCACCAAGTTTTTCAGTGTCAGCATACCAACATACTTTCACAGTATGAACAAAAATGATACTTCAGAAGTTGTGGAAAAATATAGGTGGGGAAGTAGATCTGCAGCTTGCAGTACTTACTACTGCAGGATAGATGTTTTGCCTTGAAGCAGCAGTTTTATATGAATCTTTACTTAAAATTCTTTATAATCTGGAATACAGACTTACAGGCCCTTTACATGGAAAGCATTTACTTTTTTTCACCAATTGGAACTTTTGGTAATATTCAGGCTTGCATACAGCTTGGTTGTACTGTGGTCTAGATAGTTTTTGGCAGCATGTCCTGGAATCCTCTATAGCATAAAACTAAAAATTATGACTCAGTATCAATGTAAATTCCCTATAGTGGGGCACACTGTGTTGAAGCATACTGCTTTTTTTTTTTTTTTTTTTTTTTTTGTGTTTGCATCAGCAGTGAGGGATGCAAGCAAGAGATGAGTCCAAACCCCCACTCAAAAGACCTTTCCACACACAATCTAATATGCTAAAAATGTAACAATTGTGCTGTCTGGAAACCTGTGAATGATTTGTACACCACATGTGTTACTGAAAAAACAATATATGATACTTTGTGATCTTATCTAAACCTAAGTGTTTATTCTTTATCTTCTACATTTAAAGGAAACTATTACAATTCTTCATGAGCTACAGTTGAGATTGCTACTTGCTCCAACTGTTGCATTAAGGACTGAAGTAATTTGGCAGGAAATAAACCCCCTTGTGTTTCAGCTTATCCTCAGATGTTAGAGGAGCTGGGGGCAGGTGGGCTTAGATTCTGGGTGATGCCCAATTTGGCATCAATAGTCCAGTCGCGTCCAATACCTCTATTCAACTATCGCGATTACAGATGCACTAATAACTATACACTGTCCATCTGAACTCTCACGATCAAACTCAGGAATGTGGTCCCGTTCAAGAACTCTCATGGCCAGATTAATGAACGGTGTAATTTATTAAAGCAGCAGATGCAGAAAGTCTTTTAGATTGCCGGTAATAAATTCACTGTTTGCAAAATGCATGCAAGGAAATTAATGTGTCTGGGTTACACATGTGCGGAACTAAAACAATTTTAGAGAGATTCCTGAGTTTCCTTGGGATGCACTCAGGATAGCTGAGTGTTTAAATCTTAGCCAAAGGTGTTCCTATTGAGAGGAAGAAAGGCTCAGCCTGTCAACTGGTCCCGAGGTCAGGGGAATGGCGTCATCCCTGCAATGGTATCTTTCCTGACATCTGCCCTCCTTACTGACTATTTTATAGTATTTGACTTTACAGGTGGAGCTTGAGTGACTCTAGTCATACATACTTCTATCATGATTGGTCCAAAACTCTCTCGCTTCGTGTTTACAGGTGTCGTGGACCGAGATGGGTAAAGCCGCGACCCACAACAAGCTCAGTGAGGGGTAGTTGCACCTTGGGAGGCATGTAACTTTTGGGATGGAGGTGTGTTTTGGTATTATAATAAGATTATACTGAACAAAGTTAACTCTGAGTACAGCATTTGATCAAAAGTTGACAGACTGTTGGCCCAGGGCATCAAATGTGCACCGTATCAATTTTATTAAGTATATTGTGTACCTTTAGATCCTTTTGTTATGATAGAGCGTGGCTGCGGTGTCTCCACTCCTCTCTGCCCTCCATGCAGTTTCTCTTAGAGTCAGCACACCAAGTTCCCCTGATGTTGCCAATATCTAAGGTTGCCTAGGGAATTACCCTTGATACAATCTTGCTGCATTGCACCCTGCTTCAATGCTACACCTTTCCTTAAAATGGGAATATATGTTTAATCTCTAAATCACCTCCAACAATTATTCCACAACAGCCTATCTGTATGATTAGTCAGCTTAATAAAACACCTTACTAGCTGATATATCTTGGTCTGAGAAACAACTAGCCTACTGCGGATTTTGTTTAGTCTCACCAAATAGCGTGGCTAGATGACATATTCAAATGTGAAGTGTTTCTCAGAAGAAGCAGCATGGCTACTCAGGAAATGTTTGGAGGAATCAGGGAAACCAGAGATTCAGTTCTCCACTCTTTTACTCTGTTTTGGAACCTGTAGGTGCAATTCAGCTTTCTGGTGGGTGAGTGAAGTATGTCTTCACGTTTGGCATGAAGTAATTACTTCCAGTCTTCAAAATAAAATATTTGGCATGTTCTCAAATTAATTTATCTTCTTCTGAGCCTAAATAACATGCTGACATAACTGTAAGTAAAACGGCTTGACCCAAATTCCCTTGTGTTGCTGAAGTGGTAGAGAGGTGAAAATTCAAATATGGGTAGGGTGATACAAGAAACTGTATGAAAAGAGACTACCACTTACTGTAGTTTTAGGTTAGTATCAAGAGGTTCCAGCTTTTTAAAAATCATGTACTCCCTAAAATAATTTAAAAGGTTTACCAGAAACAATTTTTTTTTAAAGATTAAGGATGAAAAGTCTGAACATTTCATTCACTGCTGGATTTTGTGACAGGCATACTGCAAGAAACATTTTGGTACAGTGATAAGAGGAGCTTGACATAAACTTGCATTTGCCAATCTAGACTCCTACCTGGCCAAAATAGATACTTAAGTACATCAAAGTAATTATGAAAATACATGTAATTTATTAAACAGTAATTAAATCAAGAAGTTAACATGTCTCTAGATTCTTGAACTATCATAACTTTTTTTTTTTTTCCCGCACAAATTAATACTTCAAATTTAAAAGTAAAATTTCTTACGGTATATTAGTTTCAATTATTATCATTAAAGGTTTATCTATATAAAAGTTTTACTAAGAATGTTTAACTTTATGGTGGGGGAGAGAAAATGGCACAGAGACAGCACTCTTAAAACTTTAAGAACTATGTGATATGTGATTTCTCTGTTAGAGTTTGCATGAACAGCAGTACACTGCATTTTGGGCAATATTTCTTCTTGAACTTAGTCTTCTTCCTCTTCATTGTTCCTGGTTTATGGGAAGCTGTTATGAGATGGGGTAAAAGAACTCAACTTTCTGTGTTTTCTGTACAGATGGAATCTCTGTTTGTCCCTTAGGTCAAATATGGATATGTCTTGCACCAGTTTTCCCAAAGTCACTCTAGAATCTGCAGCTTTGTTGAAACTGAAGGGAGGGGAGGATGGAGATCATGATATCTGAGAGGAAGAGGCAAATGGACACGAGATTGCCTATGTGAAAACCCTTCTGTTTCTGAAGTGTAGTTATATGCTACTAGTTTGGACAGCACAGTGGTTTTTGGTTACCTGTACTTACCAAGGGTACAAAGTATGTGTGCTTTATGTTAAATTGCTAGAACTGTGCTTGTGTGGATGGTTGGGTCATTTCATGGCTGAAATAAAAAATACAACTTTTTTTTTTTTTCAAGTCACACAAAATATCTCATTTGACCCAAGTGAAATGTGTGAATTGGCAGATATTTTATATCTGTATTTCTTCTCAGAGAAATTGCTCTATTCAGAAACGGGTCAGATGACATCCAATTCTACTTTGGGCAAATAAAATATAAATCTGAAAGTGTTCTCCCAATCCTGATTAGACTCCTGAAGTCCAAATATACTAAGCTTGATTGCTTTGGTTTTTACCTTTTGAATTATGTACATTCCCTGCAAAACCTGTGGGTACAAAGCACAGTAGCCCCATGGTTTAGCAAGCCAGATTACTCTGAATACTTTGTCAAAGTTCTTTGTACTCTGCTTTGCTTTCTCACAGGGACCCCCATGAGGATTTTGACTTTAATATTGAAAAACCTTTATGGGACTAGGCCATGCCAGTTCTGACACCTGCATAACATTTTCTCTTCCTCAGGTTACCCGGATTGTCAGTGCTGCCTGATGGTAGAAGTATAGAAAATTGCAGAAATACTGTGATGAATGTCAATTTTGTCCTTGCATGTCTACTGTAATATCCTCTCTATTTTTTCAAGCAGGGCTTGTGAAGGTTGAATTGTTTTCTGTGGTTGTAGAGAATAAATGCCCTTTATTTGTTTGATTTTGCTTATGATATCCAGATACTGATCAGAGCAACCCTGACAAGCATCAGATTTTGTCAAAAACTCCTCATAAAACAGAGAGGGCAAAATGCTTTCTTAATTTCACTGCTTAGATATCCTGATATGTTGTCTGCAAATCCAGGCAAGAATTTGGCAATTTTGTCTTTCCTTGGGATATCAGATCTATTAGAAAGCAAAAGGAGTCAGCTGCTTTCCCCAAGGCTTCTCATGCATCAGATTTCCTCCAGTAACTTTTCAAAATCGGTCACAAATGTTCTTATTTTATATCATACTGTGATATGACCTTTGTGAACTTGGACACTGAAGAATTTAAAAAGCAAAATGTAAAAAGAGATACAATCTTCCATTGCAAAGTGTTATCATTTCTGAAAGCAGCAACAATTTCATATTTATACAAAACATTCAAAGTTGTGCTAGCTTAATATTTCCTCCATTTTTCTTATCTTTTAACCTTAATAACTGTTTATACTTGTCCATATTAGCTGTTACTTTGTCACACTTCAACTGTTTTTAAATATGCAAAATAAATGCTTATATGGGAACTTGAGAGGTTACACCTTCCTGGAAGAGAATTCCACCATTAACTAGAGATATAAAGACCTGCATGTTAGGTCATCTTAGGAGATGCTGCAGAAAAGAGTGTTTCTGCTGAAATATGCTGAACCTACTATATGCTAACTTACTGCAGTAAGCTGCATGGCTCCTGACATAGAGAGTTTGTGTAACTTGAATCTGGTCACAGTAATAGAGTTCAATGTCTGTAGTTCTTCAAAACAGTGGCTTCCTTAAGCAAAGAGACATAATAATGTATCATATTCAGCAAATGACAAAAAAGAAAAAAAAATAGGTAAACTTTTTGTGTCTTCTTGGAGATTTTTCAGAAAAAAAATATATAAACTAATTGCTAATTTTCCCTCCTAAATTTACCAAAGTCTTGAAATACATTTTTCATAGTCAATAGTGTGGTATAATTCAAATTCCCACAAATATCACAAAATTTCAGCCATTGCGGTCTTGTCCTCCCTGTCTGCCTCGTCTAGTTTTTGTGTGGTAACTCTCTACCTTGTTTTGGGGCTTTCTAGTTCCCAAAAAAACAAATACGTGATAACATTAGCATAATTAGAAAAATCATATTACCTTATTAATATCCCTCGTGTGTTTATAGTCACCATTGCAAGCATTGCCAAATATATTTTAAAAGTGAGAGTACCAGTTATACTATATGTCTTCAAGGTAAATGCATGTACGTATCATATTCATATATACAAAGATACCAGTGTGAGTTTTGATTCTTAACTTCTACAAGATTCCTTCCTTCTGCTTCCTACACAGTTTCCCTAAAAATCCACTGCTACTGCAGTTCTCATCTCGAGAGACCTTTGTCCTGATGCAGTACAGTAAGCTTTGAATAAAGCAGCTGATCTTATGCACACACATTTTGGATGATGGAAAATACATAGTGGGTATTCAGCAGTTGTGCCAGTCGTTAATAAATAGTAGGCAATATGGGACATCATGCTTTGTTTCATTGAAAGTTTTCTCCTAGTGTTTCCTGGAGTTTGTTCACTTTCTCATGCTGCAATCTTTACACAGTAGTAACAGCTACTGTAGTGCACTAATCACTTTATGGTTTAGAAAGTTGTCCAAAATCCCCAGAGGGAGGTCCTGAGCAAGAGCAGAGCATTTAAACTCTACTTTATGGAGTATGAAGAGGAGAACAACTCCCATGCCGCTGAGGGAGAGTGAGCACAGTAGTCCACAACACAAGCCAGAGCCTCCATCATAACTACCAAAAGAATCACGACCTCAATGTTATCTAGATACTAGAAAAACCGCAGGGGAAAAAACAACAAAACACTAACAACCTGCTATAATTCTTAGGTGCGAATATAAGTGACTCAGTATCTTCAAGACAAATATGCACAGGGATCTGATAAAATAAAATATTCCTTCAGAATTCAGCAGATCTCTAATTTTTTCTGATATTTTACTTGGAATGTAAGAGGGTACATAGTACAGATGGAGAAACCTGCCTTTTTCTTCCAACTTGATGTTTCTATTTTGAGCAGATTCATCATCTCTCTGCCTGGTGCTGTGGTCAGCACAACTAGAGAGTAAGTAGGTGAAATCAGCTCCCATGAGACTGATATTAATTCCTTGGTGAGAGACCTTCTAAACTTCATGGCTTTTTGCTGCAGCGAGGTACCTGTTTTTTAAAGTCTCTCTGTTGCCTTTCATACATACTGCTGTCACCTTCTATTTCATAAAAGAAAAAAATGGGGGAAGAAATAACTGAGCAGGTATCTAATGTTTTGGTTGGAGTCATACCCATACTGCAGCTTTTGTAACAAGCAGAGATTCCTTGCCTTCAGGGTTTTGTTTTTGGTTTTGTTTGTGTTTGTTTGTTTTGTGTTTGTTTGTTTTTCTTTTTTTTTTTTTTTTTTTTTTTTTTAACACTGTTGGAATGTTGTTTTACTCAAGTCCTGGTATGAACTCAGTAGTTTGTCCACACAGTGGACAAAGATCTACCATGTAGCCATTTTTAATCTGAATGTTTTCTTTCTCCTTTCTGGGAGAATGCATCATTCATCCCGTTACTGTGAAATTTTCACTTTAGAATTCAGTGCCTTCTGCAATTCCTATAGAAGTAAATGATGTATGAAATGAAACATTTTTGTTGATTGATTTTACCAAGAATTCAGAGAATAATGCTCTAGTCACTAGGCATATTTATCTTATTTGCCATAATCCTTGATATTACGAAAAACTGCCAGATGTTTACATATATGAGAAGAGTTGGAGAATGAGGGCAAGGGATTTTTAAGGCAAGTAGACTGTTCTGAGGAAAAGCAAAAGAAAAGAAAAGCAATATTGTCACTGAAAAACCCAATTGTTAGACCTTGCCTTAGAAGTAGGTCACCTTTTCTGAGAAAAGATGAGATTGCTCCAGAAATGAAGCAATGTAAAGTTAATACAATTCAGGTGTTAAAAATACTTAGTAGAAATAAAGTTTGCACCTATTATGAAAAGCAGAGGTTAGAGTCTATCACATCATGTAATTACAGTTATGATTAGAAAAGAGACAATTCAAACAGATTGAGAAATTAACGTTTGTTTTATTTATATAAATCAGTGGGTTCTGTGATTTACTTTTCTGTTCCTCTTGATTTAAACCCTTGAAAGCTTTTCTTTTGAAGTCCAGAGTGCTGTAGGCTCAAAGCAGTCTACTGTCAATAGGGTAGCTTTTCTTCATCAGCTGGTATGAACCACTAAGACTTTATGAACCGTAGGTTTAAAATAATTGTTTTGGTGTAGTGGGTCTTACTGTTTTAAATTGTAACTTAAGGATAACAAAACACTTTATTCTAAAGGTGAGTGAACATCCACATACACACATGCAGAAATACTGACATCTGCATTCAAATTCTGTGATATAATCTGCTCACTTGATCTACTCAGGTTTGTTTTCTTCTTCACAGATGTAGTGATTCCTATTTATTGATACCACTGTTGAGGTCTTTAAGTTACTGGTCTTGTGTTTTCTGTTGTTGCTCTTGACCTCTGCACTTGAAACTCTCAGCAAAGAGAAATGACAGGTTTTTGCAGAACCTCTGCTTCCTCACTATAATTTTTTCTCTTTACCCTGCCTAAATCAAATATTAGAAAAAGAGGTAAAGCAAAGTACATATCAGTGCAATAAATAACTTGTGGTGAAGGCACAATTTTTTTGTAGTTGCCTTTCTGCAGAGGCATTAGCTTTGTTTTATAGAGAAAAATGCTGCTGCATTGAACATAGGAGTGAAGTACTGACCTCTGTGTTCTTTATACCTCTCCTGCTGACTCTCAGCAAAACTTGGGTGGCTTCATTGTTGTGTCTTTAAAGCAGCCAATATATCTTCCTGTTTTAATGATATCTGAAATACTTTCTGTGGAAACTACTTACCTTGTTCTCTGAGTTAATGACTGACGGTTCATTATGGAAAAGATCTACTTATAAGGAAGTGCATATTGTAAAATGGATAAATGTGGGAATGTTCCAGCTTTTCTTCAGAAAGGTTACTTCTGTTGGGTTAAGCTTTCCACAAAATGTATGTTTCTCATCCCACATATTTTCTGGACTCTCTGGGGGTAATCTAAAATCTACTGCTGAAGATATGGGAGATTATTTATTTTTTTTTACTTTTCCCAAGAAACTAAAAAAAATGTGTAAGACCGTTGAGAGTTCTTAAACAGAAAAATCAGAACTGTAAAAAAAAAAGAAAAGCTTCTTAGCTGATAGATGGGCTTCTGTCTTGTAAATAGAAATACAAAGCACACAGTTTCAAACACAGAACAAGTGTTCACCAAGCTATAACATGCACATTTTTATTAAAATGAAAGCATATTTACCTAGCATATGAAAAGAAAGTATAATGAAAACAATTTTCAGTTTCACTCTTCTTGTTGTTCCATAGTTTCCTCTCTTTTATTTTAGTATTGTCAATTCAAGGCGTTTTTTTCCTGTTCTTCACTTAGTAATAGCTGATACTGTATTCCGATAAACTTGGTCTCATTAAGTGTTAGTGTTTGGTAGAGCCCCAGTAGCCCTCAACAAGACTCATCGGAGGCACAGAGCAGATCGAAAAGCAATTAGCATTCTGGCTTGTGATAATTACCCACAGTATGGGAGGCTTATCCAAGATGTAGTTTCCACTGTGTCTAATAATAGGATTCTTTAAACACTGATATATTTTCATGGACACACCAGTGCTCTCATTTCAATTCTGTCACTTATCTCAGATAGGGGAAATAAATATCCCTCACACATATTTTTTTCCTTCATGAAGTAAGGTACACTGCTGTTCTGACAACTTGTAGTGTCACCTGAAAGTCACCTTGAATCATGTTTTAATCAGCTGGAACAAGGCAACATCTCATTTATTTCTGCGGTTTCTTTGCTCTGTAAGGCACTGATTGCCAAGACATAGAAATCCAAATTGAGCTCTGATTAAAATGGAATGAGGATGCAGATGCTGCTGTTGGTTCAGAGGGGCACTCTGATCTGTGCTAGAAAAGGTCAAGGTGATTCAAGTTCCAATTAAAACAGAAAGACTTGCTATAGTTCGGGAATATGTTGCATTGTAAAAAGTTTAAGCTGTGACAGGTTGAATACTTTCTGAGTAATTTTTCTTTGTTCTCTTAGTTTTTATTAGCTTACTTAAAACAAAGTCAGTATTTTTTGCATACTGCAGCAAGACCTAATCCTGTTCTCATAAATGTATTGCTTCAGAGGCTTGGAAGTCATGCATCACCTCCCAAATGGAGCCAGTACTGTAAAGACATATGAGGTTTTGGTGAATTTTGATTTTTAACATCTAGAAAAATAAATTACTAGCTCAAAACCACTTTTATTTTGGACTGAATGTAAAGACACAATGCATAAATCAATGGGTGGTTGTCTAGATGTGCTAGAGATGAGACACCCATGTTGCCTTTAACTCTTAGCTAAATATAGCTAAAGAAGAAATTATTACAATAATAACCCATGCCACACAGAGATTTTAAAAATAAGAACTGATGATTGAGTCGTAGTATACAGAAATCATACCTTATTTAGACACTTCAAGCTATGTCTGTTACAAGACAATTCGTTTATTTGTAACATTTTACAATGGATTAAATTGCCCATTAATTCAAGTGCATTCCTGTTAAACAACCTTATGGCCACAAACATGAAAGAATCAATGTGATATTATACTTTGCTGCAGAAATTATGTTTTGAGTTCTGGGGAAACAGTTATGTTGTATTATTGAGGCAGAAATTTTAATAATACCAGGTGATTTTTAAATGTACTATCTGGAACATTCCAGGAAATAATAACAGAAAAGGACTGAGGAGTAACCTAAAATAAACACTGATTCTACCTGGAAACTAAAAATTGATAATGTCAATACACTGGAAAAACATGGTAGTTATTTAAATTTTCCAATTTTTTGTTTTTGCTGTAAGTATTGACAATACTGACAATATTGTGATGGAATGTTTTTCTGAATTAGTACTGCACAACTTTCTTATTCCTATGATTTATCTGAAATAAAGTACAGTCTCAGTGCAGTGCCTCACCCTTACACTGGACTGCTCATAAATGAAGATGGCTAGAATTAATTTTCTTGCCCTGACAACAAGTGGCATGCTACCATTTTTGTGTATTCCTTTTCCCCACTGCATCCCTTGGGTTAATGTGTTTGCCCTCATATCTTGCTGCGTGCCAAAGACCTTTCCATGTCAATGGTAATCACTGGGGGATGTGTCTGCCTCCCTTAGACCCAGTGGCATGACCTCTTCACCTGACCCATGCAGCTTAAATGCTTAAAACTTTTGGTTGCATTGAATAACAACAATCTGTAGCCCTTTGCAAAACTAAAATATTCTAGAGTCTTAGTTAATAGATTTGGCATGCCTTTGAGGAAGAAATGCATTGGTGTTAGCCAGGCATCTTAAACCACACTTGGACCAAGTTAACTCAAAATGTTCCTAGTGCAAACATTTGTTTACAGTGTATAAAACCAGACAGGAGGTACAAATGTCTGTTACAGGCAAGAGAAAAAAAAATAAAAATAAAAATTACACTTTATCTGCTTACATTAAGAAAGGTTTCCCTCCTGCTTATTCAGCTCAGTTCCTGTCTCCCTGTCTTAACTAAGACTAAGCTTGATGCCGGTGAACAATTTTGAGCAGTGGAGAGTCTGAAGAGTCTGTTTCCAAACTTCTTTTTCTGGGAATTCATAATGCTGTCTTCACAGTTTAACTCACTTCCCTTAAAAAACAGGTGCTCTCCAGAAAGGCTGCTGAAAACAGTCCCTGGCCCATTGCAGTTCCCCAGTCTGTGTACAGTGTTGTCTGGGAATGTACTAATTTGGTGTGCTCCCATGCCAAAGAACAGGCCAACAGTTAGACACTATAGGTGATCATGTCAGCACTTAGGGCTAGGACCTGGCTGTGTATACTCTGCTAGAATAAGCAAAGCCTGTGAGTTCAAAAATTTCATTTTTTTTTTTATCACCCCAGAAAAGAAATGGTGTTGGACTTGAAAACTCAAAAATCTTGTGGTGGTTGTTTGGTTCGTTTGGGTTATTTTTTTCTTCTTTCAAAACCTCTTTTTTATTAAAAGGATTTATCATATTCTGACTTTGATTTCTCACAGCCTGAAACTAAATCCATTATACTTCAAATTCTGTCATGATCACTGGCTATCATCAGGGAAGAATTATATGGACCAATGACATACTGAATTTCTTCAAGATACTTGTATTATGTTTAAAAAAGAATTTTTAATTTTGTGTTAAATATTCTGTGCTTTATTAGGTTGGGGGGTAGGAAGGGGAGAAGACTGTCTCAAATTTTACTTGTATTTATTATAATGTGTAAGTCTGGATAATCAACTTTAATGTTTGTTGTACTAGCAATTAGTGTCAAGCTTATACACAGATGGTGCATTGTTCCTCTGCTACAGAAAGGACCTATCTCTGAAGAATTAACAGCAACACTGATTGCTCACAAACTGAATATTCAAAATTCCAGTTACTTAAGAAAGTTGTTATAAAACCATTTTTATGTCAAAAATTACCCTAATCTACCACTCTAATATTGCTGCTGATAATTTGTTTGCAAAAAATGAATTGCAGTTTATAAATTAACATGCATAACTATTAGCTGAACAAAAGCTAGTTTAAAGTGCTCTGCTACAGATTTCTGATAGGATTTGGGGGTAGACAGCACTTCAATTCAGATCCTCAGGTGATTTTGTGCTGAATCTCTGTCCGGGTTTGAGCTAGGATGAAGCTAATTTTCCTTTTACTGATTTTTTTTCCTTCAGTAAGCTCTCTTTTTACTAGCAACAAGTGTTCCAGCTAGAGGACAGATAACACTGGAATGTTTATGTTACTGCTGAGACTCCAAGGTCGCTTCTTAGCTCTGGCGCTACAGATGCTACTGAGAGCAGGAGGGTCATATCTATGACACCCCTGTGGGGGGCTGGACTAGACAGACAGAAGAATTGACCAAAGGTATTCCGTTCCATGTATCTATGTAAGCTCCAAGGACGGTCAGCGATCACAGAAGACAACTTCCTTCCTGCTTCTTTTTCCCTTCTCTTCTGTCCATGGCCGGTGTCCGGGGAGGACTCCATCCATCCATCCATCATCGACTCCTAGGCTCAGGCATCCCTGACCGCATAACTCTACCCTCAGCCCCTGTCTGCTCTGCCTTATCTCCTGCCTGTGGGCTGGGACATTTTGGGACTGCTCACATCTAAGAAGAGTGCCGGGGGAGTTTCTGGGGGTGGGGGGAGGCAAGAGGCTTTTGCACATTCCTGGACATACTTGTATATAATTGTACATATAATTAAAGCTGTCTAGTTTATTTTTCAATCCAGCTAAGTCTGTCTCCTTGTTATGCCCCTCCTTTCCCTACCTGGGGGAAGGGGGAAGGGGGAAGGGGATCGAGAGCGTTGTTGTCTGGTTTAATGACCAATCCTGAGTCAAACTGTGACAATCTCCACTGACGTGAGTTAAATATCTTATGTGCTTTATATTACAGGCCTTAGCCTCATCAGTTATTTTTAAGCTGTTGCTTGAAATGTGTGTGCTGAAACTGAATACTGGGATAATAAACAAAACCAGAGATCGAAGGGAGTTTTGTTTTTAGGTGCACCCTGCAGGCTATTAGCCATGTTTCATTTAGTTTCAGAACATCTATGCTGCACGGTAGCCTGGATGGACTTCTGATTCTTGTTTTGGCTGCAGCATATTTGGTGCATCTTGAGCAGTCTGTACATAGTATGGGACAACTCCCTGCAACCAAGTCTCCACTGAAATTTCTATGTGACCATCTCTCTGTGGCTGTTTCTGTGCAGCCAGATGTCCACAGGACAGGTCTACATGGATGAATCTTTGAGACACAACTCTATGCAGGTCAACAGGTGCTGTTGGTCCTCCTCGGCGTTCTGTGCCATGCTACAGGAAACCCAGAGCACCTGACAGCCAGCAGTCTCTCACAGGAGGCTGTGGCATTCAGGATGTATGGTGCTTGTCTCGAACAATCCAAGAGATAAATAGTGTTTTTGGACATTTATGGTGTCCATGTTTATCTGGAGACATCCAAGAGATAAGTGGAGTTTCACAGAGACGTCTCGGCAACCCACCAAAATGCTTTTACTCAACTGATAATGGCAAGACCCCCCTGTGATGTGGCAATGTCAAAGGCGAATCAGAGAGTTTGGTGTGGGATGTGCTGAGATTGCAGACAAAAGGGGCACACAATTGGTGCCACAGCTAGCACTGAGCAAGGACATCTGGCAATAACCAGGCCTTGAATTAATCAAGAGGCTCAGAGACTGTTTTCCTGTAAATCACCAACCTGGCAGAAAAGACTTAAAGTCTATACAAATAACTGGACCAGAGAAATGCATGAGATGATAAAGAATTTTCATTGCAAACATGGAACAGTGATTGGGTAACTGCTGTAGCACATCCCAGGAATTAACTGTATAAAGGAGAAGAGTACCAGTCTCAAGAAGCCTTCTAAGACCAGACTACCACCCCTCTTCTACTACAAGACCAACAGGGATGATGCTGGAGCTCTGGGTGGTGACTTTCCTTTAATTCTTTATTTCCTTTCCTGATCTTTCTCTTTCGTAGTTTAGGGTCAGTTATTGCATCTATTACAAGGTTATGACAAATGTATAGTTATAATAACTCTTACCAGCTGGTCTGTACCTAAATAAAAGCCTATTTGTGCACCCGATATTCGATTATCTTTGTTCTGCCCTGGCGGGATCGCAAAGAATCTCCACATAAGAACCTCTACTATCTGCATAGTCAGTGAAGACTATAAGTGAGCAGTGTACTTGGAAGCATGACTCAGGGGCACACTTCTCTTCATGGCAAGTTTAGGAGGTCTCAGTTCCTAGCAGATTAGATACTTAAAGCAAATAGTATGATAGACATATAGGTTTTAATACTTGTGTTGGTTTGGCACCGCGTTGGCAGTCTCTCGATTCACCCCTCCCCTCCCTCCTCCCCCAAGGTAGGGAAAGAGGGAGAAAAATGAGAAAGAGAGGCTCTCTGGGTTGAAAAGTGAAACAGATGTATTGTAATTATTGGTGACAAGGGAATATATATTTGCAAAGGGATGCGCAACACCTGACCCCCTCCCTCCTCCCCTGACCACTCTCACAGTCTCCCAGCTGAAGGGGGGAGTGTCCGGGTGCACGGACGGGGTCCTCGGGTGTCGGCTGTAAGGAAAAATGGAAAAAAACAAAGAGAGAGATCCGAAGAGAGGGTGATAGAAGCGACAGTAAGCAGAAAAGTGAGAAAAAAGGAAAACGAGAGGCTTGACTTCCGTGATATATTAGCCTATACTGAAAGCCAAATAGAGAAAATATTATGAGAAGGGAATATTCTGGTTTGCTGATCCTGCCTTCAGTCTAATCTGCTCCCCCATAGGGGGGGAGGCTGCAGACAGTCAGAAGTGACCTTGGTTATTACCAGTCCACTGGCGCTGCTAAAAAGTTCACTGAAAGGAAGAAAAAAAAAAATCAGCAAAGAGCTTGCTCAAACCAAAACAATACTGATGTGATGAAAAATTGTAGAATGTGGAGAAATGTATGCAAGCAAGCATAGGAGGTGTTTGTGTAAGAAGTGCCTTCGCTTTGTCTTTTTAGGAACTGTGACCAACACCATGTTATTACTTATATAATCATTAAATCAAACAGTGAAAGAGATGTCTATAAGCATGCTAACTCTATTATTTAAATTTTATTGTATTACTAAAAGATTCATATGACTGTAGATACAGGAATATAAATTCTGTAGTGGCAGATGAATCTTCAGTTGGATCAGTATAAAGCTAGTGTACCTTTGCAATAGCGTTCTAAACTTTTGAGATATTGTGAGTTTTGAAGGCATAGGAAGCTTTGAAGAAAAGAAATTAAAAAAGACGAAAGTATAATTGTGAATAATTCAATAAATTAAATGTCCAGTAGCTGTCAAAATTTTAGATGCTTACATACATTTAGGAAGCAACATATATAAAAATATAACTACTGTGTATTTTTCTCCAGAAGGCACTTAGTGGTTCAGCAATGTACCAAATTAATCGCTAACTTTTAAGAAGGATCACTTTGGAAATGTGGCATGGCTCGGAGCATGGAAATTAAAGTAATTTTATATCTAAATTTAGATAAAATTTAGGGTCATTTGATAGCATAAAAATAAAAAATCATGGAGACCTGATTAAATGTGCAAATTTACTATGTTTATAGTGACTGGTTTGGGTACATCCTTTATATTTTGATGCAGCATAAAAGAACAAAAGATGTTTAAAAAAATAGACAGTAATTCTATGAGTGGGGAAAGCAGCAAATTTGCCTCCTGTAGTATATAAATCAGCCTGAAAATAATTAATTTTTCAAGACATCATTGAATCTGGTAGGATGGATAGATTTGAAGTGTGTCTAACATCACATTTGTGCAAATTCAATAAAGTCTACTGAAAGTTCATGCTTCGTATCACAAGATGATCACTTTCTAGGTCAAGAAAGTTTTTTCCCTTTGTGCAGCCTTGGACACATTGGCTAATAGGATTACTAGGACAAGTTTAATTACCATTTATACTTCCAGAAAAAAAAATGTTAATTTCCTTTTCATTAAGTTCTTAAAAAAGACTGAATTGTTTAACAGCTCAAGGACATGTACAATGTGTTATCTTTGTGGGTCTAAGAGAATGAGGACATAGGTGCAGGATACACTCTCTAGCTGTACCTCCAGTCTAAAAATGGCTTTCTCAACAGACCTTCTGAGTCTCATGGAACAGCTTGATTTGTTCTTTTTGTTTTGCAATGGGAAGAATACTGGGTCAGAAATGTAGGACTTCTCTAGGAAATTCAGGAGTCCTTATGTGTATTCCCAGAAATATTTATTTTTTTCTTCTGGTCTTCTTTGTGTAATGTGTCATATTCTTCTTAGTGTGTCATATTAGTAGCTATTTGAGAACTTCTGAGTGTTCATCGTAACAGATCAATGCCAAATGTACTAACTAGTATAGGAGTTCACTTGTAATAATGGCTTTCTCTGAGCAACCAAAGATAATACATAACTTATGATCTCATTAGAAATTTACTAACTCAAGCTTTTTTAAAAATTTTAAAACCGTAGAAGATATTATATACTTTCATCTAAAAATATAAAATGTGAACAGTTAGTTTTGCCTTCAAGTTCTACAAATTATTTTGTAGCTTAATAGTGTTCTGAATTACTACTGAAACTTTAACTTATGAATGTAACACAATTGTTTTACATTTATTTGGCTATACAGGTCCACTAGTCAAGTGTATCTTTTGTTCTGTCCAGTAAAATTAACAATCTGCAAAAATTCCCATTCCTCAGTTGGATGTAGTATAGACATCTCATATGTTCCTTAACCAATTTTTATTTTTTTTTTTAGGGAGAGAAACATCATTTGAACCTCCTCAGTACATTTTGGCTAACATGATTTTCTTACAGGAGATGGCTATTTTGTACTTCTTGTTTGGAAATCATTAATACTTACTGATAAATAAAACAAGGACAACAAAATGCAATAATAAAGAATTCCTGTGCAAAAAGTTCTGTCAAATTTTCTAAGAACCATCTTGATCCAGTCATCCCAAGAAAGCCCTCCAATGTCTCTGTGTTTCAAAGATTCATGTAACATCTGGCAAGACTGACTCCACTACTGATCAAGTACAATGGATAGCAGCTTACAATAGAACGCCAGTGCTGAACACTAAAATGAAAATCTTAATCAGAAATCTTATTTTTTACTAAGACTGAATCCTTGTGACAATAAAGTATTTTTTAATAGGGTGTTTTAAAACAAGTATATATTTTTGTTAAACTACATTGTCTAAGCCATTTAAAATGTAAAGCTATGTAAAAATTATTCCATGAAATATCTGTCATCTGTACATTCCTGAGAACAGAGGTTTTACAAAATGCACACTTTTTCTTTCTAGGAACATGTAAAGCAGTGGCACTTTTCTCTTTAAAGCTATTTCCAAAAATTCTAATTACACAGTTTTTCTCTTAATGTATTTTAAGTCATTCATAAACATAAGCTGACTGAAAAGATTTGCAACCAATAATAGATACTTCTTAATAACAGACTTCACATAAAATGTGATCTCACATTTGTGATGCAGCACTACTTATTAAAATAATGCCTTAGGAAAAAGCCATTTCTTTTCTTCTTTTGGGTTTTAATCATGGTATGGACAAAGAGCTCTGTCTCAATATTTCTGCTTATAAATGGCAGATGTCAAGCTCCATTTTTAGCAATATATTACCCCTTTATTTTCTGGCAACAAGGAAATGTATTTTAAAATATCTTCAACCTCTGATACAGGAATTCAGTGTGACACATCAAAAATAACCTTTCTGGGAAGAAAATTGTTTTTTAAACCAAAGCATTGCACAGAAATTCTTCTGGTCTCCAAACCATTTGATAAATTGTTGCTGCATATTTTGAGAGTCAGCTGAAAAATATCAATCCATTTTTAAGATCATCCTCATTTTCTATGTCTTGTCACTTTGCAGCTTATTTTTAAAAAATTTATACCTTTTCTTCTTAAAGCTCATTGTATCCATTTGAAAAAAAGAGTCATCTGCTTATCAGCCAGAAGCTGGGAAACTGCCATAAATTTTTCACAGCCCTTGCACAGGTTCCTCTCTGTGATCTGCTGGTGAAACAATTTTTCTTGCTCCAGCTAGGAAAGAGACTTTGTAAAAGGGCAAATTATGTTAAGAGTTACTCATTAGTGAAGCTCTTTGTCTTCTAGACTGAATGTTAACTAAGACCAGAAATAAATACTGACAACACAGCCATGAGAAAATACTTTGGTGGAGTCTGTATCATTCTGGAGGGAGCTTCTAGTCCTTCTCAGTGATATATTAAGACTCTTGATGTAAATAGTTTTGAAGAAGCATTTATAAACGTTTTCCAAATAAAAACTGAAGATTTAAATCCTAGTATATTTAGTTGGTCTTTTCCTGGAGACATCTTCCTGGTTGTTGTTTTTTGCCTATTCCTTCATGAGAATCATGACTGGCCGAAACAGCAGATAATTATGGCCAGTGACAGAAGCTGAACAGTGAATGGCAATTACTTGGAACAGTATTTTTTAAACAGAAGCAAAGAATATAAAGTTTTATGAAAAATTATTATTTTTTTTAATTTATTTTTTTTCCTACTATAGGATAGACTGAGATTGCAGAGGATTAAAAACTTCTAAAATAGCCTGAGATTGTGGAGGATGAAAAACTGCATTGGGACAAATAGGAAAAGAAAAGACCCAACCAAATAGCTCTTCCTTTTCAGTGCATGGAAGGTAAGCTCTGAAACATAAGTGTTGACACTACAGAGGAGATGAATGTTATGTGTATGATATAGCAATTATTCCTTCCTTTCCAAACATTTCTTTTGAAGTTAATTAAATCTAGGTCTTCATGCTTGTATGTAGAAGTAAACAGAAGTTCTGCTTTTGGCTTTGATACCAGCTCACAGGATTTTTTCAGTTTTCCCTCTACTGCATTTCAAAAGCAACAGCTCAATTATTGGCTACCGAGTAAAGTAGTATTAAAATATTAATTTTTAAGTGTATCAGTGCATTTCTTTTCCCTACGCAGACTGTTTTTACTGTTACTTTCAACTTGGCTGGATGGAAGGAAAATATTTGGGTATAAACAGATGGTGTTGGCTGAGTGAGAACTACTTTCAAAGATAGTGTAATGTTAACAATCTGAATGTTTTAGTACATTTACATTATAAGCTGGAAATAGAATTAAAATTTTGAATCAGAACTATTTTTAGGGTTGTGTAGCACTTTATACTGAAGTGACTGAAGTGACTGAAGTCTGTGGCCATCCCACTAATGCCTTGAAGTACTGATTCTTCATATCTGTAGGTGTAAGTGCATATTTGCTTAAATTAAGACAATGACTGAAAGTCTTACCTAGTTATGAAAACTCTATTCAATTTTTATCTAACATACTCAGAGGCATTGCCTGCCCTGATAGTTTACAGCTTTAAAGAGACTGAGAGTGTCCTAGACTAAAGAGGAAGCAAGAGGTGAAAAGGAGGGAGTGTGTTTCAAGGGAATTACAGATAAAAAAATATTGCGTAGACTGGATTATATTTCAGCTATGAATGGCACGTAACCTTCATGCATTCCAGTGGTGTCTATAATTCTCTCTGACAGCTTTCATAAAGTTCTTCCAGACAAAAATAAATTAGAATTTCCTGTAGGTCTGCTTTAGTAGATCTTTGCTATAGGCTGTAAATATGGATGAACAATTAGAAAGGTCAGAGCTCAGCTGACACCTTAGGCAACATTCAATATCTTGACACTAGAGGACAGAAGATGGTTCTGTGAATGCAGAATGTCTACTTGAACTCTTCTGGAGAAAGTAGGTCAAACAGTAAAAATTTGCCTAAAGATGCTTCAATTAGAAAATTCAATTGGATTGCGACTCATTCCATGTACTGAGTGAAATTAAGCTGGCCATGGTTTTGGAAAGGGTAGGTTGCTTCCCATGTAGTAGCTGAAGGGATAAACTCAGAAAGGAAGAGAAGATTATTTGGAAGGCTGATTTCTTCTTTTCAAACAATAGCACAGGTAAGTGCATCATTCTATCCTGTACATGTAAAAGGGTTGTGAATAGCTGTAGTCAACCTCAGAAGCTGACAATGTCAGCAAGATCCCTGTTAGCAAGCATAGGAAAAAAATAGTTTTTTCTTTGTGCTATTCAGGCAATGATGAAAGTCTACACGGTTCTAAAGACTTTGCAGGCATGGGTGACCAAGCAACTGCTATCAAGGCACCAAGTAGATGCTGGTGCAGTAGGTGCTAACTCAGTAATAACAGTAAGATTGCACTGCCAGCAGCAATTTGCATGAGAAAGAATTTATATAGCAGAGAAAGCAAAGGACATCGCATCAGTAAAATGCACCTTTAATATTTCTGTATTTTCTAGGGTCTGATCAAATCCTGATCTCAAAACTGAATTTATAATTTTGCTTGATACTAGCCCTATAACCTCTATTGGTAAAATTTTTGAAAATTCACCTAGATAAGTGAAATTCCAACCCACAGTGTCCAGTTCTATTCCAAAAGGAAGAGAAGGAATGAAAACCAATGTGCGTTTTTATGTATATATACAAACCTGGCTTTAAAATTAAAAAAAAATAAAAATTTTTTCAACTCTCTAGAAATCAACAGAGATTCACATAAAAAAATACAAGAAAAAACTCACAATTCTAGATTTTGTATCATAATACCTAACTTACAAGACAAATTACAAAATAAAAATGGAAAATAAAATTATATTTAAAATGAAATTGAATATCTACACCAAGGGAAACATTTTCATATTTTACACATTCTCTCTGTAAATGTCGAAATAACTTCAGAAACTTTGGTTTCCTTTAGATTTTTTTCTGTGAATTCTGGATGATGGTCCAACATGGGGCAAGTAAAACAGAAAGTAAAAATTCATCATATTTTCTGCTCACTGTAACTACTGAGATTTTTCCCAGCTGTAGCTCAGATATATTCAAATTACATTAGAATTAGCTTTTCAGTTGTGCAGATTTGTCCTAATATCATAGTCAACTATGAAATAGCACAATTTTTGAGAAACTTTGTGATTGCCAATTACTCTGCAATGCTGTCTAGACAGAAAACAGTATTTCATAACAAATTATTTCAGTATGAGGCAGAGAGATTTTCTATAATATTTTAATCCCAGAGGAAAGTGGAAGAGTACATAAGTCTTCACAGACTACTACAAACTTTGATCTGGACAAATCTCACAGTGAATTGCAGCTAGAATTTTCAACCTTGAATAATTAGTGTTGCTTAAATTGAAAATATAGAAATAAAATCAGTGCAGATTCATGTGTGAATACAAAAAATAGACTACTGATTGATCTGCACTGTGGAAAATATGTGGAACATATTCATAGCTTGTTCACAGCAGGCCTTTAAATATTGGGATTTTTCCTTTCATATTTAAAAACCGTTTGCAGAAGAGTTAGTAATAATGTTGCTGCAAGTCAGATTTAGGACAATAACAGAGAAAATTTTAAAAAGTTAGATTAATTAATTCATGTGCTGAAAAAAATTGACTAATTTTTACCAAATTTTCTAACACCATAGAACCTTTTAAAAATACAGGGAAGATGCCAGGCTATGTGTTCAGTAATAGACAAACACAGTCTAAAATAAAAGATGTCTAAAAGCACTTTGACCCAGCTAGACTTATTATTATCTGATGATACTACTCTACCCAGTGTCAACTAAAACCCATTAAATGAGCACAAAATAACCATAGGACAGAGGTGAAATGAAGAAATAACTTACTTACACTTAAGTGTGGTAGGAAATACTTCTATTTCTGAAAAACAGAAATCTGAGACAAAGCTGAGCTTTGACCATGGGGGTTTGTTGTTTGGCTTTTTTAAATTAATTTTTATTTTTCAGTAGTTTTTCATTCCTCGCTCACTTCAAGTAGTTGTTTTTAGGGTGAGTGGTTTAGTCAGTTAAATTATTCATTGCGTGTGGCCTATCCATATTCCATGTTCCAATCAATAACCTGAACACGGTGAGAGAATGAATCTTTATAAAGTTTTTGGATGATACCAAACTCAAGTTTACAATTGCTATGCTCCAGGCCATGGCTCTAAATTAATTGTCTGCATGGATGAATGATGTAAATAGTTAAGATGTAAGCAGATTGACTTGTCTTGGGGTCTGGTGCTATTCGTTGTTATACACCGTAGCTTGTTACTTGCATGGCGGTCAGTTCAACTAATTTTTTTTTGCAGAAATTCTGAAATCAGCTTAAGACAACTTCTGATCACAAGCTTTTATGATCCTGACTTTTAGTGCTGCTCATGGAACATTTGCGCTTTGACATGTATTTTAGATATAGATACATGTACACACAGGTATGCATGCATATATAAAGCGATATATCACTCTAAATTATAATGAATTAGTGCCATTTGTTGTAGCTGGTGTTTTTTTGAACTGACAAAGTAATAAAGTCATTTCCATCACAGTATTTTATTTTTTCTTTTTAACTAAGGCATAGTAGAACATTATTTTTGCAACATGTTTACTGAATTTTTTACTTTGAGGGAGTATTTCCCATGTTCACTATGTCAGTCATTATTTCCAGTTACCAAAATTGCATTGGTCAATGTCATTTGGATAACTTGGGCTTGTTATTTCAGGAACTGAATATGATGTGAAGCTCTCTGAACTGGTGTCAAGTGTGCTGGTATATTCATATAGTGCAGGGCAACACTGTGGACAATAGATTAAATTCCAGAAACAGTAGAAACGTGCCCACATGGCTAAGGATTCCTGCTCATTAGTCTGGACTTTCCATGCTGCCCTGAAGTAACTACATTGTATTCAGTTCCAAAGTGAGTATAATAATGTAATTGCTATTGTGTTGACACAGTCAGTTTTCCATCATGTAGATGTGACGAGCTAAGCATAACAAATTAAAGCTGCTAATTTTGTACAAAGTTTTACAGTGATATGACTTATGACAGAACACTGAAAAAATCTGGTTGCAGATATGAGTGTTGGCTTTCAGTCATATTAGTGTTTGTCAAAATAACTGTATAATTATCTTTGCAGAAAAGAAGCTTTCTGTACAATTGAAAACCTAAGTTAACGGCTATTTTGAGGTATTTTGAAAATTGCTTTGCATCAGGCTGAGTGAACTTCACATTACATTTTAATATTGCTGTTTACACAAATGCTCTCATAGCTAAAACCACTTGCAAAAATCTCAACTGAGAGTTAACATTTTTTGCAAGAAAAAGTGAAATACATGCAGTTATTTCAAATAAACTGTTCCAGCTACACTTCCAGTCTGTCAAAAGTCTGTTCCAGTTGTAGGATGAAACTTACCTTGGTTTTCCTGAGCGCATATCCCAGGTGTGTGATTAAGGGCCTGAAACATGTTTTTTGCCTGATTATAAATACCTAACATTATATGAGATGCCAAGGCCATACAGTCAAGCTTCTGCAGGCTATTCAAGAAGGTATGCTGTAGGTCCTGTACAAAACCAGGAAGCCTGTGGCAATATAACTCCATTAGATGCTGTGCTGTTTTTTCGCTGCGATAGACTTAGTTTTCTTCATAGCAGCTCTACAGTGCTATGTTTTGGATTTGTGACAAAAACAGTGTTGATAACATAGAGATGTTTTTGTTACTGCTGAGCAGTGCTTTTCTTCTTCTCACACCACCCCACCAGTGAGTAGGCTAGGGCTACACAAGGTGTTGGGAGACACGCAGCTAGGACAGCTGACGCCAACTGACCAAGGGATATGATGTCATGTTCAGCAATGAAAGCTGGGGGGATATTTGGAGTTACAGTATTTGTCTTTTCAAGTAACTGTTACACATGATGGAGACCTGCTTTCCTGGGGGTGACTGAACACCTGCCTGCCAAAGGGGAACAGTGAATGAATGCCTCATACTCCTTTGCCTGTGCATGCAGCTTTTGCTTTCTGTATTAGAGTGTCTATGTCTCAACACATTACTTTTCTCACTGTTGGTCTTCCTGTTGTCTCCCATCCCTCTGTAGGGGAAAAAAGCAAGTGGCTGCATGAGGCTGAGATGCCTGCTGGGCATCTTAATCCACAAAAATTTACTATGGTTTTACGCCCAAATTAACCATGCATGCCTATGCACTGTGAAGCATGTGGATGCAGGAAGGGATCTGATACACGATCCCAATAAAAAGTTTCCTATGTCTGTGAAGACCCTGGAGAATATTCAAAGTTCACAAGCCAGGCTATATCCTCCTTGATAGATGGTTCTTAAAATTAATGAGAGTACAGATTTAAAATTAAAATACTTACCTTTAATTACAGATACCAAGCATCTAATCAAA
The DNA here is from genome assembly GCA_020745705.1 of Hemiprocne comata. NCBI lineage: Eukaryota > Metazoa > Chordata > Aves > Apodiformes > Apodidae > Hemiprocne > Hemiprocne comata. Next base: position 81,793,393 of record CM036587.1, on the reverse strand, counting down.
TTCGATAAATAAGCATTAATTTTCCTTCTTGACTGCATACAAATTATAAATTATAAGGAATAATTTATATCCATTTACTAGGATTCATTTGCTTCATTCTGCCAGACTTTAGTTGGGTTCTAGTTCAGCTGAGAATTATGAGGATTACATACATGTACAACAACCCATTTTGTACAGAAACAGGACTAAAACTCACCCTGCTTACCCTCCCCCCATGCATGCCTGCACCACAAAGGGCCTCTGGATGAAGGAGACCTGGAAGGCTGGGCATAACCCAGAGTCAAGGGAGAGGAGGCAGCAGAGGCACTGACAGTCTTACACCACAACCTGAGTGAGAGAAATAAGATGCAGCTCCTGAAGCAGTCTGAAAAGAGAGAGGAATAATGTAAAAGCCCCGGGGTATCTGCAATGTGGTTTCAGTCTCTGGTCATAGTCTGAGAAGATCAGAGGACTCTGTTTCTAGTTGTCTTTTGTGACCTTATTCAGTCCAGGTGTTTGGTCTCTTTGACAGGTTGTTCCATGATCTGAGGGAAAAAGTAGAAGGCCAAGCACACCCATAAGGGAGACAAGAAAGACTACATGAGCAAATCCCTCCACCCTCCTGACCCCACACTAGATGCCTGCTCTGCTGCTACTTGAGCTCTTAGGGCTGAGCTGAGTAAAGATGTTATACATTGGGAACCAAAGTCCTGGGGCTGGGCTTCTGGTACAGGGGTTCCTGCATGTAAGTCTCCAGAGCTTACTCTGGGGCAAAACACATATAATGAAAGGGAGAGAGGAGTGTGGTACTATAACAAGGCTACCTTGTTATCAAGGGAGGTGGGGAGGGAAGAGTTTTGAAACAGAGGATTGCCAAGTGCTCTCGATACATAAGCACTGCTGACTGCAGTGGTAGAGTTAACTTTGCAAGTCAGGAGATTTGTCAAACCATCAATTAGAGATACTTTAATGTATTAAAGTCTGTGGACTATTAGGCTGTGAATGCATTAATCACAATAGCAGTAAGTTCTAAGTGCCAAAGGTGTGGTGAGGTACACTTTGCCTACACCAAGATTCTGTAATATTAGAAGTCAAGGAAGAATAAACGATAACTTTCCTAGTGTATTAAGCACAGGCAATCATAGTTTCAGTCTGCTGTAGTTCTTTACTAGCAACACAGGCAAACTGTGCTGTTGGGATCCTGTTCGTCTCTATCACCCTTATTTCAAATCTTAAATTTTCTTGTGGACATGGGTTTTAACAGAGAGTTAGTCTTGCCATGTTTTCCTTCCAAGTAAGATGCATGAACTTCAGATAGGTGTAACATGAACTTTCACATCTGAAGTGTCTGGACTCTGTTTATAGGATCTGCCTATACAATTTTAGAGCAATTTATCTGTTGAGGGGGTGGGGTGGAAACTTTTACTCGGTTATGTAACTGGTTTACTGAACATACTGCACAGCTGTCTGCATTGTACACATTGACACCAGAATATCAGCCCCACTCCTGCTGCCTTTGAATTCTATCTGGGATTATTAGCATGTCAACATTATCTCTTGGGCCGCATGATCATTTTGGACTGAATTTTTCTGCAGTATTGGAAGTCTGAGCTCCATATCCTTAAAGATTGCAGGAGTTTCCATGTCTATGGATGGAAAATACCCTCAGCATTCTATTAAGAGTACTGGTTTCAAATATTTATGCTCCTCACTCTCTATGCATATTGCTAATACCTCCTGGCTTTGTCACCACTTCTCTTTGCAATGAGATATCAAACTCACTTCCTAAATGGCTGAAGCTCCACAATTTTTGTGGTCCATCTGCAAAACATAGCACTAAAAATGTCATATTAAATACTCAGCTGACTAAGGATGGTGTATCTTCTTTAATTCAATAGTGCAATGCATCATAAGAGATTTTGTCCTTTGGCATATATATTTAAACATATGTAAGATGTGGGAAGGTGAAATTTAAACATATAGTCTTATAAAATTAAATGAAACCAGTAAGATTTCTTGATTTAGATTTCTGTCCTGCTTAGAGAAGAAATTGAGCTCTCTATACCTCAAGTGCATATGCAATTGGCAGACAAAAACCAATCTTTCAGTTATATTACCCTGAAAAGTCATGGATGAATTTTTAAAATGCTAGCTATTTTTGTTAGTTAACAATTTAAATAATTCATCCCAATCTCTGAATTAGATAAATGATATAACAAGAAACGTCAAATGGCCATACGGTGCCAAGCCATATCCTCATGTGACCAAGTATCTTTGTAATAGTGACCTTGATCAGTTGCCAAGAGAAGCAAAAAAGAGTAAAGCAATTATTCGCAATCTCTTTTGAATCAGAAAATGTAAGAACATGGTAGTCTTTAGTACTGTGAAGTGAGTAATACTTTTGGTTAGTCATTAATTCACAGATTTTTCATCCAGGGAGAAGAGGCTAAAAGGAATATTGTTTAAAATGTGTGTTTACCTACTGAAAGTGAGATTTTGAAAGTGCTCAGAAATGTGAATTGGGAAATAAGAATGTTGAGTTTCTCTGAACAACCTTAAGGTTTCAAATACAGTTTTATTATTTTAATTATTTTTCTTTTTTAGTTTAAATGATTGGTTTCTTTGTTGGTTAGTTTTTAGTTTGGTTTTCTTTTTGTTTTTATTTTACTTGTTTGTTTTTGTTTGTTTTGTTGGGATTGTTTATTTGTTTGTTTGTTTGTTTTTCAGGTGGGAAATTGCTTTCATGAATAGCTATTAATAGTTTATATAACCCTGATATTATTGCTTGTATTGCACTTGTACTTGAAAGAACCAACTCTGCACTGCTCTGTGATACCAACGAAGATGGTTCCAGTTCCTTAAATATTTTCTGGTCCAAATAGAAGTGATATAAACTGATGTTTAACTGACAACATGGAGTATGTTTACTATGAAGCTTCAAATGTTAGAAATAATATGATGTAAAACGTGCCAGCATTGCAGTCTTCAGTTGACTCTTACTGCCTTTGTCAAGTGGATTGGCTAATTTATGTTCGAAGGAAGAGGCCTATAATACGTAAGACTGCTATTTTAGTAAACAAATCAATAGCTTTTGACTTTTTAAAAATTATTTGTGAAATAACTTCTTAGAAGTTTTCATAAAACTATTTAATTAAGTATGTCAGACCAAACAATTCCTCTCACTGCCCCTCCATCCTACCACATGCCCTAGTAAAACTTGTGGAAAGCCTGAGTACAGCAGGATTTTAATGTGAACTCCTCCCACAGCTGTGCTCTGCTGTTTCTATGACTCAAATAAACTGAAACATCAACCTGGGATTACTGCCACATTTTCACATATGCTATTTATTGTTGTCAAGGTTTGACTCAGGATCAGCACTTAAACCAGTGACAATAATTCTCTCAATCCTCTCCCCCTCCCACCCAGGTAGGGAAAGGAGAGAGAGAATAAGGAAAGAGACTTTCTGGATTGAAAACTAAACTACACAGCTTTAATTAAATACTAATGATAAAAGAAAATATGTACAAATATATGCAAATGTGTTCAGGAATGTGTGAAACCCGTATCACCTCCCCCCCACCCCCAGCAACTCCCACATCACTCTCCTTAGCTGTGAGCAGTTCAGAAGTGTCTCAGCCCTCAGGCAGGAGATAAGGCAGAGCAGACAGGGGCTGGGTTATGAGGGTTATGAGGTCAGAGCCTAGGGGTTGACAGTGATGGATGGATGGAGTCCTCCCTGGATGCCGGACATGGATGGAAGAGATGGAAAAGGGAGGGCTTGCCTTCTGTGATCCCTGAATTTATACCAAGATCTATGTAGGTAAATGAATGGAATAATTTGATTTGCCCAATTTACCATCTGTCTAAGTATGCTTCTCCTTATGGGAGGCTTGTACATACAACTTTTCTGCTCCTTTAGTGCCCAAAGCAATAAATCTGATAGGTAGAGCAAAGTGTCCTTGATGTTTCCGAAGTATATATAAGCCTTCCAGTGTTAACAGTCCACTAGCTGGAAAACTTGCTGCTACTTTCATCAAGTGTGCTGCTTAAAGGAGAGTTCACTGAAGAAAAAAAGATCAGTAAAAAGAAAATTGGCTTCATCCTGGCTCAAACTAGGACGATTGTTCTTCCGATCAGTTGCACTTTGACTATCTTTGGATTTCCGGTTACTGTAGCAGATCCCTGATTTTAACTTCTTTATGAAATGTAGTATCATATTGGCTATGATACTATGAAAATTAGGAATATGACACTTTTTTTCATTGAAGCACATCCTTAAAAGAACGGAAGGTCAGTCTGTGTGCATATGTTAAGCCTGAGTTCACATGTGTTGCAGAGTGCCTGCCTTGGAGCATCTGTCAGGGTTTTGCCCAAAGAACAGCAGATATCCTTAGTAACAGCCCTTGTCACTCACCTTCAGGTAATTTCTCTAATTTCTAGGATTTGCTGAGATTACTCCTATGTAATGAAACATGTTACTTCATGTTACCAGTCTCCTTGTGAAGTATTTCAGAATTTCAGGCGAACATTTCCTTCTGAAACATAATCTTTTCTGTCCTATTGTAAGAGACAGTCTGGTTGTTCTTAAATTGTTTCTCTTAAGTAGAAAAATGCATCTTTGTTAAATAAGGAGCCAGCTGCTCAATGTACTTGCCTAACAGTTAGCTTTGGTCTTGAAAAGCCTTTCTTCTTTCCCTTAAGGACATTATTCCTCAGTGGCCAAGATATCTTAAACTTGCATGAGGCCTGTAATTCTGTATCAATCTGTAAAGTTTACTTAGTCTATAAATGGGACAAATATGTGTACCTTTCATTAACTCTTGACATGACACAAACACGGTTATAATTAATCACTGTGGGGTGCCAGTGGATTAAGAAATATTGATCCCTAATGCCCTTCTTAGAAGGCTGTTACACATGCATGGCATTGCCTTGTTGACTAAGTTTTATAATTGAAGAATTGTAAAAGAAGATTACACTTAGAGTTAATAAGGAAAAGTTGGAGTGACAATGGACTCATCCCCTAGGGAATAATACAGAATTTTTGTTGCTTGAGACATTTAAAAATAGACAATACAGCTGACCTTTTCCATGTCTGACTCTTATATTTCAGGTCTTGCTTTCACATATTTTAAACATTTGTCTTCAATATTTTTATTGTGAGCAATGAATTTTTGATGTTCTGTGGCACTTACTCTGTGGAGAATACACAAAGAAAAAATTTTAGGTTTAACAACCTAAATGTAATAATAATCTTTTCTGGTTGCAGGCATAATATATTTAATACTCATATCCTGATTCAGGAGAAGAGGTTAACTGAAGAGAAATATAACTTTATTTCATATATAAAAGGAGGTTTCCTGTATTATGTTAATATTGCATTTTTAATACTGCACTTATTTTTATTTATGGTACCTTTAACCCCACAGTTTCTGATAGGAAGTAGCCCTATAATGTTTAGTTTCTTCCAGATGCAAACTTTATCATGAAAGAAATAACTCATTTGGAAAGTGCAAGGCACATATACAAGAATGGATTCTAAAAAAGATGTGCTTCTGTAACATTTATTTCACAGAACATGTGTTTCTTTCTAAGTCAGCTGAATTCAAGGTGAGAGGAATGGTCATTAAAATCCCCACATTTGTAATATCATGAAATACTGTCTTACGGACGACATTCTTTTGCAAACTGACAATAGGGATTTAAGAAGGGTACTTCAGAGTACATTAGTAACAGAGGAAAATGTCACTGTGCAGAAAGTAAGAACTTCTGTAATATGCAGTGAATTAGACTACAATTTTGGAGTTGCGGAAACAATGTTAGAAAACACACGTAATAAAGGAGATTCTTTGGTATCTGTAGGAAGAAGAGTAAATAAGTATCACAATAAAGTCTATACTCATTCTTTGCAACTGTAAACTCTTCTGTCATCTGTTCTGGAGAAGATCTAGTCAATTAATTCCATGTCTCAGTAATGAATAATCCCAAGGATATAAAAAGTCTCAAAGTTCATAGGAGCATGTGCAAATTAAGAGGGCTCATGAACCTGGTCAGCAAATAGGAGTGCCTGTTAACAGAATCTGCAGATAATCAAGTGGGAGCCCACAGACTAGCTGAATAGAGACACACCTTAAGCAGATTACAAACTGAATCAATGACATAAAATGTGTTTATAGCCTATTCGCTCAGCTGGAATTAGGCATGAGCAGTGAAGACTGCAGCTGCATTTAGCTTGTGTACAAATGAAGAGGTGATGTGTATCCATTACAAGAATGGGAAAATGTGCATCAGAGGAACTCAGAAAAGGACTTCTTTCATACATTTTAGTAAGTTTCAAGCCTCAGTAGAAGATTCTGGACCTGGTTTTATGGTTATGATTATGTGTGTTCACAACCGCTGCTATATTTAATGATGTTGCACATCAACTCTGACTCACTCCTGCCACTGCAATTTCTTCTTGCTGTGAAATTTGTTACTGGCTGAGTAGCGCTTTTTCACTTGCTTTCAATCAAAGTAGCAGAAAATGTCTCCTCATAAAAATTAGAGGAGAAGCAAGTGAAGAGAGAGATTAGGTCTCTGAGTAATGTAAATCAAGAAAGTTCTGCTGAATTTGGTGGAATAGCTGCTGAAGTTGTGAGCTGGGACCTGGGAGCTGCAATTAGGCTTTTGTAATGTCTAAGCAAACAGCCTGTGAATTATCTTTACTAGATTCTGTTTTCCTTTAAATCATTTTTTATTAAACAAAAAGAGTATCTGATTTATAACGGTGCTATAATAGTGCTTCCCATACAGGTTAGGTTATTATGCAAATTGTGCACAACAAAAAGTATTTGACTTTATTTCCTAGGTAAATCTTAAAGAGAAGTCAAGGTGAATTGACATTAGCAATTGTCAAATAGATTAATTTGTCCTTCTGTAATGTGACTGAAGCCAACAGAATAATGTAAGATCAATTTATTCACAAGGACACTATTTTTTCTATTGTATGCTGTGGATTGTCATGCAGCTAGAGAACATGTATCTTTTAATTTCAGTGTTTGGATATTCTTACGCATTTTTTTTTTTTAGTGGAAATGAAGCTTCACATTTACTCTTGTTGTTTTGCTACTCTTAATCTGTATACAACCATGTTCCCTTAAATAGACAAAATAACTTATTTGCCTTAACTTATGAAAAAACTTTCATTCCCCACCAGGGCATCAGCCGTACTCAGTTACACTTTTTTGAATTAAAATAAAAATATCTTCAAACACAAAAAAGACCATGGGGGTTAGCTTGAATTTTGGGGGGAGGGGGAGGGAAGAGAAGAATGCCCATGTGTCCTGGGTTGAGCCAGGATGAAGCTAATTTTCCTTTTACTGATTTTTTTTTTCCTTCAGTAAGCTTTCTTTTAACTAGCAGCAAGTGTTCCAGCTAGTGGGCTGATAACACTGGAATGTTTATGTTTCTGCTGAGACTCCAAGGTCGCTTCTTAGCTCTGCTGCTACAGAGGCTACTGAGAGCAGGAAAGTCGTAACTATGATCCCCCCTCCCTAGGGGAGCTGGACTAGACAGACAGCAGAACTGACCAAAGGTATTCCATTCCATATATCTACGTAAGCTCCAAGGAAGGTCAGAGATCAAAGAAGACAACTTCCTTCCTACTTCTTCCCTTCTCTTCCGTCCATGGCCAACGTCTGGGGAGGACTCCATCCATCCATCGCTGTCAACCCCTAGGTTCTGACCTCATAACCCTCATAACCCAGCCCCTGTCTGCTCTGCCTTATCTCCTGCCTGCGGGCTGAGACACTTCTGAACTGCTCACAGCTAAGGAGAGTGCTGTGGGAGTTGCTGGGGGTAGGGGAAAGCAAGAGGCTTTTGCACATTCCTGAACATACTTGTATATAATTGTACATATAATTAAAGCTGTCTAATTTAGTTTTCAATCCAGCTAAGTCTCTCTCCTTAATTCTCTCTTTCCTTCCCTACATGGGGAATGGGGGAGGGGATCGAGAGCATTGTTGTCTCTGGTTTAATTGCCGAACCTGAGTCAAACCGTGACACCATGATCTTCTATTTCCAATGCAACATGGAAATAAACAAAAAAATAGACTTTTTAAGTGCAGTGTTTCTGCTAGAAAGTTAAAAAAAAAAACAACAGCAACTGCCACTGTTCTGCAGGAGCCTTAAAATCCTGAGTGCCACTTTGGATTTGCTCCTCAAAAGAAGTGTGTCCTTGTGACAGTTCTGAAACTTGAAAAGCTTTGTTCTCAGCTGGAGTGACAGACTTGGCTTTATTATTGATGTGCAAATATTTCTATGCAACTCAAGAAAATGTTTCTTTAAGAAGGCTCATGGGGATTTGCTCCTTCTGAGAGATGAATCAAAAATGGCAGCCACACATAAGTCTTTTATCAAGATTTTATTGTCATTTAAAATTTGAGCACTGTATAATTACAATCTATATAGAAAACCCCTGAGAAACACATTTTGTCTTAAGTGTGTCATAGATTAAATAAGATGCACATACATTACAGTAAGGAAGATGAGTTATCCCAACTATTTTGTGTTCCCTTACTGCAGCATTTCCATTGCATGTGTTTTATTTGAATCAATGCCATGAATAATGGATACTATATTGTGAAAATGTAAACAAAGCCTGTGTCCTTATAATTGTGGTTGAAAATTTTGAGATGTAATTGCAGCATTTCAGGCCGGTGCAAGTTGCAGTATTTCTTTCTCAGAGTAACTGAATACAGAAGAAAGCAATGCTAATAACTTTTACTATCCCTTTACAGTAAGGCAGTGACTCCCTTTCTTGATCTCTCACTGTGATACTTATTTACAAAGCCCCTAAAACTCTTGCAGTGTAAATAAACACCAGGACAACAGGCCTGTGGGGACAAAGAAAATGGGAAAGTTGTCTGCGTGCCTAGGTCTACTGGAAAGCTCAAGACTGTTCTCAGCTCTTGGTGTTTAAAAACAAGTCCTTTTGTTTTCTTACTCTTTTGTAGATACACAGTTGCAAAGTACAAATAGGTAATGCAATAAAGCATACTGATCCTTACATTGGTGGAAAGTTTAATCTTGGTATTCTAATGGTACTGTGTGTCTTAATTTCTAGAGAGCTGTCAGTCATTCAAATGTTTTAAGATAATAAAGCCTAGTAGGCTTTGAAATGTATTTTATGATTTCTAATCCATGAGCACTGGCTGGAGTGGGGACAGTGCATTTAAGAGATTGGAACACTATTTTTGAATTACCCATGTCCAAGTGTATTATAGAATCATAGAATGCCAGGTTGGAAAAGACCTCAAGTATCATCTGGCCCAACCTTTCTAGGTAATAATACAGTTTAGATGAGATGGGCCAGCACTCTGTTCAACTGAGTCTTAACACTGTCCAAAATAGGGGAATCCAGCACTTCCCTCGGGAGTTTATTCCAATGCCTAACTGTTCTCATTGTGAAAAATTTTCTTCTGATGTCCAATCAGGATGTCCCTAGGAGTAACTTGCACCCATTACCTCTTGTCTTTTCCATGTTCCTATTCGTAAAAAGGGAGTCTTCAGCTTCTTGGAGATTTTCAAGTACTTGGAGCCACCTTTCAAGTACTGGAACATGGCAATAACATCTCCCCTAAGCTTTCTCTTCTCAAAGCTGAACAAACCCAGTACTCTCAGCCTTTCCTTATACAGCAGTCTTCCCAGTCCTCTGATCATCCTTGTGGACCTCTCCAGCCTGTCCACATCTTTTTTGTAGAGTGGGGACCAAAACTGAATGCAATACTCCAGTTGTGGCCTGACAAGACCTGAGCAGAATGGGATAATGTCTTCTTTATCTCTGCTGGTGATGCCCTTGTTGGTGCAACCCAGCATTCTGTTTGCTTTATTTGCTGCAGCAGCACACTGTTCACTCATGTTGAGCATATTATAGACCATGACCCCCCAGTCCCTTTCCACAAAGATGCTCTCCAACCAAGTGGATCCCAGTCTGTGCTGCACTCCCGGGTTGTTTTTTTCCAGATGCAAGACCTTACACTTATCTCCATAGAACTTCATAAAGTTCTTGCTAGCCCACTCCTCCAGCCTGTCCAGGTCTTCCTGGGTGGAAGACTGGTGGCTCTCCCTCCTGGAGTGTCTACTTCCCACTCAGTTTGGTGTCGTCTGCAAACTTCATCAGGGCACACTCAATCCCAACATCCAGATCACTTATGAAGATATTAAACATCTTTGGGCCCAATATAGGTCCCTGGGGGACCCCACTTGTGACTGGCTGCCAGTTTGAGAAAGAACCATTTACTACCATGCTCTGGGTATGGCCTGGCAAGTCTATTGAAATGATGAAAATTATTTATACATATGAAACAACAGTCTACCTATTTCAGTTGTGTTCGCAGTCCTGGGTTATTTTCAGCTATTTCAGGAGCCAAACATAAACATTATAATTTTAAAAGAGGGTACCTATACGCAGTTGTATCTCTTCAGCTATTCTTAGGAGTAGAAAAAAGCAAATATTCTATATTTCCCTTTCAGATCTTGAATGTTGTGAATTCATTTTGCAAAATTGTTGTTAATAAATAACAGCCTAAGAAATCATGGTGTTAACATTTATTCTGTTTAAAGCCTTGCTAGTATTTTTAGATCTAGACCATGATTAATTGCTTTTGGATCACTGAATTTAAACATTATAAATTCTTTTCTAGATACCAGATGCTTCTTTTGACTCCACTGGAGCTGATTCCTAATTGATTAAAGGTAAACCAAATCAAACCTAGCTTAATTAGGAATGAGTGTTTGTTGAGCCTCTGTAAAAATATAATCATAGAATCATTTAGGCTGGAAAAATCTCTTAAGATCATCAAGTCTAACCTTTAACATAGCACTGCCAAGTCCACCACTAAACCATGTCCTAAGCATGACGTCTACGCATCTTTTCAACACCTCCAGAGATGGACTCAACCACCTCCCTGGGCAGACTGTTGCAGTGCCTGACAACTCTTTCAGTTAAATAAATTTCAGTGAAGAAGCTTTTTCCTAATATCCAATCTAAACCTTCCCTGACACAACTTGAGTCCATTTCCGCTCATTTTATCACTTGCAACCTGGGAGAAGAGGTGAATCACCACCTGACTCCAACCTCCTTTCAGACAGTTGTAGAGAGTGATAATGGCTCCTTTGAGCCTTCTTTTCTCCAGGATAAGGAAGCTCAGTTCCCTCAGCTTCTCCTCATAAGACTTGTGCTCTAGACCCTTCACCAGCTTGGTTGCTCTTCTTTGAATATTGTCTAGTAGTTGTTCTCGTAGTGAGGGGCCAAAACTGAATCCAGTATTTGATGTGGGGTCCCACCACAACCAAGTATAGGTGGCCAATCATTCCCCTGGTCCTGCTGGCTACACTATTCCTGATACAAGCCAGGATGCTGTTGAACTTCTTGGCCACTGGGGCACACTGCTGGCTTAAATTCAGTTGACTGTCAAACAACATGTTTTCCTCTGGGCATCTTTCCAGCCACTCTTGCCCAGGCCTGTAACATTGCATGGGGTATTTGTGATTCAAGTGCAGGACCTGACACTTGGCCTTGTTGAATCTCATACAATTGGCCTTGAACCATAGATCGAGCCTGTTCAGATCCCTCTGTAGAGCCTTTCTACCCTCAAGCAGATCAACACACCCACCCAACTTGGTGTCATCTGCAAGTTTAGTCATGAGAGTGCACTCAATCCCCTCATCCAGGCTGATGATACAGATATTAAAGAGAACTGGGCCAAACACTGAGACCTGGGGAACATCACTTCTGACTGTACACAAACTGAATTAAACTCCATTTACCACAACTCTTTGGTCCTGGCCATCCAGCCAGTTTTTAATCCAGTGAAGAGTATACTCATCTAAGCAATGAGAAGCCAGTTTTTTCCAGTAGAATACTGTGGGAGTGCTGTGTGATGATTTAGCTAAATGGATTTTAAAGAACATTTTCAGTGTAACAACAAGAAAAAAAATCCTTCAGACTTCAAAGACTGACCATCATTGGAAATAGCAACATAATGCGGGCACAATGGATGATACCTGAATAAACTAGAGTGAATTCATACTTTTCTTCTCTACAGAAAGAAATGGTCAACACAAGGAGCATACTTTTAAGATGTAGATCAATAAAAATAATGTTTTAGCCAGGCCTCTATATCATGTCAGTTTTCTAAAGACTGGTGTTGAGGATCTGAATCCTGCTAGAGGCCATTCAACTTCAGTATCTCTTCAGCTGTGGCACTTGTTATTTAATATTGCACTAGAATGAAACATAGTTGATGCTATAGTATGCATACTCCAGTAGCAATAGATATTGGACAACCTATGTTATCTTAGCATATGTTGGTACAATTTTCCCTTAAGCAAAGATAGTTAAATAGAGGTTCTTCAAACCATCTTTGAAGGAATAAAAGGAAAGATATTTTTGATGTTTATCTTCAGTTGCAAAGAACTAAATCTGACCTTTTCTAAAAGCTTTGTAACCTTTCTCAAGCCAGCAGTTTAAAAATTAATATTCTTGCTCCAAATATCTTTTATACATATAAACAACACTTCTACATCTCCTTGTTTGAAAAAAAGGGAGAGATGCCCAAACACAAATTAACTTATTCATTGTTGGAGGATCCAGGTACATACTAAGTTACCAGATCCTGTAGAATTATAAAATACCAGCTGATATGTGTTAAGTACATATTTCAGCTGTGACTTAAGGCATTCTGGATCACAGGAACATTAATGACTCCAAAGTGTACACACACTAACTCATATCGAGGGTACCCAGTAGATGGAATTACTTACTCAAAGGGATCAAGGGCTCCCTCAAGGATATCCAGAAGAAATAATCACTCAATGAAAGAAGGGTGAGGGCACTCAAGTTTCCTTGGGTGACATCCCAACCCCAAGGAGAGGGCTTCCCATCACAGACAGAGTGTTCGAAGGACAACCATTCAAAAGGGGTTCATTTTATATCTTGATGAGATCTAAACTGTGGTCATCTATTGCCTGTGGTCTGGAAGCTCCTCTGGGCCAAGGCACTATGTAGGCTGGAGACCCTGTCCGTTGGCTGAGGGATCCCACCCACTTTTTTCCTACCACTGGGGGGAGTGCATGCTGGTCTGCACCAGACAAGGGTGCATGTGTGACAATGGCTCGAGTGTGCCACCAATGGCACAAAAATAAGGGCATGAAAAATCCAGTGGCCTCTCTCTCAGAAGTCCTATCCCTTATCAGAGTATGGGGAGCAGGGGGGAGGGTTTCTTCTGCCACACCCACAGAATTGTCTTGGTTAGAAAAGACCTCTAAGATCACTGAGTCCAACTGTCCACCCAGGAAAAAAAAAAAAAAAAAAAAAAAAAAAAAAAAAAAAAAACACAACAAAAAAGAACCCTAAACAAAACCAACCAAACAACAACAGCAACATCCACCATGCTCCTAGAGCATGCCCTGAATTGCCATGTCTACATGTTTTTTAATACCTCCAGGGATGGTGACTCCACCACCTCCCTGTGCAGCCTGTTCTAGTGCCTGCCAGTTCAGGATTTCCAAGTTTTTCGTAATCAGCTTTTAGCTCCATCTGAAAAAACTTTTTTCCCAATGCAGTTCTTCATCAAAAGAAAGGCAAGGAAGGGTAGAAGAGGAAACTTCTGACAGGTCAGTCTTATATTCCTTGTATTAATTTAAACTTAATTCTAATGGAAAGAATGAAAGGGTATTTTTTTACAAATGCAGTTTTGGTTTGATTTTTTGTTTTGTATTGTTTTATTTTGGAAGGGCCAGTCAGATAAAGATTGTATCCACATAAGTTGCCTTACTTTTTTCTGTTATGGACAGACGGGACTGGTTAGGGTAAAAAGAAAATGAAACTTTGAGTGACATAAGGTCTTACGGAATAATTTTTTTTTTCTTTAATAGATGTAGTACATTCTTCTGTAATATTTCATAAAATCAAGTATATTAATTAATATGGAAAGTAGGATAAAACCCTATAAAGACAAGACAAGAGAAGAGGTAGTTTCTTCATCCCACTTTTCAGGAAAGAGTAGAAGAAATTACTGATAGAAAAGACGAAATACTGAAGAACTTAAAGAAGACCTTGACAGTTATGTTCCTGAACAAGTGGAGGATTATAACATCAGTCCTTTACTCTTTGCTTGCCCTCATTCACAGAAGCACTTTGAAGGAAGCCTCCTTTCTGTCAAGATTTTTATTTTCAGGTGTTCATGGTTGCCATAATGAAAACAGCACACAGGCATTTCTTCCAATGCATCTTAACACTTCAAAACTTTACTTGGAGTTCTCTTGGAAAGTGATAGCAGGATCATTCAATGTATTCGTTAATAAAAATCCAACTATTGTTTTAGGATAGGACTAAAAGGGGAAGAAGGGGGAGTGTTTGCCTGTTTTTTGATGGTTTTGTTTGGGTTTTTTCAGATGACTTAGCATGTCATATTTTGTTATGACTTAGAGATTTATTTCAGTCTGAAGATTCTTCAGAATATTCAATTCTATTGATAATTACTTAGCAGCATCTCTTTTCAAAAGTGTTAAGAGCTTGGAGTTTATTTTTAAATTGTATATTAACCTTGGAGCACAGTAATGAATATAAAATAATCACAAGTCCCTAGATGTATTCTTATTCCTCAGAAATATGGGAAGATATTTGTACATTTAGTACAGAGCCTGGCTGAGTTCCTTAACTCGTTTTGAGATAGCTGTAGTTCTGTTGCTCTGTATACCTCTCAAACTTTACTGTTTTTCTGAGTTCTGTTCAACCATTTTGATTTTAAACTTCTGCCTAACTCCTTTCTGAAATTCATGGCAAGGGAGTAGTCAGCAAAAATGGAGTTGTTTGGCTGTTAAGGCAGTACAATTGAACAGCCTTTAGCCATTTTGGAGTGTGTCCAAAGAAGGGCAACAAAGCTGGTGAAGGGCCTTGAGAACAAGTCTTAAGAGAAGGAACTGAGGAAACGGGGGCTATTTAGTCTGAAAAAAAGGAGGCTGAGGGGAGGCCTCATCACCTTCTACAACTACCTGAAAGGACGTTGTAAAGAGGTAGGTGCTGTTCTCTTCTCACAAGTAACTGATGATAGAACAAGAGGAAATGGCCTCAAGTTGCACCAGGGGAGGTTTAGACTAGACATTAGGAAGAATTTCTTCACTTAAAGGGTTGTCACCCATTGGAACGTGCTGCCCAGGGAGGTGGTTGAGTCACCATCCCTGGATGTGTTTAAAAGTCATCTAGATGTGGTGCTTGGGAATACAGCTTAGTGCTGGACTTGGCAGAGTAGGGTTAATGGTTGACTCAATGATCTTAAAGGTCTTTTCCAACCTAAGTGATTCTGTGATTCTATTTTTTCTAAGAAATACATAGCAAACTGCTTTCAGTACATGGTATGCTCATTGGACCTCACCAAGTTCCCTTATATGTTAAATCAGTTCCTGTGTATTTTCATGATTTAGATCAGTCCTATAATTTGAAATTTAAATCTTGTCTTGTGTAGATTTGCTAAGAATACTAATATAATTAAGTAGATTTTTATATGAAATATACATGAGATATTTTACTGCGCACTGGCGTTGAAGGTACTTGTAATTATCCAGTTGACTTTTGCTATGATAAGGCTTTTTTCAGCTGATAGATAGTTGAGCTCTGTGAATAAAAGCTTCCACACTCCTTGCATTTCCAGTGCTGCATTTTAATTAGAGATACTGAAATAACTGCAGTTCCCTGATTTTGTATATTGTCTTGCAAATCTGCTTCATAGTCTGCTTGCCAAAACCAGCAAAGCAGGAAAACTAGCTTTGAATAGTGTTCTGTGGTGCAGAAAGATAAGTTATTCTACCTGATACAGACATTATAAAGGCTCTCAGTATAGAGCTGTTCATGCAGTAGTTTTGAAGCCACCTGAATTATTTTTTTAAGTTGGATGATTTTTGTTGTTAACTAGAATAATGGGAATTTTACTTGCCATTTGTATTTTTTTCTTTTTTATAAACATTTTTATCCAGTGAATTATTTTTTTGTTTGATATTTCACATCAGGAATGATTAATGATGAAAGTATGCAAAGTTGAATGCAAACATATCAATTCATGGGTAATGCTGTAAGCTTTTTACCTACTGAAACAAAAATTAGTGAATCTATTGAAATGTGTTTATTTCTGCCTATGAATGCAGTGGTATTTGTGTCATGTATGTTCATGTATGTGTAAGCTGCTTTTCACAGTAAGTGAAATGTCTTTGGCTGCTGTTTGTGTGAGAGATCAAGGGGAATGCAAGGAGCTCTGCCTGGGTGGCAGGTGAGTCAGGTGGTGAGTCAGAAGAGAACTGGTGAGTCAGGAGTAGAGGGCAGACCACCATGTGTAAAGTTTTAAGACCATCTAATTAGGAAGTAGTGTATGAGGCCTTCTTCACATAACTGGAAGAAACCTTCTGTTTGGAGGCCCTGGGCCTTATGAGGAACTTCCTGACATAGGTGCTTAAGGAGCTGATGGGGAAGATGCTCTCCTGTACCTGATACATAAGGAAGAACTGATCAGGGATGTGAAGGGCAGGGATATCCTTGGCTGCCTGCAGCAAACATGAGATGGTGGAGCTCAGAATCCTGAGAGAAAGAAGCAAGGCAAGTAGCAGGATTAAACCCCTGAACTTCAGGAGAGTATACTTTGACTTGTTCAGGAATTTGCTGAGAAGAATACCATGGAATACAATCATGGAGCGAGTAGGGGTCTAAGAAAGCTAGTTGATTTTCAACATGCATCCACTCCAAACCCAAGAATATTCTATTAATATGTGCAGGATTTAAAACAAAGGAAGCAGGAAGTTTTTATGGATGAACAGGAGGTTCCTGGCAAAAATCAGTTTTAAAAAGGTGGAAGCAGAATCGTGTTATTCAGGAGAAATATAGAGACTCTGCATTAGGAAGAGTGTTGTCACTAGGTCAAGGGAGATAACTCTTCACCTCTACTCAGCCCTGGTGAGGCCACATGTATAGTGCTGAGTCTGCTTCTGGGCTTCCCAGTACAAGAGAGAGATAAAGGTAGTGGAGAGAGTTAAGGGCCACTAAGTTGATTAAGGGACTGGAGTATCTCTTATGTGAGGAAATGCTGAGTGAGCTGGGACTGTTCAGAGTTTATGACCACGCAATACAAATATTTCAATGCTTAAGATCCCATTTCAGCATTAAATTGCATTGTGCTGAGACTACCTAGAACTGTTGCCAGGAATAGTTGTGATGTAAATGAAGATACTATTTGTATGTTCTACCATTCATCTATCTGAACCAGGAAGTTGAAAATTAATTAAAAACTGGTCATGTGGTGGATCAATGGTCATTTGAGTTTATTAGTGTTAGATGAGGAAGATATTTTGAAATTATATCCAGAAAAGTATATTGAAAAATGTTATGTAGGTTAAAAGTTACATGTGCTCAAAAGCCAAGCACTCAGAAGTAAGCAAAAGTATTGGTAGTGTTCTTTCTGTTTCTCCCTACCTGTAGACACATATTTCAGTCTTATGATACACTTTTCTCACACTTTCTTGGTCTGTTTCAGTTCACAAATTAGTGTCTGAAAAGAAAGTGCATTGGTTGCCAAGGTCTAACTCTGAAATATTTACCCTCTTAACTTTAATAGACACTTACTACTTGAACTAAATCCCTCTGAGTTTTAACTAGAAAAACACACAACTCATAATTAAAATTGCTGGCTGTTGTATTTGAGTGGAAGATTCATAGTCGTGTAAAGCATAGCACGAGTGTTTTCTTCTGCAGAAAATAGACTGAGTAGGAATATGACTTTGGCCTCTCAGATCTTTTTTCCAGACTGAATTAACTTAATGAGATGGATAGGATGAATTAGAGGTAGCTACTTATGTTTCTTTACTACAGGCTAAACATATTTAAGTGATCATTAAGTTATTGCTTGCTCTGTTTTTCCTCAATATACTCTGTGCATATAGTGTGAAAACGTCCTGGTTTTTAGCTGGCAGTTACATGATTTAGGTAGGAAACAAAATCAGCAGCAACTATGACATTGTGAGGGTTTGACCCCTCACCAAGGGAAAATTGTCTCCTATAAAGAACTATTCACCTGGTAAAGGAAACAATAGGGCTGCACCAGGAACTACTACACAGTCAAGGACAAGTCCAGGACAAGCCTGGACAAGTCTTAGACCAAGACTGCTGCTAAGCCCTGGACGGACCTCTGCAGCTGGCTAGATAGCTATCTGCTTGGCTGGAACTATATGCAAATAAACAGATTCAAAAGATGCACCAATCAGAAGGCTCCTAAGGGCTATAAAGGGACCGCTCGCTGGGGTTCTCGCTCTCTTTTCGCCGCTGGACCTCCTCACCGCCTTGCTGCCGCATCCGCCTACCTGCACCCGTCTGTGCCGAGGAGAAGAAAGGAGAGGTAAAAGAGGCATGGATGTCGGCTACGGAGGCTAGGTCTCCACCCAATAATCCAAAAAAGGGAAGCCTAAAAGAACTATAAAATTACTACTCGAGAGCCGGGCTTAAAGCAGGAGTTTTAAGCTCAGTATCTGCTAGCCCCACTGCCTCGAGAGAACCTGAAAGAGCAGTAAATCTCCCGCAAAGTCTCTCTCTCTCCCTCTTCCCATCGCAGAAGACGCCCGCAGCCTGCCGTCTGCCGCGAGCCGCTTTGCTATAGCGCAGCCCGCAGTCTTAAAGCCGCCGCTACAGCTGCCGTGAAGCCTGCAGCCTGCCGCCGCACCCAGAGCCGCTGCTGCCTTTGCTGTGAAGCCTCCAAACCGCCCCCTCATGTAAGCCGCCGTCTTAAAGCTACAGACTGCCACATGCAGGCCGCCATCTTAAAGCTACAGACCGCCTCGTGCAGCTTGCAGGGGACTGTAAGATTTAATAATAATATTTCTTTCTTTTCTGTCATTAACCGCAATCTTTCCCTGGGGTAAACCCACAAAGGGCCCTCACTTCCACGCACAAAGTCAACCCTATTGAGAGGGAAACCGCGCCGCACTACACCAGCTCCTCTATCATAAGTTTTCTTCTCTTTCCAATCTAAACTACTACACACATACACACACATACCCCTGCATCCTACCTTCTAAATTTACCTCCTACATATTTGTGACTCCACTCAAGCAGTTAAAGCATATAAAATATAACTCTGTGTCTGGTCTTCATTGCGTGCGGACGTGCGTGCTCTCCTATTTAGGGCTTCTGGTATATCATACATTGGCGTCATCGCCATCCCCAAAATCAGGGGTGAATCCTAAATATAGAAGGGCTAACCGCTCGATCCCGTCCGAGTCACCACTTGGACCGGGACAGACATCCTACATTGGTTTATACCTTAAGCCAGTTTTCCTGGTTTTGAGCTTCCCTAAAGAAAGAGGCAGTTCTGTTTGTATTCACAAATTCTGCGCCAGGAGAGATTCCAGTTGTGTTCTTTGTTAGTACACTGAAACAAGATACAGATGAAGTTCAACACTTTAGCACCTATAATTTCTCAGAAGTTCTACACTGATCTGGAACTTTAATATGTACAGGCTTTTCCTTCCTTTTTTTATTCTTCTCTGGAAACAGCATGTTTTCTGTGGTATGTGGACTCTTTGGCCAAAAATTCCTCATCTAAAAACTTTTTCAACTGTGGCAGTACTGAATAGACAGTTCACTGCAGAAAATCAGGTATTGCACTAAAATGTCTTTCAAGTGTTCTGAATGAAAAGCATTGCATCTTTTACTTTAAAAGAAGGGACATTGCTAGACTTTACAGACTCTCATTTTTTTCAAGTTTTGTTCTTTCAAGAAAGATACATAATGACTGATGCAGGGAAGTGAGGAGAGTCTGCCTTTTTATAGTTGTTACTGTTCTTATTATGACAACCGCTTAGTAGGCTCTGAATAGTCAAATGAACCCCCATCTTCTAATTATTAAGTCAATAACAGGTTGACTGCAGGGCTTTCAACTTGATCTGAACTGCTGTGTTGAGATGGAAGACAGCGATACGTTTAATCAGCAGTGCTTCATGCAACAACAGATTAGGTCTGTGGATATTACATGGCTATGGTAATTAAGATTAAAAATTAAAGTGATTTTCACTGATTTGGAAGCTACAGGGATAATAAAATGTCTATGAAAAACAGGGAAGTAGTATGCGTCTGAGTGTTTTGATAAAAATTCACTTGAAATACAAAGCAAGGCTTCTGGTCACCCAGGATACACTAGCTTGATTGGGCACATATAGCTCCAAATTGCTTCATTATATGCTCTGTTCAAATAACCAGCCACAAACATAGGTTACAGAGCACAGAATGTATATTTCTGCACAGGTTGGTAAAACTCTTAAATATTTATCCAGCAGCATGTAATGTTGCCATTTCAATCTACTGGTTCAAAGGAGTTCTTCTAGGAAAAGATATGAGAGAAGACTTGTCAGATGAGGAAACTCTGTCAAAAGAACATTCTTTCTTATTATAAGGCCTATGTCTACATTTCAAAGCAGACCCCCTCTGTGATGTGCCCCGCATTTCTGTTTGCCTATTTATCCAATGGGTGTTCCCTGTCATGCTCCAATGTTCCCTCTCTGCTCCAATCCTCTGCAAGTAGGTTGTGGGAATTTAGGACACAAGGTGCTCTTTTGCATTTTCTTGATTCACTGGTTATTTACATCTGTTGTTGTTACATTTTTAAACCTTAAACTGTACTTTCTGTGAACATATTTAACCTATTTTTTTAGTATTGATCCACATGCTATTCAATACCCATTGCAGGTGTTCTTTGTCCATACCAATATAGTAATGCCACAAGCATATTTTTTAAATAAAAGTAAATATTTGTTGTCAGGCTCATTGACAAGAGCACGCAAGTACCCTGTTCTGCCTGCAAATGGCTGGTTTCAAATACCTAAAAATACAGCGCATGTGTCAAGGGGTACGAACAACGAGTGACAAAACACGTAGCCAATCATGTATAAACTGAGAATGTATGTAACCAATGGGGTCTGTACTGGGGCAGGTGATTTGGAGTAAGAAAAGTATATATTGCAGCCATTTTTAATAATAAAGGTCTTCTGTTATAACTTATAGGGTTGTGTGAAGTCCAATTGTGAGGCACATCGACACCGTCTAGCAGCAAAATTTCCCCCAGGCAAAATGAAAGGTGATTCGGTTTGGTCTAGGAGCTACTTTAAAGGGCATTCCTACCCCGATCTCATTCCTTCTGCCTATTGCAGTCCTCCGACACAAGTCAGAAGGCAGCAACACTTTCAGCATCATGCTATAAAAACATGTATGTCAAGTAGCTTACCATTTTAGGGTGTTATAAAAGGATTTATAGGATGTGTTTGTTAAACACATGAGGACCTCGAAGAGTTCTCAGAAGCTGATCATGAGATGTTGCTACTGCTGTAGTCTACCTAAAGCTATCTTGGAGCAGAGAGGGATATCTGCTGTTACAAATCTGCCTTATTCTCTTTAAGCATAGCAATTTCACACTGAGAGTTGGAGTGAATCTCTAGCAATCTGAGTAGAAAACAAAAACAACCGCTAAAAATAGCATGTTAATGACTATCATAAGGTGGCCTAGTCACACAGAAATACAGGGAAAGCAAATGTGTTGTATAGGATGTGATATATCAAATAATATATCAAAGAAGTTTTTGAGTGTGTATTGCATTTGGAGTATGCCTTTCTATATCTGACAATATTAATATCCAAAGGAACAGTTGTGATAAAAGAGGAGACATAATCCCTTCTCATGCATATTTCCAATGTAAACTGATCTAATTTCACCTTGGACTCTTTGATGAGACCACCTATATGCCCTGGGAGAAGGGAGCTGCAAATAGGTTAGAGGTCAAAGAATGGGATTTTAAATGGGACTTCAAAAAGGGAGTTCTAAGGCTAGCTGAATACAGGGAGTAAGTGAAAGACCTGGTAGAAAAATAGAAGACAGTGTTTGAATAAGAAATTAAATACAGTATTAGTGATTTTTTGCAGTGTAAAACATCGGAGGGTTAAAAAAAATTGAATTCATAACCAAAGTAAAATAGATTGAGATGTGCAGGTAGGATCAAAGAGTGGAGTAAAGACAAGGTATGCAATACACTGTCCTGGTTTGAGCCAGGATGAAGCCAATTTTCCTTTTACTGATTTTTTTTTTTTCCTTCAGTAAGCTCTCTTTTAACTAGCAACAAGTGTTCCAGCTAGTGGACTGATAACACTGGAATGTTTATGTTTCTGCTGAGATGACAAGGTCGCTTCACTTTGCCGCCTTAGATGCTGCTGGGAGCAGCCCATAGGGAGGGCTGGAATAGACAGACAGCAAAATTGGCCAGAGATATTCCATTCCATGTATCTAGGTAAGCTCAGGGGAAGGTCAGAGATCACAGAAGACAACTCCCTTCCTGATTCTTCTCCCCTTCTTTTCCATGCTTGGCCGGCATCCAGAGAGGACTCCATCTATCCATCACCATCAACCCCAGCTCCTGTCTGCCCTGCTGCTTATCTCAGGCAGCAGTACAGGACTTTTTGGGATGGCTCACAGCTCAGGAAAGTGCCAGGGGAGTTGCTGGGGTGGGGGGAGGCAATAGGGTTTTACACACTCCTGAACATACTTCTATATAATTGTACATATTTTCTTTTGTCATTAGTGTTTAACTAAAGCTGTCTAGTTTCGTTTTTAATCCAGAAAAGTCTCTCTCCTTAATTCTCTCTCTTTCCCTACCTGGGTGGGAGGGAGATGGGATCAAGAGCATTGCTGTCGCTGGCTTAATTGCCGATCCTGAGTCAAAACGTGACATATACAAACCAAATTAGTTATACCTGTAAAAGGTTGTCCCAGTGAAATATCTTCTCAGTAACAGTTTGATTGGAATTATCAATCTTAGGTTTCAAAAGAAGGGGAGCTGCATAATTTTCTTACTGTCCTACTGATAGAATTCAAACACCTTTCTGGATAATGTTATCTTATTGATTTGTTTTCTTCTTAAAAAGTGTTTTGAAGAATAGCATTTTGTGGTTTTGATAGATTATATCTGAAAAGCAGCTGACACCTTTTTTTCCCCATTACGTAGGCCAAAAACACCGAGCATTGATCTTTGAAGTTCTTTTCTCTAGTTACCCTTAAAAAAAAGTTAAAAAGTTAAGTTTCTCTTTTATCTAGTTTCAAGATGGTATTGAAATCACTAAAACCTTAGAGATTATTTGGAAACAAGCAGGATCAGGTGAATAGGAATGCATTTCTTATTAACTTTTTTGCATTTATTTATCCACTCCATTAAAATGACATCTCACAGGATATTAATTTTCTGTGTGAGTATGTTTCGTTAAAACTCTAGCACGTAACTTGATATGTAGCAATGTGACATCACTAATTCTATTGATTCTTGTTGCCACAAGAGCCAGACTACTTCAGATGAGAGAGCTGTGCTTTGTCTAAAAGGTCTGGGTATAGTTTCAGTTTATTATGCCTTCTTAGCTGCCCCTGGGAAAAAGCACATTTCAGGTATTAATCTTTGCAAATAAATGCAAACCAAATAATTTTTAAATGTAACATGAGTCCTAATATTGCAGCATTAAAATTTACATATGACAACACTGAAAACTTAGATGCTCATTGCAAGTGTTTCTGAAGCAGGCACAAATGGATCAAGACAAATACAAATTATCTGTATTGTCATATGGGCCGTGTCTACCTTCTCATATATAATTATACATTAAGACAGATGTTTAGGCAAAAAAAACCCCACAAGGTGATAAAATTGTGAACTTAAAATGAAATAACAGTTTTTCAAACTCCACCTTTTCCTAGTTACCATGTGCGACTGTAACAGTTTTGCAGAAGGTGATCTTGTTTTTTAAAAAATAATAAGTAGCCTGTATCAGGTGATGTTATAAGTTAGTTTAAATTTAGCTAATCTGAAACTTAACTGAATTTCTGAATTTACTGTTGTCATATATATTAAGGGTACTTTGCTGTGATTATTGTGTATTGTATCAGAAAAAAATAAAATACTTACAGAATATTTTCCATCAATAAGCAAAAAAATGTTGACTTAGTGAAGCTTGCATATTGACTTACTCAGCTACTGAAAAGCAGTTCATTTAACAACACTAAAATAATACAGATTTCTTGAGTATAATTTGACATGATTGAAAATTACAAGGAAGTGAAAAAAAAATCAAGGTCTAGGAAAAGTCTTAAGATTCCAGATGTCATACACTTCTCTACATGTGTTCAAGTAGCTTTGAAACTTCTTATAACTATGGTGAGGATTTTAATTCATAGTGTGAGCCAAATTTTCTCATCAGCTTCCAAGAAGTCAACTTCACTTAACAAAACACTATTTCTGAACAGTGTTAAAGGGGCAAATAATCCTTGTAATCTTTTCCAGTTTGCATTTCAATGCTTATATATTCTCTCAAACTGTCCTCATTGAGATTTTTTTTTTCCTTAGACCTCTGGGAATTCTGTAGAATAATGCATCCTCACATTGCAATGCACTCTTCATTTCTTGGGCAATATATAGACTGAACTGTGTATTAAAAGTGAGTATCTAGAGGTCTTACTTTCTGCATTGTTTTCATTTATAGAATATCACATACATCATGACACATAGCTATATTCAATAATCTCAGCAGTGATGAATGGCTTCCTCAGTGTTATAAGGAATGTGAAGAAGCTGGAAAAGAGATTTTCTCCCTCTTTGTCATTTAAGTGGGTTTATGACAAAACAGAGCACTCTGTTAGAATAAGAGAACATTTACTGCTATTGTGCAGTGAAACAAAGATATAGGGAAATTTTTCATCTCTTTTAACAGCTAATTGTGACTAAATTATAGTTTATTACCTTAGTTATTAGCAGATAAGGATAGGGGAAAAAGCAAATCCCTTGAAAAGAGGGAAACATTCCTCCGGTTGAGATACACAATCTAAATTAACATGATATAGGCTTTGTTACAGTTTTCTGTACAATACTGATGGAACCCTGCGCTAACTCAAGACTTCTTAAAAAAAATTCGAAGTAGTTCCGTGTTTGTAACATGAAGGCCCTTTTAGTTTTGGAAGTAGTCTAGGAATGTTCAACAGAAAATAAATACTATAATTATAGTCAAGTTTCTGTGATTCAATTTTTCCTTCTATTAATCATGTTAAAAGCTGACTTACAAAAAGGTTGGGGGTATGCCCTTTCATAGTCATAGTCAAATTTGATTTGTCCAAAGAGTAGCTGTGTGGACTGGTTGATGAAATATATTAGCTTTATATATTCTGTAATTTACTACATGTAGTACTAAACATAAGCTAATGCTTCTTGCTAAGAGAAAAACTATAGTAGTTACAACTGTAGAGAGCCTGGGAGGGAACATTTAAACATCATATCGCTTATAAAAAACTTTGATAAAGATTAGTTCTAATTACTATTTTGTTTAGAAAATGTTATAATCTTATTTAAACAGTAATGCACCTAGTTTCTTCCTTGTGCCATAATCATGGAGCATAACAAGCTTCTGAGTACCAACCCAAGATGATACCACAGGCCCCCAAAAGTGAAAGCATGAGACCACAAAATGGTTAGTTACCATTTACTCAAGTAATAGAGCCTTGAGAACTGGGTACAACTGTGTTTTTAGACACCGCAAAGAGAAAAAAAAAATATATCCAGTATATGTAAAATGTGACTTAATGAAAACAAAAAGGGGGATAACAAGAAGATATAAGGGACAGTGACAACCTGCACAAGAATAAGAAGGAAGAACAGGAACACTGCCTCCCATCACTGCTGATGCAGCAAGTTCTCCCTTTGTGTTCAGTAAAGAAAGGCACAGCTTTCTGGTTAGTCTAACTAGTATTTACAGGGAGTGGGATGGAAGTGAGAATTATGAACGTAAACAGTGGGAACTAATATTTAAAAAAAATAAGCAGGTGATAAAAGGCATGTTCAACATTTCAACCTATGGTGGTACTACTCAGTAGGTGAAAGTAGTTCCATTATTTGTGAAGCTGGAAGAAGTTTGTGTTCCCATGTTAATAGGTTTGAAAAAGAAGTTTTTGGTATGAGCTCCCAGACTTTTCCTTTTTAATTGGGGATGGGGAAAGAAAGAAGGATGTGGAAAAGGGAAAAGTATAATTCTCCCATCTTGAGTGCCTGAAGCTAACAATGGACTAAAAAGCTTCTATAAACAATTAAGATAGGAATAAATAGATGTTGCTTTTTATACACCTGGGCAAAAATTATGTTCTCTAACTTTTGTTGAATTCATTGCAGAATTTAGATTTTTTTTCTGACTCTGAAGTTCTGGGAAATATTCAGGAAAGATCAAGAACTGAGCTATGCTGCATTTCTGGTATTCCTTGTGACTACGCTTTGAATGAAATTACAAAAGAATGAAAATGGTAAAGGAAATTACCCATATAGTTAGTTTTGAGAGAAGATTATCAACAGTAATGTAGTCAAAGTTTAACAAGATTCTAATAGATGTTTTGAAATTAGTATTTTAATTAGTAT
Source organism: Hemiprocne comata (assembly GCA_020745705.1). Classification (NCBI taxonomy): domain Eukaryota; kingdom Metazoa; phylum Chordata; class Aves; order Apodiformes; family Apodidae; genus Hemiprocne; species Hemiprocne comata. The sequence goes on along the minus strand of CM036587.1, from coordinate 81,766,920 downwards.
TTTAAAAGAAATTGCTTATAATAAACCTTCTTATGGTCAGTGTTAATGGATTGCATTAACATAGAAGTGCTATCCAGAGCAATTTGTATACTCGCACTTCTGTAGTTTAATGCAGAACACAAAATGAGTCACAGCCAAGATGCATTTCAATAATACAGTATTTAATGGCTCTGTTCATTATTGTATTTCAGTGTCTTCTGTGATGTCTATCTGAACTCTAGGTGTTTCATCATTCAGCTTGCAATCTTTAGGGAGGAGTCAAGGACCTTGAAATGTAGACAGTGACATGCATTTCAGCAAGAGATTTACTATTTTCTGTTTCAGTAGAAGACATTGAAGCAGCAGAACCTTTTAACCTGCTGGAGATTAATGCTCATGCCACTAACAGAGATGCAGAAGGCAAGCAAACAGCTTAATACATCAAATGTTTTCTTTTTTATTCTTCTACAGAACTGTTCAAAGCAAAAATCCTTGTATTTGTGGATGCAGTGTTACAGAACTAATGCCATAGAGCAGGAATGTTAGGAATACTTAAAGACTGCATTTGTGCCAAGTATATGGATCAGCTCTGGACAGAATTCATGGCCTTAGTATTGTGAGTGACTAGCATTGTGAAGCTCCTTTTTTTTTGGTGGCATAACAACACTATGTTTGCACACATCTCTCTGATGAAATAATAATGCTCAAAAGAGATGTGTGTATATATTTTCACCAGTTCCTTTAAAGATACGCTTCACCAATGCTCATGTTTGTATCAGTAATATCATTAGCCTATGGAAGTAAATTAATGGTGTTATTTCTGTTGGGAGTTTATTTTTCCTCTCTTTTTTTATGACCTTAAAAATGATACATGTAGCAGGATGCATCCAAGAAAATTTTGGAAACTACAGACCATGGTTAGCATCACTACGTTTGCAGTCTCATAACATATGTGTAGTTTTTTTGGCATCAGTGCAGTCATTTATTTGAATAAATTCTGTTCACTAACATAACAACCTAATTCTCTTTATAGCTTGAATGATAACAGAGTCTCATTTAATCTATATGTCAGTCTATATAATCTGACTGGCACTACTAGCTTTTTTTGATCGTGTATTTTTAAGATCCTGTTATGAATCTAATTCACATTCTAATTGGATTTCACCCTTTAATGGCAATGCTTAGAACTGCCTATCATAAGTATGAGCTTTTTATAATTCTGGCTATTCATAAAATAGTATTTAAAAATTGTCAGTGATTCAGAAATAACAGCTCAAGGCATCAACTGGACAGAAAACAAAATTCTGGGATCATCCACATTCTTAAGCAAGATTTTGAGCAACTGTTAGAATAATATGTGAAAATCATGTCATGGTAGCTAAGACCTTGTTAAGCATACTATCATTCTAAAATGTCAGGTGTTGGTGTTTTATGTAGATATTTGTAATAGAAATATTAGATTTATATGAATAGATAAAGAAGGGGAATGTCTGCTTGTGAGATAAGCATATAGCAAAAATTTCAAGAATTGCTGGATTTTAATAGTACCTAGATTAGCAGAACTGAATAGTGCTTGTCACTTGTTATTAGTGTCATTGTTAATCCTGACTAGACCACTGGATGTAGGTCTTGTGTTTCATTACTAACCAGACCACTTGAGTGCCTGCATCTTGCAGCCAAACTACTGGCCAGACTACTTGGACTCATCTCTTTTTGTGGCTGTTGATACGTATGAAAGTATGGGCATGAATGAATAAAACTAGGTTTGTTTTAAAGTAAACTCACCTTTCATTCCTGTAAGATCTTACACTGAACTTTGATGCATCTTTGTTATCATTACAGAATTTCTATGGCCCATGTCTTTTAGACTTTCTAAATTTAGCTTTTTTTTTTTTTTTTTTTAAATGAGATCTCTATCTGTAGAAAACTCTTATAAACAACTGGATAGTTGTGAATGTATTAAATTGCCTACTTCCCTAGGGAGTGTTAAATAATTTTGTTCTAATTTTAAACAGATGGGATTAAGCTAAATATAGCATGTAACAATACTAAACATGTTGATGCTGTAGTTTATCACAAGTGTCCATTGGATACACACCCCATGTGTGATACTTCAACTTAATGTGGACACTGGGGTTTTGGCATGTCTTTGTATGCATCCACATGCTAGACTATTTATATGCTTGGTCACATGGTGATACAGATAAAGAAGTCAGAGTGTTCTCATGTGTTCATGAGGACCCCCTTGTTGGCAAGCAGTCCTTAGTGAGGAGTACATTCATGACTAATGAAAGCATTCTGCTGCAAAATGCTTGTTATCCCTCCCAGGTCATGCTCTCTCACTAATGCATCATTCCTGAGAAAGAACATTACAAAGGAGAAATGTGTTATAAATAACCTTGTTGAGAGAACCTGAAGAAGTCTAAACTGTATTTTAAGGATTTGCACTTTGAATTTCTTATATCTCTTTCATAAGTGTCTGCGATTTTTTTCTTCTTACTTTTCCCCCTGAATCTAGAGCAACTGCAGTCCTCAAGATTGTTATTTACAGATTCTGTTGCTCAACTAGTAATGTTGCTAATGGGATGAGAGGAGGGGAAGTAAAAAAAGTGTTGATTCAGAGAAGCTAGAGTTACAGTAACTTCATTTGGGAAGAAAAAAAAAAGATAACTATCTCTAAGTAATAGTAAGTGCCTGTATATGGTTAGGTCTATAATATTCTTAAAAATATTCTTTAGCTTGTGCTGAACATCAAGGATAGAGTAAAAGCTACCCTGTGCTTTCACTAACCAGATTGTAAAGGAGAATCGGGTGAGGCTCAAAGGCAACTGTAGACTGTGTTGTTTGTGTTCTATTTACAGGGCTAAAAGTATTTATGGAAATGTGAAGATGCAGGTGGTGAAGATTTTTTCCAGAGAAAACTGATTAAGTACTTTGAGCATACTAATTAGATTTAACCTCTCACTAAATAAGATGGGGAGCTCCCTGAAATTACTATTCCCTCTATCCAGATTCTTCTGTTTGTCTACATCTCAAACATACCCACATAGAACTTCACAATTTCTCTTGCATTTGTATGTGATTATAGCATTGTTCTTAAATGAAAGCATGAGCTCTAACTGTAAGAATCAACAAATGTTTTCATCAATTTGAGTGAATAAGTTTACAACTTGTCAAGAATAGCACTGACAATGATTAAGTGCATGTATGTGTGTTTTATTGTCTTCGTTGATGGACTGAGCTGCAATGAATTACATAAAAGGTTACATTCTGAATATGCAATATGTCTTCTCTGCCTACGGAAATAAAAATAAGAAAAATAATATGCATTTTTTTGGCATAGATTACACTGACAATAATGACAGCTGAGGAAAGAAATTGAACTGTATTATCTGCAGAAATTCATTCAGTCAGTGAAGTGATTTACTTTGATGCTTCCTTAGGTCAATTACACAAGACTAAGACAATATTAAAAGGGAGAAGGCAGCAAAGGGTAACAAAACTCATACAATGGACTATTTTAAAAAGGTTGACTGAACTAAAATGGATCTTTTTTTTTTCATTGGAAAAGGAGTTAATTAATGCTCTAAGGTGTTTTTTAATCCATTGTTAAATATAAGATGAAAGATGTGTTCATATTGAAGTAGGAAAGAGCATTAATGGATTTTATGCCACATTCCTTCACTGTATCTTATTGGATTTGTTTGAATATAAATTCAACTTAAAATCTTAATGGTTATGGAAGTAAATAGTACAAATCATATACATATCATGTCAAATTCTCCTCTTCTACTGTTTCTTCTGATTTTGACCAAGCTAAATTTAGCAGATGCAATCTGGTTGTCCATAAAGCATCTCATATAGTGTCAAATGGGAAGTGATGGATTAAACTAAAGAATTAGCATTTACTCAATTCCTGTGAGAGTCTCAGTTTGAAGAACTGACTATATTGGAAAACAAGGGGTTACACATAAAAGAAAAATAGAGGGGAAGTTCCTAATGGATATTTTTCAAAAAGTTACTTGAGAAGCATATTTACAGTTTAAAATCTTCACAGCAGAAAAAGTAGAAATGGGCTAAAGATACCCGCAGGCTCAAAGGTGAGAAGCTTTACCAAAGCAGGTAAATAATACTAGCTACAAAGAACTGAATAGTCTAAACAATTATGATAGTACAAGTTTGTGCAGTGTTGAACACTGGAGCACTTAGAGAGGAATAACAAGAGTATTGACTGCAGACTGGGACAGCAAGATATTTAATAAGGAGGAAAAAAATCTGGGTTCTTGTGTATGACATCATAGATCTAGGTAATGAAAGTGATGCTGCCATGAAACGAGTAAGAATGAAGTCTGTCATTGTAAAACATTGACATAGATACAAGGAAGTATTAACACACTGAAGAAGGCACTGAAATATCTTGGTGTGGAAGGAATACCACAAATTAATTTTGTGACATTAATTCTTAGAATAAGAGTTTCATAGAAGGTATGCGTATATATACATACGCATATATGTATGTATGAATAAAAATCCTACTGGATTAAGTCAGTGATCTTGTTGTCCTGTGGTCTGGCTTCTATCAGCAGAATGAGATTAAAAGTTAGTGTTAAATTAACGTATCAGACTGCGACACATATCAGGAATGTATCAGACCAGGAGAAAATTTCTATCATTAAATCAATTGTGAAGGGTAAGTGAGTGGAATGACAAAAAGCTGTTTAACTAAAGGACAAGAGTGACATGTATGTAGGTAGGACTGGCCATGGACATTCTAGAGAAAGCTAGAAGGTATTTGATTAACAGTACACTATGTTTCTGATGGAATTTTCTGCTAGGAACTCAGAGGTAAATATCCTAACAAAAAGGGTGCGTATATGAAAGGAAACATAATTAATGCTTTTGATAGTGGTAGATGAAGTTGATTCGGGGTGTTTTCTTCTTTAGTGTTAATGCATATGAAAATATGTCTAGGCAAGAGCAGGCAGAATTTAGTTGGAGTCTTAGATTTAAAGAGTCTAGCTTACACAGGTATCTAGTCCCTCTCTAGGCAGAATGCAGCAGCAGAGAGTATGTATTGAAAACTGTTATTCTTTGTGTCTCCACAAGTTTAAATAGGACACTGTAAAACAAAGAAAAAAACAAACAAGCTGCTTGGAGTCAGATTACCTGAGATGGAATAGGAATGTTTTGAAAAAAAATAGGACTACACTTGATATGCAGGTGAGGAAAAGAGGATATACTCAAGTATAATTATGCTAGAAAAGGGAATCAGACCATATAAATAGTAGTTGTACTATTTCTATACATCCAAGATAGATTGCATCCAGTACGGTCTCAACTGTACCTTTTATGTTAAAGAGTGAGTTTATTCTGCTTATGAATCTCACTTCTACGGTCTACAGATGTACATTGTAAGTTATGTAAAGAACTTAGAAAGCTGAAGGCAATTCAAAGAATTGTCAGTGTTATATTAATTTTAAGCTGTTGAAAGTCAACTATTTTATATAAATTCATCCTAAAAAGAATGCAATTTTTTTATACTGTAAGGGATAAGTGTGTTGGTTTTATTGAAGGCAAATTTTTAAACCTACTTTTCCATTAATATCTTGTGCTTTGTATTTGAAGTCACTACATTCTTCGCTGAACAAATCTTCTGCTTTCTGTGCATGGTTATGCCCTATAATATAATATGTCCTGTAAGTTCAACAAGAGTAAGTAGAAAGTCCTGCACCTGAGTTGGGGCAATCCCAAGCGCAAATACAGGTTGGGCAGAGAATGGATTGAGAACAGCCCTGAGGAGAACCTCGTGGTGTTGGTAAGTGAAAAGCTCAACCTGCATCGGCAATGTGCATGCGCTTGCAGCCCAGAAAGCCAACCATGTCCTGGGCTGCATCAAAAGAAGAGTGAGCAGCAGGTCAAGGGAGGTGATTCTGCCCCTCCACTCTGCACTCATGAGACCCCACCTGGAGTACTGTATCCAGTTCTGGAGACCCCAACACCAGAAGACTGTGGATCTCATGGAGAAAGTCCAGAGGAGGGCCACAAAGATGATCAGAGGGCTGAAGCACCTCTCCCACCAAAACAGGCTGAGAGAGTTGGGGCTGTTCAGCCTGTAGAAGAGAAGCCTTTGAGGAGATCCTATAGTGGCTTTCCAGTACTTGAAGAGGGCCTACAGGAAAGCCAGGGAGGGACTTCTTACCAGGTTGTGTAGTGATAGGATGAGGGGTAATGATTTTAAGCTGGAAGAGGGTAGATTTAGGTTAGACATTAGGAAAAAATTCTTTAGTGTAAGGGTGGTGAGACACTGGAACAGGTTGCCCAGGGAGGTTTTGGATGCCCCCTCCCTGGAAGTGCTCAAGGCCAGGTTGGATGGCTTGGAGCAACCCGGTCTAGTGGAAGGTGTCCGTGCCCATGCAGGAGGGTTGGAACTAGATGACCTTAAGGGTCCCTTCCAACCCTAGGCATTCTATGATTCTATGATTCTATGATAATCCAATATTATACATAAGTGCAATTTTTGAGCAAAAAATTGAGGTAGTTTCTTCAGGTCTTTGTTTTGCATTCACTCAAAGATCATAAACTGACAACGAGGTAACTGCCTCTGCCTGCCTTGCTGTGCTTTCCCTTACAGAAGCAGCCTGCCCTTGCCATTTTGTGATAGTCTCCTGATATTTTATGCAGAGGAAAAGTAAGTATGAGTTTATTCAGAGTGGTTCCTTTATGATCCAGAGAAAGAAATAATCCATCCTGAAGAGCTGGCTAGTCTTAAGTTGGACTAAGAAATTTACTGGTAAACACACCTGAATTTCATGAACACTTGAGTACTGCAGGCACAAGAAACTCTGACCTCAGATAATAGAGCAGTGAAGGGAGATTCAGTTACAGGAAAAGGGGTATAGTCAGAGTTGAGTTACCACCTTAGAATGGGTTCTGATGGGATCCCAGAACCAACTCAGTGCAGGACTTGATTTTCTGATATATCAACAGAGAGAATTTCAAAGTGGTGTGTGGTATACTCCCAGTACCTTTAAACCAACCAACCAACCAACCAAATGAAAGGTCCTTAGGCTTTTACTTCTTAAGGAGTCTCTTTGTAGTCTTACATGAAATACGGGAAAAGATCAGACAAATGAGTCTAAGTCTCCAATGTGACATGTACAGCTGTTGGAAGGAAAACAATAGAGCTGAGTGACATATAAAAGGCTTAAAGGAGTTAAGAGGAAGGGTCTTTTACAAGCTTATCAAGAAAAATACAGTAACATAAAGTGGCCGGATTGATGAATTGGGAATTAAGCTACTGATAATTAAGAAAAAAGAGAAAAGAGAAAAAAAGAAAGGCTTTTCAGTTAATTAACAAGAAGAAAAGATTGAAATTAGAAAGTAAATATCTTTTCTAAAATAGCGATGAATAGACAGATTAGGCAATACTTGAAGATGTTGAGAATATAAAAAGTTAGTTTACTTTCAGTTATGTATAACTTGAAGCATTAAGATAAATAAAAAAAGCTCAAGTAGATTTCAACTGATTATTAAGAGCTGACGTTGCTGGTTTTAATATTTGAATCAGATCAACTGTGGAAAATCAGTTTTAGAACTTTGCAAGAACAACAGAAATCTAGCAAAACTAGAGAAATACAAAGTCTTTGTGAAGATGAAAAAAAATTATTTAGTATAAGTCCTAATAAGCTGAAGTAAAGAAAAAGAGGAAATAAAGTATTTAGGTAAGAAATACATACACAGAATTAGTATAACTGGAGAAATAAATCCAGATGCTTAATACTTGCTTTCCTCTTCTTAATGCCATGCCTCTTGAAATACCCTAAATTCTGCAAAAGTACAGTGAAAATAGACTTACAATTGAAATATAATAAATTCAGCTTCTTCAATATTTTTTTTAAAATAAATGATAAATATTTGAGTTATAAGAGGTTTTTTTCATTACAATATATTCTCTATATATACTAGGAACAGAAGATATTTCCCACAGCCATGATTTTCAACAGATTACTGGAGGATCTGTTCAGTTAAGAGACCATCAACATTATTTATTTAATAATTTGGTGATTCAGGAACATGAGTAAACATCATGTTACTGAAATTCAGAGATGGCACTAAACTTGTAACAGCGAAAAAAAAATTAACTTCTGGTTTTAAAGACCTGACAAGAAAATCAACAGAATAGGACTGTTAGAAAAATAAGCTAGTAAATCTTCTTAAAAAACTGAAGGAAGATTTTTCTCTAGAAAAATGAACCTAATTAATATTTTTTAAAGGCTGTGGTAATGTGAACAATGGACTGAACATGAATGTGCAATGAAATATGGCCAGCCCTCAGGACCAGCACTTGCTGGAATTGGTGTCGAAACTCCATTGTAACCCCTCGAACAAAGTCTAATTTGCATCCCAAAAGACTGCCTGAGAGGATGGAGACAACGATAATAGCCTGCATATGGCCTAAGGCATACATAATGACAACAGTCAAGGGTCCAAGGGGAGGTGAGGTCCACTGCAGCTGCTCAGTCTTCTGACCCAATCATGCTTACTCATTTCTTGTGAAAGAAGGGAACTAAGCCTATAAAACAGAGAGAGGGCTGCAAAGGTGGGCTTCAGGAGCCTCACTGACACCAACTCTCCCCTGTTGGCTGGCCCAACACTGGATCCAGGACTGGTGATTTTCTGTTATCCATCTCTCTAACTTTTCTTCTCCTATTCTCTCTCTTTCTTCCTTCCAAAATCATTAAGAAATGCAAGGCCTAACCATGATTTTTCCTCAGGTTGTGCAGCTTGAACACATATGTATTGTGATTTCTGTGATCTAAATAATCAGCCTTCATGATGGCACAGTCTGAGATAATTAAAGTATCAGTATTCCTTCTATAGTTTTAATTAAACGAAATATTCAAATACAGACCTTAAGTATAATTTCACCTTAATCCGACCAAGGGGTATCAGAGGTCGAGCATTTCTTTGGACCCTAATATTTTAATCACTCACCCTGGAAGGGCCAGGTCTGAGACTAAGATTGGGTTCAGCCGCACCTAGGCTCCTCTCTGAGAAGCAGTTTAGAAATCAAGGGAATCCAACCTGAATTTACCTGGGTTGCCCTACCTGGGTCATGACAAATGTGGACAATAGACTGAACACGAATGTGAAATGAAATGTGGCTAACACAATGACCAGTATAATTTGCTCAACTTTACTGGATAACTACTCAGCTATAATGATATTTATGATCTCATCTAGCATAGGAATTGTAGCGTGATCCTAGTGTTTATGGCGTAGTCCATTAGATACTATAGTAAAAGGATATAATTGCACTAAGGTCTTTGCTATGCTAAGTTGTTGGAATCATTAATATAGACTACCTAGAAAATGTAGAATTAGTATCCAATCCCAATTTCTCACAAACCAAGCTTGTCCCTTCATTTTCTGTATGTGCTGCAGAAGCTTGAATTATAATCAGAATCCTCATGAGACAATTTAAATTATGAATCTCAAGAAATGTAGTGTTTGTAATACCCCAGTGGTTGAACATAGGAATAATTGGAGGGAGAACTTTAATTGGAAGGCTTAAAATAATTTGAGGCATGGTCATTTAATAAAATGTTTACATCTCTTCTGCAGAAATATCCACAATGATGATGTTCTGGAAACACTTCTGCTCCTTGTTTTTAGAGGTTTCTGTTACTGATATCAGGGTTTTTTTTTTTTAATTAATTTCTAGGAGTTAAGAAGTCTATTTAGAAGAGAGAAAACATGTCATGTATAATATTCTAAATTTCAGCTGACAATAGCCAAATACGGAAGTCATAGAAAAGGGTAAGAATAAACAACATATTATCTTACAAAAATAATTTTCAGTAGAAATAATATTGCTGGTACAATGTATTAGATGTCTACTCATTCTAGCAGAAGGATCACTTCTTGGTAAATATAATTACTTCCTTTGTGCAGAGCTTTTCATAATTAAATGGATTCAGCCTTTCTTCTATTTTAAGCAAGACCAGAAATGTGCTTGTGTGTTAAGTATTAGGATAAGGACATACAGTCCAGGATACCTGCTCATACTAGTGAGATTTGGAACATTTAAGAGCTTCTACCTGGACTCTGAGATCCTGCAGCTCAGAAATTTTATGGAATTCAGAGACAAAATCCCTAATTTCTGAGCTATTTTATAGTTTCCTAGATAGCCTAACTTCCATATTGTAAGAAACTTATTGCAGGAAATTTTCTCCTGTTTTTAGAATTGTTCCAATTGCATGCCAAGAAGAGGTCAACAGGGTTAGGGTAGGACAGTATCTTTTTGTCACTTTACTAGTAAAATCAGTGTGCAGTTGGTTACTCAAGATTAGCATTGCAGTCCTTGAGTTAGAATATCTTTGGTTCTTCCATTACTGTGTACATGTTTCTAAGTTTAAAATTAGTATGTCCATGCTGATTAGCTAAAAGAATTGCCGGGCGAAGTTATTTCAGAGATTACATCTTCTGAGATTTTGTCACTCAGAGCTCAAAACAAATAAGCTTCTTGAATTATTAGTGTCATGTGATAGTTCACTTTGCAAATCAGTATTGATATTCAACAGCATTTTCATGCTTATTATAAATGCTTTTTTTTTTTTTTTTAATGAAAGGGCATGTCCATGTTTGGGAAATAGTAATTGCACAAAGATTGATTTTTTTTATTTTAATGATAAAACTTTAAATGTCTCATTTTAAATCTTATGGCTCAGGAATTATCTAAAAATTCTATTCACCATTGTCTTCTATTATAGATAAAATTGTTTTAATTGAAAATTTCCATTCCTAAGATAATGTTTTCATACTGCTACTCACAGTTGTTATTTCTCACAATATTTTGAATTGCAAAATATTTATGTATTTCATGTTTATTAGCTCCTAAAAAGCTATTCTTTATATTGTTTTGTGATGTGTACAGTTCTGGGCCCCTCACTTCAAGAAGGATGTTGAGGTGCTGGAGCAGGTCCAGAGGAGAGCAACAAGGCTGGTGAAAGGACTAGAGGGAAAGTCTTATAGGGAGAGGTTGAGGATGTTGGGGTTGTTTAGCCTGGAGAAGAGGAGACTCAGGGGGGACCTCATCACTCTCTTCAACTACCTGAAGGGAGGTTGTAGTCAGGTTGGGGCTGGGCTCTTCTCCCAGGCAACCAGTGACAGGACAAGAGGGCATAGCCTGAAGTTGCTCCAAGGGAGGTTTAGGTTGGATATTAAGAAGCACTTCCTCACGGAGAGGGTGGTTAGACATTGGAATAGACTTCCCAGGGAAGTGGTGGAGGCACCGTCCCTGGATGTGTTCAAGGCAAGGCTGGATGTGGCACTTAGTGCCATGGTCTAGATGGTGTGGTGGTGTTGGTCATAGGCTGGACTTGATGATCTTAAAGGTCTTTTCCAGCCTTGGTGATTCTGTGATTCTGTGATTTAATCTACAGGACAGCTTCAGAGCTTCTTAGTTGAACTTCTGTCATCACATTCTCCGCTGCTCAGCAAATTATTGTATACCATTGTTCTAGAAGCTTTCTACTGCAGTGCCTGAGTGCAGTTCTTGAAAGTGCCAGGTAATAGAACAACAGTCAACAAACACAAGTTGCAGCAAGGCAAATTCCCATTAGACATACAAAAATAATTCTTCCAGTTAGGGTAAATAAATGTATATGAACAGGTTGTTAAGACAGACAATGGACTGTCCATTCATGGAGATGTTTAAAACTTGACTAAACAAGGCCTTGGACAACCAAACATGGAACTGAATGAGGTAGCTTGTAGTGGCACCTTCCAACTTAAATTATTCTATAATTCCACTGAATGTTAAGACAAACTGCTTAAACCAAGACTTGATAGAGGGACATTATATTTATTTCCCTTGCTTTGGACTCAGTCCTGCATCATTTAAACAGACTTTTTCTCTGACTTTAGCAAAAATATACAGAAAACTTTTCTTTACTTAGAATACCTGGGATGTAAGTAGTGTTAGGTATGGAGGAGTACGGCTTCCACTGAGAATGAGATCTATGAATGACTAATAATTTTGAGAGAATCTATACTGTTTTAATTTGGAATTCAGTCCTCATGGCATTCAAATAATGTATTTTCAACTAAACGCATAAAGACCCTATCTGTGAAGTGGGAACAATAATCCCTTCTTGCTTAATGAGTGTGTTGTGGATATTGAACTCCTTAATTTATTATCTGGAAACAACAATATGCAGTGCTATATAAAACCCCAATAGGCAATTATTAATTCTATTCTTGGTCCTGCATTTCTACAAGAAATAGTAAGGTCTGGTTGTATATATTGAATGATGCAAATACAAAATAAAATTGAAGACCTGCCTCATTCCCTAAGCAGTTTTAAGCCTATTGATGGAATTAAGTAGAAGAGAAGAGATGAGACTACCTATTATGCCACTTCATAAATCTGAATTCGTCACAAGGTGCTCTTGTCATAATGTCAGTTTTCCGGTGTAACAGGTATTTCTGGCAAACCAAATTAAGATGTTATTGCTGATAGTTTGCATGGGTGATTACATATTTTAAAGAACCTTTAATGTTATGCACACTTAAAAACTAAGAAAAATGAACTCAATAAATTAAAATGTAAGTTTTAAAAGAAATCACATTAAATTAACAAAGATAATGCTTGACATAGACAGCAATCCAGTTTCAACCTCCTCTTGTCGTAAGACTGTCAAATTAAGCAAAGTTGGTGCTTTTAACCTCAGTTTCAATTAATTTGGATTTGCAGGTATAATATAACACCTTTTGGAGACGAATGCTGAAGTAAAATCAAGATTGTATTATTAATTTCACCAAATATTCTTTCTCTCAAAATCTTTTTCCTTATCTTAGAATCCTTAGATAAGCCTCTGTTATCTTTCACTAACTGAGTGATAGAAAGACTGACAAAAGGAATATAATTACATCTACTGAGGAAAGCCACAGATGTTTCTAGGACCTCAGGCCAAGCAAGACAGAATACCCCAAAGCTGCACGAGTTGTGCTGTTAGCATCTAGAATAGAGAGGCTGCATGGAAATTGTTTCTTGGTCATCTTTCCTGGAGCTTTCTCACTTTTAAACAGCACCCAGAAGTTGTTTTGGTAAATCCTGGTTGGCATGGGACCAAAATCATACTAGGGAGTACTCTAATAGTTTACTAGTATTGACATTTCAATTTCTGTTTAGTTTTCCTTTTATGTTTGTAATTGTTCAAAAGGTCAGAAGTTTAACTGGTGTGAACATCCATAGAATTCATTCAGCAATTAAAAGAATGCATATGACTATGTTGCACAAAACAGAGCTGTACCAAAAATAGATTGCTTGAAGCCAGATCCAGGGCTCTGAATTTAGAAGCAGTTTAAATCCTTTACGCTGTGGTATAAAATCTGATGGAAAGCTCCTGTTTTTTAAAGGCTAATCAGTCTAGGCAGAGCTCCATATTGTTTTAATTACCTCATCTACATCAGGTATCTTTGTTCAGCCCTGTGTTATGCCCTGAGATGAGCTGAATCCCTGCTTCTTGCAGTACTCAACAGATACAGTGAGAGAGGAGACCTAGGGGTGACCTCATTACAAATATGTAAAGGGCAAGTGTCAGAAGGATGGAGCCAGGCTCTTCTCAGTGATGTCCAATGATAGGACAAGGGGCATCATGTGCAAGATGGAGCACAGAAGGTTCCACATAAACATGAGGAAAACCTTTTTCACTGTGAGAGTGACAGAGCACTGGACCAGGCTGCCCATAGAGGATGTGAAGTCTCCTTCTCTGATGACATTGAAAACCTGTCTGGACACATTCTTGAGTGACCTACTGTAGGGGTTCCTGCTCTGGCAGGGGGGGTTGGACTAGATGATCTTCCTAGGTCCTTTCCAATCCCTAACATTCTGTAATACTGTGGTTCTGTGAAGCATATAAGAAGATAGATTACTGCAAATGTGGAATAGGTGTGGTTTATTTGGTCTAGCGAGATTGGGATTGTTATTAATTTGCATAAAAGGGGAGGATGAAGAACTCATTTTACACTGTTTTCAGAAGGTTTAAAGATTATATTGCTATAGAAAAAATTAAACAGAATGGACTAAAATGGAGGTTCCAGGAAGTAGAGAAACAGGTTTTAACCAAATTCCATAGACAGTGTATGCAGTTGCAGGCACAGGCACAGTCACTGTGATCTTCATTGGATTTGAATATGCTTTTGAGAACAAAGGTGCTGGCATGGAATGAGAGTCTTCAGAAATGGATCTAGATGAATTATTATGAATCTTCTAAGGAAAACACATTTTCCTAATAACAGGTGTTAGAATAGCTAATCCCCAGAACTGATTTATGGATGGGCATATGGCTATATGCCACAATACATCTTTACCTTGGAAGTGTGAGTGGGTAAATAATTTTACACCTCTTTCTGTTCTCCCTACTCTAGTTTTTCTCGCTTATATATGTAATGATGTGTTTAGGGTAAGGACATTTTCTCTTAGTGTGTACAATACCAACTATAAATTGTAAAGCCTTTGGGGGTTACCATTCTACAAGATAAAAATAAATAATTTTTATGAGGCTTAAATGGTGCATAAAATAAGGGCGGGCTGAATTTTTCACAAGGTGAACATATTTTTTGTTCACATACAATACACATATGCTACATGCACTCACATATATTTTCACAGTATATTCACACATGCTGCATTCTGGGAAGAAAGGTAAGTATTTTCCTAAAAATTTATTATGAAGAAAAAATTAAAAAAAAATTATAGAAAGTAATATTACTTCTGAGGTTATGTATTTGTTAGGCACAAGCAGACTTCTTTGTGCATTTTAATCTTAGAGCATTTATAGCCCATTGTTTTCTCCCTTTCAATTTATATTTGCAGTTCAGCATTCAGTGAATTCCTCTATTCATCTGTCCCTTCAAATTTTGAAAATTATTTTCATCACTTTCACTAATATGCTTTGGGAACTTGGTGTGAATATAACCACTGAAAAATCCATAGTCTTCGTTGCAGTTTCAAGGTGTATATATTGATACCTTCATGAACACATAGATATTAAGAATTCACATTGATATTAATGGTCTCTTTTGCAAAAGGTAATCCTTAAAACATCTTCGAGTCCAGTCTTAACATTACTTAATAGTGACATGTTTGGATTTTTTATAATAGATTATGCACCATAATGTAATGGCTCTTCGTAGTGGTTTTGGGGTTTGTTTTGGTTTTCAGCTTGCATGTAAATTTTTGTCAAAAGAAAATGTTTTTTTAAGATTTCAAATTCAGTCTGAAACCCCTGTGCTTCTAAGATACAACAGGTAGGTGAATCTGCAGTTCTCCATCTTCCTTCTGCCCTTTGCACGTTCTTATCTAACCTTGCATGAATTGATTCAAAATATTTTTAACTTCATAGCAAATATTCTACAAAGCTTGGTATATGTAGATTTGTTTTAAATGTTAATGTGACCACTCAGAAGGTCAAAATTGTATATTCCAATCTGAAAATATACCAGTGCAACTAAACAAATCTGCCTGACATTTCAAAATGTTAGCTGGTTTACATTATTGTCCAGTATAATGAATTAACTTCCCAAGAAATATAAGTAGATTTTTGTTGTTGTTGTTTATTTAAGTGTGAATAACACTGCATGAATTATAACATTTTACTGAAATTTACTATGTTGAAAACTATTAAGCAAAAATGTTGCCTAATATTAAAAATTACAAACAAGAAGGCCATAGCATTCAAGATCTAAGCAAGACAAACTGATTGCATTAAAGGGAAGAGTTATCTATTTTTATGCCTGCTAATGCAACATGTAATTTTCTGTTATGTAAGTAGAAAATGTTGGACTGTAGCCCAGCTGCCTTTTGGAATTTCCCTAGGGTTTAGAAATATTGTTTGTAGTCTGGTTTTGAATTAAAAACTACATAGACATTTTAGTGTCTACCTCTTTTGCTGGTGTTATTCTTACCCTACCAGTACTCCTATGGTTTTAAGGTTGACAGCTACAAGTATTCTTCAGGAAGTGGGATTCTTTTTGATTGCTTCATAACACTGTGTTATTTCCTAAATTACTATCTATGGATACATTGGGGATTTGTTCTTTGTTATCCCTAAAATCAGTTTTACTAAGTTACCAAAGTTATATTCCTAAAATTATTAGTAATTTTTGGTAACTGACCATTTGTAATCAGTGTGTAATGTCCTAGAGTGTCTGGTGTCATCTGCTGCTTGTACTTTTGAGGGGCCTTGTTAAATTCCCAATTCTGCAGCTTTCAAGTGGTAGTCTCCTGACTACATATTAGCCGAGCTAATACTATAATAGCCTGTATTTGCACATGCACCTTTGTTCTAAGGTAATTAATAGTTCAATCTAAGTATCTACTAGTTATGACAATATCACTGAGATGTTCTCAAAATTTACACAAGTGTATGAGGATTTTTCTACTGCATAAAAATGCAGTTGCCAAGTAAAGCACCTGGGGATGGGTTCACCTGAGGGAAGATATCTTAAAAAATTAAAATTTAAAGGCTTCAGTACATCACATTGCATAGATAGGGGAAATATTCTGAACAAAGACTTTTATAAAAACAGAAATTAAATTAGGCTTGATAGTCAAAAGCTTTCTTAACATATGAGTAGGTAAAACACACAGCTCTATTCTTCACTACCTTTTTATAAAGGGGAGTTGTGAAACAATGCACGATATAAACACATATCTGATGCATAACTTTATGTCAAGGTTTAATGCTGGGCCAGATATTAAACCCCACTTTGTAGGCATGAGTGACACAGTCCAAAGCTGGGAATACTCAAGAAAGGCTATAAAAACCTTGGGAAGAAAGTGGAGAATTTTGCTGGCCAGTTTATCTTTTCATCCATTTTACCAATGGGGTGAACAGGGGCAGACACTTGGCAGTAGAATCCTTTGCAGCAGGCTGACCAGCTTGGTGAGGCAAGCTTTAAAATGAAGGACTCAGGGAGTGAGGTCCAAAGTGGCAATGCTCTACAACTACACTGCTCCACTACAACTAACTGGGGAATAAACCAGACCAACCATTAGAATGAAAAATGTTCCTTAGCTGCCTCCCTAGATGGGTATAAAAAGACCAACTGCCTGAAATGTATGTGTACTAATGCATGCAGTCTGGGAAACAAACAGGAGCAGCTGAAGGTCTGCACCCATTCAGAAAACTACAATACAGGAATAACAAAAGTATGGTGGGACAACTCACATGACTGTAGGATCGTGATGGATTATTATAGGTTGTTTCATAAATACAGTAAGGGAAGAAGAGATGGAGAAGTCGTGCTCTAGCTTAAGGAGAAGCTTGAATGCTTACAAGTCAAGTACTTTAACTGTGGAAGTCCTATTGAATGTCTCTGGGTCAAAATTAGAGAGGTTATCTCCAAAGGGGATCTTACAGTAGGCATCTGTGACTGACCACCAAACCAAGATAACAAGGCCAACAAAGAAATACTTGGGTCTTTTTCATCATTATTGTTTTCATTAAAGCTATATAGTTTATTTTCCAGCTGTGACATTCCGGATATATAGTGTCTGTCTCGAACAATCCAAGAAATAAACAGTGTATTTGGACACTCAGGATGCCTGGTGTTTGTCATAAGACATCTAAGAGTTAAACAGGATTTGTTGCTGGACTATGTCTCAGGATCCCACCAAGCTGTTTTACTCCCCCCTGCGTGCCTGCAAACTGGGGGGTTTGATGTGGGACAAAGGAGCTCTACAGCTGGCGCTGGGAGCAGGATATCCAGCCATAACCAGGCCTTGACACTTCATGTAAATCACTGACTTAGCCAGAAAAGTAAAGGGCAAGCTGACCTCCTGACACCAACCTGTAAGTCTCTCTCCCTTATTCTCTTTCTTTGCCTTACTGGGAAGGGAGAGGGGTTAATGGAGAGCATCTGTCATTCATTTAATTGCTGGCCCAGAATTAAACTGTGACAGCTTAACTGTGAACTTTGGGTCTGCTCAAAACCAAAAGAGCAGTGTACCAGAGATGGAAAAGTGGAATACTACCCATTGAGAATTACAAGGGCATTACCAGGATGTGCAGAGATGCAGTTAGAAAAGCAAAAGTTCAGCTTGAATTGAAATTGGCCAGAGACATAAAAAACTACAAGGAATTGTTCTTCAGCTATGTACACATTAAGCAGAAACAGAAGGAGAATATTGACCCACTGTTAAACAGGAGAGGTGAACTAGTCACCAACAATGCTGAAAAGGCAGAGGTCCTCAACACTTTTTTCACCTTTGTCTTTACCAGTGCTGGGCCCCAGGCCACGGAAACAAAAATCCATATTGATACAAACACTAACCCACTGTCCATGAAGGAAGAGTTAGTAAGTGAATCATTACAGGAGCTTTAACTGTACTAATCAATGGGCCTGGTTGTCATCTACCTGAGGATGTTAAGAGAACTGGCTGATGTAATTGCGAGGACACTGCATAACCTTTGAGAAGTCATGGAGAGGGGAAGTCCCAGAAGACTGGAAGAAGGCTAATGTCACCCCCATCTACAAGAAGGGTTTGAAGGAGGACCCAGGAAATTATAGGCCCATGAGCCTTACTTCAATCCCTGGAAAAGTTATGGAATGAATCCTCCTGATGACTGTCACAAGTCAAATGAAGCACATGACTGGGAAAAGCCAACACCAATTCACCAGGGGAAATCATCACGGGTGATGAACCTGAACACCTTCTATGACAAAGTAACCTGCTCAGTTGATGCAGGTGAGCTGTAGATGTTGTCTACATGGATTTCTCCAAGGCTTTCAATATGGTCCCCCACAGCCTTCTCTTACACAAACTGATGCACTGTGGTATAGACAAGTGGACTGTCTCGTGGGTGGGGAACTGGCTGACAGGCTGCACTCAGAGGAGGATGGTAAATAGTTCTTTCTCAAACTGGCAACCAGTCACAAGCAGGGCCCCCAGGGATCTATACTGGGCCCAAAGATGTTTAATGTGTTCATAAGTGATCTGGATGTTGGGATTGGGTGTGCCCTGATGAAGTTTGTTGATGTTACCAAACTGAGTGGGGAAGTAGACACTCCAGAAGGGAGAGCCACCCTCCAGGAAGACATGGACAGGCTGGAGGAATGGGCTAGCAAGAATTTTATGAAGTTCTATGGAGATAAGTGTAAGGTCTTGCATATGGGAAAAAACAACCCAGAAGTGCAGCACAGACTGGGAAATACCTGTCTGGAGAGCATCTCTGTCGAAAGTGACCTGGGGATCCTGGTGGCAACAAGCTCAATCTGAGTGAACAATGTGCTGCTGCAGCAAAGAAAGTCAACAGAATGCTGCGTTGCACCAACAAGGATATCACCAGCAGAGATAAAGGAGTCATCATCCCATTCTACTCAGGGCAATTCAGGCCATACCTGGAGTACTGCGTTTTGGTCCCTGCTGTACAAAAAAGATGCAGACAGGCTGGAGAGGGTCCAGAGAAGGTCCACAAGGTTGATCAGAGGACTGGGAAGTCTGCCATATGAGGAAAGGCTGAGAGAACTGGATTTGTTCAGCCTTGAGAAAAGAAGGCTTAGGGGAGATGTTATTGCCATATTCCAGTACTTGAAAGGTGGCTACCAAGAAGATGGAGACTCCCTTTTTACGTCGAGTCATATGTTAAAAACAAGGGGTAATCAGTGCAGGTTACTCCTAGGCATATCCTGATTGGACATCAGAAGAAATTTTTTTTACAATGAGAACAATCAGCCATTGGAATAATCTCCCCAGGAAAGTGGTGGATTCCCAACACCGGGCACTTTCCTGACTCAGCTTGACAGGATGCTGGGCCATCTTACCTAAACCATGTTCCTACATAGAAAGGGTAGTCCAGATGATCCTTGAGGTTCCTCCCAATCTGGCATTCTAAGATTCTATGATTCTATTAAATGAATGAGAGATGGTCTCTATTAACCTCTCTCCCTTTCCAGAAATGAAAAAGGTAAGAGAATAAGGGAGAAAGATTTGCGAGTAGGAAACTAAACTACACAGCTTTAAAGAAAACAATAATGATGACAAAGAAAATAATTAAATATGTTCAAATACATATAAATATATATTAAAAAAATCACGCTTCCCCCCATTAATGTTTACATCACCACTGAGGCTGGAGGGCAGCCCTGGAAAATCTCAGACTGAACTCCTGGACTCAGGTGCAGATGGGAGCTGGATGCAGGAATGCACAGATTCAGGAATGCACAGATTGGGATCCAAGGCAGAGGAACAGATGGAGTCCTTCCAGGATGTTGGCCATGGAAGAAGAGAGTTTGACCCTTGTGATGCCTCAAGTTTATACTGAGAATGATGCGTATGGGATAGAATATTTCCTTCGGTCAGTTTGATCACCTATCCAGTCCAATCCTCCCCAGAGTCGTGTTGCAGGTGTGACCCCTTTTCTGCCCTTTTATTTCTGGTGCATAAGAAGTTTAGCAGAAACAAGGAATGACCTTGGTTTCCATAGGAGTAAGCAAAAGCAAGAACCTTTCTGCATATCATTCTCCAGCAATAACTGTAAACATGGAGCATTATCAATCCTAGAAGCAGACATTGACTGAAAAACATGCAGTTAATTTAAGAAAATGTATTAACTTAGCAGAGATTTCACTGAAATTTAAAATTACTAAAAAGAAAATTGGTCCTGCCCTGACTCAAACCAGAACACCTTATTTCTATAACACAAATCTGTACACTACTGCTGGGCTATCTAGACTATGTGAACACATATTAATGGACAGTTCAAAATCTCTGCATTTTGTTCTATTTTACCAAGGATTTCAAAGCACAAAATGTGAATTTTGTAATGACATAATGTATTTCAAGTGACAGTTCCCTATATCACACACAACCCTAGAGTTTTAGGTAGGTAGGACTTACAAGGTCACTAAAGTGCACAAATAATTGCTTGCATTTCACCTATTTGATATGATCACATTAAGGAGGAACCTTATTATTAAATAATTATTGTCCATTAATAAAAATCACATTGCACAAAACGGCTTTTAAGTAGGACAACCTAAGTTGAACAACCAAAACTGCAATCACTGCTATAGAAATTACCAGATATTTTTTTTTTACAAAATCCATTTATGCACTTCCATCACAGCAGAATGAATTGATTTTTTTTTTTCAGTTTTTTTTTCTCCCCAATCAGCAGTTCATAATGTGGAAAAACTTAAAGCTTTATTTATCTTTAATGTTGGTAGGACATAAAAGAGTTGACCAAATGTCAGAAACATTGTGTCTATTTTGTATTTCAGAAGTTGTTTTTTTTTTCCAATTTTCAATTGCCCCTTACCTGGCTTCGGCATTCAGCCACAGTGTGTGTTTCTCATTACTCCATTTTCTTAAGATGCTGAATTATACAGATAAATCAAAGTGGATCTCAGTGCCTGGGAAGACCCAAACAGCCTGAGTCTGAGCATTAACACTAGTGTGTGCAATATAAGTTCTCCACATAGAATCTCATTTCTGGGTTTTCTGGTCTTGTTCCCAGAATCTTCCCACTGAATATAAATCATACTTTAATATTCTACTTTCTCCACATTGCTGAACCATTGCTCTACACACTATTGTCTGTTAGAGGAATTTCAGTATTTTACCCACTTCCACCTTACCAGCTATTATTCTTTTTTTAATTTTATAAAGAATTTATTGGAATTTTTTTTGTAACACCTTGGCATTTTAATTTTCTGCTAAAGAAGCTGCTTTCAAAATCTACATTTACAGGGTCTCCATTATGCCTGTATTTCCTTCTCTGTTTCTCCAGTAAACTTTTTTTCTTAAATGGATGAGATTCTGTCTTTTTTTCTCAAATATTTGAGAGTGTTGGTTTTTTTCTCATTGCCTATTAATTTTCTTAGTGTTTGCTTTCTTCATCTCCCCCTTAATTTCTTACATCTTCACACTCCTTCACTATTGTCTTGGGTTTAGGTTTTGTGTTGGTCTTTTAAATTATCATGTCATGTAAGTTTCACTTTCGCCAAATACCTCAAGTATCATTTCTTCCTGTATCCTCTGTCTTTTTGTCTTAAGAGATTTAATGTCTGCCTTCCTTCTTTATTCTTTCACTATTCTTTTATATCAGACCTTGTGTGGTATGCATTTCAGCAGAATTATGTACCTATGCTACAGGTTAGTAAAAGGTGACAGTTACAAAAATTTTTAAGATACATAAAGATACATAGATACAAGATATATTGAACCTAAAAGGATGCTTGCCCACATAAGGACTATGGCTACAGAATTTTAAATCCTATTTTAATTTTTTTTTAGTAGCAACATGGTCACTTCCTGGGAGAAATCATACTACTTTTGCTGGCTGACAATGGTTTTCAGAAGGGTTTACATGAGTTGTCTGCTTAGTTGGGTTTTTGTTTGGTTTGGTTTGTCTTTTGTTGTTTTCTTTTGGGGTTTTCTTGTTGTTTGTGTGTGTATGTGTTGTGTGGTTTTTATGTTGTTTTTTTTTTGTTTGTTTTTGTTTTATTTTTTATGCAATTGGATGTTTTTACCAAGTTTTTGAAAGAAATGAATAGTCCATATAGTACATACTGGCATTTCATTCACAAATAAAATTGCTTTAGAAATTACGTCATTAACTGAAATAAACCCTTCAGTCAGTATAGCACATTTTATAATAATTTGTGTACATCTTTTACTATAATTATATGTGGGTTTTTTCCATATATTTATGTGTTTTTTCCTGATTTTGATGTAAGGCACCATGTTATAATGGCAGCTTTGTTACATGTGGACAATGTATCTAGTCTTGTAAATCAGGCCTGAACAAAATACACTTTCTCTAGCATTTCATACAGCTAAAGATCCAATCATTCTTAAAATTCAAAGATTCATAAACTTTCATCTATTGTACAACAATGACTCTGTATATCCCTATAATTAAAACCAAGAAAGGCTGAATTCTTTGTTTTGCATACTCTTTTGGACAGAGAGGATGATAAATTATGTTCCATCTCTTAACATTTCCACATCTTATATTTGCTCCTGACTGTCAAGCTAAATGAAACTTGCTATGATAAATGTTTTATCTTCTTCATAAGTCAGTCCCAAGTCTCTGACCAGTTTCCTTATTGAGCCCTGGAGACTTATAACAATTATTGCTGTAATATTTTTTTTTCCTGTCAGTTTGATCTATCCTCTCAGTTTGGGCAGAGTCTGCTTTTCTGGTAATTTTGCACAACACATATTTCTGAATCGAGGCACTACATGGTACTATTTCCTTCTGTCTACCTTTCATCCAAACTGTGCACTGGGCTCAACTGTATCTTTTACAAACTGCTTGCTGTCAAGTGCAGTTTCTAGAAATAGCTCATCCCACAGAGACGCCATGCCTGTTGGAGTTTGCCCTCAGACTACCTACTACAACATACAGAGAACATGATGAAAGTCGTACTGAGCCAGATCAGAAAATCATTTTCTCAAGCATTTTTTCTTTACCAGTGGCCAACCCCACTGAGTCCCAATTGTTGTGAAGGTAGGCACCATAAAAAGGAGGAGCTATTTCTGCAAACTTTTATCCAAGGTGATTACTGTTGTTTAAGAACACCATGCTGTTATCATCTTGGGACAGCCAAAGCCCTACTGGGATTGAATCTGGTGAGGGAAATGGGGGGTAATAGGGAGGGCTTCTTCAAGTACATCAACAGCAAAATGAAAGCTGGGGAAAATATACGTCTGCTGCTGTTTGGGGCAGGGGCTGGGGTGTGAAAGGGCATGCCAAAGCCTGAAGTTTGTGACTTTTTCTTGGCATCATTCTAGAGAAAGAAAAACAACCTTGGTGGAAGAGGATCCAGTTAGGGAACATTTAAGGAAATTGGGCAAGCAAAAGTTCATGGGACGTGACAGGAAGCACCCACAGTGCCAAGGGAGATGGTTGATGTGATTGCAGACCACTCTCAATTATGTCTGAAAGGTCATGGTTATCATAAAAGGTCCCTTAGGACTGGAAGTAAGCAAATGTCCCTGCTATCTTCAAGAAGGTCCAGAATGAGAATCTGGAAGACTACAGACCAGTCAGGCTCACCTCAGTCCCTAGAAGGGTGGGCAAGAAGGTGATTTGGAGTAGTCAGCATGGATTTACAAAGAGGAAATCACAGCTAACCAATCTGATAGTCTCCTCCAATTAGTATCATTTATTATTATTAATAATAATTGAAATAATTATTACAAAGACCATATCTGGCATATCAAAATAAAATAACTAGTGGACAACCATTGTTAACTTTACCACATCAGCAGTGTCTGTTCCTACTCTTTATTCCTATCCCCAGGTGGAGGAGAAACAGCCAATGTCATCACTCTTGCTGAATTACCCCCTCCCCACAGTCCAGGCTGAAGGCATCAACCTTAGGGCCTGGCAGGAGAGCAGAAGAGTGACTATACCATTGGAAAAAGGGTCACCAGGGACATTATATATCCTGACTTCAGAGTTTGGCTGCATGATATGGAAGATGCCTGAACAAAAGTGACAGAGTAGGAAAGGTTATGATTCCTGAATGTCAGATATTGAAGATACATCCTTGTATTGATAACTGGCTGATAAAAGATTAATTATTTTTTTTTCCCAAAACAGCAAATTCCATGAATGAAACCATAGGAATCCTGAGTTCTCTGGACAGTAGAATGAATGTTCAAAAATCTTGTCTAGCATGCTTAGTATATAGAACTCCTAGGAGTGTTATTGAAGCCTACAGCAGCTAGGACTTTGTTCAGTCTCATCTTATCTGTATACACCAGCTGCCATACATTGACGGAAGACTCTCCTGTCTCTTGTCTACATGGTAGCAGTGTAGTTTCATTACTCCTTTGGTGCAGGAAGGTGACAATTCAAATTTGCATCTAACTTAAACACCAAATATTTTCATCACAGACATGAATTCATGCATAAATGCATGCCCTGGAAAGAAAGACTGAAGCAATGTATGGAAAGTATGTCCTTTCATGGAATCTTCTCCAGCCGTAGGGTAACCATTCATTTGTCCATACTTGGGCAGGAAGCACAGTCAGAAGAATGTACAGCCCAATATCTCTGTACTGTGAAGACTTGTCAATCATCTTTTAGTAGGGTTCAAGACCTCAGACTGGTCAGGTACATGTATCCCACATTTCTTCCAGACATTGAAATTTCAAATACTGATGACAATTAGCATTACTATTGTCTGTTATTGTTTAGAGTCCTGAAAAGAAATTACTCAAAACAGCCACTTTAGTGAACAGGATGTGGGAATACAGATTTCTTTATTTTATTCCAGCCAACTAATGTGCTTGCTAATTTAGTGCACTTATCTTTTACTGGACGAGGATTAGGGGAGGAATGATGAGCAACTTGCTTATCTGGCCAAGTAATTTCAAGTTTTATGCCCTTACAACTACAGAGACAAGACCTGACAATTAAGTTGTATGGCCTGGAAACTACAGCAACAAGACCAGACAATTTATTAGCACAACTGCCATGGCTTGAGGTTGTGTTACAAGGCTGTAGGCGAGGCCTCATAATTAGAGGCTTTATCAACAAAACCAGCTGTGGGGGACATTGGCTCTTTGCCACTCCCCACCCCCTTCCTCAATTATGAACCATCTTTAGCCTGCTAAGAACCAATCAGCACACAACCTTTGCTAAAACTCAACACTGAATAGCAGATAAAAGTAGCAGGTTTGAAATGTTTGGTTGTGTGCTTACACCATCCAAGGACCACAAGATCATGTCAAGATCATTGCTGGATCCAAGGCTAGTGATATCTTTTCTATCCCCTTTTTCTTCATTTCTCTCTCTCTCTCTTTCTAACCTTATTCTAATTTTTCTAAGTTTTGCCAGTTGTAACCCATCACTCTGAGAGTAATATCATTGTGTGGTTTTTTATAAGCTTTATAATTTTAATCAATTTTAAAGCAAAATTGTGTTTTGTTTAAATCTTGGGGGTAATTGTCATTACACCTGACTACCACACAGAGAATTAAAAAGGTTAACCTTGCCCCATACCCACCTAGTGGGATGGGCCTGTTAAAAAAGTTTAACCCTACTTGTATCTACTGTGTGGGACAGGTCCCATTACAACTCTCCTTGGGAGGGCCAGATCTGGGTTGTGACACACTGCAGCAGTAAATGAGATGACCCCTTCTTTTGCAGCTAAAGTACCACTCTGGAATTTATGTGTGTACTACATCATTAATGATCCAAATCTACCTCTTGGACTACTAGCAGTTCAATAGATAACCTCAGCTGTTGCAGGCTCCAAAAAACTTCATACAGATAAAAGTCCTGCTGCTAATCCCTTGAGACTAAGGTATCTCTGAAATCACACTTTACATGTCAGAGTTCATCAAAGAGTGTTATGTTTTCTGGCTTTAAAATCCATTTGGAATAACTAGTTGCTTTGAATACATCCTGCTAAAGACTGGCATTATATGTTGTTGTTGAATGTCAATCCAATTAGTGTATTCAAGTATGAAAGTGACCTAATTGTTCAGTCTTTTAAGCACTGTCAACACAGCATTCTCTTACTCACTTATCGATAAATATATTTTTACAATATATTTATTTGTGACATCGGCAAAATATTTCAAGTGAATTTCAGTGATTGTCATCTAAGTGCCAGGATGCTGATGATTCCTAGGATGAGACAGTACCTCTTCCTGCTTATTGAGGAGACCTTTTTAATAGCCAAAAGAAGTTTATCAGATTGATCTAGCAAAGCAAATGGAAGACATCTGTAGCTGGGTTTTCTCATTATTTAATTTCCTCAGAATCAAGTTCTCCCCAACTGCTAGAATAAAGAAATCTGGCCAGTTGGTTCAGTAAGCAGCATTTTAACCCAATGCAAGGTTCCAGAACAGTGTTAAGTTTCCTCATTGAAAGGGGTTTTTTGTAAGTCTAGCTAGGGTTCATACTTTATTTTGGGACCCTATCCCATAGCCTCACTTGGATATCATTCCTGATCTGCATAGTCTTTGCACTTATAGCCACTTCTTTGCAGCATTCCTGCATTTATTATTTCTGCAAGACATATTTTGTGAGACATGTGTTTCATAACACTTTGTGGCTTTTATCAGGAGTTTGCTTTGCTTCTTTCCTCCTCCCCCAAAATCTCAGACTGCTTCTTTCAAGTCATGCTATCATATATTAGATGCTCATTATTTACTATAATACTGTATGATACATTGAAAAGGAATTATTAGAATGTGGGTTACAATTTAATTCCAACTACTCCATTTTATTCCAGAGCCCTTCAGGGAAAATAAGTAAACAGAAAACATGAAATCTTCTTTTGGAATGTGAAGTCTCTTGAACATCATCAGATATTCATGTTGATCACCTGCGTTTGCAAATTTTAAAAAATGGTATATACTTAAAACTTCAGAATTATATTGTATTTTCAGATATTTAGTTGTTTGTTAACCGTTAGCATTTATCCTGTTAGGATAAGTTATATAATTATCATCTAAATTGAGTACATTATAGTCAATAATGTATCTTGGAAGACCAGAGTTTAGAACTTTTCCATTTCATAACTGAGATCTTTGTGTGTATATTTGATGCAAATTTGGTCCTTAGTAGAATAAAAGTCCCATCAGATTTTACATTATAATCTAATAGAGAAAAGTTCGTACTTGTCATCCCAGCTTTGTGTAGACATAATCATAGTCATATGTTTAAAATGCAGTCCAGTGTTCTTTATTAATTTATTTATTCTTGGTAGGCAGTGCTGGAGATAAAGTGTGCTAGGGAAACCTTGATTTAAAAAAAAAAATTAAGTAATGAAAATATACTGAAACATACTTTTTTTTAGTAATAAGAGGAAAGAAATAGCAGCTAGAAAAACAGTTCAGAAATATATCTTGTTTTTAATCTTGGTGTTTTGTTGGCTTCATATATTTTATGTAACTCTCATTAATCTTAATAGTTATAAAAATGTTAAGTCTTAAATGTGTTATAAAAATCAGTGTTATCAGTCTATAAAGTCTAATATGTATTAATGATACAGAGTTGAGTATGTCATTGTATTTGCTCTATATACTTCTTTCTTCTTCCTCACTTTTAAGTATCTAGTTCATGATATTTGTTTGGTGAAAGCTAAGTACCCAACAACATCCTCAGAAGAAACATAGCAGAACTCTGCATCAGTTGAAGGGGAAGCTGAAGGCTGTAGACATTAACTTACCCCTTAAAACAGAAAATCTTTCAAAACAGTAAGTAACAAAGCAACCAAATTCCTGTTCTGACAGCTGCTCTGATACAGCTTTTTCTATGTTTCCTTCCCAGCTTTGCCTTATCCTGATGTGCTGGGTGGCCAATGGTGCAGTCACTTCTACCTGTGTGCAGCCAGCCAGAGAGTGGGATACCCTCAGAGCTTCCCTGCTTTTGGGAGCTTTCACTACTGACTTCCCCACAGGGTATCTGGTGGCAGAGTGGCAGTTTACAGGTAGTCTAAGGCAAGACAGTGCTGCAGTACTCCATGTTTGATACATGCGCATATTTATTACTATTTCAAAGTGTAAATTTGCTTTGAATTTGAAACCACTTCTGGGCACCTGATTAATCTTACTATTTCAGAAAACTATATTTCACAAAGTATTAGAAGGTTACGCTTTAACAGAAAAATAAGGTGCTTAGAACAGAAAGTGCGCTTCAGGACATGCCAGCCTGAATTCAGTGCCAAACAGGGAGTATCTCTTAAGTGCACTCAGGTACATTTTCCCCTTGTGTGACCATGGGGACAGCAAAGATCACCATGTCCTCTGTACAGGAAGGCTCAGCACAAGTGATCACTATGAGCTGTGAGTTAGCAGGAGTTTATCAATGCACTTTATAAGAGATGCTCTGGCCTCATGACCATCTACCTTAAGTGTATTTTGAGGACAAAACAGTTTGTTCTATTGTGAATCTCATTTGTGGAAAAGCTTGTTTGGCATGATTCTACAGCTTGAGTATTTGTTTCTAAAAATGAATATTTCCTAGGCCTGCCTTTTTTCCTTTCTTCCCCTGCTATCCCTCCAGCTTTGCTTATTTTGTAAATGAGTACTTGCTTCTAACTGCTAGCTGTACAGGACTATATTTGGGACAGAATCATAGAATTGTCAGAGTTGGAAGGGACCTCTAGAGATTACCTAGTCCAACTCCTCCACTAAAGCAAGATTGCCTAGAACACATTACACAGGACTGCATCCAGGTAGCTTTTGAATTACTCCAGAGAAGGGACTCCACAACCTCCCTGGGCAGCCTGTTCCAGTGCTTTGCCACCCTTAAAGACTTTTTTCTTCCCAAAACCCTACAGCTTTATCTGCAGCAGTGATGTGAAGCCTGGCTGTAAGGTTGGAATGCAAGGTGGAGATACAAGAGGACTGAATGTGTTACATGTTTTTTGGTGGGATCTTGATCAAATATCTTTAATTACTTGTTTCTTAATTCCTCATCTTTAAAATGGGAGGTAGACCTGGAGTGATTTTGAAGTTTACTGTAGCTTATATAAAACAGTTTGAAAGTGGCAATGTCTTCTATAGAGCTAAATCTGTCACTGACTTGCTAGCATTGTACAAAAATATTTTAGAATATAAATCCAAAAGTGCAAAGATATGAACAAATACATTCAAGCTGAGCTCTTGAGTAATAGAGCAGTATGTGCTACTTTAATCATTGAAGCCTAAAACCAATAAGGATAATCCAGAGTTCCATAATGTCTCCTGAAGAAAATTGCTTTGGGAGTCAGAAGGCATTGCTTAAAAATAAAAACACTGCAAGTTTTTTATCAGTTATTTCAGAAGAAACTTCATCACTAATCTAGACATATATTAGGTTTTTCCTTTGTTCCATTTTAATGCTTAAAAGATAGAATAAAATTATATGCAAATAAAAATATATTGATTGAGGTTGTGTAATACAGTGCTGGGAAGTTGCAATTTTTGTGTCATTTAATCAACAAAGCCTAGTTGCATTCAAAGTATGAACCCCCCTTGAATACATGGCGAGTGGCGAGTTTGCCACTGATATCAAGTAAAGGAGGTCTATAGGGTTTTATAAAGATAACATTTTATATTTAATGTGGAGAGAGGTGATTGCTGAACAGAACAAATAACTTCCGACTGAATTTTGAACTGGATTTGGATTTTTAATCTGTTAAGAAGGCATAAAGAAAAAAATGAAATAATTTAAGATACTTTTTTCAAAAGAATAACCAATCTCCAAAAGAGATATACACCTTATGGTGGATCATATTCTTATAATCCTTTGGTTATACAATGATCATGGCCTTTATGATAATTACTTATGAATATTTATATTCATAAACTTTAACTGTTATTATGGATTTCTTTTAAGTGAAACCAATGTGCCCTGCAGGTAAATCATAACTTCACTGAGATTTAGCAATTTTACAGTATTTTCTTTAGCTGCCATTTTCATTTATAAGGACACTGATAAAGAAAAAATTTTCAAGTGATTTAAACAATCACAACAAAAACAAAATTTAAACAAAAAAACACCCAACCATGGCATAAGAGACTGATGATATAACATGTTTGTTGTAATTGCTTTCTGTAGTCAGGTTAGAGATAATTCTTGTGAAATCCATTCTGAGTACTGTTTGATAAATAAATGTAGTACACTTAGAGTAACTTTTTAAAGCATTACTGACTGCCTCCAGAAACAGAAATGCTTTGTGTAGAATCTGATTTTTTTAATCTTAATGTGTATTTGATTAATTACAATGTCACAAGATGGATGATATTAAGAAAGATCATAAAAACTTATCAAGACTTTAATTTTCTTTGTAAAACTTAAGACTGAAGTTTTATAAGGATCTCTATAATTATTTGTTTGATTACTTTATTGTGTTCTTACCTCACACTCTGTGGGAGTAGATAATCACTTGCTGATGTTAATAGAACGGATCTTTTGGGCTTTTTTAGTTATGAACAATGAATCCAGCAGCTTTCACTGTATTTATTCAAGCAGACTGTGCATTCCTGTTTTTTTTTATGCGCATATGGATTTGTAGAAAAAGGACACAAACTGTGTAACAGCATGGGTGTTGTGGACATAAAAGTGCAGGGGAAGATTTTCGCTTGTATTTCTCGAAATAGGGAGTCACCCTGGCTTGTAACACTGTGTATGTAGGTAAAGACATTGAATAATGGATTCTTGTCATTCAAATGGTGAAATAGGATTTAATTGAAGAGATAAATATTTGGTTTGTTTGAGAAATGGAAGTTCTTCACTGTGCATGACCAAAACTGTGGGAAAAGAGGTTTATTTTGACTTAAAAGGAAACACTGAACTTGTTTCAAACTTGCATTTTATTTGCTACCATTAAAAAAAATTAAGTGATGTTGAACTAAAACAATTCTAGGATTGAGTCTGAAACTTTTTGAAAAATTATATTTGAAAAATAACACCACAAAATATTTATAGGTTTTCATTCACCAAATATGATTCCACTACCTTTTTATGTAGTTATGAAACTGCACAGTTAATAATACATTTGCCAAACCTTACTGAAAAAAGAATCACTCTCAGCAAGTGTATGTCTCTTAGAGTAAAAAAAAAATATCTCTTTTATTGCAGGAGATTACAGAGTCATCCTAAATTCAGCTAGAAGCTGCAAAAAGGACTCTCAGAGGTTTTTTAAATGGAATACTTTACTCAGAATATTTCATTTAAAGCATCCAGGTGCTGGAGCACAGGTAGAACCAGAGGTGAAGCAGAAGAAAGAAAAGTACAAGCCCCTAGATGAGATCATCTCCCCTACCCTGTTCAGGTCCAAACTGCAGCTCATGGTCAAAAGTTGTCCCTTACAAAAGCCTTGAACATGGGAGAGACTGTGGATCATCTGGTTAGAACGGCTCACCTTAAATAAACATCTAAATGGAAACCAACTGTCAGTCCCTAAACATGCCAGGACACTGCTCTGCAACTCCCTTCTCCAACAGCATCTCCTAGCAGCTTTGGGCAGCTTGCTCACAGCTACCTGGGAGAGGCAGAAGGGCCTTGCAGGGTCCCTCACAGTGGTCGGTGAGCTGCACTGAGCCTCAGGCCCTTGTCTTTACCTGAATCATGCTGTAAGCTTGCCAGTATGCTGCTGACATTGATTTCCCTTGACTCACAGCTATCTGGGATGCCCTTTGTTACTGTGGCCTCATCACCACAGCCTCGACCAGCTGCCCCACACCTGACCTCAAGGCCCAGCCCCAGCCCTGACCGTAGTCCCACTTAGCTTGTTGAGTGGGACTGCAGCCCCAGAAAACTTGTTTGTTACTACAGAAAATGTCAGATTAAAATATGGCTGTAAATCAGAGTGGCTGTAAGTTACCAGATGTGCCCTCTTAAAACTTAAAGGTGAAGGAATGGTAGTCCCCAAGAGTTTATAATTTGCTGCTGGTTGTGACCCAATTTAGCTCCAGTTGCTTGACCTCCCTCTGAGCTGCAGCTCAAGGAAAATTTTTAGTAGGAGGTCAGGTAGAACCTCAGACTACCTGTACTAAGCATACTTCTGGGAATTGTTGCACCAAAACTGTTTGCAGCTGGCTATTGATAAATAATACTTTATGAGGCAAGCCTAAAAGATACAAAATGTGCATTCCCATGGAGAGGGCTGGTCATGCCAGCCAGTCCCTTCACATTGGGGAGTGTGTGATTTGAACATATAATATCAGAAACGCTTGATTTTTCTTCTCTGTTGTGTCACTGCATATCAGTGAGAGAGAATTAGTTTCTGTTTGTGCTCTTGTGACTGATTGTACTATCATCGCTAAGGCAACATCCAGAGTATTTCAGTAACATTATTTTAATCTTATCTTTTAATCTTTTACATTATCTGTAAAATTTTTCAAAATAATATGTAAACTAGTTCATCTAAGGGTTAGAAACATACCAAGTCCTAGTTCTAATATTGTTGAGAATACTTTTTCTTTTCCATATCATACCATACATGATAAATAATCTCTGCTATCCTGTGTAGGTTTAATGTGAAATAGCAAGTGTTGCTGAATTGCATGCTTTGCCACAGCTTGAAATTACATGGGGAGCTGCTACAGCAGCTACATAGTACTACCTGATTTGTACCAGCTAAAACTGATAATGATTTAATATAGCAGTCTGGAAAATAGATGTACTTACCAGCTATATGTGTGGGGTTTTTTAACAAGCAAATACTACAGCATGTAGAATAAATCCAAAAGACCTGCTTTATTAGTCTTGG
The DNA here is from genome assembly GCA_020745705.1 of Hemiprocne comata. NCBI lineage: Eukaryota > Metazoa > Chordata > Aves > Apodiformes > Apodidae > Hemiprocne > Hemiprocne comata. The sequence continues at coordinate 81,733,701 of CM036587.1, read as the reverse complement.
GGGCTGTACTTACTAAAAAGACTTAGGTGAAAACTTTGGAGAGGCTTTGTGGCAAACATTTTTTTATCAGAAAACATGACAACTTGTTAAATTAAATTGTGTGTAAAATACAGAGAGGTACTAAAACAAATGGACAACATCAAACTGACAAGTAACTACAACTATGTATTTGGTCACCAAAACAGTGTAAAAATCAAGAGGGATTTTTGGAATGTACTAAGTAAAAATATGCTTCAAGTACAAGATTTCATCAAAACATTATATTATGTTGCACCTTACAAAATCTTTGAAATCTAGCTATTTACTCATTTTCATAATATTTATTTACATTTTTAAATGTCTGTAGCTGGTAGAAATTTACTAAAGGGACTAGAGGAATTGGAATCTCATGAGAATAGAATATAGTGTTCTGAAATATGTTCTCAAATCAGCAAATTATGAAACTAGACTTTTATTTTTGCACAGAAAATACTTCTATTTAGTCCAGTGCTACTGAAATTGTTAGGAGTTCTTTAGTAGAAGATTGCCACAATTACAGTTAAATTTTTATCAATATCATTATTATCAGCAAAACCATAATTATATGATAGATAAATCTGAAGACTATCTTGCCATAAGAAGTTATAATAAAATCAAATTAGATGAGAAATATGGATTGTAGTAATCAGCAAACAAATCAGTGTGATTGATCTGCATGGTTTTAGTATAAAATCTCATTTATTGATCATTGTGCTACAGGCTTTTTTTTTTCTAATTACTTTCTTGAATTTTTTTCTGAACTTCAAGGGGAGGATTCAAAACTGGAAACAACAGACAGCATCAGGAGGGAAATCTACAAACACAGAAAAGTACAGGCAATTCAAGTTATTAAAGGGTGAAAGAAAAGGAAGTAAGAGAAATAGATGTGATATCACTTACATAAATAGCCAAGGAAGTTTCTTCATTTTGCATTATCTTTTCTCTTTTTGGACATTCATTAAGAGTGTAGGTCTCCCAGACTTAATAAATTACAATGTATTATGCTTTATTTTGGTCAAGTAATTGGGTCTCAGTAGAGACTCCTGTGGTATTTTACTTGTTACAAGCCTCTGGATAGAGCAGAACTTATCTGTTGTTGATGAAATCACAAATTCTGTATCCTTGAACAAAGCTTTTACAGGTTTGAAGTCTTCCATTGTAGGAACATTCTATAACAATAAGTATGATGACTTTCCATTCAATATCCCTGCAAATTCAATCAAAAATCACTACACCTCTTCTCAGTTTCAAGAAGAACAACTGCATGAAAACAAGATGAGCAAAAGAATCCCTACAATGACAGTAAATAGCTATTCCAGTTTACCATGACAATCCCAAGTACAAATACAGTAAGTCATCATGTCACTAGTCACCTAATGTGCAATTTATTATCAGCAGCTACAGAATATGTGAAGTATGTTAAAATAACATCTGTTACCAGTAACAGTATGCTTAGGTGAGATCCGATCCAATTTTATGCACCCTGTAGGAAGCTGAAAATTATTATGCTATTCCTTGAATTCCTGAGGCCCTTCCTGGATGCAAATAGGTCAAGTCCTTTTGTTACTCTCTCTCCTTTGCTCAACCCATCAAGGATTTTTATAAGCTACTGGACGCTTTATAGACTACATGGGATGTTTCTGACAATGAGGGATTGTGTGAAAAACACTGCTTCCCATGGATTATGTAAAGTGCACTGCAGCTTGTGGTGTGCTGCAAAAAACTTTTGGAAATATGTTTAAATGAAACTTTGGTTGTGAGACAAGGGCCAACCATGATGAATTGTAGAAGAATCTTATGACACTCAGTGACTAGATTATAAAATTGAATTCAATATAGATAAAAGGAATATTATACTAATAATATTAGCATAGAGTGGAAAAACCTAACTTGACATTTAAAATAGATTTCAAATCACTGAAGTCAGGTGGTAGATTTCAATTAAGAAGGTGTGAGCATTGAAAATGTAAACTTGCCCATCACTGGTAGTCACAAAAGAACTGTTAGGGACTGAAGGCAATAGAGATTATAGTAGAGAATCATTAAGCCACTGTATAATTGCATGCTTTTCCAGAAGATGTATACTTTGTGCAGTTCTCCCTTAGCATGAGAAAAGAATGATACAAAGTGAGAAAATTAGAAGTATGGTAGTAATGATCAAAGATATGGCAAAAGCTTCCACCTGAGAAATAAGCTGGCTAGAACTCTTCAGTCTTGAAAAGAGATCTCAGAAAGGACATGACTAAGATGTTTATTCAGGTTTCATATGGGTTACCAGGTAAGAGCAGAAAGGAATTATTATACCCTCTCTCTTTTGATATAAGAACCTGGGCTATCAATTTACACTAATAGGGGTCACATTCACAATAAATGAAAGAAAGCTGTTCTTCATGCATTGGTTAGTCTAGCAGTGGATCTGCTAGCCACAGGACATTGTGGCTCCTAAAAACATACAAAAACTTCAGACAAAACCAAAGCAATTAGAAAACATTTTCTAATGTGGGTTTATTATTATTATTATTTCTGGCATTCAAATTAAATTTAATTATTTTAAAACGAGATGAGCATTTGTAACTCTGAGTATTCAAGACGGATTTGAGAGCTGAGCTCTGATTCGAAATGTGTGGTTTATGTTCTAAAGGGAATTTGAAGTGGGTGTCGAGAACAAACCTTTACAAATTGTTTGCTTTTGCAAATTACTTATAGACTTTTGCAAACTATTAGAAGATTCTTAGGTAACCAAATAGAAACAAATCTTTTATGTTTCCTTCTGCAAACTTTACCTTCACAGAACACACAGAGAAAAGCTTATGCAGTTCTTTTACAGCATTTTCCATCTTTTAACAGTTCTAGTACACAGCAAAAAACAATTTTTCTTACCTATTTCAAGTACTTAAAAATATGATGACATATTTAAGTTTTTGATTTTCTTGGAAAAATAAACATGCTCTGCAGTCTGCATTTCCTATTTTACATGCATTAAGATCTTTCTTTATAATCTTTCTCAAATACAATAGGATTGCAAAAAAAACTGAGTGAAAAGTAACTCTGATGAAAAGCAAATAAAATAAACTTTGCTTGCAACAGCTGAAGTTCAGCACACACAAGGGAGGAAAGATACAGCCAAACTAAACCCCATTGAAAGAAACTGTCACATGAATTTGACAGTGAAAAAGGTTTTGCTAGTTTATTTAATCCAAATGCTTATTTTCCTCATTTCATTCAAAAATGCACGTGTTCCTACCTTTGATGTGAAAAAATATAGGAAAGATCAAACATTTTTTTGTTTAGCAAACACTGCTGATACTGTTTTACAAAGTCATTTTTTTCTTTCCCCTTTATTAGTGCTTCTGTATTTTATCCTCTGAGTTAAGTAATCATTTAATCTTTTAAAAAATCCCTAAAAAAATATATTTGAGAAAATAAATTCTAGAGTTTCTAGACTGCGGTTTATTATTCTTAAGATGATAGTGTGACAAAATAGCCATTGCTGCTCTGACTGCTGGGCCATGCTCTCTCCTTTAAATTCATGCCTATGGTTTAAAATTGCCACAAGTCATTTCATTAAAGCCATATTCAGTGTTCTATGTACCTATAGTAACATCTTGTTCAGTCAAGGGTCTTCTTATACTTTTAAAATAAACCATGTCATAGCCAAATACTGAGTTGTAAAATTCTTTCTCTTGGAATTCAAAACTCAAGAGTAAATTTTTTCTATAAGATTTTCATACACTTACCTTTCTTGCCTGGCAATACTAAGCTGTCCTGGAATATGAAAACAAACAAAACCCCCTCAAACTTTGGGGTTTTTTGTTATTTGGTTTTGTGTAATTTATTTTGTTTGGTTGGTTTTTTGGGGTTTTTTTGCTGCTTTTGTTTTTGTTATTTGTTGTTGTTGGTTTTGTTTTTTTTTTTCCAGAGCTGCAGAATTGAGAAGACAGAAGTAAAAAAAGGAACAAGTCAAATACTACAGGCATTTGAATGTTGCATAAGTTAAATTATCTTTGTGGGCATATATTTAAATAATCATTGGAACTTGGTTTAAGTACTGTGGAAAAAAACAAAGAATAAACATTTAATTAATAAAAATAGACTTGCTCATGTAAAACACTTTTTCTGAAACTTGGTTCACTGATAAATTCCAAGTAACATCAACTTTTCTGGTTCAGAGTAAAAAAAAAAGTGAAACAGCAGAATTTCTTGTAAAGTAGAAATTCTTGTTTCCAGCCTGTTTGATATTTAATGTAATGAAGATAGAAATGCTACAAGTCCATCCAATTTCCCAAAATATTGGAAACTCTACTACCACTTTTGTTTCCTGTTTGGTCCTTGAGTGTAGGTTATTCAGTGCAATTAAGACTAAATTACAATAATAAGCCAAACCAACATTTATTAAAAACTAAGGAAGGGGCACAAAGATAGAGCCAGTATTTTCTGCCTGATTGTGCCCTTACAAATTTTGAGATAGGTCAGTCTGCATTTGGTCGGACTAATTTTGCATGTTTTGTTGTGTTAAAGTAGTCTGCTTCTGTTCTAATATCATGATGGGAACCTATATCATTTTTATTGTTTTGTTTCATTTGTTCTTGACAGCAGCTTCTAAGTTGACATTTCACGTGCCAGTCTGGCCTGCTGAGCATCAGGGGGTTTTGTTATTTGCTCTGCTAGTCAGAATTGGGAGTTGCTGCTGCTGCTGAGCCTGGGGAACGATATTGCATGTGTGAGTGGATTGTGCTTTCACTTAAATTTACTCCTTGGTTCTGTCATTATTTGAAATAGAAAGCATACTTGACGTGTGGTTGCACTGGTTTGTGAAGATGTATGGTCTTTCTTCTCAGTTGCTGACTGTTGGGAATTGGTCTGGCACTAGCCTGTAAGAGTTATTTTGTGAATACTTAAGAATATGAAGCATTTGTTCCCAGAGCTGCAAATTTAGGATTTATCTGAGGGATTTGTTCCAGTAATAAGCTGGTTTTAAAACTGGATCTTAGTTTTCACTCTGTAGTGAACTGACCTTGTGTGGATGCCAGGTGTCCACCAAGCCACTCTATCACTCCCTCTCCTCAGTGGGACAAGGGGAGAAAATATGACAAAAAGCTCATGAACTGTAATAAGGACAGGGGCACAACACTCAGTAATTACCATATTGGGCAAAACAGGCTTGACTTGGGGAAATGAATTTAATTTACTGCCAATCAAATCAGAGTAGGGTAATGAGAAATAACAAATCTTAAAACAACTTTTCCCACCCCTCACTTCTTCCTGGGCTTAACTTCCCTCCTGATTTTCCCTTCCTCTTCCCCCTGAGTAACACAGGGGGGTGGGTAATGTGGGTTATGGTAAGTTCATCACATGTCTCTGCTACTCCTCCCTCCTCACACACTTCCCCTGCTCGAGCCTGGGGCATCAGCCACAGGAGAGAGTTCTCCAGGAACTTCTCCAGCATGGGTCCTTCCCATGGGGTGGGGTTCTTCAGGAACTGTCTACTCCAGCATAGATCCCTCATGGGGTGGGCAAGTCCTGCCAGCAAACCAGCTCCAGCTTGGGCTCCTCTCTCCATGGTGCCACAGTTCCTGCCAGGAGCCTGCTTCAGAAATGGCTTCCCAAGCAGTCATAGCCTCCTTCAGGAATCCACCTGCTCCAACATGGGGTTCTCCATTGGTTGCAGGTATTTACTCCATTGTTAACCTCCATGGGCTATAGGGGGACAGCATGCCTCACCATGGTCTTCACCACAAGCTTCAGTGGAATCTTTGCTCTGGTGCCTGAAGCACTTCTTCCCCCTCCTTTTTCACTGACCTTGCTGTGTGCAGAGTTGTTTCTCTCATTATGTTTTAATTCCTCTCTTACGACTGCTGTGGCTCAGCAGTTTTTTTCCCTTTTGAAATATGTTATCACAGAGGCACTGTCAACATCACTGAGTGACTCAGCTTTGGCGAGCAGCAGGTCCATCTTGCAGCCAGCTGGCATTGGCTCTATTGGACATGGAGGAAGCTTCTGGTATCTTCTTACAGAAGAATACCAGAATTACCAGATACCCTCTATAGCCCCCCATTACCAAAACCTTACCATGCAAACCCATTACATGCTGACAGAACATACTTATTCTTGCTTACTGAAAGATGATTTTTGATCGCTTTTTGGAGAAAGGGGTCATGGTGGAGGAAGCAAATTAATTGAGGATGCTGTCCTTTTATGTCTGGGGGAAGGGGTATTATGCCTAATTTTATGTTATACTATGACTTAAGAGAAAGCTTGTACAACATTTTAATTTTTCCACCAGTTTCACTTTCTAGCACTCTAAAATTGTCCTGGATAAATTATGATTGAATGAGAAGGCCTTTTTTTGATATCGGAAACCTGGGGGATTTTTGTGTATAGCCTTTTTTTTTGTTTTGTTCTGTTTGGTTGGGTTTTTTACATACTTGTTAGTTAAGTTTTAATTAAGCAGGGACATGGAAATCTAATGTGGTATTCTTTTACTCATATATATTATTTATTTTAAGGATATGCAAAGTAGTTGTAAATGTTACTGGTAGTGCAGATTTATCTGATTATGTTTATTTGTCCAGATTTAAAACTCAAATTATAAAATTTTGAGGGGTAATATGACATTTTATTTTGGCATTATATTTGATAGACCCTCAGGGTTGCATAAACTCCAATATTAGATTTTTGAAGATTTTTCTTCACCTCTAAGATAATTATTAGTCTGTCATGGGTGTTTCAGTAGGTTTAATACATGTATTCAAACTTAGTGGACTGTATATCAGGATTGTTCTTTGCAATTCAGTGCATAGGGTTAAGCAGTGATGCATTCCATTTTGTTCTCATTAGAAGATGGACTGAGTTTGTTAACTTAAAAGTACAGGTAAAGGACACAGACAGTTTTGACTCCCAGGTAATTCCACAGTCAAACTGGGGATTTAATGGGGATGGGGCAGGTAGTGTGATCAGTGTGAGCAGGAAACATCTTTTCTCTCCCTCTGCTGGGCAGCAAGACTAGTGAATCTGACGAGGTTTTCAGTGAAGGCTCAGTCCCGGTTACTGTTCATAAATGAGCTCTCGGTTGTCTGGTTCCCACACCTTTTACCACCGAATTAAGTAATGAATTCTGCCAACTGGGACTGAGGAACACACTGAAGTTTGTCAGTTTTATGATGTTAATCCTCAGGTTATCTGACTCTTTTCCATAGAGTCTATGGGGTAGCTCATCTGTCTTATACAAAGGAATCCTTTCTTGATCCTGGCTAATCCACATGATCACAGCAAGTGTTTAGGCCCCTGCAGCTGAATTCACAAGGGACATGTAAAAGGACAGGTCCTTTCTCATCTTGATATAAGTAAAAAATAGCAGTCTCACGAACGTCTGTCCTTATAACATCTTTAGCTGCCTCACTTGGCTAAGCAGAACCATATCAGCTTCCCTTGAGCTGGAAGCAGCAATAGTAACTTTGTGATGATCATCAGTGCTTCTCTCTGTCTCTGTCACTTTAATAACTTTAAAATGCATTATTTCAACTTATAGTTGAAGGAGCTGATATCAGATATTTAATTTTTATTCAATTATTTTCATTAATTATTGCAGATTATTGTCTGTAGAATATAGATTGGTAATTATACAGTGAAGTGGTAAAATCACACAGCCTTCTATATGAAATATATCTGTCTCTGGTTTGTAAAATTGTCTCAGTATTTTTAGCACATAGGAAACTTTATGTAACACTTTTTGGTCTAGAATGCCTATTATTTTTGCTCTTTTGAATTGTGAATGATCGCTTTGTAGTTCACTGACTATTTTATGGAAGTCTGCTTCATTTTATGTGCTGAATGATGACTGCTACAGTTCAAGCAAAATATAACTCGATTAGGTTCTGCCTCTTGTGGATGTAACAGATCAGATGATGCTATAAGTTTCCTCTGATCTTAGATCTAATGTAGCTCTGTTAAAATTATTAAAAAATAAAGTGGACTAGTGTATCTCGCACCGTCTCCTTTCCCATCAGCACTATGCAAACCAGCTCTCCATGTTTGATGCAGCAGCAGTTGCATGTCACGCCCCTTTGCAGTCCTGTTTGTTTCTCCTATTCAGCCTGGATTGCATCTGCTCTTAGGTTTTACTGCTTGAACATGTTCATTTAGAAGCTTTAGTAGATTCCATAGGTTATTTTTGCAGTGTTTCTTTTTTTGCTGTTATTAAAGGTGACCAGTAAAAGAACAGTAAAATGCAAATAATTTATTCATTCTGATGAACAAGTTCCCTAAGGGTTAAAGGAAACTTCAGCATTTTCACTGTAGTGCTGTGACAATGAATCATTAGCCACACCAAGTGTGCCAAAGTCCCAGGTGTGCAGCTTTCAAAAACAACAGACACAAAACCAGTAGTATTTTTTTCTCATTCATCAATTTTGTGAAGCTAAATTGGCTTTCTGGAATCCCCACAGCAGTTTGCAAATGATGTGTGAAATCAAACATTCCTAGCTGTACAGTGCACAGGGAAAAACAAAACAAAACAAAAAAGTAAAAAAAAGTAAAAAGAAAATTTAAAAAAAAAAAAGAAAATAAAAGCAGCTTTCCTATCAGTGCTCTGACGTGCTACTTCAGTGATATTTGATATCCAGTCAGAGACTGCCAGAAATAAGATACTATTTCCAGACGCTGTAAAAACATACAATTTACAAAAATCTTCTGCTCATTTTTCTTCATCAGTTATCCTGTTTTTTCTCTCACCACTGTTAACCTGGATAGTTCTGTCTTTTAGAAAATATGTTTGTTTATGCAAGCCCATCTCAATAGTTTTCAGAAATGTTGGAGCCATTTTTCTCTTCTTTTTCTAATGGATTGGGGCTTGGGGAAGTGCATGAACTGGATGACCTCTCAAGGTCCATTGCTCTGTCCTGTAATTCATTAAGACTATCCATGCATATTTTTCCTCCACTGTTTTGCTTCTATAGCATTTAATTCCCTATTTATTTGCCAGATATATCTGTAGGCAGAGTAAAATAACTTTTTCAGGGTTAATTTTTCTTATAATGTTAGTAGTAAAATTAGAGTTTTTCCTTTCCATTTGAAATGGAGTATTCACTATAAAAGAGGTTTTCCTTTTAATATTATCTAATATTATGTAAAATTATGCATCTTGTTAATCTCTTTTGTACTTAAATTTTTTTTTAATCAACTGCATCAAGGGTGACATGACAAACTTGATTATGTGATAGATTACTTAACATATGATAGGTCTCCAGAATTTCTTATCATTGCAAATGCTGTTAATAAAGACTGTTTATCTTGAGTTCAGATGTGAAGAACAAAAATAAGACAAGAAAATCGTAAATGCTGTGTCATTAGACCAAAATCTTATAATAAGAAATTTATAAACCTTGTCTTTTTACACTTTCTAGTCAGGATGGGTGCAATGGAACATAGATGTGACTGGTTCAAATTTGATGAATCAAAAAAAACCCTTCACATGGAATTTAAATAATATTTGATACTGCTTGTCAAAGATAACTGAAGCATAAGACTTTAGTCTCAATAAAAGATACATATAAAAAGACAGAGGGCTGTGTTTAGAAAGATTTTTGGAAGGCCTGCAAACTCTAATGCTGTCAAGCGCAAATATATTTTTCCATGTGAGGTCTGAAGAGAATTCTTTTACAACACATTCATAGCATGTTTAGCACTCTTCCTTTTTTTGTACGCCCATTTCCCAAGAATTATTAATGCCTTTGCAAATAAGTGTCAATCTAATGCATTAATAAAATGAGGCAATTCCTACATCTCATGAAATTGCCAGTCATTCAGCACCATTGGACGTCTTCTCTCCTTCCAAAAAGCTGGGAAGTACTGTCTAGTGGTTAGCAGGGTCAGTGAACTACTAAAGAAAATCCTCCTTCCAGGCATTCATAATGTTCAACTGCAACCATCAAATGTATAGATCTGAGCCACTGAAAAATGGTGAAGTATGCTGTGCAGGTCTTCATACGAGCATAGCTACATTACTTTTGATACTTCAAAAAGGTTGTTTCAACTTTTCTCAGGTAATTCTTCAGGGCACCACATTGTACAGTGTAGGAGAAAAAAAGGTCTGTGATTTTCCTCTTGGTAAGTCCCTGTTGACCCTGTAGTATCGTTTTCTCTTTTGTATTCAGCATTGAGGGAGATGAGATATCTTCAGGAAGGAAAGATTTTATTGTTTGTCCTTATTTTTCTTCAAGGTTAAAGATATTTACCCATATATTCTAAGATTTTAGTGAGAGAACTGTGTTGTCAGTATTTTATGATTTTATATCAAGAATTTACAAACCTGGGAATAAATTAACAACATCTATAAGTAAGAAATGCTGTCATTAGTGGTGGGGCTTAATGGGCCCACTATCCTTTAGAAATAAAGCATTATTAGCTCTCTTAATGCCTGATAAGGTGTAAAGCTGTATTAAACATGGGTTTGGGAAATTCTGCTCTTTCCTGGATGGGTAATTCATATCTAATCAAAAACTGTCATGTCGCTCAGCCATTTTCTGAGCATAAAGAGCAATTAAATTCCTCTTCTATGTCAGGTTTCCTGTTTTCATGCAGCTGATAGGAACCTAATTCATTAGAGATCTCTCTGCTTTTTGGCAAATAGTGTAGGTTTTCCATGGGAAAACAAGATCAAAGTTTGCTGGTCAAACATTGATAATAAGCTATTTAAAAATATCTCATCACAGACATTTATACCCAGTTTTCCCAAACTTCTTTTTTTTTTTTTTTTCTGTTGATGCTCTGATTATCCATGCCCATGCAAAAGTAACTTGAATCACTAAATGGATCTTCAATCTGAACTCATTGGACCATAGTTAGTATAATTTAGTTTATTTTTTGGTAGTAAATTTACCATTCCATTGTGTATATAGGTAATGGACTTTGTTTAAGGTGAGATGTTATATACCTGACAGATAAATAACTCAGATCAAATCAACCATGTACCTTGAAATGTGATTTCCAAGGACTAGAATATCTCTCTTTATCAAAGTCACAAAAACATCTTTGAAACACTATGTATAGTGTATTTCATTCATAGCTCATTTGCCCCAAGCCCACAATGCCTGTTTAAACAAACACTCTCTGTACTAAGCAAACTGAAAACAAAACTGTACAAACAATATACATACGGTCTGTAAGTTGATTATTTTCAGAACATCTGTGTCATATGTGTGGAAAAAAACCTGACTCTCTCTGAGTCATCAAAGTCTTCTCCCCATCCATTGTGGGGCAGACAGTGAGAAACCTCCTAAAAATTCACTAAAATTCCATCATTACTTTACGTGGTATGTGCACTTTGCACAGGAAAAAATGATAGTTCAGGTTTTGACTGTCTTTAGTATGGTTCAAGTGGGTTCAGGAAACATACTGTTATAGTAAGGAATTTTACTTGCCACAGATATTGAAATGAACTCCTAGAGTGATCATTATGAAGAAGCAAAATATAAATAGGTGCATTTATATAACCTCCCCTGCAGGTGAACCTCATGGACCTTTTGGGGAGAAGAAAGAAAAAAAAAAAAACCACCCTGATGTTTTTCAGTCTACAATGGCTTGAATTAGATCCCATTTAGTAGCAGTTTCTCCTTTACTTCCTCTCCTTCTTCCAAAGCAAACCCAAGTTATTATTGTAACCACAAATCAGTTTTTCACAAGAGGCCAGTTATGGGTACCGGTACTTATTTGTCTAACAATTGCATATAGGACTAGATTCCTCTTGGCTTTGTTATCTTCTTTGTTATCCACCACATCCTGTGTTAACTATCTGTTTTCTGTATCTGTGCAGATAGAAATTTCTGTTATACACACTAAAAGCAAGCTTACACTCATTAGAAAGTGTATCTGGTAAAACAGTAATTTCCAAGCTTTGGGCGTTTGGAAATTTCTTGTTTTGTTTCATTAATGCAATGGTACAGAGGGACAATTTTCACATGGAAGATATGATGTGAACTTTGAATAGTCAATATTCATTTTGCTCAACTAAAATTTAAGAACACGAAAGTCACATGTTAACTGAGGTTCAGAAGATGGCATTAATATATGAGAAAAAATGTTGCTGTGGGTCAGGTCAAAGAAAGACTCATCTAGCTTTCTAACCTGTCCCCATCAGAGCTTATAGAGAAAAAGTCTAATAATGACAGGACACATAACGGTTTTCATATGAACTATTACCATTTTTTAACTGGTTTTGGCTCACAAAACTTTTTTAATGAACTGTGGTTTCATTGTATTTTTTTCATGTAATTTTATAGATCACCCTGGAGAATCTGAACTTTTAGCATTCTTGACATCTTTTGGCACTCTAGTGTTGTCTGAGCAACTGCCTCCTTTGTTATGAATCTGTCTTACATTAGTTTCATATTATGTCTCCAGTTCTTATATTGGAAGAGACAGCATGAAATTTCTCCATCTCTGTCATCTCTGTGTCAGTTTGATTTTACAGTCATCTGTTATCTCTATCTCTCTTTTCAAGAAACAAGAGTTTTTTGAAGATGCTGAGCTGTTATTTTTGGTTTTGGTTTTGTTTTTTTTTGTCATACGGGCAGAGTCCAGTGCCATTGAATATTCTTACCAACATGCTCTTCACCTTTTCCTGTCTCATTACACCTTCCTTGCTTTGATATTCTCGTTTCATTCTTTATGCCTTTCCTATTAATTGCTCATGTTTCATTTGGGATTTGACTGCTAGTGAATACTGAGCTACTGGTTTTACAGAGCTATCGTAATCCTACAGTCCTCACCTAATCAGTTCAGGGTCATCATTTCATTGTACATCTCTTACATATGTACATTTCCCTTGTGCTTCACTTTACATTGATCTGTGCATATGTGTTTCTTTTGCTGCTCTCTCAGTTCCAGATGAGTAAAACCTCTTGTCACAGATATATAAGAGCAGAGAAATCATGAACCTGGGTAGCTTACTTATTCTTTTCCCCTCCTAAAAGGCAGTTAGCTTTCCTAGCATGATTTGTCTGCTAAGAAGCCAGTACACAAATACATTTATATAAAGAACTGATGCTGAAACTTGAGGTTTGTTAGTTTGAAAAACACAAGCTTCAGACACCTCACCTAGTGTTTCTTCCATCAATCCTTTCCTGTCCTTGGCAAACCCACAGAGTGCTCTCATGTATGATATGAAGCTGCTACCTGGCTCTGGTTGTCATAAATGCTCCAGGAAAGCAGTATATACTTGGCTCACTTCTGCACCTGACTAATTGCCTTTAATTACAAAATTATTTTCCATATTACTGTGGTGTTTACATTTATATGTTGCATTAATGCCTTTAGTAAGAGAATCCATTCCCTTCATGATACGTTATTTTACTCCTCTTTTTCCCTCTTTTTCATAGAATCATAGAATGTTAGGGGTTGGAAGGGACCTCTGGAGATCATCGAGTACAACTCCCCTGCCACAGCAGGATCACCTAGGGCAAGTCACATGCAAACACATCCAGACAGGTCTTGAAAGTAGCCAGAGAAGGGGACTCCACAACCTCTCAGCGCAGCCTGTTCTGGTGCTCTGTCACCCTTACAGTAAAGAAGTTTTCCCTCGTGTTGAAGTGAAACTTCCTGTGTTCCAGTTTGTGTCCATTGCCTGTTGTCCTATCCCAGGACACCACTGAAAAGAGGTTGGCTCCTCCTTCTTGACACCCACCCTTCAAATATTTGTAAACGTTAATAAGATCCCAGGGACCTGGGATCTTATTAATGAACTGGGGACCCCAGAACTGGGCACAATACTCCAGGTGTAGTCTCACTAAGGCAGAGTAGAAGTCCCTTGGCCTGCTGGGCATACTCTTCTTAACGCACCCCAGGGTACCATTGACTTTCTTGGTCACAAGGGCCCATTGCTGTCCCATGGATAGTTTATTCTCCACCAGGACTCCAAGGTCCTTCTCCATGGAGCTACTTTCTAGCAGGTCTACTCCTAATCTGTACTGGTGCATGGTGTTATTCCTCCCCAGCTGCAGGACTCTACACTTATTCTTCTTGAACCTCACCAGGTTCCTCTCTGCCCAGCTCTCCAGTCTGTCCAGGTCTCGCTGAATGGCCGCACAGCCTTCAGATGAATCAGCCAATACTCCCAGTTTTGTATCATCACTAAACTCTGTCCCCTCACCCAGGTCGCTGATGAAGATGTTGAACAAGACCAGACCCAGTAGTGATCCCTGGGGAACTCCACTGGTTACAGGTCTCCAGCTGGACTCTGCCCCATTGATTATGACCCTCTGAACTTAGGCAGTTTGCCAGTTTGCAGCACATCTCACCATCCACTCTTCCAACCCACACTTTCTGAGCTTACCTACAAGGATGTTATGGGACACAGTGTCAAAAGATTTGCTAAGGTCAAGGTAGAAAACATCCATTGCTCTCCCTGCATCTACTCATTCAGTCATACCATCATAGAAGGCTATCAGACTAATCTAACATGATTCCCCCTTGGTGAATCCACGCTGGCTACTCCTGATAACCTTCTTTTCTTCCATGTGCTTAGAGATGACCTCCAGAATGAACTGCTCCATCATCTTTCCAGGGATGGAGGTGAGGCTGACTAGTCTGTAGTTTTCTGGATCATCCTTCTTGTCCTTTTTGAAGAGTGGACTGGCTTTTCTCCAATCCTCAGGCACATCTCATGTTTTCCATGATCTTTCAAAAATGATGGAGAGTGGTAGAGCAACAACATCAGCCAACTATTCTCTTAGAATAGTTTACCACTAATATTGTCTAAGGAATTCTGGTCAATTTGACTGAGAGTTTTATCACTGTCATTCTAGCACATCTTTTCACAAGATATTACTTAAGAGTAGAATTCATGTAGACTTTCCTAATAGCTCACCATCAGTGCCTTTTTGAAGTGATATTTACAACTTTCCCTGAAGGAACATAAAGGTCTTAGTCTTACCATACTATTTATAACAGTTTGTGTGTTGTACAATCTCTTCAGGGAGAGGGAAGGAAGGATTTATCAAGGTCAGATCTTACAGTTGTTGATTGATTTTTTTGTTTGGGTATTATAAAAGTTGCATCTGTTTGAGGAAGAAGCATCATAGATGTCTGATTCAAAAATATTTATTATGGCAAAAGGGCTCATCTCATATAAAGTGTTCATAAGCTATTTATCATATTTTCTGAACTTAAAAAATGTATATCACAACTCATTATATGCAATTATTAATTTAGTTTCTCCAATTATACTTCAAAAATTACTTTGAAAGGTATTTCTTTAAAGCTCTGAATCTTCAGATTTCATTTCTTTGCACAGCTGTGGACGTTATCAGAACACCCTTTCATTGAGCAATGGATGCAGGACCTGTTTCCAAATAAGGAACACAATTTTATTTGTACAGTATTCTTTCTGTTATATTGTAAATTCTTCATCAAACTTTTGTCTTCCTGCTTTTCTTGTACAAATGTATATAATTATAGAATAATTAAGACTGGAAAGGACCACAAGAGCTCTGTAGACCAACCTCCCTTGCAAAGCATGGTCAGCCATAAGACCAGGTTGCTCAGGGTTTTATTCAGTTGAGTCTTAAAAAACTTCAGGGATGGAGACTACACAGCTTCTCTGGGCAGCCTACTCCACTACTGGAGTGTCTTCCTCAGGTGATATTTTTTTCTTTTTCTGCACCTTATAGCCATGATTCTTGTATTTCTTTCAGGCACTGCTGTGAAGAGCCCACCTCCACCCTCTCAGTAACCACCAAGCAGGTATGGGCAGAATACTGTTAGGTCACCCTGAATTCACCTCTACTCCAACTTTAACAGGCCCCACTCCCTCAGTCCCTCTTCACAGGAGAAATGCTTCAGCCTTTGATCACCCAGGGGTTCTCTGCAGAACTTGTTCAAGTCACCTGACATCATTCCTCTTCTGGGGGATCCAAAACTGAAAATATTTACTAGATGTGCTGTCTTGAATGCTGAGTAGAGGTACTGTTCCAGTAGATTGCATGAAGATGAAAATCCCTCCTAAGAGTAGGATTCTGTGGTCCAGAGACCTTCTTAAGTTGTTTAAAGAAGAATTTTTATACTTTCTCATCCTACTTGCAGTAAGCAGGGGGACACTTTTCATGTCCTTTTCCTATGCCAATTTTAAAAGATGTTAAGGAACTATTGGCTTTGGTAGTAAAGTAACAACACAGTGAGCTATGAACACATAGTAGCATGGCCGAATTTAGATAGTTAATAATACTAAAATTTTGTTGATAGTCTGAAGCTACTTGAAAATAGTCAGAAGCAGCACTGAGTAAAATGTTTTCACATTACTGCATATGCAAGGTTTTACTAATTTGGTTCTCAACATTGTCAAATAATCTAATTAGTGTAACATTGTTTCTTTGAGATCTTTTCAAAATTAAAGAGCTCACTTATTTACAAATGAGTTTTCACATGACATCTTGGTCTTCTCTCCCACCGTGGAGTGAAATTAAAAGTAACAGTAGCAGTAGTCTTCCTTTATAGAACAGAAAAGGCTAATTTATTTACAGTTCTTGGGTTGGTTTATAACAGTGAATTAGCTTTTTGTTCCATACAGTACAATTTAAATCCACTGTTCTGTAATTCTCCTTTTTATAGTTGCAAATAATTGGTATGTGAAAAATGAACACCTAGTATAAAATTGCTAAATTAGCAATCTCATTTTAAACACATTTCTTCTATTAGTTGCCATTTATTTGAGAGAACTACACTGTGTTACAATGTATAACCTGGGGTGCTAGAAGTCGTTGTCAGAGTTTTTGCACAGTCCCCTTATTTAGTGTCACCATGAATTTTAGCAGCTCCTGATGTTTCAGAAGTATGTAATCTTCCTATTTTATAGAAAGAACTTGAATGCCAAACTGGCTTGTGATTTAGTCATTCCATAGCTGAGCAGATGAGAGATGTTAACCTTTTTCTTGAAACAAAGTTCCTGAAACTGTAGTTGTTGAGAACAATAGACAATAAAGGTCTAGAATTGAGCTGTTCTTAACATCATAACAGAAGGGTAGTACCAACAAATACACAGATGTATGGAATCAACTATTTCCCTGTTGTTTGCTTTAGTGAAGCTTTAGTTTCAAAATACATTGTGAGAACTTGGGTCGCATGGTTGTGTGTGGCATTCATCAAGAGGATTTAATGAGAAGAGGTGGACCTATATGAAAATCATCTTCTTACACCTTGGAGGCAAGAGGGATAGATAGTCAGGTGAGATTATTATTAGCTGTCTAAATTGTTTTTTATGTCTGATGGCCTTTTAAAATTCTTTCTTCAGCTGCACTGGTAGAAAGGAGTGTTACACTGACAGTTTTGTGTGCTGCCCCCTTCACTAGTTCTTTTTCTTTGTTACACTTCCACAGTCCTTTCAGGATCTTGACAAACATTGTTGCAGGCATCTTCTCCTACTGGAGTATCGGAGCCCAAGGGACTGATTTCAGATATTTTCACCTGTACCACAGGTGTACTACAAGTGCAGTTATATCAGCATTGCCATCTTGGTAGTATCATTTATGCTCCTAAAGATGAGGTTATCTTGAGATGTATAATAAAAAAAAAAATAAAAAAAAAATTCACAAATTGAGCTTAAATGATGAAAAGGATTGTTCCTATCTATCTTTTGCTGAGGCACAGTAATGGTCAGTACAGGCAGTATAGCTTGGTTTGATGTATCACTCCAACAACAACAAAGTAAAACTTGGCCAAGTAGAGACAGGAGATCTGCAGGGGTAAAGTTCTGTTGGTGTTCTGGTTTGAGCCAGGATAGAATAATTTTTCTTTCTAGAAATTGTACTTTTCAGTGAAGTCTCTTCTAAGTAACTGTGCTTGCTGAAATTAACGGCATGTTTTTCAGTCAGTGCCTGATTCTAGGACTGATAATGATCATTGTTGTTATGGTTTGGGAGACCCCGGCACTGTGTTGGACACCTGTCGGAGAGAGAGGGTCCTTAGCACCCTGAGAGACTGGCAGGGGTCAGTATTCCCACCCACTTCCTGTCCCAATCTATAAAAGCCAGCAGAACCAGAAGCTGCTCTCTCCTTCCTCCTACTCCTCTTCCCCTGCCGGGTGTGCTGCTGGTTTCCTTTCGCTTCCCACGTGCTCGCTCCAGAATCCAACTACATCGGGTGCTGTGAGGAGCCATGGACCTCTCCTGGAGCGGCCCTGCATTTCCCATATCCCTGCCATCCTTGAGATCGGTTTTGTATATTTGTATATAAATATTTACTCACTTCCCCCCCCCACCTTCTGCTTTCTCACTCCTCCCCCCTGCCCCCCTTCCGTTTTACCCTTTTTTCGTTGTGTTATAGTAAACTTGTTTCTAGTTTCAATTTCCAAAGTTGAAGTCTCTCTTATTCCCCTTTCTATCTTCCTTGGGAGGGAGGAGGTGGGGGGTAATAGAGAGCAATTCTGTCCTCTGGTTGTCTGGGGTTCACCTTTAATATTTAAACCAGAACAATTGTTTATAGCTACTGCTGGAGTATGGTATGCAAAACCAAGGCCACTGCTTGGTTCTGCTAAATTTCTCATGCTCTGAGAACAAAAAGAAGTAAAGGGATCACACTTGCAGTCCGCCTGTGGGGAGGAGCAGAGCAGCAGAGCAGACAGGTGATCAGATTGTCCAAACAAAATATTTCATCCCATATATATCATACTCAGTATAAATTTGAGGGATCACAAGGGTCAAACTTTCTTCTTCCATGGCCAGCATCCTGGGAGGACTCCATCTGTTCATCTGCCTTTGATCCTGATACAGATTAATGAATCTGTGCATTCCTGCATCCAGCTCCTCTCTGTTGCTGACTCCAGAAGTCAAGTCCAGGACTTTCTCAGGGCTGCCCTGCAGCCATTGTGATGACACGAAAGTTATTTGGCTGGCAGAGGGCAGCAGGGAACGTGGTATCGCTTTTGTATATAGTTGTACATAGTGGGAGGTGTCCTTGCCCATGCTGTGGGGTTGGATCTAGATTATATTTAAGGTCCCTTCCAACCCAAGCCATTCTATCATTCTGTGATTCTATGATCTTTCTTTTTTTTTTTTTTTTTTTTTTTTGTCATTATTGTTTCATTAAAGCTGTGCAACTACACAGCTTTCATTTCCAACCTGCAAGTCTCTCTCCTTAATAGAGAACATCTGACATTAATTTAATTTCTGGCCCAGCATTAAACTGTGGCAGTTGGGTGTTGATGAAATCTGGAGGCAATGCATTTATAAAGAAAAAGCTGTAACTAGTATCGTAATTTTAATTTTGATTTACAAATATTGTTAAAGAATCTTAACTCAGTGATGGCACAATTTAATATCACTCTGAGATGTTAAACCTGTGGTTTTGTCTCTGCTGATTTTTCTACTGTTTTGTGTAAAGTTCAGAATTTTTATTTTTCAAGAAAACTTCAAAATGGCAAATATTTTCTTCTGTATTCAAACAGATGTCTTGACCTTCAAGATTGTTACTTTCACAAATGAAAGCTTTCTGTTTGCTTGCATTGCATGCATTTGCATAAATTATTTGCTACTTTCTCTTGTATTGATGGGCCCATACTCTATGCTCTAGAGTATGGTTCCATTGTGATTCAGTCCTAGTGCAATGGTTGGGTATAAATTGTATTTAGGACAGTTCTGTTTTATATCTTTATCAATGATCTGGATGAGGGGATTGAGAGCACTCTCAGGAAATTTGCAGATGACACTAAACTGGAAGAGTGTTGATCAGCTTGAGGGTAGAAAAACTTTACAGAAGGTCGTGGATAGGCTGGATCAATGGGTCGACGCCAATTTTATGAGATTCAACAAGGTCAAGTGTCAGGTCCTGAACTTGGATCACAACAACCCCATGCAGCTCTACAGGCTTGGGTAAGAGTGGCTGGAAGGCTGCCCAGAGGAAAAGGACCTGGGGGTATTGGTTGACAGCCAGTTGAATATGAGCCATCAGTGTGCCCAGGTGGCCAGAAAGGCCAACAGCATCCTGGCCTGCACCAGGAATAGTGTGGCCAGCAGGACTAGGGAGGTGACTGTCCCCCTGTACTCTCAGAATCACAGAATCATCCTGGTTGGAAAGGACCTCTAAGATCACTGAATAAAACCATCCACACAAAAATCCCCCACAACCTCAGCCACTAGAGCATGCCCTGAAGTGCCTCATCTACATGTTTCTTGAATACCTCAAAGGGATGGTGACTCAATCACCTCCCTGGGCAGGCTGTTCCAGTGCCTGGTCACTCTTTCAGTATAGAAATTCTTCCTAATATCTAATCTAAGACTCCCCTGCTGCAACTTGAGGCCATTTCCTCTGGTCCTATCTTTATTTACTTAAGAGACCAACACACACCTCACTACAACCTCCTTTCAGGTAGTTGTAGAGGTTAATGAGGTCTCACCTCAGCCTCCTTTTCTTCAGACTAAACAACCCCAGTTCCCTCAGCCACTTCCTCGTATGACTTGCTCTGTAGACCCTTCACCAGCTTGGTTGCTCTCCTCTGGACACGCTCCAGCAACTCCGTGTACTTATAGTGAGGAGCCCAGAACTGCACACAGTATTCAAGGTGCGGCCTCACCAGTGCTGAGTACAGGGGCACGATCACTTCCCTACTCCTACTGGCCATGCTATTCTTGATGCAAGCCAAGATGCTGTTGGCTTTCTTGGCCACCCAGGCACACTGTTGGTTCATGTTTAACTGGCTGTCCACCAGCACACTCCAGTCCTTTTTCGTTGGGCCACTTTCCAGCCACTCTTCCCCAAGCCTTTAACATTGTTTGGCTTGTTGGGACTGAAGTGCAGGACCTGGAAATTGGCCTTAGCCCATCGATCCAGCCTATCCAGGTCTACTCAGCCCTGGTGAGGCTGCAACACTCCTGTGTTCAGTTTTTGACCCCCCACAACAAGAAGGACATTGAAGTGCTGGAGCAACAAAAGAAGGGCAACAAAGATGATGAAGGGTCTGGAGCACAAGCCTTATGAGGAGCATCTGAGGGAACTGGGGTTGTTTAGCCTGGAGAAAAGGAGTCTCGGGATACCTTATCACTCTCTACATCTACCCTAAAGGAGACTGTAGCTAGGTGGGGGTCAGTCCCTTTTCTGTAGCAACAAGTGATAGGATGAGAGAAAATGGCCTCAAGTTGTTACATAGAAGGTTTAGATTGGACATCAGAAGAAACTTCTTCACTGGAAGGGTTATCAAACACTGAAACAGGCTTCCCAGGGAGGCCATTGAGTCACTATCCCTGACGGTATTTAAAACACCTGTAGATGTGCTGCTTAGAGACATAGTTTAGCACTGGACTCAGTAGAGTTAGGTTAATAGTTAGACTCGATGGTCTTAAAGGTCTTTTCCAACAATTTTTCAACAATTCTGTGATTCTTCCTGCTGCTACAGAAAAAGGAGTATCTCTAGGCTTTAGTACTCTAGATACAGATTCTGAAATATCATTTCTGGAGTGGAACAGGATCAGAAAAAGATTTTAGGTTAGAAAAATTTACCAAGATTCTGAATATTTTTAGCATTGCATCTTGGAAAGTGCAATAAAATAAAAGTGCACTAGAAGAATGTAGGTAGGTTTATTTCAGAGGAGGCTTTCTTGTGGTTTTTCATGTTCTTTTCCTTCTGTTTTTCAGATATGGTGTTGAAAAAAAACACGTTTGGAAATGGCTTACAGATCGGTTATTAATTCTTGCCTGTATTTGAGCAACTCTGGAGAACTTTTTTTTCCCCTAGAATAATAATGTCTGTGGTTTCTTTTTGCTTTAGTAGAATGCTCTGAGGCTGTGCATGATCCAGTGGAAGAAACTTGAAACAGCTATTTCTTTATTCTGAATACTTAGGACAATCAATTCAGTCACTCTTCTTTTGATATTGTGTTTTAGAATATATTTAGTAAACCACAAGTTATCAAGAGGAAATTTATTTGTGGTATGTTATTTTACACTGTATTTTCTCACAGTGAATGAGAACTACAGAGTTTTTTCAGAATTAGTTTTTTAATTGAAATTCTTTAGTTCAATTATAGTCTAATGATTATTCCCCATGTTTTTAAAGTGTTATATTTACTGTTATATGCTTGGTTCATATATGTTCATATAGAACATTGCAGTTTCTCCAAATTTACCACAGAAATTGTATGCACTTTTAGAAACAAATTCAAAAGTTTTATCTTTTTATGGAAGCCTTTGTTCTTTGACGTTACTGCTCTTCATTTTTTGTGGTTAATTTTTTTTGTTTGGGTAAGGATTTTTATTTTTATTTTATTTGTTTTGTAATTTTTTGTTTGCTTGTTGGGTTTTGTGTTTTGAGGGGTTTGTTTGTTTGTTTGTTTTTGAAGTTCCTACAGTTCTGCTTGTAGTGGATCTTAGTGAATATCTTTATTTTACTAGAGAAAAATTTGGGGGTTTTTCCCTCTTCACTTTGCCTTTTCATAGAATTTAGAAACTTACTATTGCCACAGAGATATTCAGTCAGGCTGGTAATTCATTGTAAGTTATAAATATCTTTAATGTGATCATGAAAGCATAAAATTATGCATTCCATTTTCTTATTTCTTTGTTTTTGCTATGTAAAGAGCAGGTATTTTACTTTAATCTTAGTTTTGGTTTTAGTGCACTAATGCAAAGATTAAAACAAAACAAAACAAAAAAACAAACATGTCCTAACAACTTTCCAGAGTCCTAGATTTATTGTTCAGGGGCTCCTGAAGGAACTGTCTGATGAAGTTGCAAAGCCACTGTTCATCATATTTGAGTCTTGGCAGTCCAGCGAAGTTTTCACTGACTGCAAAAGAGGAAGCAGAACCCCCATTTTCAAAGAGGGAAAAAGGAAGAGCTGGGGAACTACAGGCCAGTCAGTCTCACCTCTGTGCCTGGCAAGATCATGGAGCAGATCCTCCTGAAGGCTCTGCTAAGGCACATGGAAAGTAAGGGGTCACTGGTGACAGCCAGCATAGCTTCACCAAGGGCAAATCCTGCCTGCCTAATCTGGTGGCCTTCTACAATGGGGTCACAGTATCCGTGGACAAGGGGAGAGCAACTGATGACATCTACCTGGACTTGTGCAAAGCTTTCAACACTGTCCCGCTTGACATCCTGTTATCAAAACTGGAATGATACAGATTCAATGGATGGACAACTCATTGGATAAGGAACTGGCTGGATGGTCACACTCAAAGAGTTGTGATCAACGGCTCGATGTCCAGATGGAGCCCAGTGATGAGCAGTGTTCTAAAGGGTCAGTACTTGGACTGGTGCTATTTAACATCTTTTTCAGTGACATGGACAGAAGAATTGAGTGCACCCTCAGCAAGTTTACGAACACCACCAAATTCTGTGGTGAAGGCAACATGCTGGAGGGGAGGGATGCCTTCCAGAGGGACCTTGACAGGCTTAAGACGTGGGCCTATGCTAACCTCATGAAGTTCAAAAAGGCCAAGTATGAGGACCTGCACCTGGGTCGCAGCAGTCCCAAGCACAAATAGAGGTTGGATGGGGAATGGATTGAGAACAGCCCGGAGGAGAAGGACTTGGAGGTCTTGGTGGACAAGAAGCTCAACATAAGCTAGCAATGTGAGCTTGCAGCCGAGAAAGCCAACCATATCCTGAGCTGCATCAAAAGAACTGTGGCCAGCCAGATGAGGGAGGTGATTCTGACCCTCTATTCTGCTCTTGTGAAACCCCACCTGGAGTACTGTGTTCAATTCTGGAACCCCGAACATAAGAAGGACATGGAGCTCCTGGAGCAATTCCAGAGGATGGTAACGAAAATGATCAGAGGGCTGGAGAACCTCTCCTGTCAGAACAGGCTGAGAGAGCTTGGGTTGTTCAGCCTGGAGAAGAGAAGGCTCTTCGAAGACCTCATAGTGGCCTTCCAGTATCTGGAGGGGGCCTACAGGAAAGCTGAGGAGGGACTTTTTACTAGGGCATGTAGTGATAGTACAAGGGCTAATGGCTTTAAACTGGAGGAGAGAAGATTTAGGTCAGAAATTAGAAGGAAATTCTTTAGTGTGAGGGTGGTGAGACACTGGCACAGGTTGCCCAGGGAAGTTGTGGAAGCCCCATCCCTGGAAGTGTTCAAGGCCAGGTTGAATGGGGCTCTGAGCAACTTGATCTAGTGGGAGATGTCCCTGCCAATGTAGGGGGTTTGGATCTAGATGGTCTTTAAGATCCCATCCAACACAAACCATTCTATGATTCTTTATGGAATTAATGATGTTATATATCCTGGCTTTGTTAACTCAAAACTTCATTTTCCCCAACATTGGAAACTTTTAGAATTCAACTGGACAGGGTGCTGTGCCATTTGGTTAGACTGTGCTTTTGCCAAGAAAGGTTGAGCTAGATGATCCTTGAGGTCCCATCCAACCTAGTATTCTATGGTTCAGTATTCTATGACTCATCCTGAATTTTACTTTTAATTACTGTGATTGAACTCTGCTGTATTTATTTTTTTTTTGGTTTATTAAATTTGGATAGCTTATGCCTTTTAAGCATAGCATTAATCTTGCAGTGCAATGGAGTACCTGAATAAAAATACACTTTCGTATGAAAAACTAAAGGAAGTGCTTGCAATCATAAACCAGTTGTAACGTATCATTGAGTTTCTATAAAAAAACTTTTCATTATGGATCCCCAGCTCTGTATTAGACTGAGCTGTACAGAGGCATTATTCTCTCTCCATTATCAGTGTGCTTGGGTTTTTTGCTATGTTGCTGTATTCTACTATCATTTTCAGGAGAGCATAGGGTACGGGGAGAACATAATGAAACAAGCTTTTAATTCCTGGATAATATCCAGATTATCCTGGCTTCCTTAGGAGGCTGAAAAGGTGCTCTGTTTGAATGGCTTTGAATGTCTGACCTTCAAGAATTATTCCTGTTCTATTTCCTTTGGACAGCAGAAAGGAACAATGGTCTAGGAAGACAAAAGTATAAGCTCCTCTAAACCCACCTTTGTTGAACTGACATAGGGAATGTGGGAAACTGTTTTGAGAAGACTGAGCAGCTTTTCTAGGAGTGTTTAAGGCAAGGTTTGGTAAGTAAAATATTACATACACCTACATTCTTGAAATAGCAGTTTTAACCTCCCTGGTAAGTGAGGATATCTCATTTATCTTTGGCATTTTCTCAAAGTATATATTAAGTAGAGGCACGAAGTAAGTTGTGAACATGTTAAAGTCCAGGTTCTTGTATATCTACATATACAGAAAAAAATATAAGATCATAGAATCATAGAACGGTTTGTGTTGGAAGGGATCTTAGAGATCATCTAGTTCCAACCCCCCTGCCATGGGCAGAGACACCTCCCACTAGACCAGGTTGCTCAAAGTCTCATGCAACCTGGACTTCCAGGGATGGGGCATCTCCAACTACTCTGGGCAAGATGTTCCAGTGTCTCACCACCCTCACATTAAAGAATTTCTTCCTAATGTCTAACCTAAATCTACCCTCTTCCAGTTTAAAACTATTACCCTTGTCCTATCACTACATGCCTTTGTAAAAGCAGAAACCCTAACTCTCTAAGCCTGTCTTCATAGGAGAACTGCTCCAGCCCTCTGATCATCTTTGTCACCCTCCTCTGGACTTCCTCCAAGAGCTTAATGTCTTTCTGTGTGTTTGGGACCCCAGAACTGGACACAGTACTCCAGGTGGGGTTTCACAAGAGCAGAATAGAGGGTCAGAATCACCTCCCTCATCCTGCTGGCCACAGTTCTTTTGATGCAGCTCAGGATATAGTTGGCTTTCTGGGTTACAAGTGCACAATGCCAGATCATGTTGATCTTCTCTTCAGCGAAGACTCCCAAGTCCTCTTCAAGACTGTCCTCAACCCATTCTCCAGCAAACCTGTACTTGTGCTTGGATGTGCCATGACCCAGGTGCAGCATCATGCACTTGGCCTTGTTGAACTCCGTGTGGTTGTCATGGGCCCACCTCTTAAGCCTGTCAAGGTACCTCTGGATGGCCTCCTTTCTCTCCAGTTTGTTGACCAAACCACATTGCTTGTTTTCGTCAGCAGACTGGCTGAGGGTGTACTCAATTCCACTGTCCATATCACTGGCAAAGATGTTAAACAGCAGTCGTCCCAGTACAGACCCCTTTTTTTGCTGCTTATAAATTACAAGATATGGGAGAAATAAGTGAATAGGCATATTTCTGCCAAATGGAAAATGATACATATTCTATGATGGAGTTGTCAAACCTCAATATGTAACCTTTCTGCTTAGCTAGTTTTCAATGATGATTATCTGACATACAGGTGAATCATACTGTCTTAAAATAGAATTAATGAGCATTTCCACTGAGGGTGCAATCTACTAGATCATTAAAGAGCATCTGTGTTCTTTCAATTATGGTAATTTCACTGTTTTAAATAGTGTTTTACATTTCCAGATGAGAAGGTATCTATACTCAGCATATGCTTATTAAGCCACTTAGCAAACATAGTTGCATTAATAAAATTCAGTGTGTGTAATTTCATTCCATATTCCCAAACCTGCAAAATATAAGCTCCATATACAGGAACTGAGACCCAGATAAAATGCAGCTTATTCAGAACAAGTCATGTTTAAATACTGGGAAGTCTAATTGAGTGGATTTCTTCCTGTATTTCACAGAATATTCCCAAGGGATTAACAAACAGTAGCCAAGGAGGACCACTGAAGAGTGCGTATATAGATTTGCCTGCATATGTGGAATTTCATAAGGGATCTATCTATTAATGAAAATTTGTTACAAAAATGTGTCTTTTTGATTGCAGTTGCATTTATTAGAGGTGAGCATTAGTTACACTAGTGTTGCACATTTTTAGGGGTAAGTGGTAACAGTTTCCCTTGACTTTGAAGAATCTGGGAAGATCTTCCATACTTTGAAAGCCAGTAGTGTTTAAGAAGAAAGTTAAGAGATCATCCTAAGAGGCCTGGGCCTATGAACAAGTCTCTTCTGCAGTTGTGTCTATGGGACAGAAACCTATATGTGTAACTTACAAATGCCAGCTGGAGCTCAATAATGTTGGAGACAGAAAAGGAGGATGTGGTCTCTGGAGAAAATGAAATAACCCAGCTTTTTATGTGGCACTTAGAAGCCATGAGGAAGTGCTGCTTAATGAAAACTGAAAACGAAGAGAGGTCTTTAAGTGTATACAAGTGAGAGCCTAAAGAGAAGAAGAATGGTAATAAAGGAGCAACTGGGAATTTTATTATCTAAAATACAGAAGAACCGTATAATGTTTGGGATCTAGTGAAGCTTTCTGTTTGTCTTCTGAGACAAGGATGTGAGTCCTGCCAAAGTGTGTCAATACAGTGGACTGATGATATAATTCAACATCATACAGCAGACATTTTTAATAATGTCATCTTTGTTTACAGTAAAAGTATTATTAGTACAGTGGGTCTCTTCCATGGCAAGCATCTTGTCCCTCAGTTAGAGGCCCAGCTTTAACCATCTCTCCAACCATAACAGATCTGCAAAGCCTGGACTGTGCTATGGTTCAGGAGGGAATTTCATGTCCTGAAGATCAGGGGGTGCAAAGAAAAAGTGGCTTGTTTTACAGTTTACATGATATTTAGAAGTGTTTCAAGAGACTCTCCAGATATGGCTGATTTGTTGTTGTTTTTTTATAGTAAGTAATTCTGCTAGTGCATGAGCAGTTAGCTGGATCCTGACAGCTTATTATAGAAGAGTACTATTATCACTGATATTTGGGGCTGAAAGACACTAGAGCACAGCAAACTAGGTAATTTTTTAAGGCATACAAACCAGAATGGCATAAATTTACTGTCAAATACCCTATAGTAGTGGTTATTAAAAAAAATAATTCTATCACTCAAGGGAGGATGGTGGGATATGGAGTCAAAGCAATATGTGAAAATCTAGGTAATTATTCTGTACCTCCTTGTGGAAGTTATTGCTTTGAAAATGTATACATCAAATAATTTTGCGTTCCAATTTTAACAAAGAATAAACACCAGTATTTTATTGGCAAATATCTTACCAGACAACTTAAAGTGCCTCAGCAAGATTTACATAGTCTGGGCACCTTCATAACTTACTTGAACGAGCAGCGTTTATTTCTTAGGAAAGTGATACAATTCAGAGAACATGCAGAACCCAAAATATCCTATTAATTACAGTTCTCTTTTCAAGAACATTAAAAGAAATATTTTGGTTGTCATGTCTACAGACATACGAATTGTCCTTTTACTTGATATGCACAACTCTGTCTTAAATTCTCTAGGAAGTAATATGATTAACTTGTACTGATAAATATATCACTTCTGATGGATGGTTATAACAAGCAATGCTAAAGTGGCTACCAAACTTGGCCAAACTTTAATGAAACAAAGTGTCCTCTTTAGTAAAGAGCCAAAGGCAACTATATCACAGGAGATAGTAGTCTGTATTATGAAAGATATTAGTACATCCCCTCTGTTCTTCAATTAAGTTGAAAAGCTAATTCCACTTTTAAGAGTATGCTGAATTTTGCCAATTTTCTCCTGAGTGTCATAATATTAAACCTAACTTCAAAGTGAATAACTTTTTAAAATTTTGCTGGATTTTTTCAGAATGTAAGCAGTTTTTAGATTCTATTGATAAAGTAGTCAGAATCTAGTACAACAGTTATTATTTTAAGGTAAAAAATAATAGTGACATTCACAAAATTACAGGAGAAAATCACAGAATCACAGAATCTTAGGGGTTGGAAGGGACCCCGAAAGATAATCTAGTCCAACCGCCCCACCAGAGCAGGGTCACCTGGAGTAGATAATACATGAAGGCGTCCAGGTGGGTTTTGAATGTCTCTAGAGAAGGAGACTCCTCTCTGGGCAGCCTTTTCCAGTGCTCTGTCACTCTCACGGTAAAGAAGTTTTTTCTGATGTTTACGTGGAACCTCCTATGTTCCAGTTTGCACCCATTGTTCCTTGTCCTATCACTGGACATCACTGAAAAAAGCCTGGCTCCATCCTCCTGACACTCACCCTTAATGTATTTACAAACATTAATGAGGTCACCCCTCAGTCTTCTCTTCTCCAAGCTAAAGAGACCCAGATCCCTCAGCCTTTCCTCGTAAGGGAGATGTTCCATTCCCTTTAATCATCTTTGTGGCTCTGCGCTGGACTCCTTCCAGTAGTTTCCTGTCCTTCTTGAACTGAGGGGTCCAGAACTGGACACAATATTCCAGATGCGGCCTCACCAAGGCAGAGCACAGGGAGAGGAGAACCTCTCTTGACCTACTAACCACACCCTTTCTAATACACCCCAGGATGCCATTGGCCTTCCTGGCCACAAGGGCACATTGCTGGCTCATGGTCATCCTCCTGTCCACCAGGACCCCCAGGTCCCTTTCTCCTACCCTGCTCTCCAGCAAGTCAGCCCCCAACCTGTACTGGCACATGGGGCTGTTCTTCCCCAAATGCAAAACTCTCCACTTGCCCTTATTGAATTTCATCAGGTTTCTCCCCGCCCAACTCTCCAGCCTGTCCAGGTCTCGCTGAATGGCAGCACAGCCTTCTGGTGTGTCAGCCACTCCTCCCAGCTTAGTGTCATCAGCAAATTTGCTGAGGGCACACTCTGTTCCCTCATCCACGTTGTTGATGAAAATATTGAACAGTACCGGTCCCAGTACCGACCCCTGAGGGACTCCACTAGTCACAGACCTCCAACTAAATTTTGTCCCTTTGACCATAACTTTCTGACTTCTTCCTTTCAACTAGTTCATGCTCCACCTCACTACCTGATCATCAAGACCACACTTCCTCGGTTTATCTAGGAGGATGCTGTGGGAGGCAGTGTCAAATGTGTCCTGGGTTGAGCCAAGATGAAGCTAATTTTCCTTTTACTGATTTTTTTTTTTTTTTTCCTTCAGTAAGCTTTCTTTTAACTAGCAACAAGTGTTCCAGCTAGTGGACTGATAACACTGGAATGTTTATGTTTCTGCTGAGACTCCAAGGTCGCTTCTTAGCTCTGCTGCTACAGAGGCTACCAGGGCAGGAGAATTGTATCTGTGACCCCCCCCCATAGAGAAGCTGAGCTAGACAGACAGCAGAACTGACCAAAGGTATTCCATTCCATATATCTACGTAAGCTCCGAGGAAGATCAGAGATCACAGAAGACAACTTCCTTCCTGCTTCTTCTTCCCTTCTCTTCCATCCATGGCCAGTGTCCGGGGAGGACTCCATCCATCCATCCATCACTGTCAACCCCTAGGCTCTGACCTCATAACCCTCATAACCCAGCCCCTGTCTGCTCTGCCTTATCTCCTGCCTGCAGGCTGAGACACTTCGGGACTGCTCACAGCTAAGGAGAGTGCTGTGGGAGTTGCTGGGGGTAGGGGGAGGCAAGAGGATTTTGCACATTCCTGAACATATTTGTATATAATTGTACATATAATTAAAGCTGTCTAGTTTAGTTTTCAATCCAGCTAAATCTCTCTCCTAATTCTCTCTCTCCTTGCCTACCTGGGTGGGAGGAGGGAATCGAGAGCATTGTTGTCTCTGGTTTATTTTTCAATTCTGAGTCAAACCGTGACAGAATGCTTTACTAAAACCAAGATAAACCACATCTACCACCCTACCATCATCTATCCACCTAGTTACTTCTCATAGAAGGCTATAAGGTTGGTCAAACATGACTTCCCCTTGGGAAAACCATGTTGACTGCTCTTAATGACACCCTCATCCTTGATATGCCTAGAGACAGTGCCGAGAATAAGTTGTTCCATTACCTTTCCAGGGATGGAGGTGAGGCTGACCGGTCTATA
Organism: Hemiprocne comata; assembly: GCA_020745705.1. Classification (NCBI taxonomy): domain Eukaryota; kingdom Metazoa; phylum Chordata; class Aves; order Apodiformes; family Apodidae; genus Hemiprocne; species Hemiprocne comata. The sequence goes on along the minus strand of CM036587.1, from coordinate 81,702,947 downwards.
GTTACCCAGGTCCTCCTTCTTGCCTTTTTTGTACACTGGAGTGACATTTGCTATTCTCCAGTCCTTAGGCACCTCTCCTGTTGCCCACAACTTACCAAAGATGATGGAGAGTGGCCTAGCAATGACCTCCGCCAGCTCCCTCATCACCCGCGGGTGCATTCCATCCGGACCCATTGATTTATGGATGTCCAGATTGCTTAACTGACCCTAACCCAATCCTCATCTACCAAAGCAAACTCCTCCTTCATCCTGACTCCTTCTGGGGCTTTAGGGATCTGGGGCTCCTGGGGAGAGTCTGCAGCAGTAAAGACAGAAGCAAAGAAGGCATTCAGTACCTCTGCCTTCTTTATATCATCTGTCACCAGGGCACCCACCTCATTCAGCAGTGGGCCTATATTGCCTCTAGTGTTAGTTTTATCTGCAATGTATTTGAAGAAGCCCTATTGTCTTTGAGCTCACTTGCAAGGTTTAGTTCCAAGGAGGCCTTAGCTTTCCTAATTGCCTCCCTACATCCTCTGACAACAGTCCTATATTCCTCCCAAGTGGCCAGCCCCTCCTTCCATGATCCATAGATTCTCTTTTTCCACTTCAGTTTGCCCAGCAGTTCCTTGTTTAACCATGCTGTTCTCCTGGCTCCCTTACTTGATTTCCTACCCATTGGGATGCTCTGATCCGGAGCTTGGGAGAGGTGGTCCTTGAATGTTGACCAACTATCTTGAGCCCCTTTACCATCTAGTACCCTGTCCCATGGGACTTCTAACAATTCTTTGAAGAGGCCAAAGTTGGCCCTGTGGAAGTCCAGGGTTGTGGTCTTGCTAGGTATTCTATTCCTCCCACACAGGATCCTGCACTCCACCATCTCATGATCACTGCAGCCAAGGCTGCCATTGACGGCCACTGCTTCATCCAGACCCTCCTTGTTGATGAGTACAGGATCCAGCAGAGCCCCTCTCCTATTTGGTTTGTCCACCATTTGTATCAAGAAGTTATCATCAATGCATTGCAGGAACCTCCTAGACTGTGAATGACTGGCTGTGTAGGTCTTCCAGCAAATATCTGGGTAGTTAAAATCCCCCATGAGGACTAAGGCCTCATGAGAGGTATGCATTGATATAAATCTGACACTTGATTTTCTTTTTTTCTTTTCTGGTCATTAGCAAAAGGATTCTGGAGATAATGTGTCAGTTCTTGATGGAAATAATTTTGAGTGCTCATGTGTGATACAAACCAAACTTTACCATTCCTCACTTATTCTTGAGTTAGACAAGTAAGTTCCTCACAGAGCATCAAGAAGTTTGTCCTGACTTATTATGTGCAATATACTTCCCTGTACAGCATTTTTGGCACCGTGTTATAACACTCCCAGTCAAAGAATGAAGGAAAAAATCTTCCTACAAGCCATTTTGTAGTTCTTATTGCTAAAGCCATTTTATAGCTCCTACTGCATTAGTTTTGCATATTATATGATATTATTTATTTAAAGAACCTTCCTTCCGCTCTGGGACAACTATAAATCATACATGTTTCTTATGTACATGTTCAAGGCTACACTTTATATGCATGAATGTCAATTTAGGTCACTTGCAGAGATATTTAAGATAAAACCATTTAATAAGAAATAATTACATCTCTGTGGTTTCATCATCAAATTATCATGAGTGGTGTATAATTCTAATCAAACATTAATTTTAATAATGTACTGAGAGTGTCAGCTCTGTCATGGTCGTTGAGTTAATCAATCATAATTTCAGTAGTCAGTGAGAGCAAATAATTATTCAAGTCAAAATAGTAAGTGTAAGAATCCTTTTTAAAAAAAGCAAACCTAAAACTCTACAGTTATTGGTGTGTGGGGTTTTTTTAGGTAGTTTACACCATATAGTGGGAAATATGAGATACTATGAAGAAAGGATAGCCTTTCAGTTTATTGAACAAGAACCTGTGCATAGTTTATAGACTATATTTTTCTCTGAGCTAATTAGATCAAAAACATCTTGACACATATGAACACAAAAAACAAATGCAGACTGTCATGTGATACACTTGAAATGTTTTGGTAATTTTCTGTTGCAGATGTTTTTGTTGTTTGCATTTTATCATTAATAAGGTTATGCAGTTTTAAAGTGCATGTTGGACTCGATGAAAACTGATAAAATACATCTATTAGAGATATTTTTTTACTTTTATAATGCAGGTAAACTATTTCTATAATGTAAAAATGGGAACAATCTGCTTATCCCATTTAATTCATAGTTATTTCCTACATTATTTTAAATAATGTAAGACCACAGTCCTGTGAGTGCATGATGCAACAGACTTTGGATTAAAGTCCTTTAAATGACCTGGCAGTACAGGGGTGGTATGCAATATGCCTTGTCATTTCTGTAGAGAAAAATCTCTCTTCCTCTATTTATGTGCACTGAAAACAGATTTACCCACTTATCCTCATTTAACATATACTGAAACTAGTAAGAAAACTTCAGTACACATTGGTTTTTCCCTTCAAAGGAAAGGAAATACCTGCCAACTGTTTTGAGTTAGACTTATTAGAAAGATTTATCCGTGTGTAGGAAGGAAGACTAGCTGAGGTAGTTCAGCAATGGCTCACTATAATTATTCTTGCTGTAAACATACTTCTGATATCCTAGCGTCCCCTTAACAAAGTAACTTTCTCTCTTGCCTGCTTGCATTCTTCTGTCCTCATGATTGCGATGCTGTGTGTGTTTGGTTTTGTTTTCCTCTGCATTTTGACTTCTGGTATCTAGATGTGCAGTAAATCTTTTTAAGATAAAATAGAAGTAGCTGAACAAATATTTTATTGAAGACATTTTCAGAAAGTAGGGAGTTATTTTATTGATTTTGGAGAATAAACACAGCCTACAAAACCATGGAATATGGGTTAATTCTGTTCATTTCACTTTTGAGATGCTACTGTCAAAAAAGCACTTAAACATATAATAACTTGGGAGTGTAACTTCAAATGCAACTGAAGTGGCTGTTGTTAGGTAGACTTTTCTGAGTGTTTAATCTTCAACTTTTTCCACTGCTTTTTTTTTTTTTCCTCTCTAGAGTTGAGTTGCCCAGGGATTATCCTGCACTTAAAAACCTCTTGGAATTTACAAATGTTTTCTTTTTTCTGCTGCTATGCTAAAAGGCACGCTCTGAATATAAATTAATATAAGTTATCAGAAGAATTGCTTCAAAACTTAAAAAAATTCCTTCAAAACTATGACCATTTTCCCACAATGCTGAGCAACAGATGTATTGTTTCTCATTCTTCCTCTTTATACTGTTTCAATAGCACAAGAGAACTCAGAGAGTGAAAAATACCTCTTTCATAATGCATTTAAATCCCAGCCTCCATGTCCCAGAAACATGTCCCTCACCCATCTATTCCCTTGTGTAAAAACAATTAAAGATTAACTGAGCCAGAAAAGGGAAAATGAGCCTAGTTACACAGTCTGATTAAGACCTTCACGTGAGAGGAAGAAACTTGGTTTCTCTTTAGGGATTTTCTGTGTGTGTGGTGTTTTTTAATAATTATTTGATTGTTTTTGATGTATCTATAATGTCTGTTAAGAAAACACAATATTGTTACCCTGGATATGGGAGGAGAATGGGTTTTGGATCAGCAGATCATATTTGTAGGTTAGAAAAACTACTGTGGAAGGTCTTGCAGGGAAAAACTGGCAGGGTGAAAAAATGGGTAGAATGTAATGGATAGGAGAGATCCAACACCAGGTGAGCAAAGTATTGTAACTGAGCTTGGAATGAAAATATAGATATTAATCCAAAAAGAGAAGAGGGGAAAAATAAAGATCTGTCTAAAGTTGATGATTCTATTGAAATATGACTTGCCTGCCTCTGAACATCTACCACATAAAAGTAATACAGAATTTTATGTATTTTTACTAATGCTTGTTAGAACTTGCCTAGTTTCCATTTCTCTAGTAAAAATGCTCTTGTTTTCTGATCCTTTCTGCTTGTTGCTTGTAGCTATAAGCAGCAGTAGTAGCAAGGTAGCAGATTTAGTAGATACTCACTAGTGACTACTCTGGGATTAAAGGCAAAGCAGTGCTAAGACAAAAAGATTGTTAACATCAGTAAGTTTTTCATGTTACATGTCCATTCATTTGCAAGCATTCAAATATCCAATGTTTCCCCCTTTCTGTCACGTAATTGCTCCTGGAATGCTGGAAAAATTAGTATTAAAATTGAGCAAAGCAGCATGGTGTATCTAAATAGCAAGGTAATAGACCTGATGAAATCCAGGACCATAAATCTTTTGGTTTTTTTCAAAATAAGGAAAATTGTTTAACATTCAAGTTGCATTTGCTTAAATTATAGCTGTTTAATTTTTATACAGTTATAAATAGTTTATACTCAGTAAAGCAAACAGAGACTTGTTCTCCTGGTTTAATACTTAGCAATATAATGAGATATATGGTTAATGAAAAGTATGAACTGAATGCACTCGATAGATTTTTCATGGACCACTAGACATACATAATCTTTGAACCTACAAGACAGCATAATTTTGTATCTCCATTTTACAGTTGGTTACATTAAAACACTGAGAAGCAACATTAGGGTTTTTTCATGAATTGCTTCATCCATTGAGAACTGGAAGTAAGAAATCATTTTTATTAGTGATAAAATGCTGAAGTTTATTATAATCACAAAAGCAATTTTATGCAAGGACAGTTTATCACTATAAATATTGTCTCACTATATGGTAATATTAAACAAGTTATGAAAATTAGAGAGGGTTGTTTAGAATGCTGAGGAACTAAAAATACATTTTGTTGTTTTATCCCTTTGATGTGACATGCTAAATATGAAATAGAAGCTTGTTGTGAGCAGGCATACATTGGAACATTTGAAAAGGGGAAACAAGCTTCCTTAACTTTTGTGGAGCCACTAACTTTGAATTTGGCTCAAACTAATTTATTGATGAGATTTTTGTTAAAGAGCTCTTTGTGGAACTAATGGTCTAATATTATAGATTTATCTTAACACTTTTTATATATAAAGGAGTCTTTGTAATTTAATCTTAATTTTGGGAGCTAGTTTAGTAACATTAACAATGTTAAGACAAGGTTCCTTTTAGAAGATGAAATGCAATGTCTAAAGCAAGCGTTTCAAAAAGGAAATGTTTTTTAAAAGTTTCTTCATATGTTGTGGTAGCACTACGATATTCTGAGGTATTAATTATTTTCTATCTTCCTTTATCATCAAACAAAAAAACTTTTTAATATCAGGAAGACATGATCTTCGTACATATTTCTTTTTTTTTTTTTTTTTTTTTTTTTTTTTTTAACTGCAACAATATCATGTTTTCTGTGTGTCTAGAAACTCATGCTTGCCATCTGGTATGCAGTCCATACTGAAAACTGTACTTAATTTTTTTGGAGGCAAGTAGTTTTAGAGTATTTAATTCGTAGCATTCATATTAAGATGGCAAAGAAATTTAATAAATAAGGAGAGTCATCATGGGAAGGAAATAGGACAGGAAATTTTGATTATTAAATAAGGAATTAAAATTAAGAAGATTAATGTTGCTGTAAAATGACTACATACTGGAGAATTGAAAAATAAGGGCATGGTATGCATCTAGATACTTTTTGTATGAAAACCAAATAACACTGCTCTTCAATACTGTTAAGACTTTCTTGGAACATTGTAAAGATTGTTTCCACTAAATCTAAGTATATGTGACAAAAAAAAAGAAGAAAGTCTTCATGTGGAAGAAAGAAGTTCACAGTATGAGGAAAAAGGGACTGGTCACTTGGGAGAATTATAGGAACATTGTCAGGGTATGTAGGAAGGCAACAAGGAAGGCCAAAACCTGCATAGAATTAAATCTGACAAAGAAAGTAAAAGAGAACAAGAAGGGCATCTTCAAATACAAATCAGTGGTAAAAGAAAGAATAGGGAAAATGTGGGCCCACTGCTGAATGAGGTGAGAGCCCTTGTGACAGAGGATGCAGAGAAGAATGCCTTCTTTGCTTCAGTCTTTACTGTGAAGACCAGCCCTTGGGAATCTCAGACCCTGAAAGTAAGAGAGAAAACCTGGAGGAAGAAAGACTCTCCACTAGTCAATGAGGATTGGGTTAGAGATCATTTGAGCAAACTGAACATGCACAAATCCATAGGCCCCAATAGAATGCACCACGAGTACTGAGAAAGCTGGCTGATGTTGCTCTACCACTCTCCATCATTTTTGAAAGATCATGGAAAACATGAGATGTGCCTGAGGATTGGAGAAAGCCAATGTCGTTTAAGTCTTCAAAAAAGGCAAGAAGGATGATCCAGGAAACTACAGACTAGTCAGCCTCACCTCCATCCCTGGAAAGATGATGGAGCAGTTCATTCTGGAGGTCATCTCTAAGCACATGGAAGAAAAGAAGGTTATCAGGAGTAGCCAGCGTGGATTCACCAAGGGGGAATCATGTTAGATTAGTCTGATAGCCTTCTATGATGGTATGACTGAATGAGTAGATGCAGGGAGAGCAATGGATGTTTTCTACCTTGACCTTAGCAAATCTTTTCATACTGTGTCCCATAACATCCTTGTAGGTAAGCTCAGAAAGTGTGGGTTGGAAGAGTGGATGGTGAGATGTGCTGCAAACTGGCAAACTGCCTAAGTTCAGAGGGTCATAATCAATGGGGCAGAGTCCAGCTGGAGACCTGTAACCAGTGGAGTTCCCCAGGGATCACTACTGGGTCTGGTCTTGTTCAACATCTTCATCAGTGACCTGGGTGAGGGGACATAGTTTAGTGATGATACAAAACTGGGAGTATTGGCTGATTCATCTGAAGGCTGTGCGGCCATTCAGCGAGACCTGGACAGACTGGAGAGCTGGGCAGAGAGGAACCTGGTGAGGTTCAAGAAGAATAAGTGTAGAGTCCTGCAGCTGGGGAGGAATAACACCATGCACCAGTACAGATTAGGAGTAGACCTGCTAGAAAGTAGCTCCGTGGAGAAGGACCTTGGAGTCCTGGTGGAGAATAAACTATCCATGGGACAGCAATGGGCCCTTGTGACCAAGAAAGTCAATGGTACCCTGGGGTGCGTTAAGAAGAGTATGCCCAGCAGGCCAAGGGACTTCTACTCTGCCTTAGTGAGACTACACCTGGAGTATTGTGCCCAGTTCTGGGCTCCCCAGTTCATTAATAAGATCCCAGTTCCCTGGGATCTTATTAATGTTTACAAATATTTGAAGGGTGGGTGTCAAGAAGGAGGAGCCAACCTCTTTTCAGTGGTGTCCTGGGATAGGACAACAGGCAATGGACACAAACTGGAACACAGGAAGTTTCACTTCAACACGAGGGAAAACTTCTTTACTGTACGGGTGACAGAGCACCGGAACAGGCTGCGCTGAGAGGTTGTGGAGTCCCCTTCTCTGGCTACTTTCAAGACCTGTCTGGATGTGTTTGCATGTGACTTGCCCTAGGTGATCCTGCTGTGGCAGGGGAGTTGTACTCGATGATCTCCAGAGGTCCCTTCCAACCCCTAACATTCTATGATTCTATGAAAAAGAGGGAAAAAGAGGAGTAAAATAACGTATCATGAAGGGAATGGATTAACTCTTACTAAAGGCATTAATGCAACATATAAATGTAAACACCACAGTAATATGGAAAATAATTTTGTAATTAAAGGCAATTAGTCAGGTGCAGCAGTGAGCCAAGTATATACTGCTTTCCTGGAGCATTTATGACAACCAGAGCCATGTAGCAGCTTCATATCATACATGAGAGCACTCTGTGGGTTTGCCAAGGACAGGAAAGGATTGATAGAAGAAACACTAGGTGAGGTGTCTGAAGCTTGTGTTTTTCAAACTAACAAACCTCAAGTTTCAGCATCAGTTCTTTATATAAATGTGTTTGTGTACTGGCTTCTTAGCAGACAAATCATGCTAGGAAAGCTAACTGCCTTTTAGGAGGGGAAAAGAATAAGTATGCTACGCAGGTTAATGATTTCTCTGATCTTATATATCTGTGACAAGTAAAGAGGTTTTATTCATCTGGAACTGCGAGAGCAGCAGAAGAAACACATACGCACAGATCAATGTAAAGTGAAGCACAAGAGAAATGTACATATGTAAGAGATGTACAATGAAATGATGGCACTTCCAACCCCTAACATTCTATGACCTAGCACCACCACATCAGCTAGCCCATCTCACTAAGTGCCACATCCAGCCTTTCCTTGAACACATCCAGGGATGGTGCCTCCACCACTTCCCTGGGAAGTCTATTCCAATGTCTAATCACCCTCTCCGTGAGGAAGTGCTTCCTAATATCCAACCTAAACCTTCCCTGATTCAGCTTCAGGCTGTGCCCTCTTCTGTTGTTGCTAGTTGTCTGGGAGAAAAGCCCAGCCCCCACCTGACTACAACCTCCCTTCAGGTAGTTGAAGAGAGTGATAAGGTTCCCCCTGAGTCTTCTCTTCTCCAGGCTAAACACCCCCAGCATCCTCAACCTCTCCCTATAAGACTTTCCTTCTAGTCCTTTCACCAGTCTTGTTGCTCTCCTCTGGACCCGCTCCAGCACCTTAACGTCCTTCTTGAAGTGAGGGGCCCAGAACTGGACACAGTACTCTATGTGAGGCCTCACCAGTGCTGTGTACAGGGGGAGAATTACATCCCTACTCCTGCTGGCCACAGTATTCCTGATACAAGCCAGGATGTCATTAGCCTTCTGGGCCACTTGGGCACACTGCTGGCTCATGTTCAACCAGTTGTCAACCAGTACTCTCAAGTCCCTCTCTGCCAGGCTGCTCTCCAGCCACTCTTCCTCCAGCCTGTAGTGTTGCATGGGGTTATTGTGGCCAAAGTGCAGGACCCTGCACTTGGTCTTGTTGAATTTCATGCCATTGGCCTTGGCCCATCGACCCAGCCTGTCCAAGTCCACCTGCAGCTTCTTCCTACCCTCCGGCAGATCAACACTCCCCCCAGCTTGGTGTCATCTGCGAATTTACTGAGGGTGGACTCAATCCCCACATCCAGGTCGTCAATAAAGATATTGAATAGGACTGGGCACAGTACTGATCCCTGGGGGACACCGCTGGTCACTGGATGCCAGCTGGATGCAGCTCCATTCACCATTTCTCTCTGGGCCTGGTCATCCAACCAGTTTTTAACCCCAGGAAGGGTGCACCTGTCCAAGCCATGGATTGCTAACTTCTCCAGAAGGATGCTGTGGGAGACTGTGTCAAAGGCCTTGCTGAAGTCAAGGTAGACCACATCCACAGCCTTCCCCTCATCCAGTAGGTGGGTCACCCAGTCATAGAAGGAGATGAGATTAGTCAGGCACGACCTTCCTTTCCTAAACCCCTGTTAGCTGGACCTGATCCCCTGGTTGTCTTCCACATGATGCTTGATGGCACTTAGGATGATCTGTTCCATAACCTTGCCAGGCACCGAGGTCAGGCTGACAGGCCTATAGTTCTCCAGATCCTCCTTTCGGCCCTTCTTGTGGATGGGCATCACATTGGCCAACCTCCAGTCATCTGGGACCTCCCCGGTAAGCCAGGACTGGTGATAAATGATGGAGAGAGGTTTAGCCAGTTCTTCCACCAGGTCTCTCAGCACCCTAGGATGAATCCCACCTGGACCCATGGACTTATTGGGATCTAAGTGGCACAGCAGGTCCCTAACTACTTCCTCCTGGATTACAGGGAGGGGATTCTGCTCCCCATCCCTGTCTACCAACTCAGGAGCCCAGTGTTCCTGAGGGTAGCTAATCTTTTTGATAAAGACTGAAGCAAATAAGGTGTTAAGCACCTCAGCCTTTTCCTTGTCCTCCATTACTAAGTTCCCCTCCTCATCCAATAAGGAATGAAGATTTTCCCTGACCCTCCTTTTGTTATTAATGTATTTATAAAAGCATTTTTTATTATCCTTTACAGAGATGGCTAGTTTAAGTTCTAGCTGGGCTTTTGCATCTCTGATTCTCTTCCTACATGACCTTACAATATCCCTAAATACTTCCTGATTCACCTGCCATTTTTCCAAAAATGATACATTCTTTTTTTATTACTGAGTTCTTGTAATGGTTCCCTGCTCAACCAGGCTGGTCTTCTTCCCCACCAGCTCCATTTTTGGCACACAGGGACAGCCTGTCCCTGTGCCTTCATAATTTTATTTTTAAATTAAGCCCAGCCTTCCTGGGCTCCTTTGTTTTTGAGGGCTGCTTCTCAAGGGACTATCTGAATCAGCATCCTGAAGAGACCAAAGTCAGTCCTCCTGAAGTCCAAGGTGGAGGTTTTGGTGACGACCCTCTTAACTTCTTCACATATTGAAAATTCTATCATATCGTGGTTGCTGTGCCCAAGATGACCTCCAACCAGTACATCTTCCACCAGCCCTTCCCTGTTCGTAAACAGTAGGCCTAACACAGCACTACCCCTGGTCAGCTCACTTACCAGTTGTAGCAGGAAATTATCTTCCATGCATTCCAGAAACTTCCTGGATTGGCCCCTTTCTGCTGTGTTGTACTTCCAGCAGACATCAGGTAAGTTGAAGTCCCCCATGAGAACAAGGGCTAGTGAACGCTACTTTGCTTACTTTGAGCTTTGTATAGCTAGTAATATGCATTTCTTCTCATTAATCAGATTAGATGCTTTTCTTCTCAAGAATAAATACATGTAAGAATCAATAAAATAACAGTATTGAAAAAACTTACAGAAAAGTAAAGTACAAATATATACACTGACAACATTTATCTTGAATTCTTCTATGTATTACAACTCATGAAATTGTGCTTGGAAGTGCTGGTAATGACTGAAGTCCTATGAGAGATACAGCTTCACAAAGTCCCACAGAGTTCCTTTCTGTGTGTCAAGTTCTGTTTCCCATAATATCTAATAAATTGTTTTCTAATGTTGACAACCTATACAAGAATAATCTATTGTAAGAGTTAAAATTAGACATTATAGCCATGAAAGTTTTCTCAAGTATGGAACTGGCTGAAATTAACTAATCAATTTATCTTTTCTTTCTACCAACAGTCAGTTCTGTAAAGGAAGTCTGTACTGGGAGTGGAAAGGAAAACTAACTGATCTCCAATTGTGCTTATTATTCAACTCATACCAAGTACAGATGCCTGACATTTTAGGTATGCCCATTTAAAACTTTTTATGCAGTCAAATTACACTGTTTAAAATGTGTTCTTCTCTTTCTCATGTTTCAGTTGTTTTCAGCTGAACTAGCTGATGTTAAGGTAAGATATAATTATGAGCCCAATCTCGTGGGGCTTTTGGAGTACTTAATTTACGTGGACTTCAGACCATACTGCCAGAATGTGAGAGATGGACTCAGAAAAAAAAAAAAAAAAAGCTAAAGAAACAAAATCTAATGAGATCTGAATACACTAATTAAACTTCCCAAGCCAGACAGTTGATACTTACAAACAACTGTTGTATTTGACACTGCTCTATTTTGTTATTTTTCTAGTGTTTCTCCACATCTCTGTGTGGCTTTCAAGTCACTTTTTTTGTTCAGTGCTCTCAATAATGCTGTTTGAGAACAAAATGTTTGTGGTGGTTTTGCCCTTTTTCATGGGTAATGAAACAATTAACCTGTGCAGCAACAACCTTCAAACTTTTTAAGATGGGTTTTTCAAATCAGGTCTAGCAATTCACTTCTATGGAACCTTGATCTATGTGCTTGGTATTTTCAATAAAATGGCAAGTCCATATGAAAACAGATGCAGTGAAGCATCCAGTCATGAACTTGACCTTCTTTTTATTCTGGTTTGATAACATTTTTACAGTGTGAGACACCATTCTTAACTTAGACAGAGTGACATTTTTACTTTTTCCATGTATAAACAAAAGTAGAAATGTAATTTCATTGTGCCTTACTTTTCCCATTGAACTGTCTAGACCTTTTCAGATTCCTTTTTGGATTCTCAAAAGAAATAAAACTTATTGTTTTCTTCTGTATTCTTACATAGACATTGGTTGATCTATAATTTAAGAATGCACACAGAAACGTTACTATATCCAGCCAGCTCTTTCTCCCAATGATGTTGTGATAATGAACATAATAATAATATATTCTATTATGAAATATTTATAAAGGATATTTAGGACTGTACTGAATATATTTTTGACCGGAAAATATAGACAGGTAAGATATTCTATTGGTCTTCTGCAACTACAGTTCTTCAGTTAATTTTTCATTTATAAGTTGCTACTTTAGAAGCATCTACAAATACTTTTTGCAAAGCCACAAGATCCCTGAGGTTAGTGGGGATGTCTAGAGATCACCTCGTCTGAACTCCTGCCACTGCTCCAAAGCAGGGTCAGCTAGGGACAGTTGTCCAGAGATGTGTCTAGTAAGGATCTTAGTATCTCTAAGGATGGTGACTCCTCAATTTCTTCGGGGGGGAGGGGGGCGGGGGGGGTTGCAGTATTCAAGCACTGTCATAGCAAAATACGTGGAGATTTTATTTTGGGTTTTTTTCGTTGGTTTGTTTGCTTTTTTTTTTTTTATGTTTAGATGCTGTTCTTCATTATTTCAGTTTGTGCTTATTACTTCCTGTCTTTTCATTGGGTAACAATGAGATTCACAGCTCTTCCTCCCAGCAGATTCTGTTTTAAACCAGATGATAGTGTTTGTACTTATTTTGGTCATGCTTAAAGATTCTTTTTAACATCTAAAGGAGGGGAAGATATTGCTGCTGCTGCTCCTTAATCTCCTCCTTCTCTTTAGCCCACATAGCCAGGGTGCATCAGTAAAGAATCCATAAATTGTTAATGTTTATTACTAGCCAATAAACTAATTAGCAATGATTGAACTTCTGGTTCCTACTGTCTAATTAAGTTATTTCTTAAGGACAACAAATTCAAGCATGGAAATATAAATGAAGGGAGTTAATCCTACATGATTATTCTATTAATTTATAGGTCAATTACCTCTTACTGATAGCCTTGTCTGGGCAATTAAAAATGCTCTCTATTTAAAACAAACTGGGAAATCTAACAACCTTTCCTAATTATAATCTTACTCTTAAACAATAGGCAATATATCACTTTCTTTCTTGCAGAGTTTAGTTCTCTTTCTCTCTACATAACTGCCATTAATGCAATTCAAGAAATTCCAGTCTCGGAAAAGATCCTAGAACTGCAATCTCTATATGGAACTGAGAAAGTGTTGTAAATTCAGTCCCTATTGCATATAAATAAACATAATCCATGGTGCAATAATTCCCATCACGTGCTTAAATAAGGGTTAAAGCATTATGCCCAAAGTGTTAACTGTGTTCCCTTTAGGTTTAGGGAATGCATCAGCAAGCATGAAAACCTGGTGAGCCAGCAAAATTCAGTTCTGATTGCTTCAATAAGCAAGGTTAAAACACAGTCCAATTGCCAGTGATACTCAAGGCTCCACAGTCTAGAGGCTTTTTCAGTGAATACAAAATATTGACGCAAGGTCTGTGATGATTCACTTTTGCTACAAAGTCTTATAAATACTTCTGAGAGTAATTGCCAATGCAGTGATAAAATTGAAGATCACATAACTGGCTTTCTTTCAGAAACTTTTAACAGTTTTACCATTCTTTACTCTTACTGCATTATGTATGTACGGTCTTAGTGTCTAGCAACTATAAATCACGTTCCGAGCTACCACTGCCTCCAAACAGAAATGAAATTAGAGGCATGATTCAGTAAATGAGTACATGTGAAAACCTTTTACATGAGAAGTGCTTAATCCACGTGCTTAAATATTAGATATGCGTTTAATAGCATGTTGAATTGATGCTTAGGTTAGGCATAGGAAGCCTGTATGTCAAGGGCAATGTGAATTTCATGGAAAGAAATACAGGAAGAGTGGATTCATCATCCAGAATTGCAGAATCTCTTTAATGAGCCAGTAATGACTTTTAATACTAAGGTTTATTGAGTTAAGAGTAAAATGTCAACCAATTATAAAATTAGATAATTTTGTCCCTCAAAGGATTACGAATCTCAATTTTCTTTTTCTTAAAGCAGAATTAAAAAGAAGGAAATAAATGCCTTTTTTGGAACACAGGTTCAGCACTGCAGTCATTAACATGGGTGAGATAACTTTCTTTTTAAGTGCAAAAAAGCATCTAATAACATTTTCTTTTTAAAATAAACTGTAATAAGTAAAGAAAACTGGAGGTTGATAAAATGCTCTCTTTTGTCACTAAGCAAAGAACTGGATGAAAGGCAGATTACATTTTGTATATTTATTTTGGGTTAGCTCATAGAATTAGTGTTTCTTTTATTAATATTTAATTATCTAAGAAGGAATAACTAATAGAAATTTTACCATCAGAACCCTAAAATCTCTCAAAGATTCAAGAAGATATAAAAATATTATTAACACTTTACATCTGAGATTATATTGATTGGCAAGTAAAATTTACCTCTGCTGTTTGGAGTCTGTACCTTCTTATGCTGAATAAATTCAGAAGTTTAGGTCTTATATGAACCTAGTTGTACGAAGAGAATTGCCTTCACTATTTTCCATCCTTACCTGTTATTTGGCAGCATCCGATCTTTATATATGTATAACCTAATAATCTATAAAACTAATGCTTCATTTCAGCCAGGCTAGTATTAACTGTATAATATTAACTAGTATTATTCCTCCAGTGCATTGATGATAACTTCTTAATGCAAATGGTGGACAAACCAACTAGGAGGGGAGAACTGCTGGATCTTTTACTCTCCAACAAGGAGGGTCTGGTTGAACTGGTGATGGTCAATGGCAGCCTTGGCTGCAGTGATCACGAGATGGTGGAGTTCAGGATCCTGTGTGGGAGGAATAGAATACCTAGCAAGACCACAACCCTGGACTTCCGCAGGGCCAACTTTGTCTTCTTCAAACAACTGTTAAGGGAAGTCTCATGGGATAGGGTACTAGGTGATAAAGGGGCTCAAGATAGTTGGTCAACATTCAAGGACCACTTCTCCCAAGCTCAGGATCAGAGCATCCCAATGGGTAGGAGATCAAGTAAGGGAGCCAGGAGACCAGCTTGGTTAAACAAAGAACTGCTGGGCAAAATCAAGTGGAAAAGAGAATCTATGGATCATGGAAGGAAGGGCTGGCCACTTGGGAGGAATATAGGACTGTTGTCAGAGGATGTAGGGAGGCAATTAGGAAAGCTAAGGCCTCCTTGGAACTTAACCTTACAAGTGAGGTCAAAGACAATAGGGCTTCTTCAAATACATTGCAGATAAAACTAACACTAGAGGAAATATAGGCCCACTGCTGAATGAGGTGGGTGCCCTGGTGACAGATGATATAAAGAAGGCAGAGGTACTGAATGCCTTCTTTGCCTCTGTCTTTACTGCTGCAGATTCTCCCCAGGAGCCCCAGATCCCTAAAGCCCCAGAAGGAGTCAGGATGAAGGAGGAGTTTACTTTGATAGATGAGGATTGGGTTAGGGATCAGTTAAGCAATCTGGACATCCATAAATCGATGGGTCCGGATGGGATGCACCCGCGGGTGATGAGGGAGCTGGCGGAGGTCATTGCTAGGCCACTCTCCATCATCTTTGGTAAGTTGTGGGCAACAGGAGAGGTGCCTGAGGACTGGAGGATAGAAAATGTTACGCCAGTCTAGAAAAAAGGCAAGAAGGAGGACCCGGGTAACTATAGACTGGTCAGCCTAATCTCCACCCCTGGAAAGGTGATGGAACAACTTATTCTCGGCACTGTCTCTAGGCATATCAAGGATGAGGGTGTCATTAAGAGCAGTCAACATGGTTTTCCCAAGGGGAAGTCAAGTTTGACCAACCTTATAGCCTTCTAGGAGGAAGTAACTAGGTGGATAGATGATGGTAGGGCAGTAGATGTGGTTTATCTTGATTTCAGTAAAGCATTTGACACTGTCTCCCACAGCATCCTCCTAGATAAGCTAAGGAAGTGTGGTCTTGATGATCAGGCAGTGAGATAGATCACAAATTGGTTGAAAGGAAGAAGTCAGAGAGTTGTGGTCAATGGGACAGAATCTAGTTGGAGGTCTCTGACTAGTGGAGTCCCTCAGGGGTCGGTACTGGGATCAGTACTGTTCAATATTTTCATCAACGACCCGGATGAGGGAACAGAGTGTGCCCTCAGCAAGTTTGCTGATGACACTAAGCTGGGAGGAGTGGCTGACACACCAGAAGGCTGTGCTGCCATTCAGCGAGACCTGGACAGGCTGGAGAGTTGGGCGGGGAGAAACTTGATGAAATTCAACAAGGGCTAGTGTAGAGTCTTGCATCTGGGCAAGAACAACCCCATGTGCCAGTACAGGTTGGGAGATGACCTGCTGGAGAGCAGTGTAGGAGAAAGGGACCTGGGGGTCCTGGTGGACAGGAGGATGACCATGAGCCAGCAATGTGCCCTTGTGGCCAGGAAGGCCAATGGCATTCTGGGGTGTATTAGAAAGGGTGTGGTTAGTAGGTCAAGAGAGGTTCTCCTCCTCCTCTATTCTGCCTTGGTGAGGCCACATCTGGAATATTGTGTTCAGTTCTGAGCCCCACAGTTCAAGAAGGACAGGGAACTGCTTGAAAGAGTCCAGCGCAGAGCCACAAAGATGATTAAGGGAATGGAACATCTCCCTTATGAGGAAAGGCTGAGGGAGCTGGGCCTCTTTAGCTTGGAGAAGAGGAGACTGTGGGGTGACTTCATCAAAGGTTACAAATATGTTAAGGGGGAGTGTCAGGATGATGGAGCCAGGTTTTTTTCAGTGACATCCAGTGATAGGACAAGGGGAAATGGGTGCAAACTGGAGCATAGGAGGTTCCACGTAAATATCAGAAAAAACTTCTTTACTGTGAGAGTGATAGAGCACCGGAACAAGCTGCCCAGAGAGGTTGTGGAGCCTCCTTCGCTGGAGACATTCAAAATCCTCCTGGACAAGTTCCTCTGTGATGTACTCTAGGTGACCCTGCCTGGCAGGGGGATTGGACTAGGTGATCTTTCGAGGTTCCTTCCAACCCCTGACATTCTGTGATTCTGTAACTGTACAGTAATGAGACAGTAAATTGTTATGACACATAGTTATGGCAAATGCCCAAGTCTTTTGGAAGCACATCTGAATTTGTGTTAATCTATGTTATGTATCCACATAAAGATTATGGTTAGCCTCAGCTTCCACCTGGTGAAAATGAGAAATTAGGTCTACATTCACCTTTTGAGAAGGGGGAAGACCTATGAGGATGTGAAAAAGAAGAAATGGGTACTTAAAAGAATTATCTGTGAATTTAGTGTCTGTACTGAACCATCAGTGCATATCTTCAAAACATTTTGCATATCAGTGCAAGCATTTCTTATTAGAATTTTACTCCAACCACCTTCCTTCTTTTTTTTATTATCTCTAAGATGACTTGGCCGGACCAAGTACTATGTCTTTGGCATACCTGTTTCAAATTCTTTAAGTGTTCCATTGCCAGGTTTTTGGGGGTCGATTTTGTAATTTTTTAAGCAGTTCTATTGCAGGAGGCACATGCATTTCCATTTTAATTTTAAGCAACTCAGATAAGTTCATGTAAGTGGATGTCATGTGTTTTTTATCTGCTAGAGTGCTTTGTCTTGTCTTTTACACCCTCTCTAGAAAGATGACTTGGAGGCACATGTAAATGTTTTATTACTATTTTTTTAATACTCTTCAAATATTTCATGGTATATTTGATGTAAATTATAATGTTTTGTTGAATATACCCACTCAATCAACATGTTTTTATGTTAGAACATACTTGCAAATTGAATTCCAGCCCTTTAATCCCACTGACTGGTGTGTACAGATTTCAACTACTGTAAGTTTCCAAGTAGTTGCCTATCTGTTACAGTGGTTCTTAAATTTGAAATTATGCATACAAACTGAACCTGGGTTTCTGAAAGTTACTTATAGCTGTTCTGAATAATCAAGTATTTTTCCTACAACATGCTTGAAGGCCTTAGTAGTCTTGCCTTGACAGTTTTGGTATGCCAACCAAAGCCATTCTTTTTTATTCACTTTAGAAGGAACAGTGACAGTTTAGTCTGTTGAATATACTACTCCCTAAATGCAAACAATGTGGAAGGAGATTTGGTATCATAGTAGTAGTATCACAGTAGTAGTATCATCATTCTGGTTGGAAAAGATCTTCAAAATCATCAAGTCCAACCACTACCCTAGCTCTGCCAAATCCACCACCAAATCCTGTCCCCTGGCACCACATCTGTCTTTTTAGATGTATCCAGGGATGGTGGCTCAAACACCTCCTTGGACAGCCTGGATCCCCAAGTCCAACTTCTGCCCCAGAATAAGACAACCCCAAGGTTCATACCATGTCCCTGATGGCATTGTCCAAATGCTTCTTGAATATTGTCAGGCTTGGTGCCATTACTGCTTCCCTGGGAAGCCTATTCCAGTGCTCCACCACCCTCTGGGTGAAGAATCCCTTCCTAATGTCCAACCTAAACCTCCCCTTGCACATCTTCCTACCATTCCCTCGGGTCCTATTGTTGGTCACCAGAGAGAAGAGGTCAGCACCTGCTCCTCCACCTTCCCTAGTGAGGAAGCAGTAAGCTGCAATGAGGTCTCCCCTCAGTCTCCTCTTCTCCAGGCTGAACAGACCAAGTGCTTTCAGCCACTCCTCATACATGGTATGTATAGGAAGGACAGAAGCTCAGCTAAAAGTTTATGTCATTACTACCATTCAACTAAGTTTATGCTTAAACAGTTACATTTTTCTGACTGCAAGAGGAGCCAGCTTATGTATTTCTTTTGTTCATATCCATTAATCCAATTATTATGTAAATGCACACACGCAATGTTTATTTTCCTACAGCCACTGCACTCTTGTAACGAGAAATGTGTTATTTTGCCCTCTGTTCTTATGAAGGTCTGCAAAGACATCAGTACTTAATGTTACAAAGGAGATTTCCACTGTGAGAATGTTCTTTCCCTTTAAGAAACTTATACAAGTAACAAATTAAGTAGCTTTGTCTGTTGCTTGGATGTTGGTCTGTGGCTTTTTTTCCCAAGCTTGCCTTTGTAGAGGGACCTTTAGATGGGCAGGAAAAGCTATTTACGAACTCTGAGCTCTAAAAGAGAGTTTCTTTGCCTTTTCAAGAACATATTAACTCCAAAAGATACCCATCTTGCTTCTGAAACCAACTCAATTTAACTTAGTTCTTAAGTGTGTTACCTTAAATATTTTTTAAGGTATCCAGAAAAATCTAAGGTATATATTGCACAATGAGTTCTGTTGTGTAGACAATTAACTAGTTATGTAAGGAAGTTTTTTTTGTGCTTGTGGGAAAAAAATGCTTAGACTTGTGGTTTATTTCAGTGAAGAACCTAAGCTTGTTGAAAGCTGTTGCTGCTTATGAACACTTTGTGTCCGAGATGTTTGCAGATGCTACATATTGGTTTACAGCAAAATAAACCCCCAAATAAACAAATAACAGATTAAAATCTATAAATGTGAGGAGACAAATGTGCTGCAATGTGTCTCACTTGGTGGGTTTTTTTACTATTTTTTGCTCTTTACATTTAGCCTTTGCTATTTAAATAGGTGACATCAACCTTCCAGCTTAATCTAATTTTTTCAATTTTCTTTTTCTTTTTCTTTTTTTTTTTAAATTTTATTTCAACTGTGGGGTATGTGTTTAATTCTAGTGAAAAAAGCACTTAGTGTATTTTTTTAGTCCAATAAACCAGTGATATCTCTGGCCACATCTCTCTGAAGCTTCTTCTGTTCATTTATTAATAAATTAGCATCTCACATAGGTTCTAACAGACTTATGTCTGCTTAGTTAGCTTTTAGACAGTTACAGATGCCACTCACAGCTCCTCCTGTTTCTGGGAGATGAAACACTGAAGTAAACCGCAGGCTAACTAGAATTACTTTTTTGGGTAATTCTGCACTCCACTCAACAGTGGAACAGGCTGCCCAGGGAGGTGGTTGAGTCACCATATTTGGAGGTATTTAAGAAACCTGTAGATGTGGCACTTCAGGGCATACTCTAGTGGCTGAGGTTGTGATGGTTTTTGTGGATTTTTTTGGTAGAGTGTGTGGTTGTGTTTTTTTGATTTGTTTCTGTTTTTCCTTTGTGCTGGTGGTTGGACTTGGTGATTTCAGAGGTCCTTTCCAACCATGATGATTCTGTGATTCTGTAAAGGTGGGTAAAGTCGATTTGTTTGCAGCTCTTAGAAAAAGACACTCTAATGGTAACAAGACTTGGGAATAAAGCTTAAATTTTTATACTCAATATATTCTAAGATTATGTTACAGGAGTTAGCCAGCAAGAACACTACATTTAATCATGGTTTGTTTTACAGTTATCCAGCTCTTTTGTGATAGGCTGACCCTTTTAGTACTGGTGAAACGTAAAATATCTTTTACACTTATTTGTTTTTCTGGACTGTACTTGAATACAGCATTTTAAACTAATCCTCAAGAAAATGTATTACTTTTGTGTTTTCAGTCAAAATGCTTTTATTTTGTGCACAACTGATTGTTATCTTTTGTTTTGCAAGTTTACCACAAGTTTTTGGTTTGATGTGATTTTGAGTGGTGAGGATTTGGGTTTTTTGTTGTTTTAAACTGTATCTCCTCTTAGTAGTAACTTGTTACATGTCCCGGATGAGAAGTCTGTTACTTCTGATATCAAGGGAAAATTACCACTGCTCCCTCTGTTGCATCATTTAGGGAATGACACAATGGCCTATAGTGCCCCAGAAGTACTACAGAGTTAATGCCACATCATAAACAGTGCAAAGTAATGATTCTTCAAATACTGTGGTTTGCCCATGGCAAAGGACACTAGGTTGATAAATAAACCAGGTAATCCTTGTAATAATTTGCATGTTGCTGGCAATTTGATTGCCATTCCAGCTTGTAAATACAATACAGAGTTGATTTGCAGGCTTCCCATTTTCTAGTGAATTGTTTGATTAAATGAAAAACTTGCTTTCTTGTGACTGCTCATTCGTGATCTGTGGCTTTGAGATGAATGGTTTACACTCATCAGTGGAGACCTTCAGGGAGGACTGTGAACAGGGTTGTATCCAAATTAAGGGCCAATATGTTGGGAGTCTGTGTACCCTCTCCATCCAGAAACTTAAGCAGTTTCCATAGCACTACTGTTTTGTATGGTAGGAATGGGCAAACAGGTTTGAAGACCCATTCTAGAGCAATCTTTTATAATATGGCATTATAAGAATCAATGAACTAATTTAATAATATTTTGGTCTGTATGCAGTTGGGAATAAGACTATATGAGGTTTTCAGGTTTTTTAAAAACCAGCATTCTGCTAAGGGTTGTAGTTTACACATAGGAAATATACGTAACAAGGGAAGAGAATATCAAACATCATTAACTGCCTTTTTTAAACCAACTAGTGTCACTAATAGAGAGATTGTGAAGACCAATGTCTTAATTGAATCAACTTTGAATCTTCCTCTTCAAAAGAAAAAGCAAAGCCACATTCTTTTCTCATACAGATTTTAGGAAAAAAAAAATATTTCATTGTCCTTCTTTTGAAGAAAGACTAAGTTTAAATATAAATATTACCTACCTAGATTTGGATTTCAGAGATTACTACAGTATTTTAAGAGGAAATACACGTAAGAATCAGCAAACACTTTGTTCCTATGCCATTTATTGAAAACAACACCAGTAACCTCACAAATAAATGTACCTTCTAAAATTTGCTTGTCCAGTTCAAATTACTTAGTTCTTAAATTTTGCAGTAGTTTGCTAAGTGGTAGAGCATAATGGAGTTTCTGAGTTGTCTCATCCATGACAACATGAAAGTAAAATGTGCCTTTTTGAATGATATTCTGTCTTTGCATAGGTTTGCAGTGTCAGAGAATCCAAAAAAATCCAAGTAAATAGCTCCAAGGATTAATTAGAACCTGTGAAGTAAAAAGAAAAGGTTCTATACTAGTGTCTCCCCAGCTTTCTACTGCTGTATCTCACTGTATCTTTATCTGCCACATTATGTGATCCTCTATTAAAGTAATCTCATATGAATTTTTACTGGGATGAAGTCTTCACTAAAGTAAACAGATTTTTAATTTGTTGACTTTCCAAAAAGTTAGCTATTTAAAATAATTGATAATGTTTACAGCTTTTTTCTAAACAGAAACCACTTTTTTAACATCTTCCATATACAGATCCCAGAAATTATATGTGTAGTTATTGATAAAGCTGGACATTAACTTTTACTTGAGCTTCCTGCAAATGTTACACTTTGCTTTTAAATTCCATGTTCTATTGAAAGCTAATATTGAGTGAGTTATTTTTTAACACCCATGAGATAATTCTGAATTACATCCTGAAATATGTGGAGTTGCAATCACCAGGTCATTGGTGAAACATACATGATAAGTGATCACTGATCTGTACAGGCCTACTGTTTCAATTTAATCTTTTTTCAGTGTGCGGTTTGAATTGTGTGGTCTTGATTAAAGAACCCTTATTTGAAATTGCTATTAATCACTAACATGACGCTTGGAAAATATTTCTGTGATAATTTTCAATATGAGGGTTGCATCTTTCCAGAATGAGGATTTTATAGGTAAATTCCAAAACATCACATAATTATTCCTACAGTCTTTACCCAAAAACCCTAGGTAGAAAATCTTGGAGATTTAATTCCTGCATAGAAATTAATAATTGATGACACAATTCTACTCACAAATGAAATTGTCTTAAAAATGTAATATCCTTCTATCTGTTATCATGGGGGTTCATTCATGTGACAGGACCCCAAATCAGATAGTCTATCAAATGGTTGCAAGTAAGGCATCATAGCTTTGGAAGTTATTAGTCAGTGGAAGTGTGCAAATTAATCATGTGAGTACTCATAGATTGTCCACTTCAAGGCTGTAGTTCATACCTGTAATTTCTGCTAATCAATATTTATTTACAGAGGAATTAGTGCTTTTTATATTTTGTATAGAAAATAACTATGCAACTGTAACTTGACCACTTACAGTTGGATATTCGAAATAGTCTCTCAAAACAGTGCGAGCAGAAAATTATTTTTAAAATGACTGAAGTCCCATCGGTGTGGGTGTGGTTTTTTACTTTCATTTGAATAAAGGGGTCCTCAAAAAAAACTTACAGATGGGTACTTGTAAACTTTAGGTGGTTTTTGTCTGACTATTTTTAATGGAATTGTGTATCTTCTCTCTCTGCTCTTACAGCTGCCAAAAAGCCATAAAGCTATTGACTATAAAGCAAACTGAAAACCAATGGAAAAGGTAGTCTCTCTTTACAAGTACTTCCCTTGCTTGTGGCATCTGTTTATCCTGCTATCACAGCTGCTGAAATAGGAAACTTTCATTCAGAAATATGAAAATTTAATTCAGCTGACCAGATAGTTTTGAAATTCCCCCAAGAATAATTGTGTTCCTGTAGAGGAACAAATTCAAAATATAGATTGGTGTGCTTGTCACTTAAAAGGGTGAGTCTGAAAGGTGGCTGGGGAAGGCCTTCTTGTTGTGTGTAGTGATCTATTAGAGACAACATTGCCTGTTTCAGTCTCATGAAGGACTTGCAATGAGACAGTTTCTCCAAGATGTAAAGAAAGATACTCCATTGACCCATCCAGAAAGCTGGAATTCACTTCCTCCCAAAACAGGGGATTCTAAAGGATAATTTTATACCTATTGACAAGGTTGGTCTAGGTCATAAATTGTGTGCTGATTGGTTCTTATCAGGCTAATGGTCTTAATAATTAAAAGGGCTGGGGTAAAGAGCCACCATTTGCTTCCAATGGAAACTCTCCTGGTTTTATTGATACAGCCTCTGGCAATGAGGCCTTGCCTCCGGCTCTGCTAACACAACCTCGGGCCATGGGACCTTCACTCCATTCCAGCAGTCATGCTAATCACTGATTATAAAGCTTGCAGTCACAGTAATTGTCAGGTCCAGTCACGGTAATTGTTAGATCATAAAACTTACAACATCTGTGTTGTGTCTTGACCACATCAGCAAGTTGCTCATCCCTCCACCCCTGCTCATGGTCAGGTAAATGATAAGCACACTAAATTAACCTGTGCTCTTGTTCAAGTCTGGTACAAGATAAATGTACTAATTGGCTTGAAAAAACAAAGAAATCTGTGTTCCCACAGTGCCTTAAAGGGAAAATGGAAAATCTACCCAGTGTGATTCTCAAAATTGTTTCTAGCAAAGTAAAATGATGGATAGTGACTTCTTTAAAGTAAGAAAACAAAGAGGGAAAAGGGAATCCTTTTCTGTAATTATTACTTGCTGGAGGTATATAGCTGTAATAATTCACTCAATTTGTGCTACTGTCACTTCAAGATAGAGCCCAAATGGTAAAAATTTCAAAAGCATTACAGGGCCACAGTGATTTCACTTAAAAAAAAATCACCTCGAAAACCAAACACCCCTAAATCCCAAATCCTCAGATATTTTGAAGCAAATCCAACATCTACAAACCACAGAGTACAATTGGATTTGAATTAAAATTTTGTAATTAAAATTATACATTTATTCATGATTTCTAGCTCTATTTTTTGTGTGTGTAGATTGGAATAGGGTGAGACTGGGAATAGCCTATGAGGGATATCCTGGCTACAACTTGTGGTATCAAAGGTTACATCTTTGCAGTACACAATAAAACAGTACAAATGAGAGACTCAAAAACCCAAAATGCCCACTAGTGATATGATAAATCAGGAAGCTATCCTTCAGTTACTTTGCTGTTCTGAAATTTTCTTTTATTAACTTATCCTTTATGACTAGATGACACTCAAAAGTGCATATGATGGGGTTGTCAAATGTTTTACAGCTGTATTTGAACAAGTGTGTTAATCCCTGCCTCATAAGATTTTCCTACTTTGGAGTGCCTGTCACTAACATTTGTCCATAATATTGGAGACCTTACCAATTCATTCATTTGGCTAGGAGACAGTTTAGAAAGGAGTGAGGTCAGATCACAAATTGTGCAATAAAAGAATTTACAATTTTTTAAAAAGAGTTAAAAAATTCAGGTCATCCTGAATGAATGAATACTGTTTGTCTCCTTTTTCAGTCATATTACTATGGTCAGCAGAGATTTAAGAGCCAAATAATTGCTTGCAGCCAGGGAGACAGCAGTGTAACTTTGCAGGGAGTTGGGCTGAGGGACTGAGCTGATCTGCATCTGATGTCCTCTGATCTGTTCAAAAGCAACCCCACAGAGGCCAAGTTGATGTTCGTAAGACCAGCTGCTCTCCAGTGTTGAAGAACACAGAGCCCAACCCAGCCACAACTAGGCCTGAAATGGAGATAAAGTAATAACGAACAGATAAACAAAAGAGTTTGCTTGGTGGGAACAGGGCCTTCATGGTTTTTTTCCATGGAGGTATGGCTAATGGTTAAATGACAGCAGTCAATCCACTTTATTCTATTAAATCCTGGTCCCATCTTTGATCGAGGGGTCTTCGTGTACACTTTCCCAGGAGGTGTGCAGGACCTTCTCCTCTCCAGCAGGGACGCCTGCCAGAGAGACTAATTCTCAAGAATGAGGATCCACCCAGGGACACCCAGCTGCAGGCAGGCAAGGGTGAGAGATATTAACTCTTTCATTGTCTTTATTAGTAAACTTAACATAAAGTAATTTTCATCATTAAGTTTAAGGATTATAGAATCCTTTAAAATTGATAATTAATGTTCTAGGCCTAGTATAAAACTTGAAAACAAGTAAGTTGCTAGCATTTAAATGGTTAATCTTTATTGTTTGATCTAACTACAAGTAGTAAATTTCATTGTTAAGATACCCTTTGGATTCAAACTTCATCTTCTGTTCCAATCTCCCAGTTTCCCTACAATTTGACTGTATTTGTGCCTTCTACTTTAAGGAGTTGAGATCCCAGCGTTATATGCAATAAATCTTGGTCTGTGCATATATGTCTCATCTGCTATCTCGTCCTGTTCATGACAGTGGTCTTTGCTGAGATGGGGTTAGTTTTCTTTGTAGCCACTGCAATGATGCCATGTTTTGGATTGGTGACCAAAACACTGCTGTTAACACAGGGAAATAAACACCATGAATAGTGTTTACACAGTATCGAGGCCTTTTCTCTTTCTCACGGTGGGTTTCTCAGGATGCCATGTCACTGAGCAGTCTTGGGGTGCACAAGAGAATCTGGTAGGGAACACAGCCAGGATAGCTGACCCAAATACACGAAAGGGATATCCCACACCATATGATGTAATGTTTAGAAGTAAAAGCTGGTGGAAAGGAGTAAGGCGATAGGTTCAAAGTCATGGCATTTGCCTTCTTCAGGAAGCACTGCACATGATGGAGCCCTGCTGTCCTGCCAGTGGCTAAATACCTGCCTGCCCTTAGGAAATCTTGAATGAATTCCCTATTTAGCTTTATTTTTATCTCAACGTATGAATTTTCTGACTGTAACCCTTCCCATTCTCTGCTTTATCCTACTGGAGGGGATGAAGCAAGCATTGGGGTGGGGCTCAGCTGCCTGCTGTGGTTAAACCAACCCAGTGCTATAGCACAGAAAGGAATAAAGAACAAATCACTATATAAGTACATGTTAGACTGAAGTTGCCTTTTGTAATGTGCATAAGAAATAGGGTTGATTTCTTTCTCATCAGAATTAACATGACAGCAGCATGTAAAGTATTTACATTGTCCACACAGTAATTCGAAAATAATTGCTACTTTCTTCTTTCTACAGCATAATTACGGTTTTTTTTTATTTGTTTGGTTTAAGTGTGGAAAATACATCCTGCAATTAGCTCATAACTTACTGCAAAGTAGTCACGAGTTTACTTTTGGGTAAAGGTTTACAGATTAGTTTTTTGGCTATTGTTGTTCAGTTTCCTTTAGACTTGAGAGTAAGACAGAGGCTTTGAGAGGTTTAGCTGTAAGGTCTGTCCACTAGTTCTGAAACCAAGTATCTTCTTAAAAAAATCTTTGCAGAAAACAATGCAAAATGTGCCTTAGTAAAACAGCCAGGTTTCTCTGTATTCTTAAATCTCTAGTTAAGTGGAGACCTTTCTTTTGAAGGATAGCTGTTGGGGAGTGGGAGGAAGGGAACCAAAGCAAAATTCACAAACACAGGAAAGCAAAACAAAGTGGATATGATGCTAAAATGCACTTTTCTTGGTGACATTTACTTGAGTTAAGTTCTAAGAAAATGTTCCTGAATATGCGCTACTCTTCTATAGATTTCACTTCTCTTATTGTTCCTTCTGCTGTGTTAGTATCACTTTATGCAAAAGTCTGGGTATAAAGGTTAATAGAATTGTTCACTTGGTGATAACACTCAAATCTGTAACTGCCTCTGGATACTGAACAGTACCAAAATTAAACCATTAACAATGGCTTTAATGCTTACTCCAAGAGTGGTCAATTTTTTTCCTTAGAGAAATAATCAGCAGAAGGACAAAGCAAAGATATATATGCAGATTTAAAATGCTTAGCCCCTGCAAATCTCATAGCCAGCTGAATTGAGGTCAGGTGGAAGAAACCTTGCTGCACTCTGAGAAGCATCAGGCAGTATTTCTTATTCCATGTCTGAAATTTCTTAATTCCATTTTTTTATTAGGGAGTTCCTTCCCAGGAATCCAGTTCTGCGTTATGAAAGAGTGAAAAACAAATCAGGTTCCTTGGGTACTTCCCCCTTAAGGTTAGCTACCTTTTCCTTTTGCATTTATTAATACAGACTCTAAACAATGCCTTCCCTTTGATAAACAGGGCAGTTAAGACTGTGTATGCACTTCTGTTCTTTCAATTCTTTCCTGAAAATGTGTATTGGAGTTCGGCAGGAAATTGCACTACTCAACATATTTGTTTTTCCCGCCTCACCTGCACACCTTTCTGAGCACATCTAACAGCTGGGTACACATAGTTACAGTTGATGGAAGGGAAAAATCAGTGATGTAAAAATCAGTGTTTTGTTTTGTTTTTTTCCATCAGGAATTGTCATGTCTAGTTTTAAAAAAAATCTCCAAATCCCTAAAATATTTGTAAGAAAATGTTTTAGCAGTCATTCAAAGTTTGAAATTTAAAGAATGGCTTCATTGATCCTCTGATATTGTGTACATAACAAGGATATTAATTGTAACCACTGCTTGGAGTAAAGCCTCTTACTTTTGGTTTTAATTGACAGTGAAATCCCAGTCCAGTTGAATACAGTGACAAAACTTCCATTAACTTCAGTAATGCAGAACTCTGCCTAAGGAGTTTCTGTTACCATTAGAAATAGTGGTAGCAGCCTGTGTTAATTCGGCCAAGGTCCATCAAGATCAGGTTCCGTAATGTGGCCAACCAAAAATTTTCATGAAGCAGAGGGAAATAGAACAATCTGTAAAACAGTGTAATGTGTTAAGAAGGCTTTTGCTCAATTCACATCTCCATTACATTAGAACAATAATATGTGTTTGTTTGGTACAGTGGTCCCATTCTTCAGTGGCAACAGGCAATACCCTGTCTTTCAGTAGGCTCAGAATGACCACATAATCTTTTCAAAGACTCAGTTTTATGCTATGAAACCATGGCAGTGCTTTTCCTATATTTGGGGTGTATTCTCATTCCTAACTAGTTTAACTGTGTTGATCAAATAGCAGTGTTTCCACGCCTGGGTCTTATGGTAGTAAAACCTGTCCTTCAGAACGGAGAATTAGTCTCATTTCTCTATCAGCTGCTGGAGTGTGCATAATAACTCTCAAAATGACTCACCCTTCCCTATATGCACTAATTGAAGGCAATGCTATTCCAGGTGAGTGAGACTTGTGAGACTCATTTTAAAGCAGGTGTTCATGTCTTAGAAGTAAACAACTGTTTTGCTGGGTTTTTTTCTTTGAGTATTTTTGCTATAA
The DNA here is from genome assembly GCA_020745705.1 of Hemiprocne comata. NCBI lineage: Eukaryota > Metazoa > Chordata > Aves > Apodiformes > Apodidae > Hemiprocne > Hemiprocne comata. The sequence goes on along the minus strand of CM036587.1, from coordinate 81,674,125 downwards.
TAGGGATGTACTTGTATTCAATACAATAACTAGCTTGAAGTAGTAATTTAGCACAGCCTGGATCTGTGTATTGGATTCACATCTTCATGGTTGAGTACGAACTATTTTAACAGAATGTAAAATTTAGCTGTTGACATGTGTGTGAGGAGCAGATTTTTCACTTTTGGTGCACCTGTCTGACTATGCTCTTTTGATATTACACTGTAATATTCTTTCTCTTGGTTGGAGCTGTAAATAGAATAAATACTACATTTAAATTATAAGAGCATTTCTATGTAGGACGTAGATTTGTGCAAAAAGCAACTATTTGTTCAATACATTTTTCACTTCATGGATAAAATATTTCTCTTAGATAAAATGGTGGATCTGTAGTGGTGACAGGTGATTGGAAATGTGGGCCTTCTACTCAACCTGATAACGCACCCAAATAACTGCATTGGACAGTCCCATTTAAACCAGTGAGACTACTGAAGTCAGGAAGGCTTACCTGGGAGCAGGTTGTTGGTTGCCTACACAGGTTTGTGTTTCCTGACACCTTCACAGTGTTTGAATTCAACTTCTGTGAGAATAATGCCATCTACTGAGTTATCCTGCTGAACATTTTCGGCATTCACCAATAAATCTTTATGTGCTGTTGTAGTTGGGTCCTAATTTGTGAAATATTAATAGGGTTTTCAGGTTGCCGTGATGTCTCATTTGCAATTTTGTCTTTTTTCTTATAACACCCTCACTGAGTAAAGTAACTTTTCATTGACTGAAAGGACATTGTGCACTTGCTGTGAGTTTTGTCACATTCAGAGTAAAACCTTTAGTGTACTCTCTGTATAAGAAAAATGAAAATAAATTATTTATTTTTATCTGATCATAGTGCCAGTAGCTCTGTGACCCTTTGTTTTGTATTCTGTAGACAATTCTGCCTGGAATAAAACTATATATACATTAGGTAGTTATACTTGCTATCTCAAGTAAAGATTTCACTAATGAAAGATTATGCTTTTCCTAGCTTCTCATAGGAATGGTATATAGTGTTGAGAATAATTGTTATCAAGAGTTCAGCAGCAGATGTTCATCTATAACATCACTTAAAATTAGTATCTGGTTTGCCAAAGGATGCCAATCTGAAGAGAATTAGTGCTACTTATATATATGAATTTTAGTAGTTAAGTTACATTACATGAAATTTCACCTTCCAAAATGGAAGAAAATAGAAAGTAGAAAAGAAAGCAATACTAATTTGAAAAAAATAATTGCAAAAAAATTAATGAGATGAATTAAGGCAAATACTTTCAAGCAGAAAATGTTTCATCTTTTTCAATAAGATTGAACCACTGTCTTTTAAAAATAAAATATTTTGTTATATTACTTCATTTAAATTATTAGTATAAAAATAGGGAGGCACTGGCAGAGAACTGTTAGCTTGCAGTATTGAATCAGTCTCATCTAAAGAAACAGCGAAGAAAAAATCCAGTAGTATGGAAAACAGAAACATGAGACAGAGGATACTTGGAGTGGTGACATGAGGTTCATAGAAACAGGACTTCAGAAAACACATCACAAACCTTATTCTGTAACTGCAAAGATTTCTGTCACAGTACCTCTAAGGTTGCAAAGTCAGCAGACAATACATTGTAGAAGAATAAGCAAGCAGAAAGCAAAGAGCAGTGAAAACTGAATATGACATGCTTGAATTTTTATGTTTTTTTTTTCACAGGGAACCTACAAGCTAGATGTGAGTGGAAAACACAGCATCATGCTAGAGTTTGAAATGAAAAGCAGAGAAGTGCATACTTCTATGATAAGAAGAAATTTTAAGATAAGGTAAAGGTAAGTGCAAGTTGCCAACAAAATAGTTGGTATCAGTGCCAGACTTTTGTTTATATAATGGAAATGATACATGCTTGGCCAGCAAAAGCAAGTGCATTTTCCACAACTGCTTTTCTGTACAGTGAGATTTAGCAGAGATCACGTTTGTTTAACATACCTGAGATTTCTGTTTGAAGGATCCAAGCCCTGTGACTGAATGTGTTTTGTGTAGAGCGCCTGTACAGGTTTTAGCTTGTATAGAAATGAGATGATGAAAGGAGACTGAGCTTGCAGCTGACTGACATACAGGTATGACACAATGTTCTCTAGGTGAATGACAGGAATCATATCTCTCCAATTAATGTGATGCATGAAGAGCAAAATTATAAGCAAAGTAGGATGTCTCTCAAAGAATATCAGTGACCATAATACCACCCATGGATTGTACTATTAAGCCAGTTTCCTTTTTCACTTTTTTTTTTTTTTTTTCAAAAGGGAAGAGACAAACTCTGATACAAGCCTGAATTGGAAACTGCAGTGCTTTTGATTTGCACTTTAAATAACCTAATATAGCCCAAAGAACAGCAAGAGGGTTTCAACCCTAAATGCAACAGATAACAAACATTTTCTAGTAGCAGCTTCACTAGAATATGCTTGTCATATCTTGGGGTGGTAAAACAATTTTTATGTACAGCTTATGTTAGCCCTTTCAATGCACTAGGCAAGTGCTTCCTGGCCTCTTTGATCTTTCTAGTGAGTTTTTAACTTCCTTTGCTCATTTATTCTGTCCTCCTTGGTAGCCAGAGGTGAAAGGCAAATATTTATATAATTACGTTTTCCATTCAAACTGTATTCCCTAATGCATTTCCATTCATATATTTATGTTCCATAATGTTTCATTCTCAGCAGTCAGAATTAGTTTTGTAACCATCAGCCATTCAATACCCATTAGTCCCAGAGAGAAAATATAAAAAGTGCATTGATGGTTTGAGCATCTCTATAGGGAATATCTCCATTGCAGGCTCATCTGAGCTAATTAGTACTGTGGCTGGAGTGCTCCAGTTAGCCTAACCTGAGTGCAAGTATTCCCACAGCAAAGCCTTCTGTGTGTTGCTGTCCCTGAACCAATGTACTTGTGTACCTGGGGGAGCAAAGCCCTGCTGTTTTGTGCTTCAGTGCTCTAGGTATTGTTCCTATGCATTGTTCCTATTGTTCCTATGTTCCTATTGTTCCTATTACGTCTTCCCTTTGGAAAGGGTTGACAGGACAGTGCTATGACATTCACCATCTTTTGCATTTGAAGACTGGTTCTGGGCTAAGTGAAAGAATGCAATAGATTTAAGTTCCTATATATATCTGAAAGCCAGTGTGCCTGAGGTCACATATGCATATAGTGAAGTCGTTAATAGGTAAAAATAAGGGCTGGGTGAAAAACACAAGTAAGACTAAAACCGAAGTCCGTAGTGGGTAAATATTCTTGCTTACCTGCTTTACACCTTGATTCAAAATTATTAAAAGAACAAGTGCAACAGTCAGAAATATCACCAAATTAAGAGTCCTCCGTGTAGTTACAGTGTCCATCCTTAGGCTAAAGAAACCCAAGTAAATACATAATTAAAAATCTATTTAATTGCCACATGCAACTGGAGATTATGGAGTGCCTAATTAGTGATGTTATGACTTTTTTTTTTACATTTCTAATAGTTGGGAAAGTTCAGGGTAGTATCTAGTGAAAGTTGATAGCTAATTGGAGCAGAAACAAATATGGTAATGCTGATAGGCTAATTTATTGACTGTTGAGACTTTTTAATAAGCTGATAGTTTCTAATCACTTACAGTTAATAAGCATCCATAGCGCTAAATCCTTTTGGAATAATATATTTGTCATCAAGAGCTAGACAGAAGAATTCATTAATCTCATATCTCCAAGCAAAATTGCAGAATCACAGAATGGTTGACATTGAAAGGAAACTCTGGAGGTCATCTGGTCCTACCTCTTCCTGGTCAAGCAGGACCACATAGGCCTGGTTGCCTGGGATCATGTCAAGACATCTTTTGAAAGACATTCCAAATAATCTCTAAGAATGGGAGACTCCACCACCTCCCTGGACAACCTCTGCTAGTGCTCAGTCACCCTCATAGTAACCAAGTATTTCCCGATGTTCAGAAGGAATCTCCTGTGTTTCAATTCATGTCCATTGTTTCTGATCCTGGCACTGGGCTCCACTGAAAATAGCCTTGGCTCTGTCCTCTTTGTGCCCTCCCTTCAGATTTTTACTTAATTGTCCTGTTTTGAGACAAGATGACGCCAATTTTCCTTTTCCTTTTTTTTTTTTTTTTTTTTTTTCCTTCAGTAAGCTTTTAACTAGCAGCAAGTGTTCCAGCTAGTGGACTGATAACACTGGAATGATTATGTTACTGCTGAGACTCCAAGGTCACTTCTTAGCTCTGCTGCTACAGAGGCTACTGGGGCAGGAGAGTCATATCTATGACCCGTAGGGGAGCTGGACTAGACAGACAGCAGAACTGACCAAAGGTATTCCATTCCATATATCTACGTAAGATCCAAGAAAGGTCAGAGATCACAGAAGACAACTTCCTTCCTGCTTCTTCTTCCCTTTATTCTGTCCATGGCCAATGTCTGGGGAGGACTCCATCCATCCACCACTGTCGACTCCAGGCTCAAGCATCCCTGACCTCATAACTCTCTCCATAGCCCCTGTCTGCTCTGCTGTTATTTCAGACAGCATTCCAAGACTTTTCAGGGCTGCTCACAGCTAAGGAGAGTGCTGGGGGAGTTACTGGGTGTGGGGGAAAAGAGGCTTTTGCACATTCCTGAACATACTTGTATATAATTGTACATATAATTAAAGCTGTCTAGTTTAGTTTTCAATCCAGCAAAGTCTCTCTCCTTAATTCTCTCTCTCCTTCCCTACCTGGGTGGGAGGGGGAGGGGATCGAGAGCGTTGTTGTCTCTGGTTTAATTGCTGATCCTGAGTCAAACCATGACAACAATTTGTAAGATGACCCCTGAGCCTTCTCTTTTCCAAGCTGAACAGTCCCAGCTCTCTCAGCCTTTCCTTACAGGAGAGATGGTCCGGTCCCTTCATCATGTTTGTGGCCCTTAGCTGGACTCTCCCCAGTATGTCCATGTCTCTCCTCTACTGAGGAGCCCAGAACTAGACACAGTACTCCAGATGCATCCTCAGCAGTGCTGAGTAGAGGGGAATGGTCACCTTCCTCGACCTGCTGGCAATAATCCTATTCATGCAGTCCACAACATCATCAGCCTTCTTTGCCACAAGAGTGCATTATTGGTTCATGTCCAACTTGGGTCTCCACCAGGATCCCCAGTCCTTTTCTGACAAGTTGCTTTCCTTAGCATGTAGTGATCCATGGGGTTATTTCTCCCCAGAAGGGAGAAGGACTCCACTCTTCCCTTTGTTGAACTTCTTGTGGTTCCTTTTAGCCCACTTCTCCAGTCTGTCCAGGTCCCTCTCAGTGGCAGCATGACCATCTGGCTTATCAGCCAAGCCCCCTAGTTTTATGTCATCAGTAGAAATGCAGTTAATTAAATGATACCTACTAACTGAAGAGAATTATGTAAGTCTTAGCCAGCATATCCCTAATGAATTGCTGAGAAGGGTAAGGGGTAAGGGCTCTCCTATCATAATGATGAATGAGGTCAGTAACCGTACAATTAAATGTTTTTATGTATAGCAGAACAGGATATTATAGCCAATAAAAAATTACTTTTTACCTGGAGCCGATGTAAGGCATAACTTCAGTCAGAATTGGGAGTCGTCTATCTGAAGAAATATGCACAGAAATGAAGAAAGAAATAACATATCTGTAATGAAAAAATGGCATTAGTAAAAGTTGCCTGAAAGACCTCCTGATAATAAAGGGAAAACGAGATTTAGTATAATGGAAGGAAATACCAGGTAGGATGTGCTAGTTATGATCCTATGATAAAATACCATTGAAACTAAAAACTGGTAAAATTGTAGAAAAGTTGTCAGCACAGGGTTTTTTAGAGCCAAAGGGAACAACTTTTAAATCTCACTGCTTACCATTTAAAAAAATAATATAAAGGAGAAACAAATCAGCATGCTCCTATAGCTTCCTTTCAAAGTGCTGTGTAACATAGTACAGGTAACTTTTGGAGTTCAAAATGTAGGTGTAACACATTCTCAGAAATCTGCAAATGACTTATGATCCAGTTTGAAATTGGCATGTTTGGTAACAGAAAATTTGCTGAGAGGCTTCTGTGCTTGAAACATAAGCCTGCTCTTGATATGGATGTGAATGGCTCTAGGCAGAGGCTTGTATTCCAAGCACCCATACATTTGGGCAGGCAGGCTCTGAATGTAAGCATGACACTCTACTCTTTATATAGCAATGATTGTTCAGCTAGAAGACTTATTATAAATAATATATCTTTGTGTTATTTGTAAATTAATTAAAAATGAGAAAGATCCTCAAAATATTATATCCTAATGTCCAGCTTGTTTAGGATTCAACTTGATGTTAGAAGGCAATTTAATTAAAATCTAAAATAGATTTGAAATTTTCTCCCAATTCCTGACTGTACTATATTCAGTATTTAAAATAAAGTTTTATTCATGGTTCTGCAGTTATGCACAGCAAAGACAAGAATAGAAGCAAAGTGGATATTTTTCTAATGTCATTTGTTTGTAGATTTATACAGTAACCAAAATTTAAAACAGATTAAAGGAAAATGAAGTGACTTATAAAACTACTTTATTCTAACTAAAATTGCACTCAATAAAAATAGGGTTTAAGGAAAGGTACTCCAAGCATATCTCTTCCGGGAATGATATATGGTGAATTTCTTTGAAGTCACTAATCAGTAACAGGTGCATACAATTTCACATTATCGAAGTATAGAATCATAGAATGGTTTTGGTTGGAAGGGACCTTAAAGATTATCCAGTTCCAAACCCCCTGCCATGTGCAAGGACACCTCCCACCAGACTAGGTTCCTCAAAGTCCCATCCAACACAGCCTTGAGCACTTGCAGGAATCCACAACTTCCCTGGGCAACCTGTGCCAGTGTCTCACCAACCCTCACACTGAAGAATTTCTTCCTAACATTAACCTAAGTCTCCCCTCTTCCAGTTTAAAGCCATTGCCCTTCATGCTGTCACTATACACCCTCATAAAAAGTCCCTCTCCAGCTGTCCTGGGATGGGACAGGTAAAATAATATTTTTGTTTGTTTGTTTGTTTGTTATAATTCCTTCTGTTGATGGTTTTTTACCATTAATTCAGCAAGCCACAAAAAAAGGAAGTGGACAAAGCTATCCAGAGTTAGCAGAATTTGTGTGATTCATGTTGCTGAATAACACAATGGTTTCGAAAGGGGTAAAAAATATCTGTCTGGAAATAAAGGCAGTTTGAAAGTCAGAAGATTTTGTTGTGGGTTTTATAGCTATTACATAGCTTATAGCCGGGATTGCTATGTAATCCTTTAAGCCACCATTTGGGGCTACCTGTTTTTCCCTAAGGGGGCATAGATAAAAAGTTTCTGTCATGCTCTCATGCAGGAAAAACTTATAATCTCCAGATGCAAAGCCAGGAAAACTCTTTCTTTTTTTTTTCTTTTTCTTTTTTTTTTTTTAAATCACTAGAGAGAGAATGGCTGGGAATACTGCTTCATATATCTGATGGTACAGTTATTCTGCAGAAAGCCAAGATATACCCATCAACTCTAAATAAACAGTCTGAATGCAATGGTCTTTTATAAGGTACCTGTTTAGAAAATTGTTTCAACTTACCAATGAATCCAGTACTGTGCTAGCTGAAGTTCATAGTGCCAATGAATATCAATAGGAGGAAATGTGAGATCCTTGTTATGCATCTTTTTTAAAAAAGTAAGCTATGAGAAGTATTTTCATGAAGAGATATCAGATACCATTCTATAGCAGCATAAAACTGTCTGGAAATTCTTGTAAGAGTACCTGCACAAATCCTGTGCCCTACATCAGCCTTTTATGCATCAGCAGACCTGAAAGTAGCTAGAAATATTTAGTTATATATAAGGCATGCAAACTTGACTTTCATTGGTTGCCTTGCTGTCATTTCCAAATAGAAAAATGTTTATTCCATACAACAAAATGGCATGATTTTGAATTTTAGTAAAATAATTTATTGCTACCTTTTAACACAAGTTTTTGGGAAAATATATGTTATCTGAATAAAGGATGAAGAAACTGATACTTTCAACAAAAGCATAAAATATGAATTTTGCAGGGAATGAGATAAAGGAACATGCTAACTGGCATCCAAGTGGGTTTGCCCTCTGTTAGGCTTATATGTTGAAACATGCTTCCCGAGATTACTTTTGTTGTATTCCAAAGTGTAAAGATGTCAGTTTTTCTGCAACTATTATTTGCTGATGTTACTTAACAGTGACAATCCAGACTATAATGGCAGAAGGAAAAAATATATTCTTGCCACCAGTGCAGATGGATTGTCAGACTGTGTGTGTGAAAGCCCACTACATAAATGTGTATTTATATTATGGTAATGTCTATGTGTTGATCTTTTAACTGTTTTTTTAAATGTCTGGCTCATTATGGCTCTGTTGATTTTATTCATAATTTTCTTCTCCCTAAACACCAATTTTCCCCCTTCCTTTAATTAATATATCACAGTTGTTTCCTTTTTATTGTGTTCTTTCTTTTCAATTTCAAAGGAGAAAATGATACTGAGAGATAATCAACTCTCTCCGGTTTTGCTAGTGGAGAACATGATGGAGCAGAAATGGGATAAATCTTTTTCTCCTTCTGTGTAAAGTAAGGTACCCTCAAGCTGAACAGAGCTCATTCTTGAAACCACACAGCAAAATATTGTATTTTTGATGTTGGGACCCAGGGGAAATATAGGTTCATAATGTGCCAAATCCCTCTTCCAGAAAAGGTATTTCTTAATGAATTTCTGTCTGTTTTAGAAACAGTAGAAATTTGAGGTTTACCTGTATATTTATAATAATGGGCTTAACTCCTTTATGTTGCACTTGAAAGAATTACACTTCAGAGGTCATAAAGAATATAAAGTAATGTTATTGTTCATCATTTTGCTATTGAGCCCTCGATCCTCTTTTGAAGGGGGAGTGGGTTGCAGCTTTACCCATCTCGGTCTGCGACAAAGGGGAAAGTAACTCTGATATTTTATTCCACTTCTATCCTGCAAATATACATGTTTTCATAATTTCCTACTTGGTAACCAATTAGGCTGATTCCTCCTACACTAGTTGCTCTTGTTTCAGATGTAATATAATTTGGCTTTTTGGAATACAAGTATTACATGATGTGTGAAATGAGTAATGCTAACCAGAATGTTATTTTATCTCACACTATTACTAGTAGTAGTAGTAGTGGTGCTTATTAAGAATAGCATATAAAATTCTAATCCAAAATCCAAAATAGTCTTTCAAATACAATTTTTAGCTTACTTTCTCGAAAAGGTTTTGTGAGTGGAAGCAATTATAAATAACTACAGGTCCAGTGTGTCAATGTCCTTTAGGTTCCACATGTGCCTTAGAGAGTTCAACTGTGTAAAACCTGCTAGAACAATAGTGTAGAGCTGTGTAGATGCTGTAGAAACCAAATCTTAGTGGTATCCTGCTGATGGCTGGGTCTTTCAATTGAACTATGCTCTATACCTCACCTACATTTTGTCTTGGGCTAGGAGGAGGCAGGAAGGAGAAAAGAGTGAGTTCCCTTGGACAGAAGCTAAGACTGAACTAAGATATATGTCGTGCTTGATAATGGAACTGAGATTTGGGAGACAAGGGAAACAAAAAGCTCCTTCATAGTGCAGATGTAAACAGAATGTACCTTTCAGGTGCATAAAAATTTGTTCAGCCAATTTACCTGTTCTTTTAAGCAGCTTTCTTTAAAGGGAAAGAAGGCATAACTAGTTGTTTGAAATCTAAAACTATTAGAATAGATGTAGTTATTCTCCACATAGTTGAAGATTTTGTGCCTCTGAAATACTCATACAGGGTTTGTGGCAGATGCCATTAGATTAAAAAAAAAACACAAAACTGTAGAAATACACTTAGGACACATAATGAAGTTGTACTGACAAATTTTAATCTTGTGAAAAGTCATTAACTTACACTTATTCCACCACCACCCCATTGGGAAGGTATGAAAATCTTTTTAGCTAACCTGTCTGGGGTTTTTTTGTTTGTTTGGAGCTTTTTTGTTTTGTTTTGTTTTGTTTTGTTGTGTTGTGGGGGTCTTTTTGTTGTTGTTGTTGTTGTGAATTTTTTGTCTTTTGGTTTGTTTGTTTTTCCCCTCAGTGACTAATCCGGTGCTTAAATACCTTCCATAAAAAAAATAAGATCTCTTATTTTATTCCTGCTTTTAATGACATAACAAGAGATACATTTGCTAAATTACTAAAAGTAGAATTCCATATACCCATTGTATTTAGGGTGGAATTTCCTTTTGACATATTTAGTTCTTTAATGTATGGTTATATATATGAAACTTTCATCCCAGTTACTGACTTAAATGGTCTTCAAAGCATATCTCAGTGTTTTTATTAATCTTTTACTTAAAAAGTTATTATCCTGTCATAAACCAAAGAAGAAAAACTTCTACTAAATCTAGAAACTTGCTTTTCTAAAACCATTTCCTAAAGTTTCAGAGTTCCTTGTTTTCATTTTCACTCTTAAGAATTCAATTTCAGAAAACTGAAGCTCTCTTTGGAGCTATTTAAAAGATTGTCAGAAGTCTTTTGTGTTTCCAGTAAACCTGTGGCTTATTTTTCAGTTGTATGATTGTTTCACTTTCCAAAATGTTTTGTTGGGGTTTTTATTGTTGTGTCTGCATTGTACATCAATTAAGTTCAAGGGGAGTTAACATGATTTCTGAACAGAGTATTTCACTTCAGACAACTGCTTTGTTCCCTGTTGGTTATTCTATTATTGGTTTTTCTGAATATACTTTTTTTGATAAGAGCTCTGTAATATTTAGGTCTCATCTGTTCATTCTTTCATCTGTTATTCCCCCATATCAACTTCTACCTTTCTGCAGGCCCAAGACCCACTCTCTTAATCCATTGTAATTCTCGGCATATCTTGAATTGAATACTTTTATTCTGTCAGTCCAGTAAACTGCTCTCTCTCATAGTGATTAATTTATCTTCCATACTTCACAAACATTAGGTGTTTATCAAGATTAATCAACTCTTCTACCTTGATCCTGGTAATGCTTCAAAGCCTGCTTGAACAATTTTTTGGGGTTATATATTTCACAGCAGCAACACAGCTTTCTCTTCTTCAGTGATGTCTTGTTTAGTCACACACATTTTTTCCCCAAGTGGTGTTGCTTCCATTGCAGGAAAATGGATAATGCCAGCAATGACCAATTCTCCCACTGAAGTGCCAGTGATGTAAGTAGGACTTGCATAGTCAACTTGCTGCAAAAACCTGAAAATCTAGAAGAAAATGGTTAATTTGCATCCTGGGGATGTTTTCCTGAAAGAAGCTGTGTAAGAAGTTTGAAATCAATTTTAATCTCATTACGTCTACCAACTACAGGGACTAAATAAATTGCAAAATTAGTAAAAGACATTCTGTTTTTGATTATCTGAAGGTGAGTGGATATAGTTACTATATTTCTCTGTGAAGGATTACTGTGCTTTTATTTAAATAGTGGTGAGAGAGAGATCATGTTTATATGTAGGTATAAATTCGGACTTGTATAGATCATCCAGCTGTGTTTCTCTGGAATCACATTCAGAGTTTGCATCTTTCTACATTAAAATATGCCTATGGAATTTTTTTGATTCAAAACTATGTGTTTATTAGCCATGGACTGCAGAGTCTGTGCTGGAGCCAGGTGCCCATATTTTGGTGGTGCTAGCTGGAGCTAAGCTGGGCTTACCCTCACTGGAAATGGCTCTGCTTACCTTTAGATGTAGTACATTTTCTGGCAGCTCATATTATCCTCCTTCACTTAACAGTCTGTGAAGGCAACTGCCTAAGACTTATGTTTGCCCTATTTGTTTATGCCAAGCTCCCAAATCTGCTGATTGCTTTAATTTTGCCTCACTGTATATACAAAAAACACTATAATACTTTGTTTCTCTAGGTTTTCTTTTACAATTCCTTTTAGTAATTCCATCTGAATATCAAACTTGCCATAATTATATCTAAGCACCTGTTGGACCATGTCAACTGAGCCTTTTAAGTACAGCAGTACATCTGTCTCCTTGCTGTTGCAAAAACTTTATGGGTTTTTACTAGGCTATGTATCACCAGTGTCTAACTATGGTGTATGACAAGAGCTATTAGCTGCACAGAGCAGGAAAGTTAAGATATATGTCAAAATCACCCCTTCCCTTAGTCTGAAATCATAAGCCTCTCACAGGGGCACTGTAGAAAGGTCTGAATGTGATCAGGACTTTGCAGCTCAGGCTCACTCTCTTAATTAATTAATGCCTTACATCCATTTTGTTGATCAGCATTGCAAACTGAGAGCAAATCAGCAATGAATAGTTAAGAATTCTTAATTTAGGGATCAGTTTTGTTATCCCTTTTACTGCATAGCATGCGAGTAGGGGCTAGCCTTCATTTAGTATGTATTGCTATATATTGCTTTAGCTCATTCAATCCATAACTCCAGCCTGGGGCGAGGTACCTGCCTGTGGCTGAGGGGCTCAGCTGTGCCCTGCAGTGGGGCTGTTGGAGCCAGCCAGAACCTGTTGTGTCTGACATGGGGCAGCCCCAGCTGCTCCTCGCAGGGACTGCCCCTGCAGACCCCACCAATACTGCTGCCAGCAACTTGTATGGTAAACCCAGTACAAATGAATAATTTTATTTAAAACTATTTTATCCTTCTGTGAGACAGAGCGCAAAAGCACGTTCCACCTGGTAGTCTAAAAAGTCATTGTCAGAGGAGTAAGAGCATTGCTACTCTGTGTTCATGCTACCCAAGGAAAGCGCCCACCAGTGGGAGGGCACTAAGATGTCATATCCTTACATTCTGGGGGAAGGAGGACAGTATTTAGAGTAAGTGGAAGTGTGGTGATAGCTGTCCACAAAGCTTTTGCTATGTCATAACTTACTGAAGTAAAATGTTAATTTTGAGCCACATAAATTGATTGGTTTTGTGATGTTAAGTTTGTGTTATGGTATGCATTAGTGGAGCTGGTAATTCCAGGTGTTCATTAGTAATGGAAAGGGTATTACATTTTAAGAGTAATTAATTCAGTATCTGGAATTTGTATTTCTCCCAACATCAGAGGACACTCTTGAGTAGAAGGTGAGTATTCAAGTTTTTAGAAACTCTTTATGTGCATTCATCTCCAAGAATTTGATGTCTGAGTCACTGCAGGATGGGTTGCAGCACAAGTGTGAAAGGGACTAATTTTATACTTTATATACACATAAATCTATATGTGCATGTGTATACATATATATGTGTATCTACACATTTATATATGCATTGGCATATTCCATTAACTTTTCAGTTTTACTTAGTGGCTCATTTTTCTAAATTCTGCATTTTACTTTATTTTTTATTTTAACCATGATAAGTAAAATGCTGTTGTAGAGTATCAGAATTCTGGTTATTTTTATTTTTCAATGGAAATAATTTTCTGCCTTGAGTAGCCATCATTTGATTGATTGAGTTGTGTTGTTTATATAGTTATGTAATCTCTTATTAGCTAAATGCATTATGATGCATAACAGCTATGCTATTCCCAAATGTGCAGTGAGATGGTTCTTCAGATGTCATTACTAAGAAGTATAAAGCTAGAGAACAGTATAGCTATAGGTCACATCAATGGATGTACATTTAGCTTCGTCTACTCTTTTTTTGCATTCGAGGATTTACCAGAGAGAAGCCTCAGAAGTCTAATTGTTACTAAAAATGATCTGCTGATCCTCTGTGAGAGTAAAATTACTAGCTGTTCAATGTATCCCTGTTCCTCCTCAATATCAAAATACCTGCTTTGCATTTTTGATGAAATGGGCTTGTCTAGCTTATCTTTTCAGCTGTTGACTCTTAAAATAATTAACTTCTACCAACTCTCTTCTATCAAAAGTCTGTTCCCTTGGAGGTATTTCCCACTTGCAAAAAATTATGTTGTTAATCTTTCTGACATGTTTAATCTTTCTAATATAATTGAGCTCATAAAAGACTATAAAACATGTTCTTCAGTCCTTCAGTTATTCTTTTCACTATGATCTTGCTCTAGTTCATCAATACATTTTTGCAAAAGTATCTTGTCATACTACAAGATTCCTTTGTAAAAACTTCTTGTTTGAGTTTGATACTTCTTAATATTTAAGCTACGGGCAGATAGTAAAACTTGAGGTACTTTAAAAGACACACTTTTTTAAAATTACCTATGTTACATAGTTCTCTTCCAAATAACCATCTTTAATGGAGTTTCGTTGGTTGATGCATAAGGTGTTAAAAAACAAAGACAAAACTGTGGGTTTACAGAAAATCAGCATGCCTGAATTAGAAGAAGGCAGTAGTGTTGCAGGTGCTGCTGACCTAATTGCCCTTTTTGGGACAATGACCTTGGGATCAGTAAACAAGCTGGTGTCCCACAGCCGATATCTCAAGAAGCAGCTGGAGAACAGAGAAAGTAGAAGAAGGAACTAGATGCTGAAAACAGAATGGATTCTTGCTAAGCAATGTCAATATTATGAAATGTCCTCATAGCTTGCAATAGATAAGTAGACTATATAGATGAATGCTTAAGCGTGAATAAATGTCTCCGTCTCTGCTTGGAAATCATGACGGAGTCTGTGCCTTAATTGCTGCACAAAACCACAAACAAACAAACCAAAACCGAACACAAACCAACAAATGCACACGCTCCCCTCAAAAGAGTAGTCCCAAAACCCACTAAAGGCCCTCGATATTGACAGATCTACCTGCCAGTGTAGTCTGTTATAAAACCAAACAAACTCCCTTGTCCTTGTGTACTCGCTCAAATCACAAGTGCATCTTGAATAGTCTCCTAAAAATTTTATGGAATGGGACCACTCACTCCTGTCACTTTTAGTTTCAGTCTGTATTGTTTTCTTCCACTACAAAAATAAAAAGCTTGCTTCTAAAGTATGGGAAGCTTGTGTATAAGAGGGAAACGTACAAGAAGGAAGCTGATGTGTTCCAGAGTCACTGTCTGGGCAACAGTTGATACCAACTTAGTTGGCAACTTGCTGAGCTAAAAGGAATCTGTACCTGCTCTAGATTCAAAGTACTCATTTATAGACAGAAAATCAAGGCCATGTAAGGTGATACATGGAATACATTACAAAGTATTGTGCCAGAGTGGTTAGCAGATGTAATTAACTTTTAAAATAAAAGCTTGCATTTGGTAAGTATTGGCAAGGTCACAAAGGAAGCATTGATGCCAACCATATCCTGGGTTGCATCAAAAGAAGAGTGACCAGTAGGTCAAGGGAGGTGATTCTTTCTTTCTACTTTGCTCTTGTGAGACTCTACCTGGAGTACTCTGTGGATTTCTGAAACCCCCAAGAAAGACTGAGTTCACAGAAGCACATGAAAATGATCAGAGGGCTGGAGCACCTCTTCTATGGAGACACACTGAGACAGTTGAGGTTGTTCAAGCTGGAGAAGAGAAGGCTCCAGGAAGACCTTATAGCAGCTCTCCAGTACCTGAAGGGTCCTACAGGAAAGCTAGGATGAGGGGTAATGGTTTTAACTGGAAGATGGTAGATTTAGATTAGATATTGTGAAGGTGATGAGACTGGCACAGATTGTCCAAGGAAGTTGTGGATGCCCCCTCTCTGGAAGTGTTAAAGACCAGGTTGGATGGGGCTGGGAGCAACCTGGTCTAGTGGGAGGTGTCCTTCCACATGGCAGGGGGTTGGGACTGAATAGTCTTTAAGGTCCCTTACAACAATCACAGAATCTATGACAGAGCATAACACAAAGGTCTATTTGATCTGATTCCTACCATCACAATATTCTTCAGCTGCAAATTTCAACTTTTTACAAACACCCAACCTGCTTTTTTGCATCTTCATTCAAACCAAAATGTTGAGTGAGTGCTGAATGGCAAAGCATGTTTACTGGTTTTAAGATAAATATTTTCTTCTGTTGCCCACCTGTGCCTTTAGCTGGATCCTTTGTCTGTTACTTGCTGAATGGAGAGAACATAAGGAAAATTACATTGTTCCAGATAGTGATAAAATCAGTGTGCTGGACAAAAAATGCTTGCATGTGTAAAAAAGCCCTGTGTTTGTGTAAGAATATTGGATAATTATGTTCGTAATTACCAGTTTACATTAATGGCTGCCAAATTTTAATGGACATTTCTGGATTCTGATGTCTACATTGGGAGCACATACGATTTCCAGACTTGCATGTTAACTCAGAGTCAGGGTGACTGGGAAGTTGCTGTCAATACATCTTTTACAGTGTTCTCCATACTGCTGGAGCTGAGCAAAGCACCTTATATACAAGAAACTTCTTGCAAAGCATGAGCAATTTTTAAGAAGGAATGTCCTTTAAAGAGATTAAAACCAAAAAACAAACAAAAACCCAAAAAAATCCCACAAAAAAAACCAAACAAACAAACACAAAACAAACAAAAAACCCCCAAAACCAAACCAAACACAAAAAACCCCAACAAAACAGGAAGAGAAAAGGATAGTATTTTCAAATACTTTTAAACAGATCATGCTGAGCATCACTGAAGTGGCAGAAAGGTTTAAAAACAGCATTTGAACTTATTTTATGTCCTTTCATCCACTGATTCCCACTACATAAAATAAATTGCAAACAATTTACAAGTTGATAAATTGCATAACAGCCTTCAGTTTTGATGTTGTTTGGTTGGTTGTTTCTTTGGGTTTGCATATGGGGTTTTATTTTTTTGTTGTTTTGGGGGAGGGACATTGATTTTGAGGGTTTGGGGGTGTCCTGGGTTGAGCCAGGATGAAGCTAATTTTCCTTTTACTGATTTTTTTTTTCCTTCAGTAAGCTCTCTTTTATCTAGCAGCAAGTGTTCCAGCTAGTGGACTGATAACACTGGAATGTTTATGTTTCTGCTGAGACTCCAAGGTCGCTTCTTAGCTCTGCTGCTACAGAGGCTACTGGGGCAGGAGAATTGTATCTATGACCGCCCTGTAGGGGAGCTGGACTAGACAGACAGCAGAACTGACCAAAGGTATTCCATTCTGTATATCTACGTAAGCTCCGAGGAAGATCAGAGATCACAGAAGACAACTTCCTTCCTGCTTCTTCTTCCCTTTATTCTCTCCATGGCCAATGTCTGGGGAGGACTCCATCCATCCATCACCATCAACCCCTAGGCTCAGGCATCTCTGACCTCATAACCCAGCCCCTGTCTGCTCTGCTGTTGTCTCACACAGCAGTCTGAGACTTTTTGGGACTGTTCACAGCTAAGGAGAGTGCTGGGGGAGTTGCTGGGTGTGGGGGGAGGAAAGAGGCTTTTTGCACATTCCTGAACATACTCGTATATCATTGTACAGATAATTAAAGCTGTCACGGTTAATTGTTGTCACGTTTTGACTCAGGATCAGCAATTAAACCAGAGACAGGGAGAAAGGGTTGTAAAATCAGGCAGAATGATGGCAGCCCCTCACTGTTTCAAGAACGTGGATATTGGTTAGGTGGCTTTTCAGTTAATAGAAAACTATGCAGAGACGTTTATCACTGTACAAATGTTTGCTTTTCAAACATTGTCCTTGCTGAGACACTTCTACAGTAATGATGCCCATTAGTGGAGTTAATGTGTAAAGAAAAGAAATAATACTCTAGGGAAGAATTGCAGAATGTGGAAAGGACTGTAGCAAGTCCATTATGTGACAAGACACATTACACTGAACATTCTTTTCTTGTTTTTCAAATGCAAACTTCCTCCTTTTTTACAATAGGAGATTTTAAAGCTCTGGAGTTTGCTGAAGAGAGATATAACAGAAGAAAAAAATGAACTCACTGTCCAAAACATACACTGACGCATCAAAAGAAAACACACAATACAGCGGACAGGAAATTGGGAAATGTCAGTATGAATACTGTTAAATTCAAGTATCTGCAGTAGTTGTCAGCTGTATAACTTCATGACTTAAAATCCCTGACAAAGCCAAGTCTTTTGTGGAAAGAAAAATAAAATTATTAAGGGCAAGATTCATAGAGTTATTCAAGCCTGTGATGATTGAACTAATTACTTAAATTTTTGAAAATACCTCAGAGCTCGGTTTTATTGAAGTCAATAGTAGATCAAAGTTGTAGGCTCTTCTCAAAATCTTACTAAAACCTATTGCATCATCAAGTGCTTAAATACTTTCAATATCTGACCTTATGCTGTTTCTCTTTTTTAAATTATGAAGTGGTGATATTAATAAATTAAGTATCATATTCATAAGAGCAGTTAATTGTCACAGAAAGATATAAATAAAATGGTTTTTTTTCATAGAATCATAGAATCATAGGGGTTGGAAGGGACGTCTGAAAATCATCAAGTCCAACCCCCCTGGTACAGCAGGAACACCTAGGGTAGATCACACAGAAATGCGTCCAGACGGGTCTTGAAAGTCCCCAGAGAAGGAGACTCCAAAACCTTTCTGGACAGCCTGTTCCAGTGCTCCATCACCCTCACAGTAAAAAAGTTTTTCCTCATGTCGAGGTGGAACTTCCTGTGTTGTAGCTTGGTGCCATTTCCCCTTGTCCTATCCCAGGGCACCATTGAAAAGAGATTGGCCCATTCTTGACATCCACCCTTCAGATATTTGTAGACATTAATAAGGTCCCCTCTTAGTCTTCTCTTCTCAAGACTAAACAGTCCCAGTTCTCTTAGCCTTTCTTCGTATGACAGATGTTCCCATCCCTTAATCATCCTTGTAGCCCTCTGTTGGACTCTTTCCAGTATATCCCTATCCCTCTTGAACTGGGGAGCCCAGCACTGGACACAATACTCCAGATGTGGTCTTCTGAGGGCACAGTAGAGGGGAAGGAGAACCTTTTAATGTGAAAGTGTCATTACTCAATGATGAATACATAGATAAATATCAGATCAGAAAATTGTGTGGCTAAAGTGTTTCACCCAGCCAAACTGCTAGTTGTTGTTGTTGTTTTTGTTTGTCAGTTTCTTAAAGCTAAAACACTTTAAAAACTGAGAGGAATTACATGAAATATGGTAGTTACACTTAATTCAGGGAATTATGCTCTGAATCTGAGGAATTTTTTGGGGTAAGACAGACCAGAGTTGTGTAAGATCTTGGTTGTTTTTTTTTTTTTTTCTTTTTTTTTTTGTTTGTTTGTTTTTAATTGGTGAAAAAAGTGAAGTCCTGCTGATTCACTTAGAATAGTAGAAATGCATATTTGAATTTCCTCTTTAGACAAATCAGGGCAAATCCTGCTTTTATTACTTCAAAGGTACACACCTCACACTCTTAACTGTTCCATGGAAAATAATGAAAATAAGTGCAAAGCACCCTTTAAGCAATGTCAAGCAATATTTTAGATGTTAGGAATCTGTTAGTTTCTCTAACAGGAACTGCATGCAGTTACTCACTTTTACTCAAGTGAACAAAACCTGTTTCTTGAGAGTAAGATTAAAAGGAGGTGGGGGGAATTCAAAAGCCTGATTTATATAGTTTCTAGTACTGCTGATATCTTATTAATTTTGGTGTTTTATTTTACACATGCCATTTAGATGTCTGAATTTTATTTTTCATGCCAAACATGACATTTTGGTACTTGGTATTAGAACTTCAGTGATACTAACAATGTGTATTTCACAGCCAAAAAAAGGTATTTATTTTGTTACTGTACCAAATTATTCCTCCTCATACACTTGCATTTTATGAATTGTTACATTATGGTAATTCACACTATGAATTGATAGTGCTTAGTTAGTAGAACTTCCAATTTGAACTTCTGAACTCCTGGAATGGGTGCTGCATTCCATGCTTCAAAGGAAATACATGATACCGCTTCCTAATGGTACCCAGCATACACTTTCCCATATATGTTTTGTATGTGCTTACACAAATTGCATTGACTTTTACTAAATCTTCTTCTAAATTGACTTTGTTGAATTGGCACAACTCTGGTTCTCCTAAATTAGAGTGCCTTAATTTAGCTTGTTAGAGAATTAAGCGAAATCAATATAATTTACTGACACTGATTTAAGAGAGTTAAATTGATGCAATTCCCTGGTGTGTATTTTTTTCAACTATTGAGATGAAATGTAGGGAAATTATCTCATTTTTACATGTTTCAGTCTCAGAATTCTTTTTTTTCACACTTTTTGCTGGAAGGAAACCAGATAAAGTGAGAGTTGCCTTAGAATAAAGTAAGTTAAAAAAAAAACAACTACAAGACAACATGAATAATATTTGTGTTTAAGTATGTGAAACTCAAGCCACCTTCCCAGATCCAGTATTAACCTGGGTTAATCATGACCTACATAGAATTTTTTTGCCGCCCCTCCCCCCAAAAAGAAGAACCCAACAATCTTCAGAATGTCAGAAGTCTTTATCCACGTCTATCTTGGAAATTAATATAGCTCTAGTTTGCTGATGTTAAATTTCAATGTGGATTACAGCTGGTAGAGGCCCTTACTGGAATTACTTAACATTCTGGCAGGAGGGAAAATCAGATGAAGGTGTCCCATGTTTCATAATATGATAATGGGTTTAGACGGTCTATGGAAATTCAAACTTAGCCTTTTTACTAAAACATAATGATCACCCTAGTTTCTTTACTACCTTTGACACAGTTCTATTAAGGACTTGGAACGCTACCCAAATAGTCTCTATAGAATAAGAACGGAGCATTATCAATTTGGGGGAAGAAAAAAAATAGTGAAAAGGACTGTTTTTCAGCAACTGTAACCCATGCACAAAACCTTCTGCACTGAATGAAGCAGTGAATCTTGGGCTGGGAGTAAGAAGGAAGAATAATTATACTGTCTTAGTTGTGTTTTAGTGCATGTACATGTGGAGCTGAGTTACATGGGTGTGTTCTTGCTTCTTGGTGAACACAGAGAATCACAATTCAAATTTAAAAAAAAACAACACAAAACCAAAACAAACAAACAAACAAAAAACAACAACAACAACAAAACCAAAAACCAACCAACCAAACAAAAAACAAAAAAAAAAACAACCCACCAAACAAAAACCAAAACCAAACCAAACCAAAAAACCCCCAAACAAACAAGAAAAACCCCTAAACCACTACCTTGTATCTGTACTGAGTGCAGAGTACGGTTACAAGCAATTCTTGGGAAATAACTGATTGTCTAGGCTGATGTGGTGGCTACATCTATACCTGTGCCTATATTCTTAATTTAGTTGGACATGATTGCCTTAAGCCGTTTGTGCTTTGGGACAGTTAAATAAGTTGCTGGATAAACAGAACTCAGGTGGGCTTTTAATATTTTATAGTCTAATTCTTAAAGAACCTAATCAATTTGATTCACACCTCAGCAAATCTTTAGTTAACCTATAGCAAGTCCATCTGCTCTACAATGAGGCATTTCTTTTCTGAAGGTGTGGTGATTTTAAGCACGTTCGGCTGCTTACCTGATGGGGTGATTGATGCATACTGTGGTGGCTCCAGGCAGGAAAGTCCAATTTCGTTTGTGAAATGAGAACTTATGCTGGTCATTATGCAAATAAAAACATAAAAGCTTAAGCTCCCTGCAGCTCTCGGTTCACAGATGATGTTTATTAGAAAGTACGTCTATCTGGCTTCCTTCATCTCCCACAAAGAACTACCAAGTTGTCTTCTGCTGGGTTTATGTTCACAGTCCTTGGGAACACAGCTGCCTGCTGGCACTTACTGTTGCTACAGCAGCAGGGGTTTGTGAGAGGGGATTTTGACAAGCCTAATTGCTGAAAGTGTTGGGGCCGCCTGCTGCTTAAGATGGCCACAGTATCCCTAGGCTTTTTTCTTTTGCTTTTCTTTTTTTTTGTTCCCTCTTTAAAGGAAAAATCTCCCTCTTCTAAAAAAAGTAATTGGAACTGTAATTTACAGTTCAACTGCTCATATATCAGTATACTTATAATATAACTTTAAAATAAAATTGCTTAAAAGCTTTAATAGAAAATTGCTACTTCAGGGTCCAAAAACCTTTATGCCAGGTCTCTGACATCCTTCCTTGTAACTGCTAAGATTAGTGGAGTGGGAGCTGCTTGTAGGGAAGAGAGAGATGCTGACATTTTGATCTTTTGTCACACCATCAGTAGATAGCATTATGCAAGAAAAATGCCTTGTCAGATAAGCCTAAAACTTATTTAACAGATTAGAATCTTTTCCAAAATAGCATATGTTAAATGCCAAACATGTCTGAATGGTTATGAGCAAAAAGTAATATCAAGCTAATGTGATAAGATAAAATAAACGAAACCATTTTTCAAGTAGTGCTCAGAAGAAATATGGACTAAGACAGTGCAAGTAGGTAGTTTAGGTTATTACATTCTGCTCAGGGTTTGTAATATCAATGAAAAATTATGTTCCCTCTCTCTCTTGGTCTCCTGAGTTAAAACCTGTTTTATCATACTATATAGACCACCTGTGAAAGGCCAGGTTGAGCAACAACTACAGGATGGAAAACCTTAGATGGGTTTTGCCTGTGATACCAGGGTGGTAGTATTTTATTCAGTAAATAACAGCAAAAGGTAACTCCACGCAATAAAGGTAGCTGTGATGAGCAAGAACACCTTGGCCTGTTCTGGGTGTTCTGACCTCTGCCAGGGTCTCCAAAGGAAGAGCTAGTGCATGCTTTAATAAGCTTGTTGGTGCCCTTTGGAAGTTTGTCTTGACCAATGAGGCTCTGCTGCTGGTTTCTGCTGGATTCCCTACAGTGTCCTGGTATTTTCCTTGATGGTCCAAGTAATCTGGCGCACCACAGTATATAGCAAATAACGGGAGCTTCAACTGAGTGGAATGGGAACCTGTGCAATGGCAAGCCAGCAGATGCTGTTGTAATACTAGATATCAAAAATGTATTTGTGATGGTGGTGGAAACTAAAGTGTTGTGGAATGGTTAGAGGAAAATATGCCTAGCTTTTTTCTTTTTGGGTTGGGTTTTTTGTTTTCCTCTTTCCTTTCCAAGCCAGTCCTGTAGTACAGTACTCAAGAATATATAACATATGTTATATAACTATAATATTCAATTACTGACCAGATGTTCTGAGTTAACCCCAGCAAGCAACTAAGCACTGCATAGCCACTTGCTCACCTCCCCACAGTGAGATAGGGGAGAGAACTGAAATAGTAAAGTGGGTTGATAAAGACACTTTAGTGAGGAAAGCAAAAGCTGTGCAAGCAAGCAGAGCAAAAAAGTAATTCATTCCCTACTTTCCATCAGCAGGCAGGTGTTTAGCCATTTCTTCATAATGTCTTCATAATGTGTAATGATTACTTGGAAAGACAAACACTGCAAGTCTGAACATATCTCCCTTCTTCCTTCTTCCCCCAGCTTTTATTGCTAAGCACAACACCTGTATGTTGTGAGACATTCCTTAGTCAATTGGTGTGAACTTATCCAGTTGTGTCCCTTCCCAACTTCTTGTGCACCCCAGCCTACTTGCTGGTGGAGCAGCATGAGAAGCAGAGAAGACCCTGACCCTCTGTAAACACTACTCAGCAATGGCTAAAACATCCCTGGGTTATCAACAATATTTTTGTCACAAATCCAAAGTCTAGCACCGTAGCTGGTGTTTTAATGAAAATTAGCTCTACCCTAGCCAAAATCAGTACAGGAGTGTTATGGTTTGGGAGACCCCGGCATGGTGTTGGACACTTATTGGAAAGAGAGGGACCTTAGCACCTTGAAAGACTGGCAGGGGTCAGTATTCCCACCCACTTCCTGTCCCAGTCAATAAAAGCCAGGCCGCTCTCTCCTTCCTCCTAGTTCTTTCCCCCTGCCGGATGTGCTGCTGGTTTCCTTCGGCTTCCCACGTGTTCTCTCCAGAATCCAACTACATCGGGTGCTGTGAGGAGCCGTGGACCTCTCCTGGAGCAGCCCTGGGTTTCCCATATCCCTGCCATCCTTGAGATCGGTTTTGTATATTTGTATATAAATATTTACCCACTCTTCCCCCCCCCCCCCCCCGTTTTACCCTTTTTCCTTGTGTTATAGTAAACTTGTTTCTAGTTTCAATTTCCAAAGTTGAAGTCTCTCTTTTGTATTCCCCTTTCTATCTTCCCTTGGGAGGGAGGAGGGGGGGGTAATAGAGAGCAGTTTTGTCCTCTGTTTTGTTTTGGGTTCACCTTTAATATTTAAACCAGAACAAAGAAAAAAGCTAAAGAATCTCAGAGAAAGATATAGTCCATCCTGTTTACCCAGGGAACAAAACAGGCCTGACCTGTCAAGTGTACGACCACATTGCATAGGGAGACATACCCTGTTATTCAGTAAATGACCAGGCTTTTCAGCATTAGTTGGCCTGTGTCCCACTGTGTCTAGTAAGAAGCTGTTTCAGACCCTCACACCATTACTGATTGGAAGGTTTCTTCTAGTCACAGCTTGATGCATTTAGAGATTGTTTTTTCTGCCAGACTCTTTGTTTAGCTGAATTCTCTCTTTTTCCCTGCTATGTGCATCCTGATTTATTTGCAGGTAATGGTTCTGGCTCCCTCTTGGTCTTTGGTGTGGTTAGTCAAGCCAAGTTTCGTTAATTAATCTATGTCAATATAAATTTGAGAAAAATTAACATGGGATGAAATTACAGTCAGCACTCTAAATAGGTTTTTCCATCTAGCAGTCTTGTCAGATGTAGGTCTGCTAGAAAAGCTTTGCTAGATATATCAAAAAACTTTTTTTTTCTTTTGCAAAACAGTATCACAATTTCCAGGACTGATATAAGCAAAACAGACAATTGCCTTGGGTATTAGTTTGCTGGGGCAATTAAATAGGCTCAGCCTTCTGTTAATTTTACCCTTTTTTGCATACACTGTGAACAAAGCTTGAGTTGAATGACTTTAATCAAGTAACATACACAGAGCTTTCTGGTTTTTGAGAAGCTTGCATAGAAAAATCCTTGTTAGCTCCTAAGGATGGTATTAAGTTCTGGCTGATGTCTGTTCTTCCAGGCCACAAAACTGATATTTTGGTCTTTATATTAAGGTGCATCTCAATCTTGGATCAGAAATAATGGGGTTTTGCCTGTTTGGTGTGACAGTAATTTCAGATAGCATGATCCTCTGCAGTCATCCACATAAACAGATACACTGCATGAGATACTTGATTGTTACCAGACCAAACCCTCTGAGTTTGGGTGCCTTACAACAAATCAAGGAGTAAAATGTCAAGTATATTTTCACGTTTTTCAATTTTTGCTGCTTTGCTGTGTTCTTTAATCTATGAATGGCAATGATTTTTTTAGTATACTGTGAAATTTCTTAATTTTATCATTGTACAAGAAAATGAAGCTTCTTTTTCTTAGGTATACATGTCATTAGTGTAACGTAGCACCACATTAATTTAAGTCATAATGTGAAATACCCATAAGTGTTAGTGACTCACTGTCACAACTTAGCAATATTACAGGGAGAATCTTAATAGAAAGGTAACTTGTATAGAGGTCACTTTCATGGTATACCAAAATCAAAGAGGTTGGAGACCAGCCACAAAAGCCATTTTCAAATTGGTAATTACTGTAGTATCTAGTCTTCAGTATTAAAGAACTACACAAAATTATCTGATTTAGGTGTTTGAGTCATGCATATTTTTAATACAGAGATTGAGACTGTATTTCAACTGCAGTGGAAAACGCATTCTGTGGTGATGGATATCAGGCAGCTATGAATGTAAATCAAATGGTTAACAAACACATTTTTATTAAACGGAAACAAGAAAATTCCAACAAGGCAAGTAAACACAGTACTGGTACTTAATTCTTAAAGCATAACTTTACCAATAATATTTTACTGTGTTTTATTCAGAGGAAGTAACTGCTAGGTCAGCTAGTTACTTTTTCTCTCCTGTTAATAATTGGCACTCATAAGGTTTTTGAAGTCTTGATGGGGGGTAAGGCTGCATTTAAGCTGAGTTGGTGTATCGATCTCAGCTAGTTCTGATTTTTCTTCTCATGCTGCCAGCCCAACCGCTTGCTGTTCTGTGTTATGCATTGCTCTGTTTCTTTTCCCTTTAGCCATGCTTCATGCAACTTTTCCTCTGCTCACTGCTCCCACTACCTCTTGCTCATATCTCTTCTCTTGCTAGCTGTGCTTCATAGTGCTTTTCTCTCTGTTTTCTTTCCTCATTTTCTTCACTGTGCTAGCCATTGCAGACAACCTCATCAGCTTTTCTGGTGTCGTGGGTTCACCCAGCCAGCAACTATACAACCACCAGCCACTTGCTCACTCCCCTGTCATAGGATGAGGGAGAGAATTGGAAGAGCCACAAGAAAAACTTTTGTGTCAAGATTAACAGTATAATAAGTGAAGGGGAAAAGGGCATGTGAGGGGAAAAAAAAAAAAAAAAAAAGGAGCGGGGGAAAGCCATCAAAACCCACAAAAACCCCACCCAAGTGATGCAAAATGAATCACTCATCACCAGCACATGGATGCTTAGCTGTTCTCTGAGCAACAGATGCTTTGGAAAAAATCTGTTCCCAGTATTGTTGAGTGTGATGCTACATAGTGTGAAGCACATCTCTTTAGTCAATTCAGTCAACTATCCCAGCTCTGTCCCCTTCTAGCCTCTTGCCCACCCGGAGCCTATTTGGTAGTGGGGATGGGCACGGTGCAAAGTAGGCGGCCTTGATGCTGTTCAAACACTGTTTGGTAATAGCTAAAACATCAGTGTGTTAGCAACACTGTTCTGGTCACAATTCTAAAGCACAGCACCTATGGGCTACAGCTACATCTCCTACTTAACAATTAATTCTTAAGAAAGCCAGAGAAAATAAGGAAGCCAGAGCTTTTCTTTTTCCGAAATGTCTTGTTCTTCTTTCTCTAGCCTTTGTATCGCAACACTAGAAACTGCCAACAAAGACTGCTATTACCATTTATCCCAAGTATAATTAGGCATTAGAACAGTATATTACTGTAAAAACAAAACTTTCTTACTCTCCTTCTAGTAGAAATTACTCTCAAATGCTATCCAACACATGTAAAGCAACGGTGCTTTAAGCTTTTTATAAATCCTTTTCTTTGTCTTCTCTTTGCTTGCCTAATTGTGATAAATAGGCCCCTTTGCTTCTCAGCATCCTGTTCCCCAGACTTCTTTGAGGTGAGGAGAGATGTGCCAACAGACCCTTTCAAGGAAGGGAAGTGATCTTTCTTTTAACTAAAGGATTGGCCAGGCTCTCCTTGAATAAGCATGAGGCTGAAAAAACTTGGACTGAAAGATCAAGTTTGCAAGGACTGCCTCAAAGGAAAAAATCTCAAAGGAAATATTTGCCATGAGAATAGACATTCTTCACCATTAGGCAGTTGGATGAATTGAGTACTAGTGGAGGTGTCCTGTCATGGGAGTGCTCCAGGAAAAAAATTTTCCTGTGGGTGAGTTTTTGGCAGGCTTTATAGTAGGTACAGCTGGCACAAAGCTGAAACATTTTTCAGAAGAAAGAGAGAGAAACAGAGGAAACGGTTAGGTAGCTGAACAAAGAACGGAAACGGTTTTTTGAGGTAACTGTTGTAAATAGTTTAGATAGAGTTGTGCTTTCATTTCTCTCTGTAGCCCTCATAAGCATTTCTAACTGTTATTTGATGTAGATTTTATAGATAAATGGTTATTGAATTTTATATTGGCCATTTTAAAGTTACCAGTGATTTAAGTAACTGGGTAAAAGCAAGGAATTCCCCATTTCAAGATGTGACAAATTTCTGCCATATGAGCCAACTGGACCCTCAGGGCTTAGAGGCAGCAGGATTGTCTTCAAGTGGCTGCTGGTGACAGCTCAGGGGCTTCTGGCATTCAGCAAGACTCAGGGAAATATGTTTAAATGCTATGTGTTGCAGAAAGCCTAAAAGAATCACCTGGCATTGCTGGATATAAGAAATAGTTTTTTATCTGTGTGCTGAGAGTTTTTAACATACATAAATCAAGAGCTGTGAAGCACACATATTGTATAGCAAAGAGCACAGATAAGTACTGCGGAATATGTATTCTGGGTGAAGATCCACCAGGGGATGTGTATTGTAGCATGGTG
This sequence comes from Hemiprocne comata, assembly GCA_020745705.1. Lineage (NCBI taxonomy): Eukaryota > Metazoa > Chordata > Aves > Apodiformes > Apodidae > Hemiprocne > Hemiprocne comata. The sequence continues at coordinate 81,646,153 of CM036587.1, read as the reverse complement.
TAACTATTCAGGATTATTTTTCATTTGACTTTTTAATATTTATATAGACTAATATATGCTAATCAAATTGCCCCCTATTTTATGCACATCTGCCTTTTGTGGGTTTTTATAACTAAAAACAATTTAAAAGAACATTCCAAACCTTAATTCAAAAAATATTCTTTATACTGTTTAATGTAACTAATTGAAATAATTCAGTGTCTAAAGTATTCTCTTGAGTTCTTAATTAATATCCTACCATAACCCACTGCCCCTGTTCCCTTCCTGGCTCCTCCCACCCCAAACTAGTAATGGATTTTTTCAGCTCATAGGTCTGGACTATATGTTTACAATTTCTGCTCTTTAATTAAGAGTATATAATGTGCTAAAAATATGCTGAAAGCATATCCACTTATAAGAAGTTATTGTACTTTTTAGTATGCTTCTCTACAACTATAGACTCCTTGACATAATGTTCCACCTACATGCGGTGCTAGTAAATATACATTCAGAGAGCAGAAAAAATACACTGTGATTTAGGAGTCACTGGTAGTAGAAAAATCCAGCTGATTTACAGTAACATACATCTTACCTTGCTTAATTGGAAATAGATAGTTTACATGTTAATTATTTCCATTTTTAAAATTAAAAAAAAACCTTTTTGCTGTATGTCAAGGTGTAATAGGTATACCTTAGAATACATTAAATAAAATACTTCCTCAAAGATCTAATTCAGCTGGTGATGAGGGAATAATTACTCTAATTCTTTAGTATTCTACAGGGCAATTAAGTACAAATGCAGCTGTACCATGCCCTAATTTATCAGCATGCTCATGTTCAGCCCAGTGAAATGACAAGTATATTTCAGAAGGCCTCATGTGATAAGGTTTCTTTGATTCTATCAAGGGATGGGGACAAGTCCATAGAGAAATCCACCTAGAAATCACTGATTTCTGATGTTCAAATGTGGTATGTGGACTCTGTACAAATTCAATGGCAATTAAGATATTTTAAAGAACAGAAGTTTAGAAATCTTAATATTTTGGTGCATATTTGTATGTATAAGCCTTTGTAAACATAGAACATTGTAATTTAAGAGGCTTTATACACAGCTGATTTGCATGACATCCAAATTTGGAGAATGTTTTCTTCTGGGTATCTAGGAAAAATCAGAGTCCTACCAACAATATTTATTATCTTTGTTGAAAAGGTAGACCATATTTTTAAAGGATAACTGGCAAATTTCACTGTTACCTTTTTTTTTGGTGCCTTAAATGAACTGGCTATACTTCTTCCACTGTGCCTGAATAGGAATCAATTTGACATCAAGTACTTTCACCATGTACCACGAGAAACGCACATATATTGTTTCCTTTCTTGATCAGTGTATTTGATGTGCTGCTTGTAGCATCCTGTCTCTGTTTGCCCTAGTACTAGTTCTCAGAGTTGGATTCAGAATGATGTCTTAGCCCCTGGGTTCCATAGTGCTCTTTGCCAGTCTTCTGAAGTCTGTGTGTCCATAAAAGCGTCACTGTGGGAATGGCCCCTTGCCGATGATATGTACCAAATGTTAGGTTCAGAAATTGATCCAGCTGAGTCAGTAAGCAAAATCAGCCTTCTGTCTACAGCTTCCTGCAGCAGGAGAAGAGGCACTGGAAATTCTGAGTGCTTTACCTGCTTTTAATTTTTGTTTGAACTTTTCAGACTGTCTTGCTTTTTCTGTTGTACTGATTGTAATTGTTTGTTTACAGTGTATCTTTTACTCTTGGTATTTGTGCTCCTGTCTTTTGAAACAGTGTTCTCGGAGAGTCCTTTTTAGGTTACTAGTCTAGTTCTTCCTGCTTAGTTACTTTCATGATTTTCCCCTCCCATGCCATCTCTTATGTCTGACCTTTAGTCATCGTGTCCAGTGAATTATAGTAATAATTTTTTGTCCCTAAAATATGAATAGCTTGTATTAATCTTCTAAATCCTCTTTTTTGTGTGTGTGTTTTATGCATATTCTTAACTCATTTTAGCCTAATCTGGATTTTAAAATCTTCAAGGAAAGGACTTTTTCCTTTTACAATCTCTTTCAAGGGTCATGCAAAGTTAATGGGTTGTATGAATAACTAATAAAAATAATAATATTAATAGAGATTTATTAATAATAATGAAAGTTCTGCAGCTGCATTAATATTCTGTAATATTTCTATTCTAAATGTTGACATTCAGGATCAAACTTTCTGAAATAACAGACTTTTTTCACACTTACGTGTATAACCAGTATGGTGTCTAAATGTATTCTAGGCATTGATTATACTGGGCAACATGTGCAGGCAGACTCCTAAATCTGTGTGGTTGCTAGCTGTATAAATCTTGCTGAAACCCTTATAGGCAGAAGGGCTTGTATGTGCATTGCAGGAGCCTGCAAATCAGGCACATAAATACCTGTCTACCCAGGAGTTTTCTGGCAAAATTATAGATACAAAAATGAAGGTTTAGATTAATCTGGCATGATGCAGTAGAGCTGTAAACAAGGAAGTCATACAACTGCTCTCTGAAGTAAGCACAAATTTTGCTCCTATCAGACTGCATGTTGTGTACGAGCAATGCAGACTAACCAGATTTATTGACAAATTGAATCTGTTAAATTATTCATTATTTTTGGGCAAGTCTAATATGACTCAACTGATGAAGAATTTTTCAGCTCACTAACTAGCTAGTTTGGGGAAGTTGGGAAGCATCACCTGTCCCTTCACCTTCCCTTCAGTCAGGCCTCCAGAATACAAGGACTTCCAGCTCCCCACTTTCCTTTCAGTCCAGGTAATATGACTGAGAACTAGACTGTAAATTACACCTTGCTTTTAAAGCTTTGATGTTGCAATATTCTAAATGGCCAGTTGTGCCAAATCTGGTTCTGGGATCATTGACTTCCAACTATTGTCAGTTATTAATTGAAATAAGCAAAATTTTGGGGAAAAATCACATTTGGGGAAAAAAAAAATCACATAAAAGAGAACATAAGGGGCATGCAGTATAAAAACAATGCCTAGATAACAGTGAAACGGTAAGAATTAGACAAAACTAGATTCCAATTAGAGGAAAACACTCCCGAAGTAGTCAACAGCCGGGTCTTGAGACAGGGCTGCAGGACACCTGCAAGATAGATGAAAGGAATGGAAAGGAGCACTCCCCACAGCTTATCTTGGTTACAACCTTGAGCATTGGGGAAAAACATACTGAGTAACTGAAATCACAGTATTGATATATTAATGAGCCATTAGCATATTAAAATTCACACCTACAGGCTAGAGGGACCTGTACTAACAACAACCACCCCCTCTTTGAGCATGCGCAGTGAAATTCTTGAGCGTTGTCACTTTAAATGGAAGCAAGGAATTAGTTGACTAATCGTGTGTGCGAGTGATAGAATAAAGTTAGAGATAAAAGTTCTTTCTCGTATTTTTGGGTATAAAAGTAGCACTTGTGTTACGGGAAACTGAGCTTGCTTTGCGGAATACCACCCTGCTCTCTTTTCTGTGCAGAACTGGATAGTAAAGTAAATATCTTGACTCCGTGTGTGGATTGGCTTCTTTCACACTGGGTAACAGACCCAGCTTTTGGGACACCACAACCAGCTCACGTGGTAGTTCGGTTTGTCACCATGTGAGCAAGCTGAGGAAAAAACCAAAAACTTTCTGTTTAGATTAGTTGATGTTAGAAAAAGTGATAGAATTTTTTACACCTGCTTTCATGAAAAGTTAGATGTACGTAGATGGAAGCAGATACAAGAAGCACTAACAGAAAGTCAGGATGCAACAAAGACTGTAAACTGAGGACAGCGTGCTGAGCAGACTTGTAAAGATTGTTATTTAAGGAAGACAATTCAGCAATCTCTGAGAAAGTAATACCTCACACTTCAAGGTGCACTGGCACTCAGCTTTTGTGCTGGTAGTCTTGTATGAGCAGCACTGTTATTACCAGTAACTCACTGTTTCTATTATATAGCTCAGCCTCTTCAGTTTTCTCAATGATTTTGAGCTGTGTTTAGTAATAGAATATGTAATATTTTTTGTGTAGTTTTTGGCTTCCTCACTCTATCAAGACTCTGTTGGCACTGTCATTTGTGTTATTGGGGAATGGGGGAGGTTGCCTGTATTGTCATTTAAATGTAGTTCTGTTTACATGGACTTGGCTAATTTTCACTTCAGGAAGTCTACCCATCAGATTGCTCTTTATCTGTAAGAGGGCTTCCATGTTAAGTATTACAGTGTTGAAATAACAGTAATATACTTATTTGCACTAGTTTCTATAATGTTCTCCTTTCTACCGATTTTAAATACATATTTTGAAGGTGTTTGAAAAATAGGTTATTTAAATAACACAATAAATACGTATGTTTTTTATAAACATGCAAGGTCGCACACACACGCACACACATATATATTTTTCTACTTGGACTTACTGTTGCACACCTGTAGTTGCCATGGCACTGTTATAGATTACGGTTAGTGTTAGACATTTCTTTAAAGAAACCCATACTATGAAGTTGTCAGTAAGATAAATATAGTATTTTTCTTGTTCTTGTTTAAATGGCTTAAGCTGAAATAAAGTTTTTACAGTAAGGAAACTTAGCTTCAGTGTTATGCTTCAACAGTGATAACTTTTGTATTTGCCTTCTTATAGGACTTTCACTAAATGTCTAAAATCAGAAGTGCTAGCCTCCTTCCTTTCACATTTGTTCATGTTTGCTGCTATTGTTTGTAATTTAGATTTCTTTGTTAATCTTGAGTATTTTTTTAATACTTTTTCATTTACCACACCTCCTAGTACTGTCTGAGTAAATCACTGTGCTGTTCAGTTCTGCTGTTGCCTGTCCAAGAATTAAATTCTGACCCCAGGGAAATCACAGAATCATAGAATGCCAGGTTGGAAGGGACCAGTAAAGAACATCAACTTCATTACTACAAAATTTCTTTCTGCCACTTCTGCATCCTTCCATCCCGTGATTTGACACACAACACGTCAGGAATTTCAAGTGGAACATTTATTGTTTGCCATTTGCTATCTGATTCTATAAAAACTATAAAAACAAATTCTATAAAAATTTGATCAAATTTTATAATACAACTGAGGTAAAGAAAAAAGACACAGCTCTTTCCAGAAAGAGCACAGGTGACTCATATTTATGTTAACCAAGGCTTGAATGACACTAGGCAACATCAACACAAATGCCTGCAGAGCCCAGCTAATAAAGTATACTTGTTAATTGTTTTTGCCTTGCTATGATGTCAAGGCTTAGTTGACAGTATATTCTTCCATTCTTGTGTTTGTTATTTCAGGCAGCTACTGAGAAACATAAAGCTAGTATATGAGTATAGCTTGGGAAAAAAAAAAAAGAAAACCATCACCTCTCATCAATAAAAAGCATCATCATCTTTTTTGTGTGCTTTGCAAGGTCCTGACAGATGTACTATATTGTAAAGTGGTCTTGGGGAAAGGGAATTTCTTCTTTTTGTGGACAGAGGTTTCTGAGTATCTTCATGGTAAGATTAAAATAGGACATTGGGCTTCCTCATAAAAAAAAATCAATATATTCATGATTACTAATTTACTTCCTTAGTTTTCTTAAGATTTTTGAATTTTTTTTATTTTTTTTTTTTTTCATAGAGAAGCTACTTATTTCAATGAGACTCAGCTTTTGGAATAAAATGCTACTCAATGTAAGCAAGAATGGAGACAAGAGTGTCAGAGTCTGGCCAATATTTAGTGTTTACAATGAAGAAAAACAAACCTTTAACTTGCAGTTTCAAAACTAGCCCTTATATGCATCATAAGAACACCAGAACTCTAGTGCTTCTTTATTATTGATATCTTTTACTATTCCTTCTCTTTAGCATTGAAATACATAGTGGACTTAATTAGATGTTCTTTGCAGTTAATAAAATGATTAAAAGGAAATATAAAAAGAAGGCACACTTTCATGAATTGTAACTAGTAATTTTGAGAGTTATTTTGTATACAGGCAGTTTATCATTCTTCATGTTTTCAACCTGAAAGGATAGAGAATATATCTCTTGGATGTGTAAGTATGCAGGCTATATGTCTCTACTTGCCTATCTGTTGATCTGTCTGCTTTGCTTGCATTCCAGTTTCTACAGTCCATGACACCTGCAGTAACCACCTGCACTTTGCAGGCATCTAGTAACTTACAATGATACTCTGTTGACGACTTAATTACATGTATATAGCTGCTGTTCTCAAACTGTTTCAGGCTGTAATTACTTGAAACCTAAATCACGTTACACTGTTTGTGTGTGTGCGCACATGCACTTGTGTGTGGGGATTTGACCTAAAGTGACATAACGATTACCAACTAGGTATGATTTTTATCTAGATCAGTAGCTGTTCAAAACAGCTAAGGCAGAACTGTGAGATTAATTACTCTCTTGACTGCTAATATCTACTTTATATACAATCATCTGTTATTCAGCTGCATTCATAAAAATGTTAATTTTCTTACATTTTCTCTAACAGAATTAATAGTCTCATTTTCCACAGAATTGTTTAAAAATAGATATTCAAATATTTGTCCATTGTAACATTGTATTTATGATAAATCCAAACATTATGGCAGCATTGTGCCACTTTTGGATGGGAAAAAAGAATTAAGCATCTGATGGATTTCAGTGATATAGTTGTCTCTATTTGTGAAATGGTTACATGAATTCTATCAAGCAGTCATTGAGATTGGAAGGAACGCCTAGAGATCATCTTATTACTACAGTTACTTAAGACTGTTTCTTGTCAGGTTTTTAATATCTTAAAAAGAAAAAGACTGAATATCTGCCTTCTTGTGCTTGACCACCTCACAGTTTTTTTTAAAAATAAAGTTGTTTAGTTTATTTTTTTGTTTTTAAGTTTTAACTAGAATTTTCTGTATTTCAATTTGTACTCATTTCTGCCTCTTCTGCAAGGCACCACTGAGAAGAGTCTGACTCTTTATTCCTTTTATCAGGTATTTAAACACATTAATAGGATTCCCTTAAGACTTCTCTAGGCTGAAGAGTCACAGCTATCTTAAGCCTCTCCTCATATGAAAGAATCACAAGTGCCTTAATTATCTGTGTTGGCCTTTCGCTGCGCTTACACACCAATAAGTTCATATCTTGTCTATCATGTGTGTAGTCCCGTTCAGCTCTACTTGGGCTTTGGCTTTCCTAACCCCATCCTTCCATGCTTTATATTTCCTCTGAGTTACCCTGCCCTGCTTCCATTTCTTGCATACTTTCTTTCCATGTTTGATCTTGGACAGGAGTTTCTTATTAATCCTTTATTTACTTGAGGGGTAAGTATCTGCAGGTAGGAATTTTCAACTCACTTTTTTTCTTCAGTTATGTGGAGCTCACTGCCTGTAGCTACTCTGATTGTATAGTCTACTTTAATGATGTCTTTGACTAAAATAGAGCCACACTTTTCCCATTTACCAGTACTACTCTCATCTGGAATACCTGTGTGGCAGCCTAGAGGTTTATCCCTGCTTTATCGATCTGGACTTTTGGGTAGACTCTTATTACACATGCAATGTTAATCTGGAAAGAAAGGAGTTCAAAGAGGTAATTTTTAAGAACTTTCTAGGTATTTAGTTGTTCATGCTGCTATAATGCATAGTATAATTCTTTGAACTGCCAGTCTATGAAGTAAATTTAAGGGGGGAGTTGTTACATTTTATCTAATTCCTTAGGGGGTGCCCATCCTCTGGTCTTTACAGAGCAGATCAGGATCATTCTCCTTACACTGCCTGGAGCGCTTCAGGATTTGCCAAGGGGGGTACGTGTATGTGCATTACATTGCAATGTTAAGGTCTTCTAGAAGAGTAAAACAAAGCTGGTGAAAGGGCTTGAAGGAATGTTCTATGACGAGCAGCTAAGGATTTTGGGCTTATCCAGTTTGGAGAAACCGAGGCTGAGGGGTGACCTCACTGATCTCTACAGCTCCCTGAGGAGAGAGAGTGGAGAGGGAGATGCTGAACTCTTCTCCCTGGTACCCAGTGACAGGACACACAGGAATGATTCAAAGCTGTGCCAGTGTCAGAGATGGAGTGATGCACTTCACTTCTAAGAGAGAAGTAGCAATATGTTTATTGATATAAAACAATTATTTAGCAAAATTCGATAGTAAATGTGACAGTGGTTTCACAAGATGCCATGAAAGGTAGACGTGAGTTAAGCTGTTGAAGGTGCTGGTGTGGTCTGATTTCCATGAAGGCCAGATGGTTTCAGACCATTTCTGGATGGAAGCATTTCCCTGGGTAGTGGGTAATTTAATATTTCCCCATTTCCTGATGGTGTCAATGGATTATAACAATAAAAATGTCCTTTAAAGCCACACACAGATTGATAATTATGATTATGAAATACCTTTCTAACTAGAACTATGGCTAACCCCCAAAAGAGAACCTGGCAATACGACTTAAGTACTACTATGTTGCATATCACATTTCTTCAAGGATAGATTTACGTCATGCTTTTTACATCAAAATTGAAATGGAAATCTATTCTTGCAAATGCTTTAGTATATCCATTTATTACAAGTTGGTAAAACAAATTTGTTGCTATGGAAACAAGATTAATTTTTTAACAAGCCACAGCACAGGGCTAATTTAAAACAATCTGATATAAATAATTAAGGAAGAGGAGACTTTGTGGTAATATAATCAGAATATCTGTGTACTTCTTGGTAGTTTGCAGACCCTTCAGTATGAGGTAGCTAACTTGATAGTCCAGATGTTGTAAATTTTGTTTGTCATGCCATGCATCCTTGCCAATTGAACCCTTCACCCATGTCACCGAACAAACAGTTGAATTTTTCTCATTACCTGAATCCCAATAAGGTAATTGCAGACTTCTGAAATTGATCTGTATATTTGATGTATAGCAGTCATCACACCTAAGAAGTCTTTAGCTAATCATATTTTAACGACCTAGGAGATTTCAAGAGAACTCTAATTTATATTCAGAAAGTAGCCTATATTTTTTCTGCCATGTACAGTTTAATTAAAGGCAACAAACCAGAAAACAAAACAATAAATTTGTTAAACATTAAAAAAAACCTTGTTTTCATTTGAAATCTCTCAGTGAAGCAAGTTAATAATAAAATGCCACTTGTTTCTGGAAATTGGATGAAGGCCTAGTCATTAAAACATCTTAGCTTCTGAAAATAATTTTGGTTTTTATGGTTGTTTTCCTCAGTTCTAACGTGTAAGTTAAAGGATTAGAAAAAGTCATATGAATTTTCAATTCATATGGAAATTATTTATGATAATTCAGAGTTTAATAATTCATTTTATTTCACATGAAGTTTTTTTGGGCTTGTTAAATAAATTCTTCATATGTATTATATACTTTAAAAATATATTTACAGAGCACCTATTTCTTGCATCTTGTATTACTGTAGATTTCTACTATTGTGTTAGAGCACATCTGCACTTTACTGTACAATAGGGAGACCCAATCTGTGGTCTCTTGACATGAACTGTGTCTGTAATTGGAACACAAGCATTATGCTGTGCCTTAGTTAATTAGTCATGATTGGCAGCTATAACTATCCCAAGACTGGTGCCAAGCCAATGAAGATATCTTACTATAGGAATCAGTCTACCATGCATGCTTCACCAGCTCAAATTGGTTTTAGCATTGTGTTGCATTGCACTGTGCAATGCAAAAAATTGCTAAGAGGGTATTTTAATGTTGAATATACTGAATACTCAAACCAGTGGAGTTAGAATAATGGCTTCAGCTGATGTATATCTAAAACATGACAATCATTAGCTACCTGATGTACATTTATATAATTTTAAATTTATCATGGTATAGAAGGATTCAGAAAAATTTCATCCAATATCTGATCTCATTTATGACCATGGAATTATTTTCACTTAATGTGATAATGATACCTGTGGGGGAATGTAAAATGTTAGGAGGGAATGTATTTTAGTTAATTCAAGACTGCTGAGGACTCTGATTCTAACAGTCCTTCGTGAAAGGTAAGGATTGTTCACTGAGGAACAAGCATCATTATGAGAACATGGACTTTTTTTTTTCTTTAAATAAGTGAGTGTTTTTGTTTTGGTTTTAATAGTACATGATACCTCATGGCTCAGTGTTCATCGTGATGAATTCAACCAAGGGAGGATAACTTCCAGTTACTTCCACTGTTGCCAAGTTACCACTAGAATTATTAGGGTGATTTTTCCTTCTCCTATAGAATGCTCATTTAAAAGTTGTCTGATCAGATATCCTCAGATGGTGGTGTGAATAGTACTTAAAGGTATGTTTTGTAGAAAAACACATTTTGGGTATGAAACAATAATTTTGTGTCTTTTTTAAAAAAAAAATATAAAGCTAGAGATGAGATGGATTATAGATGAGGTGGATTATAGATGAACAGTACTGTAAAGCAATTCAGAAATATATGAAGATGTTTAACTGACATCTTACTCATTTTTTTTTAATACAAATGAGAAGAAGACAAAGCTGTTATTTTATGGAATATATCAGTGTAACTGTTGCAGTAACAGATATTAAAATAGCTATGTGCAGCTGTAGACACACTCAAACTAGTGGCTGCTATAAACTGAATAAACACTACACTATTGCTTGTATTAAACTTTTGGACTTCTAATTAACCCCTCATATCCCATATTCAAGATGACTTTTGTGCTTATAGAATGTCTGGTTTTACAGAAGACTGTAATCAGTCACAGGGTGACTGAATACACCAGAAATTATATTTGTCAACTCAGGTACAACTCAATGGCTTTCTTTCTGGTCTTCTCATTTTTCTCAATGTCAAAAAAAATAAGCTTGGGTTATATGCTACTGTCTTGTCCCAGAGATTACAAATGAATGCTATAGAATACAGCAGTACGAAGGAGTATTTTTCAAAAATGACATTATAAAAGCAAACAAACAAACAAACAAAAAAGATTTTAAAAAGGAAAAACATGCGCTTGGTAGGGAAATTGAGATTAACCCATAAGTAGATTGAGATACTTTTAATGATGTATTTTTCACTCAATGGAACATAAATCCAAAGGTTTCCAGTCATTGCAGTTTCCTGATAATCCATTAAAAATACCAAAATTAGATCTATGACTTGGAGTGTTTAATGAAGACAACCATGTGGCAAAAATTCCAGCCATGTTAGGAATTGCGTAATGCCGCCACTACTGGAAATTTTCGGCTAAGAAATGGTGAGGGAAACTGTCTTAAGCACATATACTATAATTCAGTGTAATTAGGTGCTGCTTAATGTTCTGCACTACTGCTGGGGTTTTTTTGTTTGGGTTTATTCAGTTTGTTGTGGAGTTTTTTGTTTGTTTTGGTTTTTGTTTGTGTGTGTTTTGGTTTGATTTGGTTTTGTTTTGTTGTTGGGGTTTTCTGTTTGTGTTTTACCAGCTGAGATGCATTAAGAGTGACAATGAAAATTTTTTTTAAATTAGTTTACAGTGGCCTATGCCAAGTATTTTTTTTGTTTGTTAGTTTGCTTGCTGAGATCATAATTACTTGGCTTTTCATTTGAGGAGTAATCCCTTGCAGTTTTTCTTGAGAGTTTCACTTTAACTCATACACTTCCCTCATTTCACCTTCAGAAGGGTCCCAGTGGGTGATTTCCTGAGTCATGAGAAAGACTTAAAAACCTGGTTAGACAAAGCATGTTTGAAACAAAATAAAAAATGTTTCTTGAGCATTACTTGAGACACCAGAAATACTTTCATACATTCATATTGGCTAGAGATGCTTAAGACAACATTTCTACCTTGCATGTCTTCCTGCCAACTCTTTCTTCTAAATATATATGTAGCCAAATGCGTGTAGTATTTTATAACATTTATTACAATCTTTCCACTAGATTTTCAAAGTGCATAGATAACTCAGCAGAAATTATAAAATAGATGAATTTTTAGTTGTGAGATGAGCACCCTATCCCAAATCCATTTTAAGCTTTCCTGCAGACGAAGGGAAGATGGAGGGGAAAGGAAAGATGTAACAAAACAGAGGAAGGAAGATTAGACCTCAGTCCCCTGAGGTGATTGCTTAGTCTGTGTGTGTGTGAGTATGTGTGTTGATTACTTGCTTGAGAGAGAATGCAAAATCTAAGAGCTTAAAATCTTCTCAAAAGTTTCACTTCATACATTTTCAGATACTAAGTTAATGATATTTTGAAATAATCAGAAATTGACCAGTCCCAGTTTGCAACTGCAGGCATTGCCCGCTTTTCAGATATTCAAAGAAACTACATCACTGCTAAAAACATCTCCTCTGTCTTCATTGACATTATTCAAAATTTGTTAGTGAGAATAGTTTTGCTTTCAACTATCCCACAAGGTAATCAATCTATTATTAGATACATTTAATAGTTTCCAGTTGCCAGTATCATTCAAATATTTTAAGTTAGTTATCTAGCTATCTTATATAATCCTAGAATAACACTTGGATATTATCTACTTTGCATTGATTTGTGCATTCAGATCAAGGGAATGCAGAATAGATCATTCTCCACTTCCTTATCTTTCAGGGGTTTTTTGCTAACTGCATGGCAAGAGTGTTATTACAGCTACACATGCTGTGGATTTAATTTCATAAGAAAATATATATTGCATATATATAATAGTGTCTCAATCAATGCTTTTCAAATAAGGTGTACTAACTTCAGTTAGCTTTCATTATAGCATGCCCTAGCTCAAGTAAATAGTGCAAATAATCCAGAATATGTTTTGAGTATTGTTTAGTTTAGTTAGTTGTTGGAGGCCCATTAGTTCTTTGCAGAACTTAAAAAAGAATTTACAGAGTTGTATTATTGCACACTGTAGGAATCATATGTAGCTTGAATTACCTTTATTTTCCTGAGTGTATGTAGTTTTCTTACAACTGCACTGTTGTGAAAACATTTGTCAGTAAGAAAAATTATACAGGATTTTCTTATTAAAAAAAAATGTTCTTGAACCAATATTTCCCCATTTGATTTTCTTGAGTTGTATGCAGTGTCTTAATTATTGTAAGTCACGTTCATATATGGCATAGAGGACACAGGATTTTCAGGGATGAAATAAATAATAGTAGAGTTATACTGTTGTACCTATTCCTTCCTTTCACACGTAAAGCCATTCTTTTAGCTTCTTTCTTTCCATTTCCTTTTCACACAGTAAGAATCAGATTATGCTATCTGAATGGCACTAGAATATGTCATAATTAGAGAAAGCACCTTACGTTATTTTTTAAACTATACGTTTGTGCTCCTTCACATACTTTACAAATAATAATTAAAAAGAATTGTGCATGTAATATTATTAGAGTAGGTTAAAAAATGTAACATAAATAATTTTCAGGTTTTAATGGTTACTACTGAAAACCCAAAGATACTTCAAGATAATATTTTAATTTTAGGATCTATTTCATATGTGTATTCTTTTACAGTATTTTGAGATACCTAATGTCAATATAATGATACGCCAACATGTTATGTTTTTAAAAAATATTGAAGGTTGTCCCTTGAAATGAGAAGTCCAATTTCCTACCAACTTAATAGAGTTGGTAGAAAATAATGTTATTTTTTTCTCTGTTGTTTGGTGTAGCATTTAGACTCTGAATGATTTATGCATTGTTTTGTTTCTCATTACAGTTTTTGTTTAAACATTTGATCTTATTTTCCATCACTGTGATTTGTGAACTGAGAAAATGTGTGACTAGATTTTATTCCCAAGATTATGCGAGTTCATTGCCTTTTAGAGAAAATCTTTATCTTGCCCATATCTTTGACTGTGCATAAGCCACTTGTCAAAAATGAAAATACTTTTTTAATAAGTTATTTAAAAGCAGCTTTTTAATTTACATTGCCATTTGATGAGGTGAAGGAAAACTAGAGCTGTATGATTTTTTGAAAACAACATATATGCATATATACACTATAATTTGAAACAAACAAGCAAAACTCCCAACACTTCAAAATCCTTCCCAACTGTCATATCTTACAGGGTGCATATGAAGATTGGAATACAAGGTTTATTAATTTACTTTCCCCTGGTGAGAGATATACCTCTGAAGAGGAAGAAGTGAGAAACTGTATGCTGAAGGCCCACTAATGTTTTTGTGTTTGCAGAGTCAAGTCGGTTATAGATATTGGAGCAGACTTTCCATCCATTTTAATGTTTTACGCTGATCACGGATCTGGAGATTTGCCTGTGTATAGTCATGGTCTATAATGTCTTTACATGCCACATTAAGGCTTATGCTATGAAAATGCTGCACTGAACCATCAAACAGTATAATATTTGAGAGACAGCCTCTCTATTATATAATCCCCTGCGATTATATAGAGAATCTGACTTTGTGGATGAGAGCACCTTTATATACATATGTACAGAGAACCAACTCCTGCACCATGAGAAGTAAGGAGTGAGGCAGTGGCAGGGGTAATGCTGTGCCTTAATTAAAAAGAATGCCAGATCGAGACAGACGTGGGGTTCCCAGAGTCAGGGAATCCCGTGGGAGAGTGGAGAGATCCAGCAGGAGTCTGCAGCTCTTGCAAGAGAGGCAGACTGGGGTGGGGGCGGTACCGGGGCAACTGGGAAACTCCACTTAGACCATGAGAAGCGAGGCCACTCCCTCTTCCATAAATAAGCTGCGCCAGGGAGTGTCAAGTGACCCAGAGCACGAGTGAACAGGGGGCAAGCAAACAGGGAGTGCTCAGAGCAGCAGGGGCTGAGCAATCAGGAAGTGCTCAGGGCAGTTAGCACGGCAGTTGGTGCGGGCAGGGCTCTGAGAGCTGCCAGCTCTGTCCAGGAGTAATGGTGTCTAACCAGCAGAGGAGGACTGTGCTCCCAGCACCCACCAAAAGGGATGTGGATACTCAGAGGGTGTGACCACAGAATGAGGTGGCTATCCAGGTCACACACTGCTAGGAGTGCCACAGGCTTTTGCTGGTAACAAGGGGCAGCCGTGACCACGGCTGTGTCTGGTGTGAGCAGGTTGATGACCTGCTCTGCCGGGTGGCACAACTGCAGGATGAAGTGATAGAGCTCAGAGAGAAGTTGAGCAGATTGAGGAGTATCAGGGAGAGCTAGAGGGAATTAGATTAGTGTTTTCAAAGCCTGTTCTCCACAAAAACAGCTTGGGAGGAAAACCTCATTAGTGGAGCACAGGATTTGTTATTGTCTCAGCAACCTTCCCAGACTTCCTGAGTTGACTTCCAGGAGCAGGGAAAATGGGAGAGGTCCCTGCCTGATGACACAAACAGGGCAGGCATGTTCTCTTAAGAACTTCAACACCTTCAGTGCCCTTGCAGAACAGATATGGGGCCCTGCAGGAGGAAATGCTTGATAGCAGTGAGGACACCTCACGTAGGCCAGAAGTACCACCAAGGCCAACTTGCCATAGACCAGCCATCACAACTCAGTCTAGAAAGAAAAACAGATGCATCATTGTTGTGTGTGACTCCCTTCTGAGGGGTGCAGAGGGCCCGATACACAGACCAGATCTGCTTCATAGGGAATTCTGCTGCCTCCCTGGGGCCCAGATAAAGGATGTGACAAGTAAACTTCCCACCCTGGCGGGTAGTGATGAAGTGGTGACAAGAACATCAAAAGCGATAGGGAAACTTGTTAAGGGATCAAGAGTGCAAGTTGTGTTCTCCTCCATCCCTCTAATGGCAGAAACAGATGAGGGAACTAACAGGAAGAGCCAACAGGTTAGTTCATGGCTCTGGAACTGGTGTCATCAGCAGGGCTTTGGGTTCTTTGATCGCGGGTTACTATACAAGACACCAGGCCTGGCAACAAATGGAATGCACCTGTCCCAGAGAGGTAAAAGTATCCTGGGGTAGGAGTTAGTGCGGCTCATTGAAAGAGCTTTAAACTAAATTGGAAGGGGAAAGGGGATAAAACTGAGTCTGCTGTAAATAAGACTGGGGGATGCATGCCAGGGTTTGTAGGATGGTATGCTAGAGAAGAGTCTCGCTCTGACACCTCAGATGAGACAGGGGATAGAGATATAATGGGAAGCAAAAAGGCAAGGGTTATTGATGGTTTGGGAGCCACTGAAATACCTGAGAAGAGTCAGGCAAGAATTAGGGCCCATGCCCACAAAAAGGTGTCAAGATCATTAACCCATCTGAAGTGCATCTATACCAATGCATGCAACAAGGGGAGCTGAAAACTGTGATGCAGCAGGAAAACTATGACATAGTGGCTATCACAGAAATGTGGTGGAGTACCTCACACAACTGGAGTGCCACAGCTGATGGCTACCAGCTCTTCAGGAGACACAGACAAAGAAGAAGAGGTAGTGGGGTAGCCCTGTATATTAGGAATTGTTATGAATGTCTAGAACTAAACTATAATGATGACAAGGTAGATTGCATTTGGATCAGGATTAGGGGTAAGGCCAACAAGGCTGATACTGCTGTGGGAGTCTGCTATAGACCTCCCAACCAGGGCAGTGAGGTGGATGAAATATTCTATAAATACCTGGATGAAATCTTGCAGTTGTTTGCCCTTGTTCTGGTAGGGGACTTCAACCTCCCTGACGTCTGCTGGAACTACAACACAACAGAGAGTTGACTGTCCCAGATGTTCCTGGAATGTGTCGAAGATAGCTTCCTGACACAGCTGGTGAGTGAACCAACCAGGCAAGGTGCCCTGCTAGACTTGCTCTTTGTGAACAGGGAAGGGCTGGTAGGAGATATGACAGTTGGAGGCCATCTTGGGCACAGCAACCAAGAATTGTTCTCTGTCGTTAGAGATGCCAGGAGGGCGGGCAGCAAAATTGCCACCCTAGATTTCCGAAGGACAAACTTCACCTTGTTCAACACCCTGATTGCCAGAATCCCTTGGGAGTCTGTTCTGAAGGATATAGGAGTCCAGGAAGTCTGGACACTCTTCAAGGAGGAAGTCTTGAAGGTGCAGGACCAGGCCATCCCCATGTGCTATAAGGCGAGCCGGTGGCATAGAAGACCAGCCTGGCTGAACAGGGTGCTTTTGGCTACCGCTCAGGGAGAAAAAGAGAATCTATGGCCTTAGGAGGAAGGGGTAGGCCACTCACGATGGCTAAAAGAGATGCTGTGAGACTAGGCAGGGAGGGAATTAGAAGGTCCAAAGCCCAGCTAGAAATTAATCTGGCCTCCATGGTAAAGGACAACAAAACCTTCTACAAATAGATTAACAAAAGAAAGACCCCCATCCCCTATTAGATGCAGGAGGAAACATGGTGGCAAACAACGAGGGGAAGGCTGAGGTGCTCAATGACTTCTATGCCTCAGTCTTTAGTAACAGGGCCAGTTATGTTGAGGGAATCCAACTCCCTAAGCAAGGCCACAGGGACCAGGAGCAGAATGATCCCCCCACAATCCAGGATGAGATGGTCCATGACCTGCTGCACCGTGCAGATGTGCACAAATCTATGGGGCCAGATGGGATCCACCCAAGAATGCTGAAAGAGCTGGTGGGGGTTGCTTGCCAAGCCACTTTTCATCATTTATCAGCAGTTCTGGCTGACTGAAGAGGTACCAGCAGATTGGGAATCAGCCAATGTTACCCCCATATACAAGAAGAGACGGAAGGATGATCTGCAAAATTACAGGCCTGTTAGTCTGACTTCAGTACCAGGGAAACTGATGGGACAGATCATCCTGAGCGCCATTATGCAGTGCATGCAGAACAACCAGGTGATCAGGCCCGGTCAGCATGGGTTCATGAAGGGCAGGTCATGTTTGACTGACCTAATCTCCTTCTACGACAGGGCGACCTGCTTATTGGATGAGGGACGGCCTGTGGATACTGTCTACCTTCACCTTAGCAAGGACTTTGACAAGGTTTCCCACAACATTCTCCTAGAGAAGCTGACTGCTTGTGGCTTGGATGTGCACACACTTTGCTGGATAAAAAACTGGTTGGATGGCTGGGTCCAAAGAGTTGTGTTCAATGGAGTTAGATCCAGTTGGTGGACGTTCACGAGTGGTGTTCCCCAGGGCTCACTGCTGGGACTGCTTCTGTTTAACATCTTTATTGATTATTTGAATGAGGGGATAGAGTGCACCCTTAGTAAGTTTGCAGACAACACTAAGCTGGGTGGGAGTGTCCATCTGCTTGAGGGCAGGGGGGCTCTGCAGAGGGATCTAGATAGGCTTGGTTGATGGGCGAGGCCAATTGCATGAGTTTCAATAAGGCCAAATGTTGGGTACTGCATTTTGGCCACAACAACCCCCAGCAGCGCTACAGGCTTGGGGAGGAATGGCTGGAGAGCTGCCCAGCAGAGAGGGACCTGGGGGTGTTGATTGACAGCCAGCTGAACAGGAGCTGGCAGTGTGCCCGGCTGGCCAAGAAGGCCAATGGCATCCTGGCCTGCATCCAAAATAGTGTGACCAGCGGGACCAAGGAGGTGATCCTGCCCCTCTACTCAGCCTTGATGAGGCCGCACCTCAAGTATTGTGTGCATTTTTGGGCACTGCAGTGTAGGAAGGACATCGAGGTGCTGGAGAGGGTGCAGAGAAGGGCAGCTAGGCTGATTAGGGGTCTGGACAACAAGTCTTATGAGGAGAAGCTGAGGGAGCTTGGGCTAGTCAGCCTGGAGAAGAGGAGGCTGAGGGGAGACCTCATTGCTCTCTACAGCTACCTGAAAGGATGTTGTAGTGAGGTGTATGTTGGCCTGTTCTCTCCAGTGACTAGTGATAGGACAAGAGAAAATGGGGTCAAGTTGCACCAGGGTAGGTTCAGATTGGATACTAGAAAAAATTTCTTCACAGAAAGAGTGGTGAGGCATTGGAACAGGCTGCCCAGGGAGGTGGTGGAGGCACCATCCCTGAAGGTGTTCTAAAAAGGGGTACACGTGGTGTTTCAGGAGATGGTTTAGTGGTTAGGGGTTGTAGGGCAGACAGTTGGACTTGATGATCTTGAAGGTCTTTTCCAACCTTGATGATTCTATTATTCTAAGGGAATAGATTTCACCATTCAGTGCTCTTGCCCTAACTGCTGCTGCCACATAAGGAAGCACAAGGTTAGTGTTCTACTTAATTCCAGAAAGATGAACAGTTAGCTGTAGCAAGACATGTAGTGTTATTTTATTGGTACACCATGAGGAAAGCTTGAATTCAGAAGAGGTGAAAATAAAAAAAAAAAATACTTCAGGGAAAAAAATAGAAACAAAACATTCATAATGGGGTGTAGAAAAGTGGAAGTTTGTAATTTCCTGACAAAAAATGCTTAGGTGATGACTTAAGGAGTTTTCAGGAATCGATACCTAACTGTAACACTGTTGTTTACAACTGGAAAAAAAAAAACAACCAGTTATGAAAGTTTTTAGATTTTTATATTGTTAAGGAATTAAACTACAAAGATACATGTTGTTTTTTTTCATTTCTGAGCTTATGTCAAAAATACTGTTAAAATAGGTCAGTACTTGAAAGAATCAAGAGTTAAAGAATGAGTTTGATTCACCATAAGCTTATAAGTATCTAAGAAATTAACAAGCACTTAAATAACCAGAATTCTATGAATCTGGAGGAGTAAAGCATAAAAAAGTAAACCTGTTTGGGTTTTTTTAGGAAATCTGATTCCAGGCACAATGACCTTTAAAATACTTGGAATAGTGAAGTTGGAACACAGATACTACTTGCTTCAAATGAAGATACCTTGTGAAACAATTTTTGGTATTTCTAATTGTAATTGAGAAAGTAAATTATAATTCAGCAGTCAATCTGCTTGACATTTATTGACATCATGTGTTCTCTTGTGTATCTTTAGTGTAAGACACTAGTGACTTGGTCAAATTTCATTAATTTTGTTGACAGAAATTAACCAGGGTATTTTTTTTTTCATAGCCTGAATTAAGTAATGGATCAAAAAAAATCACAGGGAAGAGAAGCAAGAAAGGAAAATAAGAGGCCACAAGCTTCCTCCATTCTGCAGTTCTTGACTCAAAAGAGAGTTAGAATATCCTATTAAGATCCCAAAGGAGGAAAATGAGACTTGCACTTTGATTTAACTCTGTTTTTTAAATGGTTGCAGAAGAGAGGTGTTATAAAAATCTGTTCAAAAAGGTTTTATAGGCAAAGAAGCATCTGAAAATTTTCATTATCATAACTTTATTATCTCTGATTACATTATCTGATTATGGTGAAAAAGCATAGACCATAAAGCATAAATCATAAACTGTAAGTAGATGTAGAGAGGATGAACTGAACTTCTCTGAGGTACTGTATAGTGAAATTATTTTTTATGACACACATACAGCTTCAGAGCATAATCTACATGAAAGGTGATGATTTCTGAGTTCCAAGTAACCAGTTTCTAAATGCTGGCTGATGTAAGGGCAGTTCTTTTGTACAAAGCCTCTTGTAATGAAGTTCTATGTTCTTAAGGAAAGAATTCATATAGTCAGATTGTCTTCATTCAGATGCAAGTTTTCCCTCTTTGGAATGACACTTATAGTTACTTCTCTAAAATAATCAGTCACCTAAAATAGTAATGGTTTTGCTGATTTTTTTTTTCCCCTTGACTTTTCATCTTTTCCTCAAGTAGGTAGCTCATCCTGCAGACTGTGCACAATACCTGACAGTAACAGACATGATCCATAGGGAATCCTGATAATACCAATGCAGTCAGCATGGTTTTACCAAGGGGAAGTCATGTTTGACCAACCTTATAGCCTTCTATGAGGAAGTAACTAGGTGGATAGATGATGGTAGAGCGGTAGATGTGGTTTATCTTGATTTCAGTAAAGCATTTGACACCGTCTCCCACAGCATCCTCACAGATAAGCTAAGGAAGTGTGGTCTTGATGATCAGGTAGTGAGATGGATCGTAAACTGGTTGAAAGGAAGAAGTCAGAGAGTTGTGGTCAATGGGACAGAATCTAGTTGGAGGTCTGTGACTAGTGGAGTCCCTCAGGGGTTGGTACGGAGACCGGTACTGTTCAATGTTTTCATCAACAACGTGGATGAGGGAACAGAGTGTGCCCTCAGCAAGTTTGCTGACGACACTAAGCTGGGAGGAGTGGCTGACACACCAGAAGGCTGTGCTGCAATTCAGCGGGACCTGGACAGGCTGGAGAGTTGGGCGGGGAGAAACTTGATGAAATTCAACAAGGGCAAGTGTAGAGTCTTGCATCTGGGGAAGAACAACCCCATGTGCAAGTACAGGTTGGGGGCTGACCTGCTGGAGAGCAGGGTAGGAGAAAGGGACCTGGGGGTCCTGGTGGACAGGAGGATGACCATGAGCCAGCAATGTGCCCTTGTGGCCAAAAAGGCCAATGGCATCCTGGGGTGTATTAGAAAGGGTGTGGTTAGTAGGTCAAGAGAGGTTCTCCTCCCCCTCTATTTTGCCTTGGTGAGGCCGCATCTGGAATATTGTGTCCAGTTCTGGGCCCTTCAATTCAAGAAGGACAGGGAACTACTGGAAAGAGTCCAGCACAAAGATGATTAAGGGAATGGAACATCTCCCTTATGAGGAAAGGCTGAGGGAGCTGGGCCTCTTTAGCTTGGAGAAGAGGAGACTGAGGGGTGACCTCATCAATGTTTATAAATACGTTAAGGGTGAGTGTTAGAAGGACGGAGCCAGGCTTTTTTCAGTGATGTCCAGTGATAGGACAAGGTAAAATGGGTGCAAATTGGAACATAGGAGGTTCCACGTGAATATCAGAAAAAAATTCTTTACTGTGAGAGTGACAACACTGGAACAGGCTGCCCAGAGATGTTGTGGAGTCTCCTTCACTGGAGACATTCAAAACCCAGCTGGACACGTTCCTGTGTGATGTACTCTACGTAATCCTGCTCTGGCAGGCGGGTTGGGCTAGATGAGATCCCTTCAAACCCCTAAGATACTGTAATTCTGTGATTCTGTGAATAGCAAGGCAACAATCTTGTTGGTATGATGGAGATGTGGTGGAATGGCTCTCATGATTGGAGCGTTGCAAGGGAGGGACACAGGATCTTTAGGAATGACAGGGGAGGAAGATAAGCAAAGGGAGTTGTCTTTTATGTAACAGAGCATACGGAATGCATCAAGCTCTGCCTGAGAATGGATAAGGAACCAAATGAGAGATTATGCGTTAAGATTAAAGAGAGGACTAGAAAAGGTGACGACATAGTGCATGTCTGCTAAAGACCACTTGACCAGGAAGAACAATTGGATAAAGCCTCTACAGACAGATCGGATTTACAGGCCTTGGTCTTCATGGGGGACTTTATGCATCCTGATGCCTCCTGGACAGGCAAAAAAGCAGGACATAAGGAATCCAAGAAGTTCCTTGAGTGCAATGACAAGAGTCCTGTTCCAAGAAGTAAAGGGAACCAATGAAGAGAGGTGCTCTGCTGGAACTCCTACTCACCAAAAAAGAGGGCTTCACGGGAACGTGAGGGTTTAATGTAGCCTTGGCTGCAGTGAACATGAGATGGTGTCACGGACCGATATGGGCAAGACCACAACCCACTACCCTTCTAAAGGGGATCGAGGGGTGAGGACTACACCCTATCACACTCACAAACAAGTATCCAGACCAGAAAGGAATTACTAAGTTTATTATAGGCACTGAGGTTATGGCAAAGCTATTTCTATATTAGATATCAAGACAACAAGAGTATCCCCCCTCCTTCTTCCCCCCCCCAATTCCCGGATAGGGATAAGCGGGAAAAAGCTTGGAGAGAGCCTGTAGGAAATATCATAGAATTGTGAATTATGGTGTATGTTGTGTATGAATGTGTATAAGAGTCAGTAGGAAATCTAAGAATGTATACAAGTTTGCAATCCTCACCACCAGGGTGTGGCCGAAGCTGATCCCTGGTCGGGACCCTCCTCTGTTCTTGACTCCAGGCGAGCAGTCCATTTGGTGAGTTCACATGACCAAGAACCGCAGGAAAGACGCCCCACGGCTCCACAGCAGCCTCTGCAGCGAAGCACACACACAGCAGCTGAGCCCTCAGTGAGCATTTGCAGCGCACGCCTTTGGCTCCCCTTCTGGTTCCAGCCCCGCCGTGCCTCCTGGGAGCTGTAGTCTGTGGTCCTGTGCGCATGCACCTGGTACCTCTCCCCTCTTCTCACGAGTGCGAGGAGTGCATCACCACGAATGGTCATTAAATGTCGCTGGCTTAAAGGCTGTTATAGAGTCTGTCTCTCACAGATGGAGTTCAGGATCCTGAGGAGAAGGAGCAGGGTGAAAAGCAAGCTTATGACCCTGATTTTCAGGAGAGCAGTTTTTGACTTCTTCGAAGATTGGCTTGGGAAGACCTGTAGGATAAAGGCTTGGAGGGAAAAGGTGCCCAAGAAAGCTGTTTACCATTCAAAGACTACCTCCATGCTCAAGAATTTTCCATCCCAGCATATAGGAAGGTAAAAATGCAAGGAAGCCTGTGCAGATGAACAAGGAGATGATGGGATGCATCCACAAGTGCTGAAGGATCAGGCAGATGTTACTGCAAGGCCACTGTCTTTGATCGAGCATGGTGACTGGGAGAAGTGCCCAAAGACTGGAGGAAAGCAAATGTCACCCACATCTTCAAGAAGGGCAAAAAGCAGGACTGAGGAACTATAAACCAGTCAGATTCACCTTGATCCCAAGGGAAGGTGTTGGAGTACCTAGTCCTAGCAGATCGATGACAAGAAAATCATCAGAACTAGTCAGCATGGCTTCACCGAGGGGAACTCATGCTTGCCCAAATTGATAAACTTCTGTGATTCATTGATTGGCATGGTAAACAAGGGGAGAGCAGTAGATATTGTCTACCTGGACTTCAGTAAGGCCTTTGACATTGTCTCCCATAAAATCCTCATAGACAAGGTGTTAGAGTATGAGCTGAAGGACCAGACAGTGAAATGGATTGAAAACCAGCTGCACAGTCAGGCCAAGAAGCTGGTGATTGGTGGCACAAAGTCTAGTTGGAGACCAGTATCTAGAGGTGTACCACAGGTGTCAATACTGGGTCCAGTCCTGTTTAACATCTTTGTTAATGATCTGATCAGAGTGTACCCTCATTGTGTTTGCTGGTGACACCAAACTGGTAGGAGTGGCTGATAGGCTGGAGGGTCATGCTGCTATCCAGAGAGACCTGGACAGGCTGGAGAAATGAGATTATAGGAATGTCTTGAAGTTCAACAAAAGGAAGTTCAACAAGTCCTGCACCACATGAATCGGCATATGCTGAGAACCACCCATCTGGAAAGCATCTTGGCAGAGAATAGGACCTCGGGGTCCTGGAGGACACCCAAGCTGAACTTGAGATAGCAATGTGCCCTTGCCACAAAGAGGGCTTAACAGTATTCTGGGCTGCATTAGACAAAGTATTTCCAGCAGATTGAGGGAGGTGAACCTTCTCCTCTACTCAGCATTGCTGAGGCCACACCTGGAGTACTGTGTCCAGTTGTGGGCACCCCCATTCAAGGGAGACATGGACGTACTGGAGAGAGTCCAGCAAAAGGTCACTAAGGTGAGGAAGGGCCTGGAGTATCTCTCCTATGAGGAAAGGCTGGAAGAGCTGGGACTCATAAGCCTGGAGAAGAGAAGGCTCAGAAACGATCTTATTAATGTATCTAAATACGTGAAGGGAGAGAACAAATAAGACAGAACCAGGCTCTTTTCAGTGGTGCCCAATGACAGGACCAGAGGTAGTGAGTACAAACTGAAACATAAGAGGTTCACTCTGAACATCAGGGAACACTTCTATACTGAGAGTGAGTGAGCACTGGCACAGGTTTCCTCGGTAGTTAGTGGAGTCTCCCTCCTTCGATGTATTCAGAAGTCACCTGGAAATGATTCTGGACAACCAGGTCTAGGTGTCCCTGCTTGAGCAGGAGGGGTTCATAGAATCATAGAATGGTTAAGAGTTGAAATGGACCTTAAAGATCATTGAGTTCCAACTCCTCTGCATGAGCAGGGACACCTCCCATGAAACCATGTTGCTCAGAGCCCCATCCAACCTGGGCTTGAATGTACCCTGGGATGGAGCCTCCACAACTTCTCTGGGCAACCTGTTCCAGTGTCTCACTACCTTCACACTAAACAATTTCCTGCTGATCTCTAACCTAAATCTCTTATCCTGCAGTTTCAAACCATTACCCCTTGTCCTATCACTATGTGCTCTTGTAAAAAGCCCCTCCCCAACTTTTCTGTAGGCCCCCTTCAGGTACTGGAAGGCTGCTGTGAGGTGCCCCCGGAGCCTGAGAATAAGGGAATTCAGGCTGAACAACCCCAACTCGCTCAGCCTGTCTTCATAAGGGAGGTGCTCCAGCCCTTGGATAATTTTTGTGGCCCTCCTCTGGACATGCTCCAGCAGGTCCATGCCTTTCTTGTGTTGGGGGTTCCAGCGCCGGAAACAGTATTCCAGGTAAGGTCTCACCAAGGCAGAGTAGAGGGGCAGAATCACCTCTCTTGATCTGCTGGCCACACTTCTTTTGATATAGCCCAGGATGTGGTTGGCCCTCTAGGCTGCAGTTGCACATTGGTGGCTCATGTCCAGCTTTGGATCCACTAGTACCCCCAAGTCTTTTTGCACAGGGCTTCTCTCTAGCATGTCTTCCCCCAGCCTGTATTGATGTCTCTGGTTGCCCTGACCCTGGTGCAGGACCCTGCACTTGGCCTTATTGAACCTCATGAGGTTCACTTGGGCCCACTTCTCCAACTTGCCCAGGTCCCTCTGGATGGCATCCTGTCCCTTGGCATATCAAATGCACTGCCCAGCTTGGTGTCATCAGCAAACTTGCTGAGGGTGGTCTCAATGCCACTGTCAATATCACAGATGAAGATATTAAACAACACTGTCCCAGTATGGACCCCTGAGGGACACCACTTGTCACTGTTCTCCATCTGGACACCGAGCCATTGACCACTACCCTCTGGATACAACCATCCAGCCAGTTCCTAATCCACTGAACTGTCTACCCATCAAACCCGTATCTCTCCAATTTAGAGAGAAGGATGCTGTGGGGGACCTTGTCAAAGGTCTTGCAGAAATCCAGATAGATGACATCCACTGCTTTTCCCTTGTCGACAGATGTAGTTACACCATTGTAGAAAGCCACTAGGTTGGTCAAGCAGGATTTGCCCCTGGTAAAGCCCTGCTGGCTGTCCTGAATCACCTTCCTGTCCTCCATGTGCCTTAGCATGTCTTCTAGGAGGATCTGTTCCATGATCTTCCCAGGCACAGAGGTCCCTCCTTTCTACCCTTTTTAAAGATGGGCATGACATGTCCTTTCTTCCAGTCACTGGGGACTTAACCTGACTGCCGTGACTTTTCAAATATCATGGGGAGTGGCTTGGCAACTACGTCTGCCAATTCCCTCAACACTCTGGGATGCATCTCATCAGGTCCCATGGACTTGTATATCTTCAGGTAAGTGTCCTCACTTACAGTGGGGGGGACTTTGTCTCTCTGGTCTGCATCTTGCGGGCCATCAGCTTGAAAGCTGTAAGGAGAGGGGTTGCCAGTGAAGACTGAGGCAAAAAAGTCATTGAGAACCTCAGCCTTCTCATCTGTTGTTACCAATTTACCACTGTTGCTCATTGGGGGGGATATGCTTTCTTTAACCTTCCTTTTGTGGTTTATGTACCTATAGAAGCCCTTTTTGTCATTCTTTACATCCCTTGCCAAGTTCAGTTCTAGCTGTGCCTTGGCCTTCCTGACCTAGTCCCTATGTAACTGGGCAGTGTCCCTATACTCTTCCAAGGAAACCTCTCCCCTTGGGAAAACCTCTCCTTTAGTTTGACCAGCAGGTCTTGAGTCAGCTATGCTGGTCTCTTGCCTTCCTTTCCCGATTTCCTACACCTGAGGATTGAGACTTCTTGTACCCTATGGAAAGCATCCTTAAAGATCTGCCAGCTCTCCTGCTCCCTTGTCCCTGAGGGCCATTTCCCATGGGGTCCTATCTACTAACTCCCTGAAGAGCTGGAATTATATACATTATAACTACCTCATGACTCCAGATCCCCCGTTTTTAGGAAAACCTAAAATTGTAGAGTTGACAGTGTTGTGCTAGTATGAATCAGATTCTGAACTGTTTAGTAAGTGAAGAATTCAGAATGTTCTTTCTTTCGCATTGACATGAACTGTATTATATATGCAAGTTTATTTTTTGTAAGGGATAGAATAAAATACATCAAAAAGAAAATACTGGGGGCACCAGTAGACCCTGTCTCTGAAGACTTTTCAGTTCTTGTGTTTAGAAAATCAATTGGACTTTTTTATTCCAGTCATAATGATCACCTGCAGTAGCAATCAATGAATCAACCAATATAGACTCTCTTGTCTTAGGAAAAGCATTCTTGTTAATTTCAAAGTGCATGAAATGACACCTTACACATTTGCATTTACTCTCTTTTCTGTGATTTTTTAATTATTTTTTTTTAATCTACAACTCATCTAGTTACTCCTGAAGGTCAGTAATACACTCTTCAGTAGTGATGCTGCCTTTGAAATTTGTCACTGACAAAATTCCTTGTGCTAAAATCACCTGTGAGAATAATAAATAGGGCCAGTCTCAAGATCTGTTATGAAAGAACATATTTGATATATCTTTCCTGATAACCTGGTTTTCAACATAACTCTTTTTTTTTTTTTTTTTTTTGTGATTTGGTTTTGGGGTTTTTTGGTCATTGTTGTTTTTGTGTTTGTGGATTTTTCTCTCTTCTCTCTTCTATCCTCTCTTCTCTCTTCTCTTCTCTCCTCTCTCTTCTCTCCTCTCTTCTCTCCTCTCTCCTCTCTTCTCTCCTCTCTTCTCTCCTCTCTTCTCTCCTCTCTTCTCTCCTCTCCTCTCTCCTCTCTTCTCTTTTTTCTTTTCTGTTGTTGTTGTTAGTGAATTCTATATTAGTTCTACAGGCCATGTCTAAAACCTTATTTTTTCTACATTAAATAATAATTCCCTACAAGGCATTTATATCAGAGGTTCTGCTTAAATTTAGATGAATTAGGATGGATGCATTGCATTTGTCTGAGAAATGTGGTAAGACAGCAAAGGCACATTCTCATATTTGATAAAACCATGTTGATTTTAGTCTGCTTCCCTCCATGTACAATTACCTTTTGTTTGTTATTTCATTTCTGAGTTGTATCTGAACAGCAGTCAAACTAATGGGCTTGTAGTAGCTGAGGGATTTTGCTTTCCTTTTTTTCCTCCATACATACCTCTGACAATAACAATAGTAGTGGGCTTCCTATTTGTTAGTCCCAGGTTACAATCTCTACATTGTATGATTAACTGAGAATTTGCTACCAGCATCCTATAAATATCCCTGTTTATGGATTTTCTTGCCTTTCAGTTGTATCAAAGTAAACTTGCTTCTACTTTTGATGCAGTCATTTACATTACCATACCTTTAAATAACTAATTTTCTGCTATTTTAAGTCCTTAGAAATATGCAGTTCAAATATACTTACAGAAATATTTATTTCTCAATTTGATTTATGTAAGTAATTGATTCTTTATCTGTATCTTTATAGATCTTTCCACTTACTCTAAAAATTCTGAATTTTCTCCTTATCAAAGTGAACTATCAGCTTTCTGATTTTCTCTTTTCTTTGTGAGGACTCAAGATACTGCACTTTTATTTAAATTCAGTGCCTCCACCTCCACATTAAAATCTTTGGATTCTTCTGTCAGTTTTATTAACCATCTTCCTAGTTTTTCTGTCTGCCATACACAGTGCCTGAAATATATATAATATATATAATCGCCTGAAAATATATTGCCTCGTTAACTGATAATCAACTAGCTAACAGCTAGCTTCTGACTGCTAACTGCCTAATGATTCTGCCTTCCACACCTCAGCTCTTCTCTCCCCTCCCTAGTTCACAGCTCCTCAGCACCCTGCTGCTTGCCGTGCCCCCTCAAACTGCCCTGTGCAACCTGCAGATTTAGACAATGCACCTAGGGACATGGTGTGAACTTTGGGGTTGTCCTGTTCTGGGCCAGAAGTTGAACTTGGTGATCCAGGCTGTCCAAGGAGGTGGTTGAGCCATCATCCCTGGAGACATCTAAAAAGACAGATGTGGTGCCAGGGGACAGGGTTTAGTAGTGGACACGGCAGAGTTAGGGTAGTGGTTGGACTCGATGCTCTTGAAGGTCTTTTCCAACCAGAATGATACTGTGATACTGTGATTATATATATATAATGGTGACCACAGAGTCAAAAGCCATGGCTAGGAGGAATGTAGGGACCCAAACGGAACTTCCTCACAAACATGTAGCTGTCCAAATGTCCAGCTGCAGGGAATGCCTGAGCCTGGCACTGGTGCCAGAGGACAGCAGAGAGGATGCTTGTGTGGGTGTGAGCAGGTGAATGATCTCCTCAGTCGAGTGGCAGAACTGGAGGAGAAATTGGAAAGGTGGAGGAGCATCAGGGAGTGTGAGAGAAATAGACGTGTGGAGCCACACTCTGGGGCAAAGGCAGCAGATGGAGGCTCCTCAAAAAGCTGATGATCCCCTCCCCCCCTGCCACCAGGCAGCAGGAGGAGAGCTAAGAGACAGGGGGAGTGGACGCACGTCCCTGCTCAGGGAGGCAGGCGAACCCCCTCCCGGCCTCCCTCACCCTACCAGTTGCCCTTGCACAACAGGCATGGGGCTCTGGAATGGGAGGGCCAGGCAAAGGAGGAAGTAGATGAAGGTGCATCCAGGGGGTTGCCTGGGGTGAGTCAGCCAGCCTCACACATTAAGACTACTTGTGTTAGGAATAAAAGGAGAGTAATTGTTGTAGGTGATTCCCTTCTGAGGGGAACAGAGGGCCCCATATGCCAACTAGACCCATCCCACAGAGAGGTCTGCTGCCTCCCTGGGACCTGGGTCAGAGATGTTACCAAGAAACTCCCTAGTGTGGTATGGCCCTCTGATTACTATGCATTACTGGTCATACAGGTTGGAAGTGATGAGATTGAGGACAGAAGTGCCAAAGCAATTAAAAAGTACTTCAAGGCACTGGGGCGATTGGTTGAAGGATCAGGAGCCCAGGTAGTGTTTTCCTCAATCCCTTCAGTGGCAGGGAAGACTACACTGAACACTGAGAGAAACAGGAAAACACAGATGCTTAACATTTGGCTCAGGGGCTGGTGCCCCTGAGTTTGGTTTATTTGATCATGAGAACATTTATGTGGCACCAGGCCTGCCGGGGACAGAGTTCAGCTGTCTCAAAAGAGGAGAAGGATTCTTGCGTGGGAGTTGGCAGGGCTCATTGATAGGGTTTTAAACTAGGTTGGAAGGGAGCAGGGGATAAAACCAGGCTCACTAGAGGTGAGCCTAAGGGTGGTGTGCCCCTGTCAGGGATGAAATCAATAAGCCAGCTCAAGTGCATTTACACCAATGCATGCAGCATGGGAAACAAACAGGAGGGGCTGGAAGCCGTTGTGTAGCAAGATAGCTATGACCTAGCTGCTATCACAGAAACATGGTGGGATGGAACTCAGGACTGGAATGCTTCAATAGATGGCTACAAGCTCTTCAGAAGGGATAGGCAAGGAAGCAGAGGAGGTGGGGTGGCTTTATACACTAGGAAGTGCTTTGATTGTATAGAACTAAATTATAGTGATGACAATGCGGAGTGTTTATGGGTAAAGATGAGGGGGAAGGCAAATAAGGCAGACATTCTGTTGGGAGTCTGCTACAGACCACCCAACCAGGATGAAGAACTAGATGAAACATTTTTCAGGTGGCTGGCAGTAGTCTCAAAATCACCAGCCCTAGTTCTGGTGGGGGACTTCAACCTACTGGAAATCTGCTGGAACAATAACTCAGCCACAAGCAGGCAGGCTAGGAGGTTCCTCAAGTGTATGGAAGACAACTTCCCAACCCAGGGGAGGTGCCTTGCTGGACCTGCTGTTCACTAACAGGGAAGGAGTGGTGGGAGATGTGGAGGTCAGAGGCCATCTTGAGCTTAGTGACCATGAAATGGTTAAATTCTTGATACTTAGTGAAATAAGGAGAGGGGTCACCAAAAACTCCACTATGGACTTCCGGAGGGCAGACTTCACCCTGTTTAAAACACTGGTGAAGAGAGTCCCTTGGGAGTCAGTTCTGAGAGGCAAAGGGGTCCGGGAAGGCTGGATGCTCTTCAAGAAGGAAGTTTTAAAAGTACAGGAGCAGGCTGTCCCTGTGTGTCGTCAGGGAAGGCGACCTGCACGGTTAAACAGGGAGCTTTTGCTGGGACTCAGGGAGAAAAAGAGAGTCTACCACCTTAGGAAAGAAGGGCGGGCAACTCATGATGAGTACAGGGAGCTTGTGAAGATGTACAGCTTGTCAAGGTCCTCTGGATAGCATCCCTTCCCTCTAGTGTGTCCACTTCACCACACAGCTTGGTGTCATCATCAAACTTGCTGAAGGTGCACTCAATCCCACTGTCCATGTCACTGACAAAGATGTTAAACAGCACCGGTCCAAGTACTGACCCTTGGTTAACACCACTCATCACTGGGCTCCATCTGGACATCAAGCCGTTGATCACAACTCTTTGAGTGCGACCATCCAGCCAGTTCCTTACCCAAAGAGTCGTCCATCTATTTAATCCGTATTGTTCCAGTTTCGATACCAGGATGTCGTGCAGTACAGTGTTGAAAGCTTTGCATAGGTTCAGGTAGATTATGTCGGTTGCTCTTCCTTTGTCCACTGATGCCATGATCCCATTGTAGAAGGCCACCAAATTAGTCAGGCAGGATTTGCACTTGGTGAAGCCATGTTGGCTGTCACCAATGACCCCATCGTTTTCCACATGCCATAGCAAAGCCTTCAGGAGGATCTGACCATGATCTTGCCAGGCACAGAGGTGATACTGACTGGTCTAGAGTTCCCTGGGTCTACCATTTTTCTCTTTGAAAATGAGATTTATGCTTCCCCTTTTCCAGTCAGTGGGAATTTTTCCAGACTGCCAAGACTTTTCAAATATGATGGACAGAGGCTTTGCAACTTCATTCACTAATTCCTTCAGGAGCCGTGGATGAATCCCATCAGGTCCCATGGACTTGTGCACCTTCAGGTCCTTCAGATGGTCATGAACCTGCTCTTTTCCTACAGTGGGGAGATCTTCCTTTTCATAGTCCATGCTTTGCTTTCTCTAACTTGGATGGTGTGACTAGAGCCTTTGCTGGTGAAGACTGAGACCAAGTAGTCATTGAATGCCTCAGCCTTCTCTATGTCCTTCATGGCCAGGTCTCCAGTTTCCTTCTGAAGGGGGCCCATATTTTCCCTTGTCCTCCTCTGATCACTGATACACCTGTAGAAGCTTTTCTTATTGTTCTTAACATTCCTGGCCAGGTCCAAATCTACCTGTGCTTTGGCCTTCCTTACCGGATCCCTTGCTTCTCTGACAATGTCTATACTTTTCCCAGGATACCTGTCTCTGCTTCCACTATCTGTATACCTTGGGTTTACATTTAACTGTGTGTAGGACCGCCTTGCTCATCCACGCAGGCCTCCTGGCTCTCCTGCCTGCCTTCCTCTTCACTGGGACACATTGCTTCTGGACATGGAAGAAGTGACCCTTGAATATCGACCAGCATTCCTGGTCTCCCCTCCCCTCCAGGGCTATGTCCCGCAGTACCCTACCAAGCAGATCCTTTAAGAGACCAATGTCTGCTCTTTTGAAATCAAGGGTAGTGAGCTTGTTTCACTCCTTCCTTGCTGCCCTAAGGATACTAAATTTGACCATGTCATCGTCGCTGCAGCCTGGTATCCATTAAGTCTTACATCATCAACTAGCCTGTCTTTGTTCAAGAGAACAAGGTCCAGCATAACACCTTTCTCATTGGTTCCTCTACCATTTGGAGGAGGAAGTTTTCGTCAATGCACTTCAGGAACTTCCTGGATTGCTGGTGCTTTGCTGTGTTGGCCCTCCAGCTGATGTTGGGGTGGTTTAAATCCCCCATAAGGACAAAGCTGCTCCTATCTGCCTGTAGAGGGCCTCATCTGCTTTGTCATCCTGGTCTGGTGGCCTGTAGCAGATCCCCACTATATCTCCTGCCCCTGTCTTCCCTTTAACCCTGACCCATAAGGTTTCAGTAGACTCCTCCTCCATCCCCAGGTGGAGCTCCATGGACTAGCTGGTCATTGATGTAGAGGGCCACACCCCCTCCTCTTCTGCCCTGCATGTCCTTCCTGAAGAGCTTATATCTAACCATCCCTACACTTCAGTTGTAGGAGTCATCCTACTACATCTCCGTGATACCAATAACATCATAGCCCTGCAGGCATGCACACATCTGCACTTCCTCCTGCTTATTCCCCATGCTCTGTCAATTCACAGAGGCATTTAAGATGGGTCCCCTTTGAAGCAGTGGTGCTGGCAGGGATTACATTTTGCAGGTCAGGTGCTTTCCTGTTGTCCTGGGATTCTTCTGCAGGCCCAGGGTATTTCTTACTGGCTCTGTCCTCAAAGTGGTGGGCGTGGGATGAGTTGAGGGCCCCTCCCCTGGCATCACTAATTTAAATCCCTCCTGAATAAATTAGCCAGCCTCTGGCCAAAGACTCTCTTCCCTTTCTCAGACAAGTGAACCCCATCAACCTCAAGAGACCAGTTTTCTCGAAGTCCTTTGATCTATGTAACTGAAGCCCTCACTCTGACACCACTCCTGTAACCATTTATTTACTTTACCAATTTGATCAGCCCTTTCCAGCCATTTCCCTTTGACTGGAAGGATTGATGAGAACACTAGCTGTGCTCTCAAGCCCTTCATGGCTGCTCCCAGCACTCTACAGTCTTTCCTGATAGTCTTCAGGTTACTCCTATCTGTATCATTACTGCCCATGTGAAACAATAGGAGCAGATAATAGTTGGTGGACTTTACGTGTTTATGTAATCTTTCTGTTATGTCTTTGATTCAAGCCCCTGGTAAGCTGCAGACCTCTCTAGTAAGTGGGTCCAGTCTGCAAAGGGGTCCCTCAGTACCCCTGGGAAGGGAGTCTCCCACAACTATTACTTGTCACTGCTTCTTCTGAGCACTCATTATGCAATGTACTGAGTGAGCTGCCTTAATTGTCTCTGGCAGCTTATCTTGCATGGGTTGTTTTTCTCCTTCAGTCTGCAGAACTGTAAAACAGTTCTGCAGGTGCACCTTAGGTTTTCTCTGAAGATATAAACGTACCAAGCTTAAGAATTTCACAAAATAGTATACATTTATATAATAAGCTTTTAAAACAAAACAAAACAAAACAAACACTTACTTGGCTTAAAAAAAAACCCAAGACTTTGCTTTTTTTTACAATTTGAAAATCTGTTAAAATAAATACTAAACTCCATTTTCCTACAGTGATCATAGCTCCTCTGGCTTATTAGAAAAGTTCTACTATCATGTCTCAGTGTAGCTACTGCAATAAGTGATTTATTAGTTATAATTTCTAAGATACATGACTAGTTGCCAGTACTTTTTACACCTGTAGTGAGATTAACAGATCTTTTCAAGATGCTTCTAGCACAATTGTAAAAAGCCTGTAACTAGGAATTGATTTTTGAATAAGTTGCTATAGCTATAGCTATATCATCGTGTCAGTAGGTACAGTGTAAAACTTGTTCTTATATTTTTCCACTGGTATACCCACCTGCTACATTGTGTCTTTTCACAGGGACTATATAGAAAGGATTTTTTTACTATGCAGAAAAAACTTTAAGTAAAGCAGCTTTGTCCTCCTAGTTGCTAATTTGAATCAATGCAGCTGGTATTAACTTCCTTGTAATATAAGGACTTGACCTTCTTAGGTAGTTGTTATGCAGAATCACATCAATAGTCTCTCTGTGGAAGTAAACCCAGAAGAATTTGCTTTGTGCAGTATGCTACTTATTTTGTACAACAACTGGCATTTCTGTAAGACTGAAATGCTACCTGTTATTTAGCTAGAAATGTTGACTGTGATGGTTTTACAGTGTCAAGTGAGTTTTCTGGATGGGCTGTTTTACTTGGTCTGCATACGGTCTTCTGTTATCAGTCAAATGTGTGTTGGTGAGAAGCTTTCTATATTGGTCTTCAATAACGTCAATCAATATATTGATACCAGAAAAGTAGATCTGTTCTTAATCTTGTTATCCAAAGGACAGCAATTAATTTATCTGCCTTGTGAAACTGAGCTTTACTGTGAACATTTCCTAAATCAAAGGAAAATTTCCAAAGGATCTGTGTGATCTGATTTAGTATTTTAGATTCATGATCTTAAGCAGCATTTTTAAGTTACTTTAAAGCAAATATAAAAGAAACAAGTGTCAGCTTAGTATATTTGTTTATAAATCATGCAGGTAATAAGGTTTTTATAGCTTTTATTGTAACCTTTTGTCTCTAATATACTGGGTAATTACAAATGAACAGTTTTCTGTCTGAAATAAATCGTTTCAAGACACAAAAACAACATTTTTTTTTTGTGTGTGCAGACCATATATAATGTACTAACACAGTTATACCCTCTTCTTGTTTCTCTCATGTAACCACTAATTTTTCAATATAGACCGCATTTTTTCTCATATCTTTATTTTCTTTGTTTATGCTTTATTACACAAACATTACTGAAATTCTACTGAAAGTGTCCTTATTTAAGCTTATTATATAGGAATAGAATTATTATCTCTGTAAGCAAGATGTTAATTCAGTTCTTCTTCTGAGATCTTTATTAGATAATAGCTATTTATCCTTGAATGTTTGTTTTGTATTTTCTTAACCAACACATTACATTAGTAAACCAATACACTAAATTTTCACAGGTTCTACTGCATCTCTGTTGATATGGAAAGGTCTTTCCAGAAAGTTAATTTTGCATAGTTCTTTCTTATGGAAGCCTTAAAATAGTTACCTTAGAAATGCTTCTGTTATTTGTATTGGATAGGAAAACAGTCAACCTAAATAGTAGAAGAATATTTTTTAAAACTGTTTTTTCATCCAGAGTGAAAAAAAAAACCTATTTTTCACACCATATGAATATCTTGGAAAATAAGCATGAAATTGTTCATCCTGGGGACTCATAAGTCCATTCAGTTTTTGATGCTAGGTCTGAAATCCAATAAATACAAAACTGTCTGGGTGAAGCAGCAATATCTAAAAACAGAGATTAAAAATATATCTGCTGCAAATACACCCCTACCACTTTCTCAAGAGATGTTTATTGAAGGGACTGATCCTTACCCTGAAAATAAATGCTTTAAGCAGTATAGTGAGTCCATTTCTCCCAGAAGCAGAGCATTGCTGATGCAGTAAAAATCTCTCAATTCTCCAGAGTCGGATAGATTTTTAATGATTTATCTTTTTTTTTTTTAAAGCCTGAAGCACCTGGCTAGATGGCTTTGGTTAGGAGCTAAGTAAAAAGAGATAAACATTTTCATTTCCTTGATTTAAATATCCAGGCGTAGACCATGTGATAGGCTCAGGTGTAGACTTCTTTCTACTGCCAGCCTGTATTGAGTATGATTCATGTAAGATTTTTTTCTCACGTAATCATGAATACAACGTGCATTGTCACTGATTTGTTTTTATTTGATTTTGCTGCTCTTTCGGAGCATAATGTAAGAGATGCAATCTGGAGTACAAGTTTCTCTATCCAGTGTCTTTGAAGTAAGTTGTTGCTTTTAGTTCAGCTCCTAGCAGATTCAACAGTCCATTATTATAACACAGTTTTTAAATATATTTCATTTCAGAAAAAAAGGAGTGCAGCCTAGAAGGCCTTGCTTATTTCTGCTAACTTTAGTTTTGCTCTTTGAAAAGATGAGGTGGATGGGTCATAGCTCCTTGCCTGCTCTGCAGTGCTGCAATAAACTGCAGTTAGAGGAGCATATGTTAGGTGCAATTTCAAAGGGGTTCTCGTAATCCCTAATACTCCTCCCTAATGCTGGGATGTCTTCGAAGACTTTTTTCCTCTAGTTTTGTACATGGAGGAGTTTGTGTAAGAAGGGAATTCCTCACCTCTCACTCAACAACTTTGAGAGCATCCCAGACTGATGAGCTCAAGTTTGAGAAGTTGAGTGCACACTGGCAGAATCAGGATAAGAGCCAAAAGGATCTCTGCCAGAGTTGATTTCAGATAAAAAAAACCATACAATTTTTTCCTGTTTTCCCTCAATTTCTCTATCACAAAAGCAAATGTCTTTTATCTAATAACTGCTAATAAATAAATAAATAAAAAATTAACCACATATGTCATGGAGTGCTTACATGAGCCCCTGTATCTCTCCACATCTTATTACTGTTAAACTTCAGTTTTGCACACCTATTGCATGGTTTGGATTGATAAAATGAACATCAGGAACTTTCCATAAAACCTTTATTTTTTGTGACTGATTATTCATTCTTCCCTTTATAAATGACCGATCCTGTTCCCATACAACATACCTACACTAATGGCTCTTCTGCCTAGAAAAAAGAAAGAAATGTTGTCAAAGGATCTACTGAATTTCTGTTTTGTGTGCTTATAGAAGTAGAAGGATTATTTTATCTTATTAAATTTGTTAGAATTTGGTATTTGTTGTTCTTTGTGAGTTCTTGGGTTTAACTACTTCGGGAGGATCAAATGAGAAACAGCATGTTTGATTTTTAAATCTAGTAATTAATCAGGTTAGACTAGTAGTTGCACATTGCAAGGAAATACTTCGAGGCAGTAGCCTTTCACTTTTGGATACCAGTGCTCAGGCTGACAGTACGGCACAGGGGAGGAAGGACAGAGGTCTCAGCCCAGTTCCTTGTAGACAGAAAGTAATCTAGCCAAAATGCAACACTAGTCATATCTGCTGTGTAGCTTATTGCATATGTCAGTGGAAAACCAGAATTCTAAGTTTGCTATGTTCAAATGAGTTAAAACATGCAGAAACATCGAAATTATTTTACTTTTTTTTTTTTTTTTTCTAGGAGCCTTGACTGTAAGGATGTTACTATTACTTTACTTTTTTAAGAACACTGAACTATTATTTTTTGTTTAAGTTTATTGTGGGTGTACAGAGAGCTGGGGAAGTTATCTGAAGGTTTTCAACTGACTTCAATAGGAGCCTTTCGGATCACCACATGTTGGTAAGTGGAAAAGCTCAGAGAAATATTGTTCTTAGGATGAAAGGAGCAGGGAGAGTCCATGATACTTTGTGCTGGAATTTCTATTACACAAGAATGTCAGAGGGCATGAAGTATTTGAAGTAGGAAAGAGAAGCACTACAATTTCAGGTAATACTGGATCTAAAAAGCCAAATACAAAGCCAAATACAAAGTGTGCACGATATAAGGACACATTTAAATACTAAATTATTCTAATGTGTTAATGAATAGTCCTGTTAAGATTCTTTATAGCCTATATACATCTTAGAATTATTAACAAATCTCACCTACTTAATTTTTTTTTTTTTTTTTGACAGCTATGTTAACGAATGACTCTGCATAGAAGAATACATGAAATGTAATATTGGGATATACAGTTTTAAAAAAGAGATGAGAGGATCCAGAAATATAATCTTCTTCTTGTAATCCTTTATTAATCCATTCTGTACTGCTAAGGTTTTTTATTTCAGTGTGGAGCTCATAAAGATTTCTGGCAGAAGTAAAAAATGAGAAAGAAAATGATAAGTCTTCTGTATATAAATCCCCAGAGCTGCACCTATAAAGAATTTTTGCAATCTGCAAAGAAAGGAACAGCACCAGGAGCTAATCTCTTATTGCATGGATTTCTCTCTTTTTGTCCTGACCTTGGCTCTTCCACAGCCCCAGTGAGTGTGCCTCTGCCTCGTGATGAGCTCCTTGCTACTACTGGCTCTCAGGACATGCCTTTTCAGCATCAACTTGCTGTTTAACTAATCCCACACTGAAATAACTCAAACACTGAAAGGAGCTTAGTTTCACTATCAGCTGGACCTGCATAGATGACAAATCAATTGATTTCATGGCACATGATGAAAATGCTAGTGTTTAATATTCAATGCTGTTAGTGAACTTCAGAGTAAGGTCTGATCTAAGTGGATACCAGATCACACAGCATTTTCTTGGACTTACAGCCACCTTAAAAGCTAAGAATGCCAACAATGTTTGTCTCCAGGCACTTTTATAAAAACTGACTTAGTGAAGGTTAACAATGGAGAAAAATCTGTTTTTCCTTCTGGAGTTTGATTCAACAACAATTTCGATAATAGAAATGAACAGAGATATAAATCTCATGTGGAAAGTCTGAGAAGCTGTTCCTAAGGGTAGGTAAAATTCTGATTTTCACAGTCTCTCTCACCATTATGGACTGTAATGTCAAATACTAGTGGTATTATTTCTACTAGTTTTGTAAACAAAAGATCTATGTATTTGACCAGATAATGTGAAATACATCTAGAAACTGAGACACATAAGTAGACACCTTTGGTAAAAGCTGGATAACAGCAGTCCTATATTTGGAGTACTGAGCATTTTTTGAATGTCTCACTTTCCTCATTGACATTTCTGGTTTTCAGCAATTTCAGATTTCCTTAAAGATACTTATTTAATTATTTTTTTCTCTCAGACAAGGAAATTATTCTTTCATCTGTGGAAAAACAGGCTCATTGCAGTTCTTGGGACATTTCTCCATCTTCTTAGGGCAGCCTGCCATGCTGAATTTCAGAAAGAAGCTGTGTTCACAAACCCCGTAATTCCTGTGTGCTTCTGGTAACAGCTTCTCTCTGTCCCCTCTTCTATTGCTATTCTGTACTCCTTCAAGGGACATAAGACTGCAGAGAAATCCTGCTTGTACTGGACAGTATCCTGTACCTTCACAAAGACCTTCACAAAGGACTTTTCTTCCAATCTACTAGGTAGTTTTGATCAGCTCACAAACTATCTTAATTTTGCTATACCATGAACCACTGGTGGCATTTGCCATAGCACCACAATATGTGTTATCATGTGGTGTCAAAAATCAATTAAAAATTAAATTTTGCATCCAAAACACTTCTTAAATGTGCAGATTTGTGTGTTACATTTTTGTGCTTTTCTTTGCTGTTGCTGGCAAGATTTTATTTAAATTATCTCTGTGTTTCTTGAAAATATTTCTTATTAACACTGCGCTACTCTTAATCTCTTGTAGAATCAGGTTAGGATGTTTGCTCAAGAGCACTGCAATCTGTGGAAGATTTCTCCACTAGTACTTTTCTCCCACAGCCATAATTTTTCGATTTATAGGGCTCTGTACATTCAGATTTTTTACAATTTAGGGTAATTTCTACTGCCATACATTTTTAGAGTTTGGCAAACAATGCTGCATTTCTAAAATTATCTTTATGCTGCTTGCTGTTCACTGACTGATCTTTTTGTGAGGTTTTTTTAGTACCTTTCTGTGTTTGATATTTGCTCTTTATTCTCCTTTCTTCAGACATTTTGTATTCTGCAGTTTTCTTGGTTACTAGGGTTTAGCTGATACTATTAATTTAGAATGTCAATGAATAATTTAATCCTACTGTGAACTTTATATATATTAATAAGAGCAAATATGAACATTATTTTCCAGAATTGAGCCATTGCCAGTGCACAAAATAGAGATGGGGTGCATAGCTTGAATCACAAATCTCCTTCTAATACTTGCTGTAACATATTTCTGTAGGCCCCACTATATTTTCCTTTACTTGTTGACTTCAAAATCCTGAATAAGAAAACAAAGTTTGGTCCTAGAACTACAACAAGTTTTATGTTCATAAACAGTGGGAAGATTATCTCATTTATCTGATTTTAGGAGGTCAAAAATTTCCGTCAGTGTCAACGGAGAATGTG
This sequence comes from Hemiprocne comata, assembly GCA_020745705.1. Classification (NCBI taxonomy): domain Eukaryota; kingdom Metazoa; phylum Chordata; class Aves; order Apodiformes; family Apodidae; genus Hemiprocne; species Hemiprocne comata. The sequence continues at coordinate 81,605,503 of CM036587.1, read as the reverse complement.
TATTTCTTAGTTCACTAATGTTAACTCCTTTTGATAACTGTTTTTATAACTGTAGTGTTTCCAAGACTACATGAAATTTGTAAATTGGAGTAGAATTTAACAAAACAAAATATAAATAAATCCTTTAATATATTTCCCTATCCTGCCTGTTGTTAACGATTAGTAGCTTACATATCTCACCTGTACACAGCCCATTTTGGTTTTAAAATAATTCATTTTTATAATTATTAACAGAAAAATGCAGTATAGTGAAAGAAAAAAAAATAGTATGTATTTATAAAACCTTCCTTTCATTCAATTTCTGTTCATCCCAACAAGGACTTTATTAAAACAGTGCCTTCTCATAAAGGGGGAGACAAAACAGGCTTTTTAACAGATGGGCTTAATAACGTTTCTGCAGTTTATCTGCCAAAAATGGTTGAGTACTGCTACTAAAGCAGGACTAAGATATGACTGAGAATAAAGAGCTTCCAAATGGTTTGTCTTCTCAGTGAAGAAGTCTTAGATTAAAAGACAAAGGTTGTAATGTAAATGTACATAGATCAAAGATGACACACAATGGAACCTTACTATATAAAAGGAAAAATCCACTTTCTTCCAGAATAATAAAGTTGTAGTATGCTGCAGTGGCAGAAATGCAAACCCTGTGTTGTTTGGTTTTTTAGCTTACTGCCACTCCTAGTTGACATACAGTTTCCGTCTTTTGTCTCAAAATACTTTTTAAAACCCAAAATGTTTTGTAGTGTCACCGAAAATAATCTTATTAAAGCTGTCACTCTTACGAATCTTTGTGCAAGGTGGGAAGAAGTTGCTCTTATCATTAATTCTCTGCTATAGACTTTTTTCTTCCCAATAGTGCATGGAAAAAATAAAAAAGTTTTTATAGTACTGTGTTTAGAAGGACAAATCATTTAAAATATGTAGTTACTGAATAGAAAATACAAAAATTAATACAATATTGACAGATTTAAGTCTAAGCTGTCGTGTTACCTGAAATCTAGTGAAAGATGAAATTCATCTCCTCTGCATGTTTAATCACTGGGCATGTTCTTGATGCTTCCTGCATTTCCATGGTCAGGGAATTAGACTAGAAACATTGTGTACATTTAGTCGCTGTATTTTGATGAAGAGTTCTTCCCTGCCCAGAAGAATTGCAAAGTAGCACTTCAGTGCATCCCTGACTTGGCTTTTGTTCTAGGTAAAATTATGTAGGGTTGTGGGTTTCTTTGTGTTTAATTGTGAGATGTTACTTGAAGTGTTGCCTCCTTCCACAAAAATACCAATTCCTTTTGATTGCAAAATTTCCATAATGGTGACATATCATTTAAAATTGTAACAAGGCTTTATATAGAGTAATAGGTTGTTAGTGTAATTACAAATACTTCGGTCATGAATAATTAAGTGGTGGATCTTGCTTTTAGCTATTCCAGTCCTTTTGTTTAGAAGCCTCTGATTTAAAGCATTTGGTTAGAAAATTTTAACCATTTAAAAAAATGCATTCAGTATGAGACCGTTACTTGCTCAACTACAGATTTTTCTTTTAATATTAAGTTTAAACCTTCTGGTGATAAGTAACTGCCTACTCTCAGTTACCAAGATTAGTTTATTTTAAGAATAATTTTTATTGGTGTATTTTCATTGTTTATTTTGTGTATACAAGAATTTAAATCAGGTTTACAGCAACAGACAAAAAGGCTGCTGCCTTATTAAAAACAGATAAATATTGAGACACTATCTAGTGCGCCATGTTTTTAAGTGGAGTGCATTGCACAAAAATTGTCAATTGCTTCAGAAACACTCAATTTACAGAAAAGACTGTTTGGTCTTTCTTTTTTAACTAAGGTACCTGCTGCCTATAAGAGCTGAAAAGATAACTGGAAATTAGTATTGTTGCTCTTTCTAAAATAAGGTCTGAACAAAAGGTCTGAACAAAGTCTCATGACCTTGCATTTAATACAGTTCTGTGAATCTTAAAGTGCATCTCAGAAGTACGTTCCCCTTCTTCCTTCTAGGAGTTTAGCTGGTTTTTGGAGGCCTTGGGGCTGTTGTGAAGGAGATGCTAGAAGTCCCAGCAACAGCTCCCTCCACCTTTGCTTGGGGCAGTGACTAAAATCTGAGGGTCCTGTGATTGGCCTCTGTCTGAGCTAGGCTACAGCTGCAATGATGCTGCATCTACACCCCATCTTGTACTTCCCTCATCCTGATCTGCATCCAAACCTGCAGACTTGGCTTTCTGGGTTGACCCTGGGCCTGCCTCATCACTGCAGACTTGCTGGCTGCTTGCTGGGCTTCTGGCTGATCCTGGTTACTATCATCAGGCCTGGTTGTGGCTCTGACTCACTAACTTGGTTTCCTGTCTCCTTGTTAGGGAGCCTGCTGCCCCTCCCTGCCTTGTGATGCTTAGCTTCTAGCTCATCTTCACTTAAAGGACAACCTTCCCTTGCTTGCTTCCTGACAATACCAACGGAAAAGAATAATGGTGCTGTCAAACCCTGCTTATTTTAATTCTTTTGGCTAAGTTTCTCCTCTTTGTTACTGTCACCCAATTACCGAATCTGTCCACTTGACCTTGAAGCTGCATAAGCAAACACACACAGGTAGTTACGTTCAGAATTTCCTGCTCCTTGTGTTTAAATCACTGCATCCATCATGAAAGTGTGTGTCACTTCACAATAACGGTTATTTGATTAGCAGCAAATTGAAATTATCTGGATGAATTGTCGGTGGCAATGATTTAGCTATAGCTCAATATTAACACCAGAGTGAAACATAAGGGGCATGAAGCAAAAGTGCTGTAGAGTTAGCTCCTGAAAAATGATCAGAAGAAAGCGTATGATCACTGCTCTCAATTTTGTAGTGCCTTCGTTGGAATGAGACAAAGAAAGAGCTTAACTGGTTTATAGACTGCAACCATTTTGGGATGCTGCATGCTTAATTTGGCAATTGTCATTAAGAATTAAACAGCTAGTCCAGTTGCCATGATTCTCCTTGGAGGCTTTATTATCTGAACTATTGTGCAAGAAAACATGCAATTAAAACTGAGAATGTTCTCATGCTCATAGTTCATTTGAATACTCCTGAGTGAAGGCACAATGTTGCTTAAAAAGAAGTTAACAAGAAAAAAGAAAATTCTTTTATAAATAAAACATGCAGGAAGAGACAGCTTCATTCCTTCCAAGCTCAAATCAGACATTTAATGTAAGTATATTTGAGACAGGAGGCATTTTAAGAAAAGGATGCATGTCTCCATTCTCAAGATATTTTATTTTAAATATTTTTTCTTTGCCACTAATATCTATGTGATATATCTTCATAAAGGCTGTTTAAAACATTTATTGAATTGAAGGACAGGGAAATCATTTGTATTCAGTCTACAAACTAAAGAGACTATATGTATTTATTTGCATTACAGAGAAACATAAAAAACAGAGCCCGTATTCTGATTTAAACAAAATAAGATTGTACAGCTATTAGTAATGGGTGAATACAGGACCAAAGTACATACAGGCACTTTATGGAGGAGAATTGTTAGATGCTTGACTGTAGCTGAAAGGAACAATAAAAGGGAGTTCCAGCTAGAATTATACTTTCAAATGGTTCTTTTTAGCTGTCAGCTTATAGAAAAAAAGAAAGAAAGAAAAAAATACTCCAAAGATGTACATCCAGTGTAATTTAAACCACAGCCGGACAGGGGACAGGATTGCTACTTCTGAATAGTAACAGACTGGGACAAATGCAGTGTACCCTTGAAACCTCACATGATCATTGTGCAGATTGCACAAAACTATACTGATGTCCTACCAGAACTTACTGCCAAAGGCAGGCAGATGGGTAAGCAGGGCGCAGAGCAGGGCAATAAAGGACCTCCAAGAGAATTTCAGGAGGAAACCAGAGACCTTATGAAGTCTTAGTATAGCATTTATAAACAGAGAGGAGATGCTTTGAAAATCAGTTCTATTGAACACAGCAAAGAGTGATTTATCATTGGCTTTTATTTCTTATTGTTCAGGTTGTCTGATAATCCAGCATTTCAAGAATGAATTGCAGCTAAACTATAGAGAATCCCTGATTTTGCCAGCAGTGCAGAGCACAGTTGTGACATAATGCATACAGAAAAATAACAGTACTAAGACAGAAAGATTAATGTGTTAGTTAATGCTTCAAGTTACCACAGTATGAAGTGTAAATGTAACTAAAAAGATAAAAGAAATTTATTTAAATCAGAATGCTGAGCAACAGACTGAAAGTGCCTTTGTAAACATAGGAGAAAACAGTGAAGAAACTGAAGACAGCATTGAGAGCTGTACTAACCCAGCTCTGAATTTGCCTGGGAACCAGCAGAAACATGAAACAGACTTCATCTTGCTATTTGTGGTAACTGCACCCTGTCTGTTCAAACACTGACTCTGTGATTATCTCCGCTGCAAAATACACGTTGCTTTGGTAGTTTCATGTGCCATAGTACACGTGATGCAAATTAATTCATTAAACTTTCTTAACAAAATCTCCCATTCAAAAAATTGAGAGAAACACTTCTACATTTTAAAGGTAGCACGGGAGAAATCCAAGTGTATACTATTTTTAAATCTAAAGACTGGTTAATGCAGCCTGAAGACAGGTGTTAACATATTTATATGTCAACTATGTGATGAGGATAAACAGAATCAAAAAGGTAAAAAAATGTTCTGAAAGTCAGACAAGTTGTTGATACTGAAAAAAATATCTGAAGGAGCTTACTGTCTTTTCCATTTTCTTCTTATTTGTTTGACTTTATAGGACTAGGAACAAAGCATGAAAAGGCTTATGAACAGAAAGTCTTGCTTGATGAACCTGATCCTCTTCTATGACGAGATGACCCACTTGGTCCATGAGGGAAAGGCTGTGGAAGTTGTCTACTTGGACTTCCTCAAAGCCTTTGACACTGTCTCCCACAGCATTCTCATGAGAAAAACTGGCTGCCCATGGCTTGGATGGGCATGCTCCCTGTTGGGCCCAGAAAGTGGTGGTGAATGGAGTTAAATCCAGTTGGCAGCCAGTCTCAAGTGGTGTTCCTTAGGACTCAGTATTGTGACCACTTATTTTTAACACCTTTATCAATTACCTCGATGAGGACATAGAATGCACCCTCAGTAAGTTTGCAGATGACACCAAATTGGGTGGGAGTGTTGATCTGCTTGAGGGTAGGGAGGGTCTACAGAGGGACTTAGACAGACTGGATTGATGGGCTGAGTCAAATTGTATGAGCTTCAACAAGGGCAAGTGTCTGGTCCTGCGCTTGGGCCAAAACAATCCCATGCAACATTACAGGCTGAGGAGTGGCTGGAAAGCTGCCCAGCAGAAAGGGACCTGGGGCTGCTGATCGACAAGCAGCTGACTATGAGCCAGCAGTGTGCCCAGGGGGTCAAGAAGGCCAATGGCATCCTGGCCTGTATTAGAAACAGTGTTGCGAGCAGGTCTACAGAAGTGATCCTCCCCCTGTATTCAGTATTGGTGAGGCCACACCTCGAGTACTGCGTGCAGTTTGGGGCACCTCAGTAAAAGGAAGACATCAAGGTGCTGGGGCGGATGCAGAGAAGAGCAACTAGGCTGGTAAAAGGCCTAGAAAATAAGTCTTTTGAAGAGCAGCTGAGCAAACTGGTGCTTTTTAGTCTGAAGAAAAGGAGGCTGAGGGAAGACCTCATTGCTCTCTACAACAACCTGAAAGGACATTGTAGAGAGGTAGATGCTGGTTTCTTCTCACAAGTAAATAATAATAGGACAAGAGGAAACAGCCTAAAGCTACACCAGGAGAGGTTTAGGCTGGACATTAGGAAACATTTTTTCTCTCAAAGGGTTGTCAGGTATTGGAACAGGCTACCCAGAGAGGTGGTTGAGTCACCATCCCTGGATGTGTTTAAAAGTCATACAGAGTGGTGCTTGGAGATATGGCTTAGGAGTGAACATGGTAGAGTAGGATTAAAAGTTGGACTTGATAATCCTAAAGCTCTTTTCCAACCTAAATGATTCTATGATTCTATAATTTACGTTAATTTTCCAAGGTCTTGTATTTGTTGATTATCTTAAACTGAGCTAGGTAGCAATAAGCTGAAGTATCTGTTGATCCCAAACTATTTCACTATAACCCATTGTGTAAAAAGAGTGAACATAATAAAGTGTAAACCAACTAACTAGACATTAATTATGTACTGATTGCTTTAGTGTTTACTGACTACACCAGACTGTGAGGCTGTTAAGGTTTTGAGAAAATTGTGAAGACGTGAGTTGGGGAAATAGTTGCATAAATGAATACTATATTGTGTAAAAATAAAACAAAACACAAACAAACAAAAAAAAACAACCTAAACAACATTCTTTTCCATGAGAAAAGTGCTTTGACTGGAGAAGAGGAGACTCAGGGGGGACCTCATCACTCTCTTCAACTACCTGAAGGGAGGTTGTAGTCAGGGGGGGGCTGGGCTCTTCTCCCAGGAAACCAGTGACAGGACAAGAGGGCATAACCTGAAGTTGCTCCAAGGGAGGTTTAGGTTGGATATTAGGAAGCACTTCCTCACGGAGAGGGTGATTAGACATTGGAATAGACTTCCCAGGGAAGTGGTGGAGGCACCGTCCCTGGATGTGTTCAAGGCTAGGCTGGATGTGGCACTTAGTGCCATGGTCTAGATGGTGTGGTGGTGTTGGTCATAGGCTGGACTTGATGATCTTAAAGGTCTTTTCCAGCCTTGGTGATTCTGTGATTCTGTGACTGTACATGACTCTTCAAACAACGCCTATATTTGGACAGGTGACCTCAAGCATTAACACTGCTTTTTCTTCTTTCTTTGATTCCTCAGATCTGTGCACAGGTCTTACTTGTATGTGACTATTGATGGAAAGAAAAAAGCTATGTACAAATAAGAATACACATACAGCGGTTATCTTTGATGGAAAAATATTGGTAATTGCTTTTGCTAACCCCGGTTTTACACTGAGATCTGTATAAAGTATCATTCATCAGAGCAAAAAAAAACTGAGAAGGAAATCTAACTTTTAAAGCTTGAGTGAGCAGTCATTTGCCTTTGAAGATTACTTAAGCCATAAAATTCAGGTGCCAGTTTTGGAGGAAATGACTTAATTATAAGTGAAGGGAGCAAATACTTATCAGTATAAATGTCACTGAGACTTGTTGTGATGAGTGTTATAGAACATCATGTTTTTTATATATATATGAACCCTTTTAGGGAAATTACATATGAAGAAATCACACAGCTAATTCAAGGACAGTACCAACAGCTTAGCTAAAGACAAAGTCATTAGTTTTTGTGAGAAAATCAGTAGCATCTCTATCCATATTTTAATTTTCTGTATGGAAACCTATGAGGTCTTTATTGGACATAGGGAAAGTACTCTCTGATTTCAACTTGACTGATCCCCCTTTGTGAAAATGTCAAGGGACTGTACTACCAAATGTTTTAATTCTGCAGTTAAGAGTTGTTTCTCAATTGGAAAAAGTAATTATTGCTCACTGCCTATATTTCTCAATCCAGCTACCATTTTTAGGGTGATCACTCCAACACAAGTAAAATAAATAGATAAATATATAAACACCAATTCCTTTCCTTATAGTTGAGAATACTTGCCAGGGTTTTTTCAACATCACAACTTTTATCTGTAGCAACTGTTTACAAAGGTATGTTGTAATATCCCAATGAACACAGACTTCATTTTAGCTTTCTTATAAGTTCTGTGCCCTTTCTACATTAAATTGATGTATTCAGTCATATTTTGGACTTTCTGATTAACATGTTGAGATCGCTACTGCATTCTCATTGATTTTTTTTCAATGGTGTTGTGATTTGATTGACAGACTTACCTATTAGTTCCTTTGCTTGTAGACCTTGAAGCCACAATTTGTGAACATAAATTAAACAGGATTTTAAGTCTCGAGATATGTTGCTAAATCAAAGTCTGGTCTTGATTTCAAGCATAGTAAATACATTCACATGGCAAATTATAAGTAGGTTTGCTTTTGGTCTTAGAAGAGTAAAATTTATTTCACTATAAAATCACTTCTTGTTGCATTATATCTATTACCTGTAAACTTGCAAAAATAATTCATTATTTTTTTAGAAATAATAAATTGTACATCTCCCAGATTGCTTTATTTTCTGATTAAGTAAGGTCATTTTAATGATAAAATAAAATGTGATCATTTGGCTGTGCAATAATAAATATTAAGATAAATATGTTTTAAATTTATGTTTTACTAGCCATAATTTTGAAGCTTTCTCTTGAAATAATTTGAATTACAGATGTTTATATGGTCCTCTGAAGGAATTTAGTTACAGAATGTCAGGTATATAGATATCTGAACTAAATTAATTATGGTCATTAGCAGCTTGAATTTGATTTTGTTGTTGCTGGCCTTCTTGTGTGAGAAGATAAATATACTATATAACTGCATATATACATACCTGTGTGTATTCAAACATGAACTCTCTTCCTTTTACAGTAGTTTGCAGCACTGGGGATCATCTGTATTTAGATCTGTATCTGTGTGTATGTAAAAGCAAATTTTCATGGACCAAAAATTTAAATTCTAACTTCTTATTAAGAAATATTCTGACTGATTCTTAAGCATCCGTGACCTCAAAAAGACTTCATAATGGTTCTTTAATACTGGATACTTTGTTGACATAAGTTTTGAAAAAAGTGTTGTTTTTTTTTCCAGAACACCCTAGCTCAGTCTATTTTTCAACAGGTTTTCCTTGTTACATCGAACTATGCAATCCAAAGGAAAGAGAGAACCTGATGGCTGCAACAGGAATACAGGAAAATAACAGACAGGGAAAACTGGAAGGTGGAATACCAGTCACCAACAAACCAACTGCTTGAATTAGAAAAGAGTGGGTAGAGATCTGACGAAAGAAGAGGAAAAGAATAGGCACTGAAGCTAATTTAATTTAAAAGAAAAATAATATAGTTCACAAGCATATTAATTCTTTCTTAGTGATAATTCTATAACATGCATTCATGCATTTTTGTGGGAAAGGAGTTCGTTTATAAACTTTGAATTTAAATTAGGTATCCAGGATGCAGCCAAGGGGGCTGGGCGCATGGAAAATGTCTTGTGTCATGTGAGATACTCTTACTTTGTGCCTCCCTGAGGTGGCTAGTGTCCCTTCAAGTGGTGAGGAGGGACACTTGTTCCACACAGTGATGCAGAATGAGAATTGCCATCTGAAAGTACTTGCCTCTTCAGTGACCAGAAATTGTCACTCATCTTGTAGATACAGGATGACTAAAGGTTGATTATGTGAGTAACTCCAAGCTGTATCATACTCCAGTTGCTTGAGATCCATTACCATCTACTGGATTTGGGCTACTGCATTCTTTCTTTCTTTCTTATAAGGGTTTCTCAGTAACTGAAACAAGGTTATAAGCAAAACAATTTGAAGAATTTGGATATCTTGTAGGTATTTTAGCTATAGCAATATTCTGGTTTTTGTTAATATTTTACTGGTGACCAACAATTACTTTCCAAGTTGTCATTTCAAGTGGCTTAGAACCACAGTAACTCTTCCATGTCTTCTTTTTTACAAGTGATTTATTTCCTCTTGTCACCTCCTTTTCCCAGTGACAGTTTTTGTAGGCAAAATATTCTCAGTGACTTTTAGTTAGTATTAAGACTTGCAATCTCCTTTTGGGACAGGGAAGATGGTGAAGTGCGTTGGAGATGTTATTTGTGCCTGATACTGTATCTTGAAAAGGAACAATGCATATGTGAACTGCAGCTTCTTTTTCTGTTCCTGAGCCTTTGCCTATTGTTAGAAAAAGGATCGTGTATTGTGTTTGCAGTAAATCAGGCATTCAGAAATCTAGGAAACTAGTATCAACGACTTATTTAAAGAATTACTTCGGCTGCCTTGTGAGCTCAGGCAAGCGGTTTTGTTTGGATCTTATCTGGTTAAGGCAGGCTATCACTGAACAAAAGGAAAAAAGCTGGATGGGTTCCAAATGAATAGCAATGGAAATTAATGTTAAAAGCTGGCTCTTCCTATATGCATCCAAGTTAAATTAAGGACCCTAGAAATGATTGATAGACGGAACAATGAATATTCTGTTAACTTTATTCACCAAATTCCTCTTGCACTGACTTTTCTTTCTCAGTTTCAAACTGCAACCCTGTAATCTCCAATAACTGCTCACAGTATTTCTTCATCTTTTTCTTTGATTTAATTTAGTCTCTCTAACTTTTGATGTATTTTGTATAACAGCCAGTGATAGTTTCTTGTCACAATGAAATTTTAAGCCTCTGCAAGAGTCTTAGACTTCCTAATGACTTTTCTTTATGACTCTATATTTTAATGTTATTTCCTACAGTCATCATCATTTATTTAACAAACTAAAAATCCTATAATCTTCACAAATTTGTTTTGATCTGTTGTCCTATAGCCTATTTTATGAGTTGCCGAAGAGCTGAACTGAATGCTGCAACTTTTTCCCAGCATGTAAGCAGAGGTTTGTGTCCTGGCAGGAACGAAGGACAACTCACTTCTGAACCTGACTGATAGGTTCATACTAGTTAGTTGACTTATTTAAACCTGTCTCTGGTTAGATAAATAATTGTAAGCTGAGGTGATGAAGGCTCTTGAACTCTGCATAATTGCTTGCCTTCCGTAAAGTTCACATCTCAGGTAGGGAACTAACCTTTTTTCAATAGCTCAGACTGAATCAGATGGAGGTGCCATAGATCCAATCCAGAGAATGCAGAGCTTTCTTCCCCTTCCCCAATTCACCCGCCTTCTTTTTCCCTCATTAACTAAGGTAGATTTCCAAATTAAAATAACTACCCAGCAGCTAAATGTGGCTCTCAGAATCAATTTACTTTATGGCAATAGCAAAAGTCTCCTTCCTAGAGTCTTTTTTTCGTTCATAAAATATATTATGTGGAATTATGAAGAACCAGATCCAGAGCTGATGTAAACTTGCTGTGCTCTAATGAAGCAGGAAAGCAGATACTCAGATACATTTTGGACTAGATTCTAATGTGAGGGATCAGGATGGTTGTGTCACCACAGATACTCATCTAAGGATTCAGCTACCTTAACATTTTAAATACTTTTGGAAATTTTTCTAGATAAGACATGTTTAAAATCTGTTGCTCTAAACAATTTTCCAAATGCCCCAAAAAGTTGCAGATGTATTTTCAGCTTCAAATTTTATTTTTAGTGAGGGGATAAAAAGACAACAAGATAATAAAAGCTTTCTTCTTTGGTGGTCTGTATTAGAACTAAGCTGAGAGGGACCACTTTCTTCAAATGAATATTGATCTTCTAAAACTTAGTTAGGTATTTATTACTTATAGCTCACAAGAGGTCTCCATCCTTAATTCAAAGTTTATATGTATTGTGCTTACCAGTAGTTTGTCTCTTGGATTTTTAAGATGAGTGCATATGCATTCCTTTATTACTACCAGTGTCTGAAGAAAAACCTGAAGAAACAAGATCTTTGAAGTTTATAAATAAATTAAATTATGCACTTCTGATGGCTTTTCTTACATGAAGGCAAGTAGGTACAAGTCACTTGTAAAATTTCAGTGATTTGTCAATTCTGACTCCTGTCGGTGCTACATTTAGAGTTGTATACTCATGGAGTAGCTTAGTTTGGAAGAGCCCTCTGGAGGTCACCTACTCCAGCACCCTGCACAAAGCAGAGCTGTCCTACAAGTCGGGGTAGGCAACATAGCCAGGACCTTGCCTGGTTGCACTGGGAAGTCCCAGGGAGGGGGACTCCAAGGCCTATCCTCATACCCTGATCCCTGCAAGGAGTCTCTTCTGTCTCTTCTGCAGATGTGTTTGAAATGAAAGTTTTCTTTTTGAGAGAAAATCTGAAAAAAATATTACTTCAGATGTCAAAAAAAATCCTGTTTGTTTATAGAAATATTAGTACTGATGTTTATCACCAGCAAGCACTGACTGAAATAGATAGAGCATGTAATTTTTCAAGACTGATTTATTACTAGCATTACCTAAGGCCTTACTTTGGAAAACTTTGTAAGAAGAATATTTAAGGACTAGCTTTGCTGCTGTATAAAAAACTTGCTGATTATCGTAATTCACTTAGGATTTGTTGGCTGTAATTTTCAGCTTGTCAAAGTTCTGATATATAATGGACAGTCTTGTACAGATTTAGTCAAATACAAGAACAGCTTTTCAAGTTCCTTGTGATAACCACATATGTTGAGAAAGAAATCTAGTAAAAAAAGTTCCTTACTAGACACATTTTAAATTAAACTTCTTCAGGTATGTCTTACCTGCTATTTTAGTTTAGTTTGTCCATTTAGTTTTTTCCTAAGAAATGCTTGGATATGTTGTTCTTTATTATAAACTACTAGGGTGAGAAAGAACAAAAATCTCTTTATGACTGGCTTTGGTGAAAGGTCTTTTGTTAAAAACACACAAAATGTGTCAACACTTATAAATATATGAGGTAGCAGAAGGAAGCAAGGATCATGCTGATTCATTTTTAAAATATTTTGTATTGCAAAAGAAATATAATTTTATTTCTTTATAAACAATTTTGATGTTTGTGTTCTGTTTAATAAAAAATAGCCTTTTAAAAATTGTATGCTGTGATTACTAAGTATAACATTAGTAAAGAAAAAAAAATTGCAAGAGAGCTCAAGATATTATTTACTTGGCATTGGTGGGTTTTTATCATATTAACTAATAAATTCCCTTGTTTTAAAGCACTACTCTATTCAGTTGATGAAGTGCAAAGCAAAAGACAGTATGCAGCATGTTTTTAGTCATCAGAAGTTGCCTCTGCATAGTAATCAAAATATAGCAGATATTTCTAAAGACTCAAAGTTCATGAATTGTGTCTTTCTCTGTCTTCCAATTTATATATTTCTGGATAAGAACATTGATTAAGGAGCAAGAAGTTAGTGCTTAGTCTGCAAATTTGGCCTCCAATTTGTGTCTATATATGTGTAAAATACCTCATTTCCGTGGTATGTCTTGCTTGTTTTTGCTTCAGTCTGTTGAAGGCAGAACTTAATACAGTAATGACCTGCACATTTATTCAACACTTTTAGAGTGATCTCTGAATTTCAGTGTATTAAACATTAAAAATACTAAAGTCACTCTCTATAGTGTCTAGAAGGACCTGGCAGTATAGAAGTGAAACATTCCTTTCTCAAAGATAAAAATACTGTTTCAGAAGTTCATGAAGACCAGTGAAAACTTTTGACAAAGTTTCCAAAGAAAAGAAATAGATGGCTAAAATGAAAGCAAAAACTCCACCATCCTGAGCAAAACTTCATGTCATTTAATTAGATGTAAAGCCAAGTGAGTGAGCTGGGTGAGTTTCAGAAAGGGTTTAATCTTGTTAGTATCATAAACAATATTTACACATCTCATTTTGTGGAGAACAGTGCAACTTCTGCTTTGTTGTCCTGCCCTCCTGAAGGGTAGTAGGGACAGAATTTATATCTTTTGTGGAAATCTGTTCCCATTTGCCTTGAAGAAATGTGTCTAGCAGAGTCTCTCAATACCTAAGCCCTTGCAAAAGATCCCAGTTCCAGTTTTGTTATTTATTTATTGTTCAATAAACTATTAAAACAGAAACCATCGTGAGTTTTTATGTTTCTTGGTTTCTTCTCATGGAAAAATAGATATAAAATCATGGTTATTGTAAGGTTAAATGACTTTTGGAGACTGAAGAAAGGTCTTCCTAAGACGCATATTTATTAATCTAAACAGAATAATTTTACCTGTAATATTACAAAAATTTCTGTGCCTCCCAAAGAATTAAATAAGTAAAATCTCAAGGATAACTCAGTGCTATGGGACTCCTTTCTTCATTTTTGGTTTTGGGTTTGTTTTTGAGTTTGTTGTAGTTTTGTGTGTTTGTTCGTTTGTTTGTTTTTTGTTTTGTTTTGTTGAGTGTCTGAATGCAGATTTAGGAAGCCTTATATAAAGCTGGGGAAGGGCTTTTCACCAGAAAGGGTAGTGATAGGACAAAGGGTAATGGTTTTAAACTGAAAGAGGGTAGATTTAGGTTAGATATCAGGAAGAAATTATTCACCATCAGGGTAGTAAGGGACTGGAATATGTTGCCCAGGGAGGTTGTGGAAGCCCCCTCCCTGGAGATGTTTAAGCCCAGGTTGGATGAGACCTTGTGCAGCCTGGTATAATGTGAGTTGTCCCTGCTCAAAGCAGGGAGGTTGGAACCTGATGATCTTTAAGGTCCCTTCCAACCTTCATCATTCTATTAATCTATAAAACTATGTATAAAGTGGAAGTCTATTTTAATATTTGTTATAATAGAAAAGCAGTGAAAGAAGACTCTAATCTCAGTCTCAGACTGACATTCACATTCAACCTTGTCCTTTTCTATTCATTTGTTATTTTCAAAAAGAGCAATGTTAAAAGATAACGTATCGCAAAGAGGGAAGGAAACATATGTCCTGGTACAAATAAGCCATTCTCACTGAAATAGTACAGAATATGGTTACACAAATTAGGGTTGACTTAATGTGACAAATGCTTCTGCTGACAATAAGTCAAATTGACAATGACCTTCATATTTTCATAAGGTAACATTTAATATACGAATGCAGTGTTCTTGAAGGCGATAGGCATAGTCGAACAACAGGATTTTGTCAATGTCACTTATGCATGGTTTTTCCAGTGCTCCTTTCTCAAGCACTTAAATAAATCTCTGTCCACCTATATTTGATTCCTCTCCAAATTCACCAGCTGCTACTGTGAATTCACAGAGCAGTGCATCAGTTATTTTTTATAAACAGTTAGAACTGGAGAGTACTTGCTATGTTTTTTTAGTCATTTGCACAGAGATATAGACTGCTTATAGAAGAAAAAATATCACTTGTAGGCTTTGGATAAGAGTTTTAGGTACAGGTTGTAGCATTTCTTAACAGTAAAGAGGGAAGAATATCAATTACTGAGCATCTAATTTTAGTCCTGTGGCTGAGGATTGATTCTCCCTTGAGTTCCTGTGTAGTCACTGGGAAGAGTTAAATTTATCTAGAAAGAAAATTCAGATTCTCTAAGTCAGGTTCCATGCTTCCCATTATCTTCTTTAGGATTGTGCTCTTCTATTATGCCACTGCTAGTGATGTTACCACATTTTCTCAGAAGAAAACTGCTTGAGTATAGGCATAGGGTACCATTCAATATCTGCAATTTTTAGTTGTTGTTGCCAACTTAGTAGAAAATTGTTGTATATATTTGATTCCAAATAAGAATTTGATCCCAAAATAGAGTTGTAATGGTTAAAAGTAAGAATTCTTTTTCATATTTGCACATATGAATTTGCATTTGCATATAGTTTGGGGGTTTTCAGAGCTAAATTGCTTTTAGCATTTATTCTTTTAATCTTGAGGCACCTTTACTCATTTGCTATTAAAGCTGTTTTCTTGCGATACAGCTGGCTTAGTGATCGAAAACTGGACATACCCTTTTGTTAAATTTAACAAAAGGAATGCAATCCTACCAGTCTGCCTACCCCCTACAGAGGGACTGTCTTGCAAAAGACAGCAGGCTAAATCACTGTGCTTATTCTCATATCCGATAAGGAGTAGGGACAGAAGGAATAGATCGTTGTCTTGGCCAAGGTATCAGCCAAGATAAAACTCTGGCACCAGGCTGGGCATCTCACTTACAAACTTGATGACCAGCAAATAGCAAGACTTCTAGAACAGAATTAAGATTCAGTGGCTTGAGGTTGTAGCGATAAGCCAAAACAGTAGCAAACAAGGACACCTGAGAAATTTGCATCAAGAGTCACACTGGTCCTTTTCCCCTTCCCTCTTGTCATGGTTTGACTCAGGATCAGCAATTGAACCAGTGTCAATAATGCTCTCGGATCCCCTCCTCCCCCCATGTAGGGAAGGAGAGAGAGAATTAAGGAGAGAGACTTTCTGGATTAAAAACTAAACTAGACAGCTTTCATTAAACAGAAGAAATGACAAAACAACAAAAGAAAATATGTACAATTTTATGTAAGTATGTTCAGGAATGTGCAAAACCCTATTGCTTCCCCCTACCCCCAACTTGTCCCATGGCATCTCCTGAGCTGTGAGCAGTCCCAAAATGTCCCGGAGCGCTGCTGGAGAGAGCGGCAGAGCAGACAGGAGATGAGGGGAGAGTTATGAGGGTCAGGAATGCATGGGCCTAGGGATCAATGGTGAGGGATAGACAGAGTCCTCCCCGGTCCCTGGCCATGGATGGAAGAAAAGGGAAGAAGAGGCAGGAAGGAAGTTGACTTCCATGATCCCTGTCCTTGTACCGAGCTTATGCAGATATATGGAATAGAATACTTTGGTGAATGTTGCTGTCCATCTAGTCCACTCCTCCCTATGGGGGGGCTGCAGATACGACTCTTCTGTTCCTCTAGCATCTGAGGCTGCAGAGTGCCCTTGATGTCTTGGGAGTAACATAAGCCTTCCAGCATTACCAATTCACTAGCTGTAAAACTTGCTGCTACTTAAAAGACACCTCAGTGGGAAAAAAAAAAAAAAATCAGTAAAAAGATTGGCTTCATCCTGGCTCAAACCAGGACATTAATTACATTAATAAGTAATCACAGAATCATAGAATGGTGAAGGTTGGAAGGGACGTTAAAGATCATCAGGTTCCAAGCTCCCTGCCATGAGCAGGGACAACTCACACTAGAAAAGGCTGCACAAAACCTCTTACAACCCGGCCTTGCACACCTCCAGGAAGAGGGGTTCCACAACCTCCCTAGGCAACATATTCCAGTGCCTTGCTACCCTCATGGTGAATAATTTCTTCCTGATGTTTAACCTAAATCTCCCCTCTTTCAGTTTAAAACCATTACCCTTTGTCCTATCACTACCTTCTCTGGTGAAAAGCCCTTCCCCAGCTCTTCTGTAGGCCCCCTTCAGGTACTGGAAGGCCACTATAAGGTCTCCCTTGACCCTTCTCTTCTCCAGGCTGAATAGCCCCAACTCCCTCAGCCTGTCCTCATAGCAGAGGTGCTCCAGCCCTTTGATCATCTTCATGGCCCTTCTCTGGACCCTCTCCAACAGCTCCATGACTTTCCTGTTCTGAGGGCTCCAGAGCCGTACACAGTATTCCAGGTGGGGTCTCACCAGAGCAGAGGGGCAGAATCACCTCCCTGGCCCTGCTGGACACACTTCTTTTGATGCAGCCCAGGATGTGGTTGGCCCCTCTGGGCTGCAAACGCACACTGGCGGCTCATGTCAAGCTTCTCATCTACTACTACCCCTAAGTCCTTTTTCTCAGGACTGCTCTCTAGCCATTCTCCCCCCAGCCTGTATGTGTGTCTGGGCTGTTCTAACCCAGATACAGGACCTTGCACTTGGCCTTGTTAAAATTCATGAGGTTGGCATTGGCCCACCTCCCCAGCCTGTCAGAGTCCCTCTGGATGGCCTCCCTCTAGGGTGTAAGCTACTCCACACAGCTTGGTATCATCAGCAAACTTGCTGAGGATACACTCAGTCCCAATGTCCATATCTCCAACAAAGATGTTGAACAGCACTAATCCCAATACTGACCCCTGAGGGACACCACTCATCACTTGCCTCCACTTGGACACTGAATCATTGACCACAACCCTCTGAGTGCGGCCATCCAGCCAATTACTTATTCACCTAGTGTTCCATCTGTCAAATCCATGTCTTGTCAGTTTGGAGACCTGGGTGTTGTGTGGGACAGTGTCAAATGACTTGCACAAATCCAGGTAGATGACGTCAGTTGCTCTGCCATTATCCACCATATCTGTAGCTTTGTCATAGAAAGCCACCAAATTGGTCAGACATGATTTACCCTTAGTGAAGCCATATTGGCTGTCACCAATCACCTCCTTATTTTCCATGTGCCTTAGCAGATTTTCCAGGATGATCTGCTTCATGATCTTTCTGGGCACAGAGGGGAGACTGACCAGCCTGTAGTTCCCCAGGTCTTCCTTTTTCCACATTTTAAAAGTAGGGGTTATGTTTCCCCTTTCTTCCAATCAGAGGGAACCTTTCAAGGCTGCTGATGGACAGAGGCTTAGCAACTGCATCTGCCAGCTCCCTCAGGACCTGTGGATGTGTGAGAGACGGACTCTATAATGGCCTTTAATCCAGCGACATTCACTGACCATTCCTGGCGATGCGCCCCCCCGGCACTCGTGGGGAGAGGACAGAGGTACCAGGCGCATGCGCACAGACTACAGACTACAGCTCCCAGGAGGCACGGCGGGGCCGGAACCGGAAGGGAAGCAGTGAAGCGCGCGCTCTGTGAATTCTATACGGATCCAGCCGCCGCGGTGAGCGTACCGCTGCGGAGGCTGCCGTGCCGTTACGGCGCTGCTCCCTGTGGTTGTTGGCGTGTGGACGTACCGAGCGGACCGTTTGCCCAGAGTCTCAAGGGAAAGGACGTGGATCCCGACCAGGGATTGGCTTCGGCTGTACCCCGGTGGTGAGAATTGCGAACATCTTACTAACATTCCTACAAACATTCCTACATAATATTCACACATACCAGACACTCACTTCTCTTTTCCAATATTCTTCTATTTCCCAAAGGCTCTCTCCAGGCTTTCCCTCTTATCCCTGTCCGGGAACGGGAACAGGGGGGAAGGGGAGAGGTTCTCTCTTGTTTTCTATGTGTGTTGTTATTGGTATATAGATGTAGTGTTGTATAGCTGTTGGTATATGGATATATAGGTGTGGATATAGATATAGAGGTAGACCTTGTGTGTGTTAGGTGATACTTAATAAATCTACTGATTTCTAAGCGTTATTTGTGAGTGTGACGGGGAGTGGTCTTCAGCCCTCGGTTACCCCGAGGTGGGGGTGTGGGTCGCGGCTTTACCTATCTCGGTCCGCGACAGGATGGACCCCATCAGATCCCATAGACCTGTGCACCTTCAAGTTCTTTAGATGGTTGCAAACCTGTTCTTCTAATATGCGCCTGAGAAGGTACCAATCAGAAAATTATTTATGACCTAGTCCCATCTTGTCAGTAAGTTTAAATTAGTCTCAGAATCCTCTGCTTGATGGAGGAAGAACACAACTATCTGGATGGGTCGA
Source organism: Hemiprocne comata (assembly GCA_020745705.1). Classification (NCBI taxonomy): domain Eukaryota; kingdom Metazoa; phylum Chordata; class Aves; order Apodiformes; family Apodidae; genus Hemiprocne; species Hemiprocne comata. The sequence goes on along the minus strand of CM036587.1, from coordinate 81,586,437 downwards.
TGGCCTGAATCCTCTCTTCTCGCCCAAAAAAGAGGTACACTTTTCTGTAAGATTTGCACCTCTGCTTCTTTTGGATGTTTTAGTTTGTCTTTGCTATCTTAACCTCAAATCTATGCAGTTAGTGAATTTATCAATGGCAATCCAGAATTGTTGTAACTGTTGCATCAATAAATTATCTCAACTTTGCTTTTAAACTGTCTCAGTGCAAGTCCTTGTTAGGGCTCTGAGGTGGGCAAAGTACTTCAGTGAATGTCCTTTTGGGGGAACTCTGAAGTGGCAACTTTGTAAAGCTGTCTCAGTGAAAGTCCTTGTGGGACTCTGAGCCAGGCAAACGTTGCCCTTTTACGCAACACTTAGTCATGCACTTCTATGGCAAAAACTGTATTTGTAAACTATCAAGAAAAACTTTCAAATTAAAAATATATTTACTGGAGGGTATAAACAAACCAGGAAGAGCTGGAAAATAAGAAAAACAGACCATTACAGTGGAAGTGTGTATAGTCTAAGATTTCTGGAGCAATGTAAAAGCAAGAATATTGTATAAAGCTGTGTTGGGTTGGTGTGGCACAGTTTTGGTAGTGGTAGAGGGACCCCAGGGCTGGCTCCTATGCGAAGTTTCTGAAAGCTTCCCTGACTGCAATTCTGGCCACACCTCTGGTTAAGACTGAGCCCATCAGAGACAATGGATGCACCTCTGTTATTAACATATTCAAGAAGGGGAAATGAACTGCTATAAGATCTCAGGGCAGAACAGAGAGGGAGGTGAGAGCAATGCCAGAGCAGAGATACCAAGGTCAGTGAGGAAGGTGACTGAATGGAGGTTACCCTGCAGCCAGTGGTAAGACAGCAAGCTATTCCCCTGCAACCCATCTAGGAGCACAGTGGAGCAGCCTGTGAAACATGATGGAACAGATGTGGACCTGCAGCCATGGAGGACCCCATGCCAGGAGAGGTGACTGTTCCTGAAGCAGGCCATGACTCTGTGGGAAGCCTGTGCTGGAGCAATCTGCTCCTCAGGCACTGTAACTTGTGAGAGAGACTCGTGTCAGAGGAGTTTGTGAAGGACTCTGTCCCATGGGAGGAACCCCGTGGTGGAGCAGGGGAAGACTGAGAGAAATCCTTCTCTCTGAGGAAGAAGGAGTGGCAGAAAGCAATATGACATACTGACTCCCATTCCCTATCCTGCTCTGCCGCTTCAGATGAAGGAGGTAGGAAATGGGGAACAAAGTAATTTGGGCCCAGAAAGAAGGGAGGGGTGGGGTAAGGTGTTTAAGCTCTGGGGTTTTTGTTTTCTCTTTGTTCTGTTTGCATCTTTTTAGTGATAAATTAAACTGATATTTTTTCCCCAACTTGAGTCTGTTTTGCCCATGACCATAATTGGTGAGTGAGCCCTCTTTGTCTTTGTCTTGACCCATGAGCTTCTAGTTGTATTTTCTCCTCCCAATCCCACAATGGGGGGAGTGGTGAGTGAGCAGCCCTGTGGTTATTTGTTGTCAACTGGGCCTAAACCATGACAAAAGCAGAGAACAAACTGCAAAGTTTGAATGAGTAATTTTCCATGGGTTATTTAAATTTTCCTTGTACCAGAGGAATAACACAGACAGGTTTAGTTTATACCCATTAAAAAAATCAATCTAGATTTTTTTGTCTCAATGTGCCTAAAAAAACATTTTGAAGAGTTGTTCTCTCTAGCTTACAGAATATCTAAGTAGTCTGTCCATTGTGGAGAAACCACAAGAGAGAAATCTAAACCCACGAGAATATTATATGCATATTATATGTGTTTAATATGCAATAGCATGAGGCTCATTTATTCATATGGTATTTCGAAGCATGGTTTCATTGGAGATACAAATTCACCCTGAAAAGACTTCCTCCATTTCTCTTGCTAGTTTAGTTGTTTTTGCATTTACCTTGTGAAAACTCTCTTTTTAGACCTTTCCTTGTGGTATAATATCCTGATCTATTGTACAGACAATGTTACTAACATTCACCCATAGGAAACAGGAAAATATTGTTGCACTTTTCATTTATTTTGTTGTCATATACATGCTACATCACAAAATGTGTCAGAATTAGTAAAACTGACATTTCAGAAGTATTTTATCATTGTAATTTTAGCTGGAACTACTTGCTCAGCTTTGACAACAATTTGCAGGTATTTTTCCATGACCTTAAAGTTCAGGTCCATGAACTACTTTCTACATCTATCAGCCAAGCATATCACTTGGCAAAAAGTTAACCTTGGCAAAAAAAAAAAAAAAGCCTGGAATAAGGTTTAAATCTGCTTGAGGCTGCTCTTGCTCCCCCTGCTGCATTTCTAACTCTGTCTTTTGAGTTAAGCTCCAAGAAACCGTAACTGTGGCCCATAGTGGCATCAGGTGAAGCTCATAAGAGCCTTTTGTCCTGCAGTTTTTAATTAATGCTGGCAAGGGGACCCTCATTCTGGCAAGTGGGTGATGTTCAGAATTATGTTGAGTAGGACTGCACCACACAGATAGTCATAAGAAAGGAAAATTTGTCCATGACACCTCCTCTCCTTTTCCTCATTCTTCTGAATTAAGATACAGAATTTCTTGCAGCTTCAAGGCTGGAGGAATGGAGCTGAGACATGAGGGCTCACTCTGCCCTATTTATTATCAGGTGTCCAGTGCATGGGAGGCAGGATGCTTGGAATCTAGCCCTACAGGTAGGACTCATAATTTGTAACAGTAAGGATAGTCCAGCTACTAGACAGTACTCCCATCCAACAGTCTACATGTGTATAATTTACTTGAGAGAAGAGCAGTTGCATGTAAAAAGTTTTGGGTGTAGGACAACAAAGTTGTTTATCTTCTAGTGGATACACAAAAGGATTAAATAGTTCAGCTGCAGTAAAATTTAAGAGTTTATCTCTCCAAATGTATCTGGATAGGCAGGCACTTGAAACTTAAGGCACAGTTACCAACTCTGTGGGTGTGTTGTGTAGTTACAGCCACCTCTGTTACTCAGCAGAAGGGAATAGATGCATTTAAAACAGTTAAGTGGAGGATTTGGGCATTTCTGAACTACAAAATTGAATCCTCTGTATGTTTGTTTACAGTAAGATGTGCATGGCATGGACCTTGCATTATCCAGTATTACTAGTGTTATTAGTGAGAACTTATATTAACCAGGATTTTTAAGACACCACAGAGTACATATTTATAGCTGTAACAATTAATGTTCTTCAAAAGGAACTAATGTTTGTTGGTTTGTTTTAAAGTTAGTAACAAAACTGATTTCTTTACCTCCACTGATCCATGTGATTTATTATAGCATGTTGCTTTCTTTCTTTTTCAGCCATCAACATTAGGCCATTCATTAGAAGAAATAAACAGTACTGGGATAAATATTTTGTCAGAAGTATTACATTGATAATACATAATTTCATGGCTATCAGCTTGTTAATGGCAGTGAAGTAATGCCACTGCACTTAATTGATATTGGCACAAAGAAGCAGGCTTGATACAGCAGAGCAGTGTATCTAATAATTAAGCTATAGCTGCATATATATAGATGTTGTTAGCATACTATGTACTTTTAAGCCTAATGTATAATGTCTCCTATCTCCTCCTAGATACCAGATACCAGGTAAGGGGTCTCTTAAACATGAGAATTATCCTTGAGAGTGCCGGAGGGGCTATACATTTTATAGCATAAAGTGATTGACTCAGTCAACCCCCTCACTTTGGTGTTTGTGTATGCAGGTATGCAGCTGTAGCAGTTTTAGTTTTGTGTTGTACAACCTTGGGCTGATACTGTTAGCTCCTGATAAGACATGGCTTGGATTCCTTAGTTCCTGAGAAGATGCAGCCTAGTGGTTTGCACAGCAGGGCTGATTTCAGTGAATCTTACTTGGTGATGCCTGAACCACAGTACTGTTCACTCAGAGTTACAGTGGTAATGTAATTAGAGACCTTATAAAAGGTTCTCAAGGTTGCAGAGAAAACCTGACTTGTGGAATTTCTCAACTCTTAACTATGTAGCCTTCTGGTTACTTTTTGTGTATAACTTATAAGCCAAGTAGTAAAAGTAGAATGTGCTTCTGAAAAACCTCATTTTGTTTATTATCACTGGTCGAATGGTATGCAAATAATTTTGGTGCATCATAACTTCAGCAGTGCAGTGTTTACTTTATAGTTCATCATAGCTGCGGTCAAAATATGGGAATTAATTCAGCCTCAATGCATGTGAATGTGACCTTATTGACATAGCTGCACTATTGACTTGTATAGAGCTACATTGTCTTACTACTACATCTGACACTTCTCGTATCTGTAGTATATGTATGAGCTAACATTTTTTTACTAGTGTAATTTCATTTAGAAATTTAATACTCATCTTCCTTTTTAAAATGATCAACACAGAACATTTCTCCAATTAAACATTTCTTTAGACAATAATGTGCTTTACTGTATTAGTAATAAAATGTAAAGGTTAATTTCCTAATGATTTAAAAGCTCAGCTTCTTTATATTCAAGGTGTTTTGCCTTTGTAAAACAGAAGAAAAAAAAAGTAGAACATAAAAATGTTAATCCAATATTCAGGAACTTTCTAGAGTGGCATTTGTATCAGAATTTTAATAATGGGATTACATATATAGTATGTACCCTATTATATATATGTATGATATGTGTGTATACATATGTGATACATAAAGTTCAGCTCTACTAGAGTGGCATATTCTTAACTTTTGAATAAATACTATGCAAATGCTTGACATTGTGAAAAATGTATTTAGTTATTTTGAAAAATGTCTTCATAAGTTGCTAATTATACATTCTCTGAGATACCACCATTAAAGATGTTGCTCTTAGAAAACCTTGAAATATTCTACTTAGAGTATAAGCTTTGTTGTGAAGATCTTAAAGTTTACTTTTCCAAGGTTAATAGAGTGTAACCTCCCTTAATTCAGACCTTATTGCTTATATTCACTTGGTTCTTTTTTACAGAAGAGAGGATATTTTCATTTCCCCAGGAAAGGTAATACTACTTTATATGAAACAGCTCATCCATAGTTTCTGGTGGGCTTTATTCTCTTCTCCTTTTTGCACTGACTGCAATGAAAATACTCTGTGAGATCTTTTTGTTTGTTTTCCACTAGTTTTCACTTGAAATTTGAGAAGTGCAAAATTCTGGACAGAAACTGGAATTATATCTACTTTGCAAGTTATTGAAGCAGTTTTATTATATGAACAAGTTTATTAAAAAGATGGTCAAATATGTTCTAATAGAGGTTTTTCTTGTTTCGAAAGTATCTTTTAGCACTCAGCTTTGCAAGAGAAAACAAGCTAAAATGAAATTGTATGGTACATGTGTAGATTATCTTTCTAGCAATTTTTTGACTATAGGCAATAATAATGGCAAGAACATAGAAGTAACATGATTTTTAAAACAGAAAAAGCACAAGTAATTGTGACCCTTTGGCTTTTTACTTTGTTACATTTGTCTTCTGCATATATATTTTTAAAACAAATAGCATTTCCTGTAATGATAACCCCAGGACGGTTTGAAGCAGTGATTGTGTAAATGTCTTGTATGATTGTTTCTATGCTAAGAAAAAAGATTTCTTCAGCTGGAACACTGAAAGGTTTTCCATTGATGGAAAATTATATTTAGAAGTATGCTAAATAAAAATGCCATCTAGAAAATATGGGAAGCCAAAAGAAACCAATTCAGACATTTCTTTTATGATTCTTACAATGATAATTATTTTGTAGTCATTGCCTTATTTGTAAACTAATCCAATCTATTTCTGATTTAGCCAATACTGTTCTGTTTAGCAGTATACACAAAAATTTACTAAAGACCAGAAAAAAATAAGTGCGTAATTTTATTCTTGCCTACAAAATCTATTATCATATCTAAAAAAAATAATGCAAAAACATCAAATTGATTTGGTATATTCTGTCTTTAGTAAAATATTTTCTAGTTTATTTATTCCTAATCTTATCCATAAATTAAGTATTCTTCACTTCAATTTTTTAGGTGAAATATATACTTTTTTGAGGCCTTTTGTTGCCTATATTTACTTTTCTCTTTCTCTGCTATTCTATTTTTCTGTATTTGCTACTAGAATATTATTCCAAATTGAATTGATTTCCTTAAAATATTTACTGGAGGATTTCTCATTTCATCTGCTGGTTTTCCCAGGGCTCTGGATAGAGGTCATCTTTTCCTAGACTTATTTTCTTCATCTTCCCTTTATTCTCCGAGGTTAAGCACTTCAAGTATTTTTTCCAATTTGGATATAGTAATATGTAGTTGGAAGCAATCTGAAGACCATGAAGAATTATTAGAGAACTCTGGGAGCAGTGGTGAAGGACTCAGGAGTGCAGACAGTCTTTTCATCAATCCTATCAGTCAAAGGGAAGGGGCTTGAAAGGGCAGATCATATTGGGAAAATAAATAAATGGTTATGGGAGTGCTGTCAGAGCCAGGGCTTTGGCCCCTTAGACCATGGGACTCACTTTGAGAAACCTGGTCTCCTAGAGGCTGATAGGGTTCATCTTTCAGAGAAAGAGGAGAGCATCTTTGGTGGCAGGCTTGCCAAACTAGTAATGAGGGCTTTAAACTAGAGTTGCTGGGAGAGGGGATCCTCAATCCATCCCACTGCCACCACTTTGAGGCCAATGCCACTAACAGATGCACTGGGTATGGAGAAAAATCACAGGCCAGCCAGAAAACACCTGAAATGAAGGAAACTGTAAACAATTACAGTCAGTAAGGCAGTTTCAATGGGGGTCCAACTTAAATGCCTCTATGCAAACACACTTAGCATGTGAAATAAACAAGAGGAGTTGTGGATGTGTGCCTGCCTGCACTTCTACAATGTTTTTAGTATCTCTGATGTAGTGGGATGACTCTTATAACTGGAGTGTGGGAATGGATGGTTACAAGCCCTTTAGGAAGGACAGGCAGGGGAGAAGAGGAGGGAGTGTTTCCCTTTACCTCAATGGTGGGCTGGAGTCCATAGAGCTCTGCCTGGGGATGGATGTGGAGCTGGTGGAGATATATGAGTAAGGGTTAAAGAAAAGGCAGGGGCAGATGACATAATAATGGGGGTCTGCTACAGGCCACCTGTCCAGGAAGACCAAGCAGATGAGGCCCCCAAGTGGATGAGGCCCACTATAGGCAGATAAGAGCAGCTTCATGTTCACAGGCACTGGTCCTCATGGGGGACTTCAGCCACCCCAACGTCTGCTGGAGGGACAACACAGTAAGGCACCAGCAATCCAGAAAGTTCCTGGAATGAACTGACAAAAAATTCCCTCTCCAAGAGGTAGAGGAACCAATGGTAAAAGGTTCTGTGCTGGACCTTGTTTGTTCTCACCAGCAAGTATTGACTGGTGAATAATGTGAAGCTTAAGGGCAGCCTGGGCTGCAGTGACCATGACATGGTGGAATTCAGGATCCTTAGGACAACAGGGAGAGTACAAAGCAAGCTCACTACCCTGGCCTTCAGGGAAGCAGACTTTGATTTCTTCAGGGATCTGGTTGGTAGGGTACCATGGGATAATACCCTAAAGGGGAGAGGAGCCCAGGAGAGCTGGTCAATATTCAAGGATCACCTCCTCTAAGTCCAGGACCAATGCATCCCAACAAAGAGGAAGCAGCAGGCAAGAATACCAGGAGACCTGTATGGATGAACAAGGAGATCCTGGACACAGTTAGATGCAAAAAGGAAGTCCACAAAGAGCGGCAGAAAGGACAGGTAGCTTGGGAGGAATACAAAGAAGTCATCAGAGCAGCCAGGTTTCGGATGATGAAAGCTAAAGCCCAAAGGGAATTAAATCTGGTCAAGGACATCAAGGGTAACAAGAAAAGCTTCTACAGGTATGCCAGTGATAAAAGGAAGACAAGGGAAAATGTGGGTCCTCTGCAGAAGTAAACAGGAGACATTGTCATGTGGTGTATTGTGACAGTCTGAGACACTCAGTTACTTTATTCTGCAGTCTTCACTGTCAAGGGCTCACACCACCAAACTTGCAGAGGGTACAGGCAGGGGCTGCAAGAAGGAAGATCTGCCCACTGAAGGAGAATAGAAGTTTCAAGACCACCTAAAGAACCTGAAAATGTACAAGTCCATGCGACCTGATGAGATCCATCCCTGGCTTCTGAGGGAACTGGCAGATGAAGTTATAAAGCCGCTCTCCATCATACTTGAAAAGTTGTGGCAGTCTGGTGAAGTTCCCACTGGCTGGAAAAGGGGAAACATGGGGCTCATTTTCAAAAAGGGGACAAAGGAAGACATGGAGAACTACAGAGCAGTCAGTCTCACCTATTTGCCCAGCAAGATCATGGAGCAACCCCAAGCACGAGTTCGGATTGGGCACAGAGTGGATTGAGAGCAGTCCCAAGGAAAAGGACTTGGGGACGTTGGTTCATCAGAAGTTCAACATGAACTGGTAATGTGCACTTGCTGCCCAGAAAGCTAACTGTGTCCTGGCTGCATCAAAAATATTTTTGCCAGTAGGTCAAGAGAGGTGTTTGCCCCCTTCTACTCCACTCTCATGAGATCTTACCTGGAGTAATGTGTCCAGTTCTGGAGCCCCCAACACAGGAAGGACCTAGAGCTCCTGGAGCAAGTCCAGAGCAGGGCCATGAATATGATGAGAAGGCTGGAGAACCTACGAGGATAGGCTGAGAGAGTTGGGCTATTCAGCGTGGAGAAGAGAAAGCTTCAAGGAGATCTTTTAGTGGCCTTACATTACCTGAAAGAGCCTATAGAAAAGCTGGGGAAGGACTTTTTGTAAGGGCTTGTAGCGACAGGACAAGGGGTAATGGCTTTAAACTGGAAGAGGGGAAATATAGATTCATAGAATCATAGAACCTTAGAATCATGAAGGTTGGAAAAGACCTTCAAGATCATCAAGTCCATCTGTCAGCCCTACACTTCTGTGACCGCTAAACCATCTCCCAAACCACCATGTCCACCAGGCTAGGTTGGACATTAGGAAGAAATTATTTCGTGTGAGGGTGGTGGGACACTGGAACAGGTTTCTAAGGAAGGTTGTGGATGCTTCATCCCTGGAAGGGTTCAATGCCAGATTAGATGGTGCTTTGAGCAACCTGGTCTTGTGAAAGGTGTACCTGCCCATGCAGGGGTTTGGAACTAGATGATCTTTAAGGTCCTTTCCAACCCAAACGATTCTATGATTCTGTGATATGAAAAGTTACATGGCTAGATTTCTGCTAGTTATTCTGCATTTGCTCCAGTGTTAAATGCTGTCAATCTGAGACAAATTACTGATTTGGGGACCATATGTAGAGATCTCTTACCTCCAGTGCACCAGTCACACAAATCAACTTAATTTAACTCTATGTCTTGTATTTTTTTGTGTAGATAAAAGGCTTTGCAAAAGAGAAAAAGAGAAAAACTTAATCTGAGGAGTTGAACCTCCACTTCGATAGATGCAAACCCAATGTTTATTAATTTATAAAATGTATCTTTCTCCATTTCTTCTAAGTTCTCTGTTTATTCTGAGGTTGTGATTCATACTTCTTAGGTATTCTCCAAATCCTTTCCTTCCCCTTTTCCTCATTACATGTATTTTATTTACATTTCCTGATTTTAACTTAAATTAGAAACCTTTTCCACACTCATTGTCTCTTTCAGTCCTAAATGTTTGCTGATTGGAAACCCCAAACCTTCTGCACAAGCAGTTTTGATCTGTTTCAATTGATTATTTTTCTACTTTCTCTTTCCCCAATATCTTCTCAAGTCTAAAATCAGTTGTCTCTACCTACTAGATATGATAATTACATTGGTTTGTTTGGGAGTTTATTTTGTTGGGTTTTTTTTTAATTAAGTCACAAAGAATCCAAATATTTGCTGGATATAAATGTAGAGAAAACTATTTCAAAGGTTTAGAGAAAACTATTTCAAAGGTTTAGAGAAGACAGAAAGTGAGACAAATGAGTACTAGGAACCACTAGAACCATTCTAAATGGGAAGAGAGAAGAAAAAGGAGTAGAAAAAGAGAGAACAGTAACAGAACCAGAGGTGAAAAACACACAAAAAAAATGTACCTGGACACTTAGGAATCCCAAGACATCATATCAAGAGCAAAACCCAATCAGAATTACACTATTAAAACACAATAAATATGCATTAATACTAATTTAAAGTATACCCCAGATACATGCTATCTTGAAGAGGCCATATTCTGGTACAACACTGAAGGAGTGTATTGATACTGACTGTTACATTGTATGTTTTACCCTAAATGCAACAGCTCAATGGACATTCAACAAGAGTATACTACAAAGAGTTTCTCTTTGCTTCTTTGTGCTTAAGCACAGTGATAATGAATGTGACATCTTTTATCCTGCAGATATAAATGGAACAAGCTAAGCAAATGTGCAAACATTTATCATCTTGCAGTGACTATACCTCGTCTAATGGTAACTTTTCTATCAAATTGAAAAGTTAACCCTGTATCAGGTCATGTATAATACCTGGTTAAATGTACCCTCTGCAAAAAAAAAAAATTCTTGTTAAGAACTGTTTCAAAGCAACATAGACTTTTAACAAGCACCATGGAAATATGTACTGGACAGAACTCCTGTGGTCTCTCTGAATGTGATAGAACAAACTTAGGAAAACAGATGTTTAATTAAAAAACAGTGTACCATCTAGTCTGGTAACCTTTTTCCACTACTGACAAGGGCTGAGTTTTTCTGTTGACATTGTGTATGAATAGAACTCCAATAATTCCACCTTTAATGTTACACTAAACTTCCAGAGCTATTTTTATATGCTTTCATATGTGATTCTTAAGATTTTGGAAAACCTAAGGTTGCCATCATAAAATATGCAGGAACCATCATCTCCTTGCATAATAAATCATCACAGCTTATTATTTTTAAAAATTAAAAGAAAGTTAAAAAGAAGCACACATTCCTAAATTAATGTGAAGACTTCTGTTTATTTTTATAGAGTCAGACACTCTGAACAATACATGACTTGTCATGCCATAGAGAGAATATTACCATGGGGTTATTGCAAATATAATGTAATAATTAAGTTTATGCGTTCCCCATAATATACTGGATTTGCAAGCAGAAGATTTATTGATTTGTGGAAAAGGATGAACCCTGTTTCTTTTTTTTTAAATTATTTCTTCCTTTTCTTGTCTAAGATGTTCATAGTTGGTAGCAACACTGAAGACATGAACTCTTATACACCATAATCAGTACCTATATCCAACTAATAAAACTCATGTTCAGTGCTGTTTATTTTTCCTGTTCCAGTAAGCACTGAAAATTCAATCAGCCACATCAATTTATTTCAATATGTATGGTGTGCAGCAGAAGGATAAAAGAAGGTACTAAAGCACTAAAAGCACTAAAGCACCAAAAAAGCAGTATGAAAGACTCCAAGCAGGAGGGGTCTCAAGTACCTTTCCCAGGCAACAGGAGTTCCAAGTGTGGTTAGGGAGTGCCTGATGACTCCAAATTACTTTATTTGCACTGGAACTACAAGATACCTAATTGTTTCAACTCATCGCTCCAGTACACAAGGAAAAGAAATGCCAGATTGTCTCAGCCTACTGCACAGTGTTGGGTCCACCACCCTTGTAACTAAAGCAAGAATAATGTTGGCTAGCGTTGACATTGCAATATGGATCAGTGGGCAAGGGGTCTGCACCACCACCACTGTGACTAAAAATCTTTGATGGATATTCAAAAATCAATGTAGTGAATCTGTTAAAGATGGTCCAGAGAAAGGCCACGATGATGGTTGGAGGCCTGGAGCACCTCTCCTATGAGGACAGGCTGAGAGAGTTTGGGCTATTCAGCCTGGGGAAGAGAAGGCACCGGGGAGACCTTATACCAGCCTTCAAGTACCTGAAGGGCCTACAGGAAAGCTGGGGAGGGGCTTTTCACCAGAGAGGGTAGTAATAGGACAAGAGGTATTGGTTTTAAATGGAAAGTTGGTAGGTTTAGGTTAGACATCAGGAAGAAATTCTTTAGTCTGAGGGTGGTGAGACACTGGTACAGGTTTCTCAGGAAGGCTGTGGATGCCTCATCCCTGGAAGTGGTCAAGGCCATGTTGGATGAGGCTTTGTGCAGGCTAGTCAAGTGGGAGGTGTCCCAGGTCATGGCAGGTAGGTTGGAACCTGAAGACCTTTAAGGTCCCTTCCAACCTTAATCATTCTGTGATTCTATGAATCTGAAGGAAGCTTCATTTCAATTTATGCTACTTTACTAATTAGGTTTTTACACTTCTTACAGCTTGTTTCTAAAAAAAAAAAGAATTAAAAAAAAAAAAAAAGCAAAATTGCTGTCTGTTTTTATCTTCACAAATAAAAGCAAATATATATCCTAGTGAATAACCGTAATAATAACAGTCATTCTTTTTATTACTGGTACTATATAGTTCTACCAAAAGATAGTCTTATTTCTTCTCTCTTGTTTCTATCTTATCAGCCCTGTATCAGGGATTTTAAAAATGAATTGCATTTCCTCTAGTCTCCTTCCTGTAGTTTTATCTGAGTCTTTACTTGTATAAAACTCCCATCGTTAACTATAATGAGAGCATTTGAACTAATGTAGGTGCTGCAGTATCATTACTCCTTTATTAGCCATAAATATGTATCAATATCTCTTCAGTATTTATGCCTTAAAAGTTGTAACAGCACATTTTTCTGCTTGTAATGCTGAACCACTTCAGAAAAACTGAGCTTACACTTGGTGTTCAAGGTAAAGCTGAAAGAATAATAGCTTTCTTTCAATTTACAAAACTAGGAGCAACTTAGTTGGAACCAAATGGAACCAAGATATTTTAAGCATTATTTTTGACAAAATAGAAACATATAGCAATAATAATTTTTCAGCTTTCAGTCAACTTGACATTTTTAAGCAAGTTGCCATGAATTGTGCAAAATCTAAAAAGGATAAAAAATTAAATTGGAAAAAAAATAAAATTAAATGTTGAAAGATTTATCTGAAGTTGTTTTGAGGTTTTCAAATGAATACTTACTCTCTTTTAAAACGTCTTAAAAGGTTTTTAGTTTTTCTTTTGCCTACTTGAAAAAAAATCTGTAATGGTTAATGTCTTCTCAAATCTTCACTTCTTGGGAGAAAAAACTCTTAGCTTCTGTAGTGCTAGAAACCTTTGAAGTGTTTGCATAATATGAATGACTTCCACTCCTGGGAAGTTTGATCTTTCTGCACAGTAAATAGGAATTAATTTGAGATTTCAATGTCCTTCTTGTATGCCTGAAAAACATTACAAAGTGTATTTTTAATAAGGTTTAGTGTACACTAACTCTCTAGGTTTTCATTTGGTGAAAGATAATGGAGGAAAATAGGGAGTAATTGAGTTAACTACAACCTATACACAAAATTCTAAAAACATCTGCAAAATAATCAAGGGCTCCATGTAAATTTAGCTGTAGGTACAAATGACATTAGACAGACTGATGGGAATTTTCTCCTGGGACTCTAAACAACCATAGTGTAAGAATTTTCCATAGGATTCAAACTGAATTACAACATTCCACAAAAATTCCCCATTTCCACAAATATTTCCTCTGACCATAATCTTTGGTTCCTCTCCAGTGCTCAGGACTGCAAAGCTCACCATTTTTGAGAAGGTAGAAGGTAGAGTGAACTGGAAGACTAAGGATGTGCTACACTGGGAGAGGGAGGTTGCACAGGCTGATAGTATTTTGGAAGAAGTGACCATTAAAAAAACCTTAAAATCACTGAGTCTTATATCCTGTTTATATTCAATATCTGGCTTTTGTACAGGTAGTATAAGAGATTTTTTTTCCCATGTGAGACCATCCTCCACTAATCCCAAAGGCTATAAATTACTCAATATTACTTAGTCTCCCACAGCATCCTCCTGGAGAAGCTAGCAATCCATGGCTTCGACAGGTGCACCCTTCACTGGGTCAAAAACTGGTTGGATGACCAGGCCCAGAGAGGGATGGTGAATGGAGCTGCATCCAGCTGGCGTCCGGTGACCAGCGGTGTCCCCCAGGGATCAGTACTGGGCCCAGTCCTGTTCAATATCTTTATTGACCACCTGGATGTGGGGATTGAGTCCACCCTCAGTAAATTCACAGATGACACTAAGCTGGGGGGAGTGTTGATCTGCCGGAGGGTAGGAAAAGGCTGCAGGGGGACCTGGACAGGCTGGATCGATGGGCCGAGGCCAATGGCATGAAATTCAACAAGACCAAGTGCAGGGTCCTGCACTTTGGCCACAATAACCCCAGGCAGCGCTACAGGCTGGGGGAAGAGTGACTGGAGAGCAGCCTGGCAGAGAGGGACCTGGGAGTACTGGTGGACAGCTGGTTGAACATGAGCCAGCAGTGTGCCCAGGTGGCCTGAAAGGCCAATGGCATCCTGGCTTGTATCAGGAATAGTGTGGCCAGCAGGAGTAGGGATGTAATTCTCCCCCTGCACACAACACTGGTGAGGCCTCACCTCAAGTACTGTGTCCAGTTCTGGGCCCCTCACTTCAAGAAGGACGTTGAGGTGCTGGAGCGGGTCCAGAGGAGAGCAACAAGGCTGGTGAAAGGACTAGAGGGAAAGTCTTATAGGGAGAGGTTGAGGATGCTGGGGTTGTTTAGCCTGGAGAAGAGGAGACTCAGGGGGGACCTTATCACTCTCTTTAACTACCTGAAGGGAGGTTGTACTCAGGTGGGGGCTGGGCTCTTTTTCCAGGAAACCAGTGACAGGACAAGAGGGCACAGCCTGAAGTTGCTCCAAGGGAGGTTTAGGTTGGATATTAGGAAGCACTTTCTCATGGAGAGGTTGATTAGACATTGGAATAGACTTCCCAGGGAAGTGGTGGAGGCACCATCCCTGGATGTGTTCAAGGAAAGGCTGGATGTGGCACCTAGTGCCATAGTCTTAGATGGTGTGGTGGTGTTGGTCATAGGCTGGACTTGATGATCTTGAAGGTCTTTTCCAGCCTTGGTGATTCTGTGATTCTGTTCTGTGATTCTGTGTAAGTAGATCGCCATAATCTGCAAAATATTAATTAAAAATATTTATTTTGTTGATTTATTTTCTGGTTTAACTTCTTAAATTTAAAGTTCTTGAAGTTTTATCTTAACTTTCCAAACTTGCTTTCTTCCTTTCTCTGTGTGTGTGTTGGTATATGTGTGTGCATGCGTGCAGATATTAACATGCTTAAACTGAGATGTTTTTTGCTTCTGAGGAAATCTAGATCTCTGCAATAAGAAGTCCATGCAGTGATTTGATTCACCATGCCACATAGTTTCCTGTAACATTCCTCAAAGCTTAGATGTCATGCTGACGGTGCCAGGATTTCCTTATTTTCACCTTTTGACTCATATATTGTTGTATTTCATTAATAGTCTTGACTGAAGTGGTTTTTCTCCAGGGATGAAATTCTAATCTGTTACAAATTCTGGTTCGTGTAAATCACATGAGAGTTCTCTGTACTAGTTACTTTTTATTTATATCTGTGCTGATGCCAGATAAAGTAATCCTGAAAGTCTGATAAAAATTTTGAGTTATTACATTGTGTGACATAATTTAAAATCCACCTGGAGTAAAGATTGCGAATAATCATTTGTTACAATTTAAGACCCCAGTATATCCTCCTTTGTTCATTCTTAGACATCCTAGCATTTGTAATCACAGAGAAATAAACATTCTATAGGTTACAAACAATAAGACAACACTGTATTTATGTCTGGGAATTGGAAGACCCATTACTCAAACAGATATCCTCATCTCATCAAGTTGCTAGTGCAGACAATCACGTAGAATATATCAAAGACAAGCAATGAACAGAAGCATCCAGTTTCTTTGGTGCACAGTTGCTCTGATCAAGGTCAATGTAGAGCATGAAAGTCTGGCACTGCTTCAAACACTGGATTTTACAGAAAGGGTGAACAGTGAGCACTTTTGCCCCTTCCTGTGCTTCAGGTTTTGAAATCTGGTTTTCATTTGTTGTTTGGTTCTTTTGTCATTCTTATTTGGCAGAAAATACTCATTCAGCATGGTTCAAACTCACAGGGAGTTATAGAAATCGCCAAACTGCTATTCCAGTAAGAGATTATTCGGTCTCTCCCCTACCAGTTTCAATGGCGTTTTGCACCACAAGGTGCTGGTTTGTTATAATCCCAGTGAGAAAGGCACCCAGACTCTGTAAGGTATCATTCACAATGCTGTTCTTTAGAGCTAAGACTATAAGAAAAGAATAGCATTGGTAATCTGCTTTAGATGCTAGGATCTCTGAGCAGTGTAGCATTCAACAGGAGTGACCCACACGCAGCATGCCATGCAGACCTAGTCCATGGCAGAGATTCTCCCCTTTCAGTCATTCAAGTGATTACAGGATTTTCTTACAAGGAAACAGCTATATTCATCATTTCTACAGTCAAAGCAGGAACGACATTCTGAGGAGAACATGTTGCTGCAGTTATATAAAGGCAAGGCCAGGTAGGTGGTGCAATTGCCAGTACCAAGTGGGAGATGCCTGCAGGCTCCCCTGTTAAAACCAGTTGGCTGATTTTGTGCTACATGTAGCCAAAGGATCGTGCAACACAGCCCAGCCCAGCACAGACTTGGGTGTGCTCAGATTAACTGTTACATGGATCACCAGCTCCTCCCTGTGCAATGGTCTTCCAGCCAGGATCACTAGAAATGGTCCAGAAGCTGAGCCTTACTGCTGTGCCAACTTTGTTGACAAGACATCGTGGTTACAGGTTGTAGGCACAGCTGCCTGCTGCCACACAAGGACCTTAACTTGCAACACTAGTAATTAGCTATGATTTTTAGCTGCAAATGAGCTCCTTGCCATTTTCTTCTTTTCTGTGTGCCATTGCCTGGTGGCTTAGGGCAATAAGCAGAATCTGAAGTGATGTGGGAATATCAATTCATTAATTCGGTCTCCCCAGGACATACAGAAATAGATTTTATAATACTCTTGATTTTTTTTTAAAAAAACACATTATTTTAAGTAAGAAATTTTCTGTGATTAATGGTAGGAAATTATCTTTATGTATGTCCGTATGTATGTCATTGCATGATAGTGGCAATGCAGTACCAAACCACTCAATCTTTTTCTTACTCTGTAAAGCTTTTCAGAATGGCTACATTTTCCTAACATAAATCTTTACATTCATGTATTTTCTTCATCTTATGTAATGATTAATTATTTGCTTTGAACAACATGGCAAGCCTATACCTCCATGGGAAGAATAACATGTAGATTCTACTGTGGCGCAATTAAGAAAATGTCGTTAATACATGTGTTTGTATTTTTTTTTTTTCTTCCTCTTACATTTTGAAAATTAAAATGCCTTTTCTGTAACTCTAATGGGGAAGGGACAAAAGAAAAGCAAACATAACCAAACTGTAAAATAGTTTACCAAAATGCCTCCAGAAAGCTCAGAAAGCTGTTCACAGCAGTCATCTAGCTCAGAGAATTAGTCATGTCAGTAATGTTAGTGAGGAATGTTTTTCTATAGTGTTCACAGAATCACAGGATAGTCATAGTTGGAGAGGACCTCTGAGATCACAGAGTCCAACAAAACAAAACAAAACAAAACAACAAAAGCACCAAACCCCACGAGACTCCACAAAACCACACCCCCAAAAAAGCCACAACACACAACCTACAATCTCAGCCACTAGAGCATGCCCTGAAATTCCTCATCTATACATTTCTTGAATACATCCAAGGATGGTGACTCAACAACACCCCTGGACAGGCTGTTCCAATGCCTGACCACTCTTTCAGTAAAGAAATTCTTTCTAATATCCAATCTAAACCTCCCCTGCCACAACTTCAGGTACTTGCCTCTGGTCCTGTCATTATTCACTTGGGAGAAGAGGCCAACACTCACCTCCCTACAACCTCCCTTCAGGCAGTTGTAGAGGGCAACGAGGCCTCCCCTCAGCTTCCTCTTTCCAAACTAAACATCCTTAGTTCCTCAGCTGCTCCTCATGACTCCTATGACTTGTTCTAGACCCTTGACTAGCCTTTTTGCTCTTCTCTGGACACACTCCAGCACTTCTATGTCCTTCTTGTAGTGAGGGGACCAGAACTGAACCCAGTACTCAAGGTGCCGCCTCACCAGTGCCGAGTACAGGGGCACTATCACCTCCCTACTCCTGCTAGCTACACTATTCCTGATGCAGGCCAGGATGCTGTTGGCCTTCTTGGCCACCTGGGCACACTGCTGGCTCAGGTTAAGCCAGCCGTCCACCAGCATCCCCAGGTCCTCTGCCGGGCAGCTCTCCAGCCACGCCTCCCCAAGCCTGTAGTGTTGCATGGGGCTGTTGTGACCAAAATGCAGGACCCAGCACTTGTCTGCTTCCTCGTCCTGGTTGGGTGGTCTATAACAGACTCCCAGCACAATATCTCACTTATTTGCCTTCCCCTTCATCCTTACCCATAAACATTCAATTTACTGTCACTGTAATCAAGCTCTATACAATCAAAACAGTCCCTAACATACAGAGCCACACCACCGCCTCTCCTGCCCTGCTTATCCCTTCTGAAGAGCTTGTAGCCATTCATTGTAGCATTCCAGTCATGACAGTCATCCCACCACATTTCTGTGATGGCAACTATGTCGTAGCTGTCCTGCTACACAATGGCTTCCAGCTCATCCTGTTTGTTGCCCATGCTAAGTACATTAGTGTAGACGCACTTGAGCTGGGCTACTGATTTCACCCCCATCCTTGGCCTGTTACCCCTAGGCCCATCTCTGGTGGGCCTGGTTTTATCCCCCTCCCCCTTCAATTCTAGTTTAAAGCCCTGTCCATGAGACCTGCTAACTCTTGCCTAGTATATTTTTCCCCCTGCAAGACAGGGTTTTCCTATCTGTTGCCCTGTGTCCTGTACATCAAGCCATGGTCAAAAAACCCGAAGTCCTCCTGGTAGCACCAGGTTTGGGGTTTGGAGCCAGACATTGATCTGTTGGGTCTTCTTTTTTACCCATTCATCATTCCCTGAATGTGGAGGGATACAGGAGAACACAACTTGAGCTCCCGATCCCTTGACCAGTTGCCCCAAGGCCATGAAATCTTTCTTCATTACCCTTGGACTTCTCTCTACCTCATCACTGCCTACCTGAAAGATCAAAAAAGGGTACTAATTTGAGGGCCGTATCAGACCAGGTAGTTTCTTGGTTATATCTCTAACCCAGGCCCCAGGGATGCAGCAGACCTCCCTGTGGGAAGGGTCAGGCTGACATATGGGTCCCATTTCCCCTCAGAAGGGGATCTCCTGTAACAATCACCCTCCTCTTGCTCTTCACAGAAGCAGTCCTAATGCGTGGAGCCAGCTGCTTCAGTGACTCCCTGGATGGGGCTTTATCAGCATCCTCATTTCCTCTGTCCTTTATCTCCAGTGCTCTGCATCTGCTCTGTGGGGGCACCTGGGAAGGCAGGGGAGGTCCAGAGGAGACTCTCCTGCTGCCCCAAGCAGGGACCCGCTTCCATTCCTCCCTGTCCTCACCTAGTTCCCCTCCTTCTGCCCAGTGACAAGAGGGCAGGAAATCCTCTACCAGTTCTAAGAACTGAACTTGAGGAGGACCTCTTACTTTTATTGCCTTTGTGGAAAAAATGAGACCAGAGTTTCTTTTTTTTTTCTTTTTCTTTTTTCTTTTCTGATGCACTTTTTGAACTTTTCTCAAGATTAGATATATACTTTTTTTTTTTTAAGGAGTGACAGACTCCAGCATCTCTTCATACATTTCTTTTCTACTTCTACTTCTACTGTAAAATATCCTGAGATACTGGATCTTTTTTCTTCTTGGTTAAAGACTAAAAGCTTTGCTTCATCTTTGTATGTTTCTTTAAAACATCTTGCTCAAGTTAGGTATACCAAAAATTTTTTTCATCTTTCTATGATTTTTCACGGTTACTAACTGAATCTGTATATACCTCCTGAAAACTGCAAGTGATAAATTATTTATAGAATCATAGGATCATTAGGGTTGGAAGAGACCTTCAAGATCACCGAGTCCAACCATAATCCAACTACCACAACCACTAAACTATATCCTGAAGCACCACATCTAAACACGTCTTGAACACCTCCAGGAATGGCGACTCCACCACCTCCTGGACAACCCATTGCAATGCCTCACCACTCTTTCAGTAAAGAAATTTTTCCTAATATCCAGACCTCTCTGCAGTGCCTTCCTACCCTCGAGCAGATCAACACTCCTGCTCAATTTAGTGTTGCCTGCAAACTTGCTGAAGGTGCGCTTGATCCCCTCATCCAAATCACTGATAAAAATATTAAACAGAACTGGCCCCAATACCAAGCCCTGAGGGACACCACTTGTAACTGGCTTTCAGCTGAATTTAACTCCATTTATCACAACTCTTTGGGCCTAGCCATCCAACCAGTTTTTAATCCACTGAAGACTCCACCTGTCTATGCCATGGGCGGCCGGTTTCTCAAGGACAATGCTATGGGAGATGGTGTCAAAGGTCTTACTAAATTCCAGGTAGACAATGTTCACAGCCTTCCCCTTATCCACTAGCTGGGTCACCTGGTCATAGAAGGAAATCAAGTTGGTCAAGCAGGACCTGCCTTTCATGAATCCATGCTTGCTGGGCCTGTTCTCACCATTATCCTACACTTGTTGTGTGAGCGCACCCAAGATGAACCACTCCATAATGTTCCCCAGCACCGAGATGAAGCTGACAGGCCTTTAATTCCCTGGATCCTCCTTTCTGCCTTTTTTGTAGATGGGTGTCACAATGGCAAGCCTCCAGTTGTCTGACACCTCCCCTGTTAAGCAGGGCTGCTGATAGATGATGGAGAGCAGCTTGGCAAGCTCCCCTGCCAGCTTCCTCAGCACTCTTGGGTGAATCCTATCTGGCCCCATAGACTTGTGAGAGTCCAGGTGGCATAACAGGTCTTCAACTGCTTCCTCCTGTATTATGGGGAGTTGCTATTGCTCTCCATCCCTATCAGTAGGTTGAATACCACTAGGATAATGCGTCTGACTGTTAAAGACTGAGGCAAAGAAGGCATTTGGTACTTCAGCCTTTTCCTTATCCTTGATAGCAATGTTCCCCCCTGTGTCCAATAAAGGGTCGACGTTCTCCTTGGCTACCTTTTTGTTGTTAATGTATTTGTAAAAACCTTTTTTATTATCCCTCACAGCAGTGACCAGGTTGAGTTCTAGCTGTGCTTTTGCCTTTCTAATGTTCTCTCTGCATGACCTAGCTAGATCCCTGCACTATTCTTGAGTTGCCTGTCCCTTTTTCCAAAGGTGGTAGAGACTGTCCTTTTTTTCCTGAGCCCCTGCAAGACCTCCTTGTTCAGCCAGGTTGTTAGTCTTCCCTGACAGCTCATTTTACCATACATGTGGACAGCCTGCCCCTGTGCCTCTAAGACTTTCTCCTTGAAGAACATCCAGCCTTCTTGTGCTTCTTTGCCTTTCAGGACTGTCTCCCAAGGGATGCTCCCAACCAATGGCCTGAGCAGTCTGAAGTCTGCCCTCCATAAGTCCATAGTAGTATTTTTACTGACCCCCCTCCTTATTTCACCAAGAATTGAGAATTCTATAGTTTCCTGCTCACTAAGCTCAAGGTGGCCTCTGACCACAACATCACCCACCAGTCCTTCACTGTTTGTAAACAGTAGGTCTAGCAAGGCACCTCCCCTGGTAGGCTCATTTATCAGCTGTGTCAGGAAGTTATCTTCCCCACGCTCCAGGAACATCTTGGATGGTTTCTTCTCTGCTGTGTTGTATTTTCAGCAGATATCTGGTAAATTGAAGTCCCCCATGAGAACAAGGGCTGGTGACTTGGAGACTTCTGCCATCTGTAGAATGTCTCATCAGTCTCCGCATCCTGGTTGGGTGGTCTGTAACACACTCTCAACAGAATGTCTGCCTTCTTGGCCTTCCCCGTAATCCTTTCCCATAAACACTCGACCTTACCATCACACTTGTCAAGTTCTACGCAATCACAACACTCCCTAATATACAGTGCCACTCCACCACCTCTCCTTCCCTGACTATCCCTTCTGAAGAGCTTATAACCATTCCTTGCAGTACTCCAGTCATAACAATCATCTCACCATGTTTCTGTGATGGCAACTATGTCATAGTTGTCCTGCTGCACAATGGTTTCTAGCTCCTCCTGCTTGTTGCCCATGCTGCATGCATTGATATAGACGCAGTTGAGCTGGGCTATAGGTGCACTTGGGCTGGGCCTTTTTAGCGCCAGCATGCCATGCACAGGCTCCTCTCTGGTCAGCCCAGTCCCCTTCCCCCTTCGAGTCTAGTTTGCCCATACTCACTCAGGAAATGTAGATAAAGCTGAACTAAATGAAATCTGTTGAATCCCAGTGCAGTGAGGCTGGTTTAGTCCTGATCCTGGATGAAACAATTTAATCTAGTAATACTTCCAGTGGCCTATGTTTGGTGTTTTTTTCCTGTACTACAAAGATCATTAAAATAATACTGTTGTCAAATGTATCTTTTCACAAAGTAAACCTTTCATGAGGACTATGCCTTTATAAGTAGAATGTTCCAATAATTGGATCTTTTATATTAAAGCATTTTGTGGATCATTGCGAATATGGTGACAAAACTACTTTCTTCCCACTGTATGAATTCACAGCTGCAGACCAATTTATTTCCATGCCATGAATTTTGGCTGAAAGTGATCTGGTGTACAAGACACTCTGCATAAGGAAAAAGTATTTACATTTACAAACTTGTATGAAAAGTTATCAGAAAATCAGAGTGCTTAAGTCACTGCTGTTTCTATTTCCAAAGTTGTGATATACTTAGTTTTCATTGGAAACAACACATGTGCATGTACTAACAAAACTTGTCTAGGCAGTGCAGCTCATTTTGAGGGAAACAAGTTTTTAAACATGTACCTGTCAATGTAATGCTCTAAGATAAAACCTTGGGGATCCCTGAAGGCTTCTCTTGTGGATGCTTCACTGTTTTGATGAAACCATTTTATTTACTTCTTCTCAAACCCATATCTGTATTTTCAAGATTACCAAGCTGACAATATGACATGCTGCATTAATTTAAACTTCTGTTTACCAAAGAAACTAGCACTGCACATGCTTATAAGGGTAAAAAGGGGGAAGAAAATAGCATTTCTGGATATCTATGCCCTGCAAATGTGATTATTTCTAAACTAAACATAACATTAGCATTAGTTTTAAAAATATGATCCTAGAAAAGTTATGCATTCTAATGAAGCAATTTTACTGGGATATAAAGCCAGTAAAAAGTCAGTTATTAAGTATATTCATACCATAATAATTTTGGCAAGAGTACAATAATAAGTATTTTTTTGCAATCAGATTGTGTGGTTGTGTTTAAGATTAGCAAACCTTTATTATTATTATTATTTTTGTCAGACTTCTGTGCTTCCTAGCATCACTGAAGATTGGAACAGAAAGTATTCACACAGTATTTAAATTTCAGGTTCTAGAGAAGAGAGAAATAATTATTAAACTTCATCTTGATTTTTCTTAAAACTGTGCATTTAGAAGGTTCAAATAAGGTATTTTTGTAAGACAATATTAGAAAAAAATGCAATTAAGGAATAAAGACAGTTTGTAAGGATATGCAAGAATAGAAGTTATAATATCATCAATTCTTTATTACTCTGATGGAAGATATACTTGCAAAAAAATTGTTCAATGAGTAATACAGTGCATTGCATAAATGATGAAAATGAACATCAGTGCAGTAAAGTGAAAAAAAGTAATCAAATGGAAGTATTTCCAAACACTTACACTTGCTGTTCTGATGTGCTTAATTGACTGTCTCTGTGTGCTCACTGCCAAACAGAGGCAGAAATAACAGGAGAAAAATGCAGATTTCTTACCACTTGTGATACTTCAGAAGTAAAATAGTTATTCTCACACTTTGTGTTGTACATTGCCACAACAAGATGTATTCGAAAAGAGAGAAATAAATTAAATACTCTGAATCCCCAGAACTTCATTCAGAGTAGTTGGTATACTGTTATTTTGAAAAACCGGGGCGAGTATCGATGTTGTACTATAGACATTGGGAAAACTGGGGATGTGGAGGCTCAAGCTCCCTTGTCACAAAGATATGAAAACTTGTAGGGAAAATTTTCCCTCCTCTTATCTGTATTGTAATAGGTAGCAGTTCCCATGTTAAAGCTAGATTATTTACTTTCACAAGTAAGTTATTTATTAAGATTTTCCACCTTTCAAAAAAAAAAGAGATGTCTTTAAAAAGGTCAAGTTATGGTAGCACATATAGTAAGTTTCAGGTTTCAACAGCAACTGATTCGCAATAAAGAAATGTTGGTGTAATGAAATTTAAATAAAAGGGCAGTGTTTCTGTGCAAGACCTGGTACTATTTTCTTGAAATAGCAGCCTCCCCAATGCATTTAAGTGAGAACAGACACATGAAACATCCATGACATGACTGAGATTTTTTCATTTATGTTATTATGAGAGAAAATAAGTATAAAACTTTGTTTTGCATTTGAACATGGTAACAATAAACATTAAACCCTTTTGGCAGCATTACCATAGCTACAAAGAGTGCAGTACTTGTACATGAGAAGTTAAATTAACACTAGGTTAGACTATATTTTGAGTGGCAAGTGTTCTGTCAGGACAAGACACTTTGAGGGCACAAATTCTGGTAGCTTACCCAAGTTTTCTGTTTTAGTAGGAACCTGATATAATGAATAGTTTTTTCTCAATAAAATCACTATTTTTGAAAGGAAAACAAACATTTGTGCGAAGACTGTTGAAATATCAGGTGGAAACACTGAAATTTGTCCAAATGTTTTTGGATATTTGTTATTACGGAGCTCTAAAAGGTTGCATTGTCCTCTCTGGAGGAAACATCACCATCAGTTCTGTACAGCCTTCCTGTATGCTCCTTTACACACGTGTCTATTCACATTGTCACCCCCTTCATCTTGCCATGCTTAATTAGTAAATATGGTCACTAGTAAGTCATTATCTTTTTTGCTTGCATTTGTGCATATCAGGAGTTAGTTCCACTGAAATGCAGTTTAATATGCTATTTTAAAACCAGCATAATAAAATAATATTCTCATTCTTTAACCAATACTTTCCTCTTTGTCTTCTGTCTTATCTTTTTTTTCCTTATCTTCCTATGTTACAATGTTAGATGTTTTGCAATATTTTGTTTTCTACTCTGTTTTGTTAATACGTGGTTCTTTCCTTCTCCTCTCCTTCCACCTTTCCCCTTTCTCAAGTCTTGTTTCAATAAATTGGATATGATTTTTGCCACCTTATTTAGATATCTAAGTCTCAAAATAAATCTGAGATAATAACTTAATCTTTCCTCTACTGGTACTTCTCAACTGTAGCTCTGCCACCCACAGCCTGAAATAAGTAATCATTAAAAACATCCTGCTTGTTTAAACTCCCCACTTGTTAGTTTTTACACAGAACAAAAAGTAGATAGCAAGCTAGATAATGCAATAGACAGCAAGAAAAAAAGCCCACTCTTTTATGCTGTGAAATGAACACAGTGCAAGTATGGGGTAAAATACATTCTGAACCAAAAATAATTAAGTATATTTTTCATGCCTCTTATTATTGTGAAAAATAAGATGTTTAGATGAGTTACGGGCATTCATCTTCCGTGAAGTCACAAGTTAGACTAATCCTACCAGGATTAGAACTGCTATTTGTAATTAAGTTGCTGAATTAATGAGGTTATTTGAAACCACGATAATAAATTTATATTGATATTGAGATACTGTTAATTTCACAGGATAATAGATTATCACTGGTAAGAAGAAAAAAAATTTATAAATATTGTGAATTAAGAGAGAGCCTAAAACAAGCTGTTTTGTTTTTCCTTGGCCATATTTCTGACCAAAGAAAAAATGACTGGCAAAGCACAATTTGGTCTCTGATTGTGTTCATACTGGAAGGCATGCTTCCCTAGGGCCAGATTTCAGCCTCTGATTTTCAGCTCATTACAGTGCAGTAAGAGCAAAGCACAATTATTATAACACCAATGTTAGATAGCATGCATTAGAAAATGTAGGAAACAACAGTCATTATACACAGAACAGAGAATTCATCCCCTGATAGGAAATAAAGGTTATGACATGGTGAAAAACAATGTTTTTGAAAAAATGATATAGTGTTAAACAGGAAGTCTCTTATGAACTTTTGCATTCAGACCATTAAATATAATCACAAATTATGAAAGAACTGAGCTCATATATGACCTCTGTTGATTTCTGTTTTGTTTTCAGAGTAGTGTTGGTCAAGAATCATAGAGTCCTATAATAGAACATTTTGGCTTGGAAGGTACCTTAAAGATCGTCTACTTCCAACCCCCCTGCATTGGCAGGGACACCTCTCACTAGATCAGGTTGCTCAAAGTATTATCTGCCCTGGCCTTGAGGGAACAGAAAGGCACCAAGTGAGTTTTGTTTACATAGGAGAACTTCCCTAGTCAGAATAATAAAATGCTTTTTGGATACTTTTACTTAAAATACAATCTTATATAATATTCACTTAAACAGCATCCTACCTGAAGTAAACAAACATATCAGTAAGATATTTTACACAAGTTAATGCATATCAGCTGAATCTTGAGGAGAGTCCAAGTGCTTACCCACTGAGAAACAGAACTCTCAAAGGCAATACCCTTTCATTACAGATTTGCCTCATGAACAATTTTCCATTTGTCATGCAATAGGAAGGGGCACAATCACAGTCAAGCCGTCAATTCCAGTGAGTCGTTTGTAGTGAGTTGTTTGTGATGACTTGTTACTCTGTGATACATTCCTTCATGTCTCTTCCTTGTTTTAGCATAGTTGAAGAAGGGATTAGGTCTGAACTTGGTATTTACATTAACTTAAGAATTTTATTCCTAAAAATATTTTGTATGTATTTAGGACCTAGAGGCTTTTCTCCCTGTAGACGTGTCTCTTGTATGACAATTCAAAACACCTCAAGAAATCTCTAACTCAGATAAAAACATTCAGCATTGTCGTGGTTTGGGCTTAACCGACAGCAAAGAACAAGTCACATGGCCGCTCACTTCCCACTGCCCCCCCAGCCCCCCACCCCACTGCGGGATGGTGGAGGACAAAGGCCAGGCAGAAGCTCATGGATTGAGGCAAAGACAAGGAGGGTTCACTCACCAATTATGGTCTCGGGCAACACAGACTCAACTTGGGGGAAAAAAAATCAATTTAATTTCTCGCTAATCAAATGCAAACAAGACACAGACAAAACAAAAACCGGAGCTTAAATAACTTACCCCACCCCTCCCAAATTACTTTTTTCCCTATTTCTTTACCTCCTTCCCCCCAGCAGCACAGGGGGACAGGGAATGTGTTTTAGACAACGTGTCACATATTGTTTTCTGCCACTCCTTCCTCCTCAGAGAGAAGGATTCCTCATAGTCTTCCCCTGCTACATCCCGGGGTCCCTCCCTCAGGAGAGAGTCCTTCATGAACTCCTCTGACATGAGTCTCTCTTGCAAGATGGTGTCTCTCAGGAGCAGACTGCTCCAGAGCAGGCTTCCCTCAGAGTCACAGCCTGCTTCGGAAATAGTAACCTCTCCTGGCGTGGGGTCCACCATGGCTGCAGGTACAAGTCCACGGGATGCAGGTCCACATCTGCTCCACTGTGCTCCTTCAGGGGATGCTCTTTTATGCTTCTCAATAGGTTGCAGAGACACAACCTGTCGTCCCACCACGGGCTGCAGAGGAACTTTTGCTAGGGCATCTCCTCCCCCTCCTTGCTCACAGACCTTTTTAACTTCTGCTCTGGCACTGCTCTCACCTCTGCTCTGGCATTGCTCTCACTACCCCCTCTCCTCTCTCTCAGGTGTTATATCCTTTATTTCATATGTTAATTACAGAAGCACATCCATTGTCTCTCTAATGCCTCAGCCTTGGCCAGAAGGCATGGCCGGAATTTATTGGAGCTGGGAGAGCTTTCAGTAGCTTCTTACAGGAACAACCTATGCTGTCCCTCCCCCACTACCAAAACCAACATCAAACCGAACCAGCACATCCATAGGTACTCCTTCTATGTAAGTAAACAATAAAGTCGAAATCTAAGACTAGAAAAGTGTTGGATTTGTTTTCTCCAATACTTTCCACTTTCTCAGAATACAGATACAGGGGCTGGAGAGTAAAAGAAAGATCTTTCTCTTTTCCTGTACTACATTTTCCTTGAACCATTTTGGAAAAAAGGGAGATGGTTGATGAGGGCCATTAGAGGCCAAATGTAGATAATGATAGCTAATGCGATGTAAATATGTGCACAGCATTGATAGAGTACCTTGCCCAAAAAAACTATGTTGTATCTGAATCTACTGTGTGGAGGAACATTGGAGTATTCTCATGGAGTGTAATTCCAAGTAACATATTCAAATCCATGAAAAAACCCAACCCTTTAGGATTTAGAGCATTTTTTCATTTTAGGCTTTTTTTTTTTTTTCCCCTCCTTTCAAAGTGGACCTTTCCTACTCAGCAAGTTCATTATTGGGTTACTCTGGAAAACGACAACATATATATAGACTCAAGAGTCCTTCAAATATGGTTTTTTTTCAGAGAAGCTAGTCCTCATAGTATACTATCTTTGTGACAGGGAATATTTTATAAGAATTGTATGCAAAGAATGCAGAACTGTAGATAGCTAAAAATTCTCCAAAATCAGCAAAAACTTTATGCTGAACTTTGCTTCTCCTCATCTAAAGAACGAAATGCAGCCATTTAACAAAATTTACAAGAAAAAAAAGGCCAGCCCATATTCTGACACAGGCTGTAAAACCACCCACTGCTCTCATTGTATCACATGTCCTTGCTGCATTGAATCAACAGCATCTCTTGTCACTCACTTCAAAAAAGGTTCACTGCTGCAGATATTTTTCAGCAGAGCAGGGTATGATTAAGGGACAATGGGAAGGAGGCCTTTGAAAAGTTATAAAAAGAAAGAGAAAACAAAAGGGAGAGCAATGAAAGAAGCAAGCAGAGAATACAAAACTGAAAGAATGAGGTGGGATGGTGGGAAATAAAGAAAACTGCATATGGGTGGGAAATGATTAATTTTCTGACAGTTCATAAAAATAGGTAGTGAATCTGGAAAGGAAACATAATTAAGCCAGCATAGGAAAACTCGTGTATCTTTATGCATATCTTTGTGAAGGAACATAAAGAGAAATTACTTCACTTCTGATATGGAGGCTTCCTAAACCTGGGCTAACCCCTCCATCTGCATGTAGCACCTCTGTGCAAAATGCTGAAAAAAGACAAATGAGTCCAGTTATTCTTTGTCACTCTTATTTCACGGTGAAGTGTTACATTTTTATGAACAGTAACACAGATGGGTACTCAGGAAAGCATTTTTATAATTATATCTTTAAGAATAGGAACTTGTTAGTTTGTTCTTAATAAGAGCTCAGCAGCAACCCAGCTGAATTTGTTTGCAACTTATTCACAGAATTCCTATGTTAACTTGTGCAATTTTCCTTATCTTCTTCAGTTTTTGAAGTTTTTCTTAAATATCTTAAGCTTTAAAGATCATTATCAATGTTACTGGTGTGTTTTATCTCTGTTCTTTTAGATTTGTCCCGTGTTTAGTCCTTCCTGAGGGGCTGAACAAGAATACCAAATAAAATATGATCTAGTCACTGGAATATCAGAATCGTAACTGGACAAGGGATTGCAGGAGAGTGGGACAATAGGGTGAAAGAAGAATCAACGGAGCCATCACGTCCAGGATTGAGTACTATCTTGGATATAACAATGGAGCATCACATCAAGTGAACTTGTGTTATGGGGACCTCACTTGCAAATTCTGACAGAAAACACTTCTTTCAGCCAGCAAGGAACACACAGGTCTTGTCTACATGTCCCCTTTCTTCTTGCAGCCCTGAATAGACTTCGGAATGGCTTTGAAAACATATCAGACCTTTATGTTATGCCAATGGAAAATGGCACACTTAAGAGCAAGTGCTGAAGTCTATTACATAGAATTATAGAATCATAGAATGTATGGGGTTGGAAGGGACCTTTAAATGTCATCTAGTCCAGCCCCCCTCCAGTGTGCAGGGATCTTTTTGACTAGATCAGGTTGCTGAGAGCCTCATCAAGCCTGATCTTTAATGCTTCCAGGGTTGAGGCCTTCACCACCTCTCTGGGTGTCCTGTTCCAGTGATCCACCACCCTCATGGTAAAGAACTTCTTCCTGATATCCAATCTGTATCTACCCTGCTCTAGTTTAAGGCTATTTCTCCTTGTTCTATTGCTACAGGCCCTTTTAAACAGTTCCTCCCCAGCTTTTCTGTAGGCCCCCATCATGTACCGGAAGGCTGCTCTACGGTCCCCTGGAGCCTTCTTCTCTACAGGCTGAACTACTCCAACCCTCAGCCTGTCTTTGTAGGACAGGTGGTCCAGCCCTGTGATCATTTTTGTGGCCCTCCTCTGGACTTATTGCAGGAGCTCCATGTCCCTCTTGTGTTGACGGCTCCAGAACTGGACACAGTCCTCCAGGTAGGGTCTCACAAGAGCAGAGTAGAGGGGGAGAATCACATCCCTCTCAACCCACTGGCCATGCTTCTTTTGATGCAGCCCAGAATATGGTTGTCATTCTGGGCTGCAAAAGCACAGTGTTTGCTCATGTCCAACTTTTTGTGCACTAGTATCCCCAACTCCCTTTCTGCAGGGCCGCTTTCTATCACATCATCCCCCAGCCAGTATTGATAACAAGATTTGCACCTACTCAGATGCAGGACCTTGCACTTGGCCTTGTTGAACCTCATTTCACATGGGGCCACTTCTCTAGGTTGTCCAGGTCCCTCTGGATAACATCCCATCCCCCTGCCATGTCGACCACACCAGTCAGCTTGGTGTCACAGAGTTATTACATCCCTGAAATAGATCATGTCAGGGATTGACTTTCATGGTTAGGACACAAACATGGCTTTAATTTTAATATAGTGTGTTTCAAAGCATATTAAGAACCTGCTCTCAGAGAATGCTTCACACAGAATGTGCCTCCTTGATAGTTTGTCTCTTTTTGAGCTATAAGGTTTTCTCTTTCATCTTTCTGTAGCTTTTATTACCACTTGTTTTCTTTAAAGTATGCATGTGAAAGGACAACAATGCCTTCTGAAGAAGAAAAGCATGCAGTACCTTTAGCTAACTACACCACATGATCCATAGTTTGCTGTCAGTTTCTTTTCATTGTGCATTTTTCATTATATCTGTCACACTGTTTTTTTTGCCATTGATTCTAGCTCTGGCAAGAATTTAAATGATTGCTAACTTAACAATGTGGTGAGTCCCATTAACTGCAGAATAACAAACATTTTCTTGAGACTAAGTATCTGCTGAGTGCTGTTGTGATGCTTTTTTTGAGGCTGATCTTTTTGATAGGTTTCCTTTAAATATTAACTAGCAATTCAAAGACAAACATTTTCATACAGAAATTTGAGAAAGTAGACTCTAATAATTACAGAATAAGCCAGTGTTCATGGATAACGTGTATATTAAAAACAATTGGGGATTAATGGAAGCTATTCAGTATCTTAAATTCTCGATGCTAGAAGTAATGGTTTAATGGATTTTTCTATTGGATGAGTTTAATTTTATTTTTTTTTTTGTGGGACTCCCACCATTATGTGTTCAAAAGCATCTAAGCATTACGTATAATAGTTAAAAGAAATAAAAGCTGGGAAAAAATGTTTTTAAAATAATAATTAAAAAACCCTATGAAAATCTTTCTTATATGAAAACAGCAGAATTTAAATTTGATGCATTTGCCCTGTGAAACACACCACTATGTTTGTATGTAAGCAGAAGAGTAGGATAGTAAGTCTCTTACTATAATTTATTTTGATCATACCTAACCTGTGGAATGCAAATACCATTATTCCCTTCTTGTCTTTGGATTCAGGTTGCTCATTCAGGTTTTATTATCTATTAATTTATTTCTCTGTAAATCAAATAATTCAGTTGTGGCCCTGGTACTCCCTTTATTCATGCTGTGAACTTCCATGTATCTGTTAGAGAACAGGCAATGAATCAGAAATAATTTCACCCTTAGAAAAGTGAGGGCAGTTACTTGAGTTCATTTTGAGCAAATTTTAAAGAAGAAAGACAGTTAGTGTCATGGCAGCCAAGAAGTAATTTGAGCAGAAATTGTTTCCAGTCAACTGGGTATCTGAGAAATGCTTAATTACTTCACATTACTTACACTATTAAGAGTGTTATAAGACTGGTATTTCTCTATGATTACTATTTGTTATTTTATTTGAGAAATGTTGATTTAATGACAGTAAATTTAAGCAAGTGTATAAATGTTTTTGACAAGATGAATTCTTACTACAGCATGTCAGAGACTGTATTTATCTTTAAAGAACTTCCTCAAATACTATAGGTTATACTAAACAATCCACTGTGAGATGTTGATAAAATCTCATACACTGTCACAGTTTGACTCAGGATCAACAATTAAACCAGCGACAATAATGCTCTTGATCCCCTCCCCCTTCCCACCCAGGTAGGGAAGGAGAGAGATAATAGGAGAGAGAGTTTCCTGGATTGAAAATGAAACTAGACAGCTTTAATTAAATCCTAATGATAAAACAATATATGTACAAATATATACAAGTATATGCAGGAATGTGCAAAACCCTATTGCCTCCCCTCACCCCCAGCAACTCCCACAACACCTCCTGAGCTGTGAGCAGTTCTGAAAAGTCCCAAACTGCTGCCAGAGATAGCAGCAGAGTAGACAAGAGCTGAGGGTAGAGTTATGAGGCCCAGGAATGCACAAGCCTAGGGATCAACAGTGATGGATAGATGGAGTCCTCCCCAGATGCTGGTCATGAACGGAAGAAAAAGGGAAAAAGGAAGAAGCAGGAGGGAAGGGCCTTGACTTCCATGATCCCTGACTTTATACCGAGTTTAACGTGTATATATACATATGGAGTATCTCTGGTCAAATCTGCTGTCTGTCTAGCCCACTCCTCCTTATTGGAGGGTTGCAGATACAGCTCTTCTGCTCCTTTTCTATCCTAAGCAGATTCAACAGGTAGAGCAAAGAATCCTTGATCTCTCAGCTGTAACATAAACATTCCAGCATTATCAATCTGGAAAACTTGCTGCTAGTTAAAAAAGAGTTCTGTAAAGGGAAAAAAAAAAAAAAAAAATCAGTAAAGATAATTGGCTTAATCCTGGCTCAAACCAGGACATACGCTCTTTCTGTTCATTATCCCTCTGGAAAAGACATTCTTTCATTTGTAACCCTGTAGAACTAGATTTTAATCTTTTGAGGCAGGAACTGTCTCTTGTTGCACAGTGGGACTGGGGTAACCTATCCTGATTACTGTCTGTGAGAGATGCTGTCATACAAATAATTTAATAATAAGATATATTTTTAATTAAAGCAACTTAGTCATACTTACTTGTACATCTTCCACATATAAATTGTAGACCTGAACCATTGCAAAGTGAGGTGATGGGAATGTAAACATATGCTAGCATAGATGTTATTCTTAGAACATTGAATCTTAATTGTATAGATTGAGTTATTTCTGCAAAACATTTCAAGCCATATTGGCTGTTCTTAAACTGACAAATATTAGGTGATGAGAATAGGCAATAAACGATGAAAAAATATGTAACAAGAACAAGAAAAGATGGGAAAACAGTTGGGAATACAATTTGTGAAGGAAAAGTACAAAGAAAGAGTGCTAATACGAAAGTGTAAGCAAGAAAACAAGAAGGACTGTCTTAGTTAATGTGATGATGTAAATATTTTTTGTATAACACTTTAAACTTGGTTTAAATCCATATAACTTTTTTAAGGAATTCTCAGTTCACTACAGTTCCACTCTGAATGTAGTTAGTAACATTCATGAACAGCAACCAAAGTTCATTTTATTGGGGCACATTCTGCTTACATTGAAGGATCTTGCATTCAGGAAATCAGTCATGCTCACAGACAAGTCTCAGCAAAACCAAAACCTTTTTCCATTTCAGCACTGACAGACTATTTTTATCGCTTACCAATAATACATGGTGATGCTCCATAAATCAGACGTGATCAATATATGCATTTTGAGCTGTGTGCAGATCATAGAGTGGAACAAGAGGACACAGAAAAGGAAAACCAAAGCTTCCAGATTGCCCTGGATTCAGAAGAACATCTCTCTCAGCCCCATCTTCCAGTGCAATATACAAATTTATACTTTTTTATACCTATAGAACTGTCTCATACACTCTTCGGAGTGCTGTCTCCTGCCTTCTTGCCTGCCAGATTGCTGAAGTATGCTGCATGTTTTCTTATTCAGGGCTATAGAGGTTGGAACCAGAGAGGGAGAGCCAGGATTTTGTAACCACTTTACTACTGATTAATTTCCTTATTCTGATATTATGAGATGATCTGTGTTTAGAGCAAGGTGGGGCTATGGCAACTAAGGAGGTGGTCTGTGTTAAGATTATTGGCCATGTAAAAGACACTTTACTGTGTTATCTTAGTGGTGAACCAGAAACACAAGAGTGTGTGGAAGAGAGAGGGTTCATAAGAACATTCTTAAAGCAAACAGTTTGCAGACAAGTTGGGATAAGACAAGTGAGGAGAACAGCCAGAGATCTTAGACCATTACTAATTAAAAGGATGGCCTAAAGTAATGTCAGTTAACCTTCATATTGATATCTTAAGAAAACTTGGAGGAAAGATCTGTGGAAGATAGAAAAGGGGGTTGCACGTGCTTCTTTCATAGAGTTAAGCAGTGTCATCTGCACTATTTATTCTGCCAGCTGTCAGTTATTGGTATTGGATAAGGCTTTTTAACAGCTTTTTAATCTACTCCTAGAGCCACCATAAAGATGTTCCCTATGGAACATATTGGAACCAAGAGAGCATCATTGGTTGGTGAGTTTTGTTGTGGAAGAAAATTAAGACATGGGAATAGACCAGAATCTGAAATACATGATGGATACTGAGGAGGAAACTCACTCTAAGATTTTGTCTAATTTGAAAACTCAAAGTCATTTAAAGTAAAATACCATCTATGCATTCAGAATAGGACACAATTTTAGTTTGAGGCTCCCATTAGGCAAAGCATCTCTACAAGAGAGCATCTAAAGACGTGCTTAAAGTACACATTCTGAATAAGAATAGGTTTAAACATGTGGTTTATGGTTTTTTTCTGAATAACAACCTAATTCAGTAAGTATTTATCCGGAAGGGAAATGCTGGTGTTTCTGTTGTTAATTAGTTCAGAATAGGCATGTCTTATAGTATAATGGAGGTTTAAATGTAAGATGGGAAATGATGGGCATCTGCTGTGGAGGTCACTTGGGCAACAAATTTATAAGAAAGCATAGATTTCTGGCTCCTTTGTCTCTCTGAGTTCATATTATAGGAGGAGCAAGAAGCCTTTCCCTTTCAGAGAGATACCACCCCTTTTCTCTTTCAGAGGTATCTACTTTGGCTGGGAAACACTGTGGACTCAAATAGGGTGAAACAAATTGATATCTAGCCTCAGGAACCACATTATAGATCTTATTGTAAATCCCTTTCTCTCATCTGCCTTCTGGTGCCTCTTTCTCTTCCTTCTGTTTAACTTAGACTAACTTTCAGAAGGAAAATGTGGTGTTTCTCAGCTGAAATACCACAATTAGAGTGTGAGTACTGATTGAAAGACATCTTCTCTGATAAATCCCTCATATTTCTTTCAGTTAAGAAGGATTCAAGTGAAAGGAAATACCTCTTCTTCCATCATCTGTGGTGGCTTTTTCACTGAAAGGTGAAATGCCACAGAGGTTTTACTGCTCTCTTGTGTTCCCGCAGAGGTGAAGATATAGAATACTGTAAAAAGTATGTTGTATATGAATTTTCTCATACTACATATATAGTATGCTTACACTACTGCACATGTTATATAAAAGTACGTATTATTAGACTCTGTGTAACTCTCTGACATCACAATTTATGAAATATGTGTTTCAACATTGGATATAGCTTAAAAATGTCTATACCTGTACTTGTTTTTAATTTCATTTAAATCCATAGCTTATTTGCAAGGTGTCACTTACGCAATCATATGTACATCTCATTAAGCAATAGTCGATACTATGCAGAAAACATTTTTCCTTTCACAGCAAGTGGTTTTTATTGAGAGTTCAGATGGTAATTTGGGAAGGTTTCAGTTTCAGAAGTATCTGGTTTCATTTTTATAGCCATAGTTACTTTTATTACTAATAGTTAAGATACTTGAAATCTCAAATTGCTGTTGTAGTCTTTTGCTCTTCTTTATTTTTAAAGGCTTACTATGCACAGGTTAGTGTTGCACGTAGATTGAAAGATACTCTGGTACTTTTTTGTAACCATATACTTAAAGTAGCCACTTATATACATCTAAACAAAATCTATCACAACTAATATTGTTACAATAGTGGCAGTGAAGTGCAAGTGACACACTGTTGGGAAAAAAAATAGCAGCAGTGGCGGGAATGAGGTCCTCAAGACAAAGACCACAGGGCAAATTCACCATGCAATGCTCTGTTAATTGTTAAATGTGTTACTAAATGAGGCTTATAGCAGAAAAGCAGCACTACTTGATTATATGATTTTAAATGATTTTTTTTTAAGAAATAAAGAACAGAGCTAAGTTCATGGAGGGTATGATGGGACTGTGACAAATGTATTATATAGTACACTTAATTGTCCCATTTCCCCAATTACTCCAAGCAAAAATGTTACCATGCAGGGATACGAGAGCACCTTTTAAGCTAGCCTAGCTTTCTTCAGATGGAAATCCATCAGAATCCATCAGGTGAAGTATGTGATAGTACATGCATGTATCTTTGCAGACATTGAGCCACGATGCTACTGGATCTCTTATGTAAAGGTGGGAGTTTGAAAGACTTTCCTGGTCCTGTAGCTTAGGCATAGCCGGAAGGACTTAGGTGTTGTAACACTTGTTTTAGTTTCTTAACAGAACTCACAGCTAGAGCTACTCCTATTACTCCTGCTCCTGTAGAAGGGGTTTGGGGAGACTTGTGCAACTCTGACCTGGGGTCACAACAGCTGACTGAGCAAGAGACCTCTTTTTAGCCTCTAAGTAATCACAGAACTTGTTAATGGTGATAGGTAAGCTAAATATCTTACATTTAGGTTAAATGAAATAATAAATCAAACTTCATGTGGAGTAAAATAGCTGAGAAAATGAACCAGAGCCAAAAGCTCCTTGTGGGGAGTGAGAAAGAATTATTTCTGAGGAGTGATAAAAAGAAGAGTAGTTTTAGTTTATTGCTGTGTTTTTCTTTATGTGTATATGAGACAAACAGGAGAAAGCAAGTAAGCAGAGCCAGTCATTTGTTCCAAGAAGGGGTAAAAGTCAAGGATTTTTAGTCAAAGGACTGTCTGGAAAAGTAGCCTTGAATATAATTTCATGTTTGTTCATCCTCTTCAAGGAAATAGGATTTTGTGCTGTTTTTTAATAACAACTGAGAGTGCACCAAAAAGGAAGTAACAGTAATATCCTTTATTTTCCTCCCATCTCCAGACTCCCAAAGAGAACAGTCCAGCAGGATGCTGGTAGGCTGGACAACACTAGCCAAGGGAGAGTGCTGGAGAACATTATTTCAGGACTTTGGTCCTCTTAAGGTAAAATCCATGTTAATGTCTAATAGATTTGTTTATTTGACCACATTTAATGAGAGTTTATTTTATGTGTGTTCCAAAGCACTATGAAAATTCAACCCATCAGAGAACCAGTTTGATTTTAGAATATTGCAAAAGTTAATGCCCCATTACACAATAACTATAATACCATTATCTTGCTAGTATTTGGAATAAATGACAATTCATTATCCTATTATGAAGCATCTGGTCTCAAGTCAAGAACTTTTTCCTAGTGCAAATGTAATGACTTTTAGAGCTATGTCACACACTGACATGCCAAATGTCCTCATTTTTTATGCTGTTTCAGGGAAGTATTAACCATGTGGGTGTCAGAGACATCCAAGGGCAAAATAAAAATTTGCTTGATTAATTTAGCTACATTGATACTGTAAACTGCCTGGGAAAGATAGAGTGAATAAAGTGACTAATCAACTTCTTTGTGTCATCTAAGGCTAGAAGACTAAAAGAAGAATAGTTGGTATTAGTAAATGACAGGAAAAACTCTGGTTTAACTTCTGTAGAAACTTCTGGGGTTTGTTAGGGAAGGAGCTAAATGGAACTAGTGTGCTAGTCAGGTCTTGCTGATGAAACACGTGGGTGTCTAGATGATGCGTATGAGTGGAAAAAGGATAATATTTTCTCCATAAAAGCTTAAGAATTTGTAAAAGGATATAAAAAATCCTCTATGTAGTTTTATTTACAAATATAGATTGTACAGTGAACTACTGAAAAATAGGAAATGGCATAATTCAGGGTTCTCTTGACAGTTTCTTGATATGTCTAAATACCTTATCTTAAAACATAAATTTTAAATGTTCATAATTACAGTCTCAGTTTAGATTAACTAACATGCAATTTTTAATTCCTATTTTAGACAATTTGGGTTAAGTCAAATAGCCAAAATTTTGCCAGTGAAGTTTGTTTTATTGTGATCATCAGTTAAGGTTTTGCTGTTAAATTAATTCTGAACCTCTTTACTTTTAGTTAAGTCAAAATAAATGTATTGGACATGTGAGGAGCACATCTTTTCTAAATTCCAATAGCCATGCATTGTGGAAAAAAAAAAAAAGAAAACAAAACAACAACAACAAGATGATTTAATGGATTTTCCTCTACCACAGACATTCAAAAATGTAAAAAATTACTCCCCAACTCAGTCTTCCCAAAATGCATTAACGCTTTTTTTTTCTAAATTAATTTATAAGCTATATTCAAAATTATTTTATAAGCTATACTCCTACCTATAACAAATACACTTTCCTTTAATATTCCAGTTTTGTTCTTGACAAGATTTCTGTAGAAATGCTCTGCATTTTCTGCTAAATACACCAGAAAACTTTGAAACTAATATGTAAAGCTCTTTCCTTACATACATTATTTTGCTTGTAAAGTTATTTCTTTTAATATTTTAAAGAGATCTTTGCTTAATAATAGAATACAACAAAGCAATATAACCTAATTCACTTCATTGTAAATGCTTCTGAAAATCTGCATCTGTGTAGTTTATTTATCTTGTCAAATACCTTACAGATTGCCTCAAACTAATTACTTTCTGCATGTAAGAATCTACACTATAAATCATCTCTGCTTTTCAAAGTTCCATTTCAGAAGTTATAAAAATATTGTCTTCCCATCAACTGTACAGAATGATGGTTTCTTCCAGTAGTAGGTCTCCTGCCTTCCAATTCTCCTGGAAGCAATTTGTATATGTAAATAAAATCCCTGTAACTGGGATGCCATCTGTTAGTGATCTGTCACTAACAACATATTTATGTTTAGTATATTCCAGCTCTTGTGAGTATCTGTGGTGAAGCAGGTATTTCAAGGAACCTGGATAAGATAGGACTGCAGCGAATGCTTCTGTTATCAATAAATAGCTGTCATAGCTCTGCAGACCAATGAGATTTTTGAGAATTCACTGAAAATATGGTCTGCAAAGAGGGGAATTTCATATCAGTGTCAAAGTTCCCCTTCACATTTTATTATTGTACTATGACAACAGGCTTTAAGTATAGCCATAGGGAAATTAAACAGTTGCCTAGGGCAGTAGACAGTAATGTACTGGCAACCAAACATTCCCCTTAGTGATTTTGTTCATATACTGCTGTTCAAAGACTGCTTGTCTTTGCTCTGGGCCCAGTTTCATCTTAGGTATCCACTTAATCTCTTTGGTGTTGGAGCAAGAGATAGGACTCCAGCAATTTTATGTCAGTGCACTGATCCAAGGACATTCCTTACTTTTCCCCTTTCTTGCACAGCTAAAGCCAGCGATGCATCAAGGAAGAAATAGTTTGTGAAATTCCTGACTCACTGGGTAAGTCTATGATCTTTCAGTACTGAACTGAAGTCTGCTGTCTATTGACTTCTTAGGATGAGTTCTTTGGTTGTTCTGTGTGGCACTGGAGCACATGCATGACCTATTGCTTTAGATTCTCTTAAAAATATGCAAAACATCTCCTATCTTAAGTATGTACCAAAAACTGACCAATATGTACATTTCTGCATTTGCAGGAACTGTTTCCATTGACTATTGAAAGTGCCCTTATCAATCTACAGTCTGGTGTGTTTTGGAGCAGCAACCACCTGGTGAGTCCAAGTTATAACTATAGGACAACTGAATTCTATTGCAGTTGCAATATAAACTTTGCCACATGGGATGGAATATCAAAAAGGATGCTAAAGGGACATCCCTCCCCAGGAAGTTATTTTGCCAGCATGCCTTGTGTGAAATAATTAAGTTTCTTCTACATCCTTTAAAAGCCTGGAGATGATTCTCAATGTAGCACTGAGGATTCACTAGACCTCCTGGGTATATTAATCATCTTGTTTCTCATGTATTTTTGTGTTATTTTGAAAAGCTGGTTTACATCTTGCATCTGTTACAACTCTATTTTTAATCTTTAACTCTAAACTAGCCTGCAGTGTTGGGGCATGGAACATGGAATCATAGAATCATAGAATCACAGAATCATAGAATGGTTAAGGTCAGAAGGGACCTTAAAGATCACCAGATTCCAATCTCACTGCTATGAGCAGGGACACCTACACTAGAACCAGGTTGCAAAAGACTTAATCCGACCTGGCCTTAAACACCTCCAGGGAGGGGGGTTCCACAACCTCCCTGGGCAACATATTCCAGTGCCTTACTACCCTCATGGTGAAGAATTTCTTCTAGATGTCTAACCTAAATCTCCCCTCTTTCAGTTTAAAACCATTATGCCCTGTCCTATCACTACCCTCTCTGGTGAAAAGCCCCTCCCCAGCTTTCCTGTAGCCCCTTCAAGTACTGGACGGCTGCTACAAGGTCTCCCCAGAGGCCTCTCTTCTCCAGGCTGAATAGACCCATCTCAGCCTGTCTTCATAGCAGAGGTGCTCCAGCCCTTTGATCATCTTTGTGGCCCTTCTCTGGACCCTCTCCAACAGCTCCATGCCTTTCCTGTGCATAGGGCTCCAGAGCTGTACGCAGCACTCCAGGTGCAGCCTCATCAGAGCAGAGTATAAGGGTAGAATCACCTCCCTGGCCCTGCTGGCCACACTTCTTTTGATGCAGCCCAGGATGTCGTTGGCTCTCTGAACTGCAAGCACACATTGGTGGCTCATGTTGAGCTTCTCATCTACTACCACCCCAAGTCCTTTTCCTCGGGCCTGGTCTCTAGCCACTGTCCCCCAGCCCGTATCTAAGCCTGGGGTTGCACTGACCCAGGTGAAGGACCTTGC
The DNA here is from genome assembly GCA_020745705.1 of Hemiprocne comata. Taxonomy (NCBI): domain Eukaryota; kingdom Metazoa; phylum Chordata; class Aves; order Apodiformes; family Apodidae; genus Hemiprocne; species Hemiprocne comata. The sequence goes on along the minus strand of CM036587.1, from coordinate 81,545,059 downwards.
ACTTGGCCTTGTTGAACTTCAAGAGGTTGGCATTGGCACACCTCTTCAACCTGTCAAGGTAAGAAGAAAAAGAAAAAAAGAAAAAAAAAGGAAAATCAGAGTTGCTCACATACAGAACTACTAGAAGAAATACTCTCCCAAAAGAAGGAAACATTGTCAGTCATCATTAGTTGAAGCCGGGGTTCTGATTTAACATAAGGGGAAAAAAAATTCCCATCTTGAGCATAATTAAGAATTGGAATGTGTTGCCCAGAGACACTGTAGAATCTCTGTCCTTGGAGGATTTTACAGCCCACCTGTAAAAAATCCTGGGCAACCTGCTTGAATTCAGTATTGACTCTGCTTTGAGTAAAACACTGGATGTAAAGATCTCTTCATTACCCTTCCAACCTTATGTATTCTATTATTCTCTAAGTCTATGCGAATGTGAGAAAATAAGCAACTGAATGAAGGAGACAGCCATCTGAAGACATGGGGAAAAAAATAAAATAGGCTAATTCTTTTTTTTTCCCCTTCTTTTTATTTTAAAATTGGAGCCAACATCTGGGTGGATAAACTGTTATAGCCAAAATTTACTATTAATGAGAATATTGTATGCAAGATTTTTTTTAATATCATCTGAGTGGAAGAATTAAGTTTAGTCCTAATGTACATGTCCACACTATACACAATGTCATTTGCTCACAACGAAAAATAAAAATAAAGAAGATCCATAAAAAAGGAAAAGAAAGGGCCATAGAATGTGTCAATAATGCTGTGAAAAGGTTTGACCTTTGTTTACTTCAGCTACTTCACTATCGCAGCTTTTTCTGTAAGCAGTTTCTATGTAATGGAGTTACTTCTACAGAAAATTGTAATAACATTACGGTGAATCTAGTTCAAAGAGGACTTTTTTATCTACTTTACAGGGCAAGACCAGTTCCATAAATCATAGCAACTCTGGTCTGAAGGGAAAAAGATTTTCCAATGTCATACACGTCCTAACAGAATGAATTGCCTAAGGAAGGTATTTATGAAAACAGTAACCAAAAGTGTGAGCCGGGAGAAATCTTCTGGTGAAATTGGGGTAATATATCAAAATGACAGTAATAAAACAGTAGGGTTTCTTTTAATCAGTGAGTTCGGTTTAATTAAATTTAGAGAAACCGAAGAAGACTTTTACTGCAAAGAAATGAAGATATACATGTGTTTACATATTTGTTATCATACATCTTTGATAAAAGTGAAAAATAAAATTACAAGGGAGAGAGAAGTATATTTATTTTCTTCAGGAGTAAAGAAGAAATCCACAGCTTTGTTCAGTACATGTTGTTAGGACCTGTCAAAGCTCTTAAAACTAGGAGTTCTCTGGTTATAAAGCAAAACAAGGTAGAGAAGCAACATATCATTTAACTTACTAGGTCGTGTAAGCCAGGAATAGTTGAGAATATTCCCATGTATTTACTACTCATGTTGCCTTTCACAGATAATGTTTACTGTAAAGTAAATAACATTTTTTTAATATTTCACAGCTACACTTGAAACTCAGCAACATGTATGAAGAAAAAGTTATTTCCCTCACAGCACAAAAAATACCATGCTTCAAATAATTGCCATTAAATACTGATTAGTTCAACCACGAGAGCTAAAAGACTATGTGGTAGGATAGCAAGGACTGGAGCAGGTCTGACTTTTTTATAGCATGCTGTCTTGAAGCAAACACCGTTATTGAGGAAGTTTCAAATATAGCTTCTGGAATTGATTACATGCACTGCAAAAAGTTGATTTATGTAATGAATTAGTATGTGATATTCAAGTGTTTGCATTGTTGCTAAAACGCACAGAAAACAGCAAAACCATTTCTATACTCAATACAAAGTCAACTTTCCTGAGGTCCTAAGGTTGTAAAACACTTAAATGTATGCCTAGCCCTGAAATACCATCTTATTTCCATGGACTTTTGAATATATTTCACTTCACATTTTGCTGTTCTTTCAAAGATGACCTTTTAATGCTCTTTTAAATAATTTTGGTCAAAATTCAACACTCCTTGTTCAGGGTAAATCCCCAAGTCAATAAAATTTTCTTCTGAAGACTGACTGACAATTAACTTTCTGCAATGCTGCAAAGTAACTTCTTTTCCTAAGTTTACCCCTTTGCAGATGTCTGTCCAGCTCATTTTCTCCCCCCTTGACTTGATTTATAGTGACAAAAGGGAAGGGAGATATGCAGCATTTACATACTGATTCACATGTAGGAAAGCAAATGTTTTAGTGCCATCTCCCAGGGACTGAAGTCTTTCACCTTTACTTATCTCTTAGGTCTCTTTGCAGAGTGAGATATTACCCAGGGGAAAATAATGGTGAGAATGCGAGATAATACAGAAATATAAGCTAGAATTAGTCTGGGAAACTGGTGACAACATTTTCTATTCTGACAGCTGTTTCAGAATACTGTTATTTCAGAAGTCAGCAGTGATGGATGCCTCTGTTTAACATCTAGCCTGGTGATTTCTATGTATGCTTATAAAGCTAACTGTAGACTTAACTTAGGATATTATCAATCTTTGGTTGCCTCAAAGCAAACTATGTAGTTCCTGATAAAGGATCATCAAGTTTACATCTCACTGGATTAAAAATGTCTTTGGGAATGCTAAAGAACATAAAGCTGGTGTGTCTCCCACTGTTTCTTCCTTGAAGGCTTCCTTATAGCTAAACAAATCCACCTGTTGGTGTGCATAATGCACAGATATGGTGCCTAGTCTCTTTGGAGTACTATTTGCCAGGATTTTTCATGGACTGTAGTTTTAGGAGACTCTCCTTAAAAAAGTAATCCTACTCCCTGGAATAAAAAAGTACTTTCCAAGTATGGGCAGCAATATCTGCTCTCAAAAACATAGGCATCTGAAGTAACTTAATTAACTCCCTACACCCTCTCTGAGTGTATTTGACGAATGCTGAAAGAAAACTTTTTCAACTTTTATTTAAGACAATTCTGCACCATCAGAAAATTCTATAATCAAGTTTGTTGCTATTTACCTTGAAGATATGCATGAAAAAAGTCAAACTTTAGGCTGTGGTTTGAAGACAGAATGGTCAGGTCTATCAAAAGCCCTAGGAAAGTCAAGTTTCCAGCTGTATATAAATATTAGTGGAAGTTGAACATGTTAAAAATTATATTATATGCCACAGAAATTACTATAGTTTTTTTTTTAATCATGTTCTGAGTCACCTCTGTGAATCAATGTAGCTTTTTTTTTTTACCTATGCACTTCCCACACAAGTTAACTATAGCACTTAATGCCTGCATTTAGGTTGCTGTGTGACAGCTTTCTTTGTGCTCAGATTTTTTAGTATGGGTGTTAAGTAGGTAGGTTTTTAGAATTTCATTCAAAAATTGCATCCTGAGTGGGACTGTCCTGGACCAAAGGACTTCAGCTGAACTTAATTATGATCAGGATGTAATAGCTTCTGAAAATCTTGCCCATCACCTGCAGGCTAAAATACTAATGTGGTATTTATGGGTCATAATCTACTTTTGCATGAACAGACACAAAAATGACCTCACCAGAAATTACAGCTTTATAGTATCATTTGAGACCACAAAGGAATCAGGATGTCTTTCTCTTCTGGCTCTCTAATTTGGAATCACCTTCTCTGCAAATACAAACACAAGAATAATCCCCACAAGTATAATGAGGAATCAAATCCACAACCTGGTCAGAGAAGTCTACTAACAGGCTCAAGGGAATTGCCTACCAACCCTTGCTGAACTAGCAAAAATCCAAAGCCCTGCATTATATGATCTGTGTTTAGCTCCTTGTGGCAGGAGCAGGAGTGATGCTAGAAATAGGGAAGAAAGAATAAAGCAGTAAGAGGAAAGCCAGCATGATGATTTATGGGCCTGATGTATGGGCTGACTGAAAACATAGATTTCCTTGACTTTTTCTGTCAATAACATTCGCAATATGTTTTTAGTGTCTAGATATTAACCATTTCAATCTCTGCTTTAAATCTGCAGATTTTTTTTCTTAAAATAACGTTCTGTTTTTCATAGAATCATAGAATCATAGAATCATAGAATCATAGGGGTTGGAAGGGACCTCGAAAGATCATCTAGTCCAACCCCCCCTGCCAGAGCAGGGTCACCTAGAGCACATCACATAGGAACGCATCCAGGCGGGTTTTGAATGTCTCCAGTGAAGGAGACTCCACAACCTCCCTGGGCAGCCTGTTCCAGTGCTCTGTCACTTTCACAGTAAAAAAGTTTTTTCTGATATTTACCTTGAACCTCCTATGCTCCAATTTGCACCCATTACCCCTTGTCCTACCACTGGTCATCACTGAGAAGAGCCTAACTCCATCTCCCTGACACTCACCCCTTACATATTTGTAAACATTGATGAGGTCACCCCTCAGCCTCCTTTTTTCCAAGCTAAAGAGACCCAGCTCCCTCAGCCTTTCCTCATAAGGGAGATGTTCCACTCCCTTAATCATCTTTGTGGCTCTGCGCTGGACTCTTTCAAGCAGTTCCCTGTCCTTCTTGAACTGAGGGGCCCAGAACTGGACACAATACTCCAGATGCGGCCTCACCAAGGCAGAATAGAGGGGGAGGAGAACCTCTCTTGACCTACTAACCACACCCTTTCTAATGCACCCCAGGATGCCATTGGCCTTCTTGGCCACAAGGGCACATTGCTGGCTTATGGTCATCCTCCTGTCTACCAGGACCCCCAGGTCCCTTTCACCTAGACTACTCTCCAGCAGGTCAGCCCCCAACCTATACTGGGACATCGTGTTGTTCTTCCCCAAATGCAAAACTCTACACTTGCCCTTGTTGAATTTCATCATGTTTCTCCCCGCCCAACTCTCCAGCCTGTCTAAGTCTCTCTGAATGGCAGCACAGCCTTCTGGTGTGTCAGCCACTCCTCCCAGCTTAGTGTCATCAGCAAACTAATGCTGAGGGTACATTCTATACCCTCATCCAGGTCGTTGATGAAGATGTTGAACAACATCAGTCCCAGTACCAACCCCTGAGGGACTCCACTAGTCACAGACCTCCAACCAGATTCTGCCCCATTGACTACAACTCTCTGACTCCTTCCCATCAACCAGTTCCTGATCCACCTCACTACCTGATCACCAAACCCATACCTGATCAACTTATCTACAAGGATGCTGTGGGAGACGGTGTCAAATGCCTTACTGAAATCCAGATAAACCACATCTACCGCTCTACCATCATCTATCCACCTAGTAATTTCCTCATAGAAGGCTATGAGGTTAGTCAAATATTATTTACCCTTGATAAAACCATGCTGACTGCTCTTGATGACCCCCATGTCCTTGATATGCCTAGAGATAGAGACAAGAACAAGTTGTTCCATCACCTTTCCAGGGATGGAGGTGAGGCTGACCGGTCTATAGTTACCCGGGTCCTCCTTCTTGCCCTTCTTGTAGACTGGTGTGACATTTGCTGTCCTCCAGTCCTCAGGCACCTCTCCTGTTACCCATGACTTACCGAAGATGATGGAGAGTGGCCTAGCAATGACCTCCGCCAGCTCCCTCAGCACTCTTGGATGCATTCCATCTGGACCCATCGATTTATGGATGTCCAGATTACTCAACTGATCCCTAACCCAATCCTCATCTACTATGTCAAACTCCTCATCTATCTTGACTACTTCTGGGGCTATATGAATCTGGGGCTCATGGGGAAAGCCTGCAGGAGTAAAGACAGAGGCAAAGAAGGCGTTCAGCACCTCTGCCTTCTTTATATCCTCTGTCACCAGGGCTCCCCCCTCATTCAACAGTGGGCCAATATTGCCTCTAGTGTTAGCTTTGTTAGCTATGTATTTGAAAAAGCCCTTTCTATTATCCTTAACCTGACTTGCAAGGGTAAGTTCCAAGGAGGCCTTAGCTTTCCTAATTGCCTCCCTACATCCTCTGACAACAGCCCTATATTCCTCCCAAGTGGCCAGCCCCTCCTTCCATGATCCATAGATTCTCTTTTTCCACTTAAGTTTGCCCAGCAGTTCCTTTTTTAACCATGCTGGTCTCCTAGCTCCCTTACTAGATTTCCTAACCATTGGGACGCTCTGATCCTGTGCTTGCAAGAAGTGGTCCTTGAATGTTGACCAGCTATCTTGAGCCCCTTTATCTTCTAGCACCCTGTCCCATGGGATTTCCCTTAACAGTTGATTGAGGAGGCCAAAGTTGGCCCTGTGGAAGTCCAGGGTTCTGGTCCTACTGGGTATTCTGTTCCTTCCACACAGGATCCTGAACTCCACCATCTCGTGATCACTGCAGCCAAGGCTGCCACTGACCACCACTGCTTCAACAAGGCCCTCCTTGTTGGTTAGGACAAGATCCAGCAGCGCTCCTCTTCTAGTCGGCTTGTCCACCATTTGCATTAAGAAGTTATCATCAATGCACTGGAGGAACCTCCTAGACTGTGGAAGGCTGGCTGTGTGAGTCTTCCAGCAGATATCGGGGTAGTTAAAATCTCCCATGAGGACTAGGGACTGCAGTTGTGAGGCTACTTTCAGCTGCCTGTAGAAAGCCTCATCAACTTCCTCGCCTTGATCAGGAGGTCTGTAGTAGACCCCCACGACTGTATCACCCACACCAGCCTGCCCCTTAATTCTTACCCACAGACTTTCAACTTGCCCCTCATCAGCCCCTGCACAAAACTCAATACATCTTAGTTGCTCTGTCACATAAAGAGCAACTCCACCACCTCGCTTCCCCACCCTATCTTTCCTAAAAAGCACATAACCATCCATGGCCACATTCCAGTCATGTGACCTGTCCCACCACGTCTCTGTTATTGCTACCAGATCATAACCCTTAGCCCGCACACTGACCTCTAACTCTTCCTGCTTATTCCCCATGCTGCGTGCATTAGCATACAGGCATTTCAGGAAACAAACAGAGCCCAATTTTTTTTTTTTTTTTTTTCTTAATATGTCTACTAGTAGGGAGTTTCCTCTTACTTGAGTTAAATAATGTTGTCTCTATTTTCATAATTGGCCTTTCAGTGAAAAAGTTTCTTCTACTATCTAATCTAAACCTCCTCTGGGGCAACTTGAGACCATTTCTTCTCATTATGTTGTCTGTTACTAGGGAGAAGAAATGGACCCCCACCTCACTACAACCTCCTTTCAGGTAGTTGTAGAGTGATAAGGTCTCCCCTCAGCCTCTTTTTCTCCAGACTGAACAACGCCTGCTCCCTCAGATGCCCCTCAGAAGATTTGCTCTCCAAAACCTTCACCAGGTTTATTGGTATTCTCTGGACTCACTCCAGCACCTCGAAGTCTTTCTTATCCAAACCTGAACACAATATTCGAGGTGTGGCCTCACCAGTGTCGAGTGCAGACGAACAATCACTTCCCTAGTCCTGCTGGCCAAACTATTTCTGATACAAGCCAGGATGCCATTGGCTTTCCTGACTCCTTCAGACTCCTTTTTTCAATGGTTTTCACATCAGTAGCTATACTCTAATTCGGTCCTTAATACATTCCCTTTCCAGTCTGCCATTCATCATCACAACATCAGGAAAATGGAGTAGATTAATTGCACTGCTCCCTCTTGACTTAGCTCTTTTCCAGTTCATTACACTGGTAAGTAATTCACACGTAATACTCCCAGGGTAAAGCTACATATTTTATGAGTCTCCTTTCTCAGATTCCTTTTAAACCTCCTTTTATTAGATTGCTTGCTTATGTAATTTTTGTCAGAGATAACAGCAAAATCTAATGCTGTATTGTGTTCAGACATGAAAAAATCCCAAAATACAATCTAAGCACAGAAACATGCCCCACAAAGATTTTTACATTCCTCAATGCTTTACATTCTATTAATATATATATTGCATGTCTTCTGTGAACATTACATGAGATTAATTTTAAATTTATTGCAATATAGGAATGGGATCAGCTTGGTTTTTCTTTCTTTTGTTTGGTTTTGTTTTGTTTTGCTTTTTTGGGGTTTTTTTTGTTGGTTTTTTTTGTTTATTACAGCAGTTTATCATGAATCTCATTAGAAGTTTTGTTCTCATATAACACTTATTACTCCCTTCCTTCTATGGTAAAATAATGCATAATAATTTCCCTTCTGTTATTCCCCTCTCTGATTTGACCTTCAAATGTCAGACTTGTTGCTTTTTTATCATGCATATAATATGCACCTTGACTCACTGATGTGAAGCTATATCAGACAAAGCCCCTTTCATGTTTCAAGCTTTGAGTGAAGTTATCATATTATACCCATAATTTACACCAGAAGAGTACACATTTTAGCCAAACTGTTGTAAAATAAAAATGACAGAAACACAAAAATGCAGCTTAAAGCACAAAACTAAACATAATATATGCCCCTTTTCAGACACTGGTGGTTGAGCAAAATCATATTGGATTGATTAGTAACTAAAGTAATTGTCTTACAAGCATACTTCAGTCTTTAGGCTGTATTGTATTTCACGCTTCAAGTGTTTTCAGAACTGGTTCAATACCTGTATAATATATTTATTGTCATTAATCTCTCCAATTATTGCATGTTAGCATAAAAAAACCCAAAACATTTTTTTCCTTAAATAACTATTCAGCATCAATGTCTTCAAGTTACTAAGCATGAAGCATCTTTAATTTACATCATTATCAGTTGCATTTCTCTTTAACAATAGAAAGTTTTATATAACCCAGTAGGAAATGTTTATTTGTTCCCAATTTAGGTGAAAATAGTGTTGTTTCAAATTTAAAAAACTGGAAGACATTAAAGATAGATGGTTAACAAAAGAAACTTATAAAAGACTAATTTTTATGAGACATCAAATATATTTTTGAGCCCATGTAGTCTGTATAGAGCTCTCAATGCCACTGTCAATACCATTAATGATTATAATAAACAACACTGGTCCCAGTATTGAGCCCTGAGGGACACCACTTGTCACCATCTTCCATCTGGACACTGAGCCATTGTCCACAACCATCTGGATGTGACCATCCAGCCAATTCCTTATCCAATGAACAGTCCACCCATCAAATCCATATCACTTCAACTTAGAGAGAAGGATGTTGTGGGGGACCATGTCAGAGGCCTTGCAGAAGTCCAGAGAGATGACATTTGTAGGTCTTCCCTGTCCACTGATGCAGTCACTCCATTGTAGAAAGCCACTATGTTGGCCAGGCAGGATTTTCCCCCAGTAAAGCCATGCTGGCTGTCCTGAATCACCTCCTTGACTTCCATGTGCCTTGTCAGAGCTTCTAGGAGGATCTGTTCCATGATCTTCCCAGGCACAGAGGTGAGGCTGACATGTTGGTAGTTCCCAGGGTGTTCTTTTCTACTCTCATTACTAGTTTCTGGTTTTAATGTAGATAACTAGTGCAGGACAGCATTTCACAAGAATATCCCAGCAGTATAACCAGCTGATGAAACGCAAATATCCACTGAGGTGTAATAATCTTCTCCAACTTGTTTTCTCCCAGTTGTTGTTGTTGTTGCTTTTTTTATTTGGAACTCTTTCATAACCAGAAACTGTTATTATGGTTTGTTCTTTCTAGCTCTCCTCCTTTTAGATATGACTTTTTTTTAAAAAGAAGGAAAAAAGCCAAATATTTGTAAAGAGGCTATTCTATTTTTAAAGCATTTGGTACAATTTTTCACTGTTACAATCTTTATTCTTCATATTATTAATAATTTTTCATTTACATCACCTCAACTAATCGTATACTTAGATTAATGGTTTTAATTAAGAATTATTCTTCAAGTTTTCGGAATTATTATTTATTCCCTTTTCTCTCAGGAAGATAAATCTGATTAATTTTATCTGAATTCTTACAATCTCTTTTTGAACACATGATTTCCTGTATAATCATAGAATCATAAAATGCCAGGTTGGAAAGGACCTCAAGGATCATTTGGTCCAAACATTTTAGGTAATGTTATAGTTTATATGAGATGGCTCAGCACCCTGTCAAGCTAAGACTTAAAACTGTCCGATGTGGGGGAATCTACCACTTTCCTTGGGAGACTATTCCAATGTTTGATTGCCCTCATGGTGAAAATTTTACCTCTTGTGTCCAATCAGAATCTCCCCAGGAGCAACTTGTGCCCATTACCCCTTGTCTTTTCCATGTGACCCATTGTAAACAGTGAGTCTCCATCTTCTTTGTAGCCACCCTTTAAGTACTGGAACATGGTAATGAAGTCTCCCCTAAGCTTTCTTTTCTTAAGGCTAAACAAACCCAGCTCTCTTCGCCTCTCCTCATACAGCAGATCCTCCAGTCCTCTGATCATTCTTGTGACCCTTCCCTGGAACCTCTCCAGCCTTTCTGCATCCTTTTTGTATAGCAGGGACCAAAGCTGAACACAGTACTCCAAGTGTGGTCTGACAAGAACCGAGTAAAACAGGATGATGACTTCTTTATCTCTGCTGGTGATGCCCTTGTCGATGTAGCCCAGCATCCTGTTGGCTTTCTTTGCCGCTGCAGCACACTGTTCACTCATGTAGAGCCTGTTATCCGCCAAGATTCCCAGGTCCCTTTCCACAGGGCTGCTCTCCAGCCAGGTGGATCCCAGTCTGAACTGCTCTTCTGGGTTTCATATTCCCAGTTGGAAGACCTTACACTTCTCTCCATCAGCTTCATAAGGTTTCTGCTAGGCCACTCCTCGAGCCTGTCTGGGTCATCCTGGAGGGTGGCTCTCCCTTCTGGAGTGTCAACATCTCCACTCATCTTGGTGTCATCAGCAAACTCCATCAGGATGCTCTTGATCCCAACATCCAGGTCACTTTTGAAGATGTTAAACAGCACTGGGACCAATATCGATCCCTGGGGGACCCCAATTGTGACCAGTTGCCAGTTTGAGGAGGAACTATTTACTATCACCCTCTTGGTACAGTCTGTCAGCTGGTTCCCAATCCACCACACAGACCACTTGTCAAGGCCGTAATGAGTCCATTTCTCTAGGAGGAGGCTGTGGGGGACCATACCAAAAGCCTTTGAGGAGTCCAGGTAGGCAATGTCCACTGCTCACCCTGAATCAACCAAGGGGATTACTTTGTTGTAAAAGGCGATAAGGTTTGTCAAGCAGGATTTGCCCCTGGTAAATCCATGTTGGCTTTTCCCAATCACTTGCTTCAATTGACTTGTGACAGTCCCCAGGAGGATTTGCTCCAAGACTTTCCCAGGGACTGAAGTGGGACTAATGGTTCTATAATTATGTGGGTCCTATAATTACCTGGGTCCTCCTTTGGACCCTTCTTATAGATGGGGGTGACATTAGCCTTCCTCCAGTTTCAGGGACGTCTCCCGATCTCCATAACTTCTCAAAGGTTACGGAGAGCAGCTTTGCAATAACATCAGCCAGCTCTCTCAGCAACCTAGGGTGGATGGCATCCAGGCCCATTGATTTGTATGGGTCAAGCTTCTGTAATAGTTGACACATCAGCTCTTCCTTCACTGATGGCAGGTCAGTGTCTGCATCAACCTGGACTTTTGTTCCTCTGGCCTGGGACAGAGGTGAAGAATAGTTGAGGACCTCTGCCTTTTCAGCATTGTTGGTGACTCATTCACCTCTCCTGTTTAATAGCAGGCCAATATTAATTCTCTGTTTCTGCTTGTTGTTAATGTATCTGAAGACCCCTGTCTTGAAGTTTTTGACATCTCTGGCCAATGTCAACTCAAGCTGAGCTTTTGCTTTCCTAACTGTCGCTCTGCATACCCTGGCAAGGCCCATGTAATTTCCAACCAGTAATGTTCCGCTTCTCCACGTCTGGTACATTTCCCTTTTGGTTCTGAGCAGACCCAGAAGCTCACAGTTAAGCCAATGGGTTCTCTTGCTCTGCCTACTTGCCTTGCCTTTAGAGGTGATTAACTGGTTTTTCTTATCTAGGAGAGTGTTCTTGAAAAACTCTCATCACTCACTAGTTCCTTTACCCTCCATGGAAGCTTCCCATGGGATCCCTTCACACTGAGCCCTGAGTGAGCTGAAGTTTGTTCTTTTAAAATCTAAAACCTTTGTCCTGGAATTAACCTTCATCATGCTCAACAATACCCCAAACTCCATAATATTTTAGTCACTGCAGCCAAGTCTGTCACTAACCGAAATCTTACTGAGCAGGTTTTCTTGGTTACTGAGCAGTAGGTCCAGCTGTGCCCCATTCCTGTTTGGCACATCCAACATTTGTGTGAGGAAGCAGTCTTATACACATTCCAGGAGCTTGATGGATGTCTGGTGAATTGCAGTGTTGTTCCTCCAGCAAATGTCTGGGTAGCTAAAGTCTTCCATAAGGGCCAGGTTTTGTTGACCTGGAGCTTGCCTGAGTGACCTGAGTATCATTTCATTGATCACGTTGTCTTGATTTGGGGGTTGGCAATAGATGCGTGCTGTAAGGTCTCCCCTGGAGACCATTCCCTTGATTTTGACCCAGAGGCATTCAATAGGGCTACTACAATTACCATAGTTGACTTCTATATGTTCAAGGTTTTCCTTAACATAGAGCACAACTCCTCCACCTCTTCTTCCCACCTGGCTTTATGAAACAGCCTGTAGCCATCTATCATGATCCTTCAGTCATATCAATCATGCCACCATGTTTCAGTTATTCCTATGATATCATAACTATCTGACTGGGCATGTAGCTCCAGTTCCTCCTGTTTATTTCCCAGACTGCATGCATTTGCATTCATACACTTCAGGTGGCTGATCTTTTGGCTCTCATTTTGGGACAGAGTTGAGGCACATTTTACAATACCTTGGTTGGCCTGGTTTATTCCCCAATCTGTTGTAGTGTTGATGATAGTGTGATCACTTCCATTTTGGATTGCTCCCCCTGGTACTGACGTGCCACTTCCAGGCTCCTCTCTAGTAGCCCAGTTTTACCCCTGCCCCCCTTCGAGTCTAATTTAAAGACCTTTCTATGAGCGCTCCTAGCTCCTGACCCAGGATCCTTTTCCCCCTTTGGGATAGGTGTACCCCATATTTTGCCAGCAGCCCTGGTGTCTTGTAAAGCAGCCCATGGTCATAGAACTCGAAGTCCTGCTGATGACACCAGTCATGTAGCCAGGCATTGATCTGTAGGGTCCTCCTGTTTATCCCCTTGCCAATCCTTGCAACAGGTGGGATAGAGGTAAACAATACTCGTGCTCCTGACCCCCTCACCAGCTGTGGCATATTTATGCCTGGGAAGGACTATGATACTCCAGCAGTTTAAGATTTCTCAGAATTTAAAAAAATGTAAGCAAGAAAAAGGCTCTGCAATTAATGCTTTTTTCAGAAAGCTTCCTAGTGGAAGAGTAACATTAAGTTAAATGTAGGATAAAAAGTGTCCAAATATATGTTCTTAAACTACCTTAAACTAGACTGTTTTAAAGGTTTTGCCCTTTGAAGGTATCATGACCAGGACATTTATTTCACCTTAAACTGAAGAACCAAATGTATGAAATAAGAGATGGAGACTCCTCTTTCACAGTTTTTGAAATCATCTGTTTTTAAAAACATGGGATTTAGGCAATTTACTATAAAACCAGTTTGTGAAGATTAAAAATCCCCTCTTACATCCAATCATCACTGTAAACAATTCAGACCAGAGACTTTAACTAGTTTCACAACTACAAAACTAAAAAAAATTTAGTAAAAGACAGGTTTTTAACTGCCATTGGTTTAGTTAATCCAGAAACCCTATTATATTCACACTGTTTCCTAGGAGTTATTAATGGATGGAAAAGGAAACTCAAGTTACACATCATTGTTCCTTTTGGGAACAGTACCATGGATCACTGACCCTCACACCTCAATAAAGCATGTGAGTGCATATTTTTCACTTACAACTCACTGACTTGCATTTAGCTCTGTGTCATTTGTGACAGCTTTTTGCAAACAGTATTAGGAGAGGCTGATTTGTGCTACAGCTGCTGATTGTGGGGACTGCCACCCCAAACGAGTCTAGAATGGTGCATGCTGTAGCCAACAAAGTACTTGAACGGTATCACTCACTTGACCCGTGGAAGCAGCTACTTTATAAAAGGCAAAAGAAATCAAATTGAAGATGGCAATGCTTCCAAATTTGTTGTCACAGTTTATAATATATATCTGTATACAGACATATTAAAGGCCTGTACAATTGAGAAGGAGCAATAGCAAACAAATTAAGAGTTTCTAGAACTCTGGAAATAGTGTGTTTTTATTTCAGTAAAATATATGGATTGCCTTACCAGGAAAAAATAGATCTAAGTCCAGTGAAGAGACTGGGGTTTGTCCAACATGAAATTGACATCTTATCTGTTGTAATGGATGTAATTCCACTGTTTACAGGATAAAACAGACTCATACATCATGCATGCAGATTCAGTTTGCATTACTAAACTTTCATATTAAAGTGTTGCTTCTTTGCAAAATGCATGTTATTTTTAGCATTGCTCTTCATCTGTCTGCATGTAAATATATGACAGGCCAAATGATAGTAACTGGCATTTACCTATCTGTTACTTAATTTGTGTGCTTTGTAGCATGAACAAAGATAACAGAAAGCTGTGCATTTTTTTGCTGTTTCTTTACCTCAGCTCGCTTGGAGTTGCGTGGTTAAGGAGAGTACATCTGTAGTTTGAGAGGCAATTTGCTATGTATCTTAGCAATACTATCTGTTAGTTTTCCCTTATCATCAACTAAGAGTTTCCTGCTTTCTTGCCATATGTATTCTGAAAATAATGTGCTAATTTCTTGCTCCACCTTTGATAAACTACTGATTACACCTTATTGGTCTCTATTCTAGGACCTTTCAAGTCTGGGAGACCATTATTCAGCTCCCAGTGGATTAAGATTACTCATGTGCCAGGAAGAGCAGACTTCTCTATATGAAATACCTTTATCATGAGAGAAGCCAAGATTTTTAAAGTGCAAGGTGAAACTCACAAGAGAAAAAATATTTTTTGCTGAAAATATGAAATACTGTATCTTTTTTAGCCTGGCAAAAGAAGTACAAAGGAAGGTTTACAGCTTCTGTATAGTCAAAAAATAGAGGTGGATTAAGAAGTAGGTTGTCTTGACCCAGAGAAAATTCCTGCAGGGAGATGCAGCCAGCCAGGTGTGGGGTAGCAGGGAGCAATGGGCCACTCCAGGGGCAGCAGCAGCATCAAAAGCAGGAGGTGTGTGTTGGTCAAGGCCCTGAGTCACCAGGGTAAGGAGCTTCAGGAGGAGTTGAACAGGCTTTGTGCTATCAGAAAGGATGAATATGAGATTGACCAGGGCTTCACAAGAAACTTTGCAGAGGAAGACCTGAATCATGATGCAAGGAAGAAGGAACAGGTAAAGGCCATGCTTGAATGAGTGATGGGTAGAGACTCACAAGGTGGGAGAGGCTTGAAGCATGTGACCTAAAGCAGAAAAAGAAAGGCTCCTTTTCTACCCTCGGATTTGTGTTTACAGAATTGACATTTATATCTTGTGTAAAGGAACAAGCTCTATCAAGGAAGGCCTCAGAGTGAGCTGGGCCTGCACAATGCACTAGCACCAAGAGTGATGGGTGATGGTGGTTGGAGGTCCACTTTTGCAGGGATAGAAGCAACCTACATCTGACCAGATGTGCTAGGTCATTATTTGCCATGAGATTTGCTGTTTGCAGAGGTACCGGGTTGGGGTAGGGCAGATGGTTCCAGAGAGACTGCCAAGGGTTTTCCAGCTCTCAGGCTCCCTTTCATTTTGTCCATGCACATCACTGCTGATGGAGATCTGGAACAAATCAAGAGAGAGTACAGAGGGCTGGAGATAACAATGAAGGACATGGGAGGCTGAATGCTGATCCTCTCAATCCTGCAACTAAAGGAACAGGTTTCAGTTAGGAGCCTATACACTCTGTGAGTTAGCAGCTGCCTGGTGTCATGGGTAGCCTCAGCTTTTATGATCATAGATGCCTCTCTAAGGAATGAGGACTGCACACAAGAGATGGGACCTATTTGAATTGTCAGTGGTGGCAAAAAACATCTTTGCCTGCGGTCTTGTGTGTTAGTTGAGAAGGATGTTAAACCAGGTTGACTGAGAATGATGATGACAGTTTGCAGAATAATGTTTAAAATGCAGGTCAGGGGTGGTAAGTACATAGGTCAGGGTGATGGGAGTAAAAGAGCCTTTGGAAAGCATGAGGCAGGTGGCAAAGGGCACCTGTGAAGTTCCTTTGCACAAATGCACACAACCTGGGAAACAAGCGGAAGGAGCACGTGCAGTGTGTATGAATGCAGAACTGAGACATGATTGCAATAATTGATATGGGGACAGCTCATATGTCTGGAGTGCTGTGATGCATTGATGGAAGGATGGATGGATGGATGGATGGATGGATGGATGGATGGATGGATGGATGGATGGATAGAGGCTCCTTAGGAAAGAAAACCAGAAGGGAAAGGGAAATGGGGTTTTCAGTATGCTAAGGAGCAGCTCAGATATATGGAGTTCTTCAGCTCTTCATACAGGTGACAAGTTTGTTGAGAGTTTGTGGTTTAGGATTAGAGAACAGAACAACAAGGGCAACAATGTAGTGAGAATTTGTTAAAGACCACCTGATCAAGGTGAGCAAACGAGCAAAGTCATCTTTAAGGCTGAGGTAGCCAGTGGCCCCTCTGCTTTAATCTTCAGTACAAGGTCTCCCAGGGCTTCTGTACATTACAGAGAGGGGTGAAGGAAAAGCATTATCAGCAGTGGAAGAGGACTGACTCAGAGAGCTCTTGAGAAATTTTGATCTACACACGTGAGATCTGATGGAAGGCAACACAGAGTGCCTAAAGAGCTTTATTTTATTATTATTATTATTATTTTGGCTTTTCAAACTTGTAAATTCTGGTTGCTTTCTTTGATCTGTTCCACAATGATACCTAAGGCAAACTCAGGCTGGAACAGCAGCATAGGAAATGAAGGGACTGAGTTCAATACGTCACCTACTACCCTTAGAGAGGATAGATACTCAAACTACTAAAAATAAATTGCAACAATTTTGGCATAATTTTAATAGATTTCTTGTTTTTTTCCAAGGAATTAGGACAATGAGATAAGAGAGTTAATATCAAAACATTTTTATTTTATTAAAAGCATATTAACACACTGTAAGTCTTTTTGCTTTCCATGCCAAATTTTTGTACAGCATTAAGATCAACATTGGAGGGATAAGTCATTCATTATTCTTGTCTTATATCACACTACTATGGATGAGAAAAGGCTCACTTTCTTAAGCCCTGAACTCTCCATTTCCTTATTAACTAAAGAGGGACCTTCAGCTTTACTAATGCAAGCAATTTTTATGGCATTATATTACCAGGGATTTTGCTTAAATGATGACTGACATTTAGAGATCCTGGCAATCCTCAAATTAGATATGATTAACTAGTATTAGCTAGAAATCCTGTCACATATTGACCTCCTAGTGCTAAGCACTGAACAAATCAAAATGAAAACTTAATTCCTTGTCTGAAAAGCTCGTAGGAGGGGTAAACACAACAGGTATATATACATTTTGAAAAGTGAAATAAAACAATTATATAATGAAAGAATATCTTGAGGGGTTTACTAAATTAGGTTAAGCATCTGTCTGTTGCAAATACATTCCAGCCTTTTGGAAGGCTGTGTTGTTCTAACAACTCAAGTGCATATCTCATCCGTATCCCTCCCACTACGACATTGTTTCTGCTTTTCTGACAGACTACTTTAAGCAACTGAAGTGTGGTGGTCTTTCAAAAAATGCTGTAATAGTCTCTTTTTGACCATATTTTTTTTAGTTTGGTCTTTTGGGGAGGAGAAAAGAGGTATTAATTTTGAATAATCTAAGAATCACAGTATTATAGTAATTATCTGCCCACATTTTGCAGGCTTTTTTCCAAAGCTTATCAGGAAAATGGAGTTACTTTTGCCAGCTATGAAATGCATTGTTTTATTAGAAAATTATAGACTTTTTCTCATCCTGAATTTCTTTTGAAATACATAAACTATTTGTGAACCACTGGTAAGGATCTTTTGTTTAAAATTACACTTATGTTACTTCTTAATGCTCTGCATTTTCAGGAAAACACAAATGTTGTGAATCTACATGTGTATTTGGACATAAAAATGACATGCTGGGGAATTTTTCATTTTAACAGAGTGTCAATTTGAATCAAATTTTTTAATCCTTTTAACAATTAAGTTTATAAATTAATGCTTAAATCCTTGCATTGACATGGCTGCATGGGACCTGGGCCATAGTAGAAGGGGCAAAAACAGATCATTATGAAAATCCTAGAGTTACTGCAAATACTATGCCCTAGTATCAAGGCAAACTAGCTTTGGCTTACATCAATATATCATTTCAGCTGTATTAATTTAGCTGGAAATTGGAGGTTAAGGACCTATTTACAATCAGTTCAGACATTCCTACCTCAAAGGTGGTACTATCAGTTGGAAGCGTTGTTTGACAATTGAAAGCAATATTGATAATAACCTTTAATATTTTTTTATGGATCTGGGATAAACAGTTTTAAAAATACATACTATTGTTAATGCATTAGTTATTATCTCCCATAACTTTCATAGTAGTTTGTTTAATCTGCTTGGCACGGTAAACAGTTGTTCAGTCAGGATTAAAGAGAAAATGACATATAGGTGACATAATTAATAATCCTTACAAAGGATTGCTTTTGTTATTACAGATGGTGAAATTATTTTAAAAGTAATAGAATTAAAAACCAGCAGCAAATAGCTATATCGGTATCTGAATACATGACTACTTAACAAAGTATTTAAACTGAAGGAAGTATAGAAAAAGTTTCACAATCCCCTTTTGAATGTGTTCCTCACATATTAATAATACTTTTTGGTCACATTTCCAGGTCTTTTCCAAGACAGAGTTTGCTTCAAGGTTAGTTTGAAATCTGGGTTTTTTTGCATCTTAGTCATGTGTATTTTATTGGTAAGTTTCATGTGAAGATGAATATTTATTTCAGTTTCATTTTTTGATTGTCAGTTTTGAGTGTCATTTTTGATTGTCATTTTCATGTCTTCCATCAATGAGCAGATTAAAACATAGGCACATTGTCACAGTTCTGTGATTTCAAAATGTCGTAAGTTTAAACAAAAAACAGAAAAAAAAGTAAAGAAATTAGCTGGCAGAAAAGGGAATGGGACAACTGGCTGCTGCCAGCTGGCAGAGGAAACCTTACAAAACCATTCCAGAATTACTGTTTTTTAAAAGCTGATTAAAAAGTAAGATTTTTCATTAAACGTTTCCATAATGTAATCTAATTATAACAAAAACAGACTTTTCCAAGTCCACTGTCTCCCTCTGTGAAAGATTTCCATTTGCTCTGTAACTACTCGATGACACAGGTTAATTTTCAAGCATAACAAAATGAACTAAGGATGAAAAATGCTTTCTTTAACATAATGGTGAAGATAAAATTTAAGAGACGTTTACCGTTAAGTCATGATTCCGTATCAGTTAGGTTATACTAAGGGGGCTGGGTTGAATTTCAAGTCTAGAAACCCAACTGTTAGGTCGGCAGAGGCACTATAAATTGTCATCTAGAAAACAAACTCCTAGTCTCTTAAGTGACTGTTTCTTGCTGATTTTAATCTTTTTTAAGTGAATGGGCATTCAGCTATCTTCTATTATTTCTGTTTTCTGAGTTCTTCTAGTGCTTATTTGTGATACTAGCTGTATGAAAGTTCCCCTTCCCTTTTTCTCATGTAATTCATTAGATGCCCCAGAATAGGTAAACGATTTGCTGTCATTGTCAACAGTAAATGTGCCCCCTAATATTGGGACAATTCTTTGTCAAGATGGTACTGTGCATATTTCTTAGTTAGCATCCTGTGGGAAAGTGCACATCTCGGTTTTCTGAAATAAAATGGTAGTTAATGACCTTTTTTTTTTTTTAATCTAGCCTCTTCTCCAGTTGCATTAACTTAGCTGCAAAGCTTCAAGTGCATTGATTTGTTTTGTGAGCAGTGCTGTAATTTCAGTGGTGTCCTTTTCAGCTGAGATTGTCTTTAGTAGCTGATGGCTTTTTAATGTTTTCAAGATCAAGCATTTGTCAGTTAGAGTCACAGACTGCCATTTAATAGAGTGCATTTTATCTTCATATTTGTATGCAATGGACACCATACGGACAGACGTTAGCATTTTGAAGCTTTGTTCTTCTCTCAAAGGAAATATTATCTATTAGCTCATATATTAAAAGGCATTTTATTTCTTTATATGTACAGAAATGGGTTTAAAATTAGAATTTTGAGACTGACCTTTTCTGCTGCACTGTATTTTTTATAACTCATCACAATGCTGTTTTGTCTAATACCATTTATTCTGTTGTTTGAAGCATCAAACACAAGTGGCCCTTGCTTTCCTCAATAACTTATTTCTCTTTGTGACTTTACCTTTCTATATTGATTATGTGCCACTGGGACAGTAAACTGCTGTTCACAGTGGAAGATTTGGATGGACAGAAAAATTAATTCATATGAGGTGGACCTAGCTTGTGATTGTTAGGGTGGATTAGCAGTGGCTGACCTTGACTTAAACTCTGGACGCTTCCTTTACAGTTAATGGACACAGACACACACATTGACACTCCAAAACTGATGCATCCTCATTCCTTCTCTCACTTCCAGGAAAGCACCTAATTAGTTCCCTGCTCTGAACCGCATTTACAGCCATCTCACTGACTATTCAGAGGGCTGGAGAGCTTCATCAAGACAAGGGAGACCTTTTCTGTTCCTCTCTTTTTTCTTTGCTGTCCACAAAGGATTATAAGCCTTTTTGTGTTTTGTTTTTTTTTCTCAGTTTTCTACCCATGCATGAAATTTCTCCCCATCTTCTTTATTTTATATCTAGAGAAAGCAAAAAACATTTGCTAAATCTGTTTGTAATCACCTGGGGGAAGCACTGTTTCTACAGTCAAGGCACTATTAAGTACTCATCTCCCTGTTGGTATAGGCTTACATCTCTGGTTGCTTTCCTGTTGGCCTTCTAACCTCAGCAGTTTTGAGGGAGCACTCCTGCCAGCAGCACCTTTTATTCAGATCACTGTTTGTAATAATTCCTTTTCGTACACTCAAACTCTGTGGGCCAAAGGGAGCACACAACATATATGGAGCTAAGAATATGTTGGTTGGTTTAAAGTAATAGTTTTCTAATTAGATACAAAAAAATTATGGTGATTTACATAATAGTCCTCTAACTAAAATTACCTTAAGGGATGGTAATTTCAAGGTTTTGTGTCAAATTATTATGAAATCTGCTCTGTTTCAATGCTTGGCTCCAGGTATCTGGTTTTGTCCTAGTCTGACTAGAACTTGGATCAAAGAATGCCAAAGAAAACCTAACAATGTCATTACCAGTGATAAGAAAGGTATGAACCATAGAGGCTATGGCAAAGCCTTTGTAAATACAAGTCCATGGAAGTCAGTTTAGAGAAAATATTTCCTAAAGCTGGCTGACTTGTCCAGATGAGAATGTAAATTAAGAAGTCACCAATATCATACATTTGTGGCTCACGAGAATAAACACAGTTAAATATATGGTTGGTTTGGGAGGCATGATATTTTTAAAAAAATCAGTACATACCGAGCTTTTTTATTTGCCCCATGAGATTTAAATATTTTATGTTTACTTTTGATTGATCTGGGGTTTTCCCTTAACATTATGATTCAGGAGCTGAGATTCAAAAGGTAAATAAAATTAAATATTTCTTGGAAGATTTGAGACAATTCTCATGTTGATTGTGAGAAGGAATAAGCTTCCCTTCTAGACCCTGTTAGCCCTATCATCAGTTGTTCATGCATCTACAGCTGAAGAAAATCATTAAGCTCAGCCCTACAGGTATTTTTTTACTCTCATCTCCCAACCAGTTCTAAAAACAACTCCAGGAACACCCTGTGATTCCCTTTCCCCAGTGTTCAGAAATATAGTTTGAGATATAGACTGAGATTGAATTTACTGGATGGTTTTACCTCTGTGCAACTTCACCCAAAGCTCCATAAAACCAAACTGTAGTAACAGCAGTAGAGCTGTATACCTGCTTAGGTTTCTCTGCAATGATTTTCAAGCCCAAAAAATACAGATTAGTAAAAAAAAAAAATCAAGCAGAACAGAAACTCTAGTCTCTGTGCATATTTTTTTTATGTAGCCTCTATGAGATACTGACAAACAGATATTATAATAAGCACTTTATTGTAACAACTGTAAAAATAGAGGTCCCAGATTGTGCTGCAGTTGTTTGTGCTCTCTGCCATGGGAAACCTGACAACTAAATATTAGGCTAAGCATAACACCACTCTGCTGGTTATGTTGCCAGTGACATTAACCTTATGATTGAATAATCATCACTAGCATGTATTTCACTTTTTCTGTCCTCTTATCTCTTGGCTTTTTTTTCTGTATCAAACAGAAAGCAAAATTGATAGTGATAAGGGTAACATTTATTCCTTACTTATTATAAATCACAGTGACAATGGGACACAACAGGCCAACAAGGGCTAAAAATATCGACTGTGAACTGTTACCACCTGCATGGTCTAAATGTGGGTAAATAAGAAGAGCTCTTGCCAGTTTAATGTTTCTCTTCGGTCTTTGTAAAAAAATGTGTTGTGGTGGCAGAATCTGATTTCTACCATCCAGTGTTCAGTAAGTTGGTATGTGGGTCCAGGTGAAAACTTGGGTGAAATGGAAGTGGAGCCAGGCCCAGGTGATGCATGAAGTACCTTACAGCCTGTTGACCTCTGAGCTACATCAGCAGCCTCTGTGGTGCCATCAAAGGGTAACATAATTCATAATCACTTTAATGCCTGGTTATTTGTCTGCAGTCAGAGAAGACAGACCTTGCAGACAATGGCATATTATAAGAGGTCATGTACTTGTAGGAGCTCAGCCAGCCTGGGCATGTGGCCAAGGAAAAGGCAAGGATTCACAGCGACATCATTCAGTGAAAGACAGAGGGTATGCCTCTGAAATTCTGGATTTGCAGTCTGGGAGTAAGGGTTGGTTTCCTTTTTTTTTTAATCCAAGCTCCCATGGAAAACACTTTGTTGGGGCTGGTACTCCACCTAGCAGAAAGAGTGAAATGTATTTGCAATGAGATTAGTGTTGCTTTGTGAGCTAAATAAACTGGCTTCTACATCCTTCACATCTATGGTTGCAATTAAGGTTTAAGCACTGGCATGTAATTATCCACATTGCTTAACTTGTAGCATGTTAATAAGCATGATTTTGGTCCAACTAGCATTCTTGCAAACAATGTTTGGGCATGGTTTTGTGGATAATATTAGCCTAGGATTGTTCTCAGGAAGCAATATGAACAGGACCACTTTGATGAGGGGAGAGTTTAATCATGTTTACAGAGGCTTTCCTGCTGGTTGCATTTGGGGTCAGAGAACAGGCCTGTGCCTTTTTTACTTGCCTGTACAGATACAGATCTTGGGTTTGATTTGGCAGGTCTGTGTAGGGAACTGGAGGCTCCAACTCAGACACATAGATCAAAAAATAAAAATCAGTTGAAGCCCTCAGAACATTTCTGTCGCATTCATAGGTTTAGAATTTGTTCAGGGAACCTGTATCAGCTCACACATGGTGATATTTTCCAGTAATTACCATATTTCCAAGCCTGATCATTTGCATGGAGTTGAAAGCAGTACGTTGATTACTTGTGAGCCACACAAAAATGTTCCCGCTCTGTGAGTTGCAATCGTTCCCCATCGTCAGTGAAAATCCTGAGCTCTGAAATCTAAAAAAACATTGATCAGTCTATTGGATTAGCATGTCCCTGACCTACCATCCAACATTTATATTAATGAAAATTGACAAGTTGCTTTAACCCAAGGATGTGTTTGCTTTTAGGTAACTTGCATATAGTACAAACACATTTTAGGAGTGCAATGGAAAAAAGGAAAAGTCTATTTTTGGATTTCCAGTTCTCTGAACAGTTCTGCCAATGCCATCTGTGATTTGTGCATTGGGATTTCAAAATTCATCAGTGCTGCCAGGGGTAGCTTTCTTCTCTGTTGGTCATCTGTCACAGGTGCAGGAACCAGAACACATATTATTAACTCTATAGATGAAAAAACTCAATTGGAGGGGCATGTTGTTTTATTACTGCCTGTTTGGACCCATGTCTCTGAACAAACTACATCCAGTTAAGCAAGCTTTTTTGTTTGTTCTTTTGTTTTTGTTTTGGTTTGGTTGTCTGTCGTGTGTGACTTTTAAAAATGAGTTTGGGGATCTCAGTCATGTCTCTGCAAAAGATAAGTGAAAATGTTCCATTAGGTTCTTATTGATTTACAAAGCAGAAAAATTTGCAGGAAGAGGTCTTTAACAGCTTGTTTGTTCAGTTCAGCAGCAGGGACAACCTGCAGATGATTAGTTCCTCTCATGCCCATATGTGTCATGACAGTAAATACTGATTATTACTGATTATTACAAAAGGTTTTGTGGGAGATGAGGCGAATAGAGCAAAAATTAAAAACAAAAGTGTACTGCTTGCTTTAAAATATATAAATAACAAAGGGTCTGGTTCATGTTTCCATTATTGCCTTTAAAGGGACCAAAGTTATGCAAATGCATGCAAAAGTCTTTCTAGAGTGTTATTGGTTATCTTGTGTCACAGCTTTCCATTTTAATGAGCTATCTACTTAAGACAAGACTTAAGGACCAGATTTCCAAAAGTGCTATGTACTAGACAGGCCTTGAGAATATGACAAGTTCATTTCACAGTGCTTTGAAGTTTCAAAATTGTGAATTTATTCCATAATTGGACTAAAATCATATGTATTCCAATGCTTTTATTGAAATGGATGCCTGGGAATAATGGTTTTGTCACCTCTGTACAGGTACAGTCCAAGTTTCCACTTCCAGGGGGATGTTTGCAGTTCTTAACTCATGAGAAGTGTAACACATTGCCTCTGAAAAAGTATTTTGTACACATACTATCTTGGATACTATCTTCAGAAATAGATTAAAGGCTGTTTTTTACAGAGGAACGTTGGAGATCTGAATGTTTATGTCCTCCTTTAAGAAACAAAGTTGACTTGTGTTACTCTGCTTCAGAATTTAGAGAAAAACGTAGAGGTAATGTCTGCTGGAGTTTGAGGTTAAGTGCATCTAGTTGTTTAATTGTATTCCTCTTCTTTCTCCATGAACCTAGCAAGAAAATGTAAAGATCACTAATAATACTGGTAAAAGTTAACATTAATTATTTTAACCATGGTCCAAGATACGAAAATTCATGCAGTTATATATTGCCCTTTTATAATTGATACTTCTGAAATATTGTTTTTTACCATAAAATGAATGAACTGACTCCTGTTTATTAAAAAAGATTTAATTATCAGTTATGCATTCAATCAATTTCAAAGCATCAAACTTTGTATCCCAGCTACTCTAGTGATTTAAGGTGGAATGTTTTAAAATTTTTACCTACTATTGTCTAACTTCTTAATCTGTTTGTTTGTCTGCCAGTGGCTATTGAGCGAATGTCCTATTTTTGATGTTCAATACCAAGTGTAAAACTCTAAAGCAGAAGCTGCTGTCAACCTTCAGCCAAACACATATACACCACCATCTCCTCTTCATCTCTGCTGTAGTCTTCACCCAGCCTTTTAGCTTGTTTATCTGTACTCATTTTTCTGTTATCCATTCAATTAATAATTTCTGTAATCTTGTGCGCTCAGAATACTATTGTTCATTTTTATTCAAATTCAGTTTCACTCATACTGTAAACATGGTGTCCTGACTAATATAATCCACTAGGAAATTCTTAGAATATCCCTCCTAAAATAATTTAAATCCTTGGATGCTATGCAGAAAACTCTTAGTGTTTGTAACAAGTGATAAACTGCTAATGTGTCTATTCACAGCCCTAGAGATAGTCTAGTTACAACACATAAACAAGAGTAGTTGCCTATTCCAAGGACAGCTGGTTTTTATTCTTTTTTAAAAGAAACATCCAAATAAACAAAACAGAACAACACAACAAAAACCTGAGGTTAAGTGTGTATCTTCTGTGCTTTAAGTGCTGTCCTTCAGATTGGTCTGTTATTCCATTTGTTAGAGAGGCAAAAAAGACTCAGATCTCATGATGTTTTGGAGTACTAAAAATATTATTACTACTCATTGTAAAGGTTTATGAATCTTTGAGAGCACAGCGGACTTCTCTTTATGCAACAGCCTCAGTGATTTCACACCATTACATGAATTTAATCTGAAAGATATCTTTTGCCTTCATTCTATTCTTGCTCTTCCTAATATTAATTACTGTTCTTTAATGTTGGTTTAACTTGTAATGATACAGTATGCAAGAGGTACTTCCAAAGTATATACAACTGTCCTGTGTTATGTTTGACAGGATTAATCACATTTGGGAGAAAAACTGAACATGAGTCCACAGTATACTTTTAAATTTCACTAATAGATAATTGCAGGCCTACTGAAGTTTCCTCCCAAACAGACATACATTTGGAGGTTATGTTGCCATATGCTCTATAATAAATGTGGGGAAGAAATGCAAGAGGAAAGTACTCATGTTCACCATACTGTAGAAATAATTAATTCAGCTGAACATCATTATCACTGAATATTCCCAGCTGTCTTCAAATGGTATGTCCCAGTGCAGTGCCTCTTTACACTTTTCAGGCTTGGTTCAATCTGAGTGGTTAACTTTCCAGTAATACTACTACTATTGTGTATATGAACCGAATAGTCAGGGAGTCAAAACATTACATAATAATTAACCATCTCATCCAGCAGCAGAACCAGTCTGCTCAGTGATCCTTACTGGGATCCAATGGCTGGATCAGTTAAATGGTGTACAAATAAATTCTGCCATTTCTGAGTTGCTGTTATCTTCAGTCATGAGGTTTATGGGTCTGTTTAGGGTTTCTTTCTGAGTTGTAAGTAAAATTATTAACTGACAGCTTATCAAGAGATGAATTTTCCAATGTCTATTATTGTACTTGCATTGCTTTAGCTATTCTTAACTAATAGCTTCAATGGGAGAAGTTAAGGTAGCCACACCTATTTCTGACTTCTATCACTTCTATTATTTTTAAATTGCTTCAAATTACACACAACTCAATATTAGTAATGTGTTGTGTGCTTGATACACCACATTTACTATAAGATCAAATTAATTAAAGCTATAAAATAAATGGTATACAGTACCTCTTTGTTGAGCTCAAATTGTAGAAATCAGTTGTATCACATATGCAAATTTTTAGCCCAAGTAAAATAGGATCCAGGATGGAGTTTTGGCCCTCATACAATGCTAGGAGGCCAACCTGCTATCAGTCTTAATAACAGAAACAATAATGTTTCATTGCAGCAAATGGCTCAACACAAATAGCTCCTGCAAAACTGGCTAGAAGAATATAGGCTCTTTATAAGTGCAAGTACAATAAAATATAAGACTCACCTGGTTTGACAATCAGCACTTATCCTATTTCTTGTGTTACCTTATAAGATTAAGAACCTTTCTGCTAAATTTGAGGAATAGCTCTGGAAATGTATAATGTTCTAAAAAACTTCAGCTGTTGATTGACCTTGTTCTATGTTGATTCATCAGTACCTGAGGCAATTGCTTTCCTTAATATCAATCCTTCACTAAAAATAGTTTCCCATCCAGAAATACACTAATATGTATTAGTGTCTAATCATGTGTAATCACGAGTAAACTGGTACTTCTAAACAATCTAATCAATACTCACCTGAGTCACATGTACAGCTCTTCAATGATACTGAAAGAAAACAAGTAGTATCTTTGTATCAACAATTTCCACAATCAATTTAGTGATCTATTCTAGTAATCTCTCAGTCTGTCCTAGGCTAATTTTAATTTATAGGTGTAGGAAGCTATTGTGAATTTGAGAGTTAGCATCAAGCCAATCTATGCCAATCAGTCCAAAAACCTGGAGTAACAAGGAGATGCATTACACATGGTTCTGTGTGGCCATAGAGAAGTACCTACCAGTGGAAAATTTCACCTCTACCTTTATTTCATATTAAAACACATTTCTGTCTTTGTTTCTCTTTTGTCCTCTCTAGATTTCCCTGCCTTCTGCCCTTTCTCTTCTAGCCTCTAATTACTCTACTAACCCCCTGCTTTGGTCCACTTATCCTTTGTGCTCAGTTTACCACCCTGTCCTGTTTTTTTCCTGCCAGACATTTAGCTTAGAGAGCAGGAGATAATTACAGTAATAAAGCCATGTACCTCTATTGCACAGCACCAATAGGAAGAGCCAGAGTACAGAGGCTGGTGGGGTCTTTTGCCATGGAAGTGAGGTGTGTCACAGTCGAAGGGCACTATAGCAGCATGCATGCTCTAGGCATATAAAAACATTGTCCCACAGGAAGGTGTCAGAGGCATTGGTTAGGGTGGGTTGCTAGATGTGAAGGAGGTGAAGGAGCATGAATTCTGTTAATGTGCATTGATGTATGGCCAAAGCTACTAGAAAGTAATGATAGCTTCTTACTAGAAAACAATAAAATTCCCCCTTGGTCAAGTGGAGCAGGTAGAGAGATTAAAACTGTGCAATACTACTCTAAATAAGATTTTTTAATTTTGTAGAACACTTCATTAACATTCAATATTAGGTCATTATGCCAAAGGGAAAACGTGCACTTCTGGTAATTACTGTCCTATAAACCTAAATGCAAAAGTTAATGGGGAAGTGTTTCACAAGAAGTCAGTAAGAGTCTAAAGCAATTTAAATTACTTTTTCTTAAGTAAACTAATACTGGAAGCTCAGAATGCCAACATTCTTGGAATCTGAACACTTCACATGAACTGTTTGTCCCATTACTGAAAGGAGCAGGAGTTAGTGTGCTTTTGGACAAAAATAATAATTAAAAAATAATTACTAAGAAATAGATATGTCACACTCAATTTATAGCCCTTTATATAATCCATTGCTTCCTATCAGTGATTGTTCATTAACAATCAAAAAAGAAAACAAATTCATCAGTATATTAATGTAATTATTCAAAAGAGGGCATACATATGTTTTAATTTACACAAGATTAATGTATTTTTGAGGTATTTTAATAAGGTCTTACTGTTAAGGGATTATTTAATTGAACGACTTCATCAATACATTATTAAAAGCACTGTTTTATTTCAGAATACTTTAATATTTATTCTCAATAAGCAAATTCTACATGGTATACAAAATTAAAACAGAGTATAGTGTATTTGCATGTTAAATATTCTCAGTATAGAACATAATTATATTAGGAAGCTTATTTCCAACTATGTCATTTCTTATTCCTGTATTAAATTTCACATTGTTCAATACCAGATTCACAGGCTATTTTTCAACTGAAATTTTATATTCCTTTATCTACAGCCTTTACTGGTCCATTTGGTGTAGATGTCTTCCATTTGATGGTAATTATTTATTTATTTTTTAGAAAAGCTGTACTGGAGGAAGTTTTACAGTTAGCATTTTCAGTTGAATTGTATTGTTTTTTGAGAGAATCAGCCCCAGTTATGTGTTGTAGCTGACCATAAGTAATGTCCTGTGTCATGGTCCTTTTGGATCTCTCAACTTCATAGGACAATATACTCTGTAAATTAAACTTTAAAGAAAGAAAACAAACATGACATCGAAGGGCTCAATTCCCTTTGTATAGAGTAGTCTAATATGTGAATTCACTAATTCATGACTTAAGTAATGAGGTTTTTAAGACACGAGTTCTCCAACCCACAACTTGCAACTCATACACCTGTGAGCAGAATAGTTGCTGAGATGATGGTGAGTGTGATTATCCTTCCTCCTCCATTATAGTGTGGGTGTCTCCCACATCACACTGGGAAGCACAAAAGCTTCAGCATTCCAGCTGCTGTTGGATTTACTTCAAAAACTTTTTTAATAAGCTAATGTATTTATACCTTCCATCTTGGATGTTCAGCCTATATTTTTTCATTAGTTAGCAGATTCTGAAAGAAACTGCCAGACAATCCATATACAAGGATTATAGCTGCAGGCGTCAGTCAGCATGCTGCAGCTGATATTGGCATAATGACCTTTAGCCTTTTCTGGCCACCACGTCCTGACTACATGTCCTGGCAGCCAGGAGGGCCAGACTAGTCCTGGGGTGCATCAAGCACGGCATAGGTAGCCGGTCAAGGGGGGGTGACTGTCCCACTTTACTCTGCACTGGTGCGGCCCCATCTTGAGTACTGTGTGCAGTTTTGGGCACCACAGGACAAAAAGGATATAAGGCCACTGGAGAGTGTCCAGAGGAGGGCCACGAGGTTGGTGAAGGATTTAGAGGGGAAGCTGTATGAGGAGCACCTGAGGGCACTTGGTCTGTTCAGCCTGGAGAAGAGGAGACTAAGGGGAGACCTCATCACAGCTTACTGCTTCCTCACTAGGGAGGGAGGAGGAATAGGTGCTGACCTCTTCTCTCTGGTGACCAACAATAGGACCCAAGAGAATGGTAGGAAGATGTGCAGTGGGAGGTTTAGGTTGGACATTAGGAAGGGATTCTTCACCCAGAGGGTGGTGGAGCACTGGAAATAGGCTCCCCAGGGAAGCAGTAATGGCACTGAGCCTGACAATATTCAAGAAGCATTTGGACAATGCCCTCAGGGACATGGTGTGAACTTTGGGGTTGTCCTGTTCTGAGGCAGGAGTTGGACTTGGTGAGCCAGGCTGTTCGGAGAGGTGGTTGAGTCACCATCCCTGGAGACATCTAAAAAGACAGATGTGGTGTCAAGGGACAAGCTTTAGTGGTGGACATGGCAGTTAGGGTAGTGATTGGGCTCAATGATCTTAAAGGTCTTTTCCAACCAGAGTGATACTGTGATACTGCGGTACTGTGATGTTGCCCCCTCTCTGACCTAATGGCACTGTTCCCAGGATACATCAGCCCTTAGCAAGACCTGCATGTTAGCTGAAATCTGAGCAGGAGTTGAGTGATTTCCAAATTCTTGTTTATATAACAATTTGAATCACTAGGAGATGCAACTGCCTTTACAATATGTTCTTTATGCAAAAGGAAGCCTCCCAGGCCCAGGAACTCCCATGCACCTCTTTTGACTTCTTTTTCTAAAGCACACAACATAACACCATAATCCTTTTTCCCTGAGATCACTTTTGTTTGTTTGTTTGCTTTTTGGTTTTGGTGTGTTTTTTTTGTTTGGTTTAGTTTGGGGTTTGGGTTTTTTTGTTTGTTTGTTTTGTTTTGAGTTTTTTGGTTTTTTTTAAAGTCATATAGTCATAGAATTGTTTGGGTTGGAAGGGCATCCACAATTTCCCTGGGCAACCTGTGCCAGTGTCTTACCACCTTCACAATATCTAATCTAAATCTACCATATTTTGGTTAAA
Source organism: Hemiprocne comata (assembly GCA_020745705.1). Lineage (NCBI taxonomy): Eukaryota > Metazoa > Chordata > Aves > Apodiformes > Apodidae > Hemiprocne > Hemiprocne comata. The sequence continues at coordinate 81,513,752 of CM036587.1, read as the reverse complement.
ACCATTACCCCTCATCTTATCACAGTTGTAAAAAGCCCCTCCCCAGCTTTCCTGTAGGCCCCCTTCAGTTACTGGAAGGCCGCTATAAGGTCTTCCTAGAGCCTTGTCTTCTCCAGGCTGAACAACTCCAATGCTCTCAGCCTGTCTTCACAGGAAAGGTGCTCCAGCCCTCGGATCATCTTCATGGCCCAGAGTCTCCTTGATGCAAAGCCATTAAAGAAGAAAGTATTTGAATAAGATGACTGTAAAATTAGGAGCTCAAAGTAGAGTAATGAGTATCCAGCAGGAAGGCAAATTCTCCCTAAGGTAAATACACAGCTCATATTACTGTGGCAGTGAAAGTCATCTCAGAGTTGTGCCTGCATTACCCCCTTGCGGAGGAAAAACATGGTAGAAAGATGTATAAATATACTGAGTAGGCCAAGATTTACACATCAAATTGATGCTAGAGAAGGGAATTTACCACAGGCTTTCTTAAGTTTCAGATACTCCTCTAGCCTTGATAAATGTTTCCTCCAGACCTCAGTTTCTCTGTCGTTCTACAATAAAAAGATGGCTGGATTAGTGTTGCTTTCCTAACTATTAGTTGGAACTCTAGAGGATGTACAACTGAAGATTAAAACTGGGTATGCTGAAGAGGGAACTGAACAAGTCAGAGGTTTTGCAGCCATAAAGAAAGACAGTATGTGAGGCATAAAAAATCTTCCAGAGTGCTCTTCAATATGTAGTACTTTCGTATTTCACTACTTTTCAAAGACAACTGTTAGTCATATGGGATTACTCACTAATATGTAATAAGGGAATTCCACACCAAGTAGTTTAATTCAAACTACTTAATTTCATTTTCAAATCTTTAGAATGCAAGCTTTCAGTTGTAACAGTTCATGGATTTCTGTGGCTTCTTAGAGAATGTAAAGATATCTATAGCATTTTTAATAGCTTCAACTGCTGCTAGATTTTACTCTTATTTTATAGTCAATATTAGCAGTAGATTTACATTTCATTTTCTAGTACAGTGATCTACATTTATCTTTTTATGTGCTTGATCTTCTATTCATTTGGAAGAGAGTGTCCTTCAAAAAGCAGCTTCAAAGGCTACAAAATGCCACTGGCATGGGGACAAGATTCAACAAGCTGTATCTTTGAGCATGGAATTCAAATAGACTGAACATTTTGCCTTTCTGAATGCATAAAGAGAAAGTGTAAGGAAAAAAGACCTATATGCCTTGCAAAATATTATCATTCATCCAGAGTAGATATTTCATCAATATTTCTGTGTTGCCTTCTGTAAATTGGGAAAGAAAGTACAGGCATACTTTTTAATAAAATATATTCTCTGGGACCCTTTTTTAAGCTTAAAGGAAAAGTAGTTCCATATGCATAGTAGTACCACTCACAGAAAACTGTATTAAAAATATTAAAATTGCCATGTTAGACACTCAAAAGTGCCAAGGAAATTTGCCTGTGGCAAAAACTAATATGAAATGCTTCAAATACATATTGTTGTATAACATGTATAAGCAGTATACAACTGTTTTCTCAGGCAAGCTTTGGGTATTTTACTTCTAAACCTCAGTATTCATCCACTTATTTAGATATACAGTTTCCAAGGATGTAGTACCTTTCTGTGACACTAGCGATAGTTTACCCACTTGCTTTGAGCCTCTAAACCTGTTATATAGATTTCTGCTAATGTTGTGTAGTGTCCTGTTTCAGCTGGGATAGAGCTACCTTTCTTCTTAGTAGCTAGAATAGCATTGTGTTTTGGATTCAGTATGGTATTTGGTATGAGAAAAATGGTGATAATACTCTTTTTTTTTTTTTTTTTCATTTGTTGACAAGAAATCAAGGACTTCTTAATTTGCCATGCATTGGTAGTGTGCAGGTGCACATGAAGTTGGGAGGGGACACAGCTGGGACAGCTGACCCCAACTGACCAAAAGAATATTCCGTGCCTTATGACATCATGCTCAGCATATAAAGCTGAGGGAATAAGGAAGCGGGGCACATTGAGAATGATCATGTTTGTCTTCCCAAGCAACCATTAGGTATGATGGCACCCTGCTTTCCTGGAAATGGCTGAACATCTGCCTGGTGACAGGAAGTAGTCAATTAATTCCTTGTCATGCTTTGCTTACACATGCATCTTTTGGTTTACCTATTAAACTTTAGACTTTTTTTGTCTTTATCTCAGACCCTGAATTTTCTCACTTTTACTCTTCTGATTCTCTCCCCCATCCCACTGGGGGGTAGTGAGCGAGTGGCTGTGTGTGGCTTAGTTGCCAGCTGGGATTAAACCACAACATATCCTAATGAAGAATTAAAAGAGATTGTGGTACTTACATAGTACTTACATGATTTTATATATATATAATTCTTATGTAATTATGTACCTAATTGTTTTGTCAAAATCTAAGTTCTAAGACTCACTTAAACTTGCATTTGGCTGGCTAATGGACCAGGTAGCCAAACTGGACATCCATGAATCCATGAGACCTCATGGGATGCACCCATGAGTTCTGAGAGAGCTGGAAGATGGTATTGCTAGGCCACTCTCCATCATCTTTGAGAGGTCATGGAGAACAGGAGAGGTTCCTGAGGACTGGAGGAGGGCCAACATCACTCCAGTCTTCAAAAAGGACAAGAAGGAGGACCCAGGGAACTACAGACTGGTTGGTCTCACATCCTTCCCCAGTAAGGTGTTGGAACAAATTGTTCTGGACATCATCTCAAAACATATGAAAGCAAAGAAAGTCACTGGGAGAGGTCAGCATGGATTCATGAAGGGGAAATCATGCTTGACCAATCTGATAGCCTTCTATGACATTGTAACTGGCTTGCTGGATGAGGGGAGAGCAGCAGATGTCATCTATCTTGACTCCAGCAAGGCTTTTGACACTGTCTCCCATAACATCCTCATTAGGAAACTCAGAAAGTGTGGGTTAGATGAGTGGACAGTGAGGTAGACTGAGAGCTGGCTGTGGGACAGAACTCAGAGTGTTGTGATCAATGGAGCAGGGTTGAGTTGGAGGCCTGTAGCCGGCAGTGTCTCCCAGGGGTCAATACTCAGTCCAGTCTTGTTCAACATATTCATCAAAGATCTGGACGAGGGGACAGAGTGTACCCTCAGCAAGTTTGCTGATGATACAAAACTGGGAGTGGTGGCTGATACTCCAGAGGGCTGTGCTGCCATCCAGAGTGACTGGGACAGGCGGAAGAGCTGGGCAGAGAGGGACCTAAAGGCAAGTGTCCACTGGTGCTGCTGAAAAGTTCACTTAAAGGAAGAAAGGGCTTGCTCAAACCAAAAGAATGAGCTAGCAGTGAGCCCAGGTGGCCCAGAAGGCCAACAGCATCCGGGCCTGCATCAGGAATAGTGTGGCCAGAAGGAGTAGGTAAGTAATCGTGTGCCTGTACTCATCACTGGTGAGACCGCACCTCGAGTTCCGTGTTCAGTTCAGGGCCCCTCACTACAAGGACACTGAAGTGCTGGAGCGTGTTCAGAGGAGAGCAAACAAGCTGGTGAAGGGTCTAGAGAACAAGTCCTATGACTAGAGTGTGGGGATGGCTGGGTATAAACTGTTTAGGAAGGACAGGAAGGGCAGAAAGGGGGGGTTGTTGTCTTCTACATCAATGAGCAGCTGGAGTCCATGGAGCCCCACCTGGGCATGGATGAGGAGCTGACAGAAACCCTCTGGGTCAGGGAAGACAGGGGCAGGAGATATCATAGTGGGAATTTGCTACAGGCCACCCAACCAGGATGACCAAGTGGATGAGGCCTCTTTAGACAGATAGGAGCTGCTTCCCACTCATAATCCATGGTCCTCATAGAGGACTTTAATCACCCCGACATTTGCTGGAGGGACAACACAGCAAAGCACCAGCATTCCAGGAAGTTCCTCGAGTGCATTGCTGACAACTTCCTCCTCCAAATAGTAGACGAACCAACCAGAAAAGGAGCTTTGCTGGACCTTGTTCTCACCAGCAGAGACAAGCTGGTGAGTGATGTGAAACTCACTGGGAGACTAGGCTGCAGTGACCATGACACTGTAGAATTCAAGATCCTTAGGGCAGCGAGAAAAGTGTGAAGTAAGCTGAACACACTTGATTTTAAAAGGGCAGACTTTAATCTCTTTAAGGATCTGCTTGCTAGGGTAGAATGGGACAAAGCCCTGGATGGGAAGGGAGCCCAGGAAAGCTGGTCCATATTCAAGGAAGACTTCCTGTGTGCCCAGGACCAATGTGTCCCTACAAAGAAGAAGGCAGACAGGAATGCCAGGGGGCTTGTGTGGATGAGCAAGGAACTCCTGGACACACTTAGGTGTAAAAACAAAATTTACAGAGGGTGGAAGCAAGGCCAGGTACCCTGGGAGAAGTACAGAGAGGTAGTTAGAGAAGCAAGAGATCAGGTTAGGAAAGCAAAAACACAGAGAGAATTGGATCTGGCAAGGGAAGTTAAGGGCAATAAGAAAAAGTTTCTGTAGGTATGTTAATGATAAGAGGAAGACTGGGGAAAATGTGGGCCCACTTCAGAAGGTAACAGGAGAGCTGGTCATCCAAGATGAAGAAGGCTAAAGTACTCAATGACTACTTTGCCTCAGTCTTCACCAGCAAGGAGTCTGGTCACGCCCCCCATGTTACAGAAACCAAAGACAGGGACTGGGAAAAGGAGGATCCCCCCACTGTAGATGAAGAGGAGGTTTGAGACCACCTAAAGAACCTAAAGATGAACAAGTCCATGGGACCTGATGTGATTCACCTGTGGCTCCTGAAAGAACCGGTGGATGAAGTTGCAAAGCCACTGTCCATCATATTTGAAAAGTCATGGCAGTCTGGTGAAGTTCCTGCTGACTGGAAATAGGGAAACATAACCCCCATTTTCAAGAAGGAAAAAAAAGAAGACCCAGAGAACTACAGGCCAGTCAGTCTCACCTCTGTGCCTGGCAAGGTCTTGGAACAGAATCTTCCTGAAGACTCTGCTAAGACACGAGAACATCAAAGGGGTGATTGGTGGCAGCCAACTAATGGCTTCACTAAAGGCAAGTCCTGCCTTACTAATTTGGTGGCCTTTTACGATAGGGTCACAGCCTCGGTGGACAATGGCAGATCAACAGATGTCATCTACCTGGACCTGTCTAAAGCTTTTGACACTGTTCCACACGACATTCTAGTCTCGAAACTGGAACAATACGGATTTGATGGATGGACCACTCGCTGGATAAGAAACTGGCTGACGGGTTGCACCCAAAGAGTTGTGATCAATGGCTTGGTGTCCAAATGGAGGCGTGTGATGAGTGGTGTTCCTCAAGGGTGGTTACTTGGACCAGTGTTATTTAACATCTTTGTCGGCGTCATGGACAGTGGAATCAAGGACACCCTCAGCAAGTTTGCTGATGACACCAAACTGTGTGGTGAAGTCAACAAGCTGGAGGGAAGGGATGGCATCCAGAGGGAGCTTGACAGGCTTGAGAAGTGGGCTCGTGCAAACTGCATGAAGTTCAACAAGGCCAAGTGCAAGATTCTGCACCTGGGTGGAGGCAATCCTATGCATGAATACAGGTTGGGTGGACTACAGATTGAGGACGGCCCAGAGGAGAAGGTAGTGGTCGACCAGCAGTTTAACATGAGCCGTCAATGTACACTTGCAGCCCAGAGAGCCAACCATATCCTGGGCTGCATCAAAAGAAACATAGCCAGCCAGTCGAGAGAGGTGATTCTCCCCCTCCGCTCTGGTGAGACCCCACCTGGAGTACTGTGTCCAATTCTGAAGTCCCCAGCATAAGAACATAGAACTCCTCGAGCATGTCCAGAGGAGAGCCACAAAGATGATCAGAGGACTGGAGGACCTCACCTATGAAGACAGGCTGAGGAAGTTGGGGTTGTTTAGCCTAGAGAAGAGGAGGCTCTGGGGAGACCTTATGGCAGCTTTCCAGTATCTGAAGGAGGCCTACAAGAAAGCTTGGGTAGGGTTTTTTACACGGGTGTGTAGTGACAGGACACAGGGCAAGGGAACTGCTTGAAAGAGTCCAGCGCAGAGCCACAAAGATGATTAAGGGAATGGAACATCTCCCTTACGAGGAAAGGCTGAGGGAGCTGGGCCTCTTTAGCTTGGAGAAGAAGAGACTGAGGGGTGACCTCATCAAAGTTTACAAATAGGTTAAGGGGGAATGTCAGGATGATGGAGCCAGGTTTTTTTCAGTGGCATCCAGTGATAGGACAAGGGGCAATGGGTGCAAACTGGAGCATAGGAGGTTCAAGGTGAATATCAGAAAAAAAAACTTCTTTACTGTAGAGTGACAGAGCACTGGAACAGGCTGCCCAGAGAGGTTGTGGAGTCTCCTTCGCTGGAGACATTCAAAACCTGCCTGGACAAGTTCCTGTGTGATGTACTCTAGGTGACCGTGCCTGGCAAGGGGGTTTGACTAGATGGTCTTTTGAGGTTCCTTCCAACCCCTAGGATTCTGTGATTCTGTGAAACTTAAAGAGGGGAGGTTCAGGTTGGACATTAGGAAGAAGTTCTTTCCTGTGACGTTATTCCTTCCCAGGCGCTTGACTCTACACTTATTCTTGTTGAACCTCATTAAGTTCCTCTTTGCCCAGCTCTCCAGCCTGTCCAGGTCTCACTGAATGGCAGCACAGCCCTCTAGTGTATCAGCCACTCCTCCCAGTTTTGTATCATCAACAAACTTGCTGAGGATATGTCGAGGTGGCGGTTATAACTCTTTAAGAGTTATAACTGAAGACCTTTATTGTTAAAAATGGCGGCAATTTATACCCCTCTGACTCCAGATGTTCCACCCCAGTACAAACCCCGTTGGTTACATACATACACAGTTCATATATGATTGGCTACGTGTCTTGTCACTTGCTGTCCATGTCATGATGACCCAAGGTGTTTCGCTTCCCAGCCGGTGCCTCTCAGTTCTTGCTACAACATTCTTTTCTCACTACTTCACGAGATAACAACCGTGGGATACCGACTTGTAGGACACCTGCTGTTTACTGGTCCCGTGGGGTACCAGCCTGTGAGGCACCAGCCTGTGAGACACCAGCTTGTTTACTGATCCCACGGTTTGCTTCAGGGTGCCTGACAATTTGGTCAGCAGCACCTGCAACACTGCTGTTTGAATTCAGGCATATTAATTTTCCATAAATCCCATATTAATTTTCCACAAATACCATGCTAATTTTCCATAAATCCCAACAAGGATACAGTCTGTACCTTCATCCAGGTCATTGATGAATATGTTAAGCAAGATTGGACCACTAGCTACAGGCCTCCAACTAGACTCTTCACCACTAATCACAACCCTCTGAGCTCTGCCATTCAGCCAGTTCTCAATCCACCTCAGTGTCTGCTTCTCTAAACCACACTTCCTAATATTACCTATGGGGATATTTTGGGAGACACTGTCAAAATCCTTGCTAGTATTACAGACCAAAGAGAGCAGAAGAAGAAGGATAAAATAGGACTATTGTATATAACAGGGTTCTATGAGTTTTTGTACTTTCTTCCTCATAAACTATTCTGATGAAAACATCAAAAGGTACTGCATCAGATTCATATCCACTGACAAGCTATGGAAAAATATTCTGCTGTCAGGCAGGTTATGTGCCTCATACTTCTGAGCTGCTTTAAGAACTGTAAGAAGGCAGATGAGACTCTGAACCCTGAGCTGGTGAGCTGGTTCTATTTTGGCATCAATATGCTTTGGATATATTTTTCCCATGACCTATGTATTAGAGAAGTATTATATCTATGTTTTACTTTTTTTTAATAAAAATTGAGTAACAGGTACCTATATTTTTCAGACAGAATTTGGAATTTGAATTCGTAGGATAATAGAAGACAACCATGGATATTAAAATACTAAAGCCTTGATTTTGACATCTGTAACACCAAAATACATATTTGCATACAGTTGATGCATGTTCTTTAATACGTACATTATCCCAGAAGTCTCCATTATAGAGTTTGCTGCACACTTGAATTTTGTTCATATAGCTTCAAGTCTTAAAGGGCAAATTAAAACAGCTCATTTAATTTTAATTACAACAGGTAGAAACTCTTAGGAGCATCCTTAAATTTGGCTTAAAAGTTACTATTTTTGTTCATTATAAAATAACTTGATCCATATGGATAAAAATTCCTTTAAACCTTACTTTCCATTCTGTTATGTCAATGTCACTAAGAAATAATCTATGATTTGGTGTCCAGTATAGAGCAGATACCCCTAATATAGATGTATTTGGACCAGTATCTCTACACAATAGTTTTCAACTGTAGTATTTTAGTCTAGAAGTAACAACACTGTTTTAGTGCAGAAACTTACCTAAGCTGCTAAACTAGGGACTAAGAAGAAAGCTGTCAGTCTTTTTTCACATTTCTGGTCCTAGAGAAGACAGTTTGAACTAGAATATATTGTGTAATAAAGAAAACCTACCTAGCTGGGTAGGACTTTTTACACAGGTGTGTAGTGAGAGGACAAGGGGCAATGGTTTGAAGCTTAAAGAGGGGAGATTCAGGTTGGACATTAGGAAAAAGTTCTTTCCTGTGAGGGTGGTGAGATGCTGGAACAGGTTGCCCAGGGAGGTTGTGGATGTCCCCTCCCTGGAGGTGTTCAAGGCCAGATTGGATGAGGCCTTGAGCAACCTAATCTAGTGGGAGGTGTCCCTGCCCATGCAAGCAGGTTGGAACTAGATGATCTTAGGGTCCCTTCCAACCCTAGCCTTCTATGATTCTATGAGATGTTTAAAGCTACCTAAACTAAATAGATATATCATTCCTAAATGGAGAAGGCCCAATTACTAATTTAAATAATGTATTTTGAAGAATCGTTTTTTTAGAGGTGCAATGTATGAGTGTATGAAATAACAACAAATCTGTTTTGGTTTGTAGATGGAAGAATTAATTATCAAAGATCTCCGAACAGCAAGAATCTATGTATTCTCCATAGAATAAATGGTGTTTAGATTTGAGACATGGTCCATTTGGGAAAATTTGGTCGCTCTGGCAATTACAGTGTCATACATAACAAAGCTTGAACATGACTAGATATAGTATCAAACTGGGACTATCTTCATCCTCCTTTCCTTCTCTCTACAGTCTTGAAAGTAAAGAATTGTGACTTTTATTTACTTACTCTTTTGACTGTTTAAGAAAAAAAACCAACCACACCTTTTTATCTCTGTATCACTTCGAAATATATTTTGTCAGGTCCTGGTGCTTTTTGTTTAATGTAGTTTAATAACTACTAAAATCTCAGAGTAGAAATTCAATAGTATATCAGCTGCTGAGTTACTGTAGCTGTCTGCCTTTTGCATTTTACTATCATTTCAGTTCATGGCACAAAAACTTTATTTTAGGCATTTCTGTATTCAGGTGCATTGGAAAAGCACAGACAACAGGAAGAACTAAAGAAGTTCTTTCAAAGAGCCAATAAGATGAACACTGTATAAGTCTAAATGAGCACTCAGCTGAACTCTGTTACAATACAGCCAACAGACTGACACATAAAGTATCAATAAACCCTAAGAAGTCCTAGAAAAAATTAGAGGACTGTAAGAAATGACAGGTTGAAATTTCATACCTGCCAGCAGAAGAACAATGAGGAGAAGCTACGAGAGCAGCAGGCTTTGGATTTCATACTTAGCTCACATCTCTAAAATTGGAGTGTGTACATGTAAATGGTAATAGCATTGCTCCACGTAGTCTGCATATTTACAAAATATAGACAGGACTAAATGCAATTCTATCCTGTATGTGTGTCTTGCCTACATTAGAAAGGTCTGAATCAACCTAGACAGAAATTTCTAAGATTTAGAAAATTATTAAGAACAAAATATAAAGTGGTGGAATTAAATTCTCACTTGCCTTCAACATCCATTATATAGTAAGTGCAAATGGAGGATGGTGTTTACAGTATCTTCTTTATGAGGCAATTTCTGTTTGTGTTCAGGATCCTCTTAAAATTGATGCGGGACTAAACAATCTGCTTATACTCTATGTAGGGGATTCTGCTGTGTTAAAGATCCAATGTGATGATATGTTTAGAAAGCACTCATGCTGAATAGGGTCCCACGCTTCAAAATCTACAATGCAGTTGTTTGTCTCTTAATCTGCAGTTTTGTTTGCTAGTACCTCAGGAAAGATTTCAGAATCACATTTTCCCTCCCCTAGATACCCAGAGACAGTGGCAAAGTGGTCATAATACTTCCATTCTGCGTTTCATGCTGATGCACAGGAGTAATAAGTGTTCAGAAGGAAACGTGAAGTAAAGCCAGTTTTGTGCAAATATTATAAGGAAAAAGACATTATGCCATAGCTGGGAGTGGGGAGGAAAGAAGAGAAACAATCTTCAGCTTTCAGTGAAGTTACAGGTTTTAAAATAAGTAAATCTGTAGAACTGAAGTAGGTTTTTTTTGTGAAAATTAGGAGATGAAAAACATTAGAGGAACAGCTTAGTGGAATATGAATTTAGAAATCTTGAGAATTGCAAAGCTAAGTAAATGCTAAATTCAGAAAAAAGGTTTCAGAAGGATTTTTCTGAGCTTCAGTGCAGTGCTATTTTTGGAAGAAAATAGACGAAAGGTGGTTAAGTTGGCATATGAAATTTTATCCCTTTGGGAAGAAGGGACTTGAATTAATTGCTTAGCCTCTCCCCTTCTCCCTTTTTATGTACAGCTGGATTGCAGAGAGAATTGATCATAAAAGTACTGGGTTAAACATGGACACACAGTGTTCATGTGCAAGTACATAGTGCAGTTTCTGCTGCTGGCTTCATATATAACAGGTTTAAGTTTTAAACTTGCTAAACTCATATAGAGCCAGGAGAAGAGCCATGAAGATTATGGAAGTTCTATTTCTCAAGAAGCACCCTCAGAAAAAATCCCAGATCAAACAAAACTTGAGTATTTTTAAATGGCATAAAGGGAAACTAAAATTTATTCTATTAGACTTGACTGAATGTTTCATTTTTAATTTCTTTTTATGTTGTTCCACTTGTTGCAGCTGGCAAGGTCTTAATTTTGGGGTTTGTTTTTTTCTGGTCTATCATAAATTAAATTTTGCATCATGTGGGAAGAAGCTTTTAAAGAGCACAAAGTGGATTCTAAGCAAACTGTTAAATCCTTTACATTTTATCGTAATTGCTGTGCAAATCTAGTTAAAGGTATAAGAGAAAAACCCCAGCTTTGCATAGCTTTCATTAGAATTTTTAATTTTTTTGTGAAGTATCCTGAACTTTGGGGCATAATGGAATGGTTGGCTTCCTTAAGAGGTGTCTGTCGGATTGAAGACATCACCAGAAAGAAACAATAGTTATCGAAGTATATGTCAACTGGTGTTTTTCTCTTTAAAGATTTTAAACAAAATTATGTTTTAAGCTTTATTTTTTTCTTTAGTGCTAAACATGGAAACTTCCCACTTCAAAGTGAGGTTTTGGTATTCCCTTCCATATTGCCAGAGGTTGTTTTGCTCCTCTTTATTCCTGAAGGTTCCCAGGCAGAACTTCTATGTGTTGCTGAGTATACTGTCCACCACGTGGACTCAACTTTTTGCTGCTTCTACAGTCCAATGTAGACTAATCATCACTTTCAGAAGTGTTTGCTATCTTTTCTGCTTCCAGTTACAAAACTGAAATGCCAGGAGTTCAGAAAGTCATTTATCTTCAGTATATTTTTTACAACTGTAGCAATGATGGCAGAAAAGGAGAGAGATCTCATACCCAGGAAATTAACACTACTAGTGACGGACTTATAGGGTGAGCGTAGAGTCAGTGCAGTAACAAGCTTCTAACAAAAGTATGTGGGTGTTTACCATGTTTATATATAAGAAAGAGTAAATACTGATTACATAGTTTGGAAACTCCTCTTATATTTGCAAATCATCAATCAATGTACTTGCAAATCTTCAAAAAATATACTAAAAATCCTTGAGCTGACTTGAGTAATGTCCTGTAAAGGTCCGTGATGGAAATATTTTTAAACACCCCTGCCTTTCCCCTTTGTCTGCCTCTTTGAAGCTACAAAGTAGTTACTAAGGTGGCAATTGGGACAGCTGTCAAATAATATTGTAGTTCTTCACCCAAAATTCAATGCACTTTAAAGCATATTTTTATTTCAGTTTCTCTTCCTGAGGACCATTTTGAAACTTTTGAACTTTTAATCTGGAGACTCTGTAAAGATGTTCGCTGATTTTCTGCATGTATTATTCTCTCTCCAGACAATTGCTGGCTTTCTAGGAACTGCCTCTGCCAAATTTCAGCTTGAATACTTCTATGCCTAGGTAGAACTAGACTTAAACTTTTGAGAGCCTTGGATACAAAGAGTTAGACCTGTGCAATAGGTGTCTTCGTTTTCTCTCCTATAGTTGTAAGTTATTAATATTGGCTCTACTGTTGTTAGAAATGCCATATTTTTAATTTTTTTTTTCCTTTTTCTTTTCAGGTTTCCACCTTTGGCACCTGAAAACCCTTCTATACACAGAACTTACATAACACCTCTGCTTTCCAGGGATATTTTGATGTGCAACAAGCCAATTCCCCCTGATGGCTCAGTTTCTGTGAGCATGCAGCAACTGTAGCGACATAAATTTGGAAAACTCAGACATAACCAACATCTGTCTGTGCAAGGTAGTCTTGTAATCTGGGCAGTTCCTAAGTAGCTCAGTCACTGTGGATGCATGCAAAAAGATCTATGCTTTAGAAAGTATTTGGTTTACTGAAGAAGAGCTAAACAGCTTATGTCCAAGGCAGTCTTTTATGATACTAACTTAAGTACATGTTTAATTTTAAACATAGAATCATAGAATCACTTAGGTTGGAAAAGACCTTTAAGATCATCGAGTCAACCATTAACCCTACTCTACCAAGTCCAGCACTAAGCCATATTCCCAAGCGCCCACATCTAGACAACTTTTAAACACATCCAGGGATGGTGACTCAACCACCTCCCTGGGCAGCATGTTCCAATGTCTGACAGCCCTTCCAGTGAAAAAGTTCTTTCTAACATCTAGTCTAAACCTCCCCTGGTGAAGCTTGATGCCATTTCGTCTTGTTCTATCAACAGTTAATTGAGAGAAGAGACCAGCACCTACCTGTTTATAACGTCTTTTCAGGTACTTGTAGAGGGCGATGAGGTGCTCTGGTTATCTTTTTATATGATGCATTTAATACTTTGCTAAAGTAGGAAAAGTACAAGTAAAGTTTAGCCTGAATGTAGTTCTGTGCTGAAAAGTCCTTGTCAAAAAAAGTAACTTGCATTCATTCAGTAAATTGACCCATAGTTCTACTTCTTCTTATTATCTATATTCTCTATATTATTAATATTAATATATTTAAATAATAATAATAATAGGCTTGAAAATACATTCCATGGTCAGACTGAAGGTTTTCCTGCTTTTGACATCATCATAGTGTGCTATAGGGGAACAGCAGCTGCTATGCAGCTATTCCTTACTGTGCTCTGCTGTTTAAACATATTTATCAATAACACACTTAATGAGTAACTGAAATATTGATAGATGTTCTTATTAGCAAAAAGCTGCAGGCCATGTCATTATCATCATAATCTTTCCAGCATTTCTAAGTGCATTAGTTTGCTGTGCATATGTATATGTTTGGGAGACAGGAGGGCTTTGCTCAGCAATTTCTTTTATCAGTTCATTTTCATGATGGTTTGCTCCTCCTTTCTTTTCCTTTTCCTCTTTTAGATTATGATAGTGAAGTAGAATTCTAATTAAATTACATTTAGGACAGTACATATTGACAGAGATTGTTTGATAGATTGTTTGATGTCCTTTGCTAAAGGACAGTGTCCTTGAATACAACAATGAAAGGTTTACTTTGTCTCCTGGTGTTATTCAAATCAGAATACAAAACTCTAAGGCTAAATCTGATTTCTTAAAGATTACTAAGATAGCTAGCTGAATGCTGATGTAAAAAATCTTCATCAATATTTGCTCAAATTTCAGACAGCTGGTTTTGTTGCTGTGGGGTTGGTCTGCCTTATTTTTTTTTTAAATGCAGTGCCTTTTGCTTTACTTACCCTTTGTATCTGCTGTTTATGAGCATTTGTAAGAATGGCTGAGTTTCTTAAGAATGCATACACTGCTATGCATACAAAAAAGATTAATTATTTTTTGTCAACTGTTGTTCTAAATAGTGTTTAAGTCAGCCAAGCCAGAAAACAAAACAGTATCACTTCGCCCATGATACATCCCCAGTAATGGGTACTGCATATTCTTTACTTGTTTATAGCTGCCCACTTGTAAAATCTTCTACAATCTATACAGGCAGAACGATTCTGTGTTGAGGACAGAGAAAGTCTGCGGAGAAATTAATTGGAAATGATCAGTGTACACATAATTCATAACCTCAGAGTTGTTGCCCAGATTACTTTGTGGACAGGTTTTCGTAGATCAATAGACCAATAGCTAGAGATGTTCTTCATCTTAGCTTTAAAGCAATATGGCCACTTCACATTTTGGGAGAGAGGGAGGTTGGCATAATCAGAAGTCTGCAAGCAGGAGGAGGGAATGGTGGAACACCACCTTCTGGAATACTCTGTTAAAATCTAAGCTTGGTGAGGGCTCCACTCTTCCAGAGGATTTGAACAACCCAGTTTCCCGTTAAATTCTATTTCCTTCTTAAAGAATGTTAGGCCTTAACTGATTCTTTGACTTGAAGATGAAACATAAAGGTTTTAGGATATTTTTTCCTTTTTAAAATCAGGGGATAAAAAAACCCCACATTTGGAACATCTTTTTAGAGATTAGATCAAGGTTCCTGAAACAGTAAAATCTTAATTTCTTTTTCATAAATCAGAGCAAATGCACAGAAGGTATAAGTGAAATAACTCAAAACTGTATATTGAAAGCAGTAACATTAAGAATTCATCTTTTATTGCTTTACTGTACTTTTTGTCCTGAAATATACCAGTCTATAGAAGGCCCTAGTAACTCCAAAAAATACCTCCAAAGCTTCTGATTAAAGCACTTTGTTACTATTTACAATTGCCAATAATGTTAATGGCAATTTGGTAAAGGGGCAGATTTTTTCTACAGAGTTTTTAATTTATTTTGCATTTAAAACCTCAGACCTGGGAATCACGTGAATCTCTGCACACATTTTAAAACATAACGGGGATTTCAGATGACTTGTAAGAAAATAATGGAACTATTAACTTTCCAGTCTAAAATGCTGCAATATTTAATCTCTTAATTCTTTATAATGTTTAATTATAAAACATTTGAAATAATTTCATGTGTTGAATCCTGTAGAGTCCTGAAATGAATAATTGTCTCAAAACAGCTGCCCTGACAAACTGGATATTGTGCTCATGTGAGGGCCTCATTCGATAACCACCTGGACCCTGTTGTCGCAAGGAGAGCCCCTTGTTTGGTAACCATCCTGATAAAGTGGACACTGTCCTTGAAAGGGGAGCCCCTCCTTTAGCAGCCACCCTGATAAATGGGACACTGTCCTTACTTGATAAGGAGCAGTGGCCAGCAAGAGGAGCCCCATGGAGGCACAGTGCCACCTTGCGAAAGATCATTTTCCTGTTTAAGGACGGAGTGCATATGGTGAAAATAAAGGTCATTGCTCGGTCAACCCCGATGGGGGGGCCAAGTGATGACCTGGAGCCTCATGCCCCACCGACTCATTTCCAGAACATTCCCGAATTCAACACTGAGTCTGCGCAAAGTAGGCTGAGCCTCACCAGGAGAGGTGGGGCCAGGTGCCATAAGAGGTAGACTCGAAATGCTCAGGGTGTGGGCCCACCATCCAAGGACCACAATGTCATGCTGAGATTGTCACTGGATCCAAGGGTGGTGACATCTTTCTTATCTGCTCTTTCTTCATCTCTTTCTTTATCTCTCTCTCTCTCTTTTTTTTTTTTTTAATGTCTTTCTCACTCTCTCTGTTTCTACCCTTATTATCAGCACATAGGTGTAACATTGTTGCGGCGAGAGCTCGGACTAACGCACCACGACCAATGTGATCAAGCGAAAGCCGTTTATTATTTAAAATGGCGGCAATTTATACCCCTCTAATTCCAGATGTTCCACCCCAGTACAAACCCCGTTGGTTACATACATACACAGTTCATATATGATTGGCTACGTGTCTTGTCACTTGCTGCCCGTGTCATGATGACCCAAGGTGTTTCGCTTCCCAGCCGGTGCCTCTCAGTTCTTGCTACAACATTCTTTTCTCACTACTTCATGAGATAACAACCGTGAGATAGGACACCTGCTGTTTGCTGGTCCCGTGGGGTACCAGGCTGTGAGACACCAGCTTGTTTACTGATCTCACGGGCTACTTCAGGGTGCCTGACGATTTGGTGAGCAGTACCTGCAACACTGCTGTTTTAATTCAGGCATATTAATTTCCCATAAATCCCATATTAATTTTCCATAAATCCCAACAATTCCCCCTTTTTGTTTTAGTAATAAGGTGAGCAAAATCCAGGCTTTGGGGTATCAATTGTTGTCAACCACAGGCCTTGTGGCCTGTCCTCCTCTCCTGGATGGCCCTCTTATAATAGAGCAGGCCATCCCTCACATCAAGGTCTGGTATGGCATATGTCTCCACCACTCAACGCCTACTGGGTTGCAGCCAGCAGCGGAGCTCGAGGTTCTTCTTGGTGGCAAACACAGAGACCAACCCAGGCTTGCCCTTGATGATGGTAGGAGATGCTTTGCCAGCCACGGTCCTTTCACCCTCTTTATCCAGTAATAAACTGCTACTATGGCAAAACACATACAGGTTATATCAATACAACAGGTTAGTCAGTATAAGCAGCAAGGCATAGACAAATTACATCAATGCAACAGGTTACTCAATACAACAAAATACTATATAAAGGGTGCATAATATAAAGTGCAATAAACTCTTGCTATTACAAACTACAGTGTTTGAGAGAAACTCGGTCCACATACCTTTTATAAGGAGGATGAGGTTCCGGCACATGGGGCCAACATGTGTCGCAAGCCATCCTGCCCAGGATGCACATTTACAGTGGGACAAGGTTGTGACATATGGGGCCAACATGTGCCACAAGCTGTCTCACTCTGTTCATTAATGTCCATTCACCTGCATTATTTCTGTTTCATAGCCAAATACTCGTGACCGTGTTCCTCCAAAAAGGGACCCTAAAATTCCCCCTTTTTTTTTTTTCTTTTTTTTTTTTTTTTCTGTGAACTACCCAGACCTTCTTCATAGCTTTCTCCATTATGTGGTAAAGCATTTCCAAAATACATGGCACAATTAACAGCACAATCAAGATTATTACTAGTATGATAAATCCATATACCATAAGATCTGTCAGTCATTCAGTAAAACCCCAGTCTGCCAGCCAGCCATCAAGGCCTACACTCGAGTGAGTTAATTGCTTTGTGAGATGTTAAAAATCCGGATTCTATTCTGTTATCGGCTCAGAATGGTCAGACAGGTTCATGCAACACACACCCTCAAAAGCCTCACATCCACATCCTTGCGTTAACAGCAAAAGTAAAAAAAAAAAACCAATAGCTGTTCTATTTTGTAGCATGGCATATTACTAGGAAAGGAACCTAACAGATCCATGTCCTGTGGGTCAAAGTCAGTGACATTTAAAACTGCAAGCATATAAGCTACTCATGAAACACTTGTTACCGTATCAAAAAGCTTCTTTCGTTTTGCTTGTTCTATTTTTTTTTTTTTTTTTTATCCGAACATACCTAGCAAAGGAAGCAAAAGTACTGAAAGGGAGCCCCACCAAGCAAGTTCGAATAGGGTCCCCTGCTTTCATTACTGAAAAACAAAAGGAGTTCCTCTGGAAAAGGAGAAAAAAACAAAACAAAACAAAACAACCAAACAAAAACAAACCGCAGCAGCGGCCAGACGCCGTCAGCGCTCGAGAGGTTAAAAGAATGCGGCGGGGCCGGGGGCGAGCCGGGGGGGAAGGCGCTTCTCTGTAGCCTCCGACTCGCGACAGGTCGAAAAAAAGGGGGGGGGGGGGGGGGGGGCTGGGCGGTGTTCGGCAGCCGCCGCTCCCTTTTCCAGGCTGGGGGTGCGGGGCTGCATATCCATATCGGCTGACATTTACTAAGTCTTTTCTGACCGCCCCCCCGGTCGGACATTCCTTTTTAATTTGATCCACTTTTCCACAACCAAAACACTTCAAACCCACTCTGCCTACCGTAAGCTGCTGAGCAAGAACCCCAGCCACCGTAGATACCTTAAGTGACTGAGCTCACATTCTGACACCTTTAACAGCTCAGCAATCGAGTTAGCAGAGCGCCTAATTGGGGCAATTGCCTCCTGGCAATCAGCATTTACATATCTAAAAGCCAGCTGAAAAAACACACAATGCACATTCTATACCTGCCTTGAAATAGCCGTCTGAAGCCAATTCATTAAAGAAACATAGGCCTCCTGTCCTGCATATACACTACCTAACAGAGCTTGTGTAAACGATGCTTGGAACCCATATGTTAAAGCAGATTGATTACAACCTTTGTCTACCAAAGATACCATACACACAGAAATCAAATCCAACTCAAGCAACTCTCCCACCCCCCAGGCAGCAAAGTACACCTCCCGCCACCTCCTTCTCGGATCGTACGCATGTTTCCGTTATCCCACCCCCCGCGCGCTAGATTCAATCCCTGACTCCCCCCAGTTACTAGCATTGCTGGGCAAGGGTGGATACAAATCTTCAGGTTCTCTTCCTTCCGGTGAGGTCGCGTTGCTGACCTTCTTCGTGGCCCTGGTCGGTGCAGTTCCGGACCACAGGGGCAGTGATTGATGCAGCTCTGGCAAATGGGCGGACACTCCTTCAATATCACTTGTCGGATCTTATCTAGCAGCGCATCACCTGTATCTTGCGGCTCTGATGTTCGCGTCGGCTCCTCGGTGCCGGCCTGCTCAAATTCCGCTTTTGATTTTACCGCGCCATCAGCTCCGGCATCGCCACGTCCAACTTCCGCTCTCTTTTTTACTGCGCCATCAGCTCCCGAATCGCCCCGCCCAACTTTCTCTTTTTTTACTGCGCCATTAACTCTCGTTACGACTGCATTATCGCTTCCCTTAGTTGTTTGGGATACTTCGGACACTGATTTAGGCACAGCCAACACTGCATGCTCAGGCATTTTCGGTAAAGGTGGCGCGGGACGCAGAGGAATGGAAATCCGGATAGAAAAGGTAGAAACGGCACTATTTGGCGGCGGCGAAGCAGCGGAGGAGTTAACAATGCCGCTAGCGTGATTGGAGACATCGGGAGTCGGAGCGGCAAACACAGACGCAAACATTTCACATTCCGCTTTTATTACTCTCAGAGTCTCTTTTAGCAGCCTCCAAAGGGTGGAATATTTACTTGCTTCCTTGGCTGCCGCTCCCCCACTACTGATATAATCCCATAGTTCTTTCCCTATGACTTCCCAGACAGAGAGTTCAAACGCTACATTTCTTTCAGGGATCAGTCCTTTGTTCCAGATCCACTTCGTCATCCCCTTTAACACGGGGGAAGCATATTTAATTCCTCTCATAGAGAGCGTATGTTGGAGGAGATTTAGGACAGCCTCTTGCTTTTTGTCCAACCCCATCTTCCTCCCCGACCGCTCACCTGATCAGGGCGAGATTCCGTAATTCTGGGTGCGCACCCCCCTTCCGATCCCGGCTGCTCCTCTTGGCTAGCCGCTCAGTCTTCCTGCCGTCCTTTTCCCGTAACGACAAGGCTTCTTGCTAAGGTAGCAAGGATTCTCTTCTTGCCCTGCTGGCAAGACTTCTTGCCGGGGCAGCAAGGATTAATTTCGGCCGGCTTTCCCGCCCCCCTTACAGTCCTACTTTCAACTGCCTTACTGCAGTAATTGAGGAATCTGAGGGTCCCTGTTCGGGCGCCATTTGTTGCGGCGAGAGCTCGGACTAACGCACCACGACCAATGTGATCAAGCGAAAGCCGTTTATTATTTAAAATGGCGGCAATTTATACCCCTCTGATTCCAGATGTTCCACCCCAGTACAAACCCCGTTGGTTACATACATACACAGTTCATATATGATTGGCTACGTGTCTTGTCACTTACTGCCCGTGTCATGGATGACCCAAGGTGTTTCGCTTCCCAGCCGGTGCCTCTCAGTTCTTGCTACAACATTCTTTTCTCACTACTTCATGAGATAACAACCGTGAGATAGGACACCTGCTGTTTGCTGGTCCCGTGGGGTACCAGGCTGTGAGACACCAGCTTGTTTACTGATCTCACGGGCTACTTCAGGGTGCCTGACAATTTGGTGAGCAGTACCTGCAACACTGCTGTTTTAATTCAGGCATATTAATTTCCCATAAATCCCATATTAATTTTCCATAAATCCCAACATAACATAATTTCTAATTTTGCTAAGCTTTTCCAGTTGTAACCTGTTGTTTTGAGAGTACCATTTTGATACATTCTGCTAGTTGTAATCTGTTACTTTGAGAGTGATATTGTTGGGAGGTTTTTTTGATAAGCTTTATAATTTTTCTCAATTTAAATAAAGTAATGTTTTGTATAAACCTCCTGGGTAATGGTCTTATTTTTAGAATACCATGAAGAGAATTCCAGAGGTTAATCTCGCCAACTGGGTTGGAAGAAGAGTTTAACTGGGAGAGGAAGACTGGATCTGAATCTCCCTGGGTCGACCCCCACCTCTGGGGAGCTCTACCCATGCGCACTTCGTGGGACATAACACTGTGCCCACTTCGTGGGACATAACACTGTGCCCACTTTGTGGGATGTGATACTTAGTTTGGGCCCCCACCTCTGGGGAGCCATGCCCAATTTGTGGGACATGACAAATCCATTGCAGTGAAGTAATATTTTCAGCCCTGCAGAACCAATATTAACAATAAAAGGTTTACTATAGTCATGCCTCAGACATTTTTAACACTTCTAGCTACATCCTTACTTGTAGAATTGCTATGTAAATTGCATTTTCATGTCATGGATGATGTTGGTTTCAGACACAACAAGGGTATATAGGCCATAATTTTAGGAATATGGGTTTGCCATTTCGTACTGTACAACATGGTAGAGCATATTGGTTTGTTTGCTTTGCCGTGTTGCTTGCTTTATGAACAGGGCTGAAGCCAAGCCTGAGATGGAAGAAAAACCAGCTTTCCTTGCCTTACAGGAGGGACTGTGAAATGACTACAAATATAGAACTTGTAAAGAAGGACTAGCATAAAGCACTACTCCTGAAAGAACACAAGACAACTTGTTATCAAGTATTTTTTCTATTTTCCCCACTAAGCAGTGACATATTTCCTTTGGAAAGCTGCAGTATATATGACTTCAGTGTTCTAATAAAATACAGATTTAAAATACTTTCTGTCTTTTCACATACTGTAAGGAAGAGGGAACCCAGCTGGTCCTTGTGACCTGTCTGGAACCTCATGGCCAGTTTTCTAGTCATATTCAGTGCAATTTTTTTAAGCTTATCAGCTATACAAGCAACATAACATCTGTCTTGCAGTTCCTGATCTTATCATAAATGTAACAGCATGAAGGATACAAATGAAATCTTTTGAGTTTCAGATATGAAATAAAAATAACTTTTTCCTGATCACTGAAGAAGATTAAATCCATAAAGAAGCTACAATGATTTGCTGATACAAGCCATTGCCTTCAGGAGGCAATGAACTCTCAAAAACTTGCATATGTTACCGATCAGCAACCACTTTAAACTGCTTATGTGACTGTTTTGGTTTGAGCAAGCTCTTTGCTGATTTTTTTTCTTCCTTTCAGTGAACTTTTTAGCAGCACCAGTGGACTGATAATAACCAAGGTCACTTCTGACTGTCTGCAGCCTCCCGCCCGCTATGGGGGAGCAGATTAGACTGAAGGCAGGATCAGCAAACCAGACTATTCCCTTCTCATAATATTTTCTCTATTTGGCTTTCAGTATAGGCTAAGATATCACGGAAGTCAAGCCTCCATTTTCCTTTTTCTCACTTTTCTGCTTACTGTCACTTCTATTGCCCTCTCTTCGGATCTCTCTCTTTGTTTTTTTTCCATTTTTCCTTACAGCCGACACCCGAGGGCCCGTCCGTGCGCCCGGACACTCCCCCCTTCAGCTGGGAGACCGTGAGAGTGGTCAAGGGAGGAGGGAGGGGGTCGGGTGTTGCACATCCCTTTGCAAATATATATATATTCCCTTGTCACTAATAATTAAAATCAATCTGTTTCACTTTTCAACCCAGAGAGCCTCTCTTTATCATTTTTCTCCCTCTTTCCCTACCTTGGGGGAGGAGGGGAGGAGGGGTGAATCGAGAGACTGCCAACTCGGTGCCAAACTGACACAGTGACAGAAAATTACAATAATACAACTCCACTTGAAATTTTACAGTACAATTTTTTAATCTAGGTATACCAGAATTATATGAATAATAACTTTCAACTTTAACATCTCAGATTCTAGTAGTAGTGCACATGAAAAGAAAGAAAAGTGTCATGAGTGAAATCAGCCCCAGCTTTTGGCAATTTACTGATTAGAGCTCTCTAACTCAGTAGGGTGGAGAATCACTGATTCAGATCACTGACCACAATGTGGATGAATGAGTTGGTGTCAGAATCAGTCACCATTCTGTTAAAATCACTGTAAAGCTGGAGATTGAGTGCATGAAAAATTATCAAAATTGGATATGACAAAACTCTGTCCTTCTGTGCAGCCACTCTTGAGTGGGCTGAATTTTTCTTACTTTGGCATGAACAGAAAATTTTGATGGCATTGAGAGATAAAATAATGAAATAAATTATGTGGTGTCTTGACATAAGGATAAATTTGTTCCTCTTATTTATCTATATATTTGTTTGTTTATCTATACCTCTATCCATCAATCTATTTATTTATTTATTATAAACAAAGAGGAAAGTGCTCCTGGAAGCTACATCTCAAAAATCCCAGGAATAGCTCTCGACCCCTGCTTTGCTGTCTACTTACACCAACTGTTATGGGGATAAAATCACTTAAGAACTTGAGCATTACAAACTTTTGCAGTAGCTTCTAGGTTGTAGATGACTTTACTAACATAGTTATGAGTGAGCTCCTGTATGCCCTGTGTAATATTTTGGAACACAGTGGGATGCATGAGTACAAGTGCCCTGATTGGGGGACAGAGTCAATGACAAATCTTGAGGAAATTGATGTCTTAAATTCTATTCTTTTCTGCTTTGTAGTGCACCTTCTTAGTCTTAAGAGATTGCTGCTGTCCTCTAGGGAATCAGAGCCTACATCTCATTCTGAAACTGACACTTGAAGTTTGCTTGTCTCCTTTTTTTCTAAAGGAAGTGTACTCACTTATAATGCTACCACTTGGACTGTTTTTATTAAATAGTTGGAGTGGGCATTTTATCATAATGGATTCATAACTATCACAGAATATCAAGTTGGAAGGGATGTCAAGGATCATCTAGTCCAAACTTCCTTGGCAAAAGCACCGTCTAGACAAGATAGCCCAGCACCCTGTCCAGCTGAATCTTAAAAGTGGCCCATGTTAGGGAATCAACCACTTTCCTGGAAAGATTGTTTCGATTTTCATTCTGTGTCCAATCAGAATCTCCTCAGGAGCAATTTGTACCTATCACCCCTGGTCTTTTCCATGCGACTCCTTTTAAAAAGGAAATCTCCATCTTCTGTGGTACTTTAAGTACTGGAAAATGGCAATGAGATCTCCCCTAAGTCTTCTTTTCTCAAGGCTGAGCAAACCCAGTTCTCCCAGCCTTTCCTCATACAGCAGGCTTCCCAGTACTTGGATCACGTGTGTGGCCCTTCTCTGCACCCTCTCCAGCCTGTCCGCATCTTTCTTGTATAGCAGGGAGAAGAACTGAGCACAATATTCCAGGTGTGGCCTGACAAGTGCTGAATAAAGTGGAATGATTACTTCTTTTCCTCTGCTGGTGATATCCTTGTTTATATAACCCAGCATCCCGTTGGCTTTTTGCTGCAGCAACACACTGTTCACTCACATTGAGCTTGCTGTACCCAGGACCAAGGCCCTTTACACAGAACAGCTCCCCAGCAGCCAGGTAGATCCCAGCCCATGCTTCATTCCTGGATTAGGTTTTCCAGTTGCAAGGCCTTACACTTGTACTTGTTGAACTTCATAAGGTTCTTGTTAGGCCGGTCTTCCTATCTGTCCAAGTCTTCCTGGAGGGTGGCTCTCCATTCCAAAGTGTCCACTCCCCCACACTGTTTGGTATCATCAATAAACTTCATCAGGGCACACTCAATCCAAACATCCAGATCACTTATGAAGATATTAAACAGCTTTGGGCACAATATAGATCCCTGGGGGACCCCACTTGTGACAGGTTGCCCGTTTGAAAAAGAGCTATTTACCATCACTTTCTGGGTGCAACCTGTCAGCCAGTTCTCCACCCACCACACAGACCACTTGTCTAGAACACAAAACTTCAGTACTTATTATCCTCTCTTGTGTGAGCATGGAATAAATGTGCATGACTGTTATTCTTACAGATCATTTAACCTCAAATAATAGGTGAGAACACTTCTCTTTCTTTCTGTTGAAACCATATTCTGGCCTAAAATTCTTCCTAAATTAGAAAAATGGTCAGGCTTGGCACATCCTTTCTCACATATTTTTTTTTTTTCAGTCTTCATGTAAAGCTCCCCAGAGCTTGAAAAATCATGAAAGAAGCTTGTAAATCAGTATTTCTCAAGACACGTAATTTGCGACGTTACACAATTATGTTTTATGTGGCCTTGAATGTGAAAGAGAACAGCCTCAGGCCAAATGCTGGGTTGAGCCTAATTAAGATACAAAATAAAATATTAAGAGTTCTTGAGGAGTAGCGGAGAGGAAAAAAGAAAGAACAGAATCCCTTGCACTGCCATATGTTGTATCACTGCCCCATAACAAGGTTCCTTTTCCCTGTCTCTTGTGAAGCGGCAAATCTATTATGGTGTGTCATTGCTTTTTGGGGTAAAGCAGGGGAATATCACACAGGGTGGCTTTATGAGGTAGTATTTTCTCACTATGAAGTAGGAAATATTTAGAACTATTAAGGACATTCCAACTTGGTATGACTTCCAGAGCTATTAATGCAGCCTCTCAAACATACCAAGATGCTAAATTAGAAAACTGAAATGGTTTAAAGTTTAAATTTACATCTTAATCATATGTTTCTAACTGTTATTGCATTAATGTAACTGTTTTAAAAACAGACATTTTCCTGAATCTTTTCATTTTGCCTAAGCTAATTCTTAGTAATCTGCCAAACTCTGGGAAAAGGTTAATCCATTATGACAAACTGCACTAGGCAGCTATTTGAGTGTCTACTATGCACAGAGTTGTGGACTTCCAGAAAGCCTGTAGAGCAACTCACCATCAGGCTGCTGAGAACTTGTCATACATGAGTATGACATGCTTCACAAATATGAGGTAGCTTTGGCCATTATTAACAGTCCTGTTAGCTAGCAGAAAGATAACAGGAAAGGAGACTAAAACTTTGACTCTTCAGAAGCTGCTGCCACATCATTGTCCAGGTACAACACATTTTAAATTATTTTAATAACCTGGGTAAAAAAAATGTGTAAAGGATAATGAATTTGAAGCCTAGTGACTACTGGACTCATGAGAAAGTGTTCACATCATGTTTTACTATTTAGCTTATTAGCCAAGGCCTGTTTAATGTATAATAAATGAAAATTTATTGGACTAAAAAGTGCAACTCAGCTCCCTGGTGAATGTCCTATCACAAGATGAGACAGTCAAGATCACTCATGTCCCTCTGACCCTCTCAGCCCATTGAATAATTTTCCACTGAAAATTCTCTACAAAGTCAAGTAGCTTTAAGTCTCCTCTCATCAAAAGGTATGGTCTTTAACACTGTTTTTGTTGTAATGCATCTTGAATTCCTTTCTAGCATTGCACAAATCTGTTATGTGGAGAGTTATTAACCCATGAGAGCCTAAAGTCTGGAATCTAGTGCACTTCATGGCAAACTTGGAGCTGGGATTAGGGTGGGGAGGTTGAGTCCTCACAGCTGAAGTGTGAATTCATGTCAACATTTCAGTGCACAGAGGTTGTGGGTGTCCCCAGAATTAGATGTTTAAGTGGAGTTGTAGTTGTGAATACAAAAATCACAGAATCATAGAATCATTTAGGTTGGAAAAGACCTATAAGATCATCATGTCCAACCATTAACCTGACTCTACTAAGTCTACCGCTAAACCATGTCCCTGTGCACCATATCTACATGACTTCTAAACACATCCAGGGATGGTGACTCCACCACTTCCTTGAGTAGCCTGCTCCAGTGCTTGACAGCCCTTTCTGTGAAGAAATTTTTCCTAGTATCCAGGCTAAACCTTCCCTGGTACAATTTGAGGCCCTTTCCTCTTGTCCCATCACTTGTTACTTGTGAGAAGAGACTGGCACTTGCTGCTCTACAACCTCCTTTCAGGTAGATGTAGAGACCAATATTGTCTCCCCTCAGCCTCCTTTTCTCCAGACTAAATAGCCCCAGCTCCATCAGCTGCTCCTCATAAGACTTATCTTCAAGACCCTTCACCAGCTTCATTGCCTTTTTCTGTACCTTCTCCAACACCTCAATGTCCTTCTCATACTGTGCACCCAAAACTGAACACAGTACTTAAGGTGCAGCTTCACCATTGCAGAACAGAGGGGGACAATCACCTCTCTAGACCTGCTGGTTACACTGTTCCTCATGGAGGCCAGGATGCTCTTGGCCTTCTTGGCCATCTGGGCACATTGTTGACTCCTTTTCAGCTGGCTGTTGATCAACACCCCCAGGTCCTTTTCTGCTTGGCAGCCTTCCAGCCACCCTTGCCCAAGTCTGTAGTGTTGCATGGCATTGTTGTGACTGAAGTGCAGGACCCAACACTTGGCCTTGTTGAAGCCCATGTGGTCCGGGCTGGTCCTTCTGAAGAGCCTTCAACACTTCTAGCTTGGTGTCATCCTCAGACTTACAGAGGGTGCTCTCAATCTCCTCGTCAAGGTTGTTGATAAAGATATTAAACAGGATCGGCTCCAGCACTGAGTCCTGGACAACCCTACTCTCTGGGCTTGGCCATCCAGCCACTGTTCGATCCAGCAGAGTGTCCACCTATCCAGGCCTAGCGCAGCCAGTTTTTCCATGAGAATGCTGTGGGGAACAGTATCAAAGGCTTTACTGAAGTCCAGGTAGACAACATCCACAGCCCTTCCCTCATCTATCAGGTGGGTCACCTTGTCATAAAAAGACATGCTGTTTGTTAAGCAGGACCTGTCCTTCACGAACCTGGTCTGGCCTGATCACCTCATACTGTAAATGATGTGCTATGGCACTCAAGATTATTTGCTCCGTGGCCTTCCCTGGCACCAAGGCTCCTTCTCTAGCTCCTCCTTCTGGCTCTTCTTGTAAGGGGGCATAACATTTACTACCCTTCAGTCTCTTGGGACCTCCTGGGTTAGCCAGGACTGCGGATAAGTAATGAAGAGGGGCTTGGCAAGTACATCTATGAACTCCTACAGCACTCTTGGATGTAACCCCTCCAGCCCAATAAACTTGTGTATGTCTAGATGGTTCAGCAGGTGACTAACCATTTCATCTTGGATTATGGATGCCTCCTTCTGTTCCCTATCCCTGCCTTCCAGCTTAAGGGGCTGGCTACCCAGCAAAACTTTAGTATTGCTCTTAAAGACTAGTACCTCAGCCTTTTCCTCATCCTTTGTCACTATGTTTCCCCTTGTAATAAAGGATGAAGATTCTCCCTTGTCCTCCTCCTGTTGTTAATGTATTTATGAAAGTATTTTTATTGTCTTTTGCAGCAATAGTGAGATTGAGTTTTAGTTGGGCTTTGGCCCTTCTAATGGTGTCACTAAAGTACCTGAAAGTAAAGAGTACTAGGCTGGACTTCAAGTCTTAGGATTTTTTTAATGGTCTCATTCCTTGGTCCTCGAAACAGGAAACCCTGTTTTCTATCTTGAGAATGTGTAACATTTGCTGCTAACATTAGTGGTGGCTGACTTGGATCCCATTTTAATCCTGTTAAAACCCATAACAAATTTCATTGAGTGACATAGGATGGATACTAAGGGAGTATGCCCTTGCAGACACACTATGTGGTTCATCGGTGCTGGTGCTTAGCATTACTCAAGACTGGTGTGTTTTCCATGAAGGAGCCATTATTAGTTTATCGAGATGCCAATTAAAGGTGTCTAATATTACCCTTTTCATTCTTATTATCACCATTATTATTACTATTTTATATCAGGTCTTAATACTAATTCAAGAAATGCTTGGCATAATCTAGAAATAAAATTATAGTATTTTAATTGAATAAGGGCCTAGGTTTCATGGATTAGGATGAGATTAACTGATAAAAAACTGAATTTATATATATGGTTAGCTTCTACCTGCACTGAGGCAAAGCTCTTTTCTTTTGACAACTGGTGTCACAGTTAGTTTGCACAAAGTGTTTTGCCTCTAGCAGCCAAAATGTTGTTTTCCTCTCATGCCAGATCCCTGTGATTGCATAGTGTGCACCTGTCACTGTGAGAAACACAGAGAACAGAGAGTCACACTTGTCTTCTGAGTGCCAAGTTGGCAACTAACTCACTTAGGCTCATGAACATGTTCCTGACAGCATGGGAGAGCCAGCTCTGAGCCGATATGGTACCTGCAGTGAGCATAGAGCCAACTGCTAATAAGAAATGAACAAAGGTGTGCTCTATGATATTAAATATACTTTGGCTAATTGGAAGTTCTTTTTCTCCATCAAACTCATGCAGAAAAGTTGCCTACTTCAGTATGTGGCATAGGTTATAGGGCTCAAAAAACCTTTGCTTAACCTGGCCTTAGTGTTGACAGCATATCAGTTTATGACGTATATAAAAATGAACAAAAAGTCAGGAAACTGAGAGGATTAGGTTGCCCAAATTTGGAGTTACTGTGAGAAAAGACTCAAGCTGACAGATAGTCCTTCTAGGCAGCTCATCTTAGGATCCTTCTCTGCTTTCTGTCACACTCACTGTCCTGGTTTGAGCCAGGGTGAAGCAAACTTTCTCTTTGCTGATTTTTTTAACCAAGGTCACTTCTGACTGTCTGCAGCCTCCCCCCGCTATGGGGGAGCAGATTAGACTGAAGGCAGGATCAGCAAATCAGAATATTCCCTTCTCATAATATTTTCTCTATTTGGCTTTCGGTATAGGTTAAGACATCATGGAAGTCAAGCCTTTAGTTTCCCTTTTTGCTCACTTTTCTGCTTACTGTCACTTCTATCGCCCTCTCTTTGGCTCTCTCTCTTTGTTTTTTTTCATTTTTCCTTACAGCCGACACCCGAGGACCCCGTCCGTGCGCCCGGACACTCCCCCCTTCAGCTGGGAGTCACCAGGGAGAAGAGTTGCTGTGAGAGTTGCTGCGGGAGGAGGGAGGGGGTTGGGTGTTGCACATCCCTTTGCAAATATATATTCCCTTGTCACCAATAATTAAAATAAATCTGTTTCACTTTTCAACTCAGAAAGCCTCTCTTTCTCATTTTTTCTCCCTCTTTCCCTACCTTGGGGGAGGGGGGTGGGACTGAGAGCATTATTGGTATTGGTTTGACTGCCAATCTGGAGCCAACCCGTGACACTCACTTTCCCTGGGAATTTTACTTTTTAAAGCGATTGTCACATATGTATACTATAAACACAAATATTTCACAATTGCAAAGTTACTAGTTCCCTTTGTAACCAGTTTCACTTAAAGGCTGAAAATAGACAAAAAGTAATAATAATTGTTTGGATGAAAGAAAATCTAATCTTCCATAATAACTATTCAAGTTCCTTCCCTATAGTTACAAAGCAACATTCTGTAAGCCACTTCTTGGATTGTCTCTGAATGAAAATCTTTCGTTCATATGCCCTTGGTTTCCGATGTCCAGGACTCAGTCCAGACTAATTATAAACTTGGACTCCTTTCCCATGGGGCACTTAATTATCTATTTAACTTTAAGACATGAATAATCTCATTTGACAGGTATACAAAATCAGGGATCATAACAAGATGAAAAAAAAAAATTCATAACATATGTAGAAACATCTAAATCTGGGCTAAAGCCATAAATAATTGTCCATCTCTAATTCTATGCTACCTATATAGGTGTCTGTCACCTGCACTCCTAAATTTAAATTTCTAACACAGAGGTCCAACTGTCCAAGGAAATAAGCTTACAGTTTTCTAGCATAAGTTCCGAAATCCAGTGCAACTCCAACTTAGAATTGGAGATTTTAAGCATTAATCCTGTTTTACATTGTCTCACCACCAACAGAAGTGGCTGAAATACTGTAGCTTTACTGCTCTTTTACCAATCCTGTGACTGCAGGATCTCACAAAATCACTTACAGTGTCTGACATTACCATGTAGTTTATTCCATCTCTCCTTCTCAGAGAAAGAATTATGAACAAAGTCAGTGATTTCCTTTGGCAGGTTTTTGGATGATCTGCTTCTATTCTTCAGGTAAAATATGTTTCTCTAGTTTGAAAATGTCAGGTAAAATAGGCTTGGAACATGAGAGTCCTTTGCAGTGATCACCACAGCTTTGTAGCAGTTTTTGATACTCAATAACAGACTTATTCAACAGTTTTGGACAGTCTGCCTGTGACACTCTGATGAGAGAAATCTTATCACATTATATGGTGGCAGCAGTGGAGCTTGAGTTCCAGAATTCTCAGATGTTCTTGGCTCATCCCAGACACACACACACAGTAATAATACAGTTAAAATGGTAGCACACAGACTTTCTTAGTTTCTATCCCTTTTTTTGTAATTGTACTCACCCTCCCATTTTTTCTCTGGCAACGCACAGTTGGAGAGGTTAACAACATTAGACAGCATCTTGAGTCCTTCATTGGGAGGAATATGATGTTGATGCTGCTGGTATCTTCTTCTACCCCAGAGATCCAGTTGAGGTAATTTTCACATTTGCTAACATGCTTTTACACTTCATTGTTCTGCAAGTCCACATCACATCCAAATTTACTATGTATGAGCTATGGTTTTTATGTAAGATTCTACTCCTTTGTTCTGTTATCCAAGCAGTTTTGCCTAGCTCCAGCTCTACATTTCTTTAACTGACCACTGGCAAGTTCTTAATAGCCATGGGGTCTCAGCTACCATCTCCTCTCATGCGGTGCCTGTACAGCTCTTTGCCACATCCTGTGTCTCAGCTTCTCAGTGCAGAGCTGCCATCATACCAGGCCTGTAATTCACTACACTACACCATTATGTTAGAGCTGCAGGTATCTCTTACATAGATAAACTGCTCGTTCCTGATGTCTGTTTAAAAATGTGGTCATACCACACAAAGATAAACAAAAGCAAAACAAATTAGCTATAGAAACCTGGTCAGCTAGAGAAATTGCTATCACAGCTAAACCAAATAAAATCAAGTTGCAGGAAGGTCAAGAATAGATGAGGCAGAGCAAGTCTGACAAGTTTCAGTCATGAGGCTTTACATATTTAGCACAAAGCTTGTAACCTGTTACTGGCAATGGCAGTGCTGTATTATAGGGCTATATGATTACAATATTCACTCCACTGTTGTGTAATACAGCCATGAAAAAAATTCCTGGATTCTGTACTATACCACTTAATCAGTCTTAGTTCAAAGTCCCTGTTATTTTACCTGGCAGTGAAGTATGCATAATTTGTGTCAAATTTGACAGAAAATACAATTTTAAAGCAGAAGCTTGTAAGGAATTTAGTGAAAATCACAGACGAATCTATCTAAAGTAGTATATTTAAAATTAATATCTAATTAGTATGTGTTCCAAATATGGATCTGCACCTTCAGAATATGCACAGAGATTATCTGTCACTTTACATCAGAGAAGCATGTTATCTGCTACTTTCTCCTCCATTATTTATTTAGTGAAATAAGAGCAGCAGCTGTTTGTTTCCATTAGAGAGGTAATACATTTTCTGTCCCATGAGACCTTTTGAGATTCCTTTTTTTTTCCATCTAATTTTACTTTCTAAGATAATTTAGTTTTATGTAGTTTTAGTTTCTAAGTTAAAGAATAATTTTACTTGAATTGAAAATCAAAATTGCCTAAGAGGAATCTTTCTAAACTTCAATAAAATAAAGATGTGAAATAAGGAGGTAAGTCAAAACCAACTAGGCTGTACCAGCAGTTGCTTTTAATGATACAAAGAATTTCTGATCAGGTTAGTTTACTTGCAAATGATTGATAATAAACAGTGTTCATAATCAGAATGTTTGCTTATCTTTTGAGTCTTTGAAAATATTTTTTTTTTCTGCTGGAGATGTACCCCAGAAACTCATGGACTGGAATTAACAGCAATAGTTGTTTTTTTTCAGAGAGATCCAATTTCAGCCCCATTTACAGAAGGTGCCTACTAAGGTAAAATAAGTGGAAACAGAAAGTTGCAGTCAACTGTAGAAATAATATTCTGCACCATGTAAAGTTTCAGTCACTGCTGAGATGGCTAGGGCAATAGTATCGATTTCTTTAGAAATACTCAGGCGTGGAAGGGGAAAAATGAAACAGTCCAATGCATTTATTTGAATAAATTTGAAATGTAGTTAAATAATTTCATCTGTACCTAGAGTCCTCACAAAATGAGTGCTTAACTCTTCAGCAGGTGTGATCCATTGCAGTTCAGTGGATGTCAATATTTATTTTCCCATTTTACACCACTTTAGGACAACCATAGATTCATAGAATGGTTTGGGTTGGAAGGGATATTAAAAATCATCTAATTCCAGTCCCCCTGCTATGAGCAGGGATGCCTTCCACAAAAGCAGGTTGCTCAAAGTGCCATCTAATCTGGCCTCTAACAATTTGAGGAAGGAGACATACACAATTTCTCTGTGCAACCAGTTCCAGTGTCTTGCCACCATCATAATAAGGAATGTTTTCCTAATACCTAATCTGAATCTCCCCTCTTCCAGCTGGATACCATTACCCCTCATTCTATCATTACATGCCCTTGCAAAAGGTCCCTCCCCAGCTTTGCTGTAGGCCCTCTTCAGATACTGCAAGGTCACTAAAAGGTCTCCCTTGAACCTTCTCTTCTCCAAGCTGAACAACCCCTACTCTCTCAGCCTGTCTTCATAGCAGAGGTTCTTCACCCCTCTTATCATATTTGTGGTCCTCCTCTGGACTCTCTACAATAGCTTCATGTCCTTCCTGTTAGGGGCGCCAGAAGTGGACACTACTTCAGGTGGGGTCTCATGAGAGCAGATGGGGAAGAATCACCTCCCTTGACCTGCTGGCCACACTTCTTTTGATGCAGCCTAGGACATGGTTGGCTTTTTGAACTGCAAGCACACGTTGCTGGCTCATGCTGAGCTTTTTGTCCACCATCACCCCCAATTCCTTCTCCTCCATTCTCCACCCAATCTCTATTTGTGCTTGGGATTGCCCTGACCTAGATACACAACCTTGCACTTGGCCTTGTTTAGCTTTATGCAGTTAGGATGATCCCACACCTCAGGCCTGCCCAGGTCCCTCTAGATGGCATCTCTTCCATCCAGTGTGTAGCCCACACCACACAGCTTGGTTTCATCAGCAAACTTGCTGTGGGTGCACTCAATCCCACTGTCCATATCACTGAAAAAGATATTAAACAATGTTGGTCCCAATACCAGCCCCTGAGAAATGCCACTCATCACTGGTCTCCATTTGGACATTGAGCCATTGACCACAACTCTGAGTGTGACCACTGAGCTAGTTCCTTATCCACCGTCGCGAGCCGATATCAAAAGCCACCGGCTGTCAGGATGTTTTCGCGACCTTTTCCCCCCTCCACAGAGGGGTTTGTAAATGAGACTGCACGTGCGGCCGCTGTGGGACCGTATCTCAGAGTGTAGATTGGAATGCCCCTCACCACACTCATAAATTGTTACCGAGACCAATGTGTAACTAACAGGTTTATTAAGGGTTAACACAAACTGAGGGACCGAGGTTCAGGGAAAGTAGTCAAAGTACTATGGTATTAGTAAGTGCACTCCCCGGGAAGAAATGTGGGAAGGATTAATGGAGAGAAAGGGCAGGAGCTGAGCCCGTATATGTATTTGTATATGTGGATGTGTGTGTGCGTGTGTATGTGTACACGTGTTGCCCTCCTTCCATAGCGAGGATGTGACCAGCGTCTGGGCGACCAGCAGTGGCGGCGGGGTGAGCCCGCGGCGGCGCGACGACCCCTCCAGCAGGCATGGGCAGACATGGCATGCAGACTCGGCACAGCAGACACCACAGCAGGCAGGCTCAGCACAGCAGGCACCACGGCAGGTTCCCAGGTACCAGCAAGCAGCAGCAGGCAGCGATCCAGGCTCTGCTTCGAGCGGCAAGCAAGGAGGCGGCGATCCCCCCACGGGCAAGCACAGGCCCCACCACACGGAGAGGCTGCAGTGCTTGCAGGCAGGCTCAGTCGATTACCGAGTCCCGCAGACAGAGGAAAGTTCTCTGGTTCACCGGCACAGCCCGCCTCCTTTTTCTTGTGGCTAATTGCTCAGTCTTTCAGAAGCAGCCTGCTATCTATATTTCTGCCAAGTTTGTTTCAGTCTGTCCTTGGCTAAATCAGAAAAGGCGCTCCGCTGGCTTGAAAGGCATTCCATCTTGTGGGGGGGGAGAAGGAAAAATGGTCCGTTCCCCACATCCACCAAGTGGTCCATCAATCAAGTCCATTTTTCTCAAATGTAGAGACCAGGATAATGTGCAGGATAGTGTAAAACGCTTTGCACAAGTCCAGGTGGATGATGTCAGTTGCTCTTCCCTTACTCACCGGCACTGTAACCCCATTGTAGAAGACCACCAAATTTGTTAGGCGTGATTTGCCCTTAGTGAAGGCATGTTGGCTGCAACCAATCGCCTCCTTATCTTCTGTGTGCCTTAGCATAGTTTCTGGAAGGATCTGCTCTCTGATCTTGTCAGGCACAGAGGTGACACCTACTGGACTGTAGCTGCCTGGGTCTTCTTTTTTTCCCTTTTTAAAAATAGGAGTTAGGTTTCCTCTTTTCTAGTCAGTGGGGACCTCACCAGACTGCCACAACTTGTCAAATGCTATGGACAGTGGCTTAACAACTTGCCCTGCCAGGTCCCTCAGGACCTGTCAATGCATCTTTTCAGGTCCCATGGACCTGTGCACCTGCAGGTTCTTTAAATGGTCTCCAACCTGATCTATCCATACAGTGCGTGCTTTTCCATTCTCCCAGTTTGTCTTTGCCTTCTGTGATCTGGGAGGTGCGGGGTGAGCCCTTGCGGTGAAGACTGAGGCAAAAAAATCATTGAGTACCTCAGCCTTCTCCATATCCTTGGTAGCCAGGTCTCCCATTTCCTTTTGGAGAAGGCCCACATTTTCCCTAGTCTTCCTTCTATCACTGACGTACCTGTAGAAGCTTTTCTTGCTGTCTTTGATGTCCCTGACCAGATTTAATACTGTCTGGGCTTTAGCTTTCCTAACCTGATCCCTGGCTGCTCAGAAAATTTCTCAGTGCTGCAAGAACAACCATTTTGACAGACTGCAAAGTACTTGAAACTTTCATTAATTTTTATAATTTGACACTCCTATTTCATGCAAAAGAACCTTTTACTAAACAGTACATGCTAAGAAAACTCCACAAACTCTTAAGCTCTTATTTTTAAAGGTGATGTGTTTCTTTTCATATATGTTATTATAAAGTATCACAAAAATGTTTAAAATAAATCACCTTGTTAATTAGTTACACTTACTGGATTCTGTTTCCTCAGTGTAATGTTAATATTTTCATCAACTAGAGCTATTGGAGTTTTACATTTGAATCAACTTTGCTATTAAGGGAGGTCATTATAAACACAAAGGGAAATTGTTCCTCTTGAGTAAGTGTACAGCAGGAGGATTTTATAAAGGAGGATTATAGGGAGAAAGTAAAAGGAGGTAAGTTATTAAGAGCTAACAGCAAGTGATCCTGATTAAAATTTCTGTTCTAAAGTGGAGGATTTAGTTATTAAGATTATATCCATATTTTCATCCAGAATAAGAAGTAGGATGTGTCATTTAGATACTATTAATTTAGATTTCTTTTTTAAAACAGTCTTATCTCCTTTCTTTTTCTCATACATTGAATACTCTCTTTTTAGTCTATTTAGAAAGTCATGATGTCAAAGATTTGAGTATATTCCCCTTTTTTTCATAGTGCATGATGAAACACATTCTCAGAGAGAACACATCAGTTTTGAGCTGTAATTTCAATGCATTCTGGCTAAAATGGACACAAATTCATATTCCCAATTCATTAGAATACCATATTCTTGTCAAAATTAGTAAGTTTTGCTACAGTGATAATTCATTATGGTTGTTCTACCATACAGTCACATATTTATTTAAAGATCTAGCAGAAATACATTATCCTTTGGTTGATAAGAGGGATGAATAGAAGAAAGGGTATATAGAGGTCATCTCACACAAGAGCAGCAACTCTACATCCAGTTCTATGAGTTGATGGTTTAGTGAAAACCATTGGGAATTGCCTTTTTGCCATGAGAGTCTAGAATTGGAGGAGTGCAAGGCAATTTTATAAAACTATATATGCATGTGCCCCAGTGTCTGTTAAATGCTGACTGAGAAAACTTTAGGCCTGGTGTTAATCCTAGACTTGAGATAACTGTATGTACTGAGAGGAATGTTCATCTTAATTATTTTTTTTGTCTGTATTTCTTTTTCCTGCATTTTTTTCTTAATGCCATGCTTGATTTACACCATTGTTTCCTTTCTGGCAAGTTTGCCTTTTTGTCACTTGGTACCCAGGCCTGGTGGCTGCTCGTTTTATTTTATGTCTGTTCTGTGGCTCTTCATCTCTACATTTTAAGACAAGAAAAAAAGACCTACAACTCTGAACTGAGGTACAGATTGACAGGCACTGCTCTTGTTGTCAGACATTTTCAAAGTGCACTGCAGGACATCGTTATTAGATTCAGGTCAACAGAAGTGATTGTGCCTTACTATCAGTCATTTCTTGACCTCTCCTTTTTTTTTTTTCTTTTTCTTGTCTCTCTTTTTATCAAAGACTGGTGGATGACTGCAGCTGTATGATTTTCTCCCACTGTGCTCTTGCAAAATATCTTGAAATGTGTTCACTCGTCTGCTACCTCTTTTTCCATTTGTTATGTAGTCTGCAGGTTTCTGTCTTGTCTGTATTACTCTTCCTGCTTTTTTGGATTCTATTTTTATGATTTTTTTTTTATTTCTCTGTTTCCTTTGTATAAAAAATGTGACCAGGTCTGTCTTATCAGTACAACAGAAAGTAAGTCCTCAAGATGCAGCTTAAAAAGAGCAAAAAGAGAGGAAAAAAACCAAAAACACACAGCCCATTCATAATTCCTCCCAAACAACCCTCCCCTACAGCCCTACATTCCAAATACCTTGCATACCTTACATACTGCATACTTATGGGGAAGAAAGGCTGAACAATGAAAATGCAGGTGCATTGGTGAGTGTTGTGTATGACTTTGCAACAGCAGACATAGATAAAACTGAGGTACCAGATGTCCTTTTTGCATCTTTACCAACAAGGTCTGTCAAGCCTCTGTGCTTAAGAGGTTGGATTTAGGGAGAACTACCAGTAGTGGGTGAGGATTGAATATGGGATTAGATGCAAGGATTTGACCCACACAAATCCTAACAGGGTCCTAACAGGCTTCATCCAAAGTGCTGAGAGAGATGGCCAACATCCTTACAAAGCTGTTTTAGTCATCTTGGAAAGGTTTTAGAGATGAGGGGAGGCCACTAACAGCTGGAGGAAGGTAAATGTTACACTCATCTTCAAAAAAAGGCAAAACAGTCAACCCATGGAGCTACAGGCTGGCTGGCTAACTTCACTGTCTAGAGTGAGTCCTCATGAAGCCTGTTGTCTGCTACTGCATTCTTGTATTCTAGTTTGATTGCTTTGAACAGGTAAAAACACAGGTGGATTTAGAGACTCAGAGAAGTGTACTTAGTAGGCTATAATCTAACTGCAGTCTGGTGTCAAGCAGAGTACCGGATAAGCCTGTCTAGGACCTGTTTTGTTTAACATATTTTTCAGTGGACTGGAGGAGGTGATGAAGAGCATTCTTTTGAGTCTGCAGATGGCACCAAACTGGGGGGACAACCAGGTAATACTCTCAAGAGCAGTGCTTCCAGCCAGATGGACTTAGAGGGCTTGGAGGTATTGGTCAGCAGCAACCATATCAAGTTCAATAAGAACAAAGCCAGCTGTTGCCCCTGGGCAGGAGGCACCTGTGTAAGTCATACAAAAGCACTGTCTTTTCATTACACAGTGCTTATCGTGGGGTAAGGTTCTGGTTTCTGGTATGACTTACATACCTAACATTGGCATACCACTAAGTAATGGGCATAGAATATGTGTGTGACATTTTTCATAATATAGTTTCAACATACATAAAATCAAAATTGATCTTAAACAAAGCAGCTTCTCTTCTGCTGTTAAAAAATATGGCCTAATGGAGACACATAAATAGGACTAAATGAAAGTAATTTAAAAAATAATACTAAAGGATTTCATATTGTAAAGTACAGAAATAAACAATATATTGTTAAATAAGCTTTAAATATTTAGGAATTTATTTTCTGGTTTGTTTGCTTTTTTGTTTTGGTTTGAAGGTTTTTGTTTTATTTCGTGGGGTTCATTTGGTTTTGGGGGGGGGTTTGGATCTTTTTGTTGTGTTTTTGTTGTTTTCTTAAAATCTTGTCTCATCCAGAAAAATGCTGGTAATAATATGGTCTTAGGAAGTTCTGTTAAACTCTATAATAACAATTTACGAAAAGAGAGGTCTTGTAGAACTTTTAATTTGCTATTAAAACAGCCAGTTCCTCTGGCGTTCAAGCACTACTGCTCTGTTTTTGTCATCTGAAGTGTTAAAACCTGGTTGAAATGAAAATTATTTTATGGCTCTTAATACAGAAGCTTTATGAGACTGGGTTTCAGACAAGACCTCTCCTGAGTAAACATGAATGAACTTTTTGTTTCTTTACCAGCTATGTACAGAGTTAGAAGCTGATATAAAACCATAAATTGTCACAAGTTCAGCATAAGAAATGGGTGCAAAAAGTCAGTGAAAGCACAGTAACATTTCTCACATGTTATAGAAAGAAATAATTTTAAACATTTTTCTGTAACTAGAAAGACAGAAAAAAAGTAGGACTTACATTTCTTTGTGGGAGAAGTGGTAGGATAATTTTTTTTATATATATTACATCTTCCTTTCCTCTCTGCTGCCCCCATATTTCACAGAGGTATAAATCATTAGCATACATACACACCTGCTTTAGATTTACAAACTTCTGATAAGTAAGAACTTTGGTTTGGTCAAAATCTGTAAGTTCCATTGAAACACAACTGAAAAAAAACAAAAAACAAATTAAACAAAACAAAGCACAAAAATAAAATAAAAACCCCAACAAATTCAAAACCAACCAACAAACGAATTTTGAACAATGTTTTTTTCTTCCAAGTGGGTTGATATAAATGCATTTCAGTGGTATCTAACTGATGCTCAGAATCCAGTACTGCATTTAATTTATCTTTTAAATAAATAAATAAATAAATGAAGGCTTAAAGTGTTAGAAAGCCTAAAAAGGAAGGCCCAGTCCATTTTCACTGTGCTTTATATTACTTTCTCATACTGAACATGACATCAAAAAATGTTGGCTGATTCTCTTAAACTTGAAACAACATGGTACCCATTTCTTAGTCTGGAAAATAATTCTCCTTAATCTTTGTTATCCTCTAATTGCATTAAAACTGTGTAGAATCACCAGAAAATATATCCCTTCTGAAAAGAATCTCTTTAGAAAGCAGTTAACAACACAATCCTATACCAGCTTTTGGAACTGAAGAAATGCTAGATCTTTATACTTAGTGGTACACACGCTACCCAGTGCCTAGTAGCACATACTCCTATTTCCCTTTCTTGCCATCTTCCCTCATTATTGATGGACACATTGCCCTAGAGTTAGCTGCAAAAATGAAAAAAAAAACACTTCTGAGATTATGGTTGCAACATTGGTATAAATTGATTTTGGTGGAGCTGTGTTACTTTTTTAATCGGGAGTTTGCCCTACATGCTGCTCAAAGACATTAGAGTAAAAGCTGTATCCTGTTACATGTACCTCTTTTAACATGGCACTTTAGTAAGTACAGAGGATTGGATCATAAATGTTCTCATCTATTGGCACTTGCTTTTCAAAGGGAATTTTTATTTGTCTTCTACCATAGTCTGCATTTATTATGAGTTTCATTATGCCAGAATTTTTAAGTTTAATATGGTTTATAGATTGGAAATAGATAGCTTGTTGAATAGCTCCTCTGTAATTTTTTGTACCCCAAAGAACTTTTTATTCGTAGAAGCATATTCAAAACTTGGCCATAAACAAGAAGGTAAACTGTATATTTGATCTTGGCAAAGTTCTATTTAGGCAGTAGAAGCCCTTAGTTCCTTCTCACGGCACCATCAGGACTTAGAAAATTGCAGCTTCCTAACACAAAATTTGCAACAGTTTACCATCTTTTCAGTTCTTTTTGCAACATAGATTTTCTGATGCCTCACAAGGGCTTCAGTAACATTCAGAAACTCTTCGTGCTCCTTCTTCCCTGCCCAATAACCACTGTTACTTAATACTCAGTTACTGTTTAATGAAGCATGGGTAGAAATGGGGCAGAGAAGAATCTGCAAGACATGCTGAAGAAGG
This sequence comes from Hemiprocne comata, assembly GCA_020745705.1. Classification (NCBI taxonomy): domain Eukaryota; kingdom Metazoa; phylum Chordata; class Aves; order Apodiformes; family Apodidae; genus Hemiprocne; species Hemiprocne comata. Next base: position 81,473,034 of record CM036587.1, on the reverse strand, counting down.
ATCCTTCATTTTGAGCAGCTACAAGAGATGTAAAACTCAGAGAGTGGCAAAGAAAATAGTAGTTTTATCTTTACTCAGAGTTGAAGGCCTGTGCTGTTTCCTTCACTTGATGATCAGCTCCGACTCTTCTACAGTGCTTTAGAACTATGAGGAGAATAACACATAAGCTGAAGGCAGTGAGTGAGAATGATCGATAACTTCAAGGCACTTGCTCACTTAAGGCTGTGGATTTTGGTTCCACAGCAAGTAAACTAAATCCACAGTTCCCAAATCTGCCATTTCTCCCCTTCTTGATCAGTGAGCAAGTGTTTTTAGGTAAAGGCTAAGGAGACTAAAAGGGCTGACCAAAGCTGATGCTAATGCTGAACTGTGATTTCAATACTGACAATAAAAAGGCTAAAGGAGTCTCTGGTACCGTGACAGCTGCTTGTTTGGAAGACTGAAAGTGAGCAAGAGGGTTTGTAAGCCTTTTAATCACATAGCTTTAGTAACCAAACTGAGTAATGAAGATTTTCTTCCACTTAAATCAGAAATAATTGAGGGGAATATGATGGCTCTATATCACACTGCCATCTGGTGTCAAAAGATTGAGAAACAGGAAAATTAAAGCCTGTTTTCTTAAAATGCTTTTCCACACGAAACAGCATCACATTTACAGATAGAGTGAACATTTCTAACTATGCAAGAATTGATGGAACCCATTAATATTTACAGATTTGGACATGCTTTTTATCTATATCACATTTCTGTATGCTGCATTGCTCTTCCAAAATTTTTGGATTTCAGGATGTTGTGTAACTCAGAAATTAGAAGAGTTTCTACCTTCATATAATGTAGCACAACATTTCCTGGAATCGTAGAGATTAATAACCAGAAATTATTACAAAATGTGCAATAATGGCTTCATTAGACATTTCAAAAGCTTTTTTTGAAAGCGAAATTTTGGGTATTGGTTTTGTTTTGTTAATTTTGCAGTGATGCTCACTAGAATAACAATTTAAATTGACAAGTATTTAAAAGTTTCTTTTCTGTTTAAGGTGTCTTTTTCTTTCATTATATTGGAGTCCTAATTCTCTATTAATTTACATAAACGAATCATTATCATGACACTATTTGAAAACGCAGACCATACAGGTAAAATAGTGCTGTGTGTGACTCAATATAATGACTCACCTGTCTTCCTACAACCTTGACTTCATTATGGGTACATTACTGAAAGTACAGCTGTATCATATACAAGGTAGAAGCAAGATCTATGTAAAAGCATGTATTTGTGCATAGGCTACCTAGGAGGATGTGTATGGCTATAATACTTTGTGCATGCTTAGCTATTTGCATTAACATTCAGTGGCCTCAGGAAAAACTGAAGTTCATTCCACTGATTGTGGCTTATAAAGATGCAGATACTGCCCCAAAACATCTTTAGATATCTCTACACACAGGCAGAGATGGTCATGTAGCTCTTTTGTTCCACCCTGAGACAAGCTGATGCAGGTGATTGTAACCTGAAGCCTTGCAATAGGGGCAGTGTGCTGTGCTGAGCCAGAGTCCCAGGTTATGAGCCATAGCAGTAGGGCTGAACAGTTTCCTCAACCTCTGAGCACAAGTGGGGCAGATACACAGATGTTTGGAGGTGTCTTCCCAGACACATCCCCAAAGATGAGTTCTTCTACACAATTTTATAGCTGTAGTATTATAGGCTAACATCCTCAAATAATTAGTGGTTTTAGCAGTTTAGTTCACTCTTAAAACCTGCTAAGACCGACTTGGATTGCTGTCTCTTACAAACTAGTAAATGAGGAGATTCTGTCTTTTTTTAAATATACACAACAGTAATAGCTTGTGCTGGTTTGGTTTGGTGGGATTTTTGGTAGTGGGGGAAGGGCCCCAGGAGTGGCTCTGGTAAGAAGCTGAGAAGCTCTCCCTGCTCCAAAACCAGCCAAGGAGCCATTAGAGGGAAAATAGACGCGCCTTTGCATCAATGAAAGAACTGATAAAAGACCTGAGCAGAGCGAGCACTTGGTAGAGAAAAAGAAGAGCTAAGCTGGAGAGGTGAAAGGCAGCGCTAGGGTGAAGATCCCGGTGGTTTATGAGGAAGAAGGGGAAGAAAGTGCCCAAGCAGAAGTCTCCCTGCAACCTATGGTGATATGGCAGGCTGTCCTTCTGCATTCATGGAGGAACGTGGTGGAGCATTCCCTGGGGGTACCAGGAGGGGCGAACTTGGGCAGTGGACTTGGATTTTGCAGCCAGTGGACTCAGATTATGCAGCTGTGGAAGTCCCCAGTGCCAGGGGAGGTGACTGTTCCCAAAGCAGCCCATGACTCTGTGGGAAGCCCATGCTGGAGCACCTTGCTCCGGACCTCGTGGGAAGGACTCATGAAGGAGAGGTTCATGGAGGACTTTCTCCCATGGGAGGGACCTCATGGAGAAACAGGGGAGGACTGCAGGGAATCCTTCTTCCTGAGGAGGAAGGAGTGGCAAGAACCACCAGACTGAATTGACTCTGAAGCCCATCCCCTGTCCCCCCTGTGTTGCTGGGGGGAAGGAGGTAGAGAAATCAGGAAAAAAGTAATTTGGGCCAGTGAAGAAGGGAGGGGTGGGGTAACGTATGTAAACCCTGCTCTTTGTGTTGTCTGTGTCCTGTGTCCATTTGATTAGTGTGAAATGAAATGATTTTTTTTTCCCCAGGTTGAGTCTGTTTTGCCCAGGACCTTAATCAGTGAAGAACCCTCCTTGCCCTTTATCTCGACCCATGAGCTTCTAGCTGGGCTTGTCCTCCTCATCCCAGCATGTGTATGAGGGGGGGAATTGAGTGAGCGGCCATGTGGCTGTTTCTTTGTTGTTGTGTTAGGCCCAAACCATGACATGGCTATAGAGCATACAATGTTATATAAGTTTGTAATCACTGTGTGCTTAGGCTGGAGGAAAGAAGATGAAAGGCTAGACCAAGTAAGAGCTTTCAACAAAAAGCTACTGAAAAAGGAAAATAATAAGCTGTTTTTTACATCCTCTGAAAAGTTGTAATGGTCTTAAACTACAGCAAAAGAGATTCAGACGTGACATTAATCATAGCTTTTTAGTGGCAAGGGACTGCAAATATCTTTCCTTTAGAGGCTATAATACAGATATTAGACAAATATCTCACAGACACTTTTGAGATACAGTTGATCCTGTTTTGAAGCCAAAGAAATGTACTGACTTATTGAGCTAACTACTTTGATCTCAAATCTTCTAAGCTTTCATGACCCATGGACAGAAAAGAAAGCAGATAGAATAGTCGCTGATAAAGATTTACAGCCTGTGTCAATCTTACTCTATGAATCATACTCTCCTAGGAGAGATCTAAAGATCCATCCGTGATGGCAGAGTTACTGTCAATGAACTGAGATGCTCAACCTGTTTTGTATAGATTCTCATCATCCTGATCACCACCTGTGTAACTTCAAAAAGCCTGAAACATGTTCTCCTGCATTGTCAGTCTTACCAAGCTTGTTTTTACCTTCCTGCTGCTGCCAAAGGTGAAAAGAAGGAAAAAAAAAAAAAGGATAGTGTAAAACAGAGCACTCTTTTATCAGTGGGAGAATTGGATGTATTGTATTTATATGCTGTATTCACTATAATTTTGAAATTAATTTAACCACTGATACATAAAAAAGTTGGGAGTTATAGATCTCATTGGGAGATTTGTAGTAAAGCAGTATTTGAGAAAAAAATACTTCTTGGACAGGAGTGAAACTTTTCACAGAACCAGGTAGCTTTTAGACTTCATGACACTGTCCTGTCTGCTTGCCCACTGGAAGTTAGCTCAGAAACTCTCCTTTTCTTTTGTTGTATGCTGACTAATCCCTTAGTTAATATTTCCTTGATATAAAGTTACCAGTGCTTAAGGCTTAGCAGCCCTACTGCAAGAAACCCTGACATGTGAATGACGAGGAATTTGGTGCTTCCTCACTCATTTTCACTGACTCGGTAGTCAATATGGGATTAAAGTACATGTTTGAACAGTCTTCAAAGTGCTTTACAACTGTAATGTGAGAAATGCAAATGTCTGGTGATTTTCAGAGCAGATAGGACCATATATATATCACATGAGTCAAGGTTTGGGGCTTCTTCACTGTAGCTCATAGGAGAGGAGCTCAACTTCTTATGCTTTACATTTAATTCATCACCAAAGCAGGGAAGAAAAGCTTAAATTTTTGTGCATAGTGGTTATCCTCATTTTAATATGCACAGAACTTTTAACAGATTTTCTTGCCTATTGAACATCCCCTTTGAGAGTCCTTTCCTTCCCAAGTTCTATACTTGTACTTTTGCTTTACCGTGGATTCATGTATAAAGAAATTTCCCCACTATAGCATGCATGAATTACAGGTGTGAGACCCTTAAAAGGGCTATTAATTAAAAATAAAGAAGACTAAGATACTTTTTCAAACAAAAAATTGATTAATGAGAATAATTTTGTATTTAAAAGATACAATAAACAAATTTCCTTTAATATTCTGTGCTTACCAAAATACCCCACAATCTAATTCTGTACATGATCAGAGAAGTTGTGGTGACAACGCGTAAGGTGGAAATATGGTGTAAGAGAGCATAGAGATTTGTGACAAGAGTATTACATGCATATCTTGAAAATTATATGGCTTTTCAATCACTTTTGTGCCATGTACAGCTAAAGAATCAACTGGTCCCTTTAGCTGATGAGAATTTTACCTATGTTGTCAAGGATAAAACCTGTCTTACCTCTAAAAACCTCTTCAGTGAGGTTCATTGTGCTCCCCATAGATAAGGCAAATCACTTAACACTGAAAAATGTCACAGTGTACTTCCATACATTAGTACAAAAAAATGACTGCATGAAAATCAAAATACAGAAGAAATGAGTAAGTACAAGAAGCTGACTTTTAGATGGAGATTAATCTATGTCGTAAATATTCAAGTAAGGCATATTAGGATATACAATATGGTTGAAAACCACGTTTACTGAGAGATGCTCTTTTCTACAAGCCAGACAACTTTTTTTTTTTTTTCCTTGTGTTCCTCTGCATGCAGGAAAATTCAGTAATGGAAATTTGTCTGCAAATACTTCACTCACGGCTTAGTTAGAGGTACAGTGACAAAAGCCTTTTTATGTGCACAGATGACTTGCATTAAACATGCTGCACAGAACCCCAATCATGGATGTGAGGCATATTTCTCAGGTTGCCCAGAGGCAAATTGTGGATGTCCCCTCACTGGAAATGCTCAAGGCCAGGTCGAGTGGGGCTTTGAGCAACCTGGTCTAGAGGGAGGTGTCCCTGCCCATGCAGGAGGGTTGTAACTAGTTCATATTTAAGGTCCCATCCAACATAAATAATTTTACAGTTCTATGATTTCCACTAAACAGAGAAACTATGGTGGACAATAAACATCTATTGTAAACAGAACTATTAGTTTTCTATAAATATTCAAAATACTCCTTGAATTATCTTCTACCAAGAAAAAATAAATATCCTTAATTACACTAGATAATATTTCACTTTTTTACAAATTATAATGCAATCCTCGCCATTATCTGAGGGAGAAGTGTTGAAGTGACCTTGTTTCCCAATTGACTTATGGTAAGTTTTCCAGACAAGAGAAGTAGGAGTTCAAAACTACAACTATAGTTATGCAAAATATGACTAATCTGTTGCACAGGTTGAATGAAATTATAGGTGAATGACTGACCAGTTCCTTGGAGTAATTTAGCTTTGAATGAAGGCCAGCATGGTACATGTTTAAAGTATTGCCAAAGGAAAATGCTGCAGGTAGGTTAATTGTTTTGCCCAAGCAGCAGTGTGGTTTAATTTATTAAGTTTGGTCTTGGGCCTCAGAAGACACCTGTGTCTCACAAAGGTTTTGTGAGACTTAATTAGGGTTTGCATTTTGCAGACATGCAACCCAGCTACAGCTGTAGGTATATATCCATGTCTGAAAAACCCAGAGAAGAAACTTATGCAATGGAATTTATTTATTTAATATAATATAATTTTTTTTCCCAATTACTTCATTCTGTGTTGACTTATCAGTTATAGGGGTCAGTTAGGTATCAGGGTGACCTTCTTACCATGTGTATGCTCATCATTAGTACATATATATTAATCTAGCAAAAATAAATAAATAAATAAATAAATAAATAATCCTGGACTTCTTGAAGTTTAAGCTGTGTAAGGACTATATTTCACCATTTAAAATAACATATTGCTCACAGAAGTGAGATAGTGAGATGAATTCTCCAAAATAAAGAGAAAGCATGGAAAGAAAATGCTGTAAACATTTAATATCTTTAAAGAAATTACTTTTCATCTAGTGCTGCCAGAACCAAGTTTAGCCAGTTCAACCTTATTCAACAATAACAATCTTACGCATTTTATTGGGGCAAAGGAACCTCAGCAATAGGAAACAGCTTGACTGGATGATCACTACTCTACTGCATTTTCAGATTCATAGTTAAGAGGCATATGAGAAGAAGGGAGCCATGAGCACAGAGTCTCTGTCTGTGGTTCCTCATTAACACAGAACTTTCTTAGACATACAGGTAGTTTCTACTAGAAACATGACCTGAAGCATTCTCAAAGATTCCTTAACTTTAAGTTACTCCATCTGTTTAATAGTCACCAGATCACCACACTAATATGAAACAATTGCAAAATAACATCTTAGGCAATAGAAGTGTTCGTTGTATCACTGAATGCTTTTTAAAGGAGTTTTTAAGTTATTCATGCCCATGCTATCTACTGTATACAAAGGAAACAAATTGCTGCATTACCCTTACATTGTGCTTTTTTGTTTTATAAAAAATTTTGTTAACAATTTCATACTCTGTAGGTCCTTTCATCCTGACTGACTTTGGTGGGTTTTGTTATGAAAATCTAATGTAGTCAAGTTGAAAAACTTGAGTATCCGCTTATGTTAAGGGTGGAGGAAGCAACTGTTGGATTATGAAGAGAAGAAAATGATGCAATGCTGCTGATTTTACTAACCTAATTGTGGACCAGAGTTTAATACATGCAGAAATCTACTTCAGTTGAATCAAATGTTGCTATCACTTGCAACTTCTCTGGTGATTTCTAGCAGGTTTTTTTTCCATCTGTATGCATGCTGCTTTTATGAAGTACTTTGAAGTTAAAGACCTGAAATACTTGGGTTCCTTTTGCCTAAAAGGCAAGTTGACTTTAGGAATTATCGAAATTCTGAAGAGCGTGTATAAATTGATTAATGTAAGAACCACCATTGAAGCATCTTATGCTTGTAAAAATGTTCTGTTGTGTGTGATATTTATCATTGAAATGGAGTATACTGTTAGCATAATCCTGCAAGAAGAAATATTCTGTGAGTTGTTTGAACCTCTGTTTAGCTAACATAGGATAGGGACTAAAAGCCCTCAGTAAGAAAAACCTCCTCTGACTTGGGAATGCAAATTAAAAAAACATTATAAACTAAGGACTGGCATATTTCTGTGTAGAGCAGAATAATCTAACTGTTATTTGCCACTTTTAAGGTTGACTAGTTGTGAACAGTGACTCAACTAGCTGTAGTGAAATGGTATGTGGGAATCGTGCTGAATCCTATCTGTGGCCCACTGAGTATAGTCTGAAACTCTGTACGAAGCGGAAGGTCTTGTAGCATGCTCCAGGTAGCTAAAATGAGAAAAAACAAATTTATCACACACACACCTACACACTTCATTATTGCAGTCAGAGCCTTCACTAATAGACACACTACCCTGTTTAATTAATATCAGTTAGAGTACAATATATCAATAGAATTTAATAATTCATTTGGGGTTCACAGTATGGATAATAAAAAGAAAAATCTGTAATTTTATTGAAATAATTGAATCAATAGAAGGGAAAATGTAACTTCCATGTAGCCTTTTTTGTGTGTCTGTGTGAACAGGATTCACTAGCACAGACGTTTTGAAAAGATTGCAGTCTTGCCCATAGTATTTAATAACAAATTCTTGTTGAAAGCTTGTCAGGTCTCTGCCCCCATGTGAAGCTAGATCTACAGTGCAATCTTTTAAAGACAAACAGCTTCATATAGGATTGTTGTTGTTTTGTTTTGTTTTCCCCGGGGTGGTAAAAGATCTCCTAAAAATATAGTCATATACATAAGTTGGTTTACGTTGCTTATGAGTTGAATTAACATTTCTGGGAGTCAGGTTATGTGTCTTAGGTTAGCATTAGAGAGAAAACTTTTATCTATACCATATATTTTTGGTGTGTCACTAAGAATACTGGAAGCTAACTCTGCAATTATTTTCTTAAATGTAATAATCCACTAAAAGGAAAAAAAAATCCATTTCTAGTTTTCAGATAATGGGAAATTTAAGTCTGCAATCTGCAGAGCTACTGTGGTTGTCTGTTATGCTTCCTTGCCATTTTGTTTAATACACATGCCAGAATAATAATGCCATGTGCTGTATTGAAACAAGGTAGTGTAACTGACAAGTTGATTGAAATGCTGTCTCCAATGGTCCTTGACACATTGTATATCTAGATTATGATTTGCATTTATTCCCCTGTGATTTAATGATTGTCTATATCTGTGTGCCCTTTGAGTCTGATCTACTTCAGATATCTTAAGTAGAAGAAATCTGTGTAGGTGATGAACCATTTTATTCACAGCCCAGTGGGAATCCATAAACATAATTTGTCCTTCGTTGTCAGTTAATTGGTTCCTAAGTACAACTTTCTATGGCTTCCTTCCAGGTCACAATGTTTTTTTTGTGAGAACATTAAAAAGTGAAAAGCACTGAAGTTTGAAACATCAGTTTAAAAATCACATTCCAAATCAGGATTGTAAATAATGTTCTGGCACTCTCCATACCATAAGTATGCTTGAAACAAGGAAGACTTTTGTCTTTTATTCTGCTGCAGTAGTTATCTGCAAATGTTGCAAGTGTTTGACACAGCAATAAATTCAGGTTCACACAAAATCAGTACTTTTCCATTTTAAATTTTTAGTTCATTTCTGACTTATTTTTTTTCTGCCTCTTAATACACAATTCTATTTTCTGTTCCTCACAGTTGATTAAAGTAAGTTGATCAGTAAATGTCCTGTGTTGGTGAGTATTTGTCAATATCTCCAGAAGAAAGTGCTTGAGCCCCTCTCCAATGAAGACAGGCTGAGAGTTTTGGGGTTGTTCAGTCTGGAGAAAAGAAGGCTCCAGGGAGATGACATAGCAGCCTTCCAGTACCTGAAGGGGGCCTACAGGAAAGCTGGGGAGGGTTTTTTTACAAAGGCATTTAGTGACAGGAGGAGGGGTAATGGTTTTAATCTGAGAGGGGGTAGACTTGGATCAGATATTAAGAAGAAATTCTTCATTATGAGCATGGTAAGACATTGGAACTTGTTGCCCAGGGATGTTGTGGATGCCCCTTCCCTGGAAGCATTCAAGGCCAGTTTGGGTGGTGCTCTGAGGAATCTGATCTGGATGGAGGTGTCCCTGCCAATGCAGAAGGGTTGTATCTAGACGATCTTTAAGGTCTCTTCCAACCCAAACCATTCTACAGTTCTATGATTTATACATAAGTATGTATTTATGTATGTATATAAATCTATACTTTTTTTTTCTTTTATTTGAGATTGAAACATCACTTTACCCCCTATTTCCCTATTGCACTTAACAGCTTACAAAACAAATGGAACTCAAGTTAGAGCTGAACCATAGTATTACCCAAGACTAGCAGTATTGCTTTCAGTGGACACTATTGGAAAGGGTAGACTATTGCTAAGAGTAGTCTCCATCAGATTTCAGATCAAGATGTGTTATTATTGTTGATTTGTGATCTTGGGATTTGGATTGATTTGTGATCTTTGACAAAGACCAAGCTTCAATATTATCAACTTTTGGCTGCTTTTGATAAAGTTTGTATAAATTGCATTCAATAACTTTTATAAAATTTACAATTTTTATAGATGTTACAGAGCTACTCTTCCTGATAATTTTCTTATTACTATGAATTCAATATGAATTATGTTGAGTAATACATTTTGCATTTTATATATAGATTTGTGTGTTTTTCAGTATGAGGCTATTAGGAAAATTTGAAGACTAAGCACCTTGTGCACAGAAATACTAGTGTGCCTTTAATCTTGAAAAGGTGCCCTGGTACCTTTTAATTGATAAACTCCTCCACATGCAGGTTTCTTATATATATTGTTTGATTTCTAAAAAACTGGCTATAGTGCAGGTTATTCTCACAAGATCTTTTTCTATATTGGGATAAAAATTATTAGAAAAAACAAAGCTGTCTAACAAAATCAGGCTTCATGAATTATTCTTACAAGATGCTTCTGTTTTTGTAAAAATGCAGATGTCTGTGCTACAAAGTTGGAAGCCATATGGATCCCAATCATGCATAACACTTGCTGAAAACTGCACTTATACATGAGAACTTTGCTTAGAGGGCAGATTTTATTCTTATTGTCTAGCACAGCAAAATTTAACTGACTTTGGTACTTTGCTCTACCTGCAAAGATTTGTACTGACTTCAGCATGTATAAGCTGTGTCCTCCAAATCTGTACACTCAGTATCAAGATCTGTCTTGTAAAATTAGCAGAAAAATGCATTCCTTTTCTGGAGAAAAAATACCTCAGCTATAGATGGTGTGAGAAGAGACAGATCCTTCTATCTATTTAGAGGATATTTGTGCTGCTGCGTCAGTTCCTTTCAAACCCTGAAAAATTTTCCCCAGCATCAGCCAAAAATGTTCTACAGAGGGTATTCTTCCCTCTATTGCACCACATGGATTACATGTTATTCTTCAGAAACAATACAATAGTCACAATTTGTAGCATGATGACTGTTACTAAATTTATAAAGGATTAAAATTACATTTTCTAGACAAGAAAATAATTTGATTGCAACATCCCCTATTACTTAAGAAGAAGCTGCAGGTTGTTAATAATCTATTGAACCCTTAAAAACTATATAAATTGTGCTGGATTTCATAGACTGAGCAAGTATCACTGTTCTATTCAGATAGAAACTGCTTTTGTAGGACTCACAGTTACTCAGACATTGACAAATTATTGCCAATGTTCATTGTAGAATATTGTTGTCCAAAGAAAATGTGCTGATGAAGGTCTAGAAATTTGGACTAAATTTGCCAATGATATCAGTGGATACAAAATAATTAATCCAAAGGGGTAATGTGGAGCCTTGTTGTTGTTCTGGGTTTGGGTTTTTTTCTGCAAAAGTAAATGAGGACCTGGGTCTTTAGAAAAAGTTTTTCAAGATTTTCACTTCACAGGAAGATATTTATTCCTTTTCAGTCACAAGAAGCCAAAGCTGACCAATTTAGGGAACAATTGAGTATGGTATTTTCTTTTTGTCCCCATTTCATCAATTTAAGCAGGAAAAAAAGCCTTGTTACAAGTCTTTAATAATCTACTATTTTGAATGTGGATTGTTTGAGTCAAACACGGTCCTAAAATGGGTATAGATTCATTTTATGAGGTTTTTATTTCTATTTTCCAATATCAGCTTATATAAGGGCATGTATGATTTTGGCTTTAAGCTGCCTGCTGCACACGACTTGCAGAAATAAAAAAGCTTGAGACTACAGAATTTTTTATTTCTTTTTTTTGCTTGTTTACTTCAGCCTTCAAAATCCATGATTGAGAATGACTGCTACTAACACTGCCTTTTAGGGTCAATTGCTTTAGTCCCTTCTTTGATGCAGGCTGTGTATTAATAAAATAAATCTGGGAAGAGGGGTCTTCCTGTAAGAAGAATGGGAAGAAGTGCATAAGAATTCCAGCTTGACTTGTGCTTCACATGAAAGTTATTGGATCATAGTATGAGTTGTCTCACTGCTAGTCATAAATACCTGTATATGAAAATTTAATATTGAAATAGATTTTGCAGCCTTTACTCTGGCTGCAATGGGATAAATCTCTGGGATTAATATTACTGAAAATTACGGGTGATACTGACTTTCTAGGCAAAGCTCGAGAACAAATGATATTAATAATAACCTTGGATCAATCTGGATTAAGTTGATTTCAGTTTAACTTAAGCTAGGTCTAATTATTGCACTGAATTTTAAAATACAAAGAATTATTAACTAGATGATGTAGATAGAAGAATGCATTAAGCTACTCAAAACCATTAATGTGGCTGGGAACTTTATGTCTATAGAACTATCAAAATTCATAGAATTTTGTATAAATAGCCTGAAGATCAGCAGATTCCTGTGCATGAAATAGGAGTTCTATTTAACATACAGTGGTCCCAGTCGAGCAATTGGGTTTAGATAGATATGCTCATACTGAACTGTCTTCATTGACTGGGTAAAGGTAGGGGCTAAAGAGATTTGCCATCCTGATTTGTTGCACATTTGAGTTCAAAAAGAGAAATTGAACCATCTTCTGAGCACTTAATTCACATTGTACACAGCTTGTTGCTTACTAAGATGTGGACTTGTGGGGATGGGAGGAAACATTCTTTTCTAGACAGGGAAAAGCAGAAGGAACAAGCAAATTTGTAAAATATTATCTAACCTAACCTATCAAGGTTTTTTTGTAATTATGTGCATTGCCTCATCTATGAAACAAGTTAGGTAAGCATTATTCTGTGCAGCTTCTAAACTCATCATTATATTATGGATTTTCATTCTCAAGTGATTCTGCAACTAAGACTACAAGCAGGGTCAGGGGAGATATCAATTTCTATCTGTAGCAATAAGTTGAGTCTAAATTGTACCCAAGTGAATAACTCGAGGAACTCTGTAGTCAAATCATATTTTAAAACTACTTTGTCCTCTGACTTAATTTCACAATATTTTTAAAAGTAGCAATCTAATATGTTTTTTTTCTTGGCTTTCAATCTTGCCTGTTTGTTTACTTTTTTTTTTTTTTTAATAAGGCGAAGTACCAAGAACAAATGCTTTTCTAGCCATTTTGTATGCATAGCTGTATTTTCTGTGTAGTGATACTTGGTATTTTAATTGAAAGCAAAAGTACCCCTCAGTCTCTTTTGTCTGTCATGATGTTTAGCTAAAGCTAGTGCTGATCTTTTCCTTGAAGCCTTCTGCTGAAGTTGTCAGAGCTTATGACTGCAGGTGGGATTGCATCCAAAGGGCTCCTTCATACACTGGATGGTAGTGTGCTTTGAGAGGGGTGCCTCTTTTTTGCATTGTATTTTCTTTCTGATTAAATTATCTTCTTCTTTAAGTAATCACCTCAAACGGTGTGGTACTTTCTCTTCTGTAGACTCTGAAATTGCATCTAAAGCTCCTTTTACTTCCTGATGTGTACAATTACTGTGACTGTATGTGTAATTTTGCCTCAGGCCAGGTTCTAGCATGAGACGATAAGCTGCTTGTATCCCCTGTAAGTATCTCTTTCTCTGTAGTATTCAGCAGTGCAAAGACTGTATACAGGAATCAGTTGTAATGAGACAGTTTGGAAGCCTAAGCTTTTCATAAAAATAATTTTTTCTCCCCCTGTGGTGGATTGATGCCAGCTAACAGCTCACTATCCACCTATTTGCCTCCTCATTCCCCCCACAACAAAACAGGGGAGAGAATCAGAAGAGCAAAAGCTGAAACTCATGGGTCAAGACAAACAGTGTTTAATAGGTGAAAAAAAGCTTCTTAAACAAGCAAAGCAAAATAAGGAATTAATTCACAGCTTCCCATCAGCAGGCCAATTGCTCCCTGGAAAGTACGTGTAGTGGTTGCTTGGCAAGACAAACACCATATCCATGAGCATCCTTTCTCCCTCCTGAATTCCCTGAAATTCTATTTCTGATGATGACGTATGAATATCCTTTTGGTACACTGGAGTCAGCTGTCCTGACTGTGTCCTCTCTGGCACTCTTGCCTACCCATCAGCATACTCACCGGGGGAAAAAAGAAAAGCTTGCCTCTGCACATGCACTTTTCACCAACAGCCAAAACACTGGTGAGCTATCGACTCTGTTTTAGTCACAAATTCAAAGCACAGCACTATACAGGTGATGAAGAAAGCTAACGCCATGTACACTCTCCTTCAGTTCTTAAAGTTTCTGGGGTATCATAGGAAACTAAGTCACAGACTTTGAGAAATCACCTTGTCTCTGCTTCTGACAGTGGGATCAATTATACTGATGTTATTCCCAATAAATCCTTACCTAAATGTTTTTCAATGGGGACTCATGATGGAATATTCATTATTTCTCAGAAAATAAACTATTCCAGACCATTTTGAGGTAAAGAATAACTGAAAGTTTAAAACTTTGGATTCTCATAATTTACATTTTAAAATGTTTTGTGTGGTTATATTTATTTTCAATTAAAGTTCCCAAAAACTAATTATTTTTTTCAACAGAAGACTTTTATCTTAAAACAACTTTGTCCTTTGTAAGTAATTTCAGCTGTGTTAAAATGTACCAACAATATCAGAATGTATCTGTATAAACTAGTTGTTGTAAAAGAGACAGTGCAAAATTAAATCCACTTTAAAAATATGGTGCATTGCATGGTAGATGATGCATTAATCTTTCCTGGACTGTCTCATCTTGAGAAAAATAGGATTTATTTGGCAGTAAAGAAGGCAGTAAGAATGCAGAGGAAAAAAATAAAGATCATGGATGCAAGGCCTTTTTCAATAGAAATATGGAAAAAAAGACAAGTGAAAAATTGTGAACAGTAATTGCTTTTTTTCTTAGTTACAGTTTTGAAGGACTCATTCACTTAATTTTGTATGGTAGGAAATCCTCTAATAAACTCAAGCAGCCTCATTTTACTGGCTTTCAAAATCAAGTCAAGGTCATGGGTATTACTATGATATTACACAAACTATTGTAACATCTCTTACCACAGAAACCTAATTGCTGTATTAGTGAGCCACTATTTATTAATGGAACTGATTGTTAACACAGTTTTTGGCATCAAAATCAAGAATTGTAAAAAGGTTTTATGTTTTTCATTATTTAAAAGGGGTCTCTTTTTCCAGACAAGGCCAGACAAGCCCTCTCAACCACATAATTTATTTTATTTTCCAAATATGAGCATTGCTCATAGAACTAGAAAGGTATCTGTAAACACAAGCCTGGCTTGGGAGAGTAACTCAGCAATGCTCTAGTATATAAAGATACACCTATGTTAGCATTTTAAATCTTACTGTACATTGATTTGGAACCAAATTTCTTGACTGTCCCTACTAACTGTGCTTCAGCTCATTTCATAGAGAAGCCCTGGGGCAGCTGACTGAACTCCTTTCAGACAAAGCTGAAGCAGAAGACACACTCAAGAAGCACAGATCATGCACTCAGCTGATAATGGAGACTGGGACCACAGGACCTAACTGGGTCTGAAGAGCAAAACTGCCTGCAATACAGATGGTGCAAATATCGTGGCCTCAGCACCAGCTGTCTGGCTTTACAGCTCTGCTCTTGCTGTTGTGTGCTACTTGCTAATGTCAGCATGAGGCACAATTATTTAAATGCAAGAAAACATTATCTATATCACAATGTAATGTTAAAATTATATAGATAGAAAACCAGATGCAGTGTCCCAGAACAGTGCAAACAGGCATATCAAATTGTATCTGGGAAAATAAGTAGTTGCCTCAATGGGATTCTGCATCCTAGCTAATTGGTGTCACTTCTAAATACCACACAACTCTAGCTTAAAACTGCTTCAGACTCAAGAACTAGTTTGGTTTCAGCTAAGGTATGTCAGGGTTGAATAAAACTGGTTTAGTGGGTTGCTGAGACATGTCTTTGTTCTGACTTAACTCTTAAGTTGTCTCGAGACAAACACCAGATACCCTGCATGTCTGGATCCCCTGTTTAAATTGTTTATCTCTTGGATTGTTTGAGACAAGCACCATATATCCCAAATGTCACAGCAGGAACACTGGGTTTTTAAGGAATCATAGGATCATAGAATCACAGAATGCTTTGGATTGGAAAGGACCTTAAAGTTCATGTAGATCCAAACCCCTTGCATTGGCATTTACACCTCCCACTAGATCAGGTTACCCCATCCAATATGGCCTTGAACACTTCCAGGGAGGGGGCATCCACAACTTCCCTGGGCAACCTGTGCCAGTGACTCACCACCCCTACACTAAAGAAATTACAATAGCCATAGTTTTGTTTTGTTGCTTTGTTTGTTTTTAATGTGGCTTCCTGTACTATATATTAGCTATTAGCAGAACTCTGCCATCTAATCCTTACACAAATTCTAGATGGGCCGCAACAAGAGCTGAATTTAACGTCAAGCAGGTTGCTATTAAGACATCAGCTGAGAACATCTGATAAGCTAGGAAGATTAACCCAAGCTTTCTGGGCTGTCTTAAACTAATTTTTCCCCATTCAAAAATATGGATTTTATGACTTAAACTGTTTTTATTTAATGAGCAAAAATGTAAGAAGACAAAGAAACAAAGAAACTGTGTAACACTAACTGATTACGAAAGTGTAACACTATTTTTACAGGTTTTTTCTTTGGTGAGACAACCTCTAGGCCCCATAGGCTTATTTTTCCTGCAGTCCAGCATAGATGTAATTAATGTTTTCATATTGTAAATAGTGAAGTCCTTGTTGTATCAATAGGTCTGGTTCAAGCTCCACTCAGGTTGGTGCAGCCTGATTCTTCTCTCTCTTCTACACTCTTCTCATCTACCAGCTGTCCTCCCTTGCTGAACTTAAAGCAATCTTCCCTTCCATCAGTCATTCTGCAAAGTACATTTACAGAATTTTCTTAACACTAGCTACTTCCACTAACCTTGAATTGCTCCACTATCTGCACTTTGCTATTCCTTGCTGCCATCTCCAGCAGCTTTGCTAGCGTTTTTTATTTTCTAGCAGTTGGAAAACTGCATATGGCACTGAAAACAAAACTACCTTTTAAAGCACAGGAGGTCCTTTAACAGCTCTCCTTGTTCTCCCTTTATTTGTTGAGACATCTTCTGGTGGTGGTGGTTTGTTTTACTCCAGTCTAAATTAAACTCCATCACTCCAGAGCTGGAAAACATTGTTTTAACTCAGCATGACATCTCTCTTTAGGCATATTCAAAAGTTGTCACCCTACATTTCTGTACCCTATTGCAAATGCATACTTTTTTCCATTTGTAAGTGAGCTGTGTCACACTCAAACACAATAAAACAGCATGCACAAAGCAAAATAAGCTCCAGACTAATAATGGGCCTTTTTAATTTATCTTCTGTTTTTGTCCTTAGATACCATTCAAGCACACCTAGTTTTAGGATCCTGTCACCTCTGGAGTTACTGGAGAAAAGGCTTCTTTCAGAATAGAACTTAGACACTTGTTTTGCACATGGTTACAGCATAGCACGAAATTATGTATTTTTCCATTATCCAGATTCAGATGCTCAAATTTAAAATGTAAACGTTTGGGCTTTTCCCCCACCAAAAAAAATCCCCCAAATCCTGCCAGCATTACTAAGTATGCAGGTTTATTTTTTGAGGGAAAAAGATGTAATAATAAGTAATAACAGGGGAGTAATAATACGTAATGATAGTGGAGTATTGGGGTAAGGAGATCCTGGTGGATTTGGATGGGCAGCAGGACAGGAGTTTTCCCTGTAAGAGATGACTCAGAAAATGACAATTTTGAGCCATTCTTACCTTTACTCTGGAGTTCACATTTACCAAAATTTCATTAGAAATCTTTTCTTACTGTATGGAATTTGTATTATTTGCCTCAATTTTTGAACATCTCCAATAATATACATCCATTTGGTTAAACGTTTGTGCTCATGGCAGCAAAGGACAATTGGAATTGCCATCACAGGTCAAACCACTTGATCTACTAATCCGATGTTCTCTTTCTGTCAGCAGTCAATACCAGCTGCTTCAGGGAAAAAAAGCACATAAGCAATTATGGAATAACCTGCTCAGAGGCAAATAATCTTCCTAATCTTATTTACCTGTGTATCATTAATTGTGAAACTTAAAATGTAGAGAGGTAGCTGGAGGAGCAGGGAATTGCCAGGAAGGACTGATTTTATGGCAATACAGGTCAGTAAAATCAGAGTCTTTAACATACATAATAATAGCATTTTGTAAGAGTTTTCATATTAATAATAATAATTGTAAACAAAAAATATATAGGGTCTTACCTTCCCAATACCTGCCTGCATCTGAGGAATGGTTCCTAAAGTCACAAGAATGGTTCTATAACCTGCTTTTATTATCTTTGTTTGGTTTTAGGATGTTCTGGCTCTCAAGATCAGAATTTTGCTAGGGAGTGGGAAAGGCTCTTACCTGCCCACATGAGGAGTGTGTTTCAATTCATCTCAATTCATCTCTTTGAATGAAAATCAGCACTCTGGACTAAATTTTGGGTTTGAGTTTTGGAAAAAATATTTTTCCCTGACTCCATTCCTGTTGAATAAATATACAAAACAGGATTATATCTATATGCAAAAGAGAAAGTATATCACATAACAAAATATTCACAGAGATATGTTTTTCTCTGCACTAGCATTCTGCAGAGATGTGTTTAAATCCATTGTCTTTGAGCAGTCTGTGCTTGACGGGTTAGAGAGAGGGAGCTCTGGAGCTAAAGAAGCAACTATATAAAAACTATTTCAGCTTGAATAACCCAAATGATTGTAATGGTCTCTGGATAGAGACCATCTGAATTCAATGAAGCCTCGTTTTTAAGAAACTAACACAAAGTCTAAACTTTTGTTTCTGCAATATAATGCAATAGAAACCAAGATGCCTAATGAATTTTAGGATGTCCTACAGAGACAACATATGGCTCATACTTGCAAGTGCCTTTGTGCATCAACAGCCCTTTGTTTTTGTTACTAAGCTGTTACTTCCAAAGCTGCCTAGTAGATTTAATTTTAATAGGAACTGGGCATCCAAATCTCTCCAGTGACTTCAGAAAAAAATAAGCCAAAAAAATTATTTTCCTGGTGGCTGAATATGCATTGTAAAAAGATGCCAAAGACTTTTCACCTTGCCCAAGTGAAGAAAGTCCTTCAAAGGCAAATAGACCTTGGCAACTAGTAAACTGATCTTTGCCCAGTTGCGTAACTGATGCAACACACCTATATGTCACCACAGGACTCACTGTATATTGGACATGGTTGACAAAGTAAAAGTTATTACTAATGACAAAAATTAATGGGTGATTATCAGTCTTTATTTTCTTTCTGCTCTGGTTTCCTTTGTTTTGTGTTGTCACAGTTTGACACCGAGTTGGAACATCTCGATTCACCCCTCTCCCCCTCCTCCCCTACGGTAGGGAAAGAGGGAGAAAAAATGAGAAAGAGAGGCTTTCTGGGTTGACAAATGAAACATTGGTTTTAATTATTAGTGATAAGGGAATATATCTATATTTGTAAAGGGATGTGCAACACCTGATCCCCTCCCTCCTCCCCCAGCGACTCTCACAGCAACTCTTCTCCCTGGTGACTCCCAGCTGAAGGGGGGAGTGTCCGGGCGCACGGACGGGGTCCTCGGGTGTCGGCTGTAAAGAAAAATAGAAAAAACAAATGAGAGAGAGCCAAAGAGAGGGCGATAGAAGCGACAGTAAGCAGAAAAGTGAGTGGAAAAGGAAAAAGAGAGGCTTGACTTCCGTGATGTCTTAACCTATACTGAAAACCAAATAGAGAAAATACTATGAGAAGGGAATATTCTGATTTGCTGATCCTGCCTTTGGTCTAATCTGCTCCCCCGTAGAGGGGGGGAGGCTGCAGACAGTCAGAAGTGACCTTGGTTATTATCAGTCCACTGGCACTACTAAAAAGTTCACTGAAAGAAAAAAAAATCAGCAAAGAGCTTCACCCTGGCTCAAACCAAAACATTCCACCCCTATTCCATCCTCATAATATTTTACACAGAGTCTATAAGTTATTAAATTAAGAATTCTCTCCCAGACTTAGATTTCCCTGAGGTATGTACTGAACTTCACCACCTTCCATCATTACACACCAAGTATGTCCAGGTCCCTGAGCAAAAGTAACACCCTGGACAGGTTTGCCCTTGCCTGAAGCAGGATAAACCCAAACCCTTTTTCTCAACAGATTTCTTTCACACACCACTGGGACTTTATCCCCATTCACTGTTTGCAAAAGGTCTGACTGAGCAGGACCAGCTCTATTGATGAATCCCCTGGTATTAAGTAGCCAAGTGGCCTTTGCTAAATGTTTGTCCCAATTCTTAAAGGTTCCACCTCCCATTGCCTTCAGGGTAGCTTTCAACAGACCATTGTACCTTTCAATCTTCCCCGAGGCTGGAGCATGGTACGGGATATGGTATATCCACTCAATACCTTGTTCTTTGGCCCAGTCAGTTACAAGATTGTTCTTGAAATGAGTCCCATTGTCCGACTCAATTCTCTCTGGCGTACTGTGTGGCCACAATACCTGCTTCTCAAGGCCCAGGATGGTGTGCCAGGCTGTGGCATGAGGCACAGGATATGTTTCCAACCATCCTGTACTTGTTTCCACCATTGTAAGCACATAGCGCTTACCCTGGTGGGTCTGACGCAGTGTGATGTAATCAACTTGCCAGGCCTCCCTATACCTGTACTTTGACCACCTCCCCTCATACCATAAAGGTTTTAACTTTTTAGCCTGCTTAATTGTGACACGTTTCACACTCATGAATCACCTGTACAATAGTGTCCATGGTTATGTCCACCCCATGGTCACGAGCCCCTCTGGATGTTGCATCTCTGCCCTGATGACCTGAGGCGTCATGGGCCTATCGAGCTAAAAACAGCTCACCTTTGTGTTCCCCATCTAAGTCTATTTTAAACACTTGGGCAGCCTCATCTGCTCATTGGTTGTGTTGATGTTCCTCATTAGCTCGACTCAGAGGCATGTGTGCATCTACATGGCATACTTTCACAGCCAATTTCCCTACCTGAGCAGCGATGTCTTTCCATAGGTCAGCCACCCAAACTGGCTTACCCTTTTGCTGCCAGTTGTTCTGCTGCCACTGTTTTAGCCACCCCCACAAGGTATTTGCTACCATCCATGACTCAGTGTAGAGATAGCGTCTTGGCCACCCTTCTCGTTCAGCAACATCTAAAGCCAGCTGGATGGCTTTTACTTCTGCAAACTGACTTGATTCTCCTTCTCCTTCATCTGCTTCTGCAGCAAGCCGTGTAGGATTCCATACGGCAGCTTTCCACCTCCAATGGTTTCCTACAAGGCGACAGGAGCCATCAGTGAACAGAGCATATTGTTTTTCAGCCTCAGGCAGTTGATTATATGGTGGGGCCTCTTTGACTCGTTTCACTGCTTCTTGAGGTGGCATTCCAAAATGTGTGCCTTCTGGCCAGTCTGTAATAGCTTCTACTATCCCAGGACCATTTGGGTTCCCTATCCTAGCCTGCTGGGTGATTAAAGCAATCCATTTACTCCAGGTAAGCATCGGTGGCATGATGCATAGGAGGAGCATTACTCATGAACATCCAGTGCAGTACCGGTAATTGGGGTGCCAGGAGGAGCTGCGCCTCAGTACCCATCACTTCTGAAGCAGCTCTAACTCCTTCATAGGCTGCCAGTATCTCCTTTTCAGTTATGGTGTAATTGGCCTCAGAACCTCTGTAGCTTCTACTCCAAAATCCCAGGGGACGACCACGAGTTTCCCTTGGTGCTTTCTGCCAGAGGCTCCATGTAGGGCCATTGTGCCCGGCTCCAGTGTAGAGTATATTTTTGATGTCTGGACCTGTTCAAATTGGTCCAAGGGCCACCGCATGCACAATCCCATCTTTAATCTTCTCAAAAGCATCTTGTTGGTCGGCACCCCACCCAAAGTCGTTCTTCTTGTGGGTCACCTTGTAAAAAGGTTGCACGATGTGATTATATTCAGGAATATGCATCCTCCAAAAACCAACCATTCCTAAAAAGTTTTGTGTCCTGGCTCAAACCAAAACATGTGTCTGATGAAAAAGAGTATAATTTGATTAATTACAGAGACTAGATAAAAAATGGGGAAAAGGCGATTGTCAGCACTTCATGATTTTTGAGTCTATGTTGAGCTTCCTCTGAAAATTTATAGAGCAAAGAATGATTGTTTGAGATCCATCTTGTGTATCACAGAATCACAGAATCATCGGAATTGGAAAGGACCTCTACAGATCATCTAGTCCAACACCCCTGCTAAAGCAGGATTGCCTAGAGCATGTTACATAAGACTGCATCCAGGCAGGTCTTGAACGTCTCCAGAAAAGGAAACTCCAAAGCCCCCCTGGGCAGCCTTTTCCAGTGCCTTGTCACCCAAATAGTAAAGAAGTTTTCCCTCATGTTCAGATGGAACCTCCTGTGCTCCAGTTTATGCCCATTGCCCTTTGTCCTACTGCTGGGCACTACTGATATAAAGCCTGACTCCATCCTCATTGCACCCACCCATTAGATATTTATAGACATTAATAAGGTCTCCTCTCAGCCTCCTCTTCTCCAGGCTAAAGAAACACAGATCTCTCAACCTTTCCTCATAAGAGAGATACTCCAGTCCCTCAGTAATCTTTGTTGGTTTCTGCTGGACTCTTTCCAGCAGTTCCATGTCTCTCTTGAACTGGGAAGCCAAGAACTGGACACAGTGGTCCAGATGTGGCCTCACTAGGACAGAATAAAGGGGAAGAATTACCTCCCTCAATCTACTTGCCACACTTAGTCCTAACCCATCCCAAGATACCGTTGGCTTTCTTGGCAACAAGGGTAAAATGCTGGCTCATTGTTAACACACCTTCTACTGGGACCCCAAGATCCTTCTCCTCAGAGCTGCTTTCCAGCAGGTCAGCCCTTAACCTATAGTGCGGTATGGGGTTGTTCTACCCCAGGTGCAGGACCTTAAATTTGCTCTTGTTAAATCTCATTAAGTTCCTCTCTGTCCAACTCTCCATCCTGTCTAGGCCACACTGGATGGCACCATTCTGTTAGTGGCACCAGCCTCTAAGCCATAACGAAATTCCACTCAGGGTCAGCTTCTGTTTCAATTGCATTTCAGCCTTTTTTTCAGGTTTTTTAACCTTAGAAGTTTATAATATAGTGATTTTATGTTGCAGTGGATTGCTTTATAATATTTATTAATTTCTTTTTGAAGCCCTCCTTGCTGGTGTTATGTTCAATTGCTTTTTATCAACTTCTACTTATGGTCTTTTAAGAAGCTTTCAGTGTTCTTGCCTCAGGTGCTTTGAATTAATTTTTAAGTATTTCAGACAATGCGGTTTATAGACCAAAGACGAAAAAGATTTCCAGGTTTTCTGGTGCATGGAAGCTTCATAAATCAAACCTTAGTAAATCTGTCTTGGAGCTTCAGCATGGAGGAGACCATCATTCTCTCTGTTTCATTCAGCCTTCTACCTTCGTGGGGTTTACGTTAATTTGCCACTGAGCACTAGGTTATCACATTTGTTGTCTTTCAATCTTGCAGGTTGTAAATAGTCATTACAACAGGGAATGATACATTGTAGAAATGTCTAATTTGGGGAAGCCCCAAATAGCACATATTTTAAATGAAACAACTGGCAGCAGCACAATGAAATGAGTCTGCTGTCAGTTGTGCTATAAGCAGCTTATCACCGTTAGGGGAATTAGAAGGAAGTTATTGAGGTACAGCCAAAGGAGCAGATAAAAGAAGAAGGAATGCTCTGATTTGTTTGGGATGTGAAGAAGTGGTGAAAAAGCTGCAAGCAGATAAAAAGGATAGGGGTAAAAAGTAAGAGCAGGGTTTACTTGAGTTTGTATGCTTTCCAATACTGTCTCCAGTACCTACAGTTTAGAAACAGTAGGTACTCTTTGCAATGCCTATTAGAGACAATTCAAAGACTTTATTAAAAAGACTAACTTATTGAAATTCTGTTCTCAGCCAATTTAAATTTACTTTCCATATCTTTGAAAAAAAATTTCTAATCACTGCGGTTACCTTTCTAACTGGATAGTATGAAAATCCTTCCTTTTTTATTAGTGGGATATAATTAGTGTATTGATGCATCTTGTATGTAAAATTTCGAAGAGATCTGTTGATCATAAAGGCCATCCTCAGCACAAGCCTGGTTTCCCCTGCATGTTCAGAGAATTGCTGCAATTAAGTATTTCGTACACAATGAAGTTTTATCCATAGCTATAATCCTCATTAACAACAAACCATTTCTTATATTCTGTCTACCTTTTGCCATCTCAATTTAGTCCACTTTTCCTACTTGTCCTAATTTCTAAACCATAAATACTTCCTCTTTCACTAAGCATTAATTTCGTAGCAGTCATGCCATGAATGTAGTACTGTAAATACATAAAGATAATAAGGGACATTTTCTGTGACAAAGAATTCACAGTGTGAAGAAAACACCATTATGAGCACAATACAGGATCACAGAAGGCTTATGTACTTTGTCTAAATAAGACAGGAAATTGGTAAGAGCACTTGGAATTACAATGAGGTCTTCTGAGTGCCATCACATTTTTTGTAACATTTTTTGTCTGCTCCTTTATCCTTCTGCTTGCTAAGAAACATAGAGTTGGCAGGGCAAGAACAGGTGTAACAGGGCTTAAAAGACATTGCAGGCATTATACTGGTGTTTCACACATTTCAGATTAGGCTCATTGCTTAAAGCTTTCATTTTTTTCCTTATAATTTGGTAATTTGAGCTCTCTGAAATGCATCGTTTTCTTTTGAATTTGCAAAATATCTATATCTTAATGATAGTCTGATGCTCATAATACAATACAATATCTCCAATGCAGTAAGAAGAGTCATATAGGAAGAGTATCTCTGAGCTTAATTATACATTCTCTCCATGTTCAGTATTCACACTTCTATTGGCTTATTCTTACTGCCATATTGTATTCAAACAAACGTATAATTTAATATAAATTACCAAGTCTTCATCCATCTTCCTTTTATTTTCTATAAATTTAGAGAGTCAATTAACATGAATGGTGTTTTAGGCAGAGTTAAGTATATATAGTCTATATTCTCCAAATTAGAACTACGTAAACTGCTTACCCCAGTGTATCTTTTGCACAACCTCATTCTCAAAAAAAGTACCACTATCTATTTCCATAAATGTATTTGATTACATTATATTTCCCAAAGAGTACTTGCTTCCGTTACTCCAACATGAGTATCATTTTGCTTTCATTTTCTACTCTTTTTTGCATTCCATAGTATTATATTTTTGTTCCAAGTGTTATCTGCAGTTGCCCTGACTATTGAGTTGTATTTTGAAATATTTCATGACATTTTTTATTGGATTCTAACTCACTGCAATTTCCCCATTTCTTCTAGGGGGCTAATTCCTCATTTTTTAGAATCTAATCTAATCCAAGGCTCTTCATTGTCCCATTTACCTTTCCCATTTTAACAATGGCAGTTATTTCCATATAGAGGGAGGCCGGAATGACGGCTTAGCAATTTACAGAGAAGACTTACATTCCAGAAGGAGGAACTGGCACTAGCAATGTTCAGCTTTGAGGATATACTCCTCACCTGTGTAAGCAATCAGAATGCCTTTTTTGTGGGGTGAAGTATGATAGGTGTGTACTGGATCTACCAGCAACAATCTTGATAAAGAATAGAAGTCTCTCATTTGGACACCAGTACATGAGATTTCCGAAAACCTTAATGAATGCATGCATGAAAAGTCAGATCAGTGTAAAAAGGGTGAACATTGTCACCTGTGTGCTAGTGAGGAATACACCTTTTCCCAGGTGAAAAAGTGGTGGATATCCCTTTATGAATAAAATGTTGAGATTTCTGATAAAGAAGACAGCTTTTTCATTGGCATGAAGTATAGCTGGGTTTAAAAAAACACAGAAAAATGAAGGAAGGATACTTTAAAATTAGAAATATTTTGCAAAAAATGTGATATGCAAGTAATTCAACATCAGAAAAATCAGAGAAATGAAAGAATCTCAACGTACGTGCAATTTTTATACATAAAGATCTTCCAAATACAGAAAAAATTAATGAGAGAAGTTCCATGTCTTGGGCTATGTGTTGGATCTGCAATTGTAATACTTTTTTATTTATGTCTCTGAGTGCAGTCTACTGCCATAAACACACAAAATAAATAAAAGGTAAAACCTCTTTTTTTTTTTTTTCCTGAAGAAAGGCTATAATGTCAGACTTCTAATAATTTAACTTGCAAATAATGACATCTTATTTAGATATCTCAATTTTGAATTGTATAATTTGTTTGATTTTTCTTATCTAAAGAAAACAGGAACAGATAAATCTATTAGTATCAAAAGGCCTTCATGCTTGAAGTTGAACTACAGTAGAATCAAAGTCAGTTATGTTAAGCATTTTATTAGAGAAAGCATCTCTAGCTACAGCACCTTTTTAGTATACCCTTCCACTTGAAATTTCTAAAAACCTACAAAGATGTTTAAAAATACACAATCAAGAATTATGGATCACTAGAGAAAAAGAAAAAGCAAGGAAAATTAGATCAAGTTAAATTATTATTTGTTCAGGGAGTATGTATTCAGTCTTTTGAATGTGCTAGCAGACAAGACTACAAATTTGGATATACAAATTTATTATCTGTGGTAACATTTAATTCTGTTTCTGTAAGCAAGTGGTAATGAAATTTCATAGTTGAAAATTTAAACTGGTCATCCCATCCGTCAGGTTGGATTCTTTCCTACTATGGAAAATTTCCTAGGTCTGCCTCCTCTTCCTCCTCACCTCATGTTTTGAAGAATCAAGTTATCATGTACTTTCAAATGCATACTGAACTTGATGTTTCTTCAAGTTTCTTCAGTTTCTTCAAAGATAGCAAATTCTGTGTTTTCCTATAAGAAACATGTATCAAGGTTCTCAGAACTGATCCAAGTAGCATTACTAAAATGGGAAAATTTGTGCCAAAAAAGTCATGATGCAGTAGATAAAACAATGAAAATCTAAAAACTGTTATAAGCTTCTGAGTCTTTAGCTGCGTAGACTACGCATTAGGTTTGTTTACTAACCAGACTAGGATATTGTGGAAAAATGGTAAGGGTATTCTCCAGCTGCACAATGATCTCCTGTACAGAATTGCAGATATCTGTAGATAGGAAGACTAGCTAAGTCTCATTCTGCTTTGTTGATTTTCCAGTTTGTGATTGCTTGCTTTAACACTAAGGTATTTATTTTCTAGCAGTTTGCCCAGTATCAATTTTGAATGTATTTTTGTCACTTTCAAGCACGGAATATTCCAGAGATCTCTAGTGTTCTTGTAATGAAAAATTTCCTGACATTTACCTTGTAAGTATCTTTACATCATGCGACTACATTTTGGCTTAATATAATAATGCAAAAAAAATTGTATCTCAAAAAATCATATAAAAAGAGCACTTCTAAAACAAAATTAAAAAAATTAATTTGGATGTAGTGCAAAACTACAGATAATGCTACCATTCTTTTTCTCATTTTTCAGTAGTATGAAAAAAACAGTTCTGACATATCCAAATTCATATTATGCTATGAGACACCCCTATTTTTAATCTATATCTTTTAGGGATGAGGAAAACTTCATGTTTTATAATAAGAGATTCAGATGTAAAAAACCATTTTTAATATTTTTTATATTTCAGCTTGGAAAGTTGTTATAGGTTGCAGCAGTTTAAACCCCTTATTTTTAAAACATTACAAATGCTTGTTGAAAACAGTAGGTCTCAAGGTTTGTTTTCACCCATACTTACCCATTTGGGGCTGCACTTTAGGTATATTATTTATTTTCTATCAATAAGAACAGTTCTTAACTTGTCTCAAACCAGTAAAATGTAGAATCTGTTAACTTACATGGGTCAGAAATCAGCAAAAAAAGTGTGGCCATGTTACCTAATTGGTTTAAATTAAAGCATCCAAAATCAGGTTTTCTTCCTGAAAAAAAGGGAAGTTTTTTAATACAGTATTTCAATATTTAATGTTAATCATGACCAAACAGTATATAAATTAAATATGTACTATCACAATACTCTAATAAATGTAGTTTAACGAAGTTCAAATCTAGGCCCATTGTGATAACCGAATTGTAGTGATATCCAAATGAGTGAGTAATCTAATAAAATAGAAAAAAAAGTTGTTTCCAAATCAGATATTAACAAAAAAGCAAAACACTCCATCTACCAGGCATTTTAAGTCTGAGACTGAGCTGCAAAAGTGTAATTTGCCATAAAGGGAAACCCATGACCTCTTGCACGCTTTCTCTGAAGTTGGATGTTACTCATTGCAGCACAGAACTGTCTTACAATCTTTAAATAATGAAAAGAGTAATTTCTCATATGGTCCTTAGAACTAAAAACTCTCTTGTCAGTATAACTGTGGGTAAGGGTATCTGCACCAATGATATCTGTTTTAGGAAAAGTAATTTTCATCCAGAGAATTGAATGAAAGTAGCTACCAGTCATCAATAAAACTCATTTTCGTCAGACACTACAATGAAAATATCCTCTTCGGTTAAACTTCATGGATTGAACTGCTTAATAAGTGACCTACTTCTCTCCCTCTCCCCCTTTCTCCAAAATATTCTGGTTACATATTAGCAACTGGTCTTAGTTGAATACTTTTTTTAGCTAACACGGTAAAACTTACCTCCAATATGTTAAAAAAAACTACCAAAATAACAACAAAAAAACACAACAAAACAATAACAACACAACAAGAAGAAAAAAAACCAAACCAAAACAGAATAAAGAATTGAGTTTATCCTACACTTGGAGTATATTGTAACCCTTGCAAGGAGCTCAGTTCAGGACATTCCTGATCACAACACTATCAACAGAGGCAGTGTCACACAAGCAGGAGTCAACTGTTTCAGTCATAGGGCAGTCAAACACAGAAGTGTGACTTTATTCCTGTTGTATGTAGTCCTTCACTGCAAAGTCTTTGTGGTCCTTTGTCCTTCAAGATGGCTACCTGAAAAGACAGCAAAAATAAGCGATTGTTACAATGGATTTCTACCTTCCCAGCAACACACATATAATCAAGTCATATGCTTCACTGGTATTAGGATTTAATTTTGCCTTTTGTGTTGCTCAATACCACTTCCCTTGGGAGAACTTCAGAATATTTTTATTATGGATATGATTCTGTTTCAAAAGCCAAATCACCTTTGGGATAGACTTGTTTCCTTGGTGTCAGTTCATTGCACTATTCAGGCAGATACTAACATCCTTGTAAACTGAAGGCATGTCCAGTCTGAGAAACTTTCTTCAGCACTTCAGAGTTGTGATTCAAATAGATATACTACAGACTTTGCACACGTTCTTGCACATTCTACTTAAACTCCCAACAATGGAGTGAAAACTTTTTTTACTCTCATATTACACAGCCAGCCAGGCCAGCTGTCTAGGAAGAACTGGGGGTATGGACCAGAGGAAAATTTGCCCTGTAGCAGGGCTTTTTTGACTGCTCTTCTGAATGGCACACCTTTTGTCAACTGCAGCTGACTCCTGCAGTCCCAGAATACTCAAAATGCTGTGAGCATGCAGGCTGTTTAAGGAAAACAAGGTAAAGGACAATTCTGACTGAAAAATCAGAGTGGAAGACTTGGTACATCTCTGGATTATGGCAGGTCAGTGAGGTATTTATGGTCATGAATGTGATTCAGTTATGAGGGGCATGTAGGTGCCCCTTGGCCAACATTGATTTGATACTTCAGCCTTTTTTTTTTTAAATTCATTATCAAAGCAAATAAGTAGCTTAAACTTTCATCTCTAATAAGTCTTTTTTTTTTTTTTTTTTTTTTTTTGAATGAAGTGTAAGGAGGTATCAAAACATAATGTATTCTTTTCTAGCTAAGCTCTTTCTGCCCTCAGCAGTTTCCTGTGGTGATATGAGGTCAAGCTTTCTGCCAGCTATTTTCCCTCTGCTTCAACTGGTGACTTTTCGTTCTCTCTGAGTATCATTAGGTAAAGCGAGTGAAGCATGAATCAAAGGCAATGTAAATGTCAGGAATGGAAAATTCCATGGTCGAATTCACAAAAGAGAAAAATGATTGCTGATGCATCTGCAACGAAGTCAAAGTCTGGCCGTCTTTTCCTGCCTTCTAGACAGGCATGAAGGAGGCAAATATTAAAATAATTTATTCTCCCAGATGAATTAATATGAATTTTTTATTTCAGGATAATTCTCTGGAACTGGACTATTTTTTTCAGCCAACAATATTATGAAATTCGGTACACCTTAATGGTCATAGAGATCCAAATAGAACAAAGCATTTGGTATTATTCCTGGCCACCCTGAATGAATTGCAGCCATCCTGTGAGTTCGCCTTTCATTCTGTGGAAGTAAAAAAAGTTTTAAAACTGTTACTTTATTAAATTGAACTTTGGTTTCTTTAGCTTTGGAAATTCAGAACCAGTTGAGCAACCCACAGCCTTTGAACTGCAAGCAGACCTCTTATGTTGTCTGTTCTATATTCTACATAAATAGATTGCCCTTGATCAACTCAGTTAATAAAAACCTGGTATTATCGAGTTGTTTTGATAATTTAGGTTTTTTTTAAGGCTAGGAGTAGGAAACTGAAGTGTCTGTCAGACACAAAATGGGGTGAAATGGGGAAAGAAGTGTTTACACATTAAAAAAAAGTTGGAGGAAAACAAAGCCAGCTTAAAAAACCCCAGTGTTTTTAATATGTTATATAGCACAATCTTTTCTTCTCATTCTGTAATTTATATTCTTAGGATATTCACTATGAGCAATGTGTTCACATTGCAGAATTGAAGATCTAGTTCAGCCTTGAAACATGAATGAAGTTGTGCTTTCGGCTCTGAAATATGTCACTTATATCGATTCATCTGTATTTTTTACTTTTTATTTATTAGGTCTGTTGGAGTTTGCTGGAGTGGACACATGGCCGTTCTGGTTTCCTTAAAATACCACAACATTTATTCATTGAATAAGCTCTGTAAATTCAAAGCGTCTCTTGTCTTCGTTGACAATGTTCTTGCTAATACCTTAACAGAGTATTTTTGATGGTTGTAATACATCAAGACCTAAAGAGAGGTGCACATCAGTCACTGTGATAATGTACAGCAAGTTACTGTCTTGTTGCAGCTGGGTTATGATTTGTCAAGCTACAGTGCAATGGACAGAGTGACTGTGACCTGTACATGCTGTTTCTCAGCTATTCTGCAGAAAGATCAACTGAAAATCAGCAAGGTGATGTTTGGAGATAACCAGTGCAGCCTTGCTGTTCACGTGTTGTAGCTTGTCGAGCTACATGCACTTCTGAAATTACATAATTTCTTTTACTTATATTTGTCTATTCAGGGAAGTAGGAGCCCAAGGCTATCTCTCTGGGAGTATCGTAATTCAAGTATTATTTGTAATGTACTTTGCCAGTGTGGAAGTCCCTCAGATGAGAGTCTTTTACAGGAAGTAACCATTTAGGTGGCTTAGTCCCTAGTATCCATAAATGAAGAATTAAGAAAGAAACTTACTGAATGAGTATGTCTAAGGCCTTAAAGAGGAAAAGCAATAGAATACTGACCTGATAAATTAATATACTCTCCATGCGTTACACATGAATATATTTAATAAAAACCCTAAGGCCCTTCACAAATTAATACGTGTTTAAAGAGTAGATTCAATTAAAAAAAATACATTTCACTGCTGTGTAGGTATTAGCTCGACAGGCTTTTATATTTTATTTATAAATTAAAAACCTTATTATAAATTAAGCTGATACTGACTTTGGACAGAATAGACAGGAAATTTGGAAAGCTGTGAGGCTAAAAACAGGCAAATCTGCAGAAGAGCCTAGGTGCTTCTGAATTCCATCATCTTTAGTCAAGCTATGCATGCTTGGCACATCTGAAAACAAAGCCCAATCACTTAAGTTTTGCCTTAAATCATGCAATCCTAATTTTGGGATAATTAGCATCTACATGGTTCTCCCTTTATTATTTTACTTACATCCACATGCCCATCTAGGGGGGTTGGAACTTTATGATCTTTAAGGTCCCTTCCAACTCAAACCATTCTATGATTCTATGATTAAGCTCTGAGACTCCTTAGGTCAACTAATGGATATATAAATACATTTTGTGAAACACTCCTTGCCCCAAAAGTTTGCAGTTCAAGCAGAACAGGCAGGAAAACAGATCCTCTGAGTGGAGTTCCATGAATCTGCATAGGACAGCAGAGGTTTCTGGTCTCCTAAGTTCCAGCCCAGAAGCTGATATATCGGTGTATGTGATGCTTTCAAAAACAGTAAAAGCTTGTTACTTGCGCAGTGCTGAACTCCAGTCAAAGAAAATACTTAGATCTAAGATTAGAAGTAAGCAGCTTAAATAGTATCATTTAACTATCCATGTGCTTAAAAGTGTGGACACGTGTATTTGAACAGCACTTTTGGATCAGGACTACAATATAAAGCAATGCAATACTGTAAACTGTGCCCCATGGAGCAACCTCTGAATTCTGATCAACTTATTCCTCTTCTTCTCAGTTAGATATTTATCTCTGAGTAGATAGAAATTATTTCTGATGTTTCTATTTTTTATTAATGAAGCTAATATTCTTTTTAAGTGGTTTTTAATACTGATGTTCCCTGCTGTTTATTCTTTCTTGCTCCTTCAAAAGATACTTACATGGTAGATGCAGGGTGAAAACTATTGGTGTGTAGCAGGGCACTCCATCTCTCAATATGCCTGCCTCAGTTTTGCTCTTATTATTCAGCTGCTTTTGCCTCTTAGTTTTGCAGGCCCAGGCCTGGAGTAAAAGATTCCCATGAGAAAGGGAAAGGCCTAGAAAACTCTGAGCTGGTAACAACCTTGAAAGGGACAAACAGGGGCCAAGTTGATGTTCGTAACACCAGCTGCTCTCCGGTGTTGAAGAA
Source organism: Hemiprocne comata (assembly GCA_020745705.1). Classification (NCBI taxonomy): domain Eukaryota; kingdom Metazoa; phylum Chordata; class Aves; order Apodiformes; family Apodidae; genus Hemiprocne; species Hemiprocne comata. Next base: position 81,440,249 of record CM036587.1, on the reverse strand, counting down.
CACAGAGCCCAGACTAGCCACAATTAGGCCCAGAATGGAGATAAAGTAAGAACGAACAGATAAAAGAGTTTGCATGGTGGGAACAGGGTCTTCATGTTTTTTTTACTATTTTCCCTTTATTCTCCAATGAGACATTTTGGAGGTACAGCTAAGGGTTAAACAGTCAATGGTCAATCCACTTTATTCTATAAAAGCCTGGTCCCACCTTTGATACAGAGGACTTCCCATACACTTTCTCAGGAGATGTGCAGGACCTTCTCCTCTCCACTGGGGACGCCTGCCAGAGAGACTAATTATTGAGAATGACGATCCACCCAGGGACACCCAGCTGTGGTCGGGCAAGAGTGAGAGATATTAACTCTTTCTTTATCTTCATTCACAAACTTAACATTAAGTAAGTTTCATCATTAAGTTTAAAGATTGTAGAATCCTTTAAGATTGATAATTAATGTTCTAGGCCTAGTATAAAACTTGATAATAAGTAAGTTGCTAGCATTTAAATGCTTAACCTTTATTGCTTGACCTAACTACAAGTAGTAAAATTCGTTGTTAAGATACCTTTTGCAAACAGACTTCAACTTCTGTTCTGATCTCCCAATTTCACTACAATTTGACTGCACTTGTGCCTTCTGCTTTAAGGAGTTAAGACCCCAACGTTACATGCAATAAACCTTGATCTGTGCATATACGTCTCGTCTGCTATCTTGTCCCATTATTGACATGGTGTTCTTTCTGGATAAGTGTAAACAACACCTACACTACCCTGCTAATATTAATTTCATTGTTATGTTACCTGTAGACACACATACTGGCTCATAAAACCAATGCAGTCAGAAAATGCTTGCTATCGCTCTATTGCAAAAAACTTTTGTGCTTTTCCTATATGGCTGATCTATTTTTCTCTCCCTAGACTGTTCTTTTTTGAAAATAACCTAAAGCTAATAACTTTCTCTAATTCCTTGCTTCCTATCTTTTTAGCTTTTATTGATTAGACACTCCAATGCTAATCTTGTCTATCTTTACTAATTTATTAGCATGCTTGTAATTTAAAGCATATTCCCAATTATTCCATTATCTTGTGAACATAAACTTTTTTCTTATTCCTGCACTGTGAAAAAGAAGAATCCAGAAATGAATGCCAAGAATTCCACTGGAGGAAATAAGGTAAATTACATATGTGATTTTCAGAAATAAACTGTATTTTTGCATACTTGTTTGTTACTCAGAATTGGTTGGGAATATTTTATATAAAAAATTATATTTACTTTGCATAGGATCCATATAGTCAGAAGATTCGAAAACTGTCACTTCTGATCACTCCAAGGAAGAGGATAAAAAAAGATATATAAAGACTAAAAAAGGTTATTTTTTTTTCTTGTTTATGCCATGTCCTAAGTCTTTTGAGTTTGGAAGGGATTTACATTTTCATGTGTAAAGATCATAAGTATTCTTATATATAAAAAAAAAAGCATACACAAAATTGTATCAGTTGTACCTGATATGCAGAACACTTTGATAAAAAAAAAAAAAAAAAAGCTGCAATATGGCCACAAAGATATAGCAACTGAAATCACTGTGCATCTTATGGCTTAAATTGTTAGACTGTAAGTGGAGGGTGGGAATGGTGCAGAAAATCATACGTGAAATACATGGAAGGACATAATTTCCATATATGTGAGAAATCTCTGGTGGTACAAATGGGAAAAAACAAAACAAAACAAGATAAAACAAAACTGGGCCTCAATTGGCCAGCAAGAGTAATTAATAAGAAGCAGTGAAGTTATGAGTTCGAAGATAGTAAACTGTCATAAACACTAGGAGAGAAAACTTTCTTGAGTGTACCCTCAATAAAACGTCACTGTGTCCACAACAACAAGACAGCACGGTTCGACAGAAAAACAAAGTTAAGGGAAATGAGAAGGATGTTCATTCAGTGGAAATATGCCTGAAGATTTAATGTGGTGCCAAGTCATTTTGGTATGAATTTGCAGAGATCAGCAACCTAGTGAGAGACTCATATCAGTGGCTGTTAAGTGGCTGCAATTTTATGAGCACATAGTGATGTGTAGATGGTAGAAACCCTATGGTAAGCAGCACTTCATTCCAAGGCTGGCTCAAAAATTCTTTTCATTTTGATCTGTGGCAGGCCTGGAAAACAAGTATGGACGGAGCAGGAGGGCTCATTCTAAAGTGCTTTACCTATTTAACCACTGTCAGCACTGAAAGGAAAACAGAGGATAGGCAAAGACACCTTTGACATCAGTCTGTCAAACATCAGTAAATATGCCTTCTAATTAACTATTGTTGGTTTCAATCCCTTGACACTCAGGCTATACAAATGGGGAAACCTGTGCTGTCAAAGGGAACAGGGAAACATATTTCCCTTTTCTTGGGTTTCATCTAAGTCTTCAGCATATCTATACAAGTATAACAGAGTTGTGTCTATTGTTGGCCCCATAAGATCCCTTTGTGAATTCATCTCTACTATCACCATTGTTTTAGTTAGGGCAGTAGGAGATATCAATTTGTGAGCCACAGGACTTCCAGATATGTGAGCAAGAACAATCACAACCTTTTGGATTGTTCTTTCTTGCCTTTTAGAGATGTTTCAGTCTCTGCTGACTGTTGCAAATTATTCTTTCATCATACAATTTAAGTTCTCATAATCTTGTATTTTTTCTTGCAGAAACTCCTGGTATGTGTCTCTACAGTTTCTACTACCCCTGGTATATCTCCTGATTTCTCTACAGTGGAAAAAAAAACTATCGGGTAGATAACTGAGAAGTTCACTCACTTTTTTGATGGTGTTATAGTTGTAGAAAGTAATAAGCATATTGTTTTTGTAAAGCTGATTTTTGAATCCTAAGATGTAAAGGAAGAAGGATAGTTGGCTTTTTTGATAGACACCACCCATTCATTTTTTAATTCCACAACTTTCAGATCAGGCTTGGTTGTATGTGCTTTACATAAGAAGAATGACAACCTGAAGACCTGTGTCATAAGAGACTAAAAGCACAACAGAAAGACAATAACTTTGCATCAGCTGTAGAGCACACCTCAGATTTTAATTGAAACTTACTGACTTTTCCCATTATGCTTTTTTTTCTGACTGGATTAAAGTGCTAATGTTATACCTTCATTTCACTTTTTCTGGAGAAATGCACATCTAGTTGCAATTGTAGGTAGTTCAGAATCTTTTTTAAGTGCATTGCTGTTTGAACAGGTTAGTTTTTCTGTGTGCTTTTCATGGTGTAATTTGACATCACAAGAAACCCTGTTATTTCCTTGGATACAAAGTTTTGACATCTAAGCTTGAAAGCTCATGAAAGGTGAGAGACATTTGTGTAATTAAGGTCACATGCAAAGGGAGGAAAGTAAAAGTTTTCCATTTAGGAAGTTGAGTTCTCTGATTTATAGTATTGAGCTAGGTGAAGTTTCAGTGGGGGCATAATTTAATCCACACAATTAGATTCAGTCTGTTGTGTAAGCCGGGCTGTGTAAGCCAGTGATGAGGAGAGCTACCATTTACAAGCAGAAACCTTGAGCAAAGTGGAAAGGCAGCTAGTAAAGACCAATGTCATCCTGCTTGAAGTATGGATGTGCTTCAGTAGCATTTTTGGTGAAACCTTGGGAAATAAAACTTCAAGCTCTTCCACTAAACATATTCACAAGTGAAGAAAAATGCTTTATAGCCTTAAATACTCTTGATTAAAGCATAATCTCTTGAGTATAAAATCAGCTCAAACTGTTCAAAGAACTTAATTACACAAACAATTGTGAGTGAAGCACAGATAATTTACTGGGGATCAATAACCAGTGAGAGAAGCTGAAGGTATGAACTGCCGTCAAGGGCCATTCAATCCAGTCAGTCATTAAACTCCTGGAAATGCTCTATACTTCAGTCAATATTTGAGAAAAAGAAGAAAACCAGGTTCTGCTTTATTTTGGCACATATGCTAGATCATTCTATGGGCTTTGAATTTACTTTGGATTATCAGATAGTAGAAATTGAGTTTCTTCATCATAAGATTCAACTACTTAATTTATCATGCCATTTGTCTTTGCATTCAATGTACAGTACTGCTACATGAGTAAGTCACTGAGGTCTATTGTTATGTAGCATATTGGAGGAAATAATAGGAAATAAACCCATATTCACAATTATTTATATAAAATACTAACATGTTAAAGAGTTTCCAGTCTTTCAAAAACTTTTTTTTTTCCATTTTTCCTTAGAGAGAAATGTAAGATAATAAAAAAAATGTTACTCTTGATCTAGGAAAGCCATTGAACTACATGGAAAATGTATAACAGATCTTCAATGTTATGTGCAATTAGCTTTTAATTAATTGGCTTTTATGTGTGATCAGTCACCTGTGGTTTCATTATTGACTGTATTGTTGACATCTCTGAACTTCAATTTTCTGTTGAGATGCAGCTCTTAATCCAGTATTGTGCTTTCTTATTTCATTGTGACAGTAGGCCAGAAATTGTTGCCTGTCAACAAAAGAATGATAAATCCAAATAAAGACCTGGCTGTTATTTCAGTAATGGGTTTAAATATCAGTACACTAGTGAAGTAGTCTATAAATAAAAATGTAATATATTTCTACTTTTTCCCTCTTTCCCAACCACATTTTATATAAAAGATGACTTGGTAGAGTTGAGAAAAATAGCACTTTAATTAGAATTTCAATGAAGTAATTTACAATACTGTAATACAGCAGAAATGAGCTTCTTGTATTTTTAATTCACAAATATACCTCTCTGTTTTAAGGTGACAAGGTAAATTCTCTGTCTTGAGAAGGCTTTCAAAAGTATATAATTCCTGAATTATATGTTAACACAGAGAAAAATGGGAAAGTTTGGAGCCATTTGAATTATTTTTCCACAAGATTTGTAGAAGGTAAAAAAAACCAACAAAAACACCAAGCTAGAAAATACAGGAAATTTTATACTCAAGGAAATAGAGAGAGAATAATATGATCACTGCAATAATATGCTAACTGAAAGGATTGAGGAATGCAGGGACGGATTTTCTACATGCAACAATTAAAAAAAAAAAAAGGAAAGGAAAAGAAAATGAGACACATCAAGTTAAGGAAGTTGGTTAAGTTCCAACAATGAATTGAAACCACTAACAGTTTTGTTAAAATTTAGTAGTATAAAATTCACAGAAAATATAATATAATAAAATTCACAGGCTGAGAGAGCTGAGTCTATTCACCCTGGAGAGGAGAAGGCTCTGGGGAGACATTATAGTGGCCTTCTAATACCTGAAGGGGGCTTACAGAAAAGCTGGGGAGGGGCCTTTCACCAGTGAGGGTAGTGAGAGGACAAGAGGTAATAAACTGAAAGAGGGGAGATTAGGTTAGACATCAGGAAGAAATTCTTCACCATGAGAGTAACAAGGCACTGGAATAGGTTGCCCAGGGAGGTTGTGGAACCCCCCTCCCTGGAGGTGTTAAAGGCGTCCTAGTTTGAGCCAGGATGAAGCTAATTTTCCTTTTACTGATTTTTTTTTCCTTCAGTAAGTTCTCTTTTAACTAGTAACAAGTGTTCCAGCTAGTGGACTGATAACACTGGAATGTTTATGTTTCTGCTGAGACTCCAAGGTCACTTCTTAGCTCTGCCACTAACAGAGGCTACTGGGGCAGGAGAATTGTATCTATGACGCCCCCCGTGGGGAGCTGGACTAGACAGACAGCAGAACTGACCAAAGGGATTCCATTCCATATATATACATAAGCTCCAAGGAAGGTCAGAGATCACAGAAGACAATTTCCTTCCTGCTTCTTCTTCGCTTCTCTTCTGTCCATGGCTGGTGTCCAGGGAGGACTTCATCCATCTATCACCGTCGAACCCTAGGCTCTGACCTCATAACCCTCATAACCCAGCCCCTGTCTGCTCTGCCTTATCTCCTGCCTGTGGGCTGAGACATTTTGGGACTGCTCACAGCTAAGGAGAGTGCTGGGGAGTTGCTGGGGGTGGGGGGAGGCAAGAGGCTTTAGCACATTCCTAAACATATTTGTATATAATTGTACATATAATTAAAGCTGTCTAGTTTAGTTTTCAATCCAGCTAAGTCTCTCTCCTAATTCTCTCTCTCCTTCCCTACCTGGGTGGGAGGGGGAGGGAATCGAGAGCTGCTTGTCTGGTTTGATTGGTGATCCTGAGTCGAACTGTGACAGAAGGCCAGGATGAATAAGGCTTTCTGCAACCTGGTCTAGTGGGAGGTGTCCCTGCACATAGCAGGGAGGTTGGAACCTGATGATCTTTAAGGTCCTTTCCAACCTTAACGATTCTATGATTCTATGATTTTATGATTCTATGATTCTAAGATTCTAAAATCTTTGTACTGATGAATTGCTAGAGTAGAAAGAAACAGGGATAAATGAATAGAGATTAACATGAGTATTGGATAGAAATAGTTAAGTATCTTCCAGAGATAACATTTTTTTTTTTCCTGGTTATTAGATTTTAAATGGCAATGACTGGAGGAAGAAAACTAACAAAGGATTGAAAAATTAGGGACAGTGTGAAACACATTTATGAACATACACATCTTGTCCTTAAGACAACTGCACCTCCAGCCTCATCTCATTTGAGGGATTTATCCAAGGTGCTTTGCAGTGTTTCAGACTTTGTGATGTTGCCCTGACCCCCCGCTGTGTCCCTTAGGTGTAGCAGGAAAATCAAATGTGTTAATGCCTTAGCTCATACAAGAGTAAAACAGCAGAAACTGCTGAGGAATGAGTTTTAAGGCTCACATTTGCTTGTACTGCAACACATTTACGTCTGTTATAGTTCACTGTGCACAATACTAGCTAAAACTGACAAAGAACATGGCCCAGGTGAATGTATTGATTGCAAGCTGCAGCAGCTGAAGAGCCAGCATGATTTGACTCCGCCAACATGGTTGTTGTAAATTTCTGATGGAGAGGGAAGGCAGACAACCAAGGGCAGTGTCATAAATCAACAAAGCTACATGTGCTATAGCTTGTGAGTTTGGACTTAAAATACATATAAAACCCTAAATTTATATCTGGATACTTAAATTATGATGAAAAAGGGAATTCAGTCATTCTTGAAAACATTATTTCTGCTGTAGACTGTTTCCTTTCTATGTATTGCCAAAAAAGTAATGTCTCCTCTGATTATCTCAAAAACTTTCAAGTTCTCTGCTCTTCTCCCCACCCTCATTTTGGGGAGAGAAAAGCTTTAAGTAGTTATAGGTAAGTGTTAAAGGTACCTGTTCATTTTGGTGATAGATCTGTTGCAGTAGAAAGGAGTTTTTATTAGCCAATATGTTACCTTTCTAAATATTCTGTGCAGATTTATTTTTTCATGGCCTTTATTAATGTGATTATTATGCATTATCCTTGCATTATTTTGGGTGTCAATTTCTGCCTCTCAAAGCAGACAATGCATTCTTAGTGGAAGATCAAAAGTGCTATTTCCCAACAGTTATTACAACACTTTCATAATACCTTTTCTGTTACTCTATCACATTTTCTCTTTCAAGAGAATAATATTTTATAAACTATTATATAAATTATATTTAAATTAATTTACCTTTGTGGTTGTAGCTGAGATGACTGTAGTAGAAAGAATCACATTCACAGCTAGGTTTTACACAAGATTTAAAAATAACATAGTTTTGCAGAGATTAAATTCTCCAAAAATATTACTGATCTAAAACTTAAACTGGTTTTAATGTGTTCTTTTTTTACCTAGACTAAATGCAAGGTTTGAAGAAAAGTGAATGCTATTACAAAAGTAATTATCAATATTTTAATAGAGGTTCCTATTAGTCTTTCTATTCATTGGTCACAAAGTCACAAAGCAGAGGAAATATTCCAACTTTATTCTGAATTCTTCACATAAATTTACAAAATGGCAAATATTAAGCACAATGCCATAGATTAAGCCGATTCTGCTAGCTTTCTGTTGAGCTAATATAAAAACCAGTATCAGACAAAGAATATATCCTCCCTGTCCATAAGCGGCTCAATTCTTCATTTTACTTGTTGGCAGTTTGTGTCATTGCAATTCTACCTCAAATCACATGTGAAAGGTTCCTCCCATCTACAGTAAAAAGCTTTCTTTAAGTCTTGTCATGCCCATTGCAGGTTTAAAATAGCAATACTAAACAGTCTGGTCCTGGAAATGCAACGTAGACTACAAAGCAGTGGAAATATCAGATACTATACACAGAGACCAGATCAGAATATGTTACTGTATAGGCTGTACTGTTAAACATCTGCTCTGGAGGACGAATTGCACAAAGCAAGAAATCATATTTGTAGGAGCTGTGTTTGTACATGGCAGGAGAATTTTTTTTTTTTTTTTTTTTTTTTTTTTCCAGAAGGAAGGACTTCTCTAAATGATACCTATTACAACAAATAGAGCACATTTGTCACATGTTTGTTTTCTTGAATTAGCAAGTGGAACATACTGAAGAATCTCTGCACGTTGACTCAGATATTTCACTTACGGACAGACGGAGACCTGCTTAGCACCATCTACTGCACATGACGCTGTAATATAAATATAATATATGTAATATAAACAAAGAGAACTAGCAACCACCAATTAATATTAAATATAGGGGAAGGGTAAACCTGCGCCAATTGGGAAGGATTAAGGGAAGGAAAGGTATTAGGGAAGGCTCCCACACCACCCCCCTCCCCCCGCCCAGGGAAATTTAGGATTGAGAAGAACGCTTTGGGGAAGGCAGTCTTTGGGGAAGCAGTCTTAGACCCTCCTGAGAGGTGGAGTCGGGGACCCGTCCCAGCTCTTGATGGCCAGCGTTCTTCAAAGACTTCACAGAGACAAGCACTCAGGAATCTCAGCTCCTAAGAGCCTTTAAAAAGGCTTTTATTCCTGGCTCAAGTCTCTGACTGACGATGAGTTGAAAGTGCTGGCTGGCAATGCGCACAGTCCCCAAGATGGCGGCAGGCGATGAGATGGCGGTGGCAGGTCCGTGTGGCAAACTCATCTTCTTTGTGTCCATCTTCTTCCACACAGCAGCAGCAGCAGCAGCAGCTGACAGGAGCTTCTTTATAGGAAACAGCTAGGCGCACCACAGCGCCTGATTGGTATGCCTTTGAATCTGCTTGCTGATTGGTCCAAATGTACCAATCAGTTCCTTTTAGCGCTTTCTGGAGTTATAACAAGGTTATCCTTTTCCTGCCTTGGGCCATCACAGTTCTCACTCAGGTCTGCCTGAGTTTCCTTCTTCCCTATGAAGTCCTTGTCCCAAGTCTTTTTAGTCCTTTTAACTATGAGAATCAGAAGTCTCTTATTTGTGAGGAGCATGACCCTTACAGACACCACTAATATTTCATTCTTTCTGACCTACTTCAGTGTGAGGCATCCCTTTGAACTCCAAAAAGAGGAAGGTCATTAACTTTCGTCGGATATAATATTATATGAAAAGTAATTGTGGCATTCACTAGGAATGTTTCTAGGTATTTCTGTCATGTCTGCCGTTTCTCAATGTAGTAAGGAAGAGAATATTTTGTCTATCGTTGCCTCACCTATAACAACAGAAAAGGACTGATGGGATAAATGCAGATGGTAGCAAGAACTCAGTAAAAGTTAGGTTTTGGAAGCCCAACTGAGGAGAGCAAGAAGTTTTGGTGAAAGTCAGCAAGATATCATATACCAGGTATAGGACAATAACAATGTAAAGCACTTTTCCCTTCCTCAGTGTCATTTCAGTTGGCCCAAGTGCATTCTTGCTTAGCAGCCATACTCTCTTGTAGTCTCCTTCATTTATACTTCACCTGATTTCCAGAAATCCCATTTTTAGGGCCACAGGGTATGTGGTCCATCTATCCTGTGGCTGTTCTCACTGTCTGGAACTCGTCACTAACATTTCTCTGTCTTTCCTATGCGGTGAATGCTTACCGAAATCATGAACATAAATGGAAATGAAGGATAATGATGAATTCTGGCTTTAATCTGCATAAAACAGCAAAACTAGTCTGTTGTCACAGTGTACTTCTGGGAGCTTAGCATTTGTTTATAATAGCAAATTGTTACAAGGAGCTACGCAAGTGTGGGAGAGTGAGAATAGTCATGAGCTATAGCTGTCCCAGAAAGTAATCCAACAATAAAACAACGATGCAGTGCTGGACAGGTCTTAGAGAGGCCCTTTTGACCTTTCTGGTATAGCACTTGTATGTAAGTGTGCTCCTTGCTGTATTGTGCTTGCCTTATGTGGAGTGTTTTCCTGGCTGCCAGTGCTCACCAGAAGATTCTTCATCATACTGGAATGATGCTGCAGGGAACTAGACACTTCTACATCTTACAGTCCATTTTTATGACTTGCCACTTTCTTCTTCTCACTCTGATAATTATAGGTAACTGTTCACTGAATTCAAAATAACTATCACTCTTTTGTAGAGGTAGAAACCTCTACAGCAAGTAAATAAGGAAACAAATAATAAGTATTAAAAAGAAAATAATCATGTTTATCAGTGTTTCATTTATCTTTAAAAGTTTATTTTGGCATATAAGGGTTGGCTAGAAAATTAATAGGTTCTTCACAGTATTCCTAACAATAGACTAGTTCTTCTGCAGCCATTAGTAATCAGATCTTTTTTTCACAAAATTCAATCTAGCCTTGGAGGGGGTCTTGTTTTGCATTATATTCCATAATTCTTTTAATATCAAGGCTATTGTTGGAAAGGAAGGAAGAATAGTCAATATCCAAGTACCTTCCTTTTCTCTCCATCTCTCCTACTGGAAAATGTTTAACTTGCATTGCAGAAAAAAAATCTGAAAATTGATATGTATATATGAGGGTATAATTTAGCAGCCATTCTTTATAAAAAACATACACCTTATTACTGATTTTTTGATTGAGAACATAAGAAAAAAATGAGTTGTGGTGGGATAATGATGTGCTTCAGGTCTACTGATGGTTCTTACTTTAAGGAATACTTTTAAATATATTTACTTCACTTTAATAAATATATGCAGAATGAAAGCATGATGTCTCAGGTGCTTCAATAAGAACCTCGAGGGGGGGCAGAGGGGAAGGAGAACATGACACAGGAGAGGGGGATGGGATGGGATGGGATGGGATGGGATGGTGGGGGTGGAGAGAGAGGCAAGAACCACAGTTTTTGGGGGTTTTTCCCCCATCTTTCTTTTTCTCTGCAGTGACTTCCTACTCTTTAGCAGCCAGGTCACTGCTTTATTTCACTGTAAAATCTGTCTCATATCTTTTTCTCAGTAAAATGGGAAAGTTGTCTGTGTTAAAGTGGGCATTTAACATCTGGCTTCATGAGAGGTACTTCTGGTACTGTCTGGTGAGTATTTCACTTACATTTAAATTTTCATGGATGGGCACTTCCTTAAATACCTGAGGAAACTGAAAGCCCATACTTTTACCTAGCACTCTGTGACTGCTTGCAAGAGCTTTAACTCTAGGGTTGACTTTTAAAAAAATTTCTTCCAGACAGAATGTGAAGTATACTTTTCTTCTGGAATTTAAAAGTGTAGATAGGCTTCTTAAAGATGGCATGACACAGTATCATCAGATATTTAGTGGATGATGTTTTTAAATAGTTAATTTGTTATCAGAGGAATAACCCTGCAAATCTGAAAGAAATTCAGTGTTTCTGTGTTTCCTTTGCATGGTGAGGGTTCTTCAAAATCCAGACATTTGGTGATTCAAGCCTCACCCACCTGTGGCTGTGAGCTTCCCTCTTCTTCAGCACTACCCTATGCTGTCTGGTTTTGCTTCTTTATTTATAGAATCAGAAATTCTTAGTTTCATGCAGGGGCAAAATTCTCTTTTCTCTTAGCAAGAAATTCATAATAAAGTAAAATCAACCTAGTGAATCAAAACTCTGATTTGATTTTTCTTAAGAACAAGTGTTCAAGTATTTCTGGCCTCAAGGAATTAATTAAGCTGCTCTATTTTGCATATTCAAGTAATAAGAATTTACTAATTTATTATAGTAAGTAAAGCAAATATTACTTCCCTTCCCCTTCTTATGATGGGAGTTTGTGCATATCAACTGTCACCTTAGGTTAAGTGATATGCTACAACCTGAAACAGATAATCCTGGAGTAGCATAGGGGCCTTACTTGAAATTTTCACCTTTCTACTAAAAAGCCTGACAGTACTACTTTTTCATCATAGATGAGGAGATATTTCAATCTAGCTTATGTTGGAAGCTTCAAAGTTTTATAATATGTGCAGTTTAGGGTAGTGGAATTTCTTTCATGTGGTCTCTCAGGTAGCGTTACATTTTTGTACTTCAGAATGTCAGAGCAACTAGGCTATGCTCACCCTGCATGCTCCAGCTGTCAAATTAATGTCAAGTCCTAGTGATGGGATTTTTTGAGTTGTTTCCTTGCGACTGGATTTTCAAACCAGAACAGAGGTAATGGGATGCTGATGCATGTCATCTTCTGGTGGTCACAAAAGAGCATCACAAATGGTCATTGTTGTAATATGATCTAAATATAAAGGCTCTTCCTGCCATCAAGCATTCAGTGTGTGTGCTGTGTACTCCAGAGCATAAAACTTAATTAAAAAATTCAAAGAATGTTATGTGCATAATGTATTCTGGTTTGCATGTTATGCTTGGGGTGCTCCCTCCTCAGCCACAGTGCCTCTGCAAAGAAAAGGAGGATTATACGCTATGGTAATTATGATCACCTATGCCAAAGAGAGTTGCCTAGCCTGTCCTGCAGATCTCAAAGTTTGAAAAGCTATTAAATACCATATCTTCAATGTAGAAAATAGTAGCTTTACTAACAATATATCCTATGAAATACAAAGTGAAGAGAGAGAAATTTTGTTTGCTTAACCAGAAAAATACTTATGCCCTAGTCATCCCCTCTCCAACAATTTTAGGACTGAGGAATTTTTTTCCTTGCTGTGTTACCTGTCTTATTTGTCTGGATTTTGCCTGTCAGATTGTCATGTTAGAAACTATAAACTACTTGACAGCTTCACATGAGGAACTTACAGTTCAATACATAACTGCTCAGTTCTTTCTTCCATACTTGTGAATAGAAGGCAGGACTGCAGGGGAAAGGACCAATGTCCTTTGAAGTATCTTGGCAGCAGGAGTCTGACTCCAGTGACAGCTTCAAAAGCCTCTTACTAATAACCTCAAGATCCTAACTGCCATTCAGCAATACTTTGTGGCCTTTGCCCCCTCACATTCATTTTATCTTTATTTTTATGATAAAGAATTAACGGCCTTCAATCCATGAGTTACATCTCAGAGGACAGCCAGGCTTATACAAAAGAAACACTCAAACAGTACCCCCATACTCCAATCTTCAAACCTCAAATTCTTTTAAGATAGGCAGATATTTTATTTTTTAATAAAATACATATTCATTTAGAACTATAAGGAAATAGGATTTATAATTCTATCTACTTGATGCATTGGAGTAATTGTCTAATAAAGAGTGCATTATAAACTCTTCTGGTCTATTTATTTTCTTCAAACTGTTGGCAAAACATCTATGTATTTCTGCTTATCAATATATAGAAAGTGAGGTCCTGTATCTTTAAAAGGAGACTCTACCCATACAGAATTGTGTCAAATGGTTGTCCTATTCCTTAATGTGCAAAGGGCAGACATTTAGTGAGGCTGAAAAGAGTAAAATGACTAAACAGAAATTATGGCGAAATACTGTATAGCTGGCAACAATCTTTTGTTCCATGGGAAGTTCATGCATTTTAGGGTCTCATAACAGTAATCTGAGTTAGGAGCTGAACCAGAAATGTACAGCACATAAGATTCAAGAATAGCAACCCAAACAATATAAGCAAAGCAAGAAAGAAAGTGCACAAAATAACCCAACAAGATTTTTCTATCTTGATATGGGCTAAATATAAATAAGTTGAAAATCAAAGACTTAGCCTTAGTGGAGATACTATGTGCTAAACAAACTTTTAGACTTATCTAATATTAACATATGAAGCATAAGTGTTATGCCTTGCTAAATAATTCTAAAGGTTTCAGTAAAGTTCAAGACTTTCTGGGAATTATGTTTGGATTCTGCACCATTTCTTTGCAGCAAAAGAACAATTCTGTAGCAAGACTGGTGGAATTTTTTGAAGGCAATTTATATTTCAGAATGGGCAGTTGTTGTGTAGATGACTAACTTTTCAGTGAAGTCAAATATAGCTATGGTATCAGGTTTTCTGAAGGCTCAGGAAAATTATACAGATATGGATTTATCCTTTCCACTTCCAAATTTTCCTTTCTGTTTCATCACCTATTCATATTAGAAAATTCTGGTTTGTTTTGTCTTTCTGTCCTCTTTCTTTGAAAGCATGGATTTCTCATGTGATGTTACTTCTGGTAAAGGATGGATTTGAAGAAATTTTTTCACTTACATATGCAATTGAAGGATACGTTATTGTTTTTTTATATATGATTAGGGGAATATAAGGAGATGGATTTTTTTTTTCCAGTTTCTTACACAATATTCTTCGCCATCCATAATGTTCATGCTGCCTCAGCAGAAAAGTAGTAATATATATTGCAAGCCTTCAAACCAACATTCCCACTCTCTTTGTAACAAGGGATTTCTTAACCTATTTCTTTGGAAAGATATTAGTCTGGCATGTGTTACCACAAAGTATTGCTTCTGGTGGCAGCTGGTTGGGTTTCCATCTTTTGTGTGGAGGCCAGATAACTAAATTAATCTAAACACAGAATAAAGATATAGAATCATAGAATCACTTTGGTTGAAAAAGACCTTTAAGATCATCAAGTCCAACCGTTATCCTAGCTCTGTCAAGTCCACCACTAAACCATGTCTCTTAGGACCACATTTATTGTTTTTTAAATACCTCTAGGGATGGTGACTCAATCATTTCTCTGGGCAAAATATGCTCACTTCTGATGCTTACCCATTATTTACTGTCCATATAGCACCATGCCCTAATTTTTGTTGTGAACACTGGTAAAGAAGGAAAGTTCTGTCATCAGTGTTAGCTGTAATAGCAGCTTTTTATTAGACATATAAAGATATCTGAAATGTGAGTTACATCTTACCTCCCATTACTGATGAGTTTTGTTTAGCCTGCATTGTTTTCTCAGCCATGGTGGGTTAAATTCATGACCTTCCAAGAAATTCAGCCAAAAAGCAAAATCTTGAAAGGAAAAATGTGTATTTGTACAGTCTCTTTCCACTGTATTTCTTCCTGGTTGTTCCATTTCAATGCCAAGGTAATGTAGATTCTAATTAAATTATTTGTTTTCAGTCAACAACTGGTGGTGGATATTAACCTTGCCAAACAAAAAAATTTTGTCATTGTGTTCCCATTTGTACTCAGTATTCCTGATTGCAAGAAAGAATAAGGTATACAGTGGGATAACTGTTAAACACATGAACAGTTAAAGCACAGTTTGTGTCCTACAGTGTTAGGATTTATACTATGGGAAGACATAAAACATATTAAAGATGAAAAATTGGAGATTTGTCTTGAAAATGCCTGTAGGACTTGTAAAATTAATACAGCTTTACCCAGGAAAAAGGGATCCAATTAATGAATTAATGGTTTGAATATGTCTTGGTGAAGGTAAATGATTAGAACAACTTTAAAAATAGTATTTTCAGAATTAATTTGAGAAAGAGGACACAGGCAATGAAAATATGAGAAGCTTGAGACATGAGTGATGCTTGCTTGGTCTGCCATCCCCTCTGCCTTCTCCAACACAGATGGAAGAATGCAGGACCAAGAACTGGGTTTTAAAAGAGCCTTCAAGTGCAGCAATTCTGACACAATAAAACTATTTCAAGGCAATGAAATAGGAAAGAGGAAACTGGGACCTAAAGAAGAAAACAGGACCTAAATTTTAAAATGCTTGGAGTCTAAAAATTTAGCAAGCGTTACGGAGAATAAGAAGCATAGCAACTACCAAAACTGTGTATTAGACAGAAATAGGGTCCCAAGGTGCCATGGTAATGAAAAGACTGAAGTCTTCAAAATGCTGGATTGCATATTCTCAGAGTCAGGCTTAGAGTAAGTATCTAACAGTAGCAGAGAAAGAAGATAGATGATATAGATATAGATATAGATACAGATACAGATACAGATATAGATATAGATATAGATATAGATATAGATATAGATGATATAGATATAGATACAGATGTAGGTAGATATACACACGTACACATATATATAACAGCTGTTGCAGGACAGAGCTGTCTTCTGGATTAGGTTACAGAAGGTGCCACATACCATTGAGCTCTGCATAGTAAAGCTGGTTCTTGCTGACATAGTGACAGGCTGTCATGTCCTTATTTTCATGATGACTAGAAATTGAATACTGTTACACTGTACAAATCAGCAGGATTATATTACTGAGGCTGTGCAATAGTAAATAAGCTTGTTCAAAAATTTTATTTGAAATTTCCTTCCAGTGCTTATTTTTAGTAGGAGGATCTCTGTTAGTAAGTGCCAACATGCTCTACTGGAAAACAGTTATGCTTTATAAAGACAGATGAGTGATAATTAATTAATAATTTGCCTTTAATG
Organism: Hemiprocne comata; assembly: GCA_020745705.1. Classification (NCBI taxonomy): domain Eukaryota; kingdom Metazoa; phylum Chordata; class Aves; order Apodiformes; family Apodidae; genus Hemiprocne; species Hemiprocne comata. The sequence continues at coordinate 81,423,709 of CM036587.1, read as the reverse complement.
GCTGTTTCAGATATTGTGTTATAACTGTACTCCATTTTCTATCTTATTTTTAAATTTATCTTGCTGTGCTCTTTAATAAAGACTAAGCTGGTTTTGATTTTTGCTGTTCTTTCATTTTTTAGATAACAGGTGACTGTCTTCATTGTTTTCCTTTCACGTTCTGATTTAATACAATAGGGATTTATTTTAATGTCAGAAATTAAAATTCCAATTTTAAATACTGTTTTCAGTCACAGTTTTCTGTACTAGCAGGTGTAATTGCTAGTGAATAGGTGTAATAAGAGAAATACAGTTGCTGTAGTATGTTTTGCTTTTATAATAATTCACAATACAACTGTGAATGTTCTGTGTAAAATTTTTGGGAAACTAAGTAAGCACAATGCATAAAATCATTACTTTGCTCTTTTTTTTTCTTTTTTGAGCACCTCTGCAAAAAATTCATTATATTATGGTGTCACGAGCCAATTTCACTAGCCACCAGCTGTAAGGATGCTGTTGCAACCCTTCCCCCCCTCAACAGAGAGGTTTGTAAATGAGACCACACACGCAGCCGCTGTGGGATCATATCTTAGAGTGTAGATTGGAATGCCTCCTCACCACGCTCACAAATTGTTACCGAGACCAATGTTTAACTAACAGGTTAATTGGTTTATTAGGGGTTAACACAAACTGAGGGACCGAGGTTCAGGGAAGGTAGTCTAGGGATATATCAGGAAGGAAATCAGCATTCTATATTAGTAAGTGCGCTCCCCGCGGAAGAGATGTGGGAAGGATTAATGGAGAAAAAGGGCAGGAGTTGAGCCCGTTAGATATACGCGAGGATGTGATCAGCAGCCAGACGACTCCGTGGTGGAGCGGCCCCGCGACGGGGGGGCAACCCGGCGCGTCGACCCCTTCGGCAGGCAATAGTCACAGGCAGTCACGGCAGGCAGACACAGCGGGCAAGGCAGGCACGCAGGGCAGGCATGGCAGTCACGGCTCCGATCTGGACAGAGACCCCCAGGCTCCGCTTCTGCCAGCGACTCCCAGGCTCCGCTTCGAGTGGCAGGGAGGAGGCGATCCCCAGCCGGCGAGTACAGGCCCCCCGCTGCGCAGCAGCCACTGCACCGACAGGTGGCTCAGTCAGTCCAAAGGCTTCACCGGCATAGCCCGCCGCCCTTTAGATAACATTCTTCTTTAATTTGTGGCTAAGTGCCCAATCTTTCAGAGGGAGCCTGCTATCTTTATTTTCTGCCAAGTCAGTTTCAGTTTGTCCTTGGCTAAATCAGCGAAAAGCACTCTGCTGGCTTGAAAGGCATTCCATTCAGTCTTGTTTGGGGGGAAAAAGGAGAAATAGTCTGTTCCCCACATCTCACCTCGTGGCTTTTAAGACACTGATAACACAGTGTCCTTTTTGTGTATATGTGCATATATGTATATATGTATGTGTTGTGTATGCATGTATTCAACCAGGCTCTTGTCGAAACCTTTACCTCACATTGGATCCTTCCTCTTGGGTATAAAAATGAGTATAACTGGAAAATAAAGAAAAACAAATATTCAGAAAATAAATATGGTAATCCCTAATAATAATTAAGGGAACAAGTCCCAGTTATAATATACAATGCTATGTACATTTAGTGTGGACTATAAATTCTGTTAGTTCTATTATACCAAATGAATAATACAGAGCATTAATACAATATAAACAACAATCTAAATATATAACTGTTTCTATCTAATATCAACAACGTCTTAACTATTATACAATATATTACAGACAACAACTCAAAGGCAAGTATAGAAGGAAACATTATTACAGAGTACCTTGTTTAGGCTATGAGGTGATCAGTCTCACAGCGGTCACAAAGTAACTCCTCCAGAGTCCAGTAGCAGGTTGATCAGGCCTGATACTGTCACTGGGATTTCTTTGGTTCTTTAAGTTGTCAGACTAGTAATATAGCTATTAACATTACTGGACATGAGTACATGAAAACATAAGCACGGGAAAAAAAACTGAGACATTGATTTACTCAACATGAATTATCCATTTTGTACTGATTTTATGTTGCTTGTCATTTAAATCAGATGCAAACCAAGTATTTGAGCTCACCGGTGTTTGTAAGGTAGGCTTGACTTTACCAATATTCGGCAGGTTCACCAGAACAGTCTGTCCCGGGTGCAGAGAAGTCTTGGACTTGCTGTAGGGTTTTCTAGGCTTTTCTTTATCTTGAGTAGGTGCCGCAGGGAAGAAGGCATTTAGACCAGGGCACCCGTTCACCCCCCACCTATTATTTATAGTGGTCATTGCATACCTCAATCTTTCATCCCATCTGGAATCCTGTGGACAAATAAGACTTAATTAACCCATTAGTACGTTCTACTACCCCATTTGCTTGTGGGTAGTATGGGACATGAAATGTCCATTTGATACCTTCCCTTTTAGCCCATTGTTGTACCAGGTGTGAGGTGAAATGAGTTCCATTATCAGATTGGATGGTTTTGGGTTTAGGTAGGACCCCAAATACCTTTTCTAAGAAGCAAACAGTGTTTTCACCATTTGCCTTAGAAACAGCTTCAGCACAGGTTAGACCTGACACCACTTCTACAATCACAATGATGTATTGTTTATTTCCTGATTTGCGGCAAGGACCGATGTAGTCCACCTGCCAAGTGGACCACAAGGACTTTCTTTCCCAAATATGCAGAGTATCAGTCTTCAGGGAATGTTCCCCCAACCTGATCTTGCAAAGATCACGTTCAGAAATGATCGTTTTGCACTGCTCACGGGTGACAGGCCATCCATGGGTTTGCGCCTCTTTATACAAATCAAAGATACCTGAATGACCTCTTTTACAATGAAGCCACTCAAGCAATCACTCCCACTCTTTTCTCCTGGTGTAATGGCTGTTCTGATTTCCACTACATTGATTTTAGCCAGTTCATCAACATAATTTTTCCACCTACTAGCTTCATCCTTCAGGTTGGTCTGATGAGAAGGAATCCACCCTACATGAAAGTTAGGATTTTTCTTGGCAATTTCCAATATTTGTTGCCATTTCTCTTTCTGCCAGACTGGCACCCTGTTAATTTCCCAATTGTTCTGTTCCCAGAAAGTTATCCATTCCACACAGCCCTTAAAGACCGAAAAGGAATCTGTGTAGATGTACACAGTGTCCTTGGAGGCTTTTTCTTTCACAAAAACGTTGAGAACAGCGTCCAGCTCCCCCATTTGTGCACTGCCTGTACCATTATTTGTTCGGCTGTGGAGGGTTTAACTGCAGCAGATCTGAACAACCAGGTTTTACCTTCTTTTCAGGCTGACGCATCTGTAAACCAAGCATTAACCATTTCACTCCTGTATTCCAGGGCCTCTTTAATAGGACTGGGAATTTTTACTATTAAATCTTTCTCCTCTGTAGATCCAATTTGTGCCTGAATTTTTAATTGTTTATCTGGGCCTTCTTCAAGCTTGAAAAGGCCAGAATAATACTCAATTCAGCTATACCATTTCCTAATCATCCCCTTTTGGGATATTCCTTCTGGAGGGGCTTTCCCAGACAGCACTTGGTTAAGTACTTTGAAAGGGCCTTGTAAAATTACTTTTTGTTTTTTGATGATTTTGCTGACCTCTATTAGTGCTGTGCACACTGTTAGCAATCCTTTCTCCAGAGTGGAATATCGCTTCTCTGAGTCCTTATAAGACTGAGAATAGAAGCCAATTGGTTGAGTACTCCCATTAGGTCCCCGTTGCCAAAAGTGATATGATAAGGTGCTGGCTGAGAACCCCCATTCTATTATGATTGGATCCTCTGGGTGGAGGGGTCCCAGAGTTTGAAAGGTCTGTGCTTCCAATAACAATAGTTCAAGGGCCTCATAATGAGATTTATTCCATTCCCAGTGGCGATTCTTTTTCAATAAATCATAAAGAGGACATGCTGTAACAGAAAAATCTGGGATGTGCTTTCTCCAATACTGAAGGGTTCCTAGTTTTCCTTGCAGTTCTTTTTTGTTGGATGGTACTTTTATCTGATTCAGATGAGACAAAGTATCAGAAGGAATATTCCAGGTTCTCCCCTTCCACCTTATTCCCAGAAATTTTGCCTCTTGGGATGGAGGTTGCTTTTTCTCTTCAGGGATTTCTATCTGCATGTCTGTTAAATGCTTAATTATGGCATCATAAACTGCCTTTACCTCCCCCTCACTCTGGCCCCCTATCAGCACATCATCTATGTACCGATAGACTTTTACTTTGAATTATTTTTGATTTCTGGAATGTTTTCCAGCTCACACACAAGTGTGTGATGGGCCAGTGTGGATGAGTGTTTATATCCCTGGGGCAACCATGTGAAGGTGTACTGGACCCCATCCCAAGTGAAGACAAAATATTTCTGGTCTTCAGGATCAATAGGCGCTTGGAAAAACATATCCTTTATGTCCAGGGAGGCCAGCATCAGATGTGCTGCTTCCTGGATTTCTAGCACCAGATCAGCAATGTTAGGTACAGCAGCTGTAAGTACCTCTGTATTGGCATTTAGTTTCCTGTAATCCACTGTCATTCTCCATTTACCATTTGGTTTTCTTACAGGCCAGATTGGGGAATTAAATAGTGAATGACAGGGCACAATAATACCCCTTTGTTTCAAATCAGAAATTACTTCTTTAATGCCAACTTTGGCAGCAATCAGGATGGAATATGGTTTTATTTTTGTTATTTTGCTTTGTGGCAGGCGCGGGGCACACTGCAACAACCTTATCTCTGGTGTCGGTGTGCCAAAATTCCAGTAGTGACCTTCTTCATCTCTCCATGCTTGGCCTGTGAGAATATACAGTCCTAATAAATTTAAAGGAATATCACCCACAATCATCTCAGTCCAAATTGGCTTGTCACTCCTGGAAGGTGTATGGTGACTTTAGCTGTTTTATGTAAAATAGAGTTGCCAAATGCTCCACTCACATATATTAGCTTTGAAGATAAGGTAATGCCACAGTGCTCAGCTTCATCAGCTTTTAGTGTAGAAATTTGTACTCCTGTGTCTACCACAAAAGTGACAGGATAATACTTAGGCCCTACAACACAAGTGAGTTCCATGTCCCCATCTTTATTTTTAACTAATCTTAATACGTTTCGCCAATCTTTTGGAGGTCTGGGAGTTTCAGGGCCCGAGTAATTATTGTTCATTTGGGAGGCATTTTCATTCTCTGTATTAAAATCCTGTGTTTTTTCCCTCCTCTGCTGTCTTTTAGACTTTTTATTTTTCGCAGGAGGGCTATTTAGTGTTCTGAATTAGTAGTTAGAGATGTTACTCTTGATCCCCCTCTGGGCCTGGATCTTCCTCTGGACCTAGACAGTGACCTAGGGCTTGTAGACTGATTTTGTCTTGAATTAGCTAGGTCATGCCAGCATTCAATCAGTTCTTTTAGCTGTCTGTAAGAGTAACTCACAGCCAAAAGTGAAGCTGAGATCCCTATACACCTGGCTTCCTCTTTAAGCTTAGCGTAGGGCCCCTTGCTATCTTGTGATGAAGTACGTTGTGTCTCGGGGTGTTGGTTTCCAGGTGAGCCCCTCGGTTTTTTGTCTATCTCTGTTCACCACCGTCCAGTCACCCCGCGATTTCTCTTGCTGCTTAGAAGGGGGGGAGTTCCTAGAAGGAGGGGTGTTGCGAGGTGGCTTAGCAACCACCTCAGCATATGAAGGTCGAGTAACTGTGACTTGTCTGACTGCAGAAGATTTGCCAGTATTTCCAGCTTCACCATATGTCTTTCCATAAGCTACCAGGTCTCTGGCTAGCATAGCCCATGTAGGGCAAAGGTTGCCATTTTTAATCTCTTTCCAATATTGGATAGCTTTGATTTTAAGTGCTGGAGAGAGTCCCTTGATCAAAACAGGTAATCTGTTTGGTTTCACCCTAAGAGACATAGGACTACTCTGCTCTGGTACTAACTCATGGTCATAAATCATCTGAAGTACGGCAGCTTTGTGGACATTTTCCATAAGATTAGAGCGGTCCCCTTGCAGGGCATCTGGTTCTCCTCTGCTAATGGTGGAATGGAAAATGTCTTTTATTACTTTTATTTCATTTATTTTGTCTGGGTCAGATAGTAGTTGCATAGTCGAGAGTAAAGCTAGTATCTTCTCAGACCTCAGCACTGCCTGATTGCTCAGGGGTCAGCAGCACCCAGGTACCAGCAGGTGCATCATCTCCAACCTGAAATATGAATTCTGCCTTTCACAGTTCTGTAAATCAGGGGTGCAATTCTCCTTTTGTTCATATTATGTTGTTAAAGTATGATCCTTTCTTTCAAGAAAGAAACAAGGACAAGAAACACCCTAAAAATGTAGTTCAGAAATACTATTCACAAAGTTGTATTAATCCTGAAAATGAAAATTAGGTTTTCTTATTCAGTGTGAATATTCCCTGAGCATTTGTTCAAAACTGTTAAGTATAAAAGATTCCCCTTTTACTTCTGTTTGACCCCAAGTCCTGTGCATGGGGAGCTTCTCCTCCCCAAGGTGCCCACACATAGCTGAGGGGCTCAGCTATGCCCTGTGGTGGGACCCTTGGAGCCATCTGTGTCTGGCACGGGCAGCCCCACTGCTTCTCACAAGGGCCACCCCTGCAACCACCCCCAGTGCTGCTGACACCTTGCCAAGTAAATCCAGAACCAAGGCACAAGATGAATCTTTCCATGTGGCCTCTACTTCCAGTACTGGCAAAGTCTTCCCATGTTGTATTAGTACTACCACATCCAGGAAGGTATATTTCAAACTATTTATTAGGTAAGCTCAAGGTGCAGAAGGTGGATTGAAATGGATTGTAATCTTTTGCACTGTTGCAGGTAGTATAGCATCTAGAACAACCTTCTGCTCAGTGAATGGCACTGTACATGGTTCCTCTGAATTCTCCACAATAACATATCTTGTTGTTTAGTGTTTAGTATTAATTTTGCACACTTGCTACTTATCACAGTTGTTTACTGGATCATCATGTGAGTTTCCACCTTTGAAGCTGACCGGTTAGATAACTGAAATACAGGTACTTGAATTCATTCATCTATTTTGATTTTTGGGGGTTTTTTAAATTATCTGAAAATGTCTACTAATGGGTATGTTCTTCCTTCAGGGATGACCTTCCTTACTGGTACCTATCCATTAGTACTTCCCAGGGCTCACCAGCTTTTCTCATTTACTTCCCAGAGAGTCAAAACAGCTTTTAATCATCTCTGAAATAGTTTCCAAAGTGGACCTGCAGGGAATGACATCAGGCAAAGCTGTCATGTCCCTGGAGTTTCTACTTGTGGAAATGTTCATTAACAGCAGCAGCAGCACAGGGAAAAGCTGACATGGTCATTATTTTTCTCTAATGTATCAAGGACAACAGGATTATAAAATAAGTAAACATAATGCAAAACAAAACAAAACTGAATGACAAAGTAGCTGTCTCTCCCAAACATACCTACTCCACTCCCCTCCCTTTTTTCTTTTAATTTGTACCAGAATGTTACAAACCAGGGCACCAGGACACTCTGTAACAGCAAGAGGTTCCTGCTCTCAACCCTATTCCCAAACCTGCAAAGTTCTCCAAATCTGCTGGATGTTAATCCTGCAGAAGTCAGAAACCAAACAATTGGAAATTATTATTCTTAAGGTGTTTTTATTTCTTCAACCTAATTTTTGAAGAGCATGTCAATGCATCATTACATTTAAACAAAACTCTAGGTCTGTCTGACTCTTAGTAACACTTAAGCACACACCTAAATGGTATTCTGAAATCAAGACGGTCTGGAGACCTTGGACTGAACCTAGAACAGATGAAAGCAAATGCAGTTCTTATTAAATTTCTCAAGAACAAATTAATGCCTGACTTAAGGGCGACTAAAAATTACACGTGGAGTCTAAGAAGTTCTAAAATGCAAAACAGAGTAATTTTCACTACTCAGAAGTTCTGTAAAACAAACACATTTTTTGGCTTGATATTTACAATCACACCAAAAAAAGATTTTTTGCTTACAATGCTGGGATTCTACTTCACTGTTTTCTAGATAATATTACAAAACTGTCAAAGTGTTCTCTTTCTTTTTAAATAAACTTCTTAGTTGTATATGTTAAGTTTTATGTTAGAGAAAAATAATTAAAAAAAAAAAAAGGAAACCTGAACTTTAGGTGTAATATGAGAACGTTAAGTTGAGCTGCATTTTGGGAAGTAAAGCAGAAGAATGTTTAGTTGACTAAAATTTTCAAGGTATTACTTTTCGTTATCAAATGGAATAAGAGTGTTTCTGAATAGTTCACATTCTCATAGTATGGGAAGAATTCATTTATGATTTCTTGCATATGTATGAAAAAGAAGGTATGCGTGAATCAAATTGCTGAAAAAGACATTTATCAGACACTGAGCTAAAATATTTATATATTGTCCCTTTTAAAAACTACTTTGAAAGGAAAATATTTGCCTTTTATTGCCTCTGTAGAAAACAGAATTAACAATACCATTTTTCACTGCATATTTCAAAGGAATGAATATCTATGAGGTGGATAATGAAGTGTGCTCCCCTGTTTCACATACTAGCGAATATGTAAACAGGGAGCTCAGCAGCCCATGGCATGTTTTAGAATGTGGTTCTGCAAGTTTGTGTTTTTTCAGCAGTAAAGTAGGCTTGTGTAGTTACCACCTACTCTGCTTGTTCCCATATTCACTCCCACGTGGATTTTCTAGAGCAGACACCACCAAGTTTTCTTTTGAGTGAATTGTCAACTGTCTGAATTTAAAAGAATACACCAAGAACCTTACAAATTATTCCAATATTTGCTTTCTAATTTCACTAAATATTTTCTTACATTCCCTTAACACTTTAAAAATACAGCTGGAAAACAAAATTCCATATGTACACAGATACACTGACCTCCACTTCAAGTAACAGATTCTTATCTAGTTGAGTCCTGAGCTGCTCAAAGACCTTCAGAAAAGATGCATGAAGGGCCTGTAAAATGTTTGTTCAGTTCTAAGAGACTAATTGTTGGCAATTGTATGTTACACTGGTGCATCACTGGGGTTATATGCAGCTTCACTGTCTCTGATCTCTTTGGTGACAGCTGGCAGTTAGTTTGATGGCCACTTCAAAACCTGGATTCAGTTTCTGTGAGTATGGGATTGTGGCCATTTGTGATTTGTTTTAATCACTGTTGTAAAGCTAAAAAATTACTGAAGTGTTATAAAAACATGATGTTGCTCTTACAGCATTTATAAATAAAGGATTGCATATTTCAGACAGCTGTAAGCCTTATGATCACTATAATATTTGAAACAACCAATGAGATTAGGTCGTGAAGATCAAGAAGCAAAATTTCATGCAGGGAATGACATCACAGACAGTAGCTGAGAAACTAAAACTTCTGTATAATGCACATTAAGCTAACAGTTCAAAATGCTTAGATTAATTTCTTCTTGCTTTGAATTCTGATTATAAATGGTACTTCAGCATATTTTTAGGAAGTTTTAAAATCACTAATTTTGCACACTTCTATTTGTTAAAAAATCATACTAAGGAAAAAAAGAACTTATGAGCTCTGATTCTTCAAAGCACTGATGTATGCAGTTAATTTCGATTGAAATGGATGGAAATTTAGAACTTATGTAAAAGTTGATGGATCTCAAGATAAAGACATAAATTGAGTGCCAGTGTAGAGACTTACACATTGTTGACGGAATAAGTGCTTGGCTCAATTGGCATCTAAGAGAGTGGAGGCTCTTGTCAAGAGGGCAGGATGATTAATTCTAAATCTACGTCAGTGTTTTCAAAGATAGGGACATCAGACAGAAATTTTATTTGCAGAAGTTGTTCCACTGGAAATGAAGCAACCTTCCCCGCCTCAGAATCAAAGAAATTTATTCTCCTCATCCATTCATTTTACTAGATCTTACAGTGGACTTTTTTAAGACATAGGAAGAACATATGGAAATGGGTAGGATTTGAGAAGGCATGTTGCATTCCTCTTTGTACTGTTTTACTAGAAATCTGCAGAAAAGGTAATATGGACTGAGTCAGTATGAACCATTCTCATTTCCATGATGCTGGAAAAGAAGAAAAGGAGCAAAAATGTCTAGGGCAACTGAGGTTTAATAGAAAGACATCCATGTTCCTAGTGCTAGCTCTGCTCTGTATCCCATGCCAGCGATTTCACCAGTTTGGGAAGATCAACTTTCTTTTCCCATCTTGCCATAACTGGAAGTTGTAAAATAAGCAAAGACATTCAGTCCTCAAAGAACATGTTCATTAAGTTGAGGGCAAATTTATTTTCATTCTTCTCTTCCCCCTCACATGTCTAATTGAAGGGGAAGGGAGAAAAAAAAATCACAGAAATTGTTAATTACTTGGAACACTTTAGTAGTGTTTTTTATACTGGGCTGTCACATTTTGGCACTGAGTTTACAGTCGAACCGATAACAAGAACACTCTCGATTCATGCCCCTCCCCCTCCTCCCCTAAGGTAGGGAAAGAGGGAGAAAAATGAGAAAGAGAGGCTTTCTGGGTTGAAAAGTGAAACAGATTGATTTTAATTATTAGTAATAAGGGAATATATATATATTTGTAAAGGGATGTGCAACACCTGATCCCCTCCCTCCTCCCCCAGCAACTCTCACAGCAACTCTTCTCCCTGGTGACTCCCAGCTGAAGGGGGGAGTGTCCGGGCCCACGGACGGGGTCCTCGGGTGTCGGCTGTGAAGAAAAATGAAAAAAAAAGAGAGAGAGCCAAAGAGAGGGTGATAGAAGCAACAGTAAGCAGCAAGATTTAAATAATTGATTGCAATAATAATTTTGTAGTTTTACCTGTAGAGTTAGTGACATCCTCTGTTCCTTTACTTTTTTTAATCAACAGGCTTTTAAAACTTTTTTGTAGTATTTTTTTTTAGATGACATTGTTAGAATATTAGATTAGTTCTTATTGTACTTAGCCCTAACTGAACACAACAACAAATACAACCTACTAGTTGTGCTCAGAAAAAAAGCGTTGGGTGGGAAATATTCAGATAAATTGCTTTCTGTTCAGTGATTCTAATTCACTGAATCTAACTGTTGGTATGAATGGTTAAATTTTGACAAATCTGTCAAATTGATGCTTTCTCGGAAGTCTTGAAATTTTTCTTTATTCAATTAAGGTTTTATATGGAACAAAATCCATTCTTTCATTTCATAACACTCAGGCTTAGGCGATTGAGCCTGTTGTAGTAAATAACAATCTGATCAAATATAAGAACTAACTAGTCAAAATAACAAATTCGTTGTTAAGATACCTTTTGCAATCAGACTTCAACTTCTGTTCTGATCTCCCAATTTCCCTGCATTTTCACTGTACTTGCGCCTTCCACTTTAAAGAGTTAAGACCCCAACATTATATGCAATAAATCTTGATCTGTGCATATTCATCTCGTCTGCTTGTCCCATCCACAACATCCTTCTTTTCTGTAGATTTTTCGTACAATGTGTAAAAAAGATTATGCAGAAACAACAGGTTCAGGAAAGGCATTGCACTGTTATTACAGAAAGGTTCAGGAGCATTACTTATTTATATACAGCCAAATTCTGGAAACAGGACAGAATTGGACTAAGTAGCATGGCCCTTCCTCTTGATAGAACTTATGGTGTCTCAGCCAGAGGATACAATTTAGCCTAGTAGTAAATTAAAAAGATTTTAAAACAGAATATTGTTAAACAAAGCTCTTCATGAACATGGCTCTCCCTTGGTAATTAATATACTGTTTAAATAAATAATAAACGTAATAATCTTTGCATTTTCAGTAATGTATTTAATCTCCTCAATGACCTTCATGAATTTCCCAGGTCATCACTCATTTCATCTTTATTCCAACTAACAGCCATGTAAATCTATAGTTTTGACTTTCATTTTTACTAGGAACAGAATGAATATTGTTGCCTCAGGGTTTTATCAACAAGATTTTTTAATTAGTAGTACACTATTTGTTATTAAATAATATCACGTGATCAATTTTGTCCATCTCAAGAACTAAAGAATGTACACAAATCTAACATTGACGTGAATAACGGAGTTATTTTTAAGTTGTGCAAACTGTTTCACACATTCTGTATATTTCATAGAATCATAGAATCATAGAATCCTAGGGGTTGGAAGGGACCTCGAAAGATCATCTAGTCCAACCCCCCCTGCCAGAGCAGGGTCACCTAGAGCACATCACATAGGAACGCATCCAGGCGGGTTTTGAATGTCTCCAGTGAAGGAGACTCCACAACCTCCCTGGGCAGCCTGTTCCAGTGCTCTGTCACTCTTACAGTAAAAAAATTTTTTCTGATATTCACCTTGAACCTCCTATGCTCCAATTTGCACCCATTACCCCTTGTCCTATCACTGGTCATCACTGAGAAGAGCCTAACTCCATCTCCCTGACACTCACCCCTTACATATTTGTAAACATTGATGAGGTCACCCCTCAGCCTCCTTTTTTCCAAGCTAAAGAGACCCAGCTCCCTCAGCCTTTCCTCATAAGGGAGATGTTCCACTCCCTTAATCATCTTTGTGGCTCTGCGCTGGACTCTTTCAAGCAGTTCCCTGTCCTTCTTGAACTGAGGGGCCCAGAACTGGACACAATACTCCAGATGCGGCCTCACCAATGCAGAATAGAGGGGGAGGAGAACCTCTCTTGACCTACTAACCACACCCTTTCTAATGCACCCCAGGATGCCATTGGCCTTCTTGGCCACAAGGGCACATTGCTGGCTCATGGTCATCCTCCTGTCTACCAGGACCCCCAGGTCTCTTTCACCTACACTACTCTCCAGCAGGTCAGCCCCCAACCTATACTGGGACATCGTGTTGTTCTTCCCCAAATGCAAAACTCTACACTTCCCCTTGTTGAATTTCATCATGTTTCTCCCCGCCCAACTCTCCAGCCTGTCTAAGTCTCTCTGAATGGCAGCACAGCCTTCTGGTGTGTCAGCCACTCCTCCCAGCTTAGTGTCATCAGCAAACTTGCTGAGGGTACATTCTATACCCTCATCCAGGTCGTTGATGAAGATGTTGAACAACATCGGTCCCAGTACCTACCCCTGAGGGACTCCACTAGTCACACACTTCCAACCAGATTCTGCCCCATTGACTACAACTCTCTGACTCCTTCCCATCAACCAGTTCCTGATCCACCTCACTACCTGATCACCAAACCCATACCTGATCAACTTATCTACAAGGATGCTGTGGGAGACGGTGTCAAATGCCTTACTGAAATCAAGATAAACCACATCTACCACTCTACCATCATCTATCCACCTAGTAATTTCCTCATAGAAGGCTATGAGGTTAGTCAAACATGATTTACCCTTGATAAAACCATGCTGACTGCTCTTGATGACCCCCATGTCCTTGATATGCCTAGAGATAGAGACAAGAACAAGTTGTTCCATCCCCTTTCCAGGGATGGAGGTGAGGCTGACCGGTCTATAGTTACCCGGGTCCTCCTTCTTGCCCTTCTTGTAGACTGGTGTGACATTTGCTGTCCTCCAGTCCTCAGGCACCTCTCCCGTTACCCATGACTTACCGAAGATGATGGAGAGTGGCCTAGCAATGACCTCGGCCAGCTCCCTCAGCACCCTTGGATGCATTCCATCTGGACCCATCGATTTATGGATGTCCAGATTACTCAACTGATCCCTAACCCAATCCTCATCTACTATGTCAAACTCCTCATCTATCTTGACTACTTCTGTGGCTATACGAGTCTGGAGCTCATGGGGAAATCCTGCAGGATATTTCAATTACAATTCTGCTGTTCCCATCTCTGGGATTCCCAGAACTGTCTTTTAATGCTTTTAAGGAATACTAAATACATGATTTAATCTCCAGATATTTTTATAATAAACTGTATAGCCAAAATACCACTGACTTTCAGCTATAAAGGAAGTTTCTAGAGAGCAGATGAAAAGATAATTTTATAATTATGACTCAGCTTATTTAGGGATATAGCAGCAAAGTGCTGAACTTGTGCTGCTAAAGAATGTGGGTGCCTGTTCTGTTGGTCAGTGACTCCCACAGCCAGTTCTTGGGCTAAACTGCATTTTCTCATCCCAGCACAGGGGTTATACAATAACAGTACTGAAACTCATGTTTGCTACACTGTTTAGCTTGTTCTTAGACTAATGACATAGGTGCAGTGTTTAGTCTGGGCCAACCCCACAAATCAGAGTCTTCCTAAACCTGAGTCCTCCTTGTTTCTTTTGGAGAAATTATCATTTTTTAATTTAGTCTTTAATACTATATGGGTCATGTATGACTAGACAAGCTTATTCTGATGATGGTCTAAATTAATATGTGTTTCTGTGCTGTGGGGGACTGATCCCTGTGCTTCTTAATCCACCAGCTTCTTAATGTTATTCTTTTATATTGTTAGAGTTTGTTTTCACATGGATAAACTATCCTGTAGACAAAGTTCAAGAACTAACAGTGAAAAAAATATGTGGAATATGTGTTGCCAAGAAGCTGATACTGTCTTCTTTGACAAAATAAACAGCAAGCCTGAAGGTGGCCAACCCTGTTTATCAAATCCTCTTTATTCCTGGGAAGTTACAGGTGCACTGGAGCATAAAAACAAATAAGCAAGAATTGAGGAAGGAAAAATACTAATTATCATTTACATTTAGAAGAAGCAAAAGAATATCCAAACTACCTAGTCAGTAACAGCTGAGAAGGAAAAGCCTTTTAACAGTTTTGGGACATAAATACAAATATTGGTATTTCATTATAAGTGAGAAAGAGAAGTACAGTCAGTCTTTGGAACGAAAATAAAGTGGAATTTAGAGGAGACCGTATTGTAAGATGTTTGCAGTCTAGGTATGTTTCGAAGTCCCTAAGCACTCCAGGAACCACAGATGCCAATGGCTGTCTTTCAGTTCTATCTGCTCTGTACATTTGTAAATTTGTCTCGTAGGTACGGACTGCCTACAATTGTCTCTGCAGTAGATTTTGCTCTTCTGGTGTTACAATTCCTAGAAGATGATTCAGAAGCTATAACCACTTTTAATACAGAGCTACTAGCTGACTTAGCAGTGTTAGCTGAAAAAAAACCATTTTCATCTGCACTTTAACATCTTGGCTTCTCAACTCCTTTAAAGCATTGTACATTTTTGTTTAAGCTAGATACATACATGGTGGTGGATCCAGCGGCCTCAGTCAGGAGTAAGCTGCATTACACACCATGCACGGGAGGGTTTCAGCCCTGAAGGGTTAAAAAATCTTACCTCTCATTCCTGCAAAGGCCTCTGCAGATGTCTGGGTGCTGGGGGATGCATAGCATTACAATGGATATGAAAATGACTGTAAAGGATGACTGGAGAAATTATTACACCAGCTAGTTATACAGGCTAAAAACTGTGCAAATTGCTGATTTCAGATTCATTAAAATGTTTAAGAAGAGAGCTGCCTCTTTCCCTGATTATCTTATTGAATTTTTATGTTTTTATGTTTTAGTGGGGACTCTGGCTTCACTCCTGTAAATGTTTTTTATTAGCTTATTTGTTTTGCTCTCATCCAAAATACTTGCTTCTGATTTTTAAAATGTGCATAAATATCAGTAACTTTCTGCTACTGTCTAATATGCCTAGCAAAAGTACAGTGTTGGCTGACAGTACAATGATTTCTCCTGCACAAATCCTCTGTCACTTAAATTTTGGTAACTTACAGAGACTGTAATGGAGATACAGGCTCCTATTACCTTAGAATAGAATCATAGAATGGTTTGGGTTGGAAGGGACCTTAAAGATCACCTAGTTCCAACTCCTTCCACTAGATCAGGTTGCTCAAACCTCCATCCCGTCTGGCCTTGAATACTTCCAGGGGTGAGGCATCCACAACTTCTCTGGGCATCCCATGCCAGTGTCTCACTCACAGTGAAGAATTTCTTCCTAATGTCTATCCTAAGTCTACCCTTGTCCAGTTTAAAGCCATTACCCCCTGTCTCATCGCTACATGCCCTTTTAAAAACTATGTTAAGTAAAAAGACATTTAGCTTATAAAAATAAAATTTCAATTCTTATTAGACTTTTAGGTTGACTATCTTCATCATAAGTTGCTACTTAGCAATAGTGCAATGTTGATGATCTTTAGAGAGGGAATAAGATGGTGAGAGGAATTGTAGACATATTGTTACATCTGAGACAGGATCTAATTATTTTGAACAATTTGCTGCTCCTTTTCCTACCAAGAACAGAAATTAATTTTATAGCTCATAGGTATACAATGAAAAAGATTGAAAACATAACCATGACCACAAATAGAAAATTAAGAACTAGAATTAGAAACCCTTTAATGGGAAGGGGCTCTTGAAATTCCAGAATTCAGTTGCATGGTAGGAAATTGCAATCCTTTCAAACACCAAAGAACATAAATACGTGGATTTCCTGGATTCAAAATACAAATGACAGCTGATTACAGGGGAACGGGTGAATGTAATCATTTTATGTTGCTACCTACGGAAGCAATGCCTGAGAGCATTCTCTTTTTTTAAACTGTTAATATACATACTCTAAAGCATTAACACAGACACTCTTTACACTCTCCCTTGATATCTGCCATCTTCATGGACCTACTTGAAAGAGTATGCTATTTGAAAGATGCCACATATGGCATTGACAGACAGCTATTCAGAGTATGGCAGACAGCCAGTAAATCACTCAGTATTCTGTCCTTCCAGCCATATCTTACAGAATCTACAATTCCTGCCTTCACAGTATACTTCAATGTCAGCGTTTATGTTCCCTTTGAACTTTTATACATGAAAGTGACAAAAAATATTCTCTTGCTAATTGATTTTCCTCTCCTTTCAGAGCTCAGGTATTATCCTGGTTTGAGCCAGGATGACGCTAATTTTCTTTTTACTGATTTTTTTTCATCAGCACACTTGCTGAAACTAGCAAGAAGCTTTCCACCTAGTGGACTCATAACGCCCAAATGTTTATAGTTACTGCTGAGAGACCACTCTGCTTGTTGAATCTGCTGCTTCAGGCAAGGAGCAGAAGAGTCATATCTACAACCCTCCCATACAGAGGAGCAAACTAGACAGTTGGCAAAACAGTCCAACCAAATTACTCCATCCGTATCTACATAGTTTTCAGTATAAATTCAAGGATCATGGAAGTCAAGCCCTTCTTTTCCTTCTCTTTCATCCACGGCTGGTGTCCAGGGAGGACTTCATCTATCCATCTCCTTTGATCCCTAGGCCCGTGCATTCCTGACCCTCATAACTCTCCCCTCAGCTCCTGTCTGCTCTGCCGCTCTCTCCAGCAGCGCTCTGGGACATTTCAGGACTGCTCACAGCTCAGGACATGCCGTGGAGTTGCTGGGGGTGGGGGGAGATGATAGGGGTTTTGCACATTGCTGACCAAACTTGTATATATTTGTACATATTTTCGAAGGATCATGCAGAGTCACAGAATATTAGGGGTTGGAAGGGACATCATTTAGTCCAACACCCCTGCCAGAGCAGGATGCCCTAGAGTAGGTCATACAGGAACGTGGCCAGGTGGGTTTTGAATGTCTCCAGAGAAGGAGACTCCACAACCTCTCTGGGCAGCCTGTTCCAGTGCTCTGTCACCCTCACAGTGAAAAAGTTTTTCCTCATGTTTACGGGGAGCTTCCTATGCTCCAGCTTGCACCCATTTCCCCATGTTCTTTCATGGGACATGCCTGAGAAGATCCTGGCTCTGTCCTCCTGACACTCGTCCTTTGCGTATTTATAACATTGATGAGTGGCTCTGTGTTGGACTCTTTGAAGCAGTTTCCTAGCCCTCTTGAACCAGGGAGCCCAGAACTGGACACAATACTCCAGATGGAGCCTCACGAGGGCAAAGTAGAGGTGGAGGAGTACATCTCTTGACCTACTAACCACACCCCTTCTAATACACCCCAGGATGCCATTGGCCTTCTTGGCTACAAGGGCACATTGCTGGCTCTTCTATCTTTATCATCTTTATCTTTATCTTTATCTTTATCTTTATCTTTAGTATTTAATTAAAGCTGTCTAGTTTAGTTTTCAATCCAGAAGCATCTCTCCGTATTCTCTCTCCTTTCCCTACATGAGTGGGAGTGGGAGGGGATCGAGAGCATTGTTGTCATTGGTTTAATTGCCAATAGTGAGTTAAACCGTGACAATAATTTTCGCAAACCCTGATTTCTAATATACAGCATCAAATACCCTACTCCAGAACACAAAAATAGGTCAGTATATAGAACACCTCAGTTATATAGAGCCACATTTCTGATGTGTAAACAAGCATCTGTAAACAAGTTTCTTGCAGTCTTTCCAAGCTGTCTGATTGCAAAGCAGTTTTTAGTTCTCTAGGAGTGGAAAAAAAAAAAAAAAAAAGTATGATTTTTATGAACCAGGTCTTTGAGTCATTCGTATTACTAGAAGTTTGTTCAAAATCAGTGCAAAACCTTCATAACTGAAATGAAATTTTCAGTTCTTGCCAGAGTATAAACTGATAGGAAAAAAAATGTAACCTTTGTCTATTTCATGTATATTCATTTTTTCAACTGTTCAAATGTTTTTGGCAGTGAACCAACTCTTTTAAGTGAAGCTGCTAAAAAGTCTGCAATAAATACCCTAGTACAGCTTCTGTGTGTGTTACAACTTGTCTAGAATGCAACCAGTAGTATCTGTTCTGCCAAAAGGTCAGTGTAGCCCAGAAATTTCCTACATCAGTGGATATACATGAACATCCAAGAAAGAATAAGAAAAGGAAAACCCCCTAAAATACCTATTGTTTGTACTTTATAACCACAGAAATTAATCTCACTAAACAGCTCTTTCACAGCTTAAAACCGACTATGTCATCAGATGCCATGGTGGAAGCTGTTTTCAATAAACACTGATCTCTGCCACTCTGAAATTTCAGATGTCACTGGGATGGCTCAGGTTGACTCAATACACCCAATTTTAGAGTATCTAAATCTTTGTCACATAACTTCACGTTTAAACCTCAGGAGTGCAAATCTTTTATTATATAAATATGAACGTGTCTGAAATAGAAACAATGAATTTATATGTGGTGTGTAAGCCACGGAAAAGTTGGAGCTGCAGCTGTTTTGGAGTCTCACATATACATATATTCTTTAACTGATTAATTCTGGCCTGACCTTAAAGCACAGTGTATTGTAGTCCCTTTTCTTCTTCTAAAGTAATTTTAAATAACATGGATTCAGTGTGTGAAAAAATACTAATTTTCTGAGCAGCTTCTGTTTTACACAGTGGTTTCCAGTGGATGTTCTGAACTCCAAACAGGATGTTTGTTTTCCTTTGTCTCAGCTACACATAGCCTTAGTAAACATTTTTCTCATGCAAACTCAAATTCATTGCAGTGAGATGCAGATTTGCTAATCCCCTTGCTTTCTTTGCTGCTTCAGGGACACAAAACATCGTGTGTATTTTCCTGGCTGTCCAGGGACCATCATCTGTCATCATCTATGTTGCATTCAGATACTACGACTTGAAATGGTACATATTCTTTTAGCAGGCCCACTACCTTTCTGATTTAATCATTGGTATGTTGCAGCATGGCAGCATTTTTCAGCAGTTTTTTACCTCTAACTGTGACCTGAGAAATCTGGACATGCTACGTTTGGTTATTAATTACCAAACATATTGTCTTCAAACACCTAAAAAGTCCCTGTGAGTCTTCTCTAGTGATGAAATCATCTCCAGTAAGTTTTTCTTCTGAGACTCAGAAGTAAAATGTCAAATCAAAGATTCACAACAAAATGAATCTCTCTCTGTCTGGCATGAAAAGTACAAATGGTCCCAAGGTGATAAGCAACAACCCTCAGTAAGAGTAAATAGAGTTACAGCTTCCTTTTTTCAGTTGTATCTTCCACTGTGATTTAACTACGTTTTGTCATTTTCAGTAGTGTTCAGTGTTTTAATTCTTAAAAGGATAAATTTGGATAATTATGTGGTTTGAACGAAAGAAAGATTTTCAACAGTGTATTCTTAGAAGAATCAGTCTTTAGAGAAGGGGGAATTCTGCTAGGGGAAGGGATTGACTGCTCCAGGTTTCCCAGCAAGCTTCTGGCAGGACAAGAAATAGGAATGTGGTCTCCTCAGGCCGTCCCTGCTGTTCTGTCCAGCAGCCTACATGACTGCTTTTTAGAAGTAACAGTCACAAAAAGCAGGGCCAGGGAAATGCCTTTATCATAAACCAATAAGCAAGATGTATTCAAATGCTTCCAGCAATTGTTGAGCCATTGATTTGCAGTCATCCCTCAAAACACTGAGCATGAAGAGCAGAAACTCTTTTCATTCCTGCAGTGCATATCTGCACAGCACAGGCATTAGGCAGAGAAGGAGCTGCCTAATTAGGAAGGCTTGTCCTGGCTTTAATGAAGTTAAGAACAGCTGCTTTAAGTTTCATTATTGGACTGTGGATGCCATTAAATATGCTTTCTCCCCTTCAAAATGTATCTGTTCTGCGGCCTTTAGCAAATCAATAAATCTACTTAAATAGGATGGAAATACTCTGATTTGGGAAGTGCCTTGTGTGCGGTGTGCCAGCAAGTTACTGGCTGCCTGCTGTTACCTCCTAATCCAAAAGGAGTCATCACCAGTTAAAATGACATGTTGCACTATTTGTAGCATTTTCTAAAAGGCTGCTTAGCCGGGTGCAACTCTGATCTCACAGGGGCAAGAGCCACAGCTGCAAATGGATGGAAATTTGGAATTTTGTAGTGCCAGTGAAACAGGATCACCAGATGGGAAATTTAGCAGGAAATCTCAGTACCATTATGCCTCTCCCCCACTGCATTTCTGAGTGAAAATGAACACTTTAATGCTGAAAATTACGACATATCAAACAATTATTGTGAATGGTAGATAGCTGGCTCAGATATACCTGAAGTTCTAAAATTACAAATGGCTAATTTAGCAAAGCATTATTACATGCTTTTGCTGCAGATATTAGGGGAGCAGGAGAAAGTGCAGAGTCTCATCACAATGCCTTCCAGTGGCATTGAGAAACCCAAAAAAACGCAAAGAGGGAATTAATACCCGGAAGGCTGTCAATGTATTTTGTTCAGATTAACACAAATCTACTGCTTCAGCCATCAGCTATTTAGTAATAAAAATCATCCAGCAAATATTGAAGATCTCTCCTCACAGGAAAAGAGTTGCACACAAGCATATGGATGTTGTATTAGATTATTTAGATGACTGGAATATTTTTAATGAGCACTTTTTTTGTTTGTGAGAGATACTGACAGGAAGAGGGAGGTAGGGAGGAGGAAGCTGTTGGAAAATACCTGTATTTACAGTGGGAATAATCGGACTTTTTGAGGAATGATGAACAATTTGTCACAAAATGGCAGTTTCCTAAATCTAATTAGTGATAATAGGTGAATTTAATTGTCAACAAAAGTCATATGCAACATATATAGATAGATTATAGAATTCACCCTACTGCATGGGAAGAAAGCCAGGAGACTGTAGCGTTAGGCACTTCTTTCCATAACGCTGTTGTGTGTTTGCATGTGAGTATTTCAAGACGTGGATTTATAGAGATAAGCCAGGAAAGATTTTTGTCTTCGTATCTCATAGGACAGTCACACAGTTAAAAGCACTCAGCTTTTATTATTATATGAAAATAATATAATATTTTTACATCTGCTATGTGAATAAAGTATTTTTGATGTTATAACTCTTTAGATAAATTTTTAACTTCCTGTATTAAGACCTCAATATGACAAGACAACATTGAGGGTAGGAAGTACTGGCTTTATCATTTGACAAAGGGGTGAAATAAGGACACCTACCCAGACATTTTCTTGTGTGTCTTCTGAGGATTATTCTGACCTGGTCTGATAACAGCCAAGTTTGCCGAAGCTGCTTCAGTATATTTATGTTATAGAGATAAAATAGTGATTAAATACATGTTTCCTGGTCTTAGAGCTACATCATTTGAGAAACAGGGACTTGAGCACTGACCTGGAAATCAGGAGTCCAGGTTTCCTTATTGTGCTGTAGACTTTCTCTGCCGGGGGCTGACTTTGGATGTCTGGTACCTAAAGAATGTAGAAAGTTACAGGATTTCCAGAAGCACCAGTTCTTAATTCAAGCTTCACCTATATGAAGACCAATTCTGAAGGTACAAGTTGTGGACTAAGTTCAAGGAGGTTCCAGCTGCAAAACAGAATTCTCTGTGGCTTTGAAAATCACCTCCCTTTTGAATGAAGAACACATCTATAAAGTGGAGATAACAGTGTGGTTTTAGAAGGAAAAGAAATTAGAAGTTCTGAAGGGATCAAAAACAAGTAACTTGATACGTAAAAAATAAAATTAAAAAAATTTCTGGAATCTGGCATCACCTTCTAAGCTGGTGGGAATATGACACATTTATTTTGTTTTGGATGGTCAATGATCCTGGAAAAAATACAGAGAAGGAAATAAAAAAATTGCAAGAGTTTACTTGAAGAATCAGCCTTCTCTAAAAAAGGGTAATTTAAGATTGAAATCTTTTATCATCTTCATATTTGATGTATAGAAACTAGATACATGTTTTGGGATGAACACAGGAAATTAGTATCCCTAATTAGCCTTTCAGATACTATCAAAGTAATTTAAAGCATGGCTGACACACAACAAGACAATGCAATACTGATTTTTAAAAATATCTTTGATTATTGTGGGAAGTTGAAATAAATGTAGTGTTATATTTTTATAGAAAACATGTAATTGTGTTTTTAAATTATGATTCTCAGAACTGTTCCAATAAAGCAAGCAAGAAACACTAACCCAAGAAAAATAATATTCTAGTCTGATCTAGTGCTTTTTTGTGTGAGTATTGCTTGCTCCTTGCTATTAAGTCTTATTAGTATGGTAAATACTGATGTTCCACCAACTTAGTTACAAATGTGTGCCACAACAGTGAAGAAAAAGTAATGAAAATTACAGATCTCAAGAAAACTTTTGCTGGCACAAGAGCCCTGCAGTGAAACTAGGAACACAATAAAGCTATTTTATTGCTCCACATCATTGTACAGTTAGATGATTGATGGGCATAGAAACCTGAGACAGCTGATGTCAAAAAAGAATTTTCAGTAACCAGTCACTTTTCAAGTAAACTGGTATTTTTTACAAAATATTTCCATTTTTCCAGATATTTTTCAATGAAAAAAAAAAAGCAACCAACCACAACAAGTAAACAGTATGTTAAAAAAAAGCCTTTATTAAGGTAATAGATGTTGGCATTCCAAGATAAGAAGACTGAGAGTAGTTTATGCCAACATTACATTTCTGACAGAAGTCAACAGGCCACTATCTAACAATGGGGATAAAAGAAGATGTAGTAGGGTTAAAAAAAATAGCTATTTGCTGATCTGTTTCCATGCACGTCTATACCTATTCTTAATTAAATGGAGCTTCATTTTATCCCAAAAATCACAGAATCCAGAAAGTCTTTTGAACACTGAATATTCTTGAGATCTCTGTTCTCTAGGTCTCCAGCTGCAGAAACTAAGGAAGGTAGGAGATAAGCTTGAAGGGGCTGGGTCATATATAAAAACCTGTGGGGATTCTCTGCATTCATTCAGGAGCTCAGACCTTTTCGATCCAAACTTTTACAAATGACGAAGAATCAAAAAGGTCCTCCTCCACATTCAAGCACAGAGTAATTATTACAGCATCCATCAAACTCTTGCTTTTCTTGTCTTCAAAATTTTTCTTACTGCACAAAAAGGGGTACAATCAGGCACCATGAAAGTGAGTAAAATGTTGGAAGGATGTGCTCCAGCCTTAATGATAATTGTGTTTTCAATTTCTGTGCCCTAGCCAAAGACTGCAGAAGATTATTCTGTGCTCTAAAATTGTTTAATTTGCCTATGACAATGTACCTAAGAAAAAAGTCTGCAATCACTAGCAAAGATCAATAGGTATCAGCATTTCATTTTCCAAAACTTAAGATGCCATGTCATTTGGGCCTTTATTACCACTATCTATCTTATTTATTATCTGGATCAATTTTATGTAAGACCAAGACTTTAAGAATGAGACACTATCCATTCTGAATGGTAATTTCTCAGAAAGCACACTTCTAAGTCAGGTCACGTGGACCAATTCACAAAGAATTTGTTTTCTTCTCTGCATGACTTACATAAAAATATCATTAGAAATGGCAGCTCTAGATTGTTAGGAAATAACTCAATTCCAGAAACATTCAATTCAAGTCCATGGTTGAAAATAACAAAACGGTAGAGAGTTGATAAATATTTTTGCCTTTGTTTTGGTTTATATTTGTGTTATTCCCTTTCTTTTCATATAATTTTGAAACTGAGGACTATTGTGATCATCTCATCCAACAGTCCACAACATGTCATTAATGAATTCTTACATCAAACCTGTAATTTCTACCTAAGCAAGAGTAGGTAGACTCTGCTATTCAGGCAGACCTAAGTCTTGGTTCAAACACTTCTAATGATGGAATAACCCTCATGATGGAAATGATGGAATAACTCTCACTGTTATGGTAAATTACTACAGCTACTAGTCACTCACACTTATTTCTAATCTGAACTTCTCTAGAATAATTTCCAATATTTTGTTGCCTTTTCATGATAAAGCTTCAAATATTTTATCATCAACTAGAAGGTTCTCATAGGTGATGAGAATGCTATCCTTTTTTTCTTTTTTCAATAAAATTGATAGCTTTAGGTCTTTTTTGCATGAGGCCAGTTGTCTAGGTGACCAATTCTATTTGTTGGGATCTTTTGTTATAGTATTCTAGAAAACAGCCTTATTTTGAATAGAATTACAGTCACTGGCAGTAAATCAATTCCCAAAGATGACTGGAAATTTCTTCACAATTTGGTCACACATAAATGTCTCAAAAAAAATACTTGTGACACTTCTGTATACTCAGTTTGACTAATAAGAACAAATATGAGTACCTATTTTTTCTTGGTAGCTGCCACAGTAAGATTTCAAAGTGACAATAAGGATCTTATACTTTTAATTTGTATTGTTGAAAATACCAGTAAGAGTTAATTTATTTTAAATCTGCCTTAAGCAATATCAAAGATAATAACTTTTCAATAAACAGAGTCTACTTACCAAGATCAAAAGGTATAGATGTTTATTTACTACAAAGAAGCATAACTCTATGGAATTCTGATAAACTCCAGTGATTTACATCAGCCCATGATATGAACTAGAGCTTTACTTCTCCACGATTAAGTAGATATGTTCAAACTCACTTTTTTACAGATGCTGAATTATCCTGCATTTACTGAGGAATAGAGATCTTACCATTTTAAATAAAGTTTTATTTTAAAATAACTGCTGATCTATTTTGTAAATCTCAACATCATGGAATACTTTTTCTGTTGTCAGTTTTGAAACTAAAATCACTCTCTGTATCACAGATAATTAAATTCATATCATCTGATGATATAGCTATGTAATCTATCTTAAAACAGCAAAGAATAAAATATAACCAAAAGTAACTCTGAAGACTCATAATAAACTAAATCAGGAAAAGGCCTGAATATTGCATTTATATACATATACATATATTATTATAAAACACATCTGTGCTCCAAACTTAAAAAGAACCTGTCTTTGGTTATCGGATTAAGTGAGATCGTTCTCTTTGTTATGTTCTGTTCAAGGCTTTTCCTTGTTCTCAGAAAGGCTTTGAATAGAACAGGATGGCTCACAGCTGCCTGTATGAGAAATGCGTGTCAGAAAGGGGTCTCAGACAGCTGTGAAAAACATGTCTTAGAATTCCCCCTTTTATACTACAAATAATCTCTAACAAATATTTTAATGTTTAATATAAAGTATGCATTTGCATATACAACATACATGTACATATTTTATGTACATGTAAACATATACATAATCTTCTTAACGAAAAAGAAGGTGTTGAACTCTCAGCTCCTCAATGTGGGGTGGATTCTTGAATGAGGAGATTATTCTAAACAAACCTGATCATCTCTGCAAGCTTCTCTGCAATTTCATCCTGAAGATCTCTACCTTGAACTAGGGTAAAACATGAAAGTTATATGAAGTTGACCAAGGATAATGAAACTGAGGCAATTCAGGACATGCAGAAAAGAAGTGTAGCCTGAGAAAGTTTCTCAGTTGAGGTTGTAGGTATTATTTAAGAGCTTGGTGGGAGTTTTGAGGCTTGCTCTGAGGAAATGTAAACTAAAAAAATCTTTCTGTTTGTATGAGCCTAGGACCTCTCGTAACTCTGGAGCATTACAGCAGAGTCTTCATATGCATATAAGCAGAATTCATGTATATTATGGAGATTTTACAATCCTAGCATAGTATACAGTGGTCAGAAAACTTTTTTTTAAGAAAGTGAACAAATAATATCTAAAAATGCCAATTAGATTAAAATATGTAACATTATTTTGACCAGAATTAAAAAAAAAATATATTGAGATGACTGCTTTTTTCTAAAACACAGGAAGTTCCACCTCATCATGAAGAAAAACTTCTTTACTTAAGGGTTACAGAGCACTGGAACTGGCTCCCCAGACAGATTGTAGGGTCTCCTTCTCCGGAAACTTTCAAGACCCAGCTGGATGCTTTTCTGTGTGACCTGTCCTAGATTCTGTGGTGGTCCTGCTCTGGCAGGGGGGTTGTACTCAATGATCTCCAGAGGTCCCTTCCAATCCCTACCATTCTGTGATATGGCTGAAAATCCAGTTTTCTTTATACTCAAATGGGTTATATTGTTAACTGCTTATATATTTCATTTCAGCCTTAAGGTCTTAGATTTTTTTATAGAGAGTTATACATGATGATTGACTACATCATTGGTTCTTATTGGTATGATTGACTATTATTCCTTATTTCATAGTAAAATACAAACACATATATGTATTACATATAAGTGTATATGTCTTTATATGTCATATACGTATGTATATATATGTATATATATGCATATGTTATGTATGTTGTTATATATTATAGATAAAATGTTACTATATTTCATTAAAGTGTATATATGACAGTACACAGCATGCAATATGTAAAATATTCTATACTTTACTTCTATATTATAGTATTCAATGTTATACTATAGTATAGCATAGCATATTAATTGTTGTTATATTTTATGATATATATTATGCATTTGTTACATTTTAATAAAGATTTAAAAATCTTTTAATGTTTTGGTATATATTAATGTTTTATTCAATATTTAATTAGCAATCAAAATTTGGTTTTACTAATTAAAAACCGAAGTTATTTATGAAAAATAGCTGTTACAATATTTTCTGGGAAAAATCTAGTACTGTGCTAATAATAATAAAACATGGAAACCATGTTTCAAATTGCATATGATTTAAAGTTGAAACAAAAACTGTAAATGCAAATATGTTTTGAAAAGTCAAAATTTTGTTCTAAAATTTTGATTTAATCTCTTTAAGTACTACAGAACAACATTTCCTTTTTACTCTTTCACCATGTATTCCAGATTCCATTTTTTCCTTTTTTTTTCCCCTCAAAATTCTGACAATGAAAAGTGTTAGATCATGCCTTTGCTTCACACCCAGAAAAACGTCCAAACTTCATCTGGGTCAATATATGTTTTATGAACACTGGAGAATGGCCTTGAAGGTAAGAGTGGCTATTGCATGTATTACCCCCGAGAACTTAATGCCGTAACCTTATCCTTCTACTCTATGGAGCAACAGTGTCTCCTGGTGGTCAACTAGTAGTAAACGTCAGGTAATTATTTTTAAAAATTTCCACTCGATTTCAGTTAACATACATGAAGGTTCTTCCATAATAAACCTAAGTATCTTGTGCAAATTGTTGCCCTAGCAAGTGTTGTTTTTTTTTTTCTAAAAATTCATTCAAGTACTTTAGATACCTGGAATTACATATGTACTTACATAGTTTGAAAGTAAATAACTTATTTGGAAAAAAAATATATAAAATAAAAAAAAATTAAAGCATCTCCCTGTACCTGTGGTCTCACCACTCCTTTATTATGACCCAAAAGCTCTTCCCCTGCCCCTGGCCAAAGATGTACCAATTAGATGAATAGCTTGCAGTTGATGGAAAATTTCAGTCCCTTGTAAAAAGAATGCTTTTTAAATCATTCTAATTCCTTCCATTTCATTTTCTTTGCTACACACAAGAAAGAAAAGAGAGCAAATGCCTATCTTCAAATTCAACTTGAGACATTCTACTTGATTAAATGTGTATTTGCTTATACATTTCTCTCTAGGGATGTCATCTAAATATGCACATGAAACTTGATAGCAGAGCTTTATAACTTTATATTCTAGTCATTGATCTCTAGTTGCAGTGTACTAAATAAGTAATTTCCTATTCATATTTATCTTAAATTATATAAAAAAATATATTTAAGGTTCTAAGCCTTATATACAGAGATTCAGTAGCTTAAAAATACTGTGGACTAGATGCTACTACTTATCAATATGTCTGATAGGCAAAGTGCAGAGTTGAATGTACTTAGAAAATAATTATTCCATGTAAGGGTTACATACTGAAATCAGGTTTTTTATTTAACATTAAACTATTGTGCTATGCAAGAAGAATATGCCAGTAAAATATCTGAATGTATATATTGAGGTGGGTAAAACAGAAAGCTAGCAATATTTCGGCATCTATGAAGAATATCATGCAGAGCAGGTAAAGAAAGATATGCTCCTTTAGAATTACAGCTAAGCCATCAATGGTTAGGGAAGAAGTATTTAGAGGGCAAAGTTAATTTTCAAGTAGTTTTATTATTGTGTGCTTCTCTTTTTTTTTTTTTTTTTTTTTTTTTCAGTGACTAAATATTAATGTAAAGGTATTATACCCAGTTCTACAACACCAAGCAGAGGGCGACATTCCATGGAGAAGGACTTTGGAGTCTTGGTGGACAAAAAGTTATCCATGGAACAGCAATGTGCCCTTATAGCCAAGAAAGCAAATGGTATCCTGGAGTGCATAAAGAAGAGTGTGTCCAGCAGGTCAAGGCAGGTCATCCTCCCTCTCTACTCTGCCCTAGTGAGACCATTGTGCCCAGTTCTGGGCTCCCCAGTTCAAGAGGGACAGGGATATTCTAGAAGGAGTCCAAGGGAGGTCTACAAGGATGATTAAGGGACTGGAACATCTGTCTAAAGAGGAAAGGCTGACACCTGGGGCCATTTAGTCTGGAGAAGAGAAGACTGAGAGGGGATCATATTAATGTATACAAATATCTGAAGGGTGGGTGTCATGAAGAGTGGGCCAGTCTCTTTTCAGTGGTGCCCTGTGATAGGACAAGGGATAACAGTCACAAACTGGAACACAGGAAGTTCCACTTCAACATGAGGAAAAACTTCTTTACTGTATGGATGACGGAGCACTGGAATACGCTACCCAGAGAGGTTGTGGAGTCTCTTTCTCTGGAGACTTTCAAGACCTGTCTGAACACGCTGCTGTGTGACCTGCCCTAGGTGATCCTCCTCTGGCAGGGGGGTTGGAAGCGATGATCTCCAGACAAACCTTCCAGCTCCTACTGCTCTATGACTCTATGCTTGTATCAGAAACCTTAAGGACAACTGAATGATATGCAACCAAGTATTAAGCCAGGTTTGATAAATTGACACACAAGAAAGTATTGTCAAGGTACAGAAATAACATACATTCTGACCTTGTTGAATATACTGAATGGTGGCACTTGTATTTCTTCTAGCAAATGTTTAACAGTAAAAGACTGTTGCTCTTGCATGCAAGATCGTATACTTTTTAATTTAACATAAATAGAATTGCTACGTAGACATTTAAAACCATTTGAGTGATTTTAATTTTATATTTTTCCTCAAATAAAGTTGCTGTTCCTATTATATCCAAGTTCACTGCAAGTGAGTTAATCTGTATAAATTCTTATACAAGTGTATAAAAGGCCAATAAACATACTGAACAAAAGCAGAAGCTTTGCATAGGCTAAGGAATAGATTGATGACATACTAGCTTAGTTTCATTTGAATTTCAGACCTACAGTAGTTTGAGATATTCCTGTACCAAAACTCTGGTAAATTTTACACAAGAGCTGCACATAGAAAATTGAGGTGCTGGAAAGCACAAATTTGGGGATGCTCAAATATTGGTCACTTTTCTACCACAGTTGTGATTATACGGACACGTCATTTTTCTTATTAAAAGTCTTGTATGAGACTTTAAATCTTTGAATATTGAGGCTCTTTTTAAAGAAGGTGTCAATGTCTGCAGGTTTCAGTTCAAACAAATTCTTCTCTAAAAAGTAAGCTTCTAATGTCTTTGACAGTACAATTTCTGTACAGATTGGAGGAGGAGGGGTAGAGTAAGTGTGTGGTTCTACTGGGTAAGATACCCAGTATGAGAGACAGATAATATACAATTGGGCCCAGGTTCTCCTTTTAAATTCTCTGCTCAGGTCAAGAGAAGATGAAAGGGGAGAACCATTTCAACCCTGGGTGAGGGTACAACCCCAAATGAAATCCTCCACTAATCAAAATTAGCAAATATACTGTGATTGTAGTGGATCTATGCTAGTTAATTTCATCTGAATGACTGGTATGAAACTTTGCTAAGGAAATATGATTTGCAATTTTTCAACAGGTGCATTGAATTGAAAATTCAATTTGTTCGTACTGTCTGTAACCTTTGAACAATCAATGGCTATACAATTTCAGTAATGATTCCTTAAAATTAGAATTATTGAAAAGGCATACGAGTAGTGATAAATAGAGTAAGGTGGTATTGATTGGCCAGTGGAAGACATTGATTTGAACTGTAAACAGGTATTATGCTGGAAGAGTTTTATTACTGTACATCTTTTTGTCACTTTTGTTCTAAATTGCTTGCAAGCAGATTCATGGTATTTATTTCATTATGGTTTTAATAGGCTTTTAATAGGCTTTTAATAGCTTCAGCAAATTTATGACTGAGAAAACATGAAAGTCTGAAAAACATAACATAAAATGGATTAAAGGCACAACTTTCCACAAGCTTTTTGCATTTAATAGATTGGGAATTTTTATGATTTACTGAACAAGTATGCTTACCATATAAATGTAAGTGTTTATACTGTGCCTGCAAATAAATTTTCTCAGCATATAAGAGGAGTTGTACACAACCTTTTTTCATCTAGAAAATATGTCCCACCCTTACTTTAGCCAAACAAGAAATTTTGTACTGACATTTGCAAAGCACATAGATTATGCATACACGTGCTCTGTGTGTGTATTATTTCAGAAGAGAAAACTTGCAGATTACTAGGAATCTTCGAGTTTCAGTGAGGAAAAATAGAATAATATTCGATCTAATCTACAATTAAATCTATTATTATTATATGAAACGACACAACAACATAAAACAAAGAACTAAAGAATCAGGACTACACTAATAATATGCAATGTTTAAACAAAAAAATGGTCCTCTCTGCATCAATGGGCTTTTAATCCAAATGTGACAGGTGGGGACACAGAATGACTAATGCTGTAGCAGAAAATGGATTTATATATTCTATGGCTAACTGGTAGGTAAGAAACCAAATGAGAAAAAAAGGGAAAGAATATACATAATGGTTAAAACTCTGTAGAGAATAAAAAGATTATAAGAAGAGAATGGAAAGAGAGAAAAGATGAACAAATGGAAAATCTGTACAGGTTAGAGAAAATTCAGTTTAAAACTTCTACAAAAAAACCAAAAGGGTTTCTGGCAGACATAGAATCTTACTCTTCACATCTGCTACAGCAGTTTTTGCTTTGGCTATTGTTGCTCACCCCTCCCCTCATCAGCATGAATCTGTGTTGCTAATTCTGTACTTGCACTGTGTGCAAGACTTCTATTGATGGCAGTGGAAATGTCAAGCATGAAATGTGTTTAGTATATGCAATTGATTTCTACCAAGAGGAAAATTTTACCCCCATTTTTTCTTCAGACTTAACACAGATCTGACCTGAGAAAAACACACACAAAGCTGGGTTCTTGCAATGAAGTTCAAGTTATGTCTTTTAAGAAGCTGATTATCATCTTGTACTAACTTCATACCCTTCAATTCTGGTAAATTCAGTGCAGTGACACCCAATGGAAACATTTCTGGGAGGGATTTTGAGCCTTCATGGTCTGTCATCTGGCAGATGAATGATCTGAAACAGTTAAAAATCACCACAGTTATGTTTTTACTGGTCTCATTAGGAACTGAACACTTTGAAAAATCTAGATATTGGATCTAAATATCTAAATGACATCTTGCCTTTTTGAAAAATTAGGTTACTTATTTAACTGACATAAAACATAATGTTTGCAAATCTATTTTGATCTAAGCTTAAAATCTAAGAAAAAACTCTATTAATAATACCTGACAGCTCTATATTTTTCTTCCTCTACACATCCATTTTAAAATGTCAGTTTCAGTCAGAAAAAAATAGAATAACATTCTATCTAATATACAATTATATTGTTTTTCTATCAAATGACGCAACAACATAAAACAAAGAACTGATTAATCAGGATGATAATGATAATAAGCACTGTTTAAACACAGAAGAGGGTCTTTTAGAGCTTTTTCACTTTTTTCCCAGTTTCCTATATGCTGAATATACATTGGTGTAATGCAGCATAATTTCATAATATGCCTGCAATTTTGTATTTGTCCACTGTAAGAAATTCCATTATTTTGCATTTGCAAAACAGAATTATTTGTCTTTTTAAAAGTTGTCCCTCATCATGGTTTCTAGAAAATGTAGTGAAGAGTTTTTCTTTTGCTGAAGTGATTGAGGAAATTAACTAATGCAAAATTTGAAAGTTTATACATCAAGGTATGGGAGAGGTGGAAGAGTCAAAAACTAGCTATACTACAAAGAAAATTAGGACATTAATTTGGTATGCAGACATAATTTTTCTCATAAGGCTTTTAAGTTGAATGTCAGCTTCATAAAAAACTATTTACAGTAACCTAAGTTTTCTTGTTTATCCACATCTATCACCCACGCATACATACATACACACAAACAAACATACAAAAGGATAAGGATAGCAGGGAATCTGGAGCTCCTGGTTTTGGGTTTTTTTGCAGGAATATTTTTATATTTCTAATTTGAGAACATCCTTACATAAAAGAAAGGAATTGTCTTTAAAAAATCCCAAATATGAGAGCAATGCATGCTGAACAATAACTTTCTACTCTGGTGAGTATTGGCAATAGTTGGACATGCTGATGAGACATGAGATTTCTCTCACATATAGAAGAACATGTTCTAGAAACACCAAGGACCACAAAATCCCAAGGAGAGAAACTAAAAAGGACCAGGTACCCCATAAAGGAACAACAATGGATCCTGGATGAATCACAGTGGTTCAGAAGCTGTAAAAAAAACTCCCTAAAGATCATTCTCTGAGGGTAGCTGGAGGAAAGGAATAATACAACCAGGATATCAGGGCCCAGAAACCTCTCCCCACCCAGGGACCAGGCAGGTGCTGGGTGAGTGGGAGTCAGGAAAGGCCTTGGCAGGGTCCTTCCCCCTTGTTCAGGAGCACCTAAGAGCCCCAGCCTTTGGTCCCAGGCCTGCCTCAGCCATTACGTGACCTGACCCACAACCCTGTCACCTGCTTCACCTGGACATCTGCTGACATGCTCTCCCCAGGCCTTGGCCCCATTCAGCTCTCTGGGGCATGGTGGGACTGTGCCCCCTAGGGCAAAGAGGGGACGGCATGGACCTGCTGGCATGCAGGCTCTCATTGGCCCAAGGTCCATAGCCCATGATGGCCCCTAACCTGTCCATCTATACCTGTCTGTCTTGTCTGTCTGGTTATCTATCATGGAGTAGCTATGCTCATGTTTTTTTAAACCACAATGTTTTCATAGCTTATGAGTTTTCAAGCAACACCGTATTTACTGTCAAAATGGCTCTAAATCACCATAGTTGCCTGAATGATGTAAAAAAATAATTATTCATCTAAATATTTACTTTGTAAATGCCTTTACTGGTATTCAGAAGTTGTACCTCATTACTGCCCAGCTTCAAAAGCTCAATTCATCCAGTCAAGGTTCTAGAAGCTATTCTTGATGGTCTGAATGATCAGTCACACAGGACTATAGTAACCCAAGGCAGATTAATATCTGAAATCAAAGCAAACTGTTAATCCTGCATGTTGTGCACAGACACATAAGTTTGAATTTCAGATAAAAAATCTTATATTGCCTTTTTTATGTTTGTTAAAATGCTACTCAACATTCAATGTTAAGTATGGGTTATGATGGTGTGAGGGTTTTACCCCTCACTAAGGGAAAAATTGTCTCCCATAAAGAACTATTCGCCTGGTAAATGAGACAGGACTGCACCAGGACAAGCCTGGGCAAGCCTTAGACCAAGGCTGCTGCTAAGCCCTGGATGGAACTCTTGCAGCTGGCTGGATAGCTATCTGATAGGCTGGAACTATATGCAAATGAACGGATTCAAAAGATGAGCCAAATCGGAAGGCTCCTAGGGGCTATAAAGAGACCGCAAGCGGGAGCTCTCTCTTCTTTTCGCCGCTGGACCGCCCTGCTGCCTCGCTGCCCTGCCGCGTCGCCGCCGCACCCGCCTACCTGCACCCGTCTGTGCCGAGGAGGAGAGGTAAAAGAGCCACGGATCTCGGCTACGGAGGCTACGGAGAATCCAAAAGGGGGAAGCCTAAAGAACTATAAAGCTACTACTCGAGAGCCGGGCTTAAAGCAGGAGCGGTAAGCTCAGTATCTGCTAGCCCCACTGCCTCGAGAGCACCTGAAAGAACAGTGAATCTCCCCAAAGGCGCTCTCTCTCTCTCTCCCTCCTCCCGTCGGGGAAGACGCCCGCAGCCTGCCGTCTGCCGCGAGCCGCTTTGCTCTAGCGCAGCCCGCAGTCTTAAAGCCGCCGCTACAGCTGCCGTGAAGCCTGCAGCCTGCCGCCGCACCCAGAGCCGCTGCTGCCTTTGCTGTAAAGCTACAGACCGCCACGTGGAAGCCGCCATCTTGAAGCTGCAGACCGCCACGTGGAAGCCGCCATCTTAAGTTACAGACCGCCTTGTGCAGCTTGTCGAGACTGTAAGATTTAATAATATTTCTTTTTCTGTCTTTAGCTGTAATCTTTCCCTGGGGTAAACCCACAAACGGCCCTCACTTCCACGCACAACGTCGACCCTATTGAGAGGGAAACCGCGTCGCGCTATACCAACCCCCTCATAAGTTTTCTTTCTTCAATCTAAACTCCCACACACATACTCATACACACCCCTTGCGTCCCACCTTCTAAATTTACCTCCTACACATTTGTAACTCCACTCAAACAGTTAAAGCATATAAAATATAACTCTGTGTCTGGTCTTCGTTACGTGTGGACGTGTGTGCTCTCCTATTTAGGCCTTCTGGTATATCATACATTGGCGTCATCGCCATCCCCAAAATCAGGGGCGAATCCTAAATATAGAAGGGCTAACTGCTCGAGCCCATCTGAGTCGGAGTCACCGCTTGGACCGGGACAGATGGCAATTTTGTCACGGAAACCTTCCATTTCCATGGGAATATAGTATTTCATTAAAATACACCATTGCGATGTTTATTACATTTGGATACTTAGTCACTCAGAGACTTCATTAATAAGCTTTTTTCTCTTAGTCAATACAGATGCAAACAGCAAGAGATACACTCTTCTATGGCCGAAGCATTCAAATGCCAGCAGGATATAAACCGATGCAATACTCTATTCTGCAAATAGCCTGAAACAATGGTTCTGGAAGGTGCAATGTATCCTCTTTATAGCAATGGGGTATTAAGTGTGAAATGGAGAGATGTAATCAAAAAAACTATAAACTTTTCAGTACTGCTTATGCAGTTGGGATCATGAAGTCAAGGAACTAACTCAGACTCTAACTGCTCTCATGTATACTAGGTGTATACAAATTTACCACAGGCTGATGCCCAAATGCAAAAAACTGCAGCTTAAAAGCAGCCAAGAGGGTAGATTAACAGTTTCTACATTATTTTGTAGACATTAAGATGTATGAAAAAGGTTAAATAAATTGAAATTAACACCATTTAATAACATAGGAATGTAATTTAAAAAATAATTATGGTAATAAAAATAAATCCTAGGGAGTTTTACAAAGTCTATTATAAAATTTAGTATTTTTTGCTAAATTTCCCTCAACACAATTTCCCTAATTTTAAAGAATACTGAGTACTCACAGTGTAGTAAAACACAATATGAAGGAAGTTACTCTCCGTCTTACCCTCCCTCTCTCAGTGTAAGTATGTTGTACAGTGAGGCAGGTTACACCACATGGATTGTTACACAGAGCTCCAGTTCCAAAGCACTGGTCCCAAAACTTAGAGTGGAGCATGGGGGTATTTCACCTCTGAAGCTTGGTCTTCATGCACTAAAGAGTTCAGGCAGATAAATGGGAACTCGTGCGGATAGAAGGGTCACTTGACACAAAATGTCCTCAATTGGGGCATTAATTCAGAGAGTGTATGGTTAAGACTGAATGGATTGTGTTCAGCCTAAGTGAGATCCAGGCAATTTCTTGGTTCAGATTGAAACATCTGAGTTTTACACTAATTGATTTAAATAGTAACAGGGTTTAGGAAGCAGAATTAATCTCCCTCCAACCCTAGCAAATATCCTTGTTAGTGGGGCTTGCTTTCTATTTTTGCAAAGAGCACAGCTTTAAACAGGCATAACAAAGCCTAAGTTGATTCACCACTTTGAAATAATATGTAATAATGCTTAATGTACTTCCCCAGTTGTTGAAAAGTTTTCATCATCGTGAACATTTTTTCTCATCAATCTGGTATTATTGCCAGGATCCTGTGGACACTAGGAGGTCTTAACAACATAGCCCAGCCTCACCTAGGGCCTCTATCTACACCCTCTGCCTCTGGGCCCAGGGGTCCTATTTCAGTGCAGGTCTGGGCCTTCAGCTCTTTCCTGACCTGAGTTGTAGGTGCATCTGTCTACCAAGCTGTCTATGGCTGTGCTTCTTGGAGGGTTCTTTCTGGTTGGGCCTCTCAAATCTGTGCTGTAACTTCAGTCTTCTCTTTGGCCTCATCATATCTTGCTCCTGACTGGGTCCCCTTAATGGATCCTTGCACTATCTTGCTGTTTGCTGTGCTGTTGATGTCCTCCAACACTAGCACCTGATTCTCCCTGCCATGATCAGGTAGTGTGGGACAACACCCATTGGTGAAGGTACTGCCTGTGCTGAGTCACCTTTAGCCCTTGGCTCCTCTTCCATTGTGGGGCAGTTGCATTCTTTCTGCTCCCTGGAAAATGAAGGAAAGGGAGATACAGCTAGTATGTTTTTGTTACAAGTGCCTGGAACAAGGTGCATGTACTAAAATTGTCTGTAGGAATTAACGTCAAACTAAGCAGTGATCTGCTTAGCCTCACAGATATGGTGACAGTTCTGTTACATATGATGGTAAAGCTACCAAAGAGATGTTGAGTTGATTTCATGCTTGAGGGACCTATTTAGAGATCACACCAAAACCTCTCCTAAATCCTGCTGGGGATCTGTGTATCCACCCAACAGGCTCACAGCAATATTAATTATGCAGTGCAGAGTCTATTTCTCACCATGTTTCTGTCATGACACTATCCACTCTACTATAGCACCTATCTTAGTGTTTGAAGATGTGGTTTTTCTGTATTTTTTCTACTACATGGAGTAGCCATGAATGCTGGCAACCAATACTTTGTCTCCGATTACCATCTGCACAACCTATCTCCAGGCAGCGTGCCCAGATTTGCCTGGCAAAAGAATAGCAGACATCTGAAATCTCTCCAATGCATGGGGTGGTCTAGCTGGTATGGAGACTACTGAGAAAACAGAAGGAAAATTTGTTGCTGTGGATAGGCACAGGCTGCTCTTTTTGACCTTCCCAGGCAGAAAAGACCTGTGGCTATTTTAACACACTTAACACAAAAAAACCCTCCTGGCATTCCTCTTGTAGTCTTGCTTTCCTGCTACCTTAAGTGCTACAACCAAACATAAGGTAATTTAACCACAAGCCACTAGAAAAAGAATACATATTATTTTCCTTTTTAGAATAATTTCAAAACAAGTTGTATGCCTACAGTTTCATGGATGAGACATTTCAGTGTCATTATTTCCATTTTAATGGCTTAAACTATTTTTAAGGTTTATGTAACTTATTAATCTGAGCTACTTTATAAAATAGCTGTGAAATTCATTATTGCTTTTATATTTCTGAAAGAAGATGGGTGTTTGGCACTTATTTTTTTAGGACAGCTCCTTGCTGGAAAAGTGAACAGTGTTTTTGAATTCTAGTTACAGGATTTAAACTTCAAAGGCTTTTTTTGTTCTTTCATTACTTTTTTATCCAAAAACAGACTGTTTTGTATCTATATATCATCTACATCTACATCTACATCTACATCTCTGTACAGAAACAAGCTTCGAAAATCACAGGAAATTATTTTAGCAATATCTCTGAAAGTGGCCTCCAACAATAATTTTTATTACTGCAAAGGATGCTATGAAATACATTTTTGCCTTGTGTCTGTTCCCACACTGAATTCAGGCTATTCTCTGTCAGGGACAATTATCTTTTTTACTTCTTTATCGTCTAACCTACACCTCACTGTTTCCCTCCTATCTCACAGAATTCTTGAGGCTTTGGTAGAGAGTCTTCTAACAAAATTTAGTATTATCTACCATTTTTTTTACGAGCTCAAGTTCATTGCATCATAAAGAATGGAAAAAAGGTAGCATTATTATTTGTACTGAAAAACCAGGACAACCCAAATAATCTCAGAATTAATTGTGTTAAATTATTTTCTCTGCCAATGGAGATTGTTCACAGAAGTAAAACTGGGCATACGGAAGGTACCAAGTCTGTTGAGACCTGGTGGTGTCTTCATTTGAGAAACTGCAACTCAAAAGCCCTGCTTCAAAAAAATAAATAGGAAATATTTGGTGCTTAAAACTAAATGCATTCCCAAATCTATGAAATAAATAGCTTTATAACAGTCTCACGGAAAACCTTTTGCAGCTGTAGAAATGGAATGACTACCTTCTAATTATTAATCTAGTACCATGACCTTAAATTGATTTATTTTATGGACATTTGGATAGCAGAATCTTGGCCTTTTTACATCCTTTCAGGCTTCTCAGTTCTACAGTGATGGCAGGATTACAGATTCTAGCAGACAGGTCTGGTTTTATTTCTGTCCGTGTAGTCTTTCAGCATTTCTAACAGAGTTGGTTTATTTTCTGTTTCTGACTGAGAGCAAGTAATTGCACTAACCAGTTAAAGTAGACCTAAAGTAAACATAATGGATGTAGGCTTTTAAGCCTATCAAGACAAAACAGAAAAATCAAGGAGCTCTAGAAAGACTTGGTTTTACTAAGTAGTCTAACATGATGTTAACTTGAATTTCAGTTAACCTAGATGTACACAGGCATCTTAATGATACTATTTCATTTTCTTTCAAGGTTTGTGTAACAAAACTGTTCTATTGGGTTTGTGTTTGGGAATTTTGGGGGATTTTGCAACCTGGAAATGAGAGATGAGAGAAGAATTGAAGGAAACTCATGTAATGACAGAAAACTAATTTTGCCCCTAATGAGCATATAATGTATGAGTCATAAAGTATTTACCTCATGCTATTTTGTGGAGGAAATGAGGGGCATTTAGTAAAACTGGACCTTTTTGCAAGCACTTCACTGGAAGAAGTTAATTTCTACCTCCTGAATTATCATATCACTTATTCTGTCAATGTAAAGACCACAACTGAACAGCACATCTTTCCAAAGGCAAAAGGGCACTTTTTAATGTTACCACAAGCTGTCCTGCACCTGTTCTTACGCTGAAGCTTTCACCTGATTCACTTTGGGGAGAATGTTACTTAGCATATCATGTTGTTTACAGTGAGGTTTAGTGTATAAAAAAACAAGAAATATATTATAAATTCTGTGAGGACAACTTCTGTTTCAGACTTCAAATTACTCTTTCAAAATATTTGTATAGCATGTTGTTATAAGATGCTTTTCATGTTCTTTAATGGTGCTTAAAGATTTTGGTGGAATAAAACATTAATTCTTCCCTTTGAATACAAAGGGTTTAAACCAAAACTTTCTAACACAGATACTTACTGATAAAAGACATCCTTCACTGTTTTGTGTCTGAAAAGGTACTGATGATAACTGAAGACATAGTATTAGCACTGAGGAAAACTTTTTGTTCAAGGACATATCTTTTATATTTCATATTTTATCAAACTGTTAAAACACCTCAGTTATTAATAGAGCAACTACAAAACAAAGAAAAAATAATGTCTTACTCAAAATTGCAGCATTTTATGAAAAAATCTCTGTTCTCTCTAATCTTTATCAGTTTTATGCCTATTGACAATGCTGGGGACAAAGCACTTTCTTCAGAATGTCCACAATAACTCAGTGAATTGCAATGTCCTCTGGCTGCAAATGATTTCTAAACCACTTTCCTGCTGCTCTCACTGAGTACTGAAATCTTACCTCTTCTAGGATGTAGGAACTGCTAACCGATGCCTCCTGTTGAGAAGAAAGGTTTCCCCACATAGCCCTGGCTGTGGTATCAGAGAAATTTCTGTTGAGCTGGCATTGGTGATTTAGCACCTCCAGTCGTTGCACTACCACTTCTGAGTAGTGAGGTCTTCCTCATGCAGCCAAGGCTCAGCAGGATCCACCTCTTGGGAGGCATGAGTTTCTGGGTTTGAGAGTAACACAAAGTCACCCCTGCATGAAGGAACCTCCCCAAACCTCCACCAAGGTCCACCAGAGATACCTGTGTGGTGCTGCTGGTATAAGTTGCTGAGCTGCAAGGTGTCTCCTATAACACCTGTAACTCTGTTGCCACATACTCCTCACCTTCATATGCAACATGGGGCTCTGAAATAGCAATTTATCTTCAGGACTGTGCAGTTGAGTAACAGTCTTTACTTCCAATACAGCATCTGATTATTCTAATTCTACCAGGCTTGCAGGTCGGTTGCAAACTTTCCCTAACATGCAGGGGGCTCTGTCTAGAAAATACTATAACTGTTTGTAATTCTCATATGAAGGCTAAATATCCATTCAAGTAGAATTATTAGAGTAGGTAAAAGGCTTATTTATTTATTTATTTGTTTACTGGCAAAATCTAGTAGGTTTCCCTATTCTTGGCGATCTGAGGAATAAATAAAAGTGATAAATTCTCATTAAAAACTGTTTATCATTAATGTGCAGCATAAGTTGACATGTAAATTTAGTAGGTTATGAAGACCTTGTGAACTAATTGTCTCTTAGATATTAAATTGTGATTCTTCTGCTTAAAGGACATTAATTTTTCTAGAAAGATTTTTCCTTAAATGGTTGGTTTTAAACATCTGGAAGACAATTATTACTTGAGGTAAGCCTGAAAGATAAAATGTAATAAATACATAGTGTAAATGAGGCCTGAAGAGTTATAAAGGAATATTTAAAATGCCTTAAAGATGTTTTTGCATTAACTTATGTTGAAATACATTTTTGAAGGCTGACTGGACTATGATTCAAAATGTATGTTAAGAGAGCATTTTGAGACAAACATGGAAGTTAATTTATAATTTTAATTAATTCAGATAATTCAAAGAGAAACATTTTGATAAAGCTTCTAAAAAGTTGAAAACTCATAAATTCTCCTTTGAAAGAAATATATTTGTTTTTCTAAAGCACAGCATTTTAAAAAATTCTTCTAATTTTCTTTGTGTTTGTACTCCATGGTTGCCTAAATTAAGTATATGGAAAATTTAAAATTGTTGTTTGTTGTCTGTCAAGGATAGTTAATAAACTTATGTATTTCTCAAGTTTTTCAAATGTAAAATACTTAAAATGTCAAAGACTTATCATTAAAAAAAATCCTTCATTCTGAAAATATTTATATGGACATGATTGTTCTAACACCTTGGAACATCATGGTATAGTAATATTAAGACTATACATTTAAGGGAAATAGAGAAAAGCTGCTTGATATTTTAAAATATAATATTAAAACCCATGCCTTATTAATTAAGTCTAAAGAATATGCTTTTAGTTACATAAACTGAGAATTCCTTTAAATAGTATTTTCAGATAGGCTCGGTTTAGGAGTCATGATTTTAAATCAAATTTAAATGTAGCACAAAATAAACATTTGGTTTCAAGTAATGACTCATTACTATACATAAGCATTTTATATAAGTAATGACTTCAGTAATTATTAATTGAATATCACTACTTTAAATAAGAGATGAAAAAGAGTCAAATTAGGGAAGCCAGGGAAAATTATAAGGTTTTTTGGGCAGAGTCAGAGTGAACATTGTTATAAGGCCATTCTGTATAGAAAATTACTTTTAAAATTTTAAACTACAAAATACTGAATATAAAGAACATTAAATGGGAAAATTATACATAAGCAAATAATTTTGATAATCAGCAATTTCATTATTCGATCTGCACACATACAGATCATGTTATGTAACTTTAATGTAAGTTAAAAGACCACATTTGGAAATATTTTAGATAACAAAGTTTTTAAACTTTGTAACAACTACGCTCAGACTTATAAGGCAAAATTCCATTAGATAGTCACAGCATTTCAACCATATAAATATGAAATCCCAGAAGCCCATGTATCCAAAAAGGCTTCAGTTTTTCTAGAGCCAAGAGGGGATATATTTGCAGTTCTTGGAGAAATAAGGTGGAAAAGATGTGGAGCCAGCCATATCTCAGTTTGAAGAATTTTCACTGTGAGGAAAGATCAACTTCATTAAAGAATTTCTAGCTATATGAAGGACATCTTAGTGATAAGACAGGAAAATGTTTGACATGAGGAGTTTTATTACAACTTACATTAACAGGGTATGAAACTGTTAGTTGTCTTTATCCATAAATGAGTAGTTATATTGTTTCGATGAAGTCTGAAATATTATTAATTATACTCTCTAGCCACAGAAGAGAACTTGAGGGTAAATACAGATGTATACTGAATTTTAATTGTACTTGCTTGTACCTGCTTAATTTCTATTGTTGGACATTTACCAATACATGTTTTGAGATGTAAATGTGAAGGGCAAAAAATGTAAAATATCCTGTACAAAGGACTGACATTTAATGGAATGGATATTTAATCTAAGCATCTTCTTATGAATACAGGATCCTGAAACACACAGACAAGGACTATTGAACCTGGATATTAAGTAAACTGAAATCTGAATGCTGGATCATTAATGTGAAACATACTGCATTAGTGATTATTTTGATGGCTAGTTATTATTGAAGTTCATTTTGTTGTCTGGTAATGATTAGGTAATTATTTAGGGTCAATGAATTCACATTAATCAAATTCTGAATGTGGAAATGACCATGGGAAATCAGTAAAGATGAGCTGGCTGACTTTTTCGTCAATTATTAATTATTGAAATTCCTGGTCATTAAAGTTTCTGAAAGGCAAACCAGTAATTTTTTTCTAATCTAGTAATTTATCTATTCAGTGAATGTAGCATTGTACTTGGGAAGTGAAATCCAATCTTCTTAATACAAATAATGTTGAAGAGATTTGAGCCAGTTCTTAGAGATATGTTTTTATCATTTTGGGGGAAAAAACTTCTCCACATTGTTCCAGCTGTGACATGGGTAACTTAGGAAATGTTTTTCTCTTAATGACTAGTTTCTGTGAGGAGATTCCTTCATGTACTAGCAAGTTGCCAGTGGAGAAAAAACGTAAGAATAGAGGGAAATGAGACAAAACTAAGTGAAAGAGAAGAATTTTTTATTAAAAAAAACATTCAAACAAACACAACAAACAAAAACCAGCAATAAAACAAACAATAAAACAAAACAAACAAAAAAACCAACACAAACCACCTAAATCATAGTATCTTGGGAACTCATTGTGGGGCTCTTTGTTTTGGTTTGAGCAAGCTCTTTGCTGATTTTTTTTCTTCCTTTCAGTGAACTTTTTAGCAGCACCAGTGGACTGATAATAACCAAGGTCTCTTCTGACTGTCTGCAGCCTTCCCCCCTTCAGGGGAGCAGATTAGACTGAAGGCAGGATCAGCAAACCAGAATATTCCCTTCTCATGCCTTTTTCTCTATTCCTCTTCCACCAGAGTGCAATGATGGAAGATGGTGAGGTTCAGTACATACCTCAAGGAGATCTAACACTGGGAGAAAAATCTTAATGTAATAACTTATAGACTGTGTAAAATATTATGAGGATGGAATAGGGGTGGAATGTTTTGGTTTGAGCAAGCTCTTTGCTGATTTTTTTTTCTTCCTTTCAGTGAACTTTTTAGCAGCACCAGTGGACTGATAATAACCAAGGTCACTTCTGACTGTCTGCAGCCTCCCCCC
This sequence comes from Hemiprocne comata, assembly GCA_020745705.1. Lineage (NCBI taxonomy): Eukaryota > Metazoa > Chordata > Aves > Apodiformes > Apodidae > Hemiprocne > Hemiprocne comata. Next base: position 81,379,349 of record CM036587.1, on the reverse strand, counting down.
CTATGGGGGAGCAGATTAGACTGAAGGCAGAATCAGCAAATCAGAATATTCCCTTCTCATAATATTTTCTCTATTTGGCTTTCAGTATAGGCTAATATATCACGGAAGTCAAGCCTCTCGTTTTCCTTTTCCACTCACTTTTCTGCTTACTGTCACTTCTATCGCCCTCTCTTTGGATCTCTCTGTTTTTTCCATTTTTCCTTACAGCCGACACCCGAGGACCCCGTCCGTGCGCCCGGACACTCCCCCCTTCAGCTGGGAGACCGTGAGAGTGGTCAGGGGAGGAGGGAGGGGGTTGGGTGTTGCACATCCCTTTGCAAATATATATTCCCTTGTCACCAATAATTACAATACATCTGTTTCACTTTTCAACCCAGAGAGCCTCTCTTTCTCATTTTTCTCCCTCTTTCCCTACCTTGGGGGAGGAGGGGGGGACGGGTGAATCGAGAGACTGGCAACGCGGTGCCAAACCGACACACTCTTGAAAACTTCCAATCTGTCCTTTCAATTAGTCATAATCACTGAATCACTGGGGTTGGAAGAGACCTCTGGAAATCTTCTAGTCCAATCACTCTCCTCAGCCAGGGTCAGCTAGAACAGGTCACCATAGACCATGTCTAGTGAAGTGTTGAGTATCTTCAGGGATGGAAGCTCTACAACCTCTCTGGGCAACCTGTTTCAGTGTTTGGTCACTCTCACAGTAAAAAAAAGCTTTTTTTTTTTTTTACATGTAATTTCCTATATTTCCATTTGTGCCCCTTGTCTTGTAATAAATAAAGTGAAACTCATGCTCATTAAGAAAGCTATTTTAGTTGTGTCACAGTATATTCTAGATTATTTATTCAATAGGCATTGCTTGACACTGAGTGTATAATAAAACTTTAGAATTATTTCATCATGGAACACTGAGCTCCATGTTTCAGTAAAATATTCTTCAGCTGGAGAAGCATCACTCTAGTATTATTTCTCAGAATCCCACAGTCACTGCAGTAAAATAAATATATCAGTTTGGGATAATTATTTTAGAGTCCAATCTTGGCATAGGTTTTAAATACATTTGTCAAAAACACCTTTGTTTCTCATAAAATACCTTTCACATCCTGGAGATATATCAGTGTCTTCTCAAGTGTCCTGTTTCCTGTGAATTGCTACCATTTTATTTTAGATACATGTTTGGACATTGACTTTAACTTAACATGCCAGAACAGGACAAGACTCAGGGTAACTACACAATCTGTGAAAGCTGGAGAACACAAATTTTTATTGCATAAGGTTCATGAAAGGAGTGTTATGTTTATTTTAAATTTGTTGGTTACCTACCTAAATAAACATATACTTTTAAAACAAAGTTATACTGCAAAATAAATAACTTTAGACATATACCTTATTGAGAAAACTGGCAGTGTTTCCACACCTAGAGTTCAGCTTCCCTGCTCTGCCCCTTGTTGCAGTCTCCACTAAAGCCGTATTTGTTGGTTCAGAAGCATTTTTACTTGCTTGTAACATCTCTGTATTCCACCCAGGCTAAACTGGTAGTGAAGGGAGCCATGTGGATCATGTAACTTGTATATCCCTAGGACTCAGCCTCTTTGGTTCTACCGGTGCAAGAAACGCAACACAGAGAAATTTATATTGAAGCAGTATAGATCCTGGCAGAAATTTTTTCCCAAGCCACTGTTGCTCAGTATTCACAGAAGCAGGCTTTCCTGTGTTTATGTACCTACATTTGAGCCAGAGAGTGCTCAAATATATTTAAGAATTTTAATTATATTTTTCTTCAAACTAAGGTTGAGGTAATCGTAGTCTCTACATGTTTCCTTCCAAGAGCATCAGTAGAGTACAGAGGATTTTTCAAAGAAGAGTTGACTACCAAGTGACATAGAATATTATTATACAGTATTCATAATGTGTGCAGAAGCTACTATGGTATGCTAAGAATGACACAAGTTCTTTTGGAGAAGTGCATTTTCCCTACCTTATTTTCTATTACAATTACTTTCTGAGAGAAAAAGGTGACCACTATAAGTATTTTGTTGAATTAACATCTGCAGAGACCAGCTTCATTACTTATGCCTTTAATATATTTATTGTGAGAATTCACACTAGCTGTATTTTATATGCACAGAGGCTTCCATACTTTTTAGTTACTCTGTTTACCAGTTACTTTGATTCTATTACTACATCCTTATGTAGTGGAGTTTGTGTTGACAGTTTCATGTTGGAATGCTCACGTGTGAAAGAACTTTTTTAAAAGCAAGTTTTTAAAATTGAAATTCTACTTCTTGGGGTTTTTTTAAGACAGACTGAGTATTAATATATATATGCATCTGTACGTTACAAAGACAAATGTTACTGTAATCACAGATAATTCACCATGGGCATAATTGTTACCCTTTCTTCACTAGACCAGTTCATAGATGATCTGGAGCTTGATGAGTTGTACAGCTCTAGCTAAAATTCAACAAAACTGCCACCTCCAGAGGTAAGCCTGTGCAGATGGTCAGCAGCTCTGTGGCACATTCAAAGCTAGGCTAGGCTCGCAACCCTCATGAGGTAACAGCAAAGGCAGTGCTGTGCTCCATGTCTTCACGGAAGTGTATTCACGAAGTGACTCCATGAAGTGACACTGGAAGAGCTCTGAAAGATACTCCCAGCAAAAAATAATCCAACTACAAGAGGATAGAGATAATTCTGTGACTTGAATTTTGGTATTGAGGAAAGTCCAGGAAAAGCAGTATTTAAGATTTTACAAATTTAATTTGCCTAATTATGTACAGCAGAGGTGACAGTATCCCTGGTGCAGAGAGTGTGCTTAATCTTGACAAGTTATGCATGGCCAGAAAAAACAGTAATTTCCTTTTGACAAGCATTATTATTTATAATTCATGTTAGTGGCACTACAACATTAATGCAAAAGGATAAGCAGATAAAACAGAAGCTACTTAATCAGCCTCCGACCTCATCCCCCTGGTGCTCACACAGCAAGCTACAGACAGCCCTTTAGCTTTGGTTGCATGGCAAGATGACACCTGTTCTATTACTTTCTTCTACTCTTTGGGCATTCTGCATCCTGTTGTGTGCTGCTGTAACAGGGGATGGCTGGGCAGGCTGGCTGAGCGACAGCCCATGACACTGAGGCAGGCTCAGGGAGCCTAGAGCTGGTGAGCTCAGAGGTCTTTGCAATATTCAGTGTTTGGTAGGTCTTTGCCAGGGAGACCCTAGCAGAGGGACTTGGCTGGAGGAGCCCAAGCTCTTGGGAGAAGCAGGATGGTGGAAGGGACCAAGGCACAGCATCAGTAACAACCTGCAGCTGAGAGATTGTAAATGCACAGGGTATAACTGTGACCTTAGTGATGGAACATATCTTTTTGGTTGGGAATCATACTTTAAAGTTACGGCAAAAAGTGGCTTAAAGCTTTGAAAACATGCCCATCAGGGTCTTCGTAAAGGGATCTTAAGATTACACCTACTCTTAGTGAAAGTGGATAATTGAGATAAATGTTAAGAGCTAAAGCATTCAACAACTTGAAATACCTCTTTTCACCAAAATCCAATTTTGTGTAAATCAAGCTTTAAGTGGTTGCAGCTGCCTTGCTGCAGCCGTGTTGCCATGCCATGGATACCTCATAATAGTTGTACAAGCTTGGATTTCACACAGCTTGACCCTTTTCAAGTAAAATTTTGTTGCACAAACATTCAAAAGGGAAAGAAACAACCACAGGGAGCTGTTCTGTGTAGTAAAGAGTTGTGCAAATGTCAAAATATTCCCCTGACATCACTTCAGGGTAAAGTAATAACTGTGCCATTGTGTATTTTTAGAAGAATAATCAAAATCTGAAATTGTATAACCTTAGAGTGGCAGCAACTGCTTGTATTTTTGTTGAGAAATAGAGAAGAGACTTTTTCTCTCCCTTCATGTGACTATGTGATTTAGCCAAGGATGGAGTTCAACATAGTTTTTAAACCAGTATTTAAGTTTTTGTGGATACCAGTTTACATACGGTAATCTCACCCCACCATACTAAACACTGAAGGGACCACACAGAGCTGGAACTTAGCATAAGTAAATAGCATTCTTAAGTACTATTGTAAGAACTTAGTGCTCTTGGTCCCTAAAAAGAGTGATCATCTCATGATGATCTTCCTTTTGGGGAAGGGGATATAAAATTACTGTTACTGGATGAAGATGTTTAAGGATGTTTCTTGTCATTAAGATGGAGCTGCAGTTCTAATCACCTGAATAATATCTCTCTTCTTTGTTTGTTTATCTATATCTATATCTATATTTGTAAAGGAAGATCTAGACATGTACTGCAGTATATCTCTATTTACATATATATTAATATACTGCTTTATATTGTTACTCTGTATATATTCCTACATATATTCCTATATATAAAGTAACCCTCCAAATTTATTTTACAATCCTGACAGTATTTAGTTATACCTGTTGTATCATATAATTCAAACTTCAAATTGTTCTGCCTAAGTTTAATGATTAAACCATTCAATAGATATAATTTAAACTTTGTATGATAAAAATTCTAGCTTGGGAAACTATGAGGGTTATGAAGGGGGAATAAGGTATGTAGCATAGAAAGAACCATGCTGAATTTCTGATAAAGAAAAATCAGGCATACAAGCTCATGAATAATTACTGTTACAGAAGGAAATCAGAATTTAGGCATCTGGACTAATATTAAAAATAGTAACAAGAATGGCTAGTTCCCGGAATTGAAGTAATAAAAACACCTGTGCTCATAACTACAGTAGATAGATGAAAGAACAGTTGATACAATTTACATATCAAATTATTTAGCCTTGTGTAGAAAACAATGAATTGAAACTTTCTGCCTGCTTTGATGAGTCTTTATTATCATGGCTAGCTAGCAGAAAATCCATGGAAACAAAATCGTACCAAATTTGCTGGTTGTTTTCCATAGTTTCATCAAGATCTTTTGTTTTTAAATTCTAAGTATTTAAATTTAAATTCAATCTTGTGATGTATAACAAGTCTAAATTAAAATAAACTTCAGGTCAGAGAGAAAATAGTATGAGGAACTTTGTTTTCATGGAACTGACAAAAACAAAAAAAATCCCACCACAGTTGTAACACAGGATTTAATGGGCCTGCCAGATGCTGAGGACATTATTTGCAAAAACTAATTCCACCCACTTCTGGCTTTGAAAGCTGCATTTCTTCATTTATTCCTTTAGATAGCAATTTCAATAAAAACTATTTATGCATTCAGAGCTTATGTAGGTCCTTCAAATTTATACAAAGTAACATATGATGAAACTTCTCATATTATGTAGACCTAAGGTATTTTTTCAATGTCCACAGAATTAATTAATCTGGTATGCACTGAAACTGTCTTTTAAAGAAAATATCCAGAAATTATGTGTAAATGCAACACATGCTACTGCTGTTGATTTAGGCCATCAGACATATTAAAGATAATGCTCCAAGAAGCACCTGAGATGCTGTAGCTGGAATAATTTTATCCAGAAATAGTATTTTAATACTATTAAGCATAAGCTGTTGGTACTAACAAAGCACACCTTCTCTGTGCCTCACTTCAGCATTTATGAAATATTGAAAAGGCTTATCAGTATTTTTTTTAAATTCTGAAAATGGATTTTTAACAATTCCTTTTATTAATTTGTTACACAATAGCTACCTACTCTTTTCCTGTTGCTGCATGTAGCTCAATACTGGTCTTTTCATGACTGAAAAATTATACCTTTAAGAAACTCAGATCTTAAGGAAAAACACTGAAGATCATGTAGCCTCAAATATCAACTCAACTTCATGATAGCATGGCTTATTTTTAAAAAGGTAGATTTTAGATACTCTTTTAAGGTAAATGTACTGGCAGATGAAAATATTGCAAATACACATACCACATTGATAGCAGTGTCAGATCAGTGCAGATGATTTCAGAAGAATGTAATTTTGGTTCTTACTGCATGTTTGCTTGTGCGGCCATCTTTTATTCCTCTTCAGTCTAGTGCTCTAAACTGTGAGCTCTTTGATGCAGAAAATTTTTATTCACGTTTTTTGCGTTGCCTAGTGGTATTCACTAACAATAATAGGTAATGTTGTTTGGAGTCTGGGAACAGATATAATAAAATGTTGAACATGTTCAGAGTGTTATCTTTCTAGCAAAATTCACAAAGTTCCAAGTTCTTGCAGGCTGCACTTCCACTGAAGAAGAAATCAATTGGTGTACAGTAGTACAACTGTTATACAGAAGGGGTTGCAAAGAGTATGCGGGCACTATCATCTATCTCTCAGGAATCTCACCCTAAATGCATAATTCAGATGATCAAAAATCAGCTTTTGCCAGAAAGACTGACTCTGTGAACAGAAATGAGAAAATCCCTGTCCGTAATTAAGTCAAGGACAAGATATGTGCCCTGTCTAGGAAATTTCCAGTATTGCAGTGTTTTCTTCCAACAATTAAAGTTCCTAAGCTTCCTATCACTCTCTGCAAGTAGTATTTGATAACCAGAACAACTAGTCATAGTCTAATTCTGTTGCTGAATAATAGTTTTACTCTAAATTCAAGTAACTGTTTATAATGAAACATCTAATACCGGAAAAGTAATAGATAAGGAATCTTCTCCTTTCTTTTGCTACTTGAATTTATTATATATTGGGTAGTGGTATAATAATAAAGATTATGTTTATTTTAAATCAATCTGACTGAAAAGAAGTGTCCTTTTGACTAAGTAACAAATCTATCATAAAGTGTGGGTTCCTTGTAGTTACCGTTTATCCATTTCTAATACAGTTCTATGTCTTACAGGATTTACTGATGTCTGGATCTTGTTGGAACAGTGATTTCCAGCTTTCTTCATGTAAGTGTAATTTTTGAATTATTTTGGGGAATCAGTTGGCACTGCTACCTGTGTGTGTACACATAGTATATGTGAGTATGTTTTTTGTCTTCTCACAAACAATGGAGTTCTTATGTGCAAGTTATTCAGATACTGCATTCAAATGTTATGAGTCTGTCAATGTAACTGTTCCTTAGAGTACAGTTTTAGTAAATGACCTCTTTAAACGTAAAATGAGAATATTGACATGGCAGCCTGATTCTCAATTAGTCCTTTAATTTCTTACAACTAAAATCAGAATGTGTCAGGAACAAAATGGTCCTGTCAGGTTAACAGTCAGAGAAAAGCTTTGAAAAGTAAATCTGCTTAATAAAGGAAGCAGTGATATGGTTTGTTCAGCTAAATTTACTTCAGAATTAAAAGGTGATTTTTGTAGATTTAATTATTGTCAGAATTTTCCTGTTCTGGAGAGCCATTGACTTGAAAAATATATTTTGAAACACACTGGGGCTCAGGTTCATTTCTTTACATGTGAGACAGTTGCATAGGATATATCCCTTGACTTCTTACTGCACTGATGCTTACTTAGCCTCTTGGAGATTTCAGGAGACTGCAGTGAGCTACCATTTCCTGATGGCAATGTAAATCTTCCACCGGTTCCTGGCATCGAGGTCAAATTTACGCACTACAGAGCATTAGTTACAATTTAGAAGTACCAAGAAATTATCCTGGAATGCTACTCTGAACCAACAGTCTTCACCTGCTCCAGTCTCTTGAGTTTGCTTCAATCTGTAAGCAGGCATATGGATCAACTTGGACTGTTGGTGTACATGGTAAGCAGCTCAAGTCAGCAGCCTGGAGTTTCTACCTTACATAGCAATTTTGTGGAGGCTTCTCTGGGAACGGAAAAATTACATGAGCACTTACTTACAAATAGTTTTCTGTTTAATAGATTTTAAAACTTCTTAACATCAGATTATGGATAGGTTTAACAGAAAAACATACACTGAAATGTTAAATATAGGTTTAGCACCCATTTTTAGGTAAAGAGCTAAACCAAGGATTTTACAATTAAACATATTTAAAATAAACATTTATAGTAAAAGACCACAAGCTAACACCAGGTACAGACAGAATATGGTATTTATGACACCAATGATAAGTGAAGTGGTAACAAATAAAAGGTCACAATAAACAAACACGCGGTGCAATGTGAAACAAAGTAATATATTAGTTTGAATTTGAAATTCTGAGATATACCAGAGCGTCTTTTGCCTGACATTTTGAAAGATTGTAGTGTTATTAGAGGCTCACTGGGATTTAGAAGGACTTTATAATCTAATTCCTGTATTATCCTTTTATCAGCTCAGAGATGAGGTTTGTGATTTTAAACTAATTTAAATTCTTTATTGAAGATTATGTTTAGAACAAACTAACTAACTAACTAAAATATATATATTTTTTTAAAAGACCCGACAAAAGTGAATTTGGAATCTATTTTAAGAACAAGTTTTGTCTGTAGACTATCTGTCCCAATGCAATGGATGGGGGCCTACAGGAAATCTGGAGAGGGACTTCTTACAAAGGCATGTAGTGAGAAGACAAGGGGTAATGGCTTTAAACTGGAAGACGGTAGATTTAGGTTAGAGATTAGGAAGAAATTATTCACTATGAGGGTGGTGAGACACTGGAACAAGTTGTCCAGAGGATTTGTGGCTGGCTGCTCCCTTGGAAGTGTTCAAGGCCAGGTTGGATGGGGCTTTGAGCAACCTGATCTAGGGAAAGTTGTTGCTACCCATGCAGGGGGGTTGTAACTAGATAATCTTTAAGGCCCTTTCCAATCCAAACCATTCTATTATCCTATTAATTTTTTTATGCTTCCTTGATAGACTTGGGTTACTTTTATCCATTACTGGGATTACCTCTGTCAAACCATTTAGTTTTGGGTATAGACTACTTCATCTGCACACTGTAGATTAGAAGCCAAATATTCTGGAAGAAAACTGCCTGGGAAAAAACACGACCATGATTTTGAAGGATTCAATGAAATAGAATACCTGGAAATATGTTTTAAATCGTAGCAACTGATACCTACAGTATTGTCCTGGTTTGAGTCAGGATGAAGCCAATTTTCTTTTTCCTGATTTTTTTCTTCAGTGAACTCTTTTATAAGTGGCACAAAAGTTTTCCATCTAGTGGACTGATAACTCTTGAATGTTTATGTTACTGCCAAGAGACCAAGGACACTTTGCTCTGCTTGTTGAATTTACTGCTTCGGACACTAAAGGAGCAGAAGAGTAGTATCTGCAAGGCTCCCGTAGGGAGAGGTGGACTCGACAGAAAGCAAAATTGGCCATAAATATTCGATGCATATGTATCTATCTAAGACTTGGTATAAAGTCAAGGATCATGGAAGTCAAGCCCGTTCTTTCTTTTTCTTCCCTTCTCTTCCATTCATGGCCGGCATCCAGGGAGGACTCCATTTATCCATCACCATTGATCCCTAGGCTCATGCATTCCTAAGCCTCAGAACTCTACCCTCAGCTCCTATTTACCGCTATCTCTGGAAGCAGTCTGGGACATTTTGGAGCTGCTCACAGCTCAGGAGATGTTGTGGGAGTTGCTGGGAGTGGGGGGAGGCAATAGGGTTTTGCACATTCCTGAACATACTTGTATGTGATGGTACATATTTTATTTTATCATTACTATTTATTAAAGCTGTCTAGTTTAGTGTTCAATCCAGAAAGTCTCTCTCCTTATTCTCTCTCCCTTTTCTCTACCTGGGTGGGAGGTGGGGGGATTGAGAGCATTATTGTTGTTGGTTTAATTGCTGATCCTGAGTCAATCCATGATATTTTAAGATGCATTAAAAGATTTTATCCTCTGCAAAAATATAAAATGTACTTAAAAAAAAGCAACACAACTCTGTCAATCTGGGATATATTAAAGCTAGTAAAATGTGTAAGAGCATAAAATAATAAATTAATCAAGTTTTATGGCTAAATAGCCCATATACAAACATATACGCTTGGTACTAGAAGGAGGAGTAATTATCTGAAGAGAAATAGAGCATAATATCAGAGACTCATACAAATAATCAGTTGGGAGTTGTTAAAACTACAGTAAACCTAAACTGAAATAAGAAAATAAATATTTCAAACATTGTTTTACAAAATTTACAAATGGCCTATATATCTAAACTATACTGAACCAAAAAAACTACTCTGAACTTGGCATGGAAGAGTGGGAACATTTTGCATCATCATCTTTCTGCCCTTAGAGTTTCAAAAAATATTTCCAAATGTCATGTCTACAAAACAAGTTAAATGGAGTCCTTCTTATCTACCCTGTAGGCTTCCATATGTAAACATAGTGGTTTGCAGATCAGTCACTGGACCACAGTAGATCTCACTAAATCAGTGTTTACAAGACTGGGCATTTCTTTATGCTCTCATCCAGTTTCGCTGAAACTCAATGAAAGCTTATGCAAATAATAGCATGGTGACGCATAGAAATCAGATTGGGTTGCAGTTAGTATGTTTGCTGGTTTTGTCCCTTTAACTTCCTATTGCTACCCTCGTTTACATATTCTTACTCTGTTCACAGCACTGATGATACTCTTTGAAGGCTTCCCTTTAAATCAAGCAAATCTAGTCTGCAATTTGCTGAGGCACTCAAGGTAATTAAGTATCTCCATTTCCACTTAAGTTTTCCAGATCTTTATGTCACTGTAAAATGAAATAAAATACTGGGATTACATTTACTGAGATTTCCAGCTGAATGTCAGAGGCTAGTGAGTCTGAACTAAGCTTAGCAGCTGCCTTTGGAGGCAGCCTTTCCCCCCCGCCATACCTACCTGGGTCCTTCTTAGCAGCCCTCCCTCTGGCTATCTTCCTTATCCTGTTTTTATTTTCAGAATTCTGGAAATAATTTAGCTGTGCTGTCATGCAGTGAGACTTCCTACGCCTTGGTCAGGTAGCTACCCTGCCTCATGAAATCATGGTAGACTTTCTTGTTGATATATTCCCTTTAGTGTGTTCCTTTGATGTTTTCTTGTCTGTGTAGAAAATGTCCAAGCAGGTTGAATCAGGTATATAAAACCCCTAATTGCTCTCCTTTGCTTCACCACACATCTAACCATGGATCTTGAGAAGGAAGCATGAAGTAATGACATACCTGAGCATTGATGTCTCTTTTCCACTCTGGGTCTAGTTTGATACTGCTGCTGTGATCAGAAGCTGGCATCTTTGCAGTCATTTTGTAATGCTGGAACAGACTCAGAGAAACAGTACAAAGAAAACCCTGACATCTTCTGTGGAGTGTCACAGTTTATTAGCAAATACAACCTGATGAAGGTTCAGAGGCAGCTTTCTTCTTTGTTTGGTACTTCATCAATTCAGCAAGTGTAGCACATATTTTGACAGTTCTATAGCTTAGTGTTTCCCTTGTCAGAGTGACTTAAATGTTCAGTGTATTGTGTGAGAACTGCTAAGCATAGTAATCTCATTAATAATCATTCCCTTCATATGCTACATGCAAAGACATTGATATACACTAAGTGAAACAATTTCTTGGGTTAGAATAACTTCCAGCAAGAGTTTGATGGTTTAAAATAAGACAAGTTATGCATTCCAGATATTCTGAGGTATCCCCTTGTTTCTGTTTTGGCAGAGAAAAGAAATTCTCCCAGGAAGAGGAGATAGACATAGATGCCTCACTGGCAGTGTCAACCTAGAGACCATCCATGTCATTATTTTCAGTTAGTAACATCAATATAGAAATTATTCAATCCTTTTTTGAAGTCCAGTTATACTATTGAACAGATTAAATTCTTGTAAGGAATTAATCGTGTGCCTGTCTGTGAAAATGACTTATGTGACAAAGATATGGGAATGAACTACAACTATGGTTATTAAGTCCAGAGAACTGGAAGGTACTTCTGTGCCAGTGAGGTCACTGCCTTTTGTAATTACCTGGATCCATGTATTATAAGTCCTTTCAGAATGTTGAAGGTAGAAAAGTGTACAATTATAGGTAGAGTTTCAAGAAAATTATTTATCTCCCCCCTTTTCTTGTCCCAGCCCATCCAAGTACAAAAGAAATCAAATCAGGAAAAACAGATCTGAACTGTTTCTGATCAGGCCTAATGCCACCATGTTTTCCAATTTTCATTGCCACTACCAGTGTTCACTCAGTCCTGAGCAGGGTATGGTTTGGAAATTTTTTCTCTTAATTTTCCTCATGATTCCTTATGGTGTATGGCAGCAGATGTCATTCTTTCTGTAAGACAAGAGATCAGGCAGAGGTAAAGAAGGGGATTTTCTGTTCACAGGGTAATTTTTCCTTCAGAACTTCACAATTAATATGTTAATAATATAGCAGGATTAAAATGACAAGTATGAGGCAAGGACAAAATGAAATTGAACTCAAGAAATATGTAGTGTGATTTCTTGAAAATTATTTAAATGAAATTAAGACAGAGGATGACTTTTATTATGTCCTATGAGTTTAATTCCTAAACTCAACTACATTTTGAAATCAAATTGCCTATTTATATTTTTATCACAGAATCACAGAATTGTCAGAGTTGGAAGGGACCTCTAGAGATCATCTAGTCCAACTCCCCCGTTAAAGCAGGATTGCCTAGAGAAAATTACTCAGGACTGCATCCAGGTGGGTTTTGAATATCTCCAGAGAAGGGGACTCCACAACCTCCCTGGGCAGCCTGTTCCAGTGCTCTGTAACCCCCATCATAAAGAAGTTTTTCTTCATATTTAGATGGAACTTCCTGTGTTCCAGCTTGTGCCTGTTGCCCCTTGTCCTGTCACTGGGAACTACTGAAAAGAGTCTGGCTCCATCCTCCCTGCACCCACTCTTTAGATACTTGTAGGAATTAATAAGGCCTCCTCTCAGCCTTCTCTTCTCCAGGCTAAAGAGTCCCAGCTCTCTCAGACTTTCCTCATAAGAGAGATGCTCCAATCCCCCAATCATCCTTGTTGCCCTCTGCTGGACTCTCTCTAGGAGTTCCCTGTCTCTCTTGTACTGGGGAGCCCAAAACTGGATGCAGAATTCCAGATGTAGCCTCACCAGGGCAGAATAGAGCGGGAGAATGACCTCTCTCGACCTACTGGCCCCACTATTCCTTATGCAATCCAGGATTCCACTGGCCCTCTTGGAAGCAAGAGCATATTGCTGAGTCATGGATAATTTACCAATTTACTATCTATCAGGACTCCCAGATCCTTCTCCTCAGAACTGCTTTCCAGCAGGTCCACCCCTTATGCATCTATATTGGTGCACAGGGTTCTTCTTCCCCAGGTGAAGGACCCTAAACTTCCCCTTGTTGAGCCTCATTAGGTTCTCCTCTGCCCAGCTTTCCAGCCTGTCCAGGTCATGCTGGATGGCAGCACAGCCCTCTGGAGTGTCAGCCACCCCTCCCAGTTTGGTACCATTAGCAAATTTGCTGAGGATACACTCTGTCCCCTCGTCCAGGTCATTGATGAGTGTGTTGAACAAGACCGGACTGAGTACTGACCCCTGCAGGACAGCACTGGTTACAGGTCTCCAACCCAACCCTGCTTCATTAATCACAATCCTCTGAGTTCTGTCACACAGCCAGCTCTCAATCCACCTCAGCGTCCACTCATCTAATCCACACTTCCTTAGTTTCCTAATGAGGATGTAATGTGAGACAGTGTCAAAAGCCTTGCTGAAGTCAAGGTAGATAACATCCACTGCTCTTCCTTCATCTAGCCAGTCATGTTATTGTAGAATGCAATCAGATTGGTCAAGCATGATTTCCCTTTTGTGAATCCATGCTGACTTCTCCCAATAACTTTATTTGTTTTCATATGTTTTGTGATGACATCCAGAACTATTTTTTCCAACACCTTACCAGGGACGGACATGAGACTAACCAGCCTGTATTTCCCTGCGTCATCCTTTTTGCCCTTTTTGAAGACTAGAGTGACTTTAGCCTTCCTGCACTCCTCAAGCACCCCACCTGTTCTCCATGATCTCTCAAATTTGGTGGACAGTGGCCTAGCAATAGCATCTGGCAGCTCTATCAGAACTTGTGGATGCATCCTATCAGGGCCCATGTATTTATGGATGTCCAGATAGGCTAAGTGGCCACTACCTTGGTCCTCCTCAACCGAGGAAAAGTATTCCTCTCTCCAGACCTTATCTCTTACCTCCAGGGTCCAGGATTCAATAGAGTTGGCTTTCGCAGTGAAGACTGAAGCAAAGAAGGCATTCATTAACTTGGCCTTCTCTGTGTCTTCTGCCACTAGGTGTAAGGGTTGTGCCCCTTGCCACAGAAAATATGCCTCCCATAAAACTATTTCACCATATAAGGGAGACTAAAGGGATGTTGCTCCTGTACGGTTGGCACCTGTGGCACCAGGAACCAGGCTTCTCGGGGAGGGGGACCTGCTTCCCTGGTGGCGGCCTGTTCTGAGGCTCAAGATTGGCTGGGCCAGGGCTGGCATGCAACTGACCAATGCATTGCGGCACCTGAAACTGTGAGCTGGGTCACCCTAACCTAGATGGAAACCCCAGGACAGGGGTGGGGGGGGGGAGCGCTTCTGCCCCCATTGAGTGAGAGGGAGATCACTGGTAGCCTAAGGGCATGTGAGTCTGCTGCTGGATCCTCGCAGGATCCTAGGGAGCTGAGGGCTGAAACCACACTGCTCTTCTAGAGAGCGCAGAGGAGAGACCCCTGCCTACTCCCAGAGAAGACAGGAAGAGGCCCAAGCCGACTGAAGCTGCACCGGTGCCGACGACCTGCACCAGAGCCGACAGGAGCCATGCAGAGCTGAGAGGACCGGAGCTGAGAGGAGCCGACCCCGAGCCGGGAAAAAGCCGAGTTGCCGAGCCGCCATCAGACCAAGCCAGACCGGAAGGAGCCGAATCCCCAGCTGAGCCGCCGCCCGAGTGCTACCACGTGCCGCCGCTAGCCAAGCGCTGCCGCTGCTGCCCAAGCCTCGAGCAGTGCTGCATGCCGCCGCCTGAGCCACGAGCGCTGCCAGGCCGCTGCTGCCCACGTGGTGCGTGTTGCTGCCCTCCAGCCCATCCGGCTGCTCAACGCCGATCACCAGCCGCTGGAGTTCGCCCAGGAGCCACCACTGCCGCTACACACAATCAGCCAGGAATGTAAGAACCCCCTCTGCCAATCTTTCCTTTAATAATCTTCTCCCTATCTTTTGCACCCCTGTAGCTTATATTATATTTATAGTTGTAATTCTCCCCCTGTACACAGCACTGGTGAGGCCTCACCTCGAGTACTGTGTACAGTTCTGGGCCCCTCAGTTCAAGAAGGATGTTGAGGTGCTGGAGCAGGTCCAGAGGAGAGCAACAAGGCTGGTGAAAGGACTAGAGGGAAAGTCTTATAGGGAGAGGTTGAGCATGTTGGGGTTGTTTAGCCTGGAGAAGAGGAGACTCAGGGGGGACCTCATCACTCTTTTCAACTACCTGAAGGGAGGTTGCAGTCAGGTGGGGGCTGGGCTCTTCTCCCAGGCAACTGGTGACAGGACAAGAGGGCATAGCCTGAAGTTGCTCCAAGGGAGGTTTAGGTTGGATATTAGGAAGCACTTCCTCACATAGAGGGTGATTAGACATTGGAATAGACTTCCTAGGGAAGTGGTGGAGGCACCGTCCCTGGATGTGTTCAAGGCAAGGCTGGATGTGGCACTTAGTGCCATGGTCTAGATAGTGTGGTGGTGTTGGTCATAGGCTGGACTTGCTGATCTTAAAGGTCTTTTCCAGCCTTGGTGATTCTGTGATTCTGTAACACATAGAAACCTTCACTCAGTATCCTCATTCTCTTTCTGAGCGAGACTGTGTACTACCCGTGGGGGGGGTTTCAACAGGTATCAAGTAAAACCAAAAGGGGAGGGGTTGACCATTCAAACCCTTTTCTCTCCCGTTTGAACCTTTACACTAGGGTACCCGCCTCATTCCTCAGTGGGCCTACATTTCCCCTAGTCTTGTTTTTTTTTGTTGATGTACTGGAAGAAACCCTTATTGTCCTTGATAACCTTTGCCAGATGTAATTCCAGGTGGACCTTAGCTTTTCTCGTTGCATCCCTGCATTCTCTGACTACATTCCTATATTCTTCCCAAGTGGCCAGTCCTGTTTTCCACATTCTCTAAATTTCCTTCATCCGTTAAATTTTTTCCACAAGACCCTTACTCATGCTTACAATTTATATCCTATTACTACTGAAAGAATCTATACGCTGCATGGAGTTCCCTACATTCACATTAAAATGAAAAGAATTAACAAGATTCCAGTTAATCTGATTAAAGCTAGATTGAAAAAAAAAGTTTGGTCTTGTCTTTAGCTTGGCCCTCAGTTGTGTGCTCTTTACACACTAAACATATTTGGTTTTATGTAGTTATTTTAAAAATTTTATATTTTTTTTTTATAAAGAGCCTTCAGGCTCTTTTTATTGCATATGAAATTTCGCCGCAAAAAGAAAACAACTTCAAATAGCTTATTTGAAATATCTGAGAGTGTTGGTTGTTTTCTCCTAGATAGACTATAATACTGAAGCTGAAATAAAGCCTTCCTTAGCTCTGCTTATTATCACAGTAAATAAACCAGTGTTGCTAATGGCAATGTAATGAAGAGACTCAGTGCAGTTTACAAATCTGCACAGGTTTAAAACAACTTCCTGAACACACCTTTTTTTTTTTTTTTCCTTTTTTTGTTTTTTCGTTGTGCTGTTGGAACACAGAAGACAGGAAATTAACAAGAAATTACTGCTCCTTAAATACATTTTTCTGGTTTGAAGAAATCTTTGGTGTAAGATTATCTTCATAGAATGCTTCATTTTTAAAGATATCTTGCTCTTGACTAAGAGCAACTTTGAATAACTCTGTTCCAAGGCTAAATAATGTAATTATGTGGTAGAAATAGAACGTAGAGTAATCCCAGTGCTCCTTTCTGTGCATGAGGAATGATTTTTCCCTTTCGCAATTTTGAAACAGAAATTTTTTTTTCAGTTTCTACAAATCTGGAATTTTTAATCTGTTTATTTTTTAAAACATTGCTCTGACAACAGCGACCATTTTCAGGAATCTTTTATTCCTTCCTCACTGAGCCACAATAACATGGGATAGTTTCTGAAGGAAAACTAATTCAGATGTTTTCAAAATACTCTTCTACATAAAGTAGCAATAAAGCCTTTAATTACACTGGCTGTTTGTTAAAATTTAGCATTCTGCTGTTAAAAAACATCGTTCAACAAATATTTCAGTATCACAGGGAAATATTCTACTGTCCTTCATTTGCTTCCTTATTTCCACTGAGGTTTGCATCCTAAGTGAATACAAGCTTGACTGCTCAGAACTTGCAATGTTATGAGCACGTATGGTTTTAGTTCATCAATGAAATTAGGAAATACTTAGTTCAGACACTCATTAAGAAGTGTGGATTATTTGGCGACTATGGAGTCAAAATTGCTTTGTGGATAACTTTATCCTACCTGTGTAATAGCTTTGTCTGTTAATGGTGTGTTTTTCATTTTCTCAATACATTCTTTGCTACTCCCTCCTATATTTTTAATCAGAAAAGATTTTGGCTGGTTAAGAGTATATGGCTTCTTACGAATTCTGCTCAGCCTAGCTACCAGTGTAAAGCAGAGGAAGGTGAATGGGATAGTTTCTTCCTGGGCATATGCTAAATAAACAGGTGCCTGATTTACTCTCCTCATAAGGAAGACGTAAGAATGACAATAGTATAGAGAAGGCTAGTTTATAGTCTAAAACCACCCCAACACAGTGGCTGTTTTTGCTGTTGGAGTTTGCTTTCAGAACTCTCTAGAATAAGAGCAGTAAGGCCTGTGTGTGCTTAAGGTCACCAACAACTGCAAATTAGGAGCTGCAGTGTATCTTCCTACAAGAAAAGTTGTTTACATGAGTGGGGCTGCTTTGCTCCCTGTACAGCATAAGGCAGAGTTGTCTCAATTAGGAATCTGATTATTATCCTTATACTAAGGATGTTGCCTTGCTATAGCCAATGGTAAGTGTGAAGCATAACATTATCTAAGTTCCCTGGATAGTCTTCATAGGTTTTTGCATATAAATTTGACCCAGTAAATTTATCTATTTATTTATTTATTTATCTATCTATCTATCTATTTATTTATTTATTTAAAATTTTAAAAAGGCTGGTGAACTTTCTGGTATTAAATCTCCTCCAAATGCAGTGCATGTAGTTCTTTATGTGACAATCACAGGTCTCCTGGTCAGTAAAAAATAGCTGAGAGCTATCAGATACTTGCTCCTAATAATCAAAGTTAGCACAAACTACGCAAGAACAGAAGTGATCTAAAAGTACCACAATTTCCAAGTGATTAGCAAATATTACTGTCATACAGACCTAGAGAAACCATATGAAAATCCCTCTCAGGAATTAATTCTGCTTAAGTTTTTGGTCTTTGGAGGATAGTTCAAAGGCTTCTCTACAAAAAAAGCTCCAGAGTAATTTGTTAGGTATCACTAATATTGTATTACATTGTATTAGGCACCTTGGAAAGGGATTATTCCAGTTAATTATCAATGACAGTAATCAATCCAGTAGGAGCAGAAAACCACAGAATTTAGCACTGTTCTAAAAGCAACAAGGTTTTATATCAAATACAGGTATCAGACACAGGGTGCTGCAGAAGCACCCACAGACCAGACAGAACAGTTACTCAAAATGAAGAGTTATTTCAATCAAAATTGCTCAGCACTCTGACAGACCAAAGTAAACCACAAGGTTGGATGTCAGGCAGGAAGATCATACTACACAGCTTTAAGAATCCCCAAATTCTCTCAAAGAGACATTTTAGAAAGATGACCCAAAAATCTGCACACAGTCATTCCCAAAAGGGAAAAACTCCCACTCGAAGTCACCTAGAAAAATGACATCACTCAATCAAAAAGAAGGGGCTAGGGCTCACTCAAGGGCTCACTCAATCCTTCACTCCAGAAGTATTCACTCACCAATAGGAGGGTGGGGAAGGGCGCTCACTTCTGGAGAGTTTCTTTGGATGACATCCCAGTCCTGAGGGAAGAGCTTCCGATCAGACTCACTGCTCCAATGACAGCCACACCAAGGGGTCTCCACTGGAGGCCCAATTTTATAGCTTGGTGGGAACTGAGTTGTGGTCATCTATTGGTCATGATCCCAAGGCTGCCCTGGGCTTAGGCACCCCTTCGGCTGGGGATCTTGTCTATTGACCAGGGATCCTGCCTGACTTTTTCCTGCTGCTTGGGGGATGGGTCTGCAACCAACTAGGGTGCATACATGCAGCAGAGGTGGTGCAATGACAGTGGCACAAAAATAAGGGTGTGAAAGAGACACTGGCCCAAAACCAACTGTGCCAGAGAGCTGGCAGTCACCAGGTTAAGAGCCCTAGCCCCTGGTGTGGCAGGAGGTGGGGTGTGTGACATTAAAGTCATCTTTGGAGAGATGGTCATGTAAGAAACTCCTCTATTAGTGTCACGGTTTGGCTCTGGGTTGGCAGTCAACCAATACCAATAATGCTCTCAGTCCCACCCCTCTCCCCTAAGGTAGGGAAAGAGGGAGAAAAAATGAGAAAGAGGGGCTTTCTGGGTTGAAAAGTGAAACAGATTGATTTTCATTATTAGTGACAAGGGAATATGTATGTATTTGTAAAGGGATGTGCAACACCTGATCCCCTCCCTCCTCCCCCAGCGACTCTCACAACAACTCTTCTCCCTGGTGACTCCCAGCTAAAGGGGGGAGTGTCCAGGCACACAAACGGGGTCCTCGGATATCAGCTGTAAAGAAAAAAAAAAAAAAAAGAGAGAGCCAAAGAGAGGGTGATAGAAGCGACAGTAAGCAGAAAAGTGAGTGGAAAAGGAAAAAGAGAGGCTTGACTTCCATGATGTCTTAACCTATACTGAAAGCCAAATAGAGAAAATATTATGAGAAGGGAGTATTCTGATTTGCTGATCCTGCCTTCAGTCTAATCTGCTCCCCCCTAGGGGGGAGGCTGCAGACAGTCAGAAGTGATCTTGGTTATTATCAGTCCACTGGCGCTGCTAAAAAGTTCACTGAAAGAAAAAAAAAAAATCAGCAAAGAGAAAGTTTGCTTCACCCTCGCTCAAACCAGGACAATTAGTGTGTCCACAGAGGGCTGATGGAGTTAATGAAGTAGAGTTGTGATCAAGGTATGCTTCATATCCCTAGTCTAAAGCTAAGTCAGTGGTAACTCCACAACAACTCCTGTGTTGTCCTCGTGGAGGGCAGTGATTTCCTTTTACAGTATGTTTCCCATTTATGAGTTTGTTGTACTCACTAGTACACTGAGAAAAGAATTTGTGGTTGGATTATAACTTTTGATAAAGTTAGAATAGACTTCACTTTTTGTAATAATGAGTGGATATTTCTAAGAGAGGTTTTTGTCCCATGTCTGCCAACATGACAGCCCAATACCTATAATTCACTTTTTTCAGAGTCAAGAAGTGTCCGAGGATTAACCAGCTCTGACACCCATATGTGTTTCCCTAAAATCAACAAATTGTCATTGCCCTAAGCAGTGTACCTAACCTTTACATAGACCAATTAACGTGAATTCCCTAATTTTCTTTCTGGCACCTATCCCATTAAAATGCAGAAAAAATGTAATATTGTAGTTTGAGATCATCCTGGTTTTATGCTGAGTATCTGCAGATTATTATTCTTCCCTTAAGCTTTGATAATGTTACTTCACAGAAAGTCAGTGGGTGGCTAATGATTTTATGGGATCCATTGGCTATGTACATGTAATTTTGCATATGTAAACATAGGAGTTTTTATGTGAGAAATTATAATATTGGAAGTTGACAGGCAAGTGTATGTTTTCTATTTAGCTGAATTAATGCTACACAGATTTTGGGAAATGTTATCTACTCTAATGTGGCTCTGTTTTTAAAAGTAGACTCTTACATATATGTCAGATCAGATAACTTAAAATGAGTCTTAATTTCTAGAAGTAGAGTGGCCTGTAGGATGATTACCCACAAAATACTAGAAACTTGCACAATAAGTTTCCTATTATTACTTAAGATTCCCAGTTCTTCCTTCAGCAATTTTATAAATTAGAACATTCCTGAAAATTATAATAGAATAATGCAATAATTTTGGTTGAAAAAGACCTTTAAGATCATTGAGTCCAACCGTAAACCTAATACTTTCAAGTCCACCAGTAAACCTTGTCCCTAAGTGCCACATCTGTATAATACCTCCACAGATGATGACTAAACCACATCCCAGGGTAAGCGCACAGCATATTGTAGGCAAAGATAAGAATCTAGCAAAACCACACACCCCCTTCCACAAAATGACTGCCATTAGTTCTAAGAAGAATGTGAAAGGGAAAAAAACCCTAAACACGTAGAAGTATGTGAGAACTCTTGAATCCCACCATTACTTCAGGCCTGATTCTCTGATAACACTCGGAGTTTTGTATTCTTAGGTTAAAAGCATCACAGGACTACAAGACTATAGAGATACACATTATGACTATGCAACCCCTGGAAATCTACTCTCTTCTATCATTTTAACTGTTACTCAAGTGACTAAAGTACCCAGCTGGAAATAACATACCACAATCAGCTATTGTGGCACTCAGAACCTTTTCATCCAACGTAACAGATGAGCCACTGGACACATCCAATCACCTGGATTAATCTACACTTAAATGCTCACACTAAGATCAAGATGGAAAGCCTATCCTCTCTCATGCCATGATCTCTAGATGCTAGTAGACAGGTGACGGAAAAGAACTGCACCTCATGAAAATGAGGGAGTCTTCTCTCAACAAAGCCTGCAGGATTTTAAACTCTGAAGAGCTGCTGAAACAGAATAAAGTGACATACTTTCATGCTCCACCATGCTGAGATATTGCACCTTTCTTACAATTAATTGCAGAACCTCAATTCTCTATAACATTAAGTGTGCATTTTTCTTAAAAATAGTAAAAAAAATTCACCATTTGAGGTCACTGCAGAAAATAAAGGTTGTACTAAACTGTGACAGTGCACACACAGTAAATCTTTCATTATTAATTCATCAATTATAGCCATGGTAAGTTGCAACAGTTAAAGAATTGCACTCTGAAAATAGCTAAATTGACAGCAATTCAATTTTTTCATCTATCCAAGGTATTTAAAAGAAGGTCCAAATTTAAATCAGTCTAAATTCTCAGTAGTTTATACTATTAAGAAGGTTTTGGTATTGTTTCTACAGGAGGAAGGGAGGCACCAACCAGTCATAGTGCAGTGCAAGCAAATACTGCCAGGTAACAGTCACTTCTGGTTAGTGGCCAAATAACTGGCCATATGGGATAGCTAAAAATTGAGCTTAAAATGACCTTACATATCTTTCAATCAGTCAATGGCCAAGTCTGGGTACATGTTGTCTAGTAGCAATAGGGGCGAGTAAGTTCCCACATACTAGTTGGGCTAGATATTTTACTGGTCAGCTTATTTTGAGGCTAGAAGGAATGCTACTTCCAAAATAAAAATACTTCAGCTGTCAGCACTAATAAGTCCATGCAGGAAACCCAAAATGAATGTAAACAGCCCTATATAAAGCTGACTGTGCAATTCTGCAGGGTTGAGCTGTATCCTGCAATTGCAGGCACATGTGGCCATGCTAAACTGCCAAACTCCTTAATTCACAAGAGCCAAATGAAAGTCTTGAAGCATCAAGATAATGAAAAATTAATTTCTAAACTCAGAAATAGAAAATAATTTCATAAACTTTAAGTTTCACATTGGAATTTAGAATATAATTTCTAGCTCAGATGTGAGGGGAAGGAGTTCCATAACAGGTAGTACCAAAATAAAGACAAATTAATGCAAATCTAATTAAAACAAATTACTTAGATTGGATTAAACTAATATATTGGTAATTCTTTTCAAAAATTGCTGAATTCACCTTAGAAGTAAACATAAATCTAGACAGGCTATTTTTATATGTGAGCTTCATACTTTATACTATCTGCACAAAGAATTAACTGAATATAACTATTTGGCTTAAAATATGAAGGAGTAAATAATGTGTCTTCCTGTCCATGCTCCAAGGTAGTAGCTGTCAAATGAACAATAAATTATTTTTATTTAAGAAACAACCTTCCTCTACTGAGTTCCTTTGTAAGTATTGTCTTCAGGTAATGTCTCCACAGTGGTAACAGACTAAATACACTTGGGTTTTTTTGTTGGTTTGCTTGTTAGTTGGTTTTGTTTGTGTTTTTTAATTAAGTATTTTTTCTTAATTGCTTCCATCAAATACTATGTTTCAGTAACTAGAATCAGGCTTCTAATTTGGACTAAAAACTGTTTATGTATGATATCTACGCAGGCTTTAACACGTATGTTAGCAGTCCATTGATGTAATTACTATTGAATCATGATAAAAAGCATCTGATATTTTGTGGTCATATTCTACAGAATGCAGACTGATTTATTCAGTGATTTGCTTCAGGAGAAAGTATAACACAGGAGATGTAATCAATGCTTTGTTCATCTCCAGTGCACCATTCTTAAGGTATGCACATGATCCTTTCAGGCCCTGCTTTACAGTATTTATTGAGGGAAGGATGATTAGAACTACAGCAGTACTGATAATAGTGATGATTTTCACTGACCTACTCATCAATATATTATTTTAATTTATTTTTCTAGTGACTAGCAGAGATGAGAATAAAACTGAGAACTAGTCAGCTGAGGCAAAGCACAGTTAAGGCAATAGTGATACTTAGTGTAAAATAGGGTAAAAAAAAAAGCTCTACAGAGGGAACAGAACAGGCTGAATCAATGGGCTGAGGCCAACTATGCGAGAACCAATGAGGCCAAGCACTGGGTCCTGCACTTAGGCCACAACAACCCCAGATAATGCTACAGGCTGGGGGAAGAGTGGCTGGAAATCTGCCTGTGGAAAGTACCTGGGGAACTTGGTCAACAGCCATCTGCATATGAGCCAGCAGTGTGCCCAGGTGGCCAAGAAGGTCAACAGCATCCTGGCTTGCGTCAGAAATAGTGTGGCCAGCAGGACGACTGAAGTGATTCTCCCCCCTGTACTCAGTACTGGTAAGGCTGCATCTTGAATACCATGTTCAGTTTTGGGCCCCTCACTACAAGAAAGACATTGAGGTGCTGGAGCACATTCAAAGAAGAACAATGAAGCTGGTGAAGGTTCTAGAGAGGTAGTTTTATGAGGAGCAGCTGAGGGAGCTGGAGTTGTTTATCCTGGAGAAAAGGAGGCTCAGGTGAGACTTTATCAATCTCTAACACTACCTGAAAGGAGACTGTAGCAAGGTGGGTGTTGGTCTCTCCTCCCAAGTAACAACTGATGGGACAAGAAGAAATGGCCTCTGGTTGTGTCAGGGGCGGTTTAGATAGTTCTTTACTGAAAGGGTTGTCAGGCACTGGAAAAGGCTACCCAGGGAGGTGGTTTAATAACCAATCCCTGGAGGTATTTAAAAGACCTGCAGATGTGGGGTGTAGGGACATGGTTTAGTGGTGGATTTGGTCATATTTGGTTTATGGTTAGACTCAATGATCTTAAAGGTCTTTTCCAACCTAAATTATTGCATGATTCTACAGATAAACTAATAAAGATATATTAATTTCTGTAAGGACTTTTGAGTTTCCTTTTCATCAAGGTTCATGTTTAAGGATCCATTTGAATCCTGAGGTTTCTTCTCCTCAAGGAGAGGTGGTGATGAAGAATTATTTTTATTATCTATATATTATTGGAAGACCACATATTTTCAAGATTTGTATGTTTTTGTCCTTCATGCTCTATGACCTATAAAAAGATTCAGTTTCATCAGGGTGTCTGTCCCACTGAGAAACATTTTGGCTCATTCTCTGCTCTTCCTGAAAAAACATTATTTCAGACTTACAGACTGGTGGAATTCTTCAGCCCCTTAATTACCCTTGTTTTTAGACAAGGAATAAGGCATTTATCTTCCTGATCATGAACATATGAAAATTATAAAAACATTTAGTAAAAAAAACATTTTGAAAAAACACACCACTCCCTCAAAAAAATGTATCTCATTTACTTTTAAACTAGTACACAAACCTTTGTTCTTCCTGGAGAGGCAGTGGGAGAAGGTGGTCTGAGCTATCCAGTGAAGAAAATTGATACATAATATTGATGACGACATTCTTTTTTCCTCCATAAAACCATAGAATCATAGAGTTGTTCAGTTTGGAAAAGACCTTTAAGATCATCAAGTCCAACCTTATCCTAACCCTATTACCCTATTTCTGATGACCCACCGCTAAACCATGTCCCCAGGCACCACATCCAGACGACCTTTAAACACATTCAAGGATGGTGACTCAACCACCTCCCTGGGGAGCCTGTTTCAGTGCCTAACAACCCTTCCTCTAAAGAAGTTTTTTCTGATATCCAACCTAAATTCCTCCTGATGCAACTTGAGCCCATTTCCTCTTTTACTGTCATCAGTCACCAGTGAGGAGAGACCAAGCCCACTCTCACTACAACCTCCTTTCAGGTATTTCTAAAGAGTGAGAAGGTCTCCCCTCAGCCTCCTCTTCCCCAGACTAAACAGCCCCAGCTCTCTCAGTTGTTCCTCATAGCAGATGTTTTCCAAACCCCTCACTAGCTTTGTTGCCCTTCTTTGGACCTGCTCCATCACCTCAATGTCCTTTTTCTATTGAGCTGCCCAGAACTGAACACAATACTCGAGGTGGGGCCTCACCAGTACCAAGTACAGAGGCAGGATGACTTCCCTAGTCCTGCTAGACACACCATTTCTGATACAAGCCAGAATGCCATTGGCCTTCTTGGCCACCTGAGCACATTGCTGACTCATATTCAGCTGATCAAGGTCCTTTTCTGTCAAGCAGCTTTCCAGCCACTCTTCTCCAAGCCTGTCAGGTTTCCTGGGGTTGTTGTGACTGAAATGCAGGACCTAGAATTTGGCCTTATTGAATTTCATACAGGTGGTCTCAGCCCATCGATCCAGTCTGTCCAGGTCCCTCTGTAAAGCCTTCCTACCATCCAGCAGATTGACACTCCCTCCCAAGTTGGTGTCATCTGCAAATTTACTGATGGTGCTTTTGATCCCCTCATCAAGATCATTAATAAAGATGTTAAACAGGAGTGGCCCCAGCACTGAGCCCTGGGGGACACCACTCGTGACTGGCCACCAACTGGATTTAACTCCATTAACCACAGCTCTTTGGGCCTGGCCATCCAGCCAGTGTTTAACCCAGCAGAGTATATGCCCATCAAAACCATGGGCAGCCATCTTTTCCATGAAGATGTTATGGGGGACAGTGTCAAAGGCTTTACTGAAGTCCAGGTAGACTACATCAACAGCCTTTCCCTCATCCACTAAGCAGGTCACCTTGTCATAGAACAAGACCAGGTTTGTCAAGCAGGATCTGCCTTCCATAAACCCATGCTGACTGGGCGTGATTGTCTGGTTGACCTTTAAATATTCTATGATGGCTCTTGAGATTATCCGTTCCATGACCTTCCCTGGCACCAAAGTGAGACTCACAGGTCTATAGTTACTGGGATCCTCTTTCCGGCCGTTCTTGAAGATGGGCGTCACATTTGCTAGTCTCCAGTCCAATGGGATAGATGAAAAATAGTTTGCATTTCTTGCTCATTTCCTGTATTTCATAGAACCATAGAATGGTTTGAGTTGGAAGGGACATTAAAGGTCATCTAGTTCCAGCCTCCCTTCCATGGGCAGGTACATCTTTCACTAGACCAGGTTCTCAAAGCCCTATCCAACCTGACCTTGAACACTGTCAGGGAGCGGCCAGCCACAAATCCACTGGACAACCTGTTCCAGTGTCTCACCACCCTCATATTGAATAATTTCTTCCTAAAATCTAACCTAAATCTACCCTCTTCCAGTTTAAAGTCATTACCCCTTGTCCTCTCACTACATGCCCTTGTAAGAACCTCCTCCCCAGCTTTCTTGTAGCCCCCCTCCAGGTACTGGAAGGCTGCTATAAGGTCTCCTCAGAACCTTCTCTTCTCCAGGATGAACAATTGAAACTCTCAGCCTGTCTTCAGAGGAGATCTGCTCCAGCCCTCTGATCATCTTCTTGGCCCTTTTTGTTTCTTATTATCATTTACATATTTACTACAGAATTTTCAGATTAAACCAGAAATGCAACATTCTGCTGGTTAAACTCTTCAACATTGCAAACTGCATTAATGTTCTGATATCTGTAAGACAGGAGCTAAAAAGTTCTTTAGTTCTTATTATAAGAAGAATAAATAAAAATCCCTTCTGATCTGTATGTGGAATACCTTTTCATTGTTAACAAGAATTAATCCATCAAACTGTATTTTGTTACTTTTCTGGAAAATGAGTTCTGATGATCTACAATTTGCATCACTTAGCTTCAAATGGGAAAACAGATAGCATCACATACTGAATCAATTTTCTGAGTACATTTAAGAGCAAAATTGAGTGCTCCAGTGTGACATAATTTTACTCCTTCAGCATGTCTTTAAAAAGTTTTACCTTTTTTTGAGTTCTTCAATACAAGCTCTTCAGTGCAGTGACTTTCTGTTCTACATGAAAAATTGAAGAATCTTCATCACTCAGAACAAAACGGTAAAGAAGACTAACAGACTGATCAATTGTTTTTATATTTTGCCAACCTCAAAAATCAACAGTAAGAAGAAAAGGATTGAAAGAGTTAAGCCCAGTGATAGACTAGCTGCTTTCCATAGCCTTGTTCCTAGGTTTCTCTAAGGCAGTGACTCAGGAAAAACATCATCCCACTATTAAAAAAAAATCAGTAATCAGTCTAAATATTCTTTTTTTTTTCCTTTTCTTTTTTTTTTCTTGTTTTTTTTTTCAAGTGTAGATAATTCTAACCAGTGGAAAAGATGGATAGTCTTATTCCCCAGCTAGACAACAGCTCTTCAAATATGGAGTATGTCATAATAAAATAATAATGTTGACGAAATTTTGATAAAACTGTCTACCGCAGAGTTTGGCAGAGAAGTTTTGAAAATCTAACTTCAGATTTCTGGAGTCATGCTGCCACCATTTACATATTGCTAGGAAAACTTGCTTTCAGGACTACTCGGGAAAAACTCTGACCCAGAAGTCTCGTGGCCTCGATGGATGGATTTGCCCAGGGCTGTGTCCCTCCCTGCCTGAATCTAACATGATTTTACTAGGTTCTTGGCTGCTGACCAGTCACGAACTGACAAGACCAAGGTCAATTTTAGACAGCACCTATCTGATCTTAGAAGGAACACATTTATTGTCCTTTGGAAAATTTATGTTTCTGTTTCTGTAGGAGGGGGCTAGGAATGGATTTCCATTCACAGAAAATATGAAAGTTTTGGTATTTGGCCTCATTGGCATGGAAATTTTAAAAAAATTTTCGCTATCAAAACATAGAAATTGGCATTCCAGTCACTGCTTATAAGAGCTAGCTCTTGTTTCAACTTAATGCAGGTCAAGCTTGATAATATGTAAAAAAATTCTAGCTGTTTTTTCCTGCTAGGATGGCTTTTTGTCAATCTTGCTAGTTGTAGCCTACAGACCAATTACCTATACTGTATGAGCAGTGGCTCATTATTACAGAAATATACTAATATATCCAAGTACAATCAATATTAATTCTATTAATTAATTTGATTGAAAATAGTATTGATTTATATCTTCCAAAACAAAAAAATACAATGTGAATTGCAACTTTGGTAATCATAGTTAATCAGCGAGAAGTAGTTACCTAACAAGGCACTTCTTATCCCATTTTATGTTAATTAGTTTATTGTTAATTCTAAATATATTAAAAAATATTGATTTTGAGAGTGAAAACACTGTTTGCTGGTTGTGAGTCTCATTTGTGAGAAATATAATTTTCCATTAGAATATTTTTTTACTAACTTGTGTAATCCTGAACATGATTGTTAGCATGAATAACTGCATAACTTAATATCCATACTAAAAGTGTACTGTCCATTGTGTGATTCTAAGCTATCATTTGCTGATCATCATATGAAGGAAAACTGTTTAATGTCCAGGAGAGAACTGAGCCTTCAGTAAGTAATTATTCTCTCTACATATAAAAATATAAACATTAAATAAATTATGAAAAACACATTGTCTAAAATGATGACACATTTTTTAAAATACTGGTTTACAGGTATCTTAGTCCGCTAGCATAGGCTAAATTAACAATTAATATTAGAGCCAATGCAAAACCAAAATCAACCCTCAAGAGACTAAGTTGTTTTGTGAGATGCTGTCACCCAGACAAGCACAAGCACAAGCTTGTGCCTTTGGGCTGGTACCTCCTCCCCAGGGGCAGCACTTGGCATTTGTCCTTGCTGAATTTCATAAATTTCACAGAATCGTATGATGGTTTGAGTTGGAAGAGACCTTAAAGATCATCTAGTTCCAACCCCGCTGCATCAGCAAGGAAACGTCCCACTAGACCAGGTTGCTCCAAGTCTCATCCAACCTGGACTTGAACACTTCCAGGGATGAGGCATCCACAATTTCCCTGGGCAACCTGTTCCAGTGTCTCACCACCCTCACATGAAAGAATTTCCTCCTAATGTCTAACGTAAAACTCCCCTCTTGCAGTTTTGATCCATTACCTCTTGTCCTCTCACTACAAGCCATTGTAAAAAGTCCCTCCCCAGCTTTCCTGTAGGCCCCCTTCAAATACTGGAAGGCTGCTATAAGGTCTCCCTCAAGCCTTCCCTACTCCAGGCTGATTTCCTGTTGGCCTGTTCTTCCATCTTGACTAGGTACATGTGAATGGTACCCCTTCATTTGAGCACTATTGACTGGCTCCCCCAGACTTGGTGTCATCTGTAAACTTTGAGAGTGAGCTGCCACTTCTTCCAGGGCACTAATAAAGTTGATGAAGGGGAGGGGTCCTGCAGTATTGCCCTCATATTTCATAAACCAAAATTAGCTGGAGAAAATATACTCTGAGAACTGTCCATGTGAGGTCTCCATACCATCACATATATCATATTCAGGTCACTGTGATGGTGTCATGATGTGGGATGCACCAACAGACCTTAACTGCCCTGCCCAGCCTCACTTGGGGCCTCCATCCAGGCATTCCCTGCCTTTTGGTCTAGAAACTCTTTTGGGGCTCAGGCCCATTAGGCTTGGGCACCATGACCTGGCTCAGCTGAGTTGTGGATGTCCCTGTGCCCAGTCTCGACTTCTCCTATTTCTGATCAAACTCGCTGAACAGACCCCAGTCCTGACTCATCCCCTCCCCTTGTCTGGGACTGTGGATGGATTGCTGTCCCTAGTCACAGCCCTGCTTGGGTCCTGCCAGACTGCACCCTGTCAGGAAGGGCTTGTGCTGTGAGCATCTGCTGCTTCTAGCTCATCTTTCCTTGTGATTTTGCCTTCCTTTTTCTGCTTTTGGTAAATGGCTTGTTTAACCATTTGACAGCTCTAATATATGGGCCCAAATCAGCCATTTTTTTCAGGTCATACAGGTTCTTTGTTCAATAAGACTTCTTTATTTCCAGCCAAACTCGCTGGAAATGTGAAGTAGGTCAGTGTAGAGGAAGGATAGACACATGGAGAAATTCAGCTTTAATATTATGGTAGAATAAGATAAGAATAGGTTGAAAATTCAGCCTTCATATAATAAAAATTACTTGCCCTTGGATAAAAGGTCTTTTATATAATGTATTGCAATTTTCAGTGTCTTTAAATAATATTACTGCTTCCTGTGGTACCTACTGTTGGCAATACAAAAAATTTCTAAGATTTCTAGAGTTTTAAAAAATGCAGAAATGCACTTTATAATTTTCATTGTCTGCCCTGAGTTGTGTTTCATGCTCTTTCTTCTTTTGATCAACACTGCAGTGAGAAAGAAAAAAGTCAAGCCTAATTTTGTCCAACTTTGTCTATACAGTAAACATGTTAAATCCTGACAAAAAATATTCATAAATAGAAAGACTAAAAATACATGTTGTAAACGAGGTCATTGTATTAACTTTTTTCCAACTGTTTTCATAGTACTGTCACTTATAAATGTTTATTTTCCATTTAATTCAGATTGTGCTAAAGAAACCATGCCAAAGGGACCTGGAAGATCAGTTCCTTGTTTCAAGAAATTAGTGAAAGGTGCATGACAGTCACAAGCACTAAGTCCTCTTCATCTTCACAGTCTAGTTTAGTAAAAAAAGTACTTCCCTTACAAGATTTTGGAGTGTGATCAAACCAATTTTCTTTCATCTATAGGACAGAAATGATTGTATTGGATGGTTTTGCTTCCTGCAGCAAAGTAATTTTCTGCATGACCAGCAATAAGGTAATGTGGGAGATTTTAATAAGGGACAATTATTTTTAAAATTAAACTTTAAACAGAGTGCAGATGGTAATAATATGGCAGAGAAGTGCACAAGATTATCGAGCTCTTTTAAAACTGTTAACATTGCAATGCACTCTTCAATGATTCAGAGTAGCACAGAACTGACAGAACAAAGATTTTCCTGTTTTTTCTTTCTGCCTTCTTCCCCTTTTCATCCAAACCTTCCTGAAACTTGGATACAGAAGGAGCAAATTCCCACACTCACAGAGAGAAATCTTATAATTGTTGAAAGTTTTTTGTAAAACATAACAGGCTAGAATAGTGTAAACATCAGAAAACAAAATGCTCAAGTAAGGAACTGTCACATTCCAGGTAACTTTCTCATTTAAGTACATTGATGGCAAACCTTAAATACATTATCAAGGCTTCATTTTGCATACAGAAACCAGAGGCTGTAGAGAACACATTTGGATACTTTGCCAAGATCTCAGACTGACCATACATAGCTTCTCAAAGGATGGAATAGTGTTATTTTCTTTTACTATGTGGGAATAGCACAAATGCACTATGATTAGCATTAGGACTATAGGATGATTTCTAGCATCTAGTGATGCTGGAGGTAATTAAGGCCTGCTTTGGGGATCACCTCTTGGCAATGTTTTAATTCAATTTAGATCTGTGTGACAGATGCCAGACTGGTCAGTACACTGCCAATCTGGCTGGGAGCATAGGCATGTATCAGCTCCTAGTTCTTTAGCTGAAGATCCAAATTTCTGGGGCAAGTAACAGACCTTTTCTGGTACAGATTTCTTACTGGGAAGAAAGCTATAAAATCCAGTCATATAAGAACTGAATAACCTAAGGATGTAATTTGCTACTGATTCCATACTATCTTGACCTTGTATAGGTGGAATGGCTACCACTTTTGTAAATGGCTCTCATTACTCATTATAACATGCAGAGTAACTGAAAATAAAATGAAATTTAGCTTTTTAACCTTGAGCTGTTCATTTGGATGAAAAACCTTTTTACAGAGCATGGATAATCCAGATCCTGAAAGAGTCCGAGTTCAAGGCTACTGTAATTTGTAACTTCTATTTTAAATGCTTATCTCCCAAAATTTTAATTAAAATTTTGGGAGATAAGCATTTAAAATAGAAGTTAATTGGCCAGACTTAACAACAGGAAGCTAATAATTAATGATGTATTAGGTACTTTCAGTTGAGTAGTTCTGTTTTAATCCTTTTCTATTATTTTCTTTTGCTTTCCAAGGGTTTATCAGAAATTTTAGGGAAAAATAGAATATCAGAGCCATATTTCAAGATCCAAAGCACACTCGCCCAATAAGAACATTCAACAGGAATTTATTGGAGAAAGAGCAGAGCAAAATATCATAGTGATTTTGTTGAGACTGTTCAAATCTGACACACAGAAAGTATTCAGTGAATATGTTTTTACCTATGAGAATGTGCACAAGCAAGTAGGTTGTGAGAACTAAAGACACACCGTGCAGTTACGAGAATTCTAGAACTTAAGACTGATGCAGCTTGACTCTACATCAGTTTTGTATCTGATGGGTTGGTTGCAGTGCTTTGCAGAAACTCAATTTCTAAAACCCAGGTCAGGGCTTTTTGGTTGGGTTTTTGTTTGTTGTGTTTTAGGTACTTTTTAGTTGATTGGACAGTTCAATATCAGGCAAGCTCTTTAAAAAAAAATAGTTATTACCTCATGGACTTCTCATTAATCCAACTATGGACAAGAATGTATGTATCACCACTGGGTAACTGGGTAATTGTTTCAAACTGAGACCTTACATCACGGAGAATATTGTCAATTACTTATCCCATATAGTGTTTACAATGGTTGTTAAAAAACAACCCACAAATAACCCCCCACCCCCAATTAAAATACTTCTTAATTAAATTGTCAAATTCAATTAGCATTGTGAGATTTTTCGATCAGAACTGTGGAAAATTTAGTAGGATGTATGTACCTATCAATGAATAGTTCACAGTATCTCTCTGTACATGTTATATCTGGTGATGGAACACCTGCATTATGAAACCAGAATTGGATATTATGGTGAGGAAGACAGTGCATTTAGAATATTATTCAGTAGTTTAAATGGAGCTTTTATTTCCTGTCTTAGCTTGAATGATAGTAATACGGAGAAAAACTACCATCTTTTTCTGAAAAAAAAGTTCCATAGAACCTGTAAAAGGAAAATGTTAACAATAATTTAACTGTTGTTGCCAGATCATGTGAAGTGGAGTGAGAGAATTTCAGACTCCTAAATAGCTACCTGATTTCTGTGTCTCCTAAACTGCTCTTTCAAAAGCTCCAAACAGTTTATGTACTTTCTTGTTCATATAAAGAACAGAGATTTGGTATCAAAGGCATTTGTGTCTCTTGGATCTTTAAAAACATTTTCCTTTGTTTCTGAAACGATGATCTGGACAATTTTTTTACCAAGAATTAAGAAATTAAACTAATCTATGAATATTAGGCCACTGCATGTTTGCAGCTGTCTTTCATCCAGTTTTTTATTTGTATCTGATATAATCTTAAGCTCATGAAAATACATTGTCTCAGTCAAAGGATAGAAGCACATGCTTAGCTTTGCATAAGCCTTGCATAAGCTTTGTATAAGCTCCCTTCTGAGCGAGCTGGCGGACGCAGTTGCTAAGCCTCTGTCCATCATATTTGAGAGGTCATGGTGGTCTGGTGAGGTTCCTGCTGACTGGAAAAAAGGGAACACAGCCCCTATTTTTAAAAAGGAAGACCCAGGGAACTACAGACCTGTCAGTCTCATCTCTGTCCTGGCAAGATCATGGAACAGATCCCCTGGAAAATAGGGAGGTGATTGGTGACAGCAAACATGGCTTCACTAAGGCCAAATCATGCCTGACCAATCTGATGGCCTTCTCCAACAAGGTAACAGAGATGGTAGATAGTGGAAGAGCAACAGACATCTACCTGGATTTGTGCGAGGCATTTGACACTGTCCCACATGACATCCTGGTCTGCAACCTGACAAGACATGGATTTGACAGATGGACCATTTGGTGGATAACTAATTAGCTGGATGGCCACACCTAGGGAGTTGTGGTCAACGGTTCAGTGTCCAAGTGGAGGCAAGTGATGAGTGGTGTTCCTCAGGGGAAGTATTGGGACCAGTGCTGTTTAAACATCTTTGTTGGAGACATAGACAGTGGGATTGAGTGTATCCTCAGCAAGTTTGCTGATGATACCAAGCTCTGTGGTTGACACCTGTTGCGGACCGAGATAGGTAAAGCCGCGACCCACACCCCCACCTCGGGGGAATCGAGGGCTGAGGACCGCTCCCCGTCACACTCACAAACAACGCTTAGGAATCAAGCGGCGGCTGGATCCGTATGGGATTCACAGAGCGCGCCTTCTTGCTCCCCTTCCGGTTCCAGCCCCGCCGTGCCTCCTGGGAGCTGTAGTCTGTGGTCCTGTGCGCATGTGCCTGGTACCTCTGTCCTCTTCTCACGGGTGCTGGGGGGCACATCACCAGGACAGGTCAGTGAATGTCGCTGGATTAAAGGCCATTATAGAGTCCATCTCTCACAACACCCTAGAGGGAAGGGAGGCCTTGATAGACTTGAGAGGTGAGCCAATGCCAACCTCATGAAGTTCAACAAGGCCAAGTGCAAGGTCCTTTACCTGGCTTGGCACAACCCCAGGCACAAATACAGGCTGTGGGGAGAATGGCTAGAGAGCAGTCCTGAGAAAAAGGACTTGAGGGTGGTAGTAGATGAGAAGCTCGATATGAGCTGCCAGTGTGCACTTGCAGTCCAGAGGGCCAACCACATCCTGGGCTGCATCAAAAGAATGGTGAATCAGCATTTTATCCTTTTAGAATCATAGAATCATAGAATCATAGAATCATAGAATATGCTGAGTTGGAAGAGACCCATCAGGATCATTGAGTCCAACTCCTGTCCCTGTGTAGGGCACTCCAAGAATCACACCTTGTGCCTGAGAGCATCATCCAAATGCTTCTTGAACTCAGGCAGGCTTAGTGCTGTGACCACTTCCCTGGGGACCTTGCTCAACCATCCTCTGGGTGAAAAACCTTTTCCTGATATCTTACCTAAACCTCCCCTGATTCAGTTTCCTGCCATTTCCCCGAGTCCTGTCATTGGTCACAAAATTGAAGACATCAGTACCTGCCCCATCTCTTCCCCTCCTGAGGAAGCCAGACACTGCGATGAGGTCACCCCTCAGCCTCCTCTTCTCCAAGCTGAATAATCCAAATGACCTCAGCCACTTCCCATAAGAGATCCCATCCAGGCCCTTCACCATCCTCGTGGCTCTTCTTTGGACACTTTCCAATAGCTTGATGTCCTTTTTATATTGTGGTGCCCAAAACTGAACACAGTACTCAAGGTGAGGCTGCATCAGTGCAGAGTAGAGAGAGACAATCACCTCCCTCAACCAGCTGGCAACTCTGTGCTTGATGCACCTCAGGACAAGGTTGGCCCTCCTGGCTGCCAGGACACACTACTGGCTCATATTCAGTTTGCCATCAACCAGGACCCCCAGGTCCCTCTCCATGCTTCTCTCTAGCCACTTGTTCCCTAGTCTCTACTTACCGCCATGGTTGCCCTGTCCCAGGTGCAGAATCCAACATTTACCCTTGTTCAACTTCATGTAGTTGGTGACTGCACATCTCTCTAACCTGTCAAGGTCTCTCTGCAGGGCCTGCCTGCCCTCAAGAGAGTCGACAGCTCCTCCCAGTTTAGTATCATCAGCAAACTTGCTTAGAATTCCTTTGAATTCTGCATCCAAGTCATTGATGAAGATTTTGAAGAGGACTGGGCCTAGGATGGAGCCCTGCAGGACCTCACCAGTGACTGGTTGCCAGCCTGATGTTACCCCATTTACTGTCACAGTTTTTGTTTTGCAGATATCAGTATGTGACATTCTGAGTAAGTCCAACCTTTTCAACTTATTGTACATTTTTTTCCCTTATTCTCAAAAGTTTCCATCAGGCTGATTTAGCACTGGAACACATTGTTGTGACTGACTATGCCCCTAGGGCTCAAATCTAAGTTACCACATAAACCCGTTGTCATGGTTTAAGGGGGTGCAGGCTAATTTTATGGTCTCAATAGAAGGACTTGGAAGGAAGGTATTGTTTAGGTGGATGAGGGATTCAGGGGACAGACCAGAGAGGGGTC
Source organism: Hemiprocne comata (assembly GCA_020745705.1). NCBI lineage: Eukaryota > Metazoa > Chordata > Aves > Apodiformes > Apodidae > Hemiprocne > Hemiprocne comata. The sequence goes on along the minus strand of CM036587.1, from coordinate 81,342,978 downwards.
AGTATTTCCTCCCATTTTCTGACATAACCTGTAATAGCCAGGAGGGCAGAAATTCCATCCTTTCTTTCCTCCTGCCTTCCTTCTCTCATCTATTGGACATCTAGAAGAGAGGCACATGTTCTCTGTTTTCAGCTCACCACTAGCTCTGCAGGATCCAACTCCACTGGGTGCTGGGAAGAGCCCTGGATCCTTTTCCCAGGTCACTTCTTCCACCAGGGACTTTTGCACACTATCTCAGCAGCCACTGAAATCAAGCATTGTATATTTTTGTATGTTGTTCATTATTAACCTGTGTATTACTATCCTTTCCCTGTTCTATTAAACCTTTCTTAGTTTTAACTTCCAACCTTGAAGTCTCTCTTCCTTATTCCCCTCTTGTCTTCCTCTGGGACTTTGGGCAGGGGATGTGTGCAACAGAGAGCAATTCTCTTTGCATTTTGGTTTGTCCTCACCACTAGATAGAGATGCTCCTACAATGAAAGAATGCTCAGTGGAGATGGGCAAGGGTGATAAGCCCATGAAGCTTGGAGAATAACAAGAACAAGCTGACTTTATCTCAACACAAAGGGGACCAGAGGGTGGCCTCTTTTTTTAGATAAACAGCTATCAAAACCTCAATGGATCAGTTGGTGGTGCAAATGTCTCCCTGAGTTAGCCAGATCAGTATGGGTGGGCGTGAATATGTGACTTATCCCAACACAGAGTCTAAAAGCCAGTATACAATAATTTTGAAATTAGTAGCTGGCCTGAGCTGCTTTTAACCCATTTATTCTTTCCCAGCAATTGGAGTCACCCAGTGTTGTGACAGTGACCATAGTACAGAGAACCGTAATGGGAATCGCATTGCAACGGAAATGTATATTGCAATTGCTATTTTGCCAAGTCTAACTTATATTTGTTTTGTTTTTTCACTATATTTTATATCATTTTGTTAAATCAGAAACACCATGTAACATCAGCGATCTCCAAATAAGTAAATCTGATTTTAAACATGACACCTTCCATAAGTGGAATGTCTAAAAGAACCTGTTCAGAGACTATTGGACTCAGACAATTGCCCAGAGAGGTTCTAGTATCTTCACCTTAGAGACTTCCAAAGCTTGACTAAATAAGGCTCTAAGCAACCTTAGTTCAATTCTTATTTGAAGTCAGCTTTACTTTGGCATTGGACTAGATGACTTCCAGGAGGCTTTTACAACGAGAATTATTTTATGATTCTATTACTTGCATAGTCAGATAATTCTAATTATTTTTTTCTTCTTTCTTTCTTTTGTAGGCCAGACTGGTGTGTATTCCCATGTCATATCCAGTGTGATCTTAACTTCATAGTCTAAGTAATGGTTGAGTATTGGCCAGAGCAAGTACCAGCAAATTGAGTTCTCTGTTGAGTTTATTTCCTAAGATGGGGAATAGTTTCTTCACCTTTCATGCCATAGCACATCTGAAATTTTCTAGCAAGAATTCCCAAATATGTTTTTGAAAAGACTGGGAAAGATTGAAAGGGTGGAGACCAGTTTTTCAGGAAAGAATTGACATGAAATTCAGAGATGGGATATTAGATTTGCTAAGATTAGCATCTGATGCTATTCAAAGTCTGCAGAGAGAAAGGATCAAAAGAATAATAATAGCTGTAGTACTATGGGGTGGTTACATCAGTTAAGAAATTCAGCTATGTACATCAGAAGAAATTAAAGAGATTAATATTTAGAATAACTATGAGCTCAGGAGAAATGGTGGCTTACTTGCAGATAAAAATATGAGACTGTGGAACTACTTCTGGAAAAAAATAATGGAACATGAGCTACAGGGAGACTAAACTACAGTAAGCCAGATACAAATAAATGTCTTCTAAGGTAGCATAGTGTGGCACTGGCAGCAGCAATAGCACATTATCATAAGTCTTTTCCCTCTTTGGTGATTCTCATACATGGGAATGATAGAGTATTTTACACAGCTGCGTAAATGTATTGATATTCAAAGCATCACAGCTGAATTCCATTAGTCCTTTACAATAAATTGGTAGCTATATCTGTAAACAGAAATTTGTTGGAAATCTTTATAGGTATTAATCCAGATGAGTAGTTTTCATGTCCAGATGTACTTTCTGAAGTTTTCTCTGTACTTCTGTAGGAGCTGATTATACATTTTCTTAATCTTTCAGGCCAGTAGTTATTTGGAATGCATTAATCACCCTTGTGAAATAGCAACCAGTAATACACTGAACAGAAAGGTTCACATACTGATAATAGTTGAAGGTTAATTCCTTCACAATGTCTTTCAGCTCCTTCCAAATACTTGGTTGCAATTTCACTTTATATCTCTTCTCTACCTGAAATGTAGTTGCATCATTTGGAGATGTAAGCATTTTAAGAACAAAAAGTCTGTTATTTTTTAAGTGAAGATTCCTTCCACCCATTGAGCAGGGTACATAGACAGGAATAGGTTCTGTCATGGCAGTAATTTGGGATCTACTTACGTGCCACTTATAGAAGGGCAATGTTATTTGTGCTTAGAGTATACCATTTTCTGTTAGAGTTGTTGAAAAATATCAAAGCCTGCAGAAGATAGTGCAAGACTAATACTTGTGTATGGCAATGAACACTGAAGGTTCAGCATCATATTAGGGATCAGTAACATATAATCTGATTATGTGATGAGTGCCTGTCAGCACTCTATTTTTTATGTTTAATATGGTTCTACGATTTTTTTTTTCAGTTACTTATATGGTGTCTAATTCCTTCTGGTTTGTGGGACATGACCCTGTCAAATAGAGTGACATAATTTGTGATTGTAAGACATCTGCGTAGCTGCTCACATAGCAGCAAAGAGTGTCAGTGACCAAGTATATTGTGCTGCAGCACCTAATTGAGCAAGGAAGCACATCATACCCAGGTGACTAAAGAAAAAGATGACTGAAATAAACTTGTCAAAATTCTGGAAATTGTTACTTTAAATGGTATCTTAGTATTTTCTTAAATGTTTCACAGAAGACACATTTTCCCATATCAGGCCTCATTTCCCCAGAAAAGACAGAAGAAAGAAGGTTCTTCAGAAATTTCCATTCTCCTTTGTTATGTTCTAGTTGCATAACTTTGCCTTTCTTTTTGAGATGAAGACATTGCATTTGCAGTCATTCTTATAGGCGCAGGTAAGGAAAGTCAATGAACTGTTAGTCTTCTGACAGGACTGTTTTGAACAGACTTAGGGAAATTATCAACATTGCACATTATACATATATATAAATATTATTTTGTATCACTGATGAAATCTCATTTTGTCTCTTACGCAACCCTTCACTGATATATACAGAGTTCTCTCCCTCTGCATATAGCTTCTCAGTCATGACAGCACTGCTTTGTGTGCTTTTATGTGCAACTGTCTCCAACGAGTTTGAGTCCGTGCTACTTTTCTAGCATTAAGAAGAGACTTTCATGCCGTGTTTTGATTTCCTTTTTTCAGGTGTAGGGGTGAATATTTTACTATTACTAATAAATTTTTCTCAGAAAATAAAAGGTATGCAGTGGAACCATTAAAACTTTAAATTATGCCAGATTCTGTACTGTAGTGAATATAAATCTATTAATCCTTTGAGGTTTGTGGAGCTGACGTACAAGATCCGGAACTAATATTTACAGTTTTTAATTGAAGCTCCACAAATAAACCACTACAAAAATTATTTAAAATAGTATCAAGGTAAAAAGTAGTGTAATGATTTCTTATAGGATTATCTGTTCCAAACTTTTGTGGTGGAGCAGAATCAGACATTGTCCTAGCACTGCAATATATTAAAAAACAAAAAAACAAAACAAAACAAACAAACAAACAAAATAACCCCAACAAACAAAACAAAAAAACAAAACAAACTAAAAAACATTTTTCAAGCCTATCTTTCATAATTTTATAGTGAAGGAACACTAGGCATTCCCTTAGTAGTCTGCTCCAGAACTTCATTCCTTAAGAAGTATCTTCATATGAACATAGCCACTACCAGACTCATTTGCAGCTAGTCCATATTTTGTACCTGGTACTGGGCAGCACCACTTCAAAATAAATGCTGAAGGCTTCAAAACAGGTAGGTGTGGGATAATAGCCTCCCAGTCACGTGACATGCTATTTTACCATTTGCTACTCGAAGATGAAAGTATTAAAAATGAAGTGCAAGGTCTAATAAACTTTCTAGTGGTTTTGTAAACCAAGATTTCTTATAATCCTTGATATTGTAAGTCTCTGTAAGTGCATATTATTTTAGTCTTGGTAGCACTCCCATGATCTCAGTGTTACAGAGCATACAAGCATGGTGGAGAAGTTCCTTCTTCCAGAATTTTAAAATACCAGTTTAAACAGGGGACGGCACTTTGATGAAACCAATCTGAACAAAGTAACAGATGATATTTTTCATTTCTACAAGTTCTATACAGAGAGAAAACCCATTTGAAATGTTAATGGAAGTACTAATGCCTAAGTGATAACTTGCAGCAGAAATACATAGAAGGAAAATATGGAAATCACTTAGTAAGTGTCAAAACTATAATTTTCTCCTTTCTCTTGATACACTGCACATAGTTCATCTACCCCACTGCTCTTATGCAGTATAAAGAACAAAAGTTCAGGGCATAACAGATTAATGAAACATTCATAGCAATATAAATGAGGAGGTTTGGAGATTTACATTACTGTAAGCTACAAGATGGATTAATGTAATTTCTGTTTGCAGACTTAGATTTAATTCACCAGTGTTTCTAAAAGAAAATGCATTATTGGGAACATGCTTCTAGAGAATTTTGTAGTATGGTTATATTATGAGTGTATAACTGGAGACTTTTATTATAAATACAGAGCTTAATTCCATTAAATATAGAACAGTTTCCTACTGGAATACAGCTTTTCTTTGGTAACAAGGTGAAGTAATGTCAGTTCTGTGTTGAGGTCTTGAAATATATGTGAAACAAAAGTATGAAACTACAGGTGGTAAGAATTACAGAGGTCTAAAACTACATATTATTTCCTTTATCATACTCATATGACTGCTTTGATTGCTTTTCTGAAATTTTATTTTAATGTTTCCTGCATGAATCTTCTCAAATTATTGAATTCAAGTAAATTTAAAATTAAAAAATAAAGATACAATTTTATTATGAGTTACAATAAAAGTCATAACACACTGCTGATATGTAGCTGTATAATAAGACCCAATTTACAAGAGAATTTAAGAACAGATGTAAATAATTTGCTGCATAAGAGTGGATTTGTAGACATGTGTAAATGTAATTGTTATTTTTCTCTTTATCTTTTAGTATATTAGACCTGAACACTATTACTTAAAGGATTTTGACAGTTTTTATGATTATTCTCTTTTGTAGCAAGAAACACCTGAAATGAGGCAAACCCACAGTTTAGTACTGTAAAAATTAATTTCTTGAACATGAACACAGTTAAAATGGTTAAACTATCCTTATCTGGGGGAATTCATACTTGTGTGAAAGATAGGAAGCAAAATAACCTATCTGTAAAGAGAACAAGACCCTTTCTTGGCTGCTTTCTTTCCATTTGTCTTCACCTGCCAAACCGCAGCTCTGTGGCAGCCCTTGCTGTAAGAGCTGCCTCTTTATACCAGCTTTTTCAGTTTAAGGCCTTTTATATAAATATAAAAGTAATCTGAAGGAAGAGTGTTTCTGTAATTTCTCTGCTGTTAGAAAATCAGATGCTTAAGCAATATAGCCAGGCCATTATACAATGTAAGACAGGCAAAGTAAAAATGTCCAAAGATGGTATTTCACTGGAAATGAATAAATAATTTCCTGGAGATTTTCTCTTTTCTTCCCAGGCAAAGTTTGTGCTGGGATAGGGAAAGCAAAAACTCTATGAAACATTTAGATAAATTGTGTTATCTCTCCAGGCAATGAATGAGGAAAAGAAAATGCTAGAGAAATGTGTTTTTTATTTCCAAGATCTTGAGTTTTTACAGCTATGTTAATTTCTTATTGGTGAGTAAATTAATAGTAACTTTTTACTGATATATAGGTGTAGGAAATCAGAGTTATGAATGCCATTAAGTGAGTGTACCTCTCCACTTAACCTTTCAAAAATCTGAATTTTACTTCGTCTGTTTTTGTTGTTTTGGTGGTGGTGGTGTTGGCTTTCTTGTTGTTGTTGTTTTTCATTAAAATGAGAACTTCACATAGTTACTTTTGGCATTCTAGAAAGATCTGGAAAAAGGTATGTGAGTATGAGTATGCATAAAAAGCCTAAACAGAGATTAATGTTTTAGCATACTTTTTTTTAGATAAAGTACTGAAAGATGTGGGGTTTTTTTCTAAGATTATCTTAAGCAAAAACAGTAGAAAAATCTTTTGGATAGTTACATGTTGTATTATTACGTTTTTTGGTTGTTTTTGTTTTGTTTTGTTTTCTTTTGTTCCTTTCCCTGTATTACTAAAATGCACAAATAAACAAAAAACTTTGGAAGTATCCAAGTTTTTAAAAAATCTGAAGTGTTTTACAGAAGCCAAATCAAAAGGTATAATTCTTTAAAATACTGTCTGTGGTTACTTATTATTGCAGCCTTTCAACAAAAAAGGGACCTGTACACTAAACTATCTTTATAAGACACTGGTGCTACTGGCAGTTTAAAGCAGAGATGTTGGTCAGAGGAATCATAACAACTTAAATTTTTGTATAATTTGGAAAGGAATAAAAATGAGATCTTATGCTGGTGACTCATATGTTTGATCATAAACTCTAATTTCTAAAGGAGTAATGTAAGTCAAGGCAAGACCTTGTAATATACTGTGAATATCTTTCCAAGTTTATCCTAATTGTTGTTAAGAAACACTTTGAAAAGTGGAAGCCCCAAAGACATGAAAACTCTTGGAAGGGAGGAGACCGCTTTTACAATAAGAACTGAATTTAAATTACAATGCTTTATCATTGTAGACATCTTAGCTGATTTCTTTTCACCTATTTACTTTCAAAATGAACAGAAATAGATACAGCAATGCCTTTGGCCAACAGTGTGGTACTTCTGCAGCAACACTTCTCCCTCTGAGAGAGGGTTACTAAAAGTTAGAGAGAGGAAGATAAGCAGAAGGGTGGGGGGGAGAGGGGCAAACGTTTTGCACCATTCACATCCCACATAAGGCATGGATTGTTAAGCATCCTGGGAGTGTGATTTAAGCACTGAAAACTGAAAACACTGTGTGTCCCTAGCAAAGGGAACTGATCTGCATTACTGTTCTATTTGACTCATCACTGTTCCTAGCAGAATATTTGAAGTGAAGTAAGGAGAGACAGTGTACCCGTATCATTTTTATTTTTTTTTATCAGCTAATTTTGAATGGACAGGAAGCAACGGATAGGATGAGAGGATGCCTCTGGTACAACCATTATATTAATTCTATCCTTCCTTCTGTGGCTATATTTCAGTGTATTTCCTTAGGCTAATCATTGAACCAGTTTCAACCAACAAGAATAAACATAGCATAGTCAGTTTGAAATCCTTCATCTTGTTGTAGTCATCTACATCTTAGGGATATGAATTCTAAGATGACTTCCAGTTACTTTTCTTCTTTCCTAAGTATCAGCATGATACTTTTTGCTTCCTTTTAGAGGTTCTAGTAACAGAAAAACCCTTGTAATTCTTCCAGACAAGGACATAATTTTTCATTGGTTTCATACACAGATGTAAATTCCATCCTTTCGGGGGAAAAAAAAACACAACCTTTTGGATTTTTTTATTATTTTATCTCAGTGTTTTCATTTTAAACTTCAAAGATATGAGACTGTCAGCCACCTAAGAAAACAATATTACTCCAGATGAAAACTATGCTTACCATTCTATGTCCTCGCCTTTCTGTTGTCAATCTACTCAAGAAGTGATGTTCAGATGTTTACTTCCCTGCCCAGCCCACAGTTTCCAAGCTAATTTGTGGCCATCTGATATTAGTAAAACCTATTTAGAACATCAACATCATGCATGTCAACAAAGTTTTTGACAACTGCTTTTGATCTTTAAAGAGCTTACGTCAATGTGACTCTTTGCAGTTACCCACCATATCATTACATTATTTTAAGGCATGTTCCTATGATCTTTAAATTATCTATAGAATAAGATTTTTATTAATTAAGATTTAAGATCCTTGCATAAACGGTATTTAAAGTTCCTGATTTAAGTAATTCCATAAAATTCTGCTGATGTAATAAACACTGTTAGCTAATTATGTTTTCTAACACTGGCAAATGATCTTTGAGTGAAAAGTATAGTAACTGCAAGAAGTTAGTGTTCCATTCTTCTTTATAACTTCCCAGTTTCCAGCAGTCAGTGGTAGAAGGATGTCCTGAGTTTCATCCCTGTATTTATTGTCAGGACACCTAGAGATTTATGTAGGAGTCATTGTTGCATATCACCTGGCAGTTGGCTGTTTTCAAGAGTGCATTTCAAACAAGTTATTTCAGTCAGTGTGGTGTGTTTGCCTCACTTAGGGTAGGTCCAGAAGAACACAACTGACCAACACTAGGTGATATCACCAATCTAATGATTATTTTTTATTACATATTATACAAGTAATCTAGAATAAAACCAAGCCTTTTATTATCTTCTTTTCATATTGAGAATCATAACTGCAATATTCAAAACATCGGCACATCATTGATCTGTATCTATGTCTGTTTCAGTTTTGCTCTTTATTTCATTTCTAGGAATTCCTAAAACTAATTGCTTTTCTTTACTGCTTCTGAATTGTATTTGATGAGCTTCATTCCTAATAGAGAGTAATATTGAAATTCTCTCTCTTTAATTTGTTGTTTCTTGTCTTAATGGTGGGAGAGATGAAAGATTCAACTTAAATAATTTGAGCTCAATTCCTCTCCTTTCCCTCTCTCCTCAGCATTTTGTATCATCCTCTTGAGTTCTTGTGACCAGCTGTCTGATAATCTTTTGATGTTATTTGCAGTGATTCACATCTCCATCTTTTTAGCAATGGCAATTAACAAAACTTAAAATACAGACAGCCTTGTCCTTGAACAATTGGTGGGAATGAACTAAATAAAATAATGTCATTATATGTATATGTGAAAAGGAAAGACAGACCACTAGCTAAGACAATTTTAATCTTAAGGGCCAATTTTAGATTCATAAGGTTCATAACTCATAGAGGGGGCATGACTTGAGTTTTTTTAAAATGTCATGGAGATGCTAGACTTCAATGATACAGAAATACCTGCTGCAGAGATTTTGTAAAAAAGGTGCACTTTGGATTCATTGCAGTGTTGTTTATCTATGTGCTTACTGGGTTCTCCAACTAATGTTTGTAGACTGCTCAGGCAAGCCTTCCCCTTATAAAGGATTCTCTGATTATTCCTCATATTTCCATTTTACTTTATCTTTTAACAACTTGTTAGATATGTGTTATAGTTTAAGGGGCCCAGGCTAATTTTGTGGTATCAATACAAGGACGTAGAAAGAAGGCGTTGTTTAGGTCGACAAAGGATTCAGGGGTCAGAACAGAGAGGGGTCAGTATTCTCTTCCATTTTATGCCATACCTTATAAAAGCCATCAGGGTGGAAAAGTCCACCCCTTCTTCCTTCCTGCCTTCCTTCTCTCATCTGGCAGACATCTAAGAGAGAGGCTTGTGTGCTCTGTCTTCAGCTCGCCATATGCTCTGCAGGATCCAACTCCATCGGGTGCTGAGAAGAGCCCTGGACCCTTTTCTCAGGTCAGTTCTTCCACCAGGGACTTTTGAACACTTATCTCAGTGGTCACTGAAATTGAGTATTGTATATATTTAGATATTTTTTCAATACCTTCCCTGTTCTATTAAACCTGTTCCAGTTTTCATTTCCAACCTTGAAGTCTCTCTTTCTTATTCCCCTTTTGCCTTCCCCTGGAAAGGTGGAGGGGATTAACAGAGAGCAAGTCTGTTCTCTGTGTTTTGATTTGCCCTGACCACTAAACAGAGATGGTGAGTCATATTGCAGAGAAATTTAATCCTCTTTTTCATTTGCTAACTATTTGCATAAATGAATCGACTTATTTTTCTTCATAGACAGTTAATGTTATAGACTTGTCTACATTAGGAAAATAGGTCATATTTTGAAAAAGTTAAATATTAATGGTTCAAATAGAATGAAAATAGAAGGAAAAATGGTAATGAAATCTTGATAAGTTTTAATACTGGGAGAAACTAAAGCAAGCTCAGCTTAAAGGCATAATCTTGCTGGGCTCAAAAATCATTAAAAAATCATGAGTAGAAATGACAAAAATAATTTGAAAAGTGAAGAGATGAAGAAAAAAAAATGGAGAGAAAATTCTGTAAAATAATAATGTAGAAAAAATGCTAGTAATTTGAGCATTTGTGTTTGCATGATTTGTGCATATCTCTGTCTTTAAATACTTAGTATCAGAGCAGCAAAAAGTCCCCAAATTTGTGGCTTCTACTGAAGAAGATATTATGTGAAGAGATCAAGAAGTAGTAGGAAAAGCATACCTGTGACATTCCGATGTACAGTGCTTGTCTCAAACAATCCAAGAGATAAGCAGTGTACTTTGGCACTCAGGATGTCTGGTGTTTGTCCTGAGACATCTGAGAGGTAAACAGGACTTGTTGCTGGACTAAAGAGATGTCTCAGCAACCCACCAAACCATTTTACTCCCCTGTGATGTGTCCTGGGGAATGTGGTGTGGGACATGCTGAGATTGAAGACAAAGGAAGTATACAGCTAGTGCTGGAACAGAATATCCAGCAATAACCAGGCCTTGAGATTTCATGAAAACCACCGACTTAGCAGGAAAAGATAGAGAGTGCCAGTCTCAAGTCGCCTTCTAGGACCAAACCTCTACTGCAGTAACCTAATCCTGTGGTGCCGAGTTGTCTCAACCTCCTGTTTACTGTTGATCAGTGGCTTATCTTATTAATTTGCCAAACAAAGACTATCTGTAGGACCTAGTCCTGGCACCATACCCCCCCCCCCTTCTATCTCTGAGGCATGAGAAGACAGGACATGGAGAAACAGGGGGGAGTGGGCAAGAACTGTATAAAAATTTGGGACACTATGGCTGTAGTGAAGCACTTCCCCACCTAAGCTCTTCCCCACTGCAGCACTTCCCCACCGAAGCGATTCCCCACCAACGACATTGCTGGACCATGGTGGTAACTATTATCTTGCTAATCTCCGTAATTCTGCTTTCTTCTTTCTTTTCTGTCTCTGTTTTCCCCCCTGTCCTATCCGCTCTAGGGACTTTGATGTGTAACTCCAAAGAAGTTCAGTGTACACATGATATCTGACCTCGTTTGCGTCTTAATTTTACCATTTGGGTGAAACGGGTGCAGCTGCTGTGTAGCTTATACCAGGAGAGGGAAGGCAGAGTGCAGCCACTCCTAGCCTCCCACTTCAGTGAGGAGTGTTAGAAAGCAAGGGGGCTCTGCCCGATCTCTCATAAGACTGCACACCAGCCCCAGTGTCTGTTTTTGCACCTGTGTTTTGTCCTGGTGAGATCATAAAAATTGCCATGTATCTGAATATTGGATCGTGGCACACACCAATAAGCAGTGGAAAAGATCTGAGTTCATCAGTCTCTAAAGCAAGATCCATTGCTGCTTGGGTGTGATGCTTGGGCAGGCATAGATGCAAGCCACACTGCTGGATTCCAGCTGTTCAGTCATGAGTGGTCACTGCTGCATGGAAGTGCTGGCTGTGGAAAGTGCAAGACAAGAAACAGCCTCAGATGAGGTTTTCCTCTTAAAATCAGTCACGTTGCAAGAACAGCAGCATATACTTAAGATTAAACATCTTTAGAAAAGCAGCAAAAGTCAAGAAAAAAAAGTTAACGAGAAGAAAATTTAGGCAACCAAAAGTGTTGAATCTTGGCAAATGGTAGGAGGCTGAGGGGTACTGTATGTATTGGGGAAAGACAAAACTTTAGAAGAGGTGTCTGGCATTACTGAAGAGCTGCTGTCTGGATCCTGACTGCACCACAAGACTAATTGCCCTGATGAATGGTGTTAGCACCCACAGGATGGCCCCTGTGAGGAGCGGCCGGGGCTGCCCCGCGCCAGACACAGCCGGTTCCAGCCGGCTCCAAGGGCCCCAGCGCAGGGCACAGCTGAGCCCCTCAGCCACGGGCGGGCGCCTCGGGGAAACCTGTGTCAGAAAGGGCAAAACGCTGCCCGGCAGCCAGGGCTGAGGGAAACGGGGAGAAACAGCCCTGCCAGCCCCGAGGGGACAGCAGGAGGTGGGGAGGAGGGGCTCCGGGTGCCCCAGCAGAGATGCCCCTGTGGCCCCAGGAGAGACCACAAAGAGGTTTATCCTGAAGGACTGCAGCCCGTGGGAAGTTCCCAGGCTTCAGCAGGGAAAAGTGTGAGGAGAAAGGAGAAGCAGAGAGGAGCTGTCATGACAGTAACTGTTAAGTGATTTCCCTGTCTTCATCTCAACCCACAAACTTTTCCACCGTATTTTCTTCCCCTGTCCTGTTGAAGAGGCAGAGTGAGAGATTGGTAGTTTGGCCCTTAGCCAAGGTTAACCCACTGCACCTGAGCAGCCTGATCTGGGACCTCCAGGCCATGCCTCCTCAGTGCATTAGGCTGGGATGTCCATTTATAATTACATTGTGGTTGTTCCTATTTGTAGTCGTAACTCCTGAAAGGACCTTGTACCTGTGTTGTAGCACTGCTTCCATTTGTGTCTCTAGCCTTTTCTCCTACAGCTCTGACTGGACTCACTGGCTGAATTCTTGGCTGGTTCATCATCTTGACTGTCTTGGCCCATCAGTGGGATGTATTATCAGCACCCTGCTTGGGTACTGTGGGACTGTGCCTTGGTCAGTGAGGGCTCTGCCCTGCCTTTGCTGGAGTCATCCTTGTTTCCTGCTCATCTGCCCTCACTGGGCAGTTACAGCTCCCTGGCACTGGGTTAGTTAAATTACTAGGACTGCATCCATCATTCAATAAGTTGGGTCTAGGACAACTGTCTGCTGACAACAGTATGCCAAAACCAACTCATTGCAGGACAGCTCTCCAGCAGACACTTCTACACTGACAACTCTCCACCAGGACAACTGTACATGGATCAGCAGATGGCTGTCATTCAACATCATGAACAGAACTGTGTTAAGCACCATGAATGGAACCTCAGGGAGCAGGCAGCTCTGCTCACAGTGCTCTGATTTTTTGCAAGAAAACTATATACAGGGGAGTTCAACTGTATGAGGCACACAATTTGTAACATTAAAAAAATAACAATTATATAAATGCAACTCAATCAAATGTGAGAAACTAAAAATTAGCTGTGAGATATAGACAACTTAATCAAAGGTATTCTGAACATCTCATTTCAGGTCACAGTCCTGAACATCACTTTTAGAAACTGTCTTTTAAGTGAATTTGTTTAACATTAATTTTAGAAAATGATTTGGGATGTTTTATAATTATATTTATTTAACATAACCTTAAAACGTTTTTCTAAGTGTTTTATAAATGTGCATGTTTAACATCATCTTTAGAAATGGCTTTTTCATGTTTTTTTAATTGCAATTGTTCAACATCACTTTTAGAAAATGTCCCATTTGATTGAGATTACTGCTCTGTGAAATCACAGAATCACACAGAATCACAGAATCTTAGGGGTTGGAAGGGACCCCAAAAGATCATCTAGTCCAACCCCCCTCCAGTCCTCAGGCACCTCTCCTGTTGCCCACGACTTACCAAAGATGATGGAGAGTGGCCTAGCAATGACCTCCACCAGTTCTCTCAGCACTCGCGGATGTATTCCATCCAGACCCATCAATTTATGGATGTCCAGATTGCTTAACTGACCCCTAACCCAATCCTCATCTACCAAAGCAAACTCCTCCTTCATTCTGACTTCTTCTGGGGCTTTAGGGATCTGGGGCTCCTGGGGAGAGTCTGCAGCAGTAAAGGCAGAGGCAAAGAAGGCATTCAGTACCTCTGCCTTCTTTATATCCTCTGTCACCAGGGCACCCACCTCATTCAGCAGTGGGCCTATATTGCCTCTAGTGTTAGTTTTATCTGCAATGTATTTGAAGAAGCCCTTTCTATTGCCTTTGACCTCACTAGCGAGGTTTAATTCGAAGGAGGCCTTAGCTTTCCTAATTGCCTCCCTACATCCTCTGACAACAGTCCTGTATTCCTCCCAAGTGGCCAGCCCCTCCTTCCATGATCCATAGATTCTCTTTTTCCACTTGAGTTTGCCCAGCAGTTCCTTGTTTAACCATGCTGGTCTCCTGGATCCTTTACTTGATTTCCTACCCATTGGGATGCTCTGATCCTGAGCTTGGAAGAAGTGGTCCTTGAATGCTGACCAACTTTCTTGAGCCCCTTTAACATCTAGTACATTGTCCCATGGGACTTCTTCTTAACAATTGATTGAAGAGGCCAAAGTTGGCCCTGCGGAAGTCCAAGGTTCTGGTCCTGCTAGGTATTCCGTTCCTCCCAGACAGGATCCTGCACTCCACCATCTCGTGATCACTGCAGCCAAGGCTGCCATTGACCGTCACCACTTCAACCAGATCCTCTTTGTTGGTGAGTACAAGATCCAGCAGCACTCCTCTCCTAGTTGGTTTGTCCACCATTTGCATTAAGAAGTCATCATCAATGCATTGGAGGAACCTCCTAGACTGTGAATGGCTGGCTGTGTAGGTCTTCCAGCAAATATCTGGGTAGTTAAAATCCCCCATGAGGACTAAGGCCTGTAATTGTGAGGCTGCTTTCAGCTGCCTGTAGAAAGCCTCATCAACTTCCTCGTCCTGATCAGGAGGTCTGTAATAGACCCCCACAAGTGTATCACCCATGCCAGCCTGCTCCTTAATTCATACCCACAGACTTTCCACTTGCTCCTCATGTGCCCCTGGACAGAACTCAATACCTTCTAGTTGCTCTCTCACATAAAGAGCAACTCCACCACCTCGTTTCGGTGACCTGTCTTTCCTAAAAAGGACATAGCCATCCATGACCACATTCCAGTCATGAGCTGTCCCACCATGTCTCTGCAATTGCCACCAGATCATAACCCTTAGACTGCACACAGACTTCTAACTCCTCCTGTTTATTCCCCATGCTGCGTGCATTGGTGTACAGGCATTTCAGGGAGTGAGCTGAGCATGCTGGTGGCACTCCTGGGAGACAGGAGGCCTTCTGGTTTTCATTAATACTAGAACAATGCCCCACTAGTTCGAACCCACCTACAACCCCCTCCCACTTTGAATCTAGTTTAAAGCTCTGTGAATGAGCCCTGCTAACTCCTGCCCTAGGACCCTTTTTCCCCTTTTTCCCCAGGACAGGGTCTTCCCACGCAATGCCAGCAGGCCCGGTGTCCTAGAAATAAAACCATCCAGGAGTTTTGTCCCCTACCCCTTCAAGTCTAGTTTAAAGCTCTCTCAATGTGCCCCACTAACTCCTGGCCAAGAATCCTTTTCCCCCTTGTTGATAGCTCTATGCCATTGTTTGCTAGCATACCTGGTGCCCTGTAAACATCTCCCTGATCAAAAAACGCAAAGTTCATCTGACGGCACCAGCCCCTGAGCCAATCATTAATCAGTCGTGTTTTCCTAGTCCTTTCAGCTTTTCCTGCCACTGAAGGAACTGAGGAAAAGACCGCCTGTGCTCCTGATCCTGCAAGCATTCAGCCTAGTTCCCTGAAATCCCTTTTCATCGCCCTGGGACTTGCCTTGTCAACCTCATCAGTGCCCACCTGCATGACCACTAGTGGGTAGTAATCAGAGGGCTGCACCAGGCCTGGGAGTTTCTCGGTAACATCACTAACCTCGGCCCCAGGGAGGCAGCAGACTTCCTTGAGGGTTGGGTCTGGCCGGCATATGGGGCCCTCAAAAGAGAATCTCCTACAACAATTACCTTCCTTTTGTTCTTAGCAGAGGCAGTCCTAATGCATGGGGTAGACTGCTCTGGCAATTCCCTGGATGGACTTTGTCAGTAACCTCAGTTACCTGATTTTCCTGATCCAGGGCCATATACCTGTTCTGTAAGGGCACACATGAAGGTGAGGGAAGCCAGGAGTGGGTTCGCCTGTTGCCTCGAGCAGGGACCCGCTTCCAGTTCCCCTCTTCTCTCAGGTCCCCTACCTCTGCCAGGTGACAGGAAGGCAGAGGATCCTCTACTTCTCGTGAAGCCTCCACCTAAGGCTTTGTCTCAAGGATGGCAGGGTATTACTCCACCAATATATTTCTCTTTCACAATCCTGGATACTCCTTAATCTTTCCACCTCCTCTTTCAGCTCAGCCACTAGGCTGAGTAAATCATTCATCTGGTCACAGCATACACAGGTGTTCTCTCTGCTATCCTCCGATACGAGTGACAGGGTGTCCAGATTCCTCTGTAGATCCTTCCTACCATCAAGCAGATTAACACTCCCACACAAATTGGTTTTGTCTGCACACTTACAAAGGGTGTACTTGAATCTCTCATCCAGATCATCAATAAAGATATGAAACAGAGCTGGTCCCAACACTGAACTCTGGAACACTACTTGTGGCCAGCCATTAACTGGATTTAACTCCACTGACCACACCTCTTTGGGCCAAGCCATCGAGCCCATTTTTCACCCATTGCACAATACACTTGTGCAAGCCATGAGCAGCCAGTATTTCCAGGAGAATGAAATGAGACAGGACATTTTCATTTCTAAAATCCAGCTGAGTTCTCCAAGTTCAAGTATTTGAATTTAGGAATGGAGAAGCAAATTCCACAAAATACATGGAGAATAAATAGAGAACCGTAAAAGTTTTCATATTGTTCAATATGATAGAGACATTATTTGTTCTTTTAAATGTAACATCATCAGTGTTCCAGTGCACCACCAATTAGTTACATTAATAAATTGAGGTAAAAATGAGATTTTTTAAAATCGTGGTTATCGTGTGCAACACCTGATCCCCTCCCTCCTCCCCCAGCGACTCTCACAGCAACTCTTCTCCCTGGTGACTCCCAGCTGAAGGGGGGAGTGTCCGGGCGCACGGACGGGGTCCTCAGATGTCGGCTGTAAAGAAAAATGGAAAAAAAGAGAGCCAAAGAGAGGGTGATAGAAACGACAATAAGCAGAAAAGAGAGAAAAAAAGGAAACAAAAGGCTTGACTTCCATGATGTCTTAACCTCTACTGAAAGCCAAATAGAGAAAATACTATGAGAAGGGAATATTCTGATTTGCTGGTCCTGCCTTCAGTCTAATCCCATGGGGTGGGAGGCTGCTAAAAAAAAGTTCACTGAAAGAAAAAAATCAGCAAAGAGAAAGTTTGCTTCACCCTGGCTCAAACCAGGACACGTGGAAATATTTCACTAAATGTATGTGTCTCCTAAAGATTACATAACATAATAATACAGAAAACAGATTCTGGTGCTTATTTATAAATTTACTAAATTATTCTCTATTCATCTTTTGTAACTCATGAATCTTTAAAGCACTAAAGAGGTAGTTTTACCAGTTTACTGTGGTAGATTGATTTACCACCTGTAGGAGTAAATAATTTAGTATGAATCAGGTTCTCTTTTGCCTAGTGTTTGAAAACTTTTGACCATTGAAAAAGGGCTAGCTTTTAAATCTAATTTTGATAGCAGTTATTGCTACCTTCGAAGTGCTCATTATGCTTGTTTTTCAGTTGATACTTTGGCAGCACTTGCAGAGAGATTCTCAGAGCGTGCATTTAGCACTCTCCACCTGAACTCCAGTTCTTTACTATTCAAACTTGATGTTAAGATGTCTATTTCTGTGGATGGTTAAATGTGATAAGATATGCACACATGTAGCTAGAATATATATATAAACTTCATTAATTACCAGAGATGAATAAAAATAATTTAACAGTCTTTCTTTGATATGTGTTACCATTTAGTTAACTCTGCATATGTCACAGATTTGATCAAACATGTACTGGCATAGTGGTAGTCTGACAAAAAGTCTTGTTGCTCCTGAAGCAAAAACACTTTAAAAACATGTCAGTTTAGATTAGATTACATATTTTTATCAACACATATATTGCTAATCTAAAATATACTTTTAAAACTGAATGTTTATTTGGCTTTTGATATGAGAATATTGTCATTGAGAAGGTGAGAATGAATATTTTTTATTTAATCACAGTGACTCTTTAAAAACTGAGAAATTTATTTTTTAAATTATATGTTAGAATAGGGTATAACCTACACAAATCCTTAAGCTGTTAGTTTTTGTTCTCATCTATGTGTAGTAAACAAGGGGGCTTTATACTTTTGGAACTCCTTATGCATGCTAACATTGCCTTGTGATTAGGTTTATTGCCTTAGGAAAAATGCTTGAGTATTTGGTTCAGTAGCTATAATCAAATGTGTTCTCTTTTTTATTTTTTTTTTTTTGTTTGTGTGTGATAATGTTGCTTCGTGTATGGACCTAGAGAGAATAATTTCAGGTTTTGTGCATCGTAACATTGTAACTCCCTTGAAATCTGCTAAAAAGTGCTGCCACAGGAATTTCAAGTGACAAAAAAATAGTAATTATATTTTTAAAAATTAGTAATAGATTTATCAAATTGCAGGAGATAACCATTTATGAAAGTGGCAAGGTACTAAATGCTAAGTTAAGAAAACACCCTTTTCTCTAGAGATTTTAATAAAGAAAATCTATACCCCCTTACTTCCCCCTCCCAAATCAGACTGCCACCACTACCTGTTGCAAAATTTTGTGCCTTGTCTTTACCTCTGAGCAGAAAAAACAATTTCATTCGTAATATAGAAGTGTCTGATACTGTGAAAAACAATATGGTCTAAATACGTATGTCTTTGAGTAAAATCCTGGCAGTCACTCCAATAAAGAAAAGCTCTGGTTTTTATCAACTGTATATCAGGCTGGAGTATAATCTTCCCTGGGGCTATGGAATTAATTCACTAAACTATATTTTTTATTGAGAGGAACTAAAGGAATCAAATGGATTGATTATAAGGTTGTAAGGGATTTTTTTATGTTATTCTAGATTAGTGATAAACCAGACTGCTTCAAAAATGTGGACTACCTCCAAACTGAGGATTTTTGTGATTTTAGTCTCACTCACTAGGTTTAATATCCATTTGTGCTCTTGGTATCTTCATTTTGAGGATAGCTTTGTCATACCCTGAATTTTATGTTTATCCCTTTAAAGAATGGGAGATTAATTAATTTGGGAAATAGCTTAAGTCCAACCAGATATTATTCTGCTCATTCTTTCGTTGTTGTTATTAAGTACTTGACTTCTGTAAAGGCAGTAATGTGCTCTGTTTAAATTCCATCACAAGTCCTAGAAAAAGCCTTTCTCTGTAAGTGCAAAAGCTATTGGTTTCTCTTTGTAAAGAGATGAGTTCTCTTCAGTGTATACTTTTTATAGGCATTACAGGAGACAAGTTGAGCAGTGAATGTTGGCTTTATGAATATTTTTCAGAACAGTGATTCCATTAAAATATTATCAGAGTAGGAAAGAATTACTTTTTTTATATATATTTTTTTTTCCACTGCAGCTCTTAAATTAATTTCCTAAATTCTAGATAAAATACAAAGAACATTCCTAATCTTCATTGTGAAACCTTTCAGAGGTACAGTAATAGCTTACTCACTACATCATTCACATAAGATCTTAAAGCCCAACACTATGTCCTTCCTTTGCTTGACCTGCATGAAAATTTAGCTTAGTCTTTTTACATGCCTGGTAGTTAGACAAGCCCTTTGTATATTGGTTGTTCTCTACTTTATTGTGTTTGGAGGCCTTGAAAGGTATTTTTGAAGCTTAAATTGGTGCATTTGTACATGTCTGGATACATTACATTTTCTCTTTAATGCCTGTTTTTTTCTTCAGTGAACTCTTTGAAGCAGCACACTTGCCGAAAGTAGCAGCAAGTTTTCCAGCTAGTGGACTGATAATGCTCTGTGTTTGTAGATGCTGCCGAGAGACTAAGGACACTTCGCTCTATTTGTCAGATTTGCTCCTTCAGACACTAAAGGAGCAGCAGAGTTGTATCTACAACCCTCCCATAGGGAAGAGCAGAATAGACAGATGGCAAAATTGGCTAAACAAAATATTCCAACCATATACAGACATCACGCTTGGTATAAATTCAGGGATCATCGAAGTCAAGCCCCTTTTTCCTTTTCTTCTGTCCATGGTCAGCATTCAGGAAGAACTCCATCTATCCTCCACTGTTGATCCCAAGGCCCGTACATTCCTGACCCTTATAACTCTCCCCTCATCTCCTGTCAGCTCTGCCACTCTCTCCAGCAGCAGTCCCGGACTTTTCAGACCTGCTCACAGCTCAGGAGATGCTGTGGGAGTTGCTGGGGGTGAGGGGAGATGATAGGGGTTTTGCACATTCCTGCACATACTTGTATATATTTGTATATATTTTCTTTTATCAGCAGTATTTAATTAAATCTGTCTAGTTAGTTTTCAATAAAGAAAATCTTATCTCTCTCCTTTCCCTACCAGGGTGGGAGGGGAAAGGAGAAGGGGATTGAGAGCATTGTTGTCATTGGCTTAATGGCCAATCCTGTGTCAAACTGTGACAGTCAAGAATTGAAAATGGTAGGATACTATGAAAATGCTGGCTGCAGCTAGATGATAAATATTACTGTTCAAAGTCAAAATGAAAAGTAAATAGAAAGCTGATAAAGTCAGGATTTTTTCTAGAAGTCTGTATGAAATAAGTAGAAATTACTTGGAAGAAATACATAAAATTTTAAACACAAAATCAAGTGATTCACTTGTACACATGTAATTTAATTAAAAGCAAAGGGAAAGATTTTTTTTAAATGCTATCTTGCTGAAAATTGCTAAGATCAGGATTTAGTACTGTGACTGCATGTGCCCAACTTTACTTGCAAGTCAAGATACAAATGAATTAGTTAAGTACAATCTCTATGGGTTTGAGCTAATTAGCTTGTGGGATCGATGGTGTATTGGAACTCTTAAGTGCAAATTACAAATAATTGATGAATGTTGAGCTTTCAGATTTTTCTTCTCTATTCTTTTCTGTATGCAATGTTGTGTCCTCATGCTAAGGAGATAAGGAAAAAATTAATGGTAATAAAAAGTACATTGCTATGCATTGATGCTGGAAGAGGCCCATTGAGAATAATTAATAAATATATAAATACCTTGTTTATAAGGAAGAAAAAAAAGTATCTTTCCATTTATGGATTTCCATGGAAACTGCCTGAAAAATCACTGTTACTATATTCATAATAAGAAGCATTTTTTAGAAAAAAAGGAATCGGTACCAGTTTTTCAAACTCATTAATGTAGTCATGACCCTTTCTATGTCAGGCTGTTATACACATAAGTATAATCAGTTTTACATGTTTTGGTCTGATGTTGGAATGCCTCATCACTGCTGAAATGTCTTTATGGCAAGCAGAATGCAGCCAGCTGCTCGGTAAGTGCCATAATTAAGTACCAGTCAAGGGACATAAACCCTTGCTTCTTTCCTAGAAGACCAAACTGCCATTGAGATAAGATGCTAGTAAGCAGGGTTGGTTCTTTTTTCCTGTGTATTGTTGTGGGCTTTTTTTTTTTTTTTTCTTGTTTAGTAATAGTTCAGGTGTATTGTTGGCCCTGGGAATACAATCAGGAATCGTTTAATCTTCCTAAAATTTATTCTGTAACATACTACAGCTCAGTTACACTTTCCTGAAAGATAAATTAAAAACACAGTGGAGCTTTAAACATGCTGAAAGCTCCCCCTGCTGATGAAGAGCCATTAAGAGATGAGTCATCCCTTTGGATTTTGTGTTCAAAAGAAAAGCCAAGGTAAAGTGCTATAAACCAGCTAATGGTTAAATAATGTTTATTATTGCCAGTAATGGCATTTTCAGCTGATGAAAGAGAGAAGATAATATGTTTGCATTAGGGTCGAATTACTGTAAGAATCATGATACAAGAGAAAAAACATGGTAAGGAAGAAGTTATTTCAATTAAACCAAATGAGGAAAAAAGTTAACCATAAAATCCTTGTTTTAAGCTGCACCACTGTTTTACACAGGGAGGAATATTCAGTGTATTTATTTGAGTCACGTATTGTTAATGTTATAAATCTATTCTGGTTAAGATAATTTAGCAACCTCTGAAGATTACACTTCAGAAATTCAGGTAGTTTATTGTAGCAATGTTGTATCCTGTAAGTAAGGTGCAGTGAAATTGCTTAAATTGAAATAATGCTTGGACATAGCCTGAGTTAAGGTAACTGTCTTCCTGTCTTCACTACTGTATTGAAGAAAAACATATACATACAGGATAGATACCTTTATACCATTCTGATTATGAATAATCTGCTTCTGTCATCTATAAAAAGCAAAAAGTCAGTTGATTGGAGGACACATGAAGCTAAATTACTTATTTTTGGAAACTGATTTAAGTAGAATATCAACAAATACATTATGTAAAGAGTATACTGTGCTCAGATCAGATTGCAAGTTACATTAGTGCAATAGGACGTGAATCAGTGAAATTACACTAGTGGAAATGAAAGGAAAGCATCTGAATAGCATCCAGATAGAAGAAATAAACTGGAACTTTAATTAATTATTTATTTGTTTAAATTTTCTATATTGGGATTCTGCTGTCTTTGACAGGGGAGCAGCATCACAATTCTCATTTTTCCTGTTTTATTTTCCTCAGAGTGCTGGTCACACATCACTGTCTTGATATTTATCAGCCAAACATGTAACAAGTTATTCAGGCCCATTTTGTTCTCAAATTTCATAAACTACAGCTATCTGTTTTTCGTTTTGTGTTGGGTTGACAATGGCTGTTTGCCAGCTCCCCACTTGGTTGTTTCATCACTCCCCCTCCTCAACAGGACAACAAAAACAACAAGAAAAAAAAATGGAAAACCCATCTTGATCAAGACAAAGACAGGCAGATCACTGACCAGTTACTTTCACAGGCAAAACAGAGTCAACTAGGACAAAATTAATTTAATTTATTACCAATTAAAAATAGGGTTGGATGTTGAGAAACAAAGACAAAATTTATCCACCCTTCTTCCCAGGCTCACATCCACCCTTTCACTTCCAAATCCTCTACCTCCTTTCCCCTGATGAGTGCAGGAATGGAGGGCTAAAATTCTTAGGGCATATGTAATCTAAAACTGATGGCTTTTACTTGAACCTTGTTGGGAAGTGTTCTTAGAAGCTGACACTATAGGGTACTAACTGGCTTAAAAGTGAGCCATCAGTCTGTGGCTCAAGTGACTTATGAGGAAAACTGATTGAGACAAGACCAAGATCTATCTGCCAGCTCAGGATACAGATAAATAAGAACATAGTAGAGCTAAAAATTTAATTATGCAGATATCAAATTGTTAGTTAATTGTGTGTAAAAATGATTGCTATCAGAATTTAAGCCCTGTGAATTTTCATACAAAAACTCATGAAGTCTTATTTTCAGCAGGACTTCTGTAAGAGCTTGGTTAAACAAACAATTCTGTTCTGTATGGAGTAGAAGACGGAGGACAAGTAGAAATTATTTCTGCATCTCATCTATTTTTAACACAATTTTAAGTTAAATTCACCTTGGCAAATTAACCCTTTTATAATTTGGGTTACTTTTTGGTTTTTGTGTTTGTTTTTTTTACTGCCATCAGCTAACCTGTTTTTCTTGCAGTTTTTGAAGTTATATGTGAACAAAGATGAACAAAGGGCAAAGCATGGCTAGCCTTTTGGTGGATGTGCAAGGAAAGAAGAATGAAACACTTCACCTTCCATCTTAAACCAGGGGCAAGTGTAGCCCTTTTGTTCTTCATAGAGTTTCTTTTTATTCCTTCAACCCTGACCTGCAAGGAGTAGAAGAAAAGAGCATGGCCACACATTTCATAGGAAGATACGTATTCTTTAGCATTGACTATGTTTTAGTAGGCATTTTTTCCCTTGCCTGGTTGGTGTAGAGTTGAATAATCCCCATTATGTGACCATAGAGGAAAAACTTCTAGCTCTCCTAGAAATGCAAAGAAACAGTTTCAAATCCATATTATGTGGAAATTGAATATATATCATGTAGTGAATTAGCTATGAATTATCAAAGGCAAAAATCGGTGAAGGAAGGATTAAAATAGTTAGACAATACAGATAAATGTATGAAGTTATGTCAAATGACAATGAAGTGACATGACAAATACCTTACATGAAAGTTATGTAAATATAACATTTAAAGCTGCATGCACAGTACTCCTGTCTGACTTGTTGACAGCTGGGTAAGATAGAAAAAAAGTCAATCATATTACCATTAGTTCTGTTTCAGAACTAATCGGTGTTTAGTTCACCATCTTAGTTGTAAATGGGACAAATACTGACTAGCAGGATGGTAATAAATATCATTTAATGCTTACGGAATTCACAAAATCCATGAGGAAGTGACAGGAAAATGATGCAAATGTCTAAGATACCAGCATTAGGACTACTATTTCGAGTTTCAGTGTTTGGGAATGAATACCTGCAAATATTCATTATTTAATAAGGGTTGCCCTGTGTAACTTCGGGCATAGCAGATTTTTTTTTTTAATTATTTGTTTTTAATATCCTTTTCCTGCTCTGCACAGTTTAATTTGAATTAGGCATTAGGCTTTTGGGGAAGAGCTGGCTCTGTTTGTAGTTGTGCATAAAAATGGAACATGCATTGTGCAGCTACATTGTTAGAGATGCAGCTTGATCTGAAGGGTGATAAAATAACACAGTGTTTGCAAATCTGTCTGCCACTGAATTACTTTGGATGTCGCTATGTCACTGTCGTAATTGACATTCCATTAGAAAAGTACTTGTTTCCTTTCTTTTTCAGAATATTAAACTGCTATGCACCATTTCAACACTTAATGAGAATCAGTATGTTCCTATCGATAACATATTATGCTAGGATTCAGGAGGCCTAGGTTCTATTTCTGACTGCTGGTGCTTTTAAAGAATATAATTCAATGTTCTCATTTCTGGGGTGTTAGTAAACATTATAAATTGCTATAATTCTGTTTCCATGGATTAAAACTGTTGCTTGCCCAGTTGTTACTTTTCTTGTTACAATTTTACATGCTTAAATTGTGCAGGTACAAGTCTTTGTATTAATTTATAAAAGTATACTTAAGTGATTCTAAGAACCCCACATACTGCAGGATGTCTCCGGAAATAAAAAAAATAGTACTTAATTAGGGGCCCTGAACTCATAACAATAACAAACTTCCAAATGGTTTCAGTGACCTTCATATTTCAGGATGTTTTCATTTGTATTATTTTGATATATATTGATGGATGGAGAAAAACAAGAGAAACACCCTTGACTAGCAGATTAATTGTCAATGTCTAGATATGAACAGAAGGGCTGTAGGCACTGGCAAAAGTGATTAGTAAGACCATGTCATCTGTATTAATAGAGCCATCATATTCTCAAAGGAAGATGTACAATTAATGACTGTATTTTAAAAATTGTTGTTCATTACTAGAGTGAGGATCATTGGTACAGTACTGCTAGAGGAATTCTTAACTTGATTCACTGACATAGAGCTCAGTACTTCCCAAGGCCCTAGGAGAGATCCCCACCCATTCAGTGCATGCAAAAATGTTTTTTCTAGTAATCTCAAAGGTATCTTCCTCCTCTTCTGATGCCTATGAGATCATATCTTAGCCTAGCTCACATATATCATCTAAG
This sequence comes from Hemiprocne comata, assembly GCA_020745705.1. NCBI lineage: Eukaryota > Metazoa > Chordata > Aves > Apodiformes > Apodidae > Hemiprocne > Hemiprocne comata. The sequence continues at coordinate 81,317,335 of CM036587.1, read as the reverse complement.
CACACCCTATTAATTACCCTTTAGATACATTGAAATAATATGATGGAGAATAGCTGGTATTATTGAACATTTTAGTGTTCAGCATTTGCATATGCTGGGTTGGTGTGGGATACCTAGTGTTCACCAAGCTGCTGTATCACTCCCCCTCCTCAGCTGAGCAGGGAGAGAAAAATACAATGAAAGGTTCATGGGTCAAGATAAGGACAAGGATATCACTCAGCAATTATCATCATGGGCAAAATAAACTCGACTTGCAACTCACTCACCAACCGTAAGTGAGTGAGTTTAGCATGAATTGCTTGTATCCATAACGAAGATTTAAAGAGAAAGTACATATTTTTTAGTCCTTATTTGTAGTCCCAAACTGCACTTCCTAATCATCTTTATTGAGGCTTTGGAAGGCTGATTTTTTTCGCTGTGATTGAATGTTTCACATTCCCCTTCCTCCCAAAGGTTCCTTTATTATTGCTTTCATAGTATATATTACTTAACACACTCCTGTCTTCAAGATTCTCATAACAATTAGAGCAATCAGAGTATAAACTTCGAGATAAATACTTAGTGCAGTCTCTTAGTGCAGATCCTTGGGGTAGTGAGAAAAGTGTGAAGTAAGCTGAACACACTTGATTTTAAAAGGGCAGACTTTGACCTCTTCAAGGATCTGCTTGCTAGGGTAGAATGGGACAAAGCCCTGGATGGGAAGGGAGCCCAGGAAAGCTGGTCCATATTCAAGGAAGACTTCCTGTGTGCCCAGGACCAATGTGTCCCTACAAAGAAGAAGGCAGACAGGAATGCCAGGGGGCTTGTGTGGATGAGCAAGGAACTCCTGGACACACTTAGGTGTAAAAACAAAATTTACAGAGGGTGGAAGCAAGGCCAGGTACCCTGGGAGAAGTACAGAGAGGTAGTTAGAGAAGCAAGAGATCAGGTTAGGAAAGCAAAAACACAGAGAGAATTGGATCTGGCAAGGGAAGTTAAGGGCAATAAGAAAAAGTTTCTGTAGGTATGTTAATGATAAGAGGAAAACTAGGGAAAATGTGGGCCCACTTCAGAAGGTAACGGGAGAGCTGGTCATCCAAGATGAAGAAGGCTAAGGTACTCAATTCTTTGCCTCAGTCTTCACCAGCAAGGAGTCTGGTCATGCCCCCCATGTTACAGAAACCAAAGACAGGGACTGGGAAAAGGAGGATCCCCCCACTGTAGACGAAGGGGAGGTTTGAGACCACTGAAAGAACCTAATGGTGAGCAAGTCCATGGGACCTGATAGGATTCACCCACGGCTCCTGAAAGAACTGGGGAATGAAGTTGCAAAGCCACTGTCCATCATATTTGAAAAGTCATGGCAGTCTGGTGAAGTTCCTGCTGACTGGAAATGGGGAAACACAACCCCCATTTTCAAGAAGGGAAAAAAAGAAGACCCAGAGAACTACAGGCCAGTCAGTCTCACCTCTGTGCCTGGCAAGGTCTTGGAAAAGATCCTCCTGAAGACCCTGCTAAGACATGAGAGAATCAAAGGGGTGATTGGTGACAGCCAGCATGGCTTCACTAAGGGCAAGTCCTGCCTGACTAATTGGTGGCCTTTTACGATAGGGTCACAGCCTCGGTGGACAAAGGCAGAGCAACAGATGTCATCTACCTGGACAAGTCCAAAGCTTTCGACACTGTACTGCATGACATTCTAGTCTGAAAACTGGAACAATACGGATTTGATGGACGGACCACTCATTGGATAAGGAACTGGCTGACTGGTCGGATCCAAAGAGTTGTGATCAATGGCTTGGTGTCCAAATGGAGGAGTGTGATGAGTGGTGTTCCTCAAGGGTCTTTACTTGGACCAGTGTTATTTAACATCTTTGTCGGTGACATGGACAGTGGAATCAAGTACACCCTCAGCAAGTTTGCTGATGACACCAAACTGTGTGGTGAAGTCAACAAGCTGGAGGGAAGGGATGCCATCCAGAGGGACCTTGACAGGCTCGAGAAGTGGGCTCGTGCAAACTGCATGAAGTTCAACAAGGCCAAGGGCAAGGTTCTGCACCTGGGTCGAGGCAATCCCATGCACAAATACAGGTTGGGAGGAGTACAGATTGAGGACGGCCCAGAAGAGAAGGACTTCAGGGTAGTGGTTGACCAGAAGTTTAACATGAGCCATCAATGTACACTTGCAGCCCAGAGAGCCAACCATATCCTGGGCTGCATCAAAAGAAACATAGCCAGCCAGTCGAGAGAGGTGATTCTCCCCCTCTACTCCACTCTGATGAGACCCCACCTGGAGTACTGTGTCCAATTCTGGAGTCCCCAGCATAAGAAGAACATAGAACTCCTCAAGCGTGTCCAGAGGAGAGCCACAAAGATGATCAGAGGACTGAAGCACCTCCCCTATGAAGACAGGCTGAGGAAGTTGGGGTTGTTTAGCCTAGAGAAAAGGAGGCTGAGGGGTGAATTTATAGCAGCTTTCCAGTATCTGAAGGGGGGCTACAAGAAAGCTGCGGTAGGACTTTTTTACATGGGTGTGTAGTGAAAGGACAAGGGAAATGGTTTGAATCTGAAAGAGGGGAAATCAGGCTAGACATGAGGAATAAGTTCTTTCCTGTGAGGGTGGTGGGATGCTGGAACAAGTTGCCCAGGGAGGTTGTGGATGCCCACTCCCTGGAGGCGTTCAAGGCCAGATTGGATGAGGCCAGAAGCAACCTGGTCTAGTGAGAGGTGTCCCTGCTCATGCAGGGGGGTTGGAACTAGATGATCTTTAAGGTCCCTTTCAACCTTAGCCATTCTATGATTCTATGATTCTTTTTTCTATCTTAATAAATGGTCTTTTGTGATATAAAGAATGAATATAATAGCATGAATACTGACTCTAGGAATAGGTACTCTGATAAATGGCATTGGCATTTATCTCCTGCAATCTTGGTTTTATTTGATTTCTTCTGGGATTTCCCATCACAGCATTCTTGAAAGATGGGATTGGAGAAGGTGGTTAAATCTTTAATTACCTTTGAGGCTCTGATTTATAGCCAATATACAAATATTCATTTGTGTTTACTTTGGTTTCTTGGGGCTACAAAAATCTTTTTGGATGCAGCAAATTTTAGCAGCTTTTTAAACCAAGAAGAAAACTGCAGTCTTGCAACATGGAGACCCTGATTTTTTAAATATGCCTGTTCTTCTTAAATTACATCAAGGTCTACTGTAGACATTTGTTTTCATTAACTTGCTAGTTCAGTTCTAGTGCAAAAAGGAGTTTTTTGCTGAAAAACCTATCTGATTATACAAAAATCTGTATGAAACAGAGTCTATATGAAATTAGAGTTAGTAAATTTTCTTTGCCAACATTTAAAACAAAATCGTGTTTTGACTTAGATTAACTTTTCTAGAAATTTTCATCCATGTTATAAACACTTTTTTCCTCCTTTTTTAATTTTTATTTTTCTCTACTTCAGACACTGTTTCTTCAGTGCAAAATTTTGGCAGTGGTCAAATAGCTGTTTGCACAGTCAGCATTTGGAAAACTTTTTGTGAAAAAAGTGTCATTCTTCACTAAGATTCCCATCTGTTAAAATTCTATGGAGAAATGGATAATCAGGCATATCTAGAGTTTTATATGCATGGTGTGGAACTTGATCTTTTCCAGTATAAGTTTCAGTCTGTGCCATATGTTAGGAATGGCAACAGATTGTGATGGCTATTTAGCTGAATGTTTTAATTAGATCTGATAACTTCTTCAGATATAAAATGTCATGTTCAGTTAAGTGCGTGTTCTGATATGCATGAGTAGGACTGATTGCCAGCATAGCTCTGCTAAACTTTCATGGTTGTGTTTAGGGACAGGTACTGAATAACAGTTTTCTTACACGTAAGACCAGTTCAATAATAATTTATTTTGGATATGTATGTAAAATCGCTTGAAAAGCTGGCAGTGAGATTTATAAGATGAGAGTACCTAAAACTAGTTTACCTAAAGCTTACCCGTGTCTCATTGTTGACTTGCTACTTTTTCAAAAAAACCAGTGTAGTAGTGAAACAGTCATTCACATTTCTATATAGGTGAAAGACATTTGTGGGTAGGTGGAATACGGTTTGAAGCATATGCATATGCATTGAAGGACTCAGTTTCTCAGATGGATTAAAAAAGGTTTAATGGTTTGGGGGGGATGTGAGCAGGAAATATAAAAGGGTCATTCAGGCCCTAGAATTAAATATGGAAGGTTGTATTTTAGCAGTGGTTAAGGATAACTATGTTAATCACTGAAATATTTAGAACATGAAATCTCTTATTCCATCTCTTATTCACCTTCTTAGTAAGTGGTCCTTGTTCTTGATCTTTAGGTTGTCAAGCAGTTACACATTTTCTATTGCAGCCACATCCAAATGTATTTTTGGCTCTTAGCAAGCACTCCTGAGGAGTTACTTTATTTGATAAAATACTAGAGGTAGCTCAGGAAAAAAAACAAACACCGTGGAACTGATAATGTTCTTCCATAATATGGTACCTAGTCTATTTTATACACCAAGCTTTCAGGATAGCTTTTGAGTGCTTTCATTAGTCTCCTGAAACACCATCAACTGTGCTGTAAAAACAAATATTACGCTGGAGGTTTTTTTCTAAATACTCCATCCTTGCACCACTCACCTTAGTTGCAAAGCTGGGGTATGTAGCTTCTTTTATACTTAATGAACGTGTTATTAATTTCTTGTTCTTGCCTTCCTTTTGGCTTCACAAGACTAGAAAAAAGTTACATGATTTTTCTTTTTGCATGATAATATAATTTAATCCTCCAGTGCAGCATTTCCATTATGTTGAATTGCTGTCTCTAATAATGTGTTCTCATTTCTTGTGTGTTATAGCAGGGACATTATACTGTGTAGTGCAATGACGACACTTCTCTTACAAAATTTTACCATTAAGGTTTGTGGCTTTTATAATTCTTTTAAGTGTAACAGAGGGATTCTTTATGAGGCTAAACTATGGATTTGTGTATTTATTCTAGGAATAATTGAATATTGCCTAGTGAAGTCAAGTCATGTTGCTGTTGCTTAACATGATAGGAATTTTATTCTGCATTATATAAATGAGCTTATTTCTGCAACAGAGTCTGTTTGATGGAAATGTGTAGCTAGAAATTCTGTAAGCTAAGGCACTGTAATGAAAAATCTTAGCTGTTCCAAAATACTGGATTTTAATTTTCTCAATGTGCCAGCAGCTCTGAATAAGCATTCACACAATTAAAATATACACAGCTTAGCCCGTTGTTTTTTAAAATCCAGTAGCTTGTCTGTTTACATCTGATGTAATTCCTATGTGTATTGAAATTTTTTGTCAAATTCCGTATTGCATTGCAGTGTTTCAGTGCAAACTTGCAGATTCAGTGATGAATAAGAAGAATTCAATGTTGATAGCATTAGCATAATTTAGGAATTCTTCAACACAGAGAGATTAATGTTCTGTAAGATACAGAGGAAACAGTTAACTTGGTTTTGTGTTGTAGAGTGAGTACAATGCCGTTAAAATTGCTACTTGTCAATAGCTGCTGTGTTAATAAGGTAATTTTTTTTTTTAAAAAGGCAGCTAGATGTTTTCCTAGACATATAAATTAGCATCAATTTGCAATTTCCTAAGGTACATTTTGTTTAAATTCATTTTCTATGTGACTTGTTTTGCATTTTCTAAAATTTTAGTTTATGTCCCCTGTTAGAAGAAAACAGTCACCTCATCATCTTTTGTTTGTTGGCTGCTTTTCTAGCGGCTCTCCTGCCAAGCTCATGCTTTGTGTTTTGTGCCTCCTCCGTATCAGACTGACACTTATGTTCTGCAGCTCATTTTAAAATGCAGGTATTGCAGTAATCCAGATCAACATTTGCAATGACAGGGCCATGGCACTGAAATCTTCTGAGATTGGAGATGATGCATGTTTGGTTTGAGATTTGGCACTGCCTATCTGTTTAGACATCTAGCACTAGAATTTGAAAAAGTATCGGACAGTTACATTATCTAAAGCAAACATTCAAGCTAAAGGTACATTTTAACCATCTGTCATTTGTTGTTTCCTTGAAATGATGTTGAGAAACAAAACAGGTGGGCCTTTCCCAATGTGTTGCATTAGTGTGGCAGGGCTTTGGTTGCGGGGAAAGGGGTGACAGGGGTGGTTCCTGTGAGAAGCTGCTAGAAGCTCCCCCAGCTCCAAAATCCTCACCCATCTCTGGCCAAGGATGAGCCCTTGAGGAATGGTGATAGTACCTCTGTGATTAACACATTCAAGAAGGGGAAACAAATTGCTAAAAGACCTAAGGGCAGAAGAGAGGAGGAGGTGATAGCAGATACCCAAGCAGAAATACTAAGTCCAGCGAGGAAGGAGGGGGCAGAGGTGCCAAAGCAGAGATCCCCCTGCAGCTAATGGTGGACAACAGTGGAGCAGATGTGGACCTGCAGCCATGGAAGACCACATGCCAGGGGAGGTGGCTGTGCCTGAAGCAGACCATGACTCTGGGAAGCCCACTCTGCAGCAGTCTGCTCCTGAGAGACTGTGCCACACAGGAGGGACAGAGAGGTTTATGAAGGACTCTCTCCCATGGAAGGGACCCCACATGGGAGCAGGGAAAGAGTGTGCAGAGTCCTCCCCCTGAGGAAGGTGAAGCAGAGACAACATGTGACAAAGTGACCACAGCCCCCATGCCCCATCCCACTGCACCACATGGAGGAAGGACATAAAGAAATCAGGAGTAACTTGGACCTGGGAAGAAGGGAGGAGTGGGGAGAGGTATTTTAAAGATCTGGTTTTGTTTCTCTTTTTCCTGCTCTGATTTGGTTGGTGGGAAATTAAATCAGTTTTTCCCCCCAGTCAAGCCTGTTTTGCCCTTGACCATAATCAGTGAGTGAAAACTCTCCCTGTCATTATCTTGACCCATGAGTTTTTAGTTATGTTTTCTTCTCCCCATCCCACAGGGGTAGGGGGACGCAGTGTGAGAGGAGTGAGTAGCCACGTGGTGCTTATTACTAGTTAGCCTGAACCATGACACCTGTTTGCCATAATCACTCAGTAGTTTGGCCGCTCATTAAGAATTTCCTTCCTAGCCTGAGAGGAGTTCAACTCAATGCCAGAGCTGTGATGGTTGCATCAGAATACAGTTCTCAACATTTGTTAAGTTTAATAGCAGGCAAATTGTTCACAAAAATCAGATTGAACGTGATCTCAGTTTGTAGGAAGCTGTCACGGTTTTACTCAGGATGGGCAAATAAACCAGAGACAATAATGCTCTTGATCCCCTCCCCCTCCCACCCAGGTAGGTAAGAGAGAGAATTAGGAGAGAGACTTAGCTGCAATGAAAACTAAACTAGACAGCTTTAATTATATGTACAATTATATACAAGTATGTTCAGGAATGTGCTAAAGCCTCTTGCCTCCTCCCCCCACCCCCAACAACTCCCCCGGCACTCTCTTGAGCTGTGAGCAGCCCTGAAATGTCTCAGCCCGCAGGCAGGAGATAAGGCAGAGCAGACAGGGGCTGGGTTATGAGGGTCTAGGGATGCCTGAGCCTGGGGTCGACAGTGATGCATGGATAGAGTCCTCCCTGGACACCAGCCATGGACGGAAGAGAAAGGAAGAAGAAGCAGGAAGGAAGTTGTCCTCTGTGATCTCTGATGTTCCTCGGAGCTTACGTAGATATATGGAATGGAATACCTTTGGTCAGTTCTGCTGTCTGTCTAGTCCAGCCCCACACGGGAGAGTCATAGATATGACTCTCCTGCCCTGGTAGCCTCTGTAGTAGCAGAGCTAAGAAGCAACCTCAGAGTCTCAGCAGAAACAAACATTCCAGTGTTATCAGTCCACTAGCTGGAACACTTGTTGCTAGTTAAAAGAGAGCTTACTGAAGGAAAAAAAAAAACAAAAAAAAAACAGAAAAAGGAAAATCAGCTTCATCCTGGCTCAAACCGGGACATAAGCTTAAGAAGATGGAAATGATGCATTTCACCAAACTGTATTATGTTCATAGACTCAACTGTGCTTGTCTGAATTAATCATGCTGAAAGGAAATATATGGGAGGCAAGTAAAGCCAAACTTGTGTTGCACAACCCAATTAAATTGAGAAAAAATGAAAAATAGCTACTCTGAGCTTAATGAACAACTAGGAAAAGAGGGAGATATTCTTATGAATGCATTGATTTGAGAAGTGCTTACAAATAGACTAATATTTATAGGAAAAGTCACTTTGAAAGAGAATTTTAATATGCTTGTGGGATTTTTTTCTATTTCTCATATGTAAAGGAAAAGTAGTTGCTGAGCAAACAAAGTCTATTCCGGAATTTATGAAATTTTCTTTCATCTTATGTTTTGTTGATTAACAAGTCTCTATCCCACTTTATTTCCTGGTCAGCTTCCTCAACTTCCATAAAGGTGTAAGTACAATTTATGCTCCTACCCATCTGACTTCATAATCTTGCAGTTTTTCATATTTGCTTCATGAAAGATGCAGTCTTACATTTTCTAGACAATTACTTTTCCACATGAAGTAGTTATCTTTCCTAAAGTTTGCACAGTTAAAAAAAAAGAAAAAATAATTTACTCTATACTTGCATTTTCTATCCTGAACCAGAAAGGACTACTAAGAAACATATTCTGACAACTTTTTAAGTCTTTTATAGCTAGAAGTGGTTCAAAATAATGCAATATTATTAGACACTATACTCAGCAGCTGTATCTGTACTGTACAGTTCAGTGATACCAACAACCACATCCTTGCTTCACTTAAAAGTTGAAAGAGAAAAACCTACTTGATTTTATTTCCTACAAGGGAGGCATGGAGAAACTGGAAAGAGGCAATTTATTTTTCTTCAAATGACTTTTGAATGCTATGAACCATTTATCATTCTAAGAAGTGGTAACAATGGAGTTTGCCACAAGAGTTGGAATATTAAAACTAGAAAGAAGAATATGGTATCAGTGAGACAATGTTGTTCATTACACCTGAAGTCATGCTGCTGTATTTATTGTCTTGGTTTTAATTATATAATTTGAAGAAGAGACATAAGGAACCCAGAATTGATTAAAAGGGGCAAAAGTTGTATATTTAAGGGTATTCAACCTAAAACAGCCTGTAAAATGCAGAAAATACCTTAATTTCTCTCAGTGATATACATATCAATAAGGTTATTTTGAAATATTTTGTTATTGTTAGTATTTAAATGCCTTCCCATTAATTCTGTCAAATATGTCATGAATTTGAAAGGGGAAAAAAAATTTGTGGTATCCTCCCTAATTAAAGCTCACATAAAATGTCTTTCAACATTTATAAAAAGGATCTGGTTTCTTGCAGATCAGTGATTCATACGATGGAAAGGCTTAATTTTGCTGGTGTTCACTAAATCAAACTATCCTTTTCTGTCTTCTAGAGTGAAGTCTTCAAGAGAATAAAAAAAAAGAAAGCAGGAGTATGTTTGTGGCTATACTGTGAGCTCCTAAAATCACTCATTTGATTAGCTAGCTGACTCTGCATTGTGCATAAGTAAGTGCTGTGGAAGACAGTCTTCTTGTAATAATTTTAGATTAAGGTTCAACAACCACACAGAATGGATCAAATTAAATCTATGCAGAAACTGGTACTGTAATTTTGATGAACCCTTGGTGGCCTATCTGAAAGCAAAAATAATATGTGCTTAGTTACATTTGTATCATAGCTGAAGCCATTAAAAGACAGCATTTTTTCCCTTTTTAAAATAAATCATTCAATATTTCTGTAAATTTAAACATAGGTGTTATTTCTATTTTGCTAAGAGCACCTATGTCACATTTACAGTATGGCAGTTAGTACTTATAGCTGCCACTACATCCTTTTGAAAGTGTAAAATTTAACTACTTTGAACATGATCAACCCAAAAAAAAAAACAACAAACATCATCTTCAGTTTAAGTGTATAGATACTATCATGAAGTGTCCTTACGCCTGAAAAGAAAATGTTTCAGATGTTATTCTGGATCAATCTTGTGGGATTAAAACAGTGCTCTCTCAACATTTTAAATAAACAGCCAAAAAAACCCACAACATCCCAAACCTTAGTATCTTCCTTTCATTTATCCTGTAAACTCCATTCTCAAGTAGAGTTAGATACCAAATTCAGTTAATTGAGCAAAGAAAAGCTTTTTCATATGGTTTTACTGCTTTGAACATTATTTAACAGTATTTAACCTAAGATTCCTGGGATTCAACAGATAATATTTAATCAGAAGCACAGAAGATAAAAAGCTCTTGTAGAATAGTCAAGGGATAGTTAAGCACTGAAATTTATACTTCAGATACTTAGAAGTTTAAGTCTTGTTCTGATATTTTTATCGTTACTTTACCTTTAGGTTCTTTAGCTCTCTGCCATCTGTTGGATTCAATGAATAATTTTAATATAAAATAGAAACGTATCTGTGAGAGGCCAGGCTCTTCCAGAGAGATGCAAGATCTAGAAACCAGTTGGGCACTCAAGCAGGCATAAAAGCTTGCCTTTCAAAGCCTGGTTTTCTGTGCAACAGAGCAGTAAGTTAACGGGCCTTTCATACCTTAGATGGGTGTTCTAACTACTGCACCATAAGGTTTTGGAGTATAAGACATCTGTAAATGCTTGAGGGTTTTTTCTCTCCACAAAGCTGAAAAACCTTTGTCCAAGTGTATGTTGATATCTCATTTATTTAGAGAAAAGCTAAGCTATTTCTCATCTACCCTTAAAACATAAATAAGAATATATTGAGGAGGGGTCATGGGGGCAAAATGCCTGAAATGCCAAAAGGCCCAAACCACTGTTGAGTGTATAATTTTCTGGAAATCTTCAGTTCTGCAGTTGGATCATTCTGAGGGATGCACTTCTACTATTTGTCTTGCTCCCTTCTTTTAGGGCTTTAAATTCTCATTTCTGTTGACATCTGCTAATGGCTTTCACATCTTTGACCAGTTATTCTTTTGGTATTAACCAGTCCAGAAGAGCATCTCCTGCCCTTAATTTATAGACCACATATATAGAGCGTACTGAAGATGGTTTCTTGACATATCTCCTGGATGTATTTGCCCAACCTTAATGTCCTTTTAGCAGAGATGTTAGGATGATTGAAGCCCTGGTTGAACATCTTGGCTCTGTGTGACTCATTAATAAAAAAACTCTCATAGGAATAATTTAAGATTTCCCAAAATTATCTCTTTGTAGCTATTGCATATCTATGAGGCTATCAAAGCCTATTTTTGTATTCTGTTTTATACATACATAGTCTAGTAACTGTGCTCTAGATTATTTTGACCATGATTAATATCCTGCATAACAGAAATAATGGTAGTTTTAAATTGTTTATTCAGTTCAATTTTTTATGAGTCATTCTAAAATCTTAGCAAAATCTTAAAGGTTTCAACTGAATGAATGCTGATGATCATAGCTGTCAGATAATTGAATTTAAACAACATTATAAAACATTAATGGTAATTATTTTATATTTTATGTCTAAGCAATCTATATTTTTTCAGTATAGATTTCCTTCTGTAAATTTAAAAACATAATTCTGAATCAAATTACAAGGAGAACTAAGTTTATTGTCAGGTTCTTTGATTGTTTGGGTTGAGTGTGCTGTGACATTCTGTTGTACAGCTTTTTAGATCAGAAGAAACTACAAATATGTCTACTTCGATAATCCATAGGAGGTGGTCCCCAATGAAAAAGTAATTTTCATTGCATTTGTAACTTCCAAAAAGCATCATTTCATTTTGGCAATAATTTAAAGTCATGCAGGCCCTATCAAAATATTTCAGCAATGAGATGTTTCTGCCTTCATTTCTAGTCTGGAAACCAGCTGATTTCCAATTGTGGTGTGGGTCTTATATTTAGTCTAACTTTAAAATGTATATTATTTTTCTGACAACTCATCCTTGGTTAGGTACTACTATTTATTAGCTGTTTTCTTAACCTTCACTTGGATGAACTAAACCGATTGAATTCCTTAGCTGTCTGAGTGCAGTGTCAGCTAGATTGCAAATCACTCTTGCACTTCTTCTGTGAAGGGATAAATACTCTACATCTCTACTTCATCCATTTTATTCACTCTTTTCATGGAACATTTTTTAAGCCCTGAGAAGTGCATTCTTATCTACTATAGAAGCAACAATTGTAACAAATAAATTATATTCAATAGTGTAAGAGGTTATATTGCATGAATTTCAAGTATTTAAGGATCGATGATTTCCATATTTTTTTTCCTGTAGGTAAAAAAGAATCTAATTTATGTGCAGTATTAAAGACTGGATAAGAATTTTAAAAATCAGGCTGGAAAGTACTGTATTCAGTAACAAATACAGCTAATTTGCCGTATTCACCGTATCCATTCAGTCTACCCCAATATTCTCAGGAAAGAATTATGTGACATATGGGAAATGTCTATTGTGAGTGAAGACTCAGCTTCAACCTTAAACCTTGTTGTTTGTGATATTTTATCCCAATAATTCATAAACAGTAATTACATTTACTAGCTTACAGAATCATGGGGAATCTCTTGCAAACTCTTAAGCTGAAATTACTATCTATGCTCATACAATGGGTTTGATTTCAGGTTAACTGTTTGTCAGGCACGTATACCTGTTTGCCAGTCTTCTACTGCTTTTTACTTTGAATTATGAGGAAGCATGAGCAAATTAAGCAACTTCTTATGTTGCACACTTAAGAACTAGGCAAAAGAGAAGCTTTCTGATCTTACATGTACTTAGACATACATACATTTGTATGTTTCTTACCCAGTAAATTTGATCAATTTTCTGACTAAGTAATAATTTATAAAATGCTATTTGATTTATTAGAAGTGAGTTGTAGCATTAGCTGGGAACTTTCTCCTTTGGTACTTTTGAAATTTAGCTCTTAGCCATACCAGTTCTTAAACGTACTGAAGGCAGTCTACAAAAGTTCTGTTTTAGATTTCTACCATTGCAGTTTGGAAAATCTTCCATATTTAATTTTTATTATGGTTTACTATTCTATTAAAATATTACATAAGCTTTATGACAAGTCTGGGAAATAATAATATTATCTATGACTTTCATAGAGTACTGAACTATTTTATATGACAGATATTAAGTCATAGTATTCCTAATATTTTTCAGGATCATCATAATTTTATTTTATTCATTGTCTTCCTTAACTTGAAATCTCTATTTTCTATTTTTCCAGTCAATCTTTATATCAAATTCACATTCCTAATTACAGCTACTGTACATGGGTAGAATAAGTACTGATGAACCATCACAGAAGATGAAGGTGGGGAAAAAAAAAAAAAATCAATAATTTGTTTCATCATTTCTACTTAGCCCAAAATTAGATTATATGTTAAATTTTTTACTCATTCTTCAGTAGGTGAAAGAAAGCAGCAGTCACACACAGGAATATGCATTACTTTACTCAATTGTAAACAAACTCAGTAAAGCATGGCATACTGCAAATCATATTGTCATATATTAATGAATTTTTTTGCAAAATTTTTATTATTCTAACTTTAGATACTTGAGTATTGACATATTACTCTTATTCATAGAAAAAACCTCACAAAGAAAAAAATTAAGTTCTTTCCTCTTGATCTTTTTAAAGCCATCATTAGAAAGACTTATAATAGAGATGTATTTTGAAAGAGTATGCTCAAACCTATTGTCTGCTTCAAAATTCTAGAAACCAGTACAATGTTCAACATCAATAATATTCAGTCCTTTTCATGCAACCATAAGAGATGTGAAAAGCAGTGCATTATTTCCCATATAATTCACTTTATCAGGGAGACAGTGAAGACACATAATCTGCCAGGAATACTATGAGCAAACCCAAAGCCAGAAATGAAGCTGTCTTTGTATAGCCCATGTCCAAAGGTAAACTGAAGTAGTTTGCTCTCTCATCTAATATTTCCTCCCCAGCCAAGAAGGGGAAATCAGTAAGAGAAGCCCCATTGGTTGAAGTATAAATAGATTTAATGAAATAACAAAACTAATAGGAACACCAACAGAAAGTATATAAGCTTATACTCAGCCTGGTTCTCAGGATGTAGCAGAGGGAGCAGCAAGCCAAGAGGGAGGAGCCTCAGGAAGCATAATTCCCCACCTCCACACACACCTTTCCCTTTTATAATAAGTGTGATGTAAGTGGTGTGGGATACACCTGTCAGTCAGCTGCCCTGACTTAAGCTCCCAGCTCACTCAGACTGCTAGTGGCCTGTCCTCCACATCTGATCTATGAGTCTGTCCCAGTGAAACCAGGACAGAAGCTTACATCTCTGCATGCTTTGCATGCACAGTTCTGAAAACATGTGGAATTTCTGCAGTAGATTTCTATAATTTTTGAGTCAGGAATGTCACCTTTAAAATCCTAGGCTTGTATTTAGTAATAAAATATTTTACCCCTTCCTACTATAATGTATGGTGAGAATCCTGTTCTATAGTCAGTACCTCTCCTTTCTTATGGTGCAAACATATTTTATTTATACCAGAGATGTCTTCAAGAATTGTGGAGTAAGTAGTATGCAGGAGTCTTTCTACAGTCACCTAAAACAAAATTATGATTCTCAACAAGCAACGAAAGTAGCATCAATGCCGTACAGCTGTACTATGCTGTTCTTCACTAGTGTGTATCAGTATTTTTTCCTACCTTATATTCTCCCATGTCAGCTGAGAGAACTTTCCAGAGTTTTTCCACAATTCTTATGCTATAGTAACACTACACACAGGGATAGAATCTGGCCTTGTGTCTTAGTTGAGGAGGATGCTAGTTTAGTATTTTGTGCATGTAAAAAGACCTTCTGATAAATACAGTTATTCCTAAAAAAAAGGAAGAATCTGACTGATTTGGTGTTTCATGAGCAATAGAAAACATCTGAAACAATTAGACATCTCCAAAAGTAGTAACACTTAAAAATGTTCTTGCTTACATTTCTTTATTTCTCCAGCATATAAGGCTTAGCTTTTGACCCTCTGTCATGTGGTGCAAAGCAGCCAAGTCTATGTGGGCTATCTGCATTATCACATTAAAGTGAACAAGATTGCTACATCTGCTTCTGTAGTATTTGGGGCTAAAATCGTTGCCAGTCCTGTACTTCTACTCAGGCGCAAAAATAATTTCTTACTACCATTTATGCTACATTTGAAAGAGAAGAAGGATCTTTGGTTTCATTTTCTCTCTTCTAGGCTAGTAGGAGGAAGATGAAGTGAGGCTGGACTGGACTAGAATCTTCTGATGTGTAATTTGTGGATCATTGCAGGCAATAAATTAAAACAAAATATACTTTGCATTCTCCTTTTTGAAACAGATATAACTGAGATGTGAAGCTCTTTTCGTAAAATACAGTAAAAAGATTGCAATCCTGTGAATTCATAGAAGGAGGTTATCTACTAGTTTACAACATAAAATGTTCATATTTTCTTTGGGAGAAGTAAAACTATTTCACCTGTAATTGGTTCAAATTGCTTTACAGAGATTTCTGTCTGTATGCTGATTGTTACCTACAAAATAATGGTCACAGGTTGGTTTTCTGTCACCTTTTGTATTGAATGAATTTCATAGAAATTTAGTTTCATTGTCTTTTCGTGAAGGTGGAGAAAACTGTGAGTTGAGTGATCTATCTAAGGTATACAAGTTTACCCAAGAGTTTAATCCTGAAAAAGATGCTGTTTTGACAGTGTTATATATGAGATTCCTTCCAGTTCTAGGCTATAAAATGCAGTTTGCTGCTCTTGCACAAAGCAGTTATATACCAATTCACAAATTTATCAGTCTGCATCTTACAAATTCACTCCCAGTCCACACTTTGTAATTTCCTGTGGAGAATCTTTTGCAATCTCCCACTTTGGTTTTCTGAGCCAAATGTGTATATTCAGAGTTTGTACTCATTGTCCCTGTGGCACCCCACCTCCCATTTTTCCCTTTGTTTATGTGTCCACAGAAGATGGACAAGGTTTCCAGAAAGAAGGAATGGCTTTTACTAGGCCATTTGAGGTACTAGAATTAAATAATAGGAAAATTCTGTGTACGCATTCATTCTTCAGGTTTTCAGAGGAATATATTTACTCAGTAAACAGGTACCTGGCAGATCTGTATCCTTCTTAGTCATCCATATTCAGGACATGGCTGAAGTATATTGTGGCATTCTTCTGGCCATTTGCTTTTTCACTTCCTCTGAAAACCAGAGAAGAAAGAGAGATGGGGTGGTATGCACCATTGTATGATTTGCAGATTGAGTCTGAGCGAAGCTGAGAGGTGGTGGTGGTGGTATTCATTAAGCCCAGTTGGCAGCTAAGTACCACAGAGACACTTGCTCATTCTTTCCCCTACTCCCCCCTTGGCCTGGAATAGGCGAGAGAATAAGAAAAGCAAAAGCAACACAACTCATGGATCAGATAAAGGTAGTTTAATAAGCAATGGAAAGAGGAACAAGAAAGACACACCCCCTGCCAAACCCACAAAACAAGCAACACAACGGCAATTACTCACCATCTCCGATGAGCAGACTGATGTCCAGCCAATCTCTGAGCAATGTCCACCTTCCAAAAAACCCACTCCTTTCTGCTTTCATTGCTGAGCATGACATTATACGGTATGGAACATACCCTCATGGCAGTCCAGTAAAGTGCTCACTGACTGGAAAAGGGGAAACATAACCCCCATTTTCAAAAAGGGAAAAAAAGGAAGACCCAGGGAACTACAGGCTAGTCAGTCTCACCTCTGTGCCTGGCAAGATCATGGAGCAGATCCTCCTGGAAACTATGCTGAGGCATATGGAAAAAAAGGAAGTGATTGGTGACAGCCAACATGGCTTCATTAAGGGCAAATTGTGCCTGACAAATACAGTGGCCTTCTATGGTAGGGCTACAGCATAGGTGGATAAGGGAAGAGCAACTGATGTCATCTACCTTGACATGTGCAAAACATTTAACACTGTCTCAGACGATATCCTTTTCTCTAAATCAGAGATACATGGACTTGAATGATGGACCTCCCGTTGTATAAGGAATTGGCTGGATGGTCACAATCAAAGAGTTGCAGTCAACAGCTCAATGTCTAAGTGGAGATCAGTGATGAGTCGCTTTTCTTAGCAGTTGGCATTAGGACTGGCCCTGTTAAACATCTTTATCAGCTAAATGGATAGTGGGATTGAGTGCAGCTGCAGAAAGTTTGCTGATGACACCAAGCTGTGTGGTGTGGTCAACGTGCTGAAGGGAAGGAATTCCATTCAGAGAGACATCAACAGGCTTGAGAAGTGGGCCCATGCCAACCTCATGAAGTTCAACAAGGCCAAGTGCAAAGTCCTTCACAAGGGTCAGGGCAATTACAAGCACAATTACAGGTTGGGCAGAGATTGGATTGAGAGCAGCCCTTAGGAAAAGTACTTGCGGGTCCTGGTTGATGAGAAGCTCAACATAAGCTGGCAACATGTGCTAGCAGTCCAGAAAGCAAACTGAATCCTGGGCTGCACCAAAAGAAGCATGGCCAGCAGGTCAAGGGAGGTAATTCTGCCCCTCTGCTGAGCTCTCGTGAGACCCCACCTGGACTTGTGTCCAGTTCTGAAGCCCTCAACAAAAGAAGAATGTGAAGCTCTTGGACCACGTCCAGAGTAGGGTCAGGATTATGATCAGAGGGCTGGAGCATCTCTCTTATGAAGACAGGCTGAGAGAGTTGGGTTGTTCAGCCTGGAGAAGAGAAGGCTCCAGGAAGACCCTACAGCAGCCTTTCAGTACCTAAAGAAGGCCTACAAGAAAGCTGGAGAGGGGATTTATGAAAGGGCATGTAGTGATAGGACAAGCAGCTTTAATAGCTTTAAACTGGAAGAGGGTAGATTTAGATTACATACTAGGAAAAAAATTTCGGTAAGGGTGGTAAGATACTGGAACAGGTTGCTCAGGGAAGTTGTGGAAGCCCCCTCCCTGGAAGTGTTCAAGGCCAGGTTGGATGAGCCTTTGAGCAACCTGGCCTAGTGAGATGTTTCACTGTCCATGCAGGGGGTTTGGAACTAGATGATCTTTAAGTTCTCTTCCAACCCAGACCATTCCGTGATTCTATGATTTGGTCAGCTGTCCAGGTTGCATCCCCCTCCAGCCTCTTTCCCAACCCCAGCCTACTCACTTGGTGAGGAGAGTTGGAAAAAGAGAAAGCCTTGACTGTGCAAGCACTGCTCATCAATATCCAGGACACTGGTGTGTTAGGAACTTAATTTTTGTCACAAATCCAAAACCAAGCACAATACAGGCTGTTATGAAGAAAGTTAAATCCATTCCAACCAGACCCAGTACAGAGATATACTGGACATAACAGCTGGTAATGGTCTCGGACCCTTTCACATTTATTTGCATTTCCATTGCAAAATTCAAATCCCAACTGGGCTTTCATTTTGCTCTTCTGTGCTCTTGTCTCAGTAAAGGCTCTGCACTTAGACTATCTAAATGGCTCTTCACTCCACTGCTCTAGTTGGCATTCTTTCATTCTGATCACGACTGTCTTGAGAAATTTTAGATGAGGTGTCTCTAGTGTCATTTTAAAATAGCCCTATGACCTATTTTTCTGTACTGTAAAAGTATTGATTCATACATCTTAGGGACCAAGTTGCCTTTTTTCAGAGGTCCATTTCAGTGACAATTGCCTGTCACTTAGTGTTGTTCCCCTCAGTATTTCTGACTACTCAAGTTTGCAGTGAAGGGTCAGTATTCACATTAGTCCTTAATGTATTTTTCTTGTTAAACATCTAATTTCTGAGACATACCAGTCTGCCAGTATTTTTCAGTGTTCCAGTCCTTTTCTGCATTACTGATGGTTCACAAATTTATGGAGTCCTATTCAGGTAATAAGGTATTTGGGGGTTTTGTTAGTAAGACATTCTTTCATGTACACCCAGGGTGCCAAAAGGTCATACAAGTGCTGGTGTGTGAACAGATGGTTCTCTTTAGTCTTTCTAGTATCACTGTTACTTTCTCTGTACTCAAAAGAGGAAATATAACGTTTACACAGAGTTACAAAGATTCTGTGTCTACATGGTGCTGAGCCTGAAATACTCTAAGACAGACTTACTAGCCCAGGCCCTGAGCCAGGCTAGTGTGTATGTTCTGCATTCTGGGTTCAAAGCAGTATTTGTGCTATGTGAATATGCTAGCCCGCTGAGGTATAACATCAGGCTTCTTGTGGTATGCTTCAGTAGTCCATATAGATAGGATCCATAGCCAATCTTGAGAAGACATGATTTGGAAATAAATATGGATAAAATTCTGACTATTTAACAGTCCTAAAACAGGTATTATATCTTAAGTATCATAAGATAAATGAAGCCATTTCCTGACACCAGCATTGCTTGCATTTCTAGAAGCAGTAGATCCGTGCACAGTCTGAGATTAAACTGAAGAGTGGCAAAGAGAGCAAAGTAGCAAACCCAAAGCTTTTGAGAGGCTGTCAGGTTTTTTCCCTCTCTGGGAGTATGAAATCTACATCAGTTTATGCTGGAACCTGCTACTTTTTCCCCAATGTTTTATAGAATGAGTTTAAAATTTCATCGATATCAAGTTGTCAATTTTTTCTTAGAAACCACTATCTAGATGTCAGTATGAAACTGGCCTCCATGTGGTTAGGCTTTGCTTTTGTTTTTGTTTTGGAATTTAGGCATTCATTGTTATTCAGATTGGATAGGTGAATTGTGATTTTTGTTGTAACATGTAAACTTCTTTCTGTTGCTAGAATTTAGCTCACCAGAGAGTTTTTATGTGATTGTTTGGGATTTTCTCTGTAATCAAGGTGTTTTCCTCAAGTATTCAAGCCAGATCAGAGAAGACAGAGAACAAATTAGAAATGGCAAAAGCCCCCATATTTTACCGTTTGTATTTCAGTTTCCATTATCTGATGATTGAAAGTTGCTGTTCAAGTAAATGTTTTGGCAGTGTGGTTTATTGTTTTTTTGTTTCTCTTTTTATTCCAGTATTCAACTATCTTTTTATTCCAAAACTATGAATCAGGCAGATCTGTGGTATAAATTCAGTGACTTCAACATTTATTCAGCAGGGCAGTATTTGGAGGCAAATGCAGATGGCCATTGCTACCTACGCTAACCGGATGTGCAGTAAATTAGAAAGTGAATTACATGCATTTTAAATCTTGGTAAATTCTTTCATTAGCAGATTAGTTCCAGTACTAGGCACTGAGAGTTATCTTCTGTCCTGATCCAACATTTGCAAGAAAAACTATTCATCCTAGAGCCTAAATGTGGGAGATTATCAGGATTCAATATATTCATAATATCATTCATACTTGTGGGAGACAGAACATTTTGGTATTTCTCTTCTCCCCCTTTTCTACCAGTTACAGTTGGCCAACACCCCACTGCTTTTCAAAGCAACAATGAACATGCATCTCTTATTCTTCTTTCCATTATTTTTATATTTTCCTATCTTTTAAAAAGAAAACTTCCACATTAAATTAAGATGATGTAGTTATGTCAGAAATTTTATTTAAGATCTGTGATATTCTGTGTAGGATTGGGATGAGCATAACTGTTTTTCAGTAAAACATTAGTTATTTGCTCCTGGCTCATGACAGCAATCTGTTGCCCTCATCTTTTTCACTGTAGGTTGTACTGTGGGGATGTTATTTTGAAGAGGCAGACTCAAATCCACCTGAGGTATTTTAGCATACAGCTTTTCTCAGAAGGCCGTTGTAAGACCATTGTGTGAAACTTGATAGTCCATTCTTGTGTCTTAGGGTCTAAGAGGTTTATAGATGTTAATGCAAACTGAGCTTTATTCAGAGAGACAATTCCATATTGGCATTTGCCGGCTCTTCCACACCAAATTATCTATGAAAAGCTAAATCTTTTATCGGTCATAACACTGATGTATTACTTCCTTGAAGAAAAAAAAACATTAAAAAACCACCCTGCTGCCCATTCAGTAGATTTTTAAGTATGCATTTCCCACTTCAACCAATCAATTTCTTAAAAAGTAAAAATAAAAAAAAAGTATTAAAGGAGAACTTTTTTCCTTTAAATTGAAACATTTTTAGTTTGATGAAAGGAAATCCGAAAATAAGGATATACGAATAATTGCATTGCTTTTAGAAAGAAACATTGATTCTAATATCCTGCTAAGACGCCATTGTACTTTGTTCTTTGTAAAGCCTTGTTAAAAGGTGCTAAAAGGGAAGTAAAAAGTGGGAAAAGTCTACTGCCTCTTTTGATGTGAGTAGTTAAAAATAAGAAATCATTTCAGTGTTAACTGTAAGTAAAACATAGGTATATTAAAGTGATTCTTATGAAGACCTGCAGAGTGATCATTTTGGATACAACAGTAAAGACATTTAAATTCCTCTTTAATACTTCAATTTGATTTGCAACTATTGCACCAAATTCTCTTTAAGTCTCACTGTTGCAGGATCATGTTGTTGATTTCTCTTAACTTTCTAGTCAGTGGGCAAGTCATTGTAACTTGATGAAGTGTTAAAATTTCCATCATTCTTAGGCTTAAAAATTACTATTGACCAATTAATTGTCCCTCCTTAGGGAAACCAGTGTGATGACACTAGAGTGGCAATTTTTTGTAATTTCCTGTTTGAAGATTTTAAGGTTAGGATTTTAAGATTTAGATTTACCTTGCTCAGAGAACAGTAGTTTTCTAAGCTACAAACAATGTGGTCCTGAGCTGTATTGCAGCTTTTCTCCAACTGCATTTTTCTTTTTATTTTAATTACGAAGACTGTATTATATGAAAATATTGACCTGTTCTTATTGAATTAATAAATTGGAAAATAGCAGGACTACCTGATATTTACTTGCAGCTTCTCTTCCAAACTGAGGAATTTTCTTGCTTCAAGTGAGGCTAGTTTGGGGTTTAACGCATTCAGGTATTGCACTCTGCATCAACTCAATTACAGTTGGTATGAACTGAAGACGACAAGAAGAGGTTTTTTCAGTATATCAATAGAAAAAGGAAGCATAGGGAAAATGTAGGCCCACTGATGAATGAGGTGGGTGCCCTAGTGGTGGAAGACACAGAGAAGATGGAGATACTGAATGCTTTCTTTGCTTCAGTCTTCACTGCTAAAGCTGTCCCTCATGGATCCCAGATCCTGGAGGCAAGGGGAAAGGTCTGGAGAGAGGATGAATTTCCCTCAGTAGAGGAGGACCGGGTGAGAGACCACTTGGCCAAACTGGACATCCCTAAGTCCATGGGCCTTGATAGGCTGCACCCACAAGTGCTGAAAGAACTAGCAGGTGTTATTGCTGGGCCACTCTCCATCATCTTTGAAAGGTCATGAAAAACAGGATAGATGCCTGAAGACTGGAGGAAGGCCAGTATCACTCCAGCCTTCAAAAAGGGCAAGAAGGATGACCCAGGAAACTGCAGGCCAGTTGGTCTCACCTCTGTCCCTGGGAAGGTGATGGAGAGACTCATTCTGGATGTCCTCTCTAAACACATTGAAAACAGGAAGTTATTGGGAGTGGTCAACAGGGATTTACCAAATGTAAATCAGGCGTGACCAATCTGCTAGCCTTCTATGATGTCATAACTGGTTGGCTGGATGAGGGGAGAGCAGCAAATGTAACTTACCTTGACTTCAAAAAGGCTTTTGACAGTGTCTCCCATAACATCCTCATTAGGAAACTCAGGAAGTGTGGGCTAGATAAGTGGACAGTGCAATGGATCAAGAGCTGGCTGTGTGACAGAACTTAGAGGGTAGTGATTAACGGAGCAGGGTTGAGTTGGAGGCCTGTAACCAGCAGAGTGTCCCAGAGGTCAGTACTCGGTCTGGTCTTGTTCAACATATTCATCAATGACCTGGATGAGGGAACAGAGTGTATCCTCAGCAAGTTTGCTGATGATACCAAACTGGAAGGGGTGGCTGACACTCCAGAGGGCTGTGCTGCCATCCAGCGTGACCTGGACAGGCTGGAGAGCTGGGCAGAGGAGAACCTCATGAGGTTCAACAAGAGGAAGTGTAGGGTTCTGCACCTGGGGAGGAAGACTGCAAGGCACCAGTATAGGTTAGGGGTGGACCTTCTGGAAAGCAGTTCTGAGGAGAAGGATCTGGGATTCCTGATAGATGGTAAATTATCCATGAGCCAGCAATGTGCCCTTGTTGCCAAGAAGGCCAATGGAATCCCGGGTTGCATAAGGAAGAGTGTCGCCAGTAGGTCAAGAGAGGTCATTCTCCCGCTCTATTCTGCTCTGGTGAGGCCACATCTAGAATACTGCATCCAGTTCTGGGCTCCCCAGTTCAAGAGAGACGGGGAACTCCTAGAGAGAGTCCAGAGGAGGGCAACAAGGATGACTGGGGGATTGGAGCATCTCTCTTATGAGGAAAGTCTGAGAGAGCTGGGACACTTTAGCCTGGAGAAGAGAAGGCTGAGGGGAGACCTTATTAATGCCTACAAGTATCCAAAGGGTGGGTGTAGGGGGGATGGAGCCAGACTCTTTTCAGTAGTTCCCAGTAACAGGACAAGGGGCAACAGGCACAAGCTGGAACAGAGGAAGTTCCATCTAAATATGAGGAAAAACTTCTTTATTGTGAGGGTTGCAGAGCACTTGAACAGGCTGCCCAGGGAGGCTGTGAAGTCCCCTTCTTGAGTTATTCAAGATGTACCTGGATGCAGTCCTGAGTAATTTTCTCTAGGCAATCCTGCTTTAACGGGGGAGTTGGACTAGATGATCTCTAGAGGTCTTCTAACTGTGACAATTCTGTGTTTCTGTGAAGAATGAAAGCCAAATCTGTATAATAATAAGCTCAGCTATAACTTAGCAATAACTTAGAAAATTAAGATACTTTCTCATTGTCCTGGTTTGAGCTGGGATGATGCCGGTATTCCAGGACACTCATAAATCCTTATGATCCCCAAAATTGTTAAGGGAATTGCTCCACTCAGCATTTGAAGAAGGTTTATTAATGCTGACATTTTGTCTGAAGATTTTAAAAAACAGTTTGTAAATATTAATATTATTTAAAATTATATTGGAGGCAGCAGCTTTAGATGTATAAAAAGACATCTGCATTAGGTTGCAGACTAATCAGAAGCTCTAAAAATGTGTTCCCACTGGAGCAGTGTAGAGCCTTAACTGCCTCTTGAAATACCCATGTCAATCATTACTTAACCCTTACAAATCAGATTCCTGCCTTCCTTTTCATAACCATAATTGCCACTTCGTGGTTAACTTTATGCTTAACCTCTGGTATTTCCTGTCACTTCTTTTCCTGGGAAGATGGAATGCAAATTTTGAAATATGATTCATCATAATGGAAAGTTGCTCAAAGTATTGCTTTCATACTCTGCAGTTGCATTCTGAAAGGATGGTTTTAGTGACCTTGGGGAATGTTAGTGAAAAATCATTTCCACAGGAATTGAACTTTTATTTTCTAAGAAACTTTAGATAAACATTATGAGCCTTTGAGAAATTATTAGATGGTATAGCTTTCTCATTTTTGAGCTTAATCATCTAGCTGAAGCACTTTGAAGTAGTCCTACAGATTTGTGTGGCAGGGAAAAGTCAATTACAGTCTTGAATTATTAGCAGTTAGAAGCTGATACATGGATAGATAAATTCAGAGACCTCCAAATTAGTGATTATTGCAGGGATAGAAACGCTCAGCAAATACATGTGTCTAAATTTATTCCATTAGGAGCTCACATTGCTTTTTACATGATTGTGTACAAGTTATAAAGTTTAAAAACAAATAATAATTAAACAGAGCTCAAATGTACACTGTTGTGGAAAAGTACTCAGTTTTCCATAAGTAGCTGAATATACTTTTAATATCTCAGTAAGTGTATACTGGAGAACTGATAAACTGATATGGGCAGAGTCCTAGGGCACACTTGCATGGTACACTGATGCTCAAACTAGCTTCAGACAAGCTATTATGTCTGCACAAAACAGTGCAATGAAGTTCTGTACTGCAGATCTACTACTTGGGGTTCCAGAGTCCCAGACTAAAGGTCTAATAGTGCCCCATTACTTCACTGGATCTGTCAAAAAGCTGAAAATTTTATGGCACTAGCGCTTAAGTCCCAGAGCAAGCTTAACTGTGAATCAGAATGACATTCTTTCTAAAATGGTGTACACCATGCTGAGGTGGACACCACTCTGTACTCCACTGTGATGTGATCAGCAGCAAGTGCTGTAGTGGATGGTACTTCAGCTTCCTTAGTGCTCCTGTAAATTGATGTAATACACTTAATGCAGCTCTACTGATTAGAAGGATTTTGAACTTGCTTTTTGTAAGAAGTTAGCTTTGTTGGCTTATTCCTAGTGTTGTTACTACTGAGAGAGAACAAATGGATGATCGTTATAGAAAATGTTTCTTCTGAAACTTAATCATGAACTACATTTCTAATCAGAGTGAATACTACAGTCTTATTCAGAGGAACTGCATCTCTACAAGTTAAAATAAAATACAGAAATAAATGCTCAGGAAAATACTGAATTACAGAATTATATAATCTTAAAACCATTTAGGTTGGAAAAGACGTTTAAGATCATAGAGTCCAACTGTAAACCTTACACTGCCAAGGCCACCACTAAACCATATCCCTAAGTCCCACATCTACACATCTTTTAAATACTTCCAGGGATGGTGAGTCAAATTAGGTGCCATAGTTGTTGCAGTAGTATAATGCTATTTCACTTTCCAAAAAGCTTAAGGAATTTGAAATGGTTTGTGTGAAAATTCAGTTTTGTGGTTGCATCTTCTAAATTAGGAGTGATTACTTTTATTTCTATGAATTGCTCAAGATTATACATGGAGTAAGAAGTAAAAGAATTTTACCCTTCTATTTGATGCTAGATTGAACACTGCTGTATGCCTTCAAGCAGTTTACTTTTAATTTAACATAAAAATGACATATTTCTGTAAATTTATTAAAAAAAATACTATAGGGTACTTGAAAATTAGTTCCTGTCAGACATAGGTGGGTATAAAGATAGGCTTTCATATGCAATTCTTCTGGGATTTAGTTAGAATTTCTTTTTAGAAAAAGAAAATTTCATTTTCAGAAATACAGCTGTGTCAAGTAATACTTTATCTTCATTCTTTGTTCAGTTTCCTACAGATTTTAACTTTACAGTTCTTCCCACAAATTTAAAAGTTGTCAATTCTGAAATGGTAGTATGCATTTTGTGATTATATAGTGATGCCATTTCAAATGCAGTGCCTTTTGTGTCATGCAGTGCTTGCAAATTTCATGTTTATTCATATCCCTTTGTGTGATAGAATGTGTCACGTATGCACAGGATGAACCATACCAGCATCCATTATTATGATGTATTATAATTTAGAGAACTGTTATGCTTCGCTGGAATAATGAGAATTTTGTTTTTTCTGGTCACTGCATAAATAATATGAAGTGAGCCAATGTCTGCTCTGAAAAGTCCACAGGCTGAATAACAAGAGACAACAAGAATAACAGGGTCCTATTATGAATCACAGAATGAATCACAGAATGTTAGCAGTTGGAAGGGGCCTCTGAAGATCATCAAGTCCAACACCCTGTCAGAGCAGGACCAAAAACTAGGGCAGATCACTCAGAAAGGCATTCAGACAGGCCTTGAAAGTCTCCAGAGAAGGAGACTCCACAACCTCTCTGGGGAGCCTGTTCCAGTGCTCTGTCACCCTCACAGTAAAGAAGTTCTTCCTCATGTTGAGGTGGAACTTCCTGTGCTCAAGTTTGAATCCATTGCCCCTCGTCCCATCACAGGGCACAAGTGAAAAGAGATTGTCCCTGCCTTCTTGATGCCCAGCCCTCATGTGCTTATAGACATTAATTAGATCCTCCCTCAGTCTTCTCCTCTCTAGACTGAAAAGCCACAGGTCTCTTAGCCTTTCCTCATAAGGCAAGTGTTCCAATCCCTTAATCATCCTCGTAGCCCTCCGTTGGACTGTCTCAAGTAGATCCCTGTCCCTCTTGAACCGGGGAGCCCAGAACTGGACACAATATCCTTAGGGAGGTCTCACGAGGGCCGAGTAGAGGGGGAGGAGAACCTCCCTCGATCTGCTGGACACACTCCTCCTAATGCACCCCAAGATACCATTGGCTTTCTTGGCCACGAGAGCACATTGTTGTCCCATGGATAACTTGTTGTCTACCAGGGCTCCAAGGTCCTACTCCATGGAGCTGCTCTCTAGCAGATCACCTCCATATTATTACATACATTATGTAGACATTCACTTAACAATGAGTACACTTTGCATCATCTTGTAAATCAGATCTGTGAACATACTGAAAAAAGATCAATTAGTAGTAATTTCTGAATTTAGATATTTATTGTTGAGGCTGGAAAGATGTTAGGTCTCATAAAAGCTTCTGGCACTTTAAAAAATCTTTTTATTTGGGCTCCAAAACCAGTGAGTGTCAGCTGAAGTTACCGATCTGGCTTGGTAGCTGTGAAGCCTGTATGAAGGATGATGTCAGATGAATCCAGGTACAATTCAGTATCAGCAGTTTCATCACCTCTCTTCACTGCATTTCTAGCTCTGTCTCCTGCATGGGACCTGGACGCATGCTATAGGTAGCTCTCTCTGAAGGCCCCTCTCGTGCTGGATAGACCCTCTCTGATTTACAGTCTTACCTGACCTCGGTCCATCTCAGGTCCTTTCGCCGTTCCTAGCCCAGCCCTGCTCGGGTGCTGTAGTGCTGCACCCCAGTGGTAACGGCCTTGCTCATCCTCCCTTGTGGAGCAGTCCTGCTCTTGCTGCTTCATAGCAAAGCCCAGTGGAGCTCAATTGCTGTTGCTGGGTAACATCCCTTTACCTCCCGATGTCTACCAGGTGATGGGCATACACATACCCTGTTTGGAGTGCACTTGCTCTTCCAGTATGAAGTTGAACTTCATGTTGTTTTTTCCTTTCCTCTGTTTCTGTCAGAAAATCAAGTATCACTTCTGATACTTTCTGCCAGAGGTTTCCTCAAACACCACTTCCAGCATGTGTATCTGTCCTTGTTTGAGCCAGGATAGAACCAATTTTCTTCCTAGTAATTTTGCTTTTCAGTGAAGTATCTCCTAAGTAGCTGCACTTGCTGAAATTAACAGCATGTTAATTTGTTTAATTGCCAGCCCAGTGTTAAACTGTGACAGTATCATTGTTGAGAGCCACTTTCTGATGGTGGCTACTGCCATAATTTTGTTAAATATAAGTGGAGTTAGAACTTAGATGCCACATTGTTGCCAATCTCCGTAAGTAGTAAGCCTGAACCTTCAGAGAATGTGTTGGTCTGTAATCTTTTTCTGTACTGCTGGCAGTAGGGCAGTCCATCCCTAGCTAGTTCCAACAAGGTATAAGGGAAAAGAGATGACTTGCAATGCCTGAGGCTTGTGTTTTTGTAATCTACTGCTTTGGAGCTCTCATTGTTTTCTAAGAAAAAAAAAACCAAAAACATTCCTAACCATTTGTTTTGGGTTTTTTTTTGTTGTTGGGGGTTTTTGTTTTTCTTTTTCAAAAGAATTGTTCCAATAATGAGTATGTAAGGCCCAGTTGTCCCTCTTCTGAAATATAAATCATACATTGCAGTTTCACATGAGCCACAAAGCCACCTATTCTAGTTGACAGGGATGATTTAAGTAAGCTTTTAAGGGATCAAGTTCTCTTTTCCATGCCACCCTCAAAAACCACTAGTCTCATTTCCCTCAGTGCTTTTTCTCATGGGAAATAAGAGAGGAAAATTCTAATGAGAAGAGTGGAAAACTGAAGGTTTGGACATTTGTCAGCTTTTCATGGTATTCTTTTCTAAGACAAGATAAAAAAAAAAAAGTTGTGGAAGATGCTGAAAAATTATCAAAAGAATCGTTTTTCAGATGCTGTGAAACGATGGAAGAAAAAAAGTCATGTATATGGTATGGACAAAAACAGGGTAATGATCTAGAAAAGCAGTATTTTTGGTACCGTTTAGTGCCAAGGACAGAATCAAAAATACTCTGAGATTTTTAGCTATATGAAGAGCATAAAACCAATGTAAAATATTTACAGAGGAATAATTTTGCTTTACAGCCACATTAAGTAGTTAGCAATGATGTACCCAATTTGCTTTTCAGTTTTTGATGGAGGAGATGTCATCTGCCTGGATTTGTGCATTTGACACTGTCCCACATGACATCCTGGTCTGCAAACTGACAAGACATGGATTTGACAGATGGACCACATGGTGGATAAGTAATTGGCTGGATGGCCAGACCCAGAGTGCTATGGTCAATGGTTCAGTGTCCAAGTGGAGGCAAGTCAAGAGTGGTGTTCCCCAGGGGTTGATATTGGGACCAGTGCTGTTTAAACATCTTTGTTGGAGACATGGACAGTGGGATTGAGTGTGTCCTCAGCAAGTTTGCTGATGACACCAAGCTGTGTGGAGTAGTTGACACACTAGAGGGAAGAGATGCCATCCAGAGGGACCTTGACAGGCTGGAGAGGTGGGCCAATGCCAACCTCATGAAGTTCAACAAGGCCAAGTGCAAGGTCTTGCACCTTGGTCGGCTCAACCCCAAGCACAAATACAGGCTGGGGGGAGAATGGCTAGAGAGCAGTCCTGAGGAAAAGGACTTGGGAGTGCTAGTAGATGAGAAGCTTCACATGAGCCGTCAGTGTGGGCTTGCAGCCCAGAGGGCCAACCACATCCTGGGCTGCATCAAAAGAAGTATGACCAGCAGGGCGAGGGAAGGGATTCTCCCCCTCTACTCTGCTCTGGTGAGGCTGCACCTAGAGTACTGCATACAGCTCTGGAGCCCTCTGCAAAGGAAAGGTATGGAGCTGTTTGAGAGGGTCCAGAGAAGGGCCACAAAGATGATCAAAGGGCTGGAGCAATGCTGCTATGAAGGCAGTCTGAGAGAGGTTTGGGGTTGTTGAGTCTGATGAAGAGAAGGCTCTGGGGAGAACTTACAGCAGCCTTCCAGTACCTGAAGGGGCCCATAGGAAAGCTGGGGAGGGGCTTTTCACCAGAGTGTGTAGTGATAGGACAAGGGGTAATGATTTTAAACTGAAAGAGGGTAGATTTAGGTTAGACATCAGGAAGGAATTCTTCATCATGAGGGTAGTAAGGCACTGGAATAGGCTGCCCAGTGGCTGCCCCCTCCCTGGAGGTGTTTAAGGCCAGGGTGGATGAGGCTTTGTGCAGCCTGGTCTAGTGTGAGATGTCCCTGCTCATAGCAGGGAGTTTGGAACCTGATGGTCTTTAAGGTCCCTTCCAACCTTAACCATTCTATGATTCTATGAATTGGGAAAAGGAAAGGAGACTCAATGATTAAAATGAAAACAGATTTAACAGAATAATAACAGTGAACTAATATTAACCCCAATGCTAATATAAGGTGCAAAGTTATACTCCACTCCTGATAAGCAGTGGCAAGCTGTGTGCTTCCAGCAGTGCAGGCTGAATGCCAACACTGGCTAGAAAAACAGCTCCAGCAAGAATGCCATGGTCAGAGCAGCAGGATGACTGAGGAGACAGATAGGACTCTCTTGGGCAGGCAGCCATGGCAGAAGAAAAGAAAACCTATCCTGCAATATTCCCAGCATACAGTGAGAGTGACGTTTATGGTATGGAATACTTCGGCTGACCAGCTTGGGCCAAGTGCCCTGGGCTTCACCCCTCCCAGCCCACTGCACCTAAGTGTTTCAAAACTACCCTGGACCTTGGTCACTACACAAACCTGCATACCAGAGTTTCTTACCCTTTTTGTACTCACCAAAGTGGATTCTGCAGTCTCTCAAAATTACAGTTTCTCTGAGCAGAAAAATTAGTTCTGTGCCACCAAAACCAGGACACTGAGACAAGAGGAAAGAAATTATTTTTGTGACTGTACAGTAAAATCTTATGCTGAGAAATAAGATGCTATGTCTTTCTTAATTTACTATGCCTAATTGTTACAAATCTAGATGTTAAAAAAATAAAACAAAATGGGAGAGGGGCACGGTAGTATTTGGAAAGTCCAAATAAAGAATTTCTAGTGGACCTTTCCAGAACTTTGGCCAGACTTTAAAATGTGGTTTTGCAAAAGAATGTCAATTCAACTTTGAATTTGTAAATATTTTGAAATTATACTCCTTGGAATAATTTTTTAAAGCTTGCTATATTGACAATATTGTACTTCTTTCACCAGGACACTGCTCATGTCATCAGTTAAAGGGTGGAGACAAGTTCAGTTTTATAACCATCTTGTTCTCATTTGCTTTTGAAGTCTCAAGTTGCTAATTAGCAGTGCACAGCATGCTTCTATATAAAATGACTGAGACAAACATGGAACTCATAATGTACAAAAGAGTATCTGTATTATATAGTTTTTCTCCATTTCAACTATTTATACTTTTATTGAGGATGAAAGATTGATTACTTTAACAAAAATTCTAAATGGTATCTTCCAATGTGATTCGGTATCTTCCAATGTGATTCGTTATCTTCCCAAGGAAATCAACACCAACAATAATTTCTGCTCAGCAATTTAAGAGTGAGAAAATGGTGGCTTCTTCAAAGTTTGGGAAATACTGTATTTAAGTTTGAGAAGTTAAGGCTGGTTAAGGTTTAAATGCAGGATGAATAATATCAGGTAGCTCTTCATGCGTGGAAAACTGCAATGAAGCTTTAAACGAACAGAACACAATCTTATGTTTTATTGCTGTGGAAGAAAAAGGTGTAGATGCAGAACAAATCCAGCTATTTAAACAGATAAATTTCAGATTTACTCCTTCAGTACTGTCAGATGGATCAGACTCCGAGATCCTTCATTATTATGTGTCCTTGGTGATGAGATTTTCTAAAATGCTCTGATAAGAGATTTTGCCTTAGTATGTACTGTGCATGTTTCAGGAACCTATCATTACATTTCTGAAAATAGTCTTTGCAGTTCAGTACTGTGATGTTTGTTTCTGCAGTGAATTTCATCTGGCAGCTTTCTGGCAAAAATGAAAAACAAGAAACCATAGTTGAGCTATAACTGAAAAGAACTGGATTCTGTAGTGGATTAACATTTATAGTACATATAAATGTAAATTATTTTTAAACATTTTCATTATTTTCATGCTTAAATACTGAAATTATCATTAAATAGTTCAATTCCTTTCCATTCATGTTTTATAGAAGTTTAAAAATAGGTTCCAGCAGAAATGTCTCCTGACACATCCTAGAATCCCCTTAGAGAGTCACATCTCTTGGTTGTGATCCACAACACATCCATCATAACCTCAAAAAAATCGCTGGTTTTAAATTCTATTATATTAACAATGTTAGCAACCTGCATAGCAGCTATAAATAACTGAGTAAAATCTATAAAAGCTGTCTCCCTTTCATACTTTAACCCACAGCAACATATTAGTACAAAAAATTACAGCTAGAATTAGAGGCCTCAGAAAAAAATAACCAGAAAATAATCAGAGACAGAGAATCCAACTTACCAGATGTCTTTGTAGACCAAGGGAGGGGAGAAAGAAATCAGAGACCTAGAAACAAATGAAGGCATACGGATGAGAAGACAAGTGTGTGTTTAGTGCTGTAGTTAAAAACATTCAAGGATTCTTGCTGCATTAGCTATGAGAAAATAGTGTGGAAAAAGTGGCTGGATGGAACACCTGGAAAGCTCAGTTGCCAATGTAAAGCTCTGCAACATCAGCACTTTCTTTCAAAGCAGCTCATCAAAGTTTGTAGCCATTACACCAGTTTAAACCTTTATTTGATACCCCTGCACAGCACAAGATAAGTACATCCTCTTGCCTTGACAAAGACTACCTAATGAAAAGGAATGTCACTGGCCACAGTTGCTCTGGAAGACATCCTTTTAATATTAAATGACTGAAAAATTTACTTGCACCATTTCCTCCTTCTATGCCTTACAAAGAATGGGTAAGTATGTAATAGCTTTTCTTAATAATGGAAGCATTGCCTCTTGATCTTGTTTTTGTGTTCTTCAGAAGCAAGAAGAGAATCAAGAGATTTAGGTTGCATGTCATCATATTACCCTCTTCCTGCCTCTATTCCTTTTTTCTTTCTTACTTATGGAATGTTGGCAAAACTGTGTGTCGCGGACCGAGATAGGTACACTGTGCAATCTTTTTTCCATTTACTCTTGTGTTTTCAGTAGGCAAGAATTCAAATTTAAACAAAAGTAAATGGAAAATCATATATAACACCTTGATGAGAAAGCACTGAGTGCCTTTATACATGCTGTAACAATTATGGGACAGAACAGCAGCTGTACCATTCAGAATTACTAGCTTAGACATTTGAAATTGTTTCACTTGTCTACAGATAACAATTATACAACTGCCTGCACTACTGGATAAAACTTGTGTATCACTATCTTTTGATTTTATTGTTTATTCTTCCACAGAATCTCTAAAAACAAATAAATAAATAAAAAACCAATAATAAATCATAGTAAGTAAAAAAAAATTCTCTGTTTAATGGAAGAAACAGGGTTGGGAGAGAAAAAATGATTTTTTTTTATAGAGAATTAGATAATGGGAGAATACTCAGGGGTAGATTTCACAAGCTGCATGGCCTCAACAGCAACTTCTCTCAGGTTTGTACATAGATAATTTCAATGACAGATAGATAGAGCTTATCCTGACCTACAAGAAAAATACTACATTTTCATGCAGTTAAAGCTGCAATGATTTCCCGCACTCCACACACACACACACCCATTTTCTGTGCATTTTTACAAATAATGCTGTACAAAATACTTTATATATTTACACAGTTAGTCACAATTTGCTCATGGAGTGACTTGATTCTTTCATGCTGTGTAAAAATTTTCTGCAGCATATATAAAACAATGCAGCCTACAACCTTGTTAGTGATATTCATTGATGACACATTATGTTTTTGTAGATATTGATAGTGGAACAAAGTTAAATAAAGACCATTAAGTATGTTGAGTCTGGAAAGGCAGCAAGAAAACATGTACATAACTGGATCAAAGTAGCAGATATCACTGTATCATGTTGACCAAAGTGGTTGTGGAGTCTCCATCTGTGGAGATGTGCAAAATGTCAGTGGACACAGACCTGGATGACCTGCTGAAGCTGACCCTGCTTGAGTGGCAGGGTTTGACTAGATTATCTCAGAATTCTCTTCCACCCAAAATGGTTGTCTGATTTTGTGTGAATAAATACGGAATACAAAAATTCATTAATTAATCTTATAAATTTCTTATATAAAGTAAAGCACTGATTAGTACTATAAGAACTTTAAGCGATCCTTTAAAAATATAAAAAGAAATTAAAAAAAATCCCTCACAAGAAAAATAAAGGGAAAGATATTAAATCATTTGACACAACTACCTGCAGCAAAAAAATTCAAAAACTGATGTTTTTTCCATCTCTAACAGTGTGCTACTAGATTTTTGTTATTAGAAACATCTAACCACATAATCTTTCAATGTCATTTGCACAGTCTACTTCAGTCTACTATGTGGAGAAAGAGCTTTCTATGGTATTATCAAACAATCTTTGGCCGCAATCACATGTGTTCAATTATGCTGTGATATTTCCCATCATCAGTCCTCTCCTTATTTATTTTTGCTGCAGTCTGATGCTCTGGTTTTTGTAACATTTATCTTTTTTTTTTTCTCTTGATAATAGCATACTTGGATGCTCATTATATAGTTGGGCATTTGCAACTATCTAGAAAAATGAAGTTTTTCACTACCAAAAAAACCCGCAGTTTTCCTCCAGAAGTCTTGCTTTCTGTGGCATACTTGAACACCCTATCCATATATAGCAAGTACCTTTGTTGACTACTCTGCCCTTGGAATGGCACTCATTTTTTCTTTTACAGTACTATTTTCCTGCTGGGACAAATAAAGGGAAATGGATACTAAAAAAGATTAAGCCATAAATAATGCTCACTGTGTTCTGACTCCACTACCACAGATAACAAGCTGAATCACAAGTACAGTGCACACTGCAGAATAAAAACATACTTTTTTTTAATACTTCAGTATTCTTGCATTATAATTTGAAAATTGTAAGGTTTTTCATATTATAAGTGTATTTTTATTAAGATACATACAACAAAGAGAGTTGTCTTGTCTCACTCAGTGGGTTTCAAGGGAGGTGAATGTACCCCAAAAGTGCACAAGTGCCATCTCAGTGGCCGCGCGTGTTGTAAAAAATAAGCCATGACAAATGGCCTAGAGGAACCACAACAAATGCTTTATTAAGAGATCACTACTTAGATGCTAATGGCGGGTGTAGGAAGCAGAAAATAAATAAATAGATATTGTTTTTGCAGAAGCTATGAATATTTATGTATATACTGTTTTTGCAAAAGCTATAGAAACGTTGTTACCTATAACTATAGAGGAAATTATTTCTTAGAAGTGATATGCAACCAAAGGCTTGTGTAGTAAAGCTTCAAAAGAAAACCTGTTCATACCAGAATAGTGGTTAGAAAGTCCAGCCTTATAGGCAGGGCATGGGACCAGGTAAACACGGGTGGGACATTAGGTAGTAATCTTAGGCATACTGGATAGGTTGTAAACCTTGGAGTACCTAGCCAATGGGGAAACAAGGGAGGGGTAATTCAGTCGGGATTAGGGAATAAAAAGGTGTGCCGAGTGCCCACCTGGTGTACCTACTTGGTGAGTCACCCACTCTTGCAAGAACATAGAAGTTCACTGAGAAGTTTGTCTGAGCCTGAATTGTCAGCTATTGTGGCGTTTCTCACAGCAGGCAATCTCGAAATTGTTGACTCCCAAAGACTACTCCTGTAACTGGTGAATGGATCGAACTAGGGAAAAGAGCTAGGAGTTTGTAACCTATTAACTTGTAGAAGAAAAGAAAAAAAGGCAAAGAAGAAAGAAAGATGGAAAGACAGATGAGAAGATAGCACAGATACCACCACCGTTTGTTCCAGTGAGGTCTTTTTCAGTGTGCTGTCCAGCTGTGCCAGCCTCCAGCCCCAGGTCCCAGTGCACTTCCACCACTTTTATAATGTCCTGTCAACCAGAGACCACCCTCGGGCGGGGTACAGTTGAGGTTCTGCACTTGTGCAGTTCCTTGTTCTGGAAGGTTCTGGGGTCAGCTGGGCAGTCAGACATTCCAGAGAGTTCTGGAACAGGACTGGGGCAGGGGAGACTTCTTCCAAGGCCAGCCCTGGTGGTTGGCACATGCTCTGCACACGTGCAGAGCAGTGGCTGGAAATTTACCAGGGGAGGCAAGCCTCAGAGGAGCCGGGGGGAAGGCAATAGCCTGCCCTCCCACCTGCACTGTTCATGCTAGCCTAACACAGGACTCCATCCTGAGTTGTTTGAGACACAACAAGGGATGTTCCACATACCCTTGCCAGTCACTGAACACTCTCTGACAACAGGTTCTAGTTGCACGAGCAGAACACTGCTAAGAGAAACTCCCTGTATATGGTTTGTATTACTTCTGAACAATAATAGTATCATATTTTAATACGATATAATAGTAATAGTAGTAATAATAGTATCATGTAAATAGAATCATATTTTTATTGCAAAGGAATAATTTGGCTAAGAGGAAAAAATATTTGAGTGTTTTTCACCCTATTAGTAATCCCTATTCCTTTTATTTTTATTTCTGTTTTTGAGAGATGATTTCATGTGGAGTGAAACTACTGTTGTCATGAAACAGCATTGTACTTTTAATAACAGTCATTTAGACAGATTTGTGCTTCTTGCTGTGCACAAATAGCTCAGCAGTGTCACTTCAGGACAGTGTATACCAATGGCTGTGCAGAATCACATCATCCCTTATGGTGCACAAAAGATTTTATGGCTGCAATCCCTACTACACTGTAGGGATTAGTTTACTGTCTTACCAGTGTCATTAGTCAATTCCCAGAGGAGTTAGAGCCCAGGCCAAATATTCTGATGGTACATAACTTTGGAATTACTGGGCAACCTGAGAAAGGATTATCTGTGCACTGGTGTCTTTTATTGAAAATAAGGCTGGGAGAGATTATTTTCAGGCCAGTTTTGGAGATAAGTGCAATTTAGTGTAAAGAAGGAGGTTTTGGTGACCTGAAGGAAGAAACAATGATTCTGAGAAGAGAATTTGGCTGGGTGGTCAGGTCAATATTGAAGTGTGCTCTAAGATCCTAGCTAGCCATGTATTTCACCCATGTCATGTTTGGAAGGGCTACACTGAGGATGATACCTATCAGTTTAATTCAGAAGTTCAAATCCTGAGACAATGGGAGAGGCTGAAACTAGATTTCTCAACTATCAGTATAGCAGTGAAAGCTAAAGTAAAGAGAAAAATTCAAATACCTTTAAAATACTTGCATGCATAATAAGTATATACTTGGGTTACAGGGAGAACTGTGGTTTTTTGGTGACAGTCTCTGGTTTGATAATTTTTCAAAGAGGTATTGAGTTAATAGCAAAAGTTTTCTTCTAAGATTCCTAATGAAACTCTTTACAGCCATACTGAAGATGAGAGTGTGTAATTGTTTTTTCAAAACAGTGTCTCTAGAAATGCATCAAAGTTTTTAATATTTTGGATCTGGGAGCCCGTTTGGACTGCTTTCTTACTGCGATATGGAGAAAAATGTAAATGTGCAAATCCTCTATTTCTTCTGAAAAAAGACTGCCTGCAGTTTTCACCAGATGTATAAAACCAAGCACTGTACCACTATACTAAAATGCCTTTACTCAGAGATACAGAATGACAAACATAAATAACATTAGATGATGGTGTGCAGTATTGAATAACTTGGTGACAATTTTAGATTTAGATCTATTTTAGTGTTTATCCTCCTGAAGTTTTTTGATCCTTATCAGGTGCACTTTGTGAAAAGCCAATAGAATTGGAACAGTTCATAGTGAAGTAAAACAAGTTATTTTGTTTCTGCTCAAAATTTAGAAATGAAATTTGCAAGGAACTTAAAAGTGTCCTGATGGGAAATTCTCTTGTCATTGATTTATGGAGAAGATTCACAAGGCAATAAGCTCTCACTGCAATATGAGGTAAAAAGGATGAGGAAGGATGGCTGAACACATATTTGGTTAACCTAAATAGAGAAAACAATTCCATGGTCTGCCCAGAAGGCTTGAGACATACAACACATAGAAAAAATAAAATAAAATAACCCCCCAACCTTTAATGGTTCAAAACAGCAGTGGCTTTAATGTCACAGCTGTAAAACAATAGGGCGAAAACAAACAGGCACGTTGGGGAAGAATAACCTCTTTTGCTTTGTCCTTGGTATTGTTTGACCTGACTTACAGCTGTGGGTTAATTTCTTCCATGCTTCATATGCTGACAGAGGTACACAGTGACACACACACACATAAACACACACTTGAGTGCTATAGTTTGAAAGAAGGACTAGATTAGGAAGGAACCACAAGTGTTACTTTTTGTTCCTTCCTGGAAGGGCAAGGTGGATGGGATATGCAAAGCACAGGAAGAGCCTGAGCTTTCTAAACTTGACAGATAGCAACTGTTATGTTACACTTTAGAAGTCAGCACTGCAAATGAAACCCCTGTAAATTTTGTTGTATGTTTTACAAGACAATGTGGTAAGACCTCTGGAATGTTTCTTGCTGGGATGTGATTTCTACACTGCCCTTTATCTTATGCTTTAAACATATACACAGTAAGATGAGTGTTTCATTGCAACACAGACAAAAGTAGCAATGCACGTTTGACCTTGGTGTCATAGCCAAATATGTGACCAGGGTTCAGGATTCAGCACAGGCCAGTAGCTCAAGTAGAAATGCATTAGGGACTTTTTAAAGTATAATGTTTTATAAATTATTAGATCCTAGATCACCCCTTCAGTTCTCGGTACTCAGTTTAGTCCAATGATAAGAATGCCTTTAAGTATTTCCAAGCCATGTTTTCCTTTTGTTCTATATAATTTAAAGAAAAATTTTAATGATGCAGCAGTTGTTAATGTTGCATTCCTAGTGTGCAACAAACATTAATGGTTATATTAAACTCTTGCACTCAGTGCATTTAAACTGTTACACTCTCAAATGTTTCTAGAGTAAAGAGAAGAGGGATTGAGAGCTGGTGAAATAAAACAGAGGGAGTCACAAACTGGCTGAATTTGAGACAATACATATGGCATAATTTCACAAAGTAATGTTTATCTTGAATTTAACTTCCCTACACTTATTTTATGAATGAATTATCCTTTTATTTTCATTTTTACTTCATTTTCTTCCAGAATATTTTGTCTTTTGGGCAAAAACTTTTCAGAAAATTTCCTTTAATAGGATGGCTGAGGAAAGGTGAGCTGCTCTGACTACATATCTGTCATAAAAATTTATGTGGCAATTTTCATAGGAATGATTGTAGAGTAACATACTAATGCTCAGCCTAAAAAAGGATAAAGACTGTGGACTTGATTTCTTTTACTTACCTTTAGTGCCTGAGAACCTAGTCTGGGACAAATCTCACCCCTTGAGTTCTGATCAGATTCATTGAACAATCAATCTGTGGTGAGGAGTGTGAGAAGTGTGGGAAGGAGACAGAGAACAGGATGTGTGTGTGGCCAAACAAACCCAAAATGCTTCATTTTGATCTTTTAACTTGTTGCTTCAAGATGAAGTCTCAACTCTACAACTGGTTAAACTGAAAACCAAAACGAAAAACAAAAAAACCTGAACAAGATAACAAAATAAAACAAAACAAAACAACTTTATTTCTTTTATCTGGAGTAGAGACTGTTTACTTTGACTGAGAGTTATGTTTTGAGGGAAAAGGGGGAATGCCATTTCTGTAAGTAGTCAGAAAGTGTCTAAATACTAATTTTTTAATTATTTTTTTTTCTGGTGATGCAGCAGATAGATCAACACAATCAATTATTTGCACAGCTCTACCTGCAGAATTACTTTGCAATCCAAATGATATAAAATGGTGTTCCTTAAATAACCCACTCAAGTTATTCTTAGTAAATTGTGTAATTTACTGTAGATGTAAATTAATGTAGCTACATTGCTTAGTCTTGCAAAAACGTATTGCAATTAAAAGTATCATCTGGTGGTACTGTCTTGACTACTGTGGGCTTCAAAAGCAGAAAGGGGCAACTGTCCAACACCAACTCTCCCTATGCCATCTCTCCGCTGAACACTTCTACACCACCAACTCTCTGCTTGGACAACTACACACATGAGCATATGACACACTGTGCTGCACCGCTCCTCCTTGCCAGCTGGTGCTGCACTGCTAGGTTAGACTGCAGAGCACCACACAGGTCCTCCTTGCATGTGACAAGCTCCACAAAGCCCTTGAACATCACTGGGGCTCCCTGACACTGCAGGGAGCCCTGAGCACCTGGCAGCAAGCAATCACTCTCAGGAGGTGGAGGGGGGACAGCCAGCGAGCTCGTTCGTGTCCTGCCTGCAGTACACATTGCATTAGAGGGAGGAGAAGGAAGCGTGCAGTCAAGGGGGTGAGTGGTGGGGAAGGCCATGGGGGAAGTTGGACACCTGAACACTGCCAGTGGGAGAGCCTGCCATTTTGTGATATAAGCCTGGCCATTTTGAAATACAAAAATTAAAACTTTAGCCAGCATAAGGATGGCCAGCTAACGCGTAGAACGGACAGAAGGTGGGTGGGGAGAACTACAGGAGGGTTTTCCTGGGGAAGCTGAGGAGCAGATGGCTGCCCTGCTGCAGGGAGGATCAGTGGTGCAGTGTCATATTGCAGGGAGGACTGGCGCAGTGCCATGTGCGATCTGATGATCCAAATAGAGTTGACCCAGTGGAGAGCAGTATAGAAGCATCTGGCTGAGATTTGCCGACAGCAAGTTGGCAGCAGACGGTGGAGGAAAGTTGGTGGTGGACAGTTGTCCTGGACCCCTTCAGAGGAGATGCACAGTGTGTGAGATGCAAAGGGCCTGTTTTTTGTTCAGAATCAACATTTTATTACATCATTTTTACTAAGACCATACAACACATAATTGGTCTGGGTAGGAGCATTACAAATGAAAGGTGGCATCTGGAATTTAGCTTGATCAAGTCCTTTATATCATTAAGGATACAAAGTGTCCTTTGGCTTGGTTATGAAGTACAGCACAAAGCTAGCCAGCTAGCTATACTAGCTGTTCTGGAGACAAAATTCAGAATAAGGATATGCCATAAACACTTTCCTGCTAAATTATCTATAAATCAATATTAATGATTTTTTTCTAGTGCCAGAACAGTAATTTTCATAGCAGGTTATGTCTATATAAATGAAATATTCAGCTTGAAGTCTGAGGCACAACGGAAAGCCTTTCTTCTCTTCAGGCTCTCATCACTGTAATTGTTTAAGCTATCATTTCTATGGAACTGCATAGATTCCTATGGATGCAAACCCTGGACTTTTCAAGCTGGCAGTGTTACCCACCTGAGAAATGCTACTGAACATTGTTGCCTTAAGACAACTTCTGCAGAGTCACTTCATCATGCTAACTCCCAGTCCTTTGATGGTTTTGTCTGGGGATAAAAATTAATCATTTTCACAGAAGGAATCTAGAAGGCAGCTTATACGGTTCATAATTGATGTGACGGCATAGTTCATTGGCTGGACCATTGCTAGGAATCCAGCCTAGTGCTGAACTAGTAATACTGAGGAATAACTGGCTCTGCTTTTCCTAAATCTGCTGACTCTGGACCTGTCCAGGTGTCCAGAGACAGCTTGCCTACTGCTGCCTCCCTACACATGCTGTCTCAAGCAGTTAGAATGATGCCTCAAAGGGAATGAGGCAATGACCCAGCCATTCCTTTTCTCCTGTACTTGCTGTTGTGTCCTGCGAGAATAGGGAAGAACTAGGTTTCTCTCTTGCACTTTTCTAATTCTAAATACTTTTTTCCAGACACCATCTGTCTTCACAACAAAATGATAATAGATGCCCTAAGGTAACACATCCTGTTCTGAAGTATTGTAAAAAACTGAGGTTTAGTTTGGTGATTTTTACCAGCATTAAAATAGGTGATTAGTTTTCCATGAAGTGCCTCATGAACATTGTAGTTAAGGAGAATTCCTGTAAAGGCGAGTAGAAAAAAGAATGTCCCATTTTACAGTGATTGTACAGTCATTTCCAATTCCCTGGTTTACAAAAAGAAATGCTTGCAGGGCATCATTTCCCACAGTAGCTGGTGCAAGCCCTACTGCTTATTGTGGGACTCCTGTCAGGATGATTGTCCTCCACAATTCCCATACTGTCTTGAAGCAGCAATTTGCCATGCAGCTAAGTTCTTATTCCAGAATGGTTTAGACAACTTTGATACATTCATCTGTTTACTAACTCCCAGTGGATCTATTTGAGATACTGTGGGAGAGTCCTTCTGCTCTCCACCACCAACTTGTTTGTATTTGGTTTTGTTTTCTTGGAAATATATTTGCTGAAAACAAGTTGTTGAGCAAAATTTTCATTCCGGTTTTATACTGGAAACCACTGTTTTCGTATGGTTGCAAAAGTTTTTACCTGAAAAGCTGCAAAATTTTTGTTAAAAACAAATTCATGTTTAGAAAATATGATTTATCTGTTATATATAGTTGAAACTAATTTCAGTAATCTAAATGAAGCATAGGAAACATTTCAGGTTTCTTTTCTGAATTAATTAATGTTGCTGTCAAGGAAAACTTGGAAAATTTTTTTCACTTCTCCCACCAATTTAAGATGAGAATAATTTTCAGAATTGTTGCACAATTTTTTTTCCACTTTTTTTTCATGCTCCATAAAAAATCAGTGCAGAGTTCTATCTTTGGAATAAATAATGTGAAATGATTAAAATTAAACTGAATAGTAAATGTTTAGATAACTACCTTGTAACAAAATAATCTCCTTTTTAAATTAATTGTTTAGATCAACATTCTGTAAATCTGTGAAAGTCATGTTGAGTTTACATTTTTCTCTCTCTGGGTTTGCTGACTGTCTTGCTGTGATCTTCATTATTCAGCACCTTTTCAAGTGGAGTTGACCAGGTTATTGCTGGGTCAAGGCTGATTAATCCCTGGCTGGTAAATGCAATTAGATCTTCTATTATGAGGCTGTAGATCTACACATGTCTAAGATGTTAGTTTTCTCAGCGTCTTTCCCATAGAAAGCCTCTTCATTCTAGGAGAGGTGAATGAATCCTGCTTCTTCTACCAAGAACAATTGAGTG
This sequence comes from Hemiprocne comata, assembly GCA_020745705.1. NCBI lineage: Eukaryota > Metazoa > Chordata > Aves > Apodiformes > Apodidae > Hemiprocne > Hemiprocne comata. Next base: position 81,274,285 of record CM036587.1, on the reverse strand, counting down.
TTGCATTCTTCATCTTAAGTATGCGGCCTTGGGACACTAGTTAAGCAAATATTTATTTGCATCTAAAGTGGTAATAGTAAAATGAATAATGACTGGTTTAAATGTTGATTAGAACTGAAAGAAAACTTTCTTTGTGGATACAAGCTTCCATCTACACAAGGCAAATATATAATTTTTTTTAATCTTCTACTTTGTCAAATAACTACAGTTCATGCTTAAAGGTCAATTCTTTGAAATAATAGGATAGTTTGCATGGAACTATCACTTCTCGTAGTGTTTCATTAGAAGCAGAATACTATTTTCACTTGGGACCTTATGCCCTTGTATGATATCATGCTGCCCTCCAGACAAAGGGAAAAAAATGCATGCCATTCTTCAGGCTTACCTTCAAGTAGCACAATCTCTATTGTAAATTAAAACATCCCCACAAGCAAGCTTTATCAGCTGCCAGTTATCTCCACAAACTCTTCAAACAGATTGGTGAAATGTGGGAGAGACCTACATTCATATCCTTTAATTATAGTCCCCAAACACTTACACTGGAGAAAGGTATGGCATTGTCCCTCAAGGGTCACTACTGGGACCAGCACTATTAAATATTTTCATCAATGACCTGGATGAGGGAACAGAGTGTACCTTCAGCAAGTTTGCTGATGACACAAAACTGGGAGGAGTGGCTGACACACCAGAAGGCTGTGCTGCCATTCAGCAAGACCTGGACAGGCTGGAGAGTTGAGCAGGGAGCAACTTGATGAAATACAACAAGGGCAAGTGTAGAGTCTTACATCTGGGGAAGAACAACCCCATGTGCCAGTACAGGTTGGGGGCTGACCTGCTGGAGAGCAGCATAGGGGAAAGGGATCTGGGGGTCCTGGTGGACAGAAGATTGACCATGAGCCAGCAATGTGCCCTTGTGGCCAAGAAGGCCAATGGCATCCTGGGGTATATTAGAAAGGGTATGGTTAGTAAGTAGGTCAAGAGAGGTTCTCCTCCCCTTCTATTCTGCCTTGGTGAGGCCGCATCTGGAATATTGTGTCCAGTTCTGGGCCCCTCAGTTCAAGAAGGACAGGGAACTGCTTGAAAGAGTCCAGCGCAGAGCCACAAAAATGATTAAGGGAGTGGAATATCTCCCTTATGAGGAAAGACTGAAGGAGCTGGGTCTCTTTAGCTTAGAGAAGAGGAGACTGAGGGGCGACCTCATCAATGTTTACAAATATGTTAAGGGCGAGCATCAGAAGGACAGAGCCAGGCTTTTTTCAGTGATGTCCAGTGATAGGACAAGGGGCAATGGGTGCAAACTGGAGCACAGGAGGTTCCATGTAAACGTGAGGAAAAACTTCTTTACTGTGAGAGTGACAGAGCACTGGAACAGGCTGCCCAGAGAGGTTGTGGAGTCTCCTTCTCTGGAGACATTCAAAACCCACCTGGACACGTTCCTGTGTGATGTACTCGAGGTGATCCTGCTCTGGCAGGGGGGTTGGACTAGATGGTCTTTCGAGGTCCCTTCCAAACCCTAAGATTCTGTGATTCTGTGATTGCTTTGTAAAATTCACTAAGAATGTGATTAAGTGTGGGAGATCTTCAAAAGATTGTCCTGAGTCTAGGCTGGCAGCTGGTTCAAAGGAAAATGATAAAGTGTGTTATTCATGGTAAGAGCATGGTAAGGTTTATGGTATTGAAGGTATTTTAAGATCTTTACAAAATTTTTCCAAGCTGCTGAGGGACACAGTAAGCAAACTGCTAGATGTCTCTTGTAAGCCAACCGATTCCAGGCTTGCCGATTTTTGCTGTTATTTTTATTATGATGGTTATTTTATGACATCAGCAAACAGTTAATATTGCTAGTGCTAGTGGAGAAATTAATTTTAACCCATCTGATATTTCATAGCTGCGCTTTAGCTAAGGATGCAAACATGTTTTCATCTTGCATTTTGCTGAACCAAAACTATCAGCCTGCTATGTGGTAGGAACATATTAAGTTAATCCTCAGCACAATTGTTAAGTATTGTGATTTCTAAATATGCATTTAATAGCGATTAGTGGATGCAAGTAAATGGACGTGTTTGTCTTTGCTGCTTTTAGAACTTAACATGCCAGGAGGAAGAGGAACTATTTAAAACAGAAGAACATGATCCAGAAAATTACTTCATGTATGCATCTGTATGTAGGAAATTGTCTTGACAAAGGTTTTAATACAGGGATGAATACAAAAATATCCACCTGAACATGTTGTCTAGCCAAATTCTTCAGTTTGCCTTTTCGGAAAGCACCACATAATATCAAAACAAACGCACCCCCAACCCCCCAACCTCTAAAAAACCCAATTAAATCTAATTATACTGTGTTTACAGAGGTTTTGCACTCTGACATGGTTTAACCCTTGCCAGCAACTAAGTCCCACACAGCTGCTCACTCACTACCCCCCCAGTGAGATGTAAGAGGGAATCAGAAGAGTAAAAGAGAGAAAACCCATGGGTTGAGATAAAGACAGTCTAATAAGTAAAGCAAAAGCCACAAGTGCAATCAAAGCAAAACAATGAATTAATTTACTGCTTCCCATCAGCAGGCAGGTGTTCAGCCATCTCCAGAAAAGCAGGGCTTCATCATGTGCAACCATTACTTGGGAAGACAAAGGTCATCAGACTGAATGTCCCTTCCTTTGCCTCATCTTCCCCCAGCTTTGTATGCTGAGCATGACATCATAGGGTATGGAATACCTGTTTGGTCAGTTGGGATCAGCTGTGTCCCCTCCCAGCTTCTTGTGCACCACCAGCCCACCTACTGGCAGAAAAATATGAGAAGCTGAAAAGTCCTTGACTTAATGCAAGCACTGTTTAAAATTTCAGTCTAATATTAATAGTGGTGCTCAGACACATCTGAAGTTATGCTACACCCTGGGACTTGATTACACCAATTACACACATAAATACAATTTTAATGTGTGCAAGTTTTCAAGTACAAAGCTAAATAGTGAAAACTGAGACAGAATGCCTCTTTCAAAGTGTGTGGTAGTTTCTTGGTAAATTACTAATAGTATTGAGCATAAACCAGTTCATAAAAAAAGTACTAAATCTTTTGGCAGCCTAAAAACTGATATAATAAGCTATAAGAACACACTCAAAGCATGAGAGTATAGATCTTAGAGTAGGAACAAAGAAATAACCATGTATAGAAGCTGAATATTGTAGTGGGACTTGGCACTGAGACTAGAACAAGCCACCTAAAAAAGAGGTATAGAAGAAATTAGATGTGGCATTTTACACTTATCACTTTTATAAATAACAGTATAAAAGTAAGATAATATACAAGAGTATAATACAATATAACAGAATGGAGAAGGAAAACTGAAAATGGTGAGAGGTATAAAGAACAGTAAGTGAGAAGAGTATCATGAAAGCTTGCATGATTAAGATGCCAAAGATGACCAACTAACTACTTTTTCTCAGAGGTTGATTAAAGTTGATTATTTTCCAGTGAATATGTCTTATTAACTACTAAAATTTTCAGGAAAGAAAGGAAAAAAATTAAGTAAATATCCATCCTTTTTTTTTTTTTTTTTTTTTTTTTTAAATAAATTCACAAGCAGAGAACATTGTTGGAGTTTCTTTTGCATATCCCCTCAACTCTCCATCCCACCCCAACCCTGCTGCTGGTCACATACCTTTTTTTAAGCTAATGAGTTGTTTTTGTTAAAACGGAAGAAATCCTTATTAATCCTAAAAGATAATTTTTACACAGGGATGAAAAAGGACATTTCTCACCGAAACTATTTTTCACAAAGCTAGAAGGAACCAGAACTAAAGCAAAAAAAGAGCATGGCTGTATTGTCTTTAACTAGTTTGGTGAATAAATCTATCAGTGTTGAGTATAAGAGACAGGATAGTAGTTTGAGAAAAAAAAAATAATGAAATGTCACTGCACTGAAATAGAAAGCAAACACTTAAGGGTAAGGGGATGTATAAAAAGGAGAGGCATGGGACTTCAGTAGCATGATAGATATGAAGATACAGTAACAGACAAATTAGAATATAAGGAAAGCCTTTGTCAGGCTTATACTGTGTAGTATAATTCTGGCAATTAAGAAACTCTGGACTCCTATATTTGATGCACAGAATTTCATGTAAAGGTATCCATTACATTGTTATGCTTTATCTAACAGCTTGAAAAAGTATGTTCCCTAAATAGAGGATATGTATTCAGGTCATCAAAGATAACTGTGTCTATGAATCCTTGAGTTAGATAGCTGAATGGTCCATATGAGTAATGTATAAAGATTATTTCATTTATTCTGATTGTTACCGATTTGCTTGATTAACATCATGGTCCCACATTATTAAAATTGCATAGATACTTGTCACTGATGTCAGTATGTGTGACTTCAGGTCCCCTAAGGTGGACTCATCAGTATTTGTTATGCAGGAATAGAAGTACCTGAATGATACTGTTCTACAGAATATACATAGTGCAGCCTTCACCACTTCCTGGAAGAAATCGTTTTATATCCAAGATATACAGGGAATTTCCATATGCAGCTTAAACTAACAAATAATCTTTGAATTCAGTTAAAGAAACTACTTACCTTACACAGGTACCGTAAACATTTCTCCTAAAAGGTATCATGACTGTGAGGACCTGCTGCTGAATAATTTCTGAAATATGAAACATTTTCACCTTGTACTCTATTTTCCTTCACACCTGAAATTCATAAACCTTATTAAAAGGAGGTAATGCAGTAATGCAGATGCAAGATTTTGATATTTCTCACTGCTATTATTTTCCTATTAAAAATGTACACATTTAAGTGTGTCATGGTGTAGACAAACATGACTGAATTAACACTTAGTGAAGAGAAAACAAATTTAATTAAAGAGCTTAGAGAAATGAAACACTAACTGCAAGCAGAGCCATGTCCTCATTCTCATTCTTGTAGAAATCATAAAAGCTGAAGTATTCTCTTTTAGAGAAAGGTGTTGTATAAGAAGAACATTTTGTAATTGTGGCCTTGTGCCTTTCTTCAAGAGAACATTTTAAATCACTTTGTAAACTGCTTTCAAGAATGTTTAAGTCTTTTGACAGTAGGCTGAAATCTGAAATTGCAAAAGTTATTCTAGATGAAGGTATTTTGATATAACTACATGCTAATTTACATCAGCATAGATTAAGCCCATAACACCTATGTGATATTCTTTCCTGGATTTACCAAAACAAGTATTGTATGGTTTTTGCATGTGTGTATATACATATGTACATTTTGCTTTCATGCACAGAGCCAAGTAGTCTGAGTATGTTGTAGGAATCCTACTTTTAAAAGATAAGCATTTCAGTTTTTTTAAAATGGAATTTTATGCTTGTTTGCCTAAAATTTTTATGTGAAAATTCCTAAAAAAAAGAGCTTTTTTATACAAATCATGAGAGAAAGGGCAGATAGTAATTACATTTGTAGTTAAACAATTCCGAACAAATAATTTGAACAATGGTAATATTCTGCTGAAATTGCAAAATACTTGTTTTTCAGTTCATTTTTCTTCTGTGTTTGCAGAATTGAATCTATAATTTATGGTAAAAAATAGGAATTGGAGATCAGAAAACACTAAAGAAAAGCAGATTTAAAACCATACTTATACTGATGAGCAGTACAGTTTCCCTTTGTTTATATTAGTGTCATTTACTTCAGAAGTCAAGTGCTTCCTAAAAATTAATAGATTTTTTTCTCTCTCCTCCAAGGTAGAAGAAAATTGTCTCTCTCAGCTTGAAATGGGAAGCAGTCTCAGAGAAATTTGCTTTTTAGCACTAACACGGGAACGGATTGTCTGAATTTCATGGTTACTGCCATAGAACCAAGGCTGGCAGATTGGTATGTATGGTAGGGGACACTATGGATACTCATAGTAGGAAATAAAATTTAAAAAGTAATTTAAAAGTAAACAAAACAAACAAACCCCAATAAAACCAAATAAATAAATAAATAAATAAAAACCAGGCTAAAAAACTGAGAGGCAAAATAGTGGGATTATTTCTGTTATACTGAACGGGGAATTGCAACAGATAGAGAATTTTAAGAGGGATTAAGGCAGTTGGGCATTTCTTTTGGATGGTGTTAAGTAGCTGCTAATGAACCTTTGAAAATATCCCCAGAAATCTAGAACTATTCTTCTTTAAACACTGAACTGTGATACTTAAGGTGGCCACCTATTCACTCTACATTCTCTCTATAATCAATGAAGACACCTGGCCTAAAATGAGGCTGCAACACTCACTGAAGAATCCTGTCTTATTTCAGAGCAGAGAAGACTAAATTATCCTGAGACACCAGAACCAAAGAGAAAAGCAGTACGTGTAATTAAATATCCTTTTTTAATTATTATTTTTTATTTAAACCAGCTTCTCTTGTATTCTTCTAAAGTCTGCAGGTTATTATTCTTTTAGACACTCCTTCTGGCATATTGATGAGCTTGTTTTCCCCTGAGAAACAGCTTTCTCAGAGGTTCATTAATTTCTGAGGTGGAGAATGAGACTTGTTGTTAAGGAAGGAGAAAATAGAAATACCTACATTAATACAGTTTTATAACATATCCGTAACAGTTCTGTATAATATTTAAGTATCTACTGTAGCACAGAAAATAAATATTCTTGTTTCTTCACAGACAGTGATTCCTGATGCAGAGGATACAGACTCATTCATAATTGCATATACAATGTTGATAACCCCAACTGGCTTATACAACTGGATTCTTTCTGCCTAGAGTGCTCAAAAAAATCTCTGTATTTCAATTCAGGCTATGAATCCTTACAGATCCCTGTCCTTCATATCAAAACAGGCAGCAGGAGAGATTTTCTAACATGCATCAAAAGCTTGTCTTCCACCATAGGTAGCCAGCGACTGTTGGTCCATACTGCATAGTCTCACACTAGCCAGTGAGGCTTCTAAAATTGAGTCGTTTTATGGCCCATTTTACTAGTAGGGTAAATGGAAAGAAGAGAAGTTTTGTGAGAGTGTGAGAAATCTCTTTTTCATATTGTGTTTGCCATCCATTCATGGCCTCAGTTTAGTATGGACAAATTCCTACCTTTATCAACCTAGTTCTGGCTTGGAGAGTTCAACAGATTATTGATGTGCCCAAAATGTTCCCTGTGAAGCTTCTTTACAAAATCAAGCCAAAATGAAAGTTTTACAAAAGCTTTTATTCTTCTTTGCTCTTACAAATTATTTACAGATGCTACTACAGTACCTGGGGCCAGCAACAGCTATCTCTGCTTTTGTCACTTCAAGCTATTGATATATATTATCAGCAGATACATTAAAAAAATTCCAGCTGGAAAACTGGAACCGGAGAAGACTACTTGGTACCTGTTTAGTAACTTGAGTTCCGTTTAGAAAGTACATAAACCACGTGCACTGATACCTGCACTGACTTCTCATTGGTTTCCAGGTAAATACTTAGCATTTTTGAGCTCAGATACATAATGAGCCAAAACAAATTGCATTCTCATGGTTTTTGGACAGTGCAGAGAACACTCAAAACAACTTCATGCACATCTACACATTTTTCATATGTACAGTTGATCCCATGTTGATGTGATCTCTTTTACATTTAAAACTTTTTTTGGATAATAATTTTTGAGTTTTATTTGAAGTTACTGAAAATGTATCAAAGCTACTCATGCTAGATACTTCTTTTGCTCACAGTAAGAAAAATTCCAGGGCAAGTTACAGGAGTTATCATCCCCAATTTTAAAACCTGAGTACTCTGCAGTTACTTTTGCCAAATGAGGGTTCCAAAGAATAATGTTGGGGTTTTTTTTAATGTCAAGTGAATCACAGAATCATAGAATGGCCAGGGTTGGAAAGGACCTTTAAGATCATCTAGTTCCAAATCCCCTGCCATGGACAGGGGCACCAGCCACTAGATCAGGTTGCTCTGAGCCCCACCCATGTAGAAAATATGTTACATACTAAGTAACCTTCAGAAACTGTGTAGCTGAACTTAGCTAACATGGAACCAGCATATTTGCACCTGGTGGGGGGTCTTAGAAGGTTTTACAGAAGTATGTTGTATCTCTTAGTGTGGTGTTTCCTTGAGTTCTGTTCACTTAAATGTTCTTGTTTATTTTCCCAAATTCCTTATGGATAGCATAGAACTTAAAAAAAAAAAAAAAAAAAAGAAAAAAAAAAGGAAAAACATCTTAAAAGTCAGAAATGTATTTACTTAATCCTTTTGCTTACTTGGCAGTTACTTAGTATGAATGAGAATGAAGCAGGTTAAGAAAACCACATGTAAATGGTAATAGAGATTAATAAAATATTGGAGATAAATGTATTTTAAGTTATTCAACAAAATTCCCACTTACCTCTGAGTATTAATAATAGTGAAGACAAAGTGCAGTGCTGAGGATCTTTGAAAAGTCACAGATAAAATTTAAATTGCATCTATAATGTAAAATTTTATGTCTATTGCAGAAATGATGGCACAAATGTCTTCAGAATTGATGGGTCTACAAAATTAACCTTAAACTAAAAGGTGCATTTTCACTGCTTCAGTAGTACTTGTCATGTACTCACTGATATGAAAAGGAGCTTATAGTTTTTGCCATATTTCATTGAACATTCACCTGCCAGCTGTAGTAAATCAGTTAAAAATCCAGATTTGTGTAACTCCTGAGATCTAAATAGGAACAAAAATGATGTATCTGAACAACCTCCTGACAATGGGATTTGAACCCTTCAGTTGTTTTTTCAGTTCACCACTGAAAACCTCAGCCTGTCTCACTTTTCCCATGTGTTTGTGAAAAAGATAAAAAAATAGTTTAAGTGACTTTGTAATGAATTTTGAAATACTTTACAGCATTCTCTGTATTAAAATTTCTGTTTTTCCCTGTTACTTTTAAAGCAACAGTGAAAATATATTCTCTAGTGGCACACTGCTGTTTTAGATTTTTTTTTTTTAAATGCAAAGTTTTAAGATGCAAGCAAAATGACATGAAGTTGCTAAATAAAATATATTATCATATACTGGCAATATTAATAATGTACATATTTTATTTATTTATGAAGGTCTCCACAATCATATAAATATTTCTTTAGCAGGAATTATGATGCAATTCCATTATCCCGCATTAACATATTGCCAGCAATGTGTTCTTACAGCCCAGAAGCCAACCGTAAAGTGGGCTGCATCAAAAGAAGTGTGGCCAGCAGGCCAAGGGAGATAAGTCTTCCCCTCTACTCTGCTCTGGTGAGACTCCATCTGGAGTACTGCTTCCAGTACTGGGTCCCCAATAAAAGGACCTGGAGCTGTTGGAGCAAGTCCCGAGAAGGGCCACAAAGATGATCAGCGGGCTAGAGCACCTCTCCAGTAAAGACAGGCTGAGAGGGTTGGGGTTGTTCAGCCTGGATAAGAGAAGGCTACAGGGAGACTTTAGAGCGGCCCTCCAGTATCTGAAGGGGGCCTACAGGAAAGCTGGGGAGGGGCTTTTTACAAGGGCTTGTAGTGATATAATAGAATAATAGAATCACAGAATGGTTTGAGTTGGAAGGGACCTTAAAAGTAATCTAGTTCCAACCCCCTGTTAAATATGCTAAATATGTTAAATAACACCGGTCCGGGTATCAACCCTTGGGGAACACCACTCATCACCGGGCTCCATCTGGACATCGAGACTTTAATCACCACTCCTTGAGTGCAACCATTCAGCCAGTTCCTTGCCCAGTAAGTGGCATCCATTGAATCTGTATCATTCCAGTTTCGCTACCAGAATGTCATGTGGGACAGTGTCAAAAACTTTGCACAGGTCCAAGTAGATGATATCAATTGCTCTTGAACAATGGTTTGTCCACCAATGCCATGACGCCATTGTAGAAGGCCACCAAATTAGTCAGGCAGGATTTTTCCTTGGTGAAGCCATATTGGCTGTCACCAATCACCACTTTGTTTTCCACATGCCTTAGCAGAGCCTTCAGGAGGATCTGCTCCATGAACTTGCAAGGCACAGAGGTGATACTGACTGGTCTATAGTTCCCTGGTTCTCCCTTTTTTACCTTCTTGAAAATGGGAGCTATGTTTCCCCTTTTTCAGTCAGTGGGCATTTCTCCAGACTGTCAAGACTTCAAATATCATGCACAGAGTCTTCGCAACTTCATCAGCCAGTTCCTTCGGGAGCCGTGGATGAATCCCATCAGGTCCCATGGACTTGTGCACCTTCAGGTATTTCAGATGGTCATGAAACTGCTCTTCTTCTCCTGTGGGGTGATCTTCCTTTTCACAGTCCATGCCTTTGCTTTCTCTAACTTGGATGGTGTGATCAGAGCCTTTACTGGTGAAGACTGAGGCAAAGTAGTCATTGAGTATCTCAGCCTTCTCTATGTCCTGCATGGCCAGTTCTCCAGTTTCTTTCTGAAGTGGGCCCACATTTTCTGTCATCTTCCTCTTATCACTGACATACCTATAGCAACTTTTCTTGTTCTTAACATCCCTGGCTAGGTCCAACTCTACCTGTGCTTTGGCCTTGCTTACTTAAATCCCTTGTTTCTCTGACAACTTGATAGCATGAAGAGGAACAATTTCGAACTGAAAGAGTGTAGATTCAGATTAGATATTAGGAAGAAATTATTTAGTGTGAGGTTGGTGAGGCACTGGAACAGGTTTCCCAAGGAAGTTGTGCCTGCCTTGTCCTTGGAAGTGTTCCAGGCCAGGTTAGATGGGGCTCTGAGCAATGTCATCTAATGAGAAGGTGTCCCTGACAATGCAGGGGGGTTGGATCTAGGGGATCTTTAAGGTCCCTTTTAACCCAAACCATTATATGAGTCTATGATTCTAAGACTCTTCCAAGAGACTGGTCTCACTGTGGGCATTAAGTTTTACCCTAACAAGAAATGAGTACTAGAGGCAAGTTTTGAAACTCAACACTTAAGTAAGATGATGTGCAACTGTTGCCTGATGTGCAACAGGCTTGCAGGATCCATACTCTGCTTCCTGCAGTGCTGTAGGGGATCCTTCTTCTATCACTATTAAGTAATCTCTTCCCCGTTGAGGCCTCTCTGATAATCATACAGTTAAATTAATCTCATAAGTAAGCTGTCACAACTCTAGACGACTTGATCAGCACTTTTGTTATAGCTGAATTCTGTCTATTCTTCTTAATAAAGCTGCGAGCACTTAGCAGGAGAAGCTTTACACTAAATACAGGAACTGTGGAGAGTCATTGAAGGGTACTTGCTCTTAATTTATGCTTGTGATGTGCACAGAGCTTTCCATGGTATTAATATGCATCACACAGTGCTGTTCTGTTTGGATTTGTGCCTCTCTTTGCAGTCAGAGATACTGCTGAAAAGAGCTCAGAGACCACTGATTTCTTGACAGCTAGTATTTGAGTGACGAAGTCCTTTTTTCTTGTTTCTGTCAAGTTTTACACAAGCTGAAGTGACTTTATCATAGAAAGAATCATTATCTACAATGCTAGTATATCACTATAGATTATACAACTAGGATAAACCCCACACACCCTGATATGACGCTTTTAAAAATATTTGCAGATTTTCTGAATAAGAGTAATTTTCCATAACAGTATTAAAAAAGCTTTAAGGAAGTAGGTACATGACCGCCTACAACAAGAGCTAATGCTGGCAAACCTTGGCTTTGTTGAGAAGAATAGAGAGAACAACTGGTGTGAGTCTGTGAATTGCTTCAGACCGAACAGGTTAAGAAATAGTATTTACATGGAATTTAGCATAGCTTGTATTAATTCTTTTGAAAATTCAGTCTGAATTGAAATGACAACTTGTCTCTTCTAGAGTTCACAGGAATGTCACTGATGACAGTAAGGGAACCTGGATTTCAGCCTTTATTTCTGTGGTCTATTGCATATAAAAAAAAAATAATAAAAAAAAAAATGTTGTAATTACATTGCCATTTCTTAATATCCATAAGGCATTTTTTGTTCCTGGTAGTAGGAATTACCCTTACTATTTCAGGATTAATTTACAACATCCAGTTTTATGAAAACCATTAAAAAATAAGGAGGCGTGCATGGTATATTAAGGAAATATTTATCTTTAAAAAATAGAAATAAAAAATAAAATAGAAATACCTAATACTGCCTGCTATGATTTTTTTTTTTTCTTAAAGAGTAATTACTGTTTCTAGGCATAATTAAACTCTACTGGGTACTGCAAACTTTGAATGTACTGTAACAAAAGAATACGTGTCCAGTGTTTGAATTCACCAAGGCCCCTTTTCCACCGTGTGGGGACTCTCAAATCTACCAGCCACAAGAGGGCAGCAAAGACCCAAATTGCCTGGGTTGTCTGAGCCATTGACCCTAAGGCAGAAGGTAGAGGAGACTGAGCCCCTAAGACAGGAGCTGATGACCCTAAGGCAGAAGGTAGAGGAGGCTGAGCCCCTAAGACAGGAGCTGATGACCCTAAGGCAGAAGGTAGAGGAGGCTGAGCCCCTAAGACAGGAGCTAAAGACCCTGAGGCAGGAGGTTGAGACACTACAGCAGGAAGCGCAGTTGAGGAAGAAAGACACAGGGGCGAGACGAAAGAAGGAGCAGAGCGAGGGAGACGAGAAGTTGTTACAAGAGATTACACAGCTACAGGGAGAACTGAAGGAGCGTGAAAGGAAATACGGGGAGTTAAAAAAAGATCATATCAGCATGTGAGCAGAATACGAAAGGAAGCTGCTTGACATGCAGAGGGAACTTGCAAAGACGTTAAAGGCATTGGAGGGCATGGAGAGGGATGTCAGGGCAAAAAAACCGAGACATCTCGAAATTGCAGCAAGAGAATGTAACATTGCAGAGGGATATTGAACGGCTCAAACAGGGGCCTCTTCCTCCACCCCCTGCTCCCCTTCAGGAAAAGAAGGTTGTCGATGACCTCTTGAAGCAGGAAATCGACCGAATCCTACACGAAAGGCTAGCACTGATTAGTGCTTTTCACGAGCCCCAGCAGGAGCGGGTCTCCGTATCACCGGAGCTGCCCTGCAAAGTTGAGGAAGAAAGGGAAAGCCAGAGAGGGAGAAACATACAGAGGGCTCTGGACACTATTACATATGAATCAGGGATCCGGTATGGAGAGGGGGAGGAGGAAGAGCAGGAAGAAAAAAAGGTGGTCCGGCCTGTTAGGCTTACTACCTATACTCAGAGAGCCGGGGCTGCACAAAGAGATACGGAGATAAAGGAAAAGCCCTATTCGTCTATTGATCTGGGTAAACTCAGAGAAAAATATAGTAGACTGGCTTCTGAAACAGAAGCTGATTATGTCATGAGAGTATCACTCACAGGAGGGGACGACATCATGTTGACTCAACGGGAGGCAGATGGTTTTTGGGGACCTGGAATGATGTTACTAACCGGAAATACAAATCACCCATGGTCTCTAACGCAGCGTGCAGCCTGGAACGTAGGTAAATCTGAGGTGGTGGAGCGAGGAGAACCGGTTGCCCTAAAAGGGAGCCCCACTGACATTATGGAAAACGTTCGTAGGGCTGCTGCTCTCCAAATGATCTATGATCATGAGGTGGTAGTAGAGCATGCAAGTCCCATGTCCCTTCGGGTAAAAGAGAGGAGAATGATTGTGTTGATTAAGGGGCTTTCTGGGGGGCTCCAGGTGAAAGCCATGCAATGTCGAGAGGAGATTGCAGCCAGACGATTACAGGTCACATGGGGTAACTTGGCCCAGGACCTGATTGATTGCGCTAAGATATGTGAATATAAGGACCCTAAGTCCTCCTCTTCTACACCCAAAAGGGCTGCTCGACTGTCTTATGCTGAAGTTGCTGCTAAGCCACCCCGAGACCCCCCCTCTCCCAGACAGGGGAGGTCACGGGGTGACTGGAATGTGGTAAACAGAGATAGACAGAAGAAAATACAGCAGAAGTCACCCAGGAGACAGGCCTTTGATGCACAGCATTCCTCAACACAAGATAACAAGGGGCCTTATGCTAGGCTTAAGGAGCAAGGCAGGCAATTGGGAATCCCAGCTGCAGTCCTAACCAAGACCTGGTCTTATGAGGACCTAAAGGAACTGGTTGATGCTTTCCGAATGAGGGAACAAACCCGAGGCAGATCACAATCACAAACCCTCAGTGCCTTTAATAAATCTATTGATTCCTAAGCGTTGTTTGTGAGTGTGACGGGGAGCGGTCCTCAGCCCTCGATCCCCCGAGGTGGGGGTGTGGGTCGCGGCTTTGCCTATCTCGGTCCGCAACAAAAACTTGATGGCACTCTCTTTCCATGAGGAAGGTTAAATGGCTTCCAATAAGCCTATCCAACATTATTTTTTTAATGCCAAAGGATTGGTAAAGCCTGTTTTCTCCACACTATGGATGAGAGGAAGTGGATCATCGTATAAAAAACAAGGCCTTTGCCTTTGCTCCTAAGGTGCAGAATATGGAATAATTTTCTGTGATGCACTGCTTTAGCAGTATTTCTTCTTCTGAGCAGTACACTTTGTTGTTCAGATTTTTCTGTGACATTGATTACAAAGCATCTGAATACAGTGATCTTTGTTTTTAAGTTCCAATTATCTATAAATTCCACAAATGGAAACCTTGTGTAATCTAAGCCAAGAGAACCCTCAAATATCTAATGCCTTTTCAGTACAAACTTACCTTAAATGGCAAGAGTATACATTTCAGGTTTCTATGTATTAGCTTTCTGGCATTCATACTTCTCAGAGAATAAACTTAAAAGAAATAGAAATGCATTAAATTTAGGTGAATAAGCATGAATGACCTGCAGCCCTCTTGGCTTGTGCTAAACAGAAAATTTCACACACAGTTGTAAAGCTTTTGTTGTGAATTAAAATTCTAAAATCTGCAAGCTGTATGTTTTGGTATTTCACTGGTACTATGGGGCTGTTTTTAGATAGCTGTTGAAATTCCCATGCTTCAGGCTCCTTCATTCAGCAGTTGTAAGCCAGTATAGTGCCATTTTCTGAAACCTTATTGCTAACAAATATGAACATTACCTGAACCAATAAATATTTGTGGTAGGAGAAGCTGAACTTTTCCTGGAATGAAACTTGGTCTTATATCACATAGAGTTAAAAACTGATCATGGTGGTCACCTTCTTAGTCTTCTAGTGAAACAGACTGAACCTCAGGTCCGGAAGGTGAACCAAACTCTAGCAATATATTAGTCTTGGTTTTGTGTTTATTCTCCAATCCATTTGCATGCCATTACTATAATTTCTTAGTGGTATAACATTTTTCAGTCAGTCGGTCATGCTGACTCAGCCAGTCAGACATTGCAGGCAGTATGAGCCTGACTTGTGTGAAAATACATGGTGATAGATTTCTATGTGGTGCTAGGAGGGGATTCAAACCAGCAAAGGCTTTGAAGCCCTTCCAAATTCCTTCTTACTACTTTTTACCTCTTTTTCACAGCATTGTTATGCTTTGGACAGAGGTTATCTTCACCACAGAACTGGTGATTTTGCACTATTTTAGCAAACTAAGAAATGTCAGTCTGAGTCTTTGTACTGGAATGATTCATCCCAATAAAATTGCCAGTTTAATGATGAAATAGTATCCTTCAGTTCCTTTAGATGCTTGGAAACAATGTATTGAAATGTATTGGTCATTTAAAAAAAAACCAAAACAAACTTTATCTAATTTTCAATATTTCTTAAAAATACTCAGCATTTGTTTCTAAAACTTAATAATTGAGAATAAAACTGTTACCAAATTGATTAAATATATTTTTAAAAAACAACTTCTTTATGATTGGGGAAAGAAAAATCAACAAACTGTTTACATACAACGTGATAAAGAAAATTAAACAGCACCACATTCAGATGAGTAAAGTTATTTCCTGTGTATTCCTGAATGTACCAGCCTGAGTGCAAAGTAAAAAAAATGCTTGGTTTTAATATAAGAAACCTGGGGTTAGAAAAAGAGATTTACTGTCTAGGTATGCAATATTCTTTAAAATATTGATGAGCTTTTTCTGTTTTTAATGGGATTTATTTTGAAAGATGTTGACTGACATTACTGTCAATTTTTCCTAGTATGCTAATTTCTTTCAGCGGCTCCTCTTTACTTCTGTTTGTCCTATGAATCATACTAAAACTTTCTGAAATGCTTTAAAGCCATTCCTGAGTAGGTTCATGTATTTGTTTTAAACACATTTCCTGACAAAAGTGCATGTACTGTTCCAGCACCTAGAGATGACAGACTACTGTAATTTTGTATAGTTGTAAAATAAAATTTCATATATAATAAACATAATAAAATATATCATGTTGTCAGTGAAAACTTGTTCTGTACCCCAGAACAGACTTGGCAACACAAAATTACTATTATTTGCATATAAAAGGCATGTGTCAGCGAAATCAGAAGTGTCTCTCCTAAAGTTCATGGTGTTACATTACTATAAAACATTGATGACATCCAAAGTGAAGCATTCAAAAAACATCATATGACAAAACGGTAAAAAAAAAATTGTTTTCTTTTTAAAAAAAATATTTTTATCTGTGAAGTAGTTAAGTAGCATATTCAGATGCCCTGTCACATACAGGGAAAAAAGTATTCTGATATCTCATTAAAAATTGCTTACTGTTTTCCCATGCATTTTTCATAATTTTTTTCTCACCTAAATTGTACTTCTTAAGCTCTTGGTGTCTCACTATTGCAGGAGGAATGCAGGAAAAAGTTTACTCTGCATATTTTTAAAAATTATTACCTGCAGCAGGCTCTTCTGTAAGTGCTTTTGATGCTATAAATAGAACAAAATTCTTCAGTTCTGTTAAATATTGCTGATTCAGCATGTGCAAGCACAGAAAAAAAATTAGCAGCTATCAAGAACTTAGAAAAAACCTGTTTTTACTCTCTTTTATTGAATGGTTACAGAAAACAACTTTAGGCCAGAAAGAAAGGTACTTCAAGTTTAGGTGATACCTAGGTTTTCTGTATGGTTCAGAAAGGTGAGTCAGAGCAGCCAATTTATCAGCCAAACATTGAGAGGCAATCAGCATGTACCTAACAAGATCTAGTTGATGAACCTTCAGTCCCAGTCCTAGGAAGAATTTGAAGACTATACTGCATTTTTTCTTGATTGATCAAGCTCAGCCTTCTTGCAAAATATGTGTTTCAGTCTTTCTGTTGAAGGCAGAGATGTTCCTGGAAAGAATACATAAACGAAGGGTCATTCTTTCTTGAGGCAGGGGAGTTTGCCAAGGACTTTTCAGAGCCTGTAAAAGGTGCAGTATTCACAATGCGAGAACCCAGACTGTAGAATGCCTTACCCTGAGCTTTCCTGTGGAGCATGCTGATTATGCTTTTCGAGTTTGGCTTAATATATCATGTACTCTTTTACACACAATTTTACATAGCTTCAGTGGGTAGTGTGAAGAACACAATAGTAGCCTCAATGCACTCTTGGGAGAAGCAAGTTGTTTATTAGGTCTAAACGTTAGAGGGCATTAAATCTGGAACTCTTAATTTTTGTGTGTGTGCTTTAGCTACTGAGCTATTGCATAGGAAAGAGTGAGTTTCTTATCATTTGGCAAGGTCAGTTTTTTCTTTTGTTTTGATCAGTTTCTGCAAGTGACTTTTGCAGCGGGTGTGATATACTAGGACTGTTATACACGAGATTGCCATTGACAATTTAAGAGGAAAGATTTCCTTCTTTATTTCAGCAGGATTCAGATGTTTTACTGAGCACTGTCGAGGATGAGGCAGTTTGCCAAATGTAAACAGGAACAGGCATGAAGTGAGAGAGGATTTGGAGGATTACAGTAAAAGATTTGTTCTGCTGCTGGCTTTCTACTTTAACCCAAAATTCTCCATAGAGAAGGTATGTTGATAAGTAAGGAAAACCTATGGACACCTCTTCCAAGAATCTGACACATTATCTCGGGAGGAAATATTCTTCAGAGCACATTTTCAATTGTGCATAAATGAGGCCACACCTTTTAATTGTCAGACCAGCGTTAAACCATGACAGTGGTATATAGGTGCCTGTGAGAAGGTTTCAGATGTTCTTCCTCACACTTTTTGAGGCTGTACAGGGTATGGCTACAATGGAGTTAGCTTTTCTTCATAGAAACCCTCTGCATTTGTGACTAAAATGGTATAGATAACACACCAACGTTTTGACAATTACTGAGCTGTTAAGGCTTTATTTTTCCCACTATGTCACTTCAGTGAGTAGTAAACTAGGAGTGCACAAGACATTCGGAGTGGAAAAAGGCAGGACAGCTGAGTCTTACTGACCAATGGGATATTCCACACCACATGATGTCATACGGGGGGGAAGGTTTTTCTTGGGAGGTAGCCATTGCTTGGAGGACTAGCTGAGCATTGGTCTAGTTGTAGAAGGTATTTGGTCCACCACTTGGTTTTGGTTTTTGTTTTCTTACTCCCTTCCTCTTTCCTTCACTTATTAAACTGTCTTTAGTCTTTATCTTGACTCATGTGTTACCTGGTTTTCATTCCTCTTATTTTGTCCCCCATCCCCATGGGGGTGGGGAATGAGCAGGTGACTGTGTAGTGCTTAGCCGCTGGCTGGGGCCGACCTGCCACAGAGGCTCTGTCATGTGCAGAAAAGAAGGCAGATTTCTGAATTCCTGAATATAGAAAAAATAATAATCATGATGAAGCCTGGTTCAGCTCAGAGTGTCCTAACAAAATGGAGAGGGCAGTCATGGCTTACAACTTTTTTTTTTTTTTTTTTTAATTCAGCAATACTTTAGTCTCTGAATTACAGATCAGAAGTGGTGTGCTATTTCTAGGAACACCATTCTGCCTTACAGTCTTTTACAGACCATTTCAATTGGAAGAATGGTCCCATTTAGCTTTTCCCATGTATTTAAGTTTCTTCTGCTGCTTAGTGTTTGAAATGGGGGTTTCACTCTGCTCATTACAACAGTTTTCTAGAGCTATTACCTAGATGAGTTGTCAAATCAAACATTGTTTCATAAAATCTGAGCCCTGGCAGGGCTGCATCCTCTCCGTAACCATCAAGAGAGAACTCAAGCACCTCTGTCAGTTTGGGCTGCAGAGCACGATGGCTCATACAAGCAACAACTCATACAAATCCCTGTGCTCAGTATCTGTCATTGAATATCTCTGGTCAGCAGATAGTTTAATTAAATCACATCATTAAATCCAACAAACCTGAAAAAAGATAAACTGAATTTCTGTCCTTCAATTTCTCCTTTTAAGAACTGAAAAGTAATATCTTGCTGTACTGCATTTGAAACATATTTCATTTGTTATTGCTAAATTTCTCTTTCATAGAATATATTTTTCATAATTTAGGACTAAGAAATAATAATTTAAAAACATAAGAAATGATAGCTTGTTATTTATATATACAAAACAATGTTAAATACACCTAGCAGAAAAAATAGGACATAACAATTCCAGAGTCCTTCGCCGCATCTTTATATCTCCTTTCCTTCACAGAAAGCAGGTGAGTACTGTAGAGCAATGGGAGAAAATATACTAAAAGCTCTGATGTGATTGCTTTTTCCCTTATTAAGTTCATAGTCTGATTTCTGCTGATGTCAGCTTGCAGAACATTAATTTGATGTTTGTTCATTCTGAAACATCTTAGGTAAACCCAAACTACAATTCTTCGCCTGTAATGCTGTGTCATGTATTTTTTTTGTCAGATGTTTCTGCCATGAAAGTTCAGCTTTAATCAGATATGCAGCAAAACCCATAACTGGAAGAGTAATGAATGCACAGGGAGATAAATACCAAACTTCAAAGAAATTCGAAGAAGCTAAGGCAGCTGGAGTTGAATGCAATGGGAGGATCCTGAATAATATTAAATGTGTTGCCCTGACTACAGAGAGAAAATTAACTCCACGGACAAAATTAAAGATGTAACTATTTACTGCAGGCATGTGGCCAAATAATATAAGACATTCTGTTAAGGCATACTTACTTTTGATCTCTCCTAATATGATTCTGGTTTCTCCCCATACACCTTGATAGCTTCAGAGAAAGAAGGGAATTAAGGTATGCTTCTTAAATTATTACATTCTTCTTGACAGAGGTATACACTAGCAAAGCATGCATTTGACTAATACGTGCCCGATATTCAACATATAAGAACAAATCACCTCAAACATCACAACGCATAACAGGAGAGTAGTAGGCTGCACTCCTGAATACTGGGCTAACACTGGCCACCCATCCAGCCAGACAGTCACTACATTCCCCCTTCTCTTTCTTCATGTGTTCTCAGGACACAGGGAAGCAACCAGGACCTATCATCTTTAACTTTCAAGTAATGAAATATATATTTAAAATATAGACTAAGGCAGACTGTGACATCATCACTGACAGCAATCGGTATTAGTGTCCCTGCGAAAGATAAAAGTGCATAAGTACTGTAAAAAGGTGTTTGGAATTGAATACAGCAATTAAAATAGTTTAAATATGATGAAATCATAAAATATGCATGCATATATGGATGGGGTGTCTAATAAAAAAGAAAGACCTGGCATTATCTATGCAATTTGGAAAATTAGAATTGGGGGAATGGGGATTTGAGTCAGATCAATAAATTTGCAAGAAAAACATAAAAGGAAAATTAGATTGGCCAAACTGGGGTATTAACCTTTTCCAGAACCGACATAACCTGATATTCCAGCAAAACATGTAGGAACAGACCAAGTAATGTAACTCCCCCCTGATGCTTATCAAGAACTATTCAGGTATTTACTGAGCCAGGTGTAATTCCTCTGTATTAACCAACCCACAAATTATTATTTTTTCATGAATTTGTCCAGCCTCTTTTTCAGCCCTCGTAAACTCTGAGCCTCCATGACTAACTGAGCTACTCATAATGGAAAGAACCACCTCTATTTTTTTTTCTATTTTCATCCCAAGTCCCACTAGTTTCATGTGATGCCCCTTACTTCTTGTACTAGAAGTGACAATAAATTATTTCTGTCTCTCCAGTCTATCCAGATTGCTACTAATTTTACAGATTGCTATCCTATTCTTTCACTTCCACCTGAGATGTTTCTCTAAAACAAGTCATAATTACTATGCATATGTAGTTAGTTCCTGAATGCCATTTTGTTGACTAGAGGTTAGGAGCCTAAGTACACAGAATGGGTTTAGGATAAGTCACAGAATAGCTGAGGTTGGAAGACACCTCTGGAGATCACCTAGTCCAACCTCCTTGCTTGCCAACAGGGTCAGTTAGAGCAGGTTGCTCAGGAACAAATCTACTTGGGTTTTGAATATCTCTGAGGATGGATACACCACAACTTCTCTGGGCAACATGATCCAATGCTTGACCATTCTGGCAGTAAGTAAGCTATTTTCTTACTTTTTGAACAAATTTACAAATTGTGCCTGTTGCCTCTTGTCCTGTCTCTGAGCACCACTGAGAAAATTCTGGCTCCATCTTCTTTACTTCCATCCAGGTACCAGGTATTTGTACACTTTGCTAAGATCCCCCTAAGCCCCAAGAAGTATTTTAAATAGGACCACATCACTTCAAGTAGGGTAGAAAAAATGATCCGGGGACTTCTGTTGCAATCTGAAGTTGAATAAAGCAAGTTTATCAATTAAACAATTAGAATATATTTTTTTAAAAAAGGAAAAAACAAAACAAAGCAAAAAACAGGAATTGACCTTAGTTTTGCTCAAAACAGCAACTGTAGCTTGTGTTCTGAAAACTTATCTGGTTGTTCATTTAAGTAAGAAGTAAAAAAGGAATCAGGTTATTATAGATTTGCCATTAAGAGAAGGTTGTGCAGGAGTGTAATATCTATTTTGATTTTCAGTCACACTTAAATGTCACCTCAATAGGGTTATTATTAGAGGCCATATAATTATTTGTTTTCATTCAGGTTTGTAAAGCTCAAAAATATTTTTATACACAGAAGACTGGAATTTTTAGGTTAATAATAGTAATAAAATTAATCAAATAATTGCAAAGAATTTATAAAAAATCTCAGCAAGTAAAATTGAGTCATTAATGCCATATGAAATGCCTGTAATACACTGGATTATTAGAGATTTGTTATTTCATGGCAGCACAGTCTCAAGAACTCTTTCATAACAATAGCAGAGGTAAATCTAAAATTAATACAGCATCTGCAGAACTGAATTTTTTATTACTGTGAAGGATAAGTCGTGTTTATGTGGATATGGACATGTTATTCTTAAGGCAAGAATATTTTCAAGGTAGTCTCTAGAATAATATTGTCAGTAATCTGTTGAGTCATCTATTGGTCCATAATGAACTTTGCTTCCATAACCTACAGTAAATCCTGTTACTTTACTTAGAACAGCAAAAATTTAGAGCAAATTTTTAAAATAAGTAAAAACCATAAAAGTATAAAATACTCAAACATATCTTCATGCAAGAGTCTTCAACTACTGTCATCGCTTTCCAAATTCCTGATGTTTGACTCACTGACAATACTGCAAACCTGCATTTCAAGAAAAACAGCATTTTCATATTTATGTGGTAGCATTCTTAAATCCAAATATTAGAAATCTTTTATGTTCTGATCCCATAGAGAAATGGCCTGAACTTTCCTAAGTAGTAGTATTTTTATCTTTCTTGGGAGGGCAGGGAACACTGCTTCCTTCTTATCTGAAGTTCTTTCTAAATGTTCTGTTATAAATTTGTCTTCAGTTCTCTATGTCAACAGACAAGCTTATCAGCTAGGTTTCCTTAGATACTTCCTTTCTTAGCTGAATGCTTTATATTTGGAGTTTTATTTCAGCACCTCTAGTACATGTAATAAATGCTTAAATTAAAACATGCATTTATTTACAGCAGTGAATTTTCTCAATGCCTTCATGTGCAGAAGGCATTTTACAGAATGTTTTGTGATTTACAGAGGGGGCACTTCTGAGACATTTAAGATTATGCTAGATGTTTGTGCATCAGTATCTTACTTTTGGAAATTTCAACAAAAGTATTTATCTCAATTCTATCCCTTCTGTGCTTCTAAGCATTCATTTAGGTTTATGAATCTTTCCATGGTTGGGAGAAAAAGAAATCTACTTTAACATCTTGATTGTGCAAGTGTCTCTAGATATTTTTTGAAGATATAGGGCTTAAAAATTGCTGTAGTCATATGATACAATTTACAAATGCACTGAGGCTCCCTAATCCCGTTGACCTCATGTCATCTGAGATGCCTTGACACATTTTAAACCTTGTAAATTTCATATTTGTCTAATTAACTTTTAAAAAAGAAGGTGTTAAAAACCTGACAAGGGTCTTTTAGAAAGACAGTGAGAGAACATGGAGTAAAACACAAATTTCCTGGATCCAAGGCTATGCAGAAATAAAAAGCAATACTCTTCCTTAATTTTATAAATCTGTTTACAAAAAATACCCCTGCTAAGTTAAAACTGTTTGATCACTCTCTAAAAAAAGTTCTTAAAATACTTCAATTACAGTTTTATAGAACAATTGCATCAGTCATTACATACCAATTTGTTTTTTAAATCTTCCTGGAGGTTTATTGATTATGTGATAGAAACATCTCCATTACAAACTTCTTAAATGTCAAAAATATGCATTTGATATTAAATTAGGTATTAATTTAATGTAAAACGACTCACTCTCAAACATGGATTGAGTGTAGCAGCATGTTTAAAACCACATTTTTTGTCTACCCATTTTGGAAGTCAGGCTCCCGTACAGACTGTCCTGCTTAGAGCAAATGCCAACCTATTCAAGAAACCTAACGTTCACCCAGTATCCACTACAAATACAGTTTTGCCAGAAGCAAGCATTCCACGTGGTGTTAAAGGGTCAAACACTGCTCTCACTTCACTTATGTTGACTTTACTAGTGCAATACATGAAAAAGAGTAATAGAGTTACCAAGAGCAGTTTCGCTACAGGATTGCACATCTGGAAATGAACAGTATAAGATGCTAATTTTAGCTGTGGCAGCAGGGTAGGAAACATTGCTGTGCATATGCTACACGAGGAAGCATTGCTAAGTAGTTCCACAAGTGTGAATTTTGTATGAATCAATCTGTGTTGTAACTAGTAGCAAATACTTTTAAAAATATATTTTTAACAGCTGTTTTAGGCCCACTCTGCAGTAACAAGTTGCCTTTGCTAGGGTGTCAAGATGTGTGAAAATTAACATTACCTTCCACACAAAAATTGCTATGCTGTCAAATGGGCCTCACCACTCCATTTGCTTCCTTGTCCTGTGAGAAAAGAGCTTTTGTTGGCTTAGTTTGTCTTTCAGGGAACATAGGATACCTTTGTTGATAATGAAAAAACACACAAACCTTCTTGTTGCCATATGCTGTGTCTTTTCCTCAGCACTCTGCTGGTAGAAGCAATGCCAGTCGTGCTTTTAATGTAACCCTGTCCAATTGTACCAAACGATCCAAAACTTATTTAAACTATACACCTTTTAAAGTCTCATTGGGAGATTAATTTATACAACTCTTAAATACGTTTACATTTCCCCAAGAGAGTAAAGGGAACTTTGTGCTTATTAATAACAGACTTGTGAGCTAACGATACCTGATAGTTATTAATTCTTCAGTGGTACAAAAACTAAGCAGTAGACCTGAGGTGAAAAAAAGGCTTCTGATTAATGAAAAACTCGGGTTGACCTTGCCAGTGCCATTTATCATGAGTAGAGCTCAAGCAGATTGCATAGCATCGCAGATTTTGGAAGGGTAATATAAGGATATATGCACTTTGGGGGTCATAAACCATTGTCTTACAAAATGCCTATGCCTTAAATAATCAGAAGTCAGATTAAATAGTTTTCTGAGAGATCTCCCATGGCATAAAGCCTTGTGTATATCTGTACTTCAGTTACTTGCATAGCTACACGTAGGCATGGGTATGTACATAAAGTGTGGACAAACATACTGTTTTATATTTTTCTTCTGCATCTGTTAATATTTTGTCAAGAGAAAAATTAATAAGATTTCCATACTCAGAAGGTTTTCTAAAATGTTTGATGTTGGTCTGGCAGTGAAATAGATGCTGAACTGCAGCAGATGAAAAATAACTATAATATGTGTGGCTGTAATACTTATAAAGTAGCAAACTAATTGCAAAGAAAAGTGATATGAAGTTCTTTACATAGAGTTTTTAATGACATTTACAAGGGAAATAAATGTCTTGGTACTAAAAATTCAACAATACTTTTAAAAAACCCTCTCCACTTTACATTGTCGTAATAGTCTCATTTTAAAAGAAAAGGGGGAGCCAAGTGAAATTTCCTTCACATAAAGGAATAGCTGCTGTCACCTTTTTATTATTTTGAAAAAATGCAATATTTGCACAAACATTTTAAATCATTTGATGTATGCTAAGAACTTTTCCTTTTAAGTTTGGGCTTTACATCTTCAGAGTGAGTAGTAAGTAGCATTTTCAATTTAAATTTGCAGTGAAATTTTGGAAGAAGAAATATGAAGTCTTGACATACTGTTTTCTTCTTTTAAAAAAAACAAACATAGCCCCCAAATACAATGTACACCCTCCCTTAGTTTTAGTCTTTAGATATACTCCTGGAAGTAATCTCCATTCTTGTTCTAAAAGAAGTCAGCATGTTGCTATTGCTTCTTGTCTTGAAGTTCTTGTCCAATTTACTATCCAGTTTTGTAACACCATCACAGCAGACTCTTTACCACTTAAATGATAAAAGTTTAAATAGGCACTTTAGTGGAATTACGAAAAAGCTACCACTCTTCCACCGTGATGCCAGAAAGCTATCTTCTTTCTAAGACAGGTCAGTAAACTGTACCTTGTAGGCCTGAGCTTGTCTCAGTGTAATTCCAGAGTAACAAAATAACAACAAAAAACTGTGTATATTACAGGATTTATCTTTCCATACTTTGTCATACCAACAGTATGATAAATGTAGTAACTTGCTGGAAACCATTGCAGTCTTTTATAATCAAAGGAATCCTGTCCTATTATAAAGCTTAGGTTTATCTGTTAAATTTGTTGTTGATTTACTTTTCCTTTTATTTCACTGTTGTAGTTGTAGTTAAGTGACTTTGTCAGGGTTATAATTTTCTTCTTCTCCAAACATGTCTGCCAAGATCTTAAAGCGAGGTCCCCAGTCACTCAGATAGTCATAATCCTGGTCTGCCTCTGTATTAAGGGAATCTATAGAGCTGAGAGACTCTGCTACAGAGCCATTTCCTTCATAAGCATAGGTTGCCAAGGAGTCATAAGGGGGTGCAGTTGGATCTACATCGTTTTCCTGCAGCCTTTGGTTAATGAAATCTCTTATGTCTGTGTTGTCTTCCACTGGTGGTCTCTGACGTGGAAAACACAAGGTTTCCGGTTTTATGTCCCTGCGCGTTTTGTTATCTTCAATCACTTTGGGATTCCTCAGGGCACCTATGTCAAAAGCCTGGGTGTCCTCTTCTCCACCTCCTTCATCATCATAATGGATGACATTATCTCTGATGTCTTCTT
Source organism: Hemiprocne comata (assembly GCA_020745705.1). Classification (NCBI taxonomy): domain Eukaryota; kingdom Metazoa; phylum Chordata; class Aves; order Apodiformes; family Apodidae; genus Hemiprocne; species Hemiprocne comata. Next base: position 81,247,883 of record CM036587.1, on the reverse strand, counting down.
TAGAAGTCATCAGGGTGTCCTTTTTCTTCTGCCTTCGTAGTGCTACATACAGTACCACAATTACTGTAATGAGAGAAAAATTAAGTTAAGACATGCACGGAAATAATTTGGTACTCTAATGATATATCATTATATCTTCCTTTGAAAGTTGCAAGCAGTGAAAGGGACTTTTTTTCCTAGAAGATGTGCTCCTTCTATTCTTTTTAAAATAGCATTGCTCTAGCCAATGAAAAGTAATTTTTTCTTCAATGTATGAGTCTAGCGCTTTAGTGCTTGTGCTGCTGAAAGAAGTGAAAAATAATTTTCCTACTGGCCTGCTTTGCAAACAGATAGAATTAGACAGGACTTCAGCTTTTTAGTTCAGGGAGACAGAGATGTTTTATTTGTTTTGATTTTTTAAAAATGTCTTCCATAGCAAAGTAGAGAAAAATCCCCAAAATTCCACATTTCAGAGGAAAAAACCTCACAATATTAGGAAAAAAAAATAAAATCCTCCTTCAGTGTTTTATATAGCACACTTAGGCCTCACCAGGGATCTGCTTTAAAAAATCCCATGTTATATGGTTTTAGAGAGAAAAGGTGTCCAGGAGATCTGGTGGATTTTCAAGTATCACCTCCTCCAAGGTCAACTGTGGTCCATCCTGATAAACAGGAAATAAGCAAAGGCAGCAGGGGGCCTGCATGGATGAATAAGGAGCTCCTGACTAAGCTCACAGATAAAAACGATGCATATGAGAGGTGAAAACAGAGAAAGGTGAGCCAGGAAGAATACACACTGACTGTTTGAACATGCAAGGATGTGGTTAAGAAAGTAAAATCCCACCTGGTGTTGAATCTCATGAAGGACATGAATAGCAACAAGAAGGGCTTGAACAAGTACAACAGCAGCAAAAGAAAAAGTAGGAAAAATACGGGCCCACCACTGAATGGAGCAGGAGACCAGTTCAAAAAGGACACAGAAAGAGCTGGCCTACTAAATGGCTTCTTTGCCTCTGTCTTTATTGGTAAAGTTGTCCTTCAGGTCCCTGAGACCACAGGGAAAGTCTTAAATAAGAAAGACTTATACTTAGTGGAAAAGGTTCAAGTTAGGGAACGCTTCAACAAACTGGATGCACACAAGGACATAGGAGCTGATGGGCTAAAAACATGTTTGTTGAAGGAGATGACTGTTCCAGGCCCAGTCTGGGCTCCTCAATACAAGACAGACATGGACCTCCTGGAGTGAGTCCCGTGCAGAGTCACAGAGCTGATTAGAACATCTGCCAAATGAGGAGAGGCTGAGAGAACTGGGACTGTTCAGCCTGGAGAAGTCAAGTCTCAGGGCAATCTTATCAATGTGTATAAATAAATACCTGCTGGATGGAAGTAAAGATGATTGAGCCAGAATTTTCTCAGTGATGCCCAGTGACAGGACAAGAGTCAATGGGCACACATTGTAATGCAGGAAATATCTTCTTTACTGTCAGAATGGTCAAGCATTGGATCATGTTACCCAGAGAAGTTGTGGTGTATCCATCCTCAGAGATATTAAAAACGCAAATGAATTTGTCCCTGAGCAACCTGCTCTAACTGACACTGCTTAGAGCAGGGTCAGTTAGACTAGGTGATCTTCAGAGTTGCTTTCCAGCTGTGATATTGTTACTCTATATAACAAAAAATGGTACAAACTGGTTTTATTCCAAATGGCAACTCAATAGCAATCAATAGTGTGTCTTTGAAGATACATTTCATTGAATGCAAAATCTACTTGTAATAAACTGACGTTTTTGCTGGTTTTAATTCGCTAACTGCCTTTGGTAGAAATGACAGTGTTCTAAGTACTATTGTTGAAGTAACACAATAATAAATACAGGAATTGCAATGATTATAAATTCATGGTCAGGCTTGTGTGGCCTAAATTAACTCTTGATTCTGGTAATATGTTGACTATCTTTTCTGCAGAAATTAGTTCAACAATAATAACTTCAACTACAATTTTAATGACCGTGTGTCAGACAAGGTTCACAGCAAAGAATGAAAATCCAAAAGCAGTTTTTAAATTGATCAATGGAATAGTAAGGAGAAAGGCTACATATAAAATAAATGCCACTCTCTTAGTTTACACACAGCACTGGAGATCTCATTCTTTACATACTATTTTTTCTGGGTAATATTTCTAGGCTGATTGGAATGAAGGGAGTTATTAAAGGACCAAAACCACTTTGCCAAATAAAATCTCAGGAATTCAGTAATTCAGTCTGGTGTTCTGTGCAAACCAGGAATTAAAATATCTTCATTAGTTTTGTATATGCCAAGAGCATCAATCAGCAGAAGATCTGGTAAGGAGTTCTTTGACATAATTATTCTGATTTTAAAATAAAAATTGTATTTATTTCAACAAACCAGTACAGAAACAAATACACAGTTCTGTTGAAGGCTTCCATGATCATCTAGTAAATTTTCAGGAAATTCAACCCTCCGGTATTCCTGCTTCCCAGATACTCTGCTGTTGTAAATGACATCTGGTAAAAGCACCAGGATATCTGTTGCATAGTTCATACTGTCCAGATTTCTGGACACAAAGGTAGAAACTTGAAAGGCTTTGCTACAGCTCCTAGGCACTGCAACAGAGTGTAACTGCACTGTAATGGAGATTTTAGATATCCTGGGATTCCTGACTTAAGACAGAGATCTAATTGACATCTCTTCATGTAAAAGTAAGTTGTTGAGGTTTTTTTCATAATGGATTTTATTTGATGCTGCAGCTCACCCCCAGCTCCTTTTATCTAGGAAAACCCTAAAAGTAAAAAGGTAGTCCCAAGGAACTGTGGTAAAGAAGACAGCATAATTCTGTCTTCCAAAAAAATGACCTAAGGTTGGGGGTTTTTTGTTTGTTTTTAATATTATTTTTTGTTTGTTTGGGGTTTTTTGTTTTGTTGTTTTGGTTTTGTTTGTTGGTTTTTTAAAAATTATTTGGAATGGGTGTATTTGCTATTAATTCCTATTCCGTGGGAAGTATGACTGTTTCCCATTCTCATTCTGATTTGCAACAACATTTTTCTCACAACAAAATATTTTTACACAGAACAGAAATTCTGACTTTTACCCACTGCTACTCAGAAGCTATTTAAATAACCCTGAGCCTTTGGTAACTTACTTAAGTGGTAAATACTGCATTATCCATATGCAAAGAGATATCCATATTTTTGCCTATGCATTAGTCCTACATAAGGAGTAGAGTGAGATCTAGGAAGCCTTCTAGTATCAAGAAGAGGCATAGACTAGCATCTGTAAGGATCAGTCTGCTTTCTGCAGCCCATTTTGTGCCTGTGTAAACTACAAAGTTGATTTGTTTTTAACAGTTCGTTAAGGCTATATAATAAGTAGTATACACATGAGTATTGACTGTTTTGGGCATGCTGTAAATAAGGAAATATTTAAATATACTGTAGATTAAATGACAATACCACCTTATGGAATCCACACCTACCTGAAATTGAAGTCTTCCTGTAAAGTTTTACATGGATCTGGCCAGTCACAGTCTACATTACAAGTATTTTCTCCCCTCTCATTTCTTTGTTCTCCTTTTCCTCAAGATGGCATGAGGAATAAAATAAAGGCCCTTACTAAGTCCTTACTGCTGTTACTGTCAGTAGGACTTGTCTACCTCAGTATTAATTTAAAAAATAATAATTCTTTAAGAAAAGTACTTAAACAAAACTGTTTCAGAGAAAATACTGAGGTTTGAATTCCACTGAAAGCTGGTTCTCTTCATGAAATGAGAAATGTGTAGGTGTTGGCAGATTTATGGTCATGGCCAGTGCTTTGGGATGCTTTTCCAAAAATGCAGAAGCATTTCTAGAAGTTCTCATAAACTGCCACATATTTTTAATGGCTTTTGCTAAACAATAGATTAAGCTAATAGCAACTCAGATTAATTCACAGGTGAATAATCAGAGAAATGCACTTCAAATGTTTTTACGAGAACTAACCTAGCAGTATTACAATACACAACAAGATTGCAATCAGTGCTCCTGTACTGAGGCCTACTGGTAGGAAGATTGCTTCCACGTTGCAGGACAGGATGGTGCCATCAGAATCACATCTGCAAACACGGATAGTCATTGTGTTTGTGCTGCTCTGGACAGGGTAACTGCTATCTTCTATTACTACTGGAAGAAAGTAGAGCTCTTGCTGCCTTCTGCTGTAACCGTTTCTCCTGGTTTCAATCCCAGCTGTGTTGTCTGTAAAACATGACACAGTCATTACAGGATTTTTATTGTATACTTTGATTCACTGTTATAATTTGTATCACCTTTAACAACAGGCAGCTATTCTAGCTTTGAAATTCCATGAATGACATGCTTTATGTAATTGCCTTGTTTTATCATTAGAGAAGGTATTGTATTCTGACTGGTACAGCTATTTTTTTGCAGAGCATTAAATAATATTCAATATCTTGTAAAACTGTTAGCTTGACAGCTAAAATTTCATATATGTTATAAATAATAATTTGAAAAAGCATGGCAGGTATTAGGAAGGCTTTTCTGCCTTCTTTTTCTCCTTGTTTCCTTCTATTCCAAGCCTGTGGTCCCAAGGACTTTAATTGCACAAGGATTTAGAATCAAGTCTCTATTACTTATTTATTTCCCTTTGAAAGTAATATACCTAGGAAAAGAAATGCAAAACCCTTTCAACTTTTTTGCTCCATTAAAAATAAGTACATAAATGAACCGAGTACTTATTAATCACTACCTTTTCCATGGGTTAGTCAGGAATGTGTTCAGAACTCCTAGAAGTTACATTTTGTCATTTTTTTTCCCCATCAGAGATTCAGTTATCACTGCTTTTCTTAAATCAGAGTAGTAAGGAAATGACGTGCAGATTAGAAGAATTACATTGAAAGCAAAATCAAAATGGAATTAGCATGGAGTAGATTAGCTGACAGCTCTGAGTGAAGGTAGCCTGCAGCAGTCATCCTTTTGCCATCTCACCCATATGCTTTACTGTATCTTTAGAAGAGGTCACTTGCTGTCCATGTTATGACTTTCATCCTTTCTTGGAGTTTTGTCATTAGGTAGAAGGATTAAGGGCTCTGAATTCAACACTCAAATGCTTGTGTGCAATTCCTATTAAGGACAATAAGAAGGAACTCTAAATACCTAACATCAGATATATTATGATCAAACACCATTGAGAAAGCACATGACTGACAAAGTGTTAATGTCATAAGTCCTCTTTTCATCAAAATCACATGGACATGTCAAGTTTGGTGACATTTAGTTTTGAAAAAGAAAATAATTTCAAAACTGTTTGAATCAAACTAACTTCCATATTCAGCTTGTTCTTCCTGTGATGAATCATCTTCACTGTAGGATTTTTAGATCAAACTTGAAGTCACCCAGCTTAATCTTATTTTATTCTTATTTCTATCAACATAATTATTTCCTTTTTTTCCCTCTGATTGCAATGTTCAATTTAATACATGTTGCAATGTAACCAAATGACTTTCTATTCACCTTTGAGGAAAATGAAACAGATTAAGCTCCTAATCTTTGACTTTGAACAATTTCTGTTGCTCTTCCATGACCCCTTTCAATTCTTCAAGCTCCTTTTGAAAATATGGACACAGGTGTGCATTCAAACTCTTCACAGAGCAGCCTGGAGCTGCAGCCTGAAGCCGAGACATCTTCTGGTTCTTTAGTCTGCTGGCTAGTTCCAGAATGTGTGTGTCAGTCTGGAGAGAAGGAAAATTATCTCTCTTACATGAGCAACTGAATGTGCTCAGCAAGGAACCAAGGCTCTAGGGAGCAGAGTGAGGCCAGCAAAGTGGGAAGAAGAAGGTAGGCAGTTCAGCTGGAAGCCCTCCAGCTCTGCCAGGGTATCTCACTTCTACTCACAGCTGGTGGATTGGTCTCAGCACTGCTGAAGGCATAGTTCAGAAACAATATTTCCCTGTGTTTATATTTACACAGATGTTGAATGGCAACATTTAGCTTGTCTTGCTTCTGTCTTCATTAAGTTATATTCTGAGGAGGTACAGAACCTGGAAAAGTTTATACTCTTGAGAGTACTACAACTATATTATCCTGCTGTAGTATCACACCACTCACAATTTTTAGCTGTATAGAATAGCACTGGTTATTTGGCTTCTTGATGTCTTTAAAAATGTTAAATAACACCTTTACTTGTAAAAGTATTAATTATAACACAGTGACAATATTGTTTCCTCAGAAAAAATCAAAATTCCTTTCACAGAGTACCTACTTGGTATTTATGTTATTAAAAGGTTTCTGTAGTGACAATAAGGTTGTTTTATTATACATCTAAATGGCACATAGAACATCCAACCTTTTTGGCAAAAGGCAGAAGATACTGAAAACACTGTACAAAGTTTCTGTTTGGTCCAGTTTTTCTAGTAGCTCTGTAATATCAGCCAAAATTTAAAAAACCTTTTAAGATTGGAAAATACTTCACAAAATTTGTGGTTTTTTTCTGTATTCCTTATGCTTCAATAAAATCTGTACTTCCTTTTTCTTTTTTAGTAAATAGCAAGAAATGCTTTTAAGAGTGTGTATATAGGTATGTATACACACAACCATTTATGTATGAAAAATTGTGGGTCTTTATGGTTTCTAATTCCATTTCTTATGGGAATATTGTCTTTGTTTTCATGCAGTAGAGGAAGTTTGTTAACAGACTACTGAGATCCAAAGTAATCTTGGTGTCAACTTTACTGGTTTAAAAGGGGAAATTAATTTTCTAATAATAGTTGAGCAATTCCCTTATCAAACATATACTAAGCACGTCATAAAAGCTGTAAATGAGAAAGGTCGTTGAGTTTAATTACTGTATAGTCTTTTTAGGTTTAAAGACTCTTTTGAAGAGTTGAATATGTCAAAATGACATATGAAGAACTAGAAGACATTTAAAAAAATACTTTGTAATTAGTTGAAAAAAATAAATCTTGTTGAAATTAAAGGATATTTTAGTAAATGGACAGAAAGAAAGAAATTAAAGCTCTTACTTTAAATATTGACCAAAAGAGCAAAGGTATTTAGAAAAACAGTATTTGTGCCATAAGATTACATAATTACAAAGGTACTATCCATATGGCCTTCAAATATGTTGAAAAGTGAAAATATAAAAGTAATTAATGTAAAATATGAGGAAGCTCTAAAGAGGTATATTTTCTTTCCTCTGTTAAGCTGTAGAGATTTTTTTTTTCCTTTTTGATTAGGATTATTAGAAAAGTTTATAATGCTGAGATTTCTAAGGACACACTACCAAGAGCTAAGTAGGACACAGTAACAGAAACTACAGTGCAGCATTAAGGGAAAGCAAACTTAAACTTTACCCAAAATTTTAAGTCCAGTGGGACACAGATGTAAAGCATTTAAATCTTCTTGGCATAATTATAGTTAGGTGTTGAAATACCACAACATTTTTTAACACAAGTGGCTGTTAAACTGTTCAGACTAAGCACTTTTAGAGAAGAATAGAATAGAAGTAAGGGGACTTGAATACATCATAAAGTTGTACTTTGTATTCATTGAGCTCTCTGTCTCAGGAAAGCTATTTGAATAACCTCTGATAAAATGCTGATCTACATGGTTTTGGTTTCACAAGTTACAATTATTTATGTCTGCAATATTATGAATTATTTTGTTTTCATTACATACTGTATTTACAAATCATTAAGTGAAATTCTTTCTTCATCTGTAAAATGTTTTCAGCTATCCATGGCACACTAAGATAAAAGTCACTTACAAGTTTGTGAATGAACCATTTTCGTCTTGTCATATTCACAGAGGAACTATATAAAAAGAAAAATTAGCACAGCTTATTTGTCTGCTGTTTCAAATTTACTTCTTCCTGAACTTTCTCAATGAAAAAGGTTACTTTGTGTAATAGTTATTTTCTTGGCTTTAATTTTGTATCACCTAACACTGACAAAATTGCATGGATTCAAAAATAATGTGAGTGGTGTATTTAAATGGTTTTTAAAAAGGCTAAATAAGTGGCCTCTGTAATTTTTTTCATTCTTTGTATTACCCATTCCTACCGCTTTTTAAGGCTTGGGTTACTTAATTCTCAAGAAAGGAACCTGTACATCACACTCAGTATCATCTCTAATTTGAATAAAAAACAATAATGAATATAATTAATTTTAAAACACCCTAAAATTATTATATACTTTTTCTTAAGCTTAATACTTATAATCTACATAGCTAAATAAGCAAAGGAATGTTACTGAATTAACGTTATTAGATGCCAGTAGGTGCTCTTTCTTTCCAGAGTAATGTAAACCATTTTTTCTGGAAAGCTTATTATATCACAGTCCTTTAAAGACCACTTGACAGTTGATAAGCTCATTGTTAAAATGTGTTTCCTTATTCAATTAAAGTAATTAGTGGTGAAAATTTACTACATTTTATTATGATGTCTTAGCTGTTCAAAAGAATGCTTGAAGATATGTACCTTAGGAAAAAAGATCAATGTTTTCGTCTTGGCTTTTCTTTATCAAAAAACATTCAATTGAAAAAGAAAAAGAAAAAAAAGATTGTCAGTTATGACAAATAGTGGGGGGAAAATCAGATATGTTAGTTATATAAATCTACAAATTATTAAGAGTATTTTGGGATGTTATACTGCATCAGCACTGTCCATATTTTGAACTAATTCTTCTGCAAAACTATGCATCCTCCACAAGCGCAATAGCTGGGTACTTTGAAAACAGCAAAGTAATAGTATTTAAACAAGGCAACAATTGTGCCGTGTTTAAAGGTTTACCTGTGTCCGGGTCTGAGCCAGGATAGAACCAACTTTCTTTCTATTCATTTTACTTTTTAGTTAGGTCCCTTCTAAGTAACTGCATTTGCTGAAATGAATGGCATGTTTTCCAATCAGTGTCTGCTTCTAGGACTGATAACGCTCGATGTTTACAGTTAGTGCTGGAGAACAGTATGCAGAAGCAAGGCCACTGCTTATGCTCTGGAAAGAAAATGGGGAGGAAGGGGTCACACCTACAAAACCTCCTATGGAGAGGAGATCTGTCAAGACAGATGACCAAAATTGACCAAATTAATATTCCATCCCATATGTGTCATACTCGGTATAAATCTAGAGGGATCACGAGGGTCAAGCTCTCTTCATCCATGACTGGTGTCATGAAAGGACTCTGTCCAGTTCTTTGCCTTTAAGCCTGATCCATGTGTTCCTGAATCTGTGCGTTCCAGCATTCAGCTCCCATCTGCTGCTGACTCTAGGAGCCCAGTCCAAGACTTTCCCAGGGCTGCCCTGCAGCCTCAGTGGTAACATGAGAGTTATGTGGGGTGAGTGCAATATGGGTTTTGTGTATGTTTCTATATATTTCATTATTTTCTTTTTCCATCATTACTGTTTCATTAAAGCTGTGTAGTTTAGTTTCCAACCTGTAAGTCTCTCTCCCTTATTCTCTTTCCTTTCCCTTTCTGGGAAGGGAGAGGGGTTAATACGTCATTCGCTAAATTGCTGGCCCTCCATTAAACCATAACAATGTGCATTGGCATATGAGTTATTCCTGAGATATTGAAGGATGAAAGGGAGAAAACAAAACAGGTAGCAGTGTTTTTGCAGGCCTGTAGGGAAATCTCAGCCTTGGTGTTCTGACAATTCCTGTCCCCTAAAAATGAGAAAATGTGAGAGACTTGAAATTATATTAATGTTTGTCCTAGATAGTTTAACAACTAAAAATGTCAAATAAAAATGTTAGACTGTAGACAAGACTGTAATACAAAGTAATCATATTTGTCATTATAATCACAGCTTGCTGCTCTGGAAGAATGAGATGGGTAAGCAACTTACTTCTGTAGTCATGGACTGTGAAATTTGGTTTGTTGGAAGCCTCAGATGACAGTCTGAAGGAAAACCTTTGACCGGCAGGTGACAAATCTTTGTCTGCTGCTGTGACAGTCTGTATCACCTGGAAACAGATCAGTTCGAACAGATTAATTTCAAAGTTAATTCTCTTTTCTGAGAGAAGAAGTTTCGTAGAAATGCAAAGTGAACATCAACTGAAACAATGAAAGTGAAATCCTGCTGGATTACTCTCATTCTCCTAATATACAGAATCACAGAATCACAGAAACACCAAGGCTGGAAAAGACCTTTAAGATCATCAAGTCCAGCCTACGACGTAACACCACCACATCGGCTAGACCATGGCACTAAGTACCACATCCAAGCCTTTCCTTGAACACATCCAGGGATGGTGCCTCCACCACTTCCCTGAGCAGTCAATTCCAATGTCTAATCACCCTCTACGTGAGGAAGTGCTTCCTAATATCCAACCTAAACGTCCCATGGTGCAGCTTCAGGCTGTGCCCTCTTGTCTTGTCACTAGTTGCCTGGAAGAAGAGCCCATTCCCCACCTGACTACAACCTCCCTTCAAGTAGTTGAAGAGAGTGAGAAGGTCCCCCCTGAGTCTCCTCTTCTCCAGGCTAAACAACCCCAGCTCCCTCAGCCTATCCTTATAAGACTTTCCCCCTCGTCCCTTCACCAGCCTCCTTGCTCTCCTCTGGACCCGCTCCAGCACCTCAGCATCCTTCTTGAAGTGAGGGGCCCAGAACTGGACACAGTACTCGAGGTGAGGCCTCATCAGTGCTGAGTACAGGGGGAGAATCACATTCCTACTCCTGCTGGCCACACTATTCCTGATACAAGCCAGGATGCCATTGGCCTTCTGGGCCACTTGGGCACACTGCTGGCTCATGTTCAACCAGCTGTCAACCAGGACTCCCAGGTCCCTCTCTGCCAGGACAGTGGAGACAAGAAGTCTGAATACTCTTGCCTCCAGAGAACTTGTGATGTCTCAGAGGGCCCCTCTTTGACATTTCTGAAGGAAATCAGAAAGATTTATTCTATATTCATAGCAGTAATAGTTAATATTTGTATTTTGTATCAAAAATACTAGTGATTGTTTTCAGGTCAGTGATTACTTAAAGACAGTTCACTTTATCTGCTACTACTATTATCTGTGAAGACTAGTACATGTTGTAGTACTTCACAAAGCGGCATCCTAATTTTACAGTTCAAAATGAAGTAGAGACAGTTCAAAGGTCTGCACCATCTAGGTGTGAAGGAACTTTGGGGTCCCAAAGTCCTACCTACTAGATTTCAGGCAAGCACAGTGAAGTTAAAATGTTCCATAGTATGATTGCTGTTGATCTTTTTCCAAGTAAGGTATTTTTTATGTAACAAAATTCTAAATATTTTTAATTTTTGACAGCTCTCTGCTTGCTCAGCCTTCCCTGTAAAAGGTTTCCCTTTCTGCTGTTAGTGCATGGATAAGGTACTAACTAATGGTATCTGATAAACTAGAAGTTAAAGTAGGTTGCATGGTAGTTAGCCGAAACATATTAAATATGTATATATATATATAATATTAGATAGGAAAATCACATGAAGTCATGGACAAATCTGTAATGAAGGCAAGAAAAATCACATGGACTGATTACCTATTACATACATATAAAGGGAAATCACTGATTACACAGCAGGCTGAATATATTCCTTCCATGGCTGGCAGTAACTCTCAAAGTTGAATAATAGAATTTGCAAGGTTTTTTTCTTGGAAAAAGTATTAGCTGTTAACATGCATGGTGGTCAGTCTTAGTTCTGTGATTAATTGCACAAATTTTGGGCAGAAGGAGCACATGTTAACAGCTTCTGGGGCCAACTCTATTAATACTGGCATCCCTCATGGTATAAAGTGATATTCTGAATCTGAAATATATTTTGCATGCTATGTATATATTTGAAACTTTTTATAAAAACAAGTTTGCCAGACGATTGTCCTTGGATCTGTGAGTTCTTTTTCTCAGAATAGGACACAAAAAATTGTGTACTCCATTTATTCACTGCAGTTTATCCTTACATCTAAATGTCTTTAAAGAAGGGATTATTTCTCCTGTCATACCTATGAAATGCACAGTAGAGGGTGGCTCAGCAGATATAATCAGGGATAATAAAAATAAATAGACCATAAATTGACCATAAAGGTCATAAAACAGAAATTTAAAAGATATTTCCAACACAGATATTTTATTTATAAAAGAATTCTAACCATGATGTCATTTTCAAACCCAGAAATTTCTATTTCTATAAATAATAAGGAAAGAAAAAGTAAAATAGCAAGCATTAGAAATTTGAAATACCTGTCCTGGTTTGGCATTTTCACATACAGATGTCTCATATGGAACTGAAATTTCAGGAGGAAACTCGTTGACATCCAGGACGTTTATTATAACGTTGACTTTGCTGGTTAATAGTGGGTTACCTATAAATGATTTTAAGGAGAAAAGATTAAGGAATACTATTTATGTTAGTTGTCATCACCAATAGCAATAAGCTGGTTTGATCCCAGTACTGTGACTTTTAAAAGCCTTTGGCTTTTGTTTATTTCTGATTTGTGTTAAGGAGTACAACTTCTTATCATTTTGTGCCAAACTTGGAGCCTTTACTCTTTATGGAGTAAGGAGTCAGTGAACATGATTATGTTTATCAGAGGATGAATTAAAGAATTCAAAGTTGTACCCGTAACTAAAGACACAGACTTTTCTCAGATCACTTTCATGGAGTCTGTGAAAAATACTACCAATGATTAAAACTGAATTCTCTTTTCCAGAATGGAATGCAGAATCTCAATATTTATTACTTAGCTATTGTTTACATATTCAAGATATTAAGGAGATAAGTGGAGCATATCCATGTAAAAGATGGAGAAAAGTAAGAGAGAAAGATATAAAGAAAAATCTAGCTGAAACCCTGACAGTCGGTGGCAAATTTAGCAGTGAAACATGTAGATCTAACATTCAATATGTGGTTTAACCATTTGGCTATGTTTTAATGGTTATGTCTTTAACTGTATATGTATTTGAAAGCAGCAAATACTTGTGTGCAAAGAAATGCTAAAAAAAAATAATCAAATTATGTGTCCATTGTCATACCAAAGCAAATAATCTTCATCAGTCACTAGATGCATTTTATAAACAAGTTTACTTGTGAATGCAATGTCTGACAGATAGGAGACACAAATTCAATACAAAACAGACAATATTATCTTTTACTGTATGCTGAGACCCCTTGAAAGATAGCAGATACATAAAAAAAACAGATTAGCTGGTGAGTCAAAAGGATAATTATTATATCCTTTTTCATTTAAGAGTGGCAGCCACTATACAGACATAGTTAACTATTCAAGACATCTATGCTATGAATCAGGGTGGTGTAGAGGTGACAGCATGGGGTCATGGTTAAGTATAAGAACAGTTTTCTTGACTCTTTAGACATAATGGAACCTTAAAATTATTTGCATTAGCTGCTTACTTCCTAGTTTGTATAAACCTTTACATTTCTATTGTTTATAACTAACACAGCAAGGGGCAAAGTCTCTTCTTGGTGGCACTGTAGAACATTCACATGATTCCTTTCTTGTTCTTAGGAACTACTAAATGAAGTGTTTTCAAGAGGTTTCTGTCAAAACCAAAAGGTACTCCCCATATTCCCTAATTATTTCCTTTACCTCTCTACAAGTAAAGGACAAACTGACCATCCCAAAACTCAGCTTGGAATTGAAAAAAATAAACCACAAAAAAGCACTACCCAAATCACACAATATTTGTAGTTCCTTCCTATTAACATATCTAATTAATAATGACCATACCTAACAATATCACTTTTAATCCTCAGTAATTTCCAGTTCAGCATCATCCCTACTTGCAGAATGTCTCTGTGGAGAAGAGTATGGGGCAGTATGAATGAAGACAGAGTTTGGTCTAGCAGCCAGGAATTAGGAAGTGGTTCTTCAGATGCTCAAAGAGTCACAAGAAATCTAGATCACTTGCTTATAGTTGAATTGGTTCCTTTGTATAATAGGGAACGAAAAAATACTAACATGTTATTTTAGTAAGTAGAGAGCAGGACCCCTGACTCTGAATATATAGTGATACGAAAAGGCCTTAGTAGGTCAGGTCCACACAGTTGCTGGCAGAAACAACCTAACTTAAAATTTCCCTTCTAGCAGTACCCACTGCAAAGAACAGAGCAAGTAATATGCAGTAGCTCAGGTTTTCCTTTTGGTTTTATATGTTTATTTTAAGGTACAAGAATGAACAACAGGAGTTCAGGATACATTCTTCAAACACATTAGAGATTAATGTGTTGCCATGTAAGTACAGGCATAAATGTTAGCTTGTTTCCATTTAGAAATTTGTTAATAATGCCTTTTCAGTAAAAGAATGAATGCATTCCAAATTTATGCATCATTTATATGGGAAATGTTAGCTGATTTTGATCATTTCTATTAAACATGTAAGTGTCTGCAAGAAGTTTATTTAGGCTATATATTTTTTCAAATATCTTACATAAACTATTTTTTTAGCTTTTTGGAACAATGTACATATTATGGGACTGTACATTTTTTTAAATAAACATTTTGCCTTCCCTCAAAATCATTATAGGATGGCATGCTTTGGAGGTATACCCAAACAAGAATATACTTTCACATATCTCACTGATAATCTGTGATTTTTTGTCTATGATTCTTTGAAAGATATATTAGAGGCCAAAATATTTTCTTGCTAAGTATTTTAGCAAGGTATAATTTTAGCTGGCATAAATGGTCAGCAAAAATCAAACATGAAATTAAACCAAATTACTACAATATAAGATGGACTTACTTTTGTGTTTCACTTCATTTATGTGACTAATTTTCTTTCTGGTTTGCACTAATGTTAATGTAACTACCCATGTATATAAAGGAAAACTGCAAGAATATTGTGTACAGCTTTGAATTAATATATAACTACAAAGACCTGTAATACTTGATGTGAACGAGGATGAAGAATTGCATTTCAAATACCACTTTGTGGACTTGACCTCCATTTTCTCTTTTTTTGTTTTGTTTGCTGTTTGTCTCAAAATCAAATCTTTTTGAGCCCTGTGAGCACAGTAGTGATGGGCATGCTGTATCAGCGAGTGAGTCACTGAAAAATCTGCTCGTGCCTTTTAAACCCAGATTACACAGACAATGAGACAAGTTGCTTAAATTGTTAGCCTAGGAATTAAGAAACTGATTTTAGGTTTCAGGTTTCTGTTCTGCCTCTAAGATAGAGGCAAATTAATTAGCTTCTTCCTTCTTCAGTTTTCCTGTCTGTAAGACAGTGACAATCCTGCTTCCTTCTTTTGGTCCAGTACCACCATATGTTAACATCTTTTTGGATCAAGGATATTACACTAGTAGAAAATATGCAAAATACTTTGACTAATGGACTTGTGAAAATTCAAACTATCTGAAAAGATAAATACTGACCATTCAGGAAAACTGGTGATTCCTTAATCCTGATTATGGTATGCAGGAGAAGATGAACCACATCTTGATATTTAAGATGAGATTTCTTTAGCATTCACAAAATTTGAGCCTACAGAGGAGCTGGGAATATGGTTTGGACAGGAGGGATAATGTTTACTTTATATTTATTTTCAACCTTAACTAGCATATTGAGGACAGGAAAGCAGAAATAAGATCTTATGCACCTTATCTATTCTTATCTCAACCTCCTCCCTGGGCAGCATGTTCCAACATCTGACAACCCTTTCAGTGAAAAAGTTCTTCCTAATGTCTAGTCTAAACCTCCCCTGGTGCAGTTTGAGGCCATTTCCTCTTGTTCTATTACCAGTTACTTCTGAGAAGATACCAGTGCCTACCTCTTTACAAGGTCCTTTCAGGTAGTTGTAGAGGGCAATGAGTATCCCCTCAGCCTCCTTTTCTTCAGACTAAACATCCCAAATTTCCTCAACCACTCCTCACAAGACTTGTTCTCAAGGCCCTTCACCAGCTTCATTGCCCTTCTTTGACATGCTCCAGCACCTCGATGTCTTTCTTGCATTGAGATGCCCAAAACTGGACACAGTACTCGAGGTATGGCCTCACCAATACTAAGTACAGAGGGGTGATCACCTCCCTGGTCCTGCTTGCCACACTATTTCTAATACAGGCCAGGATGCCGTTGGCCTTCTTGTCCACCTGGGCACACTGCTGGCTCATATTCAGCTGCCTATCAATAAGAATCCCCAGGTCCCTTTCTACTGGACAGTTTTCCAGCCACTCTTCCCCAAGCCTGTAGCTTTGCATGGGGTTGTTGTGGCTCAAGTGCAGGACCCAGCACTTGGCCTTGTTACACTTCATACAATTGCTCATCGATCTAGTCTGTCCAAATCTCTCTGTAGATAAGTGGTCCCAACGCTGAGCCCTGAGAAACACCACTTGTGACCCGCCGCCAGCTGGATTAAACTCCATTCACCACCACTCTCTGGGCCTGGCCATCCAGCCAGTGTTGTACCCAGCAGAGCATAAGCCTGTCCAAGCCATGAGAGACAGTTTTTTCATCAGAATGCTGTGAGAAACAGTGTCAAAGGCCTTAAAGAAGTCCAGGTAGACAACATGCACAGCCTTTCCCTCATCAAGCAGTGCCAAAGCACTGTTCAGTGCAGTTTTTCTCTAATAAGAAATATCAATTTTAGAGTTCCTACATCAGCATTGAACAAGGGGCATTTTTTTTTAGAACAGAAATTCTTCAAATACAGTATTTTCCCTTCCTCTTTTTCTTCAGATATTTACCTTTCTTCTCTCTAACCTTTTTTGGGTATGCAGTGTGTCATCCTTAAAATGCCAGCTCTTATTTCTCTGCCAGCTCTGTGTCAGACAAATGTATACAAAGTTTTGACAATTAGTATGCCTCAGATCCTACAAAACATTGCCAATTACTGGTGTAGTACCAGTATCACAATTTTTTTTAATGTTATGGAAAATGGTAGATGTATAAATATTCTGAGGTATGCTGAAATTAATCACAAATATGTCTTAGGTGTAGATTCTTACCTGAACAATTGTTAAAATTGAGGATTTCATAATATAGCCTACCTACTATAGCTTTACATAAACATGTTATTACTATATATGTGTCTACAGACAAGTAGCCATGGAGATTTTAGCTAGCTTTAATTACTCTTGGGAACAACAAACAGATTCACACTGAGTTTACTAAAACTTCTCCCTTACTGTAGAAAAAAAAATATAGCAACCTCAGATGTTCTTTGGCCACCACTAAATCTAAATAGTTAAGCTGTACTGAAGCACAGACCATTACAAGATCTCCCCTCTGTGTCTGCCTTTTAGTTTCTCTGGAAACAAATTACGGTTGTGCTGGACTTCCTGCTTTAGAAATTTGCAACTCTGGACACATAAACAATACAGAATGAATAGGAAATACAGCAGGGGTCCTCTTCTACAGCCTGTTGATGTCAACAGAATGACTTCTGTGGTATTTACACAACAGCTAAGTGACCAAAAGCCTTTTATTAAAAGGGTGGTATATGCCTATGAGAGTTTCAGTTTGACAGGATCATGAAAGAGGAATGCTACCCAGAAGGATGGCAATGAAGAAAGCTACAGCTACATAATACAGTGGAAGAAGTGAGCTCTTATTAAAAAAACAAAACAAAAAAAACACAACACCAACCCCCCAAAAAATACGACAAAACAACCCACAAAAAAACCACACAAAAAAACCAAAACAAAAACCCAAAAAGGAAAACAGAACAAACCAAACACACAAACAAACAAACAAAACCCAACCAAAAAAAACCCCAGCAAAACAAAAAAATTATGGCCCTAACTCTAGACTGAATTTTAGTGTACTTCTTCTCTGAGCATTGAATGAGTCTTCACATTTTTCTACCTTCAAAATGCAGATTGATCTATTATTTGATTAACCTAATTTCATATAGAGTGAATTACAAAATCAGAAATAAGAAACAGAAAGTCTCCATACAGCTCCTCATGCTCTTTGTGCTGACAAAATGGTTTTCAGGTTCTAAGGGAACTGTGCCTACATAAGGGCTACTAGAAAAACCTTATTATACAGAGATGTTTGAACATCACACTTAGCCTCACAGTGAGTCTGGCAAAATGACGACTGTTGGGTCTTCTTAAATAATCTCTTGGCAATACAAGCACGCTTCACAGCATATTTATGCTTGAGCACTACATTCTGTAAAAAAAACACACATTACCATATTAATTCAGTTTGTGTCATACTTACTAACTTTACTTGCAAGTATAGAGAAATTGTACTGTGCTGTGCTTTCTCTGTCCAATAATTCATTAGTAGCAATGGTTCCTTCAGTAGCATCTATTGTAAAGTAGCTGTCCACATCATTCTTCCAATCAATGAAGTATCTATATGTGAAAAAAATTGAACAAAGTAGATGCAGATGTGCAAAGTGTACTCATTTTCCATAACAACAGTCTCGTCATTTCAAGGTTTGTTTGTTTGTTTGTTTTTCCTCTTTCAAGTTATTACCATCCTTTCAGGAAGAAGACAGTAAAGAGTTATTTGTTTATTTATCTTTTGCAGAGTTGAACGCTCAAGGGAAAATAACAAAAGATTTAGTATTTCTGGTGTTCAGGTTATTTGAAATCTTTGACCTCCCAAGAAGCTGATACACAGCTTCTGTGACTCTGATCACTTATACCAGTCACTTTGGAAAGCACTAGATAGTTTTAGAGTGGAAAAGTGAAAAGCTATGTGAAATAGTGCTTAAAGTTGAATAGCAATGAAAAGTGGATCAGATCTGGTCTCTTCACATCCATTTGTAGCTGCCATAGACTGGAAACAGTGCCACCAGGCTTGCAAAGAGATGTCCTACTGGACATATACAGGCTGTTAGCACAGTCTAGTCAAAGATCCTTGATCTAAGGAATGTTGGGAGAGTCACAGTATGGGAGATAGAGCGTGTATCTCTTGCATCTACAGGAGTCATAAAAGGCTCTTTGCCTTTGGGAAGAATGGGCTACTTTCATAGGAGCTGTGAGAAACAGGGCAAGACAATATTTTTTTTTTATTCTCCTGAGCCTTTGTTTGTAAAAAAATATGAATATAGAACAGATTCAAAACTCAAGAAGTATACTTGTTGCTTTTCCCTAGCAAGGCCTTAGCAGAAAACAGAGATGTGGTTGTAAACATAGCTGCTTAAAAGCAAACTGATAATGATTCTAAGCCCATTTCCCTTAAATGCTAATTAATTTGAAAGTATATTTCCACATTTGATGCTACTGTGTGTAGTCATAACATAATAACAATTTTTCTGATGCAGTGCCACCAGCTACTAATTTCCTTTTCATTGTTAGTCTCTTCATACCTTGATGATTTTTTCTCAAAAACTAGGCAGAATGAAATTGAGAAAGCCATTTGTGATCAGCAGGCAATAGGAACAAAATGGCAGTCAACAAGTACATTTGGAAGATCATAAAGACCAGAGGACTGTTCCTATGACAGACATCTCATTGCATGTAAACCAGTGAAAATAAGAATAAAAGCTAGAATTTCCTTTTCTGATTAGTGTGATTTATGGAAAGAGTATACAGGGAAGGTGATGATAAACACTGTGTTAATTGTTGTATAAGGAAGAAATGGTAGAAAGGGTTATATAGTGTATTCCCAAAGAAAATATCTCAGATTCGGATTCAAGAATGCAAATAGTTAAGGAAGACTTGAATAGTAAAAAAACCCTCAAATCAGGAACCATTCTCCTTTGGAGACATTTTGTTTAATCAATATCACAAGAAAATCTAATCTGTAAACAAAATAGGCTATTTCATCAATTGACAGCCATCATTACCAGCTCACTGCTTTATTTGAAAAGCCTCAGAGATTATTTCCTAGAGGCAACATGTATACTTTTACACAGCTGAGCAGTCACATTTTGTTGAATGTGATAATATATATCCACATTTGTATTTTCAATCTCATTGTTTACAGTTTGGTTAACATAAAAATTATGAAAAATATAGAAGCCATTTATTAGAAATATAATTACACTGAGACACACTTTTACAGGAACAGTAAAATTACTTTTTCAGACTTTGCATTTTTAATAGATTATATTTTTTTCCAAAATTAAATATGCAGCCACACACAAATAAATGGGATCAAAGCATGAGTAAGTAATTAGCTTATCTTTCCTCTTAGGAAGATGAACTTTGTCTAAGTACTCTACACACCAGAGTGTGAGCCAGTAAAGAAAGCACAGGGCCTAATTCAAAACACAGTGTAAGTGATAACCTCCTTAACCAGGAGGTTTTGAAATTACAGAAAACACATTCAGTTTCAACACTGTTGTGTTTGAAGTTGAGTTCAAGCATGAATATTTATAAGATCAGACTCTCATAGTCTACCTGCATGCATTCACTCAGGTGATTAACTTCATGTATAAGCCCAGTGTACCTACTCCTAAACATAAGCATCAGCAGGATCAAAGTCCACAATAAGCACTGCAGGACTAGCACTACTCCTGCTGAAACTAATGGCAGAATTCCCCTTGGCTTCACTGGTAGTGGGATCTGTGGGAATTGAATAGTTTGATAAAAACAGAACTGTAACATATTCAAAATTATTCAAAATTAATTTTCTTTACCTGCTTTAACACTCTGGAAACTATTATGCCAGCATTGTTAGCACAGTTAATAGCTAGCATCTATTTATTTATTTATTTATTTATTTTACTTTGTCATTATCTTTAAAGACGTCCCTTCCTTCTTTCTCCGTGTGCTGCACAACAGGTAAAATTAAGGGTGACAGTCAGTCATTTAAGCTCTTCTTATCCTCAGAAGCTACATATTCAATTAGTCTACAGAGGGAAGAGGAGTGGGAAGAAGTATTTGAGATGTATTGCCTAAAATAAATATATATTTACAGGAAAAATCACAAAGAAGCAGAAATTCTTCCTACTTTCATTGGTTGTCCATGTGCAGTACCCATGAAAACATATTTGGCAGAAGATTCCAACAGACAACCCTTCTGGACATAGTATTGCTCCCAGACACTTCAGTAAGTCTGTAAGGCTTAGTAAAAGAGTGAATAGGACCCCATTTGGCTGCTTTTCAAAGGGTGCTTTTTGGAACATCCCAAAGGAAGGTCATTTTGGGGGAAAGCCCTGAGAGAAATGTAGGTTCCTTTTACGTCCCAAAAGCACCCTTTCGTACAGTCTGACTCATAGTGTGAGATTCTTTTTAAACAGCACAGCAAGAGTTAGACTCTTGCAAAGGCCAACAGTATTGCCTGATTTCTATCTTTTACTTGGAAAAATGTTTTCAAGAACAGAAGAAATGGAAAAGGGTCTCCAAAAAGAAAAATCAGTAACTTTCGAGATAAATCCAGGTATCTGGGACATAAAGCCTGACATTTGTTGTTAGATGGTGACACAAAGAGGAATACACGTGAAATACTTGTATTAGGACAGCTGTCTAGATCTTCTAGTCATGGTCTAGCAGTTTGAAGCAACTCAAGTTGGTTGGTTTGACTGCTCAGAGTCCCTGAAAGACAGATTGTGGATAACTGCTCTAATCCCAAGAGGCAGCTCTCTCCTTGAAATGTTATGAAGACCTGGCACAGCCTCACTTGTTGACATAGAACACAGCAGTATTATTTTTCAGAAGCACCTGAACAGGCCTGTCGGGCAGCTCTGAGTACCAGAAGATTGATATATTTTTCATATTCACTGACAGGGAAGAATCATTGAACTATATGTCTTCCTGAATATACTTCCCAGTAGAGGACTGTATCCCAGATTATGTTATTGAAGTGTGGGGAGACTAAGTGTGGAAGGACATACCTTTGCTAACATTGTTTGGGTCTTCCCAAGAATACTGACATTTGTATATCAACTAGGATGGAAGAGTCAGAATGGAAATGTTTGATTTATTAAATAATAACAGTCAAGTCTGAAGGACTCTCATTCAGAGTGTTCACAAAGACACACACTGCCGTCCTAGGGGCTCTGAGAATAATTTGCATTCACTTTGCCTAAACGGTGAGGCTATATGTAGCTCATGGGGTCTCACAGAGCACTGCCCTGAAAGAGGGCTCATCTTTTGAAGAGCAGAGACCAATGGGGAAGACTGTGTCAACTCTAGCTGCAGTGCAGAGAATAGCAGAGTACTTGATGAAACACTTTTGAATACATAAGCAACAGCAGATGACCCTTGTGAGAATAACAAGAACTCTGAGCTATCAAGCAGACACCTGTAGTCGCTTCAGACTCTTACACCATAAATAGAAGAACTGGATAGCTGTCCTGCTACTGCTATGGAAACGTGCATGACAACATGCTCAGGAGGGATGGGAAATGGCAGGAGGCTAAGGAGTCTGTGAAGATCAGGACTTGAGTTGTGGTTTTCGGTCTTAAAAATGTGGATGGGAAGACTTCCCCTGTCAAGTAGGTATTGCCTTGGGAAGAGTGGGGTCCATTCTCACTGAAAATTTGTAAACCTTGCAAAAGTGGTGGGTTTTTTTGTTCTATCTTGATCGTGACAGAAGTGGTGACAGAATGCAACAAAGGAATCATATAACAAGTTACAGCATGCAACAACTTACAACATATTAATTTTTATTTTCTTTCCTTTTTTTTTTTCTTTTTAGTTCATGCTTAAACCCAATACAGAGCATGCTTTTGTGTTCATATGAATTGGTTCTTAGTGGGGATAATCACCAGCTGTTCCCAAATTTGCAGAGGAAAGCAAACTGAAGCCTGGGGAGCTTAGGAG
This sequence comes from Hemiprocne comata, assembly GCA_020745705.1. Classification (NCBI taxonomy): domain Eukaryota; kingdom Metazoa; phylum Chordata; class Aves; order Apodiformes; family Apodidae; genus Hemiprocne; species Hemiprocne comata. Next base: position 81,225,258 of record CM036587.1, on the reverse strand, counting down.
AAAGTTAAAAGATCCTTTACAAGATTATAGCCCTTTTTTTTTCTTTTTCCAAAATTCAACTGAGTATTCTAGTCTTGCTAACATTACCTTGACAATGAATAACCTATACTGTTCCTTTCCATACTGAATTCTCCCTTGCACACACCCACACCCACACCCACACCCACACACCCCCTATCTGTTGATATTTTTACCAGGCAAAATATGTTACAGCCACCATCGGTACTCAGTATCATTTTCTCTTCTCAACTTTTTATTGCTTCCAAAGTAGGACAGTTTCAAAGCCTTATTTTTTTTTTTTTCTATCTTTTTTTCAAGGACGTAAGGACATCTTACAAGGTGGTTGTGGTTGCTGTGATTGCTCTAGTGAAAGAAGCATTCCCCGGTCTTCTTTCGAAGAAGGTGTCATAAATATAAAGAAGGCAAAATAACAGAGAATCAAAAGGTACCAGAAATATTTACCACGTGCACAATGTTGTCATGGTGAAAGCTGGATCATACCAAGGTCTAAATGCTCTCTTGTGCATGCCCACCCCAGAGGCACCCTGGTGTATATATCCTTACCTGTGCTCGCATGTAGCTGACAGTTACATCCATCTCAGAGACTAATTAAGGGAACAGAGCTGCAATACCTTGCCCATATACACCCATATCTCCTAAAAAGTTAGAACACAAGCAGGAACAGTCATGTGTAGCTTTGCCATATCACTGCCTATGAGATGTATGAAGGGACTTAAGAACACGGAGAAAGAAATATTTGTTTCCAGAAAGTTTCCTTGCTGATACTGGACCTGAAAGATTAATAGAGTAATTGGTAACATGGCTAAACTGTCCATTTGAAATGGAATACGCAGTTCTTGAAACTTGTTCAGGGTATCACAGCCATGTAATTCAAGGACGAAAATGAGCAAGGTAAAATATATATATAAGTATGTGCATTGCAGAGAAAGAAAAGATTACTTTAAAGCTAGACTGCAAGGATTAAAGTCAAATCCCATTGTTACAGAACTCTAAAGGAGTTTCAGTTAAAGGGTGCTAAAACACAGAAGATCAGTTTGGTGCAGTGATGGTGAACATGGGAAGAGCTATGATCTGGCCAAGCTGTTGAAAGGAACAGTGAACAAAAGCTACTGTCTGCACCAGTTGTCTCTGTTTATCTAGTAAGCAGGGAAGAGAAGCATGGATCACGCCCCTAAGATGCTGTTAAGCTGAAGGCAATCAGACCAAATTTGCTCCCGCTGTAACAACATAAATACAAAAAATCATCTGAAGGAGTAAAGTAAATTATTCAATTGGAATTGGCATGAAAATAGAAAGCAATCCTCCAATTCAGTGAGCAGTAACACATTTAACATTTAATTACTAGCTGGCTTTTCCTTTTATTTTACTGTTCCACAAATAGGGTACAGTAATCACAACCAGCATTCTAAAAGAAGAAAAGGAAAAACGAAATATTAAAAAGGTGAGAGGGGATATTCCTTCAATTTTTTACATTTGATAGAGTCGTCCATCATCTGTGCAACTCATCAGCATAAATATTCCTGTCTGTATTTCAATTTCTGTTGTGAAATTGTACCTCTTTTTCTTGTGAAATTATTGGTGGCTCATTCAAGGAGTATCCTTGACTTAAAAAATGTAGTGGCAATATGAGCTCAGCATAACTAGAAATTAGGTATTAGAAAGTTCATGGCCTCTGATCATTGTGGCTTTGGCCAGAATAGACATTTCCTGAAAAATTCCTGTTGATTTTTCTAGTTGAAGAGGGACAAATAACCTGGTTGATAGAGATGCTTTATAAAAATATCTCGTCTCAATTCATACTTTGCTGATGTGAAGCACATTCCTTAATAGTGAGATAGAACACTGGTTTTTGGGAGTAAAATTTTGAAAAAAAAGGTGAGGAATGAATTAGAAATTTACTGAACTGTGACAGATGAATATTTGTGTACAAGACCTTAAATTGTTTAAACTGCATTCACTTTAAGCTCTATTTAAATATTGAACTGCAGGTAAATAAAATTCAGTTTATGGCAACTTGGAACAGTTAAGTACCATGCATCATATCTGGAATAATAGATGGAAACCTAAAAAAAAATAAAAATTAGAAACATAAATGGAAGGAAATAAGATGCATTGGGGAATTATGATCAGTTAGGATTTTTTTGTAATTCTAATACATATATAATTAAATAGATGAAAGAAACATGTAAAGCAAGAGTGGCAAAAGAGATGAGGGACTAGAAGAATACAAATGAGACTTTAGGTGTGATTTGACTACCTGAAAGTCCAAAGGAATTTTAATTAGTAGAATTATTATGTGCTGTGGATGGAAATTAATAAATTACTGCACGTAACCAGGTGTTGAGAAAATTACACCTCTACAACAGAATTTTGTCCTGGATATCATTTCACTACATAGATACCAACAAATTGGAAGGAATTTGAAGAAGAGGAAGGAAATCTGTCTTGAATCTAGGTATCATGAGTTATAAGGAAAGAAAAAAGAACTAAAATGTATATAGCTTGGATAAGAGAGGACATAAGGGAGACATGATAATGGTCTACAGATACCTGAAGGATTTAAACACTAAGAAAGGCAAGGTATTCTTTTTTTCAGCACAGAGAAGCTGAAGGGCAAAATTAAGAATGGGGAAACTTGTATTATGCAGCAAAATCTGTCTGGCAGTGATGCACACAAGAGGAATGATGTGGGTTCTGTCACTTGGTAACACAAAGCTAATCTGGGTAAAGTAATAGAAACTGCAGGAAGACGAATTTCTAGAAAGATGAACAGACTAATCCTATTAGTCCCTGTAATGCTAAATTCTGATACATAACAGCAAACAGGATCTTCATACTAATCATATTCAGATACAAATCTTCTTTAAGATGCAATTCCAAATATTTTAAAATATAACCATAAATGTTTTTTTAAAGATTGCAGTTATTAAGAATTAGAGAAACAAAGAAAACACTACTACTATGATAGACAAGAAATTCAGACTTCAAGTAAGTCTGAAAGAGATGAAAACATTAGAGAGCAAAATGTGTTGAAGCATACAAACCATTTTGTTTCCTCCAAAATCCCACCCTGCCACTGAAATTTCTTTTCTGCAATTCCTATGATGATCCATTTACTGAGTATTATTGTGTAAAACTAAAAAAAAATCGTATCACCAAACGTACATCCATACATATTTGAAACACTATGTCTGGTCTTTATTGCTCTTCTCAAATTTAAGAGCTGAACTCTTCTGCTGACTACTGGAAGTATCATCAATCCAATTAAGACTGAGGAGTGATTGCCATTATTTTGGTAAAGGAGTAATCAAGAATTTTTAAAGCAAGTCTTCTGTAGACAATGCATGCTTAGAGAAGATGTGAAGTTAGAATAAGTATAATTAGATGTAACATAACTTTTTATTTTCCTGTGCTAAATGATACAGTCATCTGAATTATCTGCTTTCAGGGCTAAATAGAGTAGTTGGATTTCCAAAATCATCCTTGGAGCTGCAGCACTTGGTTCACTATTCAGTTACTTCAGGTTCTTTTTCATACCTTGATTTGATGTAAAGATAAACCTTGATTCTGAGTCTTGTGGTTTCCTCTTAACTAAAAAATGCTGTCTCATGGGGTTTTACAAGAGCAGCAGTTGTAAATATCCTTCTTCTCCCCTGTACGGAATGATAATACAAAATAAGGTGTGGTGCACTACTTGCCTAACAGTAGCAGACACTAGTCTTTGCCTATCATTCTCGTTGTCCTGTGGTAATACAACCACAGGGTTCCTTCTTATATTTTTTTAAGTGCCCTTTACACTGTATAACCCCACAGCTGTTGTACTGTATGTGTATATAGTATTAGATATATAAAAGATTAGATATATGTAAAGGAATTCAACAGTACAATTTCTCAGAGTAATCTGCTATTTCCAGCCATCCTAGAATGAATCTTTCCTACAATACACATCAGGTAGTGATGCTTCACAGAAGGACAGATGGAACTGACACACTTTGGGAGAAGGATCAAACACTTCTTGTCAGAATGATGTCATCTACGTGGATTTGTGCAAAGCTTTTGACACCGTACTGCATGACATCACTGACTCTAAATTGGAGTGACACGGACTTGATGGGTAGACCACACAGTGGGTAAGGAATTGACTAGATGGTTGCACTCAAAGAGCTGTGATCAATGACTCGATGTCCAAGTGGAGATCAGTGACGAGTGTCATTCCTCAGAGGTTGGTATTGGGACCAACATTCTTTAACATCTTTGTTGGCAACATGAGCAGTGGGATCAAGTGCACCCTCAGCAAGTTTGTTGATGACACCAAGCTGTGTGGTGCAGTCAACATGCTGGATGGAAGGGATGCCATCCAGAGGGACCTGGACAGGCTTGAGAGGTGGGCCTATGCCAGACTCATGAAGTTCAACAATTCCAAACTGTATCACTCACTGCATCAAAAGAAGAGCAGATGAGGGAGGTGATTCTCCCCCTCTACTAAGCTCTTGGGAGACACCACCTGGAGTACTGTGTCCGGTTCTGGAGCCCCCAACACAAGAAAGACATGGAGCTGTTGGAGTGAGTCTAGTGGAGGGCCACAAAGGTGACCAAAGGCTGGATGACCTCTGCTATGAAGACAGGCTAAGAGAGTTGGGGCTGTCCAGCCTGAGGAACAGAAGGCTCCAGGGAGACCTTATAGAGGCCTTCCAGTACATGAAGGGGGCCTACAGGAAAGCTGGGGAGGAACTTCTTACAAGGGCATGTATTGATAGGATGAGGGGTAATGAATTCAAATGGAAATGGGGTAGATTTAAATTAGATATTAGAAAGGAATTATTTTTCTGTGAGTGTGGTGAGACACTGGTATTGGTTGTCCAAAGGAGTTGTGGATAACCCCTCCCTGGAAATATTCAAGGTCAGGTTGGATGCGGCTTTGAGCAACCTCATGTAGTGGAAGGTGTCCCTGTCCTTGTCAGAGGGTTGGAACTATACAATCTTTAAGGTCCCTTCTAACCCAAACCATTCTACAATTGTCCCATGCCTATCATCTTCATGCCTTTCATGTAACACACAATCTTACACATGAAAAGATAACACAATTTGAGTCTTCTGCATACTGCATGACTGGTATCAGTCTTTCATACATGGCTGCAGACTTCTGCATTTTTAATCAGGAGGGTGAAGGATTAGTGATTTTAGCAGTCAGTGGCTTACCTGAGTAATATCAGTGCAAACAAATTATACTTTGCTTCTTGGAGAAAATCGACCATTATGCAGAATTAATTAACAGGGAAGAAGTGGCTGTCGACAGCCAGACTCTAACAATGGGTCAGAGTCAAGCAAGGGAAGCTGTTAAACTTTTCATAAGCCTTATAAATCTTACATAAGACTTTTAGTAAAACACGCTAGGCAATATAGGAAAAAAAATGTGCTGCAGTTCAGTTATCAGCCCTTCCAAACTGCCAGTTCTGCCTGTCTACAAATTCCTGTGCTTCCTCCCCCCTCTCCTTTTAAAGGTTTTGCTCATTTGCTTATCAAACCCTTCAGTCAGCTCCATTGTCTGCTCTGCATTTCTCATTACCAGCTGAGTATCTTATCAAAAGCCGTTGTCATTTGGAAAATGCATTGTTTTTATTCATTTAAACATCATTTTTCCTGCCTCATTGAGCAGGCAGAACTGCAAGACAGCCAGGCAGAGGGAAAGCTTTCTCTTTTAGTTTAATTAAGTTTCAGTTGTTTGGACTATGAGCAGCAGTAGAAGGCATGTTGGACTTAACCCCTTCAACCTCAGGCTTTGCTGGTTTTAGGTGAGGAAAGGGCATGCTGAGATGGGTAGCTGAATGTGTAGCAGTATCTCTATCAATGGGCAGAGTATAGAAAGACAGGGAGCAAATGAGTCTGAATGAACCCCCTCAGCTCTTAAGAAACCTGAGAGAAGGAAAACAGATGTGATGACTGTCAAGATATTCAGCCTCAATAGAAGTTGAAGCTTTGGACTTGCATGCATGTGATCTAAACACCACAGGATGAGATAGAGAAGTTTCATGGACCTCTTCTCCCATGCCTGGCCCAACATGCTTTGTCTTCTGATAAAGCTCTGAGGCAATAAGTAGCATAGTTGCTATAGAGGAGAGCAGGCTTAGTGGCAGAAATTCAACAGGAATAATCTTAGATTGCTTTGGTTTTGCATCATGTAAATATTAGCTATGTTCTATATCTTTCGTATACTCAAATCTAAACAAATCTCTCACATTTTTCCCCCAGAAAAAGGCTGAAGTAAAATGCTGATGCTGAGACAATCAAAGAAAAAGCAAATAACAGTAATCATGCTGACTATAGAGAAAACTGCAGTACACAGTAAAGAATTCATCGCCTGCTTAGATCCTCAGCTGGGACTTACCTGGGTTATCAGCTGGATCTACAAGAGCAAACACTCAATGAAGTCAGGAATTGGAGGCTGCATTGTTGCTCTGAAGCTGGTATGGTGAAGCACTCAAAGTAAGAGATTATTTAGGATAGCTCTGACATTGCAGGAGCTGAGGCATTTTCCTTTTTCATTTCTCCTCCCCAATCCTCTGCACATATAAAGGAACTCAGAATTTGCAGAGATCAATATAAGTATGGAGTCACCTTTTCAAAGGTTTTACAAATTTCATAAGGGCCTCAGGCAGAAGTTTCAGGATAAGCACCTCCTTGCTCCCCCTTGCACACTGATGATCTGATGTGAGCCAAGTCAGATCTCATAATTTGCCTCTAAAATTGGTTCTTCTCTCCTACCTAAGCTGGAATTTTGGCTCTGTGTTTCCTCTACACTGTTTTCAGATTTACTTCCTAAATTAATATGTTGTTATAAATCTGTAGAGTTATTATTTAAATGAATTCTTACAGCAGTCGTTTTAATTATTTTCTTTGTGTTTGCACATACTAAACCAGATATATGCAAACCACATAAATGCAAAACTCCATATGCAATAATTATTTAACCATTATAATAAACCTGAGCATTTTAAAACAGGAAAGTAAAGCCAATGCTTACAAACAGACCTAAAGGAGAAATTCAAATTGAAAAGACCTGGAATCTGACTACATTGTGATGGTTAAAATAGTTATTATCTGGAAAGGGACATAAGAGCTTTAATTTAAAATGTTGGGAAGTTCGATTTTGTAGTAGGAAGATGGTTTCAGGTTTGAATTTGTGTACTACTGTGCAGAATAACCAACTAACATGATTCCCTGTAGCACATACATTTTGGTAGATGTTGGTTTAAGTGCTGACCCTTTTTAAATCTCTTTGTGTCAAGCCCTGAGAGGTTCACAGCTTGAGGTGACATGACTGCAGCCATTAAACCTCTGTTTTAATCTCACAATTGCTTTCTACAATGTTTGAGAAATCAGTTGCTGGAGAAATTTGGAATAAGAGCCCTTGTTCAAAAATCAGGAAGACTATTATTTGAGCTAAAGTAAAATTACAGTGTGTGCCTCTGGGATGTGAACTGGCTTTGTAAAAATCACATCACCAGGTGGTAAAAGTGCTGTGAAGTAAACCAGAACTATTATGGTCATATTGTTCCTTTCCTCTCTCTCTGGCTTCTTAGCTATTCTCAATTAATTTAAAAGCTTTCACTGCCAAGTTGTTCTTTTCTGCCTTGGAGCTGAATGCACGCTTCTTGAATAGCAGCTTCCACCTCCCTCTCAAACAGGTCATTCATTGAAAGCAGTAGTCCATAAACTTTTTTGATCTACGTGTACTTTTAGACCTAAACTGCTGATTGACATTTTATAGCTTTATATGCTTGCATATGTGAACTGAAGATCACTTGCTGGTTTCCACAAGCTGCAGTAGGTTGTCTGAAGGAATTGGAGTTGTTTAGCCTGGAGAAGAGAAGGCTGAGAGGGGTCCTTATGGCTTTCTACAACTATCTGAAAGGAGGTTGTAGTGAGGTGGGGGTTGGTCTCTTCCCCCAAGTAACAAGCAACCGAACAAGCGGAAATGGCTTCAAGTTGTGCAAGGGAGGTTTGGAATTGATATTAAGAAAAAATTCTTCACTGAAAGGGTAATTAAACACTGGGATAGGCTGCCAAGGAAGGTAGTTGAGTCTCCATCCCTGCAGGTGTTTAAGAGTCATGTAGATGTGGTGCTTGGGAACATGGTTTAAGCACTGGACTTGGTAGAGTTAGGTTAATTGTTGGTAGAGTTCGGTTATGGTTGAATTAAATGATCTTAAAGGTCTTTTGCAACCAGATTCTGTGATTCTGTAAGTTGATTAATTACTAGCCTCTCCCAATTTTTAACTTTGTTTTCAGTTGCTTTTTACTTGCTGGACTTAGAAAATAATATTTCATGCTGCAAATGCATGGAAAATTTATGCATGTCAAATGAATCCTATGAATCTTTTATTTGGGAAGGTCTGACTTTCCTCCAGCACAGGCTTTCTGACTTGTGCCAGAAAGTACTCCTGTGCACTCCATGTTCCTGCCAGTCTTGTGAAAATCCACATAGATCAAAAAGTCAGTCTGCATGTGCTCCAAAATGTCTAAGAAGGGTTTTTCAGCTCACCTCTGGCAGTTCTCAGTGAACATGCTGCAGTATCACAGAGGCCTGATGAGTGACACAATGGTTACCTTCCCCACCAAGGAATGATATATGACCCCTTCAGACTTAAGTCTATAGATTTATGATTACGCTTAAAAGAAATCTGCACTTTTTCTCGTAGTGGCTACTTGTAGTATTTCCAAGATGATCCCTGGAACCAAGGTGCCACAGTCCTTCAATTAACACAACTGAGTCATTTGTCAGCTGACCTGTGGTAACTGTCTGCTTCTGTGCACCTAATCCATTGCAAATGTGAAATAAAACATATGAATTTAAACTACCATTATTAATTTAAACTGGCATAACAATTTGCTATACATATCTTGCTTCATGTTAAATGTAAAGCAGAGAGATACAGTCAGTTGCTGTGACTCTGCTGAAGAGCAGAAACTCCTGCAAGAAAGCAGCTTTCCTTTCGAATGACAGTTTATCCACAGAAGAGGAAGGTTTGAAGAGAAGTCACCTTCCTGTTCAGTTCCTTAAAACCACCCAGTTATTATTGAGGAGGAAGCCAACTCATTCAAGCCTAGAGAACTGCAAAGCCATACATGTGAATGTATGGAGAGGAACTTGCAGGATGAGGACAATGGAGTGGAGGATGTGATTGCCTGAGGTCATGAAAACAAAGTCTAGAAGCCAGATAAGTAAACAGAGGAAGAGTCAAAAAGACAGAAATAGGAGGGGGAAGTAGGAATTTGCTGCCCTGTTCAATTTCCAGCATTGCTGGAAGGTAGATGGGGAAGTTTTTGTGTATATGCCAGCTGTGTGCTCACTGAGTCAAATGAGCCTAGAAATTAGGGAAGCTGGTGGGGAAAGAGCAGATATGTTGGCCAAATGTACCCCTTGGGATTCAGAGAAAATGTTGGGAGCTCTAGAAAGAAGATGAAAGTAACTGGAATATAAAGAAAAAAATACATCAAGCCACTGAGATAAAAAAGTATATTATCAGAAGAAGAAAGCAATGCAGTAGAACAGGATGTGGTTCAGGAAGAAAAAGGCAGAAACCAGCTGTGGGAGAAAGAAAGATGGACTGTGAAATAGGAAACTGGTATTAGACTGCCAGAACATAGCATGCTCTGGCATCTCCTAAAAGAGTGGGCTACTAAGAGGACTGAAAAAGACAGCAAGGGATCTGCAGCAGGAACTGAGAGGTACTGGTGCAGGGATTTTTAACTAGTTAGTCTGGATAAATTAGAACTTGAAACAGAGGTCTTAAAAGTGGTTCAGAGACTGGAACTGCAGTAAAAGGCCAGGGATGGAGCAGAGCTAAAACTGAGACAAAAACAGACAGGAGGCAACAGAGCATGAAGTGTTCAAAATTCACCAGAGGAGCTAAAAAGGAACCAAAATTATTGAGTCCAACCATCTTTTATCTATGCAAAGCATCTTGTTCCCCCTAGTGCAATACCATACAAACAAAAACAGCTATAACTTAATCTGTAATTAAATGAAGAGGCTTGAGGTGCTGGAGGAGCTAGATGTCCCATATGTGTGTATGTAACTATAAGATTAACTTTGATGTCCCAGGATAGGATTTTTCTTTTAGAAGAAAACACAAATTCAAAAAGTGTGCAAAAAAAAAAAAGTCAGAAGAATTATGGGTTTAGAAGGTCAAGCACTTTCCTGTTAAATATATAACTTTAATTAATCTTGTTTGTGCTTGTACATTAAGATAAAGTGTTTAAGGATTCAGGAATTAAACTACTGTTTGCATTTTCTTCATCTTTACATAATAAATTATTTCACTGGGAAAACAGAACCTATCCATACAACTTTTTAGACTACTGTGAACTAGTTCAGAAAATAAATAAGGCTTTTCCTTTGGAAGCAGAGGCAGGGAATACAGTCTTGTCCCCAAGATTCTGAGGGCATGATTGACCTTTAACTAGTACACATGACTTTTTTCTTTCTTTAATATCAAGGTGTCATAACTCTGGACTTGGACAGGAAAATGCACAGTCCTCACAGCTTTTCTGCTTTGAGTGATTCTTGCGGTTCATAAAGCAAGATCCCCGAGTCAAGCAGAGAAGATCTGAAGGACAGTGTTGTGGCACGGAATATGAAACTCATTGTAATTGGAGTCATATCTGGCATTCACATCAGGGGAGAAAGTCCTTTCATGCTTTATGCCAGAAGATCATCTCCAAGAAAATCTGAAAACATCAAAGGTGTCAGTGCAAAGTTGTTGAACGTTACAGACACTGTTAGATAAAGATCACTATTTTAGAAAATATTGCAGATAACTCTATTTGCACTTTCTTGTTCTTTAGACATCTCTGTCTATAACATTCACACTGTATGGATACATGTAACAGTGATCTTTAGGAAGTGCTAAGATTCCTTATACCAAAAGCTCCAGGAACTTTACTAAAAACATTTGTGTATTTACAAATTACATACATCGTAATATTCTACAAAATGTGCTCTCCCCCCCGATAGCTTGTAACCATTGTAAACTAGAGGACTCCGAAGAACATGAGATCATTGGTCTTTTCAGAAGTACTTTGGGATTTTTAATGACCACAAAGTACAAAGGACGTCATCTTAACATTTATGCTGAGCATTTCTTGCAACACTATGGATAAAATGGGAATAGACAAAATAGCTCTCCTGAGATACATAAACGCCAGATTTAACACATTTTGAAAGTCAAGTGCATTGGGGTAATGTTCCAACACAACTTCAAAACCAGCCACCCTTGCAAGTGTTGGATACCTGTGGTCCCTTTTCTCCTTGTGCTTAATTTCTTGTTTCTCACTGAATATGTGCTCTCTGTCCTTCCAGTTCAGCAAATATTATACCACAAAACCGTTTAAAATTCCTGACTTGTCCAAAAGCTTGATTCCAATAACAGGACCAAAGAGAAAAATAATATAAACCTCAACATTGTCAATGGCTTCCAGCAAAATAGTTTTCTTTTTCAAACAGTTGAATCCAGTCTTCATTCTTAGCTGTTATCTCCCCCTTCCTGATGTGTCTAGCATAGCAGAGCTAAAGTTTTTGTCTGATAATACGGATTTAGGTGTTACTGCTGCTTCCTTTCATGTGAGCTGTTCTAGCCTGCTTTGTTCTCCAGAGTTTTGCCTTCTGTTGCATACAGTGCAGATTGGTTTTTTATCCCAGTCTCTATTGTTTGGCAGATTGTTCTTTTTGTTGTTGTTGTAATAGGTATCTTAATGGCCAAACTGCTCTAGGAAAACATTTCAGAAAAAAATGAATTATTTCGTAGTGAAACTGTGCCACCCAGCAAATTGTATGGGCTGTTCCCTTAAAGTAACTTAATTGCTTTTCCATGTTTGTTTAGACAGAATATTTACACAGAAGATGCTTGGATTCCTTCTCTAAATATGACTAAATTGATGGAGCCATTCTTTAAATATACGAGACAATCTAGATTTTATCCAGTTGAAAGAGTGTAATTGGTTAGGCTACATGAAGAAGTCGAAATCACACACAACTCTTTCAAACTAATTTTTGCTTTTCTAACTTCTGGTCATGTACTTTTTTTTCAGTCAGAGGATATAAAAATTATTATATAAAACTGACGGAATATTTAACACTAGTACATCAGTAACTAACAGCTGCATATAGTTTCTTTTCCTGCTTGGACTAGTCAGCATTGGTTACAGGTAGGTTCTTCTAGCATGGTCAGATCTCCAATAAACTGGTAAGAATCTTATTGAATTCGAAGAGCTGGTGATCTGGCTGAATACAGAGAATCAAATATAGCCTCGGGTAAATGAGAGCCAAGGAAAACATTTCAGGACTGAAACATGAAAACTGATAGAAATAAAAGATCTTACAAAGCCAGAAGAGAGCTGCATGGAGAGGTTTCCAGCTTTATCTTCTCAGCATGTTAGCTGGCTTACTGAAGCTCATCTCTCTCCTTTAAGCAAAGCATCTCCCTCCAAAATCCACTAAATTAAATGTGTGGCTTACTTCTGGGTAGGAACATGTCCCTCTGATAAATCTGTAATATTGGAATGTAGTTCATGTTTTTCCCTGGGCATGAATCGGTTCATAAAAAGTGACCTTGGTAGGACTTCTTTAGTTTGCCAGTGCAAGGTGTCAGAAAGTAGAGCAGTGAGACTAAAATGCAAGGCTGTTTTGTAATATTTCCGATCTTTTCACTGTAAATGGGAATTTGGATACCCAAGTAATGGTTTCAGGGTTAAAAAAGGTGGACATAGCCACTTTAAAATGGCTTAGGATTCAATATTATAGTGAGCAGAGTGTATGGAGAAATCATTGTGATATGATAATTTTTCCTGCACAGTAAAGATGTAGGCTCAGTAACTAAAACACGAGTCTCCTAGGAGGATTTGTGAAATAAAAAATTCTCACTGATGAGTTGTTATATATTCAAATGATTCTGCTGTCATATAAAAACTGTTCAACAATATGATTAAAGGTTTGCTATCTGGTTGCAAGAGACTATGGATTCCAACAGAATATTGACTTCAGTGAGGTTATTTTCGTAGGCTACCACCAGGGAAAAAGGTTCCCCCTTCAATCTTTGTTATGAAGATTTTGATCTTTTTTCTGTGGAGGAATGTGTCACAGATGCATGAACAAATAATTTTCTGTATTAGAAAACAATGAAGAATTTATATTTTTTAAATGGTGAAACAAAAATTAGTAATTTTAAACAGTAATTAACAGTGATTTGATGAAGCAGGAGGTAAACAGTCACAATTGTGTATTAAATTTTTGCATAGGATTACAACATATCAACTAGCGTGTTTATTGTAAATTTTGACAATAGAAATACTGAGTCAAAATACATAGTTAGTAAACGTGAATTAAAAATTCCAAATTAAATTTGTAGTCAAATATGCATGAACGTGTATGCACTCTGTATACATTAGTGGCACTTTCCTGTTCCATCACAGTCCCATTTGATAAATATTAATATTTAAATATTGATTACTTCCATTATGTCTGCAGTATTGTTCATCAAGGTCTAGGAGTAAAAATATTTCCTGAAGTTAGGTAGGTCCAGCATGAATTGGTACTGGAAGTATGTGTAACGACTGCCTACATCTTTGACTGTGTCTGCACAGGAGCTTTCTTATTGGTACTTGAGTCTGGTTCACTTTATAGTTTCTAGTGTGGCTGGAAATGCACCACCCAAATCAGTATATTACATTTATATAACAGCTCCCTCCCTCTTTTATGTCAGGAAAATAAACCATACCAGTAAATGAGAGGTTTTGCTCACAAGAGTTTACTTGTCTACTGAACACAGCCATGTTGGCCAGCAATCACATCCCCCCAACCTTAGCCAAGACGGGTGTAGCAATTATTTATCAAAGCATTTGTTATTTGCCAGATGTAGAGTGAGTTGTTCTTGTGAAAGGGGCAGTGCTCACTGTCACTCATAGAGGTGTAACACAGACGTAACATTTGCAACCTCCTTTTTCAGTCCTGTAGTTCAGAGCTGCTTTTGTGGAAGCCCCAGACACCAGGCAAAACAATATTTTTAGTCTGAGCACATCATCTCTGAAGTCATATCATGGTAATTTACATGATCTGTATGATAGGCCATCAGCACTTAATGTGTTTTTCCAGGTATCCCACTCAAACTAACATCTCTTTTCAATATTTTTCAGAGCAGCAGTTAGCTGTTACAGGAGAAGACTTGGAACATTTTATATCTTCTTTCTAAGTCCTTTGCCGCTAAGTCTTACTCTTACCAGCACTTTGGGTTGTCTGAGAGTTATTGAAGAGACAAAAGCTTTCTTACCTAACTGAGCTGCTGCCAGCATCGAGGTCTTGTGCTGTCACTGCACCTATAATGGTGCCCACAGGCGTATCCTCATAAACCTCCATTGTATACATAGGCTTGCTGAAAACCGGAGGTTCATCCATGTCCAACACATTTATCTTCACAGTGGCAGTATCTTTGAATGGACCCACTGAGTGAAATCGATGGTCAAGATGGAGATTGGAGGCTTCAACTTTAAAAGTATATGCCTTTTTTGTTTCAAAGTCTAAGGGCTGCAGAAAGCAAAAGAAAACCAAAACATCAGATTTGACTAAAGATTAAATATTGCAAAATATTTTTTGTAGGATTAGTCTGGCATAACTTAAGACACCTTCAGTGTAAACTGCAGCTCCTGAGCTAACCATCTAAGCTTGTTTTGCAGTTCATCTCGTGCTAAGGTGGTTTCTGAAAGCACACAGGTTAATAATATGCAGGAAATTACTCTTTCTCCACATTAAAAAAAAACAACCCAAAAAACAGGATGACTGGCATGGATGTAAACAGTTACACTGTAGGTGTCTGAAGTTAAATGAGTGAGACTGATCTCTTGCAAATGTTGCAATTGCTTGCATGTCTTACAAATGCTGCGTGTAGGTTAGCCACAGATATGCATTCATAACTCCCATACATAGGCGTTAAGATGTCTCTGGCTGATTCAGTTCCTTAAACAGAAGATTTTAATTTCTCTTAGCAGGGAAAGCTTTCAAAGCACTATAACAATGGTGGAAATGAGCCCAAATAAAAACTGTGATGTATACCAATGCGTCAAACCAAACTTCAGAGGTGGCTCGGCATGTGAATTCAAGTTTTCCTCTTAAAATGTCCGTCTTAGCCGTGAACTGCTATTCACCCTGTGTATTCGAGCTGCATGTACCTTGAAAAATGCCGACTTTGACTCTGCCTTATGATCTCAGGTGTATTCCATAAAGTCTTGAAAGCGATATAGCAGCTTTTGTGTACCTATCTGGGTTTTTGATGGAAATGCATCCTGCAATCAGATTGTTTTGGTGTCCATTTCTGTGAATGTACATAAATTCAACGCCTTTGGGTTTAGAAAATTAATAATCTCAAAAAGTTTAATGCAGTCTTAGTTAGTTGAAAAGACACAGGCTATATTTTCGGTTAAAAGCTGTAGCTGCGTTGGCTCTCACGTTTTTTTGTTGACTGTTTTTCCGATGTCTGGGTAACACTGGCACCCAGTGGTTGCTGCCTGTAATTGTCAAGTTGGACATTTTTCTAACGGGAAAGGGCATGCGACCTGGGAAAGAGAGCAGGATCACAAGTGTATGAGCAGTAATATTTCAGTATCTGTAATTTCTTTTTCCCCAGACATCATTACTGCAGAATTTTCAGTCATTTGTCACAGCTAGGATAGATTTAAATTCTGCCATTTTCTGTCTTTATCACAACAGGACATAATTGGCCAGATGACTGGCTGGTGTAAATTGAACTAGCTCAATTAAAATCAATTGAGTTACCTTGACTTACATTAAGTTAACAGCTAGCATAATTATTTTAAATGCTTATGAAATATTTTATAATTGTAATAGATTAGATGGTCAGTCTTTTTTGAGCTGGGGATTTAAAATTAGCCATCCAAGTCTATATGCTATAGAAAAAATCAGTCTTGAAAGCCATGTACTACTAACCAATCCATTATCACATGCAACTATCCTCCTACAGATAAAATTCCTAGTAAGAGCCAGTGTGAGTTGCACCTTCATGGCTGGACTTACAGAAAGAAGAAACTAAGGCTAAGAAGAAACAGACAAAATTAAATGTGGAAGATCTTCTGCCCTGGTGGTGAAACCCTAAGCTGTTACCTTCACTGCAAATGGACATGTTGCTTCATTATCCACATTGTTGTCACACTGCCTTTTCCCTTTCTATACTACTTCTATTCACTGTTATGCAATGACAAAAAATCCCCCCCAAACAAACAAAAAAACACCCAGAAACTCTTCCTCAGCTGATGATATAAATTTTTAACCCATTTTCAAAAAAATATATTAAGGGGAGAAAACCTGGAGCTTAAAGAATCAGTCTGGAATGGAAAAAGTCTGACTATGAGCGGTTAAGGTGGCCCAGAAGGCCAATGGCATCCTGGCTTGTATCACGAATAGTGTGGCCAGCAGGAGTAGGAATGTGATTCTCCCCCTGTACTCAGCACTGGTGAGGCCTCACCTCGAGTACTGTGTGCAGTTCTAGGCCCCTCACTTCAAGAAGGATGCTGAGGTGCTGAAGCAGGTCCAGAGGAGAGCAACAAGGCTGGTGAAGGGACTAGAGGGAAAATCATATAAGGATAGGCTGAGGGAGCTGGGGTTGTTTAGCCTGGAGAAGAGGAGACTCAGGGGGAACCTTCTCACTCTCTTCAACTACTTGAAGGGAGGTTGTAGTCAGGTGGGGAATGGGCTCTTCTCCCAGGCAACAAGTGACAGGACAAGAGGGCACAGCCTGACGCTGCACCTTGGGAGGTTTAGGTTGGATATTAGGAAGCACTTCCTCATGCAGAGGGTGATTAGACATTGGAATGGACTTCCCAGGGAAGTGGTGGAGGCACCATCCCTGGATGTGTTCAAGGAAAGGCTGGATGTGGTACTTAGTGCCATGGTCTAGCCAAAGTGGTGGTGTTAGGTCATAGGCTGGACTTGCTGATCTTAAAGGTCTTTTCCAGCCTTGGTGTTTCTGTGATTCTGTGATTCATGTATGTATCTTTCATACCCAAAAAACTACCTTAAAACTGTTTAGACTGGCTCCTGTGATGCGTGAGTATATCTGAAGATAGGTGCTAAAGGAAAGAGCCATAGTCCATGTGGTTCTTAGAAACTGTCTTCAAGGCAGCAGGACACACAACTTTTGTGATGCAAAGGGAAAATAACCTTTGTTTTGGGATGGCCAGAAAATAATGGGATTTCAAGCAATTCTGTATATTGGGGTGCTTAGGCTGGCATATTTTAGTGCACAGCTACCCAGAAGTCAAGTAAAGTATAGCTGCATTTCTTCTTTCCCCCAAGCATTATGGGGCAATGTTATGTTATATTTTTAAAAAGACAGTTTGACCGCAAGAAAATAAAATGTTTTCCTGATGTAACCTCAGAGCAACTCATTCTCCCTTTCTCTCCTTCTATGAGTCTGATGATGTAGTTATAGGTGAAACAATATGTGCCCAATGCAGAGCACATATGGCACTCAAGAAGAGAGGCTGAAAGAGCTAAGCCATTGTCAGAGAAAGAAATCAGTGACAGTTTCTGACAAAATGGCAGAATTTATCCTTTTAATATAATGTATTTAGCATTTTAATGTAAGTGAGGCTAAACTGCAGCTGAAATGTCTGATGAAAGATGAGAAATGTTGCAAATGGTAAACTTAGGATTTCATTTCAAAACAAAAAAGATTTTGTACAACATATGTAATGCAGCAAAAGAGTATGGTTTCAATGTACTGTGTTTACAGGGAATCCATGCTACAATCTCCCAATCAGTTCAGGTTCCCAGTTTTGCCCAGTTATCCATATAGATAGCTATAGACAGAGAGTCTCAAATTTTGGCATTTTTCTGCCCTGAGTCTGCCTGAAAACAGAAGAACTGAGTATCTGCCTAGGTCTCAGGCAAAACTTTTTGGATGTTTAGTTTTAAAGATGTTAAAATAGCATTTATTTGTATTTCTGCTTTTAGTATATACCAGTAAAATCTGTGAAGGACATGAGTGGTCCACACAGTATTTTAGCTGTCTTTTTTATTTAAAATACTTTATTATGTTACTTAAAAAATATCTTACCCTGCTCAATCCTGTTTTCATTTATAATCTGGAATGATGGTAAGGGTACAAATATAGCAGAATATTTGAATCAGAAAAATGCTGCAAGATTACTAGAAGGTCTTTCAATTAATCAGATTTTAATGGAATTACTTCAAAGAGTTTACTTCAAAGAGGTTTGTGGTTTTTTTGGGGTAACCAATAGAAACATTTATTCCTTCTATAAAAATAATTATATTCAGAAAGCTAAGTTTAAATAAGGCTTTTATTTTACAAAACTTTAGGGTTTTTCCACAGTAAACAGCATTTTTGCTAATATTAAGGCAATGTCTTACTAACTGTGAACTATTCAACAATTAGAGGAGTATTTCTAACTGATATTCTAAGTACCAGTGACAGAACAGATGTATTTGGCCTCCCTTCTGGTTCTTATCTGCCTTTTCCTGTGTTGCAGTTACAAGCTGCTCTATATAGTTGCGTAGTGAAGCACTATCAGCATATACACAGCTGTATGCAGCAAAGGCATTCTACAAATCCCAAAATCAAATAACACATACTGACAAATCACTTTATCTTGCAACTCTGGAAGTACCAAGAATTGGCTTATTTAGTATGACTAGGAAGGCACATAAGCAACTCCATGTTAGCAATAAATATATTTTGAAATATTACTGTTCCCAAATTCAAGGTAGAAGTTAAGGAATGCTACTATATAGGTGCACATGTATATAAATTTATATTTTACATAGATAGATAGATAGATAGGTAGATAGATAGATAGATAGATAGATAGATAGATGAATAGATGGGGAAAGAGAGAGAATTAAATAATTGAATGAAAAAGAAATGGGATTAAAGATATAAAGAATTATTATAAGAAGCATAGCAAGGGTGGGAAAAGAACTATCCTGTGACTTTAAAGAGGCAGGAGCATAAACTACAGAAAATTCTGATTTTTGTCCACACAGAAGAGATATACCTGTACTTTTTAGTGATACAGACTTTCACGATCCACTCCCACAATGATGGAAAAGCCATATTTTGGGATGAGACTGTAAGCCCCAGGATAGATGGACAGTTGCAGACACTAACAGTGCATTGAGAGAAAGCACATAGTAACTTAGGCTTGTCTTCATACTAGCATTGTGCACTGTAGAACAACTCTGTCGTGTATGCCTGACTAAAAACCTGGCAACAAGTTCCCCTTGAATACGGGCTGAGTGTCTATATGTTTTATGAAATACTGCCACAAGACTATTTGCTGTGCACGTTTCAGCAACTGCACTGGATATTAAATACCATAAGGAAATTATTGGTATTATAGAGCAGGTTGATTTATTAAAGCAAGCTCCAGGGGAACCAGGAACATTTATTAATTGCAGAGATGATAATGCACAATAAAAAATGAGACCTGTAAGCCAAATCTACAAAAAACTGCTTTAGATTTGACCAAATCTGAAGTGATTGTTTCAAGATTTTATGGGAAGCAGGCAAAATACATATGTTCTGTATCTGGAGAAGGGAAGAAGCTGACCAATGTTAGGGGTTCAGCTGTTTGCTGCTCTCAAGCATCTTACCAGTTTCTGCAGGTGCCTTTCCCTGTTCCAGGAAAATCAAACACAACAGCTGTATCTGCAAAATGCTGTGGCTGGAGAACTCCCCTTCCTCACTCTGTCAATCTTCTCCGTGGCTGTCATGGTCTTTATGATTGCATCTGTGTCTGGTTCACCACTTTCTGCCTCTACTGAAGGACTTCATATTGCCTACTCTTCCTCCTCTAAATGTAAAACCACAATTCCCACTCTCACAAACTGATGAGTGATGATTATAGGCAGCCAGAGCCTATGTATATACCTGCAAGAGGGTATTCTCTGCCTCTGGAGAACGAAGGGGTTGGGGTGGGTGACCAGTCTGTACACTTTTGTTAGTAAAGCAAGTAGTAGCGACAACGAAATTCTGGCTGAGGGATGTCAGGAGTGTGTCTTATGCTCACTATTATGGTGTACAGATGTTTTTACATCATAGCAATGCCCCAGCACTACATACATGGGTTGACCCATGGGCAAGACAACTCAGCTTAGTCAGCAGTCAAACTTCTACTTATTGACTCCAATTAATGGCTTTTAAAAAGTCGTCCCTGATGTTACAAGGAGGCATACACACTACATACCTCCCTGCAGCTACTGGGTCTGTTCATCATCCCCTTATTTTCTGTTATTTTGTCATTGCTGAAGTTACTCTTTCTCACCAT
Organism: Hemiprocne comata; assembly: GCA_020745705.1. Taxonomy (NCBI): domain Eukaryota; kingdom Metazoa; phylum Chordata; class Aves; order Apodiformes; family Apodidae; genus Hemiprocne; species Hemiprocne comata. Next base: position 81,204,885 of record CM036587.1, on the reverse strand, counting down.
GCAGTGCTTTGTCCTCTCTGACATAATGTGATTTCATGGATACAGCTTTGTTGCCTGATCAGTTAGCAGTCGTACACAGTTTACAAAAAATTAGCTTACAAAATATATTCCCTGAGCTTCCACTGACCCATATGGAGAAGCTCACCCAATATAGTGCAGCAGTGTAGGATTGTACCACGTGAAGCCTAGAAACAGTTTTTTTTGCTGGGTTTTAATGACACTCTTCACAAATTAGCAAAGTAATGTCTGAGCCAGGCTCAGTTCTTGAACCCTGCTCAATTTCTGGACTAGCTCACACTGAGCCAATTAAGAGGCTTTTGTACACAATGTGCTTTTCCTATAATCTTATCCATAGTGTCATAAATTTAGTGCCAAATGTTCAGTGAAGCTTGGACCTTTTGTTTTCTGTTGGGTGTGGTCACTAAAGATTTCTTATCAGTTTCAATAAAATCAGGATCTTGCCTGGGGAGCACTACTTGACACGCTGCCTGAGGCCACTACACTCAGGTACAAAAATGGTAAGATGGTCCCTTTTGTCACCGCTGCATGGACCTTACACTTACACTGTAGCTTGCTGAAGTAGCATTCAAGTAGGATGACAGATACTATATAAATGTAAAACCCAATAAACACTGTATTAAATAGCACGAGACAAGGGAAGAAATAAGTCATTTTATTCCTTATATATTTTCTTTTTTTTTTTTTTTTTTTCAGAGCCCCATCCGACCTGTCCTTGAGCACTTGCAGGGATGGGGTAGCTACAACCTCCCTGGGCAACCTGTGCCAGTGTCTCACCACCCTCACACTGAAGAATTTCTTCCTGATGTCTAACCTAAATTTCTCCTGCTCCAGTTTTAATATATTACCCTTTGTCAGAACAGAACAGAACAGAATTACAGCAAGGCTGGAAAAGACTTTTAAGATCATCAAGTCCAGCCTATGACCTAACACCACCACACCATCTAGACCATGGCACTAAGTGCCACATCCAGCCTTGCCTTGAACACATCCAGGGACGGTGCCTCCACCACTTGCCTGGGAAGTCCATTCCAATGTTTAATCACCCTCTCTGTGAGGAAGTACTTCCTAATATCCAACCTAAACCTCCCCTGGAGCAGCTTGAGGCTATATTAATATTTCTTCCTCCTATAGGGAACTGTATGCAACACTGTCCTAAACCCAGACATTTCACTCTCTTTTCAGTGATGTTTTTTCCTTTTTTTTTTTTTTTTTGGAGAGGGAGAGAGAGGAATCTATTACAGTACTATCCACACAGTGGTGCTAAGTGACATTTGGATCATTTCTTTAGCAGCACATAAGAAAATCTATTCCATTTTTAATATATGTAAATAGCACAAGACCAGTAGTAATCAAGCTTATATCAGATCATAGCATGAAAATAAATCAGCAACCAAAACAGATTATTTAAGATGTGCACCTTGCCCAGCTGTAGCTATTTCTGCCTATTTAGTGTCCAAGAACAGAGCCTCTACCAATGCACTTAGAGCATTAAAAGGAACGATTTGGCTTCTGCAGTCTTTCATCATCAAATGCATTTTCCACCAAAAATAAACATAGTCCAGGAAGGCTTCATTTTTCTCAGTTTTGTTATAAAAATATCTCCATGGTTTTTTTTTTTTTTTTTTTTTTGCATAACAACAAAACAAAAAAAGCATCTCTGCAGTGACTGACAGTTTCTGGCTGCAAGAATGTTTCAGGAAAAAATAAAAGCAAATTTTATAAATTGTTTTGAAATGGCTCAAAACTGAATTACTGCAGCACTTACAGCATCAGAATATGCTATGATACAGAAAAAAAGTGCAAACTTGTTTTTAAAACACATGGCACTATTTATTAGTGGCTTTGACTGTTTAAATCCATAATTGAAAGTGTTGGGCCTATTTATTGACCAGCTTTGATTTAAAGGACTTAAATACATATCTAGCTTAAATATTTGCATAGTCAAACAAAGTCAAATCAGTGTTTTGAACACCGTACAGTGTGAAACAGTTTCTGTGCAGGCAAATAAATAGTGCTGTTTCAGGCTTGTACAGTACGGGCAGCATGCATTTTAATAGATGTCTAAAGAACTATGAATGTCCAGAACTTCTGAAAATCTGAAAAACTGCAACCCATGAAAACACATTTATAGTATTACAAGCGTAGAGGATATGAAAAGACAACTGAGTTAATGGTATCCTTAAGAATATGGATTGCTCTTGTTAAACCTGGGATCCTGCAGGGAATTGAAGTGGATGGATTTTTAATGTTTCTGAAATGCCTTAAAAAACTTGTATCATTTAAAACTTCATGAATGGAACCTTTTTCCTGAGAAAAGTCTTGTGAAAGGCAATGTGTAGGGACTCTATGAAGGCACTATTTCCTGGAGGACCTGTGTGTTGGGTTTATCTTCTTTCCACACTCCTACATAGAACAAAGGTGGCATTCCCTGACCTTCACAGCCTGTCACTGTCCCCAGGCTCACCATGATGAAGACGATTAAGAAGGGATTAGGATTACATTTTTTCCCCTCCTGTTCGGTGACAGAGATCTATCATTTACACTAGGCAACATCAACCGATATTCTGCTGTTGTAAAAGTGTCCTAAAATTTCAGATATGCCATATCTTGTTACTGAAAAGACAAATAAATGCAGCAAAATACAGTGACCAACTGTAAAGTATCTGGATATAGAATTAGTTGTGTCAAAATTTTTTTTAAGTAATGATTCAATTAGATATTATATAATTCCCCATACAGCAGTCTCAAAACGGGGCAGGCATTTTGCCTGTCCTGATTCTAAGATAATTGTATCAGGCAAAGTCATATGCGGATGCTTTTCATCAAAAACAAATATTGCATGCTGTGCTGTTTGAATCTGCAATGCCAAATTGAATGTTTTGCCTATATAGTCTAATATATACATACTTAACCATAAGTATGAAAAAGTTCCATTGCTGTGTATACAAACAAGCAGAACAACTAAGGCTTAGGACTAATCCAGGGAGACCTGAATCCTACAGAAACCTACTCTTGATGCTCAAGCATTCATTTTTCAATGGTTCCCACTCATTTGCTGGTTTTGACTGCCAGTGCATATGGAGGGACATGCAGCTGCTCAGCCTGACAGTTCCAGATGGGACTATTTTTGAGTCATCTGCATAGAGGGAAAGAGGTGATCAGAATTATTTTCTAAAATGACACAAAGATTACAGATTCACATAAGGAGGAAGCAGTACATTCGAACTTTTAGTCAGAAAAGAAGGGGGGGTGTGAAGAGTGTAGTTTCATGTCTCATTGACAAGTAACTTCACATGGGTATTGTAGCTTTCATTTTATGTTGGTGGAACCAGCAAAAAAATAAGTGACTTGAGATAATCTGGTCCTTTAATGTTCTCATGGATAATTAACTGTTGCCTAAGTCAAGAGGCTGAAGCCAGGAATTTTGTTGCTAGAATGAGTATAATGCAAACACAGATTAATGGTCAGAGCTGAGGGAAATTGAAGCGCACAAATTCTGAATTTTATTGCAAATAAAGCTTCTTTTTACCTAAAGCTTGACTTAATACACATGTCCAGAACCGTCTCCTTTGCAGACCCTTGTTAAGTGTTTAGCTCAAAGGTGTGCTCATTTTTCAAAAATTACGTCTAGAAACATGAGCTGTCTGTAAAACATAATGTAGCCTTTCAAAATGAGCTGCTGGTTCAGATTTCTTTTTACTAAACAAGTTGATCATTGGTGTACATGTACATGCCTGGGCTCAGAAGACCACCATTTGTTAAAATGTGAGTGTCCCTGCTTTGGATATGACCTGCTGAGTGCTTTAATCACTGCATTCCAAATGATGCTTGTGCTTTCCATTTTTGAAATTAATTAATTCAGTAACCTTGAAATTATTCTAGTACACTAAAGAAACACCAAGAGTTGAGATGCAGTGTGCTCCCTTATTTGAATATCTGATAACCAGCTATTTGGGACATTATTAGGAGACTGGAAATAGGACTTGTCATTTTGCAACCACTTGTGAATCCTCTACCCCGAGTAGAGCAGCCACAGCAGTGTACGATAATTTCATTATTAAAATAGCATAAAAAGAAAAATTTTAAAAATAAAATGCTTGCAAGTGAAAATGAAATACATTTCCTCAAACATAGAGTATAGCTCATGCTGTGAAGTGGAGCATTTTTCGAAGGTTTTACATGGAAAATTTTCCATTAAAGAAAAATTATACTTTCTAGACAGAAACAAGAATTACTTTTCTGTCACAAAAATGGACATTATTTGTGAAAGTAGTACCTAATTCTATATTAAATTAAACACTACACTACAAATTCTTTTAAGACTAAGATCACAACCACAGCTTCTAATAAAGGTACAAAGTACTGTGTGTCACTTATCAGGTATAATTGCACAACATTTAACACTCTTACTTGAGCCATAGGTACATACACCCTACATACCACATACCTTTTTCAGTTTGATGACTCCTTCCTGGGTGTTCTCATCTGTTGTGATGTCAAACAAGTTTCCTCCATCCCCTGGAACTATGTTGTACTCAATTTCTGCATTTTTCCCAAAATCAGGATCCACAGCTCTGATTCTTCCAATAGCAGAACCAACATGAGAGGACTCAGGTACTTTTAAATGGAAGATACCTGTGATAAAATAGTAACCAGTCATTCTTGAGATTTCTTGATGATCAACATAATATGTCTGACTAAAATTAAGAAGCTTGTGCAAAATAAACAGACTTAAATAATCCAAATAAAATTATGAGATTGAAAATCCAAACGATTAGAAAAAGATAAGCATGTTTCACCCACTGGACAGGCTAATTTCCCCTAATTTCTATATATGTTTCAATACAGCTGTAAGGACTTCAGTATCTCTATCTCTTAAGTTACCTATATTTCTATTATTAAATACTACATGTAGACAGCACGTTTATAAGCATTTTCTTCATTCTATGTTTAACAGTTTTTAGTATTTGAGTTTTTATTTTGTTTTAGAAAATATATCTATGCATTTCACAGTAGCTGAAAGGAAAAATTCAATGGAAAAATAATTTTTACCCATTTCTGTATTATTCAGTATCAAAATTGCTCCTACAATTTGTTGAGAGGGAAGATATAAAAAAAAGCATAGTTTACACATTAGCCGCCAGAGGGTGCTCTTACTAAAAGGTAAGTAGTAAACGTATATTTTTAGCTCTGCACACCTCTGTTTTCAGTTTATTTACTATTAATGGTAATAAAAGTTTTAAAAATGGCCTGTAAATTAATTTTTTTAAAAATAATAATTACTTCTGATTTGTGCGGACAAAATGGTTTAATTCAGTTGTGTTGAAAAACTGCTAGATATGACAGTTAAAATAGCTAAAAGAAAAGAGCCAAAGCATTTTGAGTCAGACTTGACTTTAACAACAGCAGTATCGGCAGGCCTTAGCTGAAAACATCATACTCTGGCTTATTACACTGCTGCTGAAGAGCCTGCCTCCCCTATTCAGTTGTGCCTCTCGCTGAGGTTGTTACCGTGCCCAGCTGCCAGTGAATGCCACCACGGCTGGTATTTCCAGTGGGCAGGTAGTGCTCGCCTTTCTCACACAGCAGCCTTGCTGTCAAAACTGCCAGCAGCTTTTGGAGAAGATTTCTGCAGGCCCGTGGTGTTTGATTCACTTCATGCTTGCTCTCAATAAAGCTAGCATTTGCTTGTCCCATCATTTTGCTTTCCTGAGTCATCCTGAAACAGCTCTCGCAGAGCAGCCCCTTTGACACACGAAAACATCTGCAATAGCCTTCTCTGTTCCACTAAATGTGAACACGTAGGAGGAAATTTACACCTTTTTGTCAGGACTATAGCAGGAAAGGCATCTGTGACTGAAGCATATCAGGGAGGGGGAAGTCTCAGAGATTTCCACCTGCTGTTGGTTCAGTCACACTTCACAAAACAAGACCCTGAGAAGCTGTATATCATGTAACAGCAGGATAGATGACTTTTGCATCCAGTCACTGAAACAGTTCCCTGTCGTTATCGCCTTACAATGCATACTGTGTCAGCTTTTTCAGCTTTACAATACTTACAGGTGAGGAAAAAAGTGACATTAGCACTGCTGGATTAGGAGAGAACCTGCTCTTTTGTGAGCTAGTAGTTTGGGCTATGGTACCTATGTAATCATCTGTTTGATTGCCTCTGAAAAAATGTTTTGTCTGCTTCCTCTCTCTGTCCATCAGTATGCAAACCATATTAAAGGCAAAACTTCCTTTATTTGTTTGAGAAAATCCCTAAGTCAAGTCTGCTTGTGTCAGCATCCATATTTAGACATTACCATGTGTAGCTTTGTAGTCCTCTGACTGAGCTACTAAGGGTTGGGCTATGGTCATTTTGCTGTTTTTCACTAAAAGAATCCTTCCTTCTTTTTCCAAGGCAATGTACTAAAGGAAGCCTTAACTACTTCTCTTCTTCTGGCCTTTGGCCAGAGGCTGGCCAATTTAGTTAGGAGGGCTTTAATCTAGAGATGCTGGGGGAGAGGATCCTCAGCTCATTCCATGCCCCTCATGGTGAGAACAGAGCTACTAACAGATGCCCTGGGCCTGGAAAAGAATCAGGGGCCAACAGGGAAACATGTGAAACTGCTTCAAAGGGGGCACATCTCAAATGCCTCTATGCAAACGCAAGAAGCATGGGGAATAAACACGAGGAGCTGCACATGTTGGCATGCCTGCAGGGCTATGATGTTATTGGGATCACTGAAACATGGTGAGGTGGCTCCTATGACTGGAGTGTGGGGATGGCTGGGTATAAACTGTTTAGGAAGGACAGGAAGCGCACAAGAGGAGCGGGTGTTGCCTTCTACATCAATGAGCAGCTGGAGTCCATGGAGCTCCACCTGGGGATGGATGAGGAGCTGACAGAAACCCTCTGGGTCAGGATTAAAGGGAAGACAGGGGCAGGAGATATCACAGTGGGGATCTGCTACAGGCCACCCAACCAGGATGACCAAGTGGATGAGGCCCTCTTTAGACAGATAGGAGCTGCTTCGCACTCGCAAGCCATAGTCCTCATGGGGGACTGAGGCTGAGGAAGTTGGGTTGTTTAGAGAAGAGTAGGCTCTGGGGTGACCTTATAGCAGCTTTCCAGTACCTGAAGCGGGCCAACAAAAAAGCTGGGGTAGGGCTTTTTACACAGGTATGTAGTGAGAGGACAAGGGGCAATGGTTTGAAACTTAAAGAGGGGAAATTCAGGCTAGACATTAGGAAGAAGTTCTTTCCTGTGAGGGGGGTGAGATGCTGGAACAGGTTGCCCAGGGAGGTTGTGGATGCCCCCTCCCTGGAGGTGTTCAAGGCCAGATTGGATGAGGCCTTAAGCAACCTGGTCTAGTGGGACGTGTCCCTGCCCATGCAGGGGGGTTGGAACTAGATGATCTTTAATGTCCTTTATAACCTTAGCCATTCTATGATTCAATGATTCTATGATTCTTGTTGTTTTAACAGCTGCAAAGGATCACTATGACTCAAAATACTATCAAGATGAGAGTAGCCTCAGCTATTTCTTAGTTGTACTTCAGTGACCCTGAGTAAAGAGTAAACTTTTAACATACTTAAAAATATACATATTACTTGGTCTCTGCTATGCAAGTTATTCAGAAGAGGTGGAAGAAAAGGGACCCAAAAGGGCTCTGCCTACACTTGAGTCTTACATTATGTTTCCACAACACACTTCCAGCCCTGATGCCCAGGTCTTTTACAGACACATTGCATGACAGATATCATTGCTGCAGTGTTTGCATTCTTCAGCCACAATTTTGGTGAATGTAAAATTTAAGAGCATATAATAATAGACTTTTCCTTCTTTGCCTAGTTGATATATTCTTAGTGAACAGAAGAACACTCAGATTCATTAAAAAAAAACCAAAAACAAACAAAAAAAAACAATTTTCTATAAAATACTGTACCTGGCTGTAAAGCGTATGGGACTTAGATGAAGTCAAAGAAACACTACATTACTCGTTTTGGAATGTTTAGGTTTTTATCAGTTTTTTTCAATGACTTGGCATTTCATCACTTCAAGAAATTCAGCACCAATAAAAATGGGGTCATTCAGATTAATTTGAAACTGAGGTAATCGTCAACTCTGCCAGAATCAGATCTCAGAAGATGTAGTATGTAATTACACTGCCATCGTCCTCCTGTAGTAGTATCTTTACAGCATATGGAAGCTCTTAATGGTGCTACTGTAACAACATACTTTCAGAATAAAGTACATGAAAACAAATCATTTATTTTGTTGCCAGCTCAGGGAATAACTTCAATAGAACATAATGAATAGCATGAGAGCCTTTCCCCCTTCCCCCCCCTTTAGAAAATAGTCTTTGTACAGAGGACAGTTGAAATGATCAATACATGCTGCACATGAAATGTAGCAGAAAGACAGTTTTGTAGATTTTTTTCTGTTTCTAGAAATATTACTTGCTATGGACTGGTCCCAGTTCAGCATTATTCAGTTTTTATTGTCCATTTTACCTGTATACACTACTACCTCCACTTGTTATAGAGGTATATTGAAATAGGCCTGAGTAATAGCCTTTTAGTCCCAAAGGTCCTGAAAACCTTGTCCTCTGCAGCTTCTAGGAATGATGGAACAAGCAGTTCAGACAAACTTATGTAGCACTTGGTTACGCTGCTCAAACAGTTCTGTCAGATTTTGTAGATTGCTTCATGTGACTTTTCTGCCTACACTTTTTTTTTTTTTTTTCTACTTGCAGAAGTCTCTTCTAAATGTGTTTTCTAAGTTTGCTGCTGGGTTTTGTGAAGGATGAATGATAAAGGATGTAGCAAAGGAGCAAGCCCTTATTTCTCCCAGACTGCACTATAAAACTGGATTCTGCAACTAGTTACCCTTTTGCTGATTTCAGTCCTGTATACTGCATGCGTGTCAGAATACTTTCACATATAGGAAACTAGTGGCAATGCATATTGCCTGGTCAAGATTTTTCACCTTGCTGTAAATGGAATTTTAAAGAAAAAAAAAAAGTGCTCTTTTTAGATCAAAATGCATGTGCCAGTTGACATGCTTAACTTATGCAGCACTTCACATTCAAATTACACTTAAAATTCAACATAGAATTCAAAACTAGAGAAAGTTCAGTGATTCTGTAGCTTAACATAAGCATTTAGTCATTTCCTTATAAAGCCTGGCTTGCCTTTGTGTGACTCAAGGTGTGAAACTGCCTTGGAGTTTCAAGTTGAGCAGCATCAAAGAGAATGATAAAAATAAAGGAATTATGATGCTGTTAAAGCTTTTAGGCTGAAATGACTGATAGGCCTTATTACTGAGGTCCAAAAGCATTCAGTAAACTGAGGTGGAGATGAGCTAACAACTAATACATGCTGCCTCCTAGTTTCTAAAACAAAGACCGTTGCAAAGCCCATAGTGGGAAGAATTTAGAGCTGAGTAAGTGTCACGTAATCAGTTGTACTGACTGAAATTCATCACACATTTACAGGTCTCTGGCATTATTAGATCAATTTTAGTTTTTAAACCTCAAAAGCTGTTCTAGAGTTTGATTTTTACTTTCAAAGGTGTTTTTTTGTTTTGTTTCTCCACATATGCTGTTTACGGACACACCATCATTTACCAAAAAGATTTTCAATTCTGATGAGAATAAGAAATGAATACAATAATTATATCTCATCAGGAAAATAACCATTAAGAAATAACCCAGGTTAGCATCTAAAGACTTAAGCTAAATGCCGAATGACCAACAACAAAACAGCTCTAAATGCTATTTGAGCTTTTTTTTCTGATCTGTCACCATACATCTACTTTGTGTATGCAAGATTATCTTCTCCAGCTTCTTTGTCTATAAGGTTTTCAGTTCTCTCTCACAGCTGCTAAAGTATTGCATTGCAGTTAATCATGCTAACATGAATCTTATAAGCAACAACATTGAAATAAAATTATTTCTTTCTTTTTGATCTAAATCTTTAGGGTGTTGTTTTGTTTTCAGGAAAACAACAACAACAAAAATGAACCTATTATGTATATTTTAATATTCTTGGTAGCTTAAATTACCAAGACATTTCAGTTTTTATCCTGGCCAGGTTATAAGGGCATTGATTTCTGTCCATTTAGGAAGAATCCAAAGACAACCGTTACCATAGTGTAATAGGCAAAAGAAAGGATACTATAAATACAAGCAGATACACAGTATACTAAACCTGTTACATCAGCTACAGCCTAATAATTAGTGCCACCTGATGTATGTGCTCCTAAAACTGGGAAGATGTGATTTAACATAGCAGAGAGAGAGACATTCGTGCCTCTCCCAGCTGCAGCTCTGTGCCCTGCAGAGGGCTGGGACCTTGCACAAGGAAGAAAAAGGGCTGGCTCTGTCACCATGTGCTCTCGTGCCCATCATGCATCACCTGGCATAGATTGGTAAAACTTCAACTATGGCAAAGCTTCTTCCATCTTCAAACCCACTGCTCTGAGATAGGGTTTATGGTTTCATAAGATATAACATAACCATTCTTAAAATTTCCTGGTTCTCTGCTGTGGATCCCAGGGTCTATACCTAACAAGAGCTACATCTCCCCAGACTGCAGAGAATCTGGATGTCCAAAGGTCCCCAGGCCTTCAACACAAAATAAGTAGAAGCAAAACCCCTTCTGAGTTTGATCTTGCCCAAATTTAGGGTAATCCACCTGATGGAGCTGGCAGCTGTCAAGCCAGGACTCTATCAACCTCTCAAATGAGCTAGCAGACTGAATTTTTGAAGCCATCCTCTTTCTTCCTTCACTAAAGGGAAGTCTACTAATTAAGAAATTGTTACCAATTAAAGAAATCAGAAAAAAGTCAAAAATCCAAAGACAGAAATAATATTTTGGGGGTATAATCTAAAAGCTTGAATCAAAAGTCTTTATGCAAGTTATGGAGTGGTTATAAGGAATTACCAGGATGTAGCATGCCTTACAGATAAGAAAAGGACATTTTTCAGGAGAAAATGTCTTTGCTTTTTCAGAATCTCAGGCAGCATGTCCTTGGCATTTATCAGGGAGGTCTATTGGTAATATTCTGGTGATGACATAATCACCATTAAATAAATCAATACACTGATACCCTCTATAAAATTTAAATTGCATTATATATGTGAAATGTTAACATGATAAAAAATGTATTGCCAAGGATGGGACACAGAGTTTTTAATGCTCTGCTTAATGTCTCTGCTTCTTAAATATCTTGAAGAAGCTTTTTCATATTTTCTTTATTACTCTGGCACAAAATATAATAACACAATTTTACTATAATTCATTCACTCTCAAGAATGTGGTCAAACACTTTACTTTGGGATCTCAGCCAAGTGCTCTAAATCATCTGTACTGGAAGAATCATTTTTCTCTCCATTGACTAAGGAAATTAGGTCCTTATCTTTAGTCCTCCAAGTCCCACTAAGTTGCATGCCTAAAATCACCTAAACAAAACATGCTCAAGATCTATTTTAGTCAGAGGACTTGCTGTGAAGGTTCAGTTTTCACATGCTCATTGGGTACATTTTATATAAATGGTTTTCCCTAAAATACATATTACTTTTCTTCACCATGTTGGCACAGTCTGAAGCAGAAATAGTTTTCTTTAAATTTTTAAATAAAAAGTGGTATCACCAAGTGCATTTTAGTGTTCTTTGTTCTAAGTTTTGGTTTACTGTATGCAGTCTCCTTAAAATACTTGTGATTTAGTGTGTGATATAGACCAAAAAAATATTATACAATAGGATGGCAATTGGTCTCACATTTGTAGTCTCTAATACTTTACAGCAAGTACGATCGCTTATCAAAAGTGATATTTTTGTCTTTCAATTTAAGAGTTTAAAGGTGAGATATCTACATAATACCGCTTCTTAACGAAATCTGTAAGTAGCAGGTGCTTAATTATAGATCATTCTCTTCAGCGAATTGGTGATCACATTTATAAGATCAACAAATTTGCTGTAGAATCCACCGAGACAAAAATAATTGTCATGAATTTGAGGGAAAACTTGAAAGAGTTCCTCTGGAATATTTATGTTATTTCTTTTTAGTTCTATAGCTTGCTTTGCGCAAAAATTCAACTAAACTTATTTTTTGAACCCAAGAAAAGACATTTTCAAAACTGCTTGGTGTCTGCAGCTCCTATTGCTGTCAGTAGGAAATTGCTTCACATTTAATGCTTTTACCAGGAGAGGAGAACATCTAAAAGTCTGACTACAACTGTCGTTGTCAGTTTTTTTCTGAAAATCATGAGCCTAAACTATTGTGATTATAATTAGAGAATTAGATATGGTCTGTTTCACTTCATGTTGAACTGTAGCCTTTAATTTTTCAGAAAACAAGCACAAAACAGTCAAAAGCAGAAAGTCTGTATTGATTTCTTATTTAGATGTAAGACCTTGGGAAAAAGATAGATGCTGCCAGAAATTGTAGTGATGCAGCAAGTGACATTATAGTCACTTTGCAACCAATTCTCAAGGCACTTCAAGGCAACGTGGTGTTGCTATTAAATCTGTAACCCTAGCTGCTTTTCCATATCAGAGAGCAGGTGGAGGTGCAGGTGCATGATACTTTTAAGTTATTCCAAGGTTACCATGGATAATTTCATTTATCCAATCTAAATACTCTCTACGTTTTGAATTAACAATTTCTTCACCACTCTCCACAGAAAACACGTTGGGGTGGAATGAACATCATTATGCTGGCCAAAGGCTGTCAAATTTCTATGAGCTGTATTTTTTTACACCTTCTATACAGACAGTAGCAGATGTAAAAGACAATTATTAATGACAATCATCTCCTATGATGATAATGATGTGTTTAAAAATAATTGACCGATAAATCTTGCTGTTAATGATCAATTACCACTTCAGCCTGATGACTGGGGGGGAAATAAATTGGATAAGTGCAGACCAACAATGGAAATTTTTGACCAATAGATAAAATTTACCTTCTAACCTCTGTTGTTTTAATTTGTATTTCTCAGACTATTGCTTACTGTGCAATCAGAGCATTACATTTTACCTAGTGATAACTTACCTATATTTTTTGTTGGTTATGAATAGGATCAAGAAACAGCTACATTTGTTTCCATGCTCCGCTTTGCAGCTGAGGGTTCGATTTATTTCAGTTTAGAGCTTTAAAGAGGTTTCTGTTTCACTCAATCAGTACTCCAAACAGTCTTCTAAGTATAGCCTTTGCTAGTTAGGCATTCTTGAGGAAGTTAAAACACAATTCAAATGTAGCAGACATCACATTTCCTAAACATTTAGTATTCTGAGAATCTATGGTAACTGAATATTTCTCCCTCCAGTTAATTTTTCATTTTTTTTCAAAATATTATGCTTCAGTTGGGTTGTTCAGTTTGAATCAAATGTTTCACTCTTCCAGATGCTTTATGATCAAGATCATGCAATAGTGACAGTTACCCAGAAAAAAAAAGACATCTCTGGGGAGCTTTAGAAATACCTAAGAGAAAGCTGGCATAAGTGTAAATAAAAATCTGTATAAATGTTGAATTTTTTGTTAATTCCTTTATGTTGCACACCCACAAATAGTAACAGAAGCCTACTTAACTGTCAGGTCTTATGACCCAAGGTGGACTCCATGGCCTGGACTGCAAAGCATAGGCTCAAAAAAGGTACAACTGTACAAAGAAATTTCAGCTGTATTCTGTGGCCCAGAAGCTAGCCAGTATAGAATGGCCTATTTCCATGCCATTAAATTCATTTACCCACACCGAAATAGGTCAGCTTCATGGAAAGTGACTGCAGAGAACAATTCCCAATCTGTGCTAATTTACCCCAATGCCCTGAACTGGTCTGAGACAGCTTTACTTGGTGTTGGTCAAAACTGTGCCCAGTGACTGTGCTAAGGCTAACAGTACAGATAATTTAAATGTCCAGGAACTTTCCCTGACAATCTTATGTCCTTCTTTAAGTCTTCAACAAAAAATAAAACGAGCTGTTGTATACCTTTCATGTTAAAAAGTCTGTAATTGCACTGATTAACTGGTGGTGTTAAAAAAAAATACAGAGGCTTTTTTATGACTAGCTGTCAAATGTGTAGCTAACTTAGGTGGGTCAAATATAAACATCAGCAAGGGTCACTGAGCTGACAGTGTAGTGGCCAAACCAAGCAAGGTGGAGCTACAAAGAGCCTGTCAGGGATGGTGAAGACTCATGATCCCAGTATAGCAAAATGCAGAGAGACTCAGAGCTGGAAGAGAACCAGCAAAGGATGATTTTAGCAATATTATTACTGGGGAGAAAAAACAAACACTTGAGGAGGAGAAGATGATGACCACACAGAAGCTGTAAGATGAAAATGAGATCAAGGATAAAATTCTGTCCCTTTTAAGAGAAGGGAAACAGGAGTGCATATCGAATACAAGGATAAACAGGGTGAGGAGGAAAGAGAAGGTCAGAGGAGGGGGAGACAAAGATGCAGATAGTACAGAGGTGTGAGACTTGGAAGTAATCTGGATGGCTTCACCATAAGTCCTCCTTTGATTCCAGTAAGAGAACTGTGCAAATACTGATCTGCTAGTATTTATTCACTTAGTGATTTCCCTATTGTTTTGCTGGTGTGAAAGTTGTAGTTAAGTGACTCACTGGTATTACAATCCTAAATTATAATGACCTCTGCATGTCTGCTGGTTTCATAATTGGCTTACAATTGCATGGGCTCATTTCTGGAGTTTTTGCATTCCTGTCTTCTATCACTCCTTGAAATGGTTGGTTAAAATATATGTTCAACTCAAAAATACAGATTTAATTTAAAGCTCACAGGTGAATGGAAATCAGACTTGCTTCAGATTTTCTGACGTTAAAAGATTTATGCTTGGTTTACAAAATCAAACTGGTGCTTTTTTCCCTATATGTCTTACGCCATAGTGGTTAGAAAATAAACAAAGATGGAGTAGGTCCAGGAGCCAATTTCCCCTCCCTTTCAGATTCAAAGCAAGCTCTGACTCATCTTGCACCTAATCACTGCCTGCAGGCTAGTCTGCAATGAATCTGTCCACCTGTCTTGTGTAAGTATCTCCCATTTGGTATAAAATAAGTTGGTATAAAATTAGTTGCTGGAACTGAATTAGGGCATCTTGCCTGCCAGGCAAATTCTTAAATCAATGAAAGATGGACTCATTTTCATTGAGTCTTCAGAGTCAATGAAGTTACAAGCGCTATACACAAAGCACAAATTTTAACAGGTGTACAAAAAGAAGGTGATACTTCCCTACCTAAATAACTTCCCAGAAAGTTGGGCAGACTTGTTCAAATACTTAATTACGTAGATCAGAGCTCTGAACCTCAATCCTGGGTAAGTTTTCTACCAAATTGTCCAAATTGTCCAAGTAGAGAGATAATAAATATTCATGTGGTTTTGGTGGTTTTGTTTGGTTTTGGTTGTTTGGACTTTTTTAAATCAAAACCTCTGGTTTCATTATTTTAATTTTTTAGAATACTGAACAGAATAATGTCCTAATCACACAGTCTTTTCCTGTAAATATCTAATGTACTACTGGGTAGGATCTGTGTTGCATTCTTCTGAAATGTTTAAAAGCAGATACCATTATCTGAGAAACTTCTCTCTTATAGACCACTCATCCAAAGTAGTGAGTTAAAAGATTTTTCTTTCTGTCTCATGTGGACCAGAAGAACTTTTATTTGCACTCTGGATCCAAACCCAATCTTGCAATAAAATCTCAGCAAGACTGGTTCAAAGCCACATGAATGGAATCAGCCACATTTAGTTTACTGAGTGAACAAAATCGACCTGTTTTTATATAGTAAAATCTACACTAAACAGCATGTGTGCCCTTCCTGTGATGTACTATGTTTCCTAGAATTTATAAATAAATAAATATGGTAAGAGTTTTCAATCCACAGAGCATAAATATGTATAGGCAGGCTATTCCAAGTTCAGCATTCAGTTGCCTTTTCTTTCAAAATATTTCTACATATTTTAGTACTTGAAAGAAAACCTGTCAAAATATGCCATGAACCAATAATCACTGAAAAAAGATGCTACCTGAAGGGTAATGATATGCAAATTCTATTCCTAATATAATAATTGTTAAATAGATAATAGATCTATACAATTGTTCACCCAGATAATAGCTCATGGAAGTAGCATGCAAAGTTTATACAATTTAGAGGAAAAAAAGGCTAGCTCTCTTTATTAAGGCTTTTTTTACTTGTACTGAAATTCCTGAATTTGCATCAATGAAATATATTTTTTTCTCGTTTCTGAATTGTCTGTTTTGTTGGCTTTTCTATTTAAGATTGTTGTTTCCTCTGCTGTCTCCAGCAGAGGATTTAATACATTCTGTGAGAAGCATTGTACTGGCACTCTTGAAATCCAAATCCAATTAGCTGCACAGTTCTACAGTATGGACAGGCAGATGATGTGCAAAGGACCAATTCTTCAGCCTTGCCTTATTTAAGGTGTCATTAGCAGAAAGATGAATAGTTGCATTTCTTTTTCCAAGCATGTCAGCATTTCTGGAAATTTGCCATGCTCTTTTATGCAAACTAACTTGATGGATTTCACTGGGATGCTTCTGGGAAGAGCAGCGACAGCAAAAATCTGGCCCTTGTGATGTCTAGATGTTGCTCTAGAGCCGTCTGAACATTTTAAATGTGGTTGCCAAGCAGCCCTGATAAATGGTTTCTGAACATCAGAGAGCTGCTTTTTTTAAAGCCAAACGGTGAACAAGTAAACAAAATTCAAGTATTGGGTCCAAACCTTAATTAATTCTTCTTCTGTTAGAAACAGTTTTCAGTCACTCCCCTACGATATTGATTTCTCTCGTGAGTTGGAAATGATATGATAAAACACAGCTTTGGCCAAATAGTTCTTTTCAATAAGAAAACTAAATTAAGGAAGTGTCACCTTAGAAATACACACCTTAAAAATAAACCCAGCTTATTGCTGACTTTGTAAGACACTTGAGAATGGTCTTTTATTTGCTCATATCAGAATGAAAACTATACTTTTTAAAATTCAATTGCATTTCTTCTATACCAAGGTCTTATCCTCTAAAAGTATGTGTCATTTAAAATAAAAAGACATACTATGACTAAAATTATTCATGTGCTTTTATTGCTTAGCATAGAAGGTTTTATTTTTCTAAATTGTTTTCACAGTTGCTCTGTCATCAGTGAACAAAAGAAAGAGACAGGAAAACTGAAGCACAATAACCTTACAAAATACGAATCAACCACTTCACTTAATTGGTTTGATTCCATAAAATATAATTTATACAACTAATTATACAGTTTTTGTCATTTAAATGTTGAAGTAAATATAACCTAGCCATCCTTTATTGAAGTTTAAGAGTTGGAAACAATCCACAGCTTGCCTTGCAGCTAGCTCAGAGTGATCTAATGCTTGATGCATTCAGAGTTAGCCCATTAGCTTCTAGGAAGGCTTTACTGAACTGTCTTTTGTCTTACCCAACTATCGTGTATTGAGTAGCTGAGAGAGAAAGGCCCTTCAGGACCAGGATGAGTGCCTACAGATAAACAGCTCTTATCCACCCTTCTCTGTTCAGAGGCAATGTTGTGTTATACCAAATTTTCATTTACTTGCTTGAACATTGTCGCTATGATAGGAAAAATAATTTCCCTTTCACTCTTCCATTAGTATTTTCTGGTTTTGGAAAGAATCAAACTTCTGTATGAAACATTTATTTAATATTTATGAAAAAGTTCTACCTTTAACAATGAAGCATCCACAGTAATGCAGAAAGTCAGCTTATTAATAAAGACTCAGGCAAGACTTCTACAAATTACTTTTGGAAATAAATTTCTACTAATAAAATAATTTATATTCATTTTTGCTTCTAGCTATTAAGAAAATAACAGTTTTCTGAAGTGCCTCAGTTTTCTGAAATGTGGGCCAAACAACTGGTCAAACAACTCTGACAGAAATATATGTTTAGATATTTTGCCTTCGTTGCACTCCTCATTACTGTGAGACATGCAAGGTGGGAGTTCCCCACTGACTATGTTCAAAAGCACAGGTTCTAAATAAAAAATTGCATCTTCAGCAGGATAGTTGGTGGTTTTTCATCACTGGATACTGATATCCTATCCTATCCAAACCTGCCTGTCTCCTTAAAGGACCCTCGATGAGATGAAGGTGTTCTGTGATACATTTTTTTTGCAAGCTTGTAATGTATTATTTAGCAATGTAGCTTCTTCCAAGTATTAATAATATATGCTCTCCCACTTCTGCTGTGAAATCTGTTTTTTCAGCTTAACTGAGTTCAGAAAATAAATTTAAATTTTATTCTGTGATAATTAATATCTTCTTATTTGATAAGGAAATCCATGGCATGGCATCTTTGATACAAGCCCTTTGGGACACTGTGGTCCTGATTATGTGATGCAAAAACATTTACCCTGCAGCAGATACTGTTAAAGGACTTTCAGTCCCTTTTTTCAGTCAGCACTTGGACTTCATGGCTTTATTGACCAACAATGAGTAATGTTGGTCCCTGCAACAGTGAGGGCTCTTTACGTGTTGCCAGGCCTAAACTTGGCATCTACCTAGACCTGATTCTAAGGCTTATTTTTCACATTAACTAAAATTCTGCACAAGTATTTTTTTATCTATCTTAGTCAAGCAAATAAAAAACTCCATTTCCTAGCAGGGATTTACTCTGAATCATAGCAACCTTTTCAAAGAAAAAAACAGAGAAATACAGATGCTTTATTAGAAAAAAAAAATCATACTTCACTTTTTTTCTATCAATTATTTTTGCCTAACTCTAATTAGTTGTTTCTTTGTGAACTTCAGGCATGCTATACATCATCTCACATACTGCTTAACCAAATAGGACTGGAAAAATAGATCCCCATTGATCAGGATTTTTGCTTTAATTATTTTGATTAAAAAGAAGTCTTTAGCTTATGAGAATACAAATATGTTGCCTGTAACACAATAAAAGAAAAAATAGAGTATTTCAGGTAACTGTCTGCCTTGATCAAGCTTGTTCCAATGCACTGGAGTTCCCATAATGGCATTTTAGTTGTAAGCCACACTAAATGTTTATTATTTTCAATATCAAGAAAAACCTCCAATATTATTCTCTTCTGTTTTGTTGTCAGTCACTGCTATAACTCAGCTTCTGTGACATTTGATATAATAAAAAGAAAAGGTTTTCAACCCTATTAGCATGCAAAGCACAGGACAAGCTTGGTCTCTTGTGATTTTTCTTTTCTTTTTCTCCAGCATAGCAACAATTGGGCAAAGACATCATAACTACAGTGCATGCATTAAACAAGACCTCAAGGCTATCTTCTTCAAAGACAATGATATATTCCATGATTTCTCTGTGTCATGAACACTAACTGACAATATGTGAGACTTGTGTATTTTTTGCAACACCATAGTAATGAAGGCATACAATAAAACAGAAAATTACTAAGGCCCTTAAGACCAAAAACAGTATAAAATGCAACTGAAAATCAGACATGGAAAAGAGCAGTGGGCCCAAGAAAATTGACAATACACTGTGTTTTCCAGTTTCCTGGCAGTTACATTATTTCCTCTTTTAACTGTGCTATGCTTCCAGAAGCAGGGTTTCCAGCTGTAAGGAAGGGGCAGATTGCAGTGGTGTGTGGTTTAATAAGCACTAAGACAAGGACAGTAGGAACAGTGGTTCAAAGAGACCCTCTGGGATGATTTGTTAACCAGATTTGGGGCATCTCACAAGTATTTTGATGGGATGTCAGGAAACACAAGGAGGCTCCAGTGGCTGTAGTCCCTGTGAGCTCTGACAAAATAAGGTAAGGCTGGGCAGAGGTCATAGGGGTGAAGTTTTAAGAGGGCAAGTGAAAGCTGAAGTTAAGGGCATCCATAGTAGCATAGTCTGAAAACTGTCTCCCTAGGTACAATCAGGGAGAGAAAAATGGAAAGGCAAAACTTTAAATGCCTGAATAAAGAAAAAAAGTGTAAGGAGAAGGGATTCACAGTTCACAGTATCGGAAAGTAGGAGCATTTTCTAAAGAATGGGTTATGATAGGGAGGACGCAGAATTCATTAGGAAAAACAGGCTTCAGAAAGTTTAAAAACTTTCCTATGACCACTGTTATTCTAACTGAAAAGTTCAGGAATACTTACAGGTGTTGGAATGATTCTATGGTTCTATGAAAACACACAATTAAATTCTTCACTGAAGAATGCTACAAAAGGGGATGGGAGTCCAGTAGGAAATGCAGAATTAGTAGATCACACAGAATAAAATTAAGGTCCAGTAATGAGGGGAAAGCAAGCCACAATATAAAGCCAAGGGCTACGATGGGAACTAGTACAGGCAGCCTTGATGCCTAATGCTAAACAAGAATCTCAACAGAATAGGCATGTTCAAAATCTGTGGGAAACAAAATCAGTCAGGCAGTGCAGTACCATGAACAAAATACACAGGGAAGGCAAAGTAGACCTTATCAGTGTAGTAATAATGATAGCTGTTGAAGGCGACTCTAAGTCAAAGAAGACTCAAGAAGAGAACAGTATTAACACTAGCTAGTCAGGAAAAGTTCTTTAGTTCTAAATTTTACAGCAACCATAATGAAGTTAAATGCAGTATCTGTGCAGGAGCAATAAAAGCCAAGATTACATAATGGTTGTACTCAGTTTAAAAAAAAAAAAAAAAGTGAAATAAATAAAACTGAGGGATATTACTATAAAAAATCTGAATGAAATAGTGGTGTCTAGGGACACAATTCTGAAGACCCACAGCAAATGGACAACACCCCTTAAAACACAAGTCAGTAAAGGTAAACAACATATCTAATAAAAGCAAGAACACAGTTTACAAAAAAATGAAGTTGTGTCTCAGGGAGGACAACAGAAAGGACCATAAAATCTGATTTGTCTGTAAAACCACAATAAACCACAAAAAACCAAGTTTGACTAAATCTCTGCCAAACAAGCTAATAATAGTTATCATAGAATCACAGAATCATAGAATCCTAGGGGTTGGAAGGGACCTCGAAAGATCATCTAGTCCAACCCCCCTGCCAGAGCAGGGTCACCTAGAGCACATCACATAGGAACTTGTCCAGGCGGGTTTTGAATGTCTCCAGCGAAGGAGACTCCACAACCTCTCTGGGCAGCCTGTTCCAGTGCTCTGTCACTCTCACAGTAAAAAAGTTTTTTCTGATGTTCACCTTGAACCTCCTATGCTCCAATTTGCACCCATTACCCCTTGTCCTATCACTGGTCACCACTGAGAAAAGCTTAACTCCATCTTCCTGACACTCACCCCTTACATATTTGTAAACATTGATGAGGTCACCCCTCAGTCTCCTCTCCTCCAAGCTAAAGAGACCCAGCTCCTTCAGCCTTTCCTCATAAGGGAGATGTTCCACTCCCTTAATCATCTTTGTAGCTCTCTGGAGGCAAAAGCCTGAGGGGAACTGTGTAAAGCCAACACAAAAGTGAGATGTAGAAGAAGTGCTCAGAGAACATAAGATCGCAAATGTAATTCTTAATAAATTATTTTTCTTTGTGTTCAGTGTAGAATAGCTGGGGAATTTTTCTATTCTGGAATCCTTCTTTATGGGGGACTCAAGAGAAGGTTAAATGAGCTATAGAAGTGGTTGTGGAATGAACAGACACAACCGTAACACCTAACTGGGATCAGCTGTTACACGCCCAAGAGCCTGAAGGATGAAGTAAGTGGACTATTATGACGGGTAGTATTTTGCTTCAAACCACTGTGGCACATGAAGGCTTGGAGGTTCTAGCATAACACTGATTTTTGTCTGAAAGGTTTCCAGGGAGTTTAGAGGAGTTGAGGATACATATGACTGACATGCACAGGGCAAAACAATAGCAGCAGGATTAATGGTCTCAGGGAGATTATGCCATACTGAAAAAAACTCAACGCAGCTTTTCCAAATAAAGTTCATATTTCGCTGCACTTTCTGAATTCTTTAAAGATGACAACATGCAGGCAAATATGTAGGGATAGATTCAAAACAAATGAAGGAAAGCTGTTTGTTGTGCAATATACGATTAATCTGTGCACCTCACTGACATAGGATGTTGGGGATTCTGGTAGCTTAGATCAATTTCAAAGCAACATGACAACTTACTGTAAGAAAAATCCATTGGGGGTTGTTAAACACAAATACACCATCTGGGCTAAAAATCCTTAGAAACTGGGAAAATGTTCTGGAGTATTGTTTGGCCTGTTCTGATGTATACCCTCTAGATATCCATGTAAGAGACAGAAGGCAGGCCAGATGGATCTTTCTCTTAACATGGTCATTCTTACATGCCTGCAAAAAGGCAATATATCTGCATACTGATGAAAAGAAGATGTCTTTTTATATGAGAGAAACTGTGAAGTTTCAATTGTGATTTGGTACCTAAGGAGCATTTAATATACATGAAGTGGGATTGCTATTCATGTGCAAGAAAAGAGATACAAAGTAAAAAAACTGCCATGATTGTACTGCAAATCCACATGAATCATCTAAAGTGAATTTGCCTTACTAAAAACTTCTAGCAGATATTAGTTTTGGCATAGTTATCAAGGTTTATGCTTGATTAGTGTCTGCATTTCAAAGGTACAAAATATACAAAACTTCAATAAATTAAAGGAAATCTTGCTAATCATACAGAGACTATGAAACTCTTTAAATCAGCATACTTCTGAAAAGCCTCATTTAAACTAATTGATATGAAATGCTATGAATTGTAAGTGGATGATCATTACTTTGAGACTGTATTTTCAAGGACAGATATAGTCTGGGCCAAGACATGTAAAAAAAATCTGTTGCAGATTATAAAAATAACAATGCTTAGCATGAGTCAGTTCTCTTTGATAGCTGGAAGTTTCAGGTTATAACTTTTTGTCTTTTGAAAGGGATCATGCAGTTTCCCTTGACAAAATAGTATTTCCCAAAAAAAATTTAAAATGTAATTGAAATGAACTCTCAGTCTTAGACTGTAGGATAATGATATATTTCCTTTTAAACATTCAAAACTCATACTTTCCAATCAAGCTTTACATTATTTATAAAAACAATATATTCTGGGTTTTTTTTCATAATTTACTGTTCTTTCTGGATCTCAATTCCTTATCTAAAGGGTTTTTCACATGAATACTTTCAGTCATGCTTATTTGACAATTAGTGCATTTGGAATACAACATACTCTTAGGAAATCTGGGTGGGTTGTCATTGACATCCGTGAGAGTAATGTTTACAGTGGTAGTACCAGCTAGTCCTCCCAGTTGTCCTCCCATGTCCTTGGCTTGGATTAGAACTTGATATTGTTCTTTCACTTCTCTGTCCATATTTGGCAAAGCTGTTCTTATTACACCTACAAGAAGAGATGGGAAAGAGAAAGAATAAGTAAAAAAAGGGCCATGATTGTCTACTATTGTATTTTAATACTGAATATCTTGGACCAGGAACAGAACCCTTCCTGAAGGGGGTGATAAGACAAATGTTCACACAGAAACATGCAAGTCATTTGGGCTTTTCAAAAGTGTGCTCATCAGCTATTCAACCACTCAAAATCACTGCTGTGCTTTTTCAGTCAGGACATGAATGGCTGAAAGAGAATGGTGCATTTTTGCTAGGGCTGTGAATGGCATGATCATAGATTTGCCACCCCAATACTGAAGAATGCTGAATTGTGCAGATTAGGACAATGTAGGAAGAGGGGCCAATGTGTTTCAGAGCCTTCATCTTCAATTGTTTCCAACCAGTCACTCACCATTACAGTATAGCTACTGTAGGCCAAGACAATATTCCTTCTGTACAAAAGGAGGTCTTTATTAGAAGCCTCCCCTCTGCTTGAGAAAGCTTTCTTGATATAAGGTGTATATGCAATGAAAATTTTTTGAGATTTCTTAAAGAAATGTAATTAAAATTTCATGGTAAGACATTAACCAAATTACTCTTAATCTTCAGTGATTTTGGATAGCTGATGTCTAAATAGGTATGCCATAATCTCTCTTCTGATTTGTCAGATACAAGGAAGACTTGTAGAGACACAGAGGTACTAATGATCACACAATTAGCTGGTGAGGTTGTAAAAAGCTGTAAGTGCTCAGGAACTCATGCCTTTCTCTTGAAACTTGTTATAGAGGAGAAAATGCATTTCTTTGTCAAAATTGTACACGATTATATTGCAAAATCCTATATACTCAGTAATAGTTTTCAGAAAATTGCTAGGTGCAGATAGCATGCACAACTGAAAAATAAAAAATAAAAAAACAGGAAGCATGCTTCTCCTCTAAGTTATTAGTGATTTAATAATATAATTGTTTAATACTGTTAGCTTATAGTGCTTGTTTAGAGTCTTGAAATAACTTTGACCTAAATTTCTTTTTTTCTGGAACCTACTAAAATTCCTGTTGAATTTAATTCTATAACAATTTCCTTTCTCTCCACTGGTAACACTGATTATGATAATGACAACATTAATAATAGCTACTATTTTCTACCTGGGCATGGTATATATACTGTACTGCATAGATCTGGAGTATGACTAGCAAACACTTTAAAACATTTACATGTTTTCAAAAACATCCGAATTTTTGAAAACAATCAGTGTTGTTAAATGTTTTGTTTGTTCCAGACAGAAATCTTGAATTGCAAAATGGTTTTCATATTAACGTGATATTCATGAAAAAAAAATCGTGAATAGGATTAATATGACTAGACTTCCTCCTGAATCTCTTAATCCATGTTTTTGCATAGTGGATACTGTATCTTCTACAGTATTTTACAACATCCTTGGTATGCTCATTCTAAAGAGAAAGAACTATGAGAATTAAGGACTTCCCTTGATATACCAGCAAAAGAAAACAGCAGTAAGTATAAAAAACTGACAACAGGCAGATAGTAGGTTGTGTGCAGGAAATGCAGTTCATCTAAATGTTATACCTGTTTTATGTGTAACTGAGTAGCTTTCTCAGAAATATTCCAGATAGTCTTCAGAAAATGAAGAACTGGCTATCACTTTAGTAGTAAAATTCCCAACCACAATCACCCACAGTTTTTTCCTGTCTGGAAGTATAAGGGCATTCTCTATATTTTTCTGTAAAAAAACTTTGCCTCAAAAAAACCCCCCAAAATCCCCAATGAAAATAATTTTCATGTCCAGCTTGGTATTGGTATTACAGCTTCAGCTTCTCAAAGAATACCCAAACTTTAAATCCAAGGCTTATTGTAATGTAAAGGTCTTACATGCATGTAATGGCGTTTTGAATTTTTTAAGCCCTTCCACCTTAAGATTTTACAATAAAGATTGCTTGGTTCCAGAACTGAATAACTGCTTTTTTTTTTTTTTTTTTTTTTTTTTTCTTTGCAAATGTCATCAATATGAAATGTGCAGAACAGGATGGTCTCGATGACATTGCTGAAAATTAAAATAGTATGTATAGAACCTGGGACAGAAAATATATTCTGCAAAGCTATTGGGCCATAATTCAACAGGACATCATCATCTTACGTGTAAGAGAAAATCCAGGCTCTGTGAAAAAAAACTCCTTAATAAATATTAACATCAATACTCCTGCTGACACCGATTTGGATGTCAAGAATATAACGGAGATCAGAATACAGACTAGAATACTGGGTCTAAGAAAAAAATTGAGACATCTCACCATAAACAAGAAAATTGAACTCAAAAACACATCAGAAAATTGGGTGGAAAGTTGTTTGTCAAAAAGAGCTTTTAGTAACAGAAGAGAACATACAGAGGAAAGATAAGGGAGGTTATCTGTCTTAAGAGAACTGCTCTGTGTTAAAGAAAACTCACACTAAAATCAGAAGCGCAATTTGATAGCATCAAAAAGTAACCCCCATGTGTAAGATTTGAGGACTTAAAATGTGCCAGTCCAAGAGCTGCTCTCTAGCAGGGATTGTAAAGCATTTAACCTTCCTGCTAGAGCAATAGAAACTAACTCTCCTACTTCCACATAGTTTACTTACCTCCAGCAAAGCATTGCAAAAAATTAGGAGGTCAGTAAAGAAGCGCAGTAAAGGGGCAGCTGTGACATTCAGACCCATAAAGGTTAAAAGGTATTTAACTGTACTAGATTAATGTCAGAGTAAATATTTATCACCTATCAGAAATCGTTTGAGAAAGGAGTATGTGTAAAGTCATGTGCACACCAAACACAATCTTTATTTCACATAGAGAATTATGGTCAGTGGTTACTGCTTCACAATGAGGTCTTGAGGTAGCAATAGAAACTTCCAAGTATACCAGCTATTGTATGGTAGAAGCGAAAAAGTAAGCAGAATGTTTAGAACTGTTTGGAAAGAAATAAAGAAGTGTTATGATTAAACCATTTTATATACATCCATATGAGCAGCCTTCTTGAATACTGTGTCCACTTTCTTGTCCCAAGAACGGAGAGAAGGACAATCAGCGTTATGGAATGGTTTTTGTTTAAAGAAGTCTTCCATATAGAAAAGAGGCAACTGGGAGACAAAATGGGGAACATAACTTCATGGGGAACTAATAAATAGGAATTAACTGTTTGCTCTCTCATGCAAGGTAAGTGTGAGATATAAAATAAATTAAGAGGTGTTATATTTCAAAGAAGCAAGAGGAGCTGGTTTTTCACCTAAAAATTTTCTTGCTATGGAATTCTAGTCACTTCTAGGACTAGCACTTCTGTGCTTCTGGACAAGTCAAATCTACTGGGAAGTGGACAAGTTATGGAGGGGAAATTCTGCCAGAATTTTAGTTACATGAACATAGTTAATCATCCAGGAACTTCAAAAGAAGTTTTTGAAGGCCTGAAATGTGCATCACTATACACTTCTTTTATCCTTCACCAGAGCTGATCAGGTCATCACTTTTGGAAATATGATACAAGGCAGCATGGACCTTTGGTCTGACCTAGTATGGATGTTCTTGAGTTATTTAAATAACTACAAAGGAATGTCTCAAAAATGTCCCTAGAATGCAAGAGAAGGCGGGGGCGGGGAAAAGGCACCCAAAACAACAACCCAGAAAAAGCTTATCCATCAGTCATCTTGTACCAAAATGGCTTTCTTCTCCTTTCCTGTCAAAACCACTCTAGGCAGGTGTCTTGCCACAAAACTTTGCAGTGAAAAACTACTGTATTATTCCCTCAGTTATAAAATTATGAATTGAAAATGCCAGATCTGCAGTGCTACCCAAGACTTCTGGATTTTAGAGCAAAGCATTAACCAGAATGCTATATATTATTATTCACACACTGTTATCTCTACAGTCATTTTTAGACCCATAGGCAACTCTCATATTGTGACCTATCTAATGTAAGACAGCTTACAAGAACATTATTTTGCTCACAGAAGCATGATTCTATATGCTTTTTCTTTTTTTTTTCTTTTTTTCTGGTATAGGATTTTAAGCTATTCTGGGATAGCTGTTCCATTCTTTTAACACCAAGGTCCTGCTGAGTAACTCATTAAAGATATTAATAGACAGATGTGGAAACAGTGGGTTTATATGAATTTACAGGGATAGCAGGGTGCAGGACTACCTGTAGTCCACTCACAATTCACTGAGAAACATATGAGTGCATATGATACAGCAATTCAAATCACCATGGGAAAAAAAGTTCTTCAAGTACTAATAACTATTAAAATTTTTTCTTGGGAAACTTGTACTGGAGCTACAATTGTGGCTTCAGTAAAGGTCTCCATTGAATTCCTCCTCATTCTTTCCAAGACTGGGAAAAAAACCAACAAAACCAATAAAGGTAAATACTTATTTTATGGCAGACCCTTAAGTCCCATTTCAGTTTGAAAAATAAAGTTGCTAACTGCAAATTGCAGTTTGATCTCCTGCTAAATGGAGCACGTGACAAAGGAATATGCCCAGTGGAGATAGTGCACTAACAGCCTTATGAGGCTCTCACCCCAAAACTATTGACTGATCAGGGACAAAGGCTCTTTAACACACAATCTGACATTCAAGTACAGCTTCACTGGAAGAAAAACTATTTGCTGGAAGGGGCATATGGACAACTATCCCTGTAACATTCAGGATGACACAATGCATGGCATTCACCATGTAAGTTATTGGGTCCTTAACTGAATTACTAAATATAGAAAGAAGAATGACATTTAGAAATATAGGACCAGATATGTAATTAGCATGACTACCAACCTCACAAATACTTCAGTCTCTTTAAACATATCCTTTTCTGCTCACACATCCAGTAACCCCAGACAACTGTGCTATGCCCCAGGAAAAGAGGAGAGTAGGAAATTATCTGTTTCACAGTCTCAAATTGGGTCTATATAGCAAAACAATAATTGCTAGACAATTTCTGACTGTATGTTCTACAAGTAAGTATTCTGAGAAAAAAAAAAGTCGACCCAAGATAAAATACTGAATCATAAAGGAAAAAGCCAAAACTAGAATGTATCTAGCACATAAAATTTTAGCTATAAAGAAATGGTAAAGCATTAAAAAAAATAATTGTTCAATGTATACATATTTTAGATATTCAAGAACTGATTGGAGGACCAGGCTTCTTTTGTTTCTACAACAGACTGTAATTAATTACAAAACTACTCAATACTGAATGATGTCCATAGTTACTCTTCTGGCTTTTGGCCATATCAGCCTAGTCTATATTTATTCATAGACACTGCCCATATTAATCAAAATCCAAAGTTTAAATCTTCCACTGTGTCTGATAAACTATTTACCTGTCTTCGGATCAATGGAGAAATATGGTTGCCCCTGAAGAATGCTGTAAACCACTCTAGCACTGTTTCCATAAGTGGGATCATCAGCATCTGTTGCTTTTACTTGAAGCACATATGCACCTGCAAAGAAGCACAGGTAATCACATTTTCAGTATAGAGCAGTGATCAGGGATATTTCAGACATATTAGTCCTGCTGCTACTGTATTCTGTGTAATTCTTGTTCCACTGGAAAGAAGGTGAGATAAAAACAGTGAATTCTTCATGTCCATGCTAGTAACCAACTCGGTAACATCTGAGGCATAATGGGAAGGAAGGGGAAGCAGCGCACCATCAGAATACATTTCTAAACACTTTATGATGCACAATTATTTACAAAAACTTTTTACCCAACACATACAGGATGGAGGCCAGGGGAAATGCAACACTGGATTTTCACAGAATCACAGAATTGACATAATGTTAGGGGTTGGAAGGGACCTCTGGAGATCATCAAGTCCAATCCCCCTGCCAGAGCAGAACCACCACAGAATCTAAGGCAGGTCACTCAGAAATGCAGCTGTTTGGAAGACTTTCCACTTCCCAATCCCCCCCCTCACACACACACTTTTTACTTTGTGTGATTTATTCATTTATTTGTAGAAGTATAGATAAGACATCAACTCATTTATTTACCATTTTACTCTATCAAATCAGTACCTAGAATAAATCTGATTTTGACTCCTTATGGTTAAATGACATTTCATTATTGTTGTTATAAAAGAGACTAAGAAGGAAAGATGATCTGTATTTAATAGACTGAAAACTACTTATATTTCTGTCATTATGCTTATCTTTTTACGCACATAGTAGAGTATGTAAGTTCGATTCAGATCAGCAATAAAAGATAAGCCACAACAAAGAAACATATGCAACGCATAAAATACATCAGCATGACACTGCATTAGTGGAATTCAGAAATGTTTTTCTTCCAGGTGCAATAAAACAGAAAAAAACACCCCAAACCCAAAAATTGTAGTTAGTTTTGATACTGTCCCACAAAACATCTATGTGTCTAAAATACAGAGACATAGATTTGATGGCTGGACCACTTGGTGGAAAAGCAATTGGCTGGATAGCTTCACTAAAAGAATTGTGGTGAATGGCTCAGTGTCTGGGTGGAGACCAGTGATGAGTGGCCTCCCTCCTGGGTCTCTGTTGCAACCAAAATTATTTAACATCTTTGTCAGGGACATGGACAGTGGGATCAAGAGCACCCTCAGCAAGTTTGCATATGACACAAAGCTGAGCGGTATGTTTGATATTCTAGAGGGAAGGAACAACATCTAGAGTAACCTGGAGAAGCTCAAGAAGTAGGGCCATGTGAACTTCGTGAGGTTCAACAAGGCCAAGTGCAAGATCTTGCACATGGGTTGGGACAACCACCAGTATGAATACAGGCTTGGGGATGAAGGGATTGAGAGCAGCCCTGGTGAGGAGGACTTGGGGGTACTGGTGAATGAAAAGTTGTGCATGAGTGGGCAATGTGCACTTGCAGTCCAGAAGGCCAACCAAATCCTGGGCTCCATCAAAAGAAGCATGGTTGAGGGAGGTCATTCTTCCCACATGCTCCACTCTCACAAGACC
The DNA here is from genome assembly GCA_020745705.1 of Hemiprocne comata. Lineage (NCBI taxonomy): Eukaryota > Metazoa > Chordata > Aves > Apodiformes > Apodidae > Hemiprocne > Hemiprocne comata. Next base: position 81,174,537 of record CM036587.1, on the reverse strand, counting down.
CTATTTGGAGTACTATGTCCAATTCTGGAGCCCCCAACATTAAAAAGACATGTACCTGCTCAAGTGGGTCCAGAGGAGGGCCACAAAGATGACCAGAGAGCTGGAGCACCTCTCCTGTGAAGACAGGCTGAGAGAGTTGGGGTTGTTCAACCTCGAGAAGAGAAGGCTACAGGGAGACCTTATAATGGCCTTTCATTACCTGAAGGGGGTCTGCAGAAAAGATAGGGAGGGGCTCTAAGAGGCAGTGTAGTGACAGGATGAGGGGCAGCGGTTTCAAACTGAAAATGGGTAGATTTAGATTAGATATTAGGAAGTAATTATTTTCCTGTGAGGGTGGTGAGATACTGGAGCAGGTTGCACAGGGAAGTTGTGGATGCCCTTTCCCTGGAAGTGTTCAAGGCCAGGTTGGATGGGGCTTTGAGCAACCATGGTCCCTGCCCATGGTATGGGGGTTGGAACTAGGTCCTCCCAACCAAAAACATTCTATAATTCTATGATTTACAACTGAATGCATGGTTTGGTAACACTTCAGAGTAACAGAAACTTTACAAAGTATACTGAATTAACACAAATCAAGAACTACTGGCTCAGTATATTCATCAGCTCCTCTTCTACCAAGTTTAGGTAAGAAATGCTCAATTAGGATATTGAAACAACCTTAATCTTTCTTCTTATTATTTAAGCATTCACAGATATTAAAGATGTTGGCATGTGATGTATTGAATATTTTAGTTGGGGGATTTTTAATAAGTGAAGTTGGTAATTTTTCATACATTTAATCCTTAGAGTGTCTCAGGAGACTGAAAGAACAGATACAGCAGTAAATGTGTTTTTGCATCTCCAAAGCAAAGCTACTGTGGCTGAGAATGGGTTTTGGAGCTCATGCCCTACTCTATCATTTGTTTACTAAACAACAGCAGCTTAAAACCAATCAACATCCTTTTTACAGAGCAATCCCTGTCTTTCCAAAACCACTACAACCAACAAGTGGCTCCTGCTACACCAGCAGCAGCAGCTTCCTCCAAACCAGACACTTTTTTCCAAAACAAAGATTTGCTGAAAGACTGTGAGCCAGAATGAGTGCTTTCATGGGGATACTCACAGTGGAGTTTATGTCACTTTTTATTAGACTATACCATGTAGGCATCTACACTCATGCCAGGCACCTGCAGCTTGTTTTGAAGCCAAGGGCTGGGCACAGGGAATGTAACAGCACTGCTCTGCTTGTACCACTGATGCACAGGTAGGCAAGTGGAACACCAGAGCTGAATCCCTATCTATGTCTAAGTTCTCATGCAAAAATGTGATGTTGCAAGGTGAAGGAAGCTGTCTGCAGCCATCAGCCTGCCTGAAAATTCTGCCATTGACCTAGGTGCCTGATGATCCCTGCCCAGACCAATTCTTAGTTTTCTGCAAATACTAGTTTATGTATTCTTACGTACATGCTCCAGGTAATGAAACCTTATTAAACAAAAAAAAGAAGAAATGTAGATTTATAAACTAAGTTTTATTAAGGTAGATGTTTAAAGTCACATTTTAGTCTGATAAATAGCAGGCGTTGAATATGAAAAATTACCTATTATACATTTATAGCAGTTTCAACTATACTAATTCATTTGTCAGATCTTTTACAACAAAGAGATAAAAAGTAGAGCTTACATTTTTATGGGAGGTCAGGCATGTTTTTTTAATGTGCCTCCAGTCGTTTACTAATTTAAATACATACTTGATGTTCTAAATAGGTTTTCTGAAATAGATTTCTCATCCTTCCAGTGTTATCAAGCATTGCCCATTGTATCTAACAAGCTTTCTGTTTTATTGCAAATCATAAAACCAATATAGGTATAAAAGTAAACTCTAAAATCTAATATTTTTTTTTTGCAGCAATAATACAGGGCACTATAGCTGTAAATCTTTAATGCACAAAGGTAGTGATGGAGGATCACATTTACTATTGCTCATGACATTTTAATTAAAGGATGGACTCACATTACTACATGGAGTAACCAATTTTTTTTTGTTGTTTGGAAATACCTTATATGATAGTCAGCATTTAAAAAGACATGTTTAATTTTTGATGTGCAATCAACAAATAATTTATGTCAGATATTATTGGAATAAATATGGATTTATTTGCTTAAGTAGTTATTTCTGTTTCAGAAAGAAAAGAAAAATAATGCTAAACCATTCACATGGCTCTAGGAAATGTTATGGAATTTGAATGAAGATTATATTTTCTTTAAAATATTACAGACAATGTTGAGGACTAGCAGTTTATAATAAGTTGATTTACTCACAGCAAGCATACTGGCCTGAATTTTACTCTGGCTGAAGTCCAAAGGCAATCCAACAATAACTGCAAGTTTAATGGAGCCCAAGATCTCTTAACTCATTGGCCAAACTGACTAAAGTAGCACTAAAAAACCTTGTTTTTATATTAGAATGACAGGAGGAAATTGATAGAAAGCCTGAGTTTATACCACAATGAGAATGTCTATGAAATAAGAATTTAACTTCTAGGACTAGGGATCTACTTGAGAGTCCAATGGAGGGCTGTGAGGATGATTAAGGGACTGGAACACCTGCCTTACGAGGAAAGGCTAAGAGACCTGAGGCTTTTCAGTCTAGAGAGGAGAAGACTGAGAAGGGATCTAATTAATGTCTATAAATACATGAGGGCTGGGTGTCAAGAAGGTGGGGACAACCTCTTTTCATTTGTGCCCTGTGATAGGATGAGGGGCAATGGATTTAAACTCGAGCACAGGAAGTTCCACCTCAACATGAGGAAGAACTTCTTTACTGTGAGGGTGACAGAGCACTGGAACAGGCTGCTCAAAGAGGTTGTGGAGTCTCCTTCTCTGGAGACTTTCAAGACCTGTCTGGATGCCTTTCTGAGTGATCTGCCCTAGTTTTTGGTCCTGCTCTGGCAGGGGGGTTGGACTCGATGATCTTCGGAGGTCCCTTCCAACTCTAACATTCTGTGACTCTGTGATTATTACAGTTTGTTCTGGCAGTCTTTCATTAGTAAAAATGCTACTTTGCCAAAATCTAAAGAATGTCTAAAAAAAAGGGCAGTATTAAGTCTAAACAGTACTAGAACATTTGTTAACATTTTCTAATACACCCATTTTGTTTTTTTCCAAATTGCTTACGAATGATCAGTCAAAATACTTTTTTAAAAAATACAAAATTCAGACCATCCTCAATTTCAAAACAAAACTTTTTTTTTTCCCCCGCAGATTTTTTTCCTTGTAAAAGACTAAAATATTTAACTGTTGCACTCTCTCAGCATTGAAATGAGTTTTGCCATCACCAAAGTGTAAGTGAGGTATCTTACTGGCTTCCAAAAAAACCAAGAAGGAAATCTTAATTTCTTATGTTTACTTTGTTGAACCGAAGGGCATGATCAAGAATTCACAAAACTCAACTGGGACTAGATAAATTGTTTTTTTCACTGTAGAGGAAGACGAGAGGATTCAAGGCTAGGAGAATAAGACAACTGACTTACTTAGACATGGTTTCTGCAAAAGTAACGTACAGTCAGTAGAACTGCAAAGATGAAGAAAAAAAGGAGGTGCAATATGCCAGCTCTTTTCTCATTAAGATCAATATTCATTAGGCCTGAAAATCCCACTAAGTTTTGCAATAAATGCCAAAATTCAGTTAAGTAGTGGCAGTGCATTATTTTCCACAGGAAGTGAGGGGGACCTGCTTTGAGCCTGTGAAGAGACAAGAAAGGGCTGGATGGGAGCAATAAGGTTTGGAGGTAGTTGAGAAGGCAATGGATACTGGAAGTGAGAACTTCAGCATGTTGTCAGTGTTCCACAGGCTCTGGGTGGAGCCTGTCTCCACTCCTCATAGATCAGAGGTTCAATCAGAGCAGCTTGCTTGGGCAAATTTTTAATATCTCCAATGACAAAGATTCCACCACCTCTCTGGATGCTTCTATTGCACCCTGCCAAACAGATTTCTGAACAAGATCAAGTCTCCTCTTTTGAACTCTGGGGCTATCATTTTACCATTTGTCTTGTTCACGCTTTTTTCTGTTTTTTGGTAGTAGGAAACGAGTATGAGACATTGCATGTGAGTTCTCATAGAATTCACTATTTGTAATGGACTATTCAGGTAGCTGCATGCACTTGGGGTGAGTAAAGATAGAATAGCAGGTCTTCTGCCCTAAGCTTTCTTTTTCTCCAACATGATTTTTTTGTAGTTAGAAGAGCTGTAATCATCTTGCTGTACAACCTTTCCCCTACCACATGCATGATTTTGTGGTTTTGTCACTTTGCTATGGAGTTGTTGGTGCCTAGTACTTTTGAAAGAAAACAAACAATCGTGCAAACGTTTTTTATATGGGCGGGAGGAAGGAGGGGCAGAACTGTACTTTATACAATATTCTTCCTAAACTATTCCAAGAATAGCACCTTGGCAACCCAAACAACGTCCATCCTTTTTTCAGAATGCAAGAAAAAAACCCAATCAATCAACATCTACCTTTCTTGTGTGATTTTGTTTCTTTGTTTATTTAGGGATTTTTGTTTGTTTTGTTTTGGGTTTTTTTGTTGTTGTTTGTTTTTTTTGGGGGGAGAGGGGGAGGGAAAAGTGAATTTAGGACTCACTGCAGCACTACATTGCAATTCAGATCAGGAGATCCATTGTCTCAATAAATATTCCCCTGACTTGCCACTAGCAATTTTAGCAAATCTCCAGTACTGGGAGAACATGTGCATCTGTAAAGAGAGATGCTGACATTGCCCTTTTGGGACTTACCTTTTATAGAAGAAATTATCAATAATATGTTTTGAAGTTATACTTCTGAAGCTGACTCCCACAAAAGTAATGTGAGGAAGGCATATTTAACTTGGAAAAGCCAGTTTCCAGTTTATTTATTCATGGCTGTGCAGCCCTGATAGTAACACAAGCTTGCTGGCTTCATCAGTATCTTGAATACCAGACACAATCAGTGAAACACACTTTACTCCTGTTTTGCATTCCAGACACCACACTGAACATATATATTTTTTTCTCTCAGCTGTCAGAAGCAGCCACGTCCACAAAAGCAATATTGGCATTCCCTTTTGTAATTGATGAAGAATGGCAGCTTTTTCCTATACTTTTGCTGTGCTGGTAGCTAAAAGCAGCTGTTGCAAGTCTCAGCATTTAGTGCGTAATCAAATATATTTCTAGTATCTCTAGAATAACATTTGATTTACAGTGGCAACAGTCCAGGAAGTATGGAAGCTGGTTTTGTTAAGCTGAACCACATACACACTGTGATTTCATCTGGAAAACAATGCTGTAAGCAATGAGGTTTTTAGCCTGGCAAATTGGAAGACATGACATTGTGTAGGAGAAAGATATTTTCGTCTCTTCTTCCTTACGTTGTAAATGCTTTATAAAGTAGAACTAAGATTTTAGAAAGAGTCAGTACATTTTAATGCCCACAATGTTTTTGTCTCTTAAAGTCCTTCTTGCAAATAAATTAGTAGGTTCCTTTCTTCTGGACATCCCTGTCTCCCTCATGGATGATGAGGGTAAGTAAACAGGAGAAGCCTACAGCTATGGGATTTTTTGACAGTTTTTTAGCTCGGAAATCAGCAAAACAATTATTCTCTTTCCTTTTTTTTCCCCCTAACCTCATCTGTTGGGGTCGGTCAGAGTTAAGCCACTAAAGGCACACAATATGGTTAAACTAATAATGACTGTTAGCATTTTATCTTTATTTAATTTATTTATTTTTATTAATTTAGGCTATTTACTTATTTATAAGGACATCCAGCTGCTTACAGAGTCCCAAGGCTGTGATAATGTTTACAGAGGTTGCACTTCTGAAGAAAACGAGGATCTTGAAATAGCAGCTAATAGTCTATACCCAATATGCTCATAAAGGAGTAGCCTGGTAAACTAACTGCTGGAAATAAAGCACAAGGAGTGCAGCACAAGAGCCAATTAGCAAATACTAAGCTTAATATCTATCCATTTGAGAAACACATCTCTTGAGAGTGATTTTTCCTTTCTGTTTTCTAGGCTGTGAATTGTTTTCCTCTTACTGATTCTGACAGAATTCCTCTTGCATATATGAAATATAGCAAATAGAAGAAAAAAAAAACAACCTTTGACTTTTGCTTTTATCATCATCATCTTGACAACTTGATTACTTTTCAGGCCATGACTCAACCAGGACTTAATTTTGCCAGTATACCCATCATGGATAGGATGTGGGAGATAAAAATACCCCACTACATCCTCTAATCATGATATCCATGCTGGAAAAAGCCCTACTGGGGGTATCTCTAAAATGATAAAAGCATGCTTTTGTTGGTTTAGTTTATGTTTTGCAGGGAGGTGGTGTAAGCTGTAAAAGAAAGAACGTTTCTGATATCAAATGCTATGGTCTGAACTGGAGGAGTTTGCCAAAAATTCTGTGTGAAATTAGATGTGTCCTGGGAATTAAATATTTTCTTCAATGGAATAGTAAAATAATAGATCTTAGCCATACTAAAATCTTAAGGGTTTGAGGAAAAAAGCATCAATCTCAGAATAACAGCACAGAGAGTAGCTATTCATTCATTAATCTGTAAGCGGTTTCTGTGTGATCAAAATATTTTTCACATGCAAATCTTCAAAGAAAAGACTAAGTGTTTAGCTCAGTTTGAGTGAGGAAAGTGATACACTGGAACTGATTCCTAGCTTTTGTATGCTAATGCAACTTGATGGTTGTCATGATGTTTAGCTGTACAGCACTTGCTAATACCAGCTGCCTGCCTTTCAACAACATACCATCTTTCTAGTGCCAGATGAGAGTACCAGGAAAATAAGCATCATTAAACAACCCAGGAAATTACATGAACTTTTCTCATATAAGAGTTACTGGAGATTCTTAAGGTGTGGCAAAGGGTTTGAAATTGTGACAAGTTTTCCCCCTCCCTCATCTGCCACCTCCCCCCACCAAAGAAAAGAAAAGAAAAAAGTATGCCAAAAATGGTGGACATGACAAAGAATTCAGGAGACAGTATGTCATACTGTACTTCTTTTATTTTATTGTTTGAAGTTTTCATGAGCTGGAGTTTCACATATCAGTTCTTCACATGTCAAATGATTTATTCAGAACGTAGTAATAGGAGAACTTGAGCTTTACGCAGGCCATAAGAAAAAATTAGTGTGAAATAAATGTCATTCATACTGAATGTCATTAAAGTGACACTGTTTTGATTCTCAGTAGATGTTTGGATGGTATAACGAGGATGGTTTATTTAATTTTTTTTACCAGATGTTGGATCTGGTTATAAAGAACACAATTCTGTGTTCACCAAGGCACCTTTGTCTGAATAAAGTTCATTCCTACACCAGAATTTTGTGAAAAAAAATTTGTTTTTGTCTTGATTGACAGAAGATTTTCAAGACCTTTTGGCTAGTTATATTTTAATAGAGTCATGCACTTAAGATCAAATTTTGATAACCAAATTTCATATTAATCTGGTGACATTTCAAGGAAAAGTTATTTGAAGAGGTTGATGACTGAGCACTTTTCAAATTTCTTTTGCCTGGATCACAGCTCTTCCTACCTACTTAAAGTGCTGTGTCATAATCTCTCACGAGGAATGCAGAGAAGACTTTGTTAACCTTTCTCTTCCTTCATGGAAAACCTTCACCTACATCTTTTCTCCTACAAAAAATCTACAAGTCTCCTAAGGGCAAACTTGTCTTAGGCAGAGACGTGAACATGCAAAAATAACCTCAGAACACAACAATGCCTGCTGCACAATCTAGTGGGAAAATTGGTATTCTGTGTGAGCTGCTGATTTTTCTTTTATTATTTAATCAGAATATTGCTTTGAAGACTTTTCTGTTACTTCAAGATCAAAGCACTGAAGAATCCATAGAATTTTACTCCATATATTTGCATTAAAATTTAAACTGTCATCTGCTCCATTCAGTGACTTAATTCATAATTTTTATACTATTCTACACAGCTTCCTACCTCAACATTCAACTACACTAACCTTCAGCAGTGATAGGAGACAGCACCCCACATACCCATGACAGGGATTTGTCTATAGCATAGGGGCTTCAGAACTTGGAACAGCATGGGTGTCTTCAGGCCCAACAAAAGGTTTTACTCGTGCAAACTCATTTGTTAGAATAAGAAAAATGGTAAAAGAGGCATTGCTATTGCAAATGACATCAGGCTCAGCCTCCATCACAAACGGTATTTCAGGAAAAAAAGGTGGAAGAAATCCATCATTTGAAAACACTCAAGGATAACATCGCCCTATGTAAGTCCTGGTTGGTTTAAACCACAAAACACAAACCATCGTATCCCTTCAAAACACCTCTGACCTTCTACCACAATAGTTGGGCTTTCCTAAAATGAACAAATTTCCCTTGCTACAGGAACAAGGTAAGGAGTAATGAACTGAACATACAGCAAGAGAGACTGAGGTTTTTGACGAATGAACAGAGACAACTTGCACTGTGATGACTGTTCTCCTCAGCTGGGCTTTCTATGCCCTTCCTGTTGTAGGAATGACCCAGCCACTTATGAAGGTACAAACAGAGGTAAACTTCAGGTTTCCTTTATAATTCATAACAGCTAAATGGACTTTGCACAAGCAGCTGAATCATCCTTGCAGCAGAAACTCCTGAGAGACAGGTGGAACAAACAGCTGGCAGCAGAAATCAGTGCAAGCATTCAGGTGAAGAGTGGTCAGTCTTCAAACAGAGCTCTAATGCTAACAGTAAGAACATATCTATCTATCTATCTATCTATCTATCTATCTATCTATCTATCTATCTATTTATTCACCGGAGGGATTTTAGCATTACTGTATTTGGAACTTCATGAGAACAGATTAGACATTCATTATGAATGTGACTGATCCTCATGGAAATGCATTACATGAATTTGAGATCTCTTCTAACCCTAGCTTTGTGATCCTGTGCACTGCATAAACAGACATTCCTCCCCTCAGATTATTACTATGTCCTTGCACTTGTGGCTGTGATAGAAGTGTCTCTGTGTTAGCATTTTAATTTCTTTCAGGACTGCACTTCTAAAGCAAATCTTTCAATTGTCCCCACTTAGTGTGGTCTGGTTAATATGTAAAGCACTCTTCAAGAATGCAAACTGGATTATTTGAAGCTAAACTGGAAGTTATGCTGTAGGTGAGATCTTGATGCAATACAGCTGTTAATAGGTAGGTATTCAATCCAAGAGGCCAGATGAGAGTTTATTTGAAAATGTGAGAGTGGATATACTCTGGATGCCAAGTTCTCAGCACTCATGGTTTCATCATGCAAATCTTTTTCTGTTGAATCATAACACTATCTAATGTGATGTAGGTAGCACCCTTTCTACGTATAGCATCAGGAGTAATACTTCCCCAATCCTTTTCAGAGCCTTTAGATACTACATAACAATACATCTGTATAATTCTTATTTTACGTAAGGAACACTTGTAAATTCATTAGCAAAAATCTATCAAGTTTTAACTGAAGACAGAAAATTTCATGGTAAGACTACTATGCATATTTAGCCAATTTCATAGCAATGAACACAGAATATTTTCGTGATTAAGAGAGAAAATAAATTCAAACTACAAGGTCACATTGAACACATGGAACTTTTAAATTTACCCACTTAAAATTAGCTGTGAGAGTTACTCTTCTGTCTCAAATATCTTATATTAGTGTGACAATTCCCTTCTTTTCATGTCTCTGCATTCTGTTTTGGTTTTGGATTTTTTCTAAAATTATATTATAACTGTCTAGTGTACCAGTCTGATTTGTTATTGATCTGAACAGTAAATCCAATTTTGTATTTACTTCACAGTTTGGATCAGTATAATGCCTTGACAATACAGTATTATTAAAAGAAACCCTCAAGCATCCTTCACAGGAGGCACATTTCTGGACTGTGTGCTGCCAGACTAAGGACTGTTATGATTTAACCCCAGCTTGCAACTAAGCTCCACACAGCTGCTCCCTCACTCGCCTCACAGTGGGATGGGGGAGAGAATCAGAACAGTAAAAGTGAGAAAACTTGTGGGTTGAGATAAAGACAGTTTAACAGGTAAAGCAAAAGCTGCATGCACAAGCAAAGCAAAACAAGGAATTCATTCACTCCTTCCTACTGGCAGGCAGGTGTTCATCCACCTCCAAGATAGCTGGGCTCCATCATGCATGAATGGTTACTTAGTAACTCTGAAGGTTTCCCCTTTGCTTCTTCCTACAGCTTTACACAGTGAGCATGACATTGCATGATATGGAATATCCCATTGGCCAATTTGGATCCTTGCTCTGACTATGCTCTCTCCCAGCTCCTTGTGCACCTCCACACTAGCAAAACATGGGAAGTTGAAAAGACCTTAGCAACAACTAAAAACATCAATTATCAACATTCTTCTCATACCAAATCCCATTCTAAACACAAAACATAGCACTATTCTAGCTACTAAGGAGAAACTTAGCTCATAGATGAACTCTTCTCTGATGAGACCCCCACCTGGAGTATTGTGTCCAGTTCTAAAGCCCCCAACACAGGAATGACAGAGAGTCCAGGAGGGCCACGAGGATAATCAGGGGGCTGGAGCACCTCTCCTGTGAAGACAGGCTGAGAGAGTGGGGTTGTTCAGCCTGAAGAAGAGAAAGGACCAGGCCTTCCAGTGCCTGAAGGGGGTCTACAAGAAAGCTGGAGAGGGCATGTAGTGATAGGATGAGAGGTAATGGTTTCAACCTGAAAGAGGGTAGATTTAGAGTAGCTATTAGGAAGAAATTATTTTCTGTGAGAATGGTGAGACAGTGGAACAGGTTGGCCAGTGAAACTGTGGCTGCCACCTCCCTGGAAGTTTTCAAGGCCAGGTTGGATGGGGTTTGGAGCAACCTGGTCTAGTGGAAGGTGTACCTGCCCATGGAAGGGGCTTAGAACTAGAGGATTTTTAGGGTCTCTTGCAATCCAAACCATTCTGTGACTCTGTGAAACCAGTTTCCTTAAGGAAAGCTCAGGGAGTCAAAGAAATGTCAGCATTTCACTGGAGGAATGCACTTCCCAGGCATAACTAGAATGGTGTTCTCAGACAAAAGGTCAAAGAAACATGTTTTTTCAATCTTTTCTGCCTTACTAAGCATGTCTGTTTCAAGATACTACAGTAGAGTTTTTCTCAGCATCAAGAAAGACAGTGACTGAAGCAGAAGATTGGAATAGGGAGACCTTGTCATGCTCTTATTTCTATATTTGACTGTCCATCAACACATTATTTAACTATTTCTTAGATTCTACTTGATAAAATGGAAACACAAGCCTTCACACTGACAGTGGTAGGTGTTCTTCGAAGTTCAATGCACAGTGATTTCTGTTGTGCTCTGTAGTGTGGTGATAATAGAGAGGTCTTCTATTACATCACTAGTCACGATTTAATAATCTACATAATTTGGAAATGTAGCATTGGGCAGAACACCAGGCTACCCCAATCTAAGACATATAAAGCAGTATATTACATTCTTTAAAGTCATACCTTTGAAAAAATTATGGACTACAATCAAGAAGCTGTCAAATGGCAATCTCAAGAGCTGACAGAATTACAAAATATTGCTTATTTAAGACGGTATTTTATGATATTTTAGAAGGCATCTTGTAACTTATGTCTGTGCAAATATCTGGTTTTCTTTTTGTTCGTTGGTCTTATAAAAAAACTGAAAGATAAAGTGTGGCTTTTGGAAAGAAAGAAACTCAAGCAAAAAACTTATTTTAAGTTAATTTCAAGCATTCAAATACATGCAAAACATTTCAGTTTTGACCACATTAAACAGGCAAGCAAGAAAGCTTTTGTTTCCAGAATGGCATGAGGAGTGGAAGACACTCACATATACTGTGGGAGTTCTCAATTCAGCTGTCTTTTTTGGCCTTAGGAAGTTCAAATTTGTACTGCCCACATATCTGTAAAATTTCGTATGTGCGACTGCTTATAAACTTCTACATTTTATTTATTTAAGTATTCACAAGGTTACATGCCTGTTTTTCTAAGACCTCTTCCTGACTCATGCAATATCACTCTTTATTTTCTCCTCAGTTTCTTCTGTACAGGCACTCCTGATCAATGACAATTCAAGTGCTTTCAACAAAATGGAATTGTATTAACAAGTGAGAAAGACAGCCATTTACCTACAATAGGTTGAATAAGACCACTACTAGCAGTGAAACAGAAAGAAATTGTATCTTCTACATAAATTGTATTATTAAGTTAAAGCCTTTCCTAGAACATTTTTATGTGTACAATCAGATACCTGGCAAACAGTTTCAAGATATCTGGAATTGAGTTTTTAAGTGAATGAATTCTTCACTAACACACACACACAAAAAAAGCCTCCAGAAACACTTTCGTCCTTTGTTTTAATCTCTTGAAATCTCTTGAAAGATTCAAGGCAGTGCTGTGATTCCAGCATAAGCCACTACTATGGTAAGTAAAAAATGGGATGCAAGATATGGAGGGAGAGGGTTTTGAAGTATTGGACAAAATATCTTCCTTCTCTGCTTAGAGAAGTCTATTACTCTAAGTTTACTCTATTTTAAAATTTTTATTATTTTCATCAGTGTGTCCTAATTGTGGGTCCTGAAATTTTCTTATTTAATTTCAGGCACTCAAGATTTCAATCTCACCACTCTAGAAGTTAATGTACCTGACCACCCCAAAATGCAGTGTTCATTTATCAACCAAATCTTGTTTCATCCTGTATATATAAAAAAAAAAATCCTGAATCCTCATGTGATAATCTGCATTATTGACTGAGTGGGTTGTGGCTCCAAAACTTCAGAAGAGTTATGCCAGATCTGGTGAAGAGTTAGCCAGCAGTCCTGGGGTCATTCTAGGTGATATTAAAGGTTGTTTCATGTTTGTACCACTCTTCTTTGTGTGTTAGAAGTAAGTCAAAAGCCCAGACCTCTACTCTCAAAACTTCTCTTAGCCATGACTGGCAAGCAAACTGTTTTCATAACTGGTTAAAGAGTGCATCTTTTGGCACTCCTTATATTTTTCCCAATTAAGAAAGTCGATTTTGTGAGCCATTGACTGATTTTGAGCAGCCTCCCTTGTGGAAATACTGACTTGAAATATTGCTTGCATGATTCTGCAACCATCCTATTCTTCATATCATTAACTATGCAGACAACGCATTCTGTATCCAAAATACTCCCCAGGAACTCTTAAAAGATTAGACCTCCTGTCACAGATACATCTCACTGATGTATACACAAAATGTAAATTCAAAATATTTTAATCCCTTTTGCAAAATGGTATGCCTTTGACAAGTAACATTAAATATTTTTTTTAAAAAATCTGGTTAGATTTTGAAGCCTTTAAGAAGATTTTGTGTGTGTTTTCTGTTTACGGGAATAACTTCTCTAACTTACAAGATCAGCTTCTAGATTTTTAGCACTTTCAAAACAATGATAGTCAGGGTTCTTTTACTAAATTCAGTTGAAACTTGCACTGTTAAAGATTTTTAGAAACATACTCCAACTTACAAGAGTATTTCAGACAGTAGAGGAGACACAAAAAAACCCAACCAACCAACCAACTAAACAACAAAAGCCAAAACCCAAACCTTTAATAAATTGTTATTTATGTCCTAAATCTAAACATTTTAAACATAATTTTCTTCCCACAGAGCCATAATCACATTTGCTAACTTAACTGATCCCTGAAATGAGACCCAAATTATTCAACAGTGTGATAAAACTAGTAACAAGCCTCAGGCATAAGACAGCCATTGTTTTTAGCATTCATCTTTGTTTTATTAACTACTAGAGACCTGTGGCAAATTAGATCATTCTGAATATTACATAGGATCTTACTCTAGTTCAGCTGAACAGCCAATTATTCCTCCAGCAGAGTAATGTTTTTTATTTTATTTTCTACAACTCTGGAACCCTTTAGAAGCAGTGGCACACATGCATTTGCAAGTACATATTACAGCTGCAGAAGAGGTGCTAAACCTTCCAGCATCGGAATGCACTAAGTTCTCAGTTTTCCTCTCAAACTTATTAGGGCTGCTGGTCATAGGACAAATTACTCTCTAATAGCAAAACCAAACCCAAAACAATAAAAAATGCCAAGTCTTCCATCCAGCTGCTAAAAGTATTCTTTCTGCTTTAGAGAACAGCAATACCTTATCTAGATTGATTACAGTTGCTCTCCTTAGTTTCTGAGAAGACTCATACCTTTTGCAATTTTGAGGGGCCAAAATCTTCAACTGCCATATTCCCATTCCCATAGACTCCAGATGGCAAGTCACGCAGAGTAAAGTGGGCTTCTGCTTCAAATTCATCCAATTGAATCTGCAGCCTGCCATGTTTATGTGTTACATTTGCTTATTCTCCTAATTTCTTTTGCCATGTCCCCCACTGTGCCTGCTTTTCTGCAACCATCTCCCTTTTCCACCTGCCTCTTCGTGCCCTGCAACTGCTCTCTCAAACTTTACCCAAGTCCTGCTTGATAAAATGTACCAGTAGCAGCTTCTCCTTTCTGTAAGTTTCTCTCTACAGAAAAAAAAACCAACAACAAAAAAAAAAAAACAAACCACAACACAACACCTCTTTTGTACTCTGCATCCTTACTAGAAAGCAATGGTTCCTGATGCAGCCAACCTCTGACTGCTCAGCTATTTTTCATCCTTTGACTCTAATCAGTCTACTTCTCTTATTTTCACCTTCTTTTAAATGTTATTTTGCAGTTAAATTGGAAATAACTCTTTTTGACACATTTCAATCTTTTTAATCAATTACAGAATGAATAAAAGTGAGATTTTCTTTGAAATGCATTGCATATCAAATGATTGACACTGCTCCACAACTAGTTTCTACCTAGCTCCACTGCATCTAGTGCCAACAGGCTTCATGTCAAGAAGCTGGCAAAAATGAGTGTATGTCACAACTAGCTAAACAATATGTCATTTTAATAAGATATCTAAGCAGCATCAGGCCACTTCTAATTGTCTGGTTTTTTTATTTATGCATTTCACTTTCTCTGTGGGCCTCTATGCTTTTTTTATCACCCAAAGTAAAAAAACCAAGGAAATTTATAATAATTAATGTGAATGGGGACTAGTTGAGGACAAATTCATAGGAAGACAGTGGAGAAAACAGGCTTATTAATTTGTCTGTTATTGCAGCTAAATATAATGCAGAATACAGTCTGGTTTTCTTAAAATTCAGTAGGTGTGCAAAGCTGCACTGAATGAGGGAATGCACTCTTTGACCATTATGTAAAAATGTCTAATTAACTTTCCTTTGTCACTTTCAATATGTTTCTATTACATGCTTGGGACTATTGGAGTTCCCAACGGTGACTGAATTTTGCAGCTGCAAATTACTGTCCTTAAAAAATTCTAAGTACTTTCTCACTGAAAACTCGTAAGCACACATCAGTTGCTGGTTGTGGTCACACACAGAAAAATCCTGCTTGGGTGTACTTATTCTTTTACACTGCCTAGAATTCCATTTGTTTGTTTAGGATAAACACAAATTTTCAGAAGTCTTCTGGAATATTTTCCTCTAGAGGAATGCAGATGATAAGGATGTTAATTTTCATAAAATAATGGTTCCCAAACTTTCTTCTCATGGACCACCATACAGTAGCAAGTTATCATACAGACTGCATGCTGTTTAGGCAGAAATGAGCTCTGGGAGTATTACCAGTTCATCCAGTTATATGATATGGTCAACTGTGTTATCTTCAGCAGAGCTACTGATTGATTACTCAAGACTTCCACACCACTGGTAACCTATAGAAGGCATTTAGCAATGACTGTTATCATATTTGAAAATAAAAAAACTACTGCTAGAGAAGTCCCAAAATCAACTGGGTTGTGATGTAATGAAAGAGTAAATGAGGGCACTGTATCTCAAAAAAAACCCCAAATCTATGTATTATTTTGATTTCCTGTAGTCCATTACTGTGTCCAGAAAGCTTTATTTCATAGAATTATGGAATAATTTCCTTATGGAACCATTTCATAGTTCTGAACAGACAGTTCAAGTAAACCCTTAATAAACTGTTTTATTTTCTGAGTAATTTTCTTTGCTCTCTTAAATACTCACGACATCTATTGTGCAAGAAATAGCTGTAAACTTCCACAATGGACAATTGTGGCAATTATATTGTTAGTCACTATATTTTTTCTTCTTCTGTTTAATTTTCAGCTCTTACAAAATACTCAGTTTTAGGATAGAGAAACAGCCTCTAAATTATTATTGCAGTTTCTATTAGTTTTCCAAAGACACGATCCACCAGATGGTGCTATTCTCCTAGCAG
The DNA here is from genome assembly GCA_020745705.1 of Hemiprocne comata. Lineage (NCBI taxonomy): Eukaryota > Metazoa > Chordata > Aves > Apodiformes > Apodidae > Hemiprocne > Hemiprocne comata. Next base: position 81,158,230 of record CM036587.1, on the reverse strand, counting down.
GATGCAGAATTTGGCCCATGAAAGCTCTCCAATTCTAACTCATAATCGATAGCTGCTGTTCCCCATTTTATCTATGTTCTACAAATTTATGAATGCTATGCTGACTTCGATTTAAAGACTTAAAACTTGCCAAAGCATCTGTTTCTGAAAGGAGGTTAGATGGGCAGAGGTGACCCAAGCATGTTGCTCAGCAATAGAGTTGCCTTCTGTCATCATTTGCTTGTAACTTCCTACCTTCTATTTGCTGAAGAAAAGCACTTCGTGTTCTGATGTAAAATCTGCATGCAATCAAGGAAACAAAAAAACCCAAAAAGATAAATAGAAGCGCAAAACCTTATGCTTCAGTCCCGTACTTTTTCCAGTGGTATCAGTATTTAAGTTTGTCTTACATATTTACTCAGAATGTCTTATAATTCCCTAATACGTTTCTAATTAAAAAAAAAAAATATCTTGGATTTGACACAAGCTTGAGGTGGATCTATCCACTAAATAAAAAAAAAAAAAATCACAGGCTTATTCTGATTTACTTTAAAAGATCACTTCAAATTAGTTATACTACTCAGAAAAGAGTAATTTTACACTTACTGTTCCATTATCAGTTCCTTAGGACTGAAATAGTGAATACAAGTCCATTTTAGCAAGGAATTTACCCTCTTTATGTCCTCATGCAATATCTTAATGTGACTTCAAGTACTATCCATGGCTTTACTTGATCCTTCTTTTGAATAAACCAGAAGACCATTGCACAGGATTCTACACCCTTACATGCCCTTGGCTTAATGAAAACACATGATGTCTTTTCTCAGCCTTAATGTGGCATTTGTCAGAGAAGGGATCTTGGTCTGCCTCTGTTCCCCAGAAAACACTCCCAAAACCCACGTGCCACAGGCCACCTGTATTTACAGGCCCAGCCCAGGAGTATCATAGACAAAATGTACCTGGAGCTGGCAGCAATAAAGTTTGAGGTGCCTGAGGAGTAAGGCACGTATTACACATAAACACCACACTTACTGAGAAAGCCCAGGTTATCTCCTGTGGCTTTGAGCCATCACCGGGCTGAAAGCCACACAGGCATAATAGCGCTCGTCTAGCCACCTGAGATACAGGACATGTTAGTCTCTGCACAAACGTGCTAATGAGCTCAAACAGCCTTGGGAGCAAAGCTGCTGAGTGCAGGGAGGCGTTGTGACTTTGCACTACTACTACTACTACATTTGCACTACTACATGCAGACTCAGAGTGGATCCAAAACAAGCATTTATCTTCTTAATGCAATAAATTGAGCATTGAGAAACACACACAAACAAAAAAAACAAACCAAACCAAACCAACCAACCAAACAAACAAAAACAAAACAAAACAAAACAAAAAAAAAAAAAAAAAAAAAAAACAAAAAACAAACAAAAGCATGCATCTTTATATAATGCCTGGTTTCAGCTTCTTCACAATTCTCGAATGTCCTGTAAGCACAGTCCTCCAAGGAACGGAAACACCTCCTTTCTTAAAATGACTTTCCCTCTTGAACTTGGAGTCTGTCATACTTTACTCAGGACAACGCTAATGGATTTTGGCAGTGCTCTCATCTTTATAAGCATGCCCCCTGCCTGATGTATTCTGAGAACACCTTAGCTTTTACTTTCTCACAGCCAGTTCTCAGTTTACTTGTTTTTCTACACTTTTTTCCTTAAAGTAAATATCCTTTCTATTTACAAACGTGATCAAACTTTTTTCCAGATTTCAACATACTACTTTTGTATATTTAAATGCATACAAATTGGATTTGTGACTTGAATGTAGTATATATGTGTGTGTATGTGTTTATGCATATATGTTTTCTGTTACTGACCTGAGAAAGTTAAATCTTGTCACAGTTATAATTTGTATGATTTTATACTGTATAAAGTGTCTTGGGGTCATTTTTTTTTTTTTAATTTGTAGTAACATGCTTTCATATGAAAACTAAACAGTGTCAAGACTTTATATGGTGAACTACATAACTGCTAGAAAAGCATTCTGTAACAGTTTAACAGCTTTTTTTAGGCTAATGATTCCCTAGTCAGAAAATGAAGACCGGTAATCACTTCAAATTTTAAATTTTAAAAAACAAAGTAAAACAGGTAAGTTATGCTAGTTCCTAGGTACACTGGCATGATGCCAAATCTGCTTAACCTGGCTGATTTTTTTTCAGCCTAGTGCTGCTTTCTACAATGGATTGTATTACTGCTTTTCTAGAACAACTCTTGTCTTCTGAAATCAAACTAAAATGACAGGAGCCACAACGATGTTGAAAAATAATACAGGTATTATGACCCTAATCCAAAATTTGACAGAATCTGATGTCTATCTCCAACATGTTTGTTCTTCTCAACTGTGGTTCTTTTCAATATCTCAGATTGTGGGAAGTATGAATGCATTTTAAAATGTATTTTTTCTTTAATTTGCCTTCAAGGAAATTAATTGCTGCTCCTAGGCTATAATGCAACGGCTGAGTTATGCATTTCCTCCTTTTCACTGGGGCAATTCATTTAATTAAAGAACAATGGCAGTGCAAGAAAGGTCAAGCAGAAGCACCCTTGAAGTCAGTCCTTTCCATACAAGGAATGAAAGATGTCAGATAGTTTGACTTACAACATTATGGTCATTATGATATTCTGAACCAGACTCTGTAACTGGGAAATCCTTTATGTATACTGATGCCCTTGTATCAAGATAGGTGTTTATTCAGGGTTCCTTAAATAAACAAAAGAAAAAATTGTGGTTTAGACCAAAATAAAGCCATTAAAGTTACCTATTTTTATTTTTGCCTTTTTTCAACATAGTGACTGTTATTGGCTATGATAAATAAGTGATGTTTGCAGGGACTGTGGCAAGAACTGCCAGGGAATTCCTCTGATAGCAATCCACACATGCTAAGGACTGCATACAGACTGATGATCTGGCACAGGACTCACTTAAAGGGATCCATTCTTCAACAGCATTGCAAGAAGAGATCTGAAATTACATGTTTATTTAAGCTTTATATTTTCCAATGGCTTGGCTTCAGCAATGCATGGCCATTAGAATGACCTCATTCTAATGATGTCTCATTTTTCATCCCTTTCGCTTCTTTATTATAAGGCACTAAAAGAAGCATTTGTATTCCCAGCATTAAAAGGAATACTGAAACAAGTATGGCATAACTAATCCTTTTTTTTTTCTCTCATCCTCTGGAGAGAATACATTTGTGCTCTCCTGCATAAGTAGCTATGGAGTAGATTAAATTATCCATTTTTTTGGAATAACAAGCAAACAAGCTATGTTGCAGTAGGACAAACTTCTTTATGTGCAAGTTCATGAAAGGAGATAACTGAAAATCAAAGATGTGTTCTCATCATGTAAGGCATATGCTAGCTAGAAAAATGCTTCTACTCAGAACTGAGCCTTAGTTTGAAAACAGAGGCATGAAATGATGAGCTTTCAAAATCCCAGGTCCCTTGTATATAAACCATAGGAACTGAACACACTGTACTGCTATTTATTAAACAACACAAGGTTGTTCACCATTAGTTTTTTGCAAGATCAAAAATTACAAATATCACTGCTCAGAGGCAGCAGCACTAAGGAAACAAATTCTTGCTCCATTATGAATCCTGTAAAGCACCTTGTCACCTTTGTAAATGCAGTTTACTCCGTCCATATTTGTACAAAGCTAATGTAATTCTATGTTAGTAAACAAGTAACTAATAGATTTCTTCCTTTTGATACAATGACATTTTTTCTATAGGAGCAATCCCCCTTCACCAAATATGAAGTCTGGGTTCTGTTCAAGATACTTACTGTTGTCTCTCTGGGCTCAGGGTTTGGTAAAGCCAAAGCTCATGTAATTATCTCCACAATTTATTGTTGGCACATTGACCTTATTTTGCTTGATGCACAGAAGAGAAAGCTATGCGTCAGCAAGCTACAAGTATGCTACCATATGGCACATGAGAAAGACTTCCCAAATCCCACCTTCATGTAAGTATATTTATGACATTTCCATCTCTTTTTACCACAGGAAAAAAGAAAAGCTTCTAGAAGAGATATCAGCACTGCAAAAAGGCTAGGAAGCCTTTTGTCCCTCCTTCTCAGTATGTACCTAGATCTATTTCCCAGTTACTCCCAGTCACTTCCCAAGGATAAAGCCTGGGAACTGCTGACAGGTAGCTATCAGTACCTTATTACAGATCCACTCTGGGGATACAAAAATAGGCAGCTGTTCAGGACAACAGAGCACAAGGAGTGACGAACAGTCATGGCCTGCAAGCTGCTGCACCCACCACCCATTTGGTTTGCAGCTTGTGTCTGCTGCTGTTTCTGTGCATGCTTTATCAGGAAATGGCACTGGCCTTCCAAACAAAACAGGAATTCAACTTGCAGGATGTATAAAACAGCTTGCTACCTGCAAAACAGCCAAGTACATAAAACCACCTCACATGTTATCTAGGAAATAAATGGGCAAGTATTTTTTTTCTTCCCAGCCCTCTGAAGTCATTAACCAATAAAATAAGTACTATACAACTTCAACATTGCGTTACAGTTATATGATGTATGTGTTTTAAGGTTTAACTTAAAAAGATCAAAACAATATAAGGAGTCTAATTTTATGTTAAATTTAAAGATACTTCACTTCTGCATTTTATTTTTATTTTCTCTTTAATCTGTGTATATTTATATTTTATTAGGTGAAATATGAAAGGACAATCTACCAAACGCGACATGTTCTGTTCCCCGTTTTGCTTCAGAAAGTTTGCTTTCAATTCCTTGAATTTTTAGGTCAGTACATTAAAAACTATACAACCCTTCAGTTTCCTTTTATCATTACACATTCGATTTCAAAAATTCTTCAGGCCAAATTCTGTTCTCAGTTACACACATGGAGCCCCACTGCAGTCAGTAATTACCATTTAACCAGATAAATAACATATTCTAGGGAAAGAAGATAAGAACAAGAGCAAGGGCAGGAAAAGAAAGGATTCAGAGCACAAAATAATGGGCAGATGAGCAGAAATAATTTAATAATATAGACATATCTGAGGCTGAATGTGAGTATTCTCTTGTCCTTCCTCTGATTTTGTGAGTTAACATTCATTTAAGATCAGCGACACATACATGTTTTTTCAGTTTCATTTAAAAGCCAAAGGGAAAATTGTGTTTAGTTATAATTGCATTTATGAAGACCATGCTGTTTTTTAAGTTTTCACTATTGCTATTTGTAGAAGTCACTACATACTGTCAGAGCAGAGGAATGAAAGGAGAGTTGAAAGACTAAAAAGGCCAAAACCCTAAACCCTAGGATTATAATTCCCACCAACAGTAGAAGTAACAGTGGAAGCAGCGATTCAGACAAATTACATGCATTGCTACCACTATCTCCTCTATCCCTGAGCTAAGCTATCTAAAATTACAGTTAGGTCTATGCAGCTTAATGTTGTGCTGCGTTGAGATGAACAAGAGCTTTGTTGGGCTGTAAAAGCAGAACATAAACTACCCCAGGCAGAGAGCACATTGCTTTGGTTAAACTACTTTTAATGTCTGTGCTAGTTCTTTAACATTGTCTCATACCACACGCAAAAAAACTTCTGCACCAGCATTTTCTAGAAGGGTTAACAGTAGGTACAATGTGAACAGCATGGGCTGCACAGACCTGCGTCTACTCTTGCATCCTGGAATCAGGAGACATAGCACTTTTAGCTACTCCCACCCAGGTCCATACCGCATTTATCAACTTCTCTAGGTCAGACCTGGCACAGCTGAGTTGCCAGAACATCGGCTGGGAGCTCTCTGCACCTGAACCCAGTGCAATGTTCTCCACCCTAGCTTGAACAGCCTTCAGAAGCAGCAGCACAAGCCAAAACAGGTGATTTGCCCCTAAAAGGGATAAGGAGTGTTCATGTGATTCATTCTGCTTGCTCAATCATGGGGCTGCTACTTCTGAGGCATAGTAATATTTTGAATCACCACATTTCTTTTTGCAGCAAGTGCCTGATTATGGTCTTAAACATTAAAAAAATGCTATCAGAAGCACAACTGCACTGGCTGACCAGAATGTATTGAAACATTGACAACTTACACAAAGTTTACTAAGCCGTATTTTCAGTGATTAGCCTGGCTTCAATCAGATAAAGACTTGGCAGTCTGAGAGCTAATCAAAAGTTTTTGTAGACTTGTTGAGTCTGTAAAACCGAATTTGAAAGCACATGCGAGGATATTCTTTCAAGTAGTTTCTGATACTCTGCATGCAATTGGCCAGGAAAAACTGCAAACCATACTTGCTTACGATTTCTCAGAATTTTTGACACCACTCTCGATTAGAAAATGAGGTGAAGATATATATGGAATTGACCAAATAATGGGAAGAAGAATAATTACAGAATGATTAACTTTGAATTTGCAAAGTTGGATCAATTCTAGAAATGTTTTAGAAAAATGCATATTCTTTACTGAGTAGGCCTGCATTTATGTAATTTTAAAATATATCTAAATAAAATAGAGTGACTGATAAAATTGCTTTCAAAGTGGCTGCACGTATCTTGTCAGATGGTCTCAACAGCTTCATAGAAACATAGAATGGTTTGGGTTGGAAGGGACTTTAAAGATCATCTAGATCCAACCCCCATTCATAATGGTCAAATAATTAAAAAGTGGAAAACAGATTCTTCTCATTTCATTTATAAAATTCTACTTGTAAATTATTTTGGGGTTTTTTTTGCTGGATTTTGTTTGTTTGTTTATTTTCTTTAACATATGAAAATTAAATAGCATTTCCCTGCCATACTTCCTTGCTTTTCAGCTGGCTGCTGCAGCATGACTAAGCAGCGATTCAGTGGGCATCCTACATATTCACCAAAAAACAATCGGTGTCATCCTCTCTCATAGGAGATATTAAAAAATAACACAATCTGAAAGACATCCGTCTGAGGAATACCAAAACAGAGAGCAATTTACAAGAAGGAACACAGTAAGCCTCACTTGTACTGTGTTTTAGTTATGTCTAGTTATGTTTCTTGACAGTTAGGTTGTAAATATGCATTCAAAACCTCAAAAAAAAAGGATTCTGATTCACAAAGGCTGCCCTGAGGGTTTCAAGTTTATCTTCAGTTCCCATGTTACATACTTTGCAAATTCTTACATCATACATGCCTAAGTTTGGTGCATAGCCATTTTTTGCTTTCAAATAAATTAAATAATTATATTCAAAAAATGACAACACAGTAGAAAGATTATACCAGAAGACTGACTTTGTTATAACTGTTGAAAGATATGTGATTACAAGACACTGTACTGCAAATGCAAGAGGTTTCACATGAGCTGTGATTATGTGTTTTGCTTTTTTCTGTGTGAGATCAAGCTTAGAAAGCTAGAGTAATAATACAGGAACTTTTTAATTAAAAAGGTCATTGTCTCGAATGCTATGAAAAATACATCAACATTTATGACAAATGAAGCATGGAACACAGCACTGTGAACATGATGGTCAAACTGCTGGGTAAGTAAGTATTCTGCCTTGAAATCTTTTCCATGTCAGATGTAGCTGAACTCTTATAGTATAGTTCTACTGCGAAAAGAATCTGTCAGAAAATAAGAGTTTCCCACTCTGGAGATCTTCTTGTGTTTACTTATGTGACTGGAAACATCAGACTCTATTCTAGCTACTTAGATTAATTTGATCTGCAAGGCTGGCTACATAGACATGATTGAGCGTGCTTACTTATGTTTCTGGCAGCATGAACATAATTGTTAATTAGTTTCCAAGAAGAAAATCATAAATGCTGATAAAGATTCTGTATCAAAGCACAAGTGAGCAGTTTTGTTCATGACAGCATTTGGGTAACATGAGTTTGATATGTCCAGGCTTCAGACTACACCAAGCACTGTGAATATTTAGTACCTTGGATTAGAGCTGCTGTAAAAATTAGAGTGCTTGAGTTTGCTCGTATTTTAGAAATTGTGAAAAAAACATTTCAAATGTTCACTGTGAAGAAAAACTGAGAAGAAACTTTAGAAAGACAAACTATGGGGAGCCAAAAGAAAATTTTCTTCCACATCCACCCCAAGCTGGCAGTACATCTGCTCAGTGCCCCCCATCTGGTTGTGTCTAATTAGAGAATACCTGGAATAGACTCTTGGAGAGCTATTACAGAAACTGCTCTGCAGCAGATGCAGCTTCAATCCCTAAGGGCTGAAAGATAAGGCTGCAAGAACAAGGGGACCACTGAGCAATGGGAATATTGTATTGCCTCATGTTGTAGTTCTGTAAAGCAAAATGCTTCCACAAGAGCCAAGAATTGCTTGCACTTGGAATTTACATGAAATCCAACAGGGACTGATGATTGCATAGACCAGCAAGTGCAAAGACAGTGAAACAACACACTGAGACCTAATAAACACACGCAGTCCCATACTGATACTTCTGATGCATCACAGTTTCGACTGATGTGGTATGGATTTCTTTCTTTTTCTTTTTTTTTTTCTTTTTTTTTTTTTTTTTTATGGAGGGGGGCCTTTTTTCTGCATTTTTAAAGTATTATTTTCAGGTTTTAATATCATCTCCATTTCACACCACATTCCGCTGAAATTTAACACAGAACGTATCTGTTTAGATTCTCACATTCTGGCCAAAAGCTTCTCTTGAAGATAATTTTCAGAGGTTAAACAAATTACAGTACAGCGTCAGCAGAAAAAATGTTATTTTTCTCTTTTTCTAGCTCTTCTTTCCAGAAGAAGTATCATGCTTGCCTAGCATAGCACTTAGTGCTTCTGAAAGACAACATTAAGCATCTTTACATAACATATGCTGGTGAAAAACAGATGCAACTTCTGTTTTATTGGACAAGAAGTGATGTAAAACTGTTGTATGTCAGAGAGCTCAATTCCTTTTTTACCTATAGATATTGATCCTAAAACTCCTTTACTTTGCAAGAAGAAAGAGTTGGGATCTGGTGGAGCCCCATTTGGGCCAGCCATGTACCCATGGTTCATGGCACAGCACCAAGCACAGAGCTGTTTCATCACCTTTACTGTTGTCCTCACGAGAGCAGCCATCAGCCCAGCCATCTTCTTAAAATACAACCACCTTCTTAAAATCACAAAACACATAAAGTATAACCTACTGTCACAAAGTTTATACCTGCTCTCTGAGCTATTTTGATTAAGTTTTGCTTTCAGAATACCTGCTGTTAGATAGGTCTTTCAGGCTATGGTGTGTGCCTCAGGTTCCTCACACTGGTTTCCTTCCACTTTGCAAAGCAGAGGGAACAGTGCCCAAAGGAAGCTGACTGCAAGGTGCTACACAGCCAGGGTTCCAAACACTTCTGCTCTTTGGCCTCCACAACAGTCTGTCTAGTGCCTGGAGCTTGCTGTGAATAGACACTTCCAGCTGCTCACCTGTTGGGCTGACACCAGATGTGGACAGCTGAACAGGTCCTCTGTAATCATCTGTGGCCAACTGCAGTCCCCTTGGCTGGAGAATCTCTCATTTCAGTTTACTTGAATCTTTTACATTTGAGCATTATACTTTTCCCACATAAGAGGTGATCTGAACACAGTGCAATATAATCCATTATGGAATTGTAAATATTAATGATGTTTGTACCTAGAGCAATGGCAACATTAACTATACTCTCAGGAAGAAAATACAACCTTCCTTCGGGTTAGGCTAATTTCAATTAGAATTCAATGCAGCTTCTCAGTATTATCACCTGCCTTTTACAGGCTCAGTGGGGTTTTCAGGAATAGAAAGGTGATTTGTCAGGTTCTTACTGGTAGCTTAATAAAACTAAATCAGTGAAAGCCACTGTAGTAAGTAAGTTTTAAGACAGCTGGAGATCAGTAGACTCAGCTTTGACCGCACAGTGCATCCACTCAATGTCATGAAAGTGATCACAGAATCGTAGAATGCCAGGTTAGAAGGGACCTCAAGGACAATCTGGTCCAACCTTTAATCAAAGCTCAGCAGTCTAATGACAAACACAGGAATGCATTAAGCTGGTTGCGACCAAAGGCACATGAAGTAGCGAGTGGCTTGCAAACCACTTTATTTGTACTTTTAAAATACTAAGGGTATATGGAAAAAAAGGGTGTAATTCTATGCCTCTTCTAGAGGGAAAGAAAACCTGTTTTGTCTGCTGATATTTGTCATCTGAGAGAGGCTAAAAATCCTAGTAAATACCTATCAAAATCCCTTCAAATCCTAGAAATATTTAATATTTATAAATATTTTAGCTATGTTTATAGATCTGCAATTACATACCTGTTTTACACTGACATCTGAGATAAAAGGCTGTTAACGCTTCTGCTGGGAACTCTACTATGAAAAAGATCTTGATACACACAGCACATGCCAGGCAGCCTCCAATCCGATCTCAGATCTAGTTCTTAGCACACAGCTGAGTCTGCACAAAGTTTGCAATAGCCATGTGGCAAAACAGAATCAAACTTCATCTAAGATTGTAATTATAAACATTTCAAATATTAAAAGGTCTTTAAAAGGCTTTGCAATCAGTTTTGCCCTTGGGAACACAATCCCAAAAGTTATTTGAATGTTGGAGACCAATCACTGAAAAGCTGAGGTTCAGCTTAATCCCAGATATTCCAGAATTTGTGCTGAACAGCTTCACTACAAACTTCTCTGAAATAATACTTAGAAAGGTTAAAGCATTTTGTCTTGTAACTTTCACGCTTTGATTCCAAAATGAATAATTTTTTTGTCACCCTAGCCTTACAGGTCAGTGAACTAAGAAAAAACAGTTGCTTGTACAGATTTATTTGTATATCATAACTCTTTTTACTTGCACAGTACAAAAATAAATATTAAAAGGAAGGTAAATAATTTTTACATACATTTCTCCCCAATAAGATTAGTCCTGAAGAGTGATCAGCATACATTTTTCAGAACTTGAGATTCATGACACAGGAAAATACAATGTCAGAGTGTTGTCCCCAGATGAAAAATGGACAAAAAAGGAAAATTAAATTTCCTCTCACAACTTAAAGATCTGCTTTAGAAAAGGGACCAGTGGCAAAAGTGAGTATATTGTTTATTACCCAAGGTGTTACATGACATTTTATTGTACAAATGTAAAAGAAAGGTGCAGTGAGCATCTTCTTAAACAAATACAATTATATGAAAAAAACAAACATCTTTAAAGGTCATTAGACTTTCATGTGGCCGAAAAAAGGAAGAACAGTGAATGTTGTATGTCACCATAACGTGTAATTTAAAATAGCACTGTATTAAAATACAGGTGAGAAAATACCCCTTAAGTCAAAGCCCTGACAGCAAATGTCTGACATGCTTATATTATTTCCCTCTTATCTTAAATGCTACTAGCAGAATATTTTTCCAGTATTAGTTTAATAAGTATGTAATAGGTATAGGTCATCTGCTATTCTACATGTAGTATGGATATTTAGACAAGCAGTAGTTTAACATGAAAAGCTGCATGCCTTACATCTGTTCTAAAGAATTATTTCAATATGCTTGAAATTAATGCTAAGATTAAATGATACACTGATTTGCAGAATTGGGATATAACATCTGTAGGAATACTTGGGAATTTGCTGATATGTAGAACTAAAATTCGTTCTTTGTAAATACAAAGACAGCTGAAAAATGTTCAGAACTTATTTGAACATCTGTAAGAATAAAAGTTCATGGGAATTCATCAGTCTAATGAAAGATATGATCTTGGTAACATTTCCAGTTGTACTTCCATAACATAATGCTACATACAGTACTCCTCTTGGTTTTAAAACAGCTAGTCTCACAAAAATTCTCTGAATTGGAAGAATCCTGTTCCTTCTAAAAATACGCTGATCTTTTTCAGAAAATGGGATTTTTTAAAATTTCCTATAGATAAACAAAAGTATATTTACACAGATCATATTTCTCATGAAGAGTTGAAGAAACAAAATATGGAACAGCAAACAAAATAAATAACCAAAATTAATACAGGCCTGGGAGTTCTGGCTAGTCTCCATTTCTCATACTGCACTACTACTTCATTGTCAGAAGGGAGTCTGTAAATGTGGATAGGAGATTAGGGAGAAAAACAGCAAAGGAGAAGCATAAGGCTCTGAGTTGCCAAAATTCAAACCTATCCAAGAGCTGGAGTTTACCTATTTCTGCATGTGGGAATACGGTTGCTGTTCTGTAACTCTGTTTTACCTTAAAACTGAAATCCTGTCAGATTCTGTTTTGAATGAAAAATATGGAAATAGCCATGGAAAATAATCATTTGTCACAGTTGACTTTTTGTAGATAATATTTGGTGTAGATAATATCAGGTAATACAGTGCCATGCCCTTCATCTGCTAAGCTGTAAAAATACAGTGTAGCTCAGGTAACCATGAAAAAGTAGAAAAAAAACCTGAACAACCAGGACCCTTATTTTTTTCCCCTAGATGCTGGAAAGCAAACACATATCCAGGTATCAAACAGTTAATAGTAAATACCAGTACCGAGAGAAATAATTCAAGATGGCATTTTATTTGTCTAGATTGGATGAGACACAGTATAGATGAGTATACAGTACAGACCGGATTATAAAGGCATGCCTGTGGTTTATCTTCCTGATGATAAAAATGAATGTATTTCTAACAGTGAAAAGAGTATTTGTTATTCTCTACCAGCTAAACTTTATGACAGGGATTAAATATTTGCTAGCATAATGTGTGATGGGAAAAAACAAGTGTGCCTGACCTGTGAAACTTAGGCCAGTCACCTAGGAGGGCTTCCATGCTCCTGCATGTACATCTGCCTGTTGCCACTTAAAAGAGCTGAAATGTGCTGAGACATATGTGTTCACAGTATTAGAAACATAGGGGCACATATTCTCTAGGTTGTGCTAAAGAAAACACTCAATTTTTTAAATTTCTGCCTATTATCTGAGTATTTAAAAGCTAATGTGGAAAAACACCTCTCAGAAGCCTGCGTGATATACTACTCACTTATCATAGAATAGAATAACAGAATCATTAAGGTGGGAAAAAAACCTCTATGATCAAGTCCAACCATCAATGCAACACCACCATGCCCACTAAACCACGTCCTGAAGTGAAGCGTCTACCCATTTTTTTAACACCTCCAGGGATGGTGATTCCACCACTTCCCTGGTGGGGAACACCTGGGCAGCCTGTTCCAATGCCTGACTGCTCTTTCAGTGAAGAAATTCTTCTGAATATCCAATCTGAACCTCTCCTGGTACAATTTCAGGCCATTTCCCCTTGTCCTTGTCCTATGACTTGTTACTTGGGAGAAGAGATCAACCCCCACCTCACTACAACCTCCTTTCATGTAGTTGTGGAGTGTGACAGGGTGTCTTCTCCAGACTAAACAATCTCAATTCCCTCAGCCACTCCTCGTAAGACTTGGTCTCCAGACCCTTCACCAGCTTTGTTGCCCTTCTCTGGACTTGCTCCAGCAGCTCAATATCCTTCTTGTAGTGATGGGCTCAAAACTGAACACAGTATTTGAGGTGCAGCCTCACCACTGTGCACCTCACAGGGCCATGACCACTGCCCTAGTCCTGCTTGCCACACTATTTCTGATACAAGCTAGGATACTCTTGGTGTTCTTGGCCACCTGGGCACACTGCTGGCTAATTTTCAGCTGGCTGCCAACCAGCACCTCCAGGTCTTTTTCTGCAGGGCAGCTTTCCAGCCATTCTTCTCCAAGCCTGTAACATTGTTAAACCTCATACAATTGACCTCAGTCCATTGATCCAGCCTGTCCAGCTCCCTCTGCAGAGCCTTCCTACCCTCAGGCAGATCAACACTTCTGCCCAGAATCAGCACTTCACTTCTGCTCAGCTATCCAGCCAGTTTTTTACCCAAAGAAGAGTACACCGGTATAAGTCATCAGCAGCCAGCTTCTCTAGAAGAATGGTGTGGGAGACAGCGTTAAAAGACTTCATTAAAGTCCAGGTAGACAACATGCACAGCCTTTCCCTTATCCACTAGGTGGGTCACCTGGTCACAGAAGGAGATCAGGTTGGTCCAGCAGGACCTGTCTTTCATTAACCCATGCTGGCTGGGTCTGTTCCCCTGGTTGTCCTGCACATTCCACATGAGTGCACTCAAGATTAACTGCTCCATAATTTTCCCTGGTACCAACGTCAGGCTGACAGGCATCTAGTTCCCTTAGTTCCCTGGCTCTTACTTCCAGCTCTTCTTATAGAATGGTGTCATACTGGCAAGACTCCAGTTGTCTGGGCCTCTCCCTGTTAATCAGGACTATTGATAAATGATAGAGTGGCTTGGCAAGCTCCTTTGCCAGCTCTCTCAGTACTCTTGGGTGGATCCCATCTCGGCCCATAGACTCGTGAGCGTCCAGGTGGTGTAGCAGATTGTTAACAGCTTCCTCCTGGATTAGGGGAGGTTTATTCTGCTCTCCAGCCCTGTCTTTCAGCTCAGGAGTCTGGGTACTCTGAGGATAATTAGCCTATTAAAGACTGAGGCAAAGAGGGCATAAAGTACTTCAGCCTCTTCCTCATCCTTGGTGGCAATGTTCGCCCCCTGCATCCAATGAAGGATGGAGATTTTTCCTTAGCTCTTTTTTTTTTGTTGGTAATGTATTTGTAAAAACATTTTTTTCAATCTCTTATGACAGTGGAAAGATTGAGTTCTTGCTGGGTTTTTGCCTTTCAAATTTTTTCTCTACATGACTAAAGAGATCCCTGTACTCTTCTTGAGTTCCCTGCCGCTTCTTCCAAAGGTGGTAAACTCTCATTTTTTTTCTGAGTCCTAGCAAAAGCTCCCTGTTCAGCCAGGCCAGTTGTCTTCTCCACCAGTTTGGGAACAGGTCTAGTGAGCCACCTCCCCTGGTAGGCTCACCTACCACCTGTCTCAGAAGTTATCTTCCACACACTCCAGGAACCTCCTAGACTGTTTCTTCTCTGCTATGTTGTATTTCCAGCAAATGTCCAGTCAGTTAAAGTCCCCTATGAGGATAAGGGCTAGCAATTGTGAGACTTCTGCCAGACATTTGTAGAATGCTTCATCTGCCTCTTTATCCCAGTTGGGTGGTCTATAACAGACTCCAAACAGGGTATCTGCCTTGTTGGCTTTCCACCTTGTCCTTACCCATAAGCACTTGACCTTAAACATCTTTGTTGGAGACATGGACAATGGGATTGAGGGTGTCCTCAGCAAGTTTGCTGACGATACCAAGCTGTGTGGAGTAGTTGACACCCCAGAGGCAAGGGATGCCATCCAGAGGGACCTTGACAGGCTGGAGAGGTGGGCCAATGCCAACCTCATGAAGTTCAACAAGGCCAAGTGCAAGGTCCTGTACCTGGCTTGACGCAACCCCAAGCACAAATACAGGCTGGGGGCAGAATGGCTAGACAGCAGTCCTGAGGAGAAGGACTTGGGGGTGGTAGTAGATGAGAAGCTCGACATGAGCCACCAGTGTGTGCTTGCAGCCCAGAGAGCCAACCACTCTGAGCTGCATCAAAAGAAGTGTGGCCAGCAGGGCCAGGGAGGTGATTCTGCCCCTCTACTCTGCTCTAGTGAGGCCACACCTGGAGTACTGTGTACAGCTCTGGAGCCCTCATCACAAGAAAGACATGGAGGTGTTGGAAAAGGATCCAGAGGAGGGCCACAAAGATGATCAAAGGACTGGAGCACTTCTGCTATGAAGGCAGGCTGAGAGAGTTGGGGCTATTCAGCCTGGAGGAAAGAACGTTCCAGGGATCCCTTATAGTGGCCTTCCAATACCTAAAAGAAGCCTACGGAAAAGATGGGGAGAAACTTTTTACCAGAAACTGTACTGATAGGACAAGGGGTAATGGTTTGAAGCTGGAAGAGGGGAGATCTAGGTTAGACATTAGGAATAAATTCTTCACCATGAGGGTAATAAGGTGATGGAATAGGTTGCCCCAAATGTTCCCCCCCAGTACAAAACATCTAACTCTGTACTTCATGGTGTTGAAACAAAGTAGAAAATCTACAATTATTACCAGATAGGAGTATAAATCACTTACTCATTAGAGTTATTCTGAGCTCTGGGATTTTTTTTCCCCAGATTTGCATCTCTCTCTCTCTTTTGAAGATCAAAATCACTCAACACTGGAGGCCAGATAAAAAGCAATGTTTAAGTTGGCATCCCTGGCCAAAAAAAACCCCAACAAACAAACCAAAAAACAAAAAACAGAAACATACTACTCAAATGGTAAAGAAGGACCATATGTGACTGTTTTCTAGGCTGAAGTGCATGTTCACCATTCTTCACCTGTAATGAGGATTCTATTCTAGCAATTTAGAAATTTGCCTTTCTATGCCAGCCCCACCCCCCCAACGTCTTTTATGTTTATTCATAAATTCTAAAACCTTTGAGATAAGCAGACCTTGATATATATAAAATCCTGAACTTGTGAAATATCAAAGCTAAAACTAAATGTACCTAAATATGGTCTAGATATATTGCAACTTCTTGCTGAGCTCATAAAAAAGCTTAAAATTTTGCTATTGTTTTGATCAACCTACATTTGTTAAAACCCAAATCCAGGCCTATGCATCATCTGTCTAAAATTTGAATGTTGTCAGTATTCAAGGTGTCTTGTCTTCCCCTGAAATTTCTAAATAATTTACAATCCAAGGTATTGATTTTGCCAAAAGATCAAGAGTGGTAAGATCTGCAAAACAGAATTCTATCCTAACCCCAAATAAAATATTAAAATAAAAAAAAAAGATAAAAAGAAAAGATGTGGGCTATAAATTCATTATCAGACAGCTGAACTTTCATTCTAATCATTGAAATGAACAGGAGTATTTTTATAACTGGCAGCTGAATAACACCTCTAGAATCCTACCTATATTTGCTTGAACTATTCAATTTTCAACCTAGTTTCCAAATTAAAAAAAACAAACAAACAACAAAACAAAATGCTGGTATATATTATGTTGCTGACTTTCTGTAACTTGATTATTTCTTGACTGGTTGCTCAGAAAAAAGCTACAGGAAACACAGATGTCATTCTTCCTGTAAAATGCCAATATAATAATAATAATAATAATAATATGATCATAATAAAACCTCAGACCCTAAATGACTCTTTTTTTGACACCCACAGACATACTTAACAGTAGGAGGAGATTTTTCAACTATAACAGCCCATCAGTCTTTCAGTATTATGTCAGTTGGAGGGTGGATACAGAGCACTATTTACAGCATGACAAAGAAACAGTTTTCAGCCATCAGAATTTAGTTCTGAGAGTCAGACAGTGAACAGCCACAAAGCTGTGCAGGTTTGTTAAAAAAGCTTTCAAGTGGATTTTAATACTACACACACACACAGTTCTTCCCACATACATGAAGACAGACAACATGGTTATCACCTTAACTCACTAAAATAATCATGCTCAGATATTATATAAGCATTAAACTCATACTGTTATTTACCTACAAGCTACTTCCTAGCTTTTATCCCATATTTTTCTATTCCTCAACTTATTTTATTTCCTGACTCCTTTGCAAGCATATTAAGAAATATATACTATTTTTTAAGTTGAATTTCTACCAGCTGCCTTGCACATACAATCCTGTCTGTGGTTTCTCAACTCTGGGAACATATATGCATTAAGAAGCAAGCTCTGCAATGAATAGTTCTTCTCAGTTTTCACAGCCTTCAGGACTACACCTATAAAACAGAGAAGCAACTTACACAGTGCCTTTATACTCAACAACTACAGCAGAGATAGCAAGGGCATGCATCATAAAAAGAGCCACTGCAAAATGCAGTAAGACCAGTTTCAGTTTTTGTTTCTACCTGGTGTTATTTAGATGCTTAACAATAAGATCCATACAGGTGAGCTTCATAGTGAACAGGTACTGTAACCTGTAAGAATCCTCAATGAGAAAAGTTACATCCTAGATACCTTCTTTCTCAGAAATTATTTACTGGGGAAAAGCAATTTTTAACCCTTTTATGTGTTAACAGCTTAGACAAACCTTATTTTGAAATTCAGAAGTAGATGATGGTTCCTCCTTAATGCTCAGTGGGTGCATGAGATACAGATTAAGTCACTCTTCTGTTATATGGTGGTTGAATGCTTATCTTCTCTTAAGTGAATGCTTAGACCATCACTCTCTTGAAGAAGGAGGAAGATGATCTGTACTACAGAAGATCATTAAATATTCATCAGGCCAAAAAAGGGAAAAGGGAGAAAGACCAAGAAAGGCTCTCTGAACTGGTGGTTAAAACATGAGGAGGATGTTTTCAAAAAATGAAAGAATTAAAGCTGCATCTGCACTATCTTGTATTAATTTTATATCTACCTCATTGCAAAAATCAAAACCATGTAACCTCTTTTCCAGCCACTTTTTGCATAGGATGTAACTCTGAACTCTGAAAATGTCACTGGCTGTCTTCTGAAACAGCATTACGTACATCCATTTATGATTTCTGACAGTGCTTAGGCATTAATTGACATCTAGCTGCTCAGCAGTGTAAAGTTCAAATGGTTCTGCACAGGCAGATTGGGGACAGGCTTAGGTGACATTTTAGGCACTCATGAAACAACTTCATAGAAATTTACTTTTTTCCAGGTTCAGGCAGGTACTAAGGCAGTTCATTTGGAATTAGATAAATAAATCCATGTGGACATCTGACTCTGCATGGCATACCCCAAAACACCTACTGTAATAATACTGAATTTGATCTGTATCTGATCTGTTTGGTTTCCAGAGATATTGCTTGGCCAAGTTCCCAGAACATTTTAGTTCACTTTTATAATATATGCCAGCAAAATTTAGGTGCCTGTACATTAAGGATGCACAGCATTGCTTGAGTAACTTGGTGGTTGCTAGAGCTCAAGCTACTAAAAGCTATTTCGGAGTCTGAAGACTAACTAGAGTTTTCAAAACCCTTTAGGTGCTCTGCACTTAGTGATACCAAGAAAAAAACAAACAAACAACAAGAAAAAAAACCCCAAACAAGCAAACAAAAAACCCCAAACAAGCAAAAAAAACACAACCAACCAAAAACCAACAAAAAAACCAACAGTTTCAGTGCCACTCTTTCAGTGCCACGTTACCTTTGCAAATCTGGCCTGTGAATATGCTGATAAAAACCATTCACTAACAAGATCTTACTAGTAAGTCTAAAACCTCTGTTTACTGTTGATGAAAGCAGTACTGACACAATGCACACTGAGTCCCCAAGTCAACACTCAAATCATAAAACACATCTGCAAGGTGGGCAGGGAGGCTCCTGTGGGCTTTAATGTAAGCGGTCTTGGTAAAAGTACCACTGGAAATGGATCATTAGGACATCCCTGCAAGGTAGCTGGTGATTTAGAAAGTCCCTTGTACTACATTGCCATAAAACCTATCCTGTCATCATTGTTACTGTCCCCTTGTGCTACCCAAAGCAAATTGATAAAGGTGGCAAAAATATAAAGCATGCAGACTGCAGCACAGATCTTATTGACCTGCGACAACTTCAGCTCTACAGCAAATCAGAAGGATGTGCTGGTGCGATTCTTATCCTGTATCTTTGTTTTAAATCAGCAGTTCAGACATCTTTTATTGCTGTGCATTGGCCCAAAGAAAGGATTCCTTCTTTACTGCTTGCCAGTTCAATTATCAGTTTCATATGGGTTTTGGAATTTAGGGAGCTGCTTCCTTGCTGCCATATTGTGATTCAGGCAGCCAGTCTGACATCTTGGGACCTCTCAGATCATTTATGAAAGATCTTCTTCAAAAGGAAAGGCTAGAATTTTATTTTGTTTTTTTCTTACAAAGAAAAACTGATGTAGAAACTGATTATCCCTTATTTTATGTTTGAGCAATTCCTAGTACACCAGTGTTTGAATTTGGGTTGTGGCAAACAAAAGCAGCAATTTACTTATGTTCAGCCTGCCTCTCCTCTACAAATGTTAAAAAATTCCCTCCTTATTCCCCCACTAATGCAGCAAATAAAACTACCAAATACAGTTCTTTAATATATCATAGTAAAGCTCTTTTTTTCTACTCAACCAGGGGAAGATTTCTTTCCCACCTACTGTGTTAGCAACTGCATGATCTTTTGAAGGCACACAGGATCATCCGCTGTTTGAACAGCAACGTGCTATGTCTCACTGGATTATACTCAGGGATTAATATTGGCTTAGGAGTTAAAATCTGTGAACAGAGGATTCATTCAGAATCACATGCAAGAGCCATGAAAGAATCCCAGAACTATCACACATCTGCTGAATACTGTCTGATAGGGTTTGGTTTGTGTTCAGACATGAGACGATATAGAGTGAAAGCAGAAAGAAGAAGCAGATGAATTTGGAGCTACTGAACCAGAGAGGTAGAAAGTGGGGCTGATAATTTGAGCATCTGTGTCTATATTAACTTTTGTAAGACCATAAATTTCAGGTTTGAGCACCTGAACCTGCCCTTCAGGCATCTTTCTCATATGAATTCTCTCAAGACTGTTGAAAATATTAGTTACTGTTGCCCTATCTCTAAAAGGACAGCAGAAATAAAGGGGGCTTAAAGGTAAGCAGTGAAAATGATTGAAAATTTTCCCATGTAGAACTTTAAAAATTTCATCTCTTTAATTTAGAAATGAGACAACTAGACAGGTTATGATAGAGATGTATACAGTAGCTAGGAATATACCAAAACTAAATTATCTTTTCCTATTAATCTTTATCTTCCTGACTGAAAGTCAAAAAATGTTAAAAATAGCAAAAGGAAGAGCTTTGTAGAATGATGTGATCAACTGAGAGAATGTACAGTCACATGACCTAACAAAATGCAGATTAGAGGAGAATTTGACATGCTTTTACCAGAGTTAAAAGATAAATAAGTAAGGTGTGCTTGGATAAAAGCTAGCCCCAAATAGACTGTAACATTGATAATCTACCTAAATTTGTTTTTAACTTTCTCCTAGCCTCTACTTCTGGCCTTTTACAGAGAGAAACAGGATAGTTAGGCTTCTAAGGTGATGTTCCTACAATATGGGATACCTAGCTATGTAATTATCTTATGTTTCAAGAAAGTTAGGATACTCCTTTAGATCAGAACAAATGGTAAAACTGATGCTTGCTGCACTTACAGCAATAAACACAGATGGAAAATGAAGGATATGGTTGTGGAGATACTCTCCAGCTATAGATAACTTGACCTGGTTATTACTGGATTGACTGCTGAAATTCATATTATCCTTTACCAGCTAGAATATCTATCCCCAAAACATCATGCCAGACTCAGTGGGACAACTAGCAGTCAATTAATTATTTCCAATGAAGATCATGACTTGCAAACAATTGTGTACCAAAATGCAAATGCTTAGAGGAAATTGCACATCTGCAACACTCTCTATCAGTGACTGGTGTTGACTGGTGCAACAGGCCATCCTTTCGGGAAGACCATTGCCTGCTTCCTGCTATTTCCCTGCTCCCTTAGGACTGCTCTATAGTCTCACTCATACCTGGCATGTCATTTATTGACAAACGAATATCCTTTAAGCTTCTTATGAAAATAAAGTATGGTCCTGATGTCTGTTAACAGAAACAATAGCAGTCTCTTTAGGAGCGCCAGTCTGAATCAAGACCAAAGCAGAATTAAAAGTATTACATTTATCTCCAGTAGCTCCTGAAATGAAATCTGTACAGTTTTTAAAGCTTTTCCTCTTTCTCTGCTACCATTCTTTACTTTCACACCTGCCTGAAATCAGCACCCATCTTTATCTCCTGTCTTCTCCTCTCTAACCTTCCATGATCTCAATTTTATTGCTGGCTTCTGGACAAAATGTCCCCAGACATAACTGGCAAGTAAGGATGTCTGGACAGTAGAATATTAATCTGTTGGAATATTTCAGATAGTTTTGGCCTTTTAATTCATACTGTTTCACTCCAGGAAAAAAAAAAAAAAAAGAAAAAAAAAAAAAAGAAAAAAAAAAAGTGTACTCCAGGAAACAATATTGGCCCTCCTGAGGGCCTCCTGTGACCTGTTTAGCTTGTAGGTTGACTAGCTTGTCAGGGAAGCATGGCAACCTGTCTTGTCTCAACTATGAAGTGGGGAAATCAGGAAACAGATAAGCCTGCCAGGTTCCCAGCTCCTGAGAAGACCACCTGGCCTACAGGTTCCCAGCCAGTCCTTGGCTTGTCAGGTTGATACAAAGCATGCTCTTACTAATTGGGAACCACCTGTTTAATTTGCCAGTCACCAGCAACCTGGAGGATGACTCACCAGGCAGCCATCTGTTTTTTTTCATAAGAAGTTTTGACAGAATTTCATGTTTCCATCTTTCAGTTCTACAGAAACTTCACAAAAATAGCTCTTGAGGAAAGGTTCAGCTCTGTTGGGATCCTTGTTTAGCAAAGGCTGGAGGGATGTCAGGCTCAGGTTCCCATAAGATCTTTAATGGTTCCATAGTTAGGAAAAACCTATGGCATATGGGATAGACATTGGGCTGGATTGCCCATCTATGCTATTCTGTACTACAAATAAGGAGAAACATCAAGGATTCATTAAATCCAAGGTTGACCGACAGATACACTTACCAATTGGCTGAGATGCCATTTAAAGATACTTGAGTATGTGCTGTTCCTCATCCTGCAGATATTTTTAGACCACTGTTTTATGCAGATTTTTTTTTTTCCTAAAGTATTATTTTTATCTGCAGTGTCTGTGCTGTAGACTTTAAGCCTTATGGGACTCTCTACACCAAGAATGATTTGTCCTTAACAGAATATTTGGGGCCCACAACAAAAGAAGGACAGTGATTTTTTTCTCTTAGCTCTTGTTAAGCCAGATGCTTATGAACACTTCTCTTATCACTCCAGGCCTTCCTAGGATTACATCTAATTTGCCACGTGGAGTTATTTCTCCACACAAAATTAAAGCCCTTAATCATATTTGCTTTAGTGACTCCCATTTGCTTAGTAATCTTGAGAGTGTTTTGCCTTCTGTTTTGTCCTCTGGTAGGGCTGATGATTGATTCACACAATGCATCAGTGACTGATTTCTTAGACCAGTTATTTTACTACAAAATAACACTCATGTCTGCTTTTATTATTTTGGTTTACTGCAGAGTTATAACTATATAAATGGGGATTAAGAATACTAGATATGCACGCACTGTCCATACAAAAAATAAATATAAATCCATTTTAATTTTGGCCTGTTTTCATTGCCTACAATGTCTTTATGAGAAGATAGCTAGGACATGATTACTTGTCATAAATGAAGAGCTGCCTTGTGCCAGTGAAACCTTGCACTTGTTTCTTCTGTGAAAAGTTATAAATAGAACTGAGCTTATAAGCAAAAAATAGCTCAATGGCTGGAAGGCAACTTTAAAGAAAAATTATATTCATTGCCATGCAGGCAATAGCTTGAAAAGGAGCTTTTATAAAACATGTTTACAGTCACTCAGTGGCTGAGAACAGTTATACTTTTAAAATATGTTTAATGTTTAAAACCACTTGGTGCCCAACGGAACAACTATTGCTGAAAAGATATTTAATGTTCATTTTGTGGTAAGGAAAAAGCAACTTCTTGTTAATTTTTAACATTTACAGCTGATCAGTGACTACTACAGCAACAATCAATACAACATGTTTGATGTTTAGAGATGCTATGTGCCTGTATAAAAATAATTCCTACACTCTCAAGACTGCACTAAAACATGTCAGTACCTTTCCCTCAGCAGTAGTATCATTAACAAAAAAACCCCCACATAATCCCAACAACTCCAATGCATATTTCTTGAACCTAAAGATGATTATGCAAACCACAAGACAGTACCAATAATTACAAAGCTTCTCCTTATACACTAAATGAATTAATACTCAGCACCATGTTTTCTTCCTCCCTTTTGATCTAAAAGGTTTTTGTCTCTAAGGTTTTTCACAGTAGTTGAAACTGCCTAGGTTGCCTACCGTTCTATCATCATATCAAGAAACACTTTTGTTTCAAAAGCATTTATTGCCTACTTATAATTTTCTCTCAACATCTCAGTGTTGGGGTTTTTTACTTCTATTTTGTTTTGTTTCATATTTTTGTACAATTCTGCTTACACCTGGGGAAAAAACCTCTTTGACAAAAGGCTAAGCAACCACAACCTCAGTTTGCTTTTGGTTCTTCCTTAAAACTCACCTTTCTCCACAGTGGCTATAAAATTTAGTGTGATGATCAGTGCAGTAGTCATCTGTGTAGGGTAAACTACCATCTGATATAGCCTCAAGATTTAGAACCGAAAGGCAGTGATTGGACATTAATTTTTCTAAAAAGTGGTCTGTATGACCTAGGGCACTAAGTCTGACCCAGGAGATAGATGAATTTGTACACTCTGTAATAAAGTAACAAATCAAAGGATATATGGATACAACCCTGTAAGAGGGAAGTCTTGTGACTTCAGTTTTGTGAAGAGAAGCTCCTTTTCACAGAATCTGTTAAAACTACTGGGGGAATCAGTGAGTATATAGCTCCAGAATACTTGTATGGATAAACAGTATCTAAATTTCCAAAAAGCTTTCAGTAAGGTTCCTAAGCAAAGGCTCTTAAAGAAAAAAAACAAAAAACAAAAAACCCAAAAAAAACAAAAAAGAGGGAATAGTCTTTTCTAAGATAACATGTAAATAAAAATAGAAATCAAATGGTAGGAATAAATTACAAGTCTTTATATTAAAGGTAAATTGCCACTGGCATTTCACTTGGATCTGAACTCAAAGGTTGTCAGTAAAAGAGAATATATAAGCAGGTGACAGCTTGACAAAATGAAAGCTTGACTCCAAAGTGTTACAGGGGAATCCTAATGTAACAGGTAACTGAGGATAGGGGATCTCACACTGTGAAATACAAAGTAAGAGGCATATGAATAAATACCTTATAGGTATTTTCACAGAAGTGGGTTGTAGCTTGGTCACCTACTAACTCTTGATCTTGGGATCACTGTGGAAAAACCTCCAAAGTTTTCATATTAATGATTAACAGCAGACAAAAAAGGGAAAATGATTGAAGAGAATTATTAGATAAGGAAAAAAGCATAAATGAGAGAATAAACAAGAATAATAAAAATATTTGTTTGATTATGACATCCAGTTCCCATAATTGTCTCTAAGGACTTTGTAACACCATAAAAAAGCATGGAAACCAAAGTGGAGATGGAGGGGCTGCTGACAATGGCTGACAGATTATATCATCAGTTCTTTCTCCATAAGTGTGTGTGATACCATTCAAAAATACCTCTGGCCTTTACAGATTCCCAAAGTAATATCTTCTGCAAAAGCCTGGGTACAGTTTTGGAAGTCCTTAAAAATATATCGCCATAAGCTAGGAATCTCTATCAAGGCAAGGATCCCTCAGTATTTGCCCCAGTGCTTTATAGTCCTTCCTTTCCCAGCCTTTTATCAGTGTAAGCTTCAGGCTAAACTCAGGCACACAATACTGAGAATGCAGGTTCCTATCCACCGGTTCATCAGGCTCCTTTTCCACAAATTGTGATACTTTCACACAAAACTACCTAGACAGATATATTAAACATATGTTCCATTTGTGAATGTATATATATGATCCTTTGTCAATATTTAAGTATAAGCCAATGTTTAAGTATAATAAGCTAATTAAATATTCACTTCAGAAGGAAAACTGCCAGACTATTTTTAGGCTATCAATACTGTGGAAAGCAAATCCGTAACACTCTTCAATTAGCTGCCTTGTACCACAGAGGATATCCAGTAAAAATAATCTGATATAGACTTTATAGTATAATTGACCATTTCAGTGTTACAACGTAGTGTTGCAATTGGGGCAGTTTCAAATAGAATATTCAAGCTTAATCAGTAAGACAGCTATTTACTGAGAACAATTGCCCCCCTAAGCAATGAAGAGTTAATGTAGTGGAAATGTATGAAATTACGTTGCCTAGGAAAGAACATGTGGAATATATATATATGTTATGGAATTGATAGGTTTAGTACAGCCCTAGCTGGTCCATGTATAAGCGTAGAGGAATAATGGAAATAGCTTAGAAAACATCCAGTAGACTGTGACAGTAGAGGTTGCAAATTTGTCACATGTAATACATATGATCAATTACACTCATCATAGTCAGTGAAAGAAACGCATGAGAAATGCAGGTGCATTTATGTGGGTATTTTTATGTATAAATATATAAAAATATATAATAAGATCTTTCCTTTAATGTGTGTTTAACATACCCCTACTCCCAGTCATCTGGAGTATAGCTTTAATAAGGGTATAACCTTGGTTTAAACTCACAATATATTTGCATGCTTACATAAAGCTGTATTGCAATACAAGCGGGCATAGCTGCCAGAAGCAACACAGTCGATTAAATTATACTTACGGACAACATATTTTGCTAATGCTACCTTACAAATTGGGAAATTACAGCTCCCTTTTCAGTCCTCACATAGAAATTTCCATTTCTGGTTTGTTCAACATCTTACTAAATCAAGACAATTTTTTTCAAATAAAGATATCGATGAAACCAATCCAATATTAGGAAAAAAAAAAAAAAATTAGGAGTCCAGCCCTTAAGCTTTTATAAGTCTCTTCTTAGCCATAAGATAACAGCGTAACAATCTCTGTTCTTAAAATTTTAGTTCTGGATTGTAATCTGACTCCATCTGCATAGTTTCTCTGAAGGGAATTTTGTAACATTGTGCTTTCCAACAGCAATTCTTCACCATAAAGTATTCTGTATCCCATTTACTATATGAGCAACACACTGTCAACTTTGGAGGTATCAATATCCTCCAACAACAGAAACTGTGCACACTTAGAAAGTATCAGAAATAATGGAAGTCACAGAGGGATACAATACCCTGTGTGTTACACCAGCCAGTAACCAAAGGGCTTTTGAGGACAATATATTTTTTATTTGTATCTGTGATTGGCTGTCCTCTCCATCATACATGAGCAAATTACAGTGCATGTATGGAAGGAATAAGGCTAGATGGCCATTCAAGCTTTTAGACTAAAACAGGTAAGTTTCCTAGTTCACAGTGGGCTTACATTAGAGTTTTAGAATACAGTAAACACCCTGATAACATTTTTTTCTTTTAAAAGGCAGAGAAGGAATATGGCTCCAGTAAAGAATGCACCACTGAAATGGCAATCCCAAAATTCTCACTATATGCATTACGATAATCTTTTTAAATGAGAGGTATTGGTAGAGGGAAAACCAAACAAATCCCAGTGTGCAGAAACAGTAGAAGAAATTTTAATAGAACCTCAAAGTGAATCTGAAGGGAAAAAATAAATTTCCACCTAAAACATGCATGGAAAACAACACACCAAAGTTCTAGAAAATCTACCATGAAAAATTTGGATATAACAGATATGCCTAAATCATATCTATGTGCAGAAAACCAGATATTGATGTCCTGTGAATTTCCATTTTTTTTTGTACCTTTTCTATTAAAAAATCACAGAGGTTCAACTTTTTCGTTGACTCGCAATTTTATTATAGCTCTGTGACTGGAAATCTGAATCCAGGGATGAATGCTAAAGCATTATTTCAGCCATCAAATCTTCAGTGACAGCAATTAGCACAAAGGTCAGAGATGTTACAAAACTGAGAACAGTGCAGCCATAAAAATTCCTAGGATGTGTGTGAGGGGTCTGAAGCACACTTTTCTGCCTAAGAATTCCCAGCCCCACGCAATCCTCTCTTATGGCTGCAGACTGTGGTACCTCAAGGGTGTTTCATACAATACACTTTATTACACTCTCCAAATGGAATATACATACTGTACACGGGATGTTAAGTCATGAGGATTTTATTAGCTGCCTTGCTTCATCTTTCTTGATCAATTTTCATCCATCCTGTATTTTTCTTATAGAGGAAAATAAAAACTGCTACCAATAAATCTTCTAGAGGTAGTGAATGAGACTGAACAAAGTGAAGTTCAAGAGGATGCATTTTTGCCATAGCCTCTACTGTTGTTTTTCCAAAGGAGAATAGATTGAAAAGCATTTGTTTTAAAATGCTATACACATGAATCATTTAGTCATGCATCTCATTTAGTCATGCAACTCCCAGTCAATGTAAAAGCCACAATGCATGGCACACCCTGAAGAGAGTTTCCCATTAAATACAAGCACCATTAGCATTTTGTCTGCTACTGCACACACGTATTTATCAAAATAAGAAATGAAGGTGAATGGAGAGTAACAGAGTGACAGAACAAATACATGCACTGCATTCCACTGTGTAAATAGCATTATTCATTATTATTTTTCTCATTTCTTTCTGATCAAGTCTTAAAAACAATTGAACAACTAACCATATATTCACTGATGGGAAAATTTTATTCTGAACTTGCCACAGAAACTGATGTGAAGATATAACAAATGTTTTCTATCTATAAATATTAGAACTGTAAGTAATATTACTAAACATCTTTATAGGGGCGACAACAATAGTGCACTTATGTAGTGAATCTATAAATGCACCTCTACAGATGACTACAGTGAACTCATCTCTACACATGTAGGGGACCAACATGATTATTTCTACATGTCTACTCATATCACATTCTATCACATTCTGCCATTCTTTATCACAAAATTTAAAATACCAGCTCACTAATTCCATATAGTAACTTGTGTAGCTATCTAGTGGCCTCCTGGATTTTCCTTCAAAACATCACCCTCTGACCTGCACAGCTGAAGGGGCAACAGGATCTACACATTTCAGAAAGCTTCCAAAACTATTAGCAATTATGGGAAGTATTAAGTGACTAGTACTGGCTTGTGGAGTATTGGGAAAACACATCTTAGGAGACAAAAAGGCAATAAGCTGAAACACTGTGGAATTAAAGACTTCCCAGCCTAGAATGAATTAATTTCTGCTACCTGTAGGGAAGCTTGAAGTGCTACCTGGCAGCAGGACAAAAGCAGTGTGCTTGTGTTGCAAACACACTGCTCAGGACCACTTCAGAATCATCCATGAGGGAGAGGGCCCATTTAGTGTACTCTCCTGCTCCAAACATGCTTAATGCTCTTTTGTCTTTCCTGGCAAATGTCTATTTTGTACTGAAAATTCTTCAAACAAAAACCTATTCCAGTGTGTCAGTATCCTTATTACAGTCCACCTTTCTTTGGAGATAAAACTGTTCTCTCCCCTATATACTAACTTTTTGAAAAATTACCATGTTTTCAGTCAGTCCTCTCTTTTCTAACTTAAAAATCCAATGCACTTCATATTTTCTTGGATATCAGGTTTTTGAGACTTTGAGCCAAACTTGCTGATAATTTTTGACTCCTGTTCTTGCATTGTTGAGAGCCACGTGAAGGCAATCATTACTTTTAGCACTCACAGTGTAGCAGGACTTGGATAAACAATTGTCTCCTAATTCACAATTAGGGGATCATGCAAGTACTGCAGGAGTTTAACAGCCACAGACAGGAACAGTAAATGGCGAGATGCCATAGATACCATCTAATTCAGTGCAGCAAACAGTGTTAGCTAGGAAGAGAGGAGAACACACTTCATCATGTGAAATAACAGATTTGGGGATACACAGATGCCCTGGACATCAGTATACCTGCCTTGAATATATATTTTTTTTTCTCTTCCTGTCCTCAGAGACTTTGACTGACAAACACTCATTTTTCAGAACAAGTTTCTAAAAAAGTAAATAAAGCTAAACCAAAACTGTAATCTGTATATTTCTAAGCACAGAGAGAGACATTTCGAATAATAAGCTTTAGAGGATATATTTTCATTTCAGCCTTCTCCTTCCTTTCTCAGCAGGAAATGCACATTGAGATCATTAAGTAATATGCAATTAGTTATCAAGTGTTTAAAGCTTCTTACTTACCTACTGGAGACATTTCTGGGACACTGGCAACATAAGGCCCATCCAGGAACTTTGGCTCATTGTCATTAATGTCCTGAACTTTGATGATGAACTCTGATTCAGGCTCTAGTGGTTTCTTGGTGTCAACATCCACAGCCTGAGCCCGGAGTGTGTAGAAAGGTTTTTCTTCTCGATCTAGGCTCCTTATGGCATGAATGTCTCCTGTGGTCTCATCAATGGTAAAAACGGTGCCGGCACCATCTCCTGAAAGGGTATATTTAACAGTGCCCACTCCCTTGTCCAAGTCAGAATGAAGCTTGAGAAGAAAAATTAAAAAAAAAAAAAAGGAAAATAACATTAATGGCTTTTTCTATGCTGGAAAGCAATTATTAATTATTTTTTTACTCTTATGTAATAAGAAGCATTAGAAGAACAAATTTCCTAGGTCCTTAACTGCCTTTAAGTGCATAGAAAAAATGCAGGTAGCATGTTATCTAATATTTTTATTGCTGTCTAGTACTCAGCACAGAGAGCATTTAAAAATTCTGCTTGCTTTCTCCCATGAATACTGTTCACTATTGAAACTGCATTGAAGGAGGTCTTCAAATTTGTTATAAACTGAAGTTTAAGACCAAGGATGCAAAACCACATCAAACAATCATGAGATGGCATGAGAGAGTCTCAAAAGCTTTCACAGGCATGTCGCTTTCAGAGAAGTAGAAGACATCTTAATTTTCATTTCACACACAAGAGCTTGACGGACCCCTAAACTCAAACTTGAAGTCAAACCTGGTTTGAAAAAGACAATATACACCTCTTAATTACAGTAAACATTCAACAGAACTAAAAATACTACCTCTTTTACATAAATATGTGATTGTTTGTCTCCTTTCTGAAAGTCATGTTGCAGTGTGAAACTAGCAGTCCTCTTGCTCATTGGAAGAATACAGTCTTCAATCATTTCTGCCTTAACTTAATTCTTTCTGCCTTAAATACCAATATCCACATTTTTTAGGTTATTAGTATGCTAAATCTGTTTCTAATTTGAAAAAAAATACTTCAACAGAAGTTCTTGTCCATTTGATCAGTATTTATACTACTATAGTGGCCATAAATACTAGTTCAAATGCAAGAAATTTTGAAATCAAAATATAGTGTGATGAACTTCTTTCTCAGATGCCTTCATCTGTTTCACACTCATCCTTTAAATACATCTAAAAGTTTTGAATATATACTCAAGGTTACATCACTGATGCTGAAAATCGCTTTTAAACCATTCACCTGCTTGTCCCATCTAACGAAGACTAAAGAGATCTACTGTAATGGACACTGGCTGGAATAGAGTTTTCAAGTGTAAATCCCCTTAAGCAGTATGCTAAAGCAATTATGAATGTAGGCTTTATTTACATGATGTACTACCCAAGGTGAAACACAATAGAGGAAACATGGGACATGAAAGAAGATTATATAGAAAATGAATTACTGAGAAACTAAATGGTTTTGGTAATGGGGCAAGAAGCTAAGCTACAGAGGAAGAGGTAAAGGCAATTATTAACATTTATAGCTATTGCCTTGAAATTGAAAATAGGTCCTTGTGAACGTGGAAGAGGTCATGGTTTGTGGGACAGAGCGAACATGAACATAATCTCTTCTTTGTCTGCTTTTTATCTCATCATTCCTGCTCAGTGAATATACTAGATTTTGATCTTTCATCTAGCTGCCCCCTGCATGTGATCTAAAATTACCTCTCCAGTCTGAAGTAAAGCACTTTGCTTCTTGAGCATTGCTTCACTGTGGAAAGATTCAAAAGAAGTTAATTATTTTCCTCCTAGGGTGCTAAACATTTTCTTGCTTGCAAAATGAAAAGACAATGCAGCCTGAGGTAATGAATGTCTATTTCTTCCTCATCATTTTAATTTAAATGGCTCACAAGCTTCCTGTTGTTCTATTATACCTTCCCCAGTTAAAACTTAGTATTTTCCTTCCATTATCATATGGCGGTTTAAAGACAAACACGGAGTGAAAACAAACAAAAAAAAAGCTCAAAGAACACATGTTAGCACTTTATAGAGGGAAACACACAATTTTCTTACTTGTGTCCCTGTATTAAATAAAATATCTCTAGGCATTATTGTGAAGTCTATCTTGTTCCATACTCTTGGAAGTAAGAATATCACAGAGCAAAGGAATGTGGTTTCAAAGCAGGGATTTGTAAACAGGGAAGCGTGCCAAGAATATAATCTCTACTCCCATCTCCAGCCATCGGATTTGGCATGAGATGCCTGAGTGTCTTTCTGATTGACAGCTGAAACTATGTTCCACTAGTAACAAATCAGGCTGCATTGCATGTGTTATTTGAGTGCTTGGATTACACCAAAGAAATAATTATAGTTTCTTCCCCTAACTGGGGAAAAAGTTGAAAAATGTAACAAGGAAAAAGCAAAACAAAGGGTCCTAAGAGAAAGGAAGAGTAAAATACAAAGACAAATGCAAGCATAGCTTTTTTTTCAAACTTATTGGAGCAAACAAGATTTACAACTGGCACCATTAGCAATTCTACAGTTATAGATGTGTTTACTGTTCCTCACAAATATCACTCAGCTAGTATAACGCTGGAAACATTCCATTTATTTAAGCAGAGTTGTATTGCTTTGCATTAGCTGGGATCTGTCACATTGTATTTATTCATCAAATCATGCTAATCCAATTTCAATATAGGCTTCTTAGATGTCATTGCCGGACAATGGGCAAATGGATGCTTATTTGTAACACACATTGAGCTATGCTATTTGTGGATCAATTCAACATCACAAAGTGTCTAATTACTATAGGGGAAGAGCTGATTGGTGTATTTAAAATGAACTAAATTCTCCAATGATAAAAGGCACACAATACCGAGATTCAGATGCAAGGACAAAGAGAGGGAGGAACTACCACCGGTTCGACTTGCAAAATGCTACAAAATTATAATGACTTTCAATGCCTAAATTTTTCCAGAAAGCAGTTTAGGTTAAAGAATAAGTGCCTGCTTGTCTGTCTCTGATTTATGTGTTACAAGGTATATGGCATGTGTGTCTGAGTGACTGAGTGAGTGAGGGAGTGTGTGTGTGTGTGTGTAAAAACAAATAAAAGATTTGTGAGAAAATAGCTTTTCTGACACTGTGTGCAGCAGTAGTTTTGTTTTTGTATCCCATTTCTCCTACTTGCTTGTACTTATTTTTCAATTCTTGCTCTTCTGCTATTTGAGCAAAAGTAGAGTACGGGTGAACAAGTACTCAATTTTTAGCTAATGTGTTTACATTTCAGAATTACTTGATGTCCTGCTTTGAGCCAGGATGAAGCCAATTTTCCTTTCACTGATTTTTTTTCCTTCAGTAAGCTCTCTTTTAACTAGCAGCAAGTGTTCCAGCTAGTGGACTGATAACACTGGAATGTTTATGTTACTGCTGAGACTCCAAGGTCACTTCGCTCTGCCACCGCAGAGGCTACCAGGGCAGAAGAGTCGTATCTGTAACTAGATGGACAGCGAAACTGGCCAGAGATATTCCATACATATATCTACGTAAGCTCAGTGTAAGGTCAGAGATTACTGAAGACAACTTCCTTCCTTCTTCTTCCCTTCTCTTCCGTCCATGGCTGGCATCCAGAGAGGACTCCATCTATCTATCACCATTGATCCATAGGCTCATGCATTCCTGACCCTCATAACTCTCTCCTCAGCTTCTCTCTACCCTGCCGCTCTCTCCGGCAGCGCTCCAGGACATTTTGGGACTCCTGACAGCTAAGGAGATGCTGTGGGAGTTGCTGGGGGTGGTGGGAAGCAATAGGGTTTTGCACATTCCTGAACATACTTGTATATAATTGTACATATTTTCTTTTGTTATTAGTGTTTAATTAAAGCTGTCTAGTTTGGTTTTCAATCCAGAAGTCTCTCTCCTTGTTATCTCTCTCCTTTCTTTAGCTGAGGGGTGGGGGGGAGGGCATCAATAGCATTGTTGTTTCTGGTTTAATTGCTGATCCTGAGTCAAGCCATGACCACAATTTATTGGTGCTTAACATGGGGCTTGATTTTAAGCCCAGGCTATAAATTCTCACTAATTGGTGAATGTTAAAAATTCCATCTCTGATGGGAGGAATCCCTCAGATAGCAATGGGCAACGCTTCTGCTGAATATACTGACAGGTTGAAAACTGAGCAGACACTTTCTGCAATGTTTCTGCTGGACCTTTTTCCCAACATGCAATCATACATGTGGTGTGCAGCCGGGATCATACTGCTCTGTGTAGCTGCTCTTGTTACTGTTTTATGGTGTATCGACAGGACTATAGCCAAAGCCATAATCTATCATGTGATAAGCTTTTTAATGATCACAGTGGTTTTGATACTGATCTGTAGGGTGGCACTGTATAGCAAGGATTTTTTATGTGAACAGAAAGATCTATGTTGGTAATGGCAGGGTCAGTTTTACCTCTTTGTTTTCTTTCAGGCTGAATTCTCCAGCTTCTGATCTAAATGGCATTGCTTCAATAGGGATGCTTCTGCTGAATGTTTATAATGTACTGTGGATGCGTAGACTGATCACAATCCGCTTCCCCACAGGCAAGGCTGCTGCCACCACTGCTGCTGCTGCTAAGACTAAGGCCACTCCCATTCAATCCAAATAAACAAAACTTAAAGTTAATCCTGTGAGTAGGAGCAAAGCAAAGAAACAGCCATCCTAAACCACAAGAACACGTTTAACATTAGAGGACCCCTTTCTGAAAGACCTAACCACAGGAGCAGACATCTCTAAAACACATAAAGGAGCAGGCCCTTCTCAAGTAGGCTCAAAGAAGGACACTTGAATTTACTGCAACAGGATAATAAAAATTATTGTACTTACACTGATTTTTTTTCTTACTGTTTTATCTACAAATCTTAAATATTAAAAATGCCACAAAGGTTTGGAAATGTGAGGGATTAATTTCTGCTTTGGCTCAAATCTGCACTTTTTCTCACTACCTAAGTAACACAGAGTTTAGTGTTGTATCTTTGCCCAAATCTGCACCAAGCGTAAAATCAATGATTTCTTGCAGCAAACTCTGTTGGTGTAGAAAATAATGAATATTTTTCTGTGATGGCAGATTAAGATACATCATCCCATAATTCTTGCTAATGTGTGCAAATAAGACATATGGCAAAATAAGTTACTGGTAAAAAAATCAAGTATTAATAACAAGATGGAGGCTATTGCGAAATACATTGCGTAAATCTATGCAGGAACTATGAGAGTGCTGTTCAATCATATCCAATACCAGATGCCTGATTGAGTCAGTCCATGTGATCTAGCACTCTGCTTCAGCATATAACTAGCTGAAAGTTAATCTGCTTCAGAGAGGATGAAATAGTTGGTAACAGCTCACTTCAAGCACACCTAGGAAGATATATTCATTCAGTTCTTCACGCAGCTACATCCAATTCCTAACAGGCAGTATGATTATTTGTATTTAGCAATAAATTAAGACCTTATTGCTTCAATAAATCAGTGTTATTAATTCCGTGTCACTTTGAGGGTTCAAACACCTGCACACATATTTTGGTATTACATATGAACACACATGAAAGATAAAGAATTGTATTAGTTAATGTACTTCCAGAACTGCTGTATACTCCTAGCTGAATTCAACATGGTAGTAACATGGATCAGAAGTAATTGTTTCCTAGTGATGGTTTGCTCCTCAGTAACCTATGCATCTGATTGCAAGCCAAATTTTAAATTGGCAGATGTAAGTAAAGAAATCAGAAGCAAAAGAAGCTTAACAATTAACAAATTGCAAGATAGTCTACCCATAAAATGAAGTAATCGCTACACCTTCACAGAACATGCAAGAACAAGAGCTACAACGTTCACTAGGATTACTGTGATCTGAATTTCACAGCAATACTGACATTGTAAAGTTGTTTTATTAATGTACTGCTTCCCTTTCTCCATTTCCCATCCATAGAAAATAAAGGAAAAAAGGTAGAGAAAGAAGTATAAAAGTTGTAACTGTCAAGGAATGTTTAACATCCCTAAATTATTCATCCTGTGATATATTTTCAGATTCTAGGTCTTATTCCATTGTCAATTTCACAGGCTAAAAAAAAAAGTCACTGTTCAATTTATTTATTGCTAGTAGATCAATTTAAATGCTATATTGAAGTGCTATATTTCAGTTCTGGACCGAAAACTTTCCTAAATTATCCAAGATATTAACCCTTCCTTGCACATACAACAATACTGGCCATCCATACTATATCTGTATCTTTACATCATTATTCTTTATGCAATATATTTTAGGACCTTATTCCATTATCTCCTCTGCTTCTATCTACTTCAAAGTATCTCCATTTGCTCTGTAGCCACCCCTGTACTTCCTACCCCTGCCCTTCCTTGGGTAAGATGCACAATGAAAACTGCTTGAGAAATCAAAATAGCCAGTTAGCTCCAGTATTTCAAAACATGGAATGATATCCTAAGTTGAGGAAAGGAAAAAAAGTTTAAAAGGTCATTGTTGTATGGAAAACATAGATACAAGCAGAGATATTCTGGCAATTCATGACTGCAAAGGTCTGTGTGTTGGAACAGGGATGCCCACTACAAGAAAGGAGTGTGTAAATGAGAGAAATGTTTGATACTAACCATCTAAGATGACTTTCTATTTGGAACATTACCCTTTTTAAAAATACTACCTCTACAAGCATCTTCTATTGGTACGAACTCTATGGTCTACACAGATTGCATAGTTCCTTTTAAAACTTGAAATTAGATTCTAATGTATTGCTGTTACACAAACACGTATTTTTCTTCCCTCTAAAAAGACACAAAAGTTGAAAATTTTCTCAAGATAAAAAGAGGGTGGTGGTGTCAGAGATTTTAATTCAGGAAATTGAGTAATAAAAACAGCAATATAATTGCTTTTAACCAAATTCAATAAAATATTTTTTTTATTTCCTCCCTTCTCCATCTCACACACACACACACCCTCTGGAGGACATTTAGGGACAAGGCAAGAATTGCTCACAACACACTCCGTGCAAATGCTTCTTGATCATAAAAATGTGGATTATCTAGCACATCTTCCGAAAACTCAGTTAACTTGCATTAATCAGGCAAGACTGCAGACTAGTGCTTGTGCTGGGAGGAGTTAGGACACTACTACAAAATGTATGAAATTAACAAAAATCTGTAAAATAGTCATATGGAAAGAAGTAGCAACTAAAATCATAGAACCATTTTGTCTGCAAAGATGAAAAAAGATCCATGACTAGGCTTTCTTAGCGCTATGAAATTTTAAACAATAATTAAAAATTTCAATTAACGGATGTAGATATATATAAAAATATTTTTATATATATATATATGATAATATATCAAGGATATACTAGCAAGCTGTATCACCATGACTAATTTTCTTATGGATGTATTGCTAGGGCTTCTTTTCCTACATTTAGTAAAGTATCTGCTCCAAGAATTGGCATTTTTCTGCCTAATTTTTATAAAAATGGTAATAGACAACTTGGTTTTGCATTTTGACATATCTTTTGTATACCGTCCAAATTAGATTAGAATACTTTTTTTTTTTTCAAGAAGAATTAAATAAAAAGGTTTTCTACTCTTTTTCTAATGATTCCTGTTTGGCTAACAAAGCTGATCTTTATTTAAATTAAAACACCGATTATCCAATTAAAAAAAACCCAAAACATTATCTCCTTCTGTCATGAGGATTTATTTTAAGCATACTAAGTCAGACCAGTCTTTTCCAATAATGAGTGTGGTTGCTAGTTAGCAGCATGATGGAATATAAGTAATTAGTAAGGAATAAAAACAGTACCTGATGTGGCGAGTTCAAATGAATCCTTATCCCTATCACCATCACTAACTTGAGAGGTCATGGATTGTTATTTTTCTAATTCTATTCTACAATAATCTTTTTGGTGCATTATGAGGAATTCAATAATAACACGTGCAAAAGCACATTCCAAAATAAATACTCTTTTCTTTCATGAAGTGCAATTGCCCATATACAGAAAAAAAATACTGCTACATCATAGAATCATGGAATGGTTAGAATTGGAATGGACCTTAAAGATCATCGAGTTCCAGCTCTGCTGCGTGGGCAGGGACACCTCCCGCTAGACCAGGCTGCTCAAAAAAAAAATAATATTGCACTAATAAAATATTGAAAGAATAAAAATGTATCAATAATATTTCATTATAATATGATTTTACAGGTAATTATGAATGTAAGTTACAAGTTGCATATATTTCTGATGATGATCTTACATCACCATTTCAGCTGGAGTTGATGAATATAGAAACACTGTGTCCTGGTCCTCTCTCTTAAAATTTAATGTAAGAATCACTATTGGAAATAATGTTTTTGTTAAATTTTTCTAACTGAATTAATAGAACTGCATGTTACAATGTGCTCTGTGTATGTACGTTGATAGGTTTAAGTCCACAGTTATTTTGAATGCCATTTGAGAGAGTTGTTCTGCAGAATGGCAACAGCTGATGGGACCATGAATCTGCTGAGGCCTCTAGGTATTAAAACAGTAAAGTAATAACATAATCACAGTTCACAAAAACAAATTCCAGTATTGGCCATTAGGCAACAATAGAAGACAAAATTTCAGGCAATTTATTAATTTCCAATTTGTTTTTCCTCCAATCCAATTTTATACATCCTGCTGAGGTAATATCAGCTACGATGCAGTGTGCAGCTACTGATGACGGCTCAGTGGAAAATTATTTCACCATCTCATTAAATTTTTATCATTACAAATTTTTTCAAGCTATTTAACAGGAACAGAGCAGGGGATAGAATCTGAAACTCTCACATCCAAAGACCTTCATACATCACATGGGAAAAGTGAGGTCGTGCCATGTGTCTAGTTGTGGCCTTTTCACTACTGTGCACTTGAAATCAATTATATACTATCTCCTATGTGCATTTCAGTTGGCACCAGTGGAGTTGGTTTGATTTACACCTGTGAAAGCACGGGCACTCCTTCTATACCAGTGCCTGGCTGGAGTGCCAGTGGCTAAGGAGAAGCATAATGCAGCTGCCTGAAACTGAGAAAGGAGGAAAGGGAAATTGCCACAAACAGGGGTCTGCAGAAAATTCATCACAGTTTTCAGCAGCAGATACTTGTATTCCTTTTCAAGGCAATATTTTTTTTTTTTAAATTCCGAAAACTAAATGAAGACATCACAATGAAATTCGATGTTCTTGCTATTTAACTGTGCATGCTCAGCAAAACACCCAATAGCATTGCTGTATTTAATGAAAATGGTAAGTGTAGAGGGGTGGTGCTTTTTTCGATAGAATGTAAGATTTTAGCAATTCTGTTTCACTGTAAAAATATCAAAAAACCCTACATCTCTCTGGATGCCACATACTGAGAGCAATATATTATTTTGCAGTATGTTCCCCAC
Source organism: Hemiprocne comata (assembly GCA_020745705.1). Lineage (NCBI taxonomy): Eukaryota > Metazoa > Chordata > Aves > Apodiformes > Apodidae > Hemiprocne > Hemiprocne comata. The sequence continues at coordinate 81,118,980 of CM036587.1, read as the reverse complement.
TGTATCCCTTCTACATGTGAAATTTTGAATTATGAAAAATATTAATTATGCTGTATGGATAAATATAATAAAAATAGATACTAGAGACTTAAGAAGCCTTTACATGAAACATGGTGTATCTATAATACAATTTGTAAGACACCTATTAGAAGAGAGCTCATAGTGACTGCCTAATCATATTTATCAAGATAGTCTCTCTGAAGATCACCAGATAACCAGTGGTCAAAAAGTCCAGAAGAAGCAGGAACTTTATATTGCTTAAATGTCACTGAAATTAAGCCATTGGGAAGGTTAGATACTTTGGGGCTAAAACAAGGTCTTTATGCTTGTGACACGAAGTGACAAAATCTATTTTATTTCAAGGATGTATGAATAGCATTCTTTTTCTGTAGAACCATACATGTCTTAAGCTATAAGGCATAAAATCCTGGTTTATCTTCCTTATATGTTAATTACTTGGGATTTACATGGAAAATACCATTAGCATCCAAAGTCCAAAATTAGTACCAAATCCAACATAATAAATACATTTGATTTCTCATCTTACACAGCAATGGGTCATGACATTATGGACATTTTTTTTCTTGAGATTTAATTTCCCATGGAAGCTATAGCTACAGCTGCTTGGTTGCACAGCCTTTTTGTCTCCTCTCACAGGAATTGCTCTACTGCTGCCAGTGGGAATACCTTTGTGTAGGCTGTAGGATTAGCTCTGAATATGTCATAGGGCAGTGTACTGTATGCCATTTTGCTTCTGAAGTGACAGACAAAAAGAGAGCTGCCTGATGACAGTCACCATGGCAAATAGGGGCTATGGAATGACATCCACTGCTGAAAGAGACCATGGCTCTGAGCAGCTTCCCACTCTTCCCTTGGTGGCATTCACTTCTCCATCCCAAATGCCTGGAACTAATTGAGTTCCCTTGAGCTTCTTTATGTCATGCTGCCCTATCCAGTTAAAGTAGCTGACTAGTTGGCCTTTGTAAACCCTGCTCTTCTTAAATTAATTATGGAAAACTCAAACTTCCTGCTGGAGTTGCTCTTCTGAGTAGGTAGCAATTTGTATGAGGGACAGTAGCTGTGGAGCAGCATACCTCTTCACACCACAACTACAACTAAGAGAAGAAACATATATCCAACTATGTAGTTGTAAATATCTAAAGGCATAGTAGCCAATAAACCAGTCATTTCCTACTGTTAATCAGTCCCAGAAAACACAGAAAACTGTACTTATGGGTTAGCTGACCTCCAGAGTCTTAGAAATGGTGCACCTGACCACACACAAAGTGAATCCCAAGCCTAACTCTGGCTCCCTAACTCAGCTCTGCAAACTATCCAGATAGCTTATCCAGAAAGTCAAAGGCTCGGTACAGTTCCTAGAAGCATAACCTCCTGTGTAAACCAGGTTTACCCTGCTTTAGAAAGCCAAAATTCTCTGACATGCAGAGATGTGAAAGGATACAGATCACCATATAGATGCTACCTGTTGCATTACCCAGTGGTCTACCTATGCTGAAATTTTCTCTGTGTGTATGTCTCAAAGATGACGATAATAATTTTTAGAAATCATTTATAAATACACAACTCACAACTTTTAATCACTTTCCATGGGAGCTCTGTCATAACTTAAAAAAGAAAAACAAACAATCCCCCACCTCCAAAAAAAATTAAAATAAAAAAAAACCAACAAAAAACAAACCAAAACAAAGCAAGAAACAGGTTTTCCTGCAGTTAGAACATAAAAAAGAAAGACTGCAGCTGCAGGGTCTTCCCCTTTTTTGGTAAACACATAGTTGGATACATATGTTGGAAGAGTATCAGTTTAAGTCCATTACATTTGGAGAGGTCAGAGATTCTAAATGGATTGTAAAAGCTTATGCTTAATTTGACATTGATTGGAACTTTAAGTAGCAAATAAATCTTCTCCTGTTTCATTTTTTATTTATACTATCATGCTCTTCATTTCCAGTCTGATCTTGGGGGGATTTAGAGCAAAGACCTATTAAATTCTGTTGGTGCTGATTAAGCTCTCTCCTTTTTGATCTTTCCCTTAATATATTTTTCATTATTTCAAATATTTTTCTTCACTGACTGTATTGCAAATGAATATTAAAACTCTCTTCCTCATGCATTTAAATTTAATGTTACATTCAATACAAAAGACTGGTTCTGTAAATCACACTTGTAGTAAAGCACTGTCAATGAAGGTGTCTCTTTTTGTTTGATAATAACACATGAGAACAGGTAGGGAATGTCAGAGCACAAGGATTCTGCCTCAACCTGCCTATCACTGTGACAAGGCATAATATTATAAAGTATCTGACCACTTCTCTTTTCTAAATAAGAAAAAAATCCACAGAGGGGAAAAATATTAATTTTAACACATGTATTAGAGGGATAATTTTAAGGCATTTATAGGCACAGAATTTATGAGGAAAACAGAGTATCTTCTGAATTTTTAACCTATTTGTCTTAACGTAAGTTGGCGCAAAAAACTCAGGTAAACAAGTGATGACAACACAAAAAAACGCAAAATAATCCAGCAGTCATGAATCAATAAAGCTTAATGTGTACAAGCTATAGGAACAGAAGGAACAGTAGAGAAGCTCAAAGACTTTTTCTGTGCCCAGATGTCTCAATTCCAAGAAAGCACAATCATAGAATCACCGAATGGTTTGGGTTGGAAAGGACCTTAAAGATCATCTAGTTCCAAATTCCCTGCCATGGGCAGGGACACCTCCCACTAGACAAGGTTGCTCAATGCTCCGTCCAACCTGGCCTTGAACACTTCCAGGGATGGGGCAGGCACAACTGTCCTGGGCAACCTGTTCCATTGGCTTACCACCTTCATAGTGAAAAATCTCCTCCTAATGTCTAATCTAAATCTACCCTCTTTCAGTTTAAAAACATTACCCCTTGACCTGTCACTACATGTCCTTGTGAAAAGTCCCTCCACAGCTTTTCTGTAGGCTCCCTTTAGGTACTGGAAGGCTGCTATAAGGTCTCCCTGGAGCCTTCTCTTCTCCAGGCTAAACAACCCCAACTATCTCAACTTGTCATCGTAGGAGAGGTGCCTCAACCCTCTGATCATCTTTGTTGACCTCAGAAATGATTGTATGGCCATGGTAAGATCTCTGTTTTCTATTCCTGTTGTTATACTTGTGTTTTATACTGATTAGATGACATAGGGAAAAAGTAGGCCCACTGACAAATGAGGTTGGCACCCTAGTGGTAGAAGACAAAGAAAAGGCAGCGTTAACTGAATGCCTTATTTGCTTCGGTCTTCACTGCTAAAGCTGTCCCTTATGATTCCAAGACCCTGGAGGCAAGGGGAAAGGTCTGGAGAGAGGAAGACTTTCCCTCAGTAGAGGAGGACCGGGTTAGAGACCACTTGGCCAAACTGGACATCCCTAAGTCCATGGGCCCTGATGGGATGCACCCACGAGTGCTGAGAGAACTGGCAGATGTTAATGCTGGGCCACTCTCCATCATCTTTGAGAGGTCATGGAAAACAGAAGAGGTGCCTGAGGACTGGAGGAGGCCAATATCACTCCAGTCTTCAAAAAGGGCAAGAAGGATGACCCAGGAAACAACAGGCCAGTTGGTCTCACTTCTGTCCCTGGGAAAGTGATGGAGAGACTCATTCTGGATGTCCCCTCGAAACACATTGAAGAACAGGAAATTACTGGGAGTGGTCAACAGGGATTTACCAAACCTACATCAGGCTTTACCAACCTGCTAGCCTGCTATGATGTCATAACTGGTTGGCTGGATGAGGGGAGAGCAGCAGATGTCATCCAGGTTGACTTCAGCAAGGCTTTTGACACTGTCTTACATTACATCCTCATTAGGAAACTCAGGAAGTGTGGATTAGATGAGTGGGCGCTGAGGTGGATTGAGAGCTGGCTGTGTGACAGAACTCAGAGTGTTGTGATTAATGGAGCAGGGTCGAGCTGGAGGCCAGTAAGCAGCAGCATCCCCAGGGGTCAATAGTCGGTCCGGGTCTTGTTCAACATATTCATCAATTACCTGGATGAGGGGACAGAGTGTATCCTCAGCAAGTTTGCTGATGATACCAAACTGGAAGGAGTGGCTGACACTCCAGAGGGCTGTGCTGCCATCCAGCATGACCTGGACAGGCTGGAGAGCTGGGCAGAGAAGAACCTAATGAGGTTCAACAAGGGGAATTTTAGGGTCCTTCACCTGGGGAGGAAGAACCCCATGCACCAATATAGGTTAGGGGTGGCCCTGCTGGAAAGCAGTTCCAAGGAGAAGGATCTGGGAGTCCCGGTAGCCGGTAAGTTATCCATGAGCCAGCAATGTGCCATTACCTCAACAGGGCCAATGGAATCCTGGGTTGCATAAGGAAGAGTATGGCCAGTAAATCGAGAGAGGTCATTCCCCCCCTCCACTCTGCCCTGGTGAGGCCACATCTGGAATACTGCATCCACTTCTGGGCTCCCCAGTTCAAGAGAGACAGGGAACTCCTAGAGGGCGTCCAGCAGAGGGCAACAAAGATGACTGGAGGAGTGGAGCATGTCTCTTAGGAGGAAAAGGCTGAGAGAGCTGGGACTCTTTAGCCTGGAGAAGAGAAGGCTGAGTGGAGACCTTATTAATGCCTACAAGTATCTAAAGGGTGGGTGTAGGGAGGATGGAGCCAGACTCTTTTCAGTAGTTTTTCAGTAGTTCCCACTGACAGGACAAGGGGCAACGGGCTCAAGATGGAACAGAGGAAGTTCCATTTAAATATCAGGAAAAACTTCTTTACTATGAGGGTGTGGAGAATGGTCCGTCTTCTTCTCCCACATAAGACTAAATAAAGTGCCTTTTAAGCCAGCAGTCGTGACTTTTGCTGATTACTCAAGGACAAACAAGAACAGGCCTGCCTGCTATTGCAGCCGTTGAACCATGACAGAGGATGACAGAGCACTGGAACAGGCTGCCCAGGGAGGTTGTGGAGTCTCCTTCTCTGAAGATATTCAAAACCCATCTGGATGCAGTCCTGAGTAATGTGCTCTAGGCGATCCTACTTCAGCAGGGGAGTTGGACTAGATGATCTCTAGAGGTCCCTTCCAACTCTGACATTTCCATGATTCTGTGCAATGAAAGAACAGCCACCTCTGCTCCTGCTATTTGGGACGGAGAAGAAAGTGAAGAACATAAACCCATTTTATGCCAAGGGCAGCAAGGTTGCTGCTAGAGAGACCTTGCAAGAGGGAAGAAGCAGGAAGCAAATTAGAAGAGCTGTCTCTGAGTGAGTTTAGATTCCATTCCTTTTCTGATAGAGCTGCTTAATAAAATAACAGATGTGTAATTTGGCTCGTAATCTTTCTGTATCTCTCTTTCTCTTTCTTCCTCTCTCTCTTCCTAATTTTCCAGAAACTCGAATAATAGTATTTGATTGCCTCAAGATTCAAGAGATGGGATAAACTTGATCAAATTGTGCTTTTTGCAATTCTAACAATAAGCCTTCCTTTAGACTGAAATTACTATGAAATCCTTCCACTGGTGCAGGATATTACTTGTTATGTGACAGGGGTTTTATCCATTTACTAATCTCCACAGAAGGTTTCTTTCACTGACAAATGTTACAGTTATTGATAGCTAAATTCACCTGGATTTGCAGTAAGTAGCTGTTAGTTATGATCAAGGAAGTCATATTCACAAAGGGAAGAATTTTTTAGCTTTTTTTCTAAAAAATATTACTTTGGTGTGATAGATGATTTGCACATGCTCTTTTAGAAAATAACAACAGACTTAGCTATTAAATAATAATAAATTCATTGGCTGGAGACCTTCTAAGCATCAAACACCATCTATCTCTTTTGCTGTCTGCCTTTCATGGATTAGCTAGACAGTTCTCAAGTTCATCATCTTATGACACTTGCTCCAAATAAAGAACCCAGGACTAAGAAACGTTTGTGCCTCTCTAAAAAGACAGTGTTGAAACAACTTATGGTAAGGAACAGATTTCTACTTTGACCTGACAAATTGTAAATCAGGCACTTCAAGAAAACATTCAATCTATTGACAGATGAATTTTAACTATACCTGAAAGATATACATACAGAAACTACATATTTCTAAATGAGATAATGGAACACTGGTACCTTGTTCAAATTGAATCAGTCAATCCTAAACAAATTAGCATCTGTTTTTAATGAAACTCTTACTCTAGCAATATTTGCACCATAAATTGAACTGCATTTAACAATGAAGCATAATGTAGACTAATTTACACAGAACAGTAAGTCAATTACTGCTAGAATCTAATTCATTCAGGAAGGTAATATATACGCAGAGTGCTTTTGCTTAAACCAAATCAAAGAATGAGCAGGTAATTACCCTTATTGACTAATGAATTTGCCAAAAATGAGTAAGCCAGAAATAGTTATTTCTGTTGCTGATTTTTTTTTTTTTAGGGGAAAAACCTCAAGAGACAGAAATTACTGAATCTGTGGAAAGTTAGTGTTTCTAATTCTATTAGCAAATTATTATAAAAATATTTCCTTTCAATGCAAAGTTATTTGTTAGAAAATCTCATTTCTTTCAAGGATACCTGATGGTGATTTATATTCTACAGAATTGCATTGTATAGCTTCAATGCAGTGAAAACTGCCCTACAACAGTATTCTCTTGTAAGTATTGCTTACAGTAACCAAAGAGTATTGCTTTCTAGCATTGAAGCGAGCTATATTTCCCAATCTCATTCAGGAGGCAATATCTACTTCCTGGACAATGACCATAGCGTGTGAGCACTGAATCTAGCAGGTGCAGCCCCTGAAAACACAGTTTGCAAACCACCTGTGGGGAGACATGCAAGGCTGTACTCTGTAATGTTACAGAGTAACATGTTAATGGGGGAGTAATGTTAATGGGGGATAGCAAGTAACAGCCAAAACCCATAACCACAGTAGTGCACAGGTCTCCTTGTCCCAGGCACATGCCCCATAGAGCTTGTTCTATTAAAGGAACAACAGGGAGTCGAATCAATTAGAACAGAAAAAGGTTTTATGCACAGAGCTTCCCGCTCTACCCTCACCTTCCACACCTGCACAGGGAAATAGCTATTCTTGTTGAGCTGCTATGAGATCCAATTTAGAGCTACTTCCTTTACTCTAAAATTAAGTCTTTTGAGAGGCTAGCTTAGGGGTATGAAAAGAATACAGCATTCACTTGTAGTGGGCCTTTTTAAGCTTTCAGAATAGATTCATCCCTTGCTGCCATCCAGCTGGCTTTGTTTTGAGTGCTGCAAAGTATGCTTTGAAAAATCATCTAGCACAGGCAAAAGAAAATATTTAAGTAAAAAAGAGCTTTTGATTTACTATATGTGTGCTTTAAAAGTGCATATTTTTCATTTTAATGATACATTTACAGGAAGTATGAATTGGTGTTGTGGGATGCCAAACACCTGTCACAATGAAGCTTCATGCTATGAAATCATGAATAAACTATGTCCCAGCACACTTACAGCCTTATCAGGTTGATGTTCTTCTGCAAGAATTCAGCTGAATACTAAATTTTATTTTAAAATGGATAAAATGAGGGAGACACCCTTGTGAAAGATTTTTAAATTCATAAATACATGACGATTTCTTTGATAATTTGTTAATTAACTTAATAACCTAGTTAGACTGGGCTTAGTCAGCATGATTAACAAGGCATTACAACAACGATCTCCTTTAAGACAAAAATAATTTTTAAATTAGTTTGTTTTAAACAGTACTTCTAAGTAATGGAGTTTTCATTACTGAAACAGCTGTTACCTGGAGCAAAAGTAATTTACTTTCTTCCTAATTTGAGATAACAGCTGCAGCTAGTAGCAGTGTAGCATTTCTGACTTCCTGAAGCATCTATTTTGTAGTCAACTGTGTTAGTATTGTGGATCCCTGACGACAATTTTGTGACTCCTTTATTATCATCACCATGGAACTGACCATGGAATATGGGATTCTTGGGATTTTTCTTTTCTAGTAAAAACTCCAATATTTACCCTTGTAAAGATAAACCTATCCAAAAACATTCTTACGTGTGAGATGAATGAGAAATGGAACCTGTATTTTAGAAGAGGAAACAATGGGAGAATCTGAAGATCTCTCTTCATTCCATAAATAAAAAATTGTTTTGTTCATACACATGACAGAACCTCAGAAATGCTGATTAACCTCCCATCAAAACAATTCTGATACATGCCCTCTCTACCGAAGAAAGTTTGCCCTTGAAAGGTACTGTTTTCATTTTTAAGAAAGAGCAACAGGAAACATTTTCAGAAGACAGAAAATAATTAGACAGAGTGGCTCTCCAACTTGCTCATGATCTGTGAATGTAATGATTTAAATTGTCATATGAACAGGTGCTTCAGTCTGGTTGTGATGTACGACCACAGCTAAGTGGTTACAGAGGAGTGGTTACAAAACTCAGCTGGAGGGTATTTCTCCCTGTGGCTGCAGTGCAGCATTCTAACATACATCCCTCCTCAGCACAGCAACACAGATGCACCGGAACCACTCAGGGAAGGTTGTAAGGTGCTTCCAGGTGACTTCCCAAAAATGAAAATAAACCTTTGTTCTCCCAGTATTACCAGCTATGTTTTGTGGGTTGATCCTGCTGTTCCACCTACCTCTCTCCCACAGGAGTTTCTGTGCAATGCTACACGAGGGCAGCAGATATCAGCTCTTTCTCTACCTTGTCCACAACAACTCCTAGATATCCATCCCTTTCACAGCAGGCAATACTTCTCAACAAGGCAAAGACAGGCAAAGTAATACACTAGTCACAACAATGGCAAATTAGCAGCACATACCAGCACTGCAGGGTGAATATAGGATTTGAGTAGTAATACACTGTCGAAGTCCTGAAGGTATTATGGACTTTGACACAGGAAAGTTAATTATCAGGTTCTACAAGCCTACGTTCATGTAAGAGCTACAGATGAGAACTGTATACAAATTTACAGAGGGCATTATCAACACTACATAGAGAAGGGAAACAGACAAAGAAATAGGGCACAAAGCATCTCAATGGTACAATTTGTAAACAGAATTGAGTGAAAAGATAGTTATTTTAATGGCAGTACTCTTTTAGCTGCCTTCCAGCACAATAGCAGCTGTAGATGAGCATTAAGTTTGCTTTTCATTCCAGCCACAGAACCCCAAACAAGAATCAGAGAAGTGGAACAGAATAATCTAACTTCACACAGTTTCAGCTGGGAACACCTAAGAAATGATCAATCCTAGTAACTCAAGCTGATTCTGAAGAGCAGAGATAATGATCTCGATACAGAACACCAACTAAAGCAAACTTGTCCTCCTTCCATATGAAACTGGGTCAGTTCAATAAAGGTTTAGGGATGAAAACACTAAAGGTCTAGACAGTGGAATCAGAGGGCCTATTAGAAGAAAATTTGGACAATTTATCAGCACAAAAGTAAATAATCAAATGAAGCTTCCACAGCTGCTGTTTTTACACACAAAAATATACACCCACATGTTTTCCATATGCTTATTTAAAGTAGTTCTTTTTCCTGGTAAGCCATGGAAGAGAAAAAAAAAAACAGATAAAAGAAGAAGAAAAAAAATCAAACATGTAAATCATATGCATTACTAATGGATGTTGCAAAACAGCTACCAAATGTTTCCAAAATAAAGGGCAAATTAATTTTACATAGCGAAGCATTTTAAAAATATGTATTTTATGAGAATCTTAAAGGAAAAAAAAAAGGCTGGCATTTTGGACTGCATTCTACATACAAGATTTCACTGTCACAGACTGTGAATAATGTATGCATCCTTTCTCATCTTTTTCATATATAAAAAGTTTTGAAATATTAATTTTTGTAGTTTAGAAAAAATTAAGTGAATATTTTTATGAGCATGTATTCAGGAGAAAGTACTGGCCTTCACAGGAATATACTATTAACAGCATATAACAATATTTAGAAAATTACTTCTGTTTTTCATAACTCCTTTTACACTTTTTTCACACCAAAATTTTTCTCTTGAAAAATTCATTTTCTTGTTGGACTATTCTAATTTTCCTTCCTTTTAAAAGAATTTAACTAGACCTCATGTTATCATTCATTAGTGCTGAGAAAAAATCTGTTTAAACAGACCCTATTTCCAAAGACAGATTCATGAAAAAATAAGTTTTCATTTATTTCTCATTATTCTTATAACGTTGCATTGCCTGTTTCATGCTTTATCTTATCGACTAATTAGGATCCATTAAAATTTATTAAAATGGAAGTCTCTCAGTGACTTCAAGATAAATTTGATCCATCTCATCTTTTTTATTGTTCCTTGTATGTTGTTGGTTTTTTTTCACATTGCAAAAAATAATAGCTGAACATATTCTAACACAAATAAGACAGAGAATTAACCACAAAAGGATGTGTATGGGCAAATGCAACTTTTACTGAGGCTTTATTTTGTACTTGTAGTCCAGCTGTAGACCTCACATGCAGGCCATAGACATTTTTGTGAATATATATGTATATATACATACAAACACACAGAGAGAGATATACACTAGACTTCACGAATATAACTTGGGGGTTATTTGTTATTTGTTTAAAAAGTGGTTCAATGTCATAACAGGATACACACATGAGCAACCAGTGGAAATTTTTGCTTAGGCACCTCTGTACCTTGGAAGCACATCCTCTGCACTTGCCAGAATGGATGTGGAAACCCAGACAGAGCTCCCACAAAAACATGCATCTGTCCAGGTCTCAGGCTGCAGCGAGTACCACAACCTTTCACTGGTACTGGATGGCAGTACTGGGGACAGCTGTGTGAGGCGTGAACAGGTGGATGATCTGCTCAGCTGGGTGGCAAAGCTATGAGAGGGAGTAGGAAGGTTAAGGAGCACCAGAGAGGCTGAGAAAGATACTGCTGGAGCCATGCTCTTTCCTCCCTGATGCAGAACAGTCACCAGCCACCAGAAATAAACTGAGATCAAGGGGACCCTGTACCTTGTCCCCCGTAGGCAGACAGCAGTAGCTTAAAAAAGGGAGTGAATGGAGGCAAGTCCACAATTCGGGGGGGGGGGGGCACAGGCAAACTCCGTCCTTGCACACTTCCCCTTCCCAGATGCCCCTGTACAACAGGGATGAGGCTCTGGATGTGGAAGGCCAGTCAATGGATGATAGGGATGATGGTAAATCTATACTGGAGATGTCACCAGGGTCATAAAGGCCTACCCCTCGTATCACAACAACCTCTGCCAGAAAGAAAAGATGGCTTATAGTTGTAGGCAACTCCCTTCTGAGGGGAACAGAGGGTTGAATATGCTGGACAGACCCTCCTCTTACAGAAATCTGATGTGTTTCCTGGGACCTGAGTTAAGGACCTCACTAGGAAACTTCCTAGCCTGGTATGGCCCTTGGACTATTAACCATTACTGATCTTCCATACGGGTGGCGATGAAGCTGCAATGTGTAGTCCCAAGAATGACCAAAAGACACTTCAGGACTTTGGGACAGTTGGTGAGGGAAACTTGGACTTTTTTTTTCCTTCCAGTTGTGGGCAGTGACACTGGAAGAGACAGATGCATTCAATCTATTAATGCAGGGCTCCATGGCTGGTGTCACTGCCACAGTTCCAGGTTTTTTGATAATGGGTTGGCCTATGCAGCACCAGGCTTGCTGGCATCAGATGGGATTCACCTTTCTCAGAGGGGGAAGAGCTTCCTTGCCCCAGAGCTTGCAGACCTCATTGACAGAGCTTTAAACAAGACTTGGGGTGGGGGGAAAGGGGCAGGGGGGGAGAATAATAGCTGTGACAAGCTGTGGGATGACACGCCAAGGTTAGAGGTGCTAGTGAGAGCTCTCAGCCTGTTCCTTGAAGGTGGGCTACATACACTGCAGCACACTTGAAGTCTCACGGAGATGAGCCAGGGGCTTCTGAAGTAATAGGAGCCAACAGAGAAGCACCTGAGAAATACCTCAAAGGAACTCCTGCCATTCCAGCCAGTAAATCAGCTTCATCAGGGGCTCAGCTTAAATGCTTCTATGCAAAAACATGCAGCACGGGGAATAAACAAGAGGAGTCAGAGTTGTGTGCATATCTGCAGCATTATATTATTGGCATCACAGAGATGTGGTGGGATGGCTCCTATGACTGGAGTGTTGAAATGGAAGGATATAGGCAGGGGTGATGAGGAGGGGGTGTAGCTTTCTATGTCAACGATCAGCTGGAGTGCATGGAGCTCCACCTGGGGATGGACAAAGGAGCCAATTGAGAGCTTATGGGTGAGGATTAGAGGGAGGGCTGAACCAGGGGACATTATAGTGGGGCTCTGCTACAGTGCATTGATGATAATGTCCTTCTCCAAGTGACAGAGGAGCCAATGAGAAGAGGTGCTATGCTGGACCTTGTTCTCACCAACAAGGACAGGCTGGTGGGGAATGTGAAGCTCAAGGGCAGCCTTGGTTGTCCTGACCATGAGATCATGGAGTTCAAGGTCCTTAGGGCAGCGGGAAGGGCACACACCAAGCTCACTACCCTGGACTTCAGGAGAACAGACTTTGGCCTCTCCAGAGACCTGACTGATAAAATAGCATGGGATAAGGTCCTAGAGGGAAGAGGAGCTCAAGAAAGCTGGGCAATATTCAAGGATGACCTCCTCCAAGCCCAGGAGCAATGCATCTCAACAAAGAGGAAGACAAGAATGCCAGGAAGCCTGGATGGATGAACAAACTCAAACACAAAAAAAGGAAGCCTACAGAGAGTGGAATAAAGGACAGATAGCCTGGGAGGAATACAAAGAAATTGTTTGAGCTGCCAGGGATCAGGTTAGGAAAGCTAAAGTGCAGACAGAATTAAATGAAGAAAAATAAAAGCTTCTATAGGTATGTCAGTGATAAAAGGAAGACTAGGGAAAATGTGGGACCTCTCCAGAACGAAACAGGAGACTTGGTCACGCAGGATATGGAGGAGGCTGAAGTACTCAATGACTTTTTTGCCTCAGTTTTCACCTCACCACCCAAGTCACAAGAGGCAAAGGCAGGGACTGGGAGAATGAAAAACCACCCACAGTAGGGGCAGATCAGGTTTGAGACCATTTAAGCAACCTGCAGGTGCACAAGTCCATGAGATCTGATGAGATATCTCCATGAGTGTTGAGACGCCTGATGGAGGAAGTTGCTAAGCCACTATCCATCATATTTGAGAAGTCGTGGCAGTCTGGTGAAGTTCCCACTGACTGGAAAAGCGGAAACATAACCCCATTTTTAAAAAGGGAAGAAAAGAAGACTCAGGGAACTACAGGCCAGTTAGCCTCACCTTTGTGCCTGGCAAGATCATGGAGCAGATCCGCTGGGAAACTATGCTAAAGCACATGGAAAATGAGGTGATTTGTGACATTCCACATAGCTTCACTAAGGGCAAATCTTGCCTTACAAATTTGTTGGCCTTCTATGATGGGGTTACAGAGTTGATGTATAAAGGAAGACAAACTTACATAATCTACTTTGACTTGTGCAAAGAACTTGAAACTATGCTGCATGACATCCTTGTCTCGAAATTGGAGAGACATGGACTTGACGGATGGACCACTTGGTGGGTAAGAAATTGGCTGGATAGTCACACTCACAGAGTTGTGGTCAACGGCTTGACGTCCAAGAGGAGATCAGTGTTGAGAGGGGTTTGTCAGGGGTCGATATTGCAACTTGGGCTGTTTAACATCTTTGTTGGTGACACGGACAGCGGGATTGAGTGCACCCTCACCAAGTTTGCCAACAACACTGGGCTGTGTGGTGTGGTCAATACAATGGAGAGAATGGATTCTATTCAGATGGACCTGGACAGGCTTGAGAGGTGGGCCTATGTTACTTGCATGCAGTTCAACAAAGCCAACTGCAAGGTCCTGCACATGGGTCAGAGCAATCCCAAGAACAAATACAGGCTGGGTGGAGAATGGATTGAGAATAGCCCTGTAGAGAAGGGGTGTTGGTTGATGGGAGGTGATTGTGCCCCTCTATTCTGCTCTGGTGAGACCCCACCTGGAGGACTGTGTCCAGTTGTAGAGCCTCCAACACCAGAAGGACATGAAGATGTTGCAGTGAGTCCAGAGGAGGACCACAAAGATGATCAGAGGGCTAGAGCACCTCTCCTGTGAAGACAAGCTGAGAGAGTTAGGTTGTTCAGCCTGGAGAAGAGAAGGTACTGGGCCTTCCAGTACCTGAAGGAGGCCTACAGGAAAGCTGGAGAGGGCATGTAGTGATAGGATGAGGGGTAATGGTTTCAAACTGAAAGATTTAGGTTAGATATTAGGAAGAAATTATTTTATCAGAGAGCTGATAAGAGCTCTGCTTTGAAGATAGGCTGTGAGAGAGTTGGGATTGTTCAACCTGAAGAAGAGAAGGCTCCAGGGAGACCTTATAGCAGCCTTCCAGTACCTGAAGGGCACCTACAGGAAAGATGGGGAGAGACTTTTTACAAGGGTATGTAGTGATAGGACAAGGGGGGATGGTTTAAAACTGGAAGAGGATAGATTACATTAGCTATTAGGAAGAAATTATTTTCTGTGAGAGTGGTGAGACACTGGAACAGGTTGGCCAGCAAAATTGTGGCTGCCACCTCCCTGGAAGTGTTCAAGGCCAGGATGGATGGGGCTTGGAACCACCTGGTCTGGTGGGAGGTGTCCCTGCCCATGACAGGGGTGTTGGAACTAGATGATCTTTAAGGTCCCTTGCATCCCAAGCCATTCTAGGATTCTGCGATTCTAACTCAACAGCCTGCTTGTGCTTTGATTTTGTGCAAATCATGTAAAGATTTCTTTTCTAGTACCTAGACTTATTCAAAGATTGTAGCCTATGAAAGGTGTACATTACAAGCATGAAAATATTACATATTTAATCATATAAATTGTATAAATATAAATATCACGAAGAGGTACTCTAAAACTGAGGTAATACTCTCTTATTTTATACTACTATTCTGCATAATTTCTTCCTCATCTTCAGTTACTTTATAAATCACTTCTGCTCAGTAGCTCTTCTTAAAACACTGGAAAAAATTAACTAAAAGTTAGGGAAAGTGGGCTGAATAAACATGCCTGCGCTCATCTAGCCTTGGGTAGTTTCTCCATATCTATTTTTTATTAGACATGAGCTGTACCTATATTACCTAGTAACATGAACCAGTAGAACGGTTCTGTAGAATGAAGCAGCTGATGCTGAGGAGCAATTTCCACAATCAATACCTCAGAATTTTTTTTCTGCAGACAAGATCTCATCTGGTTCAAAGGACTAAGTGCCAATTCATGTAGTGCATCCTCCTGGCTTATTTTTAGCCAGAAGCGATCTAATTTTTACCTTCCAAGACCTCTCCTGATGTGAACAATAGTACAGTAAGACTGAATGGTCAAGAGATTTGCCTCAAAAGTGCACTTTCGATTGGAAAGAAAACACTTATGGAGATTTACCGGCTATCAGGCAACACACAAATGCCATGATTCTGAAACATGGTCAGGACTTCAGTATTTAAAAAGGATAATATCAATTTTTTATTTTGAAAAAAAATTATTTTTTTAGGAAAGGTCTAATTTATTTTTGGAACACAGCTTAAAATGGAAGTGGGCTTTACATTTCTATTGTAAATGGTAATTTCCCTTCAAGTCAAGCTATAAAAGCTATACAGCTTTACTTCATCAGCTGGTTATAAAATTAGTGGTGACATAATGTTTAGTGAACTGGAATTTAACAGGAAAAACAGACAATTTACTTTAAAATCCCTGAAGATCAAATTTCTGCAAAGGATTTTTGTTAATAAAGTCTGTCATATTGTATGGGGTGTTGGCAGCTTTTAGACAGATGTCACCATTATCTTTCTTGGTGTGCATTGGTTGAGGCTCTTGTTCATCTTGTCCTTTAGTTTATAACACCCATGAATATTAAGACTAAATTATTGTCAGCTATTTAAATACACGATCATGATACAACGTCAGTAGCTTTGCAAAATAATTGCACAATTTTACCTATATTTACTTTTGTAACTTCTTTTTTTCCGCAGTCTGAACTACATTACTGGAAAGTAACAGTGGAGCTAAAGTACTGAAGCAAATAACTTCAGCGCATTCATCTAACTCACAGTATACCAACTGTCTGACATTATAAACATTGCAATAGAGCCTGCACAAACAGCATCAAAGAATCTTTGGTTCCTGTCCTGTGGATATTTGGCAGAGGGATTTCAGGCTTTTTTCCCCCAACTAAGGTTTTATATTTCCCCAGTAATGCAAAATTGTCTGTATAATGCATAAAATGTGATCAAATGTAGTACACTTCTTATTATCTTGTATAGCCTATAGGAAAAATATTGCCAATGGGCTAATTAATCATACCATTATTTTTTACAAGTTTTTAACTACCGATACTTGGAGATAATTAAAGAAAATGAGCAGCCTGTCAGAATTATTTAATACTCTGAGGAAGATATTACTTCAGAATCAGTCTCTGGGGCTGGCCTCTGCAAAGAAACAAATTAACAATCTATTCCAAGGAACACAAGTGAAAAAGCATAAAGCATAACGCAGACAGATTATTATGAGTTTAACAGCATAATAGTTTTGATTGCCTGTTATCTCTGTTATTTTAACAATTTTGTCATCTACTTTGGGAATCCATGAATACAGTGTAGCAGGATGCTCTGCCTCAGTGGGCCTACCTCAATTTCCCTTTGTGATTCAATTGATCTTTGTCTCTCAGTCTCACACTCCCTGTCTCTCAGTCTCACACTCCCTGTCTCTCAACTTCACTGCACTTAGCATGGAGCTGGAGAGTTTCCACAGAAAGCAAAGGACATAGTGAACTCTGAACTGGTGACAATCTCAAAAGTACCAATAGAAGGCCAAGATGATATCTGTGGCACCAGCTGCTCTCCTGTGTGGAAGAACACAGAGCCCAGCTTGGCTCCAGCCAGGCCAAACAGAAACCAAACCAGAACTGATAGATAAATGAAAGAATTGGCTCAATGAGAGAAAACGCTTTATTGGTTTTTCCTTTGTTTCCTCTTTTGTTTTCCAATAGAGGATTTTGGAGGCATGGCTAAGTAGTTAAATGACAGCAGCCAGTCACTTTATTCTATAAAATTCTAGTCCCATCTTTAATTGGAGAGACTCCTGTACGCTTTCCCCAGGAGGTATGCTGGACCTTCTCACCTCCAGAGGGGAAACATGCTCGAGTGGTTCCTCCTCAAGAGGTTGAAAGGGACACCTGTCTGTAACCAAATAAAGGGTAAGAAGTATCAAATCCCTATATGTGAATTCTTACTAATATTTTCATTGGCTAGTTTTAAATATTAAAGACAGTTTTGACTTCTAAGCTTTGAAGCTTTAAGATGTTAGGATCCTTTTAAACATAAAAGACAGCAGTCATATTATCACATTGCCTATAGGTATTATTTTAATAATTGTTCTAAATCTAGTATAACACCTATTAGTAAGTAAGTTGCTAGCACTCAAACAATTAGCCTTTGTATAATAGTTATTGACTATTAAGTTATTTCTGTATTTTATTGTTAACGTACCTTCTTGTTTTGTTATCCTAATACCGTTTGCTACCCTAATATCTCAACACTGTAGACAGAACTTCCTACTTACCATTTCAGATGGTATCAAACTGTCAACTATTATTTGTATTAAAAAAACACATGTAAAAATGATACAAAAAAGCAGAAGAATGGATTTTCTAGTCTTTCGAGTTTCAATACAATTTTGATAATTACCCTGACAAATTATTCAGTCTTTCCTGTGTTTCAACTCCCTGTTTATGGAAGAGAACTAATACTTGTCCCACAGAGATGCTACAAGGATAATCATTACAATGTTCAGATGCCTTAGTGATGAGGCCCATAAAAGCACCTCTCTAAATCACAGTACTTTATAGATACGGTTATAAGTGGAAAGAGGGAAGAACAACTCATTTTGTGTAGGATCAATAAAAATTTCTTAAAAAAAAACCCAAACCAAAGTGAAAACAAAAAACAGAACAACAACAAAAAGTTCCTTCAAAATAAAATAATAACTAATACATTCATTTCTTTTTTAATTGAAAATATATCTAATTTAACTACCCTGGGTAATAAAATTATGCTATAGTTGCTGCCAGTCTCATCTGGCAGAATGTTACACTCAGCTTGCCAAAGAAGAAATGATGTAGTAAGTGCAATTCAGAACCAGGCCTTACAAAAGCTTTCAGACATGGCAAATTAAGTATTGCAATGAACATGTCAAAATGATAAATAAACCAATCTTGTTTGTATCCCACATGAAAGAATAACTTACTTTTCTTCTCTGTTTTGCTATACAAAAAAAAGCCAGAATTATTGTTTCTAATATAGATAACAAGTGGGCTATTGCCCTTCAACATTTTGATAATACCAAATCGGTCTATCAGCACAGAAATTACTCAAATGCAGTAAAAATGGACAGTGTTTCAAATTTTGAGCATTTTTACTACAATTCTTAAAGTGCACAAATCCTGTCTGCCACAATCCATTAGGCTTATGCAGGAATCTCCTGATTCCACAAACGCTTATTGTTTTTTTCCTCAGGCTCTACTACTGACATCGGTTAGCTTTAAAGTAGAAGTAGTTATTTGCTGTTGGGCTGATAGAGCTGAATTTGATAAACAGTAGCTATTAACTGGCTTACATGATAGTGCTGAAAAAGTGTCCTCAGATTCTAGAAGAAAGACAATGCACTCATAACTTCAATGACATTTTTCCCCTTGGCTTGCTCTTCAACAGCTTATGCTTCACTTCTCAAAAAAAGAAAAAACATATTTTTAGTGCGATTAGACTGCTCTGCACCACTTTTTAAATTCTAATACTTATTTCATATAAGGCATAATACATAAATAACTATAGGCTCATGGTTTTTTACACAATAACTCTTGCTAACCAAATCTGTATTTTGACACATCAAAAAAAAATATTTGGTTTCTCTGCTATAAAATTCTGAAAAACTCTATTCTGGTTAACAGAGTAATCCTACATCAGCACCAAGATACAGATTAAAAAAAAACAACAACTCATAATCAGCTGTGATCAACAGCTTACTCAGACATCACTGCTGAAAAGCAACAACCATCTGAATGGCATAGTGTCATCACTAGGGACTAAAATTTACTCACTGCCATAGTCACAGGGAGAAAAGGCTTTACTAATTAAAATGAATTTATTGACATTATCCTCTATAATATAAGAACTGAAAATTCTCTTTCACCTTGCTTCCACTTAAGCTTCTTTAAAGCACTTTAAGCACCAGAAAACAACTTTTAAAGACCCAGAGAAGTAAAGAAATATCAAAAGGCTCGTGTACACGCTCCTGACAGGCCTAAATTCTTACTCAATCTGCACACAAGACATCTACTCTCCTTCAATTTATGTGGTATTCATTTTTGATACAAAGATTATATGCAAATGTATATGGAACTCTGAAGTTTTTTGAATTTGTAAATTAAACAAGGGCTTCTTCCACAGAAGTACAGCAGAAGGTGTAACAAAAGCTTCCTTTGGTTATTTCTTGCTTTTCAGTTTATCAGGCAGTCAGACTAGCATGACATGATTTAAACTCTTACCCACTTTAACAGGTCTTCTTCAGTTTCATGAAGCAGATTGCCAAGTATGATTTGAATGACCTATTTGCTCAGAATGGAGTACGACTCATTTAAAAAGATAAAAACATCACAGCAAGAAGACATACAGAAATATTTGGGCTTCG
Organism: Hemiprocne comata; assembly: GCA_020745705.1. NCBI lineage: Eukaryota > Metazoa > Chordata > Aves > Apodiformes > Apodidae > Hemiprocne > Hemiprocne comata. The sequence continues at coordinate 81,099,255 of CM036587.1, read as the reverse complement.
TATCTGTCTTTCATAGTCACATTTGAGTTGGAGCTTGAGTGCAAGTACACCTGCAGCTCAGGGGTTGTCACGTTTGTGTTACATACAGATGATGAGCTTGCTTGGGAGGTTTCATTGCATGTAATCGAGTCCCCCCCCATGCTCAAGTTGGCCTGAGCACAGATTGAGCTGATTCCCTCTCATCTGAAGGCCAAGAGACAATCACACAGGCAGCATGGAAAACTGGGTGTGCAGGCTGCAGCACAAGCTCAGTCTCTCAGCTAACAGGATACTAAGTATGACCACAGCCATGCATAATGTAGATATTCAGCACTTAGGCCAACTGTACAGATATGGAGTCCTCTGAGGGGCTTGTAAGTGGCCTGAGCAGGCTCAATTCTTCTTAAAGATTTTTTAGAGGAAGATCCTTTGCCAGGTACAAGGACTAGAAAACAGTGTGAAATGGTAGGTACTGAGAGAGGTTGCAAGGTGTGAATGCATGCAAGTGTCACAAAATTCTTGTTAACTGGATGTTTTTCTCAACATAACCTTGAAGAGGACCTTAAAGATCATCTAGTTCCAACACCCCTGCATGGGCAGGGACACGTCCCAGTAGACCAGGTTGCTCCAAGCCCCATCCAACCTGGCCATGAAAACTTCCAGGGAGGGCACAGCCACAACTTCTCTGGCTAACCTGTTGCAGTGTCTCTCCACCCTCACAGGAGATAATTTCTTCCTAATACCTACTCTAAATCTACCCTCTTCCTCTTTAAAGCCATGACCCCTTGTCCTGATTCTGTGATCACAGCAGGATGCTGATCAGCACTACTGTCTTAAAGTTGCTAAACTAATATTATTACTAATATAGCCACATTCACTAAAGAACTAGTACATTACTACACAAAGTACTGCAGATATTTGCATTTTACATAGAAGAAGTAATGTTTGTATTTTCACTGGGAGAAATAATATTTACGTAAATATATTCATCTATTTAGAACTGAATTATTCTTTGATCATATTCCTGCCCATCAAACTGCTAAAATGACTTTCAACCAAGCTAAATGAATCGCTTCTGGGAACAAGACCAAAATAAACACTTCTCATTTAAGATCTCTCATTTACATTTTTTCCTAGGTGGAGGAGAACTTCTGTTATTACCAATAATCCCCATAGAGGCATGGTGTGCTGTGGTGTCTGAATGTGGCCTCCAACCTGTAACTCTGCCTCTGGCAAAGGCCAAAAGTGGGTACGTGGATAAAAGTATAAGAGAAAACACAGTTCACCATGTAATTTGCAAGCCTCCAGTAATTTGTAGAGACATTAATGGCAACTCTGTAGTTATTAGCCTTCAGTGGATTGATTTTTCATTAACTTCTTCACTTTCCTTCTCACACACATGAAAAATTCTTATACCTGCACCACTCTGTGGCAGAGAACTACCTATTTTAGCTGTATACAATTTGTGAAGAATCGCTTCCTTTTTGTTGCTCTGAATGTGCCACCTGTTGGATTAATTTAGTACCCCCCATCTTTCATTGGTGAAGGAGGGATTCCTCTCCTTTAACTTCATCCTACTGCTTGAGACATTATGGAGACTTTTCATATCTTCTTCTCTTTGTCTCTTTTCCAGGCCAAGGAATCCCATCTTACTCAGTTGTTCCTTATCAAGGAGTCAGTCCAAAGATACTGATTCCCTTTGTATCCTTCTTTGTACTTGTACCAGTTCTTTGGGACACGTCCTCTTTGAGACCAGAGATAAATAATTTACACAGTGCTGGACATAGGGGCTCACCATAAATTTAGATACAAAGCTGTATTGATTAAATTTATTTTCTTCTGCTGCTGCTAGCAATTTTTAACATCCCATTTGCTTTTTTGGCCCTCACCACACACCGAGCAAATGTGCATACAACTATTATAAAACAAGATCTCATTTGAGAGAGATTATGGTTGCCTCAGAGCACAACACTCTATTAATGAAGTTATAATTATCTCCTCCTCCCCTCAGTATGTACCACTTAATATAAAATGTTGTCTTATACTTTAATCCTGTTTCATAAGGTCCTTTTCCCATTCTTCCAATTCATCCTTTGTCTTTGCTAACTCATATATTTCACATGAACAGCAAACGCTGCCACCTGAAAATTCACACTTTTTTGCCTGTGATAATTTATGATAATTTTAAATAACATATGCCCCAGCCTAAATCCCTACTGATAATGAAGTATCAAAAGAGTATCCAGAATGAAATCTAGCAACATTTTTTTCAGTGATTAAGTATTTTCATGACACTAAGAGTGAATAATCCATTAGTGACATTTTTTTTAGCAAGCAGTAGCAAGGTCATAATTACATTAGTCCCACAGTATTAATAACAACTCTAGCTTACATGTTCAGGAATGGACAGTTAAAGTAAACACAGTGTACTGACGAAATAACCTGTGTAATTAAAGCTGGTGCTAGGAGACCGGAGTTTTGTTACAAGCTCAGCTTTGCTCTCCACACACACTTTTTTCTCTTGTTGTAAATACAAGAACAACTACTGCACTCAGCTGTTTAGGAAAAAAAACATCATATTTCTCAAGCATTTTTCACTATTTTAGCTAACACTGCCATAGCTCAGTCATAACATTTTGGCTACAATTACTGGAACAAATAATTATAGAATACAATGTTCAGGTATGTGAACCTAGAGGAAAAATATCATTGTTTAATTAGCTGTTAGTGCAGTGAGAGAACATCTTTTATACTGTGATGTTATGTATGGGGCATCCTTTGCAATCCTGCTTTCCTGCTGAAGTGGCAGGTGTCCTGCCAGCTCTAAAAGGAGGATCTTGACTCCCTCCATTACTGTCTATCTACACTTTTTTTGCTATAATTTCTGAATTTGCATAAAATTGCTCTCTCTTGCCATCTTGCTTCTTGAGTAATTCTTTAAATCTTATTTCATGTATTCTATTTTACCTTGTTTTTCACATTCCCTTTTTATATTTTCTCACGCAGCAACAATCAACAGTGCAGAAGCTTTTTCTTACATCCATGTATGAAACAAAGCCTTCTCCAGAAGAAAATTAAATTTAAGCTAATAATTAGTAATTAAAACTGTATCAGATCTACTTTCAGGTTATGTCAATGCTGTCAGGGCTGAAAACAGCCCTGAGGAGAAGGACTTGAAGGTGTTGGTTGATGAGAAGCTCAACAAGAGCCACCAATCACAGAATCACCAAGGCTGGAAAAGACCTTTAAGATCAGCAAGTCCTGCCTATGACCTAACACCACCACATCAGCTAGACCATGGCACTAAGTGCCACATCCAGCCTTTCCTTCAACACATCCAGGGATGGTGCCTCCACCACTTCCCTGGGAGGTCCATTCCAATGTCTAATCACCCTCTCCGTGAGGAAGTACTTCCTAATATCCAACCTAAACCTCCCCTGGCGCAGCTTCAGGCTGTGCCCTCTTGTCCTGTCACTAGTTGCCCAGCTCCCACCTAACCACAACCTCCCTTCAGGGAGTCTCCCCGGAGTCTCCTCTTCTCCAGGCTAAACAATCCCAGCGCCCTCAGCCTATCCGTATAAGACTTCCCATCGAGTCCCTTCAACCAGCCTTGTTGCTCTCCTCTGGACCTGCTCCAGCACCTCAATATCCTTCTTGAAGTGAGGGGCCCAGAACTGGACACAGTACTCGAGATGAGGCCTCACCAGTGCTGAGTACAGGGGGAGAATCACATTCCTACTCCTGCTGGCCACACTATTCCTGATACAAGCCAGGATGCCATTGGCCTTCTGGGCCACCTGGGCACACTGCTGGCTCATATTCAACTGGTTGTCAGCCAGTACTCCCAGGTCCATCTCTTCTGGGCTGCTCTCCAGCCACTCTTCCCCCAGTCTGTAGTGTTGCATGGGGTTTATTGTGGCTGAAGTGCAGGACCCTGCACTTGGTCTTGTTGAATTTCATGCCATTGGCCTCGGCCCATTGATCCAGACTGTCCAGGTCCTCCTGCAGCTTCTTCCTACCCTCCGGCAGATCAACACTCCCCCCCAACATGGTGTCATCTGTGAACTTACTAAGGGTGGTGCAGAGTCCTGAAAATAATAATTGTCTCAAAACAGCTACCCTGACAAACTGGACATTGTGCTTGGGTGGGGGCCTCATTCGATAACCACCTGGACCCTGTTCTTGCAAGGAGAGCCCCTTGTTTGGTAACCACCCTGATAAAGTGGACACTGTCCTTGAAAGGGGAGTCCCTCCTCTGGCAGCCACCCTGATAAATGGGACACTGTCCTTACTTGATAAGGAGCAGTGGCCAGCAAGAGGAGCCCTGTGGAGGCACAGTGCCATCTTGAGAAAGACCACTGTCCTGTTTAAGGACAGAGCGCATGCGTGACAATAAAGGTCATTGCTTGGTCACCCCAGATCGGGGGGGGGGCAAGTGATCACCTGGACCCCCGTGCCCCACCGACTCATTTCCAGAACATTCCCAAATCCAACACTGAGTCTGCACAAAGCAGGCTGAGCCTCACCAGGAGAGGCGGGGCCAGGTGCCATAAAAGAGGCAGACTAGAAATGCTCGGGGCCCGTGCCCACCATCCAAGGACCACAATGTCATGCTGATATTATCACTGGATCCAAGGGTGGTGATATCTTTCCTATCCACTCTTGCTTTATCTCTGTCTCTATCTCTCCATCTCTCTCTTCATATCTCTCTCTCTCTCTTTCTAACCTTATTCTCAGCACACAGGGGTACCATCATTTCTAATTTTGCTAAGTTTTTCCTATTGTAACCTGTTGCTTTGAGAGGATAATTTGGCTAAGTTCTGCTGGTTGTAATCTGTTGCTTTGAGAGTGATATTTTTGTATGTTTTCTTTGACAAGCTTTATAATCTTACTCAATCTTAAGTAAAAGTGTGTTTTGTGAAAGCCTCCTGGGTAATGGTCTTAATCCTAGAGTACCGCGCAGAGTATTACATTTTGTAAATCCTTTTTTAAAATATCCTTTCGCATAATTTTTGTTTCAAATGATCTTCCTGTCTAGATGAATGTACTTATACAAAAACTTTTCAAATAAAACTACAGACTTTTCCTTTGTAGTTTAATTTCTACAACATCATTTGTACTTTTCCACCTTTGTTGGCAACATAAACTTTGGACACACACTAGCAATATTAGCACCATCTATTCAGCTGTGTTCAGAGGTCTTGTGGGAGCTGGTGACTTCATACTAACAGGACAATCTCCACAGGTTTTCAGTCTTCTACATTGATCACTGAATTTTCAGCCAATGCAGTCTGCTGAGTTTTAGAGCTTTAAATATTTTTTATCTGTGACCTCCTTAACAGTCCAGGACAATGGTCACAACCTTTTACATCCCCTAAAGTGTGGGTTACAAATCAAGAAGTTGATCCTTCCTTTTTATTTTGATATGTCCTAGTCCTGAACTCACTTTTTCTCCTTTGTCATGCAATTAATGAAAACATAGTTCTCATCTTTGTTTCATCTCTAAATACCTAATTTTCATGACTGCAAGGACCACAGGCAAAAGGTGTTGCTACTAACACTTTTTTATTTCCAATTTTCCCACTACGAGGTACCTAAATAAATCAATAAGTGAAGTCACTAGATCAATGAGAAATGTTCTGTTGTAAGTTGATCATCTTGGAAGATGAAGCTTTCAAAAGCAAACATTAAATGAAAGTCCGACTTGCTCATGGGAGTTTTGCATTTTTATGGTTCTACTTCCTTCTCACGCTTTCACATGCAGCTGTCAAAATTGCCTTGTCTCTCACATACTTTATGCAATATACAGGATGCAAAGCTTTTAAAGTAATAACTTTTTTCACCAACCAGACATAAGTGAGAGAGATAATGGTCTCAGCTCAACACAGCAAGATGAGAAGTACAGAGTTCTGCCTAGCATTCTGATTCCTCTTACAATTTTTTTACTGTTTTATTTCTCCTCATCGATTTTCTTATCTGTAATAAATTGTGACAATGCTTTTACTTGAAAATGTGCATGGTATAAAATCAGTCAGTCAGCTTAGTAAGTCAGGCTAACGTGATCATGCTTGGTCATGTTTTAAAATATAATTCAAGGATCACCAAGGCCCAACAAGAGTTTCACGGAGATGTCTGCACACAGAGTTGGGTATCTGAATTACTGTGGGTTAAAGTTGTACTAAACAAGCTCATTCTTATAAACACTATTTGAAAGATCTTTCATATTAAAATCATCCAGAAATTAGTAACTGTGATGTCCTGCATCATGGGAGTCAATTAACACATTACTATCAGTGGTCCCTAAAACAAGTCTCATCTCCTTGAAAAAGGCGCAATGCAAATGTCTAATAGAAATGATATACAAGTCTCTCTCAAGTATTGTTACTTTAGATGTGGCCATATGTCCTGGTTTGAGCCAGGATGAAGTCAATTCTCTTTTTACTGATTTTTTTTTTTTTTATTCAGTGAACTCTCTTTTAAGCGGCACATTTGCTAAAAGTAGCAGCAAGTTTACCAGCTAGTGGGCTGATAATGACCAAATGTTTATAGTTACTGCTGAGAGACCAAAGACACTTTGCTCTGCTTGTTGAATCTGCTGCTTCAAACACTAAAGGAGCAGATGTGGATATAGGTATATAGATAGTCTTTGTGTGTTATTTGATATCGGACTTGCCAAACCCTCAGTGCCTTTAATAAACCTATTGATTCCTAAGCGTTGTTTGTGAGTGTGACGGGGAGCGGTCCTCAGCTCTCGATCCCCTGAGGTGGGGGTGTGGGTCGCGGCTTTACCTATCTTGGTCCGCGACAGGGTTGTATCTACAACCCTTCCATAGGCAGGAGTGGACTAGACAAATAGCAAAATTGGCAAAACAAATCATTCCATGTATTTACGTGGCATTCAGTATAAATTCAGGGATCATGGAGGTCAAGTTCTTCTTCTTCCCTTCTTCTGTCCACCTGTAATACAGCATCCAGGGACAACTCCATCTATCCATCTCCTTTGATCCCTAGGCCCGTGTGTTCCTGACACTCATAACTCTACCCTCAGCTCCTGTCTATGCTTCTGCTGTCTCCAGCAGTGGTCTGGGACTCTTTGGAACTACTCACAGCTAAGGAGAGTGCCGTGGGAGTTGCTGGGGGTGGGGGGATGTGATAGGGGTTTTGTACATTCCTGCACATACTTGTATATATTTGTACATATTTTCTTTTATAATTAGTATTTAACTAAAGCTGTCTAGTTTTCAATCTGGAAAGCCTCTCTCCTTATTCTCTCTCTCCTTTCCTTATCTGGGTGGGAGGTGGAGGGGATCGAGGGCATTATTGTTGCCAGTTTAATTGCAGATCCTCAGTCAAACCATAACAACAATTTATTGGCACCCAGTGTAGGGCTGTATCTTAAGCCCAGGGTATAAATTCGGACTAATTGGCTGAATGTTTAGAATTCCACCTCTACTGGGAGGATTCCCTGAGATAGCTATGGGCAACACTTCTGCTGTATACGTTGACGGGCTGAAAACTGGACAGATAATTTCCACAATGTTTTTCCTGGACTTTTTTCCCAATATGCAGTCGTATATGTGGTGTGCAGCTGGGATAATATTGCTCTGTGTAGCTGCTCTTGTTACTTTTTTATGGTTTATTGACAGAACTATAACCATAATCAACCTGTAATAACCTATCTGGTGATCACAGAGGTTTTGATACTGATCTGTATGGTGGCACTGTATGTGCATAGTACAAATTATCATGTGACCAGAAAGGTCTATGTTGGCAATGGCAGTAGCAGGTTCAGTTTTACCTCTCTATTTTCTCTCAGGCTGAACCTCCTAGCTCTTGATCTAAATAGCATTGTTTCAGTAGGGATGCTTCTGCTGAATGTTTACAATATACTACAGATGCGTAGAGCAAGATGTTGTTCTACTCACTGCCACCCTCCCACAGGCAAGGTTGCTGCCACCACTGCTGCTGTTGCAAAAAGCAAGGCCACTCCCACTCAATCCAGATGAGCAAAAGTTAACCCTGTGACCAAGGGTAAAGCAAAGGCAAAAGGTTACAGCTCTTATCCCCATCTGAAATCTCCAAAGTTTTCACAAGAGCAGGAAGAGGATGAAGGATAAGATCCTTCTCAAGCAGATGGAGGAGCAGACCCTTCTCAAACAGATAGAAGAGCAGGCCCTTCCAAGCAGATGAGGATGAGGATCTTGTCCAACCTTTCTTTCTAAAGGACTTGCATATCATAAGAAAAGACTTTACCTGCAATGAAGGTGAGCTGCTTCTTTGTTGGTTACTCCGATGGTATGATAGTGGGGCTGATACCTATGATGTGGATGAAAGAAAAGCCAGGCAGTTGGGATCCCTGGCCAGAGATGCCGATATTGACAGAGCAATTGGTAGAAAGCCAGGAACTACCACCTTATGGAGCTGACTTCCTTCAGCTGTAAGAGAGATATCCCCATAAGGGTGACATTGAATGGCACCGAAGCAGAACACCCACTCTTGAGAGAGCGATCACGTATTTGAGAGAATTAGCTGTGCAAGAGGTGATCTATGATAACAATGGACTTACAAATCCTGATGACATTCTGTGCAACACACCCATGTTCCAGAGGTTTGCGCAGGCCATACCAGCAGCACATGCCCATATATTCTCCTTCATGGGATGTTTTGATGACTATGGAAGGCCAACTGTGCTTGAATTGGCTTTCAAAGCATGACAGTATGGAGACATGACCTCTGATACCCATTAGTTCCACACCTCAGTCATTGAAAAAATGACTGTCAGAAGGAATAAGATGCTGCACAGATGGGAAGGTAAACCCCAGTACCTCCCTAGAGAAAGTGGGGCTCGTATTGCAGCCATTAAGAGGAGACATCCTGCTACGAGACAGCAGGGAGAGAGATGGGACTCGCTTCGATGCCACCTGTGGTCTCTCTTGCATGATTAATATAAAGAGGAAATGAGAACCTGGGACAAGAAACCCACTGCTATTCTCCAGATATACGTACAAGAGCTGCTAAATAGAACAAACGCAGGAGATGGTTCTTCCAGGAAGATAGCTGCTTCAGTCTCCAGTGACCGGTCCTTCAGCATAAACAGCTAACAGCATAGAATCTGGTAAGTTAGGAAAAACCCTTATGACAGCTTAAATGAAATATTATTGTGACCCTCTTAGCAGAAACTTAGCAGAAATATAATTGTATTTAAAAATAAATTAATCAGAATACAGATATGAACAGAGACTTAAGCTTTTTTTTTTCTTCAAAGAGTAGTAGCTTTCAAATTCACTGCATGTATTAATTGCCCTTTTATTTTATTTTTTCTTTCAAGTTAACACTTGTGAATAACACCACAGCACTGTAAATTTGGCTGAGAACAGATTCTGCACAAGCAGTGCAAAATTTCCCTCACAGGCTGCCCTGTCATGCAGACACTCACCCAAGAGGGAAAATAACTCTAAAATCTGAGTGCACATTCAGAAAGAGCTGTTGATTTAACCCTGATGGAAGGTGATCAACATTCATTTCATTATATTAAAAACTATCCACTATGAAATGCATACATGAGTTCAATGCTGATGCTTAGGAATTACTAGGTTTTAGAAAAGCACTGTTCTAATCACAGGTACAGAGCTCTGCTTCCTCCAAATCCGCACTGTTTCTGCCTTGATGTATGGTAAAACCTCTGAAGATGATGAGGCTTTCTCAAGACTGAGGCAGATGAGAAATACCTTATTGTTAGGTTCACCCTATACTGTCAACAGGCAGTTGAGACTATTACATTTTTCATCCGGTGAGAATCATAAAAAAAAATCTGTAGTCATTTGTACTTGTATAATATAATGGAGGTTTGAAGAACAAAATGTTGCAATACATACGTTATTCCTTAGTAAGATTGTATCTGGCAAGCTAAGAATATTTAGTTGTTGCACACTAGGTAACAGAAGAAAAAATAGCTGCCTCTGCATGTCACTATTGAAGCACAAAAATAAAGTAGGGTTACAGCAAGATTTATGATGCTCTGGTGGGGTCACACCCCCTTGAGCCGCTCCTGCATCAGGGCAATTAAAACTGCTATCTTGTTAGTCATTATAAACTGTTGGGACATGGCCGTGCTTGAGGATCTTATACTCAGTTGATTTCTATCACCACTGATTGAGGACTGAGCTTTTCATAAAAAAAAGATTAATGAACTTTTTCATCTTTATCCACACGTGCTGTTTTGCATGGCCTTCTGGAGCTTCACAGTACCAGACAAACACATAAAGCACAGCCAACTAAGTACATGAGCAAGCCTTATTTTACAGCAAGCCTTCCAGCATCCCTTCCGTTTTAACAGGTCACATGGTAACACCATATTGCAATTATGCTTTTGTAGCCTGGGTCTGCTTACATGGATCTCTGCTAAAGGGGGTTATCCTTTGTTAGGCAATCAGATCGATTTTTATGGTTGTTCTGTATTATGCAAGCAGATGATTTCCAAATTTTTATTTCATAGTCAGGTTAAATGACTCTTAAGGTGTCAACATGAAGATTATTTCAAGATCTCTGACTGTGAGCTAGACTAATCCCCATCAGTTTCTAAGCTATATTTTGATTTGCAACTTGACACTTCTTGAGATAGTCTTCTAAAAACAGACATAAAAGGAATAAGTGCATTGGCTGATAACAGCTGACATTATTGCTGTAAATCTGTGTTCTCTTACAGGTGGCTTTGAAAATTAACTAGTCACCCCTAACTGTTTAATGAAATTGTCAGTTGATTTAAAAGACACATTAAACTGCTACTTAGAAATAATTGTGATGTTATTAGTGCAGCCTTTCTATAATAAGTAATGTAAAAGCCAATGCACATATCACTATATTGTGTCTGGCTATTCTGGCTGGAAGAAGAAGATAAAAAACCTGTGATTTCACGTCAGATGAAATATCCTGCCCTTTACCATATACTTAATATCACTTCAAAATACAGCACAGCAGTATTATGGAAAGAAGTACCTTCAAAAGATATGATTTTGGAATGAAGCTAATTTATCATAAATATAAACCAAATTTATTTCTTCGATCAAACAAAACTAAATGGCATTTCATACCTTAAAAATTTTATGTAATTAAAAAAAAAAATTACATAAGTGTTTTTCAGTACGTTAGCAATGGTTTAAACTTACATAAACCATGGCTTTCACCATCAGTATTTAGAACATAAACTCTCTAAAGCATTTCTCCCACTCAGTGATCTACCTTCTTTGAGAACTTTGTGGGGAAAAAAAGGGAAAACACATCTCCATCTTGTTTTTTTTTTTGTTTGGTTTGTTTCTTTTTTTTTGGTGTTTGGTTTGTTGTTGTTGTTTTAAGGCTGGGGTTTTTTTGAAAGTGGTTTTAAATTGATGAGGCAAAGAATTATGCAAAGCCTGTCAGTTTTTTTTTATTCAGGTATATTAAAGCATATAGTTAAAATAGAAAAAATTAAGTTATAATAAACAGGAAGTAAACACTGTTGAAAAAATAGTCATCCGGAATGAATTGCATTATTCTGGAAGCAATTTTTTTTACTTAATGTTATTGATGTAGTAATTAAATACTCTAATTTATTTTTTTGTTTCACCACCAAGATCATTCCATATTTTATTTGATCTTTTTTTTTAGGTAACAGTGGTATAGGATATCCTGTCAAGAAATATCATGATTGCATGTGCTACACTGTAATTAGATCTTTCCTGATATTTGGAAAGTGTCTTTTTCACAACTTGTAACAGTTCAAAAAAGTCTTAGAAATTAAAAATATGACAGGCAAATCTGTGATGTGATTAGTGTTACTCTTCATGAAAATAACACATTAGTTCAGAAGTTGCTTATAAGCTGAAATTCAAACGTATTGATAGTAGTAAATTTTGTGCAAAAGTAATAGTATTTTGGCTGCTTAAAACTGGCACCAAATGACTACCTAGGCTAGCTTACATAAAAGTATAAAGACTAATGAATTACAGTGGTGCAGCAATAACAGCCCTGTCTTCTGAGGTAAAAAGCACAGCAATCATGTTGCCTGTGCTACAGCACTGAATGTGATTAAAGTCCTCATATGCATTGGTAGCTAGTGGCCAGAACAAAAACATGTGTTACAGAAAGTGTAATTAGTAATAACCAGATACCACAAAGATGCAATTTTTCATTATGTGATCCCCCTCTCTTCAGACTATAAAACATCATATTATCTTTGTGATATAAGGATACCACTTTTTGTAAATAATTTTTACTGTTTCAGTGCCTACAAGTGTAATATCCAAGTACATTTTTGTCTGGTATGTCAAATCATCTAGTGAACTACACGCAGTCTTTTGCTGTTTTATTTATGCAACCTCTACACAGAATAGTTTCCTGGAAGGGTAGGAGGAATACTTAATTTTCTGTGAATTGTATTTCTATTTAGGAAAAAAACCCACAAGACTCAACAAAAAACAATCCACATTCCCAGTTTTGTATTTTAAAAAGTTAAAACGTTATTAAAATAAAAAACTGCAGCATGATGCCTCCTTTTTATGGCAGGTGAATTTGAACCTCACTGTCTAGGCAAGTGGAATTTGGGGATTTAGGAATTGGGCTCTTGACCTCTTATTTTCCTTTACTTAAACTGAAAATTATATATAGCATCAATTATAGGCTATGCTACTATTTTTGTCAGGTCTCATTTTCAGCTTTCCTTCCTGAAAACTCTTATCTAAATTCGCCCTCCACATCCCTCGAACACTTGACTACCAAATTACTTCTGCTCTAATACAGAAACAGTGACCATAAAATGCGAGAATTGCACAGACTATAAAAGCTATAATTTAAGAGTTCGACTTGTGAAACAATAAAAAAAATAATTGAAATACTTCAAAACAATCTGAACAATCAGAAATAAAAGTAAATTATACTGAGGTACAGGATAACGGAGCAAAAAGCAGGCATCTTCGTTAGCTGAAATCTGAATTGGAGTAACTGTAACAATCATAGAAATTACTGCACATTCTGGGCTAGAGACTTCAGGTTTAAATCTTATGTCTGATATCTGTCTGACATTTGTTGCTAAAAATAAGGCTGTTACAGTCCTATTACAGCCTGTTACAGTTCAATTAAAGTTAGTCGTGCACCATAAATATCTCATTTTTTGAGGGGGAATAAAGAAATAAGACAAACATGCAAAAGTAGAAAGTAAATGTTATAAACTTGTACACTAAAAATAATAATAACATCTACAGTGGCTATATGAGAGACTGAATTGTGAAGGGAATGAACAGAGGGAACTATTGCCAGTTGAAGATTTTCCCCACCAGAAACATGTACACAATTATAGTACATTTCACTATTCATCTGTGTCATTTCAACTTTTAAAGAAAGAATAAAAAATTACCTTTCCCACATACTGAGGTTCAGAGCCCATGTACTCCTCCAGCACAAAAAATTGATTCCACACCCAGCCTCGTTTGACTCGCTGGGCAGATGATCTGCTCCCTGGCACTGGGACATTTTCTCTTGGCCCTCCTTCTAAAGTCTGTTGTGGCCGTGGATGCAGTGGCGTTAGGAGACCTCCATCAAACAGGACCCAGAGAAGCAGGGATAAGCAGTTCCTTGTAAGCATTGGCAATGGCTTTCCTACAGCAAGTAATAAAAACTCCAGCACTTAATGCAGAGCACAGGAATCCAGGTTTGAGGTGTCTGTGGCCTCCACCACTTAGCTTCTGATTTTATTGCGGAAATGCTAATGCAGGCATTAATCCTTCTGATGACAAGGTTTTTGCTGCATTAAATTCCATCTAAAGGGACCTATAAAAGAGATTTACATGGCAACATCAAATTACATAAAATTACAATGAAGTGTTCATCAAAATTCTCACACCTAGTTAGTTTCTAGAGACAGAGGAAAAGATTAGGAATCACAGTTTTAAAAGAGATTGCTATTTTGATTGTAGCACAGAGCTGCTCTAGAACATTGTACAGTTATTCCAGGAATAGTTTGTTCTTGCTGTGCTTAGCATTACTTTTGTGTCTGTCTGAGCACAGGCCCATTGCATTTGCTTTATGACCCAGTTATTAGACAAAACTGTTACCTATTAGTGATGTAAAAAGTATTTACTCTGGATTTATACAGAAAATACTGGGGAAGAGAGGACCCACTTCCATCCTACTGTCCAGAGCAGGAATGCTTTGCTTGTTGTCTCTGTCAAAAAACATGTTGAAAGCATCCCTATCTGTCTGTGGGTGGACTTGGACAAAGTTTATACTGAACCTTGAACTCTGGAGGATAGATTTGTATGAAATCCATGGGAAATAAAAAATGGGAAATAGTGCCCATACAGCTAAATACCACAAAGCTTCCAACACACCATATGAAGTCTATGACTGGCATTTTCTTCTCAAAACAAACCTTGTATCAAAATGATAGTCATGTTGTTCTTCAGGATTTCTGTCAAGTACGTTAAAAAATGCAGTCCTGATATATGGAGAAAATGATAGAACTGCAGTCAGCATAGAAAACGAAACAACATGGAAGCCAGTAAGATAAGACAGTGATACTCATTTGTACTGACAAATGCCAGGTACACAGATTAAAAATAAATCAGTGCTAACTAACTACAGGGCTGAGACAAAACTATCACATCAAGGTGACAATTAAAACCGTGGTTATCCTTGTAGCGGCCAAATGCCATCAGCAACCAAAAAGACAACCCTAAAGGAACTGTTATGCTCCCACATTGCTCTGTACCAGCATAGATAATTTTAACAGAAAGACAGATAGGAAAACGTACTGTGTTTTCTAGCCACAGAATAATTAACAAGGGATGCTTTCTTTTTGTATTTATGAAATGTTCTGATTAATTGCCTGCAATTATTAAAATGACAGTGCTAAAGTTTGCAAATATTTAAATATTATGGATATAAATACTTAAATATTATGGAGTATGAAACAAGTTCAATAAAATGTAGCTCTAGCTGTCATTTTCAACTTTTCACCAAATTCAGCAGCAATAAAACCTGGTGAAAACAAGTACCCACACCATCTAAAAATGCTATGACCCAGGTGCCAATAAAGACAGAGTGAAGACTGCTAAATCTATGCAATCCATTCTGAAACAAATTGGAGCTATTCCAGAATTTAGACAATAAACAATAACACAACATCTACATTCATTTTCAGGTGGGCAGCAATAAGTACTGAGGCAACATGAAGAGTAGTGTTTCTTTTTCTCCACTCTTTCAAGTTAATGATCTTTTTTTTAATAGAGGAAGTGGCTTAATGGCTTTCTTGAAGCTATCCTTGTCCATGCTGTCCCTCATGCACACATTAAAACCGAACGCTCACAATTTCATAAGGCCCAAGTCATCTGTTTAATGAATATACTCTCCCTTCCATGGCTCTTCTTCATTAGGGGTCAATGACTGGCAGGCCACATGTTGCATTAACATGTATGGAAGGAGACTGAAGTTGTTTTCTGACAACAAAAATTTTCATAAGCCACAGTTCTATGCTATCGAATTTTAAATCCTGCTGTAGATTTAAGACTTAAGAACAAATTAATAATCTTGTCTCATTAAGACCTACAACCTAAGAATGAAGAGACAGCCTACTCTATGGTCTCCTGGTTGTTAGGTAGAAGAAATACTGCTTGTATGATTTAAGATGGATGCATTTTAAAAACAAGAATACAATGAATATCACTATGGAATTCACCACTTTATTACGGCCATATTGTGTCATTCATTTTTAAGCAGAAGTTTCAACCAAATCAATAGAGCTCTGCTTAAAAATCAATGACACGATATGGACCTCAGTAAAGAAGAAACAGTGAAGTGCCATATATATTTTTCATTTTCAAACACTGCCAAAGGTTATATTTGCCCTATGAATAATATTATTACTATCCATAACAATAAGTAATAGATACATTCTTATTTGTTAGGTCAACGCTGAAGTATCTCAATAGAAAAGATTTATAATTGGGAGCTTGGAAAACCTAGAGAGTTTTGAAGATGTAAAAAAATCCACCCTAGAAAAAATGTTCTGATTAGAAAGGCTATGTTTTAGATCTTAATTTAAAAAGAGCAAAAAATGTGATGAAAAGGTATCTGATGCAAGTGAGTGTTTTAACTCTACCTTCAGAAAGGATTCAAAATGATGGAAGAACTGTCTGCTCATGATCCTTTAAAAAAAAAAAAGTTTTCTTATTTGTGCTCAAGACATTTCAATGTTTTCCACCTAGAGTAAAATATTCTTAGGTACAATGGGTACAAACTTCCCACTTACAGTACCATTTGTACTCTATGGATTTTATTCAGCAAAGAAATTTTAAGACAGGACCCTACCACACTAGACAACTGCACTCAATGTATTTGGCATGTGTTTCCATTGGCAGCTTTTTTATTTAACACTTCACATGACTTTTTCTCTCTTCAGTGCATCCAATGGTATGTAACATCAGGTTCAGATTGTGTTCATCCATAATTCAGTTCCAAGACTTCCAAACTCCTGTGTCTCTCTTGATCCACAGCTGCAGAGTATGTGCCTAATTTTTATGGCAAAATCATGGTAATCATGAAACACAGCAAAAAATAAAACCAAACAAAGAACTCAGAGTATCCTTTTGAATAGCTAGCCATAGATGGGAGATGGAGATAAACAACATTAAAATAGTGTGGAACGGTTTGCATTGCTTCACAAGCCCCAAAATCATGCTCTATTCAATTTAACTTCTATACCACTGCTCTTTGCTGAAGAGGCTCTCTACATTACAGTTCTCCCAGCAGAGCTCTGCCTCCGGCCATGTCTGTCAGTCAGGGAGCTTTTAAAATGTTATACAGCACCAAAAGTAATGCAAAGAGATTGAAGGACTTCAGTGAAAGGAGAACAATTTCCCCTTGGCTGGAAGGTTAGTAGCCAAGTGCAAAAAACCAAGCATTTTAACTCATTCTCTGTTGGCCTCCCGGACTGACTCCTAGAACATGTACTGTAGAGACAGCGATGTGCAAGGCCAGCACTTGCTTCTTTCCCTACAGCTTCAAAAGCTGATGAATGGGAGGGTCAGAGAAAAATGGTTAGCTAATAGGTGTTGCAGCACAGGACTGCAGCACAGATGCCCTCATTCACCACAAAGAATTTTTAGTTTTGTTTGTGGGATTTTTTTTGTTGTTTGGGTTTTTTGGGGGTTGGTTGGTTTGTTTGATTTTAATTCAAAGCCCAGCAGTTAAAAGGCCAATAATTGAGAATCCAGTACTTTGGCACTCAAGAGAACTACTCCAGTTTCTGCTGTGTAACACTTGAGCAGTAGGGAAATAAGACAGCAGGTCTCCCCATGGTACCTATTCTTCTCCAGCATTTCATTGCTGGCTTTGGAGGAAGCCTGGTGTAAGTGGCCTGGTAGAGTATATGTAATAATACCACTGGAACTTGCACAGCAATTCAAAGGCTAAGATCAGTATTTCTTTTAGTCTGTGTTTAGTGTTTTGCTTTTTTTTTTTTTTAAGCTATGTGTTAGTCTTCCAGACAGGATGCCCAAACCTGTCTTGGTGCTGTTGTCATATGCTCATGAGACATTTAAATCTAGCACACTCATATACCTCTGATCAGAAAACTGCTATGAAGGCTAGGACATAGGGATTTAGAAATCCAATCAAAACATTTAGACATAACGAAGGTAGTATATTTCCTAATTTTTAAAGGAATTATTTCTTCTGATGCTCACAAAGATATACTTATCTAGTAGGAGAGTTGAGCACAGACATGCACTCTCAATGCATCTCTTCCTCATACAATACGAAAGTACAGAAGGCCAGAAATTTCTTAGATCTTGCCTTTTTTCAAGATTAGCTGTTTATAGTGATTTCTTCAGAGTATCTTATACGGATTTAAATATCATTATGCATTACTTAATTAACCCATAAAGAGAGCTACACAGGGAGAGCCTGTATGAACTTACCCCTACAGAGGCTTTTATACACTGAGATAACATTTAATTTATTCATTTCCCCAGTTTGAAAAAGGGAAGTGACCCAGCAGCAAGCATGGACAATCTGTTAAAACACAATAATTAAGAAATCTTGATCCTATTCACTCTGTCTCTAAAACTGCAGGCTTAGAAACTCATGAAATGCAAATGATGAATTAAATATAACTACTAAGATTATTTATTAAAAATAACAAAATACAGTATAAATGGTGCTCCTGCAAGAATATTGGCACTGACCTGGATTTCACTGCCATTAATCACAACAGTCTGAGCAAAGGAACGTTTTCCAAATAGCAAAACTGATGCATACCTTTACTGCTGCAATAACCCTCTCAAAGAGAGCCACGGCACTGTAGACACAAATCACCTCACCAAGCTTGCAAAGGTTATCCCAGCCATACATCCTCTGCAGTCACTAGTATGCACATAAGGTGTGATTTAGGGAAGTCTTTGAAAAGAGACTTTAAATTATATTTGATCTTGTCATGGTTTAATCTCAGCAGGCAGCTCAACCCCACCCAGTCACTCACTCCCCCTGCATCACATCCCCCTGGGATGCGGAAGAGGATCAGAAGTGTAAAAGTAAGAAAGCTTGTGGGTTGAGACAAATACAGTTTAGCAGGTAAAGCAAAAGCTGCATGTGCAAGCAAAGCAAAACAAGAAGTTTATTCACTACTTCTAATTGGCAGGCAGATGTTCAGCCATCTCCAGGAAAGCCGGGTTCCATGTTGTGTACAGGTTACTTGGGAAGACAAACATAATCACTTTGAATCTGTTCCCTTTTCTTCCCCCCCCCCCCCCCCTATTTTTATTGCTGAGCATGACATCCTGTGATATCCCTTTGGTCAGTTGGGGTCAGTTGTTCTGACTGTGTCTCCTCCCAACTTCTTGTGCACCCCCAGGCTACTTGCTAGTGGGGTGGTTTGAGAAGTAGAAAAGGCCTTGATATGGTGTAAGCACTATCAACACTATTTTAATTCCAAAAATAAAACACAGCACCATACGGGCTACTATGAAGAGAGTTAACTCTACCCCAGCCAAAACCAGTGCAGATCTGTATGAACTATCTACTTGGATGAGTTGATACACATGTAAGAAACACTAAAGCTCCATAAAGCCCTCAAAACTGTCTTCAGTCCAGCAAAGCTGATAACTGGGGTCTAGGACAACTGTACCCAACCAGCTCTCCGCTGGATACTTCTACACAGCCCATGCTCCACTGGGACAACTCTATAGCAACCAGGAGGTGGCGCTTGTTCAGCACCGGGAACAGAAAAAGGTGCTCATGTAGAACCAGGAACAGAGCCTCAGAGAGCAGGCAGCTCTGCTCACGAGGCCCTGATTTTTGCAAGGAAACCGTGTATATATAGCGGAGTTCAACTGTGTGTGTCACACAATTTGTAACACAAAATATTAATGATGAAGTAAAGGCGACTCAATCACACGTATTACAAACAACTTGTTTCAGGTTGCAGTGCTGTCCTGACCATCACTTTTTAAAACTGTGTTTTGATGGTTTTTTTAATTGCATTTGTTGACCATAACTTTTAGAAAATATCTCACATTTGATTAAGTTGCCTTTATCTTATTGTGAACCTTTCATTTTTCACGTTCAATTGAGTTGCCTTTATCTCATCATAAATTTTTTTGTTTCTCACATTTGATTGAGTTGCCTTTATCTAATCACGAGATAAAAAAAAACAGCTTCAGAGTAAGGTGGACACCTCTGATGGCTGAGCACAATGAAGGGGTAAGATTAATTAGCTAGCACGAGTTACAAATGGTGTGACTTACACACTCGAACTCCCCTATATATATATACACAGTTTCCTTGCAAAAAGCAAAAGCACCATGAGCAGAGCTGCTTACTCCCTGAGGTTCTGTTCCTGGTTCTAAATGAGCACCATACACCAATTGGTGTGCAGTTGTCCAGGTGGAGAGTCAGTGGTGTAGAAGTGTCTGGTGGACAGTTGGCAGTTTACAGTTAAAGGAATACAATTGGCTCTTTCTGGTTAATTGCACTTCTGTGAATGGAGGCAAATTGCTTACTGACAAAAATATTTCTGCAGCCCCTTTAATCACAAAGCTATAAGCACAAAGAATGCTTTTGCTTAGATGAAACAAGACCTAATGGAGAGCAACCACCTTCCTGTCCATAGAGGTCTGAAAAAACTTGGCAGTACTGTAAAATGGTTACTCTACACCAGATGGAAAGCCAGCTAATGTTAATAACTGTGGATATGTTGTAATAGCTGACCATCTAACATCCTTTCTCTGCAATATCTTGAAATAAGAAAATGTAACAACGAAAAAAGTTTATGCTCTCAGTATCTATTAAAACTAACTGCTAAAGCATTTGACATTATGTATCTTATATATCTTGTGGTTAAAAGAACAGTAAAAGGATAAGGAAAACCTCAGTTCAACTCTCACCTTGATATGTTTTCTTTCTCTGACCTTAGGCAACTCAGTTAGCCTGATATTCTCAAAGATATATATTTAAAGAGTTCCCATTTGATCAGACTCTAGTTGTCTACACCCTTTTGTGAGTTTTACTTTCTTGAGCTTCACAACCTAAACACCTTGGAAAGAACAGTAATTCTTCCTTTTTCCCACTTTTTTTTTTTCCCCCACCTCGTCTTTTTAGTTATGGTAGGAACTAATTGGTAACATCAAAATGGGGATTAGGAAGGACATTGGTAATTAACTGGTGAGAAACCTCAAACTACCAAGGAGAATAATTCTCAATCTTTCTATCCTACGAGCCAGAAGAGTTTCAACAGAGTGATTGAGCAAGTCCCACCTCTGCAGCTACAAAACCCATTTGGTAAGAGGAATATCTGGAATCCATGTCAGGTATCTCTCACAGGGTGGAAAAAAAAAATCGTTGTTTCTAAGAAAACATCTGATTTACTGGGGTCTTAATATGATCCAAAACAGTTACTCCTTTATCTCCCTTTGTGTGGGACACAAGACACTATAGGAAGGTAGAATGGTTCTCTAGCTATATAGATTGACTGCTCAGGAAGGTGAATACCTGAATCTCAATCCCTACTTCAGTGGTTGTTTATACGAAGGTGATGATGAACAGTAGCAGCGGAAACTCAACACCCTATGCCAAATATTCTGTAGGTTAATGACAAAAAAAGTCAGATAAAATGTGAGAAATATGAGTAGGAAACACATAAATGGAAGATGAATAATGGCATTTCTGGAAGACATACGTCATCATCTGGAGGAGAACTGCACTGACTGGCAACTGGACAACATGCAGAATGATGGCCTTAATCCTGCGATAAGGTGATTTTAGCTCTCTTTTTGTTAAATTCTATTAAGAAAAAAATCCTAATATTTAATGTAAAATATTTTGCTTTATATGAAGTTACCAATTATTCAACTTGTCAGTAAAAACATGAGTTTGATTATGGCTATGTTTTTTGGATTTGACTGTCAAAGACACGTTCTCTCTCTATTCAGTGGTTATTTGAAGAATTGTATTTTCTATATGGAGTTAAGAGTTAAATTCTAAGGTCAGTTACGCCTATAGGTATCAGGAGTGATACTAATATTAAACTGGAAAATTATATTTGGCATTTCTAAGCACTACAGTAATAGAAATATTGTAGCTTCACAGCCATGCTTTAATGATTGGCTTATTGGCATATAAAAAGTGATTAGCTATGAGAATTTGGTAACATAACAAAATCAGATTACACATAATTAAAAAAAAGTTTAGCTCTACAGTGCTGAGGGTTCTAGAATATGTAATAAATAAAAAGGCAATATAAAATATTTTTGTGAGAACCAATAAACTGGTTGTGTATACAACTATTTATACATACTGTGTCAGCTTTGTAGCCATTAGCAATACTTTCAGGAGATCATCTATAACAAATAAAAGCTACTGAGCTGTCATTCTTTACATAGGAAATTTTCATGTCTAACTCAAAAACATGGATAGGAATATCAGTGAGATAAATGTTAAAAGAGACTGAAAGTTCCACTGTAAAAATGAAAATACATCAGTCCATGTACAAGGCTCCACTGTTCACTGAACTCCTGAAAGTTAACTCAGGTAAAATGAAATTTCCCTTACAGATAAAAAAGGAATGTTTATTTCTGTGATGTTCAAATCCAAACCAGTACTACTCTATAAATATATAATGCAGCTTTACAGTTTAATAATGAGTTAAAATTAAGAAACAAAATGCCTCTGAACAGCAGAAATTTTCCTATACTCAGATGATGAAGTAATAAGCTCAGATGATGAAGTAATATAATCAACTTTTTATTCTGTCTTGTATCATATTATGCTCGTCTTGTATCAGAAAAGTACTATGGTGTATCTATACCTACTTTTTCAATGAAGTAGAATCTTTATTTTTGATAAATTCCAAAAATTTTAATTTCTAGTAGAAATCTGTCAGTATCAAAGCATGGAAAATCAGGAAGCTATCCTTCACTCCACCGCTCTTCTATATTTTTTGAATGAATACATGAAATGGAGGAAAGGAGAGAAAGGCAAACAAATCAAAATCTTTCCACACATTAGTAATATATGTAAGAGAAGAACTGACAAATCTCAGGCTGCAACTCAAATATATTTTAAATTTTTTAGGTAACATAGGATACTGAATGAATGCTCTGTATGTTCTCTGTAACATACCACTGTGTTATTCCTTACGGTATTTCTGTTTTTCCCAACCTGTCAAGAATTATGGCAATTACTTCAGGTTGCAAACATAGTTCAGTTAAGTTCCCTATTAAAAAGACTTTCTGCTATTGGTCAGACCCTGGTTATAATAAATTTGATACAATCCATTACAATTTCTTATGTTAGAAAGACTGGATAAATATGCTAAATGACATAACTAACTCAAGGATAGATATTTTAAAATGAGTCCTTGCAGGCATTTGTTTATTATGTATAAAATAGCACAATTATTGCTTTATACAAACTTGGTGTATAAACATAAGACACTTAAAACTGAAAATATTAGTCTACTATTGCTGATCATTCTGATGTGGACAAAATAGATTTAAATGTCTCTTTCTCCCTCATCACAGTATTAAGAAGTATTTAATCCTTAATATTCTTATCCATAATACATTACGAAAATCCATAGCTTGACTTGTACTTCCAGCCCAACTCTTACATTTTCATTTCAAACTTAAGAAGGAAGCATACAGAGGGTGGAAGCTAGCGCAGTTACCCTGGGAGGATTACTTAGAGGTTGTCCAAGCAGCTAGAGATCAGGTAAGGAGAGCCAAATCCCAGATGGAACTGAATCTCACCAGGGAAGTAAAGAGAAATAAGAAAAGCTTCTATAGGTATTTGGGGTATAAAAAGGACAACGAAGGAAAATGTAGGCCCTCTCCTGAAGGAAACAGGAGACCTGCAGGATACTGATATGCAGAATAACGAGAAGGCTGAGGTTCTCAATGACTTCTTTGCATCAGCCTTCTCTGGGAAGTGCTCCAGCCTCATTGTAAAGGCCACAGCAGGTGAAAGCAGGGACTCAGGCAACAAAGCACCCATGTTAGGAGAAGAACAGGTCTGTGACCATCTAAAGTACCTGAAGGTTCACAAGTCTATGGGACCTGATGGAGTCCATCCACAAGTCCCGAGAGAGCTGGCGGATGCAGTTGCTAAGACTCTGTCCATGATATTTGAGAGGTCATGGTGGTCTGGTGAGCTTCCTGCTGAAAGGAAAAAAGGTAAATAGCCCCTTTTTTTTTAAAAGGGGAAAAAGGAAGACCCAGAGAACTACAGGCCATTCAGTCTCACCTCTGTGCCTGGCAAGATCATGGAGCAGATCGTCAAGGAAAATCTGCTAAGGCGTATGGAAAATAAGGAGGTGATAGGCAACAGCCAACATGGCCTCACTAAGGATAAATCATGCCTGACCAATTTAGTGGCCTTCTATGACAAGGCTACAGAGATGGTGGATAATGGCAGAACAACTGATGTCATCTACCTGGATTTATGCAAGGCATTTGACACTGTCCCACACTACGTTCCGGTCTCCAAACTGACAAGACATGGATTTGACAGATGGACAACTCGGTGGTCAAGTAATTGGCTGGATGGCCACATCCAGTGAGTTGTGGTCAATAGTTCGGTGCCCAAGTGGAGGCAAGTGACGAGTGGTGTCCCTCAGGGGTCAGTATTGGGACCAGTGCTGTTTAACATCTTTCTTTGTTGGAGACATGGACAGTGGGATTGAGTGTATCCTCACCAAGTTTGCTGATGACACCAAGCTGTGTGGAGTAGTTGACACACTAGAGGGAAGGGATGCCATCCAGAGGGACCTTGACAGGCTGGAGAGGTCTGCCAATGCCAACCTCATGAATTTCAACAAGGCCAAGTGCAAGGTCCTGTACCTGGGTCGGCTCAACCCCAGGCACAAATACAGGCTGGGGGGACAATGGCTAGAGAGCAGGCCCAAGGAAAAGTACTTGGGGGTGCTAGTAGATGAGAAGCTTGACATGAGCCACCAGTGTGGGCTTGCAGCCCAGAAGACGAACCACATCCTAGGCTGCATCAAAAGAAATATGACCAGCAGGGTGACAGAGATGATTCTACCCCTCTACTCTGCACTGGTCAGGCTGCACCTGGAGTACTGTGTACAGCTCTGGAGCCCTCATCATAGGGAAGACATGGAGCTGTTTGAGAGGGTCCAGAGAAGGGCCACAAAGATGATCAAAGGGCTGGAGCACCTCTGCTATGAAGACAGGCTGAGGGACTTGCAGTTGTTCAGTCTGGAGAAGAGAAGGCTTCAGGGAGACTTTATAGCAGCCTTCCAGTACCTGAGGGGGCCTACAGAAAAGCTGGGGAGGGGCTTTTCATCAGAGAGTGTAGTGATAGGACAAGGGGTAATGATTTTAAACTGAAAGAGGGGAGATCTAGGTTAGATATTAGGAAGACATTCTTCATCATGAGGGTAGTAAGGTACTGGAATAGGTTGCCCAGGGAGATTGTTTATACCCCCTCCCTGGAGGTGTTTAAGTCCAGGTTGGATCAGGCCTTCTTCAGCCTGGTCTAGTGGGAGGTGTCCTTGCTCATAGCAGGGGGGTTGGAACTTGATGATCTTTAAGGTCCCTTCCAACCTTAACCATTCTATGATTCTATGATTTTCATTCATCTGAAAAGTCAATGTATTTGTGCTAACAGTATTGAATTGTGTTATTTCAGAGAATGTTATCCCCATCAGGAAAAAAAAGAGACAGCAGCTTTGCCTAACAATTTTCAAGCGATTAATCTTGTGAATATTAACAGGTAGTCACAGAGACAACAGGACTGAGAGATAACACATCAGTTTTCTTAACAGCGAGAACATTCAACTCATGCCTCTCAATATTCTAGAATCGCCTAACTTACACTGGGCTTACTTCAATGCTCAGTAATAACTTAGAAATTTATCTCTTTTCACAACTTGTTTTGATTTCTTCTTACCCTACTAATACATGGTATGTTGGGACTGGCAGTTGTAATGAGTCTGACTCCTTTCTGATCATTGATGAACTAACAAAAAAATCCTTCATGGTTTTTAAAACATCAGAAGTAGTAACTCTAGGGCTTCTATTTCTGTTTTTTAAAACGGGGGGTGTTTGCCCACTATCACAGCATAGGAATAATAAGGTCATCGCAGCAACTGAGGCAGGATCTAGTTAGACTGACAACAGCTATTCTAACTAGAGAGTGCAGATATCTATAAATAACTTCATCCAAAATAATCCTTATTTGTGTTTTTTTTTTTGTTCTAAACCACATGTGTTTCATGAAAACTCAAGCAATACCAGAGCTGTCTATGAATAGCTAGTTTCTCCTCAAGAAACCTTTCACTCAAGTAAAACTTTCCACTCTCCAGTCAATGTGGAAGCGTTCCCAATCTAAACCAGCAATTAAACCCAGAGATGTTAAAAGCAACTATGAGGTATTTGGTGTGCAGTCTCTAGAAAAGATAAGACAATATTCTTGCCTGACTTTCATCTTTATAAATCCTCATGTCTCTCGTGTGAGACTATTTCCCAAATTCAAGTCTAATGAATTGAGTAATTTTATAACAGATGCCTGCTGTGAATTTCAGTAACTAAGGCCCAACACAGACAATAGATCAGGGTGGTGCAGTAGGAATCAGAGGGCTTATTTCAGTGACACTTACTACTGCAGCCTTATCTGTCTTGTCCAGAGAAATAAATGCAAATCTTATTTGTGAAAACAATTTTCAGATTCTTTCCTAACCTTCTAAATTTTAAATTAAAAGGGCATGAAAATAATATATTAGAAGAGAGACAGGTCTTGTCATCTGTGTAACACTCACACTCAGCAACATAGATTATTGGAGGCTTCCTCCCACTGCCCCCTTTATCCCTGTATGGTACACAACTGGGCCTCTATTAAGTGGTATGGATATATTTTAACAATTTCAGTTATGCAAGTACCTTTTAATTTAATAAATTAAGTAAAAATAAATAAAGGCAAGTATTCTTTTGTCTCTATTTTGTTGGTCGTATATACATGTCCCACTCCAAGCATTACTAAAAATACAGGAAATTGACAACTTTACATGTGAAATGCAAAATCTCATCAGTCTTTGAAAGCTTATGTACAATTTCAAAATAAAACCTGTTTTTGGAAACAAAAATATCCATAAAGACTCATAAGCCATTTTCAGTTAGCAGTGACTTAGAATGAAACCATATAATCTTATGCTTTTACTGTAACATCCTGTTTTGAATTATTTTAATAGTCCAATAAAACAGTATTAATTAAAATCAAGCATCTATTTCAAAAAACTATTGCACCCCATATCCTCAGCCTTCATAAAAGGCAGTGGTTTCTTTCTCTTTTGTGTTTACAATTTTAGAAAATTTTCTTGCGTACTTTTCTCTGACCTTCTTCCATGTTACAGTGAAAATGCAACTGTACAGTGGATTAGTGGTTTATGATTAATATAACTTATTTCAAGATATATAATGAGCAGTTTGTTTATTGCATGTTGCACAAATTTGTCTAGTTACTACAGTTTGCAAAATCAATCAATAACCCCTTTTTAAGGTTTAGCTCAGTGAAACAAAGTGCTGAAATAGTCCCTTATGACATTGGACCTCAGCTGAACTCGCAAAGAACAACATTAGAGACAGAGGATGACGTCATACCTGCAGCACTATAGATTGCAGCCAATCAATCAGATATATTGTAATCACTAAGTGCACAGTTTTATTTGACTAAAAAAATACCTTCTGGCCTCAAGGTAGGAATATTGACACATTTAGTCTGGAGCAACCTAAATCAAACACTTCCCTAAAATGAGTGAATTAACCTTCATAGAGACAGATAGATACACAAATTTTGTCCAGGCCTAAATGACGTACTGAGCCAAAGACTAAGCTGGAAGGAAGGCTAATACTCTGCACTGAAAAACTACTGAGGGAACTATTGGTTTGGTGGAAATAAACATATATATTCCTGATGTAACTTTTGAGGTGAGGTGAAGTGTGACCCACTGTGTGGTTCTGCAACAAAGAATCATTGAGGCTGCAATGACATCAGCCAGTTCCTACAGCATTCATGGATGCAACTCGTCAGGTCCCATGGACTTATATACTTTCAGGTCGTTAAAGTGCTCAAAACCTGGTACTCCACTGAGGGTAAATCTTCCTTGCTCTGTTAAGTAGCAGCGGGTACTCCCCAGTTTTCTAAACTTTTAAAGCCTCACTGACAAACACTATAACCAAGTCTCTTTGTGAAGATAGGTTTTGTTGTTCATGCCAAGCCAGTATTTGAGCCAAAATAAACTCTCTCATTTGTCAAACCCTCTTCTCTTCTTATTAGGAAAAATCTTTGGAAGTCCCAAAAAACTATAGAGATAGTATTAGCCTTTCTTTGTTATTGCTAGTGATTTTATCTGTTAACATGGGAGCCCAAAATGCTTCTAAATGAAAAGTAGCTTGATTTTTCAGAGCCACTATATACTTCAAGTGTCTGATGAAATCCTTAGAAACCTTTCAAGGAACAAGATATGCTCTGTACTCTAAGGACTTACAAATTAATAGGTATAGACATGTAGATACGTAATAGATATTAAATGCACCAAATACATGCTATTTGGAAGACAGCATTTTAATCTAGTGAACAAGAAGATCAGCTCACCAGCTCACCTATGATATTTATACAAAAAATAAATTTCTTTAATATAAAGCTATAAATGTCAATGCTTTTTGGCCACACTTGATCATAAACATAATAATAAAGATTTCTTTGGTGACATAATTGTTATCTGGATAATAGTCACATGTAAGTAAATAAAGCTCAGTTTGCACAGTGAGTTTTATAACGCGTATCTGTAAATTAATTCATTTATACCTCTAATATTCTTTAAAATGGTACTCAGTTTCCTACCTTTCTCTAAAAGAGAGACTAAAATAATTTCTCATAATTTTGTGACAGACTATTCAGAAACATAAAGTGAACAATTAATTCACCATAAAATCAACTATTTGCTTTGCTGGATGTTACTAAGGTGTTAAAAGCAATTAATGATATGAAATACAGTAGAACCTTATTCCTCAGAGAAATTCCAGCTGAACTGCTTTTATGACTTTGCCTCACCTTAGCTAAAATTTCCTTGATGTTACAGCTTTTGAAATTCCTGGGTGAGTTTTATCCCCAGGAAGACTCCTATTTTCCATTTCAAAAACAAACTAAAAAAATTATTTGTTTTTTAGCCCTTTTGATACATATACACATTTTTTTATGTTTTGTGGCATTAAAGTGCCATAAACCCCAAACCTTGCAACTTAGAAATTGAATAATGTTTTACTTTTTAGACAATTAATGGCTTTTCTACTCCTTTGAATTTGCAGAAAAAGAAATATATTAAAAATCATAGGATCATAGAATTGCTTTGGTTAGAAAAGACTTCTAAGATCATTGAGTCCAACCAGTAATCTAGCACTGCCAAGTCTACCACTAAACCATCTCCCTAAGTGTCCCATCTACATGTCTTTTAAATACCTCTAGGGATGATGACTTAACCACTTCACTGGGCAGCCTGCTCCAGTGCCTGACAACTCTTTCAGTAAATAATTTTTTTCCTAATATCCAATCTAAAGCTTCCCTGGTGCAACTTGAGGTCATTTCCTCTTGTTACTCGGGAGAAGAAACCAACACCCACCTCATTACAACCTCCTTTATCTGCTTGAAAGA